>OY829481.1:2500000-5000000 GCA_963691745.1 Ditula angustiorana | reverse complement strand
GTATGAGATAAAATAAAGGAAATTACACACGCGCGAAGTTGAAGAGCCGTGGATAGAACTATTAACATTGTTATTTTTATCACTTTTATTTTAACTTGACACCAACCGAGATTGGGCCGTATTGTAACTAAAATTACATTGGCAACGCAACATGGGTTTTAGAGCGGAAAATCATTACCATAGTCAGAAACCATGGTCGTCCACGTTTTGTTGTATGGCGTTCGGTGAGTCATCACCTCCTGTCGCCGCGCCGTTGCGCTCGCTTACTATACCGTTACTTTTCTTTTGGATTAAAATAAAACCGGCACATTAAAAAAGTGCGCCTCATAAGTAGTAGGAGTAGGCCACCTTTCCGCCCTGCCCCAAGCCCCGAGCGCAGGGTCCACGCACTTTCATTTGAGCTTTGTCGAGCAAAGCTTGCGAGATTGCTTACTAACAATATCCGATCATTACGCCGATTAGAACGTTTCCAACTACTTCTGTACTTGCTAGCCAAAAATTTATGCTTTAAGAAATTTATTACCAAAGTAATTATTTGGTATTTGAGGTTGATTTTATGACGATAGTATACTACTATCTAAACAGCTTAACTAAAAAAATCTTTCTAGTGTATAGTCAACCAAGCATTTGCGAAGATTCTTTGCATGGTTGGTAAAGACAGATTTTTTTTTAACATTAGTTGCTCCGAGTGTAAATCATCCGTAAATCATGCAAGTATGTCCTAACATGGTATAGACAGAAGAAAGCACTGGTTCATAATTCCGCTCGATTCGGAGTCTGATTTTGTATTTTGTCTCGCTTTGACCTCTGGCGTCCTGTTCGCTCACTCGGGTCGTTGCACTTTGCTGCTAACAATTGCTTTACGATTTATTAATTTGTAAATATCTGCTGGGTTATACGTGTCGAAGCTGTCCATGTACTTGAATCTATTGTTAAATAGCTCGTCCACCAGTAAAAGTAGGGGAACAAAATTAAACAAAGAGCTGATAGGATCAATAGTATTATTGCATTTATTGCAATAATTGGAAAGTCTTGGTCATTTTTTCTGTTTACTATCAAAATGCTATGTGAATATAAGATCTGAAAAGGGCTCGCAACGTCGAGGTTTAGATTCATTGCAATGCATTGGCAATAGCTCCCTGCCGCACTATCCTGCGTCATATTCCGAATCATCTTAGCTTTGCCATTTCGTCGTCTTATAAAGGTGACACTGTGGCACCAATTTCCCTATTCGTTTTCGCGTTTAGATCATTGCATCTCCGTTTCTTTCTCACGTAAAAAACGATATTTTTATTATGGTTTTCTTTCTCCTACAAGAATATATCGGCGAAAGCGGCGAAGTATAGTGCCACCATAAGAGAAGAGATGTTTGTGGCAAGTTAACAAAGTAGACAAGTCAGTATTTTTAAAATAAATCGTAACAATGTAGGTACTATGTCGAATTCATTCGTATACTTAAATTGTTTACTTGCACAAGTGCGAAGTGCACGTTCAACAGCCGAGGACAGTCTTGTATTTCAAAATGCTGTACAGGCACTACAAGCTACAATAAAAGGTCTGTGAATAATTGTGCGGTCATAAATTGTACTTGTTATTGTTTCCTACGTGGTAATTACAGTTATTTATCTCATTCGGACGATCGACTGCCAAACGTCTTCAAGGTAGAATAGGATACAAATTATCTAATAGTGCAGTACACGAGGCATGTCTTTCTGCATCAGTAAACAAAGACGGCCTTGTGTATCAGTATCGTTTTATATTCGCCACAACCACTGCGGTTGCACGACTCTGCAAACAGGAATTAATTGCACTACTTTAATGAAGTCTTGAAGTGACACTAAATCGTCAGAATACGTAGCATTAGAACTCGTGAAGTTACTTAGAAATCAATGCTGTAAACCCAAAAATTCGCTACTCTGAAATTATTATAAGATTTTTTTTTTAATGATTACTTGCCTGCGACTTCGTCCGCGTGGACTTTAAAATATGCCACTTTAGAGCGCGGCCCATGAAACTGTGATATTTGTAAGTGCTACATGTATTATGTATTAGCCAAAACAGCGCCATCTAATCTCACGCGTCGGCTATTCGTAACAATTTCCAACAATACAACATTCCAACAATACAATAGTTCTTCCAGGATATCAGGAAAGTGGATATTCTGTGTCCATATTGTTCATACCCGGTATTTTGGCTACATCTGTGCCGAATTTTATAGAAAATCGGTTAAGCCGTGAAAACGAAACTAACTTTCACATTAGAAGAATACATGAAACAAATTATTAATATTATACATAGTTTAATACTAGCGACTCGCCTCAGCTTCGCGCGAGTACAATCAGGATATAATGTATACATATAAAAACCTTCTGTAAAAAAATCTCTAAATAACAATGAAAACGATATCAAAATCCGTTGCGTGGTTAAGATGAGAACAGACAGACACGGAAACCGACTATGTTTATACTAAAAGATTAGTAAGGATAAGTTGTAATGTTGTGTTGTTGTTAGGTTTCTTTTTATCTGTTAGCTACCTGCACGAGCTCATTCAAATGCTCTGCTCTTGGTCGTGTCCGAAAAATTACTATTATCTAAACACAATTATTCCTGCACATGTGCCAGCCCTGTGCCACTGAAATGTAATATATCTTCGATCAAGATCATTGAAGGGTAACAACTTATCTAAAAATGAGAGCCAATCGTGCGTTACAAAAAATCGTAGTATAAATTATAATGCTCATGTCGGGCTCCCTTCAGTCTCTGTGCGGATTTGTTTCGATTAACACATCACTCTGATACCTATCACCATGGCCGATGACAAGGTATCAGAAGGATTCTTACCTCTGTGCTATTATAACTTTAGATGCAGACAATGCTTAGAACTATAAATCCCTAGTTATTTTTTGAGGCGCTATTGTGCAAACGTAGTGTGATGACATAGACACATTTAACACCATTTTTTTTACATATAATGTGTAATTTATTTGAGTTTAAGTGACAGAAATAAATAGAATTGTTTTTTTTATAGGCGGCCGAAGCTACACCAGAGACTGTTGAACACAAAACCACGGAAGTTAAAGTTGATGCGGAGGTGAAAGAACAGCAGACCCCTGAGACACCAGTAACCGAGCCCTTGACCAATGGCAGCAGCACACCTGAGTCGCCCAAAGTCGAAACCCTCGCCAGTGACGAACCTGCCTCCGTGCCCGCAACCGAACAACCACAAGCGACGCCTGCAACTGAGACAAAACCAGAACAACTCGCCGTCAATGGTCTCTCCCTAGAAGAACCGAAAAGAGAAGCACCCGAAGTAGCTCCTATTGAAGAGAGCAAATCAGAAGAATCAACGCCTGTCGCAAAGGAAACGGTCCCGGTTCCTGAAATTCCTGTCAAAACAGAGGTTTGTGATGCAAAAATGCCTTTGATAGAGCCTACGCCTCCACCACTCCCTGCAAACCCTCCTCCCTCGTCAGTGGCATCCTTTGCTGCCACCACTATGGCACCTGAACTGATTGAAGCTTCGCTCTCTAACACCACTGAAAATGCAATCTTGACACCACCTGCTATCCCAGACACCAAAGCAGATAAACCTGACGAAGTCGAAGCTGATTTATCAAAAACTAATACTAATAATACCGATTTAGCTATATCTCAACTTTCCCATACCTTGAAGGAAACCATATCTGAAGACCAAGTTGCGCCAACCCAAATGCAAATTGAAACAATAAATCGAGGTCCTGAAATTCCTGAAATAGAAACTGTGAAAATTGAACCCGTTCCTAAAGCTGAAGAAATGGTTACAAACGAATCCACAGACATACCTTCTAAAATAGAAAATAAAACTGAAGTTGAAGTTGTAAATAAATCTGAAGTTATTATTGCTACAATAGAAACTGACGTTGAAAAGAAAGTTATTACAGAAGTAAACGTGGCCCTTGCGGCTAATGCAAATAGCGGCGTAACATTAGAATCGCAAAACCGGGTAGCTGATGATGTAGCTATTGAAAATAAAGAAGTTTCTATTGATCTGTGTACCGAGAAAAACAATGAAATCTCAGAACCTACTTCAGATGTACCAGATACTATTGATGAAGAATTACCACCACCTCCTCCTCTCGAAGAAATAGATAATATTCAAAGAGAAGATAAAGAAATAGAGTATCAGTCTGAAATAATTGAAAATACTTTGAAAGAGAACACCATGAATGACAACCATAATGCACTAAACGATCCGGAAACGAATGGCGTCATTGACGAAACAGCTCAACTTATAATTAAAAACATGAAGAAAGACGCGCTTGGGAATATAATCGACACAATCGAATGCAACGGGAACAACCCGTCAGAGGAGTCGGTCCCCGAAGAGCTGTCGACGCCCGCGCTAGCGGCCGACGCAGAGGAGATGTACAACGGCAAGGCGGCCACGACGCCGGACGATTCCCTGCCGCCGTCGCTGTCGGAGGCGCCGGCGGCCGCCAGCGACGCGTCCGACTCGCTGCCGCCGCCGCCCGCCGACCTGCCCGACCCAGACCACGACGCAGACTCGCTGCGCCTACAGGTGAATACCGCCCGGACCTTGATCTTGTAGTGGACTAGCATTATTACTAAGGACCGTTTTGACAACCTGTTAACAGTTCTCGTATTTAGTTTCATGTGCATTTATTTATCTACCAGCATGCGTCGACCGTCAATGACGAGAAGAACTTGAAGTGTGCTCGAATCGTTCCATTTGACGCTGATCGCAGCGGCGCTGCCGTCCCTCCTCTCCCTCTCCTCGCTTTGATTTGACACTATCCTAACATTACTATTAATACTCCATCTCTCGCATGATACATTATAATAGTTCGTTTTTGTGCTTAAAAAAATAACGATTACAACTAGAATTTAGGAATGGAATGGCTCATTAATTAAAATTACATGCAAACAGTAGGAATTTCATCTAAATGTAGCTCTTTAGTGTAACAACAACCCAGCTCGTTTTACTTACCTGCGCCATAGGACTCTTTCTCTACCATTGTTATAAACGAACTTCTGGGTTAACTAAGTTGTGTTGTGATTACTAGATAACTTCCTATAGAAAATTGTAAATAATGGTTTGAATTTAGAAATATATTTTGCTGCTACTTTCTCTGAATTTTTTAGGTACAGTCACTATCACACGTATAAGGGCGGCAAAGGTGCTATTATTATATATAGTGAGCACAATCAAGACAAAAAGGAAATAAGTATACTCGTCGAATTAACAACCTCTTCTTTCAGTATTGTTTTGTCGTCAAATATGTTTTACACCTTGGCTGCACCGATATAGGGTACTTGATAGCGACTCTACCTGTACTGAGATGCTGTGTTACTTAAATATATTTGATCGTAGCGCTGCTGACCCGTGCCCAGATCTGTATGTTAATTCTGTGAACGATTTTAGGATTCTCTGCCGATCGCGGACAAGATCGCCGACTTGATGCCAGAAATACCCACTGTACCGGAACTGAAGACCGAGACGGTAATTTTATAATGTTATTATCGATTGTAAGACATTTCATAGACGTAAATATCTCTATCTCTACTGTTGCAAAGAGATGGTTTGTATAATGAGCATAGACGTAAAATTTACTTTCTATTCCTGAAAAATGCTTAGCTCCCGAGGGTTTATTGATGAATGTATCATTTGAAGCCCAATTAAATTCTATGTTTGAATAGGGTAAACACACTTGATTGCCACCCAAATTTCTGGCCATAAGGAGCTAGTTTTTGCAGGACTGTCACCGCTATTGTCTTGAAATAAGATGCTCATCATTGGAGGGGTGTCGGCATTAGGAGTGTTTACCCTTATCCGATTCTGAAAAAAGAGGCATAAATGTGAGGTGCGCGGTCGTGTTGCAGGAGTCTGCGAGCCAGGTAGCGGTGGCAGACTAGGCGGCGGGCGGCGGCTCGGCGCTCACGACGTCCAGAAACAAGCCTTTAATTTATTCCCATCTCGTGGTCTAGTGTCGAACTAAGTTCGATCGTTTCACGTTCGGTTTTAAATGTGACCTTTCATATAGAATGATTATAGTATAAGTTTAGCGTGCTTTGCTTCTGTAAAATTAAGAATTTATACATTTTATTCGCTAGGATCGAGTTTTTATAATTATATACGGTAACAAAGTTATGTAGGCAGTATACGGTGCGATAAGTTGGTGCCATTATTACAGGGGTATAAGTTATGACGTCGTGGCGTGTGACTCGCTCCTAGATGTTAGTTCGGTGGGAACTCCATTTGACAAGTAATGGGTGACGCGAACCGGTGAGTAATGTAGGAATATTGGTGTTGTCTCTCTAGAATTGTTGGTACATGTTAATACTTACTTTGTCAGGATATCTTAGGCAAATATGGCGTTAGGTAAAGACCTTCTTGTCAAAAAATACTTCAAATTAGCTATGGAAGTGTTCAATAAAATACTTTTTGTATTAGAACTCCACTACAACTATTTGTATGTACCTACATGACTTGTAGATTAATTAAACGTGGCAGTTTAATCCTGCCCTTTTGTAAACAAGAACCGCATTTGAGGTTCAAAATCGAATAAAATGTCGGTATAAAATCCACAGATAGAACTTGGAATACTAAGTTTATGAGAAATTCTGAACTCTGCTGTCGTGCTGCACTACTATACTAAACTCCAATTGCTCAATTTTACTAACCCGGTTTATTGTAAAAGTATATATCTCATCAAGCTTTAGTATCGAAATTATCTTACATGTTCTAAATGGTGTGGCAGCTATTAGCGGATCTGTTTAACCAAAACGTACGACATCGGTCTCCATGCATGTGTATGCTCGCGTCGCGCACGTGCGCGCCACATGCGCCATGCGCTCCGGCAGCCAGGCTCGTCACATCTCGCGGCGGCTGTGAGATTGCGGATAACTGTTATGACTTTATAGGCCAGCTCTTAACATTGTCGAAATAAAATGGCTTAAATTTTTAAACCAATAAGAAACGATACACTTGTATCGTTTCTTAAATTAAAAGACGCAAGCTCAAAACATTATTTACCATTTTATGTATATATGAATAAATGATTTTTTCATTAGACTTATTTTAATACTGTTAATTTTATGTCGAAAATATAAAAAATACAGTGTAAATTATTAAGGATGAAGTATCGAAATTAATTTCATTTATTATCTCATTAGTGTGGTAATTTTATTTAACATCTATATATTCTGCTAATTTATGTAGTAAGTCGTGTATAAATTTAGTTTGATCGAGAGCTCTCTGTAATGAAGATTTAAAAGATTAGTCCGGTAGCTCTTAAAAAAACCTTCGGTTCAGGGTAACAGCGATTCTTCTATAGTAGAACAAAGATGTAGTTCATGAGTTACGACTATATCGTGAGGACTCTTGTTAATTGAGAAACTTCGACCGCAAGCTCATAAAACCTTGTAAAAATAGGTAGAATTATAATGGGCCAAGGCCTCTTGGTATTGGCAATTCATATATTTATTTCATGTCAAAAAATTTATACATTTATGGAAAACATTACAGCATGATATTATACATACTTAAAATGAGATCCGTTTATGACCTGAAGGGAGTTTTAGGAGCTCACGGACTGTAGCTTGTAGGGGCTAGTAAAGGAGTAAGACACGTCATGAATCTGAATCATGAATATCTGTAAAGACATTAGTTGTCGAATATCTAAAGTAAATTTAAAGTAAGTTGATATGGTCACCCAATTGAACTTCAACAACAAAGGCTTATTAGCTGCCAAATTTTTGAAAATTTTTAATCCTGATATTCAGCGGCCAAAGTTTTGAATAAACTATACAATTTTTATGCATATACAGACATACACAATTATATAACTGTAATGTTTAGAATAGTATATGTAATAGAAGACGGTTAAAATAAGTTGATAAAAGCAGTACGAAAATATTTAGTACTGCTTTTAGTGTATCAGTTTCCACCTCATATATTATAGAGTTAATATACTATTATGTAATTTTCAATAGCATCGGCGTCCACTTGTCATATGATTTCATAATCATTTTTGTAATTTTATACATTTTTTACGAAATTAAAAGTGACGATTGCATGAGGAGGAGACTTCCAGGTATATTAGCAGTAAATGAGTGAGACATTCCATATCAAACGTGACTGCCGCCTCGCCTGCCGCCAGCTTCCTCGTTCAGTAGCACCCGGCCGCTGTCCGCCGCTCTAGCCCAGCGCTTGTGCCGTCCTTCATCCTCCATGCCGTTTATTGTAATGGTATTGTTTATAGGTACATAATATATTTTGTCCTCATAATTTACATATTTATAATGTTATTATAGAATCATACCGCATAACCATCACATCACAAGCAATGATATGTAGTAATTTTGATGGCTATTGCAACTTGATATTATGTTCCTCAGAACTTTATATGCTAATGAATTGATATTGCAAGCCATTAAACTATGTCAGCTATAGTATTTACATTTTTAAAATATGATTGTGAACTCAGATATTGTTTGCTCATAATGGCAATGTGGGATTTGTATGATAATTATGATATTCCAATTTTTAATGTTGATGTGTGAATGTCTCTAATCAATAAATAATGAAAACAAAGAAAATCTGTCTTTTTAGTAGCATTATTAACCTCAAATTAGAGATTTAAGTCCGCGGCAGAAGCAGCTGACTGGCCACTCGAAGAGGTCAAGGTCAAAAAGATCTATATACAAGCTTCTCTCCACGTGCTCTCCACAGATCCTGTTTATTTTGACCTGTTCAACTGTAGATATATCTGCTGCTGGCCGCACTTTACCAAAAAGTGTAGAAATTGAACTATAGAGGAAGAAATACTTTTTGGCAATATTGAGTACATTTTTATGACGATAACTTTGATCAAAAATCTCGTAAAGCTAACTTTCTACCTGTACAAGATCACTCGAGAACTTAGAGCTTTCATACCGGGAAGTGGCCTTGTGTGATTATTTGCTTACACAAAATTCTGCCATTTCTCGCGGGGGGGTGAAATGACAAAGCCATCACACTAACGCAATTTCACTCTGCGTGTTTACAAACCCACACCTTTAGAAAACTACAACACATTATCCTTTTCACGCAGATACACTCAATACACATGCAAAGGTTATGTTGCGATACAGTGTAAGTAAACGAAAATGCAAATGTATTTATCCTAATCAACTGAGCGAGGGACCTGTCGATAAATAATATCGATATATTAAATTCAGATATTTACTTATGTAATGCAATAAATTATGACATTTTCAAAAATTCCAACATTTTGCGGGTGGTAGGACTTTGTGCAAGGTCCGTCCAGATCGCTACCACTATCTTGCTCGCTAATTCTGCCGCGAAGCAGCAGTGCTTGCACTGTTGTGTTACGGCGTGGAGACCAAGACACCCGGTTCAATTACTGGCACAAGAAGTATTCCATCTTAGCCCTCTGGGTTGGCAACGCATCCTGTAATTTCCTCGGTTTGCGGGTGTCTATGGGGAGTGGTGATCACTTACCATCAATTAGGGGACCCACTAGCTTGTTTGCCTTCCTTTGTTGTATATAAAAAATCTAAGTATATGTATATACATACACATATATATATAAATATATATATATGTTTAGGGTTCCGTACCTCAATTAGGAAAAACGGAACCCTTATAGGATCACTTCGTAGTCCGCCTGTCTGTCGCTCGCGTTTACCCGCGTAGAGTATTGTTCGGCGCTTATTAAGTCTGTACAGAACCGGAACGGTATGAAAGCTCTAAGCGCGAGAAGTATTTAGATAGGGACTTCTTGAGTGATCTTGTATAAGTCAAATAAGCTTATCGAGCTCACATGACCGCATGTTTTTATTTGGTCTTTCGTTTCTGTAACACTTATTGGATTAATGGATTAGCGGCCAGTAGCTAGTAAATTGGTTCCACATAATCTAAGTTAGGTATACTATCACATCACTCATATCATTGCAAACGTCTTCCTTCACCAGAAGGCGAAGAACTTTCATTCGTGCATAGTAAACGCGTAGAAAGGTTGCAATACATTGCCATTTTTTGGTCTATTTGATCTTTATTACACAATATAAAAAAATACAAATGGTGGACTTAATGCCTTAGTTCACTCAAACCCTTGTTTACCCTACCCGGCACATTTTTAGCAGGATAGAAAGGGACAACATTATAACATAGTGCATAAATTTGTCGAGGTCTATCAAGCAAAAATAACGTACAAGGCAGGCCAGCGCAGCGTGAAAAGGGGCAAATCTAAATTCTCTTGTGTCAACCATAGCCACCGTAGGGCCAAACAGAAATTGACTAAATCATAAACACTTCTTATATATTACCTATGCATCTCAGTTTTCGTAGGTCGTTGTATTCAAATGGATTCACACATATTCATAACCTCAAGGCCCGACACACCCGATGCGTATACACCACGGTTCCAGCTCGCTTCGTACTGCTTAAAGGGCTTATTACACTACGCGGTATTCAGACAGTCTTACTAATATTTAGCATAGTGTAATAAGAGTTAGCCTGTCTAATTAGACCGACCGAATGGGTTCGGCCGTGCTTACTTGCTTACTAAGACTGTCTGAATACCGCGTAGTGTAATAAGCCCTTTAATACATGCACGCTGCTCGCAACGCAAGCGATGTGGCATCTCAAGATATAATTCCATACATTATAACCGGCATGTCTCCGGAGCCGTGCTGCATATGCATCCGGTGTAGCCAGGCCTCCACGCCCCAGTATGTCTTTGAATATCTTTTTTCTTACCCGGCTGCCCCTAGACGGGAGTTATTATATATTAGTATAAAACAAAGTCGCTTTCCGTTTCTTTCTGTCCTATCACTTTATCGGCCTCCTCACCTACTCCTAAACCACAACGGATTTTGATACGGTTTTCACTGTCATTTAGCTGAACGGATTTGGATGGAATTTTTACAGATCTACTTAAATAAGTCCAGAATAAGACTTAGGCTATAAAAAATTGGAAAAATGAGGAAGAAGGGGAAAAATGGGAGGTGCAGTTCAGTTTGTTTAATTCAGATCAGATATGAAAGCTTTCAAAACATAATTATAATAATAATATCTGGCTGGCTAGCACGAAACGCCGCGACTCGCTTTGTTGCTCAGTACATATCTTTAGCGATCTTTGAGCGATAAGCGACCAAACGAGCACGCGTGCTAAGAGACAATGAACTAATGTCATGATCACTTTCTATGTTGGGATCTGAATGTTAGGATCCATCCTTTTTAAAGATATTATTTTGTTGGCATTTTGTGTCATTGTGAAATAAATTGCTAAGATTGAAAAATATTTTTTTGCTGAATTTTTTATTTTTATAGGAAACTAGTGAACTGTCCTGGCTTCGCACCCATACAATAGGGATTTAATGTACATAAAAACCTCTAGCAAAAAATCCCTAAATGACAGTGAAAACCATATCAAAACCCGTTGCATGGTTGATGTAGAAGTAAGCAGCTAATGATATGATGATGACCATAAAGATCAGAGAGAGCAGACAACACAATTCATGTAGGTACAAAGTTATTATGTGTGCTATTCTGTTTGTCTTTCTTGCACTAGAAACTTTTCCATAAGATACTCCTATGACCAGGATTGGGAACATGTTAAACAAAAAACGATTAAATTAAGTTATTAATTTATTGGAGATCTTCTAAAACGCTTATTACTCTACCTAATACTTTCTTGTCTAATTCATACATTCTTTGCTTCTCCTTGCCATGCATTATTTTTGTATTCAATACTAGTTGTAGTAACGGATATCTCAATGATTTTAACTCGCTAGTACCAAGCACTACTTTTAAAATCCAATTAAAGTTTGTCATAGTTTCACCATGAGTACTATTGTTATGAGCAAGCAAAGTGTACAGCATATCTGCTCGTCTTTCTTTTAAGGTTGTTACAAAATAATTAACTTTGTCTTCGTTCCACGATTTCCTTTCAACAGTGGTTGCAACTTCATCAATATCGTAATTGCAGTCGGTTATCATTTGTTTCATTTCCTGTTTAGCTTTCTCAACCAAGCTATGGTCGATAAATGTACTGGCTCTTTCATTGTTCTCATATAAATTATTTAAAACTTCTTGCGATACCTGGTAAAAATAATTTAGTAAAAAAGTCAGAAATATAAATATAGACAAAAGATTAATAATAAAATATACTTTTAAATACATACTTAGTAAATATAAATACCATAACAATGTAGAAAGCACAAATTAGTCTAAAAGCGTTTAAAGTTAAAACAAGGACATTGAAGGCTGCGGCTAAACTTCATTAAGATATTGAGTACATACATTTTTAAACTGATCCAATGGTTCGATTGCAAACAATGCATCCATTTCGTTAATTTGTTTATTATTTTATTTACATCAAATAATATGATCAAGTAAGATCTCACTGAAAAAATTGCAGTACAGCACAGTATAGAAAAATAGTAATAACAGCAACAACATATAAGTAGTATTGTAGTAACAAAGGAAGATCGGACGGTATTGCCAAGAATCTTTGTGTGCAAATCGCCTAATTTTTTCGCTGAAGTCACCCTAAACGTGGATTTTCATACATTTTTGAACTTATCAAGTCGCCAAAAAGGCATTGTGATGACACCCAAAACGGCCCAAATGATGATTTTGTATGAAAGGTATTGTGTTTCTTCAAGTCGCTCGAAAATATCTGAGGTAGCCTAAAAAGCCAAATTTCCTAACCTGGCAACACTGAGATTGGTCAGAGACTAGTTTTGTTTGACATTACTATTTTTTTGAATTCATCCCTTCCAAGAAAAGCAAAGGGACTTATGCCCATACTGCCATGTCCTACGGTCAACTATCAAACACTCTTTTAATATGTTTTTGAGCAAGCATGAAACATTATAAAATCTATGCATGAAACCGAAACTGGGTTGATCAGTTTCATTCACTTTCTGCTATTGTTCTACCTTTCTTCCATTCCAATTACTGTCGCTTGCGTAAACATTTGTGGACCTTAGTAAAATAAACTATCCGCCATTGATATTCTAATTATTTACTGTTCTCAAATGGTAAAACGTGTAGTGGTTATATTGTCTTTGTCAAACAGCTCCATTGCATTCTTTGTATTTCTAGACATATAGTGATAATAGTATGTCCATGCACACGTTTTGTTTCGTTATATTGGATGAGCCACGCTGTAACCAGTTGCTATGTGGTAGGAAAAGGTCGGTTCGATTGGGGTAGTATCATACAGAATATCGGCATCAAACAATGCCTAGTTTCGTACTGTAAGGGTCGAATTAAGAGTTCTATAGGCCCAGCGGTGGGGTGTAGGACTTTAGGGCTGGTACCAGTACAGCGGCTATTCCATACAACAACCTTATAGTGTAACATAAAGGGCAATTATACCTAAAGAAATGATGATTATCTATTTTGGTATAGATCCATGGCAATTGATACATTCAATCATACAATTATTATTACCGTGATGTACTTCATTAATAGGGACTTAAGACGGTAGTTACAGAAGTTAAAGTTCTGTTACCCAGCTGTGTTTATTTTGTTGAACCAAACTCCCTAAAAATTCAAGTTCCATTGTGCAGTATCCAGGGCACAATGAATCTGAGCATGTAGACTGCTGTCACTGAAATGGCCGAAATGAATAATCGCAATCATGAAATACAAATAATTTTATTATCAAGAGAACCATCATAATGAACCAGTAATTAATAATAACAACGATAATAAAATCATATCTCACAAAAATGCTGTCACTGGATAAAAACACTTTCCTTTGCTACAAAATCATTTCTAAACTAAGTATTTATATGCAAATTAATGTGAAAAAGTAGAACGTAACTTACAATTGAACACCTAAGGTACAACTAGGTACTCGTGCGCAAGAAAATCGAATCACAACAGTGGACCACGAAATCATAATCATGGATAAGTACGTTAAATGCTTAAAATATATTGAAGGCAAGTTACTTACTTAACAAAATCAACGCACCTGCATTACCTTTACATTGCACGCCCGAAACATTAGCAACGACGCAACACTGGTCTCACGCTGCTGTGCTAATGGAACTGCATATTTACAATTCTCTCGCTTAAAAACCCTAAATCGGTTGGATCTAATCTAATTATTAATCATCGTTAATATTAAAATTAAATAATCTATGTCATTCTAAACAACAATGCAAAATTATATGCAATTACAATCACGAACAAAAAATCACACAATGTACGTAATTTCTTAAAAGTTTGAAAATATTTTTTACTGGAAATAATTTTTAGTCAGATCTCATTATTCGTTATCGGCACGTAGACCTGACTGACATTCCAATTTAATGCTGATGAGTGACGACTAAAAATAACAATATGTTATGAGTTTAAAAATAAGCTGTAAAGTACTGTTTGTTATAAGTAGCAACTTGAAAAATAGACTTATAATTTTAATATACGCAAAAATATGAATGATGTTAACAGGGAATAATAAAAAAAGATGTCTTATCTGTTAACTATACATCATATTCAACGAGCGAGTCCCTAATTTATTTCGACAGAATTAATAATTAAATTTAATGGTAAAACAAAATAACACGGTCTTTAGAGGAGTAAGTACTCTAATGTAAGTACTTTATAAACAATCGCGAGTTTAATATTGTATAATATTCAGTATCAGTAGCAATAAGGTATCTATGATATAAAAATATCTTTCTCGAACGACATATTTAAGTACATACTTATGCATTACAAAGGCGAATTACATAATAATATAAAGGTATATCACTATTACGATTTACATATAAAATCACTGTAAAAATTCAGCTTTACACTAAAAGTTCCGTGCAACATACATTCCCTTACAAGCTAGTCTATGAAATACTGATCTAATTGATTGTGTCGCGCACACTGGTAATTGATGTGATGATGATGAACAAGGGCCATAAAGTGGGTGGCGACAGCTTCCGCGCATAACATGTCATGTGACGCACAGACATACCGGGCAGCTGCCACAATAAAGATTTACCCAGCATCTGATCATTACTTAATCCATAAATGCATTTTTTTCGTCTTGAGGTATTGCTAACCATAAAGGCATTATATATTATAACATTATTTGAATATTATATTATATTATAACATTAATTTGAACGCTCATATAATATTACTACAAAACATTTGTTGAAATGTGTGTTTATTTGAGAGATTTGTTTTATGAAACACTCCACATTGCAACCGTACTAAGACATTTTCCTAAGTACGCATTTAAAGGGACATATCACCAGTAACTTGCTGAGGTTGCATGTTTAATTCAAATAAGTATGAAAGTGATCAGTACGTCACTTTTTTATTACACTAGATTTATGTTTAAAACATAGACATTAGAAATATAAAATAATAAATTCGAGACCGTTTTCAAAAACTGGAAGTTAGACTCTCAATAAAAGGCAGTGCACGAAGAAAATCTTATTATGTATAAATGTTTAAAAATGTCTCAAAATCATAATGTCAAAGATTCAAATCAACAATCAATACACTTAGTACAAAATAAAAAAATACTTTAAATAGTTTTGAGCCTGATCCATTTTGCATGGTATACGATTAGAGTTCATATTCGAGCAGGAATCTTTACAGGAAAATCAGTGCAAGCCAACCATCAGTAATCTGCCGTGCTCTGCCGTGAGCCTATCTTATGTTGCGATGTGCAGTGAGTGCGTGTCTACGAGTCGGTGTTCAGTTTAGCGACAAAAACTATACCGTGATTCGATACCTGCTTTAAATAAATAAACGAATGCCAGTATTTTTCAAGATTATTTAAGTTTCGTCTCGCATTTGTGACGTCATTGGCGGCGCGGTTTCTCCAGTCCCTCTACCAGTGATGTAATATTAATGCCACATAAAACACGACTACAAATCTAGTAAGATTTTTCGTGAACAAAAATAGAGGTAGACGTTATTTTATGGAAGTCAATTATACAGCTGGCGAGTATTGATAACTGTCGTTACAAGCTTTCCAAGCGATCCAGACTTTAGATATTTAAATTCTGGATATTGAGGCAGGTTTTTGTTTTGGAAACGGAATAAACGAGTTTTGAAAGTTTGCAGCGCCGTCAGCACGAGGAACTATCAAGTAGAGCACGTAAAATAAAGTCCAAAACTAAGGTGGGTTTAAAAAATTCTACTTATCCCCCTGACGCCCATAATTGAATTACTATTCTGTTTAAGTGGAACTTTAATCCCTGTGTTACATAGTGACCTGGCATAGGAGAACGCCGGACGGTAGGCTATGGTGAGTATCTTCTAACTAAACCTATATTTTTAACTAGAGTCAGTAAATTTTGTTATCGGCTTAACACTCTGCCATTTCGCATTATTAATAAATTAGAGTCAGGTTAAAGGAGTCATACTTGATTGGTTGTGGAACTATTACAGCTCTGAACTATGTAAGTAAGGCTATAATTGGGCCGCTAAATCTTATGAGGGCCCTTTAGTGAAACATACACAACAAATCAGTACTTACAACTTTACAGCAGTAATTTGATATTTCTTCACACTGAAATTAAAATCCAGTTAATGTTGAAGATATTTAGCAATACCATCACAATTGCTGCGAAGCAAATTAAATTTACTGACTGCAGTTAAAGAGTTAAGTTTAGAAAACGAGGCCGGCGTTCTTAGCCATAACGTCTTAACCATAGTATTTAAACATTGTGACAGTAAAAAAATAGTTCAATGTTGGTTTTTGGAAGTGACATCGACAGTTTAAAATCGCTTATGGCGACAAGAGGGCACACCCGGTGAGTGTGTTTTATCTTAAGATACGAGGCCGGCGTCTTTGGCCATGCTATAGAATATGGATTGTTTGTCAGCGAGCAGCTGCGCAGGCGGCGCGAATTCGACCAGTTGTCCTTTGTCGAGCACCATGACGCGCGTGGAGTCCATTATGGTGTTGAGGCGGTGAGCGATCGTCAGCACGGTGCACGACGCGAATTCGGAACGGATCGTTTTCTGGTGGGGGAAAGATAATTGTTATTATACATGTATATGAGTTGAATATTAACACTAGACCTTCGGGGCGGGAATGTGAAAACCTAGGCGTGAGCAGGATTATAAACTGGGTCTCACGGTTAACTAAATGGACTTACGCGGTAAAACAAAAATATTGTCTCTATTTGACTCTCAATACAAAACTTTTGTGACCCAATTACTATTTATACCTAATATTGTAAGACCCAATAACCCAAAATTTCAAGATTTAATGTCCTGGGACTTTGGGATCTCACCAGGTGACTAAAACTCACCAAAATGGCAATATTTGGTGAGCTTTCGTCACCCGGTGATATTCTAAAATCGCACTCCTGGGCCTATACGGGTTGCCGTCCCATAAATTAAGTGAAAGATAGGTTACAATTATAAAAGGCGCAAAATGCTAATCCCGAGGGGCGAGTTAGCCGCCCCCGCCGCCTGCTAGTCCCGAGCTGTAGCTTCCATCGCCCAGGGTAATTAACAACTGGGAAAGTAGGGCGCACTCTGGTAACCTACAAGTGCAAGTGCTCACGCACGACACTTCAATTCTGTGGCATGACTGTGGCGCCAGGTACAATAGTGCCGCCGCGGCTGTCGCAGGGCCGTGGGGCGAGTCACCTGTATGAGGTCGTCGGTCTCCAGGTCGACGGCGGCGGTGGCCTCGTCCAGCACCAGCAGCGAGGTCTTGCGCAGCAGCGCGCGCGCCAGGCACACCAGCTGCCGCTGTCCCACGGACAGGTTCTCGCCGCCCTCGCTGATCTCGTGTCGCAGGCCCGCTTGCAGACCTGACAGAAACGACAACATTATTATGTGCTCATCCTAGCTTGATGTGACAGCATTATCAGTCTGTAGCATTTCACTGCTAGACATGGGCCTCTTTTAAGGAGCGCCATCGAACCGAAACTTCCGTTCGGCACATCCGATCTCTACCAGCCACTTTGCTTGAAGCTACGCCCGCTTGGAGCGGCTCTTCAGTTACCCTAAACATAAGTTACATAAAGATCTATTAAATATAAGACGCCTCATGGGCACGTGGCGTACGGGTTGTTCTAAACATAGACCTCTTGTTACACGGTTTAAATGTCTGCGTCCCTAGCGCCAGCTATTATAGCAGAAGCGGTATTACGCGTTTTGCAGAGGATCCGCGAGGGGGCGCGGCAAAAGCCGCAACTTTACAGACCGCCGCCATCACCACAGAGTACCTTTTTAATATACTGAGATAGAGACGTCACTTCCACGGTTAGATTATTTAAAGCATAGCGACATCTAGTGGTCTGAACCAGTCAACGGCAACGTTAGTGTACCTACTGGTTCGCTTATTGAGGGAATATTTGAAATGAGCACTGTTATCCTTATCGGATGAACATCAGTGCTCATTTCAAATGCCAAGAACTGAAAAAGAAAATGAGACACAATAAAACAAAGCACTTCAGTGATTTTTTATATTATATATATATATAGTAACACATCTTTTGCATTTAATCATTTTCATAAAAATCACTCCTTATTCCTTTAATTATTTTATTAGAGTCTTTACACCAAGTAAATAAGAATAAATTTAAAGAGATATCATCAAATGTATTAATTGAACCATTTTTATGTTTGTCGCCAGGGTTCGAAAGGATAATTATCAATGATAATTATCACGATAATTATCACGATAATTATCATGATAATAACAGGTTGATAATTATCAATTGATAATAACAAAAAATTGCGCCCGTGAAATAGAACTATATTCTAAGTATCCAAACGTGTATTTCCGCACTTGTTGCGTGTATCCGAACGCACGTCTAGTCGCGACACGGGAATTCCCCCAATTCACAAAAAATGTCAGTTGGTGTTACGTAAAGCCAAGTGAACTCGAATGTTATTTTTGTTTGTTTTGAGACAATAAACCATCGATATTTCTTATGAAACAATTTAACAAATGATATTTTAATAATGGTGATAATTATCGGATAATTATCCGATAATTATCGGATAATTATCAGATAATTATCACGGCTCGTTATTATCTTGATAATTTCGAACCCTGTTTGTCGCACTTTATAAAATCATAATTCATGACAACTGCTAACACTGTTTTAGTTTTATGTATGATTTTAAGTTTTCTTTTGCACAATCTTTCCTTCTGATCAGAGTCCATAAGCGAGCCGGGTCGTCGAAAAAAATCACAAGGAAAATTGAAATCGCTACCATAACAGAACAAACGCAACAAACGAATGTTTTGACATTTTGAAGTGCTGTAGTTTCTTCTAAAACGTTCCGTTGCATAATATGGTGTGTTGCGTTTTAGAGCTAGGGTGGTGCTAAATATCTTCTTAAAACATGAAATTAAAAATAGTCAATCTCTTTCTAAATGTCATGTCTAACTTGTTCCAATTTGTTGCATAATGATACTATTTTTCAGCCATTAGAGTAATGATTTGTCGTCGCCAATTATTTATAGCGTATAATGAAACGATCCAATTGATAAGTTGGGTATTGTGGCCAGCTTTGAAAATGCACTGGTTGCCAGTATAGAATATAATGAATAATATATTATTTAAGTGTTCCTTTCACCATAACGTTAATTGCTGATAAGGCCTCAAATTAAATAACCCTATTTCATTCAAAATTATTTTCATTTATTATTATTATTGAAAACAGTGTCATCTAGCGGTGTGAACCGTAATGTTTTTGTGTTATAATACGGCAAATTTTAATATCATGAAGTATAACATAAAACGAACATTTAGATAACCATCTTAAATTGTGGTTGTTATAGTTGGCTTTTTTGTTCTAAGTTTTAACACCATGGCCATCACGGTCACGTTGTATAGGCACTTTTTTTTCGTAAACAATTTCTTACGATTTATACGGAAGAATGAATAATTATTATGAAATACAAATAAAATCCCATAATCGAAAAGCCGCATCAAAACCTCCACACAAATGAGCTTTGTTGATTCAGTTAACTTGAGTGAGCTAAAAGATGCGTGCTGCGAGTGATACAGTAGACTGACCTTGAACGAAGGTCTTGAGATGCGCGTGCTCGAGCGAGCGCCAGATGTCGTCGTCGGAGTAGGCGTCGAAGGGGTCGAGGTTCATGCGCAGCGTGCCCGAGAACAGCACCGGGTCCTGCGGGATGATGGTGATGCGCGAGCGCAGCTGGTGCAGCCCGATCGTTGAGATGTCGATGCCGTCGATCATTATCTTGCCACTCATGGCCTCCACGATCCTGTTCAGTAAAAAATGTTAAAAAAATATTGCAGAATTTATATTAAAATAAAGTCAAAGTACAATATCTTTATTGTTGGAATGCGACATATGACACATTACAGTTCTGCGATTACCCTAATTTTTCTTTGTGTTGTCATTATCATTTAAATTCCTTAGAGTTCTGGCAAAAAGCGACAAACTTCGAAGGGACTTGGCAGTTTCTTTTTAAACCTATCTCGATTGTGACTCCGTATCAACTGACGCGAGACATGTGCACTAGTTTTTAACATAAAACTACCGTGAGACTAGGACATTTTAATAAAAAAAAAACACACATACATATCGGAAATATTAATAAAAAATAATGAAGCAAACGAGGGTGTTCGCCGTCGCCGCCCGCGCCGCCTGTACCGAGCGGCCGAGCTGTCAAGGCTTCGGTAGGTTCGTCGTCGCGCCACCGCCGCTGGGGCTCATGATCAAGGACCACGGACTGGTCCGAAACATGTCGGGCAATTCTCGACTTAAAAATACGTGAGTGATCCGATTGAATATGTGCACTAGTTGTATGCGTCCGCATTGTATGTCACCTGAACAGTCCAAGCGTGAGCGTAGACTTGCCGGCGCCGGTGCGGCCGACGATGCCGAGCTTGTCGCGCGGCGCGACGGCGCAGGTGACGCCGCGCAGCGCCGGCTCGCCCGCGCGGTAGCCGAGCGTCAGGCCCTCGAGCTGCAGCGCGCCGGTCTCGGGCCACGTCGAGCCCGGCCCGTTGGCCACCGTCCACACCGCCTCCTGCGAACACAGACGGTCATGTCCTAACAATGCTGGCTGCCGCGTTCCTATATTAAAACGGACCGTTTTTACATATTCTCTGTGGGAAATCTATCAAAATTTAACGGCTTGGCATAAGAGCGCATTAGGCTATTAAACCCACGCGTGGTTTAAGATCGTCGCAGAGACTGCACGCTGTGTCAATTCAACGCCAACTTGACTCCAAGTTGATCAATCAATGCTTCGATGCTTTACTTTCGAGTAGAAGCTCTTTTGAATTGATATGGTGTATGAACTTAAGGCGTCTTACGTTATTAAATGGGCTAAAAAGTCTGGCAATTCTTAAATTCGAACGTTGATATGAGACCTTGATATATTCTCATATGTTGTGATATACAAAGAGACATATCTTATATGAACAGTGATCGTTGACAATAACTGCCATCGCAATGAGCAACTTGTAGTTGTAATGCACAAAAGTGAAGGGCACTTATATGTTTATACGTACTTGGTCGGTTTCGGCGTATTCCTTTATTCTTTCCACAGCAACGATGTTCGTTTCCACTTCAGAAGTCATGCGCACCAACCAGTTCAGAGTTTGGGTGATCTGAAAATAAAAAAGACTCAGTAAAGTTACGCACCAAACCACGTTTTATACATTCACTAGTTATAGACCCGGCTTCGCTTTGATAAATCACAGAAAAAACCGACCTGAGTATCGAATTAAACACGTTAGCCGCGACAAAACAAACAAATCTGACATTTTATTCAGATGAGATCAAAGATGAAGGATGACATCTGATATAAAACTTCATGGATGTAAACGTCAAACATTATTTTGTTAACCCAAGATAGTGAATGATGTGAATTCGGCTAAAAGCCGCCTAAAGCTGAGTACTGACTGAGCGACCTCGCAAGGCAGCTGCATGACACGTGATATCGATGGTTCAGTGTTGAAAGGTGGCTGCCCTGCGAGGCGGCCCGTACAGTCGGCGCTCAACACGATGCGCGAGCACTTTATATCGTGGCTATTGTACCTGTAGCGCGTAGCTGACAGACAGGCCGACGATGCCAGGGTCGACGTCGTCACGGCCAAGCACAGCGAACAGCGCTGCGAAGAAAATGATGAAGTTGCCGAGGGTCTCTAGCCGCACCGCCAGCCAGCGGTTCGCGATGCAGCTCGGGTAGTAGCACGACTGGTTGTGGTCCACGCCGCGCTCCGATTCTTCCATGAACCTGTAGCACAGAATAGATATAGGTAGGGGAGTATTTAGGTAAATAGCCTCTCTCCTACATAATAACGTTTAAGCAGACCTCCTCCGAGACAATAGATAACGTTATTCGTAAACGCGCGATGTTCTTTGTAAACTTTTGAAGCGCCTTCCAAAACAAGACTGGCACACAAGAGTCCGTAGGGGCTGTTATGTACAATTAGAGAAGGTCCGTTTTCAACACTGACCTATAAGTAATATATATGCATTATAATATCATTGGTTTTCAAACAACATTTATCTGCACCTCGCAATCGGCACACAGGTGCTAGGGTTATTCTAGGTAAAATATAATAATTTAATTTGATTATATGCATTTGCCTGCACTCGCGGCAACCGACTAAACTATGGTTAGTTTAGTGGGTTGGTGTTGGTACACCACCCAGAGTGGGCAGCACAGCTTTAGGTACGTTCGCATCACTTAATTTTATTCCTATTAGGTAATTATGT
The DNA here is from genome assembly GCA_963691745.1 of Ditula angustiorana. Taxonomy (NCBI): domain Eukaryota; kingdom Metazoa; phylum Arthropoda; class Insecta; order Lepidoptera; family Tortricidae; genus Ditula; species Ditula angustiorana. Next base: position 4,977,292 of record OY829481.1, on the reverse strand, counting down.
ATGACATCCTATTAAAGTGTAAATATTATTTTGGAGCACATTGTGATGTTTCTCGCCAGACGAGCCGTATTCAATTTCTCTTTTGTAGTCGTACTGCTTGAGTATGTCATGCTCGCTTAAAGGGCATTGCTTACGGTGGCGTCGTTGATCGGGTCGCCACCTTCCCTGCAATATGGTTGAGGGAGACGATGGCTGAGATACGCGTCATACTCGTGATCGGGTGCTGTTTGTGGGGTCCGGACTATTCATGCTGCAAAGACTAATGTAATTCTCAAAAAGCCTAAAATGTAGGTACTTAAATGCGGTTTGATGTGGGAGACTTCATCGTGTTGTCTATTTATTTATATTTATATATATAACTAAATATAGACATATATTGAGTTGTTATTGTTATATTACTGATTTTGTTGGATTTTCACCAATTTTTTTTTTTTGACATGAATATTTTTATTCTTATATTCTTTTGACATTCGGAGACTATACATCTCCAAGTAATATTGTACAATTTGACCGTGGAGGCGTTTTACACCTCTGCTAAGCATAGATTAAGGTAATTAATTTGTTTTGACCCTTAGAGACTATACATCTCTAAGTTATTTAGACTAAGTATTTGATCAGGGACCACATACATCCCGATTCTAATTTCTTTGACCTGGGGACCCTATACATCTCTTGGTCAATCTGTACTAGTGCCAGTTCGTTCAATATGCTTAAAGCTTGCTGTGCTATTTATTATCTTTTTTTTTTTCACACTTTATGTGAACTATTGTTATGATTGTGTATATTGCTCTGTAATCTTGTTTTCAAAAGAGAAGAAAAAAAAAGATAAACTGCTGAGTTTCTTGCGGCGTTTCTTCTCAGCAGATTCTTCCATTTTCCGAAGCGCTAGTAGATTCAGACATGTAAAAGAGCCTATATGGCCTACTTGCAAAATAAATTTTTCATTTTCATTTTCATTTTCATTTTCATGATGGTAGTGCTTATAGTGTGATATAAAAATACAAGTAAATCTGATGTTTTTACATGTATGTTCACACCACAACTAACAATATAAAAAAACCATATTCACCTTTGGGCAACTCCGTACGCTCTTATGGTGCTCGCGCCCGTAATGCTCTCACCGAAGTGAGAGTAAATGGGCGACCGCGATATAGACTCGAGCCGTTTCAGCTGGCGGGACGTCGACACGTAGAACCGTTGTATCACGTAGTAGAGTATCCCCACGGGCAGGATCACGGTTAAGAAGACCGGCGTCGATACGCTTATCACGAACAGCGTTCCCAGGACCTGTAGTAAATGCCTGCTGTAGTACAGTCAAAGATGTACCCGACTGACCATTAAAGACGGAACTAAGAGAAAATGTATTGTATATTTTCGAAAGGGATGTAAAGGAAGATGTACCAGAAACTGAGCCGACTTGGCCCATATAGCGGTTCAATTCGTTCACGTATAACTTCTGATATTAATTAGTCAGTTGATATTTGAGATCGACATGTAACTTTATTGTTGCTATTGACAACCCAGCATCAGCGCCTTTTTTGGTAGATCAGCTCAGTTCTTGGCAGACCTTTATACATGTAATAAACGAATATTTGAAGTTGGTTAGTATGTCCTTTTTGAGCATGAACAATTTACAACGTCGGACCTTTAAATAAACTAATTTTTGTACTATTATAGTTATGCTTAGACATTTTTTTTCAGTTCCGTCTGCATATATGGTCAGGTTAGCCTGTAAATGTGGACTAAAGAGCGGTTGAAGCGCTCTCATTCGCTCATATGTAAAAGTGATAGGAATGACAGACTGCGCGCACTTCTGACAGGAATTTAAATTTCCTTAAGATTTGGAAACTGGATTGATAAGTGGCTGACTAACTGTAATGACTTTCCTTAATGCAAAATGGTAATTAGTAAATCAAAATTGAGTTTTAATCAACTTCATGTATCAAACACTAATGAGAGCTATAAGAGCGATTGTACACTCTTAAATTCACCTCTGTTAACAATCTTCCTACTGCTACAAACTCTTTTCCAATATAACATAGAAACAGATAAACCCAGCGAATAACTGCATCTGTGATATTTCGGAACGATGGAGCATGTGCGTTAAGAGAACAGTCCCGGAGTACATACACTACTGATTTTTCAAGGAGCTGTCACTATTTTGCAATCATTTCAACGCACATGCGCGTTTGCGGGCCCTAGTGAAACTTCGAAAAAACAGGAAAGTACTAACAGTCAACGCGTTAAGCATTTATTTGCAAGCTCCCCCGAATTAGCAGACATGTAATAAAATTTATATACGTTTGCATTTGTTTTTTATAGTACCGACATGACTTTTTCAACCTTTGTTAGTGATAAATTCGGTATTTCGATAAACAACTGCGTGCTGATGTGTAAATGCTTAGTTTAGTCTTAGTCACAAAATTGGGATTAGTTTACAAAATATGGTTCCAAATTGTAACATCCCAGCGTTCGTTCTATTTTGTATATTATTTAAATTACGGGTACTTAATTATTGTTTTGTGTTCCGTAGCACACGGGTTGGTAAACAACATTAAGCAGTACTGGAGAATGTGAAAAACACATGGTAGCGGCGCCACCGTCTACACGAGTGTCACGCTTGTATGTATAATTTTTAGTTCCATTTTTAGCCATGCGTTTATCATCTTTATCTACACATATATCATAAATGCTCTATAATGCGTTCAGAAACCGTAGGCAATGATCAGCATTATAACAACCAATATTATTATGAGAATTTTTCTATTTTTTTTCTATATTGGTTCAAATTCATTTTTTATTACATTACTTTAATGAGTACAGTCTATAAATATTTAATAGGTACCTCGCACTAGTAGCTAACAGCAATGCAGGTCATTGTCCTATGGCTTCTGAACCCATCATAGAGTACTTATGATATGTGTGTAGATAAAGTAATGTATGCAACTGTACATAATTAGGTCTTAAAACACTAGTGTGATCCTATTATGAAACTCGCTGACGCTCGTTTCATAAAACCACACTCGTGTTTATTACTCATTATGCAACAGTTGCATAAAATACTATTTCGCAAGCTGTGGAGATGAAGTCAAAAGAACAAGAAAATAAAGAAATACCGCAACCCATTGTATGATTTATATATATATTCGTTTTATGTAAAATAGTGTGTTGAAAATTCAATATGAAGATCGGTTTTTAAAAGGTTGTTTGTTTTTTAACCCTCCACCAGGCCCCTAGACCTAAACAAAGCAAACTAGAAAGTTTCTCTTAAACTTTAATAGGCATCTTAATTGTTACTAAAGAGATTGTTGGAATATGTACATAAACCCACCAGCTGCATAAAACGGAACGCTGTGCTGTCTACACGCGCGCCCCCTAGTGTTGACGTCTGTCCACTCTGTGTGTTCTGATAAGCTGCGAACCGCGTCGTTGCTATCGTAATAAACTAGCCTTTTACCCGATCAATTACTTCTTATTTACTACAGAGATAAATTTCAATTTACTGACAAGTTACTATTAATGTTAATACAATTGAATCTGTATCATACTTGTAGCTGATAAAATTGAATTGCTTATAGGGTCAATGTGGAATTTTGACAATAATGACAAGTTCTGTCGTGGCATAACATGAAGCTGTAACACTTATGGTTAAAAATAGTTTATTCGAAAAGAGCTAATGTCGGTACTTATAATGTTTTAGCACGAATTCAGTAAAAGGAAAAAATGGCCAATACTGATTTAAGTCCTATTTTGTTACGCAAAGGATCGAATACTTAATACATAAAGCATAAAAAAGGGCCAATTTGTTGTCTAGCTAAGAATATTTTAACAATTAACTAAGCAACAATTTCACATCCTAATGATTTTTCGAAAATCACATCGTTTTTGAGATCCAAAATGACAGTTCTTTGTGAGTCGTCATGGGCCTTTAATTTATTTATTTATTTCAGCCGTGATTAACCCGGATTCAACGTTATTTTTTTATGAAATTTTGACACAAACAATCGACATGTGTCCATTAACCTGAATTGTTGGATCGAATTGGATGACAATTTGACACAAAATCGTAGTGTCAAAATCGTGAATTTTTGCCTACAATTTTTGTACATTTTTTGTATATATATGAGAATTGTGCTAAATAATGGCAAGGAGGTATGTACAAAACTGTAACGATGAGATATTCAGTTTCTTCATAAAGAAAAAAAACTTATTCAGGTCAACAAAAAAAGCGTAAAATAAACATTTAAAGAAACAAAAAAGGCAAAGCAGCAAAAAGCAATAAACGTAAAGCATTAAGTTGGAAGAAAAGAGTCAAGTATTCATAAATTGTATAGATAGACAGCCAGCAGAGAATAAGCAGCTAGGCCGGACGGGGATGTATTATCCAAAGGCCTTTCCATAGTGTAATTCGGTAAGAAATAATTTTCCATCAAATAGTGCGTAACCTGTGTGACTGGCACTATATACATATTATAAATACCTTGATATCTTATAAGTATGACCGACGCCGTTCGTATGAAAAACATACCCCGAAAAAATTGCAAAGTAAGATAATCAACGCAAATATGATTTTTTAAATAAGTATATTTTAAATAGAGAGCGAACAAAAAGACAAAATATTAAAATGTTCGAAACTTTTCATTATGTTATGACAGGCAGTTAAGGCCATACTTATAACACGCATTTAATGACATTACAGTTATAATAAATGATTATACAAACAAGGTGTTTAAGTAATATTATTACTTTTATTGTTTATAGTTGAATGACGACAATACATATCAATGCCAATATTACAGCAAAGAAACTCTTTGAATGTTATATTTGCACATATGGCCCAAACTTTTATTGAGCTGTTTTTGCCAAGGTACTGTTAGGGTTGCCAAGCCTACTAATACTGTAGTATCCAACTATTGTATTAGGGGTCCAAATACTATGATTCCAAAAAATACATGGTTAGCGAAAGTGCTAAATTTATTCGACGTTGAACGTCTAGTTATTAATACGGTAGGCAGGCCGAAAATACATCTACCATGTTTGATAGGTAAAAACCTTGAAAATACTATATTTGAAGGGTGCACGGAAACCAAATGTCAAGTCACCTTTTTTTTTTTACGAGATTTTAATCTCAAAATGTAATTCTCTGCGAACTCTACATTATGAGATAAAGCCCCCCTTTTTAAAAACAAATTACTAGACATGTTATTTCCGTGGACCCTTCATTTGTTAAAAATAAGGTGGCAACCCTAAGCATTGCTGTCAGATCCAGCCATTACGAGGCCAAATGCGCAATGGAGGACGATGAAGTTCGATTTTAATTCTGCTGCGAACATCCGACTAGACAAATGTGTGCATGGCCTCAACTGTCGTCACTGTACCTTTTTCCCAATGCCTTACTCTACGGAACCGGTGTAAGCGGTAAGAGGGGCTCCGTTACCTCGAACAGACAATACAAGACGTCGGTAGCCTCCATCGGCAGCGATTGGTCCACGACGTCCACATCTTTTGAGAACCGCGCGAGAATCCTGCCAAGGGGCGTCACTTCGAAGAATTGCAACGGAGCTTTTAACACATTTTCCAACAAGTCCGCGTGCACGAACTGCGCCGCCCCCAAACACGCCAGAGAAGGTATTAAATCCGTGAAAAACGACGTTAAAGCTGGAACAAGTTTCACGGTAACCGTTTTATATGCTTAGTCTTCCACCAAAACGGGAAGGCTAACGATAATGAATACATTATTTACGATTCGATTGGACTGGGAAGGGGTGATGATGGTCGATGATGATCAGTGCAGGGGCAGTACGGCGTGACATCTATTGCTACCTGCTAACGCATTACACTATGCTGATTACATGCACTACTACGGAAGCTTAAGGAAATAAGTGCGCAGCGTAACTAGTTGTTTAAATAAAAAGGTTCGCTGACACGTGACAGGCTGAAGCGAAGACGCATAGAAAGAAAACACCTTTTTATACTCCTAACGTTCTTTGGTTCACATTATAAACTAATCCCAATATAATTTTATCAGTACATCTACAAATCAATATCGTCATAGGATAATTATTTAATACTAGCTGACCCGGCGAACTTCGTACCGCCTAATTATTGGAGGCATATTTAGTAAGTCACAAACACACGTCTTACTCTATCTTACTCGCAATTTTTCCTTATTTGCTCACCGTTTAGACCTACCCTGAACTACGACAAACATTTTAAAACCAAAATCAGCTCAATCGGCTCAGCCGTTCTCGAGTTTTAATCAGACTAACGAACAACAATTCATTTTTATTTATATAGATAGATAGATTGTACGAAAAAATTATTTGAATAGTAGCGAAAAAACTAGCACGCTCGTGTCTTATATAACCAGAATGCATACAGTACATTATGGAAAAGTTAATTAATTCTGCCCCACATAATAAAAACACTGCTTAAAAATCCAGCAGGTCAGCGTGTTAGAATATTAATTTTACTAGCTCATTCGTCTGAAGAATACAGTGGACAAAGCGTCTTTGACAGTTGAAAACTTTAATGAACATTTTGCGTTAGCCGGAAGAGTCATTTTGGTTACGCACGGTTAAAACGCGGTCACGTGGGCAGAAATAATTTAATATCTTCCACTATTCGTCTGTCGCTCGCGCACAAATATTGCCACCGCGCTTGCATATTCCATATTATGCCTGCATGGCGGAGATTTGCGTGCAAGCAACAGAGAAAAGCAGTAACGGCACATTGTACGATATTGTTTCTGTTCAGTGACTGCGATTTAGACCACTTCTGTCCACTAGGTCCTTCATGAGATCACAGTGCTCGAGAACTAAGCCCCTGGATAATCCCCAGGCCCTATTTAAAGCTGTTCCCAATGGGAGGTATTCTCGCCATCTATCCTCCCCGATAGATCCATCGCAATGAAGACCTGTCGTCATAGTTTTACCATTAAAGACTCGTTGTAGTTCTTTATGCGAATTAACACACCATACACCATGAAGGTATCGTTATTATAATACAGGATATTAAAAAACAAACGTGTACCATAAATGAAAAAAGACCTAATAGACACGACACTTTATCTTCTCCACCCGTTCCTTTGATGTTGGAGGACGGTGACGTATCACTTAAAATAGTCTTCATTTATATCGCATTAGCGTGCATCAGTTGTTCAGGACAACGGTGTTGCCAGCCGGTTACCCTGGCCTTATCAGAGGGAGGTAAGTTAGACTACATATTTATTTGAAGGTCTGGGGCACTGCCTCACCTGCTCCCCCCTGGCGATGGAACGGATGAACAGTCACTTCTAGTAGGATTTTATTAATATGATACGTTTCATTACTAGTATCTTTTATTGTTATAACGAGGCTCCACATGTGCTCGAAAACAAATCGGACAGGCCTACAATACGTGCGGGTGTCTTTTTTTTAAAGTCAGACTAGTTCCGATAATGTCGCGTTACCGCAAAGAAGCACGAAGTCCACCCGCGGAGCGTCATCGGCAGCACGTTGTCGAGCACGTCGACGTCCTTGGAGAAGCGGTTGAGCAGGCGGCCGACGGGCGTGCAGTCGAAGAAGCCGATGGTGGGCGCGCGCAGCACGCCGGCCAGCAGCGCCACGTGCAGCGCGCGCGCCGCCGCCAGCGTGCCCAGGTACAGCGCCAGCGACGACACCGACACCGACACCACTGCAGCCACACACCGCCTCAGCACTGGCTCTACGGACGCCGCCGGAAGCTCGACCCTCGCGCCCTTGCTTTTCTTTACGATTTCATACGTCGCCATGGCTACAGAGACTCAGCCGTCGCACCCTTCACACGTAGAGTTGCCAACTCTACACGATACTATTAAGTTACGAGAACATCGGGAGACCATAAAAATCAAACTACAAAGTAATAAGAAATATGCTGCTAAATCACTCCTACATTATTATATCAGGCTCATGCCGCGGACATTAAAAAAACTTGAAATAGAAGCAATTTTGCTTCGTGTATACGGGAGTTCTATAGAAAACGTTTGACTCCCTCCCCCTTCAAATAGTCGCTGACATATTACTTGTTTGGGCCGGATTCAATTTGTAATTAAAAGTTGTCACTGAATTCATTAAACGTAAAAATACGTCGACAGCTAAAATGTTATTAACAAAACGTTATCTTTATTTTTTAAATCACTCATAAATAAGCACAAGCAGAAAGATATCGGTCAAAACTAAAATAACTACGACAAATAACAATAAAGTATAGTTGGCACCTCTACCTTGACCGAATGCACAGGGGCGACTTCTGCCAGTGGCAGGCTGGTTGGCCAGCAGGTACGCATTCCGCGAACCATCGCGAGGGTCAAGCTTGCAGCAGTTGACCTACAATCGCGACGACGCCCCAAAGTATATCGTCACCTCATAATTTATAGATGTTAGCAGTGGGTTGACTACGAAATGCACGCGCACATGCATTTATTTACCACAAAAAAACCTCGATGGCAGTGTAAACGGCGCTAGGATTAGTGTGAGCGCGCTGTGAAAAACCTAGCATTTTTTATCATTTAGCCCATCGTGGTAGCCAATTTTGCGACACCAAAAGCTTTTTTACATGCCTGCCATCCATTGTTATTGTAAATCACCACACCACCATGGGCCAACGTGCGGAAGCACCGCTACTGCGCTCGAGGCTAACATTAAATCTCAGTATAGTCGTAGAATTATCTACACTTCACAAAAACAACTGATATTTGGAAATTGCCATTATTCACAATAATGTGCACACCGTCGGTAATAAAATGTTATAATCAGGACAGGATAAGTTAACATGCTTAAAACAAAATTGGTTATAAATTGGAATATGGTGGCTTGCATGTTATTAAACATATGTACTCTTTGTATATACAATTATAATTAAAAAAACAATAGATTTCACAAATGTCTTTGTAAGTTAATATATAGCCTAAATGAAGCAAACTTTTGCACAAATAAATCTCTGTATTTTTATAAAATGAACTGTGTGAAACCTCTTGTGAACTTGTAATAGAAGGTTAATTAAATATTGTAACCTTCACCGAAACATATTATTGAATATGGAAAAACCATAAACACGATCCAAGGCCACATGTCAGTTTCAGTGGTAGAGTAAGAAATGGAAAAAAATGCTATCCTTAAGTCAACCTATTCTGTACGTTCATGCATGGAAAAAAGGTCATAGTTGCATTATATTTATTATAAGTGTATGCGTCATGCATTGAAGTCGCTTTGGTCTAGAGGGATTTACCCGAAATAAAATAAATCCCTTAAAATGGATGAAAATGAAAGGCGATTTAACGATAAGTACTAAAAATTATTAAAATAATCTGAACGCTAAAAAAGAACCAATTATGCCAATAAATAGAGTAAGTATTATAAAAGTGATGTAAACAATGTATTCATTATTTATAAAATTAGGCAAGTCGTTCATGAAAGCGGCACGCCAGTGACGCAACACTAATCCGTCCATTTGATTGACGGTTGACGAATGAGACGGTTTAGTAACAATAATGTAGCGTCGCTACCGCGTCGCTTTATGAACGAGGGTCACTGTAGAGAGCCTTTTGTCCGTTCTATTAGGGTACTGCCTACGGGGCAAGAGGGACGCGAGCGGACTGAGCTAAATGAGCCGCGGGTTGTAACGCGTGCTCGCGCAGCAGAAAGCTATCCGCAGTGTATGGGAAACGACCGATTTACCAACATCTTGCCGCGTAAGCGTTACGCCAAAAAAAACGGATGCCCTATCGTCATAGATGTATTTAATTTATACATGAAATTCAGTAATAAATACAAATATAAGTACATACTTATAAGTATCAAATGTTATGATTTGAGTCTATAGTCCAAAATGTTTGGGGCAGAAACTGAAAAGTAGTTAAAGATCGAAGTATTTACCCGACTTCCGCCAAGAGAGCTAAAGCCAAAAGGGAGTTATTTTATATAGTTATATTTTCAATTTCTGCCTTTAAAATTCCAGACCTGTATTATGAAACCAGATAGACTTTATATTTTAAACATAAACGTAATTTTACTCAAATTCAAAATGCTTGATTGATGTAAGGCATGTATTTTAATGGAGTTAATAGGTCATGAGTATGCACGTTTGTTTCGGTCAATAATCATTCAAACATCATAGTTATTTAGTTTTACGCAATTCTTGATTATAATGAGGTTCTTTTTCAGACTGTGAATTCCTTGTAAACCGTCTGATGAAGCACTTTACACAAGTTGACAAACAGTAAGACAGACACAGTGCCGTAACTAGGGCTGTGCCAGCGGTGCCCAGCCCCGGACACAGCCATGCCAGGACCAAGTTTTGAGTCGTGCATTGTAAAGTCTATTCATCCTCACTTGTCTTAAGTAGTAAACAATATTTTAACCTAAAATTACAGTTTTTGACATCAAAGTATAGTTTTTTGTTTGAATAAAACATTACAAAGCAACAAATTATAAATCACCTCTTCTACTTTATGCTTGGATGGCTTAAGTATGACGATATACGATGTTTAGATGACAAACAGTGAAATTTTAGGTTAGAATGTTGTTTACTACTTAGGACAAGTGAGGATGAACAGACTTTAGTAAGTAGCATTTTTCAAAAGTGCAGTTATATAAGCTCACACAGGTCGCATTAAGGCTAGTTACGACACTGCACAGACATGCATTTAACAATATGCAGCAAATCCGAGAACCGTTATATTCAGCTACAAATGAGTATACAACTACAATCAACCAAATTGATTTCCTGGCTACTTTACGACCTTTTCTCATTAAATGTCTTTGACTTTTAACAACAAATGCTGTATTGTCGCAACGACTTATTGCGACAAGGTTCTGCAAATTCAAATTGGTTGACCGTACCTAAAGCGGAACCCGACCATGACTTTACACTTTAAAGACCTCAGCGTGTATAGCGGAAATTTTTTTTCATAGTGCCGATTTTTCAGGCGGTCAAAAAAAACTCGCAAAAATCACTAGTTAAAAACAGTTTATTAGGGTTGGAAAATCGACCCTTAAACGACTGGGTATTGGCTATACAACAGTGAATAAAGCTTTTGCTTAGCAATTGGGTTAAAGTAAAGAAAAATATAAATTACGTTATCACTAGACTCTTGTATGGTTAATTAAGTATCCATAATCTGTCAGGGCTTGACACAGTAGTTAATTCTATTGCTATACTTAAAATAACGTTAATAGACGTTTACCGCCGGCGAAAATATAAAATACGAGATGTAATTCATAGGTAGTTTCAAAGAAAAAAGTTTGGTAAATGTATTTTTTAAACACAAATCAAAATATTTTCCAATATAAATGTAACGAGTAGCATTTTTGCATTCTTTAGCTCATCTTAACCCTCATTTTTACTTCAACTGTCCATTATTAATGATTCAAGTCGGATTCCAAGTGCTGTCGTCACGTCTGTCGGTCAGTGATCGGACATTCCAACAAAGTGCAATTGTGGTCCCAACACCAACTTATGATAATACCATACCCAATTTCATGTTCGATTTAAGGGACAAGAGTGACATATGTGTAACATTTATAATTGCCGGAGTAAAACCTACCTTGTCCGACGCCTAGACCGCCATAGACACCGAGGTAGAGATCTCTCAGCTCCGTATTTACAGTGTCGTTAACCAACTGGAAAATAGTTAATAACATTTTAAGTTTTTGCAAACGAATGTCTTACGATTTTCTTTTAAATTTATTTTATACAACATAGACAGGAAAACGGGCAAGTAGGCCACCTGATGGTAAGTGATTACCACTGCTCATAGATACCCGCAACACCAAAGGGATTGCAGATGCGTTCCAACCCAGAGGGCTAAGATGGAATACCTCTTGTGTCAGTAATTGCACCGGCTGTCTTGCTCTCCACGCCGGAACACAACAGTGCAAGCACTGCTGCTTGGCGGCAGGGTTAGCGAGCAAGATGGTGGTTGCGATCCGACCGGTTCTACCACCCGCACATACATGTATGTCGGACATACATTTTATTATCATAAAATGTTATTGCATCTATCATTAAAAATTTAATATGCAAATAAAACGAAGTGCTAGTTAACATAAAGTGATATTTCGTGTACGAAACAGACAGTGGAAGAATTTTTGATGTCGCCTTACGATTTTTAAGTAACTAAGCGACCCACTTAGGCTTCCCAGAGGTGCAATTTACTGACGACAACCGAATTAAAATGTATTTTACCTAAAAAACCTCAGGGTGTAAATCTCACATCCAGCTTGGAGGAACGAAGACGTGGTAGTTGTGTGAACACACCGACAGACCGGCAGCCGGGCTAGCCCAGCTTCACAACATTACAAGCCGGTCAACGTTAGATATGGATCTGTACCATCGCCGAGTGAGGCATGAATATTTCAAATATGCCCGGCAGCCCAAAAACCCTCTGTCCCTCCAATGCAATAACCTAACCTGTCAAATCTGGGATCATCGTCGAAGCGTAAAACCGAATTAAGAAACGTGAAGAAGCGCTAGGATGATGATGATGATGATGATGATAATGATGATGATACTGACCATTCGCTCGTCATTGGACCATCTCGCGAGCCAGTAGTTGGAGCCGACTTGGAACACTTGCAGAACGAGGTTCATCAGTACGGTGATCACTGAGGCCATCACGCCGACGCTCATCAGATAGTGCTTGTACACGCTCCATTTTACCTGATCAGTGCAAACGTAAGAGTAATTTAGTTTTCTCCTCGAGGGTCTCAACCGCTACTAGTGTGTAGTGTGTTTTTGACGAAAACAGAATCCTTCACAAATCAAACCACAGAAACTGTGACGGAGAAATAGATGTTTAAACACTGCATAGAAATGCTTTAATTAACAGTGATAGATAAAGCGTCAAAGGATTTTGTGTAAGCTATCTAGACAATGGCACAGTCAGACATTCATCATTCATGACTAAATTACTGTTGGGATTTAAATCTGTGACCTTGACATCACACAGGATTACTACCAAGAGCATAGCCCCTTAGGTATATTTCTAATGAACTATTAGATTTTGGGTTTAATTTAACATAATTATAACAGATTGTATATTTACCCCGCCCGTCTCTGCTTTCTCGGATTCGATGAGTTTGTTGTTTTCCTTCAGCTCGTTGGGAGTAGCTTCTGGCGTTTTTCGCTTCACGCTACCAGCTCGGTCTCCTAAACAAACAAATAAAAAATGTGCTAAACTCTTTGAGCAATTAGAAAAAAAAAAATCAACTGGTCGCCAGTTTGTCTTTTAGTTTGGTATAATTATCATTCTCGGGAGATCAAGTTGTGAGTCGACTCTAAGAAATCTACTTCACAATTTAATTTATCAAATCCAGCACCCTAAAATACGTCAATGGCTAAAAGATAAAATAAAATAATGACAATAAGAATAAATAATAAATACCGTTTAGATATTTAAGTTAAAAAAAGTTACGAATAAATTGTGATTATTTTTTGCGCTCACCTGTAACTATTAATGGTCGAAATAAATGTTATTCTATTCTATGAAAAAGTCTAACTGGCCTAGTGAGTGACCGCCAGATACCTGCGATCGATCCCTAGCGGTCGCCAATGACGTACCAATTACTTTCGAGTTTTTCTAACGCGTACACAATTAATTCATCAATACCTTGAAGCAGTAGTATAAATAACGTATAGATAGTAGTTATAAAATCACATACCAGCAGCAGCCTGATCCGACTCCGAAGCGCTTTCGGATAACGAGCGTGCTCTTTGCAACTTGTCTTTGAATTCTGAACCAAGTTTATTTTGAAGCACGTCTGTGATTTCTTCCAGTTCTGCAAAAAAAGGTAAAATCGAATTTTAATTTTATTCAATGAGAAACTTCAAGAATAACTAGTAGATCTGCGTCAAGATTTGCGTTACCCCAAACGTTGCGTAAAATTGCTGCGTAAATTGTGAGCTTGTTCATTTCTATTCTACTTTTCTGTTTATAATGGCACACGCTTTTAGCTCCTACTACGTTCAAAGCGCCCAATTACTAAACAATTTTTTCTCGTAATATCCCTCGAAAACGAAGGATGTTTTTAAGAGATTAAATTTACGAATCTATACATTTAAATTACCTTCCGGTGAAGTCTTCTCGGTATCACTGAGATGATGCAACAGGAATTCTGCAAAGGCACCCTTCATTTCCAACAGCTGCTGGTAACTACCCGCTTCTGAGATCTCACCCTCTTTAAGTACTATTACTAAGTCTGTTTGAGCTAAGTACGAAACGTTGTGCGTTACCCATAATCTGGTTTTATCTTTTAATAGACCGTTCGGACCAATGACCTGAAATTGAAAAAGTTATTACCAACTCCGTCACATACTACACAGCATAGTAAATGTTAAACTCGCTTGTCAATAGAAGAACATAGAGAGCAACACAGAAAGACCAGTCAAGACAAGGTTATGTAACCTGCTCATAGTGATAATGATTTTTCGTGAAACCTTTATCCGACATTGACAAACGACATTATATAGCAAAGTAAAGTAATGCTAAAAAATTAGGAAAAAAAGGCAAGCATACTTTATCGAAGATATGTTTTCCGACATGCGAGTCGACGGCGCTGAGGGGATCGTCGAGGAAGTAATTGTCGGCGTCGTGGTAGACCGCTCGGGCCAGCGACACTCGCTGCTTCTGACCGCCCGACAAGTTGATACCTGATAACAAAATAAATAAAAAATTGCAAAACAATATTAGCATTCATTCGGCATATACAAAGCTCGAAGCACAAACATCACCTTGCATGCCAACATGCCTTGTACAGAGGTAGAATACTTGTCTAACTTAGTGTTCATTCAATTTGCTGTGATCTGTGGTGGTTAAATTCAGTTATGATAGTTGCGTTTGAGCAGAGCAGCTATTTTACAGTGGTTTTGCAGCTGTTCAAATGAAAACTTCTTAAAATAATTAGAATTCGCTAGTAAGATGCAATCGGAGCGAATGCTGTGACTAAGTTTTTTTAATAGGAAGGATTTTTTTAAATGTTGTTAATCGTATGTAGATGGATTTTGAAAGCCTATCCGTCGCTGGTGTCAACTATGAGACACTTTTTCAAAGATGATTATTATTCCATGTAAGATGTATCAAAGTTAATCGGTTATGGGTGGGTGAATCTTACCATGGCTCGAATATTGGGAACCTGCAAAAAACGTTTCACAAGTGTAGTTTTTGCAATACCAACCTTTTTCACCGATTTCAGTTTGGTCTCCCCCAGGCAACATATCGAAGTCAGGTTTGAGTGCGCACATCCCGATCACATCACTATACTTTTGCATCACAAGCGGTTTCCCGAACAGTATGTTGTCCTGGAGGGTCGCGTTTTGAATCCACGCCTGTTGAGGAACGTACGCTATGCTACCTGCAGGTAACAGTGGTTTTCATTAACTTATTATAAAGTGCAATTCAGAGGACAATTACGGTATGATAAAGTGGGCGTTTTCACATCTGTGGTCCTAGATAAAGTAAGTAAAAATAAAAGCTAATAGTCTATTAGAAATCTACATGCATGAGCTTGAGGTAAGCTTCAATATGTTTCGATCTGTGGCCGTGCCGCGCTGCAATAAAGCGTGTCGCCAGCCAGCCTTGCCTTGGTCCTTGTTGGTATAACTAGTTTAAGTAGACTGGCAGACTACACAGTTTTTCGTAGCTCCAAGGGAACGGAAACAGCAAAAATTCCCCCCTGCTCCGCCCTAGCGACGTCAATGGCTGCAAAACGGACGCCTTTACATTGCAGCGACTGCATCGCTGCTGGTGATTACTTATAATGCTATGGTTGCGCCGCGCAGCTAATTCTTAAATGGTTCCCAAAATACGTTACAAATAAAAGCGGCTTAAGTGTTGCCAACATATAAGTTTTGACTACCCACCATTAGTGTTAACACGTCCGGAGATCTTGTTCATCTCCCCGAGGAACGCTGATAGCAGCGAACTCTTGCCCGAGCCTACAGCCCCGACTACGGCGACCAAAGACCCTTTAGGGACCGTCATGGTTATATTCTTCAGAGTTAAATCTGCGTCTTTGTTACCCCATGAGAAGTTTCCGTTTTCTACTATCAATGGATTAGCTGAAATAGTACAAAGTTTTATTCCGCTGAGCTCTTGGGCGTTCAGGTTCAGGTTTTTGGAGCACTACTAATTCTCAATTTAGTTCAAATGTTTATTGTATGGAAATACAAGTTCAAAATGTATCAATAAAATTAGATGAAGACAAGACAAGACAAATACTCTTTACTTAAAACCACACGGAAAATAGATAACAAACATTAATTAAAAAACAATTTACAAAGTAAACAATTGGCGGTCTTATCGCTTAAAAGCGATCTCTTCCAGACAACCATTTAGCATGGTAGACACGAAAAAATTACAATGTGGAGATGAACTTACGGTCTTTCGGGTCATGTTCAACGGCGTCCATTTCCAATTCATCACAGTTCATGAATTTGTTTAATCTCTTTATACCAACTGAAGTCTAGAAAATTCATTAAAAGTAAGTTTCATTTGCGTGTAAAAAATGTGAATACCAAATACCAAGCTTATAGCACTCTTTATTTATAAAAAGGCTACTTATAAATAAAAAGTTATGTTGCTACACTCACTAAGTCCTTTAATGGTTTCGAGGAGATTAAGTGCATTAAAGGACAACACACAAACATGGACGGACATCGAAAACAAGATATATTTTCGGTCAATATCTGAGGCATTTAAATGTGGAGATTTCCATATTCGAGGTATGAGGGTAGCATCAGTTGTTAGGAGCAAAAAAGCTTAGTTAGTCACGAGCACGATGGTATTATTCTGAACAATGACATGTCTAAGGTATAAGGTACAGCCTAAGAACGGTTATAGCAAAAGCTGTTCAGATAAGGGATAAAATCACTAAATATGTAAACTGTTATTAATATGCTTGACTAGACCGGTTTTCACATATTCTTTGCCGGTGACTTTATGAGTCAATATTACTTAACCGTTATCAACAAGGCAACAGGAAATTGTGGCTAGCGAGAATCACAATGTAAATTAAGTGTATGAATATATCCATATTTGTTTTTATTACTCAAAACTTTTTTGGCTGTACTGATTAGATCGTATGAAATTTGGGACTGCCAACTAACAACATTGCAATTAGAAAAAAACTATTTGATCGTGTCGTCTCACGTACAGGACGCAAGATAGGTATTATGAATCGCGATTTTTTTTAAAGAAAAGTACCCAGAATTTGAGACGATACGGTCAATTACTCTGTCCAGGACAAGTACAACACATAAAAAAATAGATAATTAAACTTACTTGTACGACATTGGATATAACGTTAGGCAGCATAGATAGTGGAAAACGTAGTATGTTGAAAAGAGACAACGCTACGAAAGCCTTCTTAGAGTCCAGCACTTCGGTGTCATTTACCAGAACATAGCACCCGAACGACATCAGCGACACCTAGGACACCATTGCACGAAAAACTTGGTTAGCAATAGGTTCTGTCACGCCTGAACTGGACTGTAAGCTGGCTGTGAGCTTACTCCGGACCGTAATCACGACGCGGACGCCAGCAGCCCGAGCATACACTATGGTGACGTTTATCGCGGACACAAATAATTCATCCGTTTCTAACGAAAGAAGCGGGGAGATGCTTTATACCCGCGTTATAGTGTGCTAGGGGCTCGATTACAAATAGTAAATTCATAGAAAGCGGGCAAGTCCGGCCTGGTGGACACCGTCTCCAATTATAATGGTTTATTGTATGGATTGTTAGTATGTATGTAAGAGTGGAGAAGAACCATAGCCGCCAAGTCACGTGCGTCATACAGTAGATCAGTGGCGCTACCTCAATCGCAGAGACCACGATGAGTGGCAGTAGCCCTAACGGCAGGTGTATCATGAAAAACAGGGACATTGATACAAATATCTTTTCGGCCGTCAGGTTATGTCCTTCGGGGTCGCAAATCACATACGTAAGGAAAGTAAGGAAGGTCACCTTGAACAGAAGCACTTGTATTTAGGTATTGTTAATTCAACATTTTAGTTGGATAAGTTTAAAAATAGTAACGCTTTATAGACCCACACATTATCACGAACAATGTTTATAATCCGCAAGGATGGATATTTTCCTGCAGATAAATGACATCGGATCACAAAGGAGTAAAGGAATCTAAGTAGTATGCTATTTCAAAAATCTAAATAAAATAAATAAAAAGCTTAAGATAAAAATGAGGATTATTTGTATACGTTCCAAAAAGACGTTTATATAAACGTCTTTTTGGAACAGTCCCTGTTCCGAAAAAACTGTTCTGTACTAGAAAAACAAAAAAGGAGCCCTTATTATAGTGGGACTCTCTCAGTCGATCATTACTTTTGCGGTTCGGTTCATTCATTCATGTTTTGTAATGTATACAAACACAATCAAGTGGTGACACTGAACCCTCGGTGCGCGAGTCCAACTGGCAGTCCGGCACTTGGCTGGTATTTTTTTTAAATGTATAAATTAGTTCTATACAACATGTTTCAGATATTTCTTTGTTTATATCTAATCCATCAGTCATCAGTGTTCAGTTAAGTTACAACTTTTCCGCCGTAAAATATCGCGTGGTCGAAAATGTCTGGGCTCCCCTACCATTAGTGTATTTATAGTTCATACTTATCAATATAATTAGCAAGTCATGCTTAGAGACTAAAAATTGTGAGTCACAATCAGAAGTAGCGATAAAGAACTCAGCGCTATATTGACTAAGAGCTGTGTAGAGTTATGGTCACAAATTTGTAAAAACTTTCACTTTATTGTACAAACTAATTAGGATGAAATTTTTAACCTTGATTGTACATAAATTGCTCTTCAGTAAAAAGTGTTTGGTTGGATTTTATTATTAATAATGTTTTTTTTTTGTTTTCTTGGGTTTTTTAACTTAAAATCCAAAAGGAGGTGGCCCAGCAAAAAATAATTTAAAACAAGTAGGTAGTGGAAGTTTAAAACAACATTGTATTATCTACTGTTAAAACAACAAATTTTTGGGAAAAAAAATACGTTATGTTATTTCTTAAAATTTGGTTTTCTCTCAATCAAAGAAAACGTAGTGTAACTTGACCTTTCTACATAGACTTGCTATTAGACCAATTTTCTCAACTTTGAACTGAACCGTTCTGAGTGTAGACAAACTGAGAGCCAGACAGCCAGACACCCATATTTATAATATTAGTTATGATTTGACTGGTAATTTTTGTATCGGCTCTTTGTCTATTTAATCTTGTGTCATGATGAGCCTCCTCTCACATTAATAAAGTTTTTCTAGGTAATGTTTACATGATCTTTTAAAGATACCAACCATTACATACATTACAATATAATCTTATCGAAATAAATCTCCAATTACATGTCATAATAAACTCGGAATCAGTGCAATAGTAGATTATATTTAATCCGATTATAAATTTCGATTTTATCCATTGTAATTTTGTCGCTTGATAATGAATTATCACTATAAAAACCAATGTAGATTTGGATATTGATACAAAGTGTAATATAGATAGTTTTTAACAAGGAGGATCAAAGCAAGTCTTTTCAGATTATTTATCTACCTGAGGGTTGATTACTGATTGCATTTTAGGTTTCCGAGGTCTGGCGCTGTTTTCGTTCGTACTAAATTTACTCTCCAATGTATAGTCTACTTTACACAGTCCAATAACTCGTAAAAAGACTTAAGAGATTTAAACAGATTTTTTGATAAATAGACGGACACGCGCAAATCATTATACGCTGTCCTGTTTTCCATAAACAGACTTAAACATTTGAAATTATTGAAAATAAATTTAATGTGCAATATATTTGCAAAATATAGGTAACCTGTATTACACTTATTTTTAATTAGTGTTATAAAGACAGTAAGATGTGTCCTCGATTCAAGGATATTGGGAAGCTAACCGATTGATGTTACCCGAATCAGAAGTTTTTTTTAAAGCTATCAGACTAACCCTCTTGTGTAATTAGCCATTTAGTTTAAACGTATCCTAAAGATCAGGTCAATTTCTATATGAACATAGACCATAACAATTGTTAATGGTATCGCTTACCAGGAAAGGCGCGCAGGACCAGATAAAGGACGTGGCAGAATTCAAATACGCCGTCTGCTTCAATACCTGCATTTCTTTGTTTCTAATCTTAAGTACTTGGTCTTGGAAGCTGGGCTCCCATGCATACATCTTTAAAACCTGAAAGTCAAATGCAAACATAGTCAGAAAACGAAAACTTATCACAGAAAAACGTCATAAAAAGTAAACAAGGTTTATTTTATTATCATAAAAGTAGAGTCATTCATTATCTGCTGGAATGCATACCTTAATACCATTGAGCACCTCATTCATCAATTTAACTCTTTCGTCCTTGTATTTCATTTGTCTGATTTGTAGTATTTTGACTCGGTTAGCGATGAATCCGTTGACAGGAATGAGGACAATCATGACCGCCAAACCGGCCAACACGGAGGGGCCGAGGATACCCCACAGGAAGTACAAAGCCAATGCTATCTGGAGAGGCGCCGACCAGATCATGTTTAGATACGCTGTCAATTCCAAGAACCTGTAATGATCATGTGATTCAGAAACGAGAAAACGTACGGTTCACGTTTTGCTGTCATCGCAAAATTGCCACGGAATATTCTGATTATCTGTAAAGCGGGTGCGATGCCCGCAAGTGGAAAATGTTTGTATAAAGAATTTGAATTTGTACAGTGAGCTTAACTGAATTCTAACCCGCTTATAAGGTTGACGTTTTTAGAGTTGTTAGTTTACTGTTAATTTGCTCACTTGCCGGGTTTTATTCACAGTCTATCTGATTGTATTTTTATCTACAGTTTATTTTTTTAATGCCAGATGCCGAATAATGTGAAACTTATTAAAATTAGCAAGTTTGTATGTAGAACCACATTGTATGCGAAATAAAAATATTTTATTTGGTTTAAATCACATCGTAAGAAATGGGACTGAGTCAATTTGTTTTAATGTAAATTGTTCCAAGATATTTATTTATACATATAATATATAATGTACGAGCTTTTACCTGCGGCTTCGCTCGCGTTATATTATTTTCTACGTATTTTACGAGATAAAAAGTGTCCTATGTCCTGGACAACATAATATGCCTACTTTATCTGTCACCTAATTTCGTATCCGTCTAGCCGTTAACGCATGATTAAGGAACAAACCTCCAAAGATCGTTTATTAAGTACTTTTGCATTTATAAAATTAGTACAATATAAAAGGAGTCTCTCGAGCCGGGTCCCTGGCAATGGCAATATGACCAAGTGTGACAGTGTGACAAACTAACCTACATACACATGTGCTATGATAGGAAATATTTCATCATCGATTGATACTACAAAGGCAAGGTTTCGTACTATCAATCAAATCATATCTTATCTGTAAACATGTGCATAAACAATATGCCCACTACGCACCTACCAACACGGGCGATACCAATCAAAGCAAACAACTAGAGCGGTTAGAAACACAATGACTCAGTAGATTTATTAATCTCATACGGGATTTGTTGAAATTGCACAAACTGATTTAGTGTAAATAAATTAATGACTAACTGTTGAAAATGCCTAAATCGGTATTGAGTATATTACGAGTATGTATAGAATAATTTTTGACCGTGTAGAGTTTGCATTACAAACTAACTTCCTGTTTTAACGCCATTAACGGTGGAATTTTCAAAAATCCTTCTTAGTGCACCTCTACACCCAACTACTCTTTTATATTCATTTATATATTTAAATCCTCCTAAAAGCTCTCTCACTTAACAACAAAACGCATCGGCAATGGGTTAAGCAAATTTCGAAGTGACCTCATTGTGATTATCTTATCGCTCGCTTTTTGGCAAAACCATTATTTAACCTAAGTTTACTATGTATCATAATAGGTTCAACATTTAAGCTCTATGTGCTAACTTAATGATGTTCCGCGTTTTTTGAACAGCTTATCAAATGTTTTAGTATAATTCAACTAACAGTCTCATATATTTAAACATATATATTTTTTTTACTTTTTAAACTAAATAACAATTCAATTAATAAGCTTGTTAACATTGTTTAATGTAATTTAATTGTTGTCAATTTGTAATATTTACATAAATTAAAAATTCATATTATTTTGAACCAACATTTCTCCGCCAAAGTTGGCTCGATATGCTCAATTTATACAAATTAAAAACCAATTGTGTACCACATTCTAAGAACTAAACAATTTCGGTTCGGACAAAACAGTATATCTGGCGTCGTATTTATATTTCCTGTACGAGTGAAGGAACGGAAATTATACAAAAGTCTGCCTTATGTTTCGCTGAAGTCCGGTAAAAATTAAAGCAACAAATATTATGCAATATGTCACGATTTTAAAAAGGGACTTTACATGTCGCGTTCCGCTCATTGTCCGGGTTAATTTTAACCTACGAATGACTCAACGATCTCTGCGAACATTTTTAAACATGTGAAATATATAATAGTTGCCACAGTTACGAGGTAAATAACAACACATCAAATACGCATAGTAGTTAGTAAGTTAATGGTTTCTGAGGTCAGTGGGGAGTGGGAACTATGTCAAAGTTATCGTTCATTTAGCATAAGCGAAACGACATATCCAGTACAAAAAATTACGAACTCATATTTATTTTTAAAAAAAGCAAGCAATTTGATTTAATATTTAAGTACAAAACTTGTGAAGGATTGGCTATCATTGTAACAATTACATCCCCATAAACATACTCGTATTATGCATACAGTATATTGACACACACTTTTTTTCGAAAATATTCTAGATAATTTCTTTAATCTAAACATGTGGCAACAATTAAATCAAGTTACCTATCTCGTCAGGGGTTAAGTTAGCATCCACTATATATATAATAAGGTCGTAGAGGTCAGAGAGCTCTACACACGATTCAAGCTGACAAGATATTAAAACTTCTGCTTTTTGACCTCTTCGAGTGTTTAGCTTCTTCTGTTTCTGACTGTACGTAGAACTTCTACCTGCATCAGAGCAGAGGCGCCTATAGTCCAATTGAAAAAAAGACTGTTGTTAAAAAAAACGCTTAAGTCTACAGAAAGCATTTTTTTTTCTTTTTATAGAAAATCGGATTTATTACTCAAGTACAGTCGCGTTAACCAACAGTAAGGGCTGTCAGTGAGGGGCGCGGCAGTGATGACGTTCACTACAAGAATACAGATTTACATTTTCAAGAATACATATTCAGATGAAAGCATCTGATTGGTTGACCAACCAGAGAAGTTTAGTGGTAAATAATCAATTCTTCTAGCAGATGTTTCCTTCACGCCAAAATGGAGGAGGGCGTTTGTTTGGCACGACGATGTTAGGCGTAACACAGTTTTCGCGTACTAGAGTAGTCTCTAGTTGTCACAAGTTAGCAATTTTCCCAATTTGTTAATATGTACAGTAGGGGAAATATATTCACGTACCACCTTAGAACCCTATCGCAATGACGCGACGCGTTAAACGCAAGGCTATGTCATACAAATGTCATGCGTATGTCTCTTCAACTAGGTTCTACGGTGGTACGTGTTTCAATTTCCTTGACTGTACGTCCTTAATATTGTTACGCCTGCATTATGCAGTATGGTGCTAATAAAAAAACAATAGAATATGTTCTATTCACCCGGATAGTAATTTTGACAATATTGATCTCGGATTCTATTACAGAGTTCAGCTATTAGTAAAATAAATACTCGACTGTACCTACATATACTTAGCATACAATAAGTAATAACTTTTTGCAAAATGATGAAAAAAAAAACATTATCTATAAGATATTGCATTTATATTTTTTGCGCATGCCTTTAGAATTTTTCTAAACTGACAGAAATTATTGCAGTGTTTTTGTTAAATGTATGAAATATCGATTTTTATATGTCATTAGGTTATGGTCTATCTATCTATCTATCTATCTATCTAGGTATAGACGTATTTTCTCGATTTTATATTAACTAGGCAAAATACCTGGTTGGATCCTATGAAAATTCGTATAGAATTCGATCAGTCATTTTAGACACAGAAACATGGACTATTTATTTTTTATTGCACAAATAATAAAGAATAAAAGGCGGACCTTAAGGCATTCTCTGCCGATCAGCCTTTGACCATAATCAGAAAAAGATTATGCAAACAGCTAACGAATATCTATGAATATACTACTATATTGGGTGTAACAAACAAAACAGAAGTTTCGGTCGAGACTACATCCGCAGACAGCCACTCCTCCCAACATTACTAGGTCGTGCTTAATTTAGGTCGTTTGAAGATTGATTTTTTTATGAAGACTCTTCTATTTAATACATTATTATAGACCTCTAATTTACGAGTTCTACTCCAGTAGCACGCTAGCGCATATCCCGCACATAAACGCATCCCTCCCTCTCGC
Source organism: Ditula angustiorana (assembly GCA_963691745.1). Taxonomy (NCBI): domain Eukaryota; kingdom Metazoa; phylum Arthropoda; class Insecta; order Lepidoptera; family Tortricidae; genus Ditula; species Ditula angustiorana. The sequence goes on along the minus strand of OY829481.1, from coordinate 4,952,864 downwards.
ACACGCATACAGGTTAGAAAGGGTGCTAGAAAATGTTTCATGTCAGCGATAAAGGCTAGCGTGCTAGGACCCCTGTTTTGTTCATATTTAGTAGAATATACGCCTTATCTTGCAAAGATTTATTATTTTATTTGCTTCTCAGGTCTGAATATACAGATAATACTTGTGAAATTAATTTTACATCTAGATTGCGCCATATTATTGCTGGCCACGTGGTAGTAGGACGAAAACACCCATTCTAGGAATCTTATCACGTCACCTGGACCGTTTTTACGTTCGTTCGTTACGAGTATTTAATCTTATTTTTTAAAGTGGTTATGACATCGGCATTAAGTTGTACCGAACAGTTTAGTTTTTCTGAGAAATTAATAGTGAGCCAGGAGAACATATGATATGTTTTAGTTGAAAAACCGTGTTCGTATTTTATACAATAAGTTCGAATTTCTTAACCAGCAGTTCCGATTGGCGTCTATATCATCTTTTAAAGTAATTTTTTCAGTTAAAGTTGCGCATATATCGTTTGCTATTTTCCATAAGCGATTTAGAATGGACACTTAAAAAAATAAACCTAACCTAATTTAACGGATTCTATAAGACGTTCTTTCCATTATTCTGAAAAGTTTACGGTTTCAGTAAAGAAGTCCATCATAGCTAATAAACGACTATGGCAAACGATACATTTGGGACTTCCATTTCGTGGAAGACAACGGGATTCCTACTTATTGACAAACAGCACCAGTGTTTAATTATCGTTCAAAGAATTATCCCAATTAGTTAAAAATCTTAAGCTTTGCGGTTAATTATAACCTTAAAAAGGCGTAGGCACGTTGTATACCCATTACTGGACTTTTTTACGGAACTTGAACCGCGTCGTCGCAGTCACTAAGCTCAAAAATCTCATCGCAGAATAGGTATCTACATTTTTTACATGTGTTTAGACGTTTATTACAAGGACGTTGATTCACGGAACTGATTATTTTGAGCAACACTCATGTGTTGTGTAGGTCACATAGTGGCAGGCTGTAAGAGTAAAACCCGAGGTCGTAGTTATCGAATGCGAGTGCTGTTATCTTATCTTACCTTTGCGCATCAACCGACATCAAGTTAACAATTTCCCCCACTGTGGATTCTTTCCTTGCCGAATTGGACATGCGCAACGACTTCCTGTAGATGGCGCTGGTGAGGGCGGTCCTTATTCTCATACCCACGAGGTACATTCTCGTAAAATAGTGAGCAAGTAACATAGTTTGGACTGTCGCGCACACTAGGAGAGCAACTGCATAAAAGTAACCTCTCCACATAGGCTCGTCCTTATTTCCCACGAAAGCTATCAAAAATCTGAAAGTAATTCATATGTAAGCGAACATAAGCTCAGTTTATCCCATTTCCATAAGTTAGTGTTAAGTAATACAGTACTTACTTCAGTAACTGGGGAGAGACGAACATCAGCAAATCATTAGCAAGTTTTAGTATAGAGCCAAAGAAGAACTGAGGTCCGAATGCCAAACAGAGAGCTGGCAATATTGAGGCGGGTTTCCTTTCGCTTTCAGGCTTGAAGTTCACACTGGCAGATGTTTTGCTATACGTCGCTCGTGCTTCACTGGATCTTTAACCAAAGCATAACCTTACATGACTCACGTACTTTATAAAACTTAGTTGTAACGAGTACATGTAGCGGTAGGCTAAGTGATACTTACAATTCTTGTTTTTTCAATGACCTTTCCCAGAATTTATCAAACTTCGGCACGACCTCTTTGGATGAATCTGACGGATTGAGGGCCCACAGATCGCTTTCCGTTAGACTTCTACGGAACCCTGTCAGCGCAAATGGCTCGAACCAACTAAATGTGAGGCGACTGGGGAAGCCCGATGCTCTTTCAGGACAGGGCTCCTAGTGATAAGGACAAACATTTCAGAAAACACCACCACTATAAACATAATGAGGTACTGACACAAATAAAGATAGTAAGTAAGGTAGCTTCACGAACAAGAATAATATTTACCTTTTCGTATTTGTATGGCGTATCTTTAGGCGGTAAGTCGGCGAAACAATTGAGTAAGAACATAAGCAATGCTAAGGTATAGTAAATAATGTAGCTAACGAATGCATATTGGACATTTTCATCGTCCTTTTTACTGTAATGCAACGCTACTTCGGAGCGCAGCTGAGATATTCCAGCCACAATTAAAAACAGCCAGAAGAAAAACAGCACCCCTGATGCTCTCAAGCCATACTTTCTGTTGTAGTATAACAGTGTTGCTGATAAACTCTGGAACAAAGAACGTTACTGTGAATGTTTCGATTAAGTTATAATGTTAATAGTTTCGCTGAAATCATCAAATCGATGAATTTAAGACGTCTCATTAATATTTACCATGGTTTGGACTTTGTATTCAATACTGTTGGTGTTAGACTGTGCTTCGTCATAGTTTTGTGCCACGACATGACTAACAAACTTAAATATTGAGTACAAAATAATTACGTACAGTCGCTTTCAAATATATCGAAGCGATCGAGGTGCTTAAAAACAAGTAAACACGACTTTATTGCCAATGACGTACGTTCGTGCGTCAGATACGAGCATATTTAAGTGCAATGACCGCTGCGTTATATTTATTGAAAGACGACTGTACCTAACTATGGTGTTAATTGATAGAGTAATTTTTAGGTTAATGCAATACAATAACTCTTTATTGATCACAACAAACCTGCCATCAGACCTCCGTAACATAACCCCTGTTACAGGAAAACCAGACCGACAGGATCATGGTTACACATTCATTTACATGAATGTGCTTATTTTTAATTAGAACAATAACGCTAAACTGTGGAACGTTTTCACAAAAACGTGTGATGTTTATTATTATTATAGACGAATTTTTCAAAGCAGCCTACAAACGGCTCTTAAATTTTCGGTTTCATACATCAGCCCGGAAATTTCGATCAAGCGCTTAGTCAAATGTAAATTTAATTAAAAAACATAATAAAACTATCCATGGCTGTAAACAATTATTTTGTTTATAGAGATAAGCAATTATTTGTAGTCAAGGTCGGATACGAGAGATCCGTCTGCCAGTGAGAACCTTCGGTCTAAAGTTAAAGTTTGAATTCATGGTAACAACCATGATGTCATTAACGTTTTTCTTGCAACCACAGCTATAATAACATTAAATTTTGATATTATAATAACCAAATAAATCTTAGATGTAGTAGTGAAACTAGTGAACCGTGATAAGCAATGTTATGATGATATATGTACAAAAGGAGCGTGTAGTCTCAAATCTTTTACAGAAATGTCGTAACAGTAATCGGGCGAGTTACATTTCAACCGACTTGTACGTTGTACTGCATTGACCTATAGAATAGAATCGGAAACCTCGGTAAAGACGGGCTGTAAAGTACACAATACGGCATCTGACTGAATTGTCATTTTATGACGGATTTCAACAACAACGTTGGCAGTGTACCGTTGAATCGCGAACGCGACCAAGTCTTGCCTTGACGACTCAAGCGAGACGAATTAATCGTTCTCAAAGTTGACGACAAAGTTGCCAAGTCATTCTTATGAGCGACAAAAGTGATGTTCCAATAAAACTGATACAGCGTCATTACAATAATATGATAACTTACGTTAATACGGGCGTTGAAACTTACGCAGGGGACATTGTTTATGTATCTCTAATTTATGCGAAATAAATGATGAAGTACATTATAATAGAATTAAAAGTATCAAGTTGTAAAATAAATGAGGAATTTAAACTTTCATCCAGAATTTCAGTCCGTGATTAACTTTTGAACTACGTGTATTTAAAAAAAAAGTGTGAGCCAAATGAATACTAGACGCATGTGGTACCAATAACAAACCGGATATTGATCTACTTAAAAATTTACATACGCTTGCTAATAATAGTTAGGTATAATATCGATCCTATCCCATGACCTTAGCATGGTCACCCATGTTTAATTTGTCTGTATGTGCGTCCCTCTCTTATCATACTACTTAGACAGAGAAGCGGGAAAGGACAGATTAAACTTGGGCAGTCGTTGTAGGGACGCTGTCCTTGTGTATAACTTTTTGAAATAAAACAAAATCGGTTAAAGCTTAGAGGTCAAAATACATCTTTGAGAAGTAAGACTATTTTTCCGCTATCCGAGCACGTACCTATCTACACAATGTCATAGTTATTTTGCTTGAAGAGTGATATTCTTTATCGTGTTATATAATATAACTAACGTAAACTCATAAAATTATTTATAACTTGGGTATAATAACTAATAACCATATGAGGGATACCAATACTGTTCCAAGTATAACTTGTTCACATCTAAACATTACTCTGACAATTTATGTCAATATATTACAGGCATAATTAGGTATTTTATTGATAGTGGAATGACATCGTCAAGTCGAGGCACGAAGAAGCAACGAATATCAAGAAGGAATATGAAGAAGGAGCAAATATCAAGACATTTCTATAGATCAGTATTAAAAACTAATAAAAGTAGGGTGTTACAAATTCTTTTGTTTGTTATTATCTTTGTGTGCGTGTGTGACTTAGTCTTACCATCGTAAGCATTAAGTCGAGCCTGTTTTCGTTTTATAAGCAAATAAATATCTGCGACATTACTGAAGCCACTGCAAACGTGGACAGAGTTTAAAAAAATAAAGTTTGATTTTGATTGATCGTCAATTAAATGGAATTTTCGAAGAATTAAACATCTAAACTAGTTCAGCTGTACAAAGATAAATATTTAAATTATAATAAATTTAAACATATGCTCAAATAGAGTTGAGTTCAGGTGCATTGTTAAATGGCCCGGTTAATCTAGAGTCATGAATATGACCGATATCCTTAATTATTCTTCATCAAGTTACGTCACAAGGATGTTGGTTCACGGTTCACATGGCATGGTATCCATTTATTGCTCACAAACAGAGGTCAATGAACCTAATACCAATAATTCTACTAGCATAGATTACTAATATACCTATTTACTCTCGGGCTGACTGGAGCTAGAAACTTATGCAAGAACATTTAATTGCTATTGTAACTCCTTAATACGATTTTTTTACTTGTTGCATATATAAATGAAATCATTAAGAAATGTGATAATTTAAAAAGTTTTAATTCATAGACACGGCTTTATGTTTAACGTGTGATTAAATAATGTGTGATTAAGTGATCAAAATCGCAATTTTAATTATTTAGATGTATGAATGTATCTGACTAACTGATAGTTCATTAATCTCTTGAAAAAATAAATAAAAAAAGGTTCGTTTTCCCGCATTTAAAAACTTGAAAAAGTAACTTTTTAAAGTTATATTATAAGAACTGTAAGTATTGCACAATATTTGCAAGTGAACAAAAGTATTATGAAATAGTACTCGTCGTCAAATGCAGTACATTGCCTAATAATTTTCATTTGGTATAGGATAAGATACGATGATCTAAAACTATGAACTGATGCACTTCGACGTACATATGTACTTACATATTTGTACTAAAATGCTTTGATTAAAAATTAAAACCAAAATACCTTTGTAGATAGCGGATAGATTTAAATCGAGGAAATACTGACTTCGTTTGATCACTGAAGGGACCACTTACGTAGTTTTGTTTTACCCTTTTTTGATTCAATACAGGCCTAAAGTTGTTTTAGACTTTCTAATTTTAATCAGGTATTGATATTTATGAAATTTTAGTCGTACTCGACTCTTGCCTATACTGTGGCTTTATGATTCCTATAACGTGATAAGTATTTAACACATTGTTGATATCTTAAACATGTTTGATTTCGGTGCTAAAAAAAACGAGTAAAAGACAAAGCTACAATGTTTATTACCTCGTCGCTATAACTCGTTTAAAATGTCGTATAGTGACAATGACTCATTTACGTTGTTACATCAACGAGGTACAGTACTAATTTGTTCAGATGCTGTACTAATAAAACGTTAGTTGGGAATGGCAATTCCCTGTTTCACCACCGCCCGCTATTAGGCGCTCGGCGGGGCAGCTTCGGCTACGGAGTCGTATGGTCAACAACCGTGATCGCCAGCTGACCGCGACACGACCAGGCGACCACACCCTATGCGATGCGACCCAGTCACGAGAATTTATCAGCGAATCAATTATCTCACATAAAGCGGCCGCTAGGATCAGAGGGCTTATCACTAAAAATAATAATATAGAAATCAATACTTACAAATGTTAATATCTTAATTATTGGTGTGTAATAATCAACATTGAACACATCCTCATCTTCTCTTGATTCCCTGTGGACGGTAACGCCCAAGTCTACGAAAGTTAACACTATTAAAAGGCTTGTGATGATTAGTTTGCTGATGTTCACTATGTTCCATGGTATGTTCCGTTCCTTGCTGTTTATGATGTAGTATGCGTCTAGGAAGGCAGCCAGCCACAGGTACACGCATGGCACCCAGATGAGCACGGTTCTTTCGAAACAGTCCGTTAGTTGTGGATTGTCTGTATGCCATGTTAGATTGCTATCCTGCAAAAATAAACTTCGATGAGATACTGCACTTGATTGTAGCCTCGTTATCGGGCGTCTTCAAACAAGTCCTTTACTCGACATAATTCAATTGTGTAACTTGTCAAACATACAATTACGTCACTTAGGTATTTACGGGGTGGAGTTAGGGAGGGATAAGGGGAGAAGGGGCGAGGGTTATTTGTGACAAAATTTGACGAACTATGTACCTTCGAATTACAATGAAATAGTGTGACGCGGCGGGAGGAAAGGGGGTAACTAGTCTAGAATACCGAACATTAGTGTGACGTTGTTTATGAGCGGCCCCTCGTAATTAGGGGTCAATTATAAACATCCTACGCGCCTAAGTTACGTATCTATTTTGTATGTTTCGCATCATATCATATGTGCTGCATTTAAGTTGGGTTGTATTAAATTACATAGTTTTAGATTTAATAAAGCACCACTTCTGAAATCTATAATTCTCCGTGGAGAGCTTGCACCATGCACCTAGAGACTGAGTCTACAAGTGTGAGTGTGCTCTACACAGCAACTTTGTATTGTAAAATTATCACAATAGATATTAAAACCTATTGACTTGAGACTCTTCATATCTCCATTACTCTGTTTGTCTAATATAACTACTAATAGTGTTTAGAGTCTTGCTATCGAAATGTGGCCCTGGGTTACGCCGCGAAATTTGAATAATCTGAGACTGGCATCGCATTTGAAATAGGAAATAAAAATCTTGAACAGTTTTGTACTAAATAAATCTTATTTTATACGTGAATGTATAATTTATAAAAAAAACTTGTTGTAGTGCCATTTTAAACTTCAAGATTTTCGCTACAAGGTCAATACCTAGAATCACGATTGGCCATCACCAAGCTTTATCGGTATCGCACCGATTAAAAAGGTATTCTTTTACATTAGCCTCTGGGAGTATTGTTCCCCTCCTCCTCTCGACTTGAACTAGGTTTGCGTAACGTAAGGCAAACTTGTACCGGCCGGTTAGTGTGTAAAACTCGATTTTTAATTCTAGAACTAGAAAACGGTAATTGCATCTCGTCGTCCGAGACGTGAACAACGATATCTCTACGTAAGTGCCAACTCAACATCTTTTTTTTCGCTTGAATATTTGGCGAATACCTACGGCGAAATGTAATGGACTCATTAGGTAGGTTAAGTACATTCACAGGAGTACCTACTGAATGTCTTTTTAGGGTTCCGTAGTTAAATGTCCAAAACGGTACCCTTATTACTTCGTTTTCTCTATCTGTCTGTATGATGTCCATATTTATGAAATATGGAAGGTAGGTGTTCTTCAGTGAACTGTCATGAGAGGAAATTGTGGATTTTCGAAAAAATATAAAATTATTATTATATAATAGCGACCCGCGCCCGCACTGGTGCAATTTCCAACTTTCCCGATGAATTTTATTTTAAACAAATCTTGTTCTGATGTCAGTTGCATTACGTTATGCCCCGGCCTTAAGGGCCACAACGGTTGCGTACACGTTGCGTATGTAACACGGCTCCAGCTACCTTCGTAGAGCTGTTACGCGTGCGTTACGCACGTGTAACGTTACTCTACGAAGTGAGCTCGATACGCATCCGGTGTGGCTTCACCCTCGCCCCCTAACTTTTCAATTATAGGGTGGAAAATTCATAAATAAAGTCGAAGGTAATAAGCTCTATAAAATTATGCAGCGAAAATTATTTGGACATGATGTGTCATCACATCAGGTCCTCAGTAATCCATCACGTCCACGAGATATTCGGAATTTTCTACCTATATTTGCGCTTCCTAAAATGAGCTCTAACTCACCACAGTTAGGTATTGATCGGTATTGTACGGAACCCTGACTTTACGCAAGTCCGACACGCACTTGGCCTGTTTCTTATTTTAAATGGAGTAATGGTAAGTTTGAGGTAGCCCTATTATAATAAGTATAAAACTAAGTCGCTATCCGATCCTGTCTGTCCTCAATCACCATCTTTTTTTTTTTATACAACATAGGAAGGCAAACAAGCAAGTGGGTCACCTGATGGTAAGTGATCACCACCGCCTATAGACACCTGCAACAACCAAGAGAATGCAGATGCGTTGCCAACCCAGAGGGCTAAGATGGAATACGCATTTGTTTCGCTGCTCACTCTTTTTAACCACGCAACGGATTTCGATAAGGTTTTCACTACAACTTAAGAGATATTTTATACAGGTTTTAGTTGCAATACATTCAGTTAAGTTTTCGTTAATAAATCGCACCCATTGCATGCGTGGCCGAGCCGGGTCGCTAGTTAATAATAAATATATCTGTTACTCATTTAATAATAATAATACAGTAGGCACATTTGCGTTGGTTACTAGCTTGAACTTAGTCGACATTTGAATATAGCAACATCTCCATTAAAATGAACACGACCACAGAATCTACTTGCTATTGTAAAATCATCACATAAACTGGTTTTGCCTATTCATGGACATGATGCCACCACAAAGAATGCCTAAGGTCAAGGTGAATGAATGGTCAGCATTAAGCTGTTATAATACTATAGTGTACCTGATGTAATGTCACTAACGCCAAGTCATTGACTTTAAACGCGCCATTAAATTACATTACTCATGCATGTATGATGATTATATTGTACCATATTTTATTATGTAGAAATTTCTGTTGAAAGAAAATATTTTTAATAAACAATCCATTTGTGCTGATAGCAATATATAATTGCATTCTTTTTGGAACTACATACACATCTAGTTTCAAGACAATCAGACCACTAGAAGTGGGTCCAAATTTATTTTCAAGATTTTACCCAAATATAAAACAAACTAACACAGCAAGTCAAACAAAAGGTTGTATTTTTACAAGTTTGCCCTGTTCTAACTAAATACTTCATACTTCTAGAAAATTGGTTACTATGACAGTTGATAGTATGTAAATGTTATCATTTACTAGCTTTCTTCCCTTCGTGGAGGCATTGTCTTCCCATAAAATGAAATATTCCTTTTTTAATAAAGGTAGACTATAATCTGGTCAGTAATATCCATTTCGATTGGTACAAACGCAAATCCCATCAGAATCGGTTTAACCATTCTCTAGTTAATATAAGCATTGAAAACTTCAGTATGTCAGTTTAAATTAATAGAAATAGATATATAAGCAAGTGATAAGGCTGGCTGGTTGGCGTTTTTATTCAAGAAAAAAGTAGTTGAAAAATGTTGAAATACAACCTTATGATATAATGAATGGAAATGAAAAAAATATTCTGCAATTAGGTCACATAGGCTCTTTGTCATGCCTGATTCTACCAGCACTTTAAAAAAAAAGGAAGATTTTGCTGCGAAGAAGCACTGCAAGAAACTCTGCAGCTTATTCTTTTTATTTTGAAAATGAAAAAGTTTATAAGGTCAATAAATATATACATTTTTAACATTGTGGTTGAGACCTCATAGTAAGTATGTGTATACCTGTAGCAGGAGACCCCGCTCTTCCAATAACAGTTGAGGATTACAGATTTTAACCTTAATAAATCGACTAGACAAGCACACAATTTTCTATCTTTTCAGAACACAATTACAGAGAAATATACACATGTCTGTAGCAAGTAAGTATATAACATAAAGTATAACAATTAAAGAAATATAGACAACAATAAATAGCACAGCAAGCTTCACATATTAAATTAACTAGTACTAGTTAACATTGCCCAGATGTATAGGCAGGGGAGTATTTACCCTGGGACCATCCGGGCCATGGCCCAGGGCGCCAGGCTGCGAGGGGCGGCAGCCGCCCCTAAAATGAAATACTTTATCGTTATTTAATGGGGTGCCAATGCTAAATGGCCCGGGGCGCCAAATCTTTCAATACGCCACTGGGGAAGTAGTAATGGGGAAGATGAAACTTTAACATAGAAAAGCAATTACTAAGTTACACGTACATTGTGTAATCTTTTAACAGTACTGTCGCCAGAAGGGAGAATGTCTTCATGGTGAGAAAATCAAGTTTGATTTTATAAATATAGTTTAAACGAATGTAAAATATATTTTACATTCATTTAAAGTTATTTGTGGGCCAGACAACTTTTAATCAAACTCTTATTTGGTGTTAAGGGATTTTGATTTTAAGCACAGTATTTGTATGGAAAACTTACAATATCATTCTACTTTGGGAAATGTAAATAATGTTTTTTTAATGTCATTGTCTTTTACTTTGGGAAATGTAATTTTTTTTTATTGTCAAGTTTACAGAAGTAAATAATTGTTCATCATACAATTTAAAGTTTTTCAGGTAATTTTTGTAGTTTTTAAATATGCTTCAATAATTTAGATTCTTTTAAAACATTATGGAAAGACTTGCACACAAAAAGGCATTCAATATGTCATTGAAAGTTGTATACTCTCAATGTGGTCGATTCAGATTTTCATATATTTTTACATTATTGAAAGATGATTATATATAAAAAATCTAAAACACACAATTGGGTCCTTTTGTCTCTAAAAGTCCAATAATTGATGAGTGGCATATAATTGGTAACAAGGTGGAAAGTTTAGACAGTATTGAAATGTGACTTAAGCTTAGTTAAACAGAATAAACATACGCAAATGCCCTTGTGTACTGTATTGAAACAGGGTTTAGTGATTAAAATAGTTATAAGTAAGTTATTGTTTAATTTCTCAAGTCAAGTTAACTTAGTCGCGAAAACTTAAAAAAATATTATGATATTTGCTTAATCTTGTGGGTACCTATCTTGTGACTTTTAAGCTCAGCAAGTGGGTCACCGCAATTACGGTAGCATGACAAAAATCTTGCGTGATTCGGTGTGTTCGGATCCAGATATCAGTCATAAATAAGTAAAACAATATAACTTTGAATTATTACATGACGATGAATACACTTTAATATTCTTACCCAAAACTTGGAGCCGCAGAATTTGTCGAGCGGGGAATCGAGAGACATTGTCACTTATTGAACAAGTTATCTCCCATACATCTGCGGCTAGAAATCTAATGGCCGTTTGTATGAAACTTATCACAAAAATATCCTCGCACTGATGTTTAACTTTTTTAACACTTTACACATGTGATAGCTGTCAGAACGGCGACCGTTATATATATAAGCGCTCTTATCAACAAATCTGAGCTAAGATTGTGACGAATTGAGCGCCTACGATAATAGACAATTTATATAACACGACGACAAGACACCGCGGCTCGCACCTCACCACCTCAAACGGCGTGACAGGACAGGGGGAAAGGAAAGGACAGGACCACAGATCATACAATAAGACTGAAAACTTGAGAAAACAAACGAAGTAGACGAACATGCATCGAACATGTCAACCACAGATTAGAGAGAGATGCCAACAGAAATTTGATTGAAACATGGAATTGAAGCCTATGTATTAAGAAGAAGTTTTTTGTTGTTTTCACTGGATTTAAAAATTATAAAACATGTTTTTAACAGCATTGTATGCAGAATTGTTTCTTTTTTGTTTAATTTCATTGCTGCCTTACTTGAGTCTACTGACAATGCTTATTTCTTGGATAAAGGACTAAAGCATGGATATAGCTTCAGTACTTGTCAAGTGTACATAGCCAAAGCTGTCAAAATGGTCACCTTTGTGTGCGTCAAGGTAGTAAAACCTGCGAATTAATACGAAAAACGTGAAGTACACTACCTTAACGTAAACAATACCATAGCCAAAGGTGACCATTTTGTCTATTGGTCGTGTACAGGGTGTCAATTGAAGAGGAGTTTAGAGTATGTAGCCATCTCTTTTTGACACATTGTATTGCCGTTTAAAGTAAAGAGATCCGATAATAAAATATCGCTTTCAATTTTAACACACTTTCTATGCTGTACTATTTCTATGGCTTTTTCAGAAAAAAATACTCTAAATTTGTAGGTATTGTTCGTCCTTCTAACATTAGCTTAATATTATTTTTGTTATTTTGGTTAACATGATAATATATACATAATGAGATTGTGTAAAGCTAAGATAAAACATGGGTGTAAAGATATTACAGCCAAGCGATGAAAAAACTGGTTCAGTTTTTTTTATAATATTTTATGGCATGGAATCCTAGTCTCTTAGGCCAGTGTATCCGTTTAACTTTCATTCAGTGATGCCAGACCTACGGTGATTACCGAATTTGCACGGTATTTCTTTGCCTTACATGACTATCGATACCATTGTACAATCGATGTACGGGATGGTACTTTTCAGTATGGTACAGTACGGTACGGTAAAGTGGCACCTTATAATCTCTGCCGCGAAATATGCAATCAAACCCAAAAAGTCGCAAATGTGTATTTTCTATTGATCACACTTAACAAATGATATGCCTTTTGTTATTTACTTCTTTGACGAAAGACTAAGCGGCCAAGTAAAACCTGTTTAAAAACATCTGTGTCCAAAACTACTGAGCACATACTCATAAGTAAACGATACTATTTAAAGGTGTTTAATAGCTTATGTAGTGTGTACACCACGGCCTATAGACATCCGCAACATCAAAGAGATTGCAGATACATTGCCAACCCAGAGGGCTAAAATGGAATGTCTCTACTACCTCTACTGGACGTAGTTCAGGGAAAAAATCCAAATCACAAAAATGTAACAAAATCTTTTTAAATCTAAGCTATCGATTTCAATACTGATTAAAACAGTTCGTGGTTTGCATTCTTTTCTTAAACTACGTTATGAAAATTGCTTCTTTTACGATCTGTGCACTCCACATAACCCACAAAACGACTACCTTGCATGACAATTTATGTTTCGGTTGTAGTTAAGGTCGTAGTATAGCTTTAAACCAGTAGTTCCCAAACTTATTTTTCTCGTGGACCACTTTCAAAATTTTACTGGTTTCGGTGGACCCCCTGCTGCTACATTTCTACCTCCAGAAAGTCTCCCGTGGACCCCTAGGGGTCCACCTGGACCACTTTGGGTATCACTGCTTTAAACCATTACTAATGAAGTAAACGATTCTTGTAATTAGAAATTGACATTGATTGCATGTTACTAGTACCTAATTTTAGTATTTGTATAGATGGTTATTGATTCCTTAATATGTAAAGCTAATCGCCAGTGCACTTCATAACATTAGAATTAATCAGGTAATCAGTAATTGATTAAAATATGAAATTTAAAGTAATGTTGTAATCTAATCCATTTTAAAAAGCTCCTCTCTTTGTCGTGAACGATAGTTCTGTGATAAGTTGTAAGGTAGTCCTGGCAACACTGGTCCTGGTATTAAACTTTACTTTATCTGTATAATGCCACAATGATGGCGGATAGCGGTACGGTTGCCGCTGAAGTGTTCTCTTGTTAAGTGAAATATACTTAGTGCGGCATTTTTCAGACGATACGGGATACCTATTTATTCATCAGATTCATAGAAGCTAAGTCATACCATTTTGCTTCTTGCTATTGTCTGCATTTCAGCAAAATTTTGATGTGCATCGTTCTTGACACAAGCTAAGGATTACAGTACAGCCGTCATCAACGGCGTTTGAGCATGGCTGAGTATTTAGCTGCTATCTTTGGTACAGAAAAGGACAAGTAAGTAAACCATATATTGATTAAATACTTAGGAAAGTCATTTTATAATAAAGCCTTAGTAAACTATAACATAACTTTTAAGAGGTTATAATCAAAATTTTCGTATCTTAATAAAAGCCTCAGACGCTAATGACCATAATCTGGCTGTTATTATAGTAAAGGAATTATCATCATACCAGACCATTACTTCAATTGTATTGCATGTGATTTTTTTTCAATCTTATAGTGTATAACCTATGAAATGAGAATATGAACATAATCTCTGCACCATAAAGTTAGTTCCATGATTGTTTGTGTTTCAGGGTCAACTGTTCCTTTTACTTCAAAATTGGAGCATGCCGTCATGGGGACCGCTGCTCTCGGATTCATAATAAACCAACATTCTCCCAAACAGTTCTGCTACAAAATCTTTATGTGAATCCTCAAAATTCTGCAAAGTCCGCTGATGGCAGCCATTGTAAGTTTTGTTGAATATGATAAGTTATTATTGTATCCTTATGTATTACTAAAGCTAATGTGCTTTACGCGAATTGAAGTTTAAAGTATCATTATGTTGCTGGCAGTGAATGCGTTAACTGGCTTAGAGCACACCTACTTGATAAAGTAACATGACCAAGTTTTAACCACTGTTAACTGCTTAACATCCATTATTATGATGGTAAATTACAGTTTAACAGTATTGGCAGGAGGTCAATTCTCTCCACAAGCTGTCAATTTGTGTCTACCTGAATTATTGCCAATTTTGACGTTATAGTAATGAAACCTATTTCAAACAATCAGTACCCAACCTTTGAGTTACTATTATGTTTAGCAAAAGTCATACAGGGTAAAAATTTTAAAATAAATATGGAAGTATCTCTTTTTGCCTTTCTGCACTTTTAGTTGTTATTAAGTTAATTCTTGTCTCTACCGTTTTTTATTGTGATTGTCCACCTTTACAGAGGGCTAAAGAGGCAACTAACAGTTTTATTAATGTATTGTTACAGTGGTGGTTGCAAACGTTTCTGATGAGGAAATGCAGGAGCACTACGACAATTTCTTTGAAGATGTTTTTGTTGAGTGCGAAGACAAATATGGAGAGATTGAAGAAATGAATGTGTGTGATAATCTGGGCGATCACTTAGTTGGGAATGTCTATATTAAAGTGAGTATTGAATTTCATTCATTTCTATCTGACTGCCGTTAGATGGGAGGGTTATGTGTTTGGTTGTGTGTTTATAATGAGACAAAACAGCCCATGTAATTTTTCTTTACTGTTGGTTTCACTGATGGGACACGGAACTTATGGCAAGCTAACCATGGAACCTATAACTTAGGCAGGTCTTAGTCCACTTGTGGGCATCATTGAACTGATATGATGTTAATATTAAACTGCCTACTTAGCCTATCTCTGACATGGTCTAATTGTATGTAATTCTATTGTACTGTAAGCCTATATTGTGGTTATAAAAATAAAATAAAATAAAATGTGTCTTTGTATGTTCACACATCCAAGATATTGTGACTGCCCCTCTGATTTATGATAATAAATTTATTTATTATTAGCGACACACCCTGACTTTCCACTGGTACAATTGGGATAAGATGTATATAAAAACTTTCTTTAAAAAATGTCTAAATAATGGTGAAAACAGTATCAAAATCTATTGCATGGTTTAGGAAAAGAAGGCGGCTGAAGATATGCTATAAAAATTTAGGACAGACAGGAAAAATAGCCTCTTTACTTTATACTATATAAAGATTATTTACCTTCCAATGGTAGTACCAGACCAGCAGAAGTAGGTGTACATTCTTACAGGGTTTTATTTAACTTCACTCTGTTAGTAGGTTTGGGCTCTGCAACTTGGTTTTCATCCAATTCCAGTGGTATGATAGACTTGAAAGTTGGTAGTACAATTACTCAAAGTTTGGATTGGATCTCAGAATTGGTTAACATAGATCTGTTTTGATTTCCAATGCTTCTTAGGCCCATTATGTGATACTTGACATTCTATTGAATGTCAGCAATGTAGCTTAATTTTACTTCTGATGACACATCTTGAAATAGTTGGATGCATATATCCGATGACGATTTAATAGTAGAGTACTGTCAGCGGTCAAAGATTATGCTCTGCCACATTTAGCCTAACAGATCATAGTTCGCACTAACTGGGTGATTGCATGTTATACTTAGTACAAAAGTATTTGATAACTTATTTATGGAATGGCCATTAAACAGTTCCGCCGTGAAGAGGACGCTGAGAAGGCGGTGAACGACCTGAACAACAGGTGGTTCGGTGGCCGGCCCGTGTACGCCGAGTTGTCGCCTGTGACGGACTTCCGTGAGGCCTGCTGCCGCCAGTACGAGATGGGCGAGTGCACGAGGAGTGGCTTCTGCAACTTCATGCACTTAAAACCTATCTCTAGGGAACTTAGGAGGTGAGCGTTTCTTAAAGCCTTCATTATAATTTTACAAGCATTTCAGACAACTGAGTCTAGAAGTCGGGTTTGCACACATTGATGACCATGTCCTGACTTGGTCCTGACTGGATTTCGACTATGTAAATCCCTGGCTGTAGCCGCCGTTGCTTGTGTCAGGGTGCGGTTTTTGTCTTGCCCCTTGTAACTTACAATGTTGCCCATGGTAAATAGAATCCTATACCTTTATGTAATTATATATTTTTTTGTCAAAATTTGCTTGCTTTAAATTCAGTCCAAAGCCATTGAATCTTAAAAAGTGGAAAACTGTTGTGGGCCGCAACAGTCTGTACAGTCATGCTTTGAATTTAAATTTCCACTGATCCAAGACCATGCCATGTGGCTGTAGGCCGTGGCTCACAATAGCGCGGCGCAGCCACAAATGTAGATTCGTATGCCTTATTTGAGTAAATAAATGTGGCCTTCTTTCATTTCCAGATACCTGTATTCTCGTCGCAAGGGCGGCAAGCGCTCGCGCAGCCGCTCCCGCGAGCGCCGGCCGCGCCGCTCGCGCTCGCGGGAGCGCCGCCGCGAGCCGCCGCGCAACTCGCGCTCGGGCCGCTACTGACCCCGCAACCCCAACGCCGGCCGCGCCGCCCCGCACGCGAACCGACCCTAACTCATGCCGGGATTTATGGTAGAATAGCGTCGTTACGAATTGAGCGGCCGCATGTCGATCGTGATCCAACGGAACAAAAGTTTCTCTCAACTCTTTCAACGCCAATGATAGGTTTATCCGGCAGTGCGTCCAATGTACATAAAAATTATTACATTTTACATTATATACATTTTCAACTCTGCCGATTTTGTTTTGTCTCCCTTGCGCGTGTGTACAACCATCTTTAATTCTAAAACGTTTTACGCTGTCTGTTGACTTAACAGGTTTACTTTACGGTGATTCGAGGAATAACAACAACAAACAACATCAAATATTCTTTACTTCATTCTGTTTAATTCCTGGTTTCGCATGGGTACAATAAAGATAAAATGTATTTAAAAACTGAAAAAATTCTAATTGACAGTCAAACCGTATCAAAATTCGTTGCGTGATTTAGAAGTAAGCGGCGGAAAATATGAGGACAGACAAGAACGGTTACCGACTTTGTTTTGGACTATTTAAAGATTGCGAACTCTACAAAAAATACAGAATAAAAAAAGGTAATGAATTTCGGTTTCTGATTGGTAACTAAAATCGCTATTAGCCAATAGTGCCAGAGGGCCTAAATAAAATTACAGATTGATAAATAAATTATTAATTTATTCCAGTAATTTTCGAATATTCTTTTTTTTTTACTGGCACAAAAACGGTTAGCATAAATTAAGTCCTAGTGCACGTCTGGTTTCGCGTGTTTAGGAAACCTTTGAAAAAGTAGCTTGTACTTTTGTTTTGTATTTCAATTAGGTTCTGACGCTCAGTTCGTAACGGTCGACAGCAGATTTCATGTGTCTTAAAATCGAAAGGCCTTGTGCCGAGTCTTGAGTGCGCGGTTATCATTCGACCAAATATGTAACACTAGCAGGTTTTATCCGGAAATTCATGTGTGTGTTTGGAGACGACAGCTCATGACTGTGTACAATTCAAACATTATGTGGAACCTGTTAAAGAGCAGTAGTTAAAGTCGAGACAGTATTTTTGTTTAAATCTGTGTCTAATAATCAAATAGTTTAAGACTCTTCTGTTTTTGTTTTAAAACGATCCGATAACTTAATGAAATCGTAGGTTCTAGTGAAATATTTGTGGATAAAGCGACCATTGCTGGCTTATGTTATGAGCGTGTAGGGGCGGAACGCGCTGAACTTCCTTCACATAGTCCATCCGGGACTCAGTGGTTTTATAATGAAGTGCATCCTGCAATATCGCACAACAGCTCGCAGCTCAAAGTAATAGTAAATTGAGTTCCATTATTGTATGTGTAATTTGTAAACATTTCTCTGTCTGCCACGTGTCACATAGTGCGGTATTGCAGTGCCTATCTGAGACGATAGTATATTTGTGTAAGAAATTGTGACATTTAATAATAACTATAAGTATTCATTCCTTAATATTTATTTCTTAAATCTCCTTTCTCCCTATGGTTTTTTTTCTGTGTCGCACACAAATTTTTTGGTCAGTAGCAGTCTCTAAATTCAATAACGTTTTTTAAACCTAGAACAATATTTAGGTTTCTATATTGTTTGCTCCACCGATTTGTACTTCTCCATATATCTGATCCCAAAACTTCATGTTCTTTCCGTCTATATCTTGACTACACATCAGGTTTTTCCCAATCACGCAACAATTTTGTTCTGATTCAGTAAACTGCTTCCACTGAACGGGGCCTTCGATTGTTGGCTTTCTGAAATAGAAAGTACAATTTTAATATACATACTTATTCATAGATTCAGTTAAAATTAGAGTTTTCTGAAAAGCGACAAAATTGACTGCAGCATATCAGATACGCAGTCTATTGAATTAAGACCACAGATAACTAATTAACATAATACTATTATGGTAATTGAGGCAGAGAAGAAGTGGAACGTTTTGCCAGTTCTGGAAGGGATTGGAATTTAATGAACCCTAGAGAATATATGTATCATTTAAAAATAAATTCAGCATTCGGTATGTAAAGATATTACAACGAAATGATCCTTACCCCATACTTGCAAAGTTGGTCCACAGTCTTACAAACTGCCGGATAATACTTCTCGATTCCTCCGTCAGTGGAATATCGAGGCAGGTAACATTGAACAAGTAATGCAGATCATCAGCATGGCACACTCCTTTTATAGACTCCATCTTATACTGTTTTTTTGTATAATTTCTCTCTGTTTCGGGCGTAAATTTGTACAAGTATACTGGCTGAGTATTATACAAATAATGATATCGAGCATATCGGCGGATGTTGTATGAAAACATCCTATCCGTTTCGAGATTAGTTACCTCCTGAACCATATCTGTTGTTATTTCTTTTTCATCAAAATAAAATTTGCGAATTTTTTCATCGGCGTCTTGTAATATTTCCGCTTTCCATTTAAGTTTTAACTCTCTTGGCACTACTGCGCCGGTTACAGGTAAAAAAGCCACTAGAGCGGCTAGTTTTCTGCTTATTTCAATACCTTCTCCAGACGTGTATCCCAGTATAATCGGAACATTTGCCATTTGGCCCTTTTTTACTAAATCTGGTGGGAGCTCTATTAGGAATTTTTCAACTTTAAGTTTGGAATTTTCAATCACAGGCCCAAATAATATACCATCGGCTATGTCACTGAGCCCAGATTCAATGAACGGTAATTGGATGCTGACTAGAGATGAGGTAGGCACAGTTCTTAAAAAGGTGAGCAGTTCTTCTGTGTCGTCTGTATCCTTGCCTAGTAATTTTCCTAACTGGAAAGCTCTTTTCCGACCATATAAAGTGTAACCCCATTCATTTAGACATACGCCACTTTGGCAGATAGCTTTATTAAACAAACCCACGCTCATCTTCGACACTAAATGTAACGAAGTGGAAGCCGCCCCGGCGCTGCACCCGAATATTGTGACGTTGTTCTGGTCACCGCCGAAGGCTGCAATGTTCTGCTTTACCCACTTCAAAGCTGCTACTTGATCCTTAAGTCCCGCATTGCCAGGAACTTCGTCGGTTTCGAGGGAAAGGAATCCCAGAACTTCTAGTCTGTAGTTAAATGTGACTAGGATGACGTCGTGCGCCATGAAGAATTCTGGTCCGTAGAAGTCTGAGTTTCCGGAGCCGGTGTAGAAGCCGCCGCCGTGGATCCAAACCATGACGGGGAGGGGTTTGGAAGGATGGAGCGATCTTGTGTAAACATTAAGGTAAAGGCAGTCTTCGCTGCCCGGTTCCAAACGGTCTAAGCGCTCGTTATATTGCGGGCAAATAGGGCCGTGCTGAGAAGCATCGCGTACACCTTCCCATGGCTCTGGTGGTTCAGGAGCCTGTGGAAATATAATTTTATTTTCTCATAAACAAGTATTTAGTTTTTTTAATCGAATTTTTTATTTTTATTTTTTCGATTTTCTTTTTGTATTTTTTTTATACATTCAAATTAAATTTATAAAAATATATAATGAATGACAACACAAAGACAAATTAGGGTAATGGCAGGACTCGCACCTGCAACATCAGCATTCCGTGCCTTGCGTTTGCCAGTTTCGCCACATTACCGCTGCCATACCCTACGAATTTTTTCAATGTGTTTAGTCCTAATTTTTCTTTGTGTTGTCATTAATTATATAGCATTTTAAATTTAATTTAAACAAAGATTTAGTTATCATTTTGGGATAAAGTTCGGAGCGATGAGAAGCGATGCGATAACGAAGTCTGTTTTCTAATGCGAAGACTGAACTGACAGGTTCTCTGAACAATATGGGAAATGTCAAAATAAAACTGGGATGAAATGAAATTTTCCATTTAGCGGTCATTAATCCCGAAATGTTACTACAAACCTTACAATGGATAATGATTTTCAGAGAGTCGATGTTCTAGATAAAAAACCCTTCTTTACATGGGCGGTACCCTAAATTAAAATGATTAGGTACCAATTTTATTCTTGATCTTTGTGCGTGGGAAAAGCTTTGTTATTTTATAGTTATGGAGAAAAAGTCGAGTGCGACATACAGATAGACAGACGGACATAGTGAAACTATGAGAGTTCCTAGTTTGACTATGGAACCCTAAAACATAGTAGGAAGCTCAAAGTATAGAATTCTATTATTATGAATTTATTAGGTTTTATAACAGAATATTGTCAGTGTATTTAAGCTGTTACGCTATATAGACGCGTTGGTCATAGTGATTGTACCCAAATGGGTTACGTGGGAACGTGGGTTACATGGGAACCTGGGAAGGCCATCAGAACAGAGGCAAATTAAAAACGAGATCGCAGGATGACTTCAACGCCTTTCGAATGGATTGGCAAGCAAGCGAACAGAGAAGGTACCTATAGGAGGCTTTTACTTTTACGTGCTTTTACACAGCAGTTAGGCATACTTTAGATGAGATTAAAAGAGAGCTATTATCTACGTTGTAATATGTTAATAATGCGAAAATATTAAGTTACCTTGAATCTGAGACTTCCTATAGGCGGCTTCGCGTAAGGGACGCCCTTGAACGCCGTATAGCTTCCTTCCGCATTCTCACACACTGTGCCTTCCAGCAAGCCTTGTTGTGTCTTCACTACAGCCATTTTAGATGCACTGAAAATAATTAAGTACGTAATCTTAATTTCATTATGCAATAGTAGCCAAAAAAATAAAGTTATTATTCTGATTATGGTTTCTTGGTTAGTTGCCAAAATGATCAGCTGTGTTTACTATTTTTGTCCTATGGCGTGTAAATGACATGCGCGCTGTTTTGACAGGTGTTGGATCGATTTATTGTATCTCAAGTGGCTTTAGTTGTTGTTTTGAGATCTGAAGCAAATTCAGATAGTTACTGCTGCAAATTAAATTTAAGTGTTAAATAATGACAACACAAAGAAAAATTAGGGTAATGGCAGCACTCGAACCTGCAACCTCAGCATTCCGTGCCTTGCGTTTGCCAGTTGTGATCAGATCACCACCGCCCATAGACACCCACAACACCAAGGATATCGCAGATGCGTTGCTAACCCAGAGTGCTAAGATGGAATTTCTCTTGAGCAAGACATTACAAAATAGATTTTTTATAAGAGAGTTCTATTTTTATTTTTTATATAAAGCCGTAAATTGTATGTTTTCATGTTGATGTTGTGCATTACAGATGGAATCAATACAATTCACCCGGTAGTTTTACCTACGTAATTAATTACGAAAGTATCAAGTAGGTAACAATTTTATATATTAATATTCACTTAAGGTAATAGGGACATTACTCAATTTAGAGTTATTGAGCGACTTAATTTTTACAGGCAATGTAAAAATTGTTAAAATTATTAAGTTAAAAATTAACATACTTTAGCAGCCACATAGATAGTGCTTCGCCGGTAGATTGCTGTCGTCTACGATAGGAGTCCGGACATTAAGAGCAAACGTTGAGTTAAGTCTGTCGCTGTTTTTCCTGTAGGATTCTTATACTACAGGAAAAATACAACGATCTTTGTTACAAATAACAATCTTTGTACGGTTATTCATGTAAGAACCTAATTTATATTCATTATTTACGTTTTACTAATTCTGAGTGTTAACTTTTACAGTAGGCGTAGTTACAGCGGCTTACAATAAGCATTTAGAATTAATATATCTACGTGGAGGTAAATTTTTAGTTGAACTAAACATACCTGTGGAACGTTCTCCATGACACTGAGATGTGTTGTTAGCTGTTGTTTTGAACAATTACATGCTTAGGTGCTTAAGAACTAAGTTACTTATAAAAAGTACACACGCACAAAAACTCAAAAAGTGTAAAAGAAAAATACCTATATGTTTTTTTATCTTTCACTTTGATCGCTGAATAAGTTAATTAAGTACAGATAATTGTTGTTATTTTTCTTACAACATCTAAGAACCTTTCCACACTAAATTTAATAACATTTTTAGATAGAAAATGTCTAAATATTACTCATTAGTATTACTCATTGCTTACTCATTGCGACAAGGTTCTACAGCGGGCCAGAATTCAGTTTCGTTGACTATATGTACTATACAATCTTATATGACATAATAAGCCGTGTATGCCGGGAAAGAAAGGTATATTTTATGAGCTCATAACTTCGTTGGTGCTAGTGGGACAGCAACATACAGCGGGACAGTAATCCCGGGAGGTGATGTGTGGTCAATTATAAGCCACGGAAATGAGCAGTTGAATCATTAAAGATTTTACGACAAACAGAGAAGTTCTACAATTAGTTTTACTTCTGTGAACTTTTTATTAGGTCTCGACTAACTAATAGTTTCTCAAAAAAATACAATAGAGACTCGGAGTCATGGTTGTTATTAATTGGACTTTTATTTAGTAACAAGTCATTATTGACGGTAATATGAGTACAATCAAAGCATCATATGCAGGAGATATTCCCTTAGTCTGTGTAACGGTTAAGGTTTCAACAAATTAAAGTGACCTAAAGGCAGGTTGCAATAATTGTATAATTATTCAATTTTTGACTTTCGAAAAGGTACCGTGGTACATAACTTGGTTTTGGTTAATTATAAGTTTTCAATACAAAAAATTCTTGTGAGAAAAGAAAAACACGAGTAACCTAATTTTTGAACATTTAGGAAATTAAAATAATATATGGTTATAAAAATATCTCCATGTCAGCATAGTAATCTACAGTGGAATTTCCACATTTGAATTAAATTTTAATGACACTGGGTATCCGCACGGAGGGATAAATTAAAATTACGTGATCACATTAGGGGCGCGGAATACGTAAAAAAATAAACAAACTGATTAGAAAAATACTGAAGATACTGCAAAAACACGTAAAACGAACAGTAGTAGTTATTTCACCCAGCCAACCTGACATGGAGGTCACAAAAAGTTATCCCTCAGTGCATCCATTTCTTATAACACTAGGTAGATAGATTTGCAGTTAGGGATAAGTTATTATTGTGTCATTCATGTTAGATTCGCGGGAACCTATTTCAAATACACTCACCGACTTGTACTTGAAGAATTCGGCCCCGAACACTGAGCACAACATATCGAACGCCAATGCATCTTGTAATTAAAGAGTCAGAAACAGAATAACAGCGGTGTCTTCTTTCAAATTGTAACTGAAAATAATCTGCAGACTGGCTTATCGCGAGCAGGAACAATTACCCGAGCTACTACTGATATGTTATCTGCTGCATATATGGCATCATCATGATAATCTCGTACCTTTGTACTCTCCTATTATTTGTTAATAGCAAGCCTAGACAGTTTTGATTTACCGAGGTTAAGGCATATATGGCTAGAGAATGAGAATAAGGGCGCGATAAACGGAAAAGATATTTTATGTAAACATTTTTGAAATAAAGGTAAAAAAAAGTGTAGGTTGAACTGGCTGAATACGTAGAGACCATTGCCATCTATGGGCTTAGTTGTTTTTTAATTACTTCCCGCACATGTGCCGCCAGATATTACTTTCTGCAGGCTTGGCAGCTATGTATCGCCCCACATTCCGAATATGAGAGATGAAAAGTGACATACCAACAGTGTGTAATACACTGCACAGGCGATTATTTTGTAAAGATATCAATTTTTTTTTAACTGATATGGAAAGCACATCAATATATCCTTTTAATAAATTGAGAAATAACCGAAATTGTAATATGTTCGTTTTTTTTGGTTCGTTTTCGTAAGTTTGGCTACGAAAGAAGATTTGTTTTTCATTGTTTCGTAATTAGTTATTTAACAAGAATTTATTTGCTGGTTTAATAATAGAGTTTCGTAATTAACTTCGATAGAGGATTGTCTTTCTTTGTTCGTAATTAATTATCAAACAAGAATTTATTTGCCGTTTTAGTAACCGAATTTTCCGCCTTTTCGTAATGTCTCTAACAGATAACCTTAATTCCATTTAACCAGATTAATAAACTTAAACCCAACCACATAATCACGCCGAACGTCTTGGGGTTTCACGTGGGTTGTATAAGCTGTATTGCCTGAATTTGTCAAAGCTATTTGCGGAACGGAATTTATAATTTACAATTTTTACTAAATCTATGAAAAGTCTTAAGTAATGCAGAAGAACTTAGCTTTTTTACACTATAATATTTTCGACTGCAGTTTCGATTTTCATAGGATTTGGTCATAGCTAGTAACTTTTTTTTTTTTTTTAAGAAATAGGAAGGCAAACAAGCAAGTGGGTCACCTGATGCTAAGTGATCACCACCGCCTATAGACACCCGCAACACCAAGAAGATTGCAGATGCGTTGCCAAGCCAACCCAAAGGGGTAAGATGGAATTCCTCTTGTGCCAGTAATTGTACCGGCTGTCTTGCTCTCCACGCCGGAACACAACAGTGCAAGCACTGCTGCTTAGCAGCAGGATTAACGAGCAACATGGTGGTAGCGATCCGGACAGACCTTGCAAACAACAAGCAACTTATTTAGTACGTTTCAATTCAAGCCTTTTTAGTAAAAAAATTAAGTTGCCTGTTTAAGATGTGCTGCACAGAAACCCAACTAAATAGACTTGCAGAAAAAAATATCTAGGAAGAGCTATAAATTTTTAAAATCCCTTTCTACTTTATTGCCATATCTCTGTTCATGCTCTGTTATATGGAACAATATACGTGGTGGCCAGAACTAACCAGCCGGCCTGGGCCCGCTGGACCGTACCGTGGGGTCAAGGTGATACTTGTAGGTCCAATGGTAAAGATGGACTGGTTGCCTACACACTTATTTGAAGCTCTATAGAGGAAAGAGTGTATCTGTAATAGAGCCGACATCAGTGTAAAACGAATAATACAATATTTGATGTGAATACATTCCTCTGATTTCGCTTTTAGTTAAGTATACGCTTTCTACAATTTGCAGATTGCGGATTTTTCGGACATTGCGGTTACCTATACATGTTACATTCATTTACTTAAGACCGTACCATAGAAGAAATTGATATTCAAAATTGTTCTCATTTACGAAATTCTTCGTCTTCTTTATTCTCAATCAACGGTTTAACATCACACGTTGGAACCTCTATTAATAGTCGCGTACTGTTTGGTTTTGTTTCCTTTCTAAGGATACTTCGGTTGTGCAATGAGCTCCCTGCTGAGGTTTACCAGCGAGATGCAGCTTGGAGGTCTAGCTGGGCTTCAGTGTGGGATATCTATGGTGTCACAAGCGTTTATGGGCGGTGTTAATAGTTTAAGAAGAACCCGCAGTAGGAACGCGGGGAGATGAAAAACATAAAAGTGAACTTACGATTCACGTACGTCAATTTTGCATTGAGGTGGAGCCGCTGACATACGTTTTTACCAGACTGCCGCCAGAAGGAATGGTTATGTTTTTCGAGCATATCCATGTATGTATGTCTGTCTATTTCTTTGGCACGCGCTGCAATCCAAACGGTTTGATGAATTTTGACGTGTAGTGTCGTTAGATTCGTCTTGATTGGAGAAGCAGCTGAGCGAGCGAGCGCTTACTTTCTGCCGTTTGCGTTCCGTTCCATTTCCTTCATTGCCCGTAGTCCAACATAGTCGTAAAGGGGAATTATGGAGTGGGAATGTAAGCTTGTCTGCCTTTTGACGCTGCTACAAAAGTATTACGAGAAGGACACTTGCAGGTAAGTATGAGGAGCAGTGGAAGTGGCTGAATGTAAACGAGACGCACGTCACGAAGAATGCCGATTTTAAGAATTGATCAAATGCACCATCGGCACTTAATACCTACTTAACTGATTTATTGATTAATTAATAATTAGATTGGCGCCTTCTATAATTTCCCTTAGTACTCGGAATTAGCTAATGGATTATTAACATATTCCTTTAATTGTTAATGACGAATCTTTACTAAGAAATTCAAAGGTTCGGTCCATTCAATGGGGGAAACTAAATTACATCTTAGTTTGGTAGATTTCTGCTTGTCACATCGACCTTTGATTATATCAGACATTTGATCCGCAGTTGACCTGAGATAAAGAAAATCAAGTTATCACGCCGTTTTAACTCGATCATCGGCTGTTTCAGAGAGAAAAGTAAACTTAGTGTCGCTTTATGATTTTACCAGCATTCAAGTTTTAAAATATTTCAAAGAAGACTAAGACAACTTTTAGCTTAAGTAATTTAAAATCACGTATAACTTGCTATGAAAAATATATCAGTCACAAGAATATTCGGTGATATATCAGTGTTTAGTTAAGGATATTAATCGCACGAAATCCTAATAGAATTAAATCAGACAAATTCCCAAATAAATAGAAATACGAAAATAAAATAAAATCTTCACTTTAACCTTACCTTGCAACAAACAAAAAGTTTTCTATGATAATAAAACGGTTAACAAGGGTACCTACCTTACTATATAAAGTACTGAAACAGTTAAGAGTAATTCGTTTGACGGAAACTAAACAGAATCCTAATTATTTCACCATTTCCGAGGCAAGTAAACAAGCGAAATATCTATAGATTTAGCTTGAAGTATATAAATGCTTGTCATGTTACATTTACGTGTTTCGTAAGTGTATTAATAAACAGAGTGAATCTGAACTGATCAGACGTCAGCGTCTTGATAAGGAGTATATTATTTTTCATTAATTGCAAAGAAAAAGAAAATGAGTGGAGAGAAAGTTCAACCAAACCCATTGAAAGCTGAATTGAGAGCGGATGTGGTCGGCAGACTGCTTGCCATGAGCGACGATGATCGGGAGAGGCAATCGAAAATAATCCTAGAGAAGGTAAGGTTTTATATTTACCTACCGCCCGACACTTGGATGAATAGCCAAAGCATGAATGTAGCCTCAGTGCAGGTCAAGCGTAACACACCCGAAACTGCTAAAATGGTCAACTTTGGTGTGCGTCAACGTAATAAAACCTTTATATTATTAAGGAAAATTTAGATTATACTACCTTAATGTACACCAACGGTGACCATTATGACAATTTTAAAACTCCTTCTATGCTATACTATGTGCTTATATGATCCGACCTTTAAAAGAAGCATATCTCTGAGGCCCTAGCATGCTAGCTTTTGTCGCAGATACATAGCATATATCCCTTTCTAACCAATACGAGTGATGCGTGAGCGAATGGGACGAATGCTTTATGTCCGCGATAAAGGCAAGCGCTACGCTGGATCGTAATAGTAAATAGTTAAAAGTTTTCCTAAGTTTTAAAAGATATCCTAACAATTAATACGAAGATCAAAAAGTTAAAAACATAAGGGAAGAAACGTATTTTTAAACGGTTTTAAGCTCCTGAAGTCAAATAGAAAACACGGAAATATAGCTTCGCCATTTTCGAATGTCCGTCCGTACGTCCGCCTCTACGTCACAGGCATTTTGTTCGCAGTCTCTAATTTCTAAACCGCTAAAATGCTGCATGATTGTAGATATATCTATAACCACTATTAAGTTATAAAATAAAATTTAACAAAAAACAAAAAATAGTACCTTTTGTGCATGTATAGTAGGGGAAGCTTTATTTATTTTACCGTGGGAGTATCGTGGGATAGGTCTTGAAGAAATGAAGGGATACCTAAGTCTCAAACAAATCTTCGATACAAATACGCGAATCGTTTATAATATGTATAAAGGTCTGAAGGCGAGGTTATTGTTAGAGTTACATGCCCTTCTTAAAATCTTAATTGCGTTATTATAATGGCTAAATTATTAGTTTTGTATACGAATTTGAATCATCACGGACAAGGGGGCTCTACATGGGCTCTACCACTTCTTGAGATATTTTCGATGACACGATTTGGAGTTTAATAGAATAGAATAGAATAGAATAGAATAGAATTCATTTATTTCAGGCTGCATAGGCCCAGAGATAAATACCTTAAAGACTAACATAAATATTTATTATACAAATCTACTTAATAACTTAATTACTAGCACGTGAAGTCTGTAACGTGAGCACTTTCGCGGTGTCAGTTAACCGGCCATGGAACCGCCGGAATGTGACACCTTTCGGCCAAAACTCTTCTTTTGTGAAGGTCAACAGCTGGTCAGTCGGAATTAATGAGAGCAGAAGTAACTTTGTTATTTTTGGTACCGGTAAAATAAGTAAATACAGCTATATCTTTATCTTTTCTTTACATAGTTTAAAACGAAGTCGCTATCCGTTCCTGTCAGTCCTCATCGTCTTTTTGGTGGCTTACTCCTTATAAATGACACAGCGGATTTTGATACGGTTTTCACTGTCATTTAGAGACTTTTTTACAGAAGGTTTTTATGTACATTTCATCTTAATTGTACCCGCGGTAAGTGGGTCACTAGTTTTTTAAATAGATGGACTTTGATTTTTTTTGACTACGGAATCCTCTGTATTAAACATTGTCCGATATTTTCTCGTCTAGTTTTTTCCCTATCGAAATAATTTTCATTTGCATTTGTGTGTGTTTTGAACAACATCCGACGTGCAGGTAACGACGAAGTCCACTTCTCAATTACAAAACCCATTGTAGAGAGCAATAATTAAAGTGGAATAAGACGTTTTGTTGGTCCGAAACGATAAAATATTATCTGTTGACGAGTTAGCCTGCGGTTTAATCGTAAACCAATAAATGAGAATGATAAACATATAAACGACTCATCTTAACCATCCTAACCTTTCGTACGAAAAGGTATATGTAATTAAGTAAGTAAGTAAAGGTATAAGTGCCCCATTTACACGCGTTGTAGAATACCAGTTTTCAGCCTTATGTATTGAAAGTTCAGAAAGAGAGATTAAATTTGTAATAAAAATTGCATTTACTTGCAACACATAAAACCCATAGAAGAAATAGAGGCAGCAAAGGGCAACCATTGACTGAAATGAAAGTCATTTATCAATCTCTATTTTATTTTGGAAGATCTATCCGAAGGTGCACATGCCTATGACTACTATTTTTTTCATCCCTCAATTAGTTACAGTCAAAAATCATCAATATGTAGGGCAGGTTATCTGACATTCATAAGTGCTTATAGTAAACCTTATCTAAATAAAGACATTTCGACTTTGACTTTACTCAAAGTATAGTCGACCAAGAAATTGCTTGACCACTTTTCGATCATAATACAAAGGGATAAGGTGTAAAAGTGGTCAAGCAATTACTTGGTCGACTATACTTACCAGGTATTATAGACTTCATCTAAAACGGCGTGAATACGGTCGGTCGGACAGACGAAAACAACGAAATGACAAAGGTTCCGTTTCTATCCCTTTGGCTACGGAGCCCCAGTAAGAAATATCATGTGATTTATTTTTACCTTTTTAATAAATTGTTGTTGCCAGCCGTTTCAATCCTCTATATAATAATTTCAGATTTTCGCTCATCCAAAATTTAAATCACCTAAAAGGGTATCATTATTCTTGAGTATGCCAAACGAGGTTCCAACTGAACCTCTTCTGGCTGATATTATCACGCGAGGGGACGCGGCCTTCGTGCCGCAGTACAGCAAAGGCAAAATGCGGATGTTGAGGATACTTCCCGGGGACCAGGATATCATGGTCGAGACTAGTTGGAAGATCAAGCAGCACGCGAAGGACGCCGAGAGAGAGGACGCGACGGAAAACGGTAATTTTAGCAATTATATGAAAATCCTACAGCGGCGTATACTCTTGGCGCGTGGACCCTCCCCCTCCAGAAAGTAAGAACTTTGCCGTGACATCAGCGGGTCAAATAAAAATGTACCAGCACCACGTGTTGAGTATCTGTTGAGGTCGGGTTTACCGTGGCAGAGATGTAAGAAAACAATGGTCCAAGTTTTTAATCAACCTTTATTGGCATTTTAGCCTACTTATATGTTAAAACGGCACACGGAGACAGGAGACATATAAGTATTTCTATTTAACATTCCATGAAAAATCGCTAATTGCGGGGCCCGGGTTTCAACCTGTTATTTGTGATTACCCTAAAAATTACAATTGTGTGTGCTGTCGCTACAGTACCTATGTATTAAGGTGATCTACAACCCAACTCGATAGGATTGGACGTGTTAATTTTTGTTTAATCGCACTGTGTATACATTATATGGCGTAGGTATATAACATATAGGGCAAACGCAAAATTAAATCCTCATTTGCGGCTTCGCAACAAAAAAAGGCCACAAAGAGATCATTTAACTAGAAGATACCAATATAAGGCCGTACCAGCCGTTTCGCCGAAATATTATGGAGCTGTTGCCTTTGGGCATATAGTCGTAGTGCAATGTTAGTCATTTAGGTACTAGGTATAGCAATTTCCATGAAG
Source organism: Ditula angustiorana (assembly GCA_963691745.1). Taxonomy (NCBI): domain Eukaryota; kingdom Metazoa; phylum Arthropoda; class Insecta; order Lepidoptera; family Tortricidae; genus Ditula; species Ditula angustiorana. The sequence continues at coordinate 4,921,559 of OY829481.1, read as the reverse complement.
GTACTGCTTTGTCTTTGTCAAAAAGTGTTTTAAAGTTGAGTCAACACTTATTAGTCAGCTAAAATATCATACAAATGAATATTTTAGGATTGTTAACTTACATCGTCCATTACCATAAAACAAGTACCTATGGAGAAACCAAAATTAACATTTTAAAAACTAGGAGTAACGAGGTGCAACAAGGGTTTTAGGGTTCCTTAGTCAAAGTATAGAAGTAATTTGTATGTAATTTGGTTTGAGTAAGTATAAAGCATTCATGCAAAGCAGGGGGATTTTTTTATCCGATAAGCTATTAAAAGCTTTCAAACTACACATCGAGTGACGTATTGTTAGAAAGCTTCTTAAAACATTATGCATGATGTGTATATTGAGCTTTAAATGTTAAATTTTGTAACCGAAATTTCTTTCGATTTTTATTTTTAAATGTTTTTACCATTCAAATTATTAAATTAAAATTATTAATTATTAAATTATTAATTTTTACTTGTGTTGTCATTAAAATTTTTATTTAAATGTTAAATTTTCATGCTTCCTCCCGCCTATAGCCTAAACAACGAGTGCAAAAAATAAAAAAAAGCGTAGTCAAAAGCGTCTCTATGTAACAAAATCAAACGGAAAATGATCAAGGTTATGAGTATGAAGGCTTCCCTTTTTCTTGACTTACGTAAGTTAATGTTTTATACCATACTGGCAATCATCGACGGTATACTCGTAGTACTTATGAAATAACTTTAAAGAAAAACTAGCTAAACCTTGTAAAAATTGTTTTTATTACGCTACGGAACCCTACGCTGAACATGTCCCATCACGCTCTTGTCTGGTTTTTAAAATTGTGCCTCTATGAATATACTGCACTTAAATTGCTGCTATAATAATAAAAAAAAAACTCGCACAACTAAAATAGAGATGCTATTTACTAAGGTAAATACCGAATGGAAAAACAATTGGTAAACTTAAACAAAGACCAAATAAGTTCCTAAACATGCATGTGTGGAAGGTAAGAAGTGTCCTGTTGCTACCCCACTGCCGCCGGGAGGGAGGGATATATATTCTCGGCATTAGCCGCTTGTGGCCATTGACGAAGTATGGCAATCCAACAATGGTGTTCCGAATGATCCCTTAAGAATGACTAGAAAGCGACAAAAGGCAATGCAGGCAAGAATCGGGTGTTTTGTCGTCATGAAGCCATTCTGAGTAGAGAACTTTCGCAAGTTTTATGGAGTGCTTAGTTAATACTCGTATGGTACCTATTCAAAAACAACAATTAAATAATATTATAAATTACATGTTTTTTTTATAACTCTAGTTTGACAAAGACGCAGAGAGGCTTGAATTAAACCTAGGCCGGTCATGTTAGGGCTATTGTAAGCTGAATCTAAATAAAGATATTGTGACTTTGACTTTGATTAATTTTATACAGGTGGTCTAGATCTGGTCATAGCCCCAGGGGCAGCGTTCACCAGGGAGGGGTGGCGCTGCGGGCACGGCGGGGGCTACTACGACCGCTTCCTCACCAGCCTGATCAAGCGCCACGAGGCCGACCCTCTCAACTTCAAGAGACCCTACATCCTCGCCATCGGCTTCAACCAACAGATATACCCCGAGATACCAGTGGACAAACAGGATGTACGAGTCAACGAAGTAATGACTGCAGACTGAGTATGCATTTGCAATAAAATTCAGTTGCAATTAAATATAGTCATGAATATTATATGAACATGTGCTATTCTGTTACTCATTTACATAACATGTGATCTGGTGATATGTATGATTTTATGTTCAATGCATTCCATTAATAAATTAATAACGCAAATGTCAATAAAATGTCTTTTCAACCGGCCATGTCATTAACTTATACCGCGTATTGATAACTGTGTCAATATTTTATTTTACACTTTGTTCCTTGTTTTTCCCTAAGACTTGTTCTTTTAACGATACTGATATGTACAATCAATAAAATGGAACCCTGACCCATTATGGAACTATGTCAAAGTTATAAATCAATTCGTAAGAAGTCACTTACTATCTACTTTACGTTTTTATGTGAATTATACACGGTTCTATGATGGGTCATGCAAGATTCAATTTTGTTGATACTTTTAGTTCCTACATGTGTATTAGCCCAAAAGTGACCCTCTTACGGAGGCCTTATCATGACTGACCAATTTTAAGTTACTCTTCAGTGCAGCTCTGTCTAATTAGTGTTTATGAAAGTGATGTACCGAGACATAACTTAAAATTGGTCAGACACGTTAGGAAGCGAAGTTAACCCAAAGCTTGTCAATGAAAATTATACTAATAAACCAACACTGTAGTAGCTGGTTGTCGTACGAATGGGCCGGCTCGACCGGGGTAGGACCACCCTCTCACAGCACACCGGCATGAAGAATTAGTGTTTCTGCGTTCCGTCCAGTGAGTTCAACGACCGGAGCCCCAGCAGGGGGTGAGGGCGAGAGCTAAATCCGACTATTGCTCTCTTGAGGACGCTGATTCCCACACTTCCCGACATAGCCTATAAGGTCGTTCTTTACCTTTTCCATAACAAAGAAAACTGTTTAAAGCGCTCACACAATACAACGAGAATAGTAATTTGTGACTTTACATCAAATTTACACTTACATATAAAAGGGTTCTGTTACTGACTGACTAACATACAGATAATGTACAGCCTTAGGGCCTCCGCTAAGCCGCGCGGGCGCACAGAGCGGGTGCACGCCTATAGAAAAATAGTATGAGAGCGTCCGCTCTCACGCAGCTGCGGGTGCGGGCTCATACGATTTGTTCGAGAGGCAGGCACCCGCTCCGGGCAACCGCACGACGTAGCGGACGCTCTAAGCCGCTGATAACAGAAACATGAAATTTGGAACATGTGCTTTTTAGGAGGGGTAGTGGTGCATTTAACCTTTTTATCCACGGGTTAAGTTTTAGCCAAGGGTTTGTACGTAATAAAAAATTAACACGGTCGGAGGCGCGAGCCAAAGGTAGTATATGGATGAACTACAGTTAAGAGGAGTGTGAACCCAGCGCTCTCCATACAAACGGCGATAACATTTTCCACCCCCTAAACCTATAGGAGGTTTGATTTTTTTGTATGTTGTGATTATGCCTTAGAGCTAGGTTTGTATGTTTTGATTTTTTTAATATTCTTAATAGTTTCAAAAATATTGACGTCTTCTTCTTTTGTATGAAACTTCTAAAATGCACATATTGGAAAATCTATGAAGAATATTAAAAAAATCAAAACATACAAACCTAGTTCTAAGCCAAAATAACAACATAACAAAAAATCATAGCCATAGATTAAGGTTTAGAGGGTGGAAAACGTTATAGCCGTTTGTATGGGGAGCGCTTTTTGGGGCTAGGTTCACACTCTTAAGTCTTTTCTGTGTCTGTCTGTCGTAACTGCGTAAGAGGGAAAAGGCCAATTTGTTTCTTAGCGCTTACTTTACTATTACTTTTTGTGGCGCTGAGTAACAACCGGATATCCTTTGGCGATTTTATGAAACACCGGAAATAGTGTTCAGCACCGTTAATTTCATTGTCCATGGCCGTACAGGGGATATAATTAAAGGTGAATCGTTCCGTATGAGGCGAAAAGTTCAAAAAATTGCAGGTTTTTATTTATTGTGGCTCAATGGTGTGACTTTTTATTAATTCAAGTAGGTTTCCGAAAATAAATCACTGTTTGTTAAAACATTAAGTTGTGTTTTGTTTTTGGAAGTTTGAACTTCTAATTTTAAATAATCAAACATTAACCGTCGTACCATAAAACACTTAAACATAGTTCAGACACTTGATAGACCGGCGATTTGTATGGGATGACAGCTGTTTAAACAATGGCTAAAGTTTAAACAAGCTTTTGTGGTAAGACCGTAAATGCAATTGCGTGGACCGTAAATGCGGGTGGTAGGACCTTGTGCAAGGTCCGCCCGGATCGCTACCACCATCTTGCTCGCTAATCCTGCCGCTAAGCAGCAGTGCTTGTGCACTGTTGTGTTCCGGCGTGGAGAGCAAGACAGCTGGTGTAATTACTGGCACAAGAGGTATTCCATCTTAGCCCTCTGGGTTGGCAACGCATCTGCACTCTCTTTGTTGTTGCAGGTGTCTATAGGCGGTGGTGATCACTTACTTTCAGGTGACCCACTTGCTTGTTTGCCTTCCTATGTTGTATAAAAAAAAAATCGTGAAAGTGCGGTCGAAACGTAAACTGTATCATTATTTAAAATGAGTACTTATCTGGAATTTCCCAAATCAAAACACGATTGCGTAAAAAAACACTGTTTTATTACCGGAAAACTACTTAAACTGATAAAAAGTGACAGTATCTAGCTACAATAAATAAAAAACTGCCAAAAGTAAGTTTTTGCCTCATACGGAACTATATACCTAAAGATATGATGTAGATGCATGTTGTACTAAAATAAACAGCACGGACTCGACGACGAGGCATCGCCCTGTCTCGCTCACTCAGGCTAGCGCTAGAGCAAGACAGGGCGCTGCCCCATCGTCGAGCTCGTCGCTGTTGCACTTAGAAAATCGCTCTTCAGGTCTCTAAGCAAGTTGTTGACCACATTGGCATCGTGGCACATTGCCCATTCGTTGTTCTAAAATTTTCTATGTGTAAAGTTGGCGCATACATTGAGATTCCGGTAGTTTTGTTCCTACAGTGCTCCTTGTTTAATAAACATTATAACAATTACAGGTATAGTTCCCGGCAAACTTCTTGAGCACTGACTTTAACTGCGCAGTAGCCGTTTCTAGTACAAATGTGTATGCGCAAACATACCCCTTCCACTCGATTTATGCTCAAAATGTTTGCCTGAAATTATACAAGGGCCTATACTGCAAAACTTACAAGAGCTTCAATTTAATATATTTGTCACATTTTTGTATGCAAAACTTTACATATATGTCAAATTGTACTTGTAATTTTTATGACATTAGGGGCCAGGTGGCACAGGTACAGTCGAAGACACTGTACGAGTAAGTTACCATTAAAAACGGAACTGAGAAAAAGTGTCTCTTTACGAAAGGGAGCCATAATATCATAGACATAGTATAACATAATATTATTCTCTATGAAGTTGATAATTATGTCTATACCTTTTGAGGATAGACAAGTCTTACTTCTCTTATTAATGGCCAGTTAAGTTTATTGATGTATTAAATGATATAAAATATTTTTTAATAATTAAATTTGATAGTTGAATGTTGAATAGTCGACCAAGTAATTGCTTGACCACTTTTGAACCTTATCCGTTTGTAATATGGTCGAAAAGTGATCAAGCAATTTCTTGGTCGACTATACTTGTAGTAAAAACTACTATTTTCAAGACACGTCAAGGTTTACAAGGTTACGAGTAAGATGGCATAGGAACGGCTCAGGTCCATCTGAATGCGGAAATTGTACTGAAGGTGAACCGCTAAAAAGCAAAATGATCATTTATGTATTTTCGGTCATTGCTTGCATTCACGAGTTCAACATTCAGTGAACTTACCTACATCGTTTCCTGCTCAGAGCAGCCTTGACGTTATTTGTAGCTAAAAAAGGAGAAACAAATGAAAAAGAAAGAAGGAAAAAACACTTTTGGCCTTACTTTGCATTTCATTTAAGTATAAGAAGCTAAGAATTGATGGCCAGGTACTGCATCGAAAGTCCAGCCACTCAATAAACTCTGGAGACATTTACTTACGAGCAGTGAAAACAAAAGCAAAATTTTTGGCGGTCATTTTTTACATATATATACAGTGGTGGTTTTTTCCGAGACGGGCAGCTTGAAGTCGTTTTTTCACGAACAGATAATTTGTACGAAAAGAGGAATATAATCATTAATCACACGTTTAATTATACGAGTGGCTATACAGAAGCGCTCCACAAAAGATTGAACTATTTAGACGGAATTGTTATGAGCTCATCGTTTAACTTTGGAATTCTCAATTATCCAAACTAGTCGCATAACGTTGCGCTACGAAGACAGTTTAGCTCACTTATAATATTAATTTATTTCATATCATTAATGAGTCACTTTAACTAATTAACCGTAACCCATCAAACGCTATGCTGCGTTCAGGCTAACACGTCGACATACAATGTAATCTAATTTGAAACGCGATACACCCACGGTCCCGCGCAGTGTTTGTTCACAGTACGCAGTCCGATACCGGCCGCGCTTACTCGCACTCCGCCCGACGCGACTCGCGTCGGCAAATCGAACTGCGAAAACAAGCGTTCGCAATTCAAACATACAACATACCCCACTTATTTTAACAAAAAAAAAACAGCCAGTGTTCTTTTGATATGAGGCCAGTGTGAACTTAATTCATCTCTAATGCAAAGCAGACATTAAAAAATCACTACGTTGACGGACACGTGTGTTCAATTTATTGTTTATTTTTAAATTGTCATTTTTTCTTATTGTGCTTCACGAATTAATATCATGTGTTGTTTATAGCGAGATAAAAAATGTGCGCGGCAAAAACATAAAATTTATTACGAAAACTTCAGCGCATTACCGTGACTCGTGTTTGTTGTGCGTGCATTGAAAAGAGTATGCTATAAATAGGTTTCGGCAGATATTTAAAACAGGGAAGATGTCGAATCCGTTGGCGATACTCCGAGGACTTGGGAGGAAGGTGAGCGGAGAGGACACTCATGAGTGCAGGACACTCCAGATTGACTTGCCTTCGCCCTCATCCGTCGAGATTGAGTTCACTAACCTCACGCTTAAAGTTTCAGAAGGATTTCGATCCAGAAGTAAGTGTAAACTATATTATAGTTATTATTTTATATTTTTTTGTTATTGGTTCATTATCTCCGACGAATTCGGATAGTACCTACTTCCATTTAGATCATGCGATATTATCGATGCTGATAGTGTAGTAGTACACTTGACACGCTTGTACGCTTTAAGTACGTTAATATTTTTGGTTTATCGATAACATACGTTACGTTTGCCCGCGAAGATCGATACCAGTAAACGAAGTTGGTCAATAGTGAGTGTGAAATCCTTTTACGCAGGTTACGGTAAACTGTAAATATTTCGTATTCACAAACGCAATAAAATAATAGCACGATGTTTTTTATATCAATAATGATTTAGTGTTCGCGTCATGCAATGCTTGATTTTTTTAAGTAGCAGGATTTACGATATACTATATTGTGGTTTCGTTAGCAATCAGCATGATAAACAAAACATTTATTGCTGTAGCTCGACCACGAACATAAAAATTGAAAAATATGGAATGGAAACTTAGTGCTCGGTCATCGATACATTTCGATGTACTAAGTTCGCTGAACAAAATCGGTCATAAAGGTAAATAGAATACGGCGTTAAATAGTTTGAAATTATTATAGTCAAAATATATTGTGGTGGTAACTGTGTGATCATTAGGGCACACACATCCACGTGGTTCGTAGAGCCCTGTATAGGAGACCGAATAGGGTTGTGAGCTGTGACAGAGATGATATGTGACAACGTCTTTATTGCGTAACCTATGACAGATAAAGCAGGTAACCATATTCCGTGTATTCACCGCTTTTTCGATGCTTTATTTGATTAATTTTGTACAGGCGGCTTGTAAAGTGTTAGTTGATGTTGGTACGGGTTGCTCGGAAAAATTTACAACACTTTTGTATCAATATTTCGATAAGCCATTAGACAATAAAAGATCATTAATAACTCATAAGGTTAAAATTAAGTTATATTATTTCTAATCATCCTCCTAGTGCTATTTCCCCGTTTCTTCATTCAAGGCACATTTATTGGCAGGTCAGGTTATTAAGGGATTACCATATGATTTCCTTAACCCGTGAGACAGAGAATCGACACGAATAGGAAAACATAAAGTTGCAGGTTTTCCCACGATGTCTTATAAAAATATACTATTATTATTTGTATAATTATTTGACTTTGACTTTGCCTTTACGATAAGAGCGTTTGTTGTTACAACAGTTTTTTTCTAGTTCATGTAGGAACACAAGTTACAAAAGTTTGACTGCTAGTCGTGTATCTATCTGATGCACATATACTAAAGATAGACTTAGGTAGTTTAATTAGTGTTCTTGCATATGTTCTTCTATTTTCTGAGTTATTGCTTATAAATATTATTTTACCCACTCCCCAAATATATTATTATTTGTCACAACTTACCTCGGTACTAGGAGAGTTGTGACACCTAAGTTTCGGTTTTGTAGGTTTAATTTTTCTTTATTAGATTTGATTCACATAGCGTTAAAGTCAAGGTACGTTGATTAGGTAAGTTAATTTGACTGTAATGTAGAACTTTTATTGACTGAGTTATGTTGGATAACTAAAAAACCAACTCTTTCCTGTCTCCCCTACCTTTGAAATGGATCAGAACCTATTTAATAAAACCATTAATTAACTACTATGGTACATATAACCCGATAAATAATTTAGATATGTAATTAGGTAAATATTTACCTTGCTTACCTTTTTATATTTAAGCCCTAAAGGTCAACGATGCGGTGCCTAATAAAATAACAAAACACAATTAATTAAATAAACGCAGAGGTACCTAGTTAGGTTTTAAATATTCATTTTTTTGCGGTGCGCACATCACGATATAGTTGTTATGTTGTATGCCTATGAATCTTATGATACTGTATGATATTGATAACGAAGCGATCATAAGCGTGTTTTTATCATCATTAATATGAAATGTTATCGTTTCTTGAACTTTTTATTCTTTAAAATTACAAATTTATCGGTATTTTTACGTAGAAAAGTAAACTACCAAGATTACTTAATTGTGATTTGTGTGCTGTTTCAACGGCCATGACATAATTGATATTTACAAAAAAAACTAATATTTAAGCAAAACCTGTTCAGTTACATAAATAAATCGCATACAATATAGCTGCCTTCTCGTTATTTATTACAAGGAACAGACATGGAAAAAACATGGTTAGGCTACATATAATTTTTAAATGTTTAGGTATGCGACTATGTTCAAAAAATAAGCTAAAGTGGCCAAACCACCGATAACTCAATACACAAAAGCAGTAAATTGGTGACAAAGAATACCCATCTATTGTTAAACGGAAGCCTAGTCATACCTACTTAAAATAAATTAACAAAGGAAAATTATTATATTTGTATTTAGCACTCTTCTCAGTCGGGCAGGGTGTCGGAACGTACCTACCTACTATGCTTACATATATATATATAAAGTAGAGATAAATACATAAGTAATTGTTAAACAAGGCCATTAAATTAAATAAAACTACGTTTTTCCATTTTTGTTTGCTACTTTTTAAATTATTTTTGTAATGACAACACGAAAAAGAATCTTGGGCATCTGGCAGGAAGATTTTTAGATAAATGTTAAATAAAAAATTAAAAATTGGACGTAAGTATATTTGGTTACAAAAATTAACTAATTTAGTTTAAATGCTATGTGATGACAAATGAAACAACAATAAATCTAGGGTAATGGCAGGGCTCGAACCTGCAGCCTACCGTGCCGTACATTTTACCAGATGTGTTGTGTTGTTACATACCATTTAAATGTAATAATTTGAATGATTAAAATTAAGGAATAAAAATCTAAACAAATTTTGGTTACAAACATTTAATTTAATTTTCTTCAGAAAGTGGAATATCACATTTTATCGATGATTTTAGAAATCGACATTATATAGTAAGCACAGCACTGTTTGTTATAAGCTGGTCACATTATGATTACGTTTGACGTTTGTGACAGTCATTTTAGTCTTTCGAATAAAAAAAATAGAGTATAGGTAATATCTATTACTCAGTGATTTCGATGTAAAATTATTTAATTTGCGTAAGTAGGTAAGCCAGGTTTCAAGGCAACACCAGTTAAAAGCGATGAATTGACTTGATTATTTCATTTATTGACGTCAGTTGTGTCGCAGGCCACCTTTATTTGAACCGTTCGGTGTCCGATTTAAATAGCAAATTCGTGAAAAACAATTCTTTAATTCTTTATAATATGCCTATCAGGTCAGTTTGTCAATATTATGCCAACTTGCACGCAATAGCCGATTGTTGAAACTGCACTAATTCTCGGGTCATACGAGATGAGACGAGATTTCATTGGGCTGTATTGCTGGAGTTTATTAGGTCAAAAGATGAACAAAAACAATACAAACAATAATAACTAAACTAAAATAAATACAATATATACAAATAAAACTGGGCTTAAATCTTGCTTGAACCAAGAATCCCTGACCTGAACCCTTTTTTAGGATGAATCCCCTTTTTTATCGACAATGTTACCCTTGTTAAGAGCCTCTCTTTCAAAGTCAAAGTCAAAATATCTTTATTCTGACTTTGACTTTAAAAGAGAGGCCCATGACTAGGGTAAAACGTTTAACACCATTTTATTATATACTATATGTATCTTAATCTTGCGTGTAAAGCGTAAAAGAGAATGCAGTATCTGGATTTCGCTAATATGTCTCTTAGGCGGTGGTCAATAGAAACCCAGAGGTCCGAGCTCGCTAACTTTTGTTCCGAAGATACTATAATGCATGTATCCCTTTCTATTTCTAACCAGCAGAGGTGTGCGAAAGAAATGAATGGTTTAAATCCGCGATAAACGTCAGTGTGCTACTATAGAGCCACCTTAGTGGATAAAGGTTAAACAGAACGATTACCACTTCTGTCTGTGACGCACAAATTGAGCAAGCAGACTATAATATGAAATTAGAAACGTTTTTTTATGCGTGATTAAATAGCTTAATTAATTAAAATGTCGTTAAGGTCTACTGTTGTTCGTTACGTAAGCAGAACGGCTAGCACGCGTGTTCATTTTCACGCTTGTCGCTCAGTGCGGCTCGCTCATGTAGGGCTAGTCAGAAAGAGACAAACTGAGCGACAAAACGAGTCGCGGTGTGTCGTGCTAGCTATACGGGTCTAGTTTAATTACAATTACTGAAGCTACTTCGACTGTCCCAAATATCAAAGTCGTATCCACAAGAAGTTGCTAAAAGAAGTTCGTGTTTTATATGTACCTTTATTAAATCAGAAATATTAGACATTGTTTTTCCGTAGATCCAACTTTGTTGACAGTTAACCTGCGCAGAATTTATCTCAGATCTAAAGCATCGACCCAATCCGCCCAGGCTAACTAATTAAAAGGGGGAATATTGGATGAATGAATGAATGAATGAAATTATTTATTTTCAGGCAACAAGGGCCCATAGATAAATACCTTACAAACTAACATACATAAAAACATATTGACTAAAATTAAACAATTGTCATGTTGGCGACAAAACGGCCTGGCCCCGTTGCGTCGTCACTTCCGAAGTCGCGTTCGCCACTGGTAAGGTGTCCCGAAACCGTCGAAACACGACGACGACATTCGCGCAGACGCGACATTCTGCTTTGTTTCCCGTTATGACTCTTAAGGCCCGTTTATCAAAAGATACTGAACTTGTAATACAAGCGTTTTAGTATGATGAAAGCAGGCTTGTATTGTAACACAAGTTTTTTACCTTTTGATAAAACGGCTATGGACTGTCACGTAGGCATGCACGGGGTTAATAAACCGTGAAACTAATTTTAATAAACTTTATTAATGTTTAATACTTTTTATTTATGTATTTACAAAATTCACGATTAAAATGTTAATGTCGTCACAAACAAAATACCTTGTCCTTAATAACATGTGTTCAACAATTTCAAACGTCAATGATTAGATTAGATTCTTTATTTCTCAATTAGATTACAGTATGAATTTCATATGTCAAATTATCAGAATTTATGTACTGATTATACAAACAAGATTATAAAAATACTGTGAAATAAAAACTCGCATAAAATATGTCTAAAACCGGCCACGTGCAAGTAGGACTTGCACGCAAAGGGTTTGTTGTTATGTTTAATCTTTAACTTTTTTTGTTGTACCAGCCAAATAAAAAAGGAATGGTGTTCAGTGGAAGACCACCTAAATGCAACTACATAGAGCCAAACTATCTGATTATTGCAAGGAAAGTCGATTGCAGATCAAATAAAAAAAAACAGCCAAAGTAACACATTTTCTTTTTCTAAATTTGTATGTTGTCTTTAAAGTATATGTTCTAAGGGCCTATGCAGCCTGAAATAAATGGTTCTATTCTGCACAAACGGTAGAAAACATAAAGAGAGTCAAATTCTCTAACGGCTCCAAACCGCTCGTCAGTCGTAAGCCGCGATGCCAAATCGTCAACAATCCTTGCTGCGTAGTCAAATGGCTGATATGCAGGTACACCTGTCCATAGGTGCGAGCAGGAACCCACGTGAGACTTCGTAGGTCCTTTATAAGGTAGCAGTCTTTGCTTAAATTTTAAATGCTATATAATGAAAACAACACAGAAAAATTAGGGTAATGGCAGGACTCGAACCTGCAACATCAGCATTCCGTGCCTTGCGTTTACCAGTTTCGCCACATTACTGCTGCCATACCCCAAGACATACAAAAAGAAAATAAAAAAATAAATTATAAAAAATAATATCGATTACAAATAGTCTTTGCTTATTATTTTAACTTCCAGATGATAACGGTACTGGACATCGCTGGATATATGAAAGGATCCTACTCAAAATACTGATTGTATTTGAAATGGAAACTTTTATATCCGTTTAGATGTTAATTACGCCTAAAAACATTTTCGAAAAGAGGGTGAAATGTGAAAGTATAATTCAAATTTAGTAGTCAAAGAATGTTTTGCGTTAACAAATTGCTAAACGGCATTGGCACGCTTGACTCTTGACTCAACGTGTGAAATTTCGCAGTTTTAATAAACGTGAAAACGAGTTGGTCTGCAATGTGATCATGTTTGCTGTGGTTGTTAACACGGTCGTATATGTGGCCTAATGGTATTTAGCATTGTTGTTGCTGAGAACGGATTAGTACTGTTTGAATATCAACAGAGTTTTTATGCTCAGTACTTGTTCATCATCCTGAAAAAAGGTCGTCATTGTAACTGAAACGCAGTTTTCAATCGTGCAATTGAAGATCAGAAAACATAAAGGGAAGTATTCATTGTGGAGGTATTTAGGTAAACACACAAGAGTTATTTGTGTGTATTTTGTTTTATTTATTAACGTGGCCTTTTTCCCAATCGTTAAAGACGTGCGTTTTTCTCTGGCTTTATGCCAACAGAAATCAAATCGCATAATTATGCTGACTGGTACATGTACCTTAAAGCATAAAATGCGACTTTTACATTACATTTTCGCGAATGTTTTGGTTTGTAACAAAAATTCAATCATAAAACTAAGGTTTTTAAAACGCATCCACCATACTCGTATGAATTCGCTTACATTATACATTACATTGTCCAAATTGATTTTACTTGAGTGTTAGCGCTATCTCACCGACTAATGATTGCAAAATTATTTCTTCAATACTTTTGGAGTCCTATCTATAACAGATACCCCACACGATTACGTGCACTGGAATTAGTGTACGTAGTACTTTATAAAAAAAAGTAATTAAGTTTGTAACAGTATAAGAAAAATATTCTTTAAGCTGTCTACAGCTGTAAATAACCTCTGAAGTGTTTCAGTATGAACTAAATGGTCACAATCACAAATTTACTCGATTATCGGAACAGTTCATAGGAACTACATTTTCATATAATTCTGAATAGTTTGTTGTTAAGTCGCGCGGGCGCACGGAGCAGGTGCACGCCTATAGAAGAATAAGATGATAATCTCCACTAACTCGCGCGGGTGTCAGTGCGGGCTCATACTATTTGTTCGATAGACGTGCACCTGTGCGATGTAGCGGACGCTCTAACAACGACACCTTAGGCGACGTCACCTTGGGGTCACTGTAAAGTTACCTAGTTAATTTAGATGACTTGAAAAAGTTTTCATGGATATGGATAACACCAGGGGTACTTATCCCCTAAAACCAAGAATACAATGACCGTAAAACAGAAAGAACACATTGAAAAAATCGCAGAGTCTGGCAGAGTCATCTGTGCCTTCATTGGGAGCATGACTCGGGTGCCGAGGTTGCAGTTCAAACACTGCCATATGACTAAGATTGAAATGTGATACATTTTGAGAACGAGAATAAGGAGATCGTTGTGTTAATGATTAGTTATTTTAAGCACAAAGATATGAAAGTTTGCTAAAAAACTACTGTTGTATTGTAACTATTCCATTGCTGATACAGCGAATCTTTACTGTCGTTTGTTGCTGCGCATATTAATTTACGTAGATTTTTTTGGATATCATTGTTTCTGGCAAGAACTTCGAAACTGTGTATTTCCGATGGTTAGGTATTTCAAAATGGTAAAAAAAACATGATAAACTGGTATCACAACTGTCTGAACGTTTTACGAAGATGTTTGAGTTCTTTTGACCGCTAAAAATGTTGTTAATAGACGTGTAAAATTATAATGTTTTTTTTTTCTGTTGTTATGGGAATAAACAAACAACGAAATAAATGTCTTGAAGCAATTCACATCATTTGACCTAGTTACAAATTAAGCAAGTTACAGCAGTAGTATGGCATAGCCATAATACTGTGTATGTATGTGTATGTTAGTCAAAGACATTGGCACAAAACTGGTCCACGCTTCTGGAGACCTCAGAGCTGGCGCCTACTTTGCTCAGAGGCTCAGTCTCGCCATACAGCGGGGTAATAGCGCCAGCGTTCTGGGGTCCATGCCTCGCAGCACAAACTTGGACGACGTGTTCTTGCTGTAAATAAATATATATATATATTGTATTAGTGTTAACTTTCCCAATGTAAATATGTAAATAAATAATAAAATGTATGTATATACAAATCAGACAAACATTTATATTGATGATACAAAGAAAAGGATGTTGTTTACCGTAATATAAAAAAAAACAAGGGCATTTATTTACAGGTATTTATTGGATGTTACCTACCTGGTCAACCACTGGTTGTAGACCGGTTTGGATGTTTTTTAATTTAATTTAATAATGGCTTTACGAAGTTAAATTTGACGAAATATTAATTGACCACCGCAAAAACAATAACTTTGCAGTAATTTAATCTCATTTTAAGCGTAAACCAGTGAAGCCAAATTGGTCGTTATAATTTTTAGTAGTGTTCTCTTTAAGTACTTTGTAGTACTTTGTACTAGCTTTAATTAAGGACGTTTTCCATATTTGTGCTCAATAATTCCAAACCGGTTATCCGCATCGTACCATTGATAATAACATACTAAGGTACTGATAATGATTTTCAAAGAGATTTTTTAACCATACTTAGCGACTGTTATAAGTAAAAAAACCCACTGGGAGGAGCACAGACATTTGTTTTTCCTTATGTTATTCTTGTACTTTGTGCGTTAAAAACGTGTACCGAATTGATATTTAGTAATTAAAATGTAAAAATAATTGTCGAGAAAAAGTCAATATACACACAAACAGATAAACGTACATACGAAATTATAGGGTTCCACCATTGACTACGGGATTCTAAAAACACAGTACTGCGATATTTGCTCTATGCTTTAAACCACATTCTAAAGCAACAGGTTATGAATCACTTCTGCTATTTAAAGCCTCGATTTGTTTTATTTAGGCGATCGATAAACATAGTTTAGGTGATAAAAAGTAAAATTTTAGCTTAGAATTTTAGGTTTTGTTTACATGAAAAGTCAAGTATGATGAACACACCAAGTCAAGCCAAGTCAAGTATGATGGGACATTTGGTACAGTCAGCCTCAGACGTTGCGAAACACTTAAAATTGTCGTAGTTACGAATGAAATGAGAGTTGCTCGAATTAGTCACATTACTGACAGCGACAAGGTACTAAAATATTCAGCTACTTCTGAAGCTGACAGGCTGGTAGGTACCTTCTAAAAATGTAGGTAGGTATGTACAGTAGGGGAAATATATTCACGTACCACCTTAGAAACCTATCGCAACGACGCGACGCGTTCAACGTCAGGCTATGTCATACAAATGTCATGCGTATGTCTCTTCGACTAGGTTCTACGGTGGTACGTGTTTCAATTTCATTGACTGTAACTAAAAAAATTGCTGTACGAATGTCTACTAAAACTCAGTCGATACTCAGTAGTGCTTGGATTTAATTGTTCACAAGTACTTGCGTGTTATCGGGTGCGTAGAGGAAGACCCAGTGACCTACTGCCTCCACTCGTACTACCGACCAGACGAGTAAACGTAACGTCATATAGTTATTTAACAGGCTAAATTGATCGCAGCTAATTATTTGACGTTAAAACGTTATTTTTTATTAATTTGTTTTATGTCTGCCACAGATACTAACTAATAGTTGCTTACTTTTGTCGCGAATATAAAGCATATATCCCTTTCTAACTAGTTCGCGTGTGCGACAGAGATGCGGACGCTATATGTCCCTTCGAGCATCCCTTTCTTATGACCCTAGTTAGATAGCACAACACTAAGGGATAAGTTATTCTTGTGTTAGTCATGTTAGGGCTGCAAACGCAACTGCTGAGTTGTGTCTTCGAGCCTGATTTCGTATTAAAACATATCCAAAACTTAGATAATTCCCTTGTAAAAATGGAAATATAATTTAATTTAATTTTAGGTTTATTTACCTGGATGTTTCGTGAAATTGAAACCATGACCATAGCAATGTGGCCGCAATACAAACTTGAAGTCGAGTTCAAGTTTGATTTTAACATGTGAATTAATACATATTTTGTCACTTTATTTGAAGATATCAGATAACCGCAAGCAGTCTTTACAGCCACTATCAGAGAAACTGCGGGTTGGACAAAACATTCTGAAACTTTTACAAGGTTTTAAAAGCGCCCAGTAGTAGATGAAGGTATTTTTGCTAGAAGCGTTTGCTTACCAGAAAATAACAATGATCAATTTATTAAATGTACCTACATGTATTAGAGGTTATGTGTCTAAGTCTAGATTATAATTAGTCTAATTACTTAACATTAAAATAAGTGCTGACATATTGATTAATAGTGTAATTAAAATCAGAGGAAATATCTGTAATCAATAAATAAATAACAAGTAATAGAATATATTTATTGTTACTTGTTTTGTACCTACGAGTATACGCAAACCTTCTACTCTACATATCTAGTTAAATTATATTTCAACTTTTTTCAAAGATTTAAAATTCCTCCCACCCTTTATGGCCCAAAATTTAAAGGATTGCATCTCTAGCTAAAAAAAATTCTCTGAACAAAATATGGAGAATGACAGAGTGTTTAATAGGGATGTAGGAAATTAGGCACAGAGTTTATCGATTCGATCGAACTTCGCTTGTGAACGTCGTTTGAGCACTTAGTAAATGTTAGGTATACCTCCCTCCCTATAATTTAATTGTCATGCACGTTGTATAATTATGAATTTGCATAAATTTAATCTTTCAATAATTTTACTTACTTGTCAAGGGATATAAAAATGGCGAGTCCAGTTGGCACTTCAAAAAGGATATAGTGATTATGAGTGAACATGTCGTTATACCCTCAAAACCAGAGACCGAGCAGCCCTGGCGACCATAGGCCGTTTAGGACATGCAATTAGTACGAGCTAATCTTTTCTTGGCCTTATGATTTTCTGCCCCAAAAACTGGTCTTAAGGGAACTCAAAACGCTCAGGGGCTCTTTTCGATACCATCCCAGGGATTGTATACCTATTGATTACGATTCCCACCGAACGCGTCAAATCGAAGCGATTAGAAGCGCGGCAAGCGGGATGCGACAGGCTTTGGCCGTATCGTGGACGCTTAAAAAGGCAAATGATCGGTTCTTTGTGACGTAAAGGAGAAGCACATTGTATGTGATTGATATTGAAATATGTTATTCTTGCATCGAAAAAATGGTCAATAATATTAAAATATGCCTAAGTAGAGTAAATTTCGTTCTTGTTAGTATCCCCACGATGTGACGCTCTGGTAGCACTGTATCATCCACACAATATAAACCAATGCAAATATGCTTTATTGAATCACATTAACTACCAATACCCATACTATAGGAGTTAGGGCATTTTAATTCTACAATCCATTTTATAAGCTTGTATTTTATTGTATTTACTGTGGTCAGATTTACTTTAAAAGTATCTACTAGGTTCGATAACAATGCCTCTAGGAAAAATTCGTCGTCGATAAAAAATACCGGAACCAAAAAAGTATACATAAAAAAAGATTTCGTTAACATGAAACATTTTCAAATAGAGTAAATTTAAATGACACGGAAAAAAATTGCCCAAAAAAAGTAACCTGTTTTTCATGATGAAACGTAGAAACAAAATGAAATTCAAAAACATTCCTCGTATAGCAGTTTTTTTCAGTTATATTAAAAAAAAATATCTCTAATTATCATGATAAACTAGTTACTGCAATGCATTCCAGGTTTTAGGGGTTTGGAGCTAAATGAAAAGAATGTAACGACGGAACGAAACGAAATGAACCCTGATACTTGCATGTTGACGCCGATCAAAAATAATTATAATATGAGTACTCGTAATTGAGTGTCATTTAGTTCTAATCATAGTTGTGACTAGTATAGTATTATTATAGTTTGTGGTTGTAACTGACCAATCAAGTACTTAACTTGCAAACGTCATGCCAGTTAATCCATATTCATATAATGTCTTGATTATTCTACACAACAAAATTAATGGACCATACAGGTTGTAAAAGCCTATTTAGACGAGAAATATTTCTTGCATGTTCAATCAAATAACGTTAATACAAATAAAATTGAGGCAAGATCTATTTTTAAAGAGTACTTAACCCCCTTATTCATAAAAAGTTAACAATTTTTTTAATCTAACAAATGTTTTGTCCCTTTCATTTGAGAGTAAACGCCACAATGGCAGATAAAGGCATAATAGTATTTTATGCAACTGTTGCATAATGAGGGGTCTTAAAACACGAGTGTGGTTTTATAAAACGAGCGTCAGCGAGTTTCATAACAGGATCACACGAGTGTTTTAAGACCTAATTATGTACAGTTGCATACATTACTTTATCTACACACATATCATAAGTACTCTATGATGGGTTCAGAAGCCATAGGGCAATGACCTGCATTGCTACTAGCTACTAGTGCTAGGTACTTATTAAATTTCTATAAACTGTACACATTAAAATAATTTAATAAAAAATGAATTTGAACAAACATAGAAACAAATAAAAGAAATTCTCGTAATAATAGTAGTTGTTATAATGCTGGTCATTGCCTACGGTTTCTGAACGCATTATAGATCATTTATGATATATGTGTAGATAAAACATGTTAACTAACAAGCGTTTACGAAGCATTTATGAATAACGTAAACGTCTGTTGTAAGTAAGTAAGTATTACTGGAGAAGATAAATTGTATACCTTCGAATTCTTGATGATCTTGCTGCAAGAAACACTCTCCGGCCACGTAGCTATTCATCTCACAAACCATGTACTAACAAAAGTTTCTGTTAAAATCTATTGACCACGAGCAGCAGTTCAAAACACAAAGATGGTCGCAAACAAAATGATTTTTAATATTTTTATCCGTTTAACAAACTCATTAATTTAGCACTTTTCAAAAATAGGTAGCATTGAATTTAGAGCTGGTAAACTGCTTTGTAGATTGCTGTGCAGTTTATATAACAAACGCCCTTGACGGCGTAGGTGTAGGTCATTGACTGTGTTCGAGTTAAATTAAGACGCTTTTGTTACTATCTATGGAAGGCCAAGATCACATAATACACGTTTTTTCATAGCCCAGTTAGGCTTAACATTGGGTGAAAATTGGGGCCATAACTGTCATCGGCCATTCTAAGAACTTGGTGTTTTTCTTCTAATTACCGTAGTCGTTTTTTTTTCTTGTTTTATTGAGCCAATAACATAAGAATATGAATAATTGTAAGCCAAATTTATTTACTATCTGTTTAACCTGATGGTTGACTGGTTGAGAATGCCTTAAGGCATTAAGTCCGCCATTTGTACATTATTTTTGTATTATGCAAAAAAGTTTAAATAAACAAATAAGAGCGCACTTTATTGGTGGTTTACAAAAATCCTTTGTTAGTAACCCCTCTACATCCTCTAAGGACCATGTGTACCAAATTTCAAGTCTTATAGTTTTAGTAGAGCGGATGAGCTGTGTGTTAAATTGTCTTTCAGTCAGTCATGAAAGCCTCTTTATACGTATGGTTATTATATAGGGCGGATAGTAATTCGGAGCGAAAAAGTCTAAGGGTCGAAGTTATAGTTTTCTAGCATATTCGCTAAAAAAACAGTTTTGTTACACGTAACCAAAGTTTTGTTTACCTAAGTGACTACCGAACTATTTGTTATACCTTACCTCTTTTGATTTGTCAATAAATCATCAAATGTTTATCAGTAGCAAATAGTTTTGCTAATTTAAACGAACTTTGATTACCATTAACCAAAATTAAACTAGTTCGGTTGTCCCTTTTTTCCTAAATTGTCTAAGCTTTTTTCAGTGTTAGAATGAAACTGAAACTTGACCTCGGTCTATAAATACCATCCTCAGTTTACCAAATAATTCTCAGTTTGTGGAAACGGACGGTATACGTAAAGTGTTGGTGCCCTTGGTCACCAATCAATGCTACAATAGCGGCGCAAATTCATGGCCATAGAAGTACTTAAATAACCGCACAGACTAATTACTAACTCGCCTTTTATTGTTTTGCAGTCGGTGTGTAGGTACTTCTAATACTATTGTTAATTAGGTAGGTATACTTTTACAATAATAACAACTGCTTACTGATTTATTATCTTATTCACTATTTACATCTAGGTTGACCTTGTACAGTAATCTTATCTCTGTGATATCGCGTATCACACAAATCCGTACCTAATCATACCATATCGGTTGAAAACTGTGAAAAATTGTCTAAATCCCGTACTTGAGCAGTGCTTGAATTAAATTGTAACCTTGGCTTACTTATTCTTAAGAAACTGGGACATTTTTATCTAAACTTACCAAACAAACGATAAACTGCGCGAATGATGAAATGCGAGAATGCGACACAGTTCTAGCTGCCTGTCGCATCGTGCTATCTGTTTATTAATGCTGTTCTGGGTAACTTTTTAAAAATTAACCTTGAAGAGTGTTTGTCCGAAAAAATGGGGCCCGCGACGCTATCGGTGAATCATTAACATTTGGCAATGCATTACTGTTGAAATATACCTACGTGTTTTCAGATTAGCTGTGTTGCATATTTTTTTGTAATGAGCCTCGTCCTATACACCAGCTGTTTCCGCGACTTCGTTTGCGTAAATTCTTTTATCGCTAACGCCAAAGAAACTCCTATCTATTAGTATTTCGGGGTATAAAATAATAAAAGTTTAGCGGTTTTTTAAGTATAGCAGTAACAACAACAAAAATAAATATTCTTTATTACGCACAACATACAAAATATAGAAAACAAGCAAAGAACCAAATTAATAACAACCAACGTGACAGAAAGACAAACATACCTAGTTATATTCGAATTCCCTTTAGTATGAGTTAATATGGCACCTACTCTTTTTATATGACGAGAACGTTTCGTACCCTACATACTTACCCATAAATTAAGATATCAAGAGCATCGATCTTTTTAAACCAGGAGTCTGGATCGGAATACCAAAATCGCATAAAATACAACATTGAACAACCAAGTATAACCAGTATATCTGGACATTGACCTCTGTCGACCGACTGTATTTTTAGTTTTAAGCCGTTAGGGACTGGTTTGCAGAAGCCACATCGTCATCACCGTGTTGCAATTTCTTTTAAACGCATATAAAAGCATCTTAACTGTCTCAACAGCAAAGTTACCGGACAATGCCGATATGGTGGCTGTATGAGGATTTGATGATCTAGCTAACATAATACCTTGGCCTTATTTTTTTACGAAACATAACCTCACAAGACTCAGTATGGAAATTAACGGAAAAGTTATAAATATTTAAGAGTCCGCCTATCTAATGTCGCAGTTGATTCTTTATAAATATTTCAATGAACGCAAAATAGAAGACGCCGGCACCGCGCGGGGGGCGGACATCTTGCGGACCGCACAATGTTTTTCTGTCGTAATATTTTACGAACTTTTTAGCTAACCTTTTTGAACTGATTCATAGCAGGACAAGATAAATAATAGGATTGGATAATTGAAAAAAAAGGGTAGTAAGTTAGAGCCGTCTTCGGGATACGATTACAAACAATAAATACGTAGGTGTTGCTCCTAATAAATCGTATAGGATAGCTTTTAAAGCATTGCACAACCGAAATATGTAAATAAGGTTTTTTTTTGCCAAAGCCTTTGACTGCCAATGCACCTGGAGGTAGTTTTCCTATTAATGAGAGGTATTTTTTAAAGACTTACCACACAAAAAAAACGATATAAAATTATGGTCATCAAGCTTCTAGAACAATGATACAACCATGTCTCATCGATTTTAGAAAACCGATGCATAAACAGTAAATTTTAGAGAAACAGTCGAATGAGCCCGCGTCCATTTCCTTCTGTTGAGAAGCTCCTGAGTCTCTCGCAAGCTAGCTTTTGTCGCCGGCATAACTCTTTCTAGCTAGTTAGCGTTATGTCTGCTATAAACACCAATGTGCAACGATACCACAGCTGTGGCTCTAACATGATATAACGGGATAACTTATCCCTCCCTGCGTCTCTGTCAAACCAGCGCCGCGTAAGATACGTCATCGACGTCGTGGTATCAGCTACGAGTGAATCACTTTCGTTGTCGGCAAACACAGCTGCCACCCGTCACAAACGCCATTTAAAGGGTGGCAGATTGTCTTCTTTGACGTGGGCAAAGGAGTCGAGGACTATATCTTGATGTGCGCCATTTTGTTCTCATCTGCAGCTTCTTTCGACCATCGTTGCCAGAAATGATGCCTGACTTGCTCTAGCCGCTCGTAGCCTGGAAGACGGTCCATCTCTTTGGTAGTAAAGTCTTCGCAGGCTGGTGACGTCATAGACTGGCCAATTCGTATGCCAAATTTGCGTTGCCGACGATACGTCTCCGGTGATATTTGCATGATTTTACTCCTGCCTCCCACAAACCACCAACGTGAGGCGTATAAGGTGGTATAAAAGTCAATTTAATGTTCTCAACAGAGACTGTGTTTACAATGAAACTGTGACATTTCCATTTAGACATTTACAAAGTTATGCTGCTGTACTTGTTTATTACTGGTTTCTTTGCCGTATAGCCGGTTCAACTAGTTAATTCTGCATTAAATGAGTCCTTACCAAACCCGAAGATAAAAAAGTATATTTCCGTAGCAATTACAAATACCTAAGCGTTTATTTTTTCCTCGTCATGGAGTTTGTTCTCGATGACACATGCGTTTTATAATAACAAACTAATTATGGACAGTTACGAAGCAGCTTTAATTTCCATCATTCTTGTAACAAATAACTGTGTAACTGTTAACTGGACAGTTGTATAGAAGTATATTACATAGTTATCTCCATTAAACTGTCGTCGCGAAATCAAAACAATGACGTTTATCAGGCAGGTTTATCACTCACAAAATCCGGGACGCTCGCTTTTATGCTCAAGGGCATTACGAGGGGACCAGCCGCTGAAAATATAAACTTTCTACACCTATTTATTACTTTTATTTCAACAATAAACAGGTAACTAAGGTTGAAACCAATTGGACAACCAGTGGGACAATTTCGGACTGAACGCACAATAGATTAAGTATATGAGTTAATTTCAATGGATCATTTTCGTTTCTAATTAATCATAGTTAGTTTAAATTTCTAACAAAGCATTTTCTTTTTGATTATTTCTAAATTTTCTAACATATTTTATACATTTCATTAGCTTGTGCTCCCCTTGTCATATTTAAAACACCTGGATGTTAGTTAACACGAATTGTAGGACTGCTTTTTTAAATGTAACGTCTGCCTTCATTTTAAAGAATGAAGGAATGCAGGAGCTTTAGTAACTTTACTTTTAGCAGGACCCCAGCCAATCTTTGCCAAACAGGACAATGTCATCAGATAACAGCCCCAGATGAATGCCCTACTTATTATGAAAAACAGTCCAATAGTTCAATGTCTACAATATTCCGGTAGTTTCTCTTGAATCATTAGACCAAGGTCAACACTTTGACCTAAATGGAACAAATCTAGAGATATATAAGCTTTCGATTATAAGAAATCAAAATCGCTTCGCAGGTAACTGAGTTATAAGTACTTATTAAGTAAAGATAAACATAAAAACTCGTTGAATTGAGAACCTCCACCAATTTTGGAGTCTTCTTAAAAAAGTTAATCTTTCCGTTCCGTAATTACACAACTGGTATCAATTACAATAAATTTAGTACACGACACCACAGCAAAAACTTCAGTGTCGTTATTACGATTTTTTAAGTAACGGCCTTGATATCTATTCTATTGTATTGGTCAGACATGTGCGAGTGGAAGAGGTCAATTACGTTCCACTGCGGGGTTACCACGGCTTACATAAAGAGCACGACAGGTGTACAAGTCAATGTAGGTATAACTACTCAAAGACCAACGCCACGGAGTTAACGATAAAATACACACTGTAACTTAATAACCGACGTGTCCATAACAACCATACGCTGTTTAAAAAAAATGAAATGAAAATGAAAAAATTAAAAATATTTTTTGTAGATATTTTATAATAACAAAATTGATATTAATAGTAACTAACACCCTTATTCATAAACGCTCAGTAAACATTCAAATGAAGTTAACACTTGTGTTCTTTGTATCTGTCATGGTGACGTAACGAAAGGACCAAAACACACATTAGTTAAGAGAGGTCGGTAACCTTTTGTGAATAATGGAACCGCGTAGTTACTAAGTTTCCACATAAAAAATTTAATTTAAAAGAAAACAAATAAAAGTACTAAATAACATTTAAATTCTTGCTTTACTTTTCTTTATTTATATTATAAGGCGTACTTTCAAAATATAATTTTACTCAATGTTTTGGCATTAAACTTTTCACTTGAAGTACCTAATGAACTTAAAAAAAATTAAGTACCTATGTATTGTTTACAGGAATATGAATAAATATTATATGATTAATAATTATGATAAATAGAATAAATACCCAGTACTGTTATTCTCTAAGCGCATCAGCGTTGGACTCGTCGTCGAGGCATCGCCCTGTCTCGCTCACTCGAGCTAGCGCGCTAGAGCAAAACAGGGCGCTGCCCCAGCGTCGAGCTCATCGCTGTTGCGCTTAGAGAATCACTCTATAGCTAATGTAATAGTATCACGCATCGTTGTTCGTCAGCATGAGAATATTTCCAACTTGATGAAATAATAATGTTAATCATAGTTATTTTCCTGAGTTATTTTCGTCCATATATTTTTTGTTTACGCGAGGTTTATAGTGAATCAAATGGCTGGCAAAGAATAGTCTTCGATCGTTAATAAATTCAACTGTTTTAATTCAAATATATATCATCAAATGACTTATTATTTCTAGAATGTCTGCTTATATTTTTGATAAGGTAGGTTTATGAACAATGTATGAATAAGAACATGCATAAGGGATGGTTTGCATTACTTTAGAAAGTACTGAACCGCTACCATGAGTTGCTATAGAAAACTCATATGCATTATGCACTGGTGTACTTGATCGAAGAATTTAGAGGTCAACTTCAGCTGAAGTACTTAGTCAAGAATAGTTCTAGCGTAGTTAGACATGTAGCATTTCCTGACCAAACCTCCGACTAGTGATCGCGTACCTAGACCACTTACACGTTTACTTATAACATCGACGAAGGTCAAAATTAAAGCCAGTTTTTCATTTCCGGCATGTAGGACAAAATGCGGAATACATTTGTACACATAAAAAAAATTATACACTCGTAATGACAATGTAAGAACAGCAAAAACTGTGGAGAATATGTTTCGTTTAATGACAGTATAACTGAAAAATTTAGAACGTCTTGGTTCTGATGTCCTTAAATAATTAATAGATTCAGGCGGTACTTTGCGGAGGTCCATATCAACAAACTGGAACAAATTACCTTGCTACTCCGCAGAACAAGTTGTTTAGCGGAGTAGCAAGGTAATTTGTTCCAGTTTGTTCTGTAATCCGTATTAAACACTGAAAAAAAAACGGTGATAGAAAAATGTGAGTAGACACTTTTTAACATAGGTATATTATAGAAAAAACCTAAATGTACTAGTTTTTTAAACTCGGAAGTAAAAATTCGCGTAAGTACCAATAAAAAAAATCAAAAACTTTTATCATTGAATTTGGGCTTAGGAATCATTACAGATAAAAATTGTTCACGCAATGTGAACAATTACACACTCAGTAAAATTAAATTTAGGTTATAGTGACAGTGATATTGTTAATGTACAGTCCGCAGATGAAACGAAGATGACGAAATGGCGATTGATTGAGATTAAACAATATTATATTATAGTCAGTGATAAATATAAGTTCCGATATAATTACATATTATATTATTTATTATAAACGTTTTTGTAAACGGTACACAATTACATGTAAGAGAGGCACCTCTCAAGTTTTTACCTTTAATTTATTGTAGATAACGAGTTACTAATGCCATTATAAAAACCGTGATGACCTAAGCGTCAATTCACACCGAAAGCGGGAGGGGGGGGGGGGGGGGGGTTGGCTGTTAGAACAAAAAACCATCCCGCATCATGTTCGGAGTGCATACCCTTGATGGCTCACAACTTTGAAATTTAGAAATGAGTGTGCGGTTTTTTTTTTAATTTACTAATATTACCTTTGCGGCGAAAGAAAACCTGGGGACACTTCCACGGCATTTAATGTTTTTTGTGTGTGGGTCCACTTGCTGTGTGGGATCTAAGGCCCAAGTTATCATTGAGGAAACCTGTGTACAAAAGACATTTGCACTACAAAAAGTTTAAAAATAATAATTAATTAAGTTTCATTTATTTAATCAAATAAAACTATGGGCAATGTGAAGGCGAACCTAATAACTAATTCATTTCGCTTCAGTCAGTTGACCAGTTGACTCATGCAACATTATCAGACTCATGTTACATTACAATAATCTGATACCGGAAATGACAAACAGTACTGACTGATTAGATTTTTTAATATTCATAAAGCTAACTCCACGTAGATTGTACTCGTAGTCACAGGCTAAAAATTTTTAATACAGTTGCTCAAAAAGTGCCCTTTTTTTTTGGCTGTTTTGCGTGCGCAAAGTTCGTTTTTGCGAACTAGTGCGATTTACTTTTCCAGTTTTTTTTTAATTTGTACTTGTTCCAATTCACAACTACTTACCAAAGAGTTTTTATAGTTTTAGTTTGTACCAAGACGTAATAAAACTAAAAACCTATTATTAATGTAAGAATATCAAAATATTGAGATTTTATATTTTATTACTAGCCTATTCATCAAAAAAATATGATTTTTTAAATAATAACAGTCCTAAAAACAGTTCTTATTAAGGTGACTGAATGGAACGGAATTCTCTGAGACAAAAACATTGTTGGGCTGTTTAAAGAGCAAATCGACCAATCACATCAGCACGCTGATCACTGATTCGACCAATCAGAACACGACTTGTGCTGCATACGACATAAAATCGACCAATCAGAACACTAGGTCTTTTCTGGTACCCCATATTTATTTACATTAAAAAAATAAGGTTCTTTTTAGTTCCACTTCTTCAGAAATGAATGGCAAAGATATTGAAACAATAAGCGATTCTGGGTGTTTTTAAGCACTTCGAAGCGCTTCGCTAAATTAAAAATAAAACGCCTTTGAATGACTGGCCACTAAGAACGGAATCGTTAAAAAAAAGTAAAATTAGGCGGGAGAGTGAAAATATTAATGTTCCCGGCAAGAATATTTCGTTATCCTTTGATAATTGTCCTAACGCTCATATTAATATCTATTTGAAAAAAAATCTTTCATTGAGTTCGCTGAATAGCAAAAGCCATTGCCTTATGAAATACGACAGCTAACAAAAACGCGTTTAATTTGTCCAACATTTTCACTGCTAAAGTTTGTACTTACTTTACTTTAATTAAGAGCTTCAGTAAAAGTCGCAAATTTATTGTAACGTCGTTCGATACACGCGCGGAAATGTCATTCTTCACTCGTCCCGAGTCTTGCCACTTGCCTGCGGCTCGTGGCAAGATATCTCGGAACTCGTAAAGTAATGACATACCTTCCGCACTAGTATCGAAATGTACTATTTAGAAATACATATCAGCGTCACAACTGTCAGAATTACTTTTCTTACACTTAGTCACTTCATGCTTGTACATCATTGTTCTTCAAGCCTTAAGTGCAAATGTCATTTTCAGATATACTCGTATCTGACACTGTCCTTAATAATACAAAGAGATCAGTGTACCTACTTGCACAACTTACATTACACGTAAAAAAACTAAGATAATTACTTAGTTGAGATGCGGCTATTACCAGTCTTTGTTTTACATTGTTGCGGCCTACGTTGCATGCGATGAATTTGCGGCGTAGTGTATCCGAAAGAACTTTTGTAATTGTTTTTTTTGCATAATAAGGAACTGAAAAAAAGTTTTTGAATCTCACCAGGTGACTAAAGCTCACCAAAACGGCCGAATCTCTATGAAAAACGACCATTTTTGTGAGCTTTAGTCACCCCGTTAGAAACAAAAATCGCACTCGAAGTGCGAGATATTTTATAAGGCACGATTTATCTGTCATGGACTTTGTAGGTAAATCTTGGAATTATTTTCGGGGGTGTTATTCTCTAACGTAACATCGCTGCGCTTAACCCGGCGTCGTCGAAATACTCCGACTATTAAATATCGAAATCAGAAATTATTTCATAATTTATTGTTATCGTCATTGGAAAACTGTATTATAGAAGACTTTAAAGTAAGGTTTTGAGGTACATAGATAACGGTACGATGTATTGGTACAATGCGGCAAATCTCTCAGCTATCGATTTCTAAGGATATGGTGAATTTTGAATTAGTCAGTCTGGCCAAGTATTTGGATTGTTTGTTGTTAAATAAGGTTTTGCTTTTGTTTATTATTTTTGTTTTTTATTGAATTTCTGATCTACAAGAATAGATAAGATAAGACTGCTACGTAGTAAGCAGATTGTGAAAAACCGGTTATTAGTCATTGTGCAAATTCAGACTGCGGACGCTAATCGACTTTAATTAAAAACCAGTTGGTTTATACCGTTTAGATTATTACTGAAACAAGCCGTTACGCTACTGTAGTCAATTGGTACAATTACTAATGATGTTCTATAAAAAGGATTTCAATTGATCCTTTAGTGTAAGTTTTCTGTCGCAGTAAACGTCTTGACTTCGTTAGCTTTAATTTCTAAATTTTATGGAACATTTGGTGTTAATTCTCGCCGCTAAAGGCGCTGTCTTTACTTCCAAAGTAATAGAGAAGTTAACGCTATCGCGTTTTGTCTAAAACGCGTAAACGTCTGTTTATTATTACAAAAACTGACACTAGACACTCTGTATCTTGACCATCCAGTCAATGCACTTTGAAAACTCGAGTAACAATGAACGGTATTGAAAAAGGGTTTTAGCAAAATATTTTACGCTTACTTGATTCATTGTTTTTTTAATATCATCCCTCTTTTGACTTTTACGCCAATTACAAGTATTTGAACGTTTAATATTACTTTTAAGGCCGTTCACTATTGCCTGAGTGTTCAAAGTTACTCGCTTTTGTACCAATTGTTCGCTTTGTATTTTTTTTTAGTTTTTTATTTTAAGCTTAATTGCACAGTTTACAAAAACATTTACGCCTATGGGTGGACTTAATTCCAGTAGGCATTTTCTGGCTGTCAACCGCACACTTAATGAGAAAATTTTATGTGCCCTCAAAAAAAAGATAATGTAAACCATAAAACTATTTAACAAGCTACCTACATAATAACTAAAATTAATGAATACAAATGATATGTTTTTTTTAACCATTTTTGTTTTGTCCAAGCCTTCTCCTGTGGAATTTATTTGCACTAAATAAATTATTTTTCTATATTTTATATCTATGGTCCAGTCAGCCTCTGAAGTAGCTAAACACTTTAGAACCTTGTCGTGGTAACGTATGAAATGAGAGTTGCTCGAATTTGTCACATTACCAACCACACCAAAAAGGCGTACAGTGCCCTACGTATTCAATACAATAATGCGTTCAGCTGTTGCTGCAGCGCGTCCGCAATGTTTGCGCTGGCAGGAGTGGACAGCTTCGAAGCCATCATGCGCAAAATGACCGCGTCACTGCTGCACAGAATGCGCGGCAGCAGCAACAACGTGCTCAAGGCGATTGCCGACAGTGGGGATTGTCCACTGATCGGCAACATGATCCCAAAAACTCAATCCCTTTTTATAATAAATTACTAACATAGTTTTTAAGCTTTTACTAACCCATGTTAATGTCTGTTGTCCGAAATAAATAATATATTTTTTATTTTTTTATTACTACAGGGACAAGCTACTAAAATGTTTAGTTACTTCTGAGGCTGTCCTAACTACATATAAAGTTAAACTACGAACCGAAGAAATCTATTGATCACCTTGCATGTGGCCTTAGTGTTCGTACTGCCTGTGCTGTATCATTGTTATAATTCTCATGGTATTTATGATAATTATGGATAATACGTTTGCACAATAATATTTAATAACTGCCAGCTAAATATGCCATTTGCGAAAAAGTATGACATGCCGATTCAGGCATTTGTAATGCCGGGGCAATGACTTTTATAGCATTTTCTATATTTTCAACTACAAAAAAACTTTAGCTCATCGTAAAAGAGTAACTTTGTGCATGTGATATATTAATAGGTACTAAAAACCCTGGGTCATTTTTATTTGATAAAGGTAAACAAACGAGCATTCGATGCGGGTTACCTGATGGAGAGTGATTACGGTCGCGCATTAGAATCAGCGACCCCCATGAGACTTGCTGATCGGTTCGGATTGCCGGCATTAAGGACCTAGTAATAAACAAGCCAAAGCTTGTACTATAGGCTCCTTATACAAGCGAGGCGAACAATCAAAATGGGTCAGCATGGAGAAGTACGAAACTATAATAGACATAGCCTAAACTGTAATCACTTTTCGCACCTTTAGAATTAGACGACCCATTTCTGAATAATACACGATCCAAAATTGCTCTTTCCTTAAAAGACAGTTTTTAATTTTGGGAAATGTCATATTTAGAGTTGTGTCGCTATAATTCTATATGTGCGTTTTGTAACTGTCAAATTTTGACATAAGTTGCTCGAATATGCTATTCCAAAAATTTGGTGGAAAAGTTTTAGTTCCTCTTTCATTCAGATTCTATTCTACTCTTTCTTGTCGGAAAGTTTCGTGCCTATTAATTTACCTTAATTAATTGATTCCGTTTAAGTAATTACCGTTCTAAAAAACAGACATAGTTAGGTACAGTTCGCTGTCTTGAGAATGTACATGTACAAATAAATAGTAAAAAATATTTTTTTTTTCGTTTTACCGCGGCGCTTAAAGGTGGAAATCAATTATTATTAAATCTATATTGGTCATTCCAAAAAAAGAGCCCACTCAGCATTGTTCGAGGCTGATTTTCAGCAAACCCATAAAAATCTGGCCCACCACCTGTATGGCACAGTGGCACATGTGTCTGCTTACTGTGCAAGAGGTTCCGGGTTCAAATCCTGGTATGGGCAAATATTTGTGTGACAAATACGAATGTTTGTACTTGAGTCATGGATGATATTTGTATTTAAGTATGTGTTTATCTATATAAGTATGTTTATCCGTTGTCTAGTATCCATAATACAAGCTTTGCTTAGTTTAGGACTAGGTCAATTGGTGTAAATTGTCCCAAGATATTTATTATTATTTATTTATTTATCTTCGGCCGCTCCTTAGAAGGAGTAATCGCCAAGTAAGTAAGGAAACCATGGGACGGATTTTGATACGGTTGTCACTGTCATTTAGGGATTTTTGAAAAATGCATTTTAATCAAGTTTTTTAGTCAGTTTGCTTGCTAGTAAAAAAATAAAAAATAAAGATAAAAAAATCATTAAGACATTGTGGTAAACCGTGTAATAAGTATCGGACTGCGTATTGTGAACTTGGGAGCGTTCGCGGCCGCGGCCAGTGTGTCATTACCAACCGCGCAGTAATTGCAACTAGGTGCTAAAGTACTTAAACCTGGTTTCATAACTAACTCGTGGTATCACTGGTATCATTACTTCTATCTAACTGCATTTACAGAGCTTTATGCATTGGTCGATAACTAAACGACGGTTATTAATAAGTAAACAAACCCATGCTTTAGAGCAAATGTCAAAAGACTTATTTTTGTCACAACAAACGTCTCGAACGCTTTAGCGGAACGTTTTAACTCCCCATGAAAACAGTTTGTTGCGGATATGCGCCGCTAGAACTGCCGCTAGATCTGTCAAATGGTTCCATTCCCATAGTAATTGAGAAATTGTAACTTTTTAAAATAACGCTAAACGAGTTCGAGACGCGTATCGTAAAAAAAAATACGCTAAAGTTACAGATACTTCTTGCTCAACGTAAATTAGTCAACTTTGTGGCATTAAGTACGGTATCTATATGAAATGCAAGTTGATGATCACTCATATAGTCCCAGTCATCGATACTGACACAATAGTTATGGAGAAGATACGGACATCAAGTAAAAACGAAAGAAAATGGCATCAACTACTGGTAAAAACAGTGTCCTAAGCGTGTCAACAACCTTTATGTTTTTAGGTTTCATGATAATGGCACTTTTGCAAGCTCATGATACTTAGTAATCTTGTATTGTTTATATGCAAGATTACTCATTAGCAGCGGTCAGTAAAAAACTAGTTAAGGCAACATTGTTTCAACAACCATTGAACATTCAAGGGCAAATTAAGAAGAATCAACATCAATCAGTAATTACCATTTTGTAGGATTCACTGGGATTCACAAACATAGATTGATATGTCTGTAGTAGGATTCTGTAGTTCAAGGTAAAGAAACAACAAAGTCTTTATATGTATGATCTAGATTAATTAAACTTGCCAGTGTCCATGCCAGTGCTCTGTGCCCATATCTGAGTTCACGCACATTTTTTAATGCAAATTTTCATTTTTTATTGTACCTATATACATTTATTATTTCCATTGCGTGTCGTCTATAGATTATTTTATTAATTATACTGGAATTCTTAAGTTGAGAGTGTTGTACATTAAGTAGGCAGTTATGTGTATTTTAATTTTTCTTGCCACAACGCAGTAACTGCATCCATGTTTCTCTGCATACGCAGCACAAAGCGGAACTTTATTGCTTAAGAGCAATAATAAAGTTGTATTGAAAGCCATTTTTGCACTGTTATTTTTATTTTGCACGAAGTAAGCAAACACGACTGTAGCAAAGACATTTAATTCTATCCAGCCGGCATAAGAATGGAAACCATGTATTTTAGTCGCCTTAAACCGTAATTTGTACTATATTTGTAAGATTCAAGCTGGCCGATAACATTTTGAATTGAAAATTGTTATATTTTTGATTAATTAGACGCAATTTTTCAGTTTATTTTAAATAAAAAAAAACAAAGTAGATACCTAGTTGAAAGAGAGTTGATTATGAATATAATCCTATTATGTGCGAGCGTGGACTTATTAATAAAAACTGCCCAATCATAACAGACTTCTTAATAGAAATTAATAATTATAGTACCTGTAATTGCTGAGTGCTTTAATTTCTTGTATCAACGAACATTAAATGATTTATTTAAAGTAAAACAAAAATGATGAACTTCCTTTCGTTAACACAGTCGGTTAAAATAGGATATATGTAAGTATGGTAAAATTGTTTTTTTACATTTAACATGTCCTTATGCAAATCACGGTTTCCGTAACGTTTATGAGTCACAAATGATAATGAGACCCGTTATACTTTCTTTAAGTACCTTACCTACTTATATACATAAGTTCATGTGATAAGTATACCTACACGTAAAGTATGCTATGGTAGATATATTATATTATATGTGTTTGTGAGTTCTTTGTCCAAAAACGCTGATCTAAATTGAATATTCATCAGAAAATCGTCATCAGTGTGACTTGTATTGAATATAATTATGTTAATCGGTTGAGTTATTTGCCCAATTACTAATGCTTCAAGTTCGCACCAAGTTAGCACCTCGTAATCTTCGAGGGTTTCTAAATAAATATAATTGAGCGGACGCAAGTTATTGTTTGTTTAGTAATGGGTGTGATTTTTTTAGGCGATTATGTTTAATTAGCGTATTTTGAGATGACAAACAAGTGGGTGATAACCAGTTGTTTGTTTATTTTTTG
Source organism: Ditula angustiorana (assembly GCA_963691745.1). Classification (NCBI taxonomy): domain Eukaryota; kingdom Metazoa; phylum Arthropoda; class Insecta; order Lepidoptera; family Tortricidae; genus Ditula; species Ditula angustiorana. The sequence continues at coordinate 4,887,305 of OY829481.1, read as the reverse complement.
TGCCTTACTAAATACCTTAGAGCGGTTACGCACCACGTCCGAGCCGAATCCGGGAATATAATAATATTATGACCCGAAATAGAAGTAAGATCAACCAATTTGAATTCTTTGCCATAGTAGAACCAAAATAGAATCCTGTCGCTTTAATTCCTTGCTGTGATATGAAAACATTTGATTGTGATGTCATTATTTATTTATTTATTTAATCTTTATTGCACAAACTTAAAAATAAGATGTACAAAAGGCGGACTTAATGCCTTAAGGCATTCTCTACCAGTCAACCTTTAAGCAAAGCAGAAAAACTTGTGGGTAGTGCAACTACTTATATTACAAAGTGCTCACTACATAAAATCATACACATACATACATAAATATATTATAAAAACATATACGTACAAATTAAATACATATACATACCTACCTACGTGCAACGAATGGAATAGCTTATACCAGACTCTTGGTCCAGCAGATGCTTACGGAGCAACCGTTTGAAAGCAAACTTGCTTGGGGCCTGCTTTATCTTGAGAGAGAGCGCGTTCCAGAGACGGATTGCCTGAAGTGCGAAGGAATTGGACATAAACCTAGTAGTGTATAATTGTAAGTTTAAGAGATCGAGAGGAACGCAGTTCACAACCTGCACGAGGAGTATCAAAGTTAAATTTACATTTAAGATATCCTGGAGTAAAAGGCTCGAACAGGACTGAAAACAGAGTACAAAGGATTCTGAAAGACCTACAATATGACATTTTATAACATTTATTGAGCACGAGTTGTACAAACAGTAGCTCAGAAATTAATTGGTTGACTGTAAAATTCGTAGTAGCTTCAGGGTGCCCCAGGGATCATATTCAAAGCAGTACACACACATTGTTTTTAAATCAATTACGCATTAAATTGCTACATGTAGGTACTGACTTACTTTCCACCAAGTATGTGAACGTAGCGTGAGAAACAGAAACCTCTATAAGTAGATGTTAACGAAGATATTAAAACAGTTAAAACCAACGAGTTACGGGCCAATCATGAAATTTATAATTATAATACTTATATCCAACAAACAGAGACAGAAATAACCTTTACTAATAGAAAACATAAATATAAGCACGCTACCAAATAATAGAGGAAAACCTGATTATTACATTATACCCATTTTAAGTTAGCACATAATAAGGAATAGTAATAACTTAATTAAATTAATCACTGATGATGCTTTTAACTTGCCCAATGTTTTTGTTAATAATGTCGTACATATTAAGGACTACGCAAACGAACCACCTCTAAATAGTTTGTCAAATAAAGATTCCTAATTGAAATGCAGACATAAAATAGTAGTTATCATTATCATATGTTTCCATACTAATTGGTGCTACTAGGGTTCCGTGGTCTCGACAAGGAATCCTACAGTGTCATGTCCGTCCGTCCGTCCGTCTGTCCGCAGCTTAGCTCGGGACCCTTAGTAGTAGAAAGCTGTAATTTGGCATGGATATTATTAGTTGCGCAGACTAAGTGGTAGAATAAAATATAGAAAAAAAAAATGTTTTTAGGTTGCCTTCCCCAGTTGTAAAGTGGAGATTGTATTTTTTTCTCGTCTAACCCATAGCCCCATAGTGTAGTTGGATAGGTCCTTCAAACATATTTTGGGTTTGCTAAATCCATTTTACGACTAAGGCATCCATTTGTGAAATATTAAACTTTTAAGTGATAGTTTAGCTAAGTGGATGATTTTGGACATGTTAACAAGTCCACAGAAGTAGTAAGTACATATATGTATATTACAAAATTAAAAGGAAAACTATCACAGCTAAATAGGCTTAACAAGTTTACGAGTAATCAGGCAACTACGGAACCTTATTCTGCGCGAATCCGACTCGCACTTTGCCGGTTTTTTTTTCTTCTCAATATGAATTAAGAAAAGTTTTTTTAAGGTTGCTAGTCTCATTAATAGATAAAAATCAGTAGGTAATGGCAGAGTCGCGGATCAGTTCGGCGGCCACATAGGTACGCGAGGAAGCAATTATTTCAATATTTATGTTTACAGAACCGCTTTGTCCTTGTACAGGTAAACATACAATTGAGTCATTCGGTACATATGTGATTTGCCGTAATGAGTTTCATACGGGTCCTGCGCAATTGAGATGTTTGTCATAATGTTTCGCCAGTTGTCATAAAAGACCTTTACGGTGTAATCGGGCTTTGCGATCGCAGGGTCTAATAGTGAACTTTTGTACGCAAAGGTATTTTCCTTGTTCTATATTGTAAGGAATTGTTTAAATGGAATATAATGTATGTTTTTAGCTTAATTTTTAGGGTGCCGTAGCTAAAGGGTATAACGGGACCCTATTACTAAGACTACGCTGTACGTCTGTCCTGTCTGTCAACAAGCTGTATCTCAAGAACCGTGATAAATAGACAGTTGAAATTTTAACAACAAATACTAAAAAACAGAATAAAATAAATATTTGAGGGGGCTCCCAAACAACAAACGTAATTTTTTAGCCGTTTTCATAGATAAGGGTACGGAACCCTTCGTGCGCGAGTCCGAATTGCACTTGGCTGGTTTTTAATATTTTTAAACATAATATTATTATAATATGACGTCCTACTGCTGCTGTGCGCATGCTTATTGTAAGTGTGCATTGGGTGGGAGCAATAAAGTACTATTTACTTAAGAATGTGAGCAAATGTGACCTTCTTCTCTTAGAGTGCCTGCCGCAAGACCATGCACGAAGAATGTAAACTCTTAAGTAAATGATACGTCTCGACCTCACATAAAAGTCCCTCTCTTTTCCTCTCTTTCTCGGATGGTACATAGATTGAGATAGAGCAACCCCTGTTTGTCTACATAAGGTGACATTCCGTTACCGTTAACGCTAGTAGAAACGACAAAGTCTATGGACTTGACATAAGGTAGCGAAAGCAAACGTCAAAATATGTCTATTGTCAATGTCAAGTCTATACATTCTGTCGTTTCTACTGGCGTTGATGTTGACAGGGACCAATTTCATAAGCGCAACGGGCCACAAATGGCAGTAACAATTCGCCGTACATTACTGCGTCGACAAGTAACGCTACAGACTTACAGACTTAACATCATAGTGGGCATGCAATGTATACCGAATTGTCACTGTCACCTGTCGCGTTTATGAAATTAGGCCCTATTAGGATGTCACTTTGTCTACACACCCAGATGTCTGAGTACAGCACCGTGTTTAACCTTACGCTATCACATCGCGTCTGATGCTAATTCGAGAAATTCAGTACGAAGTCGTATATGTTAATAGTCCAAAATGTCTATTCAGATTAGGCTTCCAAGAAGAGCTTATGAATGTCAGACAATTTTTTACCGGTTTGGAAAAACCTCTGATGAGAAGATGCCTACAAGAAGCTCGATTAGGTATTATAAAAAAGTTACAAGCTTATTTTTTACTATCTTATAAGTATGCAAGACAGTAGGGCAAATCATACATTATTTGGAGCTAGGGATCGCTAATGCAAGTCGGGATCATTTCTAAACATTCCTGTCCTATACATATAATAATTTATTTTATAGATTTGAATTTAGTATATTTTTGTTCAGTAGTATTGTTTGGAGTTTTGTATAGTCGACCAAGTAATTGCTTGACCACTTTTGAACCTTAACTCTCTGTAATACGGTCGAAAAAGTGGTCAAGCAATTTCATGCAATTTCTGTCGACAAGCCAAAGGCTAGTACTGTGTAGTAGTCTTTGGCTTGTCGACAATAAGGCGATCGATGCACCCAAACGAATACGACCGCTTCTAATAGCATATTCACAAATTTCGATAGCGGTGCGTTACCGCTCGTAAGAATGTGCGTTGCGCCATCATCACCGTGCAAAGATAATCATATCTACAAAAAACAAGGTGTTCATGTTTTCCAAGGAAAAAAAGATAACAATTAATGATTTATAAGGTCGATTTCAAAACATTTAATCCAATTATTGTGTATTCGCTCGAGTGACAATAAAACAGAGTGGCCCGACTCATTAACATAACAAGGTACATTCATTTTTATAATGCCACGTTGGCAGCAAACAAAACTGTTACTTGCCTGATGATAAGTAATTAACGCTTGCAACACTTGTAATATTTCGCACGTATTGCCAACCTTGGATGAAGAACTAAAGCATGGATATAGCCTCAGTACATGTCAGGCGTACATACCCAAAACTGTCAAAATGGTTACCTTCGGTGTGCGTTAAGGTAGTAAAACCTGCAAATTACTAAGTAAAACCAAACTAAGTAACACCAAAGCTAACCATTTTGTCTATTCCTATGTGTACAGGGTGCCAATTGAAGGAAGGAGGTTCGGAGTATGTAGTCGTCTCTTTTGGGCACATTGTATTGCCATTCAAAGTAAAGAGATCAGCTAATAAAATATCGCTTTCAATTTTATTATTCTTTTTATGCTATATTTACTATTTCTATGTTGCCAACCCTGCAGTACAAGTTATTGTGCAGGCAGGAATCGAAAAAGTTGCTGTCCACTACACGATCGTATTCACACCTTCATTATAATTCTGATAAGATATATATTTGTTAAAGCCCTCTTGAACTTAAACTTTAATCATCGAAATTTGGCATGAAGCCATGGCCTTAAAGGATTAAAAAATGGTATCGTACCTACCTGTGGTACCTACTATCACTAATCATAAATAAAAAAGAAAGTCCGTCTGTCTGCTTATTTCATGGCATGATAAAGTTTAAAACAAAGTTACAGCTAATTAGACTGAATAATCGGAAAAGAACACATTTAATATGAACCTACCAAAAACAATCAACAACCTGCGCACGAGCGAAGCACAGGCAAAACTAGTCCTACATAAAGTACCTAACGAAAAGCAAGCTAGCAACTTAGTACTTAAATGCAAGTAGTTCTGGAAAGGGCCGCAACGTGTTTCTTTCGCAAAACGCGCGTTTGCCAATATGCCCTCAAATGCTAACCAGATTGCAAAGCAAACCCGCTGGACTTGTTGGCTCAACGATGCTGAATTAAAATAGAGATACTAAATAGTATGTAATAAATTACATTTTAATTTTTCATGTGCACTTGTGTTTATTTAATCAAATTCTAAATTCCTATTCACGAACACGAACAGTAAAGTCGTATTAAACTTAAAGGTAAATTGTCCTAAATCCTCGCCAATAGGGGGCTGCTCAGAAGGCTTGCAGCATTGCCCCGTTGGATGGCAATGCTGATTCTTTGGGCAAAGTATTGCCCAGCCCAGTCACGGGAGGCCTCTATAAGGCTCGCCGATAAGTCGTTGTATAGACGGCGCGCACTTGGCCCCCAGGGCCCCAGAGTTTCGTTTGAATTAGTTCTATACTTAGTAAAAGTAGTAGTAGTAGGTAGGAATTCAGGAAAGGTACTGAATTTAAACAATCTTAGTATTATTGCAGGTTTTTTCGTCAAAAAATCCGTAAAAGTTTCCGATACCATTTCTAACGTTTATATAAATGACGTGCACACATTGAAATAAAGTTCGAACTTATATCGCATATCCGCGCGAATCTCGTAACTTATCCATATATCGAGGTTACGTTCGAGGTGAAGGTTTCATAATTATATTCAAGGCTAGACTAGTTGTTATAATATTTCGGCTAGCATTGTTTAAAAATGCTCCTCTTTTTTTTCAGCTACAAAGACGATACTTAAAAACATTTCCGGCTTGTTCAAGTCGGGCCAGCTGACAGCCATCATGGGTCCGTCGGGTGCTGGCAAATCGTCGCTCATGAACGCGCTCACTGGATTCTCGTGAGTCTTTGTCACCATCATCGTTATTATCATCATCATGATCATAATGTATTAAAGAGTTATACTCTTGTCGGTGGAGTAAACCGCTCGTTTTTCCTTCAATGCTTTGGGCTCCTGATATGACATTACGTTATTCATTCCCCTTAGCTTGATCCATAAACGAACGTGTCAGTCTTTCTCTGCCTCTCCTTCCTTTTACTTTGCCTTCGATCATGGTTTTTATGTAAGTTTCATGTCGTATCAAAGTCATGAAGTCAAAATATCATAAATAATGCTCATGATAAGCGATAAGCACTAGTGAAAGTCATGTTAACAATCAACTACTGACTTTTATCCTAGTCTAGGGGCATCTTCAGGACGAAAGATAATAAGCTGAAAATTTTCATAAGTCTTTCTTCTACTCTGTAATAGATTTGTTCAAAAGGCTTATTAAGAATGCTCCAAGACATTGATGGCTATACAGCCCGAAAACCAGTCTTTTCGACATTTCAGGTTTTGTGCTTCAAATAAAAAAACGTTTTCACAAATGGTAGAGTCAATTAAAATGGTTTAAGGTAGTTTTTTGAATATGAGCCCTTCTCAAAACAGAGCCTAAAGCATAGTATGCACCTCGCATGGGTGTAAAAGGTTACCGTGACTGGCTGATAGCGATAGCCTAAACTGCTCGACCTAGAGACTTAAAACTTCTCGGCAAGGTTTTTTAGGTGCCCTAAGGGTGCTAGTAAAGTAGAAAGGTGCTTCATGTCTGCGACAGAAGTTACTATACGGCTATACGTATTAGGCCGCGGGTTGACTGAGTCACACACGAAACGATCTGCGATACTTAAAGCGGTTCGAATATAGCGTATACGGTATTCCACTCATAACCCAACGACATAAAAATTGTACGATTGTCATAGATCATCATTATTACTATGTTCATATCGAAAGAAGGAACTAAAAAGAATCAATATTAAAGAAGTTATAAGCAATAGAAATTTACAAAAACTCTGAACAAAAAAGATTTTAAAGTAAAATAAACACGATTTAGTGTTGGCTCCATCATTTAATGTTATTGCAATAGGTAGTAAATCCTGGTGTTGTATGCAGCGCGATAGAGCGATTTCACGAATCACGAAGCTTGCTTTCTGTAATTTTACTATTGTAAAATTTCGAAAATAAGAGATCTTTAGAAAAAAAGGTTTAAAGAACGATTTTAGGAATAGAAAAACGATATTAGAATGCCGCATCATTCTACACACAACTACGGAGGAACATACGTATATGTCATTGGATCGCTTGTGCCCCAAAGCCTCTTAGGCAACGATTAATAACACGTGAAATTTATGCTACTTCAGAACAAAAGGTGTGACCGGAACGATAAGGGCGGGTGACAGCGTGTGCGAGTTGGGCAAGAACCATCACTCGCTTAGGTCGCTCAAGCAGTACCGCAAGAAGTCATGCTACATCCTACAAGATGACCGCATCAGTACGCTCTTCACTGTGGAAGAGCTCATGAGGTTTGCCGCCGACATGAAACTGGGGAACACTTTGACGGAAAAACTAAAAATGACTGTGGTAAGTACGCAGGGTGCGATCGATTTTAATAGGCTACGCGCCACAAGGCGAGGCCAGGTTTATACCGCATCCACAATTGTATCTATCTTCACACCGTATAGTCTTTTCCCTATCACAATCACCGATGCGTATCATAATCGCTAGTATATGTTGACATGCGTGTGTCGTGTGCTATCTCTCGTCATAATCCTGCGGGTGGTGGTCGCCAGCGCTAGTTGCAAAATAATTAAAATCTTATTCGACGTCTTTAATAGATGATATCTATGTATAGTCGACAACGTAATTGCTTGACCACTTTTGAACTTTATCCCTTTGTAATACGATCGAAAAGTGGTCAAGCAATTTCTTGGTCGACTATACCTAAGTACTACGGTACTCTAGACAATTACTATGTTTCACATAACTGCAGTGCTGGCACCTCACCTCATAGCTGTCTCGCTGCTACTTGCGAAATTTGCCATAACGTCGTGCACCTCGTTACATGCGTCGGTGGACGCGCGAGGACCATCATTATTGTTCTAGCGTGCTATGCTAGTGCAATCTATTCAATTCAATGCACTCAGAAATCGTTTATATTGGAAATCTACTATAGCATGCTGAAATATTTAGCTTTCGTCAAGATATCAATAGTGGGTTTTACAATATGCTTGAATCATTTAGGCTTTCATAAAATCTCAGCCGGTGCCGCTGGAGAATGCCGGGCAATAGCGGGAACATAATATTCGTATAATATAGTGTGTTCATGTAGGGGGTATATCTACCCACCCACGCACCTCTTGCCCACATTGCCTGGGGGGTGGTACCTTAATAATATTGCGCAGCTTGGTAATCACTTTTCTTTTACCGCTCTCTAGGTAGGACGGGCAGACAGCGGCGATACAAAACGCTCGCCTCGCGCACGTTCCGAATGGGTTGACGATTCGAAACCTGCGCGTGAACACTATAACTTATGATTTCTTTACGATATACTGTCATCGAAAAGTTGCTGATACCATTCAAATCTCTCGCTGTTCCAAGTATCCATCAGTCCTTGATCGTGGGGTGATAGACTAATTTTGATTCCGTTACAGATAAGCGAAGTCCTAGAAGACCTGGGTCTCTCCGGGACTGAGAAGACGAGATGCGGCAACCTCTCTGGAGGGCAAAGGAAGAGGCTATCCATAGCCTTGGAGCTCATCGATAACCCGCCGGTGGTTTTTCTGGACGAGCCTACCACGTATGTACCTGCATAATTAGCTAATCTGGAGTAAAGGTATAGTCATAGATATGTCTATTATCCAACTACGACCCTAACGTAATGTTTTATTTATCCCTCTCTGCGGCTTTGTTCAACTAGTGTCATAAGAAAGGGACACACATTGAGATAAAATCAACTTGGCGGTCATAGAGGGCGCTTAAGCTACTATAGGTTATTTTTGATTTTTGCATATTTTTATCGATAAAATGTTGCCGGAGTCATCTAGTAACAAAGCATGTCTAAAGTTAATGTAATGGAATAGTTGGGTAAGTAAGCAACTATTTTTTTCAGCCTGTTTGCGTAATAATCTCACTAAAATATAGTAGAAGAAGACTGTGTTTAAGGTTTAAATTTTCATTTAAATGTAAATTACCAATTTAAGTAGATTTTATTTAATTTTTTGACCCGAATGCCCTCAGTAGGTATTTTTTTTAAGAATAGCTTAATACAACGTTTTTGCCAAATGACACTTCCAACCGACGGTTGAATAGACGTCGTTTTGAATCTAATTAACCCTAATGAATGATGGCCGTCAATAATAACGATGGAGCACTTTAATTTTCATTTAGTAGATAAACAAAACACGCGACGTTGCCCAGAACGAAATAGGTTTCCTTTAAAACCATGATAATCTTGCATTTGTTCGTTATTAACACTATAGTTTAGTTTTTGCACTAGTAATTAATATGGTTGCTTTTATAATGTGTTGTATTCTTGTTGCTTGTATAGATAATAAAAAGGCTTTATCATTGACGTCGACTGTACTTAACTAATGTTTGGAAATTAAAACGGGCTAGCGGATGTCGAGATAATTTACTTTTATAATATGTGTGGGGATGGAGCTTTCTTTGGGCTCTCATTTCATATTGTTGTGTTCTAGTGGTTTGGACAGCGTGACGTCGGCGCAGTGCATCGAGATGCTGAAGAACCTGGCTCGGTCGGGGCGCACCATTGTCTGCACCGTGCATCAGCCCTCGGCATCCATCTACTCTCAGTTTGACCAGGTGAAACATCATTCTGTTCTAAATTTAAATGTCAAGCTAGCCCTCTGAAACGCTGAAACCTTGTATTCAGCCCACAGATTAGAGGGATCTAGTAGTACAGATAGGAAACAGTCCGTAGAGTTAGTTCCGGATAGCGTATAAGCACCGTGGGGACGCCACTCAGCTAGTGATGCGCCTCGCGCCTATAGGGACCGATTTATGTTATTACTGATGTATCGTACCGTACTTTTACGCAATACATATCGGTGATAAATAATGGTACTAGGCCCCACTCTTTTAACACAGAGGTAAAGAAAAATAAGGCGTTCATGGGATATTGCATAAGATTTCACAACAAAATTCCAAACAATATTAAATGAACAAAATGATACAAATTCAATCTATTGTCAAGGAGACATTAATTTCTCGGCCGTATTTTGTTTTGATTTATTTGTGTGTGATGTAATGATGTGAAGTTTGGATTTATTTAAAACGTTTCTTACCGGTATTTTCTCATCAGAGGGTTTTTCCGAACCACAGTAAATTATCTGACATTCTTAAGTGTGTTTGGAAACGTTCTATGGAATTTTATAATACGACTTTTGCTGGTTGGGAAGTGCTTCCTGTAATCCTCATCTCAATAAAGATATTTTGATTTTAAAGACTATCGCACGGAACTTGAAAATAATAAATAACTATAATTTTTCTTTGATCACTTCGCATGCCAAAGTAACATTTGGGAAATAATCACAGACATTATAAGTATAAAAAGTGGTGTTACGGGTTTTTTACAACGCCATCGTGGATTATATGAATCACTATGTTTTTGCAACTTTTATTTAACTTGTTAGTTCGTTTAAACGGTAAGGTTATCATGGTGAAGCGACCGAATAACTTGAATTTTTACGTTAATAAACTCAAATAAGAAATGCACAGAAAAAAAACATATGATTCTTTATTACCACAGTCATTAGAGCTACATGCACATACTAAACAAGGCAATTCGATCACTAAAAGTGGGTCAATTCACTTGCAAGATTTCACTTGAACGAACAACTTGACAAACTAACACAACAATTTAACTTAAAGCTTATAATAAAGACAGATTTTGGCGTCAAAAACAGTACTAAACTTCAACGCGATAGCGACAAGTTCATCACTCTTTATCCTCTTGGACGTTTCTTTTTCCTGGTACCTACAAATTATTTTTATTGGACATGTTTTTCTTCCAAAGAGTTATTGCTTGTCCTTCAGCCTAATTAAAGGTTAAAGGCATCACGTCGCAGGCGTAAGTAATTTGTGTTTATTTCCTGACTGTGTGCAAGGGAGGGTAATGCCTTTTCCATATTGGTAGGCACTTCGCACGTTCGGTACCAGCGATCTTGGAAGTTTTTTTTTAACATAAGAAGGCAAACAAGCAAGTGTTTTATCTGATAGTTAGTGATAAGTTATAAGATATAGGCACACTGACAGATAAATTAAAATTGAGCGGTTATCTTAAGGTCACTGTGGTCTGTAGAATATCGGTTTAGAAACACTGGGTCACTGCTTCACGGCTTGACAAGTCTTTTTGACCCATGGTAGTTGGCGTAGAGGGTTGAACCAGGTAGGTGTAGCCGTACAATATGTAATTAATTACGCTATTAATATTGCTTTAGAATTAAATACATGATCTTTCCTTGAGTTTTTTTCCCCCTAAATACCATAATCTTAGAACGTTTAATTTTACGTTTTTTCTCGATTATATTCGTAGCTACATAATACTAATCTTATTCTGTGATAAATTGATAATCCTTGCGTTTGTTTTCATTTTAAAGCTGATTTTAATTAAGATCTGCTGGAAAAACATAAAATCATTAATACTAGGCTTCTAGTAAAGTTCTAGTAAAGTAGGCTTTTTAAATTATAGAATTATCAGAATAGACCTTAATTATATCGCATAATCCCTCATCCAAACTGTTAATGTATGGTAGTCCTTATAAGACCAGCAATATTAACTGGCAATGATTTTGTACGTACATTTTCCTGAGTGAAATGCTGGCAACATCATTGTGTCTCTTTCTACTTCCGTATCGCCCTCTGTTCGTGTAACATCTTAATTTTGTCTCGCAAACCTAATCTTAGTAAATCCGACGTTATAAATGTATTATGTATTCCTGATTGTTATGATAATATAAGAGGCTGTTCCTGAAACCGGTTGCATTGTTATTTGCCGTCCACTGAAGACCCTGAACCTCCACACCACTGCACTCTGCTAGACAAACTATGTCCGTCTGTTTTGTTTTCACGCCTAAACCGCTGAACTAAATTTGATGAATTTTGGTTTAGAGATAGATGGGACCATGGAGAAGGAAATAAACTACTTTTTGTTGCGATGCTTGCGAACTTAACGGGTGTGAAATAGGGGATGAAAGTTTGTATGGCTAATGCTAAACTGCTGAGTTTTTAGGACGGAAGAAATTGCGGGCTACAGAAAATTTTGATGAGGCAGGGAAATGTTAGGCCTAGGAATAGGCTATGGGAATAGCCACATTTGATTCTGAAAAGACATAAAATTTGCGATAGTGATAAATGAACTCTACGCGAACAAAGCCGCGGGCAAACAGCTGGTTTTCTTTAAAAATAAGTATGAATCGACCGGCCTTATACATATATAAATGCTAGCCTGCAATTGTGTCCCACTGCTGAGCAAAGGCCTCTCCCTCGGATTTCCAGTTCCCTCTATCTTTAGCAATCTCTGACCAGTCAATTGAGAATGCGTCCAGATCATCCCGCCATCTCCGTCTCGGCCTGCCCCGTCGCCGACTACCATCTTGTGGCTACCGGCCTTATTCCATAAAATAAATGAAGCGATGTCGTTATTCTTCAGGTGTACATCTTGGCGGACGGCATGTGCGTGTACCACGGGTCTAGCGAAAACACCGTGCCCTACCTCGCTAGCGTCGGCTTACAGTGCCCCAAGTACCACAACCCCGCTGACTATAGTAAGTACCATTACGTCTATTGAACAAAGGCATCTTCCTATAATAGTACATTGTAGAAAAAGGACGGAAAATAAGGAATTGACCGCCGTGTGTTAGATCTTCAAATTCAATTTTTTTTATTGTATATCATGTCACCTCAGTGATGAGTGAAATGTGTGTTTCAGTTCACCTTGGCGAGGACTTTTGCAGATATAGGTAAAAAACTTAACAAAAGCCCCTCTTGCATGTAGTAGTAACGTGTCCGTATAGACAAGTTGACGCTTCATATTCGAAAAATGACGTAAGCTCCATATCAGTTTTGTACACTACTACATGCAAAAGAGGCTTTACTTACGTTTTTACCTATATGAGGCTGTGAATCGCATTTTACGGACAGGTTTAACATAACAGGAAAATAATAATCAAGTTCCATACTTATTAAAATCATTTTTGTTACTTTTTCAAGCAATACAATTTTCAAAAACTTTTAAATACGTACCTTTTTACCTGACTACGGCAAAGCCAAAAGGAAGGGTTATTTTTTTAGCAGCCTATGTATGTATGTTGTGTTTACGTATGTTCCATTGTAGTGCCTAAACGACTGAGCCGATTTTTTTCTTCTACTTCGCTCGTAACCCATGCTCATAAGCGATAAGACCTCCAATTGTTTACCTTGTCAGTTATTTTTAAGTGGAAATTTTGCCCTTGCGGTTTTAAATAATAGAGCATTAATTTGTCTTGTCTTGTCTTCCTCCGTATGGATGCAAGAAAGCTGATATCACTTGTTTAATTTCTTAGAAACGGAAACTTTTCTTCCGCCTCTAATAAGATATTCGTACGACTCTTTGTTTACGATTGTTTGGTCTCATAACAAATTAATACAGTTATCCTCAAATAACGATTTGATGAGTGTACTTGCTATAATTGTCGTATCCTGATGCTGAGAACCAATACAGTATATCGCCGTCTTAATGCTAATGACTTAAATAAAGAGTAATTCCAAGAGTTTGTGAGATGGACCATCTGGATGGTGGGTATGTAAGTGGACAAAGCGCAGAGAGACTCGTAGTAACACCATTCAAGAGGGGGGGGGGGGGGGGGGGCTAGCTTGTTGGAAATGCGACGCAACGTGTGCAAAACGGTGCAAAATGCCCAAAGTCTTAACTTGTTCCCGATTAATTTTTGATTGGTTCTTTTTCTTTGCAGTGTTGGAAATAGCAAATGGTGAATACGGCTGTTTTAATGAAGTGTTAGCTGCTGAATGCTGTAAGGCAGACTGGGCGCGGTCGACGCCGCCCATGCTCCCCGTGCCTGATAAGCAACAACTCTTTTCTTATGGAAAAAGCACCGTTGCCATCCACCCACCCAACGAACTATACAAATTCGGCGTCCTATTTAGGAGGTGCTTTACGCAACAGTATAGAGATTGGGTGAGTCATTGTAAATATATTAATGAAGTATCTACCGAAAGTTAGAATATTGAATGAGAATTTATTTTCTACGTTAACCAATAACTTTATTCAAATTGATAGCGTATTGAAAAGTTTAAGCGGTAGTTAAAAACAACTTATACGTAGGCCTGTTAACCTTTCTGATGCAAGTTACGTAATTTTACATTTCAAGATGATAACATGCATTATATTGTTTTGTAAACTATATCGTCACTTGGATGGCAAAACTTCTGAAGCGACACTTGGTCAACTTTACAGGAGAGCGATTTAAAGTTTTTTTTTTACGAAAAAAATTCATAACTCGTCTCCTACTGAACGCATTTTAGAATTTCTAGAAAGGAATTAAAGCTAATTCTGCATACTATAGACTGGAATCAATCCCATCAAGCTGAGACTACTGGTTTAGAAGATAAGTGTCGCTTTAGTCATTTGTCTTCAACTTTTTGAGAAAATGCAGTCAGGTAAAAAGACTAAACAGACAGTTTTGTGTTTGATATCATATTTTCAGAAGACTAACGCGACTTTAATTCTGGCATTTTATATAGATTTTTACTTAACGACCTTAAGTCACTTGTTATCAATCTGAGTTTAATACTTAATTACCAAATGTCAAACGATTTTATAAGGGCATAAGGCTTATCATTTATTAAATGGTAATCATAAACGTAACAAAATACTAAAGGCTGATTTTTCAGTAATGGGAAAAGATTTATCCGAGGAATAACTTATGCATTATTGACTGTTATCTGTTGAATAGACTTACAAGTAATACGTTTCGGACATTAAATATGCTATTGTACACACTGATTCATGTAACTTAATCAAAATTAAAAGATAAGAAGTTGGCAGACTACTTTTTATAATTTTTACTCAAAAGAAAAGTTAGTCAATAGTAAAAATGCTTGAAGTTTATGTATAGCATTTGATATTGACAAGTTTTTACTTAGAGAGTATAGATACACTTCACTATTCACCCTTTTATCGAAAGTATCTACTATGGGTAAGACTTTCACCAAATTTACGCATGCGATGACTCTGTCCATAATCTAGGCGGCGCTGCGGTACTGGGACTTGTTGGCTTAGCAAGAGTCAGAGGCCATAGACAGGATTTGGCCGAGACAGTAACTGGAACTACCACCTCTTACCGCTTGCAGGTTGCCTAAGATCTAATAGCTTGCCCCTAGTTACTGCATTCCCGCCATCGCCGGTCGTAGTGGAATACCAGCCCAATAGATGCTAATAGGAGTGGCTTTGCACCCGCACAACTCAACGCAACGTAAGGTGGGTAACGGATCATCGATTCTCTTAGCATCGCTAAGCGGCGGCGTTCATTTCCCGTCAGGTGACCCGCGTACTCGTTTTCTTTATTGTTTTATAATAAAATACTGTTAATCTTCTGAGATCAACACCCAAATAGATGATCTCTGCTATAAATAGGAATTCCAAGCTTTATGACCTGTGGCAATCGGTAGCGAAATGTTGGTGGTAATGCAAATTACAGGATATCCGATTCTTAGTTTTCACTGTGGCCGTTTGACGGCAGGCGCTCTTGAAACCGACTTAGACAAGATGATGGACTAGGCAACATATTTGACGACAAAGCTGCCCTATTCAGGATCGCTCTGCTTTCCCTGCATTAATCGTGATGAAAAATTGCTATTATCACTGATTTAATCACGATCAAAATAACATAACAAGAACAAAACATAGCTGACATGGAATATAAAAACCTTTTGAACAATCTTAGCAACATTACATCCAAAAAATAGTAAGTAAGTTTCAATTCTATGACGATTTTTGAACTGTCCTGTGAGCCATATTACAAAGCTCTGATAAAGTATGTAAGTAATACTCAATCAGATCAGTATCTACTACTTATTTCAGAATCTAGCATCTGGGAAGACGTACTTGGCTGTCATGGAATTGGCAGAAACAACTCAAATGGAAGAATCTTCATCGGGATTCCAGATAAACATAAAACCCCACGTATAGCCTTCGTTAGCCCTCCAGGCGCACGGGGTAGGACAGACAATCGTTTCACGAGCTCGAAACGCCAGTTTTCACTTTAAGCTTCGTGTAGAGCTAATCACAAGGTGGATAGGCTGGTATTTGCAACACTAACGCATGAACTGCAGTTTCCTCTTTATGCTAAGTTTGGTACAGAACGAATTGACAAAGCATGATATACCAATCTTATTTACATATTCGCAATCTCGCAGTTGTTGATGATTAATGATTTGGTAGCGTTTGATAAGTTACGAAACTTCTTTTCATCTCAAATACCGCGGTGCGCGAAGCCATAAGTCTTCAACCATTGTGTGTTACCAAATATAATATACCTGTCTCTTACAGTAAGCCGTATGAGATTCACCCAACAGGTTATGCTCGGAATTTCTATGCGACATCATGATAGAAATGTGGAGGTCCGCAGAAGAACCAAAGTTACCAACATGGCTCACGAATTGCGAACCTTTCCGTCTTACAAATTAAGTGGTAGTAGGCAGGCACATTGCTTATAGAACTGATAGCCATTGGGGTGGAAAGGTTCGCTGGTGGAGACCGTATACCGAAAACAGAAAGTGAAGACATTGAAGGTAGCTCCCATAACTACTAAACTATTCTCACATTATTTTCAAAACATGACCCAAGAACATAAGCCGACGTAATGATTTATCGATTACTCTGTTTTCTATGTAGACGGCAGTTTCTATCTAGCTTTCTTGTTGTTCTCTGCTGTTATTCTACTTAATAACGTAATAAATGTTTGGGTATTTGACCCTTTGGGTCTTAGGTCTTCAATAACGCATTAACGGCTAGACAGATTCAAAAAAATATTTGACAAACAGATATATCATGTCCTAAATAAAAACCTAGGATATATACTTTTTTGCATGTGTAACGCTGCGGGTAAGGCTAGTCACAATTATTATGCATTCAAACAACTAAAATTGTAACTATCAAGCTTGGAATACACGTGACTACAGCTTCTGCACTTTCATGCAAGTACTTGCATTTTTGAGCCACATTTGTGTGAAATATGACATGCACGCAGAAAAGTGTGCAAGTTACAAGCATGTGTACCTATTCCAGGCTTTAAATTCAAGCTGTACCTACGAGGAACAGATATTGTTGCGGCTCTTGCACTGGCACTACACTCTAAATTGTCCTAAGAAGCATGGGTTCGGGCATACGAGATTTCCACTACGGGATGATATTATTTCGTAATGGTGGTGGGAGGTCGTTCCAAACTTTTGATGGCGCACTGAAACCTCCTCGAAAACCGACAGTGTTATGCGCGAGAAGTAAGGCCTTGTTTTAATGCAACTTGCATACGCTAACTCGCTCGCAACAGGAAAGTGTTATAGCATCTACTTTATTTGCTGCTGTGATGGAATATTTTTAATATAACTGGAGTAAGCAGATTGGAACAGATTGTGCGCTTTGTAAAATCCACCAATGGAGTGTAAAAATCTAGCGCAGGCTATGCGCAGGCTATGCGCAATGCACCAACAAGATTTCTGTTATAGATATCCATTACATATCGGCGTAAAGCGTAATAATATTGACAGTCTACAAAAGTAAATTAACAGCTTTTTTGGAATTGCCGTGCCGTAACGCGATCAGGTGCTAAAGGAGCAGTCGCCCTAATGCAGTTCGTTAGACAAGATTGCTTCTACACCACAACTTTTATATGGTTTGCAAAACTTAAAAACTGTTTAAAAACTGAATACAATGCGCCTGTGCATCACCGTCTGGAGCATTCAGCAGCCCTAAGACCATCCTAATGACAGTTCGCAGACAGACACCATTCAACAAAACACAAAACACACAAAAATAACAGAAAGATCTCTGTGTAAACGGTAATTACAATCATAAGTATGTTGGCCATTTGGGTTTATATGGTTCGAAAAACCTGTGCCTTTAGGTTGATATAAAACACCTCGACACCTTTTATGAAGGATTTTAGGTCTGCCAGTCGTGCCCCTAGCACTGATATACTTCAGCAAATGGGGCATGCTCATGAAATATTAACTCAAGCGGTGCTGGCATGTTGTGCGACTAATCACATTATTAATACTAAGTCCCGAACGACCTAGTTCGGCTCAGACCAGATGTTAGTAAAAATGCGCAGGAAACAATATTCCAGAAATGAGACCTGACTAGATCGACTTTTTACTCAGTAATATTGTATATACATTGAAAATTTAACACGTTTGCCAATGGTAAACGACTATAGCCACTATAACCTTTTGTATTTGGGTCATCATCGGCGAAACCCTTAATCGAAATCGTTAGACCTCCAAAGCGCGATTACATACAAATAATATAAACATTGCTCGTATAGTACACAATTTATTTATTTACTTCAGACTTCAGAAGACCAGTACATCTGGGGGCCAGTTTTAAGGGTACACGGATGTCATCTGAAATCATCTTATGACTTACGATATGACTGTATAGACGTGCTTACGCATCATTAAGTCCGTCGTAGTAAGACATGACCGCTATATGTATAAGAGCTTTTCTTTAAGAAGCTGTAAAGCAAATGCCACGTTTTATATACTATCCGTATCGTTTTTTTTCCATTTTATCTTGTTTTCATAAAGCTAATTGCACTACACATTATATTAAATGTATTTGTAAAAAATACTGAAACGACTTTAACATATTCTTATCAGTAAAGGAAAAAGACTAAGTGTACCCA
This sequence comes from Ditula angustiorana, assembly GCA_963691745.1. Lineage (NCBI taxonomy): Eukaryota > Metazoa > Arthropoda > Insecta > Lepidoptera > Tortricidae > Ditula > Ditula angustiorana. The sequence continues at coordinate 4,868,636 of OY829481.1, read as the reverse complement.
ACCTTTTAATATGAAGTGGATCAATTTACTTAAGCGACATAGCATTACAATTCTTGGTATGCACAAAGTACTAAAGCGCCAATCTTATTTCAATTCGCAAAAGCACGAATGACTGACAACGTTCTTATGACAAAAGTATAAAAAGGTAAAATTACTAAACAGTAAACATTTAATTTAAGCGTCGGATTAGTAATGGGTCTCCCAAATTTCGAGCTTTTTTTCGTGGGCTAAAGCGACAAAAAGTGCTCAGATCATCTTGAAACCTGGACAGATCGACGCAGAAAAATCCGCTGATTCCGATGGTATATATAACTCAATTTGGCCCAAAGTGTCGCTTCAGCAGTTTTGCCATCCAAGTGACGATATGCTCACCTTTAAGTATAAGAAATGTCAAAAGAATAGGTTAATCATTCGCAGTATTAAATTAAGTATAGATAATGAAGATTATAAGGTTACAAGTTTGGAGTTCAATAAATAACCATAATTAAAACATTCGGGTGCGAAATTGCATTTCAGTTCTATATAAGATTACAACGAACAAATATAATACTCAAGACAAACTTTAAATGGGTATTGACTTGATCTTTGGAGTTCATAAAAATGTAGTTTCGAATCCACTGAATATTTTATTGTTTGCCTACGTCTTCTAATTATGAGAGCCTTTTCAAAATTGATAATTTTAACTCTCTAGTATCTTGCTTGATTGCTGTCAGTCAATATATCCTTTTGGCGTTATCAGTACCTAAGTTATTGTTCGATCTTTCACTGCACTGTTAGACCACGAAGGTAGTGCTTGCTGGTTCAGGTCCTGCAGAATGAAACGCTCAGAATGGTTAAATTTGACTACTTGAATGTTTGCAATTAACTCATAGGCTAACCTTTTGAGAGTATTTATGTTTTGATTGCGGAGCAAGGACCCAAGAAGCTTGTTTGGGATTTTTGAAAGATGTTCTTAATTCGGTTTGTTCAGACGGTGACCCATCTGAAAGTTCTGACACACTTCTTGATGGGCATACTGCTAGCGCTCATTGTTGGCAACTCGGGCAACGACGGCTCCAAGACCTTCACGAACCTCGGCTACCTGATGATCTCCATTGTCTACCTACTCTACACCTCTCTTATGCCTGGCATACTTAAATGTAAGTACCTAAGCTATGTTTCAAATACATTTCAACTGAATAATCCTTCGATGCTTCTAACGCCCGTCGTTGCTACAAGTACTAAAATCACTAATATTTAAAGTTTATCTACCTCGAATAAGACATAACTAGTGACGACTGCCAATAATGGTAGTTTTCCCAACATATCGTTAGCTGGCAGGATTGTATCTTCAGAAAGAGAAGAGCACCGTATTTTAACCATCATTTATATTTAAGATGACAACAACTAGACAAAAGAAAATGTTTCTACTGGCTCATAAAATTAATTTATAAAATCTTTTCTATAGGCCAAGCGCGGGGCCCGATGAAAGTCATTGACATGGTTACGTAAAAGACTGACATGGGCAATAGCAGATTATCACACGCCACTAACAGACTTCTCGAACCTTGACCACTAAAAGCTTGAGTTTCCTCACACAGCACAAAGAACTGTGCGAGGAAGCTGGGCGTTAACCAAAACTATAAAAAACCCAAGAGATCGCTTGATTCTCTCATCCTCGCACATTTGATGTCATTGGCAATTTGGCATATCTTTTTCACACTAACAATAGACTTCTACGCGCATCTCTGGTGAAAACCCAGTTAACTGTAGCTTTGGTGAAGAGTCTTATACAATGTTGATCTTTAAAGAGTTACTGTTGATTTTGTTGACTTTGTGTATTTTCAGTTCCCGCTGAATTGTCTATCATCAAAAAAGAAACTTTCAACAACTGGTACAGCCTCAAAACTTATTACATAGCACAGTTGGTCACCGGTATCCCTATGCAGGTAATTAACTATACCAATACCCTAACTTGTGTAGATTAAGTGCTTTACTTATAAATTCCTAAAAACATAAGGTATTCTTCATGTCAAAGATAAATTAGAATCATATATTTTTTTTTTACTATTTAAAAATAAGTCGGGTTTTCCTTCCTGACGCTATAACTCCAGAACGCACGAACCGATTTCCACGGTTTTGCATTCGTTGGAAAGGTCTCGGGCTCCGTGAGGTTTATAGCAAAGAAAATTCTGGAAAAATTTGAAAAGAAAAGCCATCTGGTGGCGAAACGGAGTTCGCCGGGTTTGCTAGTAGTATATAAACTTCATTTGAGTTTTGAGCTCTCTCTGCAGAACCATACGATACGTCGCTAATACTATATACGACTCTAGGTTGGCGCAAGAAAGACTTAAGATAGCCAGGGAGAGTGGATTTAGGTAAACGGATAATTTTTCTAGCGTCTCGATCTTCTTCATTACCGTCATCAAAAGCGTTGTTTTAATGACTATTATTTCTCCTGCTCATAGGTTATTTGGATGAGATAACTTTAAAGAATGAGTTCACAATTGTGCCTTCTATCTGTATTAGCCTCTATTAAATTGATTGATGATACATTATATACTAACTATTTGACATACATACGTGTAAAAATGTAGATGAAACATAATGTATTAGAAAATTCTCGAAATGAAAGCAAATGGAAAGCTCTATACTGGAAGCAATGACGTGAAACGGTAAAGGTCTACACTTAGCATTGGGTGGGTATGGGTTGATGATGTAGAAGAAGAATATATACGGCATTTTAACAGATCAATGGATAATCTAAGTAACCTTATATGTTTCTTGTTCGTTAGATCTGGTTTTCCTTCGTGTTCTCCGCTCCGTCCTACTTCCTGACGGATCAGCCGCAAGAGATGACGCGATTCTCGATGTACGTGCTGGTGCTGGCCCACGTCACGCTGCTGGCTGACGCGCTCGGCAACGTCATCGGCACCTGCGTCAACCCCATCGTATGTACACTTTCCGTATGCTGACGCTGCTGCAGCATCAATCCCGTTTTTTTTTATGAATAAGGAAGGCAAACACGCAAGTGAATCACCTGATGGTAAGTGATCACCACCGCCTATAGACATCCGCAACCCAACCCAGAGGGCTAAGATGGAATACCTCTTATGCCAGAAATTACAAAGGTTGTCTTGCTCTGCACGCCGGAACACAACAGTGCAAGCACTGCTGCTTAGCGGCAGGATTAGCGAGCAAGATGGTGGTAGCGACCCGGACGGACCTTGCACAAGGTCCTACCACCCGCTAAACTTTTCTTGAAACAATTGCTAGCGCAAGTGCTCGTCACGCTGCCTTGGAAAAATTAAGAGCCCATTCAAAATAATATCACATAAAATTTGCGCCGAAGGTAACGCAACTAGAGTTAAGGTCCGGAGTGTGTACCGGAGATTTTAATTCGATTTGTTTAAAATTCTTGTTTTGTTTTATGTGGCGCCAGCGCTGTATACTTACTTAGTCGTCTGTGTAATCGTTCTCCTCAGCTCTCGTTGCGTTACCTATACGTAATGAAGTTCCTTTTCATCAACATATTATTGTGTTTGTCTACTGATGGTGATGTAGCCCACTAGAAAGACCAAAGCCCTGCGTAGGTGGTCGCTCATCGCTCTATTGAAAATGGCTGTCGAACGGCTCCACCCAAAACCCTCCTTTAAAAAAATGAGTCCAGAGTGACACCATTTTTGTATTATTTCTGGTACAAATTTGTATTGCGCGTGATATTTTTTGCCAATTTATTGGCTGGGTATCTGTGCAGTATAAATCCCAAGTTTAGGTACTTTTAATACATTTTACCATCTTTGTGCAATAACAGGCATTTTTCAACTGATTTGTAGCAGATAATGTGAAGGACTTTATTAATGGAACTTTTTTGACGTGAATAACATAGATAACATTGGTAATGCGTTGTTATTATAAACAAAATCTTTATAAAAATCAAAGACACCTGCAGTGATACTTGAGTGTGTAATCGGTATCGTTAGATCTAAATGTAGATTAAATACCTCGAACGTTCACTGACAGAGATAAATAAAGTAGATCAGGATAACGACAAAGTAATCAAGTATTATTACGCAGCAAGGCAAGTCACGTCTTTACGTCGGACTAAATGTAGAATCGTCACTAATAAAAACTGTAGGTACGTCATTGATGCTCCGATTTCCCTATTTTTTGCGAAACCGGACCTTGTTTAATGCTACCCATTGTCCATTCATATTTCGTATATAAGGTAGAATGTCTTTAAGCATATCTGTGTTTTTGGGCAATGTAACCGTCAATTTTAAACAGATATCTTTTACCATATGGGTTTTTAGAAGTTCTTTTCCTAGAACTATTAAGATCTAATTTTATTTCACTCTGCCGTGTCGAGTTTTAGTACTGCAACTTCTTGCCTAGGGTGGAATTGTTGCACAACAACAATCAAGTCTATGAATACGTATTTTGATATTTTTATGATAGAGTAAAATAAAAGTGCCTCAGCACTACTCACGCAACAACTCTTCAGTCAATAGGCTATAGAGATATGAGTAAATTCCATAAAGTTAAGATCAGCGAGTCGTTTAACTGCTTTATTGATGCGTAAGTTTAGCTTTTAATGTCCACCAGCATTTAACGTGAACATAAAGTATCCATTCCTCTTGAACAAGCTGACTGGTTAGAAAAGTGATTTACGTAGGTATTTTATCGATACTAGAAATTTCAAATGTCGTAAGGGACATTAAGGTACATGTCCCTTACGACAATTGAGATTTCTAGTATCGTTATGTCTTAATATCTCCGTGTCAAAAGCTGGCGTACTGGGACGTTTAGTGGTGTTATTCAGTTAGTTAATGGACGCGTAATTTTGTTGGGGTCCGCCATTCACATCGAAATTAAATATTTCGTTACTTTCAGAATGGCACATTCCTGGGCGCCATATCCACGGCTGCCATGCTGGCGTTCGGGGGGTACCTGGTACTTCTGTCGCATATGGCGCGCTTCATGCAACTTATATCCTATGGCTCCCTTATCCGCTACGCCTACGAGGCTATTATCCTTAGCGTTTACTCATACAATCGCGCGCCGCTGCACTGCCCGGACGAAAAGATCTACTGCCATATGAAGTGAGTAAGAGCCAATTTAGAAATTAGGTTAGAATGACCATGTGCGGTTCCGCTGGCACTGACAGCGGCTGTTAGGCTGGATTCACAGCTAGAAGTTACGAGCGATAAAATCGCAAAAACGCACGAATCGACCAATAGGAGAATTGCCGCGTTGGTATCGCTTGTAATTTCTGCCTGTGAATCTACCTTTAGTCACGTGAGAGCTGTGAGAAGTTGGAAAAGTATTATAATTTTTAAGATTTAATTACAAACAGGGACAGATGAAGCTTGTAATAAGTTAGTACCTAACAAATTAAGTTAAGACTTGAGACAAACCATGAACGTCATAAATACTGATGGAAAAAGCTTCATCTGAGAAGATCGAATTGATGAAAATCATAGTCGGATCAAGAATAGGTTTGTTTCCACTGAGATAGCTTTCTTGAGGCGCTTGGAACTGTTTTTTTTGTTTATTCCTTTTATTGTTACATAATTTGTTACTCTTTTATTTTTCTTTATTTACTTTATAATATTTTTCTTTTGTAGGCATCCCAAAGAAATTATAAAGCAGTTCAGTTTCAACGTGGACAACTTCTGGTTCGACATTGCTGTACTGTTCGGCTCGTTAGTGTGCGTGCGCTTGCTTGCCTACCTCACGCTACATCACAACGTCAAGCGATCCGTCTGAGTCTGTTCCTAACCTAGAGTTAGGGAGGCATTCCATCGCGACGTACGCTTCATAGAAAAACGCAGCTGCCGTGGGTCGGAGTCGAATCGTATGCAGGCATGCGCGGCAATAGGACTCCGCCCTTACTTTAAGATAAATTTGGCACTTGCAATGATAAAGAGACCTTGATGTTCGCCTTCGCATATGAAGTCGAATTTAGAACCAATTTTAGTACCATGTCGCACGGCTGTTGATCAACCGTGCTTTCACTAAGACTTGCCGTTCTCACGGAACATAATGTAGTCTGTCGTTAGAAAATGAATATTATCATGCTCAGATCGACCCACAGATTTTCTATTTGTATTTTTAATTTAATTAATTTTCAACGCCACGTCAAGTATACTCGACACAAGTAATTGCTTGACCACTTTTCAACCCTATTCCTTTGTGATACGGTCGAAAAGTGGTCAAGCAATTTCTTGGTCGACTATACAAAAGTCGTCATTCACACGCTAGGCTTTTTTGTAAGTAAAAAGTTGACCCTTATGCGAATGCACCAATTGTTAATTGTACGCGGATTTGACGGAATTGACGGATATATCCATCTTCGGCGTCGAAGAGGTTATATCCAGTAAAAAAAACTCAACTTTTTCCATCGTAATGCCTGTACTGTCGTGTGTTATGATGATGTCCCTGACATTAATACAATTTTGTACTCATAAATGTCAAACAATTACTATCTTTTGAAAGTGGTTTTGAACGAAATAAATACTGCATTATTTAATATGATTTGAAATTTATTAAAATAGCATGCTGACGACTCCATGATAAAAAATATTAATCTCTAGGTAAAGAAAGGTATGTGAGATGTTTTAGATAGGATAAATTCTTAATACAGGTATTTAATTTAATATAATATAGTCATAAGTTTAGCCGGTAAGTTTGATGGGACTGTGATCACTATAGTTTATTTAAGATGATACAATTATTCCTTACTATTTTATATATTGGTTAATAAATGAAGATTTGAAGTGGACTAATTGGGATGTTGACTAAAAAATAATAATTAGTCCATCTTTTAGAACGCCAGAAAATAGTAGATACGTATTTTTTCTTTTGCTTCTAAAACTTAAAATAACAAAGTTACAGAGCGGCGAAAGTTCGCGCTACGTCATTATATCGTAAAATTTTTACGAAAGAGTGACGTCACGAGCCCCTACTCCTGAATTTGAATGTGCTGTATCTTTGTCAATATTATTCGTATGGACAAATAAAAAAATACGTATCGAGTATTTTTCTATAATCTAACTGACGGACTAATTAGAATCTTGTTGTTTTAACCCAGGAGACATCCCTATTTATGTATTTTTTCACTTTTACTCTTGCCGATTCGCAGATCCCTAAAAATATTCTTGACTTACGGAATAGCAATGTTTCGTCGTTTTGATACTTGACTTTATAGACATTTGTATAAAATTTATAACATGAGAATATTTACGGTGAGGTTTGTAAAAGTGTTTCCGCGCAGATTTAGATGCATTATTTATTAAATTTCGCGATATAATTAACTATTAGCAATGACGGAAATTGTAGATTTGTATCAGTATAGTTATTACTTATGTTTTCGTGACTTGTAGATATTTATATCAAAAATTGCAACGCCTCTAAATGTCGTCGTTTCGAGCCTTTTTTAACCGACGTAAAAGAAGAGGAGGTTCTCAATTCGACTGTTTTTTTAGGTCTTATGTTGACATTCATATATGGCAGATAATGTCAATTTCGATTCAATGTCTGCTTGTGAAAATAAGACCAGAAGTGGAATTTTTTTATCTCACCCGGTGGCTAAGGTGACCCAGGTGATATTAAAAAACCGCACTCCTGATAAATAAGACCTGAAAAGGGTTCGAAACGTCGGGCATTAGATTTGTAGCAATATATGCAATAAACCGTTTAAACTGTTTTCTTTCAACGTATCACTATTTTAAAATTAGATGTTTTATTATTATTTTTGTATAAGTCTTTTTCGTGTTATTTATTTATCTGATATTTGATAATTATTGGTGTAAGAATGTGCGGGCTACTTAATGACGGAATGTAAAATTGTAACGCTAGAAAACCATAAGTAAATAAATTGCTATTTGATACTTAACTGGATTTTATTCAATTAAAACAACACTAATCGTACCTGCAAGAGTTACCCAAACTACGGATACTGGTAAGTACAGTTGATACGGGTAATTTCGAACACTCGGGTAACATTGACATTAAACTTTTAAATACTAGTCATTCCCGAATCAGTAAGGGAAAATTACATTTCAGGACTAATCAATACAAATATATTGCGGTAAAAGATGTTGCGAAACCATTTTTGAAGGCCGTTCGATGTTACCCGTAAGTTCAAAGTTACCCGCATTTACTGAACATTAGTGTATATGTTATTCTTTTCACTATCAATTCCTATAATAATGGTAGAGCCTTGTTGTAGTAGGGTTGCAGTACCAATGGGCCAGCTTGACTAGGATAGTACCACACTAGAATATGGTGCGAGGGTAAGTCTTGGAAATTATCATTCCCCTGGTGCCTATTTTAAAATGCTTATAAATAATTGCTAGACATAATGTGGGTAAATGGTGAAAATATTTATTCCCTTGGCATGTTTTTGTAAATTTTTACACATTATGTTTAGTCTAGGTAAATATGCTTAACAATGCGCCGGGGGAATGAGAACTTCCAAGAATTACTTGCGATCTTCTTGGGTTCGGTTGTTCACATGGGTGGCGGTGATCCTTTTCCATTAGGAGTATCAGGTGATCCACAAGCTCGTTTGGCTCCCTTTTGCATTATAAAAAAATGTTTCCCCAACTCTCAACGCGTGCGCCGAGCGTCCTTTTGTAGGTAGTAATCCGGAGCAACTTGTGACAGCCTAAAGGGCGAGCTGCAGTATGAAGTTGGGACAAATCCCCTTCCTCCCCCAGCCCATAGGCAGCCCGACTTTCTTTCGGGTCTATCACGGAAATCAAAATTAAATATTATGTAATTGAATTGTTAGAATCAATGACAACGAATGGGTCAGTACAAAGTGATATTTGATGACATCATTTATAAAATTGCAAAAACTGACATTAATTTTGAAAGGCGAATGTAAATAAGCACAGCCACCAAATTATTGAACAATTGTTTATGTAGTGTTTCTTCAAGGTAAGATTTATTCCATCGATTTCGTTACAGGCGTATCTTTTTGACTAGTTTCTTTCACTTGTGGTTTTTGAGGCGTCAAAGCTGTAAAAGAAAATAAAATCGTTTAATTTATATAAAATCTAGCTGTTGTCTGAGACTTCGTTTGCGGAGAATATTTAAACACTAACCTACCAAATCTTGCCAAGTTTGATAAAGATCCGGTTTACCGGCTTCAGTGAAAATGTAAAAAAGACATCGAGAGACGGACATAATTACTTTCACATCCTTAAGTAGGGGCAACTGCTCTACCTGAGGACACGCTGTAAATCTTAGAGCTATACTCTCTTATCGTCCAAGCAATCCCTATGTCTCACTATTCCTTGTCTTTACTTAGGAGGTAGTAGTTAGGAGGTAGGTCGAAGTATATCGATTGCTCCAACGATGAGAGAGTATAGTTTTAAGATTTACATAGTGTCCATAGGCACAGATGTCACAGGAAGCGCAGTTGCCCCTATGTAATGAATCTAAATCTGAAGTAAACTCTCAACGACGTACAAGTATAATGTGGATTTTTTAACGCTTTTAAGGAGTCCGAAGCCAAATAGCAAGACGGAATCGTAATAATTTCGTCGTTTCCGTCTGTCTGTCGGTATGTCCCATTAATGGAGACTATTGGGACTATATTGATGACAATTTGGTCGGTGTCTTCTGTGACCACTATGCAATGTGCATTGAAAGGCCCATTGAGTAATTACCTGCCATGAGCATCCTAAGAAGCGTGGAAAGAGGCGCGTCGATAAGGACACACGCTGCTATGGACACGATCACAGCGTACGCGACGTCGCTCGCGAACAGCAGAAACTAGGAAAAAGTCACCAATTACTCATTCTCAAGCGTTGGAAATGGTTATATACACTTTTTAAATTATTGTAGTAAAATTTTCAATTTTGTGTGTAAAAATCGGTCAAATCATAAAATGTGAAATCGAAATAATTACTAATTAAATTAAAAACATTTCATTTTAGTGATTTTCTTTTTATTGTATTAATTTGTTCTTTCATATAAAAAATATATGGAAACAGTCGTGATATTCGGACATATCTAACATAAAACAGAGCGGATTACTCATAATATCTTTAGATTGAGAGCTGCTCGACATGTTTCGGACCAAGTCCCCAATTCTGATTCATCTCTTCTTCGAGATATTTTATTACATGATAGATTTTGAAGGGATCTCACAGCTCTGTTCAGCATATCTCGAATGTGACTTCATCTCTACTGACGCTAACATTGCCTCACACTTCGTAGTCTTAATCATGAGCGTTCGTGACCTTGGCTTGACGAACACAAGTACTACTAGTTAAAAACAACATTCATGTTGTAATCCCCTATATTCCGATAATGAAGAAAAATTCAACGATAATAATGCATTGACTTCTGTGGGTCTGACTTGACCGAATCAGGTTTGATTTTTCCCAATGTCTCTGTTAAACTGGTGTCAAAAGATAGGGTCATGTTAGGGTACTTAGGGAACTGTGGAACTTGGCCAGTATAAAAAAATATGTGCATGTACTCACCATGCTTTCAAAACTGAAATATATCGGCATGATGTTGGCTCCTCTGGTGATGAACTGCATTGGATAGTGGAAGATGTACAGCGCGTATGAGATTCGGGCAACAAATTTCCACAGTTTGATTGAGAGGAACCAGTTGATAGGGCCTTGAAGAGAAAAAAACCCTGGCTTAACATCATCACAGATCATAATACCAGATTTGGCGGGTCAGGTTGTACATTGAAGTGACTACCATCTGATCTTCATTAACTTGTGACAGGGAAATGAGGGAGATAGGATTATGGTTCCATAATAATTAAAGGATTTCTAACGATGTATTCCCTCATCTTAAGAGCGTTGGTTACTACCAATAGTTAGGTAACGTACATAAATGGCAACCGCTGGGAATTGAACTTGGTTACTCACGATCTCTAATCCACCCTCCAAGCCACTAGGCAACCAAAGCTTTTCCGATTTCAACGCAATTTGTTATATTTGGCACTTAGCTGAAGCGATCATAGCAAGTGGAAATCCGTGGTCTCTGCCTATCCCACTGGAAAACAAGGGTGACGTTTTGTATGAGAAGCAAGATCTCACAGCACGAGTAACGAAAATTTTTTTTAATTAAAACGGCAAAAATCTTAGAGACTCGATTTCTCTGATTAACGTGCAAAGTAAGCAACCCTCAGTGCGAGAGTCAGACCCGCACTCCGGTTATTCGTTCTCACCTCCGTATCCATTAACGCAGGCGTAGACGAGCCAGCAGAGCGACAACCCCCAGGCAGCCCGCATGAGGGCAGTGTTCAGGTTGATCCAAAGCTGACTGTCCCAGTCGGCATGCTCCTGGTACATGCAGTATGCTGACATCGCTAATGCCAGTAGGTAACCAGAGCATACTGTCCACTGCAAATTGATCGGAAAGACAAATATTTAACTAACTGCATACTTTTTTATTATAACTTTTTACTATAGTTAAAAAATTTAAGCTATTGGAAGTGGGTTCGATTCCTAGAAGCGGCAAATGTTTGTATGATGAATATGATTTATTATACTTGAGTCACGGATCTTATATATATTTAAGCCTACATTCATAATGATCTAAATATGTATGTTTATGCGTTGTCTAATACCCATAGTACAAGCTTTACTTAGTTTGAATTGGAATTAGGTCTATTTTTAGCTATAGTTAACTGAGTAAGATATTTCGTTGTTGGTGTAGCATTGCATTGCTATTTGTGATCTTGAGTATTCTCAAGATCACAAATAGCAATGCAATCTACATGGTTCTACATGGTTCTGGTCGATCTTAATGATGCCTCGTATAGAGGCGAAACGCGCGTCGATCGTGTAGTTTTAGTGTTTATTGGTGGTGGTGTGTAGTTGAGTCTGTGTGATATATGTTGTTTCGTGTGGAAGCGGAGGAGGGTGGGTTTTTGCATGAACATATATGTGTCGCACAGACGCAGCTATTTTGCACGAGCCCGGCACTGGTTTCGCGGAGTAGCAAGGTAATCTGTTCCAGTTTCTTGAGTATTCTGCCGTCTTCGGTGAGTTCACGACAACATCGCATAACTAGCAACGTAGCAGTTTTTTTGTACAGCAAATTTCGTTTTAAGAGCACATAGTATCTGAATTCTGTTTTATTGTTTACCTATCGGGATATCCTATTCCGATTGCGAAGGCTATGATTTGTGAAAATGCTTTCTTTTTAGTCGCCTCATTATTTCAGATAGCAACCGGTTCCGATACCTGGTGGTGTTTTTAATTATTATCTACTTAATAGTCATTAATCATTCTAATCCGATAATGGTGCAATGTTATTTGTGATTTAACAAGGAAGCTCCGGTTCCACTCAGTTCAGTTTTTGTATTCTAAATCGTTATCGTTACGTATTGTCAGTGATTTCTTGTTATTTCTAGAATGAATCATTAGTGCCGCATTCCTATATTCAAGCAGCGCCTCATTTAACTTACCAACGGTTAAAAATTTACACATTTTCTACGAGAAATCTGTCAAAATTTAATAGCGGGTAGGTAAAACGATGCATTGCTTCAATTTATTTATCAACGTGGCATTGGTTTACTTACCACAGACATTTTGACTTGTTGTCCTCTTGAAACGTGCAGCATGTAGCCGAAGATCATGCCAATTATAAAAGGTGGTGACCTAGTCATTGTGTTGTGGTAGAAGTATACCGAATATTCGATACTGAAATCAATGTTATTATATCTTGAAAGGTATGACCAGTACAGCATTAAAAATAAGCAATTGCGTCATCTATTTGAACGAGCATTAAATAAACTCATTTCTGTGATAGGACAAATTGAAATTGCCAGCCTGGGTCTGAATTCAGTGTAAAAAAAGAAGTTTCGTAGGAACTTGTTTATTTTAGAACTATGCTAGGGTATTTTCTCTTGAATTAAATCTAGAAATTTAATTAGGTACCTACTAAAAGATTAATAAAGTAGGAAAGGAAAAAACTTTGTGTACGGATCCTACGGAACTGTCGTTAGTTCTTGGAATTAGAAGCAAGAGTTACCAATAATTACTCATGGAGTCCAGAGAACTGCTTGATGAAGCAGTAAGTGATGGTAGCCACCAAGGAGGCGAGCAGGCCTGCGGTGAGCCCAGACCACGCTGAGCGGCGACTGCCCAGAACCCAGAACAGGATCAGAGGCGACAGGATGTGGAGTTGTACGTCCAATGAGAGGTACCAGGAGTGCGACAAACACTGAAATAATCAATAAATCATTAAATCACTGTAACTATCTAAAAATGTAGTAAATATAGTCATTTCTTACAGCCATTGGTTGGTGTCTTCTAAGCCAATTGCTTAAGGTAGGTAGAGGGTATAAAATGCCCCTAAAGGGATAAGTTCGCCTTTGTACATCACTGTATTTCTTCTTGTCATTTATGTTCTTGTGTACAATAAAGAATTTACATACATACATAAAATGACATTCAGAGATGATAATGCTAAAAATAATTTTAAAAGTCCCCTAGTTAAACATACAGATGTACTAATAGACGAACCATATTTCGAGGATTCACAATGTTTTGCAAATGCAGCAGCGCTGACCACCAGTAATCGCGGCACTTCTGCGTCTCCCACGCAACCCTGTCCCACCGCACGCCATCGGACACCTGGTGGAACACTGAAGCTTGGAGCAGCACCGCAGCCGCCAGTAGTGGAAACATTCGAAGCAAACGATGCAGGTAGAACAGGTGAACGTTCTTCACTAACTGCACTGAAATAAACGTTAAGTTTTACTTCTGCATTTGAGTGTATCGACTCTATGTAAATTACTATCTAACGAATAGGTTTAGATGCATTGTGGACGTATCCAATAGCGACAGACTTACTTTGTTTCATTTTGTTAGCTGTTGTATATACAAGAAGTAGACCACTGAGAGTAAAGAACGAATCTACGCTAACACCCGCTCCCGTAATCCAAACCGAATTTAGCTGGGTTTGCCACTGAAAAAATAAAATTCATACTTATGATAGCATTTTCAACATTGCCTAAAGAGTGAAAGTATGAAAGTGACTTACATTTACAGCATCAAGACCATTGGTTAGATATACACCCGAATGAACAAGGAACGTGTGTCCAACGATGACCCACAGGATGGAGAGGGAGCGGACTCCGTCAAGGCAGTCGAGCGCACCGGCTTTACTACTGATAGTCATCAGCCGATTGGTGTTGGAATACGCTGAAAAGCAGCTCAATAGCTCGTTGGGCTTTGTACTTTCTAAAACAATGTTAGGGAAAAAGACGTTTTAATTTTCTTATTGTTGAAAGGATTCTAATTTCTAAAATATAGACATTACCTTTTTTTATAAACTTGTGGCGGAGCTCGTAACCTGTACTTAGCAGCGTCAGGCATCCTATGATTGTAAATATAACCCTGAAAACCATTTCCAACGGTTATTCACTGATTGGACCAAAACAATAGGCATAGTAATTCCAAAACTTTTAGGCAATTTCATCTTACACAGCAGCAATATCAGCTCCGACGTAGGGTTTGTCATCAGGCAGTCGGCACATCAGTTCCGTGTAGTTGAACTCGACAGAGGACCCGTCTAACAGCGGGGACAGAACCTCCTCAACTCTACAGGGACGTGGAATGCAAATCGCAAGCGTCATAGGCACTGCATTGGCTATGATGATTCCCTCCATTACTCTAAAGTAAAGAGGCAAAGAGATATATTATGTAACATTTATTAAAATTAACCTTAACTACTTCAAACAGCAGTGAAATTTTGAAGGTAAGTAAGGTAACTGTACCAGTGCTTGATTCGCATAGGAAATTGTTTATACTAGTAGTTGACATCATTCCGTATAGTTCCTTATCTTCTCGTCAATTGTTGGGTCAATGTCAATGACTGGGACCATTACCTTAAGCAGTAAGAACCTATGTACGGAAAGAAACCAACCTGTCTTCACCAGTTAAAGTTGCAATTTTCCGTTTTGCTAGTTCGTATGCTTCCAAATTATGACCAGACCACACAGTGTTTGATTTAGTCCAAGTTACATTTGTCGGCCATGAGTTCCCAGTCAATATTGGGATATTTAGGCTCTCTGTTTGAATAAGACAATATTTGCCCTGGATGGTGCTGTCGTCTAGAGCCTGATTTATCGCCAGGCATTGGTGGTAGTTACCAAGGCTAAACGAGTTCCCTTTTAGAATACTCTGAGGTATTCGAAAGCTGGCATCGTAAACTACAAAAAGCAAATCGTAAATCAAATTGAACTTTTTATTTTTTATTAATACCTTTTCTTGATGCTTGAAGCAATATTTTTGGTTTGAGCTGTGCAGGATGTAACAAAGAATGGTGTACCGTACATATCAAAGCCAAAGCCAAACCACATTCGTCTTTAAAAATCGATTTCGTAAATAAATCTTCACTATTTTTTTGAGACTTTTAAATGGCTAAACCAATTTGTACCTTATTTGTTTTAAAGAATGTACTTTGAAGGCGGACTCCTACAAATGTTGTCTAATATTTTTAATCATTTTTCTACTTACATTCGAACACCCTCATCTTTTGCAAGTGTTCTTGACACAATTCTGGGTTCAGCACATTTTCGTACAAATCGTAATCATATGCATAATTATACGAAAATTCGTCAACTTTTTGATTTGCTGCTACACTAACTATTAGCAACGCTGTACAAATTAAAAAAAAATTGTTTAAACATTTTACCATCACTAACCTACTGGCCATGGTTGCCAACTAATGACTGATTATTAATTGGTTCCCTTCGTTTATTGTGGTAGTTGGTATTCATATCTAATAAAGAACTTATCACATGTTTTTTCCAAGACAGTGTTGATTAGTTTTCGTTTATATCGAGTCGAAGTCGAATGTCATAGTTGTCACTTTTTAATTTTTAGACAACAATAGGTATAAGCCATAGAATTAACCAGAAACCGCCAGCGCGCCTAAAACTGAGGCAACTAAAACCACTCTTAAATGGAGTGGTTGCGCTTTATTGCGCTTAGTCGCTCTTTTGCAAGTAGCGCGTCATGACGTATTGTACTAATGCCAATTTTAATTGTAAAATGCCGTCTTGTGTCGTTCCTTCAAGCAAAAATGCTGCTGGACATACAAAAAAACAGGATAGGACCACATTTCATCTGCTAGTAGCTCTTTTAAAAGTGAATTTATTTAATTATTTAATTTATTTTACTTATTGTGATTGACTTGGAAAAGAGGGCGTCCATTTTGTAAGTGTTGCCAGTGTAGTAAAAAATGGGATCAACCGTGTAAGTATGGGGAATCGGCCCCAGACGTCAATTGATTGCCCAGATTTATTGGCCCAGATATAAGATGCTGATTCACCAAATATTAACCCTTAAATGCCACAGGTATACAAGAAAAAAAAAATATTTTTATTTTATTTTATCTAAACTACAGAACCGATTTTTATGAAACTTGGATAGAATATGTAAGTAACTTAGGTTTAACAAACTGGAACAAATTACCTTGCTACTCCGCGAAACTAGTGCCGGGCTCGTGCAAAATAGCTGCGTCTGTGCGACACTTATATGTTCATGCAAAAACCCACCCTCCTCCGCTTCCACGCGAAACAACATATATCACACAGACTCAACTACACACCACCACCACTAAACACTAAAACTACACGATCGACGCGCGTTTCGCCTCTATACGAGGCATCATCAAGACCAAAAAAAAAATTTTGCTTGGGTGCTTTTGTTTTTTTGCAAAAATGTTGGCGGTAGGCGGGATTAAAGAAAAATGTTTTAGTTTGTCAGTACGCCATTCGTTCAAGTACCGAACGGTCGTACTGTTCGATCTTGATGATGCCTCGTATAGAGGCGAAACGCGCGTCGATCGTGTAGTTTTAGTGTTTAGTGGTGGTGGTGTGTAGTTGAGTCTGTGTGATATATGTTGTTTCGTGTGGAAGCGGAGGAGGGTGGGTTTTCGCATGAACATATATATATATGTCGCACAGACGCTGCTATTTTGCACGAGTCCGGCACTGGTTTCGCGGAGTATTATTATTATTATATTATAGGCGAGCAGCATCATTGCTGATATGCCTATCTCAAAGTTCCACAAGTTATTTTAAAGTCTTGAGTAGCAAAGTAATTTGCTCCAGTTTGTTTATTTTGTTATTAATAATACCGATTTTTCTTTAAAAATGCCGTAGAGTTCTTGCCACTTCTTCTCACGGAGCTTTTAAAGTGGCAGATAAAAAATAAAATATTTGTATTTTTGGAAAGAATAATTAAAAAGATTTAGGCTTAGACTTTGAATGATGTTTTATTATTTGTATGACTAACTTAACTTAACTAAACGACTTTAAAGCAACTGGGTAAAATGATTGAATACTGGTTGTATACAACGTTAGTTAGTACCCTATGCCTTAATAATTATATTTGTTAAATATTTTTAACAAGTGTCCTGGGTGGGTGCAATGTTTCCACAAAAAGTGTGGAACTGCTCACGAGCTGGCAACATTACGCGGGCGGGGGGCGGGGCTTGCGCGGGACGTGCGCTTTGTTTTTGGACACAGCGCCGGGTATGACGTTTTAGTTGAACGCGCCTTCTAGTTAATTCTATGGTATAAGCATTATTTTCTAATGACCGAACTAAAACAAAAATAATACAACTTTGTCCAAACAGTGCCATAGTCATAGCACATTAAAATTTTTGTAACCAAAATTTCTATATTTTAATGTTAAGCATTCATAATAAACATTTTGTTAAACATTATACACTTTCTTTGTGTTGTCATTGCGAAGCATTTTAATAGCACATTTGTAAAAATAACATGTACCTATTCTGAAGTTACATTTTGTAGAAAGAACATAATTTTAGCAAATAGGAAATTTCGTTTACTATAGAAGGGACTTTTGTGAATAAGAAATTTTCCAGAGAGTAATTTTTCTCCAAAGTGGTAGGTATTATGCAAACGGGATCTAAGAATATGCCTAAACCGAACATTTCAGGTGATGTGGACACAAAATGCAAAGGCGCGCATGCGTGGAGTTGTGTTTGTGCTTAAATTGTACCTACTAACATACGTTTAAAACACTTTACTTAATTATGGCAACATGCAACTTACGTCACTGAAGTAAGTCAAAATGTACGAGTACTATTTTGTATCCAACCAAAGTTTTGCTTCGGGTTTAATTTACTGGAGATAAGGCGCCTACCCATGGCGTGGGATGTCGTTGGTCTTTAAAAAGTATTGCGGGTTTCCGTTTGTGAAATATTAAAACTTGCGCCAGGGGAATGATAACTTCCAAGAATTACCTTTTTTCATAGAAAAACTTGGGACATAATTTTTCAAAAATGGATAAACATATCGAAAACATCTCTACTCTCTGAACCTCTTCAAATCACTAAGTTAAATTAACATGCACACAACCAATTGAAAGAGCTTGGTGCTCCGCAAGCAAAGAAAATTCCAGCTTGGTGATATGGGCTTTCCCAAAGGGCAAGAGCAATGCTCGGAGTTTCTCTGCGAGATCGAATCAGGAATGAGGAGATCCGCAGAAGAACCAAAGTCACCGACATAGCTCTACGAATTGCAAACCTGAATGCGAGCAGCACAAGACCGACTGTCGTGGAGATCCTTGTGAAGGCCTATGCCCAGCAGCGGGCGTCTTCCAGCTGATATGATGATGATGAACCTTTATTTAGCTTCACATTAGAACATGCGTACTACCTATCTAGTACTGGATTATGAAATGAAGGATTTGTAAAGGTTTTAGTAAAATGAATACACCAATAAATTACTAAATTTTATTTCCTTACTTCTAAGTCTTTATACTGTTGAGTTTTGTGTACCCCAATTTTATCCATAATTACCACATATTTTACGAGATGCGTCTTTATTCAGCACCATTTAAAGTTTAGTAGATGAGTGGAAACCAGAAACTGTGTCTCACTCTTATATGAGAATTATATTCCACTTTGCTTCAAGTCTAACAGAACCCGGACAGGCTGGACGTGTAAATATTTGGCCGGCAACGACCATAAAAACTCGCACCATGTAAATGGGCCTTAAGACTGAGTTAAATAGTGGCCCTATTTATGTGACCCTGCACAATTACCCCTTATTCATAAACGATTTGTAAAAGTTTGTTAGTTAACATGTTTTATGTTTTTATCTGTCATTGAGACGTTTGCCCTCAAATAAAAGGGACAAAACATTGGTTAGCTTAAAAAGATTGTTAACTTTTTATGAATAAGGGGGTTAGCTTTTATTGCAAGCACACAGCATCAGTCCCTCTCGCATACGCCAAACATACACAAAATTACAGCGTGAACAACCAACGAGCACGCGCAGTCAACCAACGGTTTGGTGGCCTTGCTAAACCTAAGATCCAAACTGTTTGTTTTTCTACTTAAGGTAACGGCGCCTATTACCGTGGTACTTAAGGATGTTTTCAAACAAGTCCAAAAAATTAAGAGTATCAAAGCTACTTAACGACCGAGATTTTTTTTTTTATTTAAGAGTGTTTGTTGAACTTTCGGCGTAGTAACTTTTTTTACTCATTTTACTTATTCTTATTTGATAAAATAATTATTGAAACCAAAATACCTAATTCTTCTATTACCGTGGTAATGGCTAGGCTGTGATTCTATTACCGCAAATTGAGCTTCCATTACCGACGGTATACAAAGCAGCAATTTTTTACCATCGGTATTAGGATTCAGACTCATGTTACGATTCGGAACTAATTAACGAGGGTTAAAAAAAATATGGTTTTGGTTCTGTACATTATTGCTGTACATTAAGTTTTTTAAGGGTAAGTAAATAAAACGTTAAACATATACAACTTATGACAACTACATAATGTGTCTACCTACTAATCTCCTTTATGGATCAGTACAAATGGAAAAGATTCCAACTGATAAGTAAGTCTCAATTTTATCAAATATACTGTACTTACGGTACCCTAAATGCGATTTGTTTTAATAAAATACTGAAATTTCACTCGATAATAGACACTTTTTTAAAAGCCTATCACCGACCCAAACAAAAATTAAATGGATCGGCAATAGATTCCCATATATTCTACTACCGAGGGTTATGTGATCTAAGCATCGGTAATAGGCTTAATTTGGAGTGTTATAAAACCTAATTCCGACCCATAAGAACAATAACATACAGTTGTATTTTCATTTCAAATCAAAAATAAAAATTACAACCTTGGTATAAAACCAAAATTACATAACTGGTCAGTAAGTATATCATTTTATTTCAATATTTAAACAACTTGACAAAATAAGGGTTTCTATAGAAACTACAAAATCAGTACTGAAGTTTTTGTTAAAAATTAAGGGTTTGTTGAATACATTTTATACCACGAAAATGGTTCTTTATTAGCGTGACTAGATCAAGATTGGAATAACTGTAAGATCTTAACTAACCGGTCACACATAACGAAATTAAAGCATAAAGAACCAAAATCACAACTTTAACTATTACCGTGGTATACCATGGTAATAGAACCCACAGCAAAAAATGGTGCCTATCACCGCTGTATTTTATTTTCCATTTTAAACGTATTTTCAGGCCATAAAATATTTAAAGAGTACTCAGAACTCGTGCAGAAAATTACAAACAGCCATTTAAAAACCATAACATTAGTTCAATTGCCATAACCATTACGTAAAATACTAAATACGATTCCAGTTCACCTACATGTGGCGTCACGCGTTAGTATGGTACGACCTGTTCCTGCGCTGGCGTTGCGGAAACGGACGAATTGCAAGCTCTTTGTTTTATTTACACACACTAGCGCTAATAGCACCGTTAGTCAAGTAAATAAGCTTCGTTCGTAAAATATTTTTTTTTAAAGATATCAATCGGTTTGCTTATAAAATACGTATTTGAAAACGCCGCGGTGATGGTCGTCGATTTTGATACCCCCGGTAATAGGCGCCGTTACCTTAGTTTACTTTGGTGAAAACTTGACGAAGAAAACCGCATCGATGCCTAATGCGTAGTTAAATAAACTTACATACAGACTAGATACAGTAATAGGAAAGAAAGAAAAAACATTTACATACATGAGACCGTTCAACTAAAATATAGTAGTTATATTCTCTTCGGATTCAACACAATACACAGGTCATTGAGAGTACAAATGTCACAAATACAGTGTGTTGTATTGAATAAAACCAAAAAGAGACTCAAGGCGGTGATTTTAACTAGGACCCTTAAGATTCTTATGACTAAACTAATATTAATTAACAATGACGACAAGAACGAAAGCGCTGCTAAATAGGGACTCTGCCTTATACTGTTTAGAGATTAGAGATATAAACTATTTAGTTAGTTGACTTTACCTCCATATCCATTAACACAGGCATAGATAAGCCAGCAAAGCGAACCCCCCCAAGCGGCCCGCATCAGAGCCGTGTTGAAGTTGATCCACATCTGACCGTCCCAGTCGGCATGGACGTGGTACATGCAGTAACCTGACGACAGAAACGCTAGTAGGTAACCAGTAAACACTGTCCACTGCAAAAACAAAATAGTTATCTAAGGAGAGAGTATCTAATCTATAAAACGAGCCGAAGGATAGTTTTTGTAAAGAACTACTTATGTATGCATAGGTAAGTGCATAATTTCATCTAACACTTATAGAAATAAAATACATACAAATTATGTAGGTACTAAATAATTATAACTTAGCAACGAGAAACGTACGGCGCATAGTGTACCTATGTATGAAAATTCTTTATAGCTCGCCAGCCAACAATAAATGCAGCAGAATGTTTTTGGATTTTCGTAATATAAGAGATAGAATACTTTTTTATATATTTTTAAATTTTATTTTCAGAGTTTATAGAAATGAGAAAATTAAGTATTTTTTTGAATTCATCAAAAATTCTTCAACAACAAAATTAGTTTTTAGATTGTCTTGGTAAAAATATTATACATGGCACTACGGAACTATTTAGCTGGATTTTTCATTCATTACTAGTTACATTACATTAACCACAACGCTATATGAAATATTCGGAACCCAAAATAGGTAGGTAGTTATATCTCTATCTACTTTGGAAAATATTATGTGGTGATTTTTATCATAGATCATTTTCGACGCTAACACGCACCAAATGCCGTCAGACACGCATCACGCTAGTTCCGGCTGGTGCGGTAGGTATTGAACGTTGATACTAATTATCTCTATAACATTCATAGCACGCGGTTATTTTATGCGGCAATCGCAGCAAAAGACGGGTGCCAACGGCATGCGTATGCCGCGTACTTATGCGTCTTGGAAAGATGGCGATGGAATTCTTTTTGCGTTGAATATGTACATTATCCTATCTAGCATACAATTATCTTTCTTAGTAAAATACTCCTTTTATCCACTCAAAGGGTAACTGGAAGAGATACCTTAAAGGGATAAGTCCGCCTTAGTACATATCTGTATCTCTTTTTGTCATTTATGTTTCTTGTATTATAAAAAATTTACAAACATCCATACAATAATTAAACGTTATATGAAGCGTATATTATGAAGATAATTTTTTTTATGTGCCCATGACGCATTGCATCTTACACTGAAATTGTCGCAATTTTCAACGTTAAAATCAATGCGTAGTAATTAATTGGTTTAAGTAAAGTAAAACGATATTAAACGACGTCGATCTCGTCGCTGTTTTCCCTTTTGAATAACAGGGGCCCTAGCACGCTAGCTTTTATCGCTGACATTAAGCATTATGTCCCTTTCTAACTAGTAAGCGTGTGTGACAGGGACACATGCGTTTATGTGCGGTATAAACACTGGCGTGCTACCTGAGCAGGGATAGCTATCAGATCAACTTACCATAGACATTTTAACTTGTCTCCCTTTTGAAACGTGCAGCATGTATCCGAACAACATGCCAATTACAAATGGCGGAGAGCGGGTCAAAGTGTTGTGGTAGAAGTAAACCACGTATTGTACACTGTAACCAAAGACATCACACATGAGGTCCACGGAAGTTTTTGTGGAAATCTTATAAGGTTATACCTTAGACAAGGTTATACTTAGGATTAGATTTTACCCGCGACTTCGTCCATGTGAACTTAGATCTAGGCTATGAGATTTCTAACGAAACTTAAAATTTTAATAACTTTTGATTCAGTAAGTCGATTCAAATGAAATAAATACTAAATGTTACAAGGAAAGCATTACATTGACAATTATTAGATTTTGAATCCAATGAATGACTTTTGCGTGTTTGAACTGTTTCTTTACATTCTATGACCCATTTCTCGCGTCTCCTAGTATTTTTTTTGCAAAAATAGTTAATATGCAGTCACGAAAAATCTACGATTTTATTGTATGTCGTTGAACTTACTCATGGATTCCAGTGAACTGCTTGATGAAACAGTAGATAACGGTAGCAGCTAAGGAGCCGAGCACGCCTGCGGTGAGCCCGGACCACGCTGAGCGGCGGCTGCCCAGCACCCAGAACAGGATCAGAGGCGACAGGATGTGGAGCTGTACGTCCACTGAGAGGTACCAGGAGTGAGATAAGCACTGCAATGTCATACTTCTTAATTAATAATTGTTGATTGCAAACTCCATTCAATAGCTACTGATAGACCTTTGAGGGTACGAGTATAATCGTATGGCATCTTAACTTGACAGACGATAGTAAATCAAGCGATGTTCGAAAAATTAAAAAGTAGTTTTAAGCGAGCTTGCGTAACTGATTCACACTCATTTAATCATGCCTGAATTAATGACTTAGTTGCATAAGTGCCCATAGTAAAATTGATTTAGTGAAAGCTCTTACAATTTCACGAGGGTTGACTATATTTTGTATGTGCAGCAGCGCTGACCACCAGTGGTCACGGCACTTCTGCGTCTCCCACGCGACCATGTCCCATCGCACGCCGTCGGTCACCTGGTGGAACACCGAGGCCTGCAGCAGCACGGCAGGCGCCAGCAGAGGGAACATTCGAAGTAACCGATTCAAGTAGAACAGGTGAACGTTCTTTACTAATTGCACTGAAATTTTAAATGACAAGTATTATTTTTGATAAATAAGAATTTATAGGATTGAATTTTATGAAAAAGAGAGACTGATGAGTATTTGGGCTGGTTGCTGGTACTAAGCCATGACACCCATGGGAACCCGCAACTGCAAATTGTACGTTTTGAGCCGTACGTAGGGTAAATAAATTTCAAACAGTTATTTTCGTCTAAGACTATTTAGGTACTTACTCTGTTTCATTTTACTGACTGAAGTATAAACTAAAAGCAGGCCGCTGAGTGTAAAAAACGAGTCTACGCTAACATTTGCAGCTGTAAGCCAAACTGCTCTAAGCTGGGATGTGAACTGAAAAACAAAGTAGTCGTCAGTTTGATGTAAGAACTTACATTTGACGCAAGATGAAGCGAAGTTTATAAGTGCGGGAAAGGACTTACATCATTAACGTCGAGACCATTTGTCAGAAATGCGCCAAGATAAACAAGAAATGTGTGTCCAACGACGACCCACAAGATAGAAAGAGAGCGGATGCCGTCGACGCAGTCCAGCGCACCGACTTTACTGCTGATCGTCATCAGCCGATCGGTGTTGGAATATACCGAAAAGCAGCTCAATAACAAGTTCGGCTTTGCGCTTTCTGAAATCACATAGCAAATAATAAATAGTCCAGTTAGTTCCCCTACTCAGATTCTTCTTTTTAAAAGCTATATTACCTTTCAATATGAAGATATGTCTGAGCTCATTTACCGTACTAAGCATAGTCAGGAATCCTAAAGCGGAGAATATAACTCTGAAAAAAATATAAAAGTTATTTTTATTAGTCACGCAGATTAAAGACAATGTTAAACTAATGTTTTAAGAGAAATTCATCTTACACTGCAGCAATATCAGCGCCGACGTAGGGCTTGTCATCGGGCAGTCGGCACATCACTTCTGTGTAGTTGAAATCAACAAAAGGACTGTCTTCCAAAGGAGAGAGTACATCCTCCACTCGACAGGGACGCGGGATGCAAACGGCGAGCGTCATTGGTATTATATTGGCTATGATTATGCCCTCTAGTACTCTAAAGTAAATAAAAAAACGTGCGTTACATTATGGGTTTCTTAACTTCTTAAAACAGTCTAAAGGTATATAAATTAAAAATCAGCCAACCTGTCTTCACCAGCTAAGGCAGCAAATTTTTCTCTTGCTAGTTTATACGCTTTTGAATTTTCATCGGTCCAAGCGGTATTTAACTTAACCCATGAGACGTTTGCTGGCCAGGAGTCTCCAGTTAGTATCGGAAAGTCGAGGCCCTCTGATCGAATGAGGCAATATTTGCCCTGGATGGTGCTGTCTTCCAGGGCTTGATTAATGGCGAGGCATTGGCGGTAGTTGCCAAGGCTAAATGAGTTACCTCTTAGTATGTTCTGAGGTATGCGAAAACTGGCATCGTAAACTGAAAGGTAATGTTTGGTTAAAATTTATAAAATAGTCATTGCGATTATACTAGTAATTTGAATCGTTTATAGGTGAAAGTAATGCAAGTCAAAATTCTTATGATACGTTTTATATAATACGATTTAGTAAAAATACATAGTTATTTAATCATTAATTACTCTAATTTATAAGTTAATTAATTACTAACTTAGGTATGCCTAAGTCATTCATTAAAATTTCATTTCAATTGTCTACACTAATAATAATATTATAAAGGGGTATACTTTGTTTGTTTGTATGTACGGGGTAATGTCTGGAACTACTGAACATTTATTAAAAAATTTTTTACTAATAGAAAGCTACACTATCCCTAACGGACATGCTACTAATCTCAAGCGAACAAAGTCGCGCGCGTCCGCTAGTATTTAATAAACTCGTATTTCATAACTAAAATTCTAGGTATCTAGTAGGTCTTAGTTAATAATAGGATTTTGGTGAAAAATTCGTAAATGCTATTATATGAATGTCATGTCAAGTAGGATTATGTTATTTTTATAATTTTTATAAATGCTGCCTCGTTGTGGGAAATCTCTAATAGAAAGAAAGAAATAATAACTGCGTACTCTTTCTGTGATTAATGTGAGTATCTTCATAGCTTGAATGACATTGTTGAACAATTTATGTAACTTTATTTTATTCTCTATTCTAATTTAAGTAGCGAACTAGTGATGACGAATACTTAAGGTTAATATTGCATATTTTTGTGCAATAATACATAAAAAAATTGAATAAATTGAAATAAATAAATAAATAAAATTTAAGAGAGAGATGACAAAAACTTCTAAACAGTTGAAGTCAGTTTTATTATTCATCAAATATATACATATTTATTTATTTAAACTGTGTTTAGTGTAAAAACATGTTTTTTCTTTTTCATGTTATTTTGGTGATCAAAATAAACTGAAATTAGAAAAAAGGAAGTCACTATGAGCAATAAAAAGTATTTTTTTATGTCTTGTGACTTACATTCGAACGCTCGCATCCCCCGCAATTGTTCTTGACACAGCTCTGGGTCCAGAACATTCTCGTACAAATTGTAGTCGTACGCTAATTTGGCAGTAAACTCTTCAACTTTTTGTCTCGCTGTAACGCTCACTATCAAAAAGGGAAGAACGAAAAAATACATTTTGCCTTTTAAACAAATATGACCATCGTTTACTCTCTATCCGTGGTTGGGAGCAAATGACCAAGTAACAGTATTTCTCGTCGTTTGATATGATAAATCAGTAATTGATAATTAAAATAAGTAATCCAATGGGCTGTTAAATTGTGATAAGATTCTGAAGTTCCGATGCTATCGATTTATCTTGCAATCTTAGGCCGGATATGCGCAAAAAAATCCATTGTTAGTTTAGTACGTATGCTGCTATTTTTAATCGACTTCAAAAAACCGATGAAGATTCTCAAACCAAGGCATGATTTAAGTAGTTTCATTTATAATCGATTTAAAAAAAAACGATGGAAGTTCTCGAATTCAACGCGTGTATTTTTTTATTTGTTTGTTCATCGATGGTGAAAGGCTTGATCATAATTATTAGTCTATTTATTCTTGTTTTAATGCGTTAGAGTAAGTTGTTCCAAGTAGGTTTAACTTAAAAAAAAAACAAGATTTGATGATGGGATCCATGAGGGAACAACGAAACTCCTCAAATATTGTAACCAAACATACTTAATTATGTACCTAAGTATAACAATTTGGCAATTTTTTAAGTAGACTAAGGTGTTTGTACTATGTACGAGTAGTTATAGGTCGTATTCAAGTTTCAGATTTGTACTGATCCAGTATAAACCTCCTCCTCCTCCTCCTCCTCTGTTAGCCTCCTGGTAACAGTGGGCTGAACGACAAGACGGTCCTTTTCAATATCAATGGAATGCATGTATTGTCAAGTGCCTCTGTTTTATTAGTATAGTAAATAATAGTTTTGAATGTTGTTTTTAACCTAACATAGACAAACTATGGTGAATTCCGAAATAAAAAGATATTATTATTATAAACTAGAACTTCAGTACGATCTGTAACTAGCACTCTAAATGCATAAAGTCGATTTAAATATAAAAGTCTATAATTTTTGCGCTCTTAGTATAAATAATTTTCCTTTTTCACTCACCTCTTCGACAAATTATTAACCGCATATTCAGTTTCGTATCTTCGTCTTTCAATGGGAATTATCGGATATTTTTGATAACAGAAGTGATTTTTATTGTACCTACATGCTTTACCTATTTCTACCTACAGTTGTACAATAAAATATTTTGATTTTGATTTTTGATTTTATTTTAACTGTTTTTTAAATAGGTAATAATATAGTTTTTGTGTAAAATTTGTATTAAATGCAATGACAATATTTCCACTGTGAAATTTTTACAAAATCACTTAAACCAACTCTTGAAAACTAACTTATAGTTGGCCGTAGCCCTAACATGACCGGCCTAGGTTTAACTTATCCCTTCCGTAGTCTTTGTCAAACTAGTGTCACACGAAAGTGACGCACATAAAGATAAACTTAGATAAACTAAACTTGGCCGATTTTTTACAAAGTATAAAATAAAGTCACCATCCATTCCAGTATGTTATCATATCTTCGTCGGCTTACTTCTTCAACCACGCAACGGATTTTGGTATGGTTTTCGCTGTATAGTCGACCAAGAAATTGCTTGACCACTTTTAAACATTACCCCTTTGAAATACGAGCGAAAAGTGGTCAAGCAATTTCTTGGTCGACTATACCTAATTTAGAGATTTTTTTATGAAAGGTTTTATGTACAATACAAGAAATTATAATTTAGTTTTCGTTAGTAAATTGCACTTTTGCGAAGCTGGGGCGAGTCACTAATTAACGATAATTAGTTTACATAAGAGTATTATTTGATTTCACAACATATTTTATTTCAATTAATACTTTGAGATATGCACTTACATCATATGATTATTATTTTTAAACACATCTACATCAATCAATTATTTAATAATGATTAGGTCTCGTTTGATTGCTATCAGATTGATGAATTACATTCCGGGTAGCTCAATGCACATTAATAAAAAAAAAACAATCGTTTTGGTCCTTCCAAAGCGAGCTTAATTACAGATTATTGAAATTAAAAACTTTAATTCAGACTCTGTGTCCATACATTATTAGTAGGTACCACATTTATTATGATTTCTTTCTTCAGAAGAGCAGCGGGGTTTGAGATCTCGACATTAGTCAGCCGTGGGCCAATCAAATAGCTCGAGCGTATATTTTACTCGGCGCTGATTGGCGCGCTACTGACGAGTATTGAGTGCTTGGAAGTCAAAAATCACCCCACTGGGCCTCTGTTCACCCTTATACTCCAAATGATACGAACAGGCAAACTAAAAGTGAAGAGAGCATTATAAGTAAGTAGGTACCTACCGTAAAACAGGATAATTGAATTGAAGAGGTGAATAGAATCAAAGTATAGGATGATTTGATTGACTTTTGGCCGGAGAGCGAAAAGCGTGGTGGACAATAAGATACCCTAATTATTTAGAGTAGAGCGCGTTTTTATTATTACTTGGATCGTCATAAGTTTGAAACCGATTGTCAACGTGGGCCTGGGGTGCGATTTTTGAATCTCACCGGGTGACTAGAGCTCGCCAAAATGGCCGTTTTTCAAAGAAATGCGGCCATTTGGGTGAGCTTTGGTCGCCTGGTGAGATTCAAAAATTGCATTTGAATCTCACCAGGTAACTAAAGCTCACCAAAGTAGCCGGTTTAATAGAGATTCGGCCATTTTGGTGAGCGCTAGTCACCTGGTGAGATTTAAAAATTGCACCCCTGTGTCACGCTGCGTAGTGGGCAGCTCTGCGTCACACAGCACTGTGGATCCACGTGACATCAGCGTCGTGCCACCCTGGCTGACTCGACATAATATGCTGAGTGGACTCCGTTTCCACGTTTTGTATACTTACAAGCACTTATAGTGTTAACTTTAAGCCCTTTTTTTGTGTATGTATACTACTGTGTTAAATAAAGCTTTTCTATTCTATTCTAATTACTTATCGGTTATCCTTTCGATCTGCATCATAAACTATGGCATGTTATTTTTTGTCGCATTTGACCGGTTCGAATCCCAACTAAGACAAGTGTTTTTTCATAAATCCATAAATGTAGAATTTATTGTTTTTAAAAATAAAGGAAAGTCTCCTTTAAACAGAATGTGCTATTTCCAGTATTTAAGGTAGTAGCTATCCATGTGGCATTCGATCTTTCCATCCTGTATATCATCACAACTATTCACAAATGCATACCAATTACGCATATAAGTTTCAGATAAGTCTTAATCTGAGGGGAAAACGCACTTCATTTTTATGTTGAAATATTTCACGAGTTATCTAAAGATGCTACGGAAAGATATATTTGAGATATGTATACGAGATATTACGTCATAATGCGGTATTATTTCCTAATAACACCACAGTAATTGTAATAGTGTGGTTTAAGTGTTGCGGTGCCTTACTCCATATTGTAAGCCTATATTGTGATTATAAAATAAAACTAGGCCTGTTTGTTGAGATTACCTACGCTTTGGTGGAGCGTTAGGGTTGTCCTCTTAATTTTTTGTAAATTGATGAGTTATATTATTATTATTTATAACAACGTTTACTTTAAAAAAGTTCAACATTTTAAGAAGTAAGAAAAAATTAAAGATCCGGTTTTGAAGAACTCGAGTTCAAGCAGCTATGTTACGACGCAATATTTTAGTGGCATCTTTAAAAAAATCGCGCATTGTCTCGGGCGCACGCAATAACGCTAAACGCAAAGCACTTCCGCCAGTCTCGACGCGGCAGCCGCGACTGACGGACCGTGAAAACTCCTTAGCGGCCGTGTTGAACGTGCGTCTGTATGAGTGCGTCGGTTCCGAGCGTTTGTACATAGATTCCTTACTGCTGGTAGAGGTATACTGTGGTTTGGTTTTGACTTATTTTTTTATTTTCAGTTTTTATTTACTTTCCTTCAGTTGGGTTTTCGTTTTTAAAATTAACTTTTGAATAAAAAAGGATAAGAAAAAATTATTTAGCTACCTATTCAATGATATCCCACTTAACATTGTTGTCCGCCTCTATCATAACTCGAATAGGTGCGACCACCAAATGCTGGTTCTCTAGTTAGGCAGCACGTATTAGGCGTGAGAACGGAATGCAGCATAATGCTAGGGTGTGATACGGAGACGATGACATGCAGAGTTAAGATCCTGCTGTGAGCTAGAGTAGGGATCCCAAAGTGTGCGCCGCGGCAACCTTGTGCGCCGTGAGAGGTAAAAAGGGGCGCCGTAAGGTGCTCGCTCAAAGATACTAACATATAACTAAAGATTTATGTATTGCATCCTATTTCGACTAGCGAGGGCGCCGAGACAAAAGACTAAAGCTGCAGCTGCTCCGCGTACTAAAAAAGTTTGGGAACCCCTGAGCTAGAGGAAATATATAAATAATACAAGTCATGATTTTTTATTCAAAATTTAATTCATAATAAACTGTTCTAGGCATTCAAATAGCCCAATAATCTGATCGCACGCAATCACTTCGCTGATAATAAATGTTATCTCTTTCAATTGTGTACACATAGGATAGCGATATCAATAAAGGAACTAATTTAAAAATTATGTTATGATAGAAATGTCCATTTATCAGTAATTTGACATTACGGATTAAAATTTAGAAAGCATTTGTCATCTTCAGCCTAGACCGTGCTTAAGTATTATTTGTGACAAATGCGTTAGATAATTTTAGCAATAAGTGATCTAATTTCAAATATGAATTTTTTATAAGTTTCTTCTGCAGTAGCGCGATCAGGCACCTTTCTTGCTACGCCACTTGGATCAGTAACTCTAGCATTATTTTTTTTAGCCATTAATATTTTGTAAGTTTGCTTTCTCAGTATGTTCTGTGTCAACCTTCTCAGCAGGGTTATCAGTCTGTTCGTTTTCATCACGGCTTGTTTGTTCTTCTTCTGTTTGACGTTTTGGAGTCTTCGAAAATGCTGGAAAACACCAAAATAATGGATTATACCGTTTTGGATTATATTTGTCACCGTTTTCTTTAGGCTTTCTCTGTTTTTTCTTTTCTATCCTGTCCTCTTAAAGATGTCTCGATTACTCTAAAATCGTTTCTCTTGGTGGTTGCCTTGAGTTACGATCCTCTATCTAGCCAGTAATTAACAAATTGACTTACTATATTGTAATATCTATCGTACTGAATAGTTCTAAATGACTTTATATAAACAAAAAAAGATTTACTAGTGATAGATTAAAAATTGAAACTGTAAACAGTTTAGTTAAACTGAGCATATCGCCTTTTGGCCAAATTTCACAAAGAAATCGAGGCTTTCTTCAGCCTACGTAAATCTTATGTAGACCAAACGGCAGTAGGAAAGTAAACAAAATATAGATTGGAGTCGGAGTCTAACTATGGAAGTATTTTACTAGAGTTATTTGAATAATACCCTACCAGTCATCATCTTCTTCTGCAGCGTAGAACAAGGTGCATCAATGAGCACGCACGCTGCTACTGATACGATTACAGTGTACACCAAATTACCAGCAAAAGTAAAGAACTATAACAAAAAAAAAATTCATTTATGTTACCAGTTCTTTTGTTTGAGTTCAAAGATTTTTGAAATCCTAGCAGATACGTACTATATTCTCCATGCTGTAGTAGAATGGCAGAGTCATGGACCCAGCATGCATGAACATAATAGAGAAGTGGAAGATATACATGGCGTATGAGATTCGGGCTATGAACTTCCACAACTTCAGTGTTAGAAACCAATTAATGGGGCCTGGAAAAAAACAGTGCAATATCAGAAAAAGTAAACATGTGGTAGGAAGAAGAATTGGCATTTACCAATTCAATTGACAACGTACTCAAGTATAAATGGATAACAAAGTACAATGTTGAAAGGCTGTCAATATTTTGTCTTAATTTGAAATGCCATATTGCTGTTTGTTGTAAAGATACTTGAAATATTGTCAGCTTGTTCATAAGATATGATTCTCCGTACATTTAGTATCACACGAAGGGTCGTGTGGACGGAATTGTGTTGGAGTTAGTTAAAGAATTTAATTTCTTACCCCCGTAGCCACAGACACAAGCAAAGATAAGCCAGCAGATTGATAACGCCCAAAGAGATTTTTCAAATGACAGGTTTAAGTTTTCAATTATTCGATTATTCCAAATAGGGTATGCTTGGTACATCGCGTATGAAGAAGCAAATAAAGCTATGAGATAGCCCGTCATGACGAGGGTCTGAAAATAACAATTTAAAATATTAGATGCTTATTTATTTTGTAACTTAAAAGTTCACAAAAGGCTTAGTAGAAGGAATCTTACCACGGGCATGTATACTTTTTTTTTGCGAACAGTATGCAAGAAGTATCCAAATATCATACCAATAATGAATGGTGGAGCTCTTATTAGGGTATTATAGTAATAATACTTGAAGAAATCTCCGCTGAAACAAGTAAGATTATGATTTGGCAGGCTCCTGTTCAAACAATTTATGCCTGGAACTAGTGATCCAAACCGAAATTTGCGCCCGCGAAGCCCGCACTTTCGGATTTATCAAAATTATCAAGTAGTTTAACTATAGGTTAAAACAAGACTTTAAAACGACTATTTTACCATTCCCCGCTATGACCATTGTTGCGACGCAGTTTTAAAAAACGGGCCAATGCAGTCGAGATCCAGTACGACAGTACTATATTTAATACAACATTTTTTTTGCGAACCCCTTTGTTTAAAAAAACCACATTGAACATACCCATCGGCGAAATCGTTAAGGAAGCAGTACACCGTATTTGCTGTCAGAGCAGCAACTAATCCAGTAGTGAAAGCAGTCCAAGCAGAGAGGCGTCCGCGCAGCACCCAGAACAAAAGTAGCGGCGAGAAGATATGCAGCTGAACGTCCACGGACACGTACCACGTTTGAGGGACGCACTGTAAAGATAGGTCACATAAGTAAAGAAGTGAAATAGAAACCGGTTTCAAAACATGGCCACAAAATTCCGCCATTTTATGTTCTTTTTAACACCTATCATATTTCCCGCTATTCAATTACTTCTCTTATCAAAATTGGTCTATCCGTTAAGTCTACGAGAGAACATAAACCTAGACCATAGACACAATTAGGTACATACGTCATATATGTATGCAAACCACAGATTTAGGTATATATAATCGAAGATGCAAACTTATTATTATAAAGGTCACCACTGACGACGTGTCCATCACTCATCATCATCACGTCGTCGCGACAGTTAGACATCACTACGTCAGTTAGTGGTAAGTACTTAAGATTGATACTTCAATATTGGAAAGCGGCCAATCTGTTTGGACTAGTTACAACCTGTACCTTACCGCAGTGTTGGATAAAAATAAATGAAGAACTGGAGTTACCATGGTCAATGGGTTAACCCAATTCTGGATGTGAAGTAGGGCAGACCACCAATACTGCCTGCAGTTTTGCACTTGGTTCCCCAGGAACCACCAGTTGGGACCGTCGGTAACTCGGAAGAACACTGAGGCCTGGAGTAGCACGACGCAGGCTAGTAGCGGAAACATGCGCAGGAGACGGTTCAGGTAGAACCAGTGGAGATTCTTGAGTAATTTCACTGGAAATAATATGAAACTTACAATGCGTAAATTCAACAGCAGCCATAACTTTCATGTTTTATGAGCTGAAGCTGATAGATCGAGCAGTCTTTTCGTCATAAAAAAGCCTGATTTTGATGATAGTCATTTTTATTAATTTTTATTTTTGAGCGGCGGTGATTGACTACTATCACGTAACAAGCTTGCTTGTCCTAATATAAAAGAGGGTTTTAACTAAAAACCTTAAAACAAAAACCTGTAAATCGAAATAAAGGGATGTATGGTAAAAATTATGTTAAGCCAAAATCTACGAAAGACTTAGCTTATAAAAAAAATTAGACGACAGCATTTCCTCCTAAAGATTAAAAAACTACAGGTTACACCTTATAAATTTCACATGAATTAATGGTTTTTTGATTAAATGAAAGTAACAGGTGTCAATAATAACCTACTTGGAGTCATTTTATTTACTGTGGTGTAAACAAGCAGCAAGCCACTCATGGTGAAAAATGTATCCACAGCGACATCAGCAGACAGCAACCAAATTGCGCGTTTTTTGCTATACCACTGTAAACATACATCACAACAACATATAAACATATATGTATAACATACATACAGGCAACGGATAATTTGCAAATCGATACATTCTGCGAATAGTTTGTCTGAGCAATAACAGGTACCTACCCAAAATATTAAAAAACCATGAAGAACATGAAGCTCTTCAATTGATTATGACCCTTATGTGTTGTTTATTTTATCACCCTCGTTTTATTATGAAGATAAATCGAAGCTTAAATAAGAGGTTACTTCACGAGTCTCTTCTACCAAATACATATATACCAAATGTGTTTCGAAAACAATAATAGGTTTAAAAATATCATCAAGTTACTTATTAAAAAAAAAACTAAGGCGATGAAAAACAACAGGTACGATTTAAATTAAGTAATTTGAAGGATATTTTGTCTGGTTGGCTTCTTAAGTAGAATGTATCAATTAATTTTAAACATAGAATTACGATGGTGTTTATTACCTCGAAAAATTCAACTACATTCATCGCATACAAGATAAGGTAGTTTGAATACACGTGACCCAATATGATCCATAAAATTGATAAGGACCTTATGCCATCCAGGCAATCAAGGGACCCAGGGTTTTCCGTAAAAGTCACGAGGCGATTCATGTTTGTGTAGACAGAAAAGCAGCAATAAATTTTGTTGGCTTTTTTAGTATCTGTAATGTAAACAAAGATTTAGATAATAGTTTCGTATCTTAAGTGACGTTACTTCATGCTGAAATCTAAGATAATCTAAGGTTGAACAAGAATTGTAAGTTTGCGTACCTTTTTTGAGCATAATTATATGATAAAGATCATATCCAGTGCTTAATACTGTCAAAAATCCGATGATGGAAAAGATAACGCTGAAATATAAGAAAGTAGTATAAAGTAATTAATATAGTATAAGTAACAACTTTTGCCTAGGTATTAATTTGGCTAGGTGAATGCAATAATGAAAATGCTCCAATGCTCAATGATGCTTCCATGAA
Source organism: Ditula angustiorana (assembly GCA_963691745.1). NCBI lineage: Eukaryota > Metazoa > Arthropoda > Insecta > Lepidoptera > Tortricidae > Ditula > Ditula angustiorana. The sequence goes on along the minus strand of OY829481.1, from coordinate 4,833,054 downwards.
CATCAATGGGAAATAAAGACGAGCCCTGCAACCAACCCATGTTAGCAATGTTTTTCTACGAAGCGTGCGGTCCGCGGCGTGCGCCGCATACAGTAGCCATATTCACCGTAGAATTAATTTACTTCTGTAAACGTAACATCGTGAAATAAGTACTAAGATAAATCGTGGAAAAATATAATACTAACGCGGCAGCATAATCAGCTCCCGCTAACGGCTTGTCATTAGGCAATCGGCAGTACTGCTCAGTGACTCCAAACGGTACGAGGGAGTTGTTCACGATTGGACCCAAGACGTTGTCCACTGTACAAGATTTGGGTATACAAAGAGCCAGCGAAAACGGCACTGTATTAAATATGCGTCCATTATTCCACAACCTGAAAGTTTATTAATATGAACATTTTGAATGAATTAGATTTGGTACATACATCCTGTCATTGTTGGAAACTTGTTGAAAGAAAATACGAAAAGATGCCTGTACTAATAATCAATTAGGAGGGCGGGGGGGGGGGGGGGGGGGGGGCTACAGGCTGGCGAATCTCTTCCTCTCACTTTCCATTAGGTGATCCGCACGTTCACTACTATGGAATGCAAACAATGTTACACAACCAAATCGCGACCCACCAAAAATGTGACGTCCGCTGGTGGACTCCTTTCTGTTTGATGTGACCATCGGTTACGACCCTATTAATAAGGGTCGTAACTTATAGGGTCGTAAATTTTCGATTAAGGATAATGACGACTGCCGGATGTAGCCGCCGTACTGGTGTGACGTATACGACGTCAGCCGACCGGATCCGATTAAAACTGATAAGGCCATATCAGTCGACCAGACCGACCGGTGGAATTGCGCTAAAAAGTAAGTTGGAAAGGACAAAAAAGCTGTACTTCTATACAAAGTTTGTTTCGACAATGTAGTGATGTAGCAAATGTATAATGTATTTATTGCAACACAAAAAAATACGAAACGTAAGTGAACTAGGTATATTTTGGCTATTAGTTAGTCGCCGCTTGCAATACCTTGTACATTTGCTATATTGCTGCAATTTCCCAAACAAATACTTTTTAAGATTATAGGCTTGTTTAACTCTTTTCAGTTCAGTTTTACGTAGTCGGTTTTTTATAATTGTTTTAGAATCAAGTTTTTTAAACTTTAATAATTAAACTTAGTGTTAATACGTAGATGCCAAAATTTCATTAATAATATTACTTTACTATATACCTTATACAAATGTAGTACCTACAATTGTTTACCTTAGGCATTATTTAATTTTATACAGTAAACTATTTTCCGTGGGGTTTTCAATAAACAATATTTCTGTTCTGGTACCCTGATCAAGCTGGCCCATTTTTGAAAAACTCTCTATAATTTTTTCCGGTTCTTAATTCGGCGTTAGCGTACTATGATCTCAGATGTGGCAATATAAATTATCTAAGGTATAAATAACAAATATTATACAGACATGCTATTGTCAATCCTTGCTAATCTGCTAAGTTTATGAATAATCAGTTCATATTTTTTCAGCTCTTCAGTGGTCTGTGATATGTTCAGTTTTCTCCAAGAAAGTTGTTCGGACCAAGATTGCTCCGAGAACAGTGGCACATTTATCTCTTCTTGCCCCGTTAGGCCGATCATGCAGTATTTCCCTTCTACCCTGCCTGCTTCAGTCTCCTGGTCGATGCGGAGACACTGGTGATAGTTGCCGAGACTGACGAGGTTTCCCATCAGCAATCCTTGTGGAATGCGAAAACTGGCATCGTAAACTGTAAGTAATCAATTAAAAACATTCATACACTGCTAAAACATAACCATTCCTTTTGGCTTTGCCGTAGTCGGGTAAAAAGAAGAAACTAAAATAACTAGACACTACAGTGGATCTAAGTTTAATTTATCCCACCCTGCGTCTCTGTTAAATTACGGTCATACGAAAGGGACGCACAATACGCACATGGGGATAAAATCAGATAAACTACTACTACTACTACTACTACTATGACTTGGCCGGTCATATTAAGGCCACAGCTTAGTAAAACCAAAGGCAAAGTGTTGAATAGACTGACAATCACATTAAAAATATCGTGGTTGACCTATATATACATATGTATGTAGTACCTATGTTTAACTTGGCGGTTCTTCTTAGCAGAAACTTCCATTTTCCGTAGCGTTTATCTACACTAATATAATAAAGAGGAAAACTTTGTTTGTTTGTTTTTTTGTTAGTTTGTTTGTATGTAGGGGGTAATCTCTCTCAAAAATTCTTTCACAGATACAAAGCTAAACTATTCTTGACGGACATAGGCTACTAATTTTACGTGAACGAAGTCGCGCGCGTCCGCTAGTAATAGATATTTTAAAATTGGACAGCGATCCAATTTTATCATAGTTTAGCGTTGTATTTAAAATATTTATTATTAAAAATACATTATTAGTATAAGTTTCTTGTTGATAATTCTCTATCTACACTAATATAATAAAGAGGAAAACTTTGTTTGTTTGTTTTTTTGTTAGTTTGTTTGTATGTAGGGGGTAATCTCTGGAACTACTGAACCGATTTCAAAAATTCTTTCACAGATACAAAGCTAAACTATTCTTGACGGACATAGGCTACTAATTTTACGTGAACGAAGTCGCGCGCGTCCGCTAGTAATAGATATTTTAAAATTGGACAGCGATCCAATTTTATCATAGTTTAGCGTTGTATTTAAAATATTTATTATTAAAAATACATTATTAGTATAAGTTTCTTGTTGATAATTCTCTAAAACTTGTAGTCTATTAGGCCACTGAATGAAACCCGATATAAATAAAAATGAAGCAAGTTAAACCAAAGCTTGTCGAAATATAATTTGATACTCACACTCAAATGACCTCATGCTGCCTAACTGTTCCCTACACAACTCCTGATCCAGCACATCCTGGTACAGATCCTCATCAAAAAGGCCTTCCCGTGCCCCAGCCCCCCCAATTATACCTAACACACCAAGCACTAGCCACATACAAGTCATTGTACGTGTACAGATTTAACACTAATTAGGATTTCGCACTCAAATCCTCGTCGATACTTAGAGATAGGCATTAATCGATTTTTTGATAACTTCATTATAGATAGATAAGTTACTTGTTATCGGTCGTGTCAAGTTGTACCAAAAATTTAAGAGAATAAAGTATTTAAGTGACTTCATAGCATGTTTTGTTAATTTGATTTAATTTATGTTTAAATTTTATTAAATTTTATTTAATTTTGATAAAAAGGGAACTCTCTTAGTAATGGAAATTTTATTATGTATTTAATTTAATGGATTTGATTTGTTGTTGTTTTTTTAATTTCATTAATTAATTAAATCTGAATTTAATTTTAGTTGAATTTCTTAATTGCTCACCCTAATTTATATTTAAGTACCTATACTAGCATGAGGTCTGGGTCAAGTAATGAACTAATGCATAATTATGGATCTTGTTATCTGAAATAAATATGTATTTTTCATTAATTCATTCATACATAGCTCTCTTATGGACTCCTCCGGGGCGAAGAGCAGTGCTTGAGCCGGTGCACCCTGGTCAATGATTTCTTAGCCTGTATGTTGGGAAATCATTAAGCATTGGCTAATAACCCGACGGTCCCAAACTGTATAATATTGTACTAGGTACTGATGTTGGTAAAAGCTGCTGATGCTGATTCTATGAAAAATAAGAGATTTCAGAGCTATAAAGGAATACTTTATTCAGTTTATTAAATTGTACAATGAAATCTGTCCAAGAATATCAGCAATTTAGCATTTCCTATTCAAAGTTTTATACCCCATTTCACGTCCCCGAGTGTCAGTGTCAGTTTATCCAAATCAGTTTAGCCGTTACGCGTTTAAGTCGGTCTGATGGACAGATCGCCTTTCGCATTAACACTAGTTTGGATGATTTTATTTTTTTGGTCGCATCCACTGACCCGCCTTTCTTTTTAAAATTGCCTCTTCACAAAAACCGTTTCACAGACCGATTCACTTCACAAACTGATCATTTGGCAAAATGCATTTTTTCTGAAAATGTAAACTATTCAGGATTTTTTTCAGGACCATCGTGCAGAACCTTATTGGTTAGATTAGGTTTGTTTCATTAAATATGTACAATTTTGGGAATAAAAGCATTTTGTGAAATGAATCAGTTTGTGAAACGGTTTTTGTGTAATGATGGTAAACCAGATGGGCCGTGGAAATTGGACAGGAACAGTATGTCTCCACAGCTTGCATCCATCCTGTATAAGCGCCCGATAACATTGTGATTTCGTGGTCGTACGAGTGAGTGAGCTATGAACCAAGGTTACCATTATTTGGATAATAATATAAATTCATTATTAGTATTTAAGTAAGTTTATTTATTTTGTACATATATTTAAATTAAAGCTTACGCTGTCTTTCTTTATTAACATTTAATGAGGTTCTTTAAATATCTATTTACATTATATTCGGCTTTATTCTCACAAACATATTATGTATACATGTTTAAGAAGGGATGACATTAGTTTTGTTTTCAGGCGTTGTTGTTGCAACGCTTTTCAGCGTAGGCGTCGACTTTTCAGATGGATTTAACGCTGAAAACAAATGATAAATACTTTAACATCGAGGCAATAACTACGATCTATTAGTCTAGAAACATTAAATCAAATATGCAATTTCTAGTAATGTAGGGCTGCCGTGCTTGCGGCTTATTCTGTATAAATTTAAGCTACACACCTGAGGAAAGCCAGGATCTTATAGTATATCTACCAAAGCAAAAGATAAAGCGTCTTTAGTTTCTGATGGTGAAATGGCCTCAAGATATCATTGAGTTATTGTGTTGGTAGTTCCTAAACTGATCTTTCTTGCAGTCTGTACAATAGCTCGTCCGGTCGGCAGCACGGTTACGAACGTCTACAAGCCACGGTAAGTGTTTAACATCGAGAGAGCAAAATAAAACTTATTTAAAAATGTACGAGTATTACCAGACATCATCATTTTCTGTAGCGTAGAGCAAGGCGCGTCAAATAGCACGCATGCTGCTACCGAAACGATCAACGTGTATGCTGTCACACCAGCAAACGTCAGGAACTAAAACAAATTAACAGCTATTGTAACATTATGTAGGTGTTCTAACACGGTTTTTAAGATTTAGAATAGAAGATAAGAAGAAAGTGCATTCAAAAGTATTTAAAAAGGAGAAGTCTACATAACAGGGAAAAATATCCGTAAAAGGCTAATTCCGGTGTTTCTTACCCGCGTGTAAAAAGAAAAGAAAGAGCGGTTTGTGGCAATTTTTGTTAATATTTTTTTAAGGTTGGGGAACAGGTTACCATAAGGTGAAAAGAAAAAAAATGTCTAATCTCTATCAATGAAACTGACACATGAAAGAACAATAAACGATTTTTTTCTCGAGCCAGTCAAACTTTCTGAAATTCACCCTAAGAAGCTTGTCCTTAAGAAACAAAACTTTCCTACAAAGCAACTCAATATGGATGCATGAACATTGGATACATTTTTAAAAACCTATGGTAGGTATAAAAGTGACACTTACTATATTTTCATTACTATAGTAAAAGGGCGAAGTCAAGGAGCCAGCGTCCATGAACATTATAGTGAAGTGGAAAAGGAACATGGCGTATGAGATTCGAGCTATGAACTTCCATATCTGCAGCGACAGGAACCAATTGATGGGACCTGGAATAAATAATGCATTACAAAATTGTAAGCCAAATAAAAATACCTCATTAGTAGATAATAAGTTTTATTGTTCGACACAAAGTTGAGGACTGGTGGAGGACTAGTTAAAACTTGTTTAGGAGAAAGAACTTAGAGGTTCTGGTTCACTTACCTCCATAGCCGCAGACGCACGCAAAGATCACCCAGCAAACAGATACCGCCCACAGAGATTTTGTAAGGGCAAAGTTCAAGTCAATGATGATTTCACTCTCCCAATTAGGATATGCTTGGTACATAGCGTAGGAAGAACTTAATAAAGCTATCATATAGCCCAAGGTGACGAGAGTCTGGAAATTACAAATATTATACAATTTAGATGTTAATTATTTAAGATGTTTAATTATAGGCATCAAGTTATGCTAGCGGGTTCTTACCGTTGGCATTTGAAATGTCTTTCTTCGTAGGAGGTGCTGGAAGTATCCAAACAGCATACCAATCACAAATGGCACAGCTCTTATCAACGGATTCTGGTAGTAATATTGATACTGAAATCCTCTGCAAAAGACAGTACCTTTATAATATTATACGGTGAGGTTTAACTACTTCGAAATCACGAAGAAAAAAATTTAAATAAAATTAATAAGACGATAGTTTTATTCCAAAATCAAGATGGCAGAATTAAGTTTGTTCAAATAAAATATTGCAATTATGAAGCTTAGGAGCTATTACCCACGCTGGATTATTAAAGCATTTTACGGGAGAAAAGTATACTATGTTTTAATCTAGGACATGATCTATCTGCTAAATTTCAAGCTCTTAATGTGTGATTGAGGAACAAACATCCAAATATCCAAACATTACTTTTACATTTATAATATGACAGCATCGTAAATATTAAAGTTTCCCCATACCTACGTTGTTTTTTCTACCGTAATGTGACTTATCACATTAGTGCTTGTTAGACTAAATAATCTTACAAGCCTTTTTTCGTATGTTATACAAATTTTCGTAAACTTACGGGTCAGTGAGATCGGTTAGGAAGACAAACACCATATTTGCTGTCACAATAGCGATCAATCCGATTGTAAGGGCTCTGAAAGCTGACCGGCGGCTGCCCAGACACCAAAACAGAAGAAGCGGTAAAGCGATATGGAGCTGTATGTCCGTCGACAGGTACCACGTTTGAGGAATACACTGAAAAGTAACCGTATCATTATGAAACCACTATGGACATTTATATATAGACTATTCTAAGACGGAAATAGTGATTTAATGACAGGGCACACAGGTCGCGATTTTGAGATTTTTGATCATGCTTCGAAAACAACCTTCGAAATGCTATGATGCATTGTACTTCTTTTCTCATGGCGATCAAATGAACAGATCTTGAAATACGACCATTACATTTTTTTTTGTGTCTTTGGGTAATGTTAAATATTGTACAATCATTGTTAATTGATCTATTAGATTACCTGTTGGAAAGGATTGACGAAGTTTTGAATGTGTAGGAGAGTGGACCACCAATACTCTCTGCAGTTTTGCACTTGGTTCCCTATTGTCCACCAGTCCAATTATGGAAAATTAAACTCTGAAAAAGAAAGTAAAAAAGCTATTAGTTTTATATATATGTATAATACACCTAGATTAATGATATGCTAAATTGCAAAATGTTAAGTTAACAATTACATAACATAGTGTGACGGAAAGACAATGGGAGCCGTCATCCCTCACAGCCCTTTTAGTAGAGGACCATCAATTAGACCGAAAAGTAGCCTGTTGAGCGTCATGACCTTAAACCCCTTTTATACGTATTCCCATGACAGATGGTTCGGATTTGTTATTGTCAACTTTCAAATCATACAAGTCGCTATTAGCATAATATGTGTATACATAATTATACAACGGGTAACAAGCGGACATTTCAATAAGGTTAATAAAAAAACAGTAAAGAGTTGTAACAAGCCAGATTTGTTTTTCATGCTACTGAAGGAAACATGCTCGTAGAACACGGCAATGAATATTGAAAGACATACTCGTAATAACAGCAATTAGTCTTTACTTACTTAACTGGACGAAGATGTTTTTTGTGAGCTATTAGGATGCCCGCTTGTCACTTACTCAATGGGTTGGGTGCAACATTTGAGACAAACAGCACCTGCTATAGTAGCACGCTAGCGTTTATCGCGTATGTAAACGATCGGTCCCTCTCGCACACGCGTACTGGTTTGAACGGGATAAATGCTTTATATGTCATCGACAAAAGCTAGCGTGCTAGGCCCCCTGGTAATGGAACAACTCCTACAGTTTTAATGAAAATACTATTTAAATACATATTCTGTCATCATGGTTGTTTTAAAATAGCATGTTGCTTGGAATATTACTATAAAACAATTGTGTTATAGGTCACTAGATACTCACATAGCGACATAATCTGCTGCTGAGAATGGCTTGTCGTCGGGCAATCTGCAGAACTCTTCAGTGTAACTGAGGGGTACTGGAGAGACACTGGCCAGTGAGCTCATCACGTCTTCCACAAAACAAGCCCTGGGTATGCAAATAGCGAGTGACAGCACCAAATTATCTAGAATTCGTCCACTGTGTGCGTGTCTAGCCTGAAAAATGTTAGAAATTTTATTTTAAACGTGTGAGATGTTTTTGCGTGTTGTTTTTTCTGTTATTGTGTTCGTTTACTCGCTGCTCAGCGATAAGACTGCTTGATGATGATGAATATGTTGTAAAACCATGTCTGTATTTTTTATCTTTTGTTTACGTGTGTGAATCAATCTAGTTTATTTGTTGTTATTATTGTTGTTATTCCGGGCTAGTACACTCTACAACGGAGTACCTACATAAAAATTGTATTGACCGTGATTGCCCCAAAAATAACGTTAAGGATGATATCAAAAAAAACCTAATTTCGGTAACGGAAGGTATGCCTTGGGATTTTCACTTCAATTTTGAAATATCGTCTACTACAAATCGTAAAACTAAATACTAGTAGGTACTTACATTAGATTTTGTGATCTGGCCATTTCGTCAACTTTAGACATAACTCCTATATATTTCTTCATATCCCTCATTGACTCTGAAATGTTCAGAGCACTCCACGTGGTGTCTGGCCACGAACTTCCAGTTAGCACTGGAATATCCACCGTATCGGTGGCTAAGCTGACTTTCATCATGCAATATTTGCCTTCCACCGAGCCTGCTTCATTCTCTTGATTAATTTTGAGACACTGATGGTAGTTTCCGAGACTTGAGTAAGTATTCCTTGTGGTATTCGAAAACTGGCATGAAACTGAAAATAACAAATGATGCAGTGTTTTGAGGATTACTATGAGGGTTTTTTAAATTACATTTTGGATCAAAACAAAATAAAAATTTGTACCTACACATGTTAAGTGAAGACTGAAAATTAAGTTTACTAGGAATTAATGAACTCTATAGTTGTTTTGTAAAGACTCTTCAGTCTTTACAAGACATCAGTTCATTAACTCCTACCAAACTTAATTTTGGATAAAGAATAGATTTTCTTTATATTTCTTCACATCGTGTTCGGGGAGACAAAATATTTTTCAAAATCGACAAATTTTGATCATAGTTATAAAAAATAGTGATGATGATCAGATGATAATGATGATAGAAACAGGGTGTTTTAAATTATCTGCGTCAATAGAGATAAAGTCACATTCAAGATATTTCGAAAAGAACTGTCAGATCCCTTTGAAATCTGTATTGTTTTTCTTATTTCGAATGTAAGATGAATCTCAATCAACGCGAGAGTTGGACTCTTTGCTCGCTTCGGTAGAAATTTACCTATCTGCCAATTGTAAAACTATCATATTCGCTAACTGGTACAGTTCAAGTTAACGGAAATTTTAATGCTTATACAGACGTATGGTATGCCTACTTCAAAGAAAAAATGGCATGGACTTTGAATGTACATAATATACGTTTAATACTACAACAACATTTACTAACTTATATTCAAATGGCCTCATGTTGGCTAATTGTTCCCTGCACAGCTCCGCATCTAACACATTTTTGTAGAGATCGTCGTCAAAAAGACCTTCCCGACTCCCGTATGTAATGCCAAACGCACTTATCAAAACAATTACCAACTTTAGACTAATCATTGTATTTCTACTCCAGTTGGCGATGAACTAATTACAATCGATGCTTATTTATAGTCCTTCAAGCTACCGAGATAGGAATTAATCACTGTTCTTAGTTATCCAACTCTGATAATAATTTATCTGATCATATTTACTAATATGATAAAATGATTCATTGATTTCTGAGTCACAGTCATCAAATTATTTGTCACTTTTTATTATTTTTGGACCATTCATTCAAGCTCTCTTTTATACTATGTCTAGGTAAAGCACCACTGGTATCGACGTAGTAGCCACCGACGCCGCCCGTAGTGGAAACCATAAATTGTATGTAACTTTAAACCAATAAACCGATTTTTTTTCCGTTTGTATTTTTAAATGTTTAAACATTCAAATTATTTAATTAAAATGCTATGCAATAACAACACGAAGAAAATGTAGGGTAATGGTAGGACTCGAACCAGCAATATCAGCATTCCGTGCCTTGCGTTGTACTGTGGCGAAACTGGCACACGCAAGGCACGGAATACTGATGTTGCAGGTTCGAGTCCTGCCATTACCCAAATTTTTCTATTTGTTGTCATTGCAAAGCATTTTACTACATTTATTTGAATAATTAACGATATTTGATGGCAGAAGCTGAAATTTTGGGTTAGAATGTTGTTTAGTTCTAAGATAAGCAAGGATGAATACAGTTTACCAGTCGATTGCGGTATTTTGAATTGCAAGTAGTTTCACTCTTTTTGCTCCTTCTAAATTGTTAACTTTTTAGTAGATAGTAAGTATTGTATGTTGTAAAAAAACCAGAAAATAACTATTTTGCTAATTACTTAACTTGAACGCGTCGATGGCATAGTGATTCGTGATCACAACGCAAGGTACCAAATTTAATCCCCAGCGGTCACCAATGACTTTTTTTAGTTATCCAACGCACTTACGGTAAATGAATTTGTAACCAAAGTCCTATAGGACTAGTTTCCCTGTTGTAAAGATTAAGGAGGTCAGGTGCCAGTCGCTGCAATGTCATAATAGGGCCTGACAAATCGGGGACATTGATCTAAGGGTTCCCCGGATTCAGAAATGCAAAAAGTACCAGCAGGGCAATATAAAATATCGCAAATAAACAAATTTTTCATTGTGTCTGTATTTCTATTATATTTGTTTTTATATCACTATTTTAACTATTTTTGTTTTATAGTACCTATTTTATAGGTGTCCCTTGGGCGCATGCCTGAATTAAAACCATACCATGTTATTCATATAATTTCATTTAATCATAGTAGAGAGTCTTGGGCTCCTGGGGCATGTGACCTCTTATTACTTTTGTAGCTTTTTATTTGGAAGCTAAGAAATGACTGAGTTTTGTCACTTTACAGAGGTTTTAAGGTTGTAATCCAAAAGAAGACATACACACAAGAATAATTCTACCTTCTGGCGGCAGTCGGGTAAAAAGTAGAGTTGTGGCTTTAACATTTCTTATAACTATAACAGAATAAGAGGTAACATTTAACAGTCAATAGGTAACTAAACGTTTCGTAAACTACATTTATATAAAATAAATTAACGACACCAAAGACTTAAAAATAATAAACTTTTCTTCCTATGTTAAGACTATAACTGTGTGTACCCACCGCTCTCCGTATAATCGGCGATAACGTTTTTCAGCCGCTAAACCTTAACCTATAGCCATGGTTATTTTGTATGTTTTAATTATGCTTGAGAACTAAGTTTGTATGTTTTGATTTTTTAAATATTATTTATAGTTTCAAAAATATGCAATCAAAAACAAAACTTGTAAAAAAAACCAAGTCTCGCAACTAAGTTCTCTACCGTAAAAAGTTGTGAGATCCATGTTATACCAAGTCGGTTGGCTTATTCAGTCCCTAATTAAGGGACCTTCTGTCTTAAGTTATTATGTAATTAGCTAATCTAACATCTTGTAGTGACCACATTAATATCAAAAATCTTTTATGTTTAAATAAAATAGATTGACTTGGCCATCGCATGAAAACACAATGCCTATACCTATTGCCGCCATTTTCAACAGCCATGTTAATCATAGTGGTTATATTATCTTTGATGTAAATGGTCCATCGTACAAGTGGCAGGGCACATGGGACAGAGTGAGACAGGTTTAATGGACAGGACACCGAGCCAGCTGTAAAATACCACTTGTATTTTTTTCTGCATTTTCTCATTTTCATTCTTACAGCTTTTTTAATGTGCTGGCATTTAGCTACTTTACGGCCGTTTATTTAACTAAATTAAAACTTATTTCTAACTAAGATTCTCTTTCGCTTCAACCTCTTGTGGGCCTGACTCAGCTTGTTCCGTAGTCTTGAGTTTCGAAGATGGCGCCAAAGCTAGAAATAAAAAAGATAAATTAAACATGAATATTAATATTTAGTAAATATTTTTATGAAGAATTGTAACTCAGGATATAAGTGTCGAATTTTTAATAAGACAGGAGATATGAGGGATGTTTGAATGAGTTATTCGATGAATAAATGTTATCCAACAATAGAAAAATTTACTGTTTTGCTTCAAATTGAATAATGTAACAAGCGCTTCAAAAAGGTGGTTAGTTAGCTAACAGTTTCAACTCAATAAACTCTCTGTAATAAAATGAAGATACTAAAATGCTTCCGTTCAACATACCATCAACCTCAATTAAATGGAACAGATATATTGATGAATTATTTATCATAATACAAAGATAAGCAAATTTTTCAACGCAAAAACACCGGTGTCCATAGTTTTTAAACCATAATCATTCAAGATAAGCAAAATAAATCTACTTCCTCGTAATTCTTATGATATCATACCTACTATCATTCTAATTCCACTTGAGAATTTTCGATTTTTTTTATTCCTGTGCATGCTAGTACGAATCATTACGACACGACGTAACTAAGGTGTGTCCATCTAAGGAACTTGCAAACTGTGTAAACAAAGGACGTAACTTTGTTTTGTCACTGTTTCTCGTTGAATTTTCACACCACCTCATCAAACACCACTGAAACCATACACTGTTGAAACGGTTGTTATCGTAAATTACAAAAGCATAAAATATATAACTGTATCTTAAATATTTCATTAAAAGTTTAAAATCGTTCTTTAGTTAGGTTTTTAAGACCAAATGGAATGGCGTTTTTGTTTCTTTTAAATTCTACAAACATCTATGATAGGCAGTGTTGCGACGAGGTTGCGACTAAAGTTGGTGATAAATTAAAGCGGCTACACACTACCCAACTCACGCTCTGTACATGCCGACGCGGTTGTATGTACTACGCGGTAGTTTGACAATTTTATATTTCAATAAATACCTGCACTCAGATTAATAGATTTGCGTCTTCCTTCCTTTCCTACCATGACGAGTTAAACCCAATTGAACTGATATGGGCACAGGTAAAAGGTTACGTTGGGCGGAGAAATATAACCTTCAAGATGCCAGAATTAAAGGTTTTGTTGGCAGCAAGCTTGTCGCGAATCAGAGCAGTGGAAGAAATGCGTGGGTCACTAAAATGAAAAATTTAGACGGCATGATATAACGGCACCTTTTATCTTAAATATTGGTGATACATCGTCATCAAGTACCGATTTTTCTTCTGATCGTGATAAAACAAATTAAAAATAACTACCTACTTGTTTCTTACTTTCGGTATTTTATTATTCGATATCTTTTGACATAAGGGAATAAGTAAGAGTCTTGCCCATCACTAGTAAATTCATCATTCAGAGACAATTTCAATATGGCGCTTTGTTTACATGGTTAGCAAGTTCCATAGATGGATTCTTTTAGCTACGTTGTTCAATGCATCTCTCTCCTACTGAGATAGAGAGAGAGAGAGAGAGACGCTCTGAATTACGTAGCGAGTTAAGAGTGTAGTAAACATCTCGGTGCTCTGTTTGAAAGTTCAAATAATGACTGGTTACCATTGAGTAGCATTTTTGTCAACGTGGAACAAGGCACGTCTATGAGTATACACGCCACCGTAGATGTGATGATTGTATACACCATGATGCTCGCAAACACCAGAAACTGTGAATAAACATATTCTAAATCATAGACAGCCGGTATACGTCTTTCAAGCCCTATAGAGTTGACGGACTCGAATACTAAACACTTTTGATTAAAGACTTAAGAGGAGTGTGAACCCACCGCTCTTCATACAAACGGCGATAACGTTTTCCACCCTCTAAACCTATAGGCATGGTTTTTTTGTATGTTGTCATCATGTCCTAGAACTGGGTTTGTATGTTTTGATTTTTTAAATATTCTTAACAGTTTAAAAAACATTGACGCTTTTTTGTTTTGTATGAAACTCCTAAAATGCAAATATTGTCAAATCTCTGTAGAATATAAAAAAATCAAAACATACAAACCAAGTTCTAAGGCATAATGACAATATACCTACCTAAAAATCATTGCCAAAGATTAAGGTTTAGAGGGTGGAAAACCTTATCGCCGTTTGTATGGGGAGCGCGTTTTGGGGCTGGGTTCACACTCCTTTTAATTAGGCTGACTTGCTTGCACCAAGAAATTAATTGTGTGTGAGACCCATACAAGATCTGACAATTTCCTGTTTCGAACATATTTAACTTTTTGGTCCTAGTCAGTGTAAGAAAATCATGAATTGAAAAATTTGATTCAAAACTTACTATACTTCCCACGCTGAAGTAGTAAGAAGCGACGTTTGAGCTGGCGTGGGCCCATATTATGGAGTAGTGTAACAAGTACATCGCATAAGAGATGCGAGCGATGAACTTCCATATTGTTAGCGACAAGAACCAGTTGATGGGACCTGAGAATACAAATAATAAGATTCATAATATAGCTGTCTGTATTGTGTATTTATTCCGTGTGGAGTGAGTAGGTTGTGTTCGAAAACATTTATATCTATATCGCACGGTATGTATGCAGCACTTTTGTATTTGAGTATTGATACTCACGTTACTTATACGTGGAGTAGTAAGGCAATTTGTTCCAATTTATTGGGACACAATAATGATGAAAAGTGAGTAACTGAGTGTGTTAATTTTTTACTAAGAATAGAATATCAATTTATATACTAACCTCCATATCCGGTAGCGCAGACAAAAATGATCCAACAAACATATAAGCCCCAGCCGAGTCTGACAAAGGAATTGTTAAGGTTGATCACAACCTCACTCTCCCAGTCGCGGTAAAAAGAGTAGAGGCAATATAACGACAGTGCAGACGTTAGAATATAACCAAGTCCTACGAGCCACTGAAACAAGAAAAGTTAAGATAGATTTTGGAATTGCACTTATACATTTTTAGGGTTCCGTAGTCTCAACAAGGAATTAACCTTTATACTCGTAGTTTCGCTATGTCCGTCCGTCCGTAGCTTAGCTCAGAATCTTAGTACTAGAAGCGGTAATTTGGCATGTATATGTATATTGGTCACGCCGATAAAGTGGTAAAATAAAATCTTGCCATTTTTTAAGGTATAGTTGCAGGCAAACAACTTGAGCATAAATTGAGTGGAGGGAATAAGTTTGCGCATACACATTTGTTACGGCTACTGCGCAGTCAAGGTCAAAGCTCAAGTCGTTTGCCGCGAACTGTACAGCGCGTAAAGCGAGGAGGTTTTTTTTCTCATCTAATCCATGCTGTGGGGTATCATTAGATAGGTCTTTCAAAATTATTGCGGGTTCTCTCAAACAACTTTTCGATTGAAGGATCCGTTTGTGAAATATTAAGCTTTAAAGTGCTAATTTTCGTTAGACTCATCAATCGAAGAAAAATTACACGCAGACAGTCAGTGAGCGAACCTTAAGATTAAGATGTACTTACAATTGATAGTTTAAGTTTTTTTCCTCGCAATGTATGTAGGATATACCCAAATGCCATTCCCACTAAAAACGGCGGCGATCTCGTCAGTGTGTTTTGATAATAGTAAACGTCAAAAGAATACCTGAAAAACAAATGAAATATGACAGTGGTAATATATAAACTATAAGTGGTAATATATAAGTGTGGTAGATATATATACTTCCTAATCCTAGAGTTTTTCCAAGTTTCCTTCATTTGGGTTGTGATTTGGGGTACGCTTTTGATCATTATTCTAGATTTAGCAAGTCAAGGTTACTACGTAGGAGCCACTACCATTTTAGCTCCGTAACCCCCGTGACAAAGAAACGAGATTGGCAGGATGTTATACGATCAGTTCTACAAATGTGTACATTGGTTCCTTTACGATGCTTTCTCTCATTTTATTATATTATAAGAGCGTTGATTAATAATGTACAACGTTAGAAAAACTCATTGGTACCATGGTGGCTTTTGCATTTCAAACCTCGACCTATTTTAGGCCACTAATGCTCTCGACACTTAGTTGTTGATGATAATTACCATTCAGCTGAAAAATCTTTGAGGAAGATATAGACTGTGCTAGCGGTCAACGCTGCTATCCCTCCTATGACGAGTCCGCTCCACGCAGACCGGCGACTGCCCAGCAGCCAAAACAGGATCAGCGGGGAGAGGACGTGCAGTTGTACATCCACTGACAGGTACCACGTTTGAGGAATACACTAAAATATAGTTAATTTGTAATATAATGCCATAATCACTATTCAGTTACAATTTCATCAACGATCAGTTGGTCTTAGCAACACCAACAAATGGACCATAATGGCAAATTTCAATTAAATCATAAAATGCTTTAACTATTTACATATTCTTACATGGTCAAGGGGGTTGGTTATATTCTGAATATGCAGAAGCACTGTCCACCAATATTCGCGGCACATATCCACAAAGTATCCCATGTAACCCCAGTCCACGCCGTCGGCTACATGGTGGAACACGGACGTTTGCAAAAGCACGGCGCAAGCTAGAAGCGGGAACATCCGTAGCAGACGATTCAAGTAAAACACATGAAGATTTTTCAACAGCTGCACTGAAATTAAAGATTAAAAATTAATCACAAGAATGGTCAATTAAATCAAAAACGCACAAATTGATATACCAACTTTGTTTCATTTTTTTGGTAGCGGTATAGACCAGAAGTAGACCGCTTAGAGCAAAGAATGTGTCCACAGCGAGTTCCGCCGATGTGAGCCAAATGTTTCTTCGTAATTCTCCCCACTGTAAGAAATCTGAATTGGTTTTAAATGAAAAGATACTAGTACTTAAATTAATGAAAGAAATATGCCCGTTCTCACATTCAGAAGGTCTATAATATTGGCAGTGTATTTGCTTAAGTAGTTGATGATCAAGTGGCCGATGATGACCCATATGATGGAAATGGATCTGATGCCGTCGATGCAGTCAATGGCTCCTGGGGTGTTGTTGAACGTCAGAAAGGTTTTGGTATTCGTGTACACGGAACAACACCGAAGCAACACGCTGCCATCGGCAAGATCTGTGCACAGAATAAATAAACGTTATAATTATTACGTTTAACATCCTTAATCGGGTTTCAAATACAAGACTATATTATTTACCTTTCTTTGACAAAAACCGATGCCAGATATCATATGCTGTACTTAGTGTTGTTAGGACTCCAATCACCGAGAAGATAGCGCTGAAAGTAAAATATAGTGATTGTACTTTCCGTTGCTATCGCGTATATTGCAACGAATCTAGTTCTCGTAATTTCAACCCCTTGCAGATCTCAAGTTCACGGGTAAACTGAGAATACAACAGTCAATAACGTTATAGTCAAAAGTACTCATTTTACAAAAATAACATTCAGAATCTGAAATCACTTAAGTTCATGCGATGCACCCCTTTCAACTAAACAAATAATAACAATAGTTGCAAAAACTAAAGATCCAAAAACTCTTGTATGTCTGTTTTATTTCAGTTTTAGAAAAATATTAATATCATTGGCTTTAGAAGGTACTTACATGGCAGTATAATCAGCTGCAACCAAAGGTTTGTCGTTAGGCAATCTGCAGAATTCTACGGCGTAATTAAAGTTGACGATTGGATTTTCCAAAAGTGTCCCCAATGCGTCCTCCACAGTACACGTCTTCGGTATACACACGGCCAACGAGAACTCAAAGTCATTCAAAATCGGGATTACATTAGTTCTGAAAATTTAAGCATACTCGTACTTAGACAAAATAATGAAAGTTTTCTCAGTAAGGTATTTAATACAATTTTACTTTATTTCAAAATTTACCAAGGGAAAAAAGAACATAGGTTAATATTATGTAATTTTTAAAATCTTTATTTATTTAGGGGCTTTGCTCAAAGCCAAGCCCCATCAGAAAACATAGACATGTGAAAGTGTGAACATAATTTCAGACGCTTGACAACAGTCTATTTAAAACATACCTCATTCTTTGGTGTCCCATTTCGCTTCCAGCCCTTAATGTATTTCTATACTTTTTTGCCATCTGTGTTGAATTGATATTTCGTCTCATCCAATCTAAATCTTTAAGCCACGACTTCCCTGTAATTACAGGGAAAGGGAATATCAATTCCGGAGCTCTAGTGAGAATCATACAATATTTTCCTTCTATTGGTACGTTTTCCGTCTCTTGGCTGATACCAAGACATTGGTGGTAGTTGCCCATGCTAGCTAAGTTTCCTCCCAGTATACCTGAGGGTATTCGAAAGCTTGCATCGTAAACTGAAATATTAAAATAAGAGTTGTCGGAATTATACTCAAATAACACAATTTGGCTGGGTAGCCTACGGGAAGCTACTTATTTTACAGTTCATCTTCTTGTCTCAAACATTGCTGTCGATAGGTGAAACTCTTTGATTTTTTTTTATGAAATAGGAAGGCAAACAAGCAAGTGAGTCACCTGATGGTAAGTGGTCACCACCGCCTATAGACATCCGCAACACCAAAGAGATTGCAGATGCGTTGCCAACCCAGAGGGCTAAGATGGAATACCTCTTGTGGCAGTAAATAAACCGGCTGTTCTGTGCTCTCCACGCCGGAACACAACAGTGCAAGCACTGCTGCTTAGCGGCAGGATTAGCGAGCACGATGGTGCTAGCGATCTGGACGGACCTTGCATAAGGCCCTACCACCCACAAAATAACGCCTGATTGAATAACGTTTTAAAAGGTGTCGAAGAACTTCATTAAGAAATGATCAGTATAGTCATACATTCATAGGTAAGAAGTCTCCATGTGACGCACAGGGAACTGGAAGGAGCTTTATTTGAATTTATTCTCGGGATCAAATCAGTCATGATGAGAACCACACGAGAACAAAATAGAACAAAAATACTCGAGAGTTCGCCTTTCGTGCTAAAACATTTACAACTCGTGACCGTATAAAGTACAAGACAAAAAGTTTGTCAAACCTCAATAGAAAGAACTTTATGCGGGTAGCATAGGACCGATCGTTGTGAAGAGCCTTAAGAGATTCCAGATAATTCTTGTTAAGGTATAGAACTTTTATGACCTTTTGGTGCTTAAAATCATTCATTTGAAAAAACGTTTTTTTTTCCTATAGAAAATTCCGTGAATGGAGGCTGTGGCCAGTACTGTGAAAAGCAAGATGTATAAATAGCAGGTTACTAAAAAAATACTTACATTCTAAAGATCTCATTTCATTTAACTGCTCTTGACACAGCTCTGGGTCCAGCACACTCTCGTACAAGTCGTAGTCAAACACAGAGTTGTCAATATATCTGTGGTCATCCAACCCAATCGACAAAGTGCTTGCTACACACGCACTCAACATTATTAATTTTATTAACATTTTTAACATTAAAACAAACACCCACAACAAAACCTAAAGCCGATCTATTTATTATTTAGCATAATTGGCGTCCTTTTAAAGAAGTATGTTATCAGCAATGATAACTATTAGGGTATCAGGCAAAAGTATAATATAATAGGTTAGGTATTGTTAATGTTGCGAAACTTTTGATGTGTTATGGAACTTTGCTTATCAGTTGATTAATCTGTACAAATAAAGGTAAACGTGGTGATTACGATTTAAATAAATTATTGTTAATATGTACTATGCAGAAGACCGAGGAGTATAACATGCCATTATGCTTAGCGTTTGTGGACTATGAGAAGGCCTTTGATTCGATCGAGACGTGGGCGGTGCTTGAGTCTCTCCAGCGATGCCGTATTGACTATCGGTATATCGAAGTGTTGAAGTGTTTGTACAATAACGCCACCATGTCGGTCCGAATACAAGACCAGAGGACGGAGGAAATTCCATTGCAAAGAGGTGTGAGACAGGGAGATGTTATCTCTCCGAAACTGTTCACCAACACAATGGAAGATGCCTTTAAGCTTCTGGAGTGGAAAGGATTCGGCATCAATATCAACGGCGAGTACATCACTCACCTTCGATTTGCCGACGATATAGTAGTCATGGCAGAATCGATGGAAGACCTTAGCACGATGCTCAAAGACCTCAATCGGGTTTCCCAACGGGTGGGCCTTAAGATGAACATGGACAAAACGAAAGTCATGTCGAATGTCCATGTGGTGCCCACCCCAATAGCAGTAGGAAACTCAACTCTCAAAGTTGTTGACGAATACGTCTACCTAGGACAAATAGTCCAACTAGGCAGGTCCAACTTTGAGAAAGAAGTCAATCGTCGAATCCAACTCGGCTGGGCAGCGTTCGGGAAACTGCGAAATGTCTTCTTGTCCAATATACCTCAGTGTCTGAAATCGAGAGTGTATGATCAATGTGTGTTACCAGTGATGACTTATGGCACTGAAACGTGGCCGCTTACTATGCTATGGAGAGGGCTATGCTTGGAGTTTCTCTGCGTGATCGAATCAGAAATGAGGAGATCCGCAGACGAACGAAAGTAACCGACATAGCCCAGCGGATTAGCAAGTTGAAATGGCAGTGGGCAGGGCACATAGCACGGAGAACTGATGGCCGATGGGGTCGGAAAGTTCTCGAATGGCGGCCGCGTATTGGCAAGCGCAGCGTAGGACGACCAGCCACAAGATGGTCCGATGACCTCATACAGGTGGCAGGAAGGCGCTGGTTGCATGCTGCTTCCAACCGGCCACTTTGGAAATCCATGGAGGAGGCCTATGTCCAACAGTGGACTTCTTGTGGCTGAGATGATGATGATGATGATGATGTACTATGCACAAAAAGATCATCATAAGTTATTTTTTTCTGATAGTGATCCATTAGCTAAAGGTATACCTTTCCCAGAAATATTGCCCGGAACGCCGAGATCAGTATTGACGGCAATATATTTCGGAGGTGGCAATTTTGACAGATGATGCATCCAGTTGTGTATGGATGGATTATTTGAAAAGAGTCAAAATCTATAACATAACTCTCTAAAATAGTAGGAGTCTAGACAATATTGCCGGTTAATTGTTGATTTAGCCGAGACTCTTGCCGGTGGCGTACTTAACAGTACTCCTGGGAATAGGAAAACTGGCAACGCCGCATCACTACCAACCTTCAAAGTATCACCGTATAATTTGAATATCCTTATGTACGTCTAACTTATCATTTTTTTACTAGCTTTTGCCCACTTCTTCGTACGTGTGGAATTGGGAATCGTATTTTACTCGGCTTCTAGGCGGTGTGCCAAGATGACCATGCGCCAGATTTTATTTTAAACCTCTATACAACAGTAAAAAATGCATTCAGTTTCGTGCGAAAGTTTTTGTATGATGTGTGTACAAACATAACAGACATAACTGTTAAAATAATTGTTTTGGCTTTTATTGTTCTTATAAAGACCCCACACATTATTTTTTTCTTAAATATCTTCTATATAGACATCGGACGCTTACAATTTTGTTGTACTGTAACCATCAAAAATATCGAAGCGGGCAAGGTGCTCAAAAATATCTGACTTGACTCTGTAGGGACACAGGATTGCTTAGCCTGCTATATGACTTTGATATGACTAACATGCGCCCGCTATGCAATCCGGAGCATCAGTAACTTCTCGCTGCTCATTTTAATAACATGTATACAATACATATGTCGTGTGAATGTAAAATAAATGCAGTTGTATTGGAATCATGCCTTTAATGAAGCACTCAGATAAAGACACCTGAAACTCTATTGTCAACTACTTTCCGTGTTTAAATATTTTTGACTACCGTGCCCGCGATATACTTATTTGATTCTGACTGTATGTATAGTCCACCAAGAAATTTGCTTGACCACTTTTCGACCGTATTACATAGGGATAAGGTTCAAAAGTAGTCAAGCAATTACTTGGTCGACTATACCTATAGATATTTAGGTATGTTCAAATTTTAGACTTCTTTTTTTTCCATTTATAGCCACGCTATCTACGCATTTGGCCAGTCATACCACGTTAGAAATACAAAGGATGATTTTCCCAGATAGTATTTTACCATGAACACGTTTATTTAGTCATTAATTAATTATTCCGAAGAAATCGATGTAATAATCTAAATGAACTTTTAAATCCTAGATAACGGATTGTCTTCGATAAATAAAGATAATAGTGATATATAGGAAAGTAGCTTCCAATTGTCAAGAGTGACTCCATTGATTACCGGAAATGCCTCAGAAGGTGGTATATACTAGTGATGTAACGAATGTCCTTTTTGAACATTCGCGGATGCGAATGCGAATGCAAATATCTGCTACCGACAATCGCGAATGCGGATGCGAATATTCAGTTTTTGTTCAAATTTGGCGCCAATTATCTATGGCTTGGAGGCAGTCTCGGTCGAAGGAGATGCGTTCCATTTGTATTTATAAGTTCCAATGAAAATGTAATTGTTAAGATTATTGCAAAAAAAATCAAGTAAGTCAATAAATAATACCAAATGATAAAGTGAAAACTGATATTGTGATTGCGAGGTTAGTTACTTTTTCTTGCATTAAAAAACATAAGAAATTAATGGATTTTGATTTTATTTATCTACTATTTCCTCAAATTGGTTTTTTTCTGCTATTCATATTCGTAAAACATTCGCTTAAATTTTGGCGAATGCGAAGAATGCAATGCAATGCAATGCAAATATTCGTGAAGGCGATTGCGAATGCGAATATTCGTTACATCACTAGTATATACAAACATTGTTATTAAAAGTACGTACGTAAGTAAGTTAGGATGGATCAAATCTTAATGCATGATACTGTAGACACTGTGCAAAATTTCTGATACAAAAAGTTTAAAATAGTCAGGGTACTTTTACAAGTTTTTCCCAATTCTCGTACTTTTTATTGTTACCCTTGGACTTTTGTCGTTACTGCAGTCGTAAACAAGCTCCAAGACGGAACTGACAGTAATTGTCTATGCTCGAAAGGGACAGACATATAAAATTTCATAGTCTTTAGGTACTATTTGGTTAACACTACATAAAACCGAAAATAAATTAACGAAGCGACGTTATAATTGTAAAGTTCATGAAAAATTGCGGCTTAAAAGTCTTTTTTACGTGAATTTATTTTAAGAATAAGCATAAGAATATATTTATTGAAAAGTTTATTCTTAATAAGTGTATTATTTTTACATAATTTCATAACTAATACAGATATTTTTTAATATTTCATTAATTTCTTTTAAACAATTAAATGGATGCGTTTAATTTTCAAACTAAATATCTACCAAAGGTACTTGTACTCTGTTGCAGTCGAAATTATGTATTTACGGGATAAAAAGCATCCTATGTGAGGATTAGTGTTAATTTGGAACAAATATCCTAACATCTAAACATTTTCACATAATTTCACATTTATATAATTTAGTAGGATAAATTTTGTGTTGCACATTGATATGATGTAACTTAACCAATAAGTATTCGTAACTTTATGATGGATTATTGTCTGAAGTTCCATTCTGTGGCGACGCTGCAATAGAATCCTTGCGAGCAGCCACGGATTTAGCGGATGGTGACAGAGCTGAAAATACACAGTACCAAGTTAATGATAGGGCAATTTTAATAACAATGAAAGGTTAAACGTAACAGGTGGCGATGAAAGAAACAAAGAAAGAAAATATCTATGCAGAAAAAAGAAAACCAGAAGAAGTTAAAGTAACAATAGGTGATGGCTGGGAACCCGCTGGATGCGAGCAGAACAGTCGTTGTAGCGATCTTTGTGAGAGGCCCAGCACTGGACGTCTTACGGTAGATGATGAGCCTTTCTTATGAGTATGACACTAGTTTGACAGAAACGCACGGAACGATAATAAAGTCATGATCTCGTAAGACATATTCGACAAATATAATCAACTGGGTGATTCACTCAGGAGATTTTAGTGTATGCCGTAGAAGTTTTAGTAGTAATTTTAATTAAGGATGTTAATTTTAGTTTAGGGAAATGAAGGCGCTTCATTATTATGACCATTAAAGAGGGTTATTACTGATTACTAATTAAGTTAACTGTTCGAGAATTTTGTTAAAATAAAACCTATTCTACTTCACTGGGTTCCATGGTATGAAAGCACCGATTCCATTGGTCAAATATAATCAGATATTCGATTTAAATAATCAGGCGTTTCACATTTATCTATCCTTGCCTGTTTTGTTACCATTTTGAAACGTAATTAAATAAAAATAGAAAGCATAAACATAGTATATATACTAACGTATACACAAGAAGATTGCTTGTTGGGGCGTAATTTTTATGAAATAGGAAGGCAAATGTGCAAGTGGGTCACCACCAAGGAGATTGCATATGCGTTGCCAACCCAAAGGGCTAAGATGGAATACATTTTGTGCCACTAATTTAATCGGCTGTCTACGCTCTACGACGCAACACAACAGTGCAAGCACTGCTGTTTAGCGAGCAAGAATAATAACAAAGTATTGTTATTATTTGAAGTATTGTTATATTTTTTTTTACCTTTCAGCATGAGTTTCTGCAACGTAGAGCAAGGGGCGTCAATAAGGATGCACGCGGCTGTCGAAAAGATGACTGTGTATGTAACGACACTCGCAAACACCAGGAACTAAAGAAATAAAAATAAATATTATACTAGATACCCCTGACTAAGATACTTAAATTAAAAGAGTAGCACAAAGGACTACAGTCATCACAAACGCACATTCGATAATACGGTTTTGGGTATCATAATCGAACAGTGTAATCATTTGATCAACGGCAATGTATGGGAACCTTAAAGTTCAAAATTATTTATGTAAAAAAATATATTAGACAAAAAAAAAGCAGCAAAAATAAATTATTGCTATTTCTACAGTAAAGGAGCTTTAGATAAATATGGCTTGGGTGTGGTTGTATCTAAAGCCTGTTTAAGTATGAACCATTGGCTTTCCACTAGAAAAAATCGTCCATATATAAGATCGCTGGGCTGTGGGAGAACGGGAGAATGAGGCAATATAAATATCGGTCGATATTTCCTCGCTTCACCGTCAGCGTGGCCGCAGAATTGGCATATAATTATATTATTATGTACATCGTTAATTTAAATTTCGTTCTGAAAGCTTATCAAATATCCTGATTGACAGCCTATACACACGAATAGACAAAATGGTTACCGTTGGTGTACATCAAAATAGTATAATCTACGTTTTGTTTTATTAATTTGCAGGTTTTACTGCCATGATGCACACCAAAGGTTACTATTTTGACAGTTTTGGGTGTGTAGGCTTTACATGTGCTGCGACTATATCCATGCTTTAGTTCTTCATCCAAATGGGTCACTCTGATGTAATAACCTAAAATGCCAAATCTGACATTACGGTCAAATCGTACCCCGATTAAGAAAATAGAAAAAAGGGTTAGGGGGATGATGTTCTGAATACTCACCATGCTTTCCATGCTAAAGTAGAAAGGGACGACGGTGCCACCAGAGATGGTGAAGAGCACGGAGTAGTGGAACAGGTACATAGCGTAGGAGATGCGAGCCGTGAACTTCCATATCCTCAGTGAGAGGAACCAGTTGATGGGACCTGCCAGAAAACGAGACGTGCAAGTATTAAAAAAGTACACCTACAAAGTTTTGAAAACTCGAACGTCTCTTAGGGACATTTTTTCAAACCGAAGTCAAGTTTGAGTTTTATACTAGCATAGTTATTTTAAAACTAGGAGCCTTATTTGTCGATTAACTTGGATCGTAGCGCTTATCGGTACTTTAGTTTTTGATGAGAATATAGAGAAAAAGTAAAAACGGGAAAAAATAAAGAGAGTATCGAGGCTGCCTGGTTGTTATATTTTTATGTTTTTGGTATGCGAATACATTCCAACAAGAAAGACTAGAAATTAAACGAGGGCGCCACGAGGATGTCACATATTTGATGTAAAATGCAAGAAAATGGCAACAATTTTGTATGAACATAGTTTAATTAAATGTTATTGTCATTCTTCTCTTTTTTATGGGAACACCAAGTTTATTAATTAAATTGGTCTAAAGCACACATCAATTATAAATAAATTTTAAAATTTACAACAACTCTATGGCATACTAACCTCCATACCCCATTGCACAGGCGAAAATGATCCAGCAAACAGATAGAGCCCAGCAAGACCTCATGAAAGACCGGTTCAAGTTGTCCAGAAGCTCATTATCCCAGTCCGAGTAAACTTCGTAGAGACAGTACGATGACACGGCCCACGCTGCAACGTAGCCAACACTCACAAACCACTAAAATTTTAAAGTAAATTAATCTAAGAATATTCTACAATTTTAAATTCCCTTTTAGTACGGACTAAAAGCTTTACAAGTCGTCTTTTTTTACGAATGAGGGAAGAAAAACGAGCATGCCGGTCACTTGGTAGGAAATAATCACCGCTGCCTATGGAAAGTAGCTACCGGACAAGAATCGCTGATCCGTTGCCGGACTTTACGTCTTCCTACCTGTGAACGTCTGTATTGCGGTCTTTTCGAGCCCTCTTTTTACGCAATATCAAAAGCTCTTGATACTTACGGCTGTTATCCTAAGTTTTCTTCCTCGATACAAATGTAGAATGTATCCAAAAACCATTCCAACAAAAAACGGTGGAGCTCTCGTTAAAGTATTTGTGTAATAATACACGACATTATTGTACCTTAAACAAAAGTAAAAATTAATGAAAAAAAATTAACTCATGTATCTTTCATCTTAATTGAATGGTGGACCACTTAATAATATTTAGGGTACCTACCCTGATGAGAAATCTTTTAAGAAGCAATAAACGGTAGTCGCTGTCAACGATGTTCCTAGCCCAACTGCAAGTCCATTCCACGCAGACCTAGAGCTACCCAGCACCCAGAAAAGCACCAACGGTGACACAATATGTAGTTGTACATCCACTGACAAGTACCACGATTGCGGCAGACACTGCAAATAATACGATATTCTTGCAATTCGTTTTATAATCTAAATATTAATGTATGCTGTTTATCTCGTTGCTTACAGTTTGTCCAGGGTTAACTATATTTTGGACGTGGAGCAGCGCTGTCCACCAATATTGACGACATAATTGTACATTCCCCGCCATGTAATGCCAATTAGCCCCATCACTGACGTGGTTAAATATGGATGCTTGCAGCAGCACTGCGCAAGCTAGCAGCGGAAACATCCGCAAAATACGGTGCATGTAGAAAACGTGAAGATTTTTCAAGAGCTGCACTGTAATAGAAAACAGGGAAACATTAAAGATAAAGCTTATTTTTTGGAAATGAAATTGACAACTAAGAAAGTACTAACCTTGCTTCAGTTTTTTGACCGAAGTATAAACTACCAGTAAGCCACTCAAAACGAAGAACGTATCTACGGCAAGTTCGGCTGATGCCAGCCAAATGTTTCTTAGCTGGTCAAACCACTAAAAAAGCAGAACAATTAAATGAAATTTTTAATTCGTCCATTTCCTTTTGGTACTGCAGATTATTTCGTTCAAATTTAAGCTGCTCGTCTGGGCCATGGCACGATCGTTTAGCTCGTACGCGCTTTGCAGTAGTTGCAAGATAACTAACATACTCGTCGTCGCTTTGCTCATTGCTCATTGCGACTTGGTACATTTGAGATTTGGTAATTTTTAAGATTTTGACTATTATCCTATTTGCATAAAGAGCTACCTCGGTCTTTATGTGAATCAGATATTTTCAGATGTAGTTATTTTGCGATTTAGTTATTCTGCTAACGATCTGTTTGGTGTTGCAGGATTCAATAAGCTGAGCTAAATTATTAACTGTAAAGACACTCGCAGCATCATCACGTTTGGTATAAAGCAACATAGAAAAATCAGAACATCTTACCTCGAAATAATCAAACAAATTAGCAGTATATTTGTTGAGGAAAGCAAGGAATGTGTGGCCGATGATGACCCAGAGGATAGAGATGGACCTGATTCCGTCGATGCAGTCGACAGCGCCAGGAGTCTTGTTGAACGTTAGGAGGCGTTGTGTATTCGTGTATACCGAGAAACACCGAAGTAACTCGTTAACTTTGACGAGATCTGTGCAAGAAAAATCATTGCTATACATTGCTAATGGCGTCTAAGAATTTACTGTAAACAAGTTAGTTGATTGTAAAGGTATAACTTATGTTACGTGTTGCTTGCTAAGAAACGCATCTAAAAATTCGCTACTACTTTCGAACACATTATTTTCATTTACATGGAGGCGTTACTTTGCGTAGGTTCATATCAAAAAATTGGAACAAATTACCTTGCTACTTCGCAAAACCAAGAACTGCTTGCTTGATTTCGGGGAATAGCAAGGTAATTTGTTTAAATTTGCTCAGTCCATTCTTGAAAACTTGTTTTAAACCGTATTTGAGAAATTCGTTGAACACGCTTTATGCTTTATTTTAATAAATCCAAAAGTAAGTTAATAACTTAAATTGCTTGGTTGGCTTTGTCAATGCCAGTGAAAATTAAATGGGACGGTCATAATAAGATTTCAGTATTGAATAAATACCTTTTTCCTTCAGAAATCTATGCCAAATATCATATGATGTACTCAGTAGTGTCAGGATTCCAATAAGTGAAAATATGGCACTGGAAAAAAGAACAATTGTATCGATGAAAACTAACATTGAAAAAGTAGAAAAGTACTCTTGTGTTTGAACATGAACATTAAAAATCAATTATTTTCTACCTACATGGCGGTATAATCAGCTGCTACCAAGGGTTTGTCGCCGGACAGTCTACAAAATTCTTCCTCATACTGGAAGTCGACCATTGAATTGTTTAGGAACGGGGCCAGTACGTCATCTACTGAACACGCCTTAGGAATGCATAGAGCCAACGAAAACGAAAGTGCATTGAAAATTATAATGGCGTCTACCCTGAAAAAAATCAAAGAAGTCATAAATGCATTCATCAAGATAGTTTACGCTACATGTAAATGCGTCGGTGTCCCTCTTATTGTCATTTTATTTTAACCGTTAGTTGGAGTAAATCTTATTTTTATTTTAATGAATCATATAGTTAGTGCCTAATATTATGAACACACCTCTGGTTTAGTCCATCTAAGACATTCACATTTCTCACATTTCTTTCGTGAGCATTCAAAGTTTGTTTAGTCGAACTAGCATTTAGTTCTATCCAACCTACATCGTGTAGCCAGGAAGTGTCAGTAAGTAAAGGTATATTCATAGTATCTTGAATATTGGTGCGAATCATGCAGTATTTGCCTTCTATCACATGACCTTCTACGTGTTGGTTGATTGACAAGCATTGATGAAAGTTGCCCAAACCGACAGTGCCGCCTTTTAGAATGCCTTGGGGCACTCGAAAGCTGGCGTCGTAAACTGAAAAATAAAGAAAAGGTGCAAGGTGCTCAAATAACTTTAAAATTTTAAGTTTACATATCCCAAGGCACAAAACCTGTAGAAAGTAAAGAAAACGATTTTTTAAAAGCTTCATATTAGTAGTAATATTTAGTTCCCAGCGTCGTCGCATCGGGGGACCGCTAAATATGCTGTTGTAGAAAGGATAGCTACGGTTAAGTTCCTATTTCATTTACGCTTAGACCATCGAGGTAAATTAACAATAATTTTGTCGAGTTAAAGTCCCGACTGACGTTATTTATAAGTAATTACTATAGTATTCTGACTCACACTCAAATGTTCTCATATCTCTTAACTGCTTCTGACATAACACCGGATCCAGTACATTTTCGTACAAATCGTAGTCAAACACCCTGTCAGGGACATGGCTCCCACTTTCTGGGCCTGATGAAGTTGCAACATGTATACTAACAATTATTATTAAAAAACAATTAATCATTGTATCACCCATTATGCAACATTAACAGGCCATGCAATACCTGATGAAATGTTTACTAATAAGTCAAATTACATTCCATAATGGAAACTTTATCAGTGTAGATTATTTTTAGGGATGTAGATTATACTTAAACTAGAACCATTTTTGTTTGTTTGTTTGTATTGCAGGCTGCAGCGGTCATGGCAACTCCTTATTCTAATCTCAACACGTTCACATGCGCTGACGATTTTTTTGTACAAAATGCAACGACGTCTATAGACTTTGTGGTACAACGTGGGTAAATTTAACCCGAAATCTGACACGAACGTTTCTTAACGTCAACTCGCGGGACAGCATCGACGTCATAGAACGTTGTTAGTATTTGTACAGGTCCTTGCATGTGTGTGTACTCTAGTCATCTTTAGTAAGAGTAAAGTTTGATGTAGCGTGGCACTAGCGGTTCCAATTTTTGACATAATGTAGCACGATGACGTAGCTGACAGAATTCAGTACGGGCGCTCGGCGTTCAGTAACGTTGTACAAGGTTTGAATTTTTTTATCTGGACGGCTATTTACGTTGTGTTACACCGTATATATCATTTTTTCACGTCTTATCACGTAGCGCACATGAACGTGTTAAATGTGCCAATGTGAAGTACGTACGTAATTAGGTCTTCAGTCAGCATTACCTACACATACTCCTAACCGGTAGAATACTTAACTGAAGTCATGTTCCTGTATCCGCACTTAAAGCCTCAGTGATATTTTCTCTTCTACATTCTTCGTCTGCTTTAATTGAAACTACTTTGTTTAATGGTTTAAGAGCGCACAAATTTGCTCAATGTTTTGTCTTGGTTTTCGTTTTCAAAGGGTAATTACCCTTAAATAAAAAAATGCTCTTATAGCCTATTTTAAGTCAAGTGGTGCCATAAAACGTCAATTTAACCACGACTAATGAAAATATTGTTTAAAGGTAGCTTTTAAAACGCTGGCTAGATTTCAGGTAGTTTAGCTGCGTTAATCTCATTTTCACTTAAACCAGTCAATAGACGACTGAACCTTACAATAGCAAATAAACGCCGCTAGGCAACATTGAACAATTCATTTGCGGAACAAATCCGATGAGATCATTAAAATTAATTTACCTAAAACGATTAGATTAAAAATATCTTAAGCATCCTGTACGATAACATTAATATTATAAACTCGAAAATTGTCCGCCTGTCAACTTTCTAGATTGTCTGAGTAGAGTAAGTTTTAGTTGGTATGTTAAATTGAAATACCAATTGCTAAACAGTTTGTGTTCCCAATTATAATACCTTCTTTATACCTGAAGACTGAAAGATCCTGGTATTAAGTATCTTGCTTACTTAAAATTATACACAAACCCTTAAATCACGTATAAAATAAAGAAAGTAAAAAGTTTTCTTTATTTGAAGGCGTGCTGCGTGCATTATAGTTTGCTGGAACACGATTGAATTTTCATCCACATGCAATCGCGCTTGTCCATCGGTACCATGGCTTATGTGCACGAACTATTTCCAACATAAATACATATAAAAAAAACAACAAGAACTACCCATTGTTACTCTAAATGTGGTACATACATTAACTAGGTACCTAGTTCCAATGATTGATCATGATCACACAGTACATGTTCGTCAAGATTGCACGAATTCCGCAATATCGACATCAATCAATCTGTATTAATACTTACTTATCATCATGAATGAATAGGCTGGAACTAAATCGTAATCTATGTAATACCTACGTCCTGAAGAAGATAAACCATGAAGACTAAAAGTTAAAGTGTTCTTGAAAGATTTGTGTTTTTAAATCCACGTTATGCTCTTAATTTTATTTTTCCATCCAGGCGCTTTTAACACTTAAATGACAGAATTGTTTCTATAATCAGTCTGGCACAGACGGAAAATAGCTTAGTGTGGATTATTTTAGATTAACGACTTTAAATGATAAAGTTAATATTAGATTGGAAAAAACCATAATGCAATTTATTAAATTCAACTCCTGCAGGCGGAACGGAGGCAGTAATGTTGACCAAGAAATTGCTCAAGAAATCACTTTGTGATACCTTAAAACTACTCTGCTCTTCGTATCCCTGTTGCGAACACAAAAGCGTATCATGGTCGCTGGTATGGATGTCAATTGCATCAGTGTGATATCCATATTAGAGATCTTGCCAAAAGTCGGTGATCGCGATTGAAATACGATACCTCATGAATATACATTTAGTATAGATAGGTACGGCTTATGGTTTAATGTCATCGAAATGTCATTTCCTTTTTCACTGTCCTGCTCACGTGCGCCATGTTGTTTTTTATATACAACATAGGACGCTAAACAAGCAAGTGGGTCACTTGATGGTAAGTGATCACCGCCGCTCATAGACACCCGCAACATCAAGAAGATTACAGATGTGTTCCCACCCCAAAGGGCTAAGATGGAATATCTTTTGTGACAGTAATTGCTCAGGCTATCTTGCTCTCCACGCCGGAACACAACTGTGCAAACACTGCTGCTTAGCGGCAGGATAAGCGAGCAAGATAGTGGATTCCGTTGTTCAATTCCTTTCACAATTTCTGGCTTTATTTACGGGTATCGTGTTTTATGTACAATAAAGTGTTTACTTACTTACTTACTTATTTACATAAATCTTTGACAAATATATGGAAAAAATTTGCTTTTGCCCTTTTCTGGGTGTCAAACTACTCATATTCGTAGATAATTATATCAACAAAATGTCATCGAAATCTTCTTAATAGCCGAAAAGGCATAGCAAGGAAGAGACATGGCGACAGGTAAATCGATAAATAATCTCCCTTCGCCGTCTTTAATATCCTTTTGGATAGGTCATTGAATAATTCTGAAAACGAAAGACATTTCACATTCACAGAATATATATTTTTGTTTAACAGGATTTCCTGCAGCAGATACTTTTCTTATTATATCGAGGTATTGTAATTTTCTAGTAAAATCTAGGTTAATTATATGTATTCTCTAAGTTGTCTTGCCAGTAGTATCCCTTGATAGCCCTGGCTCGGTCTTCTTGGAGACATCAACTGATGTGGTCCATGATTTGACAACTGCAAAATAATGGGAAATGTAATGTAACACAGTGGAGTTTAAAAATCCAATAGTAAAGCGGTTGTTAAAGTTACAAAATGGAAGATTTATGTCAAATGATAGTAAAAATTATGTTTGGTAACAAATCAAAACGTTTAGACACTAAATATTCAAATCTGACTTAAGTTTAGCTTGAATGGACTTTTACAGGCAATATCCTCATAAACTTCCCAATCGACGGAAGACTGTTATTCTGAGGCTCTATTATATTATAAATATTATGTAGGTAATTCAAATTGTCCGGAACGACGAAATAAAAACTGTTTTTCCGTTCTTCTCAAGGATTGCTTCATTTCACAGGTATACTGTATTATCCAAAAATGGAACATAGATGCCAAGGATAGAGAATAAGTTTAGTGTTCACCTTTGAGAAATCTCCTCTGCAGGATTGAGAAGGGTGCGTCTATAAGAATGCAAGCCGCTGTTGACGTAATCACCGTGTATGCCAGCACGCTTGCGCACATCAGGGACTAAAAAGAAACACAACTAAATATTAGGTATATGACGGAAAAACTACATTCACAATTGTTTTCGCTAATATGGACACCATAGATGATCACTAAGATACAAGTGGTGATGGGCTTTGGCACGTTTTTGTTGTTTTTGTACCAATGGAGAATAGAGTGATCCTAAATGGATTTAATTTTTTTCATTTGAGTGACAAAACTCTAATAATGAGCAAAAGAGATAAGACAAAGGAGTCATTGCACGAAATTATTATGTTCGGTTACCTCGTTCTAGTGGCAAAGGAAGTAGTTTCAAATTGAAACAAATTTTTTTGCTACTTTTCGAAAACGAACAGTCGTATCTGAGCAACCTTTACATATACATTTTCACACGCAGTTGTCCACGACAGTGTAAGATATAGCACTGTTTTCGTGAAGTAGGAAGATCCATTTTGTTAATATGGATCACCGCAAAATACCACTATTGACCTAACATGCCCGGCCAAGTTTAGATTATCTCTTTGAGCGTCCCTTTTTTATGACACTAGTTTTAAAGAGACACAGGGAAGAATAAATTAAACCTGGCCAGTCATGTTAGAGTCACTGGATCTATAATTATTCAAAGAAGTGTACGTGTACTTAGTACTTACCATATTCCCCAGGCTGAAGTAAAAAGATGTGACAGTAGATCCACTGATGGCAAACAGTATGGAGAAATGGAACAGGTACATTGCGTAGGAGATTTTACCGATGAACTTCCATATTGTGAGCGACAGGAACCAGTTGATGGGACCTGGGGGAGCACACACCAACACGGGAATTATAAAAATATAGGACTGATAAAGTATTTGAAAAATGTGCAAATATTATATTAATACCAACCGGGGTAATTTTATCAAGCGGAGATTCGTAAACATACGTTCGTGAACAACCAGTTTTTTTATAGGATATGGTGAAACTGTTGAAGGAATTATGGAACTGTCTAAGGAAAAACCTATGTCTACTACTTTTTCTTCATTACCGGCCATAATGACATACCAATGCCTGCCAAGGAAATCAGATACCATTTATTTGAAACAGATTCCATGGAGGGTTTAAAAACTTTGATAGGGCCTATTGATACAGGTAAAGCTACATACGTGTTTTAAAATGTGTAACCCACCTCCGTAACCATAGACGCAGGCGAAAATTATCCAACAAACACACAGGGCCCAGCAGGCTCTCATGAAGGACCGATTCATGCTGTCCAGGACCTGGCTATCCCAGGCTGCGTACGAATCGTACAGGCAGTAAGAAGATACCACCCACGCGGTGCCGTAGCCCAGGACGACCAACCACTGAAATTCATTGTAAAAAGCTTGATTTTATCACAGCTCCAAGGGACTGCAGACTTAAGTATTTAATATTAAGCCACGCGTTTGACAGAATAAGCGCCTTGACAGACAAACGAACAAAGAAGTGATTCTATAATGTAATGTTTCCTTTTTTCTTTTGGGGTACGGAACTCTAAAAATTAACAAAACACGACTTATGTGTTGGTTAAAAAATTTAAGAAGCCCCCGATTTGCGTGTTGTTGTGCACTATTAGGATTGATTTTCGATATTTGAAATTTGCATTATAAGTTATAAAACAGTTAGAATTTAATTATAATTATGTATAAAAAAACTCAGATACATATCTTGTTGGTGTATTATTGAACTCACGTAAGGCATCCTGATTTTCTGACCCC
Source organism: Ditula angustiorana (assembly GCA_963691745.1). Lineage (NCBI taxonomy): Eukaryota > Metazoa > Arthropoda > Insecta > Lepidoptera > Tortricidae > Ditula > Ditula angustiorana. The sequence goes on along the minus strand of OY829481.1, from coordinate 4,797,874 downwards.
GATAAACATGTAGGACGTATCCGAATAACATTCCTACCAAAAACGGCGGAGCTCTCGTCAAGGTGTTTTTGTAAAAGTACACTAGGTTTGTAGAGCTGAAAAAGTTGATAAAATTACGTATTTACATATCCATTTTTTTGGAAAAAACGAGTAAACGTTTTACCCTTGAAATATTTACTTATTAGTTATTATTATTTTGATACCAAATCAAAGTCAACTAAAATAAAAGTGCGAATAGCATTCATTGAAAAAAAGGGATAACCGAACTAGTTCGGTTACTCGAGGTTTTGTTTATTGGTTATCAAAGTTATTTCAATTATATAAACATTTGATAATTTATTCACAAATCATGAGATTGATAAGGCTTTACACTAGTTCGGTAGTCAGTTTTTTATATAATAGGTAGACGAAACTTTGGTTGCGTGTAATGAAACTGTTCAGAGTTTAGTTTCAGTGTTTAAGTAAAAAAAAGAATTGCAGGAATCCTATGCGAATCCATTTAACGTTTTAAAGTTTGCTCCCACATCCTTTCCCTAATTAAGTAAACTGGATTTGCATGACTATAAAAAGGACTTTGCTCCAAATTTCCCTCTCAATTTCATCAAATGAGAATTTAAGTCCAGCCTTTCATAGGTAATAAAATTTTATAAATATAATTTCTCAAGAACATTATAAAAGTAGCAATAACAGAAAGGGTTAGAGGCCAACTGCACCAAAAAGAGGCAAAGTTTTAAGTAGACTATGATGATGATATCAGTAAATGATGTATTTACCTATCTGGGAAATCCTTTAGAAAGCAATAGATTGTACTAGCTGTTATTGAAGCTAGAAGTCCAATGACCAGCCCGTTCCACGCAGTCCTGCGACTTCCCAGTACCCAGTACAACAGTAACGGGGACAGAATATGTAGCTGTACGTCCACAGACAAGTACCAAGATTGCGGTACACACTGAAAATATATCAAAATCAGTTACAATTACAATAAAACAAAAATTTGCATATCTCAGATTTTGATAAGTTATTATGAAACATTTTAGTAGTTTTATTCCAGTAGCCGTAACACGACAGGCCAAGTGGCCGGTGCCATAAAACTTACAAGTGTTGCAATCCTTACTAATATTATAAATGCGAAAGTAACTCTGTCTGTCTGTCTGTCGCGCTTTCACGCCAAAACTACCGAATCGATTTAAAAGAAATTTGGTTCACAGATAGTCTGGAGCCTGAGAAAGGCCATAGGTTACTTTTTAATGCGAAAAAAGGGTTGTAAGGGGTTGAAAGGGGGGATGAAAAGTTGTATGGAAGTATCGTAATTTTTAGAGCTAGAAGCTTGAAACTTATTTTATAGGCTGTTGATTTGATATAAATAAATATGACATTAAAGTTTGTAAAAGTTTTACCTTCAAGGGTGTAAAATGACAATAGGGAATAGGGGATGAAAGTTTATATGGAAATGCGTACGGTTTATGTGAATGTGTTACAAGTTTGCGACCAGAGACAAAATATTAGAGCTATTCTGATGTAACATTTACGGAGTCATTATAGTATAGCGGGGGGGGGGGGGGGGGGGGGGAGCGCGGCGTGGTACGACGCGGTGTAGGTAGGGAAATATTAGTTTAGTGTGCTTACCGGAACGGGAAAACACGTGACGGCAAATACACTGCAAATAGCTCATTAAAGTATTTATACGTATGTCTTATTTATAAAACAACAACGCTGTGACCGCGACTTCGTCCGCGTGGAATAGTGTCTTTGGGTAGCATTTTAAACTATTTAGGCTAATTATTTCACAAATAAGACACCTACGTATAAATACTTAAATGAGCTATTTGTGGTATTTCACTGCAAAGAGCTTAATAAATTATTTAAGTATATTTATATTTATAAGTAAGTAGTTATGAGGTATAAATATTAATATGAGTTTATTTACACACATTCACATTTTGTAATGACTCTGTAAATGTTACATCAGAATAGCTATAATATTTGGTCTCTTGTCGCAAACTTATAAAACCTTACATATTTCCATACAAACTTTCATTCCATATTTATTCCCTATTGGTATTTTACACCCTTGAGGTTAAACTGTTACAAAACTTTGAATGTCACATACATTTTTTAAATCGAATCAACAGCGCTCTATCTTTTTCTACCGCTTCTAGCGCTTCTAGCTCTAAAAATGGGGTACTTATCTGAGTATCGAACAGGATTATATCGAAAGTTCAAATATCGTAATTTAAAATGCTATGTAATGACAGGACCCTACCCTACCGTACCCTAATTTTTCTTTGTGTTGTCATTATATAGTATTTTATATTTAATTTCTATGTATAAAAATAAAAATACAAAAAATCAAAAGTAAAAATTTCGATTACAAAAATTAAATATCGTAGTTCAAAATATCGAAAGTTTAAATGACGAACGATTAAAATATCGAAAATCATTATATCGATGTCCAAAAAGCCTACGATCAAAATGTCACATGATTAAAAAATCTAATGTTCATAATGTCTACAGTTATTTGGGTTCCGCATCAAAATGTCCAAAAATAAAATATCTACGATTTAAAATAAATAAATAAATAAAATATCGAAATTTAATAGTATTTTCTTATCTTTTCGTGACTTGTAGACATTGAAAGAAAACAATTTAAACGGTTTCAATCGAAACGTCGGGAGTTAGATTCGTTACAATACACGCGATGTAAACCGTTTAAAGGAGAATGGGCAAATTGTCCCAAGTGCTGTATACAGTTGTGCTATATCTTATTAGAAAGCTCTCAATAAGAGCTTAATTTTTTTATATGACAGCAAAACCGAGATGTTTGCAGGGAAAAAGCTACAGCCCATTTTATACCTCACTTTGTACTAGCAGTTGTATGAAAAGTATCTGTAAAATCATTTTCGAGATATAGCCGAAAGATTTTAACCACGCATTACTGAGGCCACTAGAAGTAAAAAACGTAATGTGAGCATAGGTCTAATCTGGTGTTTTTTTTTTTTTTTTCATACAAAACAATGATTAATGCTGCAGACACCTGGTCTTCGAAACATAGCCTATGATGATCCTTACACCGAGTACTACACGTCCATACTACTCACTATTGTATACAAGGGTTGGGACAGCGCCCATACAAAAATGCCCATTCACCTTTGTTTTATTTCAATCGAAATTTTAAGTTCAAAAACCGACTTCGATGTTAGGTTTTTTCATATGCCTGCGAAACTATGCCTGTTGTTATATACCAATAACAGTACTTCATTTACTCATAAGTTCACTATTCCAAATTCTAAATAAATCTATGTGGCTTATAAAACACCTGAAAAGGGTTTATAACATATTTCGCATGATACACATAAGTAATAAATAATGAAATAATCTTGGCATATATGTAGGAAAAATCTAACATTCGCCTGGCTTCGACTTGTTCGCTCGCTGCGCTCGCTCACTTCACTGAACCACCCATATTCTCCTTGCACTTCGCTTTTTCAACTGTTGATATATTGGCTGTCGATTTTTAAATACTTACCTAGCAAACACTTTCGACGTTTTAAACTTCGACCTTATAAACCGTTAGCTATTGAAATTTTCGACATTTTGGACTATGTTATTTAAACTTACGAAATATTGATTTTCGATATTCATATACGTACCCCTAAAAATGATGATACTTCCACACAACTTTTCATCCATTTTATTAATAACGGATCGCTCACGTAGGTTTAATTCGAGATTGCCCGACATGTTTCGGACCAGTCCGTGGTCCTTAATCATGAGCCCCCGCGGCGGTGGCGCGATGACGACTGCGTTCCCAAGCCCTGATAGCTCGACTGCTCAGTGCAGGTGGCGCGGGCGGCAGCGGCGAACAACTACCCTCGTTTGCTTCATTATTTTTAATGTCAATAATATGTCCGTCTCTGACGGTAGTTTTATCTTTAAACTTTTCATCCCTCCATTTCAACCCCTTACAACCCTTTTTTCGCATCAAAAAGAAGCCTATGTCCTTTCTCAGGCTCTAAACTATCTGAGAACCAAGTTTCATTTAAATCGGTTCAGTAGTTTTGGCGTGAAAGCGCGACAGACAGACAGACAGACAGAGTTACCTTCGCATTTATAATATCATATGTTAGGATGTTAGGATTAGCCTAAATAATTAAAAATGCTACCCAAAGACACTATTCCACACAGACGAAGTCGCGGGCACAGCTAGTTTAAAATATATGCCACATTTATGTATGAAAAACTTTACAGTTATGTCAAATTGTGGCACCTGTAAATTTAGTGGTATAAGTGGCAAATTTTATTTATCTTTCCCTGCGTCTCTGTCGAACTAGTGTCATAAGAAAGAAACGTCGAAAGATAAACTCAGAAAAACTAAACTTGCTCAGATAAACCACAAGGCCGTTTATTAGTACGTCCGTTATGTTACTTACATATTCTTGAGTGTTAACCAAATTTTGTATGTGCAACAACGCTGTCCACCAGTATTTGCGACAGGGTTCTACTTGTTCAGCCATTAAATGCCAGTTGGCTCCTTCGGAGACCTGATTGAAGACTGACGCCTGCAGCAGGACGATGAACGCGAGCAGTGGAAACACGCGCAAAAGACGATTCAGATAGAAGATGTGCAGTTCTTTCAACAGTTGCACTGTAATCGATAATTGAGAAATTGATATTAGTAATTAAGATTTAAACTTCAATTAAAAAAAGAAGTTAATTACTTAAGAAAGGGATCTCTTGATTGTCTAAATGTGTTAGAATAGACAAAAGTTTATCAAATCACGTGTTTGGTTTGCAATTTCGTTGTTTGACTAAGTTTATCGTTTAATCCTAAGCACTTATAATTTAATGATCTCGATAAATCGTTGCTATGTATACAAGTGTTGTCAATGTTAATGATAAGACCGATATTTCCAGCTTATTCATCGTTATTTATACTTACATCATATAATTAATAGAAAATTGAAGGTTTTGTGAAGGCAATTTAGAGTCGTACCCGAAAATGAATAAGAAATGTAAGCTTTCATAATACATAAAAAAAGCAGTTACAATTAAAAATAACTAATTCAATACTCAGATACTTCGATAATAACCCTCCCTTTTGGCGGCAGTCGGGTGAAAATACTATCATACAGGGATTTTATTGTTCTAACAGGTATGCAACAAATTTTCCAACTGTTTGTTTTTAATTCTAATCATCTTATGCACAAAACATGCAAGAAATCCCTTACCTTAAGTTTTTAACCTCCATAAATTATAATATACGTACTTTGCTTCATTTTTCTAACATTAGTATACACAAGGAGAAGACCACTCAAAACAAAGAATGTGTCCACACTTATTGTTGCAGACCTTAGCCAAATGAGTCGTCGCTGGCCGAACCACTGCAAAAAAGTTTTTTTTGTACAATTTGTTACATCGGATTGTTCTGTTTCCTACGGTCCGGTCAAATACGAAACGAACGCAGCCAGTATCATGTCATCTTCATCATCATTACGAACCATAAAGCATCCACAGTTGGACCTCCATCAAAGACCTCAAAGAACGGGTGCTGATCTACTAGTACGACACCGATTTTGACTACGTCATCAGTTCATTTTAAATGATACCTTCCAACCCTCCGCATTCCGGTGCGCGGTCGCTAATCAAGAACTTTTCTTCTCCAACGGTTATGTTCTTCTGGAAACCTGGTCTACCCATGCCTACTTTAGAGAACAGGTCTTTTGGACTCACTTCTCTGTTGGACTTGTTGGTTTTCGAATAAATTATTATTAATGTGTTTATTTCAGGCTCTAGTCCCATACTAATATTAGTAAAATACATTAATTGCTTAACAACTAAATTTGTAAGTTTGATAATACAAGGAGTCTTTCGTTATCTTTGAGGCCTGAAAAGCTGAAGCGAATTGTTCGGTTTTACTGGACCGTAGGACACGCAACGTATTCTAAATTACACCATATGGTGATTTATATCAAATTTTATGACGGATAAGTAAATTTAATTTGTACTCACCTCGAAAAAATCAAAAAGGTTGGCCGTAAATCTATTTACAAAAACAATAAACGTGTGTCCGATTATGATCCAGGTGATGGAGAGGGACCTCATTCCTTCGATACAGTCAATCGCTCCAGAAGGACTTTTGCTGAAGGTCATGAGGTCTTTGGTGTTCGTGTACAACGAAAAGCAACGCAGTAGTTCATTGGTTTCAACGGGATCTGTAACAAAACACTCGATAATTCTCGACCTCAAACGAGCAGTCGTTACGTAGGTAGGTTTACATAGGTTTAGCCAAAAATCAAAGAAGAAAGTGTTGTTTTTTACCCGACTACGGCAAAGCCAAAAGGAAGGGTTATTTTTGAAGTGCTGTAATTTTTGCTGATCGTAGTCCTCGAAAAGGTACGGGCGGCTACAATCGCTAAACAAATACCATTTTTTTTAAATACTGGGATAGGCGATTTAACAATGATCAAAATGATAACTATCGTCGATAGAAAACTTTACATTGACACAGGAATGGTTCCGTATACGCAGAAAGACCACCACCAAAAAGATCGAACCGCGATTTGCCCTTTGAATATCAGAAAATGTTATTTACTCACCTTTTTTTAATAGAAAAATGTGTCTGAGTTCATATCCCGTACTGATGAGAGTCACTATTCCAATTACAGAAAATATAACGCTGTAAGAAAAGGCGATACGATTATCAGAATACGTTGAAGTTTGATACTGGTATTGTCGACTTTAGTAGTGTACTAACATGGCAGTGTAATCGGCTCCAACCAATGGTTTGTCTCCAGGTAATCGGCAAAATTCTTCCTCATACTCAAAGTGGATCAATGAGTTATTTTGATACGGGGATAGAACGTCATCCACGGAACATGTCTTAGGTATACAGAGTGCCAATGACAATGAGATGCCATCTAAAAGTGTAATTCCTTCTAACCTGAAAATATACAAATTCATGTGTAAAATAAGAAACGAATTTGCCGTTTTAATAAATAATGTGAGGATATATTATTCGTCTTGCCCTAGTGCGTTAGTCTTACCTCATCTTAGGGTAAACACGACTATTGTCACCACTCCAAATATGGGCACGTTTAATTTTATGATATTTCAAGCCAATCCAATACTGTGGGTGTCTGTCTATTGAAGGGAAGTTTATTGTTTACCCTAATTTATAATAATAAATAAGAATACCTTTTCATTTGATCTCCCAAATCTTTACCAAACCTCACAGTCTCTCTATATCCATTCATCTCCTTGACCATTGGATTAACATTTAGCTCCATCCAGTCAATGCCATGCTCCGAAGATTTCTCAAATAATCGCGGTAGCATCATGGTATCATGAAAGGTTGTGCGAATCATACAATATTTGCCTTCTATAGCAACGTCGCCTCCTGTATTTTGTCTGATCTCGAGACATTGATGGAAACTGCCCATACTCATAAAGTTCCCTTTTTGAACGCCCTGGGGCACACGAAAGCTGGCATCATAAACTAAAAACAAAAAGCATCGAACTAAACATGTATTTTTCGATGGGATTTATCATTTTATAATTGCCTTATATCGTCGTAATACCATAGTAGTGGGCACTGCACTTACGATGAGTATTTAACGAATTAAACTACAAATAGGCATTAAAAAAAAAAATATTAGGTATTTATCATTAAAACGCAAAAGTTACTTAATGAAATTATGTAATTTATCGAATGAAATTTAGAGATAAACCACACTTCTTGGAAAAAACCGTTTTCTTTCCGGTTTATCCAACGCTAGACTAGGCCAATATTGGTGATTATTGTCCCAGAATGGTTTTACATTTTCTATAAATAAGTATTATATTGGCAGGCTAATCTTTAAGTTGTAAGTTTTAATATTTGATAGATTTTATTGGTGTTATTTTGTTATAACTTCTTTGTTCTGTGTTCTACTGTGTAATGGAAAAAATAGGTATAATACCAATCAGTTGTGGATAATTTAAAAAAAAAAGTTTGACTTACAATCAAATACACTCATATTTTTCAATTGCTCCTGACATAACTCGGGGTCCAGCACATTGTCATACAATTCATAATCGAACACCCTCGGTAAATAAAAATTTCCGACTTCTATTGGTGACGTAAACACACTTACAACGCAAGCACTTAACACAAATAAAAATATGTGCATTTTGATTAACTACTCACACTCTGAAGGAAGCCGACAATCGTAATGGGTTTATATTTAGTTGGCATTATTATCAATATTAAAATGTTATCAAGAACGGTACCAAAGCTCTATCTACACTAATATAATAAAGAGGAAACCTTTGTTTGTTTGTTTTTTTGTTAGTTTGTTTGTATGTAGGGGGTAATCTCTGGAACTACTGAACCGATTTCAAAAATTCTTTCACATATAGAAAGCTAAACTATTCCTGATGGACATAGGCTACTAATTTTACGTGGACGAAGTCGCGCGCGTCCGCTAGTCTTCTATATATATAAAATTCAAAGTCCTGATTGACTGACTGACTGACTGATATATCAGCGCACAGCCCAAACCGCTGGACCTAGAGACTTGAAATTTTGTACATTATATAGTGTAAGCATCCACTAAGAAAGGATTTTTGGAAATTCTACCCGTAAGGGGGTAAATTAGGGGATTAAAATTTGTATGAAAGTCCGTCAGTTTTTAAGTTAGGACCTTGAAATTTTGTTATTAGGCTTACGTAAAAAAGTAATTTTTACGGGTCTCAGTGTTTATGATAATTCCACCCCTGAAGGGGTGAAAAGGGGATATAGTTGTATATGGAAATGCCTTCATTTTCGCAGCAAAAAACACTACATTTATTATTTAGGCTTATAACGCAACATGTTTTGTATTTTGGGTGTTATTAGAAATACAACCCTTAAGGGGGTGAAAAGGGGGATGAAATTTTGTATTTGAGTTGTTCGTTTACAAATTTTTTGTAGTGAAATAAAAGTAACGTACGTGGTAACGTGTTATTACTAAGCCTCTATTGCCACCCGTCTATCCGTCTGTCTGTCTGTCTGTCTGCCACGCGCAAACATGTCCTGACTGATTTGCGATCATCGTCCAACCGAAACTATTGAATCAAGAAAGCTGAAATTTGGAATATAAGTAGGTTTATTTTATAACGGAATCTGCTAAGAAACCATTTTTGGTATATTTTACCTTCAGGGGAAAAACGGGGGGTGGGGGTTGAACTTTGCATGAAAGTCTTTGTTGATTGAAGTTATAAACATGAAAATTGGAATGAGAACTACTGATCATAAATAGATTATAAGTATTATAACATGTTTCAGGATTGCATTTTTACATTTAAAGGGGGAGAAGCGGAGGTGAAAGTTTGTAAGGACGTATTGATTTTTTTTTAAATAGGATCTTGTAATTTTGAAATACAGCTACTTATCATAAATAAATAATGATGTGTCACAGGGTTTTTGGATTTTCAAATTTATAGGGAGGAAACGGGGGTAAAAGTTTGTATGGAGGTATTGGGTTTTTAATAGGAACTTGAAATTTTGAATTTTAGTTACTTATCATAAATAAATAGTTATGTGTTTCAGGGATTTACGACTATCGAACTTTAGGGATGGGAAACGGGGGTTACACTTTGTATGGAGGGGAGGTATCGGTTTATTCAAAGATAGGAATTTCAAAATGTTTGTTTGTTTTAGGGTACTTGGATTTTTACATTGGAAGGGGGTAAAACAGGCGGTTAAAATATGAGAGGGAGTGAGAGCACTTAAGTTTTTTGATTTTTTCTGTTGAAGGCCACGCGGGCAAAGCCGCGGGCAGAAGCTAGTTAATAGATAAAATTTACAACAAATAATCAATCAAACTAATGTTTTTAAACCATAACCTTTCCTTTAAAAATGCCTATCGCTATCCTAGGGATTATAATAAAACTTTTTTTTAATTAAAATCTGAGATTTAGTTAAGGAGTTCCAGTCATTATGGTTCCATCATGAGCTCGTGCTCCAATACGTCACCGGAACATTCGTTCCAGTAGCGAACGGTCGTATGTTTATGGAACATGCACGTTATTGCATAAAAAAAATTTCGCTCATACGCATAAGATTTTATCAAACTGTGGTTAACTTGCAAGCAACTTCAAGTCCATGGGAACTTAAATATTGAAGGTAATTCTTTCTTGATGACTCACTAAGTGCTTGACCACCTTGAGTTTGGTTACTATGGACCGTGGCAAATCTTTTTGTCTTATATCCAGACGTTTCTCTTTCTCCTGGCGATTCTATATTATTTACCTGTTTAATCACATTTAATCGCTAGCAGAGGCTAGGCTATAGCTTTGGCCGCGGATATAAAACAATATACTTAATCAGTTAGCGTTTAGCGTGTGCGAAAGAAATGATGCTTAACACCCCAAGGCGAATGACAATAAACGACGTAAAAGTTGTCTCAGGCATCCTAACTTACTTAAATTTGACAAATTTTCTGTGAAAAATCAATCAAAATTCACTAATATTCGTAATAGACATTAGTGATAGAGTGATAGTGTCTTACTGTGATAGTTTACACATCACGACTTAAAAACAAAAAGGCGTATTCTGCCAAACATCTGTATTTCCAAGGATTTGTTTACTCTACATAGCCAGCATGATGTGACGTTCCTCGATGATGGCAAAGTGTTTATATTTTTTTCGTGACTTATTAGAAATGGACGCTCATGATGACAAAGCGAGTTGCGGGCACTTGCTCCAGCTGTAAAGAGATATTAATTGAAAAAGAGTAGCAGTAGACTTATAACCGTTTTGAAAGATTTAGTAATAAAATGTAATATGAGATTTCAAATCCAATAGGTACTATGTTTTAGTCGTGGTGTCGCTTTGGCAGCGAACTTAACTTGGTTAAGTTACTTATGGTTGAAAACTAAAACCAGCAGTCTCACTGAGTCTCATCTCCATTTTGCTACATATTAATTTATTATTGTGTAATAAAAATAACTTATTTATATATTTTTGTAACATTTCACTTTTGTTGTGTTGGTCACTTTTTTCTTATATTTACGCAAAATCTATGTACTGTCAGTTTTGTAGTTTTGACATAAAGTAATTGTGTAACCAAGAAAAAGTATTTAAAAATAAGTGCCTAACATTTCTCGATTTTCTCAGGTTGGTTTATTTGAGTTACGTCTGCGGTTGCTTTACTAGATGGGAGATAAATAAATTCATACATACATATATTATGTTCAAAGGCAGTTTATTTTACAGCTGTTACCAATTCTCTGTTTCCAATTGCTTTTTTATACTCTGTGGCGTACCGTCCATAATTATTCAGGGGTATGATTTTCTCCACGTAACATCGCTGCGTTCGACGCTGCGCCGGCGCTAATTTCTGTCGCTCGCGCTCGAATCCTATTTATATAATTTAGACACCCTGTTTACGGACTCACTGTTCATCGCTGGCGTGTCGTTAAGCGCATCGGTAAGTAACGGTGTAACAGAGATTTACACTAAAAAAGAGATCTACGATGTTCATTTAAAAAACTGTAAAAGAAAGAGGAGACGTCTATTACTACTCACGTTAGAGGTGGGGGAGGGGTCTCATCTTACTAAATGTCTCCAAGAAGGAGGGGGTCCAAAGTGTTAACACCTTTCGTAATGGACGGTCCTTTAAGTGTCAGTTAAACTTAAATGCCTATTTACTATTGATTACCTACAATATTTTTACTACTCGAATACTCGCAACTCCATTAAAAAACCGGCCAAGTGCGAGTCGGACTCGCGCACCGAGGGTTCTGTTCCAACGGAACTACAAACTTACGGTTTTCGGATTTATTATTTTATTTGTGCTCCAAGACTTTGCTTCTTGCCAAATTTGATAGTTCTAGGTTAACAGGAATTACCCCATAGGTTTTTAAGTGCCTTGCGAATGTATGAGACATGCAGTATAAACGACCGTATCTTTTGATTGCGTTAACTGAGAAGTTTGGTTTTTTCACAGCCTCAAGGGACTACATATTTAAGTATTTGGTATTAATTTCAACTTGATACCTACACGCCTTCCTGAGAAAAAGAGTTTTGACAGACAGACAGACGGACAACGAAATGATCCTATGAGGGTTCCGGTTTTCCTTTTCAGGCACGGAACCCTAAAAAGCGCCTAAATGACATTAAAAGCATTTAATCGGCGTCGATTGATGTGATTAATAATTAATAATGTTAGGCTCAGGTATAGACTTTAGGTATAACATTTAATGCGTTTTTTTCAAAAGTAGTAAATGCTCGACATTTTCGAGATCTCGAATCAATCAATGAATCAATCAATTTTGTTTTACGACTCTTATATAACTTTAATTGGCAATCTCGTCTCAAAACTGCACTCTCTACTCATATTATCTTTTATGCCGGCTCCACGCGTTAGTAAATCCACTGGACGCAGTTACATGTCAGAATGACATGCCTTTCAAGCCATGCCTTTCGGTGTTCTAGTTCTAAGTTCATCCTGTTTAGTATATCTTAGCACCGGATAAACTGTTTTCTTTCTTTTCTATCTTTCCGCGTCCTGTCCCTTTACCAAACACATTGCCAGCGTGTGGAGCCGGCAGTAGGTACAAGGTTTTACGAAACGATCTTTTGTTATTAAAATATGTTTTTCCTTCTTCTGAAGGTATCTAATCTAAAAATATTTATTAATATTTAATCATCTCTAATACGTCTTTATTAATTTAATCTTAATATTCTTATTTGTGATACTAGTTTATGATAAATCCTTATCGTAAGCAATAACATAATATTTTAAAAATGATTTCCTCATTTTCCTGTTATAAAACTATATAAATTAGGATTCAGTACCAAAACGGCCACTAGAAAACCCTAGTGATCATCACTTCTTTAACTGAGGAGTGAGTATAGTACATTTAAGTCCTACTTCGTCTGTAGTCACTCAAGACTAAGTTGGGTACCGTATCTTTTGAGCCCATGAAATTCAAAAATTATTCCTTTACCTTTTCTATCGGTTTTAGGTAGTGACTTCCTTGGGAGCTGATATGAAGGATTTGCAATTAAATATCCTTTAAAAAAAAAAATTTTTAGTAATAAAATTATAACAATCATTACTCTCCGTAGCCAATTTATTGTATACAACAAAGAAAGTATACACACTCTATGCTAATTAAAAAAAAATGATTTAAAGAGCGACAGTTTTTAAGTCAAGGAGCGCTCGAGCGGTCTTAATTAACAAATAACCGTTAATTCAAAAATGTCTCAAAATAAATGAAGAGCGTGCTACGGAATTTTCAGTTTTCGCATGCGATTCACATGTCTCATTATTTATAGGTAATAATATTTATCTGATTGATCGTCATCGTAATGCATGGATGTATAATCTATGCCGAATGTATAGGCTAATTATGTATTATTACTGGTTTTAGTATCGATTTTCAATCGCTCTCGCGCGATTTATGACAAGTGTCAGCAAACAAACAAAAACCGCCAACTATATTTGTGAAAATTTTATTTAAAATAAAGTACATATTCATAAAAGAGTTATTTTTAACAAAATCTGTTTTCCATAATAAGTTAAATGTTCTCTTTGAAGGTCTAATATTAATTATAACAAATTTTATTTCGACTAACTGGGACTGGGATCTTACATTACTAAGTATATGTATAGAGGTACATTGAATTACATTACCAAATTATCGGGGGGCACGGCAGTGCCCCCGCCAAGTCGAGCGCGAAGCAAACACTGCCGTACCATCCTTTACTGGAACCATTTCGCCGCATTTTCAGGCCACTATTTGAGAACCTTTGGATAAGACCAGAACGCAGAAATTTTCGTCATCTAGTAAGCTTTAATCACATACTTAAAATCCAAAATTTCAAGTCTGTAGGTCATTTAGTTCCGAAGTTAAGCGAAAGCAAAGTTTCGCATTTATGACACTCACTCACTCACTCATGATCATCAGAATAGAACTAGTACTTCCCATAAACTCAGAGAGTTGAAATTTGGTACAGACTTAGGGTTTAATGGCCCCATAAAGGGAAAACTATAAAAACTAGGATAATTGAAGATCTGGAGTGCCTGGTGACCCTGATTAGAAAACACAAGAGCCCAACCAAACTATTACAGATCGACGTACTGCTCTTACAAAAAATATTCAACTTGGTGGGCCGCTTCATTTGATGTCAAAAATCGAAGGTCTGAAGTATCTGATGAAGAACCCTCACCTGGTCTCGGCTGTATTAGAGATATGGTAATGCCTCCTTCTACTATTGGTACATAAAAAATTCGACTGTCATTTCAAAAATCCAGCGTAGTGGGACACATCTTCTAATTTAATCTAGCCTATAGCGTCCCACTGCTGGGCGAATGCCTCCCCTTCTGCTTTTAATACTCATATAAATAAAATTAAAGGAAAACTTTGTGAAATAAGAAAATGTAATAAAATAAATCAATATGCCCACGTTTCTACAAAAGGAAGTGAAATCCCACCAAAAACATTCTATAAAAAACTACCCAAGTCTCGATGGAGCTGCTTGTTTATCTCTAAAAAGTAATGAAATCTAGAAAAAGTCGTGCCAAGTCTAAGGTTCCTTACTGCGATTTCTATATTATTATAGTTAATGTGGTGTGACTTGGCCGTTGAAGGGTACGCAAGGGTACAAAACCAGGTGCTCCATGACACCATTGCACCAATCTGTCGCCAGAACCGCTACCCATTGACGATGGAAAATTGCCACTTGGAAAACGTTGATTCAATAACCAGTCAATTGCGGCGGTTCTCAAACTTTTTTCTGACGGAACCCTTTTGGAAAGCGAAATGTTTGAAGGAGCCCTTAAATAAAAAAGTGTTGAACTATATCGTCCAGAGAGAAGGGGTTTATTTCAGATTTTTTTTTTCTTATTATAACCAGTATTCACATGGAACCCCCACAGAGGCTTTGCGGAGCCCTAGGGTTCCGCGGAGCACACTTTGAGTATCGCTGCATTAGATCATCGAATCTAGGGGTATGGTAGTGCCACCACCAAGTCGAGCAAAGCAATCAGAATTAGTTATTCAGAATTAGGATGTGATTGCGTAGATTTATTTGCAGTTTTCAAACACATAAATTATAGACGAAAGGTTCATATAATAACAGTTGAACAAAATAAAAATTAATTTCTATAAATTTATCTCATTTATTACCCACAAAAGTTCTATTAAGCTACGACACTTTGGGTTGACATTTGATATTACAGACTTTTATAAAATCCAGGCTTAGTCCATCTTCAGTATTCAAACTAAGTTTATCGAGCCAAATTTTATCAACACCCGTTCAGCTGTTTTGTCATGAAAAGCCGACAAACAGACAGAACGGCAACGAGATGGTTATTTTAATTTTCAGATATTTTCCGCTTTGCTCCTGCAGAAACTGATTCCGATCTATTTTTATCAATTTGTCGTTGCTGAGGTTTGGTGATACCTGAAAATATTCGTTTAAATGTAAAAAAATATTTATTTCTTAAAATACATATAAAACAAAACAAATAAAATATAAAAAGTATAAACTCAGAATAACCCTAGAGAAGAAAAACTCACATGTCAATAATGGAAGGTAAAATACTACGTTCTTTGGGTAGGTTTATTCGTACTTTCCGATATTCGTCCGGATTTATTCAGGCGTGGCCGGTTTTTAGACTTTGGATTTTTGACTTTGGATTCTGCGAATACGTAGGTGGTAACTCTTTCGGTTATTACCATATCGTATACATAAGAGGCCATTTACATGGAGCTAGTTTTGTATGCGAGTTGCATTACACTGCGCGGCTCGATCAATCGATCGATCACATCGTACCGCGGCAGCCCGCTATGTAATGCAACTCGCATACGAGAACTCGCACCATGTAAATGGCCCTTAACGTGCAAGACGTTATGGAATTTTTATAAAGTTATTAAAACGTTCGGACTTGTTAAACTTGGATATTGTTACCCTTGTTAACATTGTGGTAATGTTGATACAACTGAGAAGAACCGCCAGCAAACTGACTGAGTTTCTTGGTGGTTCTGCTCAGTCAGTCTTAACGTTAGTCTTTCCGAACCGACCGTAGCATAAAAATAATTTTCTAGAAATTCTCCCTTAGCGTTCAAAGTCCGAGATCGGCTCAATAGGAGCACCCTTTGGCATGCTAAGTAATATAATACTCCCCTTGCTGAGCACCCTTCTGGTTGCTCGCCCTCTCTCCGGTAAGCTGACAAAGCCGTTTGAGGCTACCAGCGCACGTCCTTCAAAAAAAAACAGAAATCTCACCTCCGATAAGTAGCTTCTGAAGTGTAGCGGCAGGCGCGTCGATTAATACGCACGCCGCCACCGACAATATCACCGTGTAGACCAAATCATTCGCGAACAACGTGAACTGCAACCATTACATCACACTTATAATCTTTTGTCATATAGTAACAACGTTTCTTATTGTAATAATTGCTAGGGAACGACTGTTGAACTGATGCCATACGATTAAATAAATATAGTAACAGACGAGACGCAAGTATGTGACACTTATAACAGCGCTCAAAATTTAAGACCATCTTGAAATAGACCTTTTACGGGTGGTAGGGCTTTGTGCAAGCTCCGTCCGGATCATCTTGCTCGCTAATCCTGCCGCTAAGCAGCAGTGCTTGCACTGTTGTGTTCCGGCGAGGAGAGCAAGATAGCCGGTGTAATTACTGGCACAAGGGGTATTCCATCTTAGCCCTCTGGTTTGGCAACGCATCTGCAATTTCTTTGGTGTTGCGGGTGTCTATAGGCGGTGCTGATCACTTACCATCAGGTGACCCACTCGTTTGTTTGCCTTCCTATTTCATAAAAAAAGACCACAGAACACACGATTAACGTAAGCTTCCGCAGTAATTTGTATCGAAACCTGCCATATAGATAGCTTCAGGTAACTGAGGCGCTGTCAGTGCCAAAATTTACTTGTAGGTAATGGCTTTCTAATAATAAATTTAAATAAAGCTCCAACGGAGATGTGAAAGACATTTTTTTCCTGATAACAAACTATACGTCATATTCTATATATATTTAAACAAATCGTATTAAATAAATGCCAATAAATTATAATGAAACAACAACAACTTTTTTATAGAAATAAATGTTGTTTTTGTATTAACAACCAAAAATAAAAAACGACAATAGCAGCCAAAAATTTACGTCATATCGTCCCATCATATATTATGCTCAAGACAACGTTCTGCCCCCGTTCACACATTTTTTATCTATTATTATTTAACTACCCGGTTTCATAATTACCATCGTCTCCATACTGAAGTAGACGGGCGCGACGGCTGCACTAGCGGTGCCGTACTGCACCAGGTAGTGGAACAGGTACATCGCGTACGAGATGCGAGCCACGAACTTCCACAGCTTCAGCGAGAGGAACCAGTTCACAGGGCCTTCACAGAGAAATATTTATTACTTAAAATTAGTACCATATGGAAGACATTGTACAGTCAAGGAAATCCATACACATACCACCGTAGAACCTAGTCGAAGAACGAATGACATTTGTATGACATAGCGTGGCGTTTAACGCGTCGCGTCGTTGCAACAGGGTTCTAAGGTAGTACGTAAATGTATTTCCCCTACTGTACATAATTCATACATACAACGGGTATTGCTGTTACTATGTGCCAAAATTTTATCCGTAGTATATTTGACGTAAAATTTTTTTGAAGTTAGTTCCACCTATTTTTACGTTCGCTGATGTATACCTAAATAATGAAAATTATTTTTCCAAGACAAAGGAGAACGGGCAAATCGTCCCAAGTGCTGTATACAGGTGTGCTATATCTTATTTGAAAGCTCTCTACAAGAGCTTAATTTTTTTATAGGACCGACCGAAATGTTTGCAGGGAAACAGTTACAGCCCATTTTGTACCTCACTTTGTACTAGCAGTTGTATGAAAAGTATGTGTAAAATCATGTTCGAGATATAGCCGAAAGATTTTAACCAGGCATTCCTGAGACCACTAGGAGTAAAAAACGTAATGTGAGCATAGGTCTAATTAGCTGTTTTAAAACAATTATTAATTACAACTCTCGAAACATGGCCTATGATGATCCTTACACCGAGTGCTACACGTCGATACTACTCACTAGTGTATACAAGGGTTGGGACAGCGCCCATACAAAAATGCCCATTCTCCTTTGTTATTTTTTGCTCAGAGTTAGTAACGCAGTTTTTAGTCTTCTAAGTCACCAGTTTATCTAACATGACACTCTCTTATGCCTCTAATAACAATATAGAAGTGTCAGATTTTAATGAACCTAAATGGTGGTGACTGTTATACGTAAGGAATGTAATACGTCAGTGCGCAAGTTTAATTCTCCGTTTGCTGGTTTATCAAATTGTTATACGCACCTCCATAGCCCTGAACACAGGCGAATATCAACCAACAAAGTGCCAGCGACCAACAGGCCCTCCGGAGAGAGTTGTTGATGTTGTCAGTGAGCTGGTTGTCCCAGTCCGCTTGCAGGCTCGGGTGCACAATGTAGAAGGCGTAAAATGAGAGCCCGAGTGCCATACAGTAGCATGCGAAGACGCTCCACTAGAAAATAAAGTCTTTAAATCACAATCATTACCGAGTGGCAGTAATTACTTTCAGTGGTGAAAATGGCGAGGAAGGAACGGAAGTAGCAACTTTTTCAAAGAAACGTACTTCTTGTTTTCCTTCCTAATCTTGGCAAGACAAGAGAAATCTATTTTGGACATGTCGTGCATCATACGCGTGCCTTTAAGTTTAGATTTTTGTGATATTTAACATGATTTAATGACTATTAATGGACCCACTAAGACGCATTTGTCGGAATTGGAGTACATGGAAGATTGAAATATAGCAGGGTATCTGAGATCACTTTAATTTCTTCTTTCTTTCTTACTTTTCCTGACTAATCTATTATACACGCGAAAAACGTGTGATCATCTTATCTTAGGCTTAAAACTCCGTACCCCGGATAATTTGATCTTCTGGCCTCTGAAGACATGCAGGATGTACCCGAATAGCATTCCGACAAAAAATGGCGGAGATCTCGTCACAGTGTTGTGGTAGTAAAATACAATGAAGTCATGAACGCTCTGTGGTGTGACACTGGAAAATAGAACAGCCTGTTTTAGGTGCGTAGTGAGTGGAGTATAAGGAAAATTCCAGCTGATGAAGTTGGGTTTATTTGTGAACATTCTGTAACACTTAGAGCTATATTCTCACGCCGGTGGAGAGATCGCTATGTTTTTTTCCCTCCCTTGCCTGGATCCCCTTAAGGCAGAGAATGGACAAAAAGCACGGTTTTTACAGAGTAACTTGGATTTGTATTTAATACACAGCCAATTCTAAGAATAAAATTAGGATATAAATAAACTGGCTTCTGGCATCCCTACCCCACCTTATCCCTAGTAGGATCGATCTAGGATTAACAGGATGGACCGGAGTCCAAACACCTCTTAAAAGACGGCCTACACATATGCATTCAGGAAGTGCCTCTGTTTATAAACACATCACGATAAAGCAGAAGATTTAAATAGAGTCATCTTCATCACTTCACCCTTTACTAGCAACAGCCGGTATAATTCTTAATAACCTGGCAGCCATAGGAGAAGAAGGGAAGTCGTAGATGAAGCAGAACGCGAGCGTGGCCGCTAGGGAGGCCAGGATGCCGGTACCGAGCGCGGCCCAGGCCGAGCGGCGGCTGCCCAGCACCCAGAACAGCACCAACGGCGAGACGATGTGAAGCTGCATGTCTACCGATAAGTACCACGAGTGGGGCAGGCACTGGGATATAAAATAAAATATAAAAGTAAATAAGTGTTAAGGCAAAAGTTTGATTCCAAGTTATTGGGATATATCAGCATATTAACAATCGGAGATGTAAAAAGACAAGATTGTATAAACTCGACTTTGTAGACACGAATGTTATAAACGTAGGCTCGGTAGTGTGAACTATAGTATAATCTAGGGTTCCTCAATATTGGATATGCTATACCGGATCTTTTTTGTCTCGTAGTTAGCTGGCCTCTAAGCATGACCATACACTCTAAGCAACTCTTTAGTTGTTACAGTTTCACTTATTTTATTTCATTTGTTTAGTTTCTACGTTTATGTGATGTTTTCTTATGCGTCAAATAAATAAATATTTTAAGATTTCTTTTACGGTTCTGCTATAAATGAATGGCTTACCCTTTCTCTAGAGTTGACGATATTCTGCACGTGCAGCAGTGCACTCCACCAGTACTGACGGCACATGCTGACCTGATTGGCCATGTAATGCCAGGCTGGTCCGTCCGAGACACGATGCATCACAGACGCCTGTAGCAATACCGCGGCCGCTAGCAACGGGAATATCCTCAGCAACCTGTTCAAGTAGAACAGGTGAAGGTTCTTCAGTAGAGTTGCTGTAAAAATAAGTGTTTGACTGTCAACTTTTATCAGATGTGGTTACATCCAGTTTCGTATACTCATTGTCTAGTAAATCTATAACTATTTTGATACAATTTTGATATATGACAAAATGCAGGTCGCACTTTAAATGTTAAAGACACACAGCCAAAAGTCCGCATAATCACGCTCTATACAAAGTTAGTACTAGCGCTGACGAAAGATTAAAGGTATCAGATGTAATCTACTTAATTAATACTCGAAAAAAATTGCTAAAGGTCCCTATTGACACCATTAATTTTGACCTAAGCCTCTGTAACATCAGAGCCACTGATATCGCAATGTTTCTTATGGCCAGACGGATAAGGATACTTCGAAATAATTAAATGATAGTAAGTTATTAATTCGGACTAGATTGCAAGGCTAAACTACAATTTCCTTAACTGCGCGTAGGGTTAGTAGGACATGGCATTCCTCGTTCGTCGCTTTGGGCTCTAGGCGTCAATTTTAAAATGGTTTTAAACGAAAGAAACGAAAGACGAAAACTGAGAATCAGACTCAGCACTCAGCATACTGCATCTATTTTAGCTGTCACCAAATAATTTAATGACGTAGATAATTTTGTTTCTATACATGGACTCTGATGTTAGGCCAGCTTGTACAAACTTTGCCGAGTTCATGTGATCGAATTCAATTGTCTCACAGATTTATTGGTAGGCATTTGTGTGGATAAGGTTAAGGGCCACATAGAATGTGCAGTTACCTGCAGTTTGTGACTTGATCAGACACTGATGTGCTCTGTTTTAGGACAGTAAATGATTAGCTGACAGGTTGCGATCTGTCTGTAATCTGTGGGGTCTTTACTTTGTTCTTGTGCTTACTTTGTTTCATTTTCTTCACGCAGGTGTATACCAGTAGCAGGCCGCTCAGAGTGAGGAATGTGTCCACTCCCACATTAGCCGACATTACCCACAGCGCTCGTCTTTTGTATGTCCACTACAGAAGGAAAAAAAATAGCGTATAAAACATCAGATTAGGTAACGTCAAGATTTGAGTTACAGGTTACTAAATAAATTGTTATTAGTCTCATCGGATGACCGGATAGCCCAGTGGTTAGTGCCCCTCAAAGCTGGAAGTAGCAGGTTCGATTCCCGCAACTAGATTTTGCATGTATATATTTGTTTACATAGTTAAATATTGTTGTGGAATGAGTAGAAGGCATCTACCAAAGTCGCAATTTGTTGCACGATGTGGTTTATTTAAATCTCAAAAGTGGTGCCATAACTTGTTAATCAGTTTTTAAATAGAAATCATTTTAGATTTTTACGGGCAGTATTTTCGCTAAAATACCTATACGTAAGCGCGCATTATTTCTTTGTGTTCAATATTTGTTTAAAATTTCTATAAAAAGAAAAATACGCCTCCTTTAACTTGCCTTTGCCTTACGCAAAATCCTTACTCTTGAATAATAAAGTAAGTTTTTACCGTCTACTTTTATACTGTAAATGTTTGTACATCACTCGACTCACCATTTCCGTAAATGTGACAATCCTAATTAATAGATTCAGGCGTTACTTTACGGAGGTCCATTTCAACAAACTGGAACATGTTATGTCGCACAGACGCAGCTAACTTGCACGAGCACGGCACTGGTTTCACGGAGTAGCAAGGTAATTTGTTCCAGTTTGTGACAATCCTGTCAGTCTTCCTGTCATTTTCTCTCTAGGTGGCATTTGGTATATTTTGTTACTCATTGGAGAAAGAACATTAACTTCTTAATTATGTTACTAATAATTAACTGTTTTCGTGTTTTGTACTCATCTCTTGTTTCACAAAAAAAAATAACGGATTTAAAATAATATTAAGCAACAATCAACTGTTGAAAAACAGTGAACCACTTGGTCCACCTGGGCTCTTATAAAATTTGTTAATGGGAAAATCCTTTTTTTTAATGATTCAAGACTTTCGCACTAAAGTTGACGTCACCAAGGTCAACGAATGTGTTGGCGAGAAACGTAGCTGTTTATGATAATGACCCGCTTTAAAACAACCGGATACGCAAGACACCTTCATGATCATGACTCTTAACAGCAAGATACCTCGTTAACATGGGAATTATCTACCAATTGAATAAGGCTGTTAGTTGTTCCTTTAAAAACCCTGTCCTTAGCCTAAACCTGTCATTATACTTTTTTTGTTATCCGTCCTTCCGTCCGTTTGTCCGTCTGTCTGTCTAATGACGACCTTGTTTTGACCTAAATGACCAATACATATATACATTTCTTTATTTTTTTGCGCTTTTTTAGCATTTAACCTGTAAAATATTCGCGTCGAATTCTAAACTCTCTTGTTTTGAAGTCGATTAAATATACTTCGATTCTTTGTATTGGGAGTTTCTTCCCTAAACTATATACACAAAGACGTGTTGTACTTGTCAGTAGGGAACTAGGGAACAATAAAATGAAATTTTATCAAGTTATGCATATTGACAAAGTTAGCACGTTGTGCTGATAACTTGTGTACTTAAAAAGTAAATTAATGGTTTACTTTGAAATGAGGCATATTATTAGACTGAGCATTAATAGGAATTTATAATGTGTTAATAAAGGCCGTCTAATTATCGGTAACTACTGATAGGACAGGCTTCTGTACAATTACTTACCCTATGTGTACCTTTCCGACTGGTTTCCAAGGTATTTTCTTTTGATATGAAATCCAACCGGCTTGTTCATTAGTTCCTACAATGTCACCGCTACGGATCGACGGCTTTTTTGTGTTAACGTTACTGGTACCGGTTATTTTGGGGAGTGCAATACCACTAAAGGACTTAACAGTTGAATCGTTCGGTATCTCAGAATCAAAAACGCGCAATTTCACAGAAACAGCCATCCAACACGGATACGAAACAGAAGAGCATACCGTTGTAACAGAAGATGGTTATATACTAACGCTGTTTAGAATAACAAAAGGAATAAAATGCCAAGAGACAAAGAAACGGACACCAGTGCTGCTGATGCACGGGTTACTGCTGAACGCTGACTGTTGGTTGGACGCGGGCCCCGAAGCCGGCCTGGGATACCTATTGTCGGACTCCTGTTTCGACACATGGGTCGGCAGCGTGCGTGGGACTCACTATTCACGAAACCACATCCACCTCAACCCGGATAGAGACAAGAAGTTCTGGCAGTTCTCCGTGGACGAAATTGGTCTGTACGACATCCCAGCGTTAATTGACTACGTTTTGAATGAAACTGGAGCGAAACAACTGAACTATATCGGATTCTCCCAGGGCGCAGGCGCTTTCTTCATCATGTGTTCAGAAAGACCTGGATATTGTGATAAAAGTAAAGTTCTAGTCGCTTTAGCACCGGCTACCCGCCATTTTTATACGAAATCTTTACTGTTTAGAGGAGTTCCCCAATTTTTTATGCATAAAATGAGATTACTTGAGTCACTTGGAGTTTGGGAGGTATTTGCAAGAAGACTGCCGATATACGAGTTTTTGAGTAATGCTTGTCAATATGAACAGGCGTTTCGCTTTTGCGAAAATATTTTAGCTCTGTTCGATGCGCCTCACCCGGGCTCCATCGCTAAGAAGACTTTCCCAGCTTTATTTAAGCATATTTTGGCAGGTACTTCAACCCAAAATATCGCTCGCTACGGACAAAGTGTGATAAGTCAGCAATTTAATAAATTCGATTTCGATACTTTAAAAAACCTAAGGTTATATGGAAGTGGTCGCCCTCCAGAGTACAATCTGTCTGCAGTGAGTGTTCCTGTCGTAGTGATCTATGGTAAAAACGATGGTGTTGTGGATGAGAGGGATGTTAAATGGATGGTAAGTAAGCTCCCGAACGTTAAAGATACCATATCTGTGAAAGACACACTATGGAATCATTTAGACATGGTTTTTAGTCAATATGCGAACGCCATGGTATTTCCTAGTATAATAAAAAATTTATTGCAATATGATCAGTAAAAGGTGATGTCTCGTACTTATGATTTATCGTTATTATTCTTAATGAAAAGATTTTATGATTGTATAGTTGGCATTTTAAATCATAAAATTTAATTGTTTAAAATTTGTAGATATTTTTTTACTTAGACAATTACAAGACAAACGTTTATTTATTCAGAAATAATTAATGTATTAAATAAACATAATACAGTTACAATACATAACTTTGATAATTTAATTTATTTTAGTTACAGTATAGATAAGGAAGGCTTGTGGGGCTGAAATTACGAAGACAATAATGAAAAATTGTACAATTCCGCCAAAAACAAAAATAAAAATTTTATTGTCCTATATGTTTTGATTTCAAAATTGGCTTCCAACTTCTTTGCAAAAGCCCATTTTCTTCCGGCTGACAGGTCAATGAACGAATGTGGCCACTGAACTGTTGTTACAGAGTTGTCCTTGGCCGTCAAACCACTTCGAGCCAGTCGATTAGATCGCGCTCAATGTGACACAAGGCGTCTGCGAGCAATGTTGCGCTTGCAAATAATGTATGTACATAAGTATTGAAATACGTAGGCATAGGTTAAAAAATTTAACAAGTGCAGACTTGGAGTAAAAAATTAAATCGTATCGTAGTAAAAAATTAAATCGCTATCCAGCTCTGTTAACGGATTTCGATAGGTTTATCACTGTCATTTAGAGATTTTTTTACGGAAGGTTTTTATGTACATTATATCCTAATTGCTTTCGTGCGAAGCCGAAGTAGGTCACTAGAAAATAAAAATAATATAATATTCAATAAAATCAGGGCCCACTTTTTATCCGACTTGTTTGACCTCAATCACTCGCCATTTTGGCATTCTCATTTTCATGATTCATCCGCGGACTGTACAGAACTGTACAGAAACAATGTCACTGCTCACGATATAACCTGTATTGAATATTACTAAAAAAGCCGTAGAGGATGCGAAATCAATTACTTGACTGATAGTTAGGGACTTACTCGTCGTACTCGTCATTGCAATTAGAGGTAAATTATAAGTGGAAAGTACAACAATAACACGTAAACACCATCAAAACTTTTTGTGCGACACTATCATATGACATCCTCTTCCATCCTCTTCGTAGTTGACGTGAAAAACAAAACACATGGCAAATAACTATAGCGGTAAAGTCCCGTTTGTATGGAGAGCGCTTTTTGAGGACTGTGAGTCCTCTTAATATACAAACTTCATACATTTGGATAGTAATTTTTTCGATCTACTACACCATGTGGATAATGCATGTTTATGACATTCGTGGCTCATCTAAAACTCCGCCAAAACGTAACCATAGCGGACTTTGTGGCATGTGCCATGTTTGAGTTTTGATATTGTGTAGCGTGCATAGTCCATAATTTAGAAGGATCGACGGCTGAAAAATATACTGGCCCCAAATTCTGGCATTCATTGATACTCATCTCACATTCGAGATGTCCAAAATTTCAAACTATGCAGGAATCTGACAGCTCTTTTTCATACATCTTGAATGTGACTAAATATCTACTGGCATGAGAATTGTTTGGATCCCAGATTGCCAGATTTTAGCATGAAGAAGGCTTGCCATGCTTTTCATGAATTGCATTATACAAGGACTTTACTCTTCACGCGTGCTGACTTTGTTCATATCTCAAATAGCAAATAATTTATTTGTCAAATATTAGTACCTCAAACGCTTCCAAAAGATTGACCACATAATTGGAGAGGTACACGCTGAATGTGTGTCCGATGACGATCCACAGGATAGAGAGGGAGCGGATTCCATCCAAGCAGTCCAGGGTACGGCCATTATCTTCGAAGGTCAGCAACCGGCTGGTGTTGGTGTACAGCGAACAGGCGCGGAACAGCTCGCTGGCTTCCTTGGGATCTGACAACGGCCATTATTTCTCACAAGTATTTTTTTAAATATAAAATAAGAAGGCAAACAAGCATGTAGATCACCTGATGGTGGGTGATCACCACTGCCTATAGACACCTGCAAGACCAAGGAGATGGCAGATGCGTTGCCGACACAGAGGGCTTAGACTACCTACTCATGTCATGAAAATTAAAATGAATTTAAAATGAAAAAAATATTTTGCAAGTAGGCTATATAGGCTTTTTTACATGTCTGAATCTACTAGCGCTTTGAAAAATGGAAGATTCTGCTGAGAAGAAACGCCGCAAGAAACTCAGCAGTTTATTTTTTCTTCTTTTTTTAAAACAAGCTCAGAGTGCAATATACACAATCATCACAATAGTACATGACATACACACATACACATAAAAACACCGTAATAATATGGAACACGGAGTTTCGGAAGTTCACCAACCATAAACATCATAGTCACATGAGATATTGTTAGTTAATTTTCTGAACAATAATCAGAAGAAGTACAATACTATTGATTCGTATTCAATCGCAACACGGGAAATTGTGATTGTGATACTTAACTAGATACAAAAATGCTATAACAGTTACCTCTTTTCAATATAAATATATGGCGAAGTTCATATGCTGTACTGATGAGCGTCAGCGCGCCTAGCAGCGAGAAAATTATCCTTTTACGAAACAAAACAATACATCAATTATATTAAATAATTTCAGGCGCAAGTATTTAATCAGCATTATGATTTAAGAATTAAATTTGTTTTGAAGACATATTCAGATATTAAATCAAAGATTAGATTCATGCTAAGCACTACAATATCAGTGTTTTCAAATTGGGCCAGATATAAAAGCTTCTATTAGAGGATGCTATGTAGGTAGAATCTGGTTTTATCACAATACGATAGGTAGCTTTTGTTATCTGTTTTCAGGTATCTCGTTGTATAAAATTGTGCAGACTATGCCCTTTAGCGAGTTAATTATGCACGTTCATTAATCACGTAGAGGGTTATTTTTCCTTAATTTTGAACTGTTATACTGTTTTATATTTTATATAATAGAAGGGAAAACGAAATAAGTGGGTAACCCGATTGAAAGTGGTCAACACCGCCCATAGACTACAGCAAAACCAAGGAGATTGCAGATGCGCTTCCAACCGAAGAATCAAGATCCTCCACATTTGCCGTGTCCATGCCGAAATATTACATGCCTCTAATAATGTAAGGTACCCTTCTCTGGATACATCCAGCCAGAAACGTATATGCAGGTTAGTAAAAAGTCAAGTAACATTTCAAATTTTAACCTATTACATCAATAAAATTAAGCAGATATCGATACGCAAAAGCATCACGGTACGCTGCAATCGTCTACGTAAAAGGTAAAAGAGTCACACTTGTATAAAAAATCGATCATTTTTTAATCAACGTGCGTTTATCATGTCCTAGTGTACTGTGCTTACGTAGCAGCATAATCAGCGCCGACAAAAGGCCTGTCATCCGGCAGACGGCAGTACTGTTCAGTGTAGTTGAATCCGATGAGAGGATTCTCAGTATAGGGTCCAAGGACAGCATCTACGGTGCAGGGTTTGGGCAGACACACAGCTAGGGAGAGCGTCAATGATTGCATTAGCGAGATGTCCAGGTCATCCGTGCTGTAATAAAAAAAGGCTTTTTTAAAACTGGTTGAATCGAGGTTATCCCAATTGATTCTTAAGATTACGCGGAATATTAAGGTCAATTGCAAACAAAACTGTTAACATACCGCACAGATTGCCTTGCTTGCTGTATTTGTTCCGTATTCCAACTTAACCTCAACTCATTCCAAGTCACATTCTCTGAATCTGAAACGCCGGCCAAAGAGGGTATCCTGACTGTAGGAGGCGAGATGCGAGCGTGGATCAAGCAGTATTTGCCTTCAATGTTGCTCTCGGGGTAGTCTTGACTAATAGCCAGGCATTGGTGGTAGTTTCCCAAACTGGCCAAATTACCGACGAGTAGTCCTTGTGGCACGCGGAAGCTAGCATCATAGACTGTCAAAATGGAAAAAATTACGCGTCGTTCAGCGTCCCAGAACGAGGTTTTATTGTCCAGAGAAAGTGTTACTGAGCGTGTTCAGACATTTTTAAACACAATGTCCTCTCCGATCCACCATGTGTACACTAAGCTCATGAGCTTGTGTTATGATATTTGCTTCGCGTTTTAGAATATGATAAAACGTGAATAATCTTTATAGGTATTTGTTTATTTTGTAACCAAAACATAGTCAGTAAACACAGTCGGTCCGATTTCTTACTACAATTCTACAGTGAATCCATTTGCCACGAGTTTCGTAATACTTGTGATATAGGTTGGATTAGATACAATAATTTAAAAATTATCTTACCCAAAATGATTATGCAATCAAAGAGAAGATCAGCGTCTTATAATTATAGAATGCAAACTCGGTAATTTGTTCTAAGAAAAAACCGGTGTTAACCGGTTATTCCTTAGAGAAAATAACCGGGTTTGCATTCCCTGCTTATAATGTGATAGGTCGCAATTATCATTGATAATACTAGCATTTGTTTTGTAACATACGTCATATGGGCGCATTTGAGTAACGATAAGGCAGAACTAAAAACCTGATAGTGGTTTTACCGTTTACGTCAGTAATGTAACTAATGTAAATTCTATAGGCATCTAAGCTATTTTATGAATGAATTTTGTCGGTGTATCTCGCGCGTTTATGGGAGCAGACCTGCGGAACTCGGCAATACAATAATTTGTGCACTATATTGTAGACACACTGTTATAATTATAAGATAATTTTGGGTTACAAAGAAGTGGAAACAAAATCTACCACGACCTGTTTGTTCTCCACAGGCCAGCATGTTCGTATTCCTTGATTCCAAGGTTAGCCAGATTGAACATAATGATCGCTACGGTTAAGGTTATTTAAAAAATTATCCAAATACACTATTTTAAGACCGTGCCTTATTGATAATGCCTTTGTCATAATTTACTATAATTACGGAAAGCGTCATACATAATTTACTATTAAATTGGTAGATGACAACAAATATTGGCATTGTAGGTTACCGTTTTTTTTTGTAAAAGTTTGTAACTGTTATTAAATATGTGCCGATGGGATAATAGTATTTTATCGTCATTACTCAAATTTACTCATTGTTACTACCGTAAAGCCATTTCTTTTTTTGTCACATACGTCAAAGCGCACCCTGAAATAAGATACGAGTAAAGCGCTACGATGATGATGTTCTGAGGGGCTAATTTTGAGTTGACGTTCCATTTTAGAGGCAAATCGGTCTACAGTGAAAATAAAACAGTTTTAAAACAACTTGAGTCTTTCGTACCTAGTACATAACCAGAAAAATAAAATAAAAACTTACATTCGTATTCGCTCATGCTTTGCAGTTGTTTATCACATAACTCGGGGTCCAAAACATTTTGATAAAGTTCGTAGTCGAATAAATTATCTGCACTACAGAAACTCAACTGACAACTCACCACAAAAATAAAAATAAAATAAAATAAACTGCGCGGCATTTTGATTACATTACTAGCAATAAATTTAAAAAACCGCATTAAACCCGTGTGATCAGGCGAGACTCATTAATTTAAATCACAGCATAGTACCTAATAGGATCAGATTAAATATATAACCTGGATATGTAAGCATGATAATGCGCCCATTAGATCGTATCACCGTTCCGCGTTTTAGGTACCTATTTGAAATAGATATCAACCTTCCTATCGCTGAGACAGGCATCATAGGTGTTTTAAAAACTGCTTTATACGCCTAAACGCAGTCTTTTAGCCATGTTGGAGTAAAATCTCGAGTGCACAAAAATTGCAGATACACCCTTCTATTCATAAAAGTTGATTAACCTCTTTTAACGTAAATATTATAGGTACTGTGATATGGGTTGGTGTGACTCATCGGTGACGGAGAACGGAGTGTCTGTTTTCACTTGGTTTTCACCTTTAATCACTTCCAGAAACATATAGGTATGTTTTCTCAACGCCTTTAGCTGCTGTTTGGAATACCGTAGCGAATTACTTATTTTTAATCTAATTCTTTTTCTAATAGCCTCTATGTATTTGTGTCCCGCTGCTGAGCAAAGGCTTCTCTACCAGACTGCCATAACTCCCTATTTGAAGTAATAAAAAAAAAAATTATAGGTTGTTTTATCAACGCCTTTCGCTGCTGTTTGGAATACCTTTGCGAATTACTTCTTTTTAATCAAATTCTTTTTTTAATAGCCTATATGTGTTTGTGTTCCGCTGCTGAGCAAAGGCCCCTCTACCAGACTGCCATAACTCCCTATTTGACGCAATGTCCGCCCAGTCTTTTCTCTCCTTTCATATACCTTTTTATACAATTGGCAGTTTTCCAAACCTTCACCATAAAGTCCTATTACAGCACTCATAATATGTACAAAGATATCACAGCAGACATCAGACATCATCAGATTAGCTATCATTTCTTACTTTAGCCATCAACTTTTGAAAATTTCTTGTAAAATGAATTAGTAGTAATGCTTAGTCATAAATTTACTACTTTGCCAAGATTAATGCTTGCCTATAAGCAATAAAAAATTATAGTGGCGATCGCTATAAGGATACTGTCTCACTGATTGTTGAAGTGTATTATGAATTTCTATGTATATATGGTTTCTATAACTTAGCGCTCACTAGCGGCAGCTTCCTGCCGTACGTAATAAGAATTTCGGTTGTGACATTTCCATAGTAATAATCAATCATAAGATTGCTAACAGATAAGATAGTTGTTAAGTATGTTTATAAACTAATCAAAACAAAATAAGACCCACTTGACGTTCCTTGGTAAAATCCAAACATTAAAATAAATATGTATTGCTACTAATACATGTTATGAAAGTAGGGATTTATTTTATAAATTTTATGTATTATGTCGAGTGGGCCCTATGTTTTTTTTTTTGAGTTTTATACATAGTTATCTATAGATACTCACGTCATTAAACCCTCAAAGCCGCGACGTCCAATAGGATCACCTGAGTGGATCACCAAGTTGATTGGATTGTATTGGACGAATATGTACAATGAGATCACCCAGGTGATGCTATTGGACGCCACGTCTAGCATGATCACCTGGGTGATTTTAGTGGGCATTTGTATAACCAGTAGGATTCCCCAGAGATCAAAGATTTTTGTTTGAGTGATTCTAGTGGACTATCATGTCCAATGATATCTATCACCCAGGTGATCCAATTGGACGCCATGTCTAGCACGATCTCGTGGGTGATTTTAGTGGACAGGAGGACCCCCCAGAGATCCTTCCCTGTGACTCTGTCACACAAATGTCATAAGAAAGTGACATACAAAGAGATAAACTGAGATAAACTAAACGTGGCCGGTAATTTTAGGGTCACAGAATCTCATCTCAAACGGGGAAATTAACATTCGTAGCAAGCAACACTGGATAGTTGGTTTAAAGCGTAGAAAGAGAAAGCTATAGAATGCCGGACGTCTTCCTTTTCACTTGCACAAGAACGAGATATAATTATGAATTTGCTTGTGAAAAAAAGAGACAGAGCTTGATATCTTTTGTCCCTCATGGCATGTTTAGTTTTTTCAAGGTCAGCATACTTCTATGCTAAGCAAACCTTAAAACTCAGTGTTGTCACTTTTTCCCACGAATATTACCCCACGTTAAGGGGTAAATAGTACGTTGATGAAATATTGGTATAGAAAAAACTTATACAGGACCCTATTTCGTAAAGCATGTTAGTCTAGTATTTTGATTCATTAATCGTTTATTTTACGACATAAAACACTAGTACACAGATAAAATAAGCACTCGTGTAACTCGGCGGTCGACTCAAATGCTGTATGAAATGAAGCCCCGTGAAGTGTATTCTGGATTTAACTTCCAGATTCCCCCACGAACCACATATACGGGAATCATGGATTGCACCCACTGGAATCTTCCAGAATGTGTTGTTAACATTTTGACCGAAATCTATTGTTACAGTGTGGGTTTACTACATAATTATTTCCAACCTTTTTACTACCAATACAATTAGGTACCATTTTTATTGTTGTATATTTATTTAAAATCTTAGGTTAAGTTTTACAATATTTCTATAAAAAGTAATAAAACAATATCAATACAAAATATACAAACATTATAAAAACCTAACCTAGAGTGCCGCCGGCAGCGGGGCAGGGCTCAAGCTACCGGTGGTTAGGGCTGCAGAGTGAGGAATCTCCTGACTATTTGTGACGTGTCCAGGAGTACCGCCTTCTGTATCTGACCCTTGATCCAACCTTCTAGCGAGAGTCTCTTGAGGTGTTGGTCGAGACTAACTAACCCTTATTATTATTATTAAGAGTGATTTTATAAATTCCTGTTAATTATTAAAAACATTTTCCAAAAGTAATTCTTCTTTTTTCAATTTATAAAAATTTTGTTTTTTTTATTGACATCGTAAATGACCCCAGGGAAAACTGTCTTAAAGATGGTAACCCTAAATATTCATGTGTGTGTATTTGCTGTCCCTTTCGGAGACACGCTCGGCGTTAGTCTTCTCAATAGTAAGTCTATGGTTTAAAGTGAATTTAACAAAAGTTACTTAAAATATTAGTACTAATGTTATTATCTATATTAGATTTCATAGAATCCTTTTCCTTACGTGAGATAAACAAACAATATTTTGCTATCAAAATATTGTTTATGCCTTAATAAAACAAATTAGCAATCACCTTTCCGTTTTATAGCGTCAGTTTGCTTTATTTAGGCGATAAACGCTCTGTGTTGGTGTTGAAAGTGGAACTTTAAATTAGAACGCGTCTCACGTGAGGAGCAAGGGACTTTTCTAATACCTATTATTTGATCATTTGTTCTTATGGAAATTAAAAAAAAAACTTCTCAAAACAAAATAAGGCTCACTTGACTCTTCTCTGTAAAATTAAAATGTGAAAATAAGTATGTGTTTCTAACAATGCACGTTTTGAAATTATAGTTTTATTTTATTAATTTCATGTGTAAACAATTTATTATTTTTTATTATTATAAAAGGTCATTTATTCAACAGATGAACCATTACAATATTGTAACTAAAATTAGGTTACACTATGTATCATAACGATGTGTAAACAATTAATATACCTCTACTACATAAATATGCTTTGGCACGTAGGCATATATTTTTATATTTTTGTTTTACTGAGGTATGTCGAGTGGGCACTTTTTTATTTTGAGTAGTATAATTTCGGACTTCGTTCACAGGGTCACAGACAAACACACACACGCCAAATACACAGCTTCCTTTTTGAATTCGGTTGAGTATTAATGTTTGTTTGTTCGTCTTCTATGCATGCCTTAAGGTATTATTTCACATCCTTCCTATGTTGTATTTAAAAAAAGTCATAATTACATAATTTTCCAAAAGTAACGCCTAAAATGTATTATTTTCTTAACGTTTCATTTAACCCTATTTACCAATGAACTTATATGCTTATATTGAAGGTTGCGTCCTCTACAACACATATTGTGCGTGAGTAAAAATGGGAATGGTAATTTAAAGACAGATTATTGTAAATATTCATTTATTTATTATTATGTTATAATCATAATAATTATAAACCGATTTGTACAAACGTAAAAAAGTATCTTAATGTCACGGACCCTTAATCTACACTTTAAAATTGCAAAATTAACATTTTACACCCTTAAAATACTAAACTACCGAAAAATAAATAATATAATTGAGCAACTAACAAACCTAAAACTAAAGGCAAAGAACACAAATTGTTGTGTACATATCACTCCTACATTACAAGTAGGTACAATTTAATTATGTAAAACATAAACTTTGATTAATATTTAATAATGCGTAGTACTAATATCCTAATTTGTCGTGTAAAATCGCACCTGTAAGTACGTAAGAATATAATGACTTTTAAATTTCAATAACTTCAAAAGGCTTCCCCGCGCGGAGCTCGAAGTAAGCTGACACTATATTTAACTGCTTCATAATATAATTACAAGGTACAATGATGCGATACAATTCATAAATTGGAACTCTGGCCCACCAGGGAACTTTTTTTTTTATGAAATGGGAAGGAAAACAAGCAAGTAGGTCACCTGAGGGTAAGTAATCACCACCGCCTATAGACACCCGCAACATCAAAGAGATTGCAGATGCGTTGCCAACCCAGAGGGCTAAGATAGAATACGTCTTGTGCCAGTAATTGCACCGGCTGTCTTGCTCTCCACGCGGGAACACAACAGTGCAAGCACTGCTACTTAGCGGCAGGACTATGTCAAAGTGACGTTCTAAATCAAAACGCAAGGTCTCTTACTTCTTATAAGAATTAGAAACGGTTCTAGAATGGGTCAGGGTTCCAGTTTATTTGTACATTAGACACAAAGACGCCATATTTTTTGCGATTTTGACGCAGATCAATTTACTTAACATGGGCGCATTATGAGCTCAGGCAAGGGGTATTCCGTAAATAAAAACATTTAATGACTCTTTCATAAAGCCATCGCTTTGTCGAAGCACACTTTCAACAAT
Source organism: Ditula angustiorana (assembly GCA_963691745.1). Classification (NCBI taxonomy): domain Eukaryota; kingdom Metazoa; phylum Arthropoda; class Insecta; order Lepidoptera; family Tortricidae; genus Ditula; species Ditula angustiorana. The sequence goes on along the minus strand of OY829481.1, from coordinate 4,763,072 downwards.
TGTATACTTATATAAGTATGAAAAGGCTTAAAACCACTAAATCTTTGGAATCGTAATTTAAGCAAGAAAATCAATAGTTACAACATACTAACGTGGTTGCTTTTCTAATAGCCCATCTCCCCGTCTGTCACATTGCAGTCTTAAAATAATAAAATCACAAATTTTGTTTAGACATTGTCTTCACCTCACGCGTTATCAATATGGAATGTCTTAATAGGTTTTTTTTTACTTTACCTTAATGCGGTACATAGTTGCTCTAAGGCTGAATAATACCGCTATACATAATAATCTTTTGTTTTTCTGCTTATCGTCAGTTGTTATTTAGAAAATTATTGTCATCTTTAAGTCTTTCAATAAACACTTTGAGAAACCGTATACGAAATGATCATACAAACTACACAATAATTAAATAAACTTTGGTACGCTTCCAAATTTCTCCTACATTTTTCCCATATCTTTGACTGATGCACTTCTATTGACGTACGCCCTACGTTAAATACTTAAGAGTATTTTAAACATCCAAATTAATTTAACTTCTTCATAACAGGTAACAAACATTGGTTCAACGATCAAATTCTCCATCTTACCTTTATACTTACATAATCACGGGTAACAACAAGTTTTCAAGTTACATTGAGAGTCTACTAAATTTTAATATGAAGTTTATCGCACTGCGTTTAGTTTCCATTTGAGAAGTAAGAAAGCTCCAATTCGTAGAACAAAAAGGCTGACGGTGAGAGCAAGGATGTCCCACCAAAACATGTCCGCAGACATTGCAATCTCATTCAGGAACTTACTGGGGTATCTGTAAAAAAAACGTGATCGTCACTAACAAGTTGTTGACTCAGTAGTTAGTATAATAGAACAGCATCTGATGTGTGTTGTTCTATAAGTTAAAATTTATTTTCGAACCGCTGGAGAACCGGGTGGCAAAACTATACGACGTCTTCGCTCTGCTTAGAAGTTGATGTCTATTATAAAGGACTCCGCAAGATTTTACGAGCCCTCAGGACAAGGCGTTTTCAGTGTAAGCTTCTTTATGTTTAGTTACGTAAGCAAAGTTGGCGACTGTACTTGGATTACTTACCTGTAATGGCAATACAGTTCATCATCGCACGCGAGGTTTGGTCTGTTCAGTCCGTAGATGGCGTTGATGAGGCCCTCGAGGCCGTATCTTAAGTAGGAGACATACGAGCCCCAGTAGAGGTAGGGGGGCAAGTCACGGAGGGTCACTCCGAAGCCAGCAAACATCATCATCGGAACGGAGAGCGCGGGCCCGAGGAAAGTACCGTTCTGAAAAGAAACAATGATATAAAGACGTCTTTGATACATGTGTTTTTGCTAATGGTCCTTTTTTATTGGGCACCTGTCCAGGCGAACCAAGGCTCTCGCTGGTGTTACATTGTTTTATTAGAGTAACTTTGCCACCTTTGGATTCATCTTCAGACCAACTCAATGGCATAATAAATAAAGTTAAAGTATTAAAAATGACAATTGGATTAAATATACTGGCCAAAAAGGTGCAAAGTGACAAAGTCGAACGTAGAAATTCTTAGCGCAATGGAGTTTCATTTCGATAGTAAGATTCCATAGACTTATTCAGCATTCTCTACAATCCCATGTTAAAATTTTACTTCGATGATCTTGCAGTTTATACTTACAACAACATTGAAAGCCGCTCCGATCATGAGCCCGACGCTCTGTGCCACGAAAACCGTGTACATGGAAATTGCGAAGAACATGGCGAAGCGCACTAGCTCCAGTGGCTGCGAAGACATCGTGTACACTATCACGCTGAACACGAAACATGACACGATCTGGAAAGTAACACACATGATGCTAAATAATTAATAGATTCAGGCGTTACTTTGCGGAGGTCCATATCAACAAACTAAGTTGTAAGTTGTGTTCATTTGGACACATGATGCTGTATCTCCACTGTTACGCATCTCCGTGTAAGGCTGTGTCAAACTTGAGGTCAAGGTTAGAGAAGTTTGCATTTACGAAAGTTTTAAATAATCAAATGCTTATTTTATGGCAAATATATGCTGCAAGAAAAATCTAAGATAATTATAAGAAGGCAGCTTTGGAGCTGTATTTTGTAATAAATTAATGACATCCTGTGGTACTTAGAAATAGCATGCGTTACGTATATTTTATTTTCTAAGCAGCGTAGTTAAATGAATACTTACTGAAACGGGCAAGTCGACTATTGTTATGGAAATGTAGTAGGATCCCAGTGAGTACCATCTGTTGAAGTGCTCTTTGGATAAAATTGACATCTCCGATGGAACTGCAAGCAAACATCAGATTATATAACACAACAAGAAAAATCTCAAAATGACTGCCTTGAATAACTACTGGAAGAAATATTTTCTTAACAAATGTTTTAACCGCTTTTGCTCTTTTTAACTTTATAAGGGACTTCACACATTAAACGCGATGCATACTATGAGGATCAGGCGCTCAAATAATGTTTTAGAGAAAATTTTGATTTTAGGTGGCAAATCACTTTTTAGCTAGGACACAAGGTCTATTTTCACTTAAAATTCAATGTGACAGTCAGGCTTATTCATATTTTCATTGAGAAGGCATTGTCGTCAAACAGAACTGATAGACCTTTTTCTTTGCCCACAGTACACTAAACACGGTTGTTCATAAAACGTGTGGAGTTCTTAAAACGAAGATCTTTAACTTTGGATGAAACAACATATGGTTACGGTACGTTCCTTCCATTACGCGACAAAGTTCTAGCAGTTGAATTTTCAGGAAGACTCCGGAAGTTCCTCAACTAAAATGTAGAAACTCACATGTAAGTATAGTCAGCATCATTGGTGACATCATGTGGTGCATGAGGATCGCGAAGAGCAGATTATAGTTCTCTATTACCCTGGACCCCTCGTTGCCGGCATTGATGAACAGGCTTCCCAGCATGATGCCTACCAGTATATTGACCAACACGCGGAGATGGGTCATGGTCTGTTGGAAATAAAATGTTTTGAGTATTTTAAACAAAATTTAATTAGTCACTTTAGTAAAATAGGTTATAGGGCAGTAACGAAGCAAGCTCTACATGAAAAAGAGGTTAACGATCTATTACGGCGATTAGACCTGGACCAACCAGACGTTTGACTTCCGTAGTTTCGAATAGGTACTCAATCATAAAAGACGAGGCAAGATCATGTCGGATTCCGTCCATGGTAGTTACTAGGAACGTTAGAAACAATCTCTCACGCTTCATGAAGGTTAAACGGAGCTACTTTCTATGATGTTCTGTAGTATACATTTCAGTATTTATAATCGCCTGCATTTTTAATATGAAACCACAACATTGAAAGTGTTAATTTGGCTTTTAACTCCGTCTCGTGGGCTTTCAATAATATTTAACACTTGTAGTTTTGTCTGTAGTAAATACGTGTATTAGAAAATTTAACATTTATTCGATGTTGTAGAATAAATAAAATATTTCACCCTTGCTTTACATAGGTACTGAAATTTTATTCCAGTGAATAAACTTGTAGGACGACCAGCCACAAGATGGTCCGATGACCTCGTACAGGTGGCAGGAAGGCGCTGGTTGCATTCTGCTTCCAACCGGCCACTTTGGAAATCCATGGAGGAGGCCTATGTCCAACAGTGGACTTCTTGTGGCTGAGATGATGATGATGATGATGATGAAATAAACTTGTATACCTATACATAACCGACCCGCCCAGGCTTCGTACGGGTACAATTATATGAATACATGACAGTGAAAACCGTATCAAAATCCGTTCCGTGGTGCCGAAGATACGAGGGCAGTCAGGAACGGAAAGCGACTTTACTTAATAATTAATTTTTCATAATATGACACTTCATTAAATATAATAACTTAACCTAATAAAAAATACAAAAACTTAATTATATGTACAAATATCTCCCAAGTCTGTCCCCTGCGGTAAAGTGCCCATAAGGCTGGCTGCATTTCCACGTTGGATCGCAATTCCAATGCGTTGACCAAGAAATGCACCAGCCCTATGGTCATGTGAAATTTCGATTAACTTTACTTTATACTATGTAGTGATAGTGATGGCAAGACTTACGGAATCACGTTTCGCCTTAAGAAATCCTCTTTTAATCAAAACGGATCTTTGGTTACTCTGCGACGTTTCCTCGTCATACGGCCCGGTGTCTTGATCCCTGATAACGCTAAGGGGGAACTGCTTCCTCAGAGTTTCCATACTAGGAATAGACTCAGGGTCGCTGAACCATTCGAGAGCTCTGCCGTTTTCTGCCTTAGTTGTCAAAAGTTGAATTTTATCATCGCCGTATTCACCGCATGCTAGCTCAATGACTGAAATAAAGGAAAATATTATTAAGTATACATTTATGTCTGATATGTTTCGGATCAAGCAAAAACAGTGGTAGCAAGAGCGAGCTTTAGTACCAAGATTTCGATTTTCTGTTTTACTTCATGTTAATAAATAGACTAGATTTCAATTGCAACAGCTATAATTACCGACCGTGAGAGACATGCATTGCGTGATGATAGGTATTTATAAAGAGTTCGCAAATCGAACTGTTTGCGAAATACGAGACTCAAGTTTCTTTCCTCAAGGCCTGGCTTTAAATGTATACGTTAAACAGTAGTGTATCAAAAGCTAACCATAATCAGCAGGGTTGTGATAAATAGGGCAAGGAATGCCAGCCTGTTCCAGGTACGGGACCAGGTTCTGAGTAGTGCCCTGGTAAAGGCAGTTGCCAGCGGCTAGCACGTAGACCTGGTCGAAGAGAGCGAAGAGAGATGCGGAGGGCTGATGCACCGTGCAGACGATGGTGCGGCCCTGGTGGGCCAGACTTCGGCACAGCTGCACCACTTGCGAGCATGAGGAACTGTCGAGCCCCCTGGAACGTTGAAAAATGGGTGAAATTAATGCAAGTGTTCGGACCAAGACTATTAGGTACCTACAGGAAGAAGTCACACTACTAACTGTTGTGGTTAGTGATATACTAATACCACCAAATTATAGGACTATATGTATACTAGCTGTGATAGCCAGAGATGTAAAAGTTTTTGGTGATATTTATTTCTTAATACCTACTGTACTCTTAATAAATTGTTTTAACATTTTGCTATTTTCACACATATTTATAACGTTATCGGGACTTTAACGCGATAAAAGTATATTGTTGATTTACCTCGACGTTTCGGCCACGTCTCAATGGCCGTGGTCACGAGTAGACTTAAAGTCTCGATAACGTTATAAATACTGTACTCTTTACTCACTTAAAATTCTTACAGCGTTAACGAATTGCATTTATCGTTGGTTAAGGATTATGGATATTATGATATGACAGAACGAGGTAAATAATCTCCTGTTTTGCAATGATTATTATCGATTAAGCTGTTACGGCTTAAGTAAAGCAAGGTCCGAGTCGCAATAGGATTTCACTTTTATGTTGCGGTTTTTTAAATTACCTACCATCAAAATGAAGGTATAAATACGTATAATAAATATAATTAATTATGTACAAACAATCAAATTATGTTTTGATCTTGATCACATAAACATTTGCCTCTTGTAGCAATTGAAACTACAATCTCTAGCTACGTAGTATGGGTAGTAACGACTAGCTTAGGCTACGGTTGGTCAAATTAATGTGCTACATAGTCGAAAATATGCTAAAAGTGTTTAAAAATTAATTTATGTACTCAGTCGTGACGCAATACAGACTTCGTAAATTTATTCATGTATTGTATTGTAACTGAGTCTAGTGACACGCCAGAAGACTTTATAACTATGGCTTGGAAACCGCTTTATTCATAAAAATAATGCTGCGTTGCATCAATTGTCGCACGTGCCAGGTAACCCTTATTGCAACCTCGCAACATACAACAACACATTATCGGGGTAAGCCTAGTATCTTTATCTTCTTTATCTTTGAATAGTGTAAAACAAAGTTGCTTCGGTCACTTAGGTACTCCTTCTTAACCACGCGGTTTTCACTGCCATTTGGAGATTTTTTTCGGAAGGCTTTTGTACCCGTGTGAAGCCAGAGCGGGGCGCTAGTTAAGTATAATACAATTATTAAACTTACGTCGTCGGCTCATCAAGGAACATTATAAGCGGGTTGTTGATCAGCTCTAACGCTATAGAGAGTCTTTTCCTTTGTCCACCTGACAGCTGCGAGGCGCGCGTATTGGAGTGCTCGTAAAGACCAAGATTTGTTAGGATATCCTCAATCTGAAAATAAAGGACAAAATATATGGTTAATCTAATTCCAAAAAGATTTTCAAAGATAAAGGAGATTTAATTGACTAAAGAGGAATATGATTTGCAAGCGCTGTGGTCACGACGGGCCATAACATTTTAGTTTCAAAAAACTAGCTGATTACGAGTACAACCTGCTTAACCGGTCTTTCTTTCGGTTCTCTGTGTACAACAGCGACGAGCTCGACATCGAGCCAGTGCCCTGTCTTGCTCACGCACTAACAGGAGAGAGCGAGACAAGGCGCTGCCTGAGTCACACCCTGATAATGCATTAGGGACGGCCTTCAATGTAAATATTGGCGTATCTTCATATCTACATAGCATACAACAAAGTCGCTATCCATTCCTGTGTGTCCTCACATCCTCGGCTGCTTACTCCTTATTAACCACGCAACGGATTATAACACGGATGTTACTGTCATTTAGATTTTTTTTAGGAAAGGTTTTATGTAAATTACACCCTAATTGTACCTGCCGAAGCTAGAGTCGCTGGTCTGTAATGTTTATGAATTAAAAGGCTAAACGTATTGAAGAAGTGTTAAAATTAAAAAATGCTTACGATGACTGCTTCTGCCACTATTTACTGAGCGAAGTAAGGTCTCAGATGGCAGATTGGGAAGGGGAGCGGACGGTGTTTGTATGTGGATTTGTTCGACGATAACTTGAGTATCGTTAATCCAATCTTTATAAGATTTGGTAGACAAGTATTTGAAGTTAACAATTTCGTTAAGTTTTATCATGATCTGAATCGGTCGTGGTATTACGAAGTATGAGGGCTAACGTAAAAGTTCATCGCAAAGTCTCTGTTTGGAGTGAAACACCTAGTGAAATAATAAGTGGAAAAACTGATAATGCTAATGATATTTTAATGTCTTATTCTTATCAAATTGTGCATCATTAACTTCTCTGTACGATCATAATTATTTACATGTTTTTTTATTTACAAGCCTTACTATTGCGTCATTAATTTTATTATATCATCGAAGGAACTCGACTCGTCTAATGTTTGCTAATTGCTGTTGAAATGATGACGCGCGGTGATGACAAGATAACAAACATTTTCGGCACCAAAATGGCAAATGTGCTAATGCTTTCCAAATAAATCTTTATGGCATTTATTGTGCAAGAATCAAGGTGGCGGTGGGTCGCGATTCAAATGCATCCATCAAACCATTCCATTTTATTGTGATATTCTATGGCTCAACTTCAAAGGTACCACATACCAGAATTTTAATATGCCTCAAATTAAATCATTGTATTTTTTTTTCTTTGTTTCAAAGTCAAAGTAAAATATTTTATTCAGATTAGGCTTACAGGTAGCACTTATGAATGTCAAAAAATTTACCACCGGTTCGGAAAAACCTCTGATGAGAAGATACTGGCAAAGACACCGGAAAAAAACTCAACGAAGTGTAATTTTTTAAATAAAATCATCGTTTTTAACGGATGACGCATCTAGCTATTACAGTTTATATAAAAAAATGCTTCTATAACTAAACCATTATAAAAAGACTTTGAAAGGTGTTGGCCATTGTACAGCTGTAGTAACATTTAATTCCCCTCCCCTCTTCGTAAGGTTTTGGCCAACGACCGGTATTCCTCCTCAGCGTAGCCAGGCAATCGTTTACCGATGTCCAGGGTAGGCGTACCAAGACTACCAAGCACTGCTCTTCCAATGGTTGATCCACAAAGAAATAACAACACCCAGGCACATGAGGAGGTCTCCAAAACATTTATTTCATTGCTAGCTGTTACTCGCTACTTCGTTCGCGTAGAATTCGTTTATCACTGTCCCTCGAGAAATATACACTTTTATAAAATAAAAAGTATCCTGTTTTAATGTTTTAGATAGTTTCAGATAGTGTGATTACTTACAACTTCGCCTTTTTCGTAGCGATCCAGCGTGGTTGGTAACTTGAGGTTGGCAGCAATGGACATGTTCTCTCCCACGGTGAGTAAGCCCTGCAGCCGGTCGTCTTGTTGAATGTAGCACGACATCTTTTTGAACTGTTCTGAAATAATAATAAAACGATGCAATTACAGATTGAGCAAAGACCAAGTAAACAGAACACACATGGAAGACTAACTTCGAAGAACCTATTAACCGCCATTGAATGAATTGGAACGCGGGTGGTAGGACCTTGTATTGTGCAAGATCCATCCGAATAGCTACCACCATCTTGCTCGTTAATCCTGCCGCCAACCAGCAGTGTTGTGTTCCGACGTGGAGAGCAATACAGCCGGTGCAATTACTGGCACAAGAGGTTTTCCATCTTAGCCCTCTAGGTTGGCAACACATCTGCAATCTCCTTGGTATTGCGGGTGTCTATAGGCGGTGGTGATCACATACCATCAGGTGACCCACTTGCTTGTTTTCCTTCCTATTTTATGAAAAAAATATATTGAGTAGACCTCCATTTTAACTGCATTTATGGTATGGGACCATTTTTTGGCAGCTATAATTTACGTTCACTGGCTGAGTCACATTTATAAAAATAAAGGTCGTGTTTCATTCATGTATCAACATTGTTAAAAAAAACAATTTTTCCTTAAAGTTTCCATAATAGCTATTTCTTAACTTAAAATCTGACCCCAAAATCAACATTGTTTTTTCCTGTTAAATTTAAATTCATTAATCACACAAATTTTCTATGTAATTAATTCTCTCCTTTTTAGTAGCCGTGATACATAAACCACAAGTTTTACTTTTTACTTACATACAACATTTTTCCTTGTGCAATGGTTGGGATATATACATATAGAAATAGTTTATCTCTTATTGATTGGTATTTTTGTTTCTAGACGCAACTGTTTTATTTCAAACACACTGAAACTCTTTTGGTATTTTTGATAATTATTTAAATAAAAGGAACAGGAACATATATTTAGATACATATACCTGTGCCTACCTAATAACGTATATAGAACGCTTTATTGCACATAAGAACAAAACATCACTAGCTTTCGGGTACAGGAGGGCGTTATATAAGGATTTTTTTATTGACGATATTCTAGAAGTGAATAAGAGTCCACGCAGCTTCTATGCCTCCAAAAACTACCACTTCCGATGGTGTACACATATATCTCCTTTTACTCTTACGCGTTACGTGTAACAAATCTGGCTGTCGCTTAGCTTCTATATCACTTAGATGGTATTAAATAGAGGTCCTCGTTGTGAAAGACATTTTATCTATTTGTAAGTCGCTTCAAACGGCTCTATAAGGATTAATAAACTTTACTTACTCATTATCCTGCCCCTTCCGTTGAGGAACACGGCTCCACCGACTCCTGTAATCCTGTAGCCGGAGAGGACATCCAGGAGTGTGGATTTGCCAGCTCCCGATGGTCCCATGATTGCCACCAGCTGCCTCGGTCGAAGGCGCCCGTGGACTCCATGTAGAATCTGTTTGTATCCTGGAAAAATACGAGAAGCATTGGATTACTACAAGAAATCCATACAAAACCAAACATCATGATGATTTTCTTCGACCAAATTGGTTGCATCCTGAATACAGGCCAAATTAGAAGTACTCGAAATCGCCGAGCATGTAATGAAGAGAGGCATGTGTGTGGAGGAAGCGAAGGAAGTACGCCAGGATCGGAGCAAATGGCAACGGCAAAGGGAAACAGGCGTGAGCATAATACAATAATATTCCATACAGAAAAAGAGTATTGGGCACTATTACGTTTGGAGTACTTTGGGAAGATAAAAACATTTGTGCGACGCAGCCGAGTATATTTTTACTCTAGTGCGACTTAATTTGTGATTGTAATAACATGGACAAAGTTGCTAACGGAGAATGGAAAACGAATTAGCTGGCGCAATTAACGAGTTAAGTTGACATTCTCGTTAGGGTCATGATCTAGATATATTTGCAGCTAGCAACCCATTGAAGATGACCCATTTGATCGATTGCAAGTATCGCAAGTCGTTTCCGCGATACGGCCGACCCTACACCAAGATAACCTCTACGGACGTCAGCGATTAGTTACGAGTATGTTGGCTAAACATGCTCTTGAATGCTGTTGTTGACGCCAATAACGTTTTTAGTGACCAATAAATGGTCTAACTTTTTTTAAATGTTTTATATGTAAAGCCAGACCAAAATTATGAAAACCCTCTCTACAACTATATCATAGGTATTGTCATAATGATATGCCAGACAATATATGATGACGTTTATTATGAAAATGTTCCGTAGAGGGTTTTAAAAACTCTAGTCGGTTAGACAAATTTTCCAGTCCCAATCCAATCAGTGTTTCGATTAAAAGCTACTAGAAATATGGAAAAGTTTATTAAGTTCCAATTTAAGGACTGGCTAAAACCATTAAGTTGTTCCGGGGAAATTAGACATGTTTTAACAACAAAATTGCAAAGCATAATAATAACTTATGTTCAACTCACCAGAATAGTATGCAAAATTATTATTTTTTGCGAGGAAGCATTCAAGAGATTATTTTCTCGGGCGTATTGTAAAAAAAACTAAAGAAGTAAAATTCGAAAATAATTATACTCTGCATTTTAAACGTAATTATTCTAATTTAACAATATAACAGTGCCATTTAGTTTTGAAAATTTGCTAAATCGTTGTGTTCTATGGCTGTTTCTTCTCATTAGTGTTTTTTCGAACCGGTTTTTTTTTTGACAATCATAAGTAGTTCTTTGCAATCAAATTAAATTAACGTGTACAAATACTTCTACTTTTAAATGGACGTTTTTCAAGTTATCACATGCATGGGTAAACCCAAGGGTTGCATTCAAGATGTCTTTGGGGTAAATTTAACAACATTTTTTTTTACTAACGGCGAAAATATTAACTATTTCTGCCTGATTTCGTCGGTTCACCAAGGCAATTATTTTAGGAGTAAGTGCATGCGTAATGAGAATAATAATAAAACGGTTGCGTTGATAATAAATAAAAAAAGCGTCAAAGAAACTGACCTTCGACATAAAATTCTTTACAGAGTAGATTTATTAAGTGCTATCTCACAAGAAAGTGCGCATAAGCCAATCAACAATGACACTCCATGAACACTTGGACTGTTGGCAAAGATAAGCGTATTTTGTTGACATATGTTCCTCCGACGAGTAGCGATAATGTGTTATTTTAGCAGTAACATGTGCGGAAGCAAAACAATGAAATCTTTGTAAGACAATAAGATAGCGACGGTATTAAAGACAAATTTAACGGTTTTCATTATGGTGAGCGGAAAGAGATTTATTTCAGTACCGTCAAGAGTCACGTCTTTTTAATTGGATGCGCAACCGGTAAAGCCATAAGAAAAACGATAACATTGCAACCTTGTCGGCTCATCGTTACTTATTGGTATTATAAGTGCAGCACAGTTAGCAACAGCAGTATTTAAACACTCCATAAGGCCAAAAAATTTACACGAATTCTTATTTGTTCTTTATGACCTCTTCGACTCGTAAGTTGCTGATTGCATATCGACGCATCAACGTGATAATCGCGGCGTGCAATTCTCTGTATGACACACATTGTTGCGAATAAGACCTTACGAATATATTTGCTTCGATAAATTCTTAGAAGGCTTATGTTTCAGTTCAAGAACAGGATGTGTGTCTAGGTATCCATTAACGAGTTCAGTAAATTAATGTACGTAATCAATTAGTTTTGACCTACATACAGAAGTCGATAGTAACTCATTGCGAAATGCTCTGCATTGTGAAATAGGCGACAGAGACATTTGTTAATCATTTGTTTGCTAGTTGATATTTTACGATTGAAGTAAATACCTAATGGTATGTATGTATATCGATGAAGACGTGTAGCGTAAATCTTCAATAAATCAACTAATGGCCGAAACTCTTTTACATTTGAAAAGAAAACCTCGAAACAACTATCGAATTAAATACTTTTACAAGTATTTCGTCTATGATGTCGTACGTCTTTTTCTTCTTCCATTCGCTCAGTCCTCTGTGTTTCATCTTCTCATTCGATCATCATTCATGAGTCTCCTCCATTCTACAGACATTTTTATTGACGATGTTTAATTGAATTCCTTTAAAACGCACATAAAATTACACAATGCTTGAAATACTTATAAGGCACATCAAATTAGATACCCTAAACCGTTTAACTATTATATATGGCACTGAATAGATAAAAATGCCATTGGATGAAGTAAATATATGGTACAAAACAACAAAGTATACAAGCTGATCATACAAACAGCGTTATTGATTTATAAATACCTATATGCACGTGTGTTATTGTCGCATAATTTTACGCCTCAATTTCCGCGTCCTTTGCACCTCACATTTGGGTATTTCCACCACCCTATTTAACGATCATCATCATCACAAAATTTACATGATATGACATGACATGACACTGTTTAAACAGTTGTAAGAGCTTCTATTCGATATTACTATGGTTTAATTTAATTTATTAAAATCTATCACCACCTATGCCGGAAATTCTGTATCATTATAAAGTCCCCGTATACCTACCTGTTTAGCGTAACCGAACCATTTACACTGTGCTTTAAATGATCTTATTTAAAAATAAAATATTTTATTATAAGTGGTTTATAAGGATAAAGTAAATTGTTGTACAACACGAACATATTTGTTTGCTGTTCAAGTCATTGACCGTTTGCAAAGGTCTTTCCTTTGTTGCCGATGCTTGCGCCCCCTTGAGCGGCCTACTTAGCACGTGCTATCACTATCAGCTGCGTTGACGTCACACGTTCACTGACACTTAGATAATATTCGCTACTGTTCGCCGAAACTCAAGCGCATCTACAGCTGGCACTTTACTTTATTGTATTCGCTAAATATTCACGATGCACGATTTTGTTTTTCACGTGAACGACCCAAGTGCGATTATTGAAACGCGAATGCGAAATATGAAGCAAACTGCCAGCATACCGTGGTGAAGTTCCGACATGAGTCATTTTCAGTCATGTTTATATTACAGGCTTGTTTGGTTATGTTTTCAATGTGTTTGCACCACTAACACTTAACACCAAAAGATTAAAGGATCACCGAGTGCGACCTATGCCTGTTTACTCCAGCCTCCCAAATCCCTTCAATTAGAGGTTATTTTGAGGTAATTTAAGTTAATATTTGCTCAAACAAAGATATAGATAGTTTAGTAGATAGAACACGGAAAGTACAGTAACTTTAAGATGCACATCTGCAGCTAGAATCGACAGCACATCTATTTGATGTAAATTACTAAGGATTTAGTGGCCCTAACACGAATGATACAAGTTTAAGTTATCTCTTTAGCGCATCCCTTTTTTATGACACTGATTAGATAGACCCACACTCAGGTATAAGTTATCCTTGTATAAATCATGTTAGGGCCGCAACAGTCATTTCCTTTAGTACATATATATAGTTGACTTAGTTTTCAGTCACTACTAAATGTAAAAAATTATTACTTAGTTAAGGACTGAAACTATTGTCAGCTAAATGACCCCACGCAGAAAACAATCGCTATCTTAATAGCAAAATATTATTTGAGTATATTTATAGAAGCTTCTCTTATTTGCTCTGTTAAGTGGCATTAATACATGTAATTGATAACCCTGGATGCGTCGTGTCGTAACAGCAACAAGTCATTGTAAAATTAAGACTTATCGCGACCTTCTCGTGTAAGGATTATGCACTTAGATATGGTTAAATAATTATTTATGAGTGGTATTTAATGACAGCTGGTGTAGGAAAAATTGCAAAGATAAGTAAAAATAATTTCAAAGTTGCGACTTAATTGTTGAGGAAGATAAAGGTTGGTTATTATTTATACTATTCCCGTAGAAATAAATTATCTAGATAGCACAACCGTTCACATACTTATTTTATTTGGTTCATTTTTCGTCCCAATTAATTTTTTCCCCAGAGAGATATATTTTATGCTGTAGGAAAACTTTCTTGTTGTTAGATAACGTTTCTTTTGTTCGTTTAGGTAAAACCAGCTATAGCAGAAAATATATATACTTTTCCGAAAATACTTTCACAGAAAAAAGTTGCCTTTGAGCCAAAAATGTGGATCCATTATCTATCTGTTGATATTATAATTTATGGAAAAGTTGATGCTTGATACATCAACATCCCTGATATTAAAACAAGCAGAAAGAAAATTTGATGCAATTATGTTAGAATTTGAATTACTTAACATACTCTCGTTTAACCAGGTCGAACGCTCCGAATGTAGCTATATGAGCTACATCTGAGCGACTGCCATAAAATGCCACCAAAATCAATCGACAGCAAACTGGCATGTTTCTCATCCGTATAATTGGTAACTGAAGTCTCAAGAGCTAACTGAGTTGTTAAGTATGTACTCAGCGCTTTATGCTGCTGACACAGTCACTCATCAGTCATCACTAAGGATACTTTTATGGTGCTCCAAGCATCTATTTTACTATCAATCAAGCCGCATCTCTGTTTAACATCAAGGTTGTAAGTATGTATATGTATAAACATCGCAATTTTTGAATTAGGTACTTTCTTTTCGACATTATCTTGCACCCGCAAGACACCAACAACTGATCAAAAGACCTTTGTCAAGGCTCTCTACAAAAACCGGTACTGTGGTGTTACCCAAATTTCCAGACCAAGCTTGTATGGTTCTTTTAAATTTGCGGCTCACTTTCCAGCGAAAGCAAAATCCATTAAACTGGTCAGCACCTTTAGGCCGATCGCGATTTTTGTTCGAATTATTATGGCCCACTTTCGTTCTTTTCGACTTAATAAGCATCGAGCAATGCTGTAACGAAAAGATACAATGAATTGAGAGCAAACTTAACTTTGCCACTGGAAAACTGTTGTCCCCATACATACCAAGTGCAAATATAAGTTTGTAATAGAAAAAAAAATAGAGATGTAAATACAAACTTACAGTTTTCGGTTTATTTTTCCTTTATTTGTGCTGTAAAACTGTAAGTTTGTAGTTAAATCTATATTTTTTCTATTGATTCCCTTGTGACTGTATGAAATATGCGACATAAACGGCCGTATCTTTTGACTGCGTTGACCTAGAAGTTTACTTTTTACGAGGTATTTGATATTAATATCCACTCGATACCTCCACGCGTCCCTAAGAAAAGGGGTCTTGCTCGACAGACAGACAGACCAAAAATTTAAGTGATCCTATAAGATTTACTTTTTTCTTTTGAGGTACGGAACCCTACAGACAAGTCTCTATTTCCGTGGAAGTACCTTATTTACGAAAATGTTATCTTAAATGCACTAACTAGTGGTAAATACTGCCTCATTAAAAGTCGGTTAAAGTCAAAACTCCCCCACACAATCAATCATACTTTCATTTGTCGTTGCAAAGACATAATTATATTAAACTACAATATCTACAATGAATTAAAGATTATCGCGAAAAATTTATGATCCACAGATAATTTAACAACGATATTAGTTTCGTAAGGGTTTCTAGTCCAATAGTTTGTCGTGTCCTACTTTTATTGAGCAAGACGTCCTTGCGTTGACAAAAATGGTTTTATAACTTACTCGAACTCGATTCTATGCTATTTAGCGCCCGCGTTTATAAAAAAGCGTCATGCAAAAACGACACGACTATAGATGCTACAATCCACCAATCAGAGAGTAGCTAAATCATTGTCAAGAGCATTCATCATGCTTCATGATTATTCACGATAGTACAGTTTCAGAATTACGTCTATAGCGTAACTGCATTTTGACGTCTGTAGCAACGATAGAAACCTATGAAATGAAAATGAAAATGAATGAAAATGAAAATGAATGAAAATGAAAATGAAAAATTATTTATTTTCATTAAGTATTCGTACATAACAATATTAGTGGATGGCACCTCCTTTTAAGCTTGAAAAAGCTTGTGTCAGAAGGCACCGCTCCTCCATTTTATGAAAACAACTGACGTGAAGTACACAATTTGTGAATATACACACAAGGGTTTTTATTGTTGAGAGAAAAATAATTAAACAGTAATCTAGAACCTATTGCCTGTGACAGCATCGTGTATAGTATCGCGGCTCTGGCTACTGTACTGCTGTTCTGGAAGAATTTTTTTTGTACAACAAACAAGCAAGTGGGTCACCTGATGGTAAGTGATCACCACCGCCTATAGACACCTGCAAAAACAAAGAGTGTGCAGATGCGTTGCCAACCCAGAAGGCTAAGATGGAATACCTCTTGTGCCAGTAATTACACCGGCTGTCTTGCTCTCGACGCCGGAACACAACAGTGCAAGCACTGCTGCTTAGCGGCAGGATTAGCGAGCAAGATGGTGGTAGCGATCCGGACGGACCTTGCACAAGGTCCTACCACCCGCCTACCGGGCAATAATTGAAATTTTGAGATTTCCATTCAGATTCAACTTTTCTTGACTCCTTTATTTACGCAGTCACAAATATTTGCAAACTGATTCATTTAATACTCGTACCTACCTTGGAGTTGATGTTGATATATATAGATTAAGTTCGCAATAGAAATGCCATAAATATTATCATTTAAAGCTTATTTCACATCGTAATCCTACTGATACTATTAATGTGAAAGAATACTTAGATATTGAGATGTTTGATTATTTGTCACCTTGGCTGAGTGGACTTTGATATTTAGCGGACCAATATTTCTTTTAACACCTTTCAATCGGACAATGCAATTCTATGGAATAATGTAAAAATAACGGGCAGAGTTGTAATGCCTGGAATAAGTAAATGTCAATACCTCGTTTTTTTTAAGATAAGAAATGTTGTAAACAGTTTTGGCAAGTCTTTTTTACTACGACAATATAATATAAATAGATTGTTTACAATATTTCTCATATTTAAAAAAAACGAGGTAAATTATCTTCAACCAATATTCAATCAATGGGACGACGGTACAGTCACGAGCACCAACATGTATACAGCCAATCCTTCCCAACCGGTCAATATTATGTAAACATCAACCTTATTTTTAGAGGCATAAGGTCTGTGTATACAATATTTATGGACGATTGACTGTATAGATGTTGGCGCTTGTGTGACTTTGCATACTATAGTAATACATAATATATGTATTATTTCGTACCGTACGGCCTCAATTGGTAGGAATCTGTTGTATGTATGTATATGTATAGTAGATATTAAATACATTTTTATATTGCGTGAAATGATTTATTACTTACAGTATCACCACTCGTGAGCCATTAAGAGTATTTTTCAAGAAAATAGTTATCCTAACTCTGTGACGCAAAAGACTAGTAGAAATAAGGAAAAGCTTAAAGTTCAAATCTACAGGCTGGCTTAAACCAACAAGTCTTTTCTAAGAAATTCCATTACAACATTACGAAAAAACAGCACAAAATTAAAATCTATTGAAAAAAAGATGTTAATTTTTGTTGTGTTTGTATGAATCCTGTGTTGGAAGTCAAAGTGCATTGCAAGCTCTTTCGTTGTCTGTAACGAAAAATGACACTGAACGAACGTTGTTTACCATGACCTCATATTATTATTATTATAATAACGTGGATAGAAAATATTATGTTACGTTTCATAAACACAACGTTGAACTGCAATAAAATAGGAGATACAATTACACCACTTGCTGTTTTTTTGCTGCACCACTATATACCTACCCACACTACATAAACCTGTTTGAATCAGATGTACCTGCATGCGATCAATTAACGACCGTATAAATTACCTAAGATTACCTTGCTCGGCTTAAGTCTTTGCTATAAACTAGTCTCGCAAAGCCACAATCTTATAGCAAACTAGCGGACGCCTGCAACTTCGTTCACGTGGAATAAGTAGCCTAGGTCCGGCAGGGATATTGTAGCTTTCTATTAGTGAAAGAATTTTTGGAATCGGTTCAGTATCGGCGGTGATTACCTCATACATACAAACAAACCAAAAAACAAAGTTTACCTCTTCATTATATTAGGGTAGATTGCGCGTTTGCTACAAAGTATCTTCTATAGAAACAATAAGCACACTAACGTTTATCGCAGACATAAAGCATAATCTGTCCTTCTCGCACACATAAGCTGGTTAGAAAGGGATATATGCTTTACTCGGCAAAAAAAGGCAGCGGGCTAGGGTCTTTGTTCTTGGTATATTATGTGATGGATAGCATATTACCAAACACAGACGTAGTTTTATATTGATGCGCTGGAAACAAATAAACCTTTTTCGGTAATTCTCCAGCGTTTTCACCGTTCCTCATTACTGTTCCTTCATTAATTGTTGAAATACAGGTCTACAAGCATCGACTTCAGGCAAAGACAGAAGCTGTACTCGGAGTTGATACTATTTAGCAGCAATTGGTGCTAAACGTTAGGTATTTCGTCAATTAATTAAGGAACGCTAATGAGCAACGGTGAAGACGCTGATTGCCTTTCATTGTTAAACAATTTTGAGGCCTGCATTTTAACATCATACCAAATTCTAAAAGTTACAAGTTTCCAGACAATTTGACCATTGGAAAAACGTGAAATTCAATATCAATATATAATATGGCGTAAGGTGTTTGCTAGTGCTTGACCCCTGTAGGATATTGTTTTACCAGTATCGACAACATTTTGATATCGGTCATTCATAATGGGTTTTTATTCGTAAGTTCCATATTTTATCGACAGTTACTGAGTCACAGTCAATGACGGGGATCTTTACCCTACTACCTGAAAATAAAACTCTATTTATTTGACCCAAACACACTAACTGATAATGACTCTATCATAAACGTCATACAATTTGTAGAGATAAAATGTCACAAAATTGAAGTGTTATTATGCGCGTGGTAGGACCTTGCGCAAGGTTCGTCCGGATCGCTACCCCCATCTTGCTCGCTAATCTTGCCGCTAAGCAGTACTTGCGCTGCTGTGTTCCAGCGTGGAGAGCAAGATAGCCGGTACAATTATTGGCACAAGAGGTAATCCATCCTAGCTCTCTGGGTTGGCAACGCATCTGTAATCTCCTTGGTGTTGCGGGTGTTTATGGGTAATGGTGATTTCTTACCATCAGGTGACCCACTTGCTTGTTTGTCTTTCTATTTCATAAAAAAAGTTATTGGGTCACTGTCAATGAGGAGACTACTACTGCCTGAAAATAAAACGATTTTTTTGACCCAAACACTGGTTGACTGTATCATAGACGTCAAAGTACAATTTTTAGAGATAAAGTGTCATAGGAAAGAGATGCGCTAAAAGCAGTGGTATTACTGGGACAGAGCGATAAATTAAACTTGAGCGGTTATTTCACACAGGTAAAAGTAAATAAAACCTTTTTCTCCTCTCTCTAAATGGGAATGAACTGTTATGCTCTAAATTGCCGTCTTTCTACACAACTAGCGGACGCGCGCGACTTTGTTCACGTAAAATTAGTAGCCTATGTCCGTCAGGAATAGTGTAGCTTTCTATTTGTGAAAGAATTTTTGAAATCGGTTCAGTAGTTCCAGAGATTACTCCCAACATACTAACAAACAAGAGTAATGTAGAATGAGTAAGCGGCCAAAGATATGAGGCCAGACAGGAACGGATACATAACGACTTTATTGTAATCGAAATTATTTATTTTTAAATAATTTCGATTACCATAAAATATGGATATCTGGGTTTTATTTTTTGACAAGCCTGAAGCGGGGTTCTTTGTTTTTTTTTTGCCATTTCTGTCTATTAATGTTTTAATGTTTTATTCGGGCACAAACGGTACATGATTCTTAAAGTTAGACATAATTATATATTACATAAACCAATGAAGCTGCCACTACTTACTAGTTCATTATACATACTTATTAAATAAAGCGGTATATTTCCTTAAATATAATCACGTTTAGGTCTGTGCGAACACCAGTCTACAATAACGCAGTTTGATAGTAACTGAACTCTGGATCTCGGCTGCGCGGGAGAGCCTTGAATGGATATCTTTTGGCGCTGGCGAATCGATAGAGATCAAGGTGACTTAAGACGATTGATAGCAAACGGAGCTCTACTATGTGTACTTATAAACAAGTAGAAAATGGCACGCATTTAAAATGAAAACGTTTATGTATTAAGTAGTAGAATTCATACCTATTTATGTTTGTTTAATCAGTCTGTATTCCCCTCATTTACTGAAACTAAAAACTTCTAATTTTGTTGAAAAGTAACTTTAAGTACCTTAAGGCATTAAATAGCCATTTGTACATTCATTTTTTGGCTGTGCTGAAGCTTAAATAAACAATTAAAAGTATATGTATGTTAAATGCAGTTACGTCAAAATTAGGACTTTGAAATTCAGTTGTTTTAATGAGTATTAACTAAACACCGGTTTGTATCTCAAACTGTTGACTAAAGGTGAAGGTGACGGAGAAACACTGGTAAATGACGTAACAATATAATAATTTACAAGCTACAGTAGCAAGCTACATTATATTTTGAGGAACGTCTAATTTACAATAATTATTTATGTATTATTTACAATGTTAAACAGAGCAGAAATATACAGTTTTGCTTTTGAAATGTTAGTAAGAATATTTGCTTTTTGCACTAATCACATTTATAGTCAATAGATTTCTAGTAATCTAGACATGAAGAAGTATTTTTCGGATAATTTTTGGGCTTACGAATGATTAACAATGAGCAAGACTCACGAAACACTCCATACAAAGCGGGCATGCACTGTGACGTAGTCAACGTTGTTCCTACAAAATATGTAGTTTTAAGACTAAGATCCCGTTTATTTGAATGCTGTCTGCTTTTGAATTATTTTCTTCCGTTTTTATACATTTCCTCATAAACACACATATTTTGGAGGAAAATAAAAGAACTTTGTTTTCCACTTTATTTTGTAACTTGTTATCGCTATTATTTCTAAGACCTATAAAATTGAACATTTTTATTTTGCAAATACCTAACGTTTGTAAAGATGATCTACAACAACTTGACAGTAATTTGCCATAACATTTATGATACATACTCCATATTCTCTATAGTTTTATGCGTATGCTGTGCATACTTAGATAGTATTGGCCAATGGTATTGGCATTAAATACTCGTAGGTAAGGAATTATGCGTCACCTTGTTTAATGAAGTTTGATCACAGTGCGCAGTGTTGTTAGAAGCAAAGTCCACATGGCATATAACGGAAAGGCGACTGATAATCTAAATGCATCATTACTGGATGCCTACATCCGGATATAATAAAGCTTAGTAACATAACTGTTTTAATATAAGAATGATAAACAAGATTACAATGAAAATGATTAACAGATTCTGGCGTTACTTTGCGGAGGTCTTTATCAACAAATTAGAACAATTTACCTATTATTTTCGCGGAGTAGCAAGTTAATTTGTTTCAATTTGATGATCAAAGTGCGTGTAATTGTTGTGTAATTCGGCATTCTAGACAATTGCGTTTCTTTCTATTGGCCATTCTGCACAATTTGGATTCCACACAACTGATCAAGATACCAACATCCGCTGCTGCGCACGTCCTTATTTTACACAACCGCGTTTCTTCTTAATCATTAAATTAACATTTCACATCCTTCTAACGACACCTCTTTATTATTTATGTCAAACGGGACCTTAACGCGATAAAAACGTTGTTATTTTACCTCGACGTATGGACTGGGTGGCAACGGCCGTGGTCTACTCATAACCAAGTTTAAAACATCTTACTGGTATTCAAGAAAGACCTTGCTTTAGTATTGGAGGCATACTTTAAAAAAAAACCAATTTTATTCTTGGTCTGTGTACAAAATTTCAGCTTCGTCGCAGTATTGTATTGTGTTCGAGAAAAAGTGACTCTGACAATGTAAAAGGCTACGAGCTGCCGCCAGATATCCCGCGTCCTATAAACTTTCATAGTCTTCTATCTTACACAGACACCCCCTTTATTCTCTGTTTAATTAAGTATATACAAACAAATGACATAAAATTATAACAAGTACTATATTCTTTATTATTCTTCTCCCCTCCACATGTTAATTCTTTCCGATTTTCCATTAAAAAAAAAACTAGGTATGCACATCTATAATTGTTATTGTCCTGTACTGTCTGTGCCGTCATTAACACTAAATGTCTTTTTTAATTTGTTTTGGGTTACACACACCCGATCCTACCGTACCTACCAGACCTACCGTACCTACCAGACCTACCGGACATTCTCCCGATGTGTCTAATGTCAACCAAAGTTGTAATTGGTGAAATCCATTTCGACCCAGAGATGGAAAGCCATTAATTAAAAAAAAAATGTAAAAGGCTGACAGATAGACAGGTCGGCTAAATATAAGGGTTCCTAATACTACGGAACCCAAAAAAAGAAAGCGTTTAATTTAAATCCACGATTGACGCTAGCATGACTAGTGATTCTGTTGTTGGTCATTCATAATGGGTTACCTTTGCTTTTGTCTCTAAGTACCTATTAAAAGTCCCCAAGTGCTGACTTGAACATGTTAGAACAGAATGATAACTTAATAAATGCTGATAAAATGATAGTGCAACTGCACTCGCTACTCGAATATCAAGCATGACCTTTATCTCATTAGCTGCATGTCAATTAAGATTATCAGAACATGACTTAGTACCTTTAAAATGTCATTATTATTATTGATCACGTTTGCGTATGTCCTGGTTGAATTATTATACCTATTAAGCAGCTGACTAGTTATTTAAATAAATACATCCTGGAAAGTCTTTTTAAGAAAAAAAATATGCTAGAAGCTAGTTTGCGCTAGGTTTAGGTCCACCGGCACATGGTTTTGTTTATTTATGCACGATAAAGTCCAATATTAGTGCAAAGATATTCACTTTATTTTAATTTTCATTTGGTATGTCCAAAAGCAATGTAATGAATGCAATTTATCAGAAGTGTACCTCTGTGACCGCGATACGCGTGTTTAACTGTCTTCCGCAACAAATATGATTGCTGAAGGGAAATAGATTTAGAACAAGTTGAAAAGTTGGGTATTTAAAAATGTATTTTATATTTTAAATTATTTTTTTACGTGTAATAACTAAGTTGAGGCAAATGTAAAATAAGAACTTCTGTAGTTAACAGTGCCAGGCATTGACAGTAGTGACCCAATAATTGAAGAGAAGATACGTAACAACGATGCTAGTACTAGTAAAAACAATGCCTTATGGGCTCCGATAAGTCGCGCGGGCGCACGAAAAACACGGACAACCGAACTAGTTCGGTTACTCGTCATTTTGGTTAATGGTAATCAAAGTTCATTTAAATTAGCAAAACTATTTACTACTGATAAACATTTGATGATTTATTTACAACAGTTAGGTAAGGTGTAACAAATAGTTCGGTAGTCACTTTTTTTGTGTAATAACACAACTTTGGTTATCAAAACTTTGGTTAGGTGTAAAAAAACGTTTTTTTTAGTGAATAGAAAAAGAGTATGAGAGCGTCTGCTCAATCGCGCGGGCTCATACTATTTGTTCGATTGGCGTGCACCCGCTCCGTGCACCCGCGCGACGTAGCGGACGCTGTACTCGTGTCAAACGCCAGAACTGTTACCTTAAGTAGAACTCATATTATATGTCAGGATTGGACAACTGTTGATACCGTTTTTTTACTGAATATCCAATTGTACACAACAATAACTAATACATTAAACAAAAAATACATTATATTTTATTCTATTCTTTCATTTTAGGCTTGCTATGATAGTCCAAATTCGAATGTATCTTTATAGTACTTTTGGGTTTTATGCTGCGGCCATAACATGACAGACTAAGTTTAATTTATCCCTCCTTGCGCCTCTGTCTGACTAATGTCATAAGAAAAGGACGCACATGGGATAAACTAAACTTCTTCAGTCATGTTAGGACCCCATGCGAATGACTAAGCTGATTAGAATCCCAAGCTACCTACTAGCAATGCCTATGTATACAGCGGAATTATTTTTATTACAAACACCAGTGTGATTGGTTATTGTTTTAAGGTTATAACTAAAACAGAGAGGTGACTATTTTGTGATTGTAGTTATATTCGCAACATCTATGTCTCCAGTACGAGTATTAGTCATTAGTAACATACGTGATAACATTAAACTTTGCACTTTGCATCGTAAACGTGAAAAACACGTGAATCCACCGTGGAAAATGGTTAATTAACATCAATATGCGCGTATGCCACAAAAGGATGGGTTAAAAGAAACATGACACAAATAATATATACATTAAAAGTTTATAGTTTATCCTCAGTTTAATTTTGTCACCAGAACATTCAAAGTCGAGGTCAAAATATCTTTATTCAGATAGAAGCAATAATGAATGTCGTAAAATTTAGCACCGGTTCGGAAAAACCTCTGAGGGGAAGATACTGGTAAGAAACACAAGGTGTAAATTTTTAAAATAATCAAAACTACAATGTTGTTTTTAAATCTTAAATATTTAAACATTTAAGAATTCAACACAGTAGGTGTACGCTATTTGGAGCACGGGATCGCCAATGCAAGTCGGGATAATTTCCAAACATTCCTGTCCAAGATCCTAGTCATTGATTTTATAATACGCCCGATAGTTACCCTAAACAAAGTTTTTAGGTGCCTGTGATACTACAATGAAAGGGGAAATACCTTTTATCTACACATATATCATAAATGCTCTATAATGCGCTCAGAAATCGTAGGCAATGACCAGCATTATAACAACCAATATTATTATGAGAATTTTTCTAATTTGTTTCTATATTTGTTCAAATTCAATTTTTATTACATTATTTTAATGTGTACAGTCTTTAGATATTGAATATTTAATATTTAATAGTAGCTAGTAGCAATGCAGGTCATTGCCCTATGGCTTCTGAACCCATCATAGAGTACTTACGATATTTGTGTAGATAAAGTAATGTATGCAACTGTACATAATTAGGTCTTAAAACACTCGTGTGATCCTATTATGAAACTCGCTGACGCTCGTTTCATAAAACCACACTCGTGTTTTAAGACCCCTCATTATGTAATAGTTGCATAAAATACTATTATGATACCATACGGAATAAGATATTGCTGGATGTCTTTGTAACAAACTTTTATTGCATATTATCAATTTAGGATTTAGGAAATCGTCTAGGAAATATTGAGATTTAGATTTATTAATGTCTTAAAATACCTTCTAAATTACATATACTATATAAGATGGGTACGCGGAAAGGACATGTCTAGTCACTTTTTGAAAATGATATTTTAATATCAAAATGTAGAGTTCGCAATTAACTTCATTTTCAAATTGAAATCTCGCTTAAAAAACTGTGACTAGACGTAGACTTTATTATTCTATTTCTATGTCACCATTTACGAATTTTGCGTTATATGCTGTGATAAAACCAAAAACCACTAACAGCCTCTAGTAACCGCGTATGTTAACGTCATAAATGCACTGCAAATAATTATGTAACAGAGTGACACAGAAGCTATTAATTCGCTTGAGAAATATGATCCATTGGTATTCAGACTTTTATAAACGATACTCCAAACAATATTTAAATTAATATAAACCGGCCAAGTACGTGTCAGAGTCGCGCACAAAGGGTTCCGTACCATTATCTATAATAAATATTTATTTTATTCTGGTGTTTAGTATTTGTTGTTATAGCGGCAACAGAAATACATCATCTGTGAAAATTTCAACTTCCTAACTATCACGGTTCATGAGATACAGCCTGGTTACAGACATACGGATGCACGAACAGAGGAGTCTTAGTAAAAGGGTCCCGTTTTACCCTTTGGGTATGGAAACCAAAAAATACTAGGAATTTTTTCAAAAAGTATTCTAGGAAAAATGCAGCTAAGGTTAGGGGAAAATGACCAACAGCCAAAAAGTTAACCGCGCGCTAGAGTGTGACCGCAGCCGCAAAACCCACAGCGCCACCGCTCGCCCGCCGTTTTACCCTTGACCGGACCTGTTAAATAATGTGCTTGACTTCGCCGTGTACACCGCCATTAATTAAGTGCAAGCATTACGGCACGGAGTTATTAACAGAGAACCTGCTCGACCAAATTCCAGTTTAAATTGCGATAATCTACGTTGAAGCGTGCAGATGGAATACAAGGACGTATTTTAATATAGGACTTGATTATCTCTACATAGTATAAAACAACACAAAGTCGCTAAACCTTGGAACGGATTTTGATACGGTAGGTAGGTACACTGTCATATAGAGATTTTTTGCTAAAGGTTTTAAAGTACAATGCATCTCAAGTTTTTCACTAGTTTGCACCCGTGTAATTAATATAGTAAGGTCTGCCTCAGAAGCAGCTGAACATTTTAGTACCTTGTCGCTGTCGGTAATGTGACCATTTCGAACAACTCTCATTTCATACGTTACTACGACTAGGTTCTTAAGTGTTTGACTACTTCTGAGGCTGATTGTACAACACGTATTTAAACAAAGCGATGTATTCATATATTGATATATTTATTGTGACCATGGTTACATTTGTTTTGTCACGTTCAAATGTCATTTCATTTGTCTACGGGTCAAAATCCAAAACATTGTAACGTTACGTCAAAACACAGTTTTGAACTTTCGGGTAACCTTGAACTGCCTTAAA
Source organism: Ditula angustiorana (assembly GCA_963691745.1). Classification (NCBI taxonomy): domain Eukaryota; kingdom Metazoa; phylum Arthropoda; class Insecta; order Lepidoptera; family Tortricidae; genus Ditula; species Ditula angustiorana. The sequence goes on along the minus strand of OY829481.1, from coordinate 4,736,318 downwards.
AAAATCGTTCAAATACGAAGTCGTCGAATCGTTAAAGAAACTAATTGTTAAACATTTTGCCAAACCCGTTTTTAAGCCGTGCAATGTTGCCAGATGGGGACATTACAAACAAGGTAGCAGTGCTCGTAAAACGTCGATTTTCCACAAAGAAATGTGGAATTTCTAATTTTAACATTTACATCGACTTAATATTCTCAATCAATCATCGGTCTTTTTAATTGGTTAATAGTATAAGGCAAGAGAAGCATTTGAGCAGATTCTATGACATTGGAACCGTGTTGGTCTAAGATGTAAGGTGGATCCTTTGTCAAAAAGGCAGTGAAAAAAGCGGAAAAGCGGTGTATGTGGCTACACTGAGTTGTTGAATATTACCCAAGTGTTCGACTGCTATAGTTGCAGGCAAACATTTTGAGCATAACTCGAATGGACGTTTGCGCATACACATTTGTCTTAGAAACGGCTACTGCGCAGTCAAGGTCAGTGCTCAAGATGTTTGCCGGGAACTATACCGGCGTTGACTGCTCGAATCTAATATTAATTATTTTAATACTGGTACAATGTTTGTCATTTTGATTAAACTCCAAATCTAATCACCCGATTTCTCAAAAAGGGAATAATAGGGATATTTAGATGAGGAGATGAAGAAAGGCATATTGAAGTTAATTTTAATTACAGAAACTTACACGAATGAGAGTATCAAGTTTAGCTAGCAACGGTTACAGGCGAAGAAATCGGCAATAACTAGTTGTTTGGTAGATACTTAATTGTTCTAAGAAGGTTACATAAACATTGATTACAATTCAAATATTTGTCAGCTGCTTTACTATCAAAAACGTGATGTCGTTAACTTTATCTCGTATTGGGAAGGCACTATTAAAACAGTTTAATACAATTTTACACTCATTCAGACGTAGATACACGTTTTTCTTTTATTGTCATGTCAGTTTTTGTTTGCCACATTGTATAGTCGACCAAGAAAGTGCTTGACCACTTTCCGACTTTATTACAAAGGAATAATGTACAAAAGTGGGCAAGCAATTAGTTGGTCGACTATAGGTTCGGGTTAAATTTTGCAAGTTAATTTTAGTACACTTATTATGGTCAGATTAACTTAATTTTAACTATGTATGTAAACTCTTTATTGTACATAAGCATTTACAAATACACAGAAAAATACAGGTACGTAGTGGTACAGAGGCGAACTTACCCCTTAAAGGGATCTTTTAGAGCTAAACTTTAATCGTATGAAGTTTTAACAATAATAAAATACCACCACCAAAAAACTTGCTTTTAAACTTCTTACGAGTTGAATCATAAAATGCTTTTATCTACACATATCATTACTGCTCTATAATGCGTTCAGAAACCCTAGGAAATGACCAGCATTTTCTTGTCTGTGGTAGTAGGTAAATCTGTACTTTAATGGTCATCACATTACCGATATCTCTAACGTTATGAATTTAAATTTGGAACAGCTGTCAAAATTCAAATGGGTGCCTCTCATTAAATAGCAGTTGCATAAACTACTATTGGTGTACCTACCGAGTATTTATAATCACAATTTAAAAACACCTTTATTTAGGTAAGGCTTAGAAGAATCAGTTAAGAACATCAGAAAATTTACTATCGTTTTGGAAAAAACTTGAGAAAATACTGACAAATGACCTATTAATTTCCGATATCCAGAAGTGCTCACATCGTTGTCATCATTGTCGTTACGTTGCCGTCTTTGTTTGGCGATTCTCTGAGCTTCCTTATCGCATGTAATTGCATAAAATTGAATTAAGTGGGCGCTCCACGTCGCTTTGTTTTGTTTTAACACGTGTGCTCTACGAGAATATGTAGGCATTCTCGTAATCATAAGCAATGCGTTTCATGACCTAAGAAGCAAGATTTGCTATAACACCAACGCACCATCTATAGAGTAGTATGTATGTAGCGTAGATCTTTAATAAAACCAACCAATGGCCGAAACTCATGTATATTTTGATAAAAACACCGCAATCACTACCGAACCAAACTATTATAAAATCACACGTCTTTCTCCTTTCACGTCGTACGTCTTTCTCCACTCTTCCATTCGCTCTATCCTCTGTTTTATCTTCTCATTCGATCATCATTCACCAAACACATTCACTCCCACATGTAATAAGGTAATTTATTGGTAGCGTGACCCCAAGGATATCAAGCTGTATACAGGTAGGTACTAGCGACCCGCCCCGGCTTCGCAGGGGGTATAGTCAGTCTCAAAAGTAGCAAAACACTTAACACATGCGCCATCTGTAGGGTAGTGTGTAATAAGGTAATTTATTGGTAGCGTGACCCCAAGGATATGAAGCTATATACGGGGTAGGTATTAGCGACCCGTCCCGGCTTCGCAGGGGGTACAGTCAGCCTCGGTAGCAGCTAAACAATTAAAAATCTTGTCATAGTACCGTATGAAATGAGAGTTGCGTGAATTTCTCACATTACTGACAGCGACAAGGTACTACAATGTTCAGCTACTTCTCTGAGGCTGATGCTGACTGTACCATTAGGATGTATTAAAATAAAATCGCAATGACAGTGAAAACCGTATCAAAGTTCGTTGTGTGGTTTAGAAGGAGTACGCGGACGAAGATTTGAGGACAGATAGAGGCGGATAGCGACTTTATTTTATACTATGTAAAGATATTCCTGTTTATATTAGCGTTGTAATAAATTTGCAAAGTTGAGTCAAATTATTTTGAATAACGTAACGTTTTAATTTGTTTCTGATAACACTCGCAAACAGTTCAATGTCTAACTAGCAGAGCGATTGAATCGGCGCTGTCCAAAAATAATCAACAATGTCAAAAAATAAAAACAAAAACATGATAAAATTTTATTTTGAATAAGAGTTTATCTCCGCATTTTTTTTGTAGTAAAAGTCGGAGTTATTCTTTTTCAAATATAAATTGATGTTTATTAAAAAAAGCAGAAAGTGATCATTGGCGTAGCTAGGAATTTCTGAACTAGCTAACTACCATAGTCATTTAATGAGAGATGAATTTTTCTAGGATGGGCAAAGATATTTCTATGGCGGGCATTGCTCCTCTTGCACCCCCTAAATACGCCATGAAAGCGAATAAAATATTCTCTTCTTATCAAACGTATCAAGTTTAGGCAGCGAACGACCTTGACTTGACTTTGCATAGCTCGTGTAAGTACTTGCAAGACTATGACGCGCCCAAATATTTGCACATTGGCTCAATAAAATCAAACTTGATCAAGTGTAAAGCTTTCGAAATTAGTTTTACATGAATGCCTCATTTTGAAAAACTATGTGTCTGTTTTATACCAGATGAGCTCTGGCCTGTGAGTTCGTAAGTCTGTGTATATTTTTTCTTTGTTGACTCAGCTTCTCGGGGGCGTCTCAAAGTGAAAGATGCAGCAGATTTTAAGTTAGACCTTCAACAAACAATACAACTGTGAAAACCGCATCCAATTTCAATCCAACCACTATTGGATCGACCATCAAACCTATCGGTTCAGTTTGATGTTCGCCCGTTTGAGACAATGCAGCATAATTGGGGGAATTGACAGCATCCTACAGGAGGGGCAAACCCACCAATTGAATGAACTCATAATACTATCGAAGTGAACGACAATGATGGATTATTCACTTTTAATCCTCCACCAATTGATAAAAATGAAAAATACCTATCACTTGATATCTGTCATTTGATGAAACATAATCATTTTACCTCGATATGAAACTTTAAACGCGATAATGGCATATCCGTGAGGTGAAAAGGATTTTGATTGAAACATAACCGAGTTTCACACAATTTAATACCGCTTGTGAATTTGATGCAATGAATAAAAGTCATTTTCAAAACGTGAATAATTTGGTTAGTCCCAATACGTTGCCAACTAGAATCTGATCTTTTTTGTTTATAAAAGTTGCCCTGTTCAAAGTTTTATAAAAAGAGATTGCCTTTTTCAGTAGGGACCTTGGTTAAGTTGTTTTAAATAATGACATGCCTTCATTATGACCTAGCGGATCGAGTTCGCAAAGGCAACCGCATGCGCATGGTTTAAATAATGGGTGTCTTGTTACATTATACACTGCTCAGTAATTTAGCATTTTGGATTACACATGGTAATACAAAACGTGTTTTTTGTAAATTATATGTTTGACTCACTGTTTTCATGTTGCGTTTGTTTCAATATTTTATGATCTTCAGCGTATTTAAAGGTTACTTTGTTCAAATATTCAAACGACAATTATAAATTCCGTTGTTATTTTGCGGAAGTCCGTATTGTTGTATATTTAGTTGACACTGGACTAGGAAACGTAGCAAAATGTAAAATATACTGCCGTGAATATTATTTGATTTTTAGTGTAACTATGACTAGTAAGTCAAACGTTTAATTAGTTTTAGTCGCTCGTCGCATTAACTGTAACCTCAGCCTTACCTCGGAGATAAATACTTGCAGTTAGTTTCTTTATTTACTGTAGGTAAACAAGTTGAAAAAAAAAACACTTGACGTGCAAATCAATCCATCAAGATCAACTTAATCGAATTAACTAACTCCAAAAGAAAAGGTTCTTAATTCGATCCGTATGTATGTAATATTGCTAAAAATGCGTAATATTCGTATACTTATGTTACTTTACATTATCTGCCTCTGAAGAGGTGTGCTAAATTTCACAATTGTATGTATATAAATGTATATTTTACCGGTATGTGGAAAAACATACATATATCTTAGGAACTGGATACGAATAGAAAAAATAGAACAAACTGTTTTGCTGCTCTGTGGCAAAAACAATAATAATTTAATAAAATAAATCACTTATTAATTCATTTAATTACACTATGAAAAATTTATTTATTTTTCAAAATATATCGTTAGTATTGAATAATTATTTTTAGAATATAGTTTAAAACAAAATTATACAAACAAATAAGCAATAAATAAGTCCTAAATCTTGAAAAGAAAGGAAAACATTGCTTTGATTGGCTGATTTGCCAAATTATATTAAATTTGTTTACCATTTTTTCAGTACTTAAAAAAAATGTACTCTAGTTGTCCGCAAAAGCATTACACTTCAAAACCTGAAGTGTAAGTTTTTTGCCAACTAAAATGTCACGAACGTGTTAGCGTTAGTTTATCCCATCTCTATTACTATGATAACAGTTTGTTGCTGATACGAGCCGCTAGAGGCGCTGTCTAAATTTCCCTAGTAATTAGAAGATAACCCTTACGCCTTCAAGCAGTTAATTGTGACCAAAACTTACACTAAAGGCACAGCTGCGAGTTGTCCTTATAAATACCTATATGATGTAGAGCAGACTCTACCTTTGTTGTACGAGTATATTATTATGCTACGCTTAATTATGTTGTAACGTAGGTACATAAAATTTATATTACTGTTCAATACTTGAATACAATATGTTATATATTGATTAGTGAAGTGAAGTGAAGTGAAGTGAAGCATTATTATTGAAACGTCTTGAGAAATGCATAATAAAGATTAACCCCCTTATTCATAAAAAGTTAACAATATTTTTAAGCTAACAAATGTTTTGGCCCTTTCATTTGAGGGCAAACGTTTTATAATGACATATAAAGACATAAAACATGTTAACTAACAAACGTTTCGAAGCGTTTATGAATAAGTTTATGTTTTTGTGTAATTAAATTAAATCTTACTACTATTAATATTTAAAATAAAATTGTATGAGAAAATCTCCTTCACCGTTCTTATACATTTTATATTTATATACCAAGAAGGGGCTTTATCGTGCATAAAACATATTTTACTTGTTTTGACATTTCGGTCATATTGCAACGGCCGTGGTCACGAGTAGACTCATTTTGTTTTTAAGGATTAAAGTTTATGAGCAGACGTTGTAAACTTTTAATCACTTTTATTGAAATGACGTATGACTATGACATAAGGTTGGTGGCGACAAGGCTGACAACATTTTTTTATTGATGTTTGAAATGTTTCAAATGAATGTAAAATGTAATTATTTATTTAAACAACTTAGTAAAACTGCTTTGGAGTATTACAATGTATTAGTACTTAGTAGTCATTATGCCATTACATTAGATACACTTATTCTCATCTCATTACAAGTAATTACTTAAGTGATTAGAAATATTTACCAAATCAACATAGAGCTAAAAAAAACAACACAATAAATGGGTAATTCTAACGAAATCCCGATTTTTTTGTGCTCTATCTATTACAAAAATCTAACGAACATATAAGTACTTATACCGCTCGTGTGGATAATACCGCCTCAAGTACAGTGCCATTAATGATCAACATAGCACACTCGTATCATTTCATATCATTTCGTATCATTTCTTGTAAAAGTAATTCCCCTCACTTTCTTTACATTTTAAACAGCCTCAAAACTCTTATAAAATACGTTTTCAGGGGGGACTGCTATATAATTAAAATCTATTATTATGGCTCCTACAAAATTCATAAAAGAAATTTAATTAATTACAATATTTTTAGCAGGGCCGAAATTCGAGATTTCGTGAGAACTACTCACCTAATACCGACAATATTTTTAAAGTATTTATTATTTCATCATTAAATACTTATTCTCTTTGAAGCCTAAAGTTTTTATGCACTGACGTTAATGACCTCTTGACGTGCAAAATATAAACAAACGAAATATAAATACGATTTATTACTTACGACTAGAAATGACATAGCTAGGTATTTTATTATTTGTTTGCGTATTCAGTGTTAGTAATTATTATCACTTTTGAGATATCTTTAGATTTCCAGACATTTACGACCAGTTATCTAGGTCCGGTTTACTTAACGCGATCTTAGTCTACTTGACCTCAAAAGTAACCTTTAGAAGGTGTCCTATCATAAATTGTTTTAAACTTTCCCGACTTTTACACATATTTATAACGTTGACTTTACTCGTGACCACGGCCATTGAGACATGGCCGAAACGTCGAGGTAAATCAACAATATACTTTTATCGCGTGAAAGTCCCGAAAACGTTATCCTTAAATATGTGTGCTATCATTCTAGGCGTTAACTAGATAGGTGCCGTCAATCCGTGTGGATGATCAAATACTAGCGGATGCCCACGACTTCGTTCGCGTGAAATTAGTAGCATGTCCGTCAGGGATAATGTAGCGATCTAATGGGGAAAGAATTTTTTGAATCAGTTTAGTAGTTGCAGAGTTTACCCTCTACATACAGACAAACAAAGTTTACCTCTTTATTATATTAGTTTAGATTTCGATCGTTCCGTATTTATGAAATAATTCTTCTAGTTTAATAAATCGTTTTTAGAGTTTCATACCTAAAAGAAAAATAAATCCTTATAGGAACACTTTGTCCGTCCCTCTGTCTGTTCTGTATGAATTAAAATGAATGCACTTTTATGCAACTTTACTGTCACAGAATATTTATTAGAACAAGACTGAAATTCGATTTCCTATTTAAAGTTATTGATTCATTTAACTGACCGTTTGATAAATTAGGAGTTACTTACATCGTTAAATTATCTTTATATGTTTGTTTCTGTTACTAAAGTTTAGGAGTGACTTGTACAAAGCCGTTTAGTACGAACTTCTTTTGTTTATAAGATTATGCAAAGTTGATGTGTATAAGTCTTTGCAGGATCTGTTGATTGGACTCACGAAAAAATACCTACTGAAACACTTCAATTTAAACTCGGTGTTTTATATACCACGTCATATAATTTAATGCTAATACTAAATAAACTAAATTACATACCTTTATTGATCCCAAGTTTAACTGTGCAAGTGATGTTGCTGAAGTTGATGTCAACAGCTTCCCGGGTGGGCACCCGGGCTAAGCCTTGTACCGGCGCCGGCGCCGGCTCCGGCACAGCAGCCGGCTGTTTTGCCGGCAGCGCCACGCTGCTTGCCTCAGAACTAAACGTCACACTGTTCTTGTCAACGATCTCAGCGCCCGCGAGCATCATTTTTGTTTTGATTAATTCGCGCGTTTCGAGTCTCGCGCGTGCGCGTTCGTTAGCGTCGCGCCGGCGAGTGCGCAGGCGCTGCTTTACCGTCCTATCATCGGCACCCTTTGTCTTGTAATTACCTCGTTTGTTTCTTCGCGCTAATTTGTTAGCCGAGTTTACGAACTGTTTGTGGAGCGAACAATAGGCTTTATCATTGGGCTTTATTGGTGCTTTACTTATGCGTATTCATACGTCTCATGAGACAAAGAGGGTGACTGCCGATTTATAGTAAGGCGCGCTGAACTAAGGCTGAACTTGAGCTACGTTTGATTTATCACAGTTTAACTCTAACTTTCGATTGTGACCCTAAGGTCCGTAATGTATGATATTTATATAATAACTAACATAACATGTTTTAAAGTAATGAAAATTGACTTTTAATTATTCACTTCCAGGCTTACAGGTTTGAGTTTTAATAAGGCAGTCTGGTACTATATCACTTCCTTAACCAATAGGTACCTATTCAAGAAGTATCAAAAATTTATAATCTTTCCATTGTTTTTTGTTTAATGTATTCTATTCTTATAAATTTTATTTTCATATAAATAAAATATCGATACCTATAAAATTATAGAGTTCAAGACTTATTAGTGTCAACATTGATTATAGCGCCATCTAGCGTGCTTTTATGAAACTTCTATAATGTGTTACAGTGGCATCATCGGATGTTAGACGTACACACGTTCCCTTAACAAGCTACTGATTCCTTTTGAATTCGGTAGATGCCGCTGCAGTTGAAAATCTTCTTCATCTTTACGACTTTACATGTAATGGCAGAAAATTAAGTCTCTAATGTCGCTCGTTCCTGTCTGTGTTCATACTGTCGTCCGCCTACTCCTTCCAAAGCAAGCAACTGATATTATATATGAATGAAGCTTGACGCAACTCTACGAAATGAGTGTGCTGACGTTACCGTCCAATTGTATTCTAATTACGGTTTGATAATAACAGAATTCAGTCCAAAACATTTTTCACCTTTACAGGATGCGCCCAGTGCGAGTAATCAGTGAGTATTCTATGGCTGTATGCACACAGCAGTAAAATGAAAATGTTCCCGTAACCCGTAACGCAGGCGTCGGTGTCCATATAAAATTAAAGCACTATAAAGCTTTGTTTACTGGCTCTGGCATACAATCTCGCGCGGAAGCGCATCTGGTTAAAACTGGATAAGTATAGTCGACCAAGCAATTGCCTTACCACTTTTCGACTTTATCCCCTTGTGATACGGTCCAAAAGAATTAGTAAATAAAGCAATTTCCTAGTCGACCATATAACTAGAAAAAACTGGTTAAGTGCGTAAGTAAGTCGGCCTCGCGCACCGAAAACAAGACGTGGAGTAAAAACAATCTAAACCCAAAAGCAGATTTTTGGGAGATATATTTTTTTGTGAAATAAGAAGGAAAACAAGCAAGTGGGTCACTTGAGGTGCAATTTTTGACGGCCATTTTGGTGAGCTTCAGTCACCTGGTGAGATATAAAAATAGTAATGGTGATGGTAAGTGATCGCCACCGCCTATAGACATCCGCAACACCAAGGAGATCGCAGATGTGTATGTTGATATTATAGCAATTTCAAAAGAACTGCAAAGCACGATTTTATAACATTATCATTGAAAACTACAGGGCATTCGGGATGTAACTAGTGCTCTCACTTTGAAATGTTGCCCCCCCCCCCCCCTTCGACGTCTATAGCAAAGAAAGTAAAAATATTTAAAACTATTTAATTTCAAGTCCATAGGTATAGCACTAATCCTAGTTATTTTTTTACCATTTTGGTACGGAACCCTAAAAAAGAAAAAGGTTTAACAAAAATTCAAACTTTCAAGGCAAAACATAAACCTAAAAGATAAAGTAAATAACGAGTTTGGCCGTGCCATAGCTGAAACGGTTTTGGATTTTGGCGGTTCTGGCATTTGTGGCAATCACATAAGAGCCACCTGGAAGACACCTGTTAAAGTCGTGATTTATAATAATATATCGGACCCCCGCGACTCCTTTCGCATGAAATTAGTAGCCTATGTCCGTCAGGGATGGTGTAGCTTTCTATTCGTGAAAGAACTTTTAGAATCGGTTCAGTAGTTCGAGAGATTACCCCCTACATACATACAAACAAACAAAATACAATGTTTACCTCTTTATTATATTAGTGTAGATTAGTGTAGATTAAATTCATTGCTTCAGAATTTCATCGATTGTGTTACTAAAAATGTATAAACACTCACTGTCTAATGTTAGTACCTAGTACACATAATTATTAACTAAACAAAGTCTATATTTGCCGACAAAAGGGAGGCACTGGAGAGTCCTTTGTTGTCGCTGTCCCGCATTCTGACCCTTGAGTGTAAGTTTTGTCACAACAAACGTCTCGAACACGTTAGCATTAACTTCTCAATTACTGTGGAAACAGTTTGTTACAGATACACGCCGCTAGAGGCGTTTCCGTAGTCATTGAAAAGTTAGAGCGTCCGCTAGGTCGCGTGGGTGCACGGAGCGGTTGCACACCTATCGAACAAATAGTATGAGATATTTATATACTGTGGTATGAGCCCGCACCCGCATTAACGGGTCTCATCTATCTCATAATATTTTTCTATAGGCGTGCACCCGCTCCGTGCACCCACTCCGTGCGCCCGCTCCGAGCGCCCGCGCGACTTAGCGGAGGCCCTTAACGTTTATTTCGAGACGTTTATTGTGACAAAGGTACACTGAGGACAGTGCTCGCCAACAAAGCAGGTCGCTTGCGCATTGTGTGTGGCGCAGAGACATTTCGCCAATTCCCCAACTATAAATTACTTCAATACAAGAAGCCAACAAAAGCTAGACAGTGTCAATTTTACAATTGCCAGTTAACCCGTTACTTAATAAATAACAATGAATGTGAGTTATTCGACAGAATAATCTTATCCATCGATTAAAAAATCCTAAGGCCCTAAGTGGTATGTTTTTATAGATTTACAGTTATATAAAAGTCATGGCAGGAACTACCGTATAGTGCTATATTTATGAGTAATTAAATTGACAATAGAATGAAGAAGGAATTGTTTAATGAGAGACAATAGTAGAAACAAAACAGCAACAAGTTAAAATTAAAAGCTTATCATACAATTTATTTACAAATTATACATAACATCCGTGTGTCTGTTATCTGATTCAATACCGTAATAGTACCAAAAATATCAGCAGCCGTATTGAAATTATAAGTATTAAACTTTCACTAATGTGGCCTATAGTATAATTGTTAAATATTTGTAAAAAGCTTTCCATAGTCTACCTACAAAATAGACAAAATGAAATGAGACTGGAAATAAATTCTGTATAGATAGAAACAGTCGAATTGTCGTACTGTCCAATTTTATTCGTAACCCATAATTATTGAAATTTATTATTGAAATAACAAAATGTCTGCCAAGTAAGTATATAATTACTTACACTATTTCTAACTGACAATTTTTAACAGTTTTGTAATATGCAGCAACAGCAACAAAACATAATCACTTAAATATAGTGCTTAAAGGTTAGGTAATGTGTTTTGTAAATGGTTTTTAGCCTCAAAACCCAGTGCATCTTATTAAATCAGCACATACCAACCAATTAAAACCTACGTTACAAGGAAGTATTGTGTTAAAAGTTAAATATAATTAGCTTCCAAAAACAAAAAAAACCGTATTGAAATCTGTCCAACGGCTTGTTAGTTACAATGCCACAAACAGACACACAGACAGATCAGACAGATACACAGGTGTAACTTATAAAAGTTCTCTTTTAACACGGGTTATTTAGATTGGCTCTACAATGTACTATAATTCAAACAGTTCCACTATACTCCATTTTTAGCCGAAACCTGTTCCCGTCTAGCATTGTAGGACATTTGCCAAATTTTTGAATATTTCCAAACATACCTGAACATTTGTGAACTTGTTCTGTTTCCATGGAAAAAATGAAAATATTGCCAAAAGTTACCGAAGACTTCTCACAGGAAAGTTTCATAATTTGAGACGTTTCCGTTACTCATGCTTCCGACATGCTATTTCCGACTTTATATGAGTTAAACTGACAATATATATTTTTATTTTTTGTGGCATAAACCCAAGTAGCATGCAAGCGCTATAAAAGTTGCATAACAGCTATAGCTGTATACAGTTACTATATCTTCTTCTTTCTCTACATACTATTAAGTAAAGTCGCTATCTGTTCCTGTCTATCCTTCTTAATCTTTATGGTGCACGTTCGGCCGCCTTCTCCTTCTAATTTTGATGCGGTGTTCACTATCATTTAGAGATTTAACCTTGAATTCGACATTGTTGAAGCCAAACTCGCTTTAGTCGGAATCACAATGTTGATTTTCGAAAATCGAAAACCCACTGCTACTTACCCGATACAAGTAATTGGACAGTCGAAGACTCCCGTCAGAAGGGCCTATCTTCATTCGTTTAAAACTTCTTATTTCGACTTGATTCACGCAGTCTTAAGGTCTAAATTGGAAATGTAACGGAACAGAATATATCTTTGTCATTGCTCCGCAATAGATGTATGTTTGGAAATGACAGCCTACTTAAGTATTGACTGATCGAGTATGCTGCATGAATTTCGTTATTGGCATGCAAAAAATATGGAGTTTTTCACCCAAGGTTTGTTGTTACCCAATTGCGGCCAAGCCAAAGACGACGATTATTTCTTTCATCAGTATAATATGCTTGTAGCACGTATGTGGCTCCGCATCTAAGTTGCCTACTCGTAGTAGAGACTCAGCAGATGAACTGATTTTGACAAATGAGCTGTTTTACAGGAAATCAATTTTAACAGACGATTAAACTGAATAGTTTTAATTAACGTTTGAAACTGATAGTTTAAGCTGTCAGTTTGAAGGTGAAATTGGGTAAATACATGAATCAATTAAACATCCTTTCAAAAAAATATAAGCATGTCAATAACTTTAGCTAGCGCTTAAAAACTAGTAAAATAACCTGACAAAATAGTAAATAATTTCACAAAATAATAATGCAAACCTACTTATGTCGAAAAAAAATGTTGTTGCTTATTATCTCGGCTAATCGGTGACCCGATAAGTGTAAAACTCCACTGAGGCCTACGCAATACATTTTTTAAAGAAGCTTTCAATGATATCGTATAGCGCGCGCCGCAGTGGGCTTTTGTCCTAACTCAGAATTCAGTTTACTCGAAAAATGCCGTCAAGACGCAAAGCACGGAGCCCACACGGGCACAGCGATTTCGCGCTCTGTGGTGCATCAACTTAAACATCGTTGCCAGACGTCCTGATTTTGGCGGGAGGTTCCGATTTTTAGTCTAAAATTTTTAGCCTGTCCTATTTTTCGGAGGATAGTTACTCGAGAATGCGGTGCGGCGCGGTGGCGGAAGGCGTGTTATGGCCCGGTCGCCGGCGTGAAGTAAAACAAAAGTTTTTTTTATTATATTCCGCTTTCGACGAAAGAATCTCGCTTTTTAACTCAGCCGGTTTCAAAATCCCATTTTGCCCGAAAAAAATAACGCTGAGTTAACCCCTAGTTAGTGAGTTAACCAAACAAACTAGGTTAACGCAAAAGCTTGGGCAATATGCACAGTGTTACTTCCATAACGAGCGAAACTTGTGAGCGCTCGTAACTCAAAAATCACTTTTCAGGAAACGTTCGGGTGGGTTTTTTTACCGTTCGAGCTCTAACTTGGAAAATTAATTAAATTTTTCGGTCGATTTCCGTGTTACTTCCACGTTCGTGTTTCTATGCCGTCATTTTCCCTCGAGCAAAGTTTTGGCGTAAGAGGACACGCAGACAGCAGATCAACGTTCTAAAGCGTTCTTAACGTTACTGTTCAATCAAAAACTATAGTTTGCATTGAAAGCGTTAATACTGTACAAGAGTCAACATCAAAATAAAGTGCGTAAATGTCCGCCCTGCGGACAACACTTTGAATGGAGCCCAGCCTAGTTGTGCGTATTCCAAGAGAAAATAAATTGAATGTCAAGTTTTGTTTTTGAGCCACTGAAGTGCCTACTCCTATCTCAAAGAGGCGTCATTTACAAATAAAAAAGTATCAAATTAATCTCAAGCAATAAGAGTACCTTTCGATTTTAACAAAGGAACAGAACAGTCTTTTTTTTAATTTTAAGTTAGAATTAGTTTCTATTGTTTAATTTTAAGTTAACATATTCATCAAATAAATTATGATTAGGTACTGTTGTTGACAGGGTAATAGTATAAATACACTAATAATATATCGAACTTAAAGCAGTAAATCAGTGCATTCACAAAATTATAAAAAGTCTGTATAGCACACAACACGAAAGCAACACGGAAAAGTGCTATTTAGAATTATGTAACAGGGTAAACAAAAGGCAGTGTAACTAATGTTTTCTTTATATTCGTTTTTAATCGTTTTCAACACTCAAGTAGAGTATTTAACGTCACCTAATCGTTACTTGATGTTATCTACTTCCGATTGGTAAAGCGACGTAAGCGAAGAAATATTACTGTGAGGGTTTTAACACGAAAAGGTTCAATTTTGTCATTATTTTCATGACAGGCTCGTTTGTAAAGGGATGTAACAAATATTTTTATAAAATAAAAAATTATCTAGAAAATGATTGCCTTTGCAAACGTTACTTGTATGTTAGACTAGGTACGCATGATTATTTCATACAAATGTATTTACCTTGTAATTTACAAAACGACTGAGTCAAAATAAAACTTTCCAAATATAACAAGTTGATTTATAGTAATGAATTTGTTAATCAGTTTTAGTCGATAAAAATTGAAATCTCATTATATCAGCTACTTTGCATTTCAATCCGGCATGTTATTTGTGAATTAAAACGTAATTACGTTTGTATGGAAAAGTGAGTTAAGGCTAAGCTCGCCTTAACTAATGCGTGGGAACTCTTAAAATGGTTGCATATTAATTCTATGCAGTCCATAACAGAACTAATTTTACACAGTTGGTCAAAAGTCACTGAATTCAGCGTGCATAAAACTGTTTACATAGCTTTAGACACCTTCTTCCATTGAAAAATATCTAACTTGATGGTCACTGTCAAAGCAGCAGACATAGCGCTATAAAAGCTGTATAGTGCTGTATGCAAACAGAACACCTCTATACTGTGCTTGGTGTGCAAGGGCGGATTCAGCTTTCGAGTCAGAGAGGTGGGGTCACAAAGTCGAGACCCAGTCAGGACAGGATCATCAATGGAGTATAGAAAATCCACGTAATATCAGCGTTATACCTCCCTGGGTGACTCGACATATGCTGATTGGACTCCGTTTCCACGTTTTGTATACTTATAAGCACTTAGTGTTAACTTTAAGTCCTTTTTTTGTGTATGTATACTATTATGTGGAATAAAGCTTTTTTAATCTATTCTATTATTTTCTATTGGTCGACCTTGACCCAGCCCAGGGGGAGGGGGGGGGGTCATGACCCTCATGACCTCCAACCCCTGGATATGCGCATGTTGGTGTGTCACTGAGTGTACAGTTAACCAATTTGAATTGTAGATCATTGTGGAACCTATTCGCAATGAATTATTGCTGTAACTGCGAGAGAAATCATTATTGCGTTTACTGCAAAAACATTGTTAGTGGTCGACGTCAAAGTTACTCGTATACTTTATTGTCTAGGCCTGCCGGGTCGCCGGTTCGAGTTTGTCGGGCTCGACTCGGTAATTGTTTTGACCCAGAACTCGTTTGCCGAACGGCAAACATGACCAGCCCAGTCTCATTTCAGCTTAGTATTATGGATCTCATTATACTTAAGACATCAAAATTAGAGTAAATGTCAAAGTTAGATTTGGTTTTGCATACATTTCTACATCATTAGAATTGTTTACTGTTTGCTGCTCACACGTCATTAGCGATCTTCTTAATTTGTTGACTCATTTGGGTTATGAGTTATGAACGTGCTCAGGAACTCATTAACAAACGGTAAACTTTCTTTTATTGAAAAAAGAGTCAAACGAGCTTGCGAGTCACCTGATGGTAACTAATCAGCGCCGCCCATGGGAACCAGCAACCCCAAGAGAGTTGCTGATTCTTTTCTGGCATTAAGGTCCTGGTACTCCAGATCTCGTTACACCGTGCGAATTGCAGTTGCAACGTTGCAAGCTAGTTCATGCTCGACCTCAAGGTTGACAATGGATCAGCGATCCTCTTCGGTTTGCTGACTCTAATTGGCGGTCGTGATCACTGATTAATTCTCTTTTAACAAAGATACTCGTTACCTCCCTTTGCCATTAAAAGTTGTTTAAAAACCTTTCAAAGAAAAGGACTATATTATAAATGCGCGTTTTGTCATTTTAACTGTACAGTCAGTTGTATAATTTGGCAGCTTTTAAGTATCTAAGCTAATTCACTATTCACAACTACATAACCAAGCCTATCCGTTGGACGACAGAATTATGTCATCACGTTTTATGAGGTACTAAACTCGCTAACTACATTAAACGTAAGTGTAGGCGACGCAATTTTTATTTTCATTGTTTTTACATTGTTATTAGATTTACCTAGTTTTAAAAAAAGTTATGTCTATATGTCTAACGAGTTTGTTACTTGTAACGCCATCTAGCGTGATCTATACACATTAAAGTTAGCGAAATCGTTGGTGGGTATAAGCAGTCCTTGTACAAACGAATACGACACATTGCCGGTAGTTAGTCTAGATAGATAATTCGCGAACGCTGTAGCTTCTTACACGTACCAACGCTTTTCCCTTCGTTTTACCAAATTTTCGTGGTTTTACTCGACCCATCACCTACAATAAAGTGGTCTTCGAGCCGAATCTTAAATCAGCGAGATGTTTAAAACGCCACCGAGTAAAATCGTAACGCGTAAACAGCGACGGGAACTAGAACAAAAAGCGTGTTCATCAGCACAGCAGCCCGCGGAACCTATAGTCCAGGAACCACATCTTGGCACCGATAGTCACATACCGCCAGAAGATGTGGAACGAGTGAAGACGGAAGTAGCTCAAAAGTCTACGCCATTTATGTCCGTTAAAAGTGGCTCCATTACGTCAGCAAAATCGAAGCGATCAACTTCGTCATCGGTAGCCAGACGCAAGCAATTGGAGCTAGAAGCCGCTGAAGCGAAGGCACGAATTCAGCTGGCGCTTATTGATAAAAAATTGGAAGCTGACTTAGCTCAAGTCGATGCCGAAGAGTGCCAAGGCGAAGGCGACAGCAAAACCGGAAGTGAAGCCGTTGATGATCAAATGATATCCAACGTCGAGCAATGGCTAGATCAAGGTCACGCGGAAAGCAACCGCGCTCCTCAGCAACCAACGACGGCACCGACATATATTCAACCGGCTGGCCGAGCTGACATTCCTAGTGACAGTATCCAGCAACTAGCGCTGACCTTGAAAGATATGATGACGACATCACGAGACGCACTTCATCACGAGGACCGCCTCATCAGCCGTCTTGCGACGCCGCGTGATTTGCCCTACTTCGCTGGCGACAGTATTGAGTGGCTACATTTTAAAAGTGCTTATGATGAGTCGACACGCGCGTGTAAGTTCAGCGATTCTGAAAACCTGTGGAGGCTTCGCAAATCGTTACGCGGAGATGCTAAGGAAGCAGTGACCGACCTGCTCATCGGTAACACCCCGCCCGCAGCTGTGATGGAATCCCTGGAACTAAGGTTTGGTCGACCCGAAGTTATTATTATTAACCTGACAACGCAGCTCAAAAAACTACCGGCGTTGCCTACTGCATACCAGTATGACCTTATTAATTTTTCTATTAAAATTAATAACTGCATAGCAACAATACGTGCACTAAATCAGCAAGACTATTTACGAAGCCCTGAACTCGCGTCAGCTGTTTTAGCAAAGCTACCGAGTACACTTATTGGTAAATGGACCGACTTTGCCTACCAAAAATTATCAGAAGGCAAACCTAAGCTAGAATTACTTGCTGAATTCTTTAAGCACGAGGCAGACATGTTATCTTTGGTCGGAGTAACTCAATTACGCGACCTTAAAAAGTCTACGGATATGGCGACTACGTCAACGACAACAAAACGAACAGAAGAAAACAGATTTCGTTCTAATCGACCCATATTCGCAACCACTGCCGTCGAAGATACAAAAACATGCAGATTTTGCTCCAAATCGGAACACTTGTTAACCGAATGCCGTGTATTTAAACGCGCCATGCGACGAGATAAGTGGCGGTTTGTAAAGAAAACCGGCTTATGTTATTGTTGTCTGACGTCACGACACGATAGAAATGCATGCCCCGCGCCTATGTGTGACATAGATAAATGTGGGCTCGCACACCACCGCCTGTTGCACTGGCAGAAGCCTACGTCATCGTCATCAGCTGACGCGGCCGACGGCCGGCCGCAGGAGCTGCCAGTTGCGCCCGCGCCGCCGCCGCCGCCCTCGGAGCCCTCCACGGTGGCGCACGTTGCCTCCGACAGCGCACGACGCTCAGCGACGGATCACGTAATGTTAAAAGTGGTGTCAGTGCAATTAAGTGGACCTAACGGTATTGTGCACACCTACGCCCTCCTGGACGATGCGGCGTCGGTGTCGATTATTGACTCGGACTTAGCTACCGAGTTAGGACTCAAGAGTGAATACACAAGTGCTATAAAGTTCATCGACGCGTTTGGACTCGAGGTGTATCAATCCGATGCACCGACGGTGAGTGCTCAGATCAGTGGACAACACGATAACAATAATTATTATGACATTAAGTTACGAAAAGTGTCTAAGTTAAATTTACCTGTTCAAGATTTATCCGTAATAAATTCCCTTGATTGCAAGCATTTAATTGACGTAAGGGATCATGTTTGTAAAAGTCGCGTAGTGCCGCGTTTACTGATTGGCGAAGATAACTACTTTTTAATCGCACCTCTCGAAATAATTCATGGTAACAAAAATGACCCTTACGCGTCTAGATGTAATTTAGGTTGGTCTATACATGGCTATTGCGGTCGCACTCACTCCAACGCTGCCAATGTGCTCCATCTCGCTCACTCAACTGAGGGTATTGAAAGTATTTCTCAATTAAATGAGTTAGTTAAAAATTATTTTTCTTTAGATGCCTTAGGAGTTTCAACCTTACGTCGTGAGAATAGTGATCACGTACGAGCATTGCAGATTTTAGATGACACAGCGCGCCTTGTCGGGCACCATTGGGAGGTCGGGCTACCATTCCGAGAGGACGTATTTACCATGCCTGATTCATTTGAAAATGCATCTTCGCGACTACGCTCTTTAATGCGAAAATTCACTAAGGACGACGCTTACGCAGACAGGTATAGGAAGGAGGTAAACAAATTGTTTCTCGACGGTTACGCTCGAGAGCTAAAGGAAAATGAACTCTCGGCTGACCGCGTATGGTACCTTCCACATTTTGGGGTTCAAAACCCAAACAAACCGGGCAAGCTGCGCCTTGTGTTTGACGCTGCATCTAAGGTGAACGGAACATGTCTCAATCAGTACTTGCTGACGGGTCCCGATTTGTATAACTCACTGATGGGTATTATGTTTCGATTTCGCGAGAACAAGGTGGTTATCATCGGCGACATCAAGGACATGTTTTTGAGAATTAAAATACGGCCAAGCGATCAGCATGTGTTTAGGTTTTTGTGGCAGGAATCGCCTCGCGCTCCCGTTAAGACGTGTGTAATGCAAAGTTTAATTTTTGGCGGGTGTTGCTCCCCATTTATCGCGCAGTACATTAAAAACAAAAATGCGCTCAAGTATGAGGATTTGTACCCGGAAGCTGTGCAGGTCATTTTAAATAGTCATTATATGGATGACTGTTTATATTCGACAACGGATGCTACTAACGCTATTAAGTTGGTTAAAGAAATCACACAAATTCACAAATGCGGTGGATTTGAGATAAGGGGTTGGTCGAGTAACGATAAACAGGTTTTAGAAAACATACCGACCACGGCGCTCGCGCAATCAGCTGTGCAGTTTAAGGACGGAGCCATGAATACAACTGAGCGCACTTTGGGTTTGATGTGGCATCCATCGGACGATACATTTGGATTTCATGTATCATTTAACAGGATACCTGAGGACATTTTGAATGGAAGTGAACCTCCTACCAAGGCAAAAATGCTAAGCATAATTATGTCTGTGTTTGACGTTCACGGGTTTTTGTCCCCATTTATTATTAAAAGTAAAATTATATTTCAGAATGTTCATCGCAGTGGTATAGATTGGAATTGCCGTATCCAATCCGATGAGCACGTGAAATGGGTGAAGTGGCTCGATGAATTAAAACTTCTAGCGACGTTACGCATTCCTCGTTGTTATGCCAACGCGGGCCCGTGGACAAAGTGTTACACAGACATGGCGGATGGGGTAAGTGAACCTGTAATTGCACGTATCGAATTACATTCAATAAGTGACTCGTCAATCCAGGCCTGTGCCGCCGTTGTTTACTGGCGTTTTATTCGCACGGATGGAAGCGTGAATGTTTGTTTCGTAGCTGGTAAAAGTCGCGTGACACCTTTACGACCTGTTTCGGTCCCTAGACTTGAACTCCAAGCAGGGTTGCTTGGAGCTCGTTTAGCCAGTACAGTTCAGCGGGAACACAAGGACGTGAAGGCAGACAAACGGTACTTCTGGACAGATTCTAGCACCGTGCTCCAGTGGATACGCAGCGACCCCAGATGCTATAAACCGTATGTCGCCCACCGCCTCGGCGAGATTGACGAGCTGACCGCCGTGAACGAGTGGCGCCACCTGCCGTCCGGCTTGAACGCCGCGGATATAGCCACCAGAGAGGATGCGCCCCCATTAAACTTTAATGACATGTGGTTTCAGGGACCTAGTTTTTTAAGGGAACCGGAATGTAAGTGGCCCAAGGACATTAAGACATTTACTAAAACAGACGAAGCGGTTTGTGAGCTAAAATGTGTTAACGTTCTTACCACCAGCCAAACTGTCGAACTTCCGGTACCTAATGAGGATAATAGTTCATCGTGGATTCGGTTATTAATGACAACTGCAAGGGTTTTATTTTTTATTCGTAAGTGTCAACGTAAATGCAATCGAATCGACAATGAATTAGTGCAGCAAGCAGAGGAACTGTTGATAAAAAAGGCACAATATGCTTCCTTTGCTACTGACATAGATTGTCTAAAACAAAACAAACCGTTATTAAAAAATAGTAGGTTATTAAGTTTAACGCCTTACCTTGATAACAACGGCTTGCTACGTGTTGGCGGCCGTATAGATAAAACGGATGGTGTTGCAGAAGGAACTAAGCGACCTGTCATCCTTGACGGTCGCCACAGAGTAGCCAGGCTCCTCGTGGAGTACTACCACAGGCGTGCACTTCATGGAGCTCACGAACTGGTGGTAAATGAGTTGAGACAGTCTTACTGGATTTTAAAGCTCAGACCTACCGTTCGCGCCGTCGCTACGCAGTGCCTATTCTGCAGGTACCGGCGCGCGGCCCCGCAGCCGCAGCGCATGGCTGATCTTCCGCCCGCCCGGCTGCAGCACAATCGACGTCCGTTCACGTTTACTGGTCTCGATTTCTTTGGCCCGATGGAGGTCACAGTTGGTCGTGGAAAGCAGAAACGCTACGGAATGTTATTTACGTGTTTGACAGTTCGTGCCGTTCACGTAGAAATAGCGGAGAGCCTCACCACTGACGCCACTATCATGGCCTTGAGGAGAATGATAGCCCGCAGAGGAACACCGACGACTATCTTCTCCGATAATGGGACCAACCTGCGAGGAGCTGATTCGGAGCTCAGACGCAGCATCGAAGAGCTAAACGCTGACGCACTATGCAGCGATGGACTCATCAGGGGAATCCAGTGGCGATTTATCCCCCCAGGAGCTCCAGAAATGGGAGGAGCCTGGGAGCGGATGATCCGTACCGTTAAAACGGCTTTGAAAGTCGTCCTTAAGGAACGTGCACCCCGTCCAGAAACTCTCTCGACGTTCATGGCAGAGGTCGAAGCGCTTGTGAACAGCCGTCCCATCACACATGTTTCGACGGACCCTAACTACCCCGAGGCTCTGACGCCTAATCATTTTTTGATAGGTACGTCATCAAATGGCCCCTCATTTGGTAAGTATGAAGACGTAGATCTCACGCTGCGAAAGCAGTGGCGGATCGCTCAACGCTTAACGGATCTGTTTTGGTCCCGGTGGCTTAAGGAATATTTGCCTACATTATTACCGCGACAAAAATGGAACATTGAGCATAAGGCCTTGAGTGTAGGAGACTATGTTTTATTAGTAGAACCAAACTTAGAGCGTGGCTCATGGCGGCACGGTGTAGTGAGTGCGACACTCCCCGGGGATGATGGACGCATCCGCGTGGTCGATGTGCGCACTCGCACGGGAGTATTACGACG
Source organism: Ditula angustiorana (assembly GCA_963691745.1). Taxonomy (NCBI): domain Eukaryota; kingdom Metazoa; phylum Arthropoda; class Insecta; order Lepidoptera; family Tortricidae; genus Ditula; species Ditula angustiorana. Next base: position 4,713,961 of record OY829481.1, on the reverse strand, counting down.
ACCGGTGACACGCGTCGCTCTACTTGCACCAGTTGTGAATTCTAGTGATGACTAGTCATCACTAAGGGGGTGGAATTGTAGGCGACGCAATTTTTATTTTCATTGTTTTTACATTGTTATTAGATTTACCTAGTTTTAAAAAAAGTTATGTCTATATGTCTAACGAGTTTGTTACTTGTAACGCCATCTAGCGTGATCTATACACATTAAAGTTAGCGAAATCGTTGGTGGGTATAAGCAGTCCTTGTACAAACGAATACGACACATTGCCGGTAGTTAGTCTAGATAGATAATTCGCGAACGCTGTAGCTTCTTACACGTACCAACGCTTTTCCCTTCGTTTTACCAAATTTTCGTGGTTTTACTCGACCCATCACCTACAGTAAGTATACTGTATTTTGTAACACAAATTCAGGCCAATCTCTGATTAGCTACTTGTAAGTGAGTGAGTAAGACTACCTGTTGATTATAAAAAAAATAAAAAATTAAACCACAACCTACCAAATCATTTACAAAAAAAACTGGGTCTAAAGGACCAGTATCTAGGGCCATAGTCGTAAAATATAGGCAAAAAAAAAGTATACACCTTGTTTGAACTTAAATAAAAAGCGAATCAATATTTATTGATTTAACCGGTACCTAAATTATTGAAAACATTGACAGTGAATACTGAATAAGGCTATTTTTATTTCGACTATAATAATTAGGTGACAGAGGGCTAACAATCGAAACAATTGGTCAAAATTACCCAATTACAATTTCGTCAACAATTAAACTGCGTTCAAATTGGTCACCGCCTGTATCAAATATAAACAGAATTCAAATTTATAAAGTGGTATTTCACGTCGCAGTTATTCTTATCAAATTAAATTAAAATATAACTTCAACAGTTAATTACCCGCCGGGCTCGTGACTACAAGCCATCCACGCATATCGCTTATCCCATTAACTTAAACCGCATTGCAGCTATTCAAATATTTAAAAACTTTACGGGGGCAAAGTTAATTTGCCTCGAAAGGGCTCAAAGTTATGAGATCTATGCAAAATTACCAGCTTACTGCGATCGTGGTACCTGGCACAAGTTTAGAGTGGCTCTGGTTATGAACGGTTCCAGAGATAAGAACAACAATACGCATATATCACATAACTTGGGTAATACATTTGTATGTATAACTAGTGAGTTTGTGCCAGTTACGTGTCAGGATGAAATGTCCCGCCTAACCCGAGATACATATTTTATTTTTTATATTTCTGGCTATCGGAAGGCGCAAAATTTCTTTGTAAAGATGCCGTAAAATGACGTGGAAGCTTTCGCTCGCAAGGAGTCTTTTGTTTGACACTACGGGTTGACTCGGTTTGCGTAAAAGTCGTTTACTTGTTCATTGTTATTCCGCGGGAACCTTGCATATACCAGGGATAAAAGTATCGTATGTTTTAATCCAGGACAAGTTTGCCTTTTATTTAAACCTGTAAAATCAAATCATCCAAACGTACAACAACTTCAAATGTATCACTACGTATCGAAATAGGGCATACATTTTTTATGTGTACATGGTTCTGGAACCAACATTTTGACGTACTTACTTTCACGTTTAATAATATTAGTAGGTCAGGACTCTAGCTGACATATACTTTGAATCTTAGTGGCTAACGTTATTTAGTTCTTTTTAGCTCGGCTTCTACATTATATTGGTACTTAGAACTCTTATATACCAACGTCGAATAGAGGCAACCACAAATCATAAAAACATGAAAGGATATGCAATAAATTACACAAAAAGGAAAACGTACTTAGTTTACAAGGCTTGAAGCATGCTAAATAATGAGGAACGGGTCTCTTAGGAATATAAATAAGCAATTTTTATTACGTCTTTAGCAAATAGGTAAGTGAAGGGAATGGCCTACCGCCTTTCAAGCTCGAACCGGGACTCGCAGCTTTGAATTTTTTTGAATTTACGTGCGGAATTCAATTTTAAATTTATCAGACCTTTTTTGTAAACAGAAAAGAAAGGCGTGTTTAGGTGCACACGTTCGCGAATTAATACGACGTATGTGATATACTTAGGCACTTAGTCGTGGGCCTTACGCATTGGGCTAGATATTGTTTAAAGTTTTTTGCAGTAGTACTTATTGTTGTCTTGTAATGCTAATAGAAATATAATGATATGACATACTCGTATCACACCTTAGCCTACAAATTTTTGCAAAAATACATCAATTGACGATATATAATCATTAAATTATAATCTTAAACTTATGTCTTAATGTCATTTTCATTACATAGTTCATTATGTAGTTTTAATAACGTACGTACGTATTAAGTTTACGTTACGTAGTTATTAATAGATTCAGGCGTTATTTTGCGGAGGTCCATATCAACAAACTGAAACAAATTATATTGCTACTCCGCGAAACCAGTGCCGTGCACGTGCAAGACAGCTACGTCTGTGCGATATATTTTCTTTTCATGAAAAACTCACCCTCCTCCGCTTACACGAAACAACATATATCACACAGATTCAACTATTACCCGCGGAGTAGCAAGATAATTTGTTCCAGTTTGTTTACGTTACTTATAGTTCTAACGAATATTGACGATATTCCTTAAGTTCTCTTCTTGCTCAATAATAAGATCAAGAGGTAATGGCGGACAGTTGCTACGCTGCGATTTTTCTATTTCTCAATAAATAACGTTGGTTTCAGCCACCATTTATAACTATTCACTACTGCGATTAGTTCTAAGTCGGTGACTCCAGAACCAAACGACCTATTTTTGGAGGTAGCTTATGCAAATCCTGCGAGGTATAATATGGCATTAGCACCAGGAAAGTATGACGAAGTGTCGTTGAGCTGGCTTTAGTCCTTCCTTTATGATTTTACTTATACCATTTGATGAGTAGGTACGTAATGTTATATGAAGCACCCTCGCATACCACATGTCGTAAATTTTACCAAGTGTCTTTACTCATATTAAAAATTCGACAATGTGTTTGTTTGTTTTGTTCTTGCCACAGTTCCTTTTTACATCAAAAAAGAAGCTAAAGTGAGGAACTCACATTATAAATTCATTACCAAAAAATATAAACAATGCAATACAATACAAGAGCGAAATATGTATAAGAATATTTTTCTCAGAGGTCACATATTTAAATTTTAAGCTTTGAATTTGAGTACGTACAAATTTAGGATTCCAAAACTCCAGAATAAGACAATATTCCTTGGAAAAATAGCACGGTCCCGAGTGACTAATGAAAAAAATATCGTAGGCGGCACGATAACTCAAGCAGTTTTGTAATACCGTAAAACGTGGCAACTTTACCTAAAATCTGGTAACTTTGCCATGCCAAACAACTGCGTCAGAATACTTATATTAACATTTTATTCATGTCATTCTTTTACGACTTACCATTTTGATTAAATGGTACCTATTACAAATTATGTATTGTGGTTTCCTCCCTGAGGTCTGTTGTGGGCTTAGGCTAAGATAACACGACTGGTAAAGTTGCCACAGTTTACGGTACGCGAGTTCAGTTAGCTTGAGCCTTGAACAAAATTTCAATGTGCTGATTAGTTCATCCTGTAATGAAAATTACGATAGTGAATTTCGGTCCCCTGCCTTGACCTGGCCTACTTAAGCGCGCAAACACTTTTTAAATCAACGCGACCTAACTGTGATTTACATAGAGGCAATTAAAAGTAATTGTTGTGCTAAAAAACATATTTCAGATAAGCTTGTTTTAACCGCGACACGAAAAGTGTGTGTTACTTCTCGTGTTACTTAATAATTCTGTTACTTATAAATGACAACTTACACTCTTATTCGTAAATGCTTACTATGACTACTTTAGTTAAAATATGTTTACTAAACATATACTAACTAAAGTAGTGTTTAGTCTTTATTTATCAGTGACTTTGGCCTTCAAAAGAAAAGAACAAATTAAATAAATTCGTTAAAAAAGAGGCTGGTGTGTAAACTTTTACGAATAAAGGGGTAAGTCTGTTCGCGGCTGTTTCAATTCAAATATAGATTTTAATTTAAAGTTATTGTAGATTAAATGTATCAAATATACCTTTAAAAATTTTGGGCATTAGAGAATTTTATTAATCGTAACTTTGTTAACATTTTGTTTTGGCAGTTACGGTCTGCCTCAGAAGTAGGTGAACATTTTTGTTCCTTGCCATTGTCAGTGATGTGACAAATTCAAGCAAATCTGATTTCATTCGTTATTACGACAAGGTAAGTGTTTATCTTTAGGCTGACTGTACTATGACCATTCCACAAAAAATCAGGCTTTTGTAACCGATTTTTTTTTTCGATTTTCTTTTTTATATTTTTTTCTTAATACTTTCAAATTAAATTTAGAATGCTATACATATAATGAATGACAACACAAAGAAAAATAAGTGTAATGTCAGGACTAATACCGTAGCGGTATTTTGTAGCCTGATTATAAACAGTTTTTATTTTTATTCAATTTACGAATTTAGTCTCTAAATTTAATACCTTATGATATCTAAGTTAGTAAGCAATAAATAAAAATAAAAAAATTGCTTCTAATAGACGAATAATAATATATCATATTTTTTTCTCTCTAAATTGTACCTTTTTACCCGACTACGGCAAAGCCAAAAGGAAGGGTTATGTTTTTAGCAGTCTATGTATTTAAGCTATTTTTTGGTGATCAATAAAGAGTTATTATATTATTATTGTATTGTATTGTATTGTATTGTACTGTAAATGTAAATTAACTTCCTATGGGAAGAAGTTCTAAATGTAAAGTTCGGTGTTACTCGATAGGTATTAGGTACGAGTATAAAACGAACATAATCTTTGTGTCACAGATCTTGAGATACTACTTGATTGATGATTTCAAGGACGAGGCTTATTTTCTACCTTAACAACGAATAAATAAAGTTAATACTCCAATTAAAATTTGCTTGCCTATAACTGTAGGCACTGTATAATCAACTTTATCTATATGTCTCTAAGGAAGAAGATAATACGAAACACGATCTTTTATCATCGGTCAGGCTGTCTCTCGAGATCTGTACGTGGTTTCCAATGGATAATAGGCTACAGAATAACGTCTACTGCAAACAATAAACCGTTTATTTAAGTTAATACTTCCTCTAAATAATTTTCCGAGAACTTAGACTAATTGCTAGTCAAATTTCTTCAATAAAGTAATTATGGTTTCAGTATAAACAGTATCAGGTCTCCTCGCTATTTAATGAAACCAAGTTAAATGAAATTATCAAAGTTCATATTTTAACTGCGATACGAAAGCGACTCTTACCCACTAGTGAGACAAAATCAATAATAACTCCAAACCCCCTTAATTACGAAGTTTACAGACCTTTTTTAACTAAAGTATATTTCGCTCCTGTCTTTCGAAGGCAAGCGTCACATGACAAGTATAGATGAGATACATTTTAACTAAAGTGGGATAACTAAGCGTTTATGTATACAAGCGCAATATATTTTTGCATGATTGATGGAGAAAATTAGTAAAAGTTCATTGTACCAATTTCTTTTTATTCAGTGATCGGACGTCGTTTTTTGCCGTTTTTACATTCGAGGTACGCTTTTTTAAACATGATATTTTGACATTTCTGGTAACAGTCATAGGCACAGGTAACTCAAGTGGGTCCTGTAACAGGGAAACTAGTCCGATAGGATCATAGTTTCGCATTTAATTACTAAAGGAGAATGGGCAAATTGTCCCAAGTGCTGTATACAGTTGTGCTATATCTTATTAGAAAGCTCTCAATAAGAGCTTAATTTTTTTATATGACAGCAAAACCGAGATGTTTGCAGGGAAAAAGCTACAGCCCATTTTATACCTCACTTTGTACTAGCAGTTGTATGAAAAGTATCTGTAAAATCATTTTCGAGATATAGCCGAAAGATTTTAACCACGCATTACTGAGGCCACTAGAAGTAAAAAACGTAATGGGAGCATAGGTCTAATTTGGTGTTTTTTTTTTTTTTTTCATACAAAACAATGATTAATGCTGCAGACACCTGGTCTTCGAAACATAGCCTATGATGATCCTTACACCGAGTACTACACGTCCATACTACTCACTATTGTATACAAGGGTTGGGACAGCGCCCATACAAAAATGCCCATTCACCTTTACAAATTTTCTCACGAAATTTTACATCGCCGGAGGGGCGTTGGTAATATTACCTGGGTCAAAATTCTTTTCGCTGTCTAAAAACTTGTCCCATAGCATTATTTTTACTTTTGAATACTTAAAACATGAAAAAACTAGTAACTTGACATGTTATCTTTAATTGTAACGTATGTGTAGCAATACTCGAGCGGATCCACAAGTAAAAAGTGTTGAATTATAGAAAAAAAGTCGTGACGAAGTGTACAGTTTTCGTGACGGAGCTGTTTTCCATACTACGAAAATATGTCCCAGGCCTCCATTGAGACTATTTCACAACATGTGGTTAGTTTTTTTTATATGGAGATATTTGATTTTGTATTTTTTATAACAAAAAAAAACGGCGGGTGGTAGGACCTTGTGCAAGGTCCGTCCGGATCGCTACCACCATCTTGCTCGCTAATCCGGCCGCTAAGCAGCAGTGCTTGCACTGTTGTGTTCCGGCGTGGAGAGCAAGACAGCCGGTGTAATTACTGGCACAAGAGGTATTCCATCTTAGCCCTCTGGGTTGGCAACGCATCTGCACTCTCTTTGTTGTGGCAGGTGTCTATAGGCGGTGGTGATCGCTTACCATCAGGTGACCTACTTGCTTGTTTGCCTTCCTATGTTGTATAAATACAATAGCTTTCATAGATTAATATGAGAATTCAAAAAATCTATCTCATTCCTACTTATTTTTATTAAATTTAAAAGTGTGTGTCCCAAATCACGGCGTATATTTGTATCTATACTCTGTCACGATGTTGGCAAGGCATTTGGTTGTGTTTAAGCTACTTTCGCATGTGTGCGTGATGAGCTAAAGAACTCCACCCCTCCCCCCGCCCCGATCAGCTCGACCAACACCGTATTTCGCCTTTAAGTCGGCCGCGAGTATTCAGAGTGGGTGCGTGTATCTTGTGGCTGTCTGCTCGGTCACGTAAGTTGCACTTAAGTATTTCCTTTTTACTTGTGTAGCTAATTTTCTAAAGGTTTTAAGATCACTGTTGTTAGTTTCTACGGTGACTTTGAAATAGACTATATTTATTACAATTATGTCACAGCACAACTCGGTCACACCACATTGTGACGGAGTGTTCACTGATCGTGACGGAGTTGTAAAATTATAATTATACTCGAATTTTAACAATATTTAAGTATTTTATGTGAATCGACTGATGTGTATTTGTTAACAGATAACATCATAAACACAATCGCTATGACTGCTGCCGAAAGGCAGCGGCGATGCAGAGAGAAACGAAAAAAAGATGCTGCAAAAATAGCTGAAGTTAAAAAGAAAGAACGTTACCATGGAAGAAAAAAAAATAGTTTAAGACATGGATGAACGGGAGCATAGGTTAGCTAAAAGGAAGTGGCAAAGAGCTAACAAAAAAAGGCGAGAAAAATCAACGGCTCTGCAAAGTCAGCTACAGGATACTAATCTTTATTTTTTTGGATAAATAAATAAATATTTATTTATTCATTTTGGATAGATTTTATTAACATTAAAGGAAGACGCGTCGTATTATATGAGTTTAAAACTCCACTGTATGAGTTTGAAAAGTAAAAAAAAACATAATTTAAGATTACAATTTGACTGATTCAAGACTGATTATAATTAAGAAATGTTAAAATGACTGTGTGTTTAAAAGTTCGTTGATTTTGTTTAATATTAATATTTATTTTGAGATTGGGATTGAACTCGTTGCCAATCGTGGGATTCATCACACTCCCAGCCACTTTACACGCTTAGCTTTGGATAAGAGAGATTTATTAAGATCAAAACCGGGAAAAGTTATGGTACGGAGACGAAGCCGCGATTTTGGGCATGTATACTAATAAAAATGAAATCTTGTATAAAATCAGATTGAAGTTGATAGCGGCTCGTCGTTTGTACATAGAACGTGTATTGTCTACAATCTTCCGTCCTCAAGGGGCTTCTTTTATTAGAGTCGCGAGCTCGCGGGAACTTGAACAATCGAGAAAAAACATAAGTGTTGCAAAGAAATTTTGCGAATGGATAATAGAATTGGATGATATGATTGCATGGTGTGCGAGAAAGATTGTGAATATGTAGGTACAACGCAGTCACCATCGCATATGGGGGAGGCATAGGCATGTGTGTTTAATATAAAAATATGCGCGACTTCCTTGTAAAGGGTGGAACTGTATTTCTCGTGGCTGACAAGCTTGATATAATTACACATGTAACGATGATGAATATTTTGATACTATTTCTGACAAAACTCGGACAAGTCCTTCATCCAAGTAGAAAATAAATGACAATTACAAAGCGTCAGTGATGCCATCAACACTGACACTGTCATTAACCGTCAGCTAGATGGAAGCATTTTACTTAGCGAATGTCAACAGGTTAAACATGCTGCCTCTCTTTTGGCTTCGCCTTAACGAGTAAACAATAGGTAAGTAAATACTTACTTAGATTGCTATAGTTATGCATGTCAGGGAAGAAGGAGTGCCACATCCCTTTAATGTGGTCGATCCCACCCCGGCTCGGGACAAACCAACTCAACCCGTTTTTAAGTAACATGTACAGCTCAATTATTCATTCTCGTTGCCGTATCTCTGTTTTGCTTACATTTGCTTCGCGGATTCACGGCAAGTGATAATTTTTAGCCCTAGATATTCATTATAGACACTTAGCCTATATATAGTAAACACTGTCTAATTGACGTAAAACCAGAATGGAAACCAGATGCGATATACTGTATCTCACTTTTACCCATTACACATACCTTTTGTTTTGTAAGTACCTATTGTAGAGGAAGGAAGAGGTTTTTAACACTTTCGCCGGCGGAAAATGGCTTAAGCCGTTATACTTATAACAATAGAGAGGTATCTATTGATTGTGTTTCAGTCCAGCCACAAAAGGCTTATTATCATTTTATTATTTACAAAAAAATTTTGTAATCTGTCTATTACTTTGTCAGCTAAGCCATGAACTTTTTGTTCATATTTTTTATTGCGGCAAATTTTATTTCATTTCAATTTAAACTTATCTGCTTTTTCGGTTTCATTGGATCTCATAATCACAGTTTCACTCCCTATTTTACACCCTTCAACCCCTATTTTAACCTTTTAGGGGTTTAATTTTTTACAATACATACATAATACTGCCAATTGTAAAATTAACAACTTTAAGATGACCTCTCATCTTTATTTAGATCCACAATCTTGGAGAATCCATCAACACTATAGAAAAAAACTCTAGGGAATGCCATCATTACACGATCTAATACTCCCCGTGGGGTTTAGCGAGGGTTTTCCATCCCGGAGGTAGTAACATTTTAAGGATTTGGTATCATTCAAATCAATCGTTATCATTATTCATTTTGAGTCTTTTATTGCAGAACAACCGTGTTAATATAACCTTGAAAAAAAGAGTTACAACGTCACTTCTCGTTTTAGTTATTAAATTCCTAGATCAATTTATGTTTTGTTTTAATCTGTTACTGAATAAATTTTAAATAACTATTCGACACGTTATGCGTAAATCATCATAATGTGGTTTTCGTTATTTGACCCGATTATGAACTCTTTACGATTCTACATAATAAAGATTAATTAGAAATCGTAATGAGTGAAGTCACGAACACGAAGGATTCTTGGCTTGTTTTTCAAATACATTGTTTGAGCGATAATAGTTCAGTCCACCAATTCGGATACCAATGTAGAACTCAGTCACAATGAATTATTGCTGTGACAAGTCGTAATGAAATTTGTTATAAAAAGTTTCTACAGTGACCCAGAAATCCAATTGGTTACCTATACCCTACTTACTTTTTAGCTGGTCCATTGTTAATTATTCTAGTTTTTTTTTTAACTTTCCAGCAATAGTCCTTTGTTTTTTTTTTGTATTAATAACGGCCTCAAATCTCAGAACTGATAACAAAAAAAGTAGTGTCCATTATATATCCTTATACACGTGGATCTGGATTTTTAGCCCGACCATGCAGTAGCCATGCCATGCCGCATCCGCATTGTCTGAATTTGCCTACGCTTGTTCAAATTTCATGATCTCCGGCCGGCGGGCTACAAGCAGTATAAGGACGCGGCTAGCACAACAAGTTTTCTCGTTTGTTGCTGAAGTGCGTGCCTTTCTTGTCAAATTAGTTGAAGAAGGACGCATATATCGATAAATGAATAACGGTTTGGTGTTTGGAGCAGCGCAACGCAACAGCGCGCGTGCCGGCCATGTAAACAAGAGGATTGAGTAATTACGTGAGTCCCAGCCTGCAGACACGCCACGCTCTCAGCCAATTTCTGTACGACGCCGCTCGCTTATTTATGACGAGCACCAATTGCGCTTCTCTTTGTTACTTTATAGGCCCAGAATTTTGATAACAAAAATGAATAAATAAATACGCATCTGAGACCTGCTCGCTTTTGCCTTTATCGGGCACGAGTTTCAAATTTTATACACGCGATTACATCGGTAATGAAATTTAGGGAAACTATTTCCGTTCTCTTGTATGAACTTAGGAGTGCGTTTTCTTTGTTGATTAAGTTGGAAAATCGACATGATATTAGATTGCAGGATGAAAGCTTAGATAGAATTGTTTTTAGTGGGGTGGGGTGCGCTCAAGGGAGACCTATCCCTCGGGGCGTTTATTAGCGACTGCATATTCTATTTGGGATTCCTATGGGATCAGAGGGGCGTCGGTGAAATGAAAACTAGCCATGTGAAAATGCTTTCATTGCTTTCACGCGTCGCCAGAGGCAATTTAGATGTTGCGGTGTTTTGCAGTATCTGTGGGCCCGGCCTCTGGGGGGCCGGCGATGCCATTTGTCACGCTCTGTGGGAGCCAAGTGATATGTGTGCAATTTTGGAACAATAGACGTCTTGATATTTATTTAGCTTGTAATAATCTTATCTACTAGGGGTCCTTTCGGATACACTTCTACACAAAGGTATTTTTTGTGCATTTAGCCCACCTTTGCACTTATTCCATCACCTTCTCTACCTTCTTCAGGAAATGGATGACGTGGTGCAACGGTTGAGCCTTGAAATTCCCTGGTTCGGGGTACCCAGTTATCAAACAGTTTCATACTCCATCACTCATTATTTATGTGCTCCATTTTCTCAGTTTCTTCGCTTGTAATAATAGTATAACTTGGCGGATGGTGGTAGCAGAACGGTACGATATAACTATAATACACCGCTACTCGATAGGAACTGTGTCCAACTGATGGCAACCACTCAAGTCCTCTCCAGTCCAGCCAGTGTTCCCTCTGAACACCTTTTATCCTCACTCGGTCACATCACGGCCTTGATAGTTCGCAATACCCTGAGCCACTTAACATATTCCGCTTTCATCTCTTGGGTCCCTACCGCGCCAAAACGCTGTCGCATCCTCTGTCCCCTCTGCTAACCCAAAGGGGTGCCAAGAGCGGCTTCTCTAATGGAGTACTTTTAACCCCAATATACAAGGCGTGCAGGGGTGAGCTTTTTCTACTACGATAAGCTGCGTACCCATCGGAAGGGGGGACGTTGGAATTTACCATGAGTAGTACGGTTAAGGAAATACATAGCGATGACAGTTGCATATCTTCGAAGCAGTTTATGTATCTGGATTCTAGAATAAATATAAATATGATCCTGCGTGGTGACTGTGATTCAGTCTCTACGAAGCCTTTGTTAGGATACAGTCTTACTTGAGCTAGTTTTCTATTACTACTATACACTATTACAGGGTGGGTTGTTTAAGGGTCATTTTATTTAGTCAACAAAAACCGCAAAACCTCTCAAAAGTATGGCGAGCGATAAAAACTTCTCGTTAGTAACGACTACGTCAAGCCTATGAGAATTGGTAGTCGCTCGAGTACCCGCGTTGAGTACTTACTGGAGTACACGAGTGCGGTTAAGTGCTAAAGTGGCTCAACTTTGACCGATTGTCTACAATGACGTCTCTCGGGAGAGAGCACACGCTTTTCTTGAGTTTTTCGCGTACTTAGCGATAACACACGCGCCGACTCCCAGATAGTCCCACAATCGCCCTCCGGCGTCGCTCTTGAGACATTATTTTCTAACTTGATTCGTTCATGGAACCAGATGAGAAGCACCACTGGATATAACACTCTGAAACAATAGTCATTAGTGGTAGAGCCCCACTGCAGCTAGATACTGACAGCAAGAATGAGCCGGCGCGACCGGGGTAGTACCACGCTCGCACAAAATACCAGGGTAAAGCAGTAGCTTGCTACTGCGTTTTGTACAATGACTGAGAGAACCGGAGGAGGGCGGGTGGCAACGGATCAGCGATTCGTTCCATTGGGCGGTGGTGATCACTTTCCATTATGTGACCCGCATGCTCGTTTACGTCCCTTTTCCATAAAAACTACAACGTAGAAAAGAGAACGTATGATCAAGGTAACAATTCTGGTAATGGATTCCTCGCGAAGCAATGAAAACGGAAATGTGTCAAGACGCCAAATTAATTAGCCTCAAAAACCATTGTTTATGCAAAACATTATTCTTAGCCTTCATTAAATAAAGATCAAACGTTTTCTCTTTTCCATATTCAAGGAATATAGTTTTGACAAAATGAGATAACGGTTTATGCTCGTATTAAACTCCCACTAAATATATTTAGTTATAAAAGAAAACAATCAACCTACAGCCACAGTTTCATTAAATGTGAGCTTTTTTAAGCTCTACGACTGTTCAGACACTATCTGCTGCAGACGGTGTTATTTTATAATTTTATGTAGTTAGTTGTATTCTTGTTGTTGTTGTTCTGGAAAACAATAAACATCCACGACCAAGACCCAGCCTAGGGAGGGGGTTATGATCCGTCCGTGCCTCCGCTTCCATCGGAACACGTCATCGTGGTTCGATATGACGACACATTAGTTTGCTGTCAACTTATGGATGGAAACAAAACAACAAAACAAACAAGTTTCGACAAACTGATGTGACGTCATATCGAACCACCACGACGTGTTCCGGTTGATGCGTAAGCAGGGATGGAACCGGGAGATAGTCAAGGGGATCATGCTCCTCCCCCTCAGGCTGGGTCTTGGTCGACCAAAGGTAAATCTTCTACTCCATTGATGAGAATCTCCTGACTTGACCTCGACTATGTGACTCCCCCCTGACTTGAAAACTGGACCCTTGAGCAGAGGTTATAAGAGACTCAGCACCCTTAAACTGTTTTTGTTGCCTTGCTGTTAAACTTTAGAATAAGTGATTATTTATTATCTTTTCTTTTGTGTAGTTTTGGTTAAATTGTGTTAAGTGATTTATTTCATCTTAAAGCTAATAATCGTTTATACGTAATTCTCTTTCTTTTTCTCAAAAGTTAGCTGGACGAGGTCTCTTTAAGATTTCTGATCTTTCTTATCTCGAAGTAGACTTAGGCATTGAAGTGCCTCATCCAGTGCCGATAGTATCCTGAGCCGAAGAGAGCACCAGCTCAAGTGGCAAACTTTATACAAGTGCTCTAGTATTCCCTATAGTAATATAACGAGAACAGAATGTTTAGGGTTCCGTACCTAAAAGGTGACAACGGGACCGTTTTACCAAACCTGCACCGTCTACCTGTCTGCTTGGCCGTCTGGTGTTCTATCGTTTAATAAATATTAATAAGGAGATACTCGTACTTCCCAATATACGAAATGGCACGATTCCATAATAGGAATAGTAGGAATAACCTAGATAAAAAATGGATGCACTTATGTATGTTAAAGTTAATGTCCAAAACTGGATACTGTCGTAATATTCGTATCTCACACCAGTCATTCACTACGAGAAGTAAGATATACTACACAGTGTAATATTCAATCAATGCTTTAGTTAGTAATAGCTGTATTTAACACTGTACAAGTGATGTTCGACATAAGCGGGATCAAATTTCATATAATTATTAGTTTACACGCTTAATTGGGAATGAAGGTGTAGCTAATGAGCCGTAAGCTATTAACTCTGGTATGTTAATTATGTGATCCATTTAAAGCGAGACATTCAGAGTGAACATCGGGTGAACATACCCGTCAAATATATATACATATAAATAATTAATAAATATCTTTGGACAGTTTATACCAATTACTTACTCCCTTATTCATAAACGCTTCGTAAACGTTTGTTAGTTAACATTTTTTATGTCTTTATCTGTTGTCATTGTGACGTTTGCCCTCAAATGAAAGGAACAAAATGTTTGTTAGCTTAAAAATATTGTTAAGTTTATGAATATATAAGCAAAACTATGGCTAAGTATGGGTACAAGGCAATGGATATCGAGAACTATGTATAAACATTTGCCCCTCAAGGAAACAGAACTCGGATCCTCTAGTTTCGTAGTCAGGGCCACTATAACCACTAGACTATCAGGTCGTCAAACACAGGATATAGAATTGAGGATTGCATAAAATAAAATAATAAATAGATTCAATAGTTAGAACAACGGTGTTTAAATGTAAGAACGCAGTATTAAAGGGTTAAATGAGGTTCTTGGAAAAAGGATTTGACACTAAGCTAGCGTTTCTATTGCGGATCGCTACAGCGATGTTATGTTAAAATCATTTATAGACTAAATATGTTCTCTTTAATAAGTCATACATTACTGGTTATGTAACTTGTTCATATATATGAACAGAAAGGGGTTTTAAAGCGGAAATCCAAAATATAATAAAATAAACAAAAAGTAAAAAAAAAATAGATGACACTTGAAAAAAACGTGTTTTTAACGCAATCAAATTAATTTTGCTCCATCTTAAAAGCGATAGGTAATAAAAAACATCATACTATGTGAGGCTACCGTGCAAAATAGATGTTAAAGCAGAACAAGTCGGAGTTCGGTAAAAGAACGCAACACGCAACGTAAATTGTGTGGTTACTGAACCCTCAAAAGGAGATTCCGACTCAAATTTAGCCGGTTTTAAAACAATACGCAGGAAATTAAATGAGTCCTGTTCATGTAGTATTTTCTGGAATGCATACCCTCGACGGATACGCTTACTTCACGGATACCATTTTAAAGTTTAGTTGGAAGGATATAAAACTTTCGATCCTGCGCCGAAAGCTTACTCTAGTTTACGAAGCTTCGATCACAAAACAATGATATAAAAAGCGCTTTATTTAAAGTTTGAAAGGTAGTCAAATTGACTACGCAATTCAATTTAAAACCACGTTTAAACAGTCTGCTTTAAATGCTGTATATTCGGTACTGCTGTTTTAATTATGTACCCGGCATTCTGCAAATATTGAAACAAACGTGTCGTTACCACATTTAATAAATACAAATACCGCATTGAGATATAATTATAACAACCACAAATACTTTTTATTGACTGACACAAGTAAACAGAAGACAAAAATACTATTTGTTAACAATTAAGTGCCCTAGTTAATACTTACCCATAGTAAAAAAGGTAGCATGTTGATTTGATCTCGGTACAGCTTAAAAAACC
Organism: Ditula angustiorana; assembly: GCA_963691745.1. NCBI lineage: Eukaryota > Metazoa > Arthropoda > Insecta > Lepidoptera > Tortricidae > Ditula > Ditula angustiorana. The sequence continues at coordinate 4,698,376 of OY829481.1, read as the reverse complement.
CTTTGCATCTGGAGCAATTGCTGGAAATTATGTTTTGACCATCGCAATAAGTACTTAGTTTATTATAAACTATTTGGGTCATAAAAACAAGTAAATGTAAATAAGTTAGTTGTTACGTGACGCAACGATGGGTATAGTGAGTGAAAATTAACTACGTTATGCAGGTACTCGTAATGTTCACACTTATATGGGTATTTGCCGTATTTTCACACTTTCGTTTTTCTCGTAAGCGATGATGATGCAACGGCCGAAATACGGTGTGAAATTTAAGCAAAATGCTAACAGAACGGCTAGCACTTTGTACTCTCCTACTAGGCTAGTAAGAAAGAAACGCACTGAGTGACAAAGTCAGTCGCATTGCGTCACGCTATACAGATTATAAGACGACGCTATACAGGGTGGAAAGTTAGAATGCTCATGGATGGTAACTACCTTAAATACAGGAAATAGCACATTCTGTGTAAAGAAGACTTTCCTTTATTTTTAAAAACAATAAATTCTGCATTCATGGAAATAGCAAATTGTACGCAATTGAGACTTACTTTTATTTTAAACAATGAGTAAATAAATAAAATAAACGCTTATTTCGGACAGTATCCATAGGGATTAGTACAAATACAAACAAAAAATGTCAATAATAAGATTTTTGATTTATTTTAAATCCATGAATGCAGAAATTATTGTTTTTAAAAATAAAGGAAAGTCTCCTTTACACAGAATGTGCTATTTCCAGTATTTAAGGCATTCAAACTTTCCACCCTGTATGTAGAGCTACTTATTTAAATGGAAGTAGCAGCAAGGGTTGTAGGCATCGTGCCTTTAAGGTGATTAAGTAGGCAGTAAGTGTGACGCAGGGTGCCATGGCAGCCAATGAGACCACCAGAACCGATTGCCCAGGTGAATTGGACACATTTATATTTGAGATCCCGTAATCAATCCGATTAGGCACTGTCCATTACGATTCCCTTAGTGATTTTAGTAAACAGAAGTTATATCCTAGAAAATTGTTTGTTCCCAAAAGTGATTCTAGTGGACAAACATCAAAAGGTAGCAAGATCACACTGAGACTAGACTGCTACTTCCAGAAAATCATCTAGGTGTTTACAGTGATACTTATGGAGTAACAGTCGATTAATGGTTTTTTTTAATTAAATCAAAGCATATTCGAGTATTGTGTCTGCATTAGGATCACACCATGACACTTCCTCGCAGTTCCGTTTTTAATGGTGACTTATATATGTCTTCGATTATACACCCCCTATAAGTTTTTCATTTGTTTTTTTTTATTTAAAAACTAGCGATCCTAAGCGGTACAATTAGGATATTAATATCCATAAAAGCCTTCCGTATAAAAAACCCTAAACGGCAGTAAGCACCGTGTCAAAATAAGTTGCGTGGTTCAGAATGAGTAAGCGGCTGAAGATATGAAAAAAGACAGGAACATAGCGATGTTTTATACTTATGTTAAGATTACATTCAGCCATCAATTACAGTTTTAAAAACACTCTTTCAAAGTGGCCAAACAAACAGAAGAAATTTGGTTTTTTTTTCTGATTGTATTGTTTCTGTGTTATTTTAGTGTGAGAGAATTAGAATTAGAGTCCGTTTGGCACTTGTTGCTATATGGACCCCTAAAAGTTTAAACTGCTTCCATATATATCTCATAATTTTAGTTGCGGTTAGTTAAATAATATAAGAGTGTTTTACTACGTTAATGTTATTAAACGTCAAAAAAGACTCAGTATTTTCCTCTAATTCTTACTTGCTAAAATTGCGTTCAACTATTTAAAAATTTTCTTAAGTAAATACAGTGAAACATTAATCATTTAGTACCAGACAGAATTATTTATTATATATACAGTTCGGTTTACTCAACGCAAGACCATAATGTTTGTTCAATTATTACGACTTACCTATACTGTAATATAGGTTAGGTAGATAATAATAGAAAAACGAGTTGTTGCAGACTTCTTAGTTTCACTACATATCTTTTAAGGGTTTCGTACCTCAAAAAGACAAAAGAAACCTTTATAGGATGACTTCGTTGTCTGTTTATCTGTCTGTATGTTTGTCAGGACCCTTGTTCTCAGGAACGCGTAGAGGTACCGTTTTTTAACACTATATTGTGTAACCAACAAAATTTAAAATGATCTTTCCTATCGAGTGATCAAAATAAAGGCATTTAAGAGGCAGTTTACACTGCAAGCATGCATCACGAGGCTCCTTTGGCGAACTCCCAGTACGTACAAGATGTACTTATTCTGTAAATTTCGCTACCATGAGTCGCGGCATATGTCGAACCGTCGTAATGGTAGGTCATATTTATGGACGGACTTTTTGGGTCTTCGTAACGGCTTAGTTGGCTATAGGAAGCCAAAATTAAAGTTCAAACAACTTCGGTTTTGTATGCATGAACAATGATGATCCTATCTAAATATGTAGTATCACGTAGTATCAATTGTGTTTCTAACTTTTATCACATTCGAACCTATACGAAACTGAATTTATCCGATCTTTTTTCTCCTACCTGAGTTGCGAGCCAAGCAGCCGCTTAGCCTACCGATACCTTACCCTGATGTACAGTTTTGAAATGCTTTATAATACCGACATCCTTTGAGGATAGTTATTATACATGCATACCTACATACATAGATCGTCGTCATATAGAGAGATGGAACAGTGGCTTCACCAGGCACATACTGGTCCTCTCTCTATTTAAGTTTGGGTACTGACATAACAACTTCTGCACATATAATAGACCCTTTGTTGACTCTTTGGTTTCATGTTCCGAATTAAATGCATATTATTTTATGTTTATAGATTATAGCCAAATTAACCTGAATAATACTAACTTACTACACTACCACTACTACTACTTGAGCTCATTTCAAAGTACTGTAAAAATCATTTACTTTTCCTTAGTATAAAAAACGAAAACAAAATCAAAGAAAGAAAGAAAAATCGTTTATTGCCAGTATAAACAGACTACACATGAACAATTAAACCTATGAAATCAGTGGCAAATAGTGTAACGTTTAACTTTGAAGATGTGAAATAATCTGTTTCTCTTATTCAATATTACAGTGTACGCAATGCCATTGGTTTTCGATTCCAAATAAATTGTAGTTACAATCTAGAAATACTTTAGTGACGCTTGCGGAGGGTTCCTCGCCGTCGTCCCCTTGCACGTTTTGTTGTCCCTGAGGGCTGATAGGAACTCCATCGTGAATATCAACCAACGCAGCTCCTTGCTGCGAGTGTTTGGAAATTGAAAAGATATGATACATAATCCAGTCAAGCGCGAGTCGTTAGGGGAGCAAGCGCAAGTGAGGGACCTCGGTTATGATGCTCAGCGGTTTGCGTGGGTCTCTATCGGTTATTTGTCAGATGGAAAATTTAAATCAAATTTTTACACATAAATATTATTTCATCTAAAAGTAATCACACATAAACCAGACCTAGGTCTAGATGTGGTCTAGACTATACCAGGCCCGGAGCTCTGCGCGAAAATTTAAGTAGGTAGGTAACGGCGCGCCGTCGCGCCGTCTGTACTGGGCTGCCGGTATTTGAATTGAAGCGCTTGTGAATGAATACGAGTTATAAGATAGACAGGGAATTATACAGTAGGACACTCTTATACCTTAAGCTACTAGTGTTCGATGAAAAACGTATTTGTACGATTATTTATTCTGTGACAATTACCGCAAATCGGTGTGTTAAAACTGAAATACCTACGGCATAGCTGAAAACTTTTTACGCTGGATTTAAATCCCACAACGGCTGCTATTATTTTCATTTCATTGTCAGTGTGCCGTCAATTTAAGTCCTTCAGTAGTATTTACATAAAAATACATTTTAAGTTAGTGATAAATTTTTTTTTTACTTTACCTTAAATATCGATTTATTAAAGAAACAAAATGTCGAGTGCATGCTTCCCGTAAACATTTATCTCGTTTCCAACCATTGTTCTTACCTTTAGTATGATATGAGTACAAAATCTTCTCTATTCTCTGCGTGATCGAATCAGAAATGAGGAGATCCGCAGACGAACGAAAGTAACCGACATAGCCCAGCGGATTAGCAAGTTGAAGTGGCAGTGGGCAGGGCACATAGCACGGAGAACTGATGGCCGATGGGGTCGGAAAGTTCTCGAATGGCGGCCGCGTATTGGCAAGCGCAGCGTAGGACGACCAGCCACAAGATGGTCCGATGACCTCGTACAGGTGGCAGGAAGGCGCTGGTTGCATTCTGCTTCCAACCGGCCACTTTGGAAATCCATGGAGGAGGCCTATGTCCAACAGTGGACTTCTTGTGGCTGAGATGATGATGATGATGATGATGAGTACAAAATCGATTTTATTTATGTGAAAAAAAATCTCGCAGGCATCCTCGCAGTCTCCTTTCATGTTTTAGTATCCTAGCCTGATTGAGTGATTGTTATGAAGCCAACTTAACACTATAAAGGAATTTAATTTATGAAAATACACTTCTATTTAATACAATATCTTTGAATTTATATGATCTTGAAACGATCTAAAAGAGTAAGTAGAGTGCTGCTAAGAAAAAGAAAGAGTAAAGGTAAAAGGAAAAAGAGAGACCTCGCTCTGCTTGTCAGTGGGTCAAATAAAGCACAAAATAACTAAAAAAAACCGGTCAAGTACGAGTCGAACTCTCGCATCAAGGCCTCAAAAGCACCACATTTGTACGAGCTTTTAAAAACGGCTTCGCCTGTATGATATTATTTTCTATGTATTTTACAGGATAAAAAGTATCCTATATTCTAAATCAGAAACCAAATTTCGTCTAAACCCGTCAAGCCGTTATGCGTGATTGAGGAATAAACATCCAAATCTCTAAACATCGATACTTATACATTTACATTTAATGTTAGAAGGATAGGATTATGTATTTACCAAAAAAGGAAAAAGTGAGGCGGATTGAAGCACAAATAACTGCGCAGTATATTCGCAATAAATGAAATTTTGCTGTCGGAAAAAATATTTTACTATAAATACTGCAAAATAATGATTTTCAGATTTATTTCTTTTACTTTTGCAGGTAAACCTTGCTTTTTGTCTTTAATGAGTAGTTAGCGACTGTCAAATGGCGTCAATGTCTTTAAAAGCACAAATCAATAAAAATATTTTCTGAATATGACTGACCTGCAGCTTCTAAAATGGAACACGATTCCACCAATTATCAATGAGATGGTTTTACGAGCTATTTAAATGTTCATTAACTCACGCATTTAACCCTTTCGTTAGCAGAAACAAAACACAAAGTAGCCTATTTAGGTAATAATGAACCTATTTATCTTAGCAGCTCCTCATTCTACGACCGAAGCCTGTGGTTTTCCAAGACCAATTGTCAAATGTGGTCCACCGGTGCATTGACTTTCAAACAAACTCCCTTTGTGCTCAAAATCTGAAAGGGAGTTCAAACGAGTTACGCTTGATATCTGAATTCCGCGTTCCATTTCTGTGTGGGTCTTATACTCGCAGGGTCAACATAAATAAAAGCAATTTCGTTCTCTAGCGCGGTGCGCTAAAATAAACAATGGGTGAAAAGACCCCTAAGCAATCATTACAGTAAAAAAACTTTAGGGTGAATGCCGAGCCACGCGCAAGATGAGCATCCTTTTATCCCCTGTTATATTCCGCAGTACAATATAAATGTACATAGTCATCTTTATAAAGTGCAATGTAAGCGACCGTATTCGACTGATGCGCAGAGTTCGGTCGGTGTAAGTCATTTATCATGTCTTTTTGAACTAAATAAGTTATAGAATCAGGAAGATGCGTTGAAGGAACACTAAACTTCCTTTAGAATAAGGCCTTTTTCATTTTAATTCATCCTCCTAGACCTTTTTTCCGTGTCTTCTACTAAGATACGCTTTAGTTCAGCATGCTGAGTTAAGCAATACAGTAAATATACTTGCATAATTATATGATAAGGCATTAAGCATACACATCACGGATATCATCCGCGATGTGATAATTCCATCTTACATTATGACTCAGCACGTTCCGTGTCTCGAAGCTCGTAATGTAGAACGTAGGTATTTTTTATGAATTTGACCTAAAAAACATTTTTTCCGAATATTCACTCTACAAGCTTTTATAATATTTCAATAGGTAAGTACTTATGGAAACAAAAAAGTTACTTAAAAATATACAGCCTTTGGGAAAGCTTTGTTCAAGACTTTTAAATTATTTCACTCTGGAAAAGTAAGCAGCGGCGTGGGCTCCGAAGGTTTGTTTTTGTTACTCGCCATACCTATCGAGTTTAAATAATTATCGTGGGATAAATGAGGCCAGCCGAACGGTTATTGTTAAAAACCTTAATGTAAAAAGGCAATGTAATGATAATTACTTTACTAAGCGTTTGATTTTCCTTTTTAAAGAGAATATTATTATGCTAAATGACACTGTGCTATCGACACATTCTAGAGGTGGAATGAAATATCTAGTGAGGAAAGTGAAATAATAGCCTAATCGCAGCCGGGGCAAACGAGGATATTTGCAAATAATAAGTAATAAATAACGAACATTCATAAATAATAACAGAAGTTACTGGCGTGTTCGTGATTAATTAGAAACTCAAGGGTCTGCTTAATAAAACGTTACGTTGTATAGAATTATAATTTCTTTTCACGGTCGAACTGAAAGTTCAAGTTGCCAAAGTTACAATGAACGATAAACGTTTTATAGGCAACTAAGCGAAAGCTTTTTAACGAAACCAGTGACGTGTGCATTAATATGAGAAGTACTTTGCAAACAGAGATATCTGTCGAAGCACTTTAAGTGATTATTCAAATGTGAACCCCCTGCAATTATGACATTTGATGTGCTCTTTGGCTAGGGTGCGGGAAGAACAGCAGTTGAATAAATTTAGTCAATTTGACACGGAGTGCCGGGAACAAACGAGCGAGGGCCGATGCCGATACTCGCTCTCCGTAATCCTCGCGCCACAAGGGCTCCCTCATATAATTTCCCTCCAAATGACCGTAATTGCGATACCGAACGCCACCCTCCCCTCAGGATAACTATTGCGCTTTTATTAAGCTCACCATCCCGCCAAAGGGATACTCATAATTTAATTATTTCCCCCAAATAACTTATTGCGAGTCGGTAAGAATTACTTCGTTGGTTGGTTTAATTGAAATGAAAGTTTCGCACGGTCTATAAAACAATAGATGGAACAGAAGTCAAACAGTCAGCAAATAGTATTATAATGTGTATACGTATGGAATCCGAAATTTTATATTATTATGATTTTGTCCCAAGCTCCACGTTAACAAACCTCTTGAGTGCCAAAGTGAAATACAGTTAGCAGCAGCGTAGCTGAACACTCGAAGCGGTCAAAAAGATATTTACAAGCTCTTACTCTCCTGACAATAGAGTCGTGTGTAGACCATTTTGATTTCTTCGACTGTGTAGAAATATCTGCTGCTGACTGTACGTAAGCAATTCGTGACGTGGTTTATAATGTTTACGCAAAGTGCTATATTATGTTATCATGTGAACGTTTTCCGAAACGTCGTTAACAAACTCAACAACATCAATATTCATAAATGAAAGGCTAAATATTTTATAGTAGCCATTGAAACTTCGTATTTGTCAAAAATAGAGAGTGCTCTTAGCTTATGTATTATTAGTAGATAGATATGTTTGTTTATGGTAATTTTATTGGGTATAATGGGAGTCCCGCTGCGGCGACCGGGAGACAATAACCGTTTCCTCGCCAATATTGCTTTTACCAACCTCCCGCCTCCTACCGGGGGCCTTCAGATCATCTGTTTACTTTTTAAAATCTGTATTTGAGGCATTTTTCGGCCTGTTCAACCACCGTCATTGGCTTTATCATATTATTTGCGAGACGAATGGCGATGGCGTCTAGATTAGCTTTTGATGGAATCAACAGGTGCGGTTCAGAGTTAGCGCTTATTTTTGTATTTACAAGCGAATGTTTTAGTCATTCACATATTATTCTGTGCCGAAATGTCAACTTATCATAGATTGTAATAGTTATCTTACTAATTTCATCATGATAATCTTGGAACAATTTACACCAATTGACTAAGCCCCAAACTAAGCAAATAGATAATATAAAATTAATAAGCCATTTATTTCGGACTGAATCAATAGGGGTTATTAACAATAGAAATAATAATAACAATCGGTGTTAGTAGGTAACTACAATTAAACTAAAAGCAAACACAAACAAAAGCTTGTATTATTTAACATATACATACTTATATAGATGATGTAATGTTATCATCATTAGTGTTACGTTATTCCTAACCGTTCATTGTGGCTATTTTTTCCGCATTATAATCTCGTTTCCCGGTGGAGAATAACACCAACAAAAGTCCATTAATTAGCAAAAAAAAATTAAACAGCTTGTAGATATTTGCAAAATTATTAACACAGCTGTGGGAACTGGGTTAAATATAATTAAGCAGGACTACATGTGCCTCACACATTGTTCCAACGCTAAGAGTTCTGTGCACCTAGCATGAATCTTCTCGAAACGCCTTAAATCGCTAAGTAACTCAATGCGTCTCTTTGTAACCAGCCCAGTAGGAGAGAGACGCACTGAGTTACGTAGCGAGTTAACGCGTGTCGAGATGATTCATGCTAGGTGCACTGAGAGGCCGAGAGGGTCTCAACCCCCTCCGTAATGAAATGAAGATGAAGATAAACAAAATGAGGATAAATAGTTAACACACTTAACATGTGTAGTGACGTAAATTGTCTTATGGGACGACCATGGACGCATAAGATTTGAAAAAAAAGAGCCAAGTGCGAGTCGGAACTTGCGCTCCCAGTGCTCGATATCCACACGCAATATCTGTCTTTGAAAAATACAGCCATTGAAAGAAGAAAACTAATTGCTAAACTGAGTTTCTTCGTAAAGGACTTTTGATAATTTCTAAAAACTTACTTCAGTACTCAGTATAAATAAATATTGTTCTATTTTTCCTGTTAAACTTCTGTGAACTGTTATTTTTTCCGATTTTTCGTTTATTAACTTCGAAGATAATGGAGGGGATGGTAAACATCTGAGGCCCATGTGGGAGGAGGAATTGCGGGTCGGCAACTAATCAGCGATTCTTGGTGCCACTGGTTCCCATGGGCGGCGGTGATCACTTTTCAACAGGTAACCCCAAATCAAGAAATTGGAAAAAAATACCTTGCTACTCCGCGAAACAAGTGTTGAGTACTCACGAGCAAAACGGTTTGCTTAGAGTTGCAAGATGATTTGTTCCAACTTGTTCCAATTTGTTGATATGATCTTCCGCAAATTATTTTTTAGATAACAGGTAACTTTTGGAACGAAGTTTTTCCAAAGTTGCGGTGTACATTACATACCTACTTCTTTAATTGGTTTAAAACGATGTTCTAACTACGAGTATATGCTGGCAAATTAAACATAATAAATACAAAAGAAATGCAATCCGTTAAAACAGCTGAAGATTTATAATTGAATCAACACGCCCCGGGCAGAGTTGCAGAGCAGAAAGCAAGTATTTAATAAGTAAGTAAGTAATAAGTCATAACCATAATAATGCAGCAACAGTATCAAAACAGGATTCATTAACTTTTTAATATAAAATATGGCCATGGCTTTTAATATTTTCCGTGAACACAGCCACAGACAGATTGCCAAACAATGGTAAGACGATTCCTGTAGACAAAGGTACGATCTTCTTGATGTTTGAAACATACTATGAACGTTATACTGTTTAAAATAGAGTTCATCGCAAGTTTCAAAGTGGTTGGGGCTATAGCACTATTGTCAACTAGACCCATCAAGTCCCTACACTATTATAGTTAATAAAAAGAGCGAAAATCTTCGGAATATGCCTTATGGCCACTAGGATCCATTATTGGTTCGGTCAGCTGCAGAAATAACTTTTTATAATTAAAAACCGACAATACGTAGTGGTTCGTAATATTTATATCAACAACAACAAATACTCGTTAGAAAACAACACAAACATACAAAAGTAGAAAAAAAAGAACTCATTTTTGACGTTCATATAGCGTCCTCTGCAAGTGAATGTGTTAAAAAGTTAGTTAAGTACAGACATACAATGGTGGTCGGTATCATCGCTAAAAAGCGATTTATTCCGTGCAATACTCTTGCTTACAGAGAGTAAAATTACAATCACAAATATAAATAATAAATACAAGTAAATACGTACATAAATGCTAATATAAATGTATATGCATAGGTGACAAGTGAAGTGAAGAACTTGGACAATATCTACGACATGAGAAAAATATATTTAGAAAATTATGTTGATGGAAGGGATTACTGGGAAAGAAACAGGTGGTATTCTATAAGAAGATTTTTGGGAATAGGTAGGGATTTAGCGCCCTTTATCTTAGAGAGAGTTCGAGAACCGAATAGCTTGTAAAGTACAAGAACAGGCATAGAAATTAGAAGAGAAGGAGGGCACAGCAAGAAGATAGTTCTGAGGATATCTCAGGATGGATATTTAACTATAAAACGCTCTTTGAAGCAAAGAGGAGTCGCAAGATTATAAAATATGCTATGGAGAAAACGCCAGCATATTAGTTTGTATAGTTCTGCTCAGGGCAGATGTAAACAATTCGGAGAAAACGGATTTACCCAGAAATGAGACATAGGTCTCATTTAGCCATAGAGCTAGATTGATTTTTCACCACCGTTATCCCCTAGGTATAATGTGAATTTGTTCTAAATTATTAGAGCAGTTTTCGAGAAGACTGAAAACAAAACAATTGCTTGTATGTATACTGAACAAATCTATATCTATACAATGTTTAACATGAATTCAGTACGATGTAAACTTTCACCTTTATGGCATGTAAATCAATATTTTAATCAGGCTACGGATGATTAACTAAATATGCTTCGCTTAGTAAATTAATTGATTAGTATTGCAAACCTTATCTTAACAAGCGGGTTATAATTTTGTAAGTGGGTTATTTAAACACGAGAAACAATTTACGGGCGCAAAGAATATTGAAATTCAAAATCAAAATAAGGATTAAACAAAGAAATTAATTGGCTTTTGGTGCTAATTTTGTAATTTCTTGATTAAATCAGTAGCTGCTTTTTATAACGGTATTTGTATAAATTCTACATGAACAAAATACTAAGAGATAATTAGTGCTTATATCTTCAACCAACCATCAAGTATTTATCTCTCTTAATTTTTTTCCCGTACAAGAATTTCCCAGTCATGGTCGTATAAGTATTATTCAAGTTCAAATTGCCATGTTTGTAAACAGAAAATTAACTATTAAAACTACAACCAATCACTAAAATATAAGGTAAATATAAAACTTGTTAATTAATTTCCTAGTTCTTTTACACTATCCAAAACGCAATTAAATAATGTGAAATAACAAAATCCATTAAGCGTTGCAGGTTTAATGATAAGCCAAAACGTTTGCGCAAGAAATTACAAATATTTAGAAGCAAATATTAAAATGTAATGAGGCTAATGCGGCATAATAATTTGACAGGTAACCTCCTAACTTTCATAATTCAGGCAGTGTAAAATATCCCTGACAAGTTAACTTTTGCTGATTTGACCTCAGCTAAGGATACTTCCAGAAAACGGGTAAGGTAAGACACAAGTTAGACATCTTGAAACCACTACTCTCGTTAATTTACACCTCACCCATCCGCAACCCTTAGGAAAGGGTAGTGAAATTTATGAATATATTATATTCAGCCACATCAATGTAAATGTGCGCACCATTTTTTGATATCGCTCTATAAAGGGATACCAAATCAGCCACTTTGGATGCAAATGAAGGATCCCTCATCTCTATAAATTCGGGAAAGAAAAGTAAATAAAACTTTACGCAATTTACGAGATTATTAAAACTGCGATGCCTGGTTATTGAAATACCCTTTGTTGTTTCATTTAGAGACGCCACCAAAAAGGCATACTTAACTATTTTGCATCGGCCAATACTTAAACGAATTTCAAATTGGTATTCGAATTAATAATTCAGTTTACTTGCCAAATCATTAGGGAGTTTCGTCGCTAATGTCAATTTGTCATCTAAGGAATTAACGTAAGATGTCATTCAAACTCATCAATACCCTGGAACTTTATAAGTTCTAAAATAAAGAGGTAATTTTCGATGCAGCCTTTTTCTTGATGATGTTACTTTTAATAGTGTAAATCCATTGTATAATTCGAGCTCACAAATAATTATTAGTCATCTGGATGCGGGTCAAATGCCAGTTGCAAGATTTCACCCGAACGTACACAATTTGACAAAGTAACACGGCAAGTTGAACTAAAGCTTGTAATAAAGCTTCTAGTAACCTAGAACGCGAAGTAGATACCTACGTCGTCTCTTGAGACATTATCAATATTTTAGAGAGCATTACCCAATTGATCACGAAAGTTCTCAATATCGACGACATCTTAGCTTAACTCAAGTGTGTCGTGATCAATAACTCAATTGACGCTAACATCACGGCACAAATTGCGAAATAACTGCACATCAGAGACCAGGGCCCAATTTCATAAACGCGACAGGCGACAGGTGACAGTGACAATTTGGTATACATTGCTTGACCACTGTGATGTTAAGTCTGTAGCGTTACTTCTCGACACAGTTTCGTACGGCAAATTGTCACTATCACCTGTCGCCTGTCGCGTTTATGAAATTGGTCCCTGCTCTAGCATGCTAGCATTTATCGCGCACATAGACGCATCTCTCCCTCTCGCACACACTGTTAGAAAGGGACATATATGCTTTATGTCAGCGATAAAAACTAGCGTTCTAGGACCCCTGTTGTGATATGATCTTAATATGACCCATAGAAAGGGCACCTAAAGACTTGGGCTTGGTGTGACTTATTGTTTTAATTCTACGTAACACCCTCTATTTGACATAACTTTGTGTACTCTAAGCCGAGTTAAATCCAGCTATTTCGTATTGCCATCACGGTTTAAGCTCGGCTTCTGTATCACTTACATAAACGTGGAGTGGAATAAAAGCTTATGGGAGTGATTTTTGAATTTTATCGTTCGAAAATTGTGCTTGAAAAGAAATTCCTTAGTGCGAAAAGTAATGGCAGCTACGAGACGCTATGAGCAAGATATCAAAGTAAATTTCGTCTCCAGGATCGTCCCCATAAAAAAATAAATGCTTGTTTGCAAACTTTCAAACGCAAACATTTGACCACGAAAATTCGTTTGCGAGCCTAACTGCATGTAGAAAAAACATTCGGTATATTTGCTAGCTAGAAGCTAGCGCTGGTTTATGAGCTTTGACAATACTCGCCTTAACGTCTACGTCACGTGAATGTTTGTTGACAAACTTTGTAATTTAATACTTAAATGTTCGTTTGAGCAAGGAAGCATGAAGTAGTTTCGGAGATAAAGGGCAACGGTAAATTTTCGCCGATTTTTAAAAATTTAAAAAAACGAAGATTCTCACAACGAGCTCTTTCATGTTATGTCACACAATATAATATATTCTGCAAAACTTGTTTTATTTATTTTCTAATTTACCCAAATTCTAAATTACTGTTCTAAATTTCAGCTCAATCGGTACAGTAGTTTCAGAGCAAATTGACTGTGATAGACAGACAGACAAGCACACGAGTGATCCCATGCGGGTGCCGTTTTTTCCCTTTGAGGTGCGGAACCCTAAAAACCACTCAAAATCACACAAAAAACGAATGGCACAAGTATGAGTTATGCGGCGCTATTTAACTATTTTTATAAGAATATCCCTTATCCTCCTTATCCCTTTTATAAGGATATCCCTTTCTTATATAAAACTAGTTATATATAGAGCCGCGTTGATTAAGCGATTAACTTTTTCATTCATTCGTGTTTATGAAGGCCGCAATTATATTTAACTTTTGGTACATATATGGGTTGCAAGTTGCGACATCTCTGCTGACGTTCTAACATCGTAACTGTGGTGATAGTGAGTGACGTGTTTTAGTGCATGATATTTATGCTCTTTCAGTGACAGTTTTTAAGTGTCGTTTCGCATTCACGTCAGTAAACTGTAAGCCAGTCCTTGACGCGACGGTTCACTGCTGCCAAGCGCATGCAAATTAATGCGCATGAGTTGTTTCGCGGGTTACACCTTTGTATGCGTCCTCCTTTTTCGTGTATTTTTGAACTGAATACCAATATGTGAAATTAAAAAAAAAGAATCTTTGTCTATCGAAACTATTACATCTCTCTAGTATATACCTATAGTTAATAGATTCAGGCATTACTTTGCGGAAGTCCATATTGAAATTGTATTTTTCAAGATTGCTGCCACTGGATTCGCGGAGTAGCAAAGTAATTGATTCCATTAATATCGCTATAGATAGATACGTATAAATAAATCGAAATCAACTCAAACACAGCAGCGTTCTTAATATTGCATTTGATGTTCCGATCTAATTAATTTACCAAATGAAAGATAAACTCAACTCATGTATCAATTCTGCCATTCGCAATTCATTAACACATTAGGTGCCTGAGTGCTCCGGAACCCTTATACATGTACTGGACCTTGCGAAAATGTCGATTGGAAATTATAACAAAAATGTTCAATTATCGATTGCTAGGTATCCTGTATAGTGAATATTTATGTGCGAAAAAGTACGACGTATCGACACTTCACGACAGTCGGCAATCTATACCTAATTATAGTCCTTCGTATTTCAAAAGGAGACCATAAATTGCAAAGAATCGAAGAAATAATACTCAGAAAAAGAAGTCTTACTTGAATAAACTGTATGGCTATGACTATTCCTAAATACAAAAAGTAACACACAGCCATTTGTGGGATTATTTTGCTCGCTTTCATTTCTGCCGTGTAGAAACTTATACAGAAAATATTTATTAACGCTATTTGAAGATTTATCTCATTGCATAGCACGTAGGCAATCTGTAACAACCCATTTTTTATTTTATTTTATTTTATTTTATAACTACAATATAGGCTTACAGTACAAAGCACCGAGGCACCCATGTTAAAACACATACGAAAAAATACAATTAGAAAAAAAACATGACAATAACAAAAGAAAATTAACTAATATACACAATGACAAAAAAATTATATGATGATATGATATTGATGTTGTAATATAAGAAATAAAAAACCTAGATTTATTCGGTTTTCTGCGCTGTGAGAAGTAACGTATGGCGTTGTTAATAACTGTCTATTAAAATAAATTGTGTTGTTTTTAAATAGTTTGTTCGAGATCTTTTATTTTCTACTACATGATAGCTCCCTCGCCTTACCGTGTTAAGGTTTATTTTCTGTTAACTCATTGTTATATTATCGGTAAACTCTTATTATTATGGTACGTTTACTATAACAAGCTATCATAATTTTTAAAGAAAAAAAAATACCATTCAAATTACACCTAAGCTCAAGAATCCAGGGCGCATCAGTATTTTTATTACAATATCATTTTTTATCTATGTATTATGTAGACACTCAGGGACATTATTAGAGGAACTATTATTAGGCAACACGCTGTATAAACGATTCTTTAATTTTGTCCCTGAGTATGCATATATCTTACTAATAATATTATAAATACGAAATTACTCGTAATGATGTTTGGATATTTAGATATTTGAATGTTTGTTCCTCAATCACGCATTAACAGCTAGACGGATTTAGATGAAATTTGGAAGACAGATAGATCATGTCCTAGATTAAAACATAGGATACGTTTTATCCCGTTAAAATGCGGGTGGTAGGACCTTGTGCAAGCTTCGTCCAAATCGCTACCATCATCTTGCTCGCTAATCCTGCCGCTAAGCAGCAGTGCTTGCGCCGTTGTATTCCAACATGGAGAGCAAGACAGACGGTGCAATTACAAGAGGTATTACATCTTAGCCCTCCGGGTTGGCAACGCATCTGCAATCTCCTTAGTGTACCAATTGTTTATGGGTGGTGGTAATCACTTACCATCAGGTGACCCACCTCCTCGTTTGCCTTCTATGTTGTATTATAAAAACCCGTAAATAAAATCCCGTGCGGGCAAAACCGCAGGTAAAAGGCTCGTCAAGTAATAAAGAAATAATGTAGTTTAATTCGAGCTACGCCTCAGCGTACAGTAGCTCTCCTCTCGCAGCCGCTCCAAACTTCTCCCCACGCAATAAATTAAAACATTACGGGTACTAACCTATTTACTTTCAACGAAGAGTTTTTTGCGGCCCACCCGGCTGCTAGTTGCAAGCTACGAAAATATATCTTCGTTAATGCCCTTATTTCAAAGTGCTTACGGTAATTAATTAGGATTACTACAATCTCTATGGCGAGGGTAACTACTTAAAACTAAGGTTCAGGTACGCGTGTAAAATATAATGGATTCCCAAGAACACGGACAAAGTTGAGTCCTCTAATGGCTATACGTGTAACATACTTGCCTAGACGCAACTCCTTCCTCCTCTCCTATTTCTTAACGTTTATTGCTTCCTTATAAATAAAATAATAAAAATAAAAATAAAAAAGCCTTTAATATTCCTAATTAATCATAAAGTAGGTATACTTTTACAAATATCTTATTAATTTAGGACCCCTCGACGGGTATAGGCCTCCTCCAGTAATTTCCAACCAGCTCGGTCTTTAGCTTTCTTTATCCATGTTTTTCCTGCTATTTTCATTATCTCATCTTGCCATCTTTCTAGCGGTTTACCTCTGTTTCTCTTGCCCAGTGGGCCTTTCCATTGCTTCCTTACTGTTAGGTTATTAATTCATTATACATACATCTCTCCGTATTATTTGATGTGAAATACCAACTTAGTATAAGTATGCTAGCGGTAACTAGCCTATAGACGAACTTTATATGAGTTAGGTTCAAAATAATGCAGTTCATACTAAAACTTACTTGAGGCCCTAACATGACTGGCCCTGTTTTAATTTATCCTATCTTGCGTCTCTGTTAAACTAGTGACATAAGAAAGTGACGGACATAGACATAAACTCAGGTAAACTTGGCCCAGCATGTTAGGGTCATTGGGGTGACCTATCAAGTCCTATCATTCAACACAGGTAACAAAATGGCGGTGGGGTTTTTTTCTCTTTCTTGTGTACTACAACTGCCATACCTAGTAGATTACTGTCTCACTTGCACACTAAGAACCTGAGGATCTAGTTTATTCAAAGTTTTATGTTAAATATTATATGCATATTTATGTACTGGCTGAATAAAGAAACTAATAAGAATGTACTTATAAGATATAGGTACTTACATGTACATCTACATGCGATATGTTTGCTTCGCCATTTCTTTTGCAAGTCCTATACAAAGCCAGATATCCGTGTGTAATGGTGGATGAAAGAATTATTATTGCAATTTCTATAGAAAAAATATTAAGCGTTATCGAAGCTATTCGAAAGATTTATTTGATACAGAGTTCCGACAATAGGCATTTCTAACAAGATTTTTTACCGACTAGGCTACATAATACTCGAAGAAAATTACGTCTGTTCGTAACAAAGTTACTTATTTTCCCGCTTTTATTAACATGACAAAGTTGACATACCACACAATACTAGCAACTGCTCGCCCATTTCCACGATTCTTTCTTATTTAATGTCAATATAACCATTTTAATATCTTTGGACCCCTATTCAGCCCTTCCAAGACGTAGACGTCTAAGTGATATATAGGCGCAGCGAAAACCAGATGCAGAGCGAGATAGCTCTACACAATGCATTACGCGTAAGAGGGTAGGTAATTAAGTATGATCTACTGTTCTTCTACGGAACCTGCTGTCCAACGGAGGGCAGACGATAAAATCGGTTTCGTTTGTTATAGGCATCTCAATTGCTTAAAACCGGGTAAGATGTTCTAGTAATTTCAATACAGATATAATTACTTAACTGTGACTTAAAAATAATAAAATCTATAGATAATGAGTATCCTAAGACATTTGTAATGAACTCTTTAAACGTTGGCCGTATTTGGAAGTTAAATGAATAATTTTTCATCAGTATTTTCCACCAACTTATGTATATTAATTACGTTGTGTTGGTAGACCCTGTTAAGGAGCCCGTAATGTATCACATTGATGAAACGTCTCCTCCCGTGGTGTGGCTGAAATGTTTGGCAGGGACTGCCAACAAATGGGTCGGGCCGCAGGGCTATGGCCGGTAAACAAGGCTTTTCGCATTGTTACCAACATAACTACAAAGGGACCACGCACCCATTAGTAATTATCACACCCCGAGCTCAACATTACGAGTACTCTACCTTTCTTTAAAGTAAAGCCATTTGTATACCTCCAGTTGGACATAAGAGGTAAGATAAGCCTTTTCAAAAACGACTGGACTCGAACGTTATTGGAATTCTTGGAGAGTCATCGAAGAATTTATTGGTTCTAGCATTTATAATTTGCTTTGTGTAACTGTGAATCGCTTTGGTTAGTTCCGTCGTTGCAATTTTTTGAAGTGTAAGTTTACTAACAGTGACGACGTGTTAATCTACTCGCAATTCTTTGTGTTCACTGGTAATCGCACGCATCGCAGCTACGCAGATCGCATTGTTAAATGACTTTACTTAAATTGAGTCTATACTCAGGACTATCTTTAATAATGTTTCATTTATTCCCTTAAAATCGTGAGTGTTTTTAAATCCAACCCGTATCCGCCCAACTGTTGATTGTAGGACTCTTCATATGCACGCAATTCTTTTCGGTTCTGAGTTATCTTTGTCCAGTTCTTGCCAGCAGTCCTCACTACATACATAATTTTATTTTATTTATTTATTAATTAGGCAACTTACATAATATGTCTATCACTAGCAGACGACCTACGGGGTGATACTTTTTTATGCGAGATTAATCTCGCACCTAAATAACTATCAAATCCTTTGAAAATCTACCATTTTGACATATCTCGCACGTGAGATGAATCTCCATGATCCAGCACTTCTGCGACGTTCCTTTAGTCTCCAGTTATGGGTAGTACTTTGCGGCTTCATCTCATCCGTCATCTGTGTAGTTCGGCGCCTTTAGAGCTCTGGTGAGCAGAAGACAAGACAAATCTCTCTCTTTATTGATAACCACACGGAAATTAGTAAGAAGATTAAGGGTATTATGTGTAGTACGAGTATATTAAGAGCTTACTGTATCACACTGCTGAGATTAAAGGGTATTAAGATTATTTGTTTACCCAACAAACCTAACATACACGTCGAAGATATCGTAACGTTAAGTTTTTATAGTTCAAGTTGATTTGTTCTGGCTTTACTTCAGGAGTATTGCGCGTCAGCTATACATGAAGTATAGTATATAGATACACGAAGATGTTTTTATTATCAATAAAAGAATACGTGCTCCGCTTTGATAATTGGGTATCCACATTCTTATCGTAACAAAATTTTATTACTGAAATGGGTACATAACTGTAAATAATGTATATGAACGTTTTGCTGCATTCACTAAAATACGCGTACCTACCTATAAATGAGATCTATTCATCTGTTAAGTTTTAGCTGGTTTCAGTCCTGAAACAAAGACTTAGTACAGGCGTGAACGAGCTACAAGGACTGAAGTAGGATGGTAAGTAACTGCCAATTACAATTATGACTAACATGACTGGTCGCGATCCTCATTTGTCACGTTTTAAGAGGGTACGTCTTTCACACCCTCCCTTCTCCATAGCGAGTTAATGACGTTTGCTTTCAAAAGTTTGAAACGGGAGTCGCAGCATCAGCAGTTATGATAGCTAACAAGTTACCACCTATTTTTCGTCGCCATAAAAGTATGTATGTATGTATTTATGTAAATTCTTTATTGTGCAAAAAAAACATAAATAACAAAAGAAATACAGTGATGCACAAAGGCGAACTTATCTCTTAAGTCACTTTCTAACTAACCTAGTTAGAAAGAGAACCACTGAGCGATATACATAAAATCTACATAAAATCCTACAATTTAAGGACAAACTTTCCCACTCTGCAATTGCTATCAAAACTCCTCAGTTTAGATCTCGTGATTTAAAAGTTTGTGGATTTACAAAAATAACACATCCTAACGCCATCACAAGAATAACTCACCAATACATTGACACCTATCGGCTGACTCTACCTTTGCTCTTGAATATGAGTAAATATATTTTTACTCATGTTTGATGAATTCGAAAAGGGCATATTAGGCGCACTCCTCCGATACGGACAAACGTATCCCTATACAGATGTGTAGAGATGTACGTATAATCAAAGCAGTAAATGTGTATAGAATATTATATTTATGCTAGCTGTTCTGGTAGCCCGTGTGACTTGTTCCTAACCATGTAGATAAATCTGATTGAACTGTCGATAGTGAATAACTAACAAATTCAGGCGTTACATTGTGGAGGTATTTTGCTTTCTATTTCAACATACTGGAACAAAGCAACTTGCGGAGTAGCAAGGTAATTTGTACCATTATAGTATTTAGATAGTATTATATCTACCCAGCTGAGCAAGTTGCCGGTTGCAGTACAATCGGGCCCGGCTCAATTGGGGTAGTACGGTCAGCCACAGAAGTACCTGAACATTTTAGTACCTTGTCGCTGTCAGTAATGTGATAAATTCGAGTAACTGTCATTTCCTACGTTACGACCACACCACGATAAGGTTCTTTGTTAAGCTAGTTCTGAGACTGACTGCACCACACTCTCACAGAAAACCGGCGTGTAAAAGCTAGCTACGCTTTAAACGGTGAATGAGAGATCCGGATGCTCATGAAGGCCGACAACGGATTAGCGACTTCTCATGGAGTCGGTGGTTCCCATGGGCGCCGGTAATCACTCCCCATCTGGTGACCCGCATGCTCGTTAAAACTTTCTCACACTATTCTTACTTGTACATTATCGTCAATGACGTCTATGCTTGTAGCCATCAAAATCAAGTAGCATCATCATCATCGGCAGCCGTATTGAGTCCAGTATTAGCCTCGCCTAGTGCTCGCCATGTTTTATCGTTGGTAGTTTCTCAACTCTACTTTTAGATGGTACTGGAGAAGTGAGAAAGCCTTGGACATGTCAAAACCTTAGTGACTTGACACAAGATCCATTTGCGCTTGATTCAGTGTTGATTCATGTTAAATGTTAAATTTTTTGCTCTCAATAATAGTAATAAAATAATTAGGTACTTAATTATATCTACTGTAATGCCACTCCGTATTTAATAAATTTTCAGGGTCCACAAATATGGTTAATTGGTATATTTATCGACTTCCCCTTGTCAGGCTAATAAAACTTGTAAACAATTCGTGCAAATTCACTTTAAGCGCTTTTTCGCTATTGAGAAATGTTTGTACGAATGGGTGCAAGTAACTCTATTTGGATGACGCGTTTTATTTAGATTTTACGTTTATATTTATAAGGTCTACATTTGAAAAATCGCCCAGTTTGGCATAGGTCGTTTTGATAGGGCACTCCTCGATTTCAGTTGATTTTCAGGTTCGAGTTGAAGGCACAAATCAGTGCGAGCGCGTTTTAATTGCCCCGCGAATGTTCTTTCTCACTTCCGCGGCACTGGATATTTACGAGATGGTGACTGTTAGGGTTACGATACTCGTATATAAACTTAAGACAGGACAAGTAATTCGAGTGTCTACTCTAGGTAAGAAAAACACATCGGTCGTTCATTTAAAAGTATATGCCAGCTTGTAAATCCGAGTATAAAAATTCTTGCACGGATAAAATACAATTCAATATGCTTTATTGAATACCACATTACAATTTCATAAGTATCCAAAAGGACACCTATAAAGGATATTGCTTTCTACGAGTACATAGGTACGTAAGAGAAAATATGGAGCAAACTCTTAAGTCCTAGTGAAACTCCTTCTCCTAATGCTATTTCCCATTTCTTTAGTCGGAGTACGGTTTTTGGTCATCATCCCAGATTTGGCAGACAGGCTTATAATTATAACGAACGCCATCTGATTTCCGCAACCCCTGTGACATGGAAACCAGATCAATAGGATGATGGTTATTGGTTATACATTTGCTTACACGAATGTCTAGGTTTACTCACGATGTTATCCGGAACCGTAAAATTGTTAGCTTCCTCTAATGCATATATGTTTAGAAATCTCTTAGCGACTGTACAGACGATTTCAAACGCGAATGGATGATTTTATTTTTATATTTTGTTCTGTATAAACACTTCGAAAATCCACTCTGACCCAAACATGTATCATATAATAGCTGATATCTAAATATTCATGAATTTTCCATATTAAACTCGGACAGTAATAATATGTTAAAGCGACACGACGGCAAAGCGACATGAAAGCGACACAAATCCGACGTGTTTGTTTTGAGAGAACATCGTTTCAACCGAGTGAAAAGCTTAACCAATCAGACCAGCGCTCTACCACGCTTGCTTTTATCGCGGATATATAGCATATATCCCTTTCTAAACAGTCAGCGTGTGCGGAAGGGATAGATACTTTAAATGAGTGTGCCTTAGTTAGTGTGCTACCAACACTGGTGTAGTCCTGCTGCTTTAGTATTTCGAAATTTGAACCAAATGTATGAAAACGGCGGCGGCAGGATATACCCTACTCGGCGATTGGATCATGAGATGCTTTGGCACCCCCTCTCTATATAGGAGGCGGATGGGCGCCCCGGCGCCCAGGTGTGAGCACCCCTTACACCCTTCTTAAATCCGCCCCTATGCACTTCGCCACGTCATCAAACATAACGAAAGCAGATGCTGGAAAATTGTTTAAGTGAGTTGCAATTCATATTCTACACTTGCAAGTCTGTCCCTCATTCCGTTTACGAAATAGAGGTCCGCGTCAAATAGCAACAACGGGGTGCAGTGACCAATAAGGATATTTTGCCCTTTGGGTAAGAAACTACAGCATCATAAAAATGCTAGCCGCAAAAATGGAAATGAAAAGCTTCACTGGTTTAACAGTCCGATTTAAGGAGAAACGACTTAAATTAAATAAGTTCTTAAGCAATGGAAACGAAATGTTTAATGCGTATCTCAATTATTTTCCTCGTGGGAGGAGTGAAAAACGGAATACATATTCCACTCCGTACCAAAATTGTTTCTGTCTGGGACGAGGCGTTAATCCCTCGCTGTGCTGAGAAATCTACATTATGATATATACTTTAATTATATTATGCATGATTTATCACAGGCTCCGTTAATTATGAGAGTTACTGATATTCTTATTATTTTGTTTATCTTTCTGGACTTACGTACGCGTGAAAGATTTATTCGTTTTGCATTCGCTCGGTTTTACTATTCTGTTAGGGATTACATGTTCATTTGGTTAATGTTTAGTTTGTCTAATGTTTTCGTGTTTTATTGTCACTTTTTTAGAGTATGAATCACCTAAGTGACATGTTGGAGTAGATCAGTGGTTGGTACACTTGGCAGCAACGATAAATTGTACACTCGAAATGTCAAAAAGATCTTCCTGTGCTAGCTTGTACACTCTTGACTTAGTGTCTACTGTTTCTCTCTTCGAATGCGTATATGTTTATCGCTGCTACTATTGTACACACTACGTGTGCCTACTTAGTCAAAATAACTTTATGCTTCAAGCGCAGGTAGACCATTAATATTTTTTGTGGTGGAAGGCAAGTGGCGAGTGAATTTAAAGATTTTGTAGTGTACTCAGATTAGAGCCGCTGACCCGCTCGCATATGATATGCGAAACTCGCATTATGCGGTTACACGTTACGAATAGCTGCACTGCAGTAATAGTAACCGACCTCTCCAGCTCGCAGCTAACTCACATTTGTCTCGCCCATGCAATTAATGGGACTGTAGGATCTGAAAAATAATTGGAAAGTAAGAGGAGCCTTAGATTATTTGACGCGTACCGCATACTCGCATGAAACTAGCAGAATGGCATTTTTGGTGTGGGTCAAGGTAGCATAATCTTTTAATAAAAGAGTCGTAGATTATACTGCCTTAATGTACACTACAATTTATACTAACACACCAAATACGGGTGTAATATGCGCCCAAAAGTTCTGTGGCGCTAGGCTCTATGTTATAAAATTCATTAATCCGACGACGAGTCACGACGCCTCCTGTCTGAATCCTTAGTTATTGTTCTGAGACAGAAATCAACATTTTCCAGCGCCTTAAAAAATCTACATTTTGTTTTACGCTGACGTCTGCCGCCCCGCGGTCGCGACACAGGCCAAGTACAGTGGGAGCCGTTCCGACCACGTTGGTTCCGAGCCTCGGGCTAAGCAGTAGCCATCGGACAAAGGATTTTAATACATATTTAAATGACAATGCCAACGGAGTTTCTTTGTTATCACAGTAAAGAAACAGCTTTTAAAAATATGGACCCGCTATTAGAACACCATTTTAGGAAGCATTAATTATTGTTATAAAATAAATCATCCCTGTTGTACCTTCAGTTTCGGAAAGTCACGTTGCCCGGTGGAGATATTGGTTTTCCCCGATCCAATAAACCGCAAATTAATTTTATGAATCACGTGCACATAGGTACTTATAACACTTAAGAAGTCGCCTCTTCCATGTAGTTGTGAACTTTTCGAATGGTTTATTCTCTCATTACGTTTTTAGCTACGAAGAAATTATACTACTATAATTTTAATGTAACGACTAAAGCTTAAACATTGTCAATCTCAAGTACTTTTTTCATTTTCTCTGCGTCATTCCCAGTAAGATTTGATAAAGTTTATGCGGTGTCAGTGTTTTTCTCCCAATATTTTTCTAATCGAAATTTTTTATTGTAAACTATACACAACTACATGCAAAAGAGACATTCTAAAAAATGTCCCTTTTGCATGTAGTTTTACCTAAAAAAAAGTAAAGTAAAATAAATTTATTACTTATTTAAAATTACATGCAAAAATAAATTACTTACAGCATACAAAAACTAAAATAAGTTTGACAGTATACTTCACCTATACGTTATTTATGAGTTTTCAACAACAGTACATACAATGTCAGTATGGTAAGCTCTTAGGAACCGGAAGTCTAGGAGAGTGTTATTGCCACAGCCTTCTCCATGGGGAAACCAACACCACACACTGCACATGCAGTGTTACAGCAACTTTGCAAGCTAAAACAATAATGTTAAGTATAAAATCGAAGCAAATAAGTAAGTTAAAAACAGAACAGATAAAATTTCAATTAAAATTAAAAGTGGAAAATATCGCCTTGTTGATCCCAATTTTTTTTGTGAAAACATACTGACGAAGTCTGGTGTTAAGTTCTCGTTTTCGTGTTTTTTTTATTATATTTAAATGCATGTTTTCATTGAAAAAGTGAAAATAGGTTATAATTTTGTTTATTTGATAAGTATGACAAGTACGGATGCACAGATACATCCGTACCTAATTTATTTTATAGCATCCAAACCTTTATTTATTCTTCCTTTGTTGTGTTTGTTTGATAAGACCGCCTGTTGATTCCATGTAAAATTTCCCTGGATGTGTTCCTTTATTTTTGTTTACTTGTGTGAATCAATAAAGAGTATTTGTTGTTGTTGTTGTTACTATAATTTAATATGATAGAATTAATGAATGAAACCTTGGTATTTTAAAGTTCTAAATAAAATGTGAGGTCGGGACGTTAGAAGTATAATTTATTCTGTGCGTCAGGTCCCCTGGGTCAGGATCTCCACGGCGAAGGCAGCAAATATTAAGTCATGTTATTATGGAATATGTGTAAAATAGAAATCAATAGAAATTGCCTATGTAGAGCAATAAAAGCAGCAATTGGCTTGTTGACTAAAATTTTTCCTGCTATCGAAATTTAAAGAGTTTGTTAAAAGAAGAAAAAACTGTGTTTTTAGTTTTTTTCTATGATCACTATTTCATGAATTATCGCGAGTAGAAAAACGATGCAACGCAAGCCCCCTGAAAAAGCTCCTTACAAAACGACCCCAAAATGTGACGTCACAATTTATACTTTGGCTAGTAAATGTATGGAGCGTGAAACTAAAATCGAGTTTTTTATAATAAAAATGCCGTTTATATGGTTACTCCCTTAACAAAACTTGTTTTTGTTATCAGGGTTCTAATGTGTATTATTTGAAACAGTAAATTTAAACTCTTATTTTTAATTATTTTTATAGCTTTTAGACGACCGGATAGCCTAGTGGTTAGTAACCCTGACTATGAAGCTAGAGGTTCCGGTTTCGATTCCCGAGAAGGGCAAATGTTTGTATGATACATATGAATATTTGTACCCGAGTCTTGGATGTTATATGTATTTAAGTATGTATCTATCTATTTAAGTATGTATATCCGTTGTCTAGTACCCATACACAAGGTTTACTTAGCTTGGGACTAGGTCAATTGGTGTGAATTGTCCTGAGATATTTATTTATTTTATTTATTTATCGCTATAGCTTCCGTAATATAATTTTAAATTAATTTTTTACTTTTATTATTTTAAAATTACGATCTACAACAATTGAACACTTTCACACCATTTGCTTTACGGTGTCATGTACCCAATTGTTATTATCCATTCTTTGTTACGCCTTACTGCCTAACGTATTCTGTGGCATTTTTTTAAATAATTTAGGCAGTAATTGCGTCAAAAGAAGGAAAATATATAAAATAAATACTTTGTTCCTTGCTCTACTTTGCTATTTCTGTTGATTTATACTTTAACCAGCTTTTGGTGACAACTTCCACCCCCCTTTTTAACCACCTTACAACAACAACTAGAACAAACCTTAAGGGTCGTCCATAAATTAAGTCACCAGATTTTTAACATTTCAGGACCCCCCCCCCCCTCTTCGTCACGCTTTTTCCTATCTCTTAAATACGGGCTGTCACATTTGACTAGACCCCCCCCCTCCTCCATGAGCGTGACGTAATTTATGAATGATCCCTAATGGTGGAGTTTTCAAAAATTCTTTTATCAGAGCAACTCTACACCCCCAAGAAACAGATGTTTTAGATTTCAACAAGTTGACGCTCTATATTCGAAAACCAGAACCATTTTTTTTTATAAAGTAGGAAGGCAAACATGCATGATGGTACCTAAGTGATCACCACCGCCTATAGCCACCCGCAACACCAAGGAGATTACAGATGCGTTGCCAACCCAGAGG
The DNA here is from genome assembly GCA_963691745.1 of Ditula angustiorana. NCBI lineage: Eukaryota > Metazoa > Arthropoda > Insecta > Lepidoptera > Tortricidae > Ditula > Ditula angustiorana. Next base: position 4,671,309 of record OY829481.1, on the reverse strand, counting down.
GCTAAGATGGAAAACCTCTTGTCCCAATAATTGCACGGGCTGTCTTGCTCTCCTCGCCAGAACACAACAGTGCAAGCACTGCTGCTTAGCGCCTGGAATAGCGTCCAAGATGGTGGTAGCGATCAGGACGGACCCTACACAAGATTCTAGTACCCGCAAAATTCGAAATCGAAATTCGAAATCCATCCAAACTAACTAAACTAACTTAACTTTTTCACATAACCGTGCTGCCAAAAAACCCTAACTTTTTAGAACATCCCTAATAGGCTAAAGTTATGTGGGGTACAGGAGAGAATTTACTTACCTGTATTTTGTGACGGGTAGACTAGAGTTCACCTCGAAACGTTTATTGGGTACTATTTCGGAACATACTTAAATCCATTTTTGAGGTAGGTTAAAAATCAAAAGATTACATTGGATACTAGAAATCTATGTGTACCTACATATAGGTATACAGACTACTGGCTGGAAGCACACTAAAGATTCTTTCGCTTTAATAATTCTATGATAAAATTAAAAAGAAACGTTGCAAATTAGATTTGCATTTGCGAACGGGAACATGGGGTGGGAAAATGACATGCAAGGTGTATTTGAACAAATTACCTTGCTTGATAGAACATGTCCTTAAAACATAAAATATTTTTGATTCCGTAAAATGCATAGAAATTAATATCACGCAGGCGAAGCCGCGGGTAAAAGCTCGTCAGCAATAAAATAAAATTATGGTATAATAATAATATATAGGTAATAAGCCAATTTATTTTTAGTTCAGACATAAATAAGTCGACACACAATTAGTATTAGTAGATGAAACAAAATGAATACCTAAAATTATTAACAATTGTATTTAATCTTCATAAGATAACGGACTAATTTGTAGATAAAAGCGCTTTTTTTTGGAGAGGAGACAATCGGTCTCTTTACTTATTACTACTGTTGGAATTTTGGTGCCTTTTTGAACAAAGAGTGCAGAGGAGTCGTTATTATATGTAGATGATTGAATCAATTGATTGTTATTTTAAATAAATTCAATAAACACTATTTTTTGTAAGCACTTGAGATTATTCATGTTATTTAATGTCACAGTTTTCTTATAAATTATAAGAGGTTGTAAAAAAATAGTATTTTTATATTGAATATTTTTGTGCCCCGAATTAAGAGCCCAGCAAAAATATAGATAATACCATAAATAAATCTCTTATAAAGTACCTACTTAAAAGGAAAGCTACAGGTTACGGAGAAGAAACCTAGGTACTTTTGAGATATGGGATATTTTCGGTTAGGTACACTCTATTTTTTATTTATTAAGCGCAGAAATAACTTTTTTTATAGTGTCTTTACAAAACACTATCAAACTCTTGTTTTTGCTGTCGGTTACACGTACTCACTCAAATCAATGTATTATTTTTTATTTTATTTAAAAAAATTGGTAACGGTAATGGAACGCTATTTATTCTAAGGTAAATTTGCGAGAAATAGCGTATTTTTTACCTTTTTAGTGTTTACTTTTACCTTAAAGTGCGAAACCGATTCGTACTTTAAGTTATTTTGAAAGGAATATTCGTGAACATTAACTTTTCATGGGCGAGTGAATGTTCTTGTTTAACATATTTCCTAGACTTACAAGTATATCTACTGCCTAAGATGATACGCAACTGTAGTAATTATCTACTCAACTCATATACTTAAATAGATAGGTCTCTCAGTTTACCTAAAGTTTCGTTCACCATTCCTAAAGTGCACGTCTATTCAACCAGCGCAATGCAACGTGCATTATTCATAAATGTGCAAAAGTGGCGCCATCTAGTGCCAGACTCGCCAGCCTCCGCAGCGTCAGGTAGCGTTGCCGTTGGCGCGTCGTTGCCACTTCACGAACCAAACTTTATTTTTTGTTTCGTTTTCTAGGCTATCTCGCTCGCGCACACGGCAGCGCATCAAGTTAAACCAGCCTTGAGCCAACCGTTGCTCGCGAGTGACGTACGCTCTGTTGCTTACGTTGCTGAAATTTCGCGCTAAAGTGTTTACATACAGGATTTGAAAATGAGATAACTAGTTCTCAAAAGTGTTTAAAAATACATACATTCGCTGGAATACTGAAGATAAGTGTGCTAGCGGTTTACTTATTGTGTGTTATGTGCAGACAGTCAAGTTGAAGTTAAGTAAAAACAAAAGTGTGTTGAAGTTCGCAAGATGGGAGCGTAGGATTTGTTTGAAAAAGTGCTAGTAATTGTTTAGAAAGTTACCGCAGCGCCGTCATGGGGACCAGCCGAGTGCTTTCACCGTTTACTTTGTTCCTGTTATGTGCAGGTAAGCGGCCGCAGACAACTGACTCACTCGCTGGCCTCGCGAATGCCGCTTGTTGAGCCACTGTAAAATGATCTTAAAATTCTTTATATCCCATCTCACTCAGCTACATGTTATGATTGATGGAAGCCTATTGGATTCATAAACAAATGAAATGTGTTATTTTAACTTCTTCCAATGATAACTTTAAGTTCTGTGACTTGGGCCCTAGATTGAACATTGCAACCTATTTACATACGGCATATTAACGTCTGTAACTTTAGTCGATTGTCTGTCGATAGGTTTGTTGTAAACGTTAGAGCGAGGAACTCAAGAGAATATAGGTAGTCACGACGACGTTACGAAATAATCTTATTTCATCATCAGTTAAGCATGCATGTTATTTGTTGTTGACTTCATTCAACGGAGGCAGCATTGGTTGGTTGGTACACAAAATAGAGTGCCAGATTAGGAAGGTTTGTTGTACTTAAATGGCAGCTTAAAGTAACTGTCGTCATTCATAAATTCAATTGCTAACGTCATCGTCAGGTTTTAGACTTATTTAAGTGATTATTACATTACGAATTTCATTATCCTAATAGCTTGAAAGTGTTTAGGTAGTTTAGTAGATATAGCTCTTACTAACTCTGCCTTAAAACAATGATGACCTGTAAAATAATAACAAAACAACTATACCTTATCCACACTCCATTCCGTAGTCCGTAATGGTAGTAAATAGGTATTATTTCTTTTCTATTGCTTTGCTTGCCTAATTGTTTCGCCTTCGACTCATGCTCATACCTTAGTGGGCTATAGTCCCCATGCGGTACCAACCCGATGTGGATGTACGTGTCAGGATCTTTGGCTTAAGGCATCGGGTTTAAGGGCTAGCTACCACCCTATTAGATTTAAAGTGCTTCTAAATAACATAGTTATGATTATGAGCGTTTATTTGTAACACCCAGGGAGCCTAGCGCGTTAGCTTTTATTGCGAACATAAAGCATAGGTTCCCATATCCCTTTTTATCCAGTCAACGTTTACGAAAGAGATACATGCTTTAGCTTTATGTCGCGATAAGGGTTACCAATACGTCAGGATTTATAATATCAGGACTTTCAGGCGCTTGTCAAGATTCCGACCGGAACATGCCAATTTCAGGATTTACGAGTAGATTAAGTGCTATACCTAAAGTGTCGAAGTCAGTGGCAAAAGTCAGGATCAGGACTATTTACCTACTCGGTCGGGTGGCCGCTAGCGGTCATGATTTTTAGTTTTACTTCCAGCAACCCTATCTGCTACTTTGCTACCTACCTTTTTACCACGTATGTCAGCTCTGTGGAATCAACTTTCGGCATCGGTGTTTCTAAACGAATACGACTTAGGGATGGGGACCTTCAAGAAACAAGCCTATTCCTTTCTTAAAGGCGCTTGCGATTCTATTGATATTGCATGTGTCTTTAAGCGGCGGTGATTGCTTACCATCACGTTGCTTACCATTGCGTACCGTCTGCTCGTTTGTCCCCACTACTATTACAAAAAAAACGAGATGGCTAGCCGACACACCGCGACTCGCTTAGTCGCTCAGTGCCCCTCTCTAACTAACCCAGTAGGAGGGAGACTCACTAAGCGACAAACGAGATAATGGGCACACGTGCTAACCGTTTAACGTGTTTATGATAAATCTAAACATAAATTGTTAAGGCAGTAACGGGACTCTTCGACTATAATGACGGAATACGTTAAGTCTACCTACCTGCCTTACTTGTTCTGTACAGCAAGTTTGTTAGCGTCGCGACAAACAACGCTATGCAAAAGTTTTTATTATAAACTGGTTTTGCAACAATGTTCCGTCGAATTGTTGCAGCTGAAGGCAACCGGCCATTCTAGACATAGGTGTCCTTGCTGTAACTTGGTATTTTAGTCCTTTGATTGATTTATTGTTGGCACAGCTAGGAGCTACTTATCCTGGAAATGTGAAAGCCGCTTTAGAACTTCTTAATGTAATAACATAGTGATTATTTTTGGCGCCAAATTTCAACATTGACCCAAAATTCTGATTGATTATCTCTAGGTTGCCAAAAGTCAAAGCCCATCTTAGGAACCTGACAATTAAAGACGGAACTAAGAAAGATTGTCTGCCTATGCCCCAATGGGAATGTTATATTTTAACGTCATACGAGTAGTTAGCGGATTGAAGTGACAGTGGGCTGGCCACGTTTATCATTGAACGGATAACCGCTGGTGCAAGCGTATTCTGCAGTGAAGACAAAATCTTGGCAAACGTAGCGTGAGCCGCCCTCTCCAGATTACGAGACGACCTATGTATACAAACAGACAGGAAGCTAGATTAGACTAGATTCTTTAAGCAGGGAATAGGACTTCGTGGCACGTTTATGGAAGGCCTCGCAAGACCAAGCAGTGGACTGCTGTGGACCGAGATGATGATGATGCACTTCATTTTCCATGCATTTAAGCTAGTAACGTCAGATGGCTTTTACAGCTTACCGGATAACGTCATTGTGTTATACGCCTCCCTTTCGAAAAATAGCACTTTCAGATCAGTCTTTAATGGACACTGTACCTGATACCTCCTAATTTTTGTGCCTTTCCAAAGCCGGGTCCGCAGCGTCCATGTTCGATGAAAGTTTGCTGAAAATCAAACCCGAGACGAGTTCGATGTGTAGCCATTCTTCACGAACGTAGGTACACGATATACCATACCATAGGTGCTGAATTGAAGTGTCACTCAAATGTCAAAAAACCCAGTATGTTATATATTTCAAGTACTTCTTAATACTTCCACCCGTGCTTCAGTAGCATAGTGGGCCCCGGTTAAATTTTTTCCTACCTGCGTCTCTGTCGAACTAGTGTCATACGAAAGGGACGCACATAGAGATAAACTCAGATGTGATAAACTAAACTTGGCCGGTCATGTTAGGGCTACGGATGACAAACGAAAACCAACAGTTGGATCTTGCTTAGCGCATAACTTAGAGCAAAGCCACATAAGACTTAATATGCAAGGACATACAACACCGGAAGCAATACCGCTGATTTATCGCTTTAGAACATTTCAAATATATGCGGTGAAGAGCGAAGATCCTATTTTTACCTTCTTCCTCTTGCGCTTCCACGATCCTGTGTGCTAAAGACGATGCTGGAGATCTACTGCATTTGACACCGTGATTGGAAGAAAGAATTCAAACGTTTATAAGGTCAAATTTATAAGGTTTAATGAGACAGCTGTCTTTAATTGACATTAATTAGACGAGTCAGACACGTCACTGGTCTTTAGAGAAAGGTAAGTAGATTGTCCATTAGCTAGGCATTTCTCTAGGGGTATGGTAACGGCCATCGCTTGAATGCTAGACTACCAGGTTTTTTTTTACCGCATTTTTGGAGGTCGTACGTAACGTTGCCTAGGTTACGCTACGCAGTCTACAGAAAATACGCGTAGTTACTATACTGCATTAGCAAGTTTACATTTATATACGCGCCTATTTGTGCGCCACAAACTAAAACTCGTCAGTTTCCGTCAATTTAATGGACGGGCCCTAACAAGACTGCGGTTATCAGAGATGCAATTTTTGAAGCTCATCAAAATAGCCGAATTTCTATTAAAAACGGCCATTTTGGTGAGCTTTAGTCACCCGGTGAGATTAAAAAATCGCACTCCAGAATTCTGCACGAGCCTGTGCGTGATAATTCTGTGTATACATAATTCTGTGTAACTTCTTCACTCTCTATTCTAAAATTTTACGCCGTTTCTAAAACTACTTAACAGTAGTAGCCTTTTTGGATCAACTAAATGTAGAGAGGAAGGTATCTACAATGCATAAAAAGAATAAAAATGATAGCGAGTGAAATCATGTAAATCGAGGACCGGTTTGTATGCAGGTGCGCGGCGTAGCATAGTGTCTGGCCCGCCATCTCGGCTCATGCCTATTTGTAAAAGTGGCCGCAGCGGATTGGCTTACGCCGAAGCTGTTTCTGAGGCGTACAAGTAACCTTTTTTCCTCGGATCAAAAGAAAAACTCAATTCGTATCAAGCCGCGTGGATTGGTTTGGTTGTAGATACGTTCATAAAATTTTGTCTTTTTACAAGTTTTTATTTAAACTCACATGTATTTACGTATGTTTGATTCAAATCTTGCAAGTCAATTTTGACTCGCTCCCATTGTCGGACTGCTTCCAAATTTAGTATGTAAGTAAATCCGAAAACAAAGCAAAAATAAAGTACCGCTGCCGACAAAAAAACTTGTAGGTATTAGAAATAAAATTATAACATAAAAAACTTGTAACAAGATGGATTTTGAGGGCCCAAACAAAATGCTGATATGCCTACTATAAAGTGTATTGATTTATTGTCTCAAAGAATCTCGAGAATCTATTATAAGTTAATGAACTCTGAATGCAATGAAAAATTGAGAACGATAAAGTGAAATTGTTTTATTATTAAGAAACAAAATGGACAAAAGCTTGACAAAAGGATAATGTCATGCCCAAGTTATTTGGATTGGAAATTCTGTGACGTATAGTTCGAATAAATAAAGTTCTGATATGGGTTCCCGTCCCGAGGTAGAAACGTAGGGTATGTACCAAAAGTCAAAAACACTAATGAGATCACATCGTCCTTTCAGCATGGGTCCCGACGTCTGTTAATTCAATTGGTTTATTAAGATACTTAGCTATGGTTCTTTTTTTTTATTTTATCTTCATTGAATTTAATTTATCCAGGTTACATTTTAACTTTAATTATTGTTGTTTTTGAAATCCCTGAACTTTACGTCTATATTCCTTACAATGATGATAACTACAATAAGTAAAGGAAACAACTGGAATACTTTTTGTGACTCAGACGAAAGGAAGAAAGAAAGAAAATGTTTATTGCCATAGACGTAATAATTTTAGTACTAAATAAAATACAAATGCAAAATAATTTATTTGACAACACAGGTGGATATTCAAATAAGATGTCAAGGATTTTTCTAAAGCGTCACTGTGTTTCGGCATTATTATTAGTATCACAATGTAAAATTACGCTAAAGACTAAACTAACGCAAAGCATAAAAACAAAACAAAAACTGCATAAAAAGAGCAGGCTCAGGATAATTCATTTTTCAAAACAATAAATACTGCATTCGTGGATTTTTGAATATTCTCCTGGCTCAATCAGCAGTTGAACCGGCCGATCAAATGTCCAAAAAGAATATCATGCTGTATTTTTATTTTATGATACAAATTGGTAAAGTTATAGAGATCATTTTTCTCTTAATAACGTAGTATTTAGTTCAAATTAAAGGGACACCGTGGATACTAACAATTACTTGTAAAGGCTAACCATGAAAGGTTATATTATCGTTCGTCATATTGTCCTTCTATTACAAGTTCCAATAATAATAATACATTTCTTTATTTATCTGAGAGGAAAAACACGTAGAATAAAAGGTAAAATTAACCAGAGATGACAAAAGTAAATTTACAGTACTTGGTACTTTAATAATTAAAGAAATAGTGTATTTAATAAAATTTAATTGTTAGGTTTCATGGTGTTCCTTCGATTTAATTAACCTATTATGCTATTTAGCGAAAAATGATACCTATCAAAATCCTTTTTGATCTGTATCTTTTACGATATAATGAAGGTATTTTTTTTTGATGTTTAATCGATTCTATTCCCAATTTAGACAAGAGACCTTAAAAAATCCATAAAGTAAAATTGGCTATAACCTATAACACGATATTAAAATTTCAATTCCATCCAACATATTACACATAATTATTTCTGTAAAAACGACTTTTAAAAACTGCCGCGTCGTGTTATGTAATTTTTCCTAATTTATTTCTTTTACTGATAACATTTGCGCTCGTAGGTACTCCAAAACAGCGATATAATCATTTATGTGAAATAATTAGGATTCCTGTGATTGATTCCTAATTCCTATTTAACAAAATGCCCGAGAAATTACATGGACACGAAAAACGTATTGTGTACAGTACCGTTAATTACTGTCGAAGAAATTCGAAGCAAAACAATGTTATTTACTCGAATGAGAATATAACATTGTTGACTTGGTTTTTGACATAACCAGTATACACTGTATATACATATATACGCGATTTAAAGTTGTAGTTGGACTATTCCTATTAACAATAGGAATAGTTAACCTAGTTAAGCCAACGAGTGTAATTTGGGTAACACCATTTTTTTCTTTCTCTCACCTTTACCCATTTGGTTTTCAAATAAGTTAAGACTAATCTAGGAATTGAAACGGTCTGTTAGCAAAAATACACAAAGGAGACCGACACGGTAATGCTGTGTTTTTAATACCTATAACTTTGTTGAATTATATTTTGCCCTGAGACTATGGCTGTTTTTTTGATTTCCCAACTGAGCACTTTAACTTTTCCCAACAAGAGACTAATTTTTATTTGTTGTTATTACTTAAGTATGCAGAGTGAAGTATTTTAGAATCTAGCGTAAAAACTCTGTTCTTATTTTAATGTCCTCTGTTCTGTTCACTTATATATATGCACTTACGTACAAAAGAATGCAAAATTGAAGCGGGATAACGCGACGACCATTTCGTGTTTCAAAACGGCAAGGTGTAATGTGAAATATTTTGTAAACATATTGTCAAACATCACAAAGCTATTGGAGCTCCAACCAATCGTGCCATTGACAGTCGGAATTTTAAGCACTTTCGAAACCAAAGAGGTCGCGCTGCTGACGACGGCGGCGCGGCGGCGGCCGGCTGCGTCGTGGTCGTGTCGCGCTTTCATTAACGGAGAGTTATGATTCAATCGCATGAGGCACGATAACATCACCCTGTAACAGTCTCCAGTCATGAAACTATTATGAAACTCATTGTTATAAATTCTATCCTTCTCCATTGAAAACAGAACTGGTTAAGATTTTCGGCACGTTCGGGGCTTAATCTAAAACTTGAATCTTAGCGGCGCGTAATTGGGATGAGCCAAAAAAATACCCCTGGGTTTACGCGCTAAGCTGAGCCGCTCTCTGAACTAATGTTGACTTTAGTTTTACTGAAAACTGAACTCGGGAAATGTTTGAAGCAGTTTTCATTTTAAAAATCCGTGAGAGGCACAATTGAAACGAAATTGCGTTAAATTGTCGAGATTACTTAGCTTAAGTAAGATATTTCCGTTCGAATGTCTGTAAACAGAACCAGTTTTTTTTACTAAACCTACGTTCTTTTTACTAAGTTCATTAGTCTGAAGCGAAATTATCTCTTGTACACATGGGTAGCAGCATAGTTGTAAAGTTTAATGGGGGCCTGGCTGAAAACGTTTGTACAGCTATTTGTTTTCCAAAGTAGTATATTTCAAAGGAGTAATTGGACAAGTGTTTACCCAGGTCAGTAATAAATGGTCTATTCTAAAACACACACTTAGTTATGATTTAAAGGCACGCGAGACTTGATTTTGGTTGGTATTAGTGATGCTCTTTGATTTCACTAAGTCATCGCGACTTGTGCTAGCCGTGCTGTGACAAATGCTTCCGAGAACTAGAGCATGTCTACGCATTTTTTGCACCTGTTGTTAAAAACTCTGCTGGCAGGCTATAAGAAAATTCGACGACGGACAAAACCACTTAACGCAAGAAGCAACTTGAGTCCATACATTTTGTCGACTCCTGTCTGGGCGGAAACGGAGCGGGTAATTTTGTTACGTTAAAATTTCTATGAAATTAGACAAACAAGGTACAGCGGTAGGGATCAGACCCTGTTTAAAATGTAGTACCCAACAAGCGATGAAATTATATTTCAGGTCGGTGGTCAAAAGTTTATTCGTATTAATGATTTCGTCCAGTGAGTTCTCATTAGTGCCGGTTGCTGACAGATCTACATTCCAATTAGGGCTGGCTTGTTTAAATGAGGTAGCGTGCATGCGGGGTGCACTGCGGACGGCTCGAAGACAACGCAGTAACATGATTACACGTTCACGGAACAATGGGCTGCTTACGCCGGTTCCACGCCACTTCTAACCCGACACACACATTGTGGCTGTTTGTCTACAGAGTTCCCACTGCCAATTTCGCACAATTTTTCCCATCGCACTTACCGTTCTCATTCTCTTGCTAAATCTCTAGTTTGAATCTGATTACAAAAGTAGCGAGCATTTTATGATGTACCAAGTCATTTCTTGATATTCGTGTTTCGTGACCACATTTAAAATGTACCTACTTACAAGATACTCCACGATCAGGGTGTGAATATTCAGCTTCGGAGTTTCGTTAAATGGAGACACTCCGAAATTACACCCCTCTTTTTGCTGTGAGGGGTAAAAAAAGACTATAATTACCAACCCAGTCTTAATCAGGTACTACGCATACAAAGGGATAAAGTGGATCATTATATAGATATAATTTCTATTCTTTTGGTGGAATAGATAAAACAATGAGCTGTGAATGATCGACGTACAATTGAACTGAGTTGTTTGTCATGATTAATGATATTTCTTTTCTCTTCGCCCCCTCATTTAGAAATATCTTTAGTTAGACCCATATTTAGAAATTATTCTAAATCTCTTGAGCAACTCGCTTAAAACTTTTTTAATAACTTTAGTGTTTCTGGAATTCTTTTACGTTTCCCCTTGTTCCTAACAGCCCTCGAGCCTGTGTCAATCTTAGAAATACCTATTAATACTTAAAAGTTATAATGAGGTGAAATCACTGGCATTGTAAATATTTATCTGAAGCTTTAAGAACGGTGCCGTGACTTCAATTCATTATTGTTTCGTATTCGCTTTTCCGTCATTGCTTCTTTATCGGTGGGGCGAAAAAGATTATGCAATTATCTCGCTTAATGAACTAAACAAGTTGCCGTATTTGTACCCGCCTTTAGTACATAGTAAAGGTTAACCCACCACAACCCTGTCATAATAATTTTGCCAATCTGTAGGCACGTGTTAGTAGGGTAAACTATCCAAAGCAATGTCACTGTGACAAGGTTTCCATACAGGCTCAACAATTAAAGTCCGTGAGTGTATATGCACGATAGAGCTCACACATTTCTAATCTCCATAGCGTTTCCGTGGGTGCATGTCGTCGATGACAAGTTTGTTTGTGTTAAGTGCCGGGATAATACCCGTTTCTTTGGATATAAAGGAGCTAAGTAGGCAAGTAGAGCAGGGCGCGGCCGGCCGGTCCACTTCAATTGCTTCGGGTTTCTTGCTTTGCCGGAAAACGGCCTTCCCCGTTAAAACTCGCAAACCCTACTAATTGAATTTCATTCTAAGTAAGTACGTTTTACGTAAAGTCTTAAAGCGTGAATAATTGCATGCTCCAGTTGTGTACTTTTCTTTTATACTAATTTAATTTATTTGACCTTTCGAATATGAAATTAAGTGGTATTGGAGAAGCGCTTTATGTCTTTCAATTAACTTGGATCGAAAAAATCCGATGTAAATGTATTCTGAACTAGGTTGTTTCAGGGAAATTCTTTTAACATTGAGATTATAGAGCGATTATTTTTTTACGAAAATTTTACGTTTAAACTAAATATTTTCTCATAAGTATTCATCATGCAGTTCAGTCGAATCTATTGAATCGTGATCCACTGTGGAAGTAACCTATTCAAAATAAATATTACAATGTCACGCAAAAGCCTCACTAGTGTATGGATGTCAGTCAACAAACGACATATTTTATTGTAACAAGGTTCTCCGTTCCGCGATTTAAATAGTTCGACTGACAATGATGCCAACTTGAAGGCAGCTTAGCTTGGATATTTGCGACGTTATAGCAAGGGCAGTTTAGCTATAATACTATTGCGGTTGCGCGGACATGAAAGATCTATAATACTAAATTATGATCGGATGATCACGGACTTAAAAAAAGAAAGACCTGTAGGCCATGGCCCTAACATCACCAGCCAAGTTTAGTTTATCTGAATTTAGCTCTAATTGCGTCCCTTTCGTATGACACTAGTTTTACAGAGACGCGGGAGGCATAAATTAAACCTGAGCCGGTCATGTTGGGGTTAAAGGAAACGTCACAAACAGTATAAAACTTTCCCTTCGAAATTAGCCAACACTTCGCACATAATTATAAAACATATTTTGACGAGCGAAGATTGCAGCGGTTGCATAGGGTCATTATTATCTGAATTCCAGGAAACCCAATAATTTTCAAAAGCATTTTTATTCCTCAATACATCGGTATCAAATAATTTGGGTGACTTTACTAGTGCCCATCTCTAATTTTTACCCTGTATGAACCCTGTTTTGCTTAGCACTAGTACCTACCTAGGATATTAATTTATCAACATCAAGGGTCGTTAAATTTTTCACGTGCATTAATTAAGCTTAATTCCGGCCAGTTATTATAAGTGCGCCAGGCTTTCTTTGCCTTTTTTAATTATCTGCTTTCTGTTATAATTTTATTGTTAACACTTATGATATTGAGCTCTGTTATTTAGCGTGTGCAAAATTTCGTTTTTAAGATTCTGTACTGCAAGGATAAAGGAACCCTCATAGAATCACTTTATTGCGTCTATCTGTCTGTCAAAGTCCTTTTTCTCAGGAACGAGAGGAGGTATTCAGTTGAAAATAATATCAAATTAAAGGTCACTTAGAGCTGTAAAAATACAAAGATCTTAAGTCATGTCAATACGATCAAAAAATAAGTCCGCACATTTTTGGCGAATAATCGAAAACCAAGGGATATTTCCCGTTGAACGTTGATAAATTTGGCTAGAAACAAGGCCTTGAAGCAGCATGAATACTTAAAGGAGAAAATCAGAAAATCGTTTATTTGTAGTGTAATTACAAACTTACATTTGAATTTCAAGAATTAATCGTGACGTATATCGATGTATGTGTAAATATTTTTACCACTACAAAGTTAAGTATTGCTTTCAATCCGACTTATTTTTTCGATAAAGCAATATTTGATGCTTTCATAGTTTATGCACTTCAGAATTGTAAATGGTTTTAGTAAAAGTAGCTGTACTCCCTCGGTGCGCGAGCCCGACTCCCACTTGGCTTAGTTTTATAAATCGTAACGTCCAATCTCCGATGCCTCTGCAGTAGCAAATTGCTATCTAGCTGTCACCATCTGTACGTGGCATCTTGGTGCGTTTAGAATACATGTCCTCGCTCGTCGGATACCGCGGCTGTTTATGAATACCAAACAACTGTCGTTCACCGGAATTCCAGACAAAAGTTACTGACTTGAATGCTCAATTAAAATTTGGTCCTTCTATTTATTATGCATTAATAGTATGGTTAATTTTCGACTTTGACTACAAAGTGCTTCAGAAGAGTCAATGAATTTGTAATCAAACGGCAATTTCTTTGTGAGTGTTCTATAAAATTTTAAGCGGAACCAATTTATTTATGTATGAACAAGTGCCTAATTTAATTTATATTGTGTTCTGTGTCGCGATTTCTTCGAGCGAGAGGTTCGCTCTCATTTAATACATAATGTACCTACTTATAAATACGTTAACATTATGTTAATTGCACGTCAATAATGCCTTCGTATTAAATTACAGGTTAAGCTACCCATTGACCTTTTTTGCTCTTTTATTTAGATGCGCTTGCAAAACTTAGATGCGCTTTCATTTAAAGAGGTGGTTCTATGAATTCACAGATAAAAAGTGAAAGCTAGAAATGCCTTTAAACTCTTGACGTGCCTTTTTATTTAAATTTCTGGATGATATAACTGATTGCAATAAATAAAGTTTTTTCTATTCTATTCTATTCTAATGCCAATCAGAAAGTTCAACATTATAAAATAAAAATCGAAAAAAAAGGTTTAATAACTATATTAAGAAGAATATATACCTATTATCTATTTCCATTGACAACATGTCTATCATTTTGTACAAAACGTTATTTAAAAGATGACTGCCACCTTATAAAATCTTTCGTTTTATCACTTTACACAACATTTACATATTTTCTCAGCAGTCCCTTCGCTGATCCCAGAAGTTTATGATGTGGGGGATTTAAATTCACGTTATTCTTTCTTCTTACTTGCTTTTTCCACACATACATTCAAACTGAAAAATAAAAATCCAGTCTTCCGTGAACAAAATGATTGACAAGAAAACTGTACATGACCTGACGTGGCTGGCGATGATGTTGCAGATTTTAAGATAATCATGTCGTGTCATAGGTCTATTTTGAATAAGGGTTAGAACAACTACGCATAGTAACATAGTACCATTAAGCGCTAAAAAGACTGTTAAATGGCTGTATAGAAGCGATCACCTCTATTTAAATCTGTTATACAGCTTACAATGGCGCTTGATTGTGCGCTAACAAGTTAAATGTTGTACAGTCTACCAAATTTTAATTTAGGCCATCACCTTGTCGCAATGAGTAATCGCTGTAATATTTTGGCATTCACTATGAAAACCCATTATGGTTTTTATTTTGAAAAGGTTCTACTGTGGGCAGAACTCAAATTGGTTGGATGTACAAGTGTACATTACAACGCGCAGGTATCACATGTTACTTGGGTCGTGCGTTTCGCATACCGAAATGTTTTCTTCCAAAGAAGCTTTTGTTTTGCCTTATGTATGCTGAACGCGTTTTGCAACGCACAGAGCTATTTGAAAATTAGTGCGGCAACTGTCAGCCGGTAGAGTGGATACTATTGTAGTGGTAATCGTCCATAGACGTAGTCACAGTCACCTTCACTTCGCTGACAGTAAACGAAACCTTGAGGTCTACACTAAGGCTAGAGGTAAATGTGATTTAACCAATAAATAAACTATGCTTATGTATAAATTTCGAAAAAAAAACTGTAATGGCCTAAGTCTATCAAATCCATCGACCGACATCAAATTAATGTCAATAGACATTAGTCATTAGAAAACACGCTTTAACAGCTGTAAAATCGGGGAGAATGAAACAAACGTTTGGTTTAATTAATCGGCTTTTAATGCTTAATCATTGTTTTTATAAGCCTTAAAATTTAGTATTTCTTATTAAATAGCCACATACCTAATAAAATAACCAATTCGATTATACGTTACGAGGCAGATGTCCTGTATCAAAAGTTAAATAATTTTAAAAATATCGTGTACACGACATCCGTACAGTATTGCATTAAACGTACACTGCAAGTAGTTTAGTTATAAGTAGATGTCCGGTTATAAAGCTGTTATTTATAGATATGGGAAATGTGAAACGCTGCAATGAATTTCGGAATTGATTTGTAGTTTGAAACTACTTAGGTGCCAGCAGGTAAAAGTAAGAATAACAAGCGAGGCAAAAAGCCGTTGCATCTGGCTTCGTGATTTCGGTGCGGGCGCAGCCACGCAGGCCGGCGCAGGCGCCCGCTTACCTGCTCGGCCAGTCTTCGCTCTCTCCTATGCACTATCCCTCCATCCTGCTCGCACTCCGCTATATGCAACAGCATGCAACGTCGCGCATTTTGCTCCGCCGTAGCCGTAGCCACTACGAAACGTGATCGCTATACCTGCACCAAGTGTCTGCGTATTGTTTAGATACATTCTCTTCGTTATACGTAAACTTGGTTTTTACCACCAGGTTCAACACTATTTCATATCGGGTTTCACCATAGGTACCTAATTGACATAGGTATCTTATTTTCTTCTTGACCGTTCTCATTATGAATCTCGTAAAGTGATAATTTTATCTTTGCAAGTTAAAAACTTCAATTCAATTCCTACTTCGAATTGTCATCGAACATTAACGAACTCTTGTGATTTGTTTTGAAGTAGCTAACATTTTATGGACGCATTACTGTAATAGTACATTGTTGCTGTTCATCAAATAAACTAATAATAATAAACGTGTCGTGTTTCAATACGCGGTATTTGCTATAAACAAACTGACTCGTAAGTAAACGTCACTTACCTTACCTCTTACCTGAAATGCGAAAAAACAACACTTGTTTCGCAAATCACTTACCCAGTACCCAAGTAAAGCCATTATGTGCGTTCACTCCGCACGCAAATAGCCAAGAAGATACGCAAAGTGAACCTCATCGTAACTTAACACATTTTTAAAATACCTATCAAACATCGTATCTTATAAAAGAACTCCTTGACTGCCTTTATTGTCCGATCTTCCTTATAGTAAGTGAAAAGTTGTGTGCCAAAATATCTAAGGTTTATGTAAATAAAGCAAGACAGAAGGAATTTTAACTATCCTCAGAAAATTTCCCGTTTACAAAGTTTATTTCTTAAGAAGTTTGTTGTTTGGAAAATTGTGTTAATGATTTATTCATGATTGTTCAAATGTAATTCATGATTTTATTTAGTAATTTAAAAAAATGTATGAGTCTTTAAAAGAATTTTAACTGTGTTTGAAAAATGTTAAGTCAGTGGCGAATTTATGGATAGAAAGAAGAATTATCACCATGTAATAAATTATTGTGAGACGGACAGAGATCAAGCGTAGTAGATGTTAGGCTAATAGAGTGTTCCTCCTTCAGACGTTTTTTTTTATTCCGCGCCTTGCGCAAATTTACATAAAGCTGGTACTGGTTTTTTAAGATAAAACGTTAAAGTTATAAATCTTGTGACACCAGATTCAACTCAGCTTGAAATTAAAAGAAATTGGCCAGTTGTCCCTGAGAACTAATTTCCTTTAAAAATGGCAGCCATTCTGAACTGATGGATTTATTCCTAAGATATTTAAACACTACATTTCTTTAAACAAATTGAGTACTCACAGCTCAAAATCAAAGGTATCTTATAAAATAATTTATCTACACATATATCATAAATGCTCTATAATGCGTTCAGAAACCGTAGGCAATGACCAGCATTATAACAACCAATATTATTATAATAATTTTGCTAATTTGTTTCTATATTTGTTCAAATTCATTT
Source organism: Ditula angustiorana (assembly GCA_963691745.1). Classification (NCBI taxonomy): domain Eukaryota; kingdom Metazoa; phylum Arthropoda; class Insecta; order Lepidoptera; family Tortricidae; genus Ditula; species Ditula angustiorana. The sequence continues at coordinate 4,654,188 of OY829481.1, read as the reverse complement.
TTAATTACATTATTTTAATGTGTACAGTCTATAGATATTTAATAGGTACCCAGCACTAGTAGCTAGTAGCAATGCAGGTCATTGCCCTATGGCTTTTGAACCCATCATAGAGTACTTATGATATGTGTGTAGATAAAGTAATGTATGCAACTGTACATAATTAGGTCTTAAAACACTCGTGTGATCCTATTATGAAACTCGCTAGCGCTCGTTTCATAAAACCACACTCGTGTTTTAAGACCCCTCATTATGCAACAGTTGCATAAAATACTATTGTTAAACGTATGTAGCTGACGTTAAACTAATGTATGACGTTTCAGTCACACATAACATTTAAATCATTACATTTGCTTTATTTATAACTTCCTAGGTTAACCTTATGTCGGTAATTCTCCAGCGTTTTCACCGTTGCTCATTACAGTTCCTTAATTGACGAAATACCTAACGTTTAGCGCCAATTTCGGCTAAAACTAGTATCAACTCCGAGTACAGCGTCTGTTCTTGCCTGAAGTCCATGTTTGTAGACCTGTATTTCAACAATTGATTAAGGAACGGTAATGAGCAACGGTGAAGACGCTAGAGAATTACCGATCTACACTTTTATGATTAATTGCAGTTTGAAATACCCCTGAAGAAATAAATTTAATACGGTGAATTTGCAATTACATCGTTATCAAAAATATAATAAATGTAATATTAAATTAAAAAACATCACTGGTGTAAGTGTATAGTGTCTGTCATTCTGATTTCATAATTGTAAGACATTATAAAGTTTATTAGGAACGATTATTTATTTATTATCGTAAGTAGTAGTCGATACATACAAGCTGCCATCGAAAATGTATGAAACTGTCATAATTTCATAGACATTCGGTGGGATGCGAAATGACCTATACAAAAATTTTAAATGAAACCAGTTAAGTGACCACGGCAAGTCCCATTAGTTGCCGTTAAGTTAGTCATAAAAAACACAAAGTCTTTTTTATTTTTTGTAAATCTTTTAACAGTAATATTTTATGACAGATGAGATGAGGTATGACATGCCTTATAAGGACTGAGCCCTCCGACCCGGACCATCTTCTGTTTTGTCTTTTTGATGTTCTCGCAGGGAACGAGTAAACTTATCCCCATAACATTCGCAGTTTTATTGAAGAACTCGTTCATGCGGGAAGAAAAATTAGTCCAACGATGCAAAACACTTCTATAACTTGCTTTTTTATATTCGTTTCACGACTACGCAGTGATATAAAACCGATTTAAGTTACGCGGCAACTAAACCGCCGCCAATTTCCATAAACCGCTTATCGGTTGACCAAAATATGTTTTGCACGATTATATCAAGCCGATGTCACTTGAAATGTAAATCGTTCCGTAACCTCGGAATATAGTAGGGTGTAGCGGATGTGACGCTGAGGGGGGGGGGGGGTATGGACGCGCGCGCCACATGTTTGCTTTTTACAGTCCAGGCCAGGGGTTCCCAAAGCGTGCCCGAGCCCGAGAAAAAACCGAGGCGCCGCAGGGCCTGTTACCACTCCTCTCAATGTCGAGGTATTTTAAGATTAAAGATTCGTTTATTTTTAAAAAGAATGATAACAATTTACTTTAATGAAAATACATGTAATATAAATCCATTAATTGGTTAGTAAACGCGCCGCAAAATACGACACTAATCTATAAAAATAATTACCTATTAGTGTAAGTATTTTCATAACTCTCGGTGGATTTTGATGTATTCTTATCTAACGAGAAACCTGCGCCGCAATAAGCCATCGCGTACGTAGTTTATTAGCAAACAATAATGCTGAGGGGACACAGTAAAAAAGTACAACTACACTAAAAACTAAGCACTAATTGTCTTAATTATAATTTGCGATGCGAGGCTCCATTAAGTTAAATTGCACATCACTTTCATTTCTGTTCCTCAATGTCAAATATTGTACGACATTTATTCCCATGTAGCGGATTCTTAATTTGCCTGCCAAAAATGCGAACGAAAAAGTAGTTCCCGAATCGCTCCGTTTAACCACGGGGGCATTGTTCCTCGCACACAAATGCTGCTTAAATCAACTAATAAGATTTTCAGAGAGCTGTGTACACTTTTTATATATTACTAGCAACCCGTGTAATTTTCGCACGCGTGCAATTTTGTAACGAAAACTTTCAAAATGTGTTATACATAAAAAGTTTCTTTAAAAAAATATCTAAGTGATAGTGAAAACCGTATCAAACCCGTTGTGTGGTGTAGAAGGAATAAGCGACCGAAGATTTGAGATAGCGACTTTGTTTTATACTATGTAAAGGTAAAGATTTGGACTAGGGCCCTCGAACTGTTTGGGAACCCCTGGGCCAGGCGATTCCGTTCGCACATGGTGCACCCGGCACCGCACCGGTACTAGCCCTAAAAAACACCTACATCTACGTATATGAACCCGATATCTGCTCACTCCAGTGACACTCGACTGAATCCTTGACATTTGGCCCTTTGTTGGGTGATTTATGAAAAATTTTAAGTGACTTTCTATTTAGTACATTCCTTATCTTGGTTTAAAATAATGTTCACCTATTCGGTATACGTTGACGACGCTGTTGGGTGAGTGTTGAGCCTATCAACTATTTTATACCCAAACTTTAGATGTCTCTGGCGTTAAAATTGTCATGAGCATTACTGTAGAATCGTGTTTCCAAAAAATATATTTAACTGTTTAATGGTAACCCAACTCGTGTAAGGATAGCATGGATAAAAGTACACCATAGATAAAATTAAAGAAAAACTAATATATGTACTTACTGATAAAAATCTGCAATTGTTTTGAAGATGTTGCGGATAGATTAGTGTGGTTAAAAAATTTAATGGCCGTGTTTTATTTCACACGTGAACTATAGTTCAAATTATGTACAGTCAACCAATTCATAGGCCACTAGAACGTTGCCGTAATCTGTCATCGCGAAGATATTATGACATTTATTCCGAAGTCATTATGACGTTTATTGTGAAAAGGTTCGGCAGTGTCCTTGAATCAAATTGGTTGACTGTACACCGTAATGTTCAAATAAGGTTGAATACATTTATTGGATCCCATGAAAACGGAGCGAATGTAGAAGGAATATTTTGCAGTGATGTGATTAGGGCTGCTCGAGAGCCGTCCGCTACCTGCGAGCGTGTTTGCCAAAAGAAACGAACTTTTTATTACTTGCCAACCTTTTACGTTTCGTTATTTGGTTTATTAAAACCGTGGCGGGCCCAGCGCCATTATTAGAAACAGGTAAAAGTATGTATGTATGTAGAAGTACCTCACTTTTGTTGCCGAATATCGTATTTTGCTTAAGTTTAATACAAACATGTAAAACGTTGTTTATGTTTAGGAGCTTAAAATACCGTTCGTGAAATTCTAGGCAAAAAAAAGTTTATGCGTACATAAAATTAAATGACCAAGACTGCAATTATGCAGTGAACGGCGTTTTGTGTTTATGCCGAACATACCTAACTACTCGTAAAAGCCAAGCAATTAAGTATTTAACTATGCAGAAGTTTTAATTGAAGAAGTAACATTTGTACAGTCCTAATTAATTTCTGGGCCACTTAGTATCTTTTGACAATAAACGTAATTATGACTTTTCACTACACAAGCCATATTGTCGCAACGATGACTCCTGGCGACAGGGTTCAAATTGCCTCAGAATTCGAACTTGCCTGTTAACTTAGACATGTCACGATAAAAACGAAAAAAAAAATTGTTTACTCTACAATTTCGATTCTGTGTACTAGTTTCATTATTTGCAGACTGTTACTCATAACATAACCCCTAAACATAAAATGACACTTTGGCCGTCGAAGAATATATGACATCAATGGTAATGTTACGAGCGTGAAAAGTACTATTATTAACTTTGTGATTGTACAAGTTTACTTTAAAAGGTAATAATTGTATTGCCTAGTGTCTTACCAATTTGTTCCTTTGCTTTTTTTCTGTACTTTTTATGTGGTGCACAATAAAAATATTTGATATTGTTGTTGTATTCAGCAAAAACAAAGATATCATATCATAAATTTACAAAGTAAAACCCAGCATCAGGCTGCGTCAATAGGTGTTCATCACATACAAAAATATTAATATTAATATACTTTTATGTATATTTTATGATAGAATATTTAATTTGTTACCATTTTGCTATAAAATGTAAAGTGCCTTCACGAAAGTCCGATTATGTAAAAGTGGCACTCTATGTGTTCGCATATTCGGAAAAACGAAAGAGATGGGTATCTCTTTACACGTGAGCGACAGAGATGTATAAATCGAAATGCGAATATGAAACACTAAGTGGAGTGCCACCATGACACAGAATTCTTTGCCTTACGTAAGAAGTATATTGCGATCAAATTAAGAACAATAATTGTACGTACATAACATCACGTGTAGTTTTAATATTACAACACTGCCCATTGCCTAATGTTTCCGCTTTAAGTATACCTATTAGGGTGTCTATTCGACATTCTCATCATCATCATCTCAGCCACAAGAAGTCCACTGTTGAACATAGGACTCCTCCATGGATTTCCAAAGTGACCGGTTGAAAGCAGCATGTAACCAGCGCCTTCCTGCCACCTGTGTGACATGACATTCTCAAAGTAATATAAAAGCCTAGCAGAAGCCGCATACTGCATTTCACTTTAATACTGCGTTCCAATATTCAAACAATGGATCGTTTTACCTACCACCCGTTAAACTTTGACTGATGTCCCATAGAAAATGTGTCAAAATGTAACTGTAGGTTAGCAAAGCCGTCCGTTGTTTAAACGTAGAAACCCGCCATTAGGTTACATTTTAGTGAGCAGGGGCTCGACGGCGGAACCGCGAAGCGATACGCTCGAATAACATATTTTGTTTAAAATGTTTTGAGTGGAGAGTGGAAATATTATGTTGTAATTGATTACGCTCCCGCTCAGCGTTCCACGCCGGATGTATATGGATTTACGCGTAGCAGTGAGATATATTAATAACATATAGTTTTGGCACAACTTCTGTATCACTAACTCCCTTATTTATCAACGCTCAGTAAACCTTCATTACTTAACATATGTGTCGTTTTTATTTGTCACAAATGTGCCTGCGACTTTACTCGCTTGAAAAATATAGCCTTTGACTATGTCCATCTTAAGGGCATCTAAACATTGGAAAACACTTTTTGTAATCGAATGAATAAATTCGAAGATTAGCTCCTATATATATACAAACTTTTCTACTTTATAATATTCGTATGTATGTATGTAATATCTTTATTACACATAATAATAAAAAAATAACAGCATTCAAGAAAATAAGTAACATGTACAAAGGCGAACTTACCCCTTTAAGACATCTCTTCTCTTCTTCTTTTCTTTTCTTTTGTATTTGTATATTGTAACCTTTGACTTCGAATGAAAGCAACAAAACATTTTAGTTTAAAGAGGTTGTTGGTAGAAATTTAGTGAATAAGGGGGTAAAACTATCGCGAATAGAAGCCCAGGTCCCTATTTCTAGCGTGCATCGAGATTCATCTCGCATTCGAGATATGTAAAAAAACTGATTTATCTCGAATGTGACGTCATCTCTACTGACGCGAGAAGTACCCCGCAGTTGCTCTTGTAATTACGAATGTCATCCTCCGGCGTTTCACGACACACGGTACGTCATTGTCTACAAAATGAGACAGGGATGACATGACAGATAGGTATATGTATTACATATTTGTTCTGATGATATCACCTTCTGTTGCGAACATAGTTTCTACTTCCAGAAACTAAAGCGGTGATTCTAATTGTCTTCCTTTCGCCAACCATTTCTGGAAACGATTCAAGCGCGTTCGGATTGCCGAAGAATCGTTCACTAATTAATCTCGCTGTTTACCATTCCCTTTGTTAATGAATTTCATTAATATTTTTGGTTCAAAGCTGAATAAGCAGTTGGAACCAAGTACTCTGAACCATAAAAGTGATTGTTGATGAGGAAATTACGTTGTTTTTTAATTATCATCATATCAGCTGGACATAGGCCTCCTCAAAAGATCGCCACAACACCTAGTCCTGTGCTGCTCGCATCCAGCGGGTTCCTGCAACCAACAGCAGGTCGTTTGGTGGCGGTCTGCCCACGCTACGTCTTCCGGTACTCTCACTTACAGAAGTCTTTAGCCCCATCAGCCGTCCGTTCTACAAGCAATGCCCCGCCCACTGCCACTTACGTCTATTTTTTTAATAATAATTCCTAATACATATTGATATTACCTACAAGATAGAATTAGTTCCTGCTAGCATCGTGGTGGGTCTACCCACGTCGCTTATTCACTTTAGTATTAGTAACGAATTAAAATAGGTATGGCTTTCATTATTACTAATTGCATTAATAGAGGTCACAATGTCTGATTGATGCAGACCCCAGTCGACGTAAATAAATGACAGTTTAATAAAGTCCCTGCAGACCGAATAATTGAAAGTTCGCGTGTGGAGGTCAACAAATATTCATTTGAATATACGGATTTCACACACGATCTTAATGAAATTATGGGTTTCAGTAACAAATCAAAATTGCAGATATATACTGGAAATGTAGAGCCGAGCTGAAACGCAACAGCTATAGAAAATAGGCAAACTTTAAGTAATCTTCATGGAGCATCATCAAATAGTGGCTATAACTATTAGAGTTTTAATTTACTTACCTTTGCGGTTCTAATCCGCAGCAAGTCAAATTGTTAACCAAAAAACCATTATCATTAGCTTTATGAGAGAAGCAATTTATCTAAGTACTGATCATTTTCTGTTTCTCCTTGAACAATTTATACGTTTACAATCATTAAAAAAACGATTTTCCCCTCACTTTTGACGTTTGCCATATCTGGTTTAAGAAAACAGACCAATAGCTTATATAAATAACTTTAGTATACAAAAAACACATAATAGAAAAATATAAAATAGAAATTGGAAACTAAAATTTACCAAAAATTCTCTTCTACTTCTAGGCCTAACCAGATAGGGTGTGGCATTGTACATTCGAGGAATGTAAACGTTTGCCACTTCATCTTATTACATTGCCATAGGGTACAAAAGTAACAAAGATTAAAATACCTCGACGGTATATTATATTCTGTACCCAGCAAGAAGAAAATAAAAGTGAAACATTGGCGCCAAAGGAGACTACAGTTAATTTTGCATTGTTTGTTGGGATTTCACTATAAAAAAATGATTGTGTTCACTAATTGAAATGTTGATGATTGAAATACTAATGACCAATGGTAATACGCAAAGAAAAAAACGCTTAAATTGTAATTTTTAATCTGTTGCCGCCAGAAATCTAACAAAATGTACTTGTCTGTGTACTAAAACATTATGAATTGTAGAAACCGGGAAGATAGCGGAATCCTTCTTCGAACAACAATCTACTATTGTTTCTTAGAACAATCTACTATTGTTTCTTAAAGATTCCAAGTTAATTTCTAAATCAAAATTGTTCATATTTAACAGCAATAAAACCAATTTAGATAGTTAACACTTTTGGGTATTGTTTTAATTACTCTGCTTGCAATGATAAATCATTTATAATTATCATTTATAATTGGACGCAGGTCAATTACCTGCTTTGTTAATTGGGATGTAAGTGACAATTAGGTCGTACTGGTCGTATTTTGTCTGTAAATACTATTCGAAATAAAACAAACTTAATTACACTTTGTTTTATTTTGTTTTAACAGTATTTACAGTTCCATGGACATCAGCAGTTATTTAAACATTTCGGCGCTTTTTGTAAAATGTGGAATCCCGTGAAAGAAAAGAAAATTCGTTTAATAAAACCAAACCGAAATTAGAGGCAAACAAACTGAGTAACAGGTATTGTAAGTAAATACGTAGTAGACATAGCATGTCAGTGTGTGATTCGAAGCATTGAAAATAAACACAAATTGGCATTGTCATTGGTGTTTAAATACTAAAACGTCGGTAACTTTACGAATTGTGTATATTCGTCATACATAATGACATAAAGTAAAACTTTGAATTACCCCAACCGTTATTTCCGAAAAAACGCAACAACTATAGGATCACTCGTCTGTCTGTCTGTTTTAAACATAGGTTAGCGGTTTTAGAAATATTGAGTTTTAAACTCAACATTTCTAAAACCGCTAACCTATTTTCAGCTAAAGCTAGCTATGAACTATCTCTCTTAATTCAGCTGCCGAACTAAAAGACGCACTAAAATCGGCTCGTTGGATCCGAAGATACAAGGCCAAAGACAGACTGGCAGAGGCTTCGAACTTATAACCTCCTTCTCTATTTGCGCCGGGGATTAAAAAAGCAAAATGTCATCGATTCACCAATCATAGCGTCACTGATGCTAGTGATGCTACCTTTACTAGTTCCATTCCGAAATTTTGACTGCAAATTTAAGTAGTACCTTGGTAGTACCGAAATAAATTAAGTGGAAAGCGGAGGGTTGACTAAATCGAATCAATGGTATTAGTATTAAGACGTCGCCGTTGCGCCGGCACGGTTCGATGACATTCGCAGTTCGTTAGTCGCGGAACTCTTAACGATACCAAACGTCGGGTTAATTTGGAGCCGAAGCCAGATTTATGATAATGAGGAGACAAGATATGTTACACTCATGTTAACCTGACCCTGAAACTTAACGCAATAAAGTTCCTGGTGAGTTACACAAATGTCCCAAATTTTGGCTTAAAAGGTTAAGTAACTCTGGTGACCCTTCACTTAGAGACTTAGTTGATTTTCTATTAACCTTTTGGACAGACTGAAGCTTTTAGTATTTTTTACAAATGGATAAAGTCAAAGTCAAAGTCAAAATATTTTATTCAGATTAGGCTTACAGGTAGCACTTATGAATGTCAAAAAATTTACCACCGGTTCGGAAAAACCTCTGATGAGAAGATACCGGCAAGAAACTCAACGAGGTGTAATTTTTTAAATAAATCAAAATTACAATGTTATTTTACATCTCAAATATTCAAAATTTTTACAATTTAACAATTTAACACAGCAGGTGTACAATCTTTGGAGCCAGGGATCGCCAATACAGATCGGGATCATTTCCAAACATCCTTGTCCAAGATATAGTCATTGATTTTATAATACGCCCGAGAAATTAATGTCTTCTTGACAATAGATTTAAATTTTGTATCATTTAGTTCAGTTATGTTTTTTGGAATTTTGTTGTAAAATCTTACACAATTTCCCATGAACGACTTATTGGTTTTAGCCAGTCTGTAAGTTGGAACTTTAAGCTTTCCTGTATTTCTAGTAGCCTTTGGCTTATCGACGTTGGTAGGGAAATTGCATATATCATTTAGATACTAAATGGTCAGTTACTTTCAGTGTAATGTACGTCGCCATCCGATGTACCTACTTTTCGGTTCGGGCAAAATGCCCAAAAATATGTGAACCACCATCATATTGTTACGGGCGTTAGTGCTTAAGATATTCTGAGCACGTAGGCTTAGCGTAATATTTTCTAAATTATGTGACGTTTAGGTGCCCCACTGTGATTATTGCGAAATCAATTCCAATCTTTTACCTACAATAGGTATGTTTTGTTTCTTTCTCATAGACGTAAACAAAGAAAAACTTTGCAAATAAAGCACAAGCAGCATCTGTACTATAATATGTATTAAGATAGCTTATTGGTAGCGTGACCCCCAAAATGATGCTATGTATAGTCGACCAAGAAATTGCTTGACCACTTTTCGACTGTATTACAAAGGGATAAGGTTCAAAAGTGGTCAAGCAATTACTTGGTCGACTATACATACGCCTCTGTCCTTTCTTTCGAAGACAAACACCATGGGTAAAAACAAAACATTTTTGACTTAAGTACGTTTAGTTATCGCTTATAAGGGGATAAATCTTTAATGTAGATTAAATCGAAAAAACGATACATCACTATCTAATCTACATATAAGTAAATTTCCTGAATGGCGATACCAAAATTCTTAGTCGCAAGCAGAACAGTTTATGACTCAGAAACGGTTAAAGGTTACTTTTTATCTCATTCAAATTTATGCTACATTAACGAAGCCGTAGCCGCAACATAAAGCTCTTATATCGGCCGAAACCTAAAAGCAGAAAGTGGAAGCAGCCACATAATCACTTCGCCTAACTTATATCGCATTATCCTATTGAAAGACTCGATATGAAGGTATGTAGCCTAATCATGAATTCTTAATCAGATCGACTATGTAAGCGCTAAAGGTTGCCGAAGTTCGTCCTTGTTAAAATGCCGCTAGACACCTAGCTACACGCTGCCCAAAATTCCAAAGCGATTTTAGTATCGGTGAAGCGATATTCGTAGCTAGCGACGCGTTAACAGTTCCGAAATACTTCTCTCTCCCACTCCTGTGTCCAATACATTGTTTTTTGCATACGTGTCTTGCATGCTATACGAGAAATTGTTGGCTTAGGTAACATAGTTAATACACGGAATCTTCAACCTGTGAGATCATTCACATACTAGCTGTAGCTTAGCTTTACTTTCAAGTACAAGATTTGATTCTTCGCATTTCTTTCATTACTTATTTGGATGATACTTTAATTTATTACGTATTTAGGAATTTATTATTTCGGCATTGTGCCGCTGTTGACCTTGACTTCCTGGCTTGAATTCTTTCATCGTTATTTTGTGGGAAGTACAGATTTTTCTGAGATAAAAATAAGCCGATGTCAATCGAAATATGCCACTAACCGATCATATCTATTATCCTATCCATGCTCCGTTGAGGGTTGTCGAGAAAAAGAACAATTGTCAAAACATATTTTAGTAACTCAGTACAATATTTGAATTTACTCCGAAATTTGATCTTAGGGCCTTATTAAAATCGGGCCTGAGGCATATATAACCCAAAATTACTGCGCCCATTTTCTGTACAAGTATAAAAATCATTGACGCCTTATTTGCTTAATTTAATAAACTCAAGTTGAATGAGAGCTTGCAAAAGGTTCTTATTGATTAGCACCTAGACCCTAAGACCCTTGAAAACCAAGAAAGCAATAAATAATCGTGTCAATCTCAGGCAAAGACAAACCATCTTTTAACTAAAAAGGTTCAGTAAGTGTTTATGCATAATTACGAGGCTTTCTTTTGTGCCACGCAGACAAATTCGACAGCCACCATACTAAATGTCAAGATTTACTATGGTGATTGTTTGATTTAGTTGGCCTCCATACATAAAATGAGGTTTTATGTGGAGACACGAGCTTACAGGCAACTAGGTTCTACAGTGAAACCTGTTGAGTCGTCGTAACCCACAGTGGAACCTTTTCACGAGAAAAGCAAAAAAAGATAAACATCTGAGTTTCTTGCGGCGCTTTTTCTCATCAGAATCTTTCATTTTCTGAGGCGCTGGTAATATCAGACATGTAAAAAACCCCATGTGTCTGAAAAAGCCTACTTACAAAATATTTTTTTCATTTTCACAAATGTCATACTGACATTTCAACTTCTATCGAGGAAAGTCATTACGTATCTACTATGAAAAGGTTCCATCGTGGGTCACTATTCAAATGGTTGGCCTGCAGAGCTGTGTACCTAGCACGAATCTCCTCGGCACGCGTTAACTCGCTACGTAGCTCAATGCGTCCCGTTCTGACTTTAGACCCGTAGCGCTGAATTATTTTGAGGGCAAAACCTTCAAGAATTCTAATGTTTGATAAAATCTTGTCTGTGGATACATTTGCATATAAACAAAATATATTTGCGTTTTTGTGTCACATCCCGGTTGTGCATTTTTAGAAATTTGATTATTTGTAGTGGATATAAACAATTCAAATCAAAACTGACAAAATTGATTTAGAGTTCAAAGATTTAATGGTTTTGTATTTGAAATAGCCTATCTAGTGTACAAACCTAGTTTGTGTCATCTTCGTCCAGCGAAAACTGACTTGGGGTCAGTACATTAAAAACTTCGACAAAAAAAAATTACAATTCCAAAAACTAGTACCATATACCTCAGATCACTTAAATATCTCTATTAAATAAATTTGTGCCAAATCAAAACACGAACTTTTAATATTTCAGATTTTTTTGCTTCTCCAAGCTATAAATACTTAAAAAGAATATTACAATTATTAGAGTTTACATATCCAATATCATAAATGCATAAAAGATCGACACTGTGAATTTGTGTCATTTTCTTGCATGATATATTACTGAAAATAAAAACAAAAAAGTCAGCGGTCGAAGCGAGTAGGAGCGAGCGAGAGGTGGCGGCAACCGGCAGCGGGGCGCGGGCGGCGCGACATTCGGTCCGTCTCGATCGGGTACTATACTTACTATTTACAAACGAACACGCGCGGCGCCTTCGTTCGGGTTGGCATGATTTCTTCGCGAAGCGTTAATGTAATGTGCTGAATTACATTCCCTTTTTAACAGACTTCAAAAAAAGGAGGAAGTTTATGTATGTTCACGGATTACTCGAAGACGGCTAGACCGATTTGACAAATTCTTTCTTTATTTGAAAGGGTATACTTCCAAATTAGTCTCACTGCCACCAAGTTTGGATCTGATGATGGGATCTTGGGGAAATCGAGGGAACTCTTCTAAAATGGTATGCACACCTGTAGCGATTTGGATATTTTAGATAGTAACTTGTGCTTTTGCTCTCAGAAAACACCATTTGGTGAAGTGGAATTGATGATAAAGACCACAGACGGTCACCGGAACTACTCAATAATAAGTATTTCACAAGTGGCGATACGGTTTTTTAAATATAGTTGCTTAGCAGTTTAAGCTCGTTGCAAGGCATATGGTAAAGTGGAGCTGATGTTGAAGTACCAGGAGAACTCCTCAACAATTATCGCCCCAGCATTGGGAAAAGCAATATTTTGTAAAAGGTGGTGAGCAATTTACATTAAATATGCAATTGTAACTTAGATAAATAAACCGACCCACTAAAAAGCGAGAAAAAAAACTGAAATTAAATTTAAAATGCTAAATAATGAATGACAACACAAAGAAAAATTAAGGTAATGGCAGGAATCGAACCTGCAATATCAGCATACCGTGCCTTGCGTATTCCAGTTTCCTATCTATGAGAAACTTAATCAGTAACTTGATTAAGTTTCTCATAGATGACATCTAGGGTAGTTTTCCCAAAGAAAAAAAAATCAATAATGTAATGACCGTAAAGACGAAACACATGGCCCACGGCCGCCATAATAGAGAAGAAGAAGACGAAACACATTGAAAAATTCGCAGGGTATGGCAGCGGTAATGTGGCGGAAACTGGAATACGCAAGGCACTGAATGCTAATGTTGCAGGTTCGAATCCTGCCATTACCCTAATTTTTCTTTGTGTTGTCATTTATTATATAATATTTTAAATTTGATTTGAATGTAAAAAAAATACATAAAGAAAAATCGAAAAAAAAAAATTGATTTCGATTACAATAAAAAAAACTGACATCAAAAACAACTAAAAAGCAACAAACTGGAACATATATCACACAGACTCAACTACACACCACCACCACTAAACACTAAAACTACACGATCGACGCGCGTTTCGCCTCTATACGAGGCATCATCAAGATCAAAGAAACAGTACGACCGTTCGCTACTTGAACGAATGGCGTACTGACAAACTAAAACATTTTTCTTTAATCCCGCCTACCGCCAACATTTTTGCACAACTACCCTTATTATTTTTCTCAAAGCCTACCCTCAAAATTTAAAAATAAAACAAAAGTACCCCCGTATATTATCACAAACTACCCACATAATTTATCTCAATCTCAGCTACCCCCATTGTTAAAGACAGAATTTAAGCATACCCGCAATAAAGGAGAAGAAGGAAAATTAACCTGTTCATTGACAATGGATCCCGCGTTGTTGTACCTAACTATTTCCAAATGCTCCAAAACATTCAGACGAAATCCCTTTTTGCAAAAGTGTAATATTTCATAAGAATGAGCATCTGATAATGTATGATCTGTGTCTATCAAATGTTTTGCAAAATTGGACTTCTCTGCGTGCTTATGCCTAAAAGATGAAACATGCTCCTTATATCTAGTATTAAAACTACGACCGGTTTGTCCTATATAAACGCTACTACAATCGTCACAAGTGAGCTTATATACTCCTGATCTACTCCCTCTTTCTACTTTATCCTTACCATTACATAGTCTAGAATACAAAGAATTATTAGTCTTAAAAGCAACATTTATTTCCTTTGATTTTAAAATATTATAAATTTTATCTGACAAAGGGCCAACGTAATTAATACTTGCTTTATATTTGTTAGTATGTTCAGTAGACGGGCCGCTATATAACATGCTATCAGCTATACGCCTCTGTTTCTTTTTAACCAGCTGTATAGCTGATAGCATGTTATATAGCGGCCCGTCTACTGAACATACTAACAAATATAAAGCAAGTATTTATTCATGATAGAATCGGAAATCGGATGAAGATGTATGTAACGGATTATTCTCTGCTTTTTTTAACATAAAACTACCGTGAAACTCGGACATATTAATAAAACGGATCACTCACGTATTTTTGCGTCGAGATTCTCTCTCGACGCAAAAAAACGTGAGTAATCTGTTTTATTAATATGTTATTCTCTGCTCTTCAGTTTTTTGGTTGTTTTTTACTTATACCGCTTTTTGATGTGTTGGTTTGTTCCCGTCGAGTCACACTCTCAACTGTCACACTGTGACTCGTTGGGAATATTTTTACAAAAAAAAATCTCAACCAGTCACACTGTTACTAGATGGGACAGTATTTAATATTTATTCCCAACGAGTCACAATGGGTGTGACTCGTTGGGAATACTCTTTTCAAATTAAATTTAAAATGCTATATGTATATAATGAATGTCAACACAAAGAAAAATTAGGGTATCCTGCCATTACCCTAATTTTTATTTGTAGCATTTTAAATTTAATTTGAATGTGTAAAAAAAAAATACAAAAAGAAAATCGAAAAAATTAAAAAATAAATAATTTCGATTACAATAATACTCTTTTCTTCAAAACATCCCAAGAAGTCACAGTGTTACTAGATGGGACAACATTTAGTATTTATTCCCAACGAGTCACACCCGCAACTGTCACACTGTGACTCGTTGGGAACAATTCTTGCTGCAAAAAATCCCAACCAGTCACACTGTTACTAGATGGGACATTTTTTTATATTTGTTCCCAACGAGTCACACCCGCAACTATCACGCTGTGACTCTTTGGGAACAATTCTGGCTGCAAAAATCCTAACCAGTCACACTGTTACTAGATGAGACATTTTTTATATTTGTTCCCAAGGAGTCATACCCGCAACTGTCACACTGTGACTCGTTAGGAACACTTTTTGCTACAATAAATCATTACCTAATAGTAGACTGTGAAAAGACAAATCAAACAACGACGAACTGTTACCAGAAAAGAACGTTAGGTTAGGTTTGAACCGCATCACCAACAGAAACGAACTGCTACCAGAAAAGTAGGTAAGGTTAGGTTTGAACCGCGTCCCCAACAGATACGAACTGCTACCAGTAAAGTAGGTTAGGTTAGAACTGCGATCCCAACAGAAATAAATTGCTACCAGAAAATTAGGTTAGGTTGGGTTAGAACTGCGACTCCTACAAAAAGTAGGTTAGGTTAGAAAGGAATTGCTGCTAGGAAAATAGGTTATGTTAGGTGAGTACTGTCATTTCAGTCTTATTTCATCACCAAACTTATATGATTGTTAGAAACAAATAAAATTAACTGTCTGATCGAATAACAGTGATAATTGATTGGAAATTCGATACTAAGATACCTTTCTATAGTTACAGTGTGACAGTTGCGGCTGTGACTCGTTGGGAACAAATATGAAATATTAACCCATCTAGTAACAGCGTGGTTGGGATTTTTACAGCAAGAATTGTTCCCGACGAGTCACAACGTGACACTTGCGGGTGTGACTCGTTGGGAACAAATATAAAAAATGACCCATCTAGTAACAGTGTGACTGGTTGGGATTTTTTGTAGCAAAAAGTATTCCCAACGAGTCACAGTGGGTGTGACTCGTTGAGAATAAATATCAAATACTGTCCCATCTAGTAACAGTGTGACTGGTTGGGATTTTTTTTGCAAAAATATTTCCAACGAGTCACAGTGTGACAGTTGAGGTTGTGACTTGTTGGGAACAAAGGCTTAAATATGCCAATCGTTGTTTTCAAGGTATTAACAGTGATAAGAGGTAAAAACAATTTGTGGATCATAATACAATATTTTTATTTTTATAATAATATATAAAGCACAAAATAATCGTAAGCCTTAAAAGTTATAATTTGTTGTTACATAAGAAATTTTTTTTAGGTCCGTGTTACAAACACTTCAATTCTTTTACACATAATATAATTTTACCACCGTCGCCGTCGCCGTAATAATTGTTAATTGTCATAATTGTAGTTTTTATGGGAACACTTTCATTCCCATTTTTTTCTGAATTTTGAAAGTCAGACATTGATACACTTATTCTTTGTGTTCGTACTTGTCGGTAATGATCATAAAAATTAGAGGCCGTCATTGCTAATAATTTCTTCTAAAATCACTTTTAGTCTTGAACACTACTTTTAAATTACACAAAACAATCACATACTATCTATGACAATGTCAAAAAACTTTTAAGAACTAAATCACAGTATACCATTATTTTAAAACCTATAAAGTTTTAGGGCATTTTCATAAACTATTAATATTTACATAATTATACATAATCTTAATATGTCGTGTATCACATATTTTAATATCTTCACTATTTATGCCAATAAATTTGACATTACAATCATTTTCATTATTTTTATTTTCTTAACTACTAATGTACAATTTTTTACCAGCTTTAATAGATTTATTAATAAAAAACAACTTAATATTTGAATAAGATACCTACCTGATTAGTAATATTGGTACAAATTTGTATCAGCCTTAGGAGATTATTATTTGTAATACCTTGTACTTGTAACAATTTGTAATAATATTATTTGTAACCTAATACTTTCATTTTTAATTATTTATTATAAAGTGTCGTTAATCAGTCTCATTTGTAAAGCGAACTTAAGTAGTTAAAATTTCGGCACGGTCCTTAAAACAGTCTACTTTTTCGTCATCGCTAGCAACGCTCGAGTCAATGAACTTTAATATTCCTTTTCTTTAACGATCACAATATTTACGTCCAGTATGAGCCCACATACAACACATTTATTACTTTCAACTTCCATTTTAGTATTTCGCAGCTTCATATTTAATTCACAACGCGGCCACATTGCACTTCGCACTTGTCGCAACTCGCAATCGAATGTAAACAAACAGCAGGCACGCGGCCTCGCCGCACCCCGCCCCCCGTTCCCCGCGCGTGTATGCTTTCTCCGTCCTTCGCGCTAAAAAGTTTTCGTCTTTCAACTGTATCTTAATAATAAGATTTCATGAATAAAAACGACACAAATTGTGAATAGTGTTTCGTTACACCGTAATAATAATCAAGACATAAACTCTAATAACTTGAATTTTCTTTTGTGACTTTTACAGGGTGTTTTACAAAAAAAAATAAGTAGCTAGAAATACCATGGGTGAATTCGACACAGAATACTTCGTACAACAGATATCATTGACCTAAAACATCTAACACTTATTTGACCAATTGTAATATTCTTTTAAAGCTACTAAGGCGACATCTTAGGTAGTGGCTAAATAACTGTATTTCCATTGACAGAGATGACACAAAAGGCTCATGTACGTCGGTTACAACTTCGTCATCATCATAAAAGTAAAATTTTCATCTCTAATTTTCTTTTCATCCGATATTGTTAGAAAAGACAAAAACCTGAATTACTACTTATGCACCACCCTAAACTGACACAAACTCATGTGTTAGGTTAAGTAAATGGTCAAGAAACTATATACGAAAAAAAGCTAACATTAGTATTTTTGAAACCTCAAAACCCAGCGCTACGCGTCTACTTGGCGAGTAGGAGAGAGACGCACTGCGGTACGTTGCGAGTTAACGCGTGTCGAGAAGATTCGTGCTAGACGCACTGGTTACTTAGTTACGGGATGTACCTAATGCTACCTCGCGTAACCCGGTCACCGGACAGCCGAGAGCCGCCATAGGAGCCGGCAATCGAGAAGTATCCGCAAGAACTGTCACAACCGTTATTCGCACTTTAGTGACGTGCTAATGAGAATCCCACTGACGATAACATCTGAGAACGACACCTTAAGGGCTCTTGTTTATTGTTATGCGTATTTGACCCGACCCGGCATAATACTAGTGTCTGCCGGTGGTTAACTTTAATTGTTGGATTCTTAAGAATTTTGGCACATTTACTTAAACACTCACGTCCAGAAATGTTTAATACTGAATATTGTATTGTTATTGCCATACAATAAGAAGTAACGTTGCGCTCGAATTCTTATACAAACGTTAGCATCTATTTCTGAAGCATGTATTTTGAAAACATATTCGATATTTTATAATTTTGTGTAATTAATCACATTGGTCTACAATCGCGAATGAAGAATATATGTAACCGTTTGTTATAAATTTAATTAAAGGTGATTTTCTTTCTCAGTCACAACTAATTCGAATATAAAATTAATCAAATAAAATTTTCGGCGTTTCGATTTCGCTACATTTCCTTAGTCATTCTTTCGAAAAAGCTGATTATTTGCTGAACTCCTCTAGCTACACACAATCTCTGTATCAATAAACATTCTCCTTCGAAAATTATGAACGTACATTTTATAATTTAATCCCAAGTAACATACGAAATGCTAAATGTTTTCGTACAAAATTATGAACGTACTCGTAAAATGTTGTTTTAAACAATACAGAAAGTAAATACATTTGACGATCAAGGAAATGTTAATGTGGACGTTTAACGCCTCGGTCCCTTATCAAACGCACATCCCTATGATGTGATCCTGTGTAGAGTGAGCGTGTAGTGTCTACGTCGACCGTATAACTACCTCAATCGTCCGGGTAACTATTTAGGTACAGTCGACAAAATTGCTTTCTGAGCCACTACACAACCTTTTCCCAATAAATGACATTATGACTTTTCACGACAAATGCCATAATTTATTGCGAGGGCCCTACAGAGTGGCCCCAGATTCAAATTGAGTGACCATTCACAATAAGTATCAGATCGTTTCAGAATCCTAGCGCAATTAACAAGTATTCTCTTTTTATTAAAATTATACGCATTTGTGAGTATTAGAAACTCGTAAACGAGGCCTAGCTAAAGTCGGGCGATACCATAAAATGGAGACGTAATGGAAATTACTTAACGTTATTAAATTACGCTTTCCATCGGGAAGTTCTTGAATTACTTCATCAAATAATAACGGGAATATTTATAATCCGAACCCTGTTTGTTGTGTTTCTTACCTCAGTCTTAGATGTTCTGGCTTTTTGGTTAAGTAATGGTACAGTGTTTTGCATATTTTGAATTCTCATTCAAATATGTATATTCAGTGGAAATTTGTCTGAATCAATAAAATTTCCTCCAAGGCCGTGACCTTAATGAAGGAAATATGTAGTAAGCGTAAGAAATTAATTATTGCTACACGTAGAATGGTAGATTACCATTTTCTACCCAGAATAAAATTAAGATAGACAATTTAAAGGTTAATCTGCATTGGTACTTCAAAACAAAATGTGCAGTTTAGTTTAAGAGAGAATAGATAGGGTATCCTTTAAGTACCAACACACGATCTGAGCGAGAATTTAATAATCGAGTTTTACTTTTATGTATGATCAATGAATAGCATCTAACGTAATTTAATTACATGTTATTTTACATAAATATCAGCAAATGTTCTTAATGAGAGCACATATATATAATCCGTCTTGATATGTCGTAATAGAAGCTTTAATATTTACATCTTTTTTTTTATCAGCAAATGTTCTTAATGAGAGCACATAGGTAATATATAATCCGTCTTGATATGTCGTAATAGAAGCTTTAATATTTACATCTTTTTTTATTTAATGTTATTCAGCGTCACTTCTCCTTTTAACATTTCGTGACCTGGTAACGAAAAGGTTTCATCTGACATTTAGTGTAGTCGTAATTTGAGTTTTATGAGAGCTCGGAGAGAGTTGATATTTTTAAAGCTTCGTTGCAGTTGGAACCTTTTTATCCGTTAGTCACCATATCCAGTGCCCGAAAACATGGTGGTCGCTGTACCATCTGCCACCGGGTCCGAAATCCGAATATATCCTTTAAATATGATAATTTCCGTCTTTGTTTCTCCCATTTTAAACCAGGATCTGTGCACTGTAAATGTTTCCCTTTTAACGGACATCTAAAATCAGGGTGTTCCGCACAAAAAAATATGAAGCGCGCCTTGCCAAGAGTTCATCCCGACCGCCATTCCTTTTTTAACGTAGTTGGTGACTATTTTTGTTCATCGTTGCGGATGCATTCGACAGAGACGCGTTAAACCTTGTCTACTTCAATTTGTCTGTTCTGTGTTTCAACCCCACAGGTTTCATTTCATTGAAAGTTTGCATGGTTATTAAATATGTGGGACAGTGGCGCGTTCTGAACTATAGCAATTTCTAACCTAAACGTCTGGTAATTTTCGTGACAACGTAGCTACCTATTCCAGGACCTGGTGGTTGTATTGATGCCACTTTTCTGTGTTACGAGAAAAAATTGTCCCGTGTCCCTAAATTTACTTATGTCAGCTATAAAATATAATGTACCTACCTACTTTTTTCTATAGGAAAGTCCATTTATATGAACCTATGTACTTGTTTAGACATAATTGACTTACACCCTTGTTCATAAAAGTTTAACAACCTCTTTTAACCGTCACAGTGACAAAGACATATATTAAGTAATGTAGGCTCACTTAGCGTTTACGGATAAGAGGGATAGTGACTACTCTCAGTAATTAATATTTTTAAGATCGATTCGTATCCGTTATTATTTTGTGATCACTACTCTTAATCAAAAGATTATTTACTATGTGATGTGAAGGAGGAAGAGAAGACAAAGTAGTGGCAATACATGTGTCGCCCGCATGATCCCACGGCTGCTTGCGGCCGCGGTCGCCTTCCCACCACGTTTCCCATTTCTACATTATGCATGTAGCACACGTGTCTTCAAGTGTATCTAGAGCACAAAGCTCTCATTATTGTACATGTGTAGTGGAGTAGTACACAGCCGTTGAATGGTGAAAATACACGTTGCATTTTTTATAGGGTATTTCTACCGCTGAAGCAGAGAAATATTGTTTAGGTCGACTGCCGAAAAAACGACCATCAAATGTAGACACGAGCAATATACGAGAAGCTAAAATCCGACGCGGTGTTGAGGCTTTGGTACCGATCCTCATAAAATGAACCTCGACTCTGTTATAAAAACATTTTTAGCGTGACATGCATACACACTCCATCCATAGGTAAGTGCTATAAATGCTATATGTACCTAATATTAAAACGTAATGTACTAACTAGTTTCTAATTAACATTTTTATTTTCATTACGTTTCAGTAGACTTAATTATCACTAGAAATACCGACGGTAGCTTTACCTTAGGGAAAACAAAGCGCAGCAGTAGGTAGCTTTATTCTGGTTCGCGGCAAGTTCTCTGCCAATATTTTCCGTTCTTGTACACACAACGCAAAATCTGTCAGCCCATGTACCACGTTTACAGCCAATATGTTGGGCACCAAAAGCGTGAATTGAAATCATTTCGTCGCATCAAACGTTTATGCCATCCCCTTAAAAAGGAACAAATGAAATATGTATCCAGGACTTCATAATGATAATATTGTGGTTTAGTTGGTATTGCTAGTGCCGGTGGTTTTCATGGCAGAGAGGCATAACCATAATTCAGCAGTGTCGAATTTAGCAAACGAAATAATCCCGAGGTTGCACCCGTTGTTCAGAAACCACGTTTTATACTTATATGTAGTTTACCAGCATTCGTACCATAACAAGCATATACGCTTACCAAAAGCTGAGAGAGAAAACCAAATTAAATGTTACTCGTAGGTGTGGGTGGGTAATTTTGCTTCTAAAGGTTAAGAGTTTTTTTATCATTGTATTGCTTCCAGTTTTTAATTTGCGATGAACAAATAATGATGATGGAAGTACTTGCATATTTCAGAAATCCGATGTTTGCGTGCGAAGGCCCATGAAATGCCTAAGTAAATATTTAGTATGAAAAAATACTGAATTTGCGCACAAGAACTCAGCTGTCTTTGGTAAACAACAAAATGGTTCTCAAGGGTCCTACTTGGAAATACCTAACAACATGAATCCCGATCTATATAAAAATACGAAACCCCAACAATTATCGCTAACTTAACATTTTGTTATGTTAAGTTAGCGATAGAAATGAATTTATTAATGTGCTTCTTTGGTGAAAGATATTATAAATAAAACCGTCTAGCGTACTTACGTCGTAGGTACGTTGGTAACTACTTGTAAATTACATAATGTAAATTAAATAAAAAGTTTATCCACTTTGTAAATTGTTAACTGTGAATTTCATCCTATACAAATACGAGTATCTACTTATTAACATTCTAAGGCAGTTTTTTTATATTGAGAAGCCCTGTTGGAATGAAATTATTTTTAGGATAGTTATAAAAACCAAAAAAATACACTTTAGTATTATCATAACATATGAGACTGACTTGTTACACTGAAGCATGTGTGCAGGACAGACAGAGTTAATCGTGATATTCGGGACAGACATGGTGTGTAGTGATTTATATAGTGACAGTACATAGTCGATTTATAGAAATTTGTATCGAAATAGACAGTAAGAACATTACGTACATAATAGTTCATAGTTTACAGTACCTACTTTTGTAGTTCATAGAATACGTAATGTTTCCCGATCTAAAATCAACTATCTACCGATTCGTACAGTTTTAAACAGAATTGTAAGATTGCTTTTATTATTTAAATAAAGGCTTTCCAAGTGGGCGGGGCCAGAACATTCGAGACATAGGGGCGTGACCGGAATGTTCTAGAATATGGGCGCAACCTTTTGGTCGAATATTCTAGAATAAAATAGTGGGGATAGATTCTGGTATAAAAGCCGCGCAGGTTGCACGCAGCGGCATTCCAGTTCAGCATTCCAGTTCAGCATTCCAGTTCAGCATTCCAGTTCAGCATTCCAGTTCAGCATTCCAGTTCAGTTCCGAAGAACAAACAAATAAGAAAGAAGAAACAGTAAACTAAAGGAAAACAGTAAGAAAGGAAGCAACAGTGAATAGTAGTAAAACAGTACCCGCTCACTAGGAAAAAGTGTTTTAACAGTATAGTGCGTTTTATTGGTGTTAAGGCGACAATCCAGTGAATAGAATTCTGGTGTAACCGTCCGGAATATTGGTCCTTCGAACCGGATCTATCGTCGAGATGCCGTTAACGCGATCACAGAGCGGCCGAAAGCTTCCTGCTCGCCCGAACGTCGACGTTGCCGATATGAAGTCTACGAGTACTGCATATTGGATTTCGAGCACGCCGTCCATTGTCGAATCGGAGCAAACTACCACCACCCCCGCTGGTAGTTACGCCGTCGCGTCCCAAGGCGGACCCGCGCCGACCGCGGATGCCTCCGCCCCCACCCCCGTGGGTGGGTACGTAGTCGCGAATGCGCCGGCGCCGACCGCCGATGCGCCCACGTCCGCCGCGAGTACTCCCGCCGCCGGGAGTAAGTACGCCACCGGGGTGATGGCTCCTCGCCTCGACGAGAGGCTAGAGTATAGAGCCAGAAAGGCTATTGCCGACTCGAATAGCCTGTCCGCGTCGCCGAACCGTGCGAAAGGCACCCCCCTGCCCCCCGTGGGACAGGTCGAGGGAGCCAGCGCGCCCACCGCCGTGGCGCGCCCGCGAGTGATTGATGCCGACCGTCGCAGCCACAGAGCTTCGTCGCGAGGATCTACACGCGCAGTTCGGGTGGCTCAAGCAAGGGACGAATTGCTTAAGCTGAAGATACAGCAAGCGGAAAACAGACTGAAACTCGTCGAGGCGGAAGCTGAAATGGAATCCGACAATGAAACAGTGTTGTCCGACCGTGAAGGTCAACGTCGAGTTTCCGAATGGTTGGAAGAAACTCATCCATTAGTCGGTACAGAGCAACCGACTGAAGAGCATCGTCGTGGAGAGCACCTGCAGCCAGCACAGATGCAACAGAATGGGAGGCCAACGGGTCAACAGGACCCAACAGATACAGATTTCGCCCCCATAATACAGGAGGCTGCTGGTGTCCAACAACAGGCCAGTGGAGTACAACAGCATGCAGCGCATGTGGAACAACAGATTTCGCAGCTGAAGAAACAGATAGAAGAAATCCTTCAACAGGCAACGCACATTCAACAGCGTGCGACAGATGCACAGATCTTCACTGCACCACAGCAACAACAGTTAGCGCCGCAACCACTGGCACTGCTACCGCCGCCGTCGAACGCACAGTCTTCTCCACCGCAAGCGACGATGCAACCACAGATACAGCCACCGCCACAGCCAGCGGTACAGCCGGTACTACAGACTCATGTACCTCTACAGTCGCAACCGGTACTACAGAATAATGTACCTCTACAGTCGCAGCCGGTACAACAGCCACAGGCGTTTTTACAGACAGAACCGGTACTGCAACCTCAAGTGCGTCTACCCCTACAGTCACAGACGATTCTACAGCAACAGATACAGCAACAGACACAGCCAGCTGTGGAATCTAGGTCAGCGCCGATACAGCCTGACCATCAAATAGCGACGCACAGACAGCAACTGGACGTTTCGGAGTTAGCCTCAGCGATTGCTTTGGCAGCAAGAGCAGGGCAACAGCCGCGCATGTTCGCGGAACTACCGACATACTCCGGAGCCTACCAGGAGTGGCTATCATTCAGAGCCGCTTATTTGGAGACAGCATCTTCATATAGTGATGTGGAGAATTTGGTACGACTACGCAGGAGTCTCAGAGGGAGGGCAAGGGAAGCCGTTGAAACTCTTCTGATGTACAGCACCAGACCAGAAGAGATCATCCGAACGCTCGAGTCCCGCTTCGGGCGTCCAGACGCCATAGCCATGGCTGAACTAGACCGTCTACGATCCCTACCTCGCCCATCGGATACAGCGAGAGACATCTGCACGTTCGCTACCAAAGTCACCAACATCGTCACAACGCTGCGAGCCTTGGACAGAGCATATTATCTCTACAATCCAGAAGTAACCAAGGCCACCATAGAGAAGCTGACTCCGGCAATGAGATATAGATGGTTTGACTACGCCAACGAACAGAAGCAGGATGAGCCAGATTTGGTCAAGCTAGCGCGATTCCTGGAAAGAGAAGCTGAACGGTGCGCGCCCTTTGCACAGCCTGAAAGCATAGGGCAAATAGATACAGGATACCGTAAGCCTCAACAGAATAATAGAACCTACAGTATGAATACAGTATCCAGGAATCCGAAACCGAAATTTGAACAGAAGCCTGACCAATTCACCTGCGTAGCCTGTAACAAACCAGGACACAGCATAAAGGATTGCCGGAAATTTACAGAAACAGACTCTGACGGCAGATGGGACATAGCAAAATCACAGAATCTGTGCTTCAGGTGCTTACGCCGAAGAACGCAGAAGCATACCTGCCGTGGGAAAGCGTGTGATACAGAAGGGTGCACACGAAGGCATCATCCTCTTCTTCACTTCAAGACACAGGAAACAGAGAAGACAGAACCAGAAGTCATAACTTCTACGTGGGTACCAGAAGGGACACGCGCATATTTAAAGATCATCCCGCTGCGAGTATCAGGACCTCGAGGGTCAGTAGACACTCACGCCCTACTTGACGACGGATCTACGATCACGCTCGTCGACGAAGAAATAGCGCAGAAAGTAGGCGCAGAAGGTCCAGTCAAGCCGCTGAACATCGAAGTGATAGGGAAGAAGGAGATTGCTGCCAACGGGTCCAGGAGAGTAACTCTCACTCTCACTGGCATGGGACAGAACACAGGCAGGAAGATAGAGGCTCGAACCCTAAAAGGCCTGAAACTCTCGCTACAGCGTGTCTCCAACAAAGAAATAGAGGGATGTCCACACCTGTCTGACATCTCTAAACAGCTGATGTACCCGACCGCCGCACCGAAGATCCTCATCGGGCAGGATAATTGGCATTTACTGATGGCAACAGAAATTAGGAAGGGTCGACGCAACCAGCCAGTGGCATCGAAAACTCCACTGGGCTGGGTTTTTCATGGAGCACCGAAGCGTTCCCTTGGCTCACGCACATCAGTAAATCTTGTCTTCACTACAGAAGAGAAGATGGATGAAGAACTCAAACAGTACTCCGCTCTGGAATCATCAGCGAATAGTTTGAAACAGCCACAGTCACGCAACGATCCAGAGAAACGTGCTCTTGATTTGCCTGAGAAGCAAACAGTACAGTTACCAAGTGGGCAGCATGGAACAGGCCCACTATGGAGAAAACAAGAGCACAACCGAACAGAACCATTGGCGCGCCAACCAACGCCTTGCCGACAGTCTTTGGGCAAGATGAGTGAAGTAATAGTTTCCGAAACTTCAATACCGGCGGGAGCCCCATCGCCAGGGCTCTCCAACCAAAGTTGGAGGAATCGTGCTCGTCGCCGACGACAATTTGCCTCGCAACACAGGGCTGCGAGGGCTTGTCGTCATAGTGTATTTTGGCGAAGCAGCCCCAACAAATTGAAGACATCATGCTCATCGCCGACGGCAATTTGCCTCGCGACAAATGGCCGCGAGGGCTTGTCGTCACCTTATAGTTTGGGCCCAACTACGTCAACCCGTCAGTTAACATCCGCAACAAGGCAGGCGTACTCCGAAGAAGTAATTGATGGCCGCCAACGGAACCTGCTGTCCTTACCACGGAAAGAGCTGCGACGACTGCGTCGACGCACGGCGGGAGTGATGTGCAGGACAGACAGAGTTAATCGTGATATTCGGGACAGACATGGTGTGTAGTGATTTATATAGTGACAGTACATAGTCGATTTATAGAAATTTGTATCGAAATAGACAGTAAGAACATTACGTACATAATAGTTCATAGTTTACAGTACCTACTTTTGTAGTTCATAGAATACGTAATGTTTCCCGATCTAAAATCAACTATCTACCGATTCGTACAGTTTTAAACAGAATTGTAAGATTGCTTTTATTATTTAAATAAAGGCTTTCCAAGTGGGCGGGGCCAGAACATTCGAGACATAGGGGCGTGACCGGAATGTTCTAGAATATGGGCGCAACCTTTTGGTCGAATATTCTAGAATAAAATAGTGGGGATAGATTCTGGTATAAAAGCCGCGCAGGTTGCACGCAGCGGCATTCCAGTTCAGCATTCCAGTTCAGCATTCCAGTTCAGCATTCCAGTTCAGCATTCCAGTTCAGCATTCCAGTTCAGTTCCGAAGAACAAACAAATAAGAAAGAAGAAACAGTAAACTAAAGGAAAACAGTAAGAAAGGAAGCAACAGTGAATAGTAGTAAAACAGTACCCGCTCACTAGGAAAAAGTGTTTTAACAGTATAGTGCGTTTTATTGGTGTTAAGGCGACAATCCAGTGAATAGAATTCTGGTGTAACCGTCCGGAATAGCATGCTTTAATACCATTGCATTACTGCGCAGTCTTTCGGAGATCGCAGAAATAACTAACTTGTAAAGATCTCTTAAGGTCGCCGCTGACAACGGATCCATTTGGAGTGCTTCCATTAGCGATGCGAAACTACCAATAATTCTACTGCTGTCGATAGTTAGCTCGAAAATCATTCAAGATATCGATAGGACTATCGATAGTGAGTATCAATACTATCACTAGGTATTTTGATGTCCAGACAGATTTTGAAGGTCAACTATCGATATTCAGCCTATCGACAGAGACGACATGGCAGTCACCACCACAGTAGAAGGACCCGAACAAAATGGATTCGTTGTCACGTCACAAGTAACCTATAAATTGTTTAAAACTTTCGCTGTTTTCACTCATATTTATATAGTAAGACAATGTTCTAGTCACAACCGTTGCAGTCCGACCAAAACATCGACAACAGAAAATTAATATTTTTGCGTCATTAAGTCACATCTTCCTATATAAATATCTCTTAAACTGTTTTCTTAAAAGGTGTGCAAAACAACGCAGGACTATGGGGACTAGTAAGTCTAAAGAAACATATTCATACCAGTGTTGTAGTTCGGGCGAAATGTGTTTGATATAGATCCAACACCGCGACGAGGGAATTCATGATTCAAGAGCCGAGTAAACCTTTGCTTGCGCGGTCGTAAACCCCGACCTCTTAACTGAAAAAGTAACTTAGTACTAAGTTCTAAATATGAGCAAAAGATTCATAAATCGAAATATTGCTCTCGTTTTAAAAGTACTGTTGTTCTATCCCCAAGACGTCAAGTATTCTTTTTTGAACACTCGACCTATTGTTTTCTGTGACCCATCTCGTTGAATAAGACCCGGAGTTATTTTAATATTGAAGTGGACTTCAGACGTCTGTAAAGATTTGAGAGTTCTTTATACTTACGCCTCACGCTTGTACATGGCACTATTTTAAAAATTGTTATACCGCCGCTTCAACTTATCCAATTACGAGTTAAGCAGCAAACTACAGCACATTTTAGAATTCCTACGAACTAGAACTATTTTGATTTAACTTAATCCCTTTGAGCTCCTAACATTTCAGTTTTGCAATTACCTAATATGAAATCTGACTAATCCTGTGGCCCAACAGATAATTATGGAGCTTTAAATGGATTCACATTTCGTGTATAATTATTCATGGCAGATAACATCTCTCAACATTGAATTGAAAGTCAACGGAGAAATGTGTCGAGTGAGCGAGCGTCGACCAAAGCTCTCGGAACCCGTTGGACCGGTTCTTAAGCACACGTGCGCCAAGTTTCGTTGATGTCTACGAATAATTTCCTCTATTTTATGTACGCCCGGCAGTTAGTAGGCCACCGAAATATTTCGACTCGCCTATAGCCACGCCGGCATCATTTCGAGCCGTTGCGTCTGCGAGTCTAATTAACAAGTTACGTTTTTTTACAGCGCCTTCATATTTATAACGTTTTTTCCCGTAATTACGGTAGGAACTTATCGCCCTCTGTGAAGTGTTTTGTTGTATATTTAATGTACTGGGGACCTGTGCCGGTGTGCCACGCTAAACCTCGGTGAAAGAGTACTTATCATTAGTCGGATGAATTATTCGCAAATTAAGTTAAGTAACTTTGAGATGTCAATTATAAAATAAATTCATGGTTTTTGAGGAGAGGTTACAAACAAATATAGCGAAGTGAGTGAGAACTTTGCTTAGTTATAGCAGCTACGTAAATTATTATTCAAATGACGCTATATCTGCGTGACTATTACAGAGTCTTTACTACAATGGGTATTACAAGTAAGGTTTTGGAAATAGAAACGTATACATAGAAGAAACTAGATGGAACAGTACTTTCATCGTTCAGTTTCTGTTCAGCGGCGCGGCCCTATCCCTAGCATGAGTGACAGAAGGAGAACTTATATCGCAGTGCGAATCTATCTAACTAGTGTCATAAGAATGTGATGCATTGAGAGTCGCTTGTTAAATTCACTTCGATTCCTTTACCTACCTACCCTAAGCTGCCTATAGTCCATGCAGAACTGGTGCTTGCAGTTCCAAAGCCAATAAACATGATAATATCCTACTTATAATAAAAACACTATCACACGAAGAAGCGAGTAAACAATGTTATTATATGTCATAAAAAGTCATGCCATCTCGTCACCAAATTCAAAACTAATTGACTACTAATCCGCGAAGTTTGTGAATGATAATATTAAGTTTGTTGAAGATATTTGTACTTCAATAACTCACACATGGGTTGAATTTGCCTGTATGTAGTCTAAACTGAAGGTGAATATGCAATTCTCAAATTCTTCGTCCTCTCTTAATGCAGCCAGCTCCAGCGGCCTGAATTGACCTGTCAAATTTGGACCATAGTCAAAGCGTACCCCAATTTAAGAAATATAAAAAACGCCAGGAGGATGGCTTTAAAGGTTTTTGGTGTTTTTGTTACTATCCTGCACAAAAAGCTTACATTAAAAAACATAAAAACATTAAAGCTAATTAAACCAATTTTGTTTCATCCTACGTAGGTTAAGCGCTACTTATCAACAGTTAGCGAAGCATTGTCTTTTTGCACCGTGTTGAATCTTGTGTTGTGTCTTTACCGCTCTGAACAAAACAACAATCAATGTTTCATCCGATTCGTCGAAATAGATATCACAACATAAGTTTGAAGCTAGGTATGTCTCAATATTTCTGTGTATTCATAAGCTCTTCGATGAAATATCTTCAAGGTTGGCAGTGGGCGGAGTTGACGTGATAGGGCCCGCGCGGCATACTTCCACAGCTACCTACGGGGCTGCTATCCGTTATGATTTCCACGGAATCGTATCTGCAAGCATCCGGGTTTGTTTTCTTAGGATAGCAACGATGCTTTGTTTTGGTACATAGCACAACTTTGGCTAAAGTTCACCTAACTGCTGCGTTGAACTTTCCTTTATTGTGAAAATATTCGTATTGTTGTTGTCCCTCTTGCTTTGCCGATGGAGCATGGAAATATTAATAACCTAATTTTGCATACTAGGGACCTAGCACCAACCATGTTAATAGTTTATAAAATAAATATTTATGGCATTGAACTGGATCTATCTCTACATCTTTTAGACAATTTGGTAGCGAAACTTTAAGTGCCATTGCTAATTTTATTAGTTATACGTTATTAAATAGTTATGCAATTACGGACATAAGAGGAGGTATCGTCTTAGTTCCGGAGGATCCATTTACGTTGGCATCATAATTATTATTATGCATTACAATTACGAACTGTAATTGCTTAGTGGCGAAATGTACAACTGTGAGAGTTTTAAATCTATTACGTGGTTAAGTCGTCACTAAAAATAGGTAGATACAGAAAAAACTGTCATCTTTATCAGTTTCCCCTCCAACCGTCGTTTGTGGTGTCCCCAGTAGTAAGTAGGTAGCGTCTCAGCAGGCTGCGCACGCGACCTCGTGTCATTGACCGCTCCCCGCCGGCCTGCGCCCGCGCCGACTTTGCCGCCACCAATGGGTGTCACGGTAAGGAACTCTATAAACGGGTACATTTAAATTTTAGTTTTAAATTCAACTTCTGGTTTAATAACGTTAACAGTGCCTCATTAAACGTTACAAATATCTTATACCTTATTATACAGCTTCGAGAAACGGTCGAATCCCCAAGGACCTACATGGAATGAATTAAGTTGTAGCACCACTACAGTACGTAATACCTGTAATGCCAATAGAAGCTATTGGTATTTTGGCCAAACAGCAAAGTAATCGTGAATAATGAAGTACCTAAACTGTTTTTTTTACTTTTCTAGCAAACTCCTTAAGACTTTCTGAATCGTTTTGGGTAATAACGATCGCGCAATGTTTTGTTCAATTATACGTAACATCTTTAGCTATACCCGAAAGCTCTTGACTAGCAAAGTACCTAACATTTATAAGTAAGGAAAGTAATACAATTAAATATCATCAGAAAAGTGGACGCAAAACTAGTTCCGAAGCTCAACAAAATAAGTAGTAAAACAACTAGAGAGCTATTCGATCGGAAGAACTCTTCAAACGCGTTTTGACATCCTCGAGTGATGAGGTTTCAATTACTTAAGCTTTGTTTGCTTTTCCGGATAAAATTTCCATGAAATAACTTTGAATCAGTAACAGTCGACAGAAAACAATGGACTGTTTAATATAACTAGCCACTACCAGCAAAGCTATTAAAATGAATTAATTTTTTAAGCTGAGCTGTATGCTGTTAGCAGGAATACCATTTCTATAAAATCAAAATTCGCCTTCGAAACCCCAAAACGAAAGGAATTACTGCGATCGCACGAAATTTTAATTAGTTGCCAAAGTTTGAAAACCAGGACAGGATAGAAAAACCCTCCCGGAGTCTCCTTGGAAGGAATCCTTTTAAACTAGGACAAACCCGATCGGATGGCAGCCCTATGTTATGAATACAAAAGAAATGGTACTCAGTTTAAGAAAAGAAGGCTTCAGTTGCTATGTTATACACTTTCTAATTTTATAGTTCAATATTATATAGAAGCTGGTAAGTGGAGGTAGTTTTAAGTAACTTTCACCCGTCTTATTTCAGTTTTCGGAAAAATACCTAAGTATTTTACTTCACTCTCCAGCCCTCCAACTGTCCCGACAAAAATCACATTGAAACGGAGAAAGGCAAACATAAAAGGACAAAGTAAACAACGCCACTTTCGCGTTTATAATATTAGCTACGATATGAAGATCCCATGTCTAAATTCACTAGCAAACAAAAAATAATTAACTACATCCAACACCACCAGGAGTCTAGAGATATATAAATTGTATTTTTTTGTTAATATGGCGTCTAACCTATATGACATAAATTGTATTATATCGAACAAGAACCATTCACCGGTTGATAGATTAGCACGCACAAATAGACAATCTGTTATCCAAATCCGTATTTTCATTGCGTAGATTTTAGGAATGTACCTAGGGTTGCCAACCATACTTTATAATAACGTATCCTACTTTATTTTTGGTAATTATACTTTATACTTTTACATACAAATAAAGTATGCAAAAATACTTTATTGTCAACCTTTACTGTGGTGCGTAAAACAAAATACTCATTATGGGTACTTAACGATTCATAATTGCTGAACGAAATATTTAAAACGGATAATGGAAACAATTTTTAATTACTGAACGAAATGTTAGATGTCAGTTGTGACATTTGTCACAGATGTCTTTCATTATCGACGAAATTGTACAAAACTGGTCCGTTAGTTTTGTTTATAAGTGAAGAATGCATTTTAAAGTAAATATTAATGCTGAAAATGACGAGTAATTCTGATAGCGACACACCAGTGACTCCTAAAAAAGCTAAAATAACAAAAGTTTTACAAAAATATAAACCTGAGTGGGAAAAACAATACAACTGGCTAACAAGTGATCTTCAAAATAAAAGTAATGCAAAATGTATTATCTGCGGCGTGAATTATACAATCAGTTCAGCTGGCATTGGACAGGTATGAAAATTTCTATCTATAAGACTTAGAGAAATCCAAAGAAAAGTCACTAATGATGATCAAGAATTTTTAGTGAAAAGTACAGTAGAAAAATGGCAATATATACTTAAAAATGCATCTGATAGCTTACCAAATATAAAAAAAAATATTTTTTACCTACTCTCCGTTCCTGCAACTTCAGCTTTTACTGAAAGAGTTTTTTCTGTAATGAATCTGAAGTGGCGAGAAGAAAGAAATAGAGCATCAATAAATTTAATTAAAAACGAATTGTTTATCTATTTAAATTTAAATATTGATTGTCAAACAAGCTTTGTAACATTTAAAGATAACAAGAAATTGTTATCATGTGCTAAAAGCACACAAAAATACGTTTTTAAAGCAAACAAAACATAAAATTTGAAATATACTTTTTTTTCTTCCTAATACTTTATTTTTTTCCTATCCAAACCACTTTTATACGTTTTATTTGTCAAAAAAAGTTGGCAACCCTAAATGTACCTTTCTTTCTTATACCTATTTGTACGAGTATATTATTATAAGTTTTTCGTGAGACCTAGACATGGAATTCTTAGAAATCTATCTTCTTTTCGAGATTTGACATCTAAACATCCATTATACCAAGTTTCAGCAATATGTGTAGATACTTATTACGAACTTATGAATTCCATCACGACATAAACCTTGAACATAGCAGCCCTTTCTACCTTGCCGTTGTCGTTTTATTGCTCATATGTTTAGATTAAAGTAGTCTCATCTCATGATGTTTATTTGTATTCCACCTATGCTATAGGACAAATGATAAGTAAGCATTCTTATAGTGACGAGAGGGCCTACATAATCAAACAGCAAACATACTTTCATTATCACAACTGTAACAATTGTTACCTTCGTTCCTCGTGACTATATTATTATGTAACTGTACTAATTATCACAGTGTCCAGAACATAATTAAGAGGGATTAGACGGAAACTTGATTACAATTTATGTTGATCTTGGTAATTACTACTTACTTTTATATTTATTTTATATGGATATTTTAGATGTTTGTAGAAAATAATAAACATGGTTCATGAAAGTTATTTGGGAGCTTATCTGATGACATCGAACAAATCAGGATTACCTGGATTAGGATTATGTTTACTGTCTCATCGTCTTATCAAGTCTAGTATTTAGAGAACAATGGGTACTAATTACTCAAGTTGTACTACGGAATATATATAATTTATCAAGCCTGTACTATTGCCAAACTACAAAATTTAAGGTCAGTGAACTGCAAAACGGAAACGTTTGTTTGTATTGGCTTGCAGACAATTTCATTTCTAGAAAAGTTAAATCTCTCCATTTTCTTTATTAAAATCCAAACCTGAAATAAGAGTGGTTAAATATTTCTTACTTAGTTTAAAATATATCTACATATAAATGCAGATACGATAACGTAACAATTTTTAAGTTATTGCATTGTTCTTTGCTGGCATTTCTGGCCTGGTTTTTAGCTTATCCTCCTTAGCAATGACAAATGGTATTGGATTGCCATGCCATGTGAAAAATGATTATATTATTTAAATTTTGAAACAAAATTATCGTAGCTTTAGGGCCAGTGTGTAAAGAATAATGCTGCATTCGGACTATGCTGCCAAAATTTTAATTTGAATTGGTTGTCTGATGCAGTCTACGTATTAAATAACCCCTCCCCTTTTAACGACAGTCGGGGTAAAAAGAATTTTGTAAATGTTTCGAAAATAGTTAAAAGACGTTTAAACTCAATCATTTTGATTGCGTCTTGATCTCAAGCTCAAATACGGAAATTGCTAGTAAGCTTAGCAGAGAAGGTGAAAGATCTCCGGGAGGTGTGAATAACCAACAGCTGTGCTGGGTACTTACATTCGACCCGAAAAATTGCTTCGCTAACACATATTACAGAATACCGGTGAAGCGTGGATGAAGAAATGCGATAAGTTATTTCGTATTTACGATTATTTTTTATTAGAAATTCTAATTCGTTAACAGGAAACAAAGGTTTTTAATTGGATTTTTCCCAAAGAGCTTTATGCGGATTGGATTCATAAATTTGCTAAATTGATTTCTTAATGTTCTCCGCAAAATAAATTGGCCGACTATAGCTGCGTAATTTTCTTTTTGACTTTAGACTCGCTTTTTTGCCCAATTAAGGCAGGCAGAGGAACTTAATCTATTAAGACCGTATAACCATGTCTTGTGTGAAAAATCTTTAGGCCGAAGCCACATCTTTTGTATTGACGTAGCTATGATGATGAATGAATTTGATTATAATAATAAATGATGACATTTAAATGCTGAATGTTACACATTTCAATGTCTGTTAGAGGCTGTTCAAGATAACTCAGACATTGCTGACGAAAGACTTAGCATCTCAGTCGTAATAAGACGCTTATTACAAATCGGTGTGCTATGTCTAATTCGATTTAATATTACTTTCCCACGCAGATTTTGCGTCCCGCTAACGTTTTTAAAGAAAAATACACCAATTCAACTCCAAGAACAACACTGTAACCAATTTTTAGGACAATAATACAATACCAGTGAACCACACGCGTTTGGCGCCAAACGGTCTCCACCCTTCAGACCCGCGTCGAAAATGTTTCTTTAGTTTTCAAACTTATGCCAAGTGTGAGCCAGACTGGCGCGTTATGTGGTGTACGGAAGCATTCACTGCAAGAGTCCTACTTGCACTGGGTCGGTTTTTTCCCCCGTCAGAATCCGGGTTTAATAATATATCAAGTTCATATCATATCATTTATTGACTTAATCAAACATTGTCAAAATAATTAGAATAAAAGCTAATAAAGACTGGCAATTTTGAAACATAGACCTTTAAAATCGAATATTAAAGTATGAGCTGGATTACACGTACCTTTGAGAGATCCTGAAACCATGATAAGCTTAGGCACGGTAACGTCCTCGGCTACGAGTAAATAGGTACGTAATATGCGTAATCCACATTAATTAGTTTGTGGATCCAGGTTATATTCTAATGAATAATGAAGCTCATATTATTTTCTAGATGATATAGTCTGTTATTGTTTTCCTAAGAAGTGTGGCAGTTCAAACTTGGAGCAACGAATTACTTTCGTTTTCCTGCTTCGAACCGTTCTCATATTCGACATGACATGATTGTTTGTTTTGTCTCAAGAAATTTACATGCATATGTTTACTAAGCTGTCCCGCGAGACTTTTCCTTGATATCTTGTCTCAATTGTCTCAATCACTTAATTTTGCCATTTTACTGTACAACTCGTTATCTAAGAACGCTTATTAAACGTTGGCTGAATTCTGAGTCCTGTAATGGGAAATAAACAAACTCGCTTTCATAATTAATTAGAGCCTAAATGCAGCACAAAAACACCAATATCATTCTGCCACGCCGTCGAAACCAATGATTATCTTTTGCACACTTCGTTATTTTTAATTAAAGCTAAGTCAATACAACTTTCTTTCTCCTTTGCTTCAGCGGTTTGTTGGGCGCGGGCGGAGGACGAAGGGCATGACGCTCGTGAAGGTGACGACGTGACGCTTCGCTGCCGCTTCGCGCTCGAGCCGCTCGCCGGGGAGTCCCTCACCTACTACTGGGTCCGCAGCACAGCCAGCGGGCACGACAATGTCGCCATCGGGAACATACCGCTCGAGACTAACTACCAGTAAGTAACGTCTTTTATATCAGGCTTCCGTATCCTAAACGGAACGCTATTTTTAACCTGGCCCGTTGTTTGATCCGTAGCTAACTCAACTAATAGTGCATAATCTGTCAGTCTATTGACTTATTGATTACGTGGGCGTGATTACCGTGGTGGTCGCCAACTATTCGATAACTATACTATGGATCAGACAACGGGCCACTAAATGTATTCTAGATACTTACATGTATATAGCTGTCTTTACATAGCAATCGCTGCCCATCTTATTTATGATAAAATGCATCTTCGTCTAGGCCTGTTTTGGCTGGGCTGTATCAGCTGTATGTAATTAATCTTTGTTGCTGTATGCGTCCTTCTTGTCTCAGCCATCTCCGTTTTGACAAGTAACAACCTCATTAAACGACAACCCCATACTTGTAATTCGACTATCCGCTCTTGCCGATTGGATTCACCTCCATAATAATATTATATCGTTATTTAAATCTCACAATGTGCCATCAGCATAAGTAAGTTCTCGAAAATTGCGACGGCGTCGTCCTTAACGACAGGACGTATCTGTCCTAGTTATTTTTAAACTTTCGTCTTTAGCTGACACACCTATAGGTCTTTACGAGACATTGGTTCTAAATTTAGACAAACGATGCTTCAACCCATTTCCACCAAGATACATGGGCCATGGTCACGGGTAGAAGACTCGTTTAGTATAGTCGTGCGTGTCTGGGCCTACTAATAATACCTTGTCAACTATTAAGTGGCTAAAGAACTCAAGCTCAGGCCTGGTTATGCGGTCACACATGCCATCCATGCGGAACAGTACAATTGCCAGCTGGCTGCTCGTCTGTGAGTAACTGTTGTTAGACGGTTCGGTTATGTTTAATGATGGGCCGATGTCAATTTTCCTGTTGCTGGCCAAATTTCCACTGAAATTGCGTGAAATTTACATATATGCCCATCAAGGTTTCCATCTTAAGCAAAAATGCGGGAAACGTCGTAGTAATATTTTCAGAGGTTTTCCGAAACTAGCATTATAAGTTGAGAAAGCCCCTCGTAGCCTTACGCCAATTTTCGTTGCTATGGCAACAGCGTGGCGAAGTTGCATAAGATCCATGACATCGCGTGACTTACTTTAGTAACGTTTCCTAAACGTTCAGACATCTCTGTAGTGTAGTTACTATCTTAAAACTTTCGTTTACTATCTTCCAGTCTAAAATTCCAAATATGGCTGGCATTATGAATCCTGTGATAAAGAAATCAGCTACGCCGTGATCAGGGCAATAGAATCACTGCCTTAATCTATGAATAAGCAGTATACTGCTTAAAGTTCCGCGTATTTTGTTTAATATACATATTTTAGCGATTTGTGGTATGCGAATTTGTTAGTAGATACAGTTAACGGTAGTTCGTAAAGTTACATAAAACCACCCCTTGCCTGAAGCTGGAATGCAGCACGAACTATTGTTTGTGCGCCCCAAATTGTTGAACCTGTGGCGTGGATTATCTCCACCGCCACTATATATTAATTAAAGGTAATAATTTCTGATTTCCTACATTTTCTATATTTTCCTATGTATTTACATCAACAGTGTCTTCTGTGATGAAGCGATGCATAATATTAAATTTGATAACTAAGTTATGTTATGACTTCAAAGACGTGAATGATTAGTTTCTTTCAATATGTCTGAGCCTCGCAATAGTTTTCAGTTTAGAGTTATGATAAGTAGAATAATTGGTTAACGTATCTGAAAATTATCTGATCTAGACACAGCTGACACTTTACAAGGATTTTTACATACATTCTACCAATTATTGTTATTATGTCTAACATGGGTTAGGCCTACCCTACTAATACCAAGAAATTGCTTTACCACCGTAATGTTTATTGTCACCATTATAAAGCTCGTGATACAAGTCTAAATCTCTAGCAGGTGAAAGGTGACGATCAGCCCTCAAAGAAAATCAAGGCGTACAAACTGTTGCCTGAAATGATTTCAATAGTAAAGCACTTATCTCCTCGACTATACGTGTAACAGCCGGACTATAACACAAATTAACGACAGTTATAGTCCGAAACTGTAGTCGTAGGAAATAACATCAAATAATCGCTTATAGTTTCTAAATCCCATTAATAACTTCAAAGTACCACATAGAAAACTTCGTATGTCACTAGCATAGTAAACAGCAAAATATGGGAATTAAGGGCAGAGCTTTAATCCAGCGTTTAATTTTCAGAATCACGTACGCTCCTTCCGAGGGGCGGTACGACCTGTTGGTCGCCAACGTGTCGTACGACCGCGACAACGGTCGCTTTGAGTGTCGCGTTAAGGCGGGCGGCTCGGGGCGGACTCTACACTCGCAGGTAAGCTAAGTCATACTACATATCAAACCATATCTAACGATAACACTATGACCCAGTCGACAAATATGTTTGTTGGTTAGTATGGTTAGGGCGATCGAGCTGCCGGCAATAAGGAATTTCGTACAATCACTGCTCACTACTGGCCTCTGTCGCTCGCGCACAAAAGTGTTTGTTCGTCGCTAACTTAAATATCCTTGATAAGACGCTCATGGAATTTGGTAAACAAGTAGTTGTTCAGTTTAATACAATATTTAAGTTCTGACGAGGTCCGAACATGTCCAAAAGAAAACGACTGCGAAACTTTTAATGGGATTGTGCTTACAATATCCACAGCTCTTATGTGTTTGGTCCCTGTCACTTTTGAGCAGTAATTTGTATTATAAAAATGCCGGACATTTTAGAAGTTGGTTAAGATCAATTTCACTTTAAGTATGTTAGGAAATGTTTGTTAATTGACTTTCTAAACACGTGATATTCCACAGGGGCATGCGCTAGTGGTGTTGACGCACCCTCGAGCGCCGCTACTGTCGCCCGGCGCACGCGCCGAAGCGCAAGAAGGTCGAGAGATCAAGCTGGCCTGTTCCAGCTCTGGAGGATCTCCGGAACCCGATATCAAGTAAATATCTTTAAATAAAGACCAATTACGTATACATATATGAATATTCAACTAGCATAACTCCATACGTCATTCAAATAATGACCTAATACCAATTAGAAACAATACTTCATCCCCTCCATTCATATTTTTATGCTGACCGCGTGGAGAGGAATGAATTTTATCGACATTTCTATTAGTTTCTGTTTTTTTTTTTTAATTATTTAACATTCAAATTATTTTTTAAAGAAAATTTAGGGTAACAGCAGGACTCGACCCTGCAACCTCAGCCAGCATTTCGTGCCTAATTCATATGATATCTAGAAAAATAAAACAGTGCGGTTAGGCGCCACAGCGTGAGAAAATTTTATACTTAGGTATAGTCGACCAAGTAATTGCTTGACCACTTTTGAACCTTATCCCTTTGTAATACGGTCGAAAAGTGGTCAAGCAATTTCTTGGTCGACTATACCTATATTTAGGCAAAATAATAAGACTTCCGATTTCATTATTTTTGATGAAATGGATACCAACACCAACTATCCACAAAAAATATTTTAATATAAGTAATGTTATTAACAAAATGCGTGGGTTTTTTTGTGTGGCGTATTGACTACCTATTACCGTTTTAGCTTGTAGCTTCGTGAAATAGTTCCCAGTGAATCCGATCCGGAAATTCTAATTCGTTCCGATGGTGAATAATTGAGTTGAATAACTCGTAACCCGGAACGTTTTCCTTAACCAATTGTTAATTTTATGATGTAATAATCGCTAGTACTTCCAACTTAAAACCGTACTTACGACTGAACTTTGGTTAGGGAATACCTAATTCACTAAGTAATAAAATGCCAGTGAGACCTGTCACGTCATTCATTATGGGGTTCGAAGGAGGTTTCCGTTGAACGAAAGAGATGCAGTAAAAGTCGTCAGTTTCCCGTCATTCTGGGCTGAGGTGTCTGAATTCGGTGCAGGGCGATGAGTGGCCATTCTGTTCGTATACAGGGCTTGATCGAATGGAAAAAACATAACAGCGCGCTACCTTCTAACCAAAAGTGACAGATTCTTAACCAAAATCACAGAAAAGTGACAGAAGCTGTTTCACTTATTAATTACTTACCATGTGTTTTTCATAAAGTCGAGTAGGTAATGGGTTATTATTATTATATTATACGTGGCCGTGTCTAAAAAAAACATTCGAAGCTTACCACTTTACGCGCCAACTAAATACAACAAACACTTCACTGGCTTTTCAAAAAAAAGATTGTTTGTGATCTAAACTGGGCAATGTCATCTGTAGAAATCCAGCAAAGTTGAGCGGATTAGCAATGCGATTGCAAAATTGAAGATACGAGTATTCGGTAACAAAGTGTAAAGTTAAGGCAGTATTTAAATGTGATTTAAGTTTAGCTTATAACGGATTTTCTACAGACGAAAATGCCCGACTGTCCGGCCAACGCTCGAATATTAAATATTTAGTCGACCTCATTAAGACACAAGCATGTTACATACAAGGATGTGTGTTAAATTGAAAACTTCGTATGTTTAATTTTAACTAGTGTTGTTTCCGCTCCCTGTGGAATTTTGCCTGATCCCACCAACGAGTTATAAGTTTTCAGATACTACCAACCTGAAGCAACGACGCAGTTGT
Source organism: Ditula angustiorana (assembly GCA_963691745.1). Lineage (NCBI taxonomy): Eukaryota > Metazoa > Arthropoda > Insecta > Lepidoptera > Tortricidae > Ditula > Ditula angustiorana. The sequence continues at coordinate 4,612,806 of OY829481.1, read as the reverse complement.
GCTTTCGGTGGTTACTTTAATCCTGGATGTTGGTAACTTGAGTTTATCTCTTGTTATACTCGTATTAGTCGTGAAATAAATAAATAACGCTAGTTTCTACTAGTCATTCCTTTACTTGTATTTTTATACCAAATTGGTGAAAACAGGCTGTGGCTCACCTGTAGTCCTAACATGACGGCCCAGGTTTTACTGATCCCCCTCTGCGTCTTTGTCTAACTAGTGTCATAAGAAAGGGGTATATAGATAAAATAAACTTAGCCGGTCATGTTAAAACCACTGAACGTATCCAATCCAATGTCGTTGCCATTGCCAGCTTGCAGGCGCTTGCATTTCGTTGCTTGCATTGCAACGACGACAGATAAAAATAAGAGTTACACATTTCTAAAACCAGATTGAGTCACTTACGTGAAGTTATGGCTAAGAGTATAGTTGGAGAAAAAGGCCCTGAGTCCCTAACTGTAAATATAAGGGCCAGGCCACTGCACTGCGGTGCGACGACGCATCGCAGAGACGACGGCGCACCGCAACACGATGCCATGTGAAATTATATACAAAATTCCACGATGTGTTGTACAACTTCGTAGATTTTTACGGTGCGGCTTCGCAACGTAGAACCTTTGGCCAAATCAAAACGAACTTTCTTTTAATGGAAACATCTTTGAACTTGATCTACGTCGATATCCGATTTCTAGGCCGAACAAAGAAGCAGGCTTAGCAACAGTACTTTTCGGATATTTGTTAATGATCCCTTACCTTCATCAGTCTTGATCTAACTATAGGTATGGATTTCTAAATCACACCTGTCAATCTTGCAATCGAATCGACCCTTAAAAGCAAAGAGATTACATCAGTATGGAGAAAAGTTTTAAGCATAACGTTATCCTGTGGTCAATATAGTCATTACTTTAGTGAACTACAAGATTTTTTTCGGTCAAAGGTTTTACGAACTAGTATTTTTTGCGGTTCACCTGAATTGACATGACCCCCACCGCCCTTGAGAACCAGCTGGCTCAAGAGAATCGCTGATTCGTTGCTCGCCTTTGTATGTGGACCTCTGAATCTCTCACTCACCGTACGAAACGAAGCCACCTACTACTTCCCACCAGTATTCAGTGAAAATGGTGCTGCCTCGGTCGAGCTGGTCTATTCGTGGCTACAATGTGCTTCTACCACTGTAGGCAACGCAATGACAGTTGAAGTCACGCACACTGCTGCATGTCTTATGTGTACCAGAGAGTTTTGTTCGAATTTTATTTTTTTTGTTTTATGGTGTGTGGCGCTGTGTAGTCGCTCGATCGGTCGGTCGGTCTCTCATTGCGTTACCTTTACTAAGTGTTATTTGAATGACAGTATAGTGATCTGAGTACATTGACATTCGGCGACAGCCGCCTTGGTAGCGTCTGCTACTTTCTTACTTGAATTAACGACTGATCACGTGTCGGATGACTTGTCAAGGTAGGCAGAAAGTAGGGTTTTCTCAAGCTTTGATATACATATGTACGAGTAAATGAAAAAGTTTGCAGTCTTCTATAAAACAGCTTCTATTTGTTTGGCAATATTCTTATAAGATAATAAAATAAAATACAAAAGTAACAAAATTTATTCTCTTTACGCTGTCTTTAATAGGGAAAACCAAAGTTTAAAAGGCTACATTCTTTTTATTTTGAGAGTGTACGGTTTATTAAAATATAAACGGCGTACAAAGAAGGTAACAGATAAAAAACGGGACCTAAATGGGGCGATAAAATTTATGGAGGCAGTGACTCGGATTCAATTAGAGTTGGAAGAAGGCGAGTACGGCGGCCGGCGGGTAATGAATGCCGCCGATACTTTCCTGGCCGGGCTCAATTAGGGACCAGCCCGCGACCATGTCAACAACCTTCGAAAGCCTCTCAAAGAAACTGGATTATTGTTTCAGACAATATTTTTATGAAGTTTTTTTCGCTCAAGTTTCACTGTAAGCAGGCACCTTAAGTAAGAACGCTTGATCGTGATCAAATTCTGTCTAATATAAGGTCCCAGTCATTGACAGTGAACCAATAATTGACGAGAAGATATGTCACATGTGAGTAAAAACGAGAGACTCTGATGTCAGGAGAATGTAGTATGATATGTGTGTGTATGAGACGAGACTACTTTCCGTGTGATTTTCAATAAGGAGTATTTGTCTTGTCTTGCCAACTACTGGTAAAAATAATGTCCTACGTGTGTCAAGTGCTGGTACAGTTAGCTTTATAGTAATTTGTTAACGGTACGTTAAATAGCTATTTGTTTACACTTCTAAAAATACCGCCGACAGATCGCCAAAAAAACAATAAAACTGGAATTGCGCCTTATTTTTTCACCCTATCCGGCAAAGCTGTTTATTTTGTTCATGCACCGACGTAAACAAGGTGGATGGGCCCTAGCATCGAAAATTCGTGTTATTTTCTTTATATTAAAGACGTCTTGAATTGAATGACAAACTGTAGGCGTCTCTTTTCTCATACTGTTATTGGCATTGGAAGAGTAGGCAGTGAAAGATGTCCCGCGTACACAATTTTAGCTTGATACATTTCGGAGCCGTCACAGTATAGGAAGGGCCCATCTAGAGTGTTTTATATCTACGTGTTCATGTATCTTATTTGTTTTATGGACCTTACAAACTCGCGCGTGAATTGCGCACGGGCGGGTCGTGCAGGAAGAAACTTGGGTACGATGGCTCCTTAACCTGTTCGCGCGTGAGTGTAGAGCCCATTTGGCAAGACGTTATGGAAAGAAACGTTATTTTATACTAATGCAAAACAATAAATTTTATTGTAAAGAAATAACATACAAACCGCTGATTTTAGCGATGTTGATACTCGTAAATTATGAAATGGTATAATAATATTATAAAAGAGGTAGGTATAACAGCAAACGTAAATCTGAACAGGGAAAATTCTCGAGGAACATAAACCTATGTATGTACTTACTATAAAGACTTCAATTCATGAGTTCGCAGCCTTAACTTTAGACTGAATAAACAACTTTTTAAGTAGCTGTAAATTTCCTTTTAAGTACTCGGATAGTATAACTTCTAAAAAAACTCCGCACCGCTATGCCACTTATTAACTCCTGTAAATTTTAATACTACATTATTTATAATCAGTAGTCTAGTTTATATTCTCATAAATATTCCCTCATAATCCCACAACTGCGCTGTGTTACTACATAACTGCCCCTTATAAATTTACCTACCTGTGTGTGCTATAAAGGCTCTATTGTAGCTGCACAGAAGTGATCACTTCTATACAGCTTATGTAGCGCTTAGTGTGCTACTTGGGCAATAAAAATCGTATCATTTCTTAGTGTAGCAAATTAAAGTGAGTTGCTGGAATTTAGTAGACTCCCATTAATCATAGCGTGCATCAAATGCAGGCATCGTAGCTTCATAAAATCAATAAGTATGTACTTAATCTTAATAAATCCGCAATAAACTTAAAACACGATAAATGTACCTCTTGTAGAATCGTAACTAGTAGCTCGAAAAACTGAGCCGCAGGTCTGATTCTCGCTCTGTATTCCTTGTAATTGTAAACCAATTATGCTGAAAATGGAAACATATTTTTAGTAAACATGGTTTTTAATTAACTTTTTTAATGGAAGTACGATGTACCTACTCGTAACTTTAATTCTGCACATTTCATATTCCAAAATCACGTTGCTTTTGTTTGGTTTTCTTTGTCTAAAGCCCGTAGCCGAAAAATATAGTTCTGTGTCAGATACAATGTGTATTATATTATATCGTAATAAGGTCGTTAATTGGCGACGGCAACAGCACGGCATGACTGCACTGCGGCATTTGTAAGCGGAGCTTGCGCTACGCGAGCTAGTAGATCACAGCCTAACACTACGCGCTTAAAATATTCACAAAACTTTATACTAGCACCATTTTACGCTGGAACCTAGAATTGAAATTGCTTTCGCAGTCCAAATCTGCGAAATCAGTTTCAGTACCCATTTAAAGTTACCTATGCGTGGTGAATTCTGCGACGGCTTACATTTTAGTTTTAAATTAGTTATCAGAGTTCCATGTTGAGATTGTTCGTGAATAAGATAACGTACTTACGTTTATTTGAGTTAGTATAGGAGCTAGACTTACGCACACGTAATTCTAACTAATTTAAAATATTCAAACACTAGTTCAACAACAATTTAATGTAGCTGATGTCCCTAGCGGGGATGGTTTGGGATCTGGGAGTGCTTTTGATAACAAACCGTTTTTTCAGTAAGTCTTCCGCTTACGAGTCTACGCCCCGTAGGGAGCTACTGCTTTTGAATTACTTAATTATGATTGACGTCATATCAGATCTATAGTAACTCAAGACCACGTGCAAACTGACTATACTAAGTCTTCAATGATAAGTCACAAACCGGGTCAAAATCGCAGTAGAGTAATAGTGGTTTTCTGTGGTCAAAAGTTAACGAATTGGGGTAAATAAGAATTTATATTTTCTTTGAATGGGGCAAAACTAGGCCAGGTGCCATAGATGGATGTAGACTAGACTAAACAAAATCGCCTAAATATAGACCCTTAACTGTCGTCCACGGGGAGGACACTTGAGAACCAAATACTAATTTTGACCCAAACAGCACGAATATCGTGCTTGGAAGAAGGCGCTCGGGCGTCCCTCGAGCCCCTTTTGGTGAGGTATGTCATTTTCTACTTTTGTTATATTATAAGTACCTTAGTCATGGTCGGTTCGGTAGCAACTCAAGTTCTTGGTAGGCTATTTTCTCCCTTTGCCGTATTCTCAGTAGGTCATACTCGTAGTAATAGTAAGTCATGTTCCCGGTAAGTTATTTTCTACGTCCGGCATATTCGCGTTAAATCCTGCACATAGCAAGTCTATAATTACGTTCTAACTCTTACACTCTCTTACAATATTAATACTAGCAATATCTATGGGTACTTTTGGTTTTTTTTAAAAATTCTAACTGGTGACTAAGAGGCCATTTACACGGTACGAATTTTAGTATACGAGTTACATTGCATTGCGGGGTTTGATCGACCGGCCGATATTACATACCTCGGTAGCAGACTACGTAATGCTACTTGCATGCGAGAGCTCACTCCGTGCCAATGGCCCTTAGGAGTAGCGTAGTCAAAGAATAAATAATAGTACTAACGTACAGAAACTTCTCTTTTTCGACCACCATTAAACGAATTCCAACTTTATGATCAGGCACAAAAAGTTCGTATTACTTCATAAACATTCGCCAGGCGGCATGTGTCAAAAGGAAGGCGCCGCCCGCGCCCGCCTTCCACCCGCAAGGGCTGCTTACTATAATACTATCTCATGCGACACAGAGTGAGCGGGCGCGCGCAACCTACTGTGATTAACCTATGCCATAGGTGATGCGGCGAGCGCACCTACAGTGCGGAGTGGAACCCCCCTGGCGTAGTCTCTGCAATAGTGTTTCATTGATGCTTTGTCCACAGATGGTACCGGCACGGTTCGACGTACCCCCTCGAGGCGGCGCTGACGCACGGGCGCACGCGCGCCGAGCCGACGGTGGCGACGCTCACGCTCACGCCGACGAGGGACGACGACGCTGCGCTCTTCCGCTGCGTCGTCTGGAACCGCGCTATGCCCGAGGGCGAGCAGCTCGACGCTAATGTCGAACTCAGCGTCAACTGTGAGTACTATCACTCCTTACTGTACAGTACACGAAAGGGGATATTGCACATCGGCTAGTTTCGGATTTGTATTTATTCACCCGAGTGCGACAGAGACGACGCTATACGAAGCCGAACTAGCCGAAGTGCAATATTTACTGCCGGGTACTGTACTTTTACTAATGGTAAAAGATTTTGTCCAAAATCTATGCAACACAGGTTTAAGTAAAATTTTGCAATGGAATATTCAAAATGAAACTTTACTCCCATCCTATTGATTATTTCAAAAATATACCTATACTGCTAATATATTTTATAGGAAATTGATACGAAAATTTTGAAATAGCCTACTCGCCTACTTACTACGGATCTAAATATTTCAGTTACATTACACGGCATCCTTTGAAACTTTTCAGCTTTTCATTTTAAAAGAATATAAGTTACGTCGTTCGTCTATACTTTATTCCATTGGGAATTCTGCAAAATATAAGTAAGTACTTACTAAACAGATTTCGCCAAAGTTGGAGAAGTTAAGTCGGTACTTTGACGTGACAAATAAACTAAATAACACACTCTTTAAAATACATTAATGCATAATTAGTAAAGATGAGTCTAGCTCTAATTTCTTCAAGTTAGAATTATAGATTACATTATATTATGAATTATTTTTTTTAACTCTTGATTAAAATATCTGTTTAGCCCAACATCACTCCTCTGTTTTAGACTGAATCCTTAAAAATAAAACAGGAACATTTAAATGTCGAGATTGACTTGGGAATGTCAAATGGTCCAACAATTTCCTCGGTCCATAAATTTTCTTTTTTCTAATGAAACGGCTGCAAGAATCCATTCGTTTTCTCGGTTGCTAGGGAAAATATGGTATTTTGGACAACGTAATTAAAAGTCGTCTGTTGACGAAACCGTACAATGGGTCACTTTAACAAAAAGCCTGATCAGGCCTTCCCAGTGGTATGCGCGTGCAAGCTTTAAGAAGATAGCATATCACTTCACTTCGAAATCATATGAAATTATTTTTCCCTAAACATTGGAGTCTGCTCCAATTGTTGCAATTATACGTGCCCACAGAATCCATTTAAGATTTGCGTTGGACACGTAAAGTACGCGAGTTTGTGTCGGACCATTTAGGGCACTATTGCACCGGGGGACACCACAATCGCGCTACCAACGAAATGAATACTTTTTGGCAGCACGACCGTAGTGTCCCTAGTCCGATGGGGCCCAGCGAACATGAACATCATGTTATACAATCAACCAACTTGATTCATAGGCCGCTGTAGAACTTTTTTACAATGAATGTCACAATGTCTTCTCGATGAATGTCATAATATTCCAACGATGACACATTGCGACAACGTTCCACAGTGGCCTATGAATCCATTTGGTTGTCTGTACTTACCTAAGTAGGCTACTTAGTGGAATATAACACAGCTGTCTAAGTAACACACTGTAGAATAGGACGGGACGTGAACATAAATAAACGAATGTACCTATTGTTTCGAGAACGCATTCAGGAAATGTTTATAAATGTGTTTTAATACCCTCATTTATATTATTGATACCATCCCAAATAAAATAACAAATACACTCCATATGCTACAAAAAAATGGATTCAAGTCAGGAAAAAGATTTACACAACATGTTATATTTATTATTCTCATTATTATCACCGTCTGTATTTATGGTAAATCTTTTTCGAGACCGGAATCGCGAATATGCTTATTACTACATACACACATACGAAAAAAATACAACAAATCGGTAGCGAGAACGAAATTACGAGATCAATGCACTTCGTAAAGTATTCTAAATAAAGCAAAACCAGACTTCGATTTTATCCTTTAGTACCGTTTGGTAACCCAAATTTCGTAACCAGCTAAAGAATATTTCCGATTTGTAGCCGGTTACGAAATTTTGGTTGCCATACGGTACTAAAGGAGTTTCATTTGTTTCTTTAACAAGATGGTGGCGACAAAATCGGAAATTAGGTCGCATGTTTGTTCACGGGTTCCATCCGACTAATCTTATTACCTGTTGCATTTCATTGTCTTCTTGCTCGTGTGAGATTAACTCGCATCGCGTTCGCGGCTATCGGTATTGTTAACCATAAACAGCCAACACAAGGAAATAGTTTAATAGAGGTTTTTTATGCAAGCAAACGAACATGCATTTCATCCAATCTTGATTGAGAGTGATCACTAGTGATTTAGCAGAATTTTGATGTTTAGTTCAGCAGTATATTCTAGTAGCGAAACCTAACCTAACCTATGTGAACAGAATATTTTTGCTACTGATCAAAAATAATTTCTGGTTACCGAAAATTTAATGATTCGCCAATCATGGATTTGAATATTTAAAAAAAAACAAGCTGAGGAAGACAACATAGTTATGCAATAAATTTTTTTCAAAGGTTTTGAAAAACCTCTGGAATATATCTAATAGGTAAAAGAAATATATTATATCCTCATCTTAAAAAAAAACTAGTGGGATTTAATGTTTTAGAGATTTTGTTTACATTGCATTAATTTCCTATGTAACTTACATAATATGACATAATCTAATATATTCTTATTAAAAAAAATAGTAAATAAACGAACGTTTCTCTAACATGATAATTTTCGTTTGAAGCTTCTTATATATATTTTTTATTATTATTATTTTGTTCATTATATTTATTCAAAACAATAATAATATTTAGATATTAAATAAAACGGTTAAAAAATTTAGATTGGGGAAACATAACTAGGTATTTCCGTCAGTACAAGTCGACTCAAGCCGAAGTTGAGTTACACAACTGCATCCGACTGTACGTCTCCGAGGTTGAGGCAGAAAGCCGTCGACTTCACATTTAGGCTGACTGGCACCAAAACGTTAAATATCTTTATGCTCTTACCCCCTTATTCATAAAAAAATGCCTATCTTTTTTTAACTAACAAATATTTTGCTCCTTTCATTCGAAGGCAAACGTCACAATGACAGGTAAATACATAACACATGTTAACTAACATAGGTTTACGCAACGTTTATGAATAAGAGGGTTAGTTAGTTTTGTATGAATCTATCGTGATTTAGCGTCATAATCACCTTTTTGATTCCAGTCAGGAAATCTTCCATTTTGTAATTGCCACCGCACGACACTGAAATTCTATAGATCAAAGTCCCCAAATAACAAGAATATCTAGTAAATGCACTTTAGGCCAGTTCAAACCTTAATAATTGGTAACCGGTGTATTAGCATTGTTTTTTTTTTATTATTATACCGAAAAATTTTCTTAATATTTTTGCAAGACCTATTTGTTATTCACCGAAACCCAACTTGATAGAAAATCACCTCACGTATTTTTTGATAAACAATTTCATGAGTCTACTATATATTAACTAGCGACCCGCCCCGACTTCGCCAAGTGTGCAATTTATCAACGAAAACTTAATTAGAATGTAATCTACATAACAACCTTCCGTAATAAAATCTCTAAATTTGTGAAAACCGTATTTAAATACGTTAGGCGGTTTAGAAGAAGTAAGCGGCCGAAAATACGATGAGGACAGACAGAAACGAATAGAGACATTTTTACACTATTTAAAGAAGAAAGATGCCTCATCTTCATTTACCATCAGGTGAGATTGAGGCCAAACGCAAACCCAATTCTAATAAATAAATTTTAAAAAAGATGAGAGAATCCTGAACAATTTCAGCTTTCTAGCCGTTATCGTCAGCAAATAAAATACCTATGATTATGACATACATACAGATGAAATTGGTGAAATTATAAGTCCTTGTTTATTACGGAACCTTAAAAAGGGGAAACGGAAACGTTCTTCACTAAAATACTTCACCAACAATCCATGACATCACGCGGAAATGACAAAATACGTATCTACTTTGAAAGTAATAAATTGGAACCATCTCGTGTCGTGGTTCCTTGCCGGAGGGGTGGTCTTGGTTTTCTAGTCTCGAAACTTCCATTCTGAAATAGGAAATAATAGAAAATTGAATAAGGTAGAAAACGAGTAGGAAATAGTAGGTATATTATCTACGCTATACAGCCTAGTAATATTCTTAATACTTCTTAAAATTATTACTTAGATATTATGCTCACCATCCTGTATAGGCATATCAAGATGTTATCGATTTTGGACTATTTAATAACGCCTGTATCTTATAATAAAAAATGAAAACCGTAATAGCAACTCATTTGACAATTTAATATTCCCAAACAAATTCGGAAACCATTCCTGAGGAGAAGGCAATTTTTTTTGAAATATTTAATAATATAATACTGTATACTAATAAAAAGCTACGCAAATATCAGCTTTGACCCACCTTTGTCTAAAATAAGGCAGGAAAAAGTCGCAAAAATTTTCGAGGAAAATGTTTTATCACCCCTTTTTAATATGCTAGTTTGTATGTTCATCAGTTTGTATACGCAACATCAAAAATAGACGCTCATTTTAATCTTTCGTCATTGTGACAACAATACCGCCACATTTTAGAGTAATTAAATTTACAAGGTATAAAAGTCATCAGTTACTTTAGATGCTGACTGTCCGTTGCAATACAATCTTGCAAGTAAATTTAGAGTCACATCATGTGGTCGGATTACCTTGAATTTTGGTATGCATATATGTATAGGTAGATATAACAATGCTTGTATTTTTTATAATAAGTTTATTCATTCATTACGCTTTGCACTATTTTGTTTTTATTTTGGCGCGGTGAAACTTAAAAATCCCCGGGTCGCCATGTCAAAGGCATTCCGTCGCAGTTGGTCGTATGCTCCCTTTGATATAAATAACGAAGTCACGCATAGTGGTAACAGTACGTAACGCACGTATATCATCTAATTAATAACTAGAGGAAGGATTACATAGCGTGTAAGATGCCAATTAGAAGAGGTTAAGCGTTAAAATTCTCTGTAACCGCATTTCGTCTTTCTGTCCTAATTAGTTCTAAAATTAATGAACTCAGTGAATATAATTCAGCTCAGCCGAAGAGTTGAAGACAACACGCGAACTCCCTAAGCTAGGAACGAATGTGGAGAGTTACCTACGTAACTAATTCAGTCAAACTCCGCTTCACCAACTTTTAATCCTACTAACGAAGTTAGTAATGGTTTTCCTCTAATTGATAAAAGTTTAAGTATAAGTATCCTTCGCACATACTAAACCGACTTCTTTGGGATAGTTAGGATTAAACTTTTAACATTAAGTCCCGACTTAAAAGCTTAGGCCTTCTTAAGGAGTAAGAATAATAACTTAGCTATTAGTTGCTTTCTTAAAGACTTGAGATTGGAGAGAAATTAACAGTCTTTAAATTGTCATTCTTTCGTCTTTTGTGTGACTAGGAACAATTTAACAAAATAATCTAACTTACTTTATTGACTTAAATACCGATATTGCTTTCACATTACGGTACTTATAATTGTTATACAAGCGAGGAAGTATTTATGAGCTATTGGCGCGAAAATGATCCCCAATGCGTGCCAATCGTAAAACCGCCGGGTGTCATTACCGCTGGCACACGACACAACTGGCGGCGAAATGTTGTTTGCTCCCGTTTCTTTCGCGTAGAGATCGTGGCCCTTGCAGAAGTAATCCCAGAGCGCAGCCGGCAGCCATGGAGCAAATGTAAAGCCCCGCAAATAACTTCAATCAGCTGGGAGTTCGCCGCACTCGCAAAGGACACGCGAACCTGCAAACTTGGCCCGTTAAATGAAAACAAGAAGCGTGAAAGGGCTTTTACCATGCTTGTTTTTACTTGCCGCCCTGCGCTACCGCTATTTCAGCGGATAGTCTCGGCTTTTAGAGAAAATCGGCGTTAATATTAAAATTCTAGAGATGATACGATAAAAGGAATTAGCTTCCTGACCGTTGTAATTTTAGTATGGTATTTATATAATAGCCTCATTACGAGTTTTCGAAGAGATAATATTTGTCCTACCGACCCTTTTTGCCATGACTTGGTTATTTACTTAAAATATTTAAGGTGTATTAAAATTTGAACCATCCGGAAAGGAAGAGTTTGTTGAAAATGCGTGTCCCAGTTGAGCGTAATTGGGTCAGCCTGCTTGTCACGAAAGCTTCAGTGTTAACTCTTTTAGAAAAAGGAGATCAGAGGCATGATAAGTAAAGTACTGCCAGGTGATCCAACGAAGCACGAGCCTCCGTTTACTGCACAGCCCTGAATAATTGAGTTAAGGAAACTCACCCCATGACCCGCCCTCAATTATGTAAACCCTATCTCACATCAGGAATCAACTAGCTAAATATATTATATTCAATGAGGATGGGATTCGTTAAACATTTAACAGCAACAATTAGAGACAAACTTATTTAATTGAGATCGTCTTTTTTTTGAAACTCATTAATTTAAGGAAAGCACTTCGTATTGACTTAGCCTTATGGTTTGCCTTACCGCCTCTCAAGTAGAAGGTCACGAGTTCAAACCCAGACTCGTTCCACGTGAGTTTTCGTTTTTTTTTTTCAAATTTTACTATAGTGAAGATAAAGGAAAACAGCACACATCTCCGAAACAAATTAAATTATTCTAATGGGTACGCAATTTGCCCACGTGTGAACGCAGTAAATCCCAACTCAAGAAAGTTACACTCTGCGTTGAATCGTGAGAATTTATTATGTCTATTTATTTTATTAGATTACAATGAAAAAACCACATGTTTAATTAAATTATAGAAGTAGTGCGTCAATGATTCATTTCTTTTTTGATTGGTGTCCTAGTTACCGAGTAGTTCCACTTAGCTACAGCTGTCCCTACAGTTAGGAATATTACAATGTCTGAACACATTTAAGAACTTGCGCAATGAATAAATGAATATCAATATCTGTTTGTCCAAATTATTCGCAGTTATAAATGTTTCAACTATTCTCAGGGGTTGGAACGTCTCTAAAGCGATTTGATTTATACTCGTAACTGTTCGAAATTCGCGCAGTGCGTCTCTATCTCAGATCATTTTATGTTCTGAGGTTTCTATCTAGGATGGTTGGCTGGCACAACACACCGCAACTCGCTTCTTCGCTGAGTGCGTCTCTTTTTAACAAACCCAGTAGGGGAGACAATTTGAGCGACAAGTGAAAAATGAGAACGCATGTTTTTTTAAAAACTATTAAAAAGAGACTAAGCGATAAAGCAAACCGCGGTGCAGTTAGTGGGTCGCGGTATTAATAAGTTAGAAAAACACTGCACTAGAGTAAGGCATAATTTATTTCATGCAAACAATGCCACGTATAAGTTTAAATTTAACAACTTTGTTTGCAAATGGATTAATATTATGTATTTGGCATGTAGGTACTTTGAAGCTGTGCTTTTGCCTATAGGAACCTTTACGGCATTTAACTGTGTCAACCCGTTGGGTTACATATTTCTAAATCGAAACAAGTTTTCATATTGAATGGTCCGACGTTTTCATTAAATAAAACCTTATCAAACCCAGCCTTTTGTGTACATAAGCATTACTGGCGATTTGCTATTGCTTCGTGAACTAAGTACCTACGTTAGGACTTACTTTAATTTTACTCATGTTGTTTCACCAAAGCAGATTCTTCCAAGAAGCGGTGCTAGAATCAAACATTTAAAGCATCGTTTCTCTACCTGGGGTTCGCGGACAGGTGCGAAGGGGATCGCAATCTGTAAAATAAGTCGTGTATAAAAATACTTTTTATTATTAAATAAAAGAGACCATAATGCTGAGTTGAAAAGTTTTTAACTTTTTTTGTGGGATCAAGACAAACACGACACCACAATCAAGTTAAGTTACACTGATTTACTTACTGTTACATGAACTTGGCCGGTCATATCAGGGCCAAATGTGACCAGAGACCTGCGTTACGAAATGACAAAAATACAGGGATTCATAATTTTAATTAATTAGCTTTGAGCTGTGGCTTTACTTTGCTCGCGTAGAGGATTTTTTTTAACCGACCGATTGCTAGGCTGACTCGCACACGATGAATTCCGTACCACCGTACAAAATACTATAAACCAAATACGCCAAAATTAATAGCCACTTTACAACAGATGGCGTTATAATCAAAAATCGGTAAAGGGACTTCTTTAATTTTTTATTAGGTATTTGTTGTTATGGCGTGGCGACCATAGTACCTAATACCTACTCTGTAAACATTTCAAGTGTCTACCTATTACGGTTAAAAAGATACAGCCGTGCGAGTGCGACAGACGGACAAACGGACGGACGGACAGCGAATTGCATCCCGTTGGCACCCTTTGGGTACGGAACCCTAAAAAATACGTGGTTTACCTTTAAAAGTATCCCGCTAACCCTAAATTCAAATCTATAAAGAATAGGTACATTATAAATATCAAACCTTAATACGAATCTAATTCTGAGCTATACCAACAACACACTAAAGAATTATGCCTATAGGTTAAGGTTTAGAGGGTCGAAAAGGTTAACGCCATTTTCATATGGGGAACGCTTGGTACACAATCCTCTAATGCTTTCACCGGCGGTGACCCAGACGCAGTAGGTAGTTAAATTGTTATAATAGCGGTCTACCGCCGGCGAAAGTATCAAGTATTAATTCGTTTAATTAAGACTAGCTTCCCGCCCGCGGCTACGCCCCCGTCGTTTTGCACCAGCTGACCTGGGCAGCAATCAATCTCTATTCATAATCATAATCATTATTCGTTTTTAGACCTTAAACTATAACACTTAATATCATGAACACTTCTCGACTCTTTCGATTGGTATAAATTACTAACCCCACCGGAATCGGTGTTATAAAACGTTCAAGAATTTAGTTTTTTAGTATAGTAGATAAAGTACAGTATACCATATCCACGGAAATCAGAATTTCGATGGGAAAATGATGAGTTGCAAATAAACATACTTCATTTCATTTTGTTGATGGCGATTGATTAAAATTATTAAATTAGTTAATTCAGAGCCAATTGCATTGCATAATATACATTTTAATTATATTAAAACTGACACTTTGAAATGTGGTACGGCCAACCAATTTAAAATCAACGGGCCACTGTAAAACCCTCGCAACGAGTCATTGGCATCGCTTTGGCATTCTGGCATTTCATTTGCAGTCATAATGACATTTTAAGGAAAAAGTCCAACAATGGTCTAGAAACCAATTGGTTGACTGTATTAGTACGATACGTACTCGTATTGTCTACGTAAATGTCGTAAGAATAAACTAGGATCATTGGTTCATATCATATTCATAACATAAAAAGAATCCTTCCCCGTGTTCATTGTTTTAAAATTAGAATGCACGGGGAACTGTCAATTGAATTGCGTGATACAGGCCGTTTCACCTTCAGGTAGACATTCCCCCAACCCTAAAAAGTAATTTATGTTTGCGAAGCGACGGATGAAGGATATCACGAGATTACAATATTCAATGTTGTTAATAAAATAAGTTTCGGTTGGCTCGGTGCGCTCGCTATGATTGATGGAATACGCCGAGCTTGATGAAATACCCAACTATCCTTAAATAAACAACTTGGTGTGTAATAAATGGCAGTATTCGGACGCAAAGTTGGCGTTTCCTGTTTGTTTGTTGCGAAATCTTCTTGATGCCAAGATAAAAAGAACCAATCCATTAACCTAAACCGTAAATGGTTCAAAAGCTTGATCCGTGTGGAATTATATTTACCCAAAGATTTATTATCGTAAGGAGCATGTATGTAGCACACAGAAACATCCGCTTCCTACTCGAACCCACATGGCTACGGTGAACGGTTCATATAAACAAGATAATTGAAATTATTCCTGGATGACTGCGCTCTGTAATGTTATTTCGGACTTATTAGTTGCCGGTTACTGGTTATTAGTGTTGCTCAATTACTAATCTCACTTGCTGCTACATTCATTTTATAATAGATCATTTCACCGGATAATTTCTCGGTACCTGCGTAACTGCATTTGCGGACATGTCATGGAAATTTTGCGCTTCGTATTTGGTAATGTCACGTTAATTACCTACCAATGAATATGATTAAGCGCTACGTCATCAATGCAGAAGATGATTTTAACGATTTAAGCTTCGTCACGGTTCAAGCTACCATGGCTTAATCAATGACATACTTCATTATTATTTCAGGAAGCTACGTTGTTAAAACATAATTAAATTTTAGGGCAGTGACCCATACCTAATTAAACACATTGTCATAATGAACTTTTTGTTCACAGATTTCCCGCGAGTTGAAGTTGGTCCCGAAAATCCATTAAGAGTAGAAATCGACGGCAGCGCAACTATGGAGTGCAAAGTAGACGCCAAACCCAAAGTGAACTCTGTGACTTGGACAAGAAATGGCAAATATATCTCTAACTCATTCACGCACACCATTCAGGGTGTGACCGTGCAGGACGCCGGCAAATACTCATGTTCCGCCGACAACGGCCTCGGCCGCCCGGGTGAGAGGGAAATATTCGTCGACGTCCTCTTCCCTCCCACGGTCACCGTCGAGTCCAAAACCTTCGAGGCTGAGGAAGGTGGCACCGTAAAAATTCACTGCGAAGTCTCAGCGAATCCCGAACCCATATCCATAGAATGGACCATGGAAGGCAAATCCGACTTCCGGCAGGACGGCAACAATCTACTGCTGACGCGAGTGAACGCCGACATGGCGGGAACGTACGTGTGTCGCGCTATCAACGTGATATTGTCCAGCAACGGCAAGCGGGTGGAGCGCGCGAGCAGCGCGTCGGTGGCGGTGCTGGTGCGGCACAAGCCGGGCGCAGCGCACATCAGCCCGCACCAGCCCGTGGCGCAGGAGGGCGCGGGCGTGACGCTGACGTGCGCCGCCAAGCCGCCCGGCTGGCCCGCGCCGCAGTACCGCTGGTTCCGCGACATCGACGCCGCCGACCCGCCCGCCAAGCCCGCCGTGCTGGCCACCGGCAACAAGTACACCATCCCCAGCGCGCACCTCGGCAGCGAGGGCGTGTACCACTGCCAGGCCACCAACGAGCTCGGCCACGGCCAACTCGCCTCCGTCACGCTCGAAGTCCACCAACCCCCCCGCTTCCAGACGAAGCTGCAACCGCACATGACCAAGCGCTCCGGGGAACAAGAGTTCGCGGTCACGTGCAGCGCGCTCGGCAAACCCCGCCCCAACGTCAAGTGGTACAAAGACAACTCCGAGATTAAATCCGACGCGAACTTGTACGAAGTCAAAACTGATATTACCGAGGGCCGAAACTCCGTTTACAACGTGCAGAGTACGCTTAGATTTAACGGCAAAGCGAGACCGAACGCTAACGACCTGTTGCCCGAGGATAGAGGAATATATTCTTGCACTTTTGAGAACGAAGTCAAGAAAGTTGAATCGACGATGCATCTCCGTATAGAACGTAAGTTTGAAACCCGTAAATGCATTATGATGTCCAACACACAACTTTTCTGCAACATGCACGTTATTAAAACGTATTTCAAACTTTATACCTATTTAAATTCAAACTAGCTTAAAACCGTAAAGCATGAAACAATTTTACTAATGCAAATGTTTATTGACGTATCGAACGTTAATAAGTGAGTGATCGGTTTACTTCAATATGCGCAAGTCTCACGGTAGCCGCGGTAGATATGGATATAAATTATACACATGTTTATTTACTAATTCTGTACTTAATATTTTTTTCTCGTAGATGAACCGATACCAATTCGGCAGCAAACCAAAGTAGCTTACGACGTCAAGGAAACAGCCGAAATATCATGCAGGGTGCAAGCGTACCCAAAACCTGAATTCCAATGGTTCTACGGCTCGAACTCGGCGCCGCTGCAGATGTCGTCAGACGGCCACTACGAAATCAATACGAGCACCGACAACAACGATTCCTACTTCAGCGTTCTCAAAATTAGGAACGTCAAGCCGCAGGACTATGGAGACTATTATTGCAACGTCAAAAATTCGCTCGGGAACGTGCGGCCGCAGATTCGATTGCAGCCGAAAGGCGCTCCCGAATCGCCGAGAGCGTTGACGAGCAAAAAAGTGGGGCCGTCGTACGTGACGCTCAAGTGGGAGGCAGGGTTCGACGGCGGCCTGTCGAGCACCAAGTACTTCGTGCGCTACCGGCGCGCGGCCGCGCTGGGCGCCGCGCCGGGCGCCGCCGACTGCGCCGTCGACCACGCTTCGCTCCACGACTGGATGGAATACGACTGCGGACGCTCCAACCCCTGTAACGTCACACGACTCGACCAACACAACACCTACTCCTTCAAGGTAAGTTTGAACACTCTTACACCGATTATTGTTGTAAATATTAATATTATTTCCACTGTAAGATAGATTCGCGAAAAAGCGGCACCTAATCTTATATTAAAAAAGCAATTTATCAATGCTATGTCTAAATGTAAAACTGATGCGTCCCTAGAGTGCAAGATATTTCCTTCCGAAATTGGCTAAAAGGGTAAGACATGACATTGAACGATTCGCAACGCAGAACCACAGCTCCAAATAATATGTCTAGTTTATACGAATCTTGAGAACAGTCGACGGTTCTAACATCAGGCAAAGCCAT
Source organism: Ditula angustiorana (assembly GCA_963691745.1). NCBI lineage: Eukaryota > Metazoa > Arthropoda > Insecta > Lepidoptera > Tortricidae > Ditula > Ditula angustiorana. Next base: position 4,594,635 of record OY829481.1, on the reverse strand, counting down.
AGGCGAACCGGGTCGACAAGCGCGGCCTCTCGCGGAATTTGAATTACACTTGTGATTAACTATTTATTATTTTCTTTTTCATTCGTATCGCTACCGACAGCATCTGACATATGCCTTCAAGGTAAACCATTTGAGCGTGCCGTTCGTTCCTTTGTTTTGCTGCCACGTTTTATGTTGTTCGCTAAGTTTTTCGACATCACGCTTTAGTGTTCGCACCGAGTCCGCTCGTGCGCCGACTCGTCGTTAACCGGCGACGCTTGCTTCAGGTGAAAGCGGTGAACACGAAGGGGCAGAGCAACTACTCGAACGAGATCACGGTGACGACGAAGGTGGACAAGATCCCGGCGCCGGAGCAGGTGACGTACGAGCCGGGCTCGCGCACCGTGGCCTTCAGCGTGGGCGCCACGTGCCTGCCGCTGGTGGGCGTGGCCGAGGCGCTGGCGGGCGCGGGCTGGCGCGTGCTGGACACGCTGCCGCTGCGCCTGTCGGGCGCCGCGCCCTCCGCGCACGAGGCCGCGCTCGAGCCCGCCGCGCCGCGCGAGCCGCGCCCGCCGCCCGACCGGAACCCCCGCCTGCGGCTCAAGCTCTGCCTCCAGGTCAACCAGGAGGTCTGCAGCGACTACGCCGAAGCCGACAGTGAGTTGTCGCATCGTCCGGTTCGAGTCGGACTAGATCGATCTAGCTTTTTTAAAATTATACGCTTCGTAGATTCAGTCGCTGAGCATTGCGCTTTGAATTGTTTATTGTAGTAATTTATTGATGATGTGACGGTATTGGAGCGACCGTGCGGAAGTTTCCGCCTTCATTCCGGGGAGCTTGATGTACGGTCTATTGTGAGCGATGATCCAATTATCGACGTTTAAACCTTCGTTGATGCCACTCTAGTGGAGCGCAATATGATTAATACATTTTATTGGATTTTATATTTCCTTCTACGATTACTTTAATTGAATCCGTTTCTCGCAAAATCGATACAACGACGACATAAATAGATTCAATCCTGCGTGTATCGGGACATAGATCGCTATTATGCTGCGCCGGGCACTTAGACGTAATTGATCTATAGTGAGCGCAATAGTTCGCCTTATTGGTTGTCGCATTGGTCAATGGAGCCGTTGAATTGATATTGACAGTGAGATACGATATGCATTCCGGATATCCCGTTCGCTGGACTGAAAGCGGAGACTCCGCTCACTTACGCTATCGCTTAATTATGTGGAGCGGAAACACAAACATAACAAACTACAGCTTAGTTTGCGTTTACAGTCGGGCCGCCGTACATCAAGGAAGCCTCCGCACTCAACACGGCCACTCTAGTCGCGATCCTGATCTCCTGCCTCGTATTCCTACTGTTTCTGAGCTTACTGTTCGTGTTCTGTCGCTGCAAGCGCAACGAGAGTAAAAAAGAGACCGCCAAAGAGTATGAAATGGACTCGATGCGTCCGTCAATGGTGACGCCGCAGAATCAGGCGCCACCCCCTTACTACCCCAGTACAGGGATGGAGAACAAGGCTCTGGAACATTCCATGGACTTGGCGCTCGCGTTGGATGACTCCAAGAGTGCCGTGTACGCGTCGCAGAGCGGCTACGGGTACCATCTGGCGCCCCACCAGCCGCCGCACGCCGCGCACGCGCAGCAACACCCACAAAACATGACCAACTCCGACTGTAAGTACTAATAATCAGAGAGGTACCCGAGTCTGGGGTCCAAAATCAAACTTAAATCAGCACTAATGTTTTCTGTAAAGAAAGAACGAAACGCACTTTCTTTTTCATCGGAACGACTTTCTTCTGTCTTGTATTCTCCCGTTGTTGAGGAGTCTCCTAGCAACATTTATTAAAGTCGATCTAAATCACAACGTTTTATTGAGACGAGGCGTTACGAGGCACTTAGTGCTTCATTTTTTGCTCGTATGTTAAAAATATCTATGTACAGTATGTATATTATCAAATGCACGAAGTACAGTACAGGCTTCAGCCTACATTGTTTTAAACTTTCTCGATTTTCACACATATAAATTAACATTATACTTTTAAATCGAGGTAAATTAACAATATACTTCTATCGCGCTAAAGTCCCGGTAACGTTATAAATATACGCTTCAGCCTAGTTTATAACGTAATTGTTTTTGACTGTCACGATTTTCGCAAAATAATAAAGCTTGATAACGTAAACACTTCACTGCTCGTGACCGCAGCCGTAGCGATGTGACCGAAATGTCGAGGTATATAAAACATTTATGCAATTAAATCCCATTTTTATTATGTTTGTACTGCTCAATTAGTTCAATTAGTACGACTTCGGTCACGTCCCGAGCAAACTTTCCAGTCCGATTACCCTGTTGTTAGTCATAAACTTTAATAACTCTTGTTCGTTTAAAAATATTATTTTGTTTCTTCCTTGCAAAAGGTACTTTAGAAAGTACCAATTAACAGAAAACTAACTATAGCTCAAATGAGTTTAATAATCGTTTAATAAACAGGGATAATAAGTCGAGTTAAAATCTAACTGTAATTTGTTCTACCTCTTTGAATCCTTTACGCTCGTGTAGACTTAAATGGAAGCTTGAATGCGATGATTTATTAAGATTTTTCTATTGTGCTAACCGAGGACTAGCAACCGACGGCGTGAGAGGAAAAGGTGCGTGAGCTTAAGCATGTGTGCCCAAGTTAGTGAAACTTGAACTTTGTGAACGGTAAAGTCAAGAGCCAGAGACAAATTGTTTTATTGTCAGATGAGAACACGTAAGACACTTGGTAGAAAATTACTTTTTAATACTTAAAAGTGTTCATAGCTCTACAGATATGTTCGAACATAATAAGTGGTTCTTACTCACTGGGATATATTCTACCCACATAGAAGTGTCCACAATTTATTCTTTAAAAAAATCTTAAAATATCGACTGTGCTAAAATACGGTCTTTATCACGAAGTTCTTATGCCGCTCGCTAAATAAAGCATGCAATGTTTTATTAATTTTAATAAATCAAAGAATACTTTTGAAGGTAATAATAAGAATAGAGCATGCATACTATATGACGACGTTATTTATCTATTTACCTGATATTCAAAACGTATTAATTAATTTTGTGTAATTGTGTCTTAGGGGTGAACATGGGTTACATAGAAAACAGTTACACAAACAGCAACAACGGTGGCAGCGTGAACTCACAAGACTCGCTGTGGCAGATGAAAATGGCGGCGGCAGGAGGTGCCGCCATGCCTCCGGCGCACGCGCCGCATCAGGTATGTACCACGGCAACCACATCGCCATATTATATTTATCAGTGCAGGGTTTAAGGTTTAAGGAAACAAGGCCTTTAACACGAATTTCCCCAACTCCAAAACTATTATATGCACACTTGTAATTTTGCATCTCTAATAAAGGTCACATAAACGGTTAGAGTCCCAAATGCCATTTATAAACTTACTTACTCATAAGGTTTTAAGGTTTAAAATGTGCCAGCCACAAATTTGGCACCAAGGCAGATCAGTAGGTGTGCGCGCTTGCAAATAAAAAAATCCGAAAACTGTAAACTATTGCTGTTCGGCGTCGAAAGTGTCCGATATTTATTAGTATTAGTTGTACAATATTTTTCAAGCACTTAGTATTAAACTATGTGTAGGTTGTATCTTACTCCGTTTGTTATAGTTAAAACGGGAACGCATTTGCTGGATCAGGGATCTTAAAATGGGATTAAACCAAAAAATGCATTAATTTATTATCTCGCCAGGTCTTGAAAAATACTGCAGGTTTTTATTTTTTTATATCAATAGAACCTCCTCCTTTTTTGAAGTCGGTTAAAAAGGATAAGGCTCAAATTCATAATATTCCATCAAAAACATAAATGCGAAAAGGGGACCAAGTTCGGTACAAACAATGTTAAGGATGGTCGGCGTCGCCGATTAAAGAGTTGAGATCTGAACAGCTACAAAATTGCATGGCTGCTCGTTAAATCATAGTTTAAATCAACGTATTTCCTCGTCTTTAAAATTTTAACATCATGTGGAAATACAAAGGTAAACTAGCCTCGCAGCCATAATAAACCACCTTTTTCACATTTATGCTTTTGACGAGACAGACACAGCCGTGTTCAGATCTAATTTCGTAATCGTAAATCGCTTACCCTTAATAAATGATTACTGTTCATTAATTATATCTCAATAGAATCTTAATAATAGGCTCGACTTTACAAAATACCATTTATGGTGGTTAAATTTCGTTGAATTATTTATTATTAAGTTACGAATAAAATTATGAGTAAGTATTAATATTTACGCTCATTAAATCTCGGGTCTTTTATAATAATCAGATTCGGAATAAGATATCGCTGTTTAGTCGGATTTCACAGAATCATTAAGGGATCTGTTATTGTTATCCTCTGGATGTAAACAGTAACTAACAATGACAAATTTTTATCGAGCATTGAATGTATCCATTGGCTTATAGGGGAATAATTGTTGGTATATTTTTTATTATTCGATAACGAACACATTTCGTTCTTTGTGTGCTGACTTAATATTAAATTCAGCTTGTTAACACATTCACCGCCAGCGACACACCTAGCGTGTTTTCATAATATCCCATAATACCCCGACAGCACATCTAGCTTGCATGTTTTGGTACTCATGACACTTTTTCGATCAGTGCGTGAGAAATGTGTAAAGTTTTAATGCTACTCTTTTTTACTACATTCGCAGTCGAAGTGAAAAACAGTGTTTTTTTCGGCAGTAAAATCCATATACCTACACTCGAACTACATTAACTCCCCTTTGCGTTGCTCGAGCGGCTAACCATCTCGTGTATATGCCTTGTTTAGCCCCTCGTAGAACAATCTACTGTTTAACACTTAACCCACAAACAGTGTGAAGCCGAAAGCCTTCCCAGCATGTCGAAATAATTTCTTTAACAATGTCGGCGACACACCAAGCGTGTTTGTGTGGATTTTGAGTGGCTGGCTAAGCGTGAAACATTAGTACGGCAAGGGTTAAGGCAAATGAGTTGACACTTGCTTCGACAACAATTATAACAAAAAAAAACACCAAGTTAGCTACTTTAATGTAGAAGAATTTAAAGCGATATCCACCAAAATACTGATTGCAAAAATCATCTTTATCTGAGTTTATTCTGCGTCCTTTTCTTATGACACTAGTTTGACAGAGTCGCAGGGAGGAATAAATTAAACCTGGGCCTATACTTAAATTAGGGCCACAAGTGCATTTATGTTCATGTGGCAACTTATAAATTAAATTAAATTAAAAACTCTTTATTGCCATATTAAAAACAAAACTTAGCAAAACAATACTTTTTATACGTATTACGTATCTTCCTTACATTGTTTAGAATAAAGTCGCTTCTGTCTTCATATCTTCGGCCGTTTACTCCTTCTAAATCATCGTTGTTAATAATATACCATTTATATTGTTACGGATTTAATTACATATGACTTCCATTCACCATAACACAATATTTCTTTAATTGACAACTCGTTCAAGACAAGACAAATCTTCTTTTATAAAACTACTGTCATAGACAAATTACCTAAGTAAAGAGGTACTAAATCATATTATTTATAACACACCTCCTTGATTTAGTATCTTCAAGTATCGTAAGCTTAACTCAATCTTAACAAGTTATTCATTTTCTTTAAAATAAAATCTTTTAACAACCTTTAATACCTAGTAACTCTCTAAATTTCTTAAACTTTAACTTGCCAAGAGATTTTGTTAAAATATCAGCAATCTGACTATCAGTTGAAATTTTTTTAACACTAATGACACCTTTTTTCTCGTAATCGTACACAAAATGATAACTAATATCAATGTGTTTAGAATTTTAGATAACTTGCCATTTTTCGCTAAACTGATTTCGATACGTTTTTCAGCCATTTGGAGATTTTTTTACGGCTTTTTTTATGTACAGTACACTCTAATTCAATTTTCGTAACTTAATTACAGTCGTGCGTAGCCTGGGCATGTCGCTAGTTTTAAAATATGTTGGAAACAGACGAGAATAAAATATGGCGCCGCGCTGGTGTCCAGTCTTATTCGGCGAATTATTTATGCATTTTACTGGATATTACGGGATAAAAGTATCCTACGTTTTTATCCGGGACTTGGTCTCTCCGGCTGCAAAATTATATCTAAATCTGTCCTGCCATTAATGCGTAATTGAGGAACCAACATTCAAATATCCAAACATGATTACTTTCGCAATTATAATAGGTATTAGAAATTCGAAGAATTTATTGCACTTTGGTGCCTGCAGTATAACGACGTTTTTAAACTAAGGTGAATTGGGATAAATTCAAAATCGCGATTTCCTACTAACAGGGAGTTATTTTATACTCTGGGTGCATTTACCAAAAATCTGGGTGGTAAATGAACCCACAGTATAAAATGACTCCCTGAATTTCCCCCATTTGGTGACTTTACCCCAATTCACCTTACCCCTATCACCCCTATTTACCAAAATACTCTATACTTATTAAAAACAGATTATTCTAGTGAAAATATACAATCCAATCCACAATATCCAATATAAGTGTGGTTTTGGCGCTTGCGGCTCGCCAACCAAACGTATTCCATATAATTAAGGAACCAATCTACGAAATTGTTAGAGGAAATCTTATTTTCAAATTGATCTTGAGATCGTGTCTTCCAGAGAACCAATGTCTGATAGTGCATTATTAATTGATTCATGTCTGGAAGCGTCTATTTCAGAAGCTCTCATACCGGTTTATTTCTTCATCTGACGTATGCGCACAGTAATGCTTTTCACTTGTAACCGAGTATTAAATATGACTGACTATGCTTAAAATACCTTTTAAAACAATATCTTCACAGGACTTTTTAGGTTCTCAGAATATCTAACAAATGAGCTAGGTAATAAAGTCAGAGATTTAATTTACATTAATTTCCACGCCCAGCTAAAAATGTTTGAGAACGTTTTCGATTATTTGAATTAGCTTCATAATAGAACGCCCCGCTTCTACTTCCAAGTAATTTGAATATCACTGTTTCATGCATTAATTAAGATACATAAAAGTAGGCAAAACACAATGTTGCTTTATTGTGTAATTCCCTTGAGTTAGCCGTAGCCTAAATAAGGCAACATACAAACAAAAGAAACGACGGCTTACTCTGTGGAAACGCGTACAGTTAGCAGCAGAAATAGCTGAAAATTTGGTGAGCTTGAAAAGCTCTACGCAAAGCTCTTATTTTATGGACAATAGGGTCTTTTTTACATATTTCTAACATCTTCGATTAAAGATACATCTATTGCTGAATGTACAAACAAGACGGCCACAAACGTAAACCACAAGCCTTACTTGTCTTAAGCAGTAAACAATATTCTAACCTATTTTAGTTTTTGCTATCAAATTTTGATAGCAAAAAGATGATGTTTATCGTTTAAGTAAAACATTCTAAAGCAACAAATTATAACTTGTATCAGCCTCGATTTGTTTTTTTAGGCGGTCACAAAAACTGAAATTCTGAGATAGAATTTTGTTATGATGAGACAAGTATGGAATATACATAGATGGACAGACTTTAGGTCTATAATACATATGACTCAAATCTGGTATAATGTATACATTTTTAACGCGTCTTATTGTTGCAAAGTAATAATAATTTTATTTATCACAAAATAATGCTTCGCCGGTACTTGACGCGAAGCAACGATAAATTCTTCGTAGCAACGATGTTATTAGCTCATCTACGGGGTAGCATTTGATCGGCTTGGAATTATAACAATGTGAAGATTAATCGGCTCTTATTGGGTATTACAATGTACCTAATGAAGCTCTAAACCTTGCAGGTTTTTATATAGGTATTTAATAGAACAAGACTTTTAAGAAATACATATATATTTATGTATCGATTTGAAATAAAAACCGGGCAAAAGCATGTCGGCCAGGCTTAACAAGGGTTCCGTTTCTATAACCATTGTTAAAAAAATCATTTGATTTGCTTATGTTACTCACAGCCAAAATAAGTATTTCATAGTATTTCATTATAAACTAACCCTGTGATCCAAGTTGTTCCAAATTAAAATATTTTGATTTTATTTTATTAGGTACTATGGTTGAGAATGCTTTAAAGGCATAAAGTCTGCTATTTGTGCATTCATTTTTTCGTGCAGTCGTTATAATATTAATCTTGAGAAAGGAAGAGGGGGTAAACGAGCATGTTGGTCATCTGATGGGAACCAGCTACTCCAAAAGAGTCGCTTCCGGCCTTTAAGTGCCCTCTCCCATGGGTATATTTGAGCATAAATATGTCGTTAGCCCCTTAAGATTGATAGAAAAATAACCACTTTTGGTATGGTAAGCACACGAAGACGCGTATAGATTTATCACCCTGCTCATTTATCAGTACCTACTTAACTCCTATATTCATTGACGCTTAGTAAACCTAAATTACTTGACTCAAGGTATCCACTACAATGCAATGCAAATATTGAATAGCACATTAGAAATTTCACATAATTACGGATAAATCTTAAATATAGGTATCCAAAAGCGGTCTTCTCGTTTGAGAGCGATATCTTCCAGACAACCTTTGGATAGAGATAAGAATTAAAACTAAGATGACAAGATGGCGTGGAGTCCCCTTTGCTCATGGCTCATGGTCTGTGTGTGTGCAGGCGCTCGACCGGCAGAGCGCGTACGGCTATGACCCGATCGCGCACGGCGGCTACGGCGCGCTGGACGACTACGCGCCCTACCCGCACCTGCCGGCGCCGCTCGCGCCGCCCGCCGACTACCTGCGCGCCAGCCAAAACTCGCGCCAGGAGTACTGCTCCGACCCCTACGCCTCGGTGCACAAGCCTAAGAAGCGGATGGATCAACATATAGGTAATACTATCACTACACTACTCCATCCTTTAACCTTAGGAGAAAAGAGAGAACTGGCATGCGGGTCACCTAATGGGAAGTGAACACGGCTGCCCATTGGAACTGGTAATTCCGAAAAAAGTCGCTGATCAAGGTCTGATGCTATTGGGTCTAGGTTTAACAGAAAATAGGTAAATATTCTGTTATTTGAATCTCCAATCTTTTAGGGTAAGAGACTGACTGTGTACAACGGAATGCAAATCAGGTTATTTTATCCAAGAAAACCGGTTTTAACCGGTTATTTCGTAGAGATAACCGGTCAAACCGGGTTCGCATTCCCTACTGTGTACATATAGCGCCACGGATCTACCGCAAAGCAATGAAATGTAAAAGTTAATTATAAAAAGTGGCCCTTTTATAATTATTACTTACTTACCCTTGTCTGCAAAATTTTTAAATTATGAATTTCGTATAAGCCAGGGCTCTACATATCACGCCAGTCTAGATTACCTATTTCAATTCCGTTATCCATGCATCTAATCTCATAATACAATACAATTTCAGTAAATACTCGTAGGTGAATTTAATAGTCTTGTTTCTCCGTTGAAACTATTGACATGATACGCTCTTATTCTTCTTTATTCTTTATTCTTTAATGGCGGCCACGAGGCTTGTGCCAATGTCAGTGAAAAATGAAACTGTACGGTTTGGGTCAAAAGACCCCCCCCCCCCATCCCCCGTCGGGTTATTAGCCATCGGCCAATGATATCCCACCATAAAGGCAAGGAAATTATTGACCGATGCCCAGGGTGCACCGGCCCAAGCACTGCTCTTCCCCCCGGAGAAGTCCATAAGGGAACCGCAGCACTTAGGCACACGAGGAGGAAACCCGACACGCACGCCCATGATACGCTCAAAAAATTACAAAATCTATCACAGTTCTATGTCATCCTTCGGTTTTTTTTTTTTACTTGAAGAAAGACCCCACTTAGATTGATACTGCTTGGTAAACCTGTTATTTCTTAGTAAATAAAGCAGTTACCGTAATTACGGTGTAAAGCACCACAGTTGAGGACGCTCAAAATTACATGTAAGTACTTAATGATATTTGTCAACCTTCAACAGCCCTTAAATAAGTGTACAGTAAAATCGATTTGTTGAACCATAGCGGAGGAAGTCATACAATGCGAATCTTAATCAAAAATCGTTACATATCCATATTTTACGAGTCGTATCGGCCGTTCGTTATTGGATCACCTAAAACGCTCACAGTATGAAAAAACTGTGTTAATATTTTACGTAACGAAACATTTTTTTCAGGGGAAACAGATAAAAAGTTATTAAAATAACGTTGGTCGTTTTTTGCGTTAAGAGTATTAATAATGCCAAAGTTGAATTTTAATTTATTGATGCTTTGCGCTCACTGTAAGCTGATCAGCAGTGTGGCACTCTGGTCTTAGCACACTAGCTTTTAAATCAAATCAAACTGGTGCCTCTTTTCTAACTATGATATCCCGTTTCAGCATGCACTTCCATTTTCGTCTGGGAGGGACGCAGCTATAGTTAGAGTAAAGAGGCAAGTTGTACCGGTGGTATAAAAGCTTCTGGTTAGATAGAAAGGACAATATTTTCTATAAGCCGACCAAAGTTTTTAAGGTCTTCTGTGGACCGTTTTCACAGTTTTTGTCAATCATACGTCCCAAAGAATCAGGATGACAGGTATTGTGAAAAGGTTCCACAGATGATTTTGAGAAAATCTGGTCAAGCTATTAATGATACAGATACTTTTACTAGTAGTTCTAACTCTAGAAAATAAGCGTGTCTCTGTAAGAAGATACCTTCCGTATAAAAAAGTATCGGAACTCGTTAATTTAAAGTTCATTGTTTATAAAGAACAAGTTATTTAAACTGCGTCCCTTTTGACAGAATCGCCGTACCACGAGGTGAGCGGGCTGCCGGAGTCGTACGGCGGCGGGGAGGCGGGCGGCGAGGAGAAGCCGCCGCACCTCTCGCTCAGCTACGACGAGTCCCTCGAGTCCGGCTACTCCACGCCCAACTCGCGCGCGCGCCGCGTCATCCGCGAGATCATCGTCTAACCGTAAGCACCAGCAACCAGGACAGCTGGCACGAGAGACCGCAATTTTGTCGCTATTGTGTGCCCCTTTCCATCTCACTCCATAGATAAGAACGTAGTTCCCCTTAATCTCTTGGTGTGTCCCTTTCTTACTGTATATGAAAGGGACGCACCAGCGATGAAGCGTCGCGGATACTCGTGATAACAAAGGAACTAGCACGTTTGCCATTTTCCCAAAGTTTATACCTAGCCGAAAGAGTGCCCCTTCTTGCTCGTTCGCTAAGCGTGTGTGCGGGACGATGCACTCTCTTGCTCACTGCCACAGCTGGTGTAAACATAGCGGCGCGTCGCGTTCATATTGGAGTAGTTGCAAGGAGACACACAAAGCGAGTCGTATTCACCTGTGTGAAGGTTGCCGCTACTAGCTTCGTTAACGCGCCCTATTCTGACTACTTCAGTAGGAAAGAGATGTGCGGCACGATACAAATTGTAAAACGTGCTAGATGGCGCGAGTTGGAAGCACTTCGACAAGCTCCACTGTGCTATAGTAAAAGCTGTAAAGTACTGAGTATTTAGTTTATGTCAATCCATTGTGCAATGTCGAATTCGAGACGGATGTGGCGCATCACCCAACGAGCTCCAGCGCCATCAGGTTGTCTATTTAACTTTTATTTCCAATCCTCTTGAACTGCCCCGCAACATCTGCAAACTTCCGGATGCAACATACCGGTTTCCTTTGCAAAATATTTCTGTGAAATACCTAATTAGTAGGTAATTTAAAATCGCTCAGTCTGTAGGACAAACGCGACTTTAAAAAATTCTAACGACTTAATTTAAAGTTAAAGGACAAATTTAGCTTGAATTTTGCTCGAAAACGTAGTAATAACTAGTCCCAGACAAGTTATAAAATACTTATTGTATATCTTTATGTGAACTTTATTCACATAATATACTGCCGTCCAAGCTCAAAGCAGCTATTGTCAACGATAACCATTACGAAGATAAAATGCTGTTTCAATTTTTGTCACGTATCTACCTTCTGTAGAAGTCTCTATGAATTAGGTTTATTTTATTAATTGGAGCTTCGCAGAAATATGGTTCGAAATGTGAGTGTGCGACATGCGAAAATATAAAATCTAAACCCAATTGTGATTTTCGTCAATTGTGATAGTAAATATGCCATTTATGGCGAACCTCGTTGTGACTAAAAATAATTGTGAAAACCAGTACTATTGACCTCCAATTAAAGGCACGATTACATTTTTGATAGTTTTTTCTCATGGAAAAAATTGAAGGTGTATCCGAGCATACATCTTTTGCTAAGTCGCTAAGCTGAGTAATTAACCGCATTCCGTTTAATTTATTATTGCTTTAATAAAAAGACTGACAAATTAGTATTGTACTAATGTCAAGCCGACCGTGCGATTTCCCGCCGACATGTTTCTCTAAATGAGCCCCACTTGATTGAGGCGCCGGCTTTAATGCTGAGCCGAGAACTGTCACAGCTTTGTCACTCTCTCTCACATACATTTTAATGTGTAATTAAACGTCACATGAAAAACATTGTTAATCATATTATGAATTTTTAAACAAAGGCTCATTACTGCCCAGGCCACTGTAGACATCACATTTAAGTGACATTGGAGGTTGTATTTAAGCCGTATGCCTCCTTTTATCGTAGTGTATCTAAATAAAAGATGTATATTTCCCGTTGAAATCTTCAAATATTGGAAGATGGCTGACGCAAATGGCGATGATATTATATTAAGATATGAATTGTTAATGGTTTATTATCAGTGTAAGTGGGCTAGTTAGTGTAGTTATTATCGTAACGTAAGCTGCATCAAGTCTTTGGCCGTTCGTGCGAGCTGCTGCGGCGATTGTAATTAAGTAGAGTTAAGAAAATTACGTTTATGAGCTTACGATTGAATTTATAAGACGTGTCTCTAATGAGTGAGCGAGCGCGACGTGACGCGCGGGAAGACTGTCTTAGCTGTAACGAATAGATAGGTATTCCAATTATTTGTCTCATTTCCGTCTAAAGATGTCTTTTAGCATATAATACGCCTAAGTTTATGTAAAGTCATATTTTCACCAATGTAAATAAATTGTATAGGAATAAGTCTACTTGTCAAAAATCTCTATTGAGGCAGCTCTAATTCGAACGCGTTTTCATGAAAACGTTATTATGTTAATTTTAAGTTCTGAACGTCCCTTATTTCGGCACCGTACGGAAACGAAACATGGGTAGGTAGTCAATTTCTTTTGCTCGTTGAATAATAACATTAATGTTATCTATTCCCTGGGTTACATCGTATTACTTATGAATCATATGAATAATGCGCTGTATGCTTGCCTTAGTAGGTGTGGTATATTGCCAACTTAAAATAGTTAACTGCATTTCCTTCGTTGATATTATAAAAGTCTGAAAGTGACGATATAGCGTACTCAAAATGCTCACAATCAGTTCGTCGCACGAGTCGAATAATCGTCACTGAAGAACCCACAATACTCTTGTTTTGATCTTGACTTGAGTGCCATTTAATTTTCTCAACCTAGAGTAGAGGATTTCGCTAAGTTTCTAATGCACGATTTACAGTAATATAATAATAATTTATAATAGACCTACTGATATTTACGAAATAACTCTACCGGCAAATGCATTACAATAATGGTACCACCAACGTCTACTCTGTGTTAAATAAACTTGCAACATTTTCACTGTTACGCAGTTCAATGTTTTGTGGAAAACCCGAAGTTTGCTGAAGCTTTGAAGTATGTAAATACCTTACATATGTCTCGCACAGGAATTTGATCTCATTTTCATCCGCTATAACATTTAATTTTACCGCAAAGCCGCAGTAAGTACTTTCGAGGTGAAACAATACATTTCTTGCTTGCCTTAATAAAGGTGTTTTATTCGATATTGTAAAGGTACTGGCTTAATTTGCCCTCACTTGGACAAAAAATATGCTTAATCGCATTAACCCTTGTTTGAACGTTTGCGCGCGAGAAAATATTTCAGTTGTTTCCTTGTTTTATATTTACTAAATTGTTTTTATTTTAAGACATAAAATCAAAGGAAACTCGAAATGCGTATTTTTTTTAGTTATACAAGTTAGTTATCAAGGTTTAAAATCAACAATAGATTAAAAATACCTAATACAAACGAAGCTTTACAACACAATGCATAGTGCAAGTGCGGGTAAATATTCGGGCAACCGCTGACAATTTAACTTGTAACAGTTGTCCTATCTAAGTTAAGCTCCAGGCAAAAGGACTCTTACAAATAAACCAGCCGCAAAATTGACACTTAGTCCCCTGCATTGTTCTGTTAAACATCTTTCTACGAAACAACAAAAACTAAAAGAAGCTTTTTTCATAGCGAGCAATCTGCACGAATGGACGTCAAATTGAATTACATTCGTTAGCATTTATTGTGCTCTGCCGACTGACACAAACTGTTACCGGTGTGTCAATACAAATTTAAATAATTTACTCAACTATTCAGGTTAAAAATGCTCATTAAATATTTAGTACAAAAAAGCACAATTCGATTTTATCAATCTACCTTACGTTACCTCATACGTTCAACTATGTGCCAAACCGTGGACCACTCGCGATCAGTCTCTCTCGCTTTATTAAAGCGAACTGTCAATGAACTTACTGTTTACCTTTTTTCCCATCCCCATGCCTCCTAGAGATCATTTCTATCACTTCACTTTGTCATTTAATACTAGAAATGGGCCCACCTTAAATGTAATATGAAATAAAGTATATTTTTATTGAAATTAGTAGCTAGTTATAATGTTTATTTGTAAACTGTTCCATTTGAATGTACCGCCTACCAGAAAGTTATCTCCATTATCACAAAAATAGTAACGTTGCAAAAATAAACATGTTGAAAGCTTGAAACATTCAGCCTATAAATTCTGCTTTAGCGCTCATATTTGTGCATTTGTAAAAGGGGGATTACCCTGCCAGGTGTGAACTGAGAACTCGGCTCAGGCACTCCCCTCACACAGTATTCATCAAATCTTAGTGTTCGTGATCGTCTTTTAATTGCAACGAATATCAAACGATTAAAATACATTAAACAGTACAAAATTCAGCCTTCGCTTCTCCCAAGGCGCTCACATGGTTACTAGGCAATCTAGGTTTGCTATATTTTTTGTCACGTATACAAAAAGTGAATCTCATTTTTACTAAATTTAAAATACCAAGTAATATTGTAGGTTTATTTTGTATTTTTACGCTCCATTTTGGAGTTACTCGTTGTTTCTTGTGACTGAAAATATTGACTCTCCGTTTTATTTAACATAATTAAGATCCGTATCAATTATTATCTTACAATGAACGTTTGTAGCGCTCGCTCGCTTCGTCTTCGACCGTAGTCGGGGACGGGGCGAGCGCCGGACGAGCCGAGGAGAGTGCCCGAGCGAGCACCAGCTGCCGCTAATGTAACCTTGGTCGTAGCCAATTGAATATTAATGGCGTATACTTAAAGTTTTAAGTTGTTTTATAAAAATAATCGTTCAGCGCAAGGTGCGATCAATGGGATGGCTTCTGATTACAGTGACAACCGAGATCATTAGTTGCCTGTAGGTCTGGCTTGAAATTAATATTGTTCAAGATCTGTCGCGCTGACAGCTTCATCGATCATGTCATATTTAAATGCAAAACTGGTTAAAGAAGGCGATATTTAGCTGAAGGTGAATTCTCTTGCGGGCAATACCTAACCTGACATAATACCTACGCAATATTTGATTTAAACAGCTCTCGAACTAATACTTTAATGTGGCACACAAATATTACATTGCAATACAATCTTTTGTTACATTATTTAAATAAAACACAGAAGCCATTACGTATACGCCATCAATTAATAATGTAATTTAGATCGAAAATTACTTTCAAACAGTCGCGCTGATTCACTGAATTCGCAACTTTTAATTTGACTCTGTACAAATTTGACGTTGTTCATTACCTATTTATTCGCAGCCTGGGTGATAAAACGTTGATGGGTACGCTGGCGCGTAATGTGAATTATATTGGAATTATAAATATTGTGTTTTGTACCTATTTGGATTCTTACGACTAAGTTACACAATGTATATTTTGTGCTGAATGTTTCGATTTTTTTGTTCCTGTGAATTGATATAAAAGTTTGATCCGGAAATAACCTGTCCTATAGGTACCTATGGAACACGCATTTCCTTTCAGTGGATGCTCTTCGACAATATTGAGAATAGCAGGCGCTATTTTTAGGTTTTTAGGTTAGAAGTAATGGAAATAAATGAAATCGTGAAATATGCATATCGGGTACGAAAAGGTATTCAAAAATACTTAATCACACTTTATCGCCACTAGCATATTTTTGATCACCTTTTCACCTGGACTCTTCATGCATCACTCATTATTGCCATTATATTTGACTGCATGCGAAAGTTACAATTTTTTTTTATCTCTTTGTATTACCTATGTTAGAATCTACTTACTTCTACAACTTTACCTACTTTATATGTTCTATTAGTTAGCATTTTGTATATTTTTTACAAATACCTAGATAATAATGATTCTACAGTACTTACTTTATGATAAACGTCAAAGAACGAAAATAAGCCATATTTTATATTTAAGTAAGTAATTTTACAAATCCAAGACATTCAATTTGATGTAATCGCTACATGTATTCTACGAAATCAACTGTAAATATTATAAATTGTAAAAATAAATTGATTTTACCGTGTAAATGGCTTTTATTTGTGTTTGCAGAATTTCGTGAATGTCACGACTCGATCGAACAAATTGAACCTATTCAACAAGAAAGCTGTATTGAACAGAAAGGCAACTCATTATGGTCTCGACTTGAAGTAAAAAACGGGCCGATTATAATAATCGCTCCCGTGTGTCCAACTGTTTACCACAACCTTAGTTCTCACCAAAGGGTTGTGTTACCAACTTATAATTGATTCTCTAAACAATGTTGTAGCTGTAATGCCTATTGTATTGTAAATAATGAAAACTGAAACCTAAGTTTTATTGTATGTTGATAGTTTTCACATTGACGACTGATAGAAATAAAACTAAAGTCGTTAACTCACTTCATTTAATGTTTCACTAATTTGGTTTCGGTTTTTAAAATACCCATTTTATTCTGAGGAATAAATTGTTCCTACACTAAATCTCAGCTAAATCATATAGGATTCATTATCAACAAAACGTAAAAACTAATAAGCCTGTGAATACTTCCGCGGCTAAGAATATGCATGATCTGTATTCTTGGTAATATGTGGGCGTTTCCAGATATTTTTCGAATGAGAATAAACTCGCAGTCAACTTTTCAAACGTCTGGGTCATTTTACCATTGACCCTATCTTTTTGGACATGAAATACGACGGCTTCTACATCCGGGAAGAAACAATTTCCCCCAGGCAACGCGATCCTCCGGAGTACTCCACAAATATATAAATGTAAGTATCTGTGTTCACTCATTTTGAATATTTATACATAGTGCCTCTTGTTTATACAGTTGTGCCTATTGGAGTGTCTTTCGTTACCGTTACTGCTACTAAAACGCTTCTATACTCGGGTAAAGAGCATCTAATAAAAGAAATACATAACCTTTCCCTTTCTGGTGGCAGTCGGGTCAGATACCTACCGAAAAGAAATATCTATCTGAACCTAGACTTTCAACCCCTTTTCAACTAATCTTTCAATATCATTTGGACGCAGATTAGTATCCTATCATATGTATAACAAATATAATAAAAGATTTTTTGTTTGTTTATTCCTTTGTAATCGCGTTCTAGAAAACGGCTGTAACGAATCTAGCTAGGTATCATTTCTGAGACAATCAGTTTTCTTCGTGATTTTTCTACCTGTCCAGAGCAGTGCTCGATCTCATTTATTTTGTATTAAATCTATACATATATATGGAAGACTTCTGTGTTTCCGACACCGTGAGACTAAACGCTCATAGAGTGGTCAAAATATAAATAAGTAGTTTTTTTTATGTAATTATTAGAAAATAATATATGGCTGGCTGGCAGACATCGCGCAGCCTAAAGATCTGAATACAGAAACATAAAATTTGGAATATAATGTAGCTAAACGGCTGTAAAGGTGCAGTAGGAAAGGAAAATTCCACTATTAAAGAGATTAAAAGGGGGTGGAAGATGAACGAAATGGGGGGCAAAAGATATATCCAGTAGCTTGTGACGAAAACAAAAGTTCTAACAGAACGTTTAAAAATAAATGACAAGTCACAAGAATGACAGCATTCAAACGAGAATTTTTAATTGGTCTTACTAGTTGACACCTCGGTTGAAAGGCCTGGTTTTCTGATTTCCGACGCTACGCAAACTAGAGGGGTTTTATACGTTTAAAGCCTACCGTGTGTATGTCTGTACGTCTGATAGTAGCAGTAGATGCGGATACGACCAACTACTTTGAATGCGATTATTTTTTGTTTCGTAGCCGAGTCGAACGCGCTGGTTCTGAACCATGTTTGGAAGCAAACCAATAGAAGGTAGTTGCCGTCCATGTGACGTTAATTTTTTTACCCTGTATATAAATAACCCATTAATTCTTCCTTTGCCTCCTGATGGAATTAAATTTCACAAATAGAATTTATCTACACACATATCATAAGTGCTCAATAACGCGTTCAAAAATCATACAAAATTACCAGCATTATTACAACCAATGTAATTATAAGAATTTTCATGTCTGTAGTAGTAGATAAATCTGTTCTTTATTGGTCATCACATTACCGATATCTCTGACGTTATGAATTTAAATTTGGAACAGCTGTCAATTAAAATTCAAGTGGATCTCTATTCTAGTATCCATAGATATTGAAACAATTATCGATACGAAACGTCAACTCAGTATGTTTTTTTAACTTAAACGCACGACATTTGATCTCGAGTGACATGAGGATAGGGACTTCATGCGTTTGTCTATGATTTAAAAAAAAACGTTCGGCTTGACGGATGAATCGAATTGCCGCAATTACTGTTGTCATTCGTTTGTTGGTTTTTTGCAGTTATGATATGTGTGTAGATAAAGTAATTTATCTACACATATATTATAAAATGCTCTATAATGCGTTCAGAAACCATATGAAATTACCAGCATTATTACAACCAATGTTATTATGAGGATTTGTCTGTGGTAGTAGGCAAATCTGTACTGTAATGGTTATTACAGTACCGATTTCTGTACTGTAATGGTCATTACAGTACTGATTTCTGTACTGTAATGGTCATTATATGATCTCGAGTGACATGAGGATAGGAACTTCATGCGTTTGTCTATGATTTCAAAAAAAAAAAAACGTTTGGCTTGACGGAAGGATCGAATGGCCGTCATTACTGTAGTTATTCGTTTGTTGCTTTTTTGCTGTTACGTTTTTTTGCTATTATGATATGTGTGTAGATAAAGTAATGTATGCAACTGTACATAATTAGGTCTTAAAACACTCGTGTGATCCTATTATGAAACTCGCTGACGCTCGTTTCATAAAACCACACTCGTGTTTTAAGACCCCTCATTATGCAACAGTTGCATAAAATACTAGTATGCAACTGTACATAATTAGGTCTTAAAACACTCGTGTGATCCTATTATGAAACTCGCTGACGCTCGTTTCATAAAACCACACTCGTGTTTTAAGACCCCTCATTATGCAACAGTTGCATAAAATACTATTTTATTTACCCTGTCAAAATAAAATATATAAATTATGTTGTAAATTATTACACAGTGTCCCTTATTATCGCAGAAGGGTGATCACCTCCTTAAATGTAAGTACCTAGATATATGCATGCATTGTTGGAAGTTTTTGCCGAATAAATATTCTGGCATGTTTTGCATTTGTCAGGTCATTAAAAGTTTTAGGTAGAACTTGCTGGCTTGGCTTATTAAACAAAATTGCAGTGAAACCAGTCGCGAGATCGATATTTACTTAGGGTTTGAGCTTAGGGTAAGGAACAAATGGTATTTAATGTTTTAATACCTCCATCGCAGACATTGAGTACTATCCAAAGGAGATGGCAAGCCGTATTTTTTCCAAACATTTTTTTTTTCAGACAGGTTTAGCGGGGGGAGGGACGGGTATAGAGCGAGTTAATTTGACACTTTACTTTTAATTGTCTAAGATCACAGGAGAAAATGCTCTAACAGCGAAAATTTTAAGTAGTTTACAAATTTGAAGTGTTTTTCCATGTCTAAATGGACGCAATGACAACACAAAGAAAATTCCTGGTTATCTGGCAGGATTAGAATCTGCAATTTCTGCATCCGTGCCACTTACCAAAGTATTAAGGTCTTATAAACAACATTTCCTTCGATTTTTCGCAAACTCAGGTCGCAGTTACAGAGGTTGCAGGATCGAATATCTTGTCTTACTTAATAAGATTATTTGTGTTATTATTGCTTCTGTCATTTTAACTTACCAAAGCATTTTAGAATTGCGAATTGGAAGCAAATTCCTGTTTTCTTTGTGCATTTTCTGTTAGTTTTTGTCCAGTGGTAATATTTGTTTTGGACAACACATCGTCAATCTGGCTTGAAGGACTATGTCGGATATGGAATGAATTTGCACAGTGGACTAACGGTTTTTTACTACGATACTATTCTGCAACTTAAGGTTAGTACTATTATTTATTCTGTGCTTAAGGTTTATTTTTACCCGAATTATTTGTATTTTAACAATTTAATAAAACATTAAAAAAAGATTCATAACGTTTTGATTGGCTTTAACTATTTAAATAATTGTAAAAAATTCGAAAGCAATTAAGTCGTTCAAATATTAAACTCTGTAAAAAACTTTTAGGTACCTTTTAACTAACTTTAGGGAACTATCGACGCAAAACATAAATAGGATAATTTTAACTTATTGTTTCAAGCTTTTGTTTAAGTTCACAGGTGATGTACTCTATCTTATATAGGTTAGTTCAAATCTTGCAGATCCAATTGAAAAAGAAATAAAGAGAATTATTATTTATATACAAGCTGGCAACTTCATTTATACCAATCTTATATGTTACACGATAAAAAATTAGCTTATTAATATTTGCATTAGTGGGTGTAATATACGGTACAATAATTAAGTAAGTCAATGTGAGAATTCATAAAAAAAAATAGAATTCGTACTCAGATGAAACCTTGGGCAACTAGTAAGTTCTGTTGGCAACACTATAAAATGTATTAAAACAGGATTTTTTTTCCTGGTTGGGATTCACTCCCGAGGTTTCGAGTCTTCCACACAAGAAATTAGCGTCTACAGTTACGCCTCTACGTCAACAAGTTCTAAGTGTGCCTCATAATTTATTTAACTGTCTGTATTTGCTTGCAAGTAATATATTCCCGTCGGCGAAATTAATAGATTCTCGGGCAGCGCAGATGCGACGAGGGATGCTGAGCTCTCGCGTTCGAAGACCCGCCTGAAGCCTGGCAGAACGGCTAGCGCGCCTGGTCGCCTCTCGCCTGACGCTCAATGCGTCTCTCACCTGTGGCCCTTTTCACATTGATCAATAATGCCTGGCATTATTGACCAATGTTGGCAGTTTAGACTTGTAAAATTTTAACTTATAGCTTAGCGAAACAGGCCACTGCTGGGCTAGTTAGAAAGAGATGTACTGAGTGACAAAGCGGGTCGCGGTGTGTCGTGCTAGCCATACAGGGTACTAGTACCACAAGTGCCCTTTGACCTTAAAATAAAAAATAATAATTGGGTTGTGTAAACGAAGCCATTTCATATATTATATTCTCACTTAAACTATAATGAACATTCTACCCTCGACCTCTTAGTTATAAAAAAATCTGTTTTTTTGCAATAAGTTTGGGTAAACGAATATTTAAAACTTCTTATTGAAATTGCTAAATTATAGCGTAACGTGAGGGTTCTTTTTTTACCTTTTTGGCACCGAACACTAAAAGGATCGCGAAGGGCACAGACGGAATATTTAATATCTCACGGACTGTGAACTGTATGAGCGCAAATTAGTGTATATACCTGACATGAATGCCCAATCAATAAATAATCTACTATATTATGTCTGATGGTTCAGAACCCTCGGTACGCGAGTCAGACTTCCTACGTCTACAGTAATTATTAAACAGAACTGTCTACTAATTGTTTGAGTATTGCCAAACTATAATAATTATTAAGCAGATTTCTTAGCAACGTAATCCCGAATTGACTATCGCCTACTTTCATAATCTGTTACGTAGCGAATAAATCAAATCTTCGCTCAGTTCGTCTATTTTTGTAGGTTTCTCAAACTTTGAAAGGCAAAAGAATCATCGCTGCTAACGATTAATGTTCCCTTTCAATGACATAAAAGGTTCTTTTCAACGAAATCAAACGAAAGTTGCGGCCCGTGTGGGAAAATGCGACCTTTTTTGCCTTCAATCCGTAGATAGATATCTACCTAACTACCAACAAATATTTTTTATAGAACAATTTCACTGAGAAACCAGGGTCGATTAATTTCTTAACTCATACCTAACCTAAAATTAACATAAATATATAGGTATATATGTTACTTTAACAAAAAATTTAATGGAACCTTCACTGATGCCACAACAGTGTGGTTATTTCTCTAATTGATGCACGCTAGATTTAAAAAAACAAAGAAGACATGTTAACATCGTAATCAGAACGCAAGTACAACCATTCGTAATAGTGTTAATCATATTATTAAAATCAGATATGAATTTTCTCGCCTTCTCTTTCACCATGCACTAGACTATCCACGTTAGTCCATAGAATGAGCTTAAGATTTCGACTTGCATACATCTTAGATACAAAATAAATCGTTAAGTACTATTAAACTATATCTGGTTTTTCATGTACTCGTCCAATGCTTACACAAAACAACTCCCTGTATTACCCTGTCAGTATTAATGGCGTAGTAAAAAACTTCGTTCGACCTCTTTTAATCCGTGTTTTATTACGTAGGTGAAAACTCTCCGTAAAGTAGAATGTCAACTCGACCCCCGAACCACGAACCGTGGTCACGGGTTCACGGGCGTGTCAATTTCTTTCCTGGATGTTGAGGAGGGTCTTAGCGAGAATTCGTGTAAAGAGCATTCCAGAAAGAATTTGATTGTGCATGCATGTGATTTTTAAATAAGTACTTATTGTGATTTTTGCGGATGGTAGGACCTTGTGCAATCGCTACCACCATCTGGCTCGCTAATCCTGCCGCTAGTTATAAATTACAAAATTCATTTATTCAGACTTTCATCCATTTTGTTAGTAAAGTTACAATGCTAGTAAGATAATTAATTAGCTAAGCAGCAGTGCTTGCACTGTTGTGTTCCGGCGTGGAGAGCAAGACAACCGGTGCAATTACTGGCACAAGAGGTATTCCATCTTGGCCCTCTGGGTTGGCAATGCTACTGCAATCTCTTTGGTGTTGCGGGTGTCTATAGGCGGTGATGATCACTTACCATCAGGTGACCCATTTGCTTGTTTGCCTTCTTATTTCATACCAAAAAGAATGTATAACTACTCAAATAATCACGGCAAATGTTGATGGGTTAGGCGCAGCGATTATTTAAGATATTTTTAATTTTCCAACGTGTTTTCTGAAGTCAGGACAAAATCATGATTTTAAAAGTGCCTACGTCTATGTTAAGATATTGGTAATGATAATTATATGAACATTAAAGTCAGATATTTCACTCGTTCAAAAACCTTACCGTATAACATAGATACAAAGTCGGATCTAAAATCTATGTAACACGTGTGCCTGTAGGCGCTCCTGTGTTTCAGGCCAGAACTGACAATAAACCTCAAAATCACATATGACGTTTATAGGTACTATGTAATGTACTTACATTCAATCCTGATAGCCCAGGGCGGTTAGATCTTGGTACAGTTAACATCACATATATCGAAGGGGCAAGGTTGTCAAAAATATCTGAATTCGACTCTATTGTCAAATACGTTGGGTGTCAAGTATATTTTTAACCCATTGCTCACTCTGATATCTTTTACGTTGACTGTACTCGCCTTTTAAATCAATGCAGTACAGTCCCCATCAAAATATGTAAAGGTAATCTAATCAGTAATTTATTTGCTGAAACATGGTGTACAGACATCGATTGTAAAGACAAGATGGTATTTTACAGTCAAATTACAGAACTGCATGTTTTGTTGCAAAGATCAATATTAATTAAAATTAAAGTGGTGTGTACTTAAATACTAAGAAACAATGTCATTAAAGGTATTCCTGAATGTAGTAGTAAAAAGAGCCTTAGATGTTAAAAACTTATGCA
Organism: Ditula angustiorana; assembly: GCA_963691745.1. Lineage (NCBI taxonomy): Eukaryota > Metazoa > Arthropoda > Insecta > Lepidoptera > Tortricidae > Ditula > Ditula angustiorana. The sequence continues at coordinate 4,570,425 of OY829481.1, read as the reverse complement.
GTGCATTTTTAAATTCTTGAATGCTTTCAAGCTTTAAAATCGTTACAGCTTATATATTAAATATCTTAGAGGAAATCCCAAAATTACTTTCTGATAGAAAAGCGGTTGAAATGCCTTATGATATTTTTTTTCTTGGTTACGGAAACTATTAAACCTTGTAAATTGAGATAGGAGCGGGCAAGTTGCTCGAAAACCTGAACGCGACTCTATTGCTAAACGTATTCGGTCGTGTTTAGATATTTTCGAAAACATTGCCTGCTCCGTTATTAAAAATTAAAATTAAAAAAAAAGTTAACCATAAGTTTTACAAAATGATGGTGATTGAAGTCTCTTTTTAGATAAGAAATATAATAAGTAAATAAGAGGCTACGCTCTTCTTTAAAGTACTTACTCATTGTTACCGATTGTTATAGGTACTTAAGTAATTTAGCTTACTTACGTGGCGGTTATATGCGGCGATGATGGCGACTCTACAGTACACATACAGTTTCTGTTTGTTATTTTTTAATTAATTCGCAAACTGCCTTGTCGAGGACGAAGGTGAGTTCTGCCCCGTTGTGATACAGTTTACGAGTACACTAGTAAGGGGGACTGAGGACGCTCACTCACTCAATGTTGTTTGAATTAAGAAGTACCTACATTGTTAAGAAGATAAAATGAGTTAACTTTGCATTGTAAGCAATTGATGTTCAAGTTTAAATATATTCTTTAAAAATATCTATAGCGTTTAATTTAATATAGGTCTACGTCTACTTTATTGAGTTGAATTGGTATTAATTGGAAAGATGTCTCGTCGATTCCCGTGCAACGTTATTGAGTTGTCCTAACGGATATCCATGGATTGCATTCGATTTACTGGGAACCTGCGACTGTTTGCTTTGTTACTTAGAACCGTAACTATCTACATAGGTATACGTAGCTATGTAAGTATACAGACCGAGCCGTTTTGGGGTAATTGCTAAGCGACATTACATTTTTTCAATGATTATGTATGTTCACGTGCAATGTCTACTTGTATCTATTGTAAATGTGTCACTGAGATGGAAAATGGTAACCCGCCTATGGATACCATCAACTCCAAGAGAGTTGCTGATCGGTTGCCGGTCATTAGATCCCCCGATCTGAATCATCCGATCCTGATCATCCGGATCTCGCCACTCATCGCAAGAAACGCAGTAGCAAGCTACTACTTCCTGACCGGTATTCTGTGAGAGTGTGGTACCACACTGGTCGCGCCGGTCCTATTGTACTGACTACTACTGGCAACAACCACTCTACATAAAAAAAGTCTTATTTATGCGATACTCGTTTAATCCACTCAAAGATTATCTGGAAAAGATTCCTTAAAGGGTTAAGTTCGCTTTTGTATATCACTATATCTCTTTTTTGTATTTATAATTTTGTACAACAAAGATTAGGTAACTGTCCCAGTCTTTGACAGTGACCCAACTTTGATGAGAAGATACTAAAACGTATTATACGAGTAAAAACGATAGACAATGATGTCAGCTACTGGTGAAGACAACGCCTGTCAAGCACTGGTACTATTACCTAAAACATACATACTCGTATATTCATACGTTCCATAGACTCCTTTTTGAAAGACTATTGGTCAGATAGGTTTTCAACCGAGAACAAAGGAAAAAGTGGGGAGAGGCCATATGCCCAGAAGAATGACATGATGGACGCGAAATAATAATAATAAAGCGAAGATTCGACCAGGAAGACTGGTGATTAACGACCCAGCTTCATTAAAAGCACTTCATTTACTGGTCCGGGTGCAGCTCCACCGTTCCGTTCTCTAGGAATTTATGTCCATACGGTCATAGTGAGCGTGGCGTCACCCCTTAGGTTTAGTTTTTAAGTTTATTGAAATTCTAAATTAAAAAAAAACCAACAATAAAGTTCAACTTTTAGTTTTATGTTTAGGGCCCGGCTGAAAATCAGCGCTGCTTGCCTTTCAGCATCAACCGTTAAATATTTTGTCATGATTTTCCGTCTTTTGCTGAATAAATATTTTATTTCTTTCTTTTTTAATACTTGTCTCTCTAGTAAACGTTAATGATGACTCCAATGACGGCCAGTGAAACGTGCTCAAAATTACCCAAATACAACGGAAAGTATTCGCTGCAGCGAATCCTTTATATACTTTTACGCGACTCTGCCTCACCTCGCTAAGGAAGGTAATGTTTCATTCACTTTGCAGAACTTGTATTTAGCGCTAAGTTTACTAAGAGTTTTGACAAGTTTTACGCTACTAGACGTCCTGCTCAGAAATGGTTAACGTCAATTAGGTTCCCTAGCCTAGGTAATGGACACTCCGAGATTTTACATTTGTGGCTAACGATTTTGCAATAAGTAGGTACTTACCTAAATTAAATTTATCTTAGGTAGGGTAGGAATTGTAAAAAGATATAGTTAGTTTTCTAAATATATTTGCAACGTACTTATATATATGTATATTGTATAGGGAATATAAGATATAAGAAAAGTACTTAGTAGCAGAATTAATTAATGTCTTGTGGGATTTTTGCTATTCAATCACAGAGTTATATTTAAGTAATGTTATTTATTTAAGTTGGTACCAAACTTAGAAATATGAAAATCTCCCCAAGAAAATCTTTCAAGACGGTCAAATTTGTCAATTTACGCTTAATAAGAGATAGCTAGCGACCTCTGGTTTAGAGAAAAGTAGATTTGAGTGTACAAAGCGTGTCTGTTGAGTGTGAGTTTGATATCCGGTAGGGTAACTTTAATTTTGTGTTGTGGGATCAGAATTAGAGTTATCCGTTAAAATTACAAATAGGTACTTTAGAGGGCGAGCGCGTGTAGATACATTATAATCATGTATTTGGAATCTTTGTCCAACAGACGAAGTGACAAAGCTGAAAGTTGCTAAACCGGCAATCAAAGGTTTTGGTACAAGTGAATGTTTTTATTTAGAAAAATAAGCAATTCTGTGGCTGTTGCTTATTTTTTTCGATAATACACAAATCGCCCTCGTAGCTATTTCTCAATTTAGTACAGTCGTTTGGCAGCCGAAGCTAGCCAGACAGAGCATGTAAAATAAGAAATGCAGAGACTTATGTGAATTTGCAATGCAGAGAAACTGCATAATGATGCGCGTTCGCGACATTTGTATCGCTGCAGTAGTATGTATAAAGTCTTGGCTAACGTAAATAAGTACTTTATTATGTTGGATATTCCGTGCACTCTATAAATTCGGCCTTAACACGCCATCTATTGACATGTTTTCTGGAAACATGTCTTTAAATAAAATTACACAGAGGGCGTTAGCTTTGAAAAACACTCCGAATAAATGCTGCATATTTTCAAATTCCAAAAAGAACTAGTTCTGCAGCTTATAAGTTAAAACAAATGGTTAAATAAGTTGTTTTTAAAAGACTCCAATTAACTTGGACCTAACATCCTTTCTACACGAATCTTAAATATTGATTTATTAAAAAACTTGCCGGTGCTCTGACTGCGCATGTTTCGCACAAACGGGTAACCAAAGGGCTGTGAATCTAAATCTGTTTAGTTTTTATATTTCACGTAAAAACAATAGTTAATAATGTAATAGTTAATAATGTATCTTTATCGTTGTTATTAAGGAAATATAAACGAAGTTCTTCAACCGTAGGTCTATATTGGGATTAAAACCGCAGTAACGAAAATGGGAAATATTCAGGGAAACGAAAAACAAAGTAAAACAGGCAAATCACCAGCGAAAGGGAAAAATTTCTTGCGAAATAGAAAATCGCCCGGCCGGGACAGCAAGAAACATGGGAGGAAAAAGAGCGGGGCGAAGCGAGAGGCGCTCGACAGGGAGTTCGATAAAACGCCAGATTCCGATAACATCGAAGTGCTCGACGCGTCAGATAACGACGCGGTCGAGTGCGCGTCGAAAGCAGGCGCGGAGAGTGTGCAGTCAGAGGTAACGGTGTCCAGGTGCGAGCGGTCAGCGACCCGCGGCGGCTCCACGCCCGGCTCGTCAGTGCTCTCGGGCGCGCTCACGCCGCTCGCCGTCGAGCTCAACCAGTGCTACTACTCCGCCGAGAGCAGCGCGCACGACGCGCCGCGCACGCTTACGCCTGCGCCCGCGCCCGACATGCCGCACGACGATGCCGCCTCCTCGCTCTCCGACGACTTAGAGAAAGAAGAAAAGTCTGACGTTTTCGATGACAGTGACAAAAGTGACAATGAAAAGGTTATGGGTGCGATATTGTCCGGTAGCCGGGAGCGGCCGCCGCACGAGTGCAGCCACGAGTTCCGGGAGCACCGACTCAAGGCTTCGCCGGCCCAGAGCTCCTTCACGGTGTCCCGGCACCGGCGCGTGGAGCTGCAGCCGGTGCAAGCCGTGGCCGCCGTCGCCCGAGAACCCGCGCTCTTACTTGACAATGGTTAGTCAACATTTACCTCTACCTCCTCAACACACTACGTTCCCATTCCCACAAAAAGGAGCTCAACACAACAATAGTTTTGTGTTTAGCTTGCGATGACTCTAAATTTTTCGTAGCGTTTCGTGGTGGCAACACAAGTTTAAATTCAGGAAGAAAACAACCATTTTGATACTTAATTCAAACACATGCGCTATAGTTTATGATTTACGATTAAAAACTAAACTCTGCACGTGATTGCGACTATCGCAGTGTTATCGAGATGACGATATCATGTCGCGCGTCGTACGTGAAACCGCGACGCGATGTAAATAACAACAAGCGGACTTGTTTGTAGTCGTTTCGTTACTCCGATAGTCGGGAAACCAGTTTGTTGATGCTAGCTCGCCGCTTACAATGGAAGTAACTGTTGATTGTTTCCTTTTGCCATTCGTTCAATTTAGTTCTTTAGTATCTCGTTAAACGATAAAATTAAATTAAATACTTTGAGTAAACCCAAGTTTTGAAATACTTATTTACAAGTAAAATATTTACCTGTTCTTAATAAAATATACTTAGGTAGAGTCGTGCTCAGGCATCTATCATTCGTTTTGCAAGTCAGGAAACGCATTAGTGTTATGTGCAGGTATCTATTGTCAGGTAACGAAATGGATGATAGTCGCAACCTGAGGCACATAATGAGAACATGATTGCAATACTCTAAAGGGTTATAAGGAGATATTGAATTAGGGAGTCATGGATACGTTATGACGTGCATGCATTGTTCTCGGGCATATAAGTTGAGAAAATGGTTTCGTACCTAAATTACTTACGCAGATCGCAACTTTCGCTGGATTTTCTGTTATTGAAATGGAAGGAAAATAAGCATGCGGGGCACCTGATGGAGAGTGATCACCCCGCTCATGGGAGCCTGCGAACCAGGCTACTACTTCACGCCGGTATTCTGTAACAACGTCTATAGTGTGTCGTACCACTACCTGATTCGTCTGATTTCAATTTACTTATCAAGAGCTGGTATTTAGCGGGCATGTGTACCCGTAATTATTATTTTAGTTACAGTATCCTTATTATTTTATTTTTCACCTTAATGTAGTTCGAACTAAAATTGTACAGCAATTGTACCACTGTCCAGGAGCTTATTTACCCTAGGGCCATCCAGGCCATGGCCCGGGGCGCCAGGCTGCGAGGGGCGGCAGCCGCCCCTAAAATGAAATACTTTATCGTCATTTAATGGGGCGCCAAATCTTTAAATACGCCTATGCCAACGTGATACAGTCAAATATATATAGGTAAAGATCCCATCTTCCATCATTCCATCCGGGGGAGTTAAAAACTCTGGAGGGCTTACAGAAAAAATATTGGCATGCACGTATGTATAGATATGCTTTACGACACTAAATCATAATCCATATAGGTATGTACGTACGTACCTACGTATAATTATCCATTATCTAGTACCCATAACCATACCACAAGCCTTTGCTTAGCTTTGGAACTATGAAAAGTAGATCATTTCATTAAATTTTTATAATATATTTACTAGAGCTAATAAAGAAATAAATCTCTCTTAGGTAGGTACTAGTATGACCATCGAATCTCACCCATCAGAAACATATCGAGTGTGTTCTACATTATATAGATTGTATAGCCAATTAGCCAGTTGCATGATAAAAAGTAAAAGCAGCATGCATCAGCGAATCTATTTGGATCTGGCTTGTAATCCTATTGAAGACTTTGCACGCCGTATAAACTGGATTAAGTAGGTAGGAAACTTGACCACTTACGTTCGAGTATCTTTACTAGAAGACAATGGTCTATTGAAGGTGTTGAACGTTACCTTTACCTATCAAATTAGTTTTACCTACCGGAGTTAGAGTTGAATACTGAAAATGCCACCGAGAAAAGGCATTAAACAGTATCGAGTACCCTAACAATTAGAACTACGTAGCTAGCAGGTGCTATGTTGGTAAGAAAAATTCCTTATTTCTCGTGTATCAATAATATAAGAAGAAAATAAATCCTGTTACAAAAGTTACAAAACCAAGTTATTTAGGAGGAATAAATAATTCCTAGTCACAAAGCCGCGGAAAAAATGATAGGTACAACGAAAGGGGAAATGAGGAGAAGTTCTTTAGTCATGTTCTGTCTGATTATTAGTATCGCGAGAGTCTAGCGAGCGTGCTGCGGCAGTGGCCTACGAGCCATTAAAGAACTTTTTGGGAAACAAAGTGTTAGTTTTGCGAAACTGACAATTGTATTAAAGTGGACCCCGTTCTACCCAGTGATTTAAGATAATATAAGAGAAAAATAGACTCTGTGTCCCGGTTTTGTGACTAGGAATATATTTTTCCCCAATCTGGTTCCGTAAAGAAAATTATTTTATCTGGTAAATTACATTTACATTACCGGTTATTTTTTAGCATTAACCGTATGTCTCCTGGTTGTTCCCATGTTGGTAGGGTGACCAACCCTGAGTGCTCATTTTACAGGACATATAATCTAAAATTACAGATTTCATGGAAAAATACGGGACCAAGTTGTTTTTGGTATGGTATGGTCCTGTATTTTTCTTCTTAAAACACACGGCCAAAATGACAGCTGACAAACGGAATATCCTGTAAAATACAGGACAGTTGGCCAACCTACATGTAGGGCAAAGTTAAAATCTTTAATCCAGTCTAAATTATATCAACTATGAAAGCAGTAGCCTTACATGATCATATATTTAAGAGCCAAGCTCTTGTCGTTGGAGTAGCCGCCTTTTCTCTATTTTTCCTTTCCTAAGGACCTGACTTCATGATGCGACATGACATTAACCTTCTAGGTCTTTCTCTTCCTCCTTTCCCTTCAACGTTCCATTTGATGATGTTTTTATAGTTTTTTATAATAGTTATATTTGTCCTTTACTTTTTTTAATGAAATAGGAAGGCAAACAAGCAAGTGGGTCACCTGATGGTAAGTGATCACCACCGCCTATAGACAGCCGCAACACCAAGAAGATTGCAGATGCGTTGCCAACCCAGAGGGCTAAGATGGAATACCTCTTGTGCCAGTAATTACACCGGCCGGCGGTCTTGCTCTCCACGCCGGAACACAGCAGTGCAAGCACTGCTGCTTAGCGGCGGGATTAGTGAGCAAGATGGTGGTACCGATCCGGACGGACCTTGCAAAAGGTCCTACCACCCGCACCCGCTGTCCTCTTCTTAGAAATCTCAGGGAAGCCTTTTGAAGACCAGCAAAGCTTTTCCCTGATACTGATGTAGATCTTCACCCGTTAGTTCCAGAGACGGAGCGGCGGGCCGCGAGCGTGAGCGAGGCGCCCCTGGAGTCCAACGTGCTGCGGAAAGTGGCTTCGCTGACGCTCGACAAGCACTCCGAGCCGCGGGTGCTGCGCCCCAAGTTCGTGCCGGAGAAACTCAACTTCCAGCTCTACGAGAAATTTGAAGGTATATTGAATTGACAAGCTTTTATTTTAGTGTGTTGTCACGTAAGTTTTGAAAGTCTAATTTGATCCTTGGTTTGTTAATTAGTATGTGAATGAACAACGTGTTGTAGAGCAAATAGCTATTATTTTGAAGCAATGATTTTATAGGGTATGAAATAAATAAATATCTTTGGGACAATTAACCCATTGAACTAATTACAGACTAAGCAAAGCTTAGGTTGGGTTGAGTTGGATATTCAGTAAATTCTTAAATACACAATACATGAAACATCAACTAAAAACTGAAAAATTCAACTACAAAAAATACTTCAAAGTACCTAATAACGATATTTCTAGAAATTAATGCAACAAGTCTCGTAAGATAAACCGGCATGATTGTAAGTCAGCGTAACCGCAGCCTGACCTTTATAGCCTACATATAAGTTAAGTAACTGAATATTGTTAGATTTCACACTCCTCTGAAATTAACCTACAAAATTAATTTAAAGGTTTGATCCTCATGACTTATCACTTGATAGTATAAAAGTACAGGATGTTCTTTTTTCGGACTTTAGTTGGTTCGATTACCGATTAAGGACAGGATTTTTTCAAAATCTGTATATGCAGTTATTTTTATTTTTAACTAGCTGACCCGGCGAACTTCGTACCGCCTAATTATTGGAGGCATATTTGCTCACCGTTTAGACCTACCCTGGACTACGACAAACATTTTAAAACCAAAATCAGCTCAATCGGCCCAGCCGTTCTCGAGTTTTAATCAGACTAACGAACAACAATTCATTTTTATTTATTTAGATTTTTATTTATATAGATAATAAAGGAATGTTTCATCAAAGTAAAATTTGCAGTCTTCAATATTTGGGTAGATACTTTTTCTGTAAGGTCCGTAGTTAAATCCTACAGAGAGCATCCTGCCTACACAGCCATTTCTTACCAAGAGCACAGAATCCTATAGATAGAGCTTAGTTAAGTATATCTTATTTCAATACTTTTAATTTAGGATGTTGCGATTACGGAGCAGTATATCGTTAACTGTTCTTTTTTTAAATAATGATTAAGTTCAACCCGAAAAAATAATGATTATTTCGTAGTAACTTGTTATCTTATCACATAATATCCGTGATGATTAATTTTAAAATGTAGAGATCGTAGATTATTTTAAGTAACTCGGCTAAAATTGACTAAGTACTACTTAAGCTTAGGCATTTATCTACTATTAGATACAAATGCATCGAAAACTGGTACATCCCGTATACATGAGTACTTTCACGCCCATTTATATTACCAAGATGCCTGTTTCTTATCTTTGTTAATGATTAGGTTCAGTAAAGATAGCGCTAGTCGCCAGTGAATACGTGACTAGCGGCGCCTAGTGCTATCTCATTAATTAACTTATTATAATTCGCTAAGTATTTTAATGTTAAATTATCAAGATGCAGTTATCGACAAATCGCGTTAACTTCACAAATTCGTCAATCGCCCAGTTCAACTATGTCAAATTTCTGAGCAAACATAGAGACACCCAAGAAGGCATCAACGACATTGTGACCATACTTGGATTGCACACAGAGGAACATACAGCATTTGAAAGTGAATTCAAGTACACCACTGAAAGTGACTCTTTCCTATTTGAAAAAGAAAATACCCGCCGAGAATTAGTGATTTACTTGCCTCCAAGGCTACCCAGTGTAATAATTAATTCTGATATACCAATGCAGTGGTTTCGATACACTTTGTACGTTCTGAATGGTGAAAGTAGACGCATAAAGGTCAAAAGCGATATTAGAAGATTAGTGATAATAATGGAGTACATTGAAAAGTGCTCTATTTTGTACAGAGTTCGCGCTTCGAAACTGAGTTTGCATTTATGTAAGTTAATAAATACCTACTTACTCGGTAAGGTTTTATATATCAAACACATTGCTTGGTTACAATTTAAGAGAGCGTCGCAGTTTAATTTATTCCTCCTGATCCAACAGCTCTACCTAACTGTCTAATTTCATAAAAAGATGCACAGAGCGACAAATTAAGGTTTCGCAGTCATGTTAGCGCCACAGTTAAAAGTTTTTTTTAAAGGAAGGTTCACAATTTTTCGGGCCCCCTGATAGGTAGTGATCAGCGGCGCATATGGGAACCAACAACCTCAAGAGAGTCGCTGAACCCTTGTCGGCCTTAAGCCCACTGACGTCTTTGTGACAATGATAGTCCTGAAATAGGAAATTGAAACACGTACCTCTGTATAACCTAGTCGAAGAGACATACGCATTACATTTGTATGACATAGCCTGGCGTTTAACGCGTCGCGTCATTGCGATAGGGTTCTAAGATGGTACGTGAATATATTTCCCCTACTGTACATAGTACATCTTAAACGTATAAAAGAACGGAACGTATTCTGACAAATCCTGCCAAACTCCTATGCTCAAAATGTCGAAAACCTGCCAAAATATTTTTAAGATTTAAAATTGATACACATATATTTTTTATACTATTACTTAAAACAATTAAATTCAAGGAGAAAAAAGGAAGGAAATTAAATTATTACACACAACCTAGACACCAATTTCGAGTTACATGTTTTACAAAATACAAAATCTTCATCTTTCACTTTAGCTATATCCAGGACAAAAGTGCCGGATTCTGCTCCCACTCTGGGCGATATAATCCTTCTTCATATTTGCGTTTCATGATAAATCAGCAAAACACGAAATCTTAAATGAAAATAAATGTGTAGTGTTTCCGACTAATTAAGAAAACAAGTGACTGTTGAAAATTGAATGAGCTACAAATACAATAAGAAATGCTAAGGGAAATCCCCAAAACCATAGACGACGAAAACTAAGAATATTTATAAACTCTAAGCCAAAACAGAGTTCTTTAAGTTTCTTTTTTTCTAATGTCGATACTGCAACCTACTCCTTTAAGACTGAGTTCACAATTAAAGTTTATGAGCGATAAAAACGCAAAAACACGGCAATGGCTGTCTCTGGTTGATCAATGGCCCAATCCCAACCCAATCTAAGGCTATAATGCCAAATGTGCCAGCTTATATTGCTATCCTGCCAAATACTGCCAGATTTCGAAAACTTCAACCGATCCTGCCAGAAGTCAAAATGACGGTCTAATCCTGCCAAAAAGGCAGGATCCTGCCACATATGGTCACACTGATAGGTAGTCAAGGTAGTGTGCGACAACGCTCTATGAAGCCGAAATTAGCCGAGTCTCTTTCCAAAGACCGATGTGCAATCTTTTTGGCCGATTCTTTTTTTTTGTAGGTACCTAACTTTGTAATGGCGTTTATTTTTAAAATATTTAGTATTTGAACAAAAATAAATTTAACGTACTCGAGCAAATTACCTTGGACTCCGCGAAACCAGTGCTGTGGACGTGCGAAACAGTTGCGTCTGTGCGACATATATATTTTCATGCAAAAGCCCACTCTCCTCTGCTTCCATATGAAACAACATAGCTGCAACAGCAGCTGTTTTGCCTGTCCACTGCACTGGTTTCGCGCTGTAGCAAGGTTATTTGTTCATATAGACCACCACAATGTGACGCCTAAATCTTTTAATTAAGTATAAATAATTTTAAGTGACCTATGTCAGCGTCTTCGTTCGTGTGAATTTTAAAAACATTATGCATAAATAGCCCATGTATTCTGATAAAGCTGTAAAGTTTACTGTAAAGTTTTTGCGTGTAAGAGTAACATCCATCTACCCTCTCAAAACTTTTGCGTTTATAATATACAAGCTTTTACCCGCTGCTTCACCCGCACGGGATTAAATATTTATGCATTTTTCGCGATTAAAAGTATCCTATGCTTCACTCTAGGACATGATCTATCTGTCTGCCAAATTTCATCTAAATCCGTTCAGTCTTTTATGCGTGATTGAGGAACAAACATCCAAACATCATTGCCTTTCACATTTATAATATACTAGCGGACGCGCGCGACTTCGTTCACGTAAAATTAGTAGCCTATGTCCGTCAGGAATAGTGTAGCTTTCTATCTGTGAAAGAATTTTTGAAATCGGTTCAGTAGTTCCAGAGATTACCCCCTACATACAAAGAAACTAACAAAAAAACAAACAAACAAAGTTTTTCTCTTTATTATATTAGTGTAGATGTAGAAGTAGGATTAGTCGGATAGTACGATAGTATTAGTAGGATTAGTAGAATGATGATCTACAATATATTTACATTTTTAGGTGATTTCGTTTTTAAATGTAACAATGGTAAAAATACCATATTATTATAAATAGGTGGTCAAATCATGCGGTCAAATGAGAAAATCAGAAAAACAAACTCTTTTGACTGCTAAAATACTTCACATTTAACAATTATCCTGTGCAAGTATCGTATGAGGTCGTTATGACAAACACAATCTCTTTTGACCGCTAAAATACTCCTTAACGTTTTAACGTCAAAGTCGTCAAAATGACAGTATTGTGACAGTCGCGATGTCGCGAGAGGTAAATTTACTCACAACATAACAAATTCGAATAAAGTGTAAATGTTTGGATTACTAAATTTATATGGGTGTCTTGTCCGTTTAGAAGACATTGTTTTTTTGGTATTTCAGGGCAGATGCTGCTCAATTGGTTTATGTCATCCATTTCCGACAATAGTCACTTGAAAAACTTGCTCACAACTCAAGATTTGAAGAACCTTGGGATTCAATATTGCACGCACCTGTTGGCCGCTGGCGTCCTCCAACAGATTCCTGATAAGGATGCCCCTTCAGAGAGTATTTTTAAGGTAAGAAGTAGCTCAAATTTCCAGGGACGTATTTACCCTAGGGCCATCCAGGCCATGCCCCGGGGCGCCAGGCTGCGAGGGGCGGCAGCCGCCCCCAAAATGATACACTTTATCGTCATTTAATGGGGCGCCAAACCTAAATGGCCTTTAAATACGCCTCTGCAAATTTCTTAGCAAAGTAACTAATAATGATTGAAGGTAATCAACACTGTCTGTTTGTATTTGATGCCGTAACTCAATACCATTTGGCGCACATTGACCATACACTAATTTAAGAGCCGAGGCAATTGTGATTTATAGATTAATTAAGCTCTGAATAAGGAGACTTTGACTTTGCTTATGATAAAATTGCCAAACTGCCTGCCATTTAATGGGGATTCCCCTACTATATATGTTTTAAAACCCCTTGAAATGCAAAATTTTGGTGATGCAAAATGTGGATTTCTTTTTTGTCAAAGTATGTAACTATAAAAGGTTTTATTTAACTTTTTGGTTGTATTGCTATAATCATAATAGAAGTTGTAGGTATTTTTTTAATTGATTGCAGCCCAATTTGATGTATTATTGGAGTCACATGGAGGCACCAGTTTCTCAGCCGATTACGCCAGGCCGGCTGCACTCGTCGGCCTGGCCTCACGATAAAGAAGTGTACCGCAACATTGCTCAGGACCACCTAACAACCCTGCGCAATGTTGAAAACCACAGATTCTTTAACCTAAATAATAACGTCGAAATAGCTGATATCAATGAAGCTAAAGTAGTCATCGCTCAGCTTAAAAATAGACTATTAGATTTAGAAATACAGTTAGAAAAATTAAAGTTGACTGCTCAAATAGAAACCATCAACAAAAATTTAGAGAAATGTTTTCCTCACAATGAATCAAATAGAGTGGAGTTTGTTAACAAGGAGGTCCAAACTACCAGTGAAATAAACGAACTTCCCAATAAACCTGTGATAACTTTACCTGATAATGATCCCAGTGTTATAAGAACAAGTGTAGCGAGTGGTAGTACATTAGATGTAAGTAGTGTAGCTTGTAATACTGAAATAATTAATAATAATAATGGGAGTAAAACTGAACAAAGATCTGAAAATATAGAAAATTATTGTAAGTTAAATAAAATCAGAGATCATGAAGAAGCTGCAAGAAATGGTGAGAAATCTGAAAATGATAAAAATGAAATGAAAGCTGAAGAAAAAAATAGAACTGTAATAAAAATGGAAGAAAGAGATGAAAAGGAAGGTTCTGGAGATAAAGCTTTAACTATTTCACAGCAGGGCTCCATGGAAAGTTCCTCGGAGGCTTCTTTTTTTAGCATTAACAACTCCACCGAGCTAATCACTAGCAAACAAGAAAGTTCCTCAGAAATTATTAGGAAAGACAATGTATTAAAATCTGTAATAAATTATACAAACATTCCAATTACTCAAGTGTTATATCAAAATAATGATGCTAAGAATACCTTTATTGCCAGTTCTACAGTAGAAAGTAGTGAGAGTTCAATAATAACTAATCAAACTAATAAGACTTCATCAGACACAGAATCTAGCGAGGTGGGGACTGAAGAGAAGGCCAGAGCTGATTTTTTTGAACCTAGGTCCATTATCAAGGCATCTCCACCACCTGCTCCTCCACAGCCCGAGTCATTAGAGCCAACCACAGATCCACCCTTACCTATATCACATAACCATACTGTGGTTCCAGTACTTTCCCCTGTACGAGAAATGGGACTTTCACCAACATCTCCATTGCCTTCAATGGACCCAGCTCCTCCACCTCCACCACCTATGCCTGAAATGGCACTCCCGCTACCGTCATCCCCTATAATGGCTCCGCTACCACCAACAATGCTTGAAATGGGCCCACCACCTCCACCAATGCCAGAAATGTATGTTCCCTCACCCCCACCGATGCCAGAAATGGGCCCGCCTCCGCCTCCACCGCCACCACTGCCTGATATGGGCCCACCACCGCCACCAATGCCTGAAATGGTCCCACCACCGCCACCGATGTCTGGAATGGGTCCGCCGCCGCCGCCAATGCCTGGAATGGGCCCGCCCCCACCGCCAATGCCTGGAATGGGTCCACCGCCACCACCAATGCCTGGAATGGGTCCACCGCCACCACCAATGCCCGGGATGGGCCCACCACCGCCTCCAATGCCTGGAATGGGCCCGCCGCCTCCACCCCCGCCAGCTTCCCCCGGGGGCCCACCACCGCCTCCGGGGCCACCACCGCCTAATATGGGTCCCGTGCCGTTTCCAGCCCCGCCAGCTGGCGGATGGAACATGCAGCGAGCGAGTATGGTTTACTCCTTCCTTTTAATTCATACTGTTTTACTTTTCACTACTATCTTTCGATTGTATGCTTTCAGGCTTAAGAAAGATTCCAGTAAAACCAGCAGCTCCAATGAAGCCATTATATTGGACTCGAATCTTAGCCCCACCGGTGCCAACCATGCAAGGAGAAGTGGTGGCGCCACCATTGAAGCCTCTTTGGCTAGAAATAGAAGAAACTAGTTTAGACAATATTGACGAATTCACGGATCTTTTTTCGAGACAAGTCGTGAAAGCGCCTGTAAAAAAGAAAGTAGAAGTGAAGACTAAAATTCAACCAGTAAAGATATTAGAAAGTAAGCGGTCCCAGAATGTGGGCATACTAGCCCAGAGCTTGCACGTCGAGTTTTCGGAAATTGAAAATGCCATATACAACTTTGATACGTCCGTAGTGAGCTTAGAAGCGCTACAGCAGATCTATGAAATGGTGAGCATAATGACTTGTTTATTACGCAGAGACTAATGAGAGTAGTAGTTCTAAAAAATGGCACCCCATAAAGACGCCACTTTGAATGAAGACCTGAATGGCTAGCACGCGTGTTTTTTTCTTCGTTTGTCGCTCACTGCGTCTTCCTCCTACGGGGCTCGATAGAAAGAGACGCCCTGAGCGACAAAGCGAGTCGCGCTGTGTTGTGCTAGCCATACTGCTGTGAAATTTCTTTTATAAATCTTTTTCGCAAAAAGTTAAACGTTAAAAGTTAAAGTGTTAAGTTTGAGCCCTCAATGTGTCTATGGCCTTGTTAGAAACAAGAAGGCTGTCATTTCAATCTATAACCCGTTGCTCGTAACAATAAGTTTTATTTTTATGAGTATCGCGCAACGCACGAGCTTATTTCAGAGCTTAGGAAGGCACCAGTGCAGCGACGTTATTACCGATGGTCAATAAGCCTTTCCCAAACATTTAATTTCTCAATATCATGACACACACAACATAAACTAAAAATACCTATACTTAATTATTGTCTATGTCTTATAATTGAAACAAATGTCTTATAGTTTTTGTATAAGTAGGTATGCGGGAATGTCTGATTAAGTATATTCAGCGGTTAAAGGGTTAAAGTTTAAATTCACTAATTAACTGAATTCAACAATTCGAAAAAATTAATTCGATCTTTTATGGCGGACATAAAGCATTCATCTCTTTCGTACACACCTACTTGTTAGAAAGGGATATATGATTTGTATCCACGACACAAACGAGCATACTAGGGCCTCTGGAGACTGCAGCTGCAGATCGCCACTTAAAAATAAATTAAACTTAATACAGACATGTTTTTTCTAGAGAGCTTCCCAAGAAGAACTATCCATGATTAAGGATCACCTGCAATGCAAGCCAGATGTGCCATTAGACAAGCCGGAAGCATTTTTGCATGATCTCTCTGGAATACCAAATTTTGCTGAACGCATCTCCTGTTTTATGTTTCAAGCAGAGTTTGAAGATGCCGTTAGCACCACGATGCACAAACTGGACAACTTGAAGCACACTTGTGAGGTAATCTATATTAAAACACTTTGTTGGCTCCAATTTAGGCCCGCATTAGTACAAAAAAAATACAGATACTAGTGAGTGACTGAAGATTTAGTTTGGACCGGAGTAAAACATATCTTACATATTCTTCAGCCGGACTTGCTTTTTTGTACCGATTACTTCTATTTTGAATAATAGGCAATTGATTCATTGCTAACACAACACAAGAAATGAACTTAAACTACTCCAAAACACGGTTTATGAAATTTTCGTTGCTGTTCTTATTGTTTTGACTTGACAACAGTATCCTGCATCGCTTTTGTTTTATTAGCTTCACTTTGTAGATTTATTTCAAATCTTGCAAGTCGTTTTTGGCCCTTTCCTATGGCACTTCAGATGACAAACTAATATAGCTAAAAAAATGTATTTAAACCTGTGGTGTACGTTTCAGTTCCTGACGAGCAGCGAGGCCCTCAAGAAGGTGTTCGCGATCATCTTGACGCTCGGCAACTACATGAACGGCGGCAACGGGCAGCGCGGCCAGGCCGACGGGTTCGGCCTCGAAATCCTCTCCAAACTTAAAGACGTTAAGGTATAAACCAAAAAATGTTTCAAGACAATTTATACCCCAAGTTTACGCACCATGCAGTCATCCGTTTTCCGTCAATATAGGAGCGGGACCCCGCGGTATTTGAATTAAGTGCGGGATGGTGGCTAGCCGTTCTGAGTGGAATAATGTTATGTATTCTGTTGGGGGGGCTTATCTAAGAAATTTTGAAACATACCACGCCACGTAAGCAGCGTTAGAGACTATATGGACATGGTTGGCTGGAGCACGATACCAAGTCCACAGGAATGGCTAAACACGGCACTGCGTATAGTCACTTGCAGCAGCCGCACGGCCACGACCGAGCGGCGCCGCAATAGCAGCCAAGTGAAAGCGTATGTCAGTGCAGCGCTACTATCGCGCGCATTAAACCGCCTATTGTAAAACTACCGTAACTGTAACCGAGTAGGTACGCCCTGCGGCCAATGCATGAAATAGTACATTATACCCCGAGGGTGGTCAAATAAAGAATGTCTCAGATCGCAGGTACTTGTCACACGAGCCAAAGGCGACGGCGACAAACATACGACCTGAGGCTTTCTTTATCACCGCCCGAGGTGTGTACATAATTTTACGTCTTGCCCTGGCCAGGAAGTGGAAGTTTCCGCTCGCGTAGCAGGCGGGAAATCGCTACTTACGGCCCGGGGTGACGTAGAATGTGTATCGTTCCAGTCGAAGCGCTCGAACGTGACGTTGCTCCACTTCATCGTGCGCACCTACCTGCGCATGTGCGGCGGCGCGCTGAGCGGCGCGTGCGCGCTGCCCGTGCCCGAGCCGGGCGACGTGGTGCGCGCCGCCGCCGTGGACTTCGCCGCCGCCGCGCAGCACCTCGCCGCGCTCACCGACCAGCTGGCCGGTAGGTCCCGTCACTCACATTATTGTAAACGCACGTAAAGTATTTGACTAGCATGCGTCATACGTCGAAATTTGAAAGCTTCTGCTGGTGCCTACGAAGAAATAATAAGTCAAGAACAATAACTGCCGTCCAAAAATATCACGCGAAAAAGGAGGTCCGACTAGGCGGGGCTTAAAAAGGAGGTCCGAGCAGGTTCTCAGTGTCAAGATTGTCATTCTAGCGAGCGCACGTAAAGAATTTAATTCATTTACCAGCTCAAAAGATCATGCCGTCGTGTACAGTGAAGTGGTGTAGAAGTCACACTAAAATGAAATGTCCAGGGATCCGTTTTCACTCGTAAGTAGTACTAATAACGTTAATAAACATAAAATACTAAAACCTTCATGGACAATATTATGCAACATGAACCCAAGTAGGTTAAATACTTCGATTAATGTCGGCATTGTGTTTCATATTTTATTGACAACTTAAATTTTTTAAATGGCAGTTGCGTTAAATACGTGTCTTTCGAGATGATCAATACCCTCCTATCATACAATCCTTGTACTTATTTTTCTCATTAGCTTCCCTGTCGATGAAGAGCGAAAACGTAAGTGGATAGCAGCAGCTAGGCTAGAAAATCGGGAAAATGAGTGGTTGTAGAAAGTCAAATATTCCATCCGAGCAATATTTTTAATAGGAGTCCGACAACTCGAGATAATTTACATTTACATTTTTTATTTTAATAATAATACTGCTGAAACCATATGGTTTCAGCAGTAAATATATATATATTGTGTAATAAATATTTTACTTATTTAATTAAATATAAAGTATCAATATTGAATTATGTCTAAAAGAGAAAATCATATTTTTGTCTCACAAACGTCGGTTATAACTTATATTTGCCTTACCTTAGTGATTGTAGTAACTGATTAACGTGCGATCAAATTATGCACCCCTGTATATATTTACGACAGAAACCCCTTAATCTGACTGATACAGCTACTTTAGCTCAACCCCTTTGTCTCTGATACATTCAAGAATGGTCTGTTTTATTTACAACTAATTCAACTTAGATGAAACTTCCAAAATACAACAATTTTTATTAGGCACTTGTTTTCTTGCACTTAGTGCATAACATCGTCCATGCTCTTCGCAACTATTTGACATCGGGGCAGTCGCGCGGGCCAATCACCGCTATCTGTCATGCCATAAACCAATCACTGTGCTTGCTGCAATACATCGCGTTAAACGAACGCAGCTAATTGGCCTGTTTGCATGTGTTGTTTTATGTCCGAATACTCGAAAAATTTGTCAATGTAGTGGTAACGGATTGTCATTTTTCTTATTGATTTTGTTCAAAGTTATGTTTCCTGACTTATTATTTCTTCGTAGGCTGGTGCACACCTCTGAGGTCAAATTTATAATTCCGTGGAATTCTGAAGTTTCTTGGTATTACCAGGCAAAAAAATATTTTTTGAAACTGGGGTGAGAAACGCAAAAATATATAAATGCACAACATAAATGTTATAATTGAAATATATAAATTTACAATCACTTCAACGTATTATTAATTAAAACATACTTGATTTAATTTTAAATCACACGACTGAGATATAATAAAATATTTAATTATATTCTGTGGAAAAAAGAAATTGCTGTGGGTATCATTCTGATATTATCACATATTACTAACTTTCGGTTTAAGATTATATTTAAACATTTTATCAACACACAATTTATTTCGTAATTGTTATTCCATTATTTAAAATCTTACAAAAATAGACCGCAAAACGTCAGCTATCAACCGTCATTTTCCCATCAAAATATACAAAATTATTGTATGCTATGTCATTCGGCTTCTTATTTTAATTCTAGAAAAGCTTGCACTTCTTTGTCCGTGATATTTTTGCAGTTTTCGTTGATTTCATTGCTACTAGTCCATTGGTTTGGTTTTTGTTACGTTTCTGTTTTCTGCCAATTATTTGTACAGTAGAAAAAATGTTTATCATCCCTGAAACTTCTAATATTAACAGGTGTCAGAATTCCATGGAATTAATAAGGCGAGTGTAGGGCCTAATCATAAAAACGCTCTGAAAGTAAATTAAAGTTTAAAATTATTTTAGCCCTCTGAAAATGGTTTAAAAACTGGCAAGATTCAAAATAGTCCTAGCAATCAATTAAATCAATACTTTTTATTTAGAGCAACTTGAATGAAAGTGTTAATTTATATACTTAATTAATACTTTTTTTTACCTGTTATTAAGGTAAACTTAAGGTAAATTCTAAGATTTAATTCGATAGATCAACTGAGGTACTCCGCAATCCTCCAATCACTCGATGTTCAACGAAACAATCGTTTCCTTTGCAGCTTGTAAAGAGAAGACCAAGAAAGTGGTCGAGTCGGAGTTGCAGGCGCGCGGCGGGCCCGACTCGCCGGCCAGCGAGCCGGGCCGGCGACTGGACGTGTTCGAGGAGAAGATGGCCGCCTTCCTCACGGCCGCCGAGGACAAGCTCAGGGCCGAGCAGGAGAACCTAGAGGAGTGCCGGACCAAGTTCCTCGCCACGGTTAAATTCTACCAGTACACGCCGAAGTGCGGCAAGCTCGACGAATTGGAGCCCAAAGAGTTCTTCGCGCTGTGGATGCCCTTCTGCAGTGATTTTAAAGATATTTACAAGAAAGAAGAACAGCTCGCGATAAAAGAAAAGTGAGTATTGATCTGTGTCACGACAATGAGTAGAGTGCGCGAGCAGCTAAAAACGCAGCACGATACAATTGTATCTTATCAGTTATCTACAAATTTAATACCTTCTTTGCAGATTAAAGGAAGCCAAAAAACAACAAGAAGAAAGAAAATCCCAGTCTCTTACCCAACCGAAGAAAGAAGGCGGTTTGAAAGCGCGCTTACAGAAAATATCCAGTACCACCAAAAAGTAAAATACCTATGTGAAGTTATAACATTTACGTTTAATTACGTTGAAAAGATAAGAGAATGAATTTATACAAAGTTTGTATTGCCTTTCTTGCCTTAAATGTATTTACATTATTTATTACTATTATTACATACGCTTTAATACTACATGTTCATTGCTTTACTAAGCACAATCTCATAATTTTGCAAGCAATTAAAATTATATACTACAATCACCCGCAAGTCCAAGAAGAAAATAAATAGTCCAATCACTTAAAAAAATGTTTTGAAGGTGATTTACTGACCTCGTAAGTCCTCGTGTGCTACAACTAGTACAAATCACGTACTGTCATGCAGACAGGTCTAACGACATTATGTACAGCGGCCATCAAACATATCGGAGATGTATGTGATGGCCACTGTACTTCCTGCATCCTTGCGTCAGTGCCAAATAGTTCTTACTGGGTTTTGTTAAGAAATTTACCATGTCTGAGATTTACACTGAAACGTGTAGAAATACTTCAGCCGGTAGTGATGATTTGCAGACCATTGACACACAGGCTCGCAATTTGCGTTCAATGGCTAAACCTACTCAAGAAAAGACAAAGAGCGCTTTCACATTAGGCGGTTTAGTGGCGCGGCAGCAAAGTTGTAACAGCGGATGCCTTTATTACTGCAGTTGCATCGCTACTTGTCGCGTACTAGCCGCGAAACTCGTACTGCGCGCAGCGACGTGGCCACGCGTTGCAAGTGTTTATAAAGGCACTAGTCGCGCGACTAAGGAGCCATTTACACGTAACGAGTTTTCGTACGCGAGTTTCATTACATTACGCGGCTTGATCCATCGATCGATCACATCATGCCTCCGTAGTACGCATTGTCATGCAACTCCCATGCGAGACCTCGTACCGTGTAAATGGTCCTTAAGAAAAGCGATCGCCGGACGACTAAACCGCCTAATGTGAAGGCGCTCAAATACAATCGAATACAATATAGAAAATTGGTTGCAAAAATTCCTCTTAAAAGTGACTTATGAAATAAATAATTGCTGGTCTTATCGCTGTGGAGCGTCTCTTTCAGACGTCCATTTGGCGTCAGAAAAGAACAAGAAAATAGCTTTTCACATAAAGCATTTCTAACCAGTTAAGATGTGGGAAAGGGATCCCTCTCTCCTTATATGTTCGTGATAATGCTAGTGTAGTGCTACTAGTGTTGAAATAATAATTAAATCATACCAACAAGTATGATTTGAAGTACATGAACTATGACAATGCCGTCAAGTACTGAAGGACCAGTACAGTTTCGTACTATAACGAGTAAACATGGATGGAGTTATAACTGAGAAAGTACTGGGATCTACGAGGCATACCTATGCCGACAAGTATCTCGGAATAGTTGCGCGGTCGGTTATTTGTGCCATTAAAACGTGTTTCAAATTTCCAAATGGTATTGGAGTCCTTTGCTAATTTTAATAGATTGAGGCGTTATTTCGCGGAGGTCCATATCAACAAATTGGACTAAATTACCTTGGTACTCCGCGAAAATTTTTGTTTTCCTTTTCGCGGAGTAGCAAGGTAATTTGTTCCAATTTGTTTAGTCCTGTTTCATATATTTTGGATGACTAGTAAAAACGGGCCTAATTCTACAATTAGTTTAGTTCAGGAACGAGCTAAGGGAGCTCCGTGTACAGTTCGCTTACATTTAACTTTTTACAAACGATTCTTAGCTCGTTTCCCATCTGTATTGTTAGTCAGGTTTGTAGGTTGATACAACTCACCTAAAGTTGAACTTAGTGGGACTAGAGATTTTGAACATTTACAGCGCTTTTTTCCCCTATTAAATTACTAAAATTAAACTACCTTTTTTATTAAACCGAGTATCTACAGCGAACATTCGCATAATGTATCAGATCAAATCAGGTTCGAACATAACACCAGTGAGTGGAGTGTAAGTACGCTGAAAAGCGCAATCTCAACTACAATTTCGTCACATCGCTCGCGGTCGGTACCAGGCCCGAAATATCCAAATAGACAATGTAGGCCTACCCAACTGCCTAGGGACCCCGCGGCCTGTGAAAAAATAATTCAACCGCCGTTGTCCGATTTTTAAGATATACAATAACGAGCTTATTTCGCCGCAGTCTCTTAATTAAGACAAATGCCATTTAGTTTCGGTACAAGTCACGATGTCCGATGAAAATGTAGCCGGCGGTTATGCTGTTTTCACACGGGGGCAGACAGAACAGTGAAGCAGTCGGGTACAGTACAGTACTAATACAATATGAACGCGCAGTGCTGGATTAAGAGGTCTGGAAGCTTCGGGGCAACAAAGGAGTGGAAGCCCCTGGCTCCAAATTATTTTCCAAATAAAATGGTAAATTTTTGTTCAGTTGCGTTTTCCAATAAATATTTTTTTCCGAAGTCTCTATTGTGTGGGCCCCTTTTTTGTGTAGGCCCCGGAACTGTAGCCCCGGTTGCCCTCACCTAAATCCGGCCCTGTGAACGCGCACGCCCCCTCTGCCCCAGTGTGAAATTTGCATAAAGGGTTTTAATTTGATACTTTACTGCCCACGGGAGAGGGGCCCCGAAACTTGTGTCGCCTAGCTGTATGGCTGAAAATAATTATGTAAATACAAAGCACAATTGTTTACTTATGTTTATTATACAAATTTGTAATTGCTAAATAAATTGATATTGTACATAAACTTACACTCTACATATAAGTAAGTGCTGGAAAAACTAACATAAGAGCTGAATTCAGCATTAATAAATCTTGATATTTTATTTATTCCATGTCATTGAAATTTACGCAAGTTATTTACCTCAGTTTTACTTTGGAATCGAGCTGTATAAGGCAGACGAACATACTAGTAAGCCAGATGTGCCTGATGACTAACATATGGATAACTTATCCTTCAGTGCGGCTCTATCTAACTAGTATCTTAAGCAAAGGATGTATTAAGATAATTTATACTCATAGGCCACAGTTTTGGATATAAAAATGGATGGAAATATTTTCTGGCATATTCAATACAGACACTATAAATGAAATTGAATAAAAGAATTTGGATGACACAGCTATTTCAGCATTCTAGTAGGGTAAACACCACTTCTATTACTTTCCTATTATGACTGGAATTTTGTGTACCAATAGAATACCTATGTGTCTACTTTTCGCAGGATTGTCACCACTACTGCCTTAGGATAAGTTTGAACATGCCGATAATTTATGATCAGATAGCCTAGTGGTTAGTGATCCTGAAGCTAAATGTTGCTTTTCGATTCCTGCAAGGAGCAAATGTTTGTATGCTGGATATGAATATTTGCACCTAAGTTGAAGATTAGGTATGTATTTGTACATGTCATATACAACAGATCTAGTACCCATAGTACAAGATTTACTTAATTTGGGATTAGGTCATTGATGTTAATTATTTCAAGATATTTTTTTATTTATAATTGGAGAGGTGTTGTGTGAGGATGTATTGTGTTTACACTAAGAAGCTATTGGCAGGTCAGCAAAACTAGGTAAATAAAATCATAAAGCACAGTAATCGATTTTTATGTAATATATTTTACCTGTACCTGAAAAAGTTTTCAAACAAGCAAGTATCTGAATTTTTATAGTTCATCTATTGGTGCTGTTATGATTAAACTGTTACTATGTTGTTTTAGTAATCAAACAAACAATGAAAGTGAATAAAACATTTATTAACTGCAATCAACACATTTTTCTTTCCATATCTTTTTGAACTTTTTCTCTATTTTTCTATTGTTGGAAAGAGAGTCTTGGAGGACTTCTAATGAGTTCTTCAGGGCCTGCCATTGCATGAAGCTCAGATGGCTCGTTAGAGAGGAATTACTATTTTCATTTCTGTATGCTTCTTCCTTTGATATGAACTCTTTTAAAGATGTTGTATTTGTCACATTCGATGGAGAGTGTTCATAACTGCTTTTTGTTCTGACTTCACATTCTTTTGTTTTAGAAGTAAACACAGTTGCTTTATAACTTTCCCTTGACACAATCTGCCCTTGGTCTGCCTTTCGAAACTGTGCTGCTGGTT
This sequence comes from Ditula angustiorana, assembly GCA_963691745.1. Taxonomy (NCBI): domain Eukaryota; kingdom Metazoa; phylum Arthropoda; class Insecta; order Lepidoptera; family Tortricidae; genus Ditula; species Ditula angustiorana. Next base: position 4,545,596 of record OY829481.1, on the reverse strand, counting down.
GTAATTGAGTATAACTTCCTGTATCCAAATAAGGTTTTGGTGGCAAGAATTCCTCAGATTCATCATCATCATTGATTCTATTTACAAAGTCTAAGATGCTATCAAGATTATCACCATCTTCTTCCTCAATCTCAATCAAATTCTGCTGTAAGCTTAAGCATTTATTAGGAGCCCATTCAAATCTACCAAAATTGTCAATGTTGTTCAGGTCTAGCCAGTTCTCTAAATCTGCTGGGAAACTGTAGTTATTGGGTAGAAATTCCACACCTTTTAATTGAAGCTTGTCTAGCCAAAGGAGCAGTTGTGAGTACCAGCTACAGGCATGCTGTAGAAGAACAGAACACATGGACCACACACGACTCAGCACGGCATATGGCATCAGTGACATCCAGTGACTCTCTCCACTTTTTAGACGATTTAAATAAAACACTGACGCTTTTCTAGAGCAGACACATATCCTCAACATGATCTTTGAAAATGAGAGTACTCTTATTAAGACATACTGGAGCATTTGCCTCGTAGGTAAATAATCCTCCTCCTCAACAGGTGGCAAGGTGTCGCTGAAATTTTTAGCATCTTTCAAGAGATTCAGCAACAAATATCTTCTCAGGGCAACATTAACTTTCTTGAAATTTCTGTACCCAATATCGTTGCGAAACTTTTTATCGTATTTGTATGCAAATCTAGATAAAATAGCACTTTCCTTGTGCAAAGGCGATTGATTGGATAGTACTTTGATTATATTTTTACATGTAGATCTTAGTTCATGAATCCCTGAAATCAAATAACTTTCAACAAGAGTTGGTGAAGACCATGAACAAATAGACAGGAAATTAGAACAAACAAGCATTTCAATCACGCAGTACACCAACACTGGTTTAACTTAGGCTTAAGAATCGGGTATTAGCATGTAATACATTGAGTTAATATAAAATAGAATTCATTCAAACTTACCAGGTACACGGTTGCATGAAAATGTATGGACAGGTGGTGGTAACAGGGAGGCATCATTCCAAGGTTCCAACATGGTGTATTAACTTGAAGATTAAGATAAAATTACTAAAATAAAAACAAATTAATAGAATATTGAGGTTATGCAAAGTACTTTCTGTTTCTGTTTTTTCTAATTCTGACATTGACATTGACTGACGTGACTTTTTTTTTATAACAGACTGGCGCTAGAAACGTAACTAAACTTAGGATATACGCTAGTACATTCTTTGCGAATGAATTTTTAGACGAGTATCGCCCGCAATCTGTTTCAGACACAGCATCGGTAAAGGCAATGTTAAAGGCCATGCAACTAGGCCATTGTACTTACAACTTGGCAAAAAAGTGAAATAATTGAGAGCGCCACTTTCTTTGTAACTGTCACATTTTTGTCGTAAAATACTTTAATAAAATTAGTTCCACTAATTACCGCATCAAACTCTATTTTGACAAGCTGTATGTACCATGGCCTTAACACCGACTACTACTAGCCGATAACTACAACACCCGATAATGCTGTGTGAAACAGCCTGGACCCCAATTCTCGGGTCATGCGAGACACTATCTCGCATGCCACATACGTCAAAAATGACAGATTTCCTTGGGATTTGACAGTTATTCTCGTGCGAGATAAATCTCACATGAACCCAGAATAGGGGCCCTGTGGGGTGATTCTCGTATCATGTGTAATTATCTCGCATGAAAACAACTGTCAAATCCTAAATTTGTCATTTTTCGACGTATCTCGCTCGCTCTAAAGTGAGAGAGAATTCGGTTCGGATTCATTTGGATTCATTCCTACATACGATTTGTTTCGATTTATTTTGATTCAGTTCAGTCAGTTTGATCGCAGAAGCAGAGAGATATAGAATAAGTAGCTCGTTTCGTTTGTCGTTTGATTCGATGAAGTAGACTATGCAGATCAGTGTGACCATATGTGGCAGGATCCTGCCTTTTTGGCAGGTTTAGACCTTGATTTTGACTTCTGGCAGGATCAGTTGACGTTTTCGAAATCTGGCAGTATCTGGCAGGATAGCAATATAAGCTGGCACATTTGACAGTATAGCCTTAGACTGGGTTCACAATAGGCATTTGCGAGCGATGAAAACGCAAAAGCGCGGCCATTGACCCACCACAGACAGCCATTGACGCGTGTTTACGTTTTCATCGCTTGTAAACTCTGATTGTGAACCCAGTCTTAAAGGAGTAGGTTGCGGTATCGACGAAAGAAATAAGCAACTTAAAGAACTCTGTTTTGCATAGATTAAACGAATTCTTAGTTTTGGTCGTCTAATGTTTTGTAGATTTTCCTTAGCATTTCTTATTGAATTTGTAGCTCATTCAATTTTCAACTGTCACTTTTTCCTGCAACACAACACACTGTCATTTACGATTTCGTGCGATGCGGATGTTTTGCTGATTTATCATGAAACGCAAATATGAAGGATTATATCGCCCGGAGTGGGAGCAGAATCCTGCACTTTCGTCTTGGAAAGCAAAAGTGAAAGATGAAGATCTTGCATTTTGTAAAGCATGTAACTCGAAATGGGTGTCTAGGTTGTCTGTAATTTAATTTCTTGACTTTTTTTCTTTGAATTAAATGGTTTTGAATAAAAGTATAAAAAAAGATACGTGTCTATTCATTTTAAATCTTAAAAATATTTTGGCATTTTTTTCGACATTTTGAGCATAAGAGTTTGGCAGGATTTGTCAGTTTTCTGGCCTTAGTGGGGCAGGATCTCTAATTTGAAGTTGGTCACACTGATGCAGATATATACTGCCTACCTACCTAACCTAGTTTTATAGTTACCGGCTACGTTGACGAGTTCGTATTGTATTTTAAACAGGTAATAATTATTGTACGTTGTGTTACTACGCTTACAAGCGCCCGATTTTAAAGATAAAATACTATTAAGATTATGGATGCTTAATACTCGACGATAGTCCTATTCCAATATGCTTGTAAGGTTAATCATGTTTTTGCTTTTACTTCACCAGTTTTCGTGTCGATCGAATCGTAAATATGCCAAAGAATAAGAAGAAACAAGATAGCTCCAGCGACAGCGATGAAGGACCAGTTGATGTGAGTTAATTATTATAATCATTCAAAATTACCACTGGACTGGATTTCATCAATGTGCTTACTTCAATACTTATTGTGTTTCAGAGAAACGTTCCACCAGAGAAGAAGGCCAAGATGGGCTCAAGGACTGATGATAAGGAGCCCACTTGGGTTTTGGAGGGCAAGAAGCTAGTCAAAGTAAGAGAGTTCAAGGGAAAAGTCTATGTGGATGTGCGTGAATTTTATGAGAAGAATGGTGAAATGTTGCCTGGAAAAAAAGGGATCAGCCTAACACCTGAACAATGGAGGAAATTACTTGCTCTGAGTGAAGAGGTCAATGAGACCATCAGCAGTAAATGCTAATCTAAGAAATAACCTAATCATATGTTGTTGCTTATAAGATTAAAGTTGATTGTTGAATCCTTAAGAGTATTTTTATTTATCAGCCTTAGCTTGTGCTACAAGTCCATCTTTCTTAAAGATAAGGATACAAGCGTATTAATCGAAACAGATTTTAATTTAATTACAGTCTGGAGGGCATGGTATGAAAAAGTAAATTGTCTCATCACTACTCGTGTATTGCATGTGCTTAACCTGTCAGATGACAAGGTGATTTTCCTGTGTCTGATGGACACAGTATGAATATAAATTCCTGTAAATTAATGTTTGTCTAGAAGGCAACTGCCAGAGGCGTATGCTGCATTGCCAAGTCGCAAAATGTTATTTTGTAGCATACTTGTTATGCATTAAGTAAATTAATAAAAAGGTTTGTAACAATGTAAGACTTGGCCAACATGAGATCTCACAACTTTATAGTGGAAGGATTCCATTACTAGACTTTGCTTTCTTGTACATTTTATGTTTTAAATGGGATATAGAAGAAGGTACTGTTAATGGCGAGTTGTTACCGTTTTCTACAGCAAATTGTCATAAACTTGATTGCAAATACATCTGAGTATAGTATTTATGTTGCTAAAATAAAAAACAGTCTGAAGTAACAATTATTTTAATTAAAAAGAAAAATCTTTTCGCCATCTCTCACATTGAAACATCTGGAAGTAAACTTACATTAATATATTGTATAAATAAATGAAACAGGTACAAAACTTGAGCTGTTTGTTTTTGATATAAATTAGTCAACAAATATTTTATTACTTAATGAGTACAATTATTTTGATATACATTTCCACTGGCATTTCTCACGGAAGTATATCGCTTATCTTATGGGTGTGTTTAGACTTAGGGGTCATTTACATGGAGCGAGTTCTCGTATGGGTGTCGCATTACATTTCGGGGTTTGATTGACCGATCGATCCCATCGTATCTGGGTAGCCTGCAATGTAATGCAACTCGCATGCAAGAATCCGTACCGTGTAAATAGCCCTTTCTTTAACATTATTGCAAGTATACTCCAATCCATATAACATAAGACCCTTATGACTGTGACACAAACATGCTAGTTAATACTAAAGGTAAAAGTCAAAAGATAATAATATTGTATTATCTTTAACCTTTAAACAGCTATGTCTGAATTTTAAGACGCAATATCGAGCTCATTTCGCCTATATAGTTTTGATATAGGTGGCGACACGGTCATGTCCAATAAAAATGTAATCGGCGGTAAAAGGGAAGAATTGAAGTGGGGTCTTGGGAGTCCAATGTATGTATGTAAATTCTTTATTGCACAAAAACATAAATGACAAAAAGACATACAGTAATGTACAAAGGCTAAGGCATCCCTTTAACATACAAAACAAACCAATCCCAATGTCATAACATATGGAAGGGAGCACAAGGCATTGAGGCATGCTTTGGGGGTGTTTATGTATACTCTGCCTATAAAGGCATATGCTTATAATCAGGACTGTGAATAATTATTGTTTAATGTATAGCATAGCATGCTCTTTACAAAGATATCTAATGTTAAATGGAATGGAATAAAGGCTAATGCAACACCAGAGGCGGCGAATTTAGCACGCTATGCGCTTTGCGCCATTATAGTCACGAAACCTTTAACTGATGTATTTACGTCGTTATCGGGGGTGCAACTACGGTTTAACAGTACCTACTGAAAGATTATGTTTTCAGTGTTGCAACCGCGATAACGACACGTATGCGAGGTACAGTCAACCAATTTTGTTCATAAGCCATTGTAGAACGTTGTCGCAATGTGTCAGCGCTGAGACATTATGACGTTTATTCAAGTCATTATGACGTTTATTGTGAAAAGGTCTACAGTGGCCTATGAATCAAATTGGTGGACTGTACTAGTTGCTATATATACTATCATACAGCACTAATCAATGGTTCGCAAATCACTTACAGTTACGTAGAGAAGTGTAATCTCGCTTCTACTGGTTGTCACCTCTGGTGAGGGCTTAGCCTTATAGTTGCTAAAGAAATATGCTAGGATGAATTGCAGCGTTTTTTACCCGCTTGCAAAAATCTCATTACGGTTTTGCGAATAAAAACGAAAGAAGTAACGATTGAACACGTTTTTAGAAAAAAATACAGACCTGGCGGGATCCGGTTTATATTCTGTAAAAAGATTGATTCTAATTTTCATCCAAAATTATTTTTTGGAGCGTGTAGTTTTTTGAAATTCACCCACAATACAAAATATTTAAAACTAATGAAAAGTTGCTTGACTCCCCGCCGTTACATTGGAACATGAAGAAAGCTGACATACTAACCCAAAACTTCAAACTTGGAAAGTACACATGCACATGTTTGGAAAAACATCCATTACTACCCTTAGAGTTCGTATACATCACCACAGCGCATTCGCCTGATATTTAGCATTCTAGCAAAAAATATTTTAACACTTTTAAACTTAAATAAATGCATTTGGTGATATTCGGTAAACTAGGACCATAAACTGTTAAAAATTTGGTAGGTATTTATCTATGATATGACCAGTAAGATTAAGATCCACAGGATATTTTAAGATTTTTTAGTTTAGTAAACCATTGAGTCACATGATGACAACAATAATAGTAGAAAAATATTTCATCTATTAATTTTCTTATATTGAAAATTTCATTAGAAAAAAGAACTACAGAAAATTTATACACTCATTATGAGTAATATTAGGTATATAAAAATTCAACCCATATTCTATATGGCGTTACAGGCATGACTAGTGTTTCTAGTAACATTTGGTACATCCCAGCTTGCACTACCTACTGCTAAAGATATCGATAAGCCTATAACTGGCTCGACTTAATAACTTAATATTACTTTTACCGACCGTAACAGCTATGTTATATAAATAGATGCCCACACTGAGATTCATGTCATTTGCATAGACCCGCTACCGATCATACTTAAAACTAGATATGCGCTTTCATTAAGATGCAGGTGATAACACTAAAATTCCACTAAATTCATTACACGCACCTTTATCAGAAAATATCATTACCGTAACCTTTATAACTATAAATTGTAAACTAGACACCTACTTACATATCTACTTATTTAATTTTTGGCTTGATATGGAAACAATTAATTTTGAAGTGTTCGCACATTTCCTGTACCTGAAAGAGAAGTTATTCATTAAAATAGTCTCTGACTAAATTGTGTAAGTGTATAATTTTGTACATTTATTTTTATTCGCACTTCGAATAAAGAAACGGGAAAAAGCGCTACCTCTGGCAGGGCTAGAAGCTGCAACTTCGGCTTTCCATGCTGGGAAATGTCGCTTAGAGTCCTGCCAGATGCCCGCCCACACGCATCATTTAAATTCGATACTTTAAAAGTCGTACATTAAAAGTAGAAAATCGAAGAAAAATCTGTTAAAAAAGAAGTATTTAATCGATGCGGTTACCACTTTGGTGCCGTAGTAGATGTGCGCCAGCGAGCAGGCGAGCGTGAGCGCGGCCAGCAGCACCAGCTCGGCCGCGGCGTCCAGCGCGCCGGCCAGCGCGGCCGCCGCGACCAGCGCGTACGGCAGCAGCAGCGCGTTCCACGCCTCGCAGCGCGTGTCGCTCATCTGCGCCACGATCAGCCGGCACTGCGCCGGACATGACAACCGTTCATAAGTAAGATAATGTTTGTTTGCAAAAAAGGGGTAGTTACATGTCTTAGTAGGATGTTAGGTATTGTTCCGTCTTATCCGCCTATATTCGTGAAGCATGCAAATATATAAAATACCTAGTGGTCATTTAACATGCAAGAAAGCTGCCCCCTTATCACAAGTTGCATCACCTTGCCACCAATTGAGTATTTGTTTGAACCTTAAACTATTACTAAATATTTTTAGGGCTTTTTTTAATTTAGCACAGAATGGAAAACGAGCAAGTGGGTCACCTGATGGTAAATGATCGCCACCGTCCATAGATACCCGCAACACCAAGGAGATTACAGATGCGTTGCCAATCTAGAGCCATCTTGCTCTCTACGCCGGAACACAACGGTGTAAGCACTGCTACTTAGCGGCTGGATTAGCGAGCAGGGTGGTGGTAGCGATCTGTGCACCTAGCACGAATCTTCTCGATACGCGTTAACTCGCTATGTAACTCGCACTGAGTTACATAGCGAGTTAACGCGTATCGAGAAGGTTCGTGCTAGGTGCACTGGACGGATCTTGCACAAGGTCTTACCACCCGCCAATGTAAATAGTTACATATTATCCAAGTATTCAAAGTTACTCGGCGTGACTATTCACTAACGCAAACGAAACATCCAGGCAAACAAAATAATAATAGGAAACTTTAATTACAACATTAAAAAAAGTATTGACTCACATTGATATTAGAGAAGATGGTCCCGGTGAGTATGTAGAACATGCGCGGCGCGCGGCTCAGTATGTCGGAGGGCGAGTAGAGCGCCCAGGCCGAGCTGAGCGCGAAGAACGCCAGCAGCGGCAGCAGCGGCCGCGCCGCCTCGCTCCACGCGCGCAGCTTACCCGTGCCGTCGCGGTACGACCTGCCACAGCGTCACAGGATAAATAATAGTACTAACGTACAGAAACTTCTCTTTTTCGACCACCATTAAACGAATTCCAACTTTATGATCAGGCACAAAAAGTTCGTATTACTTCATAAACATTTGCCAGGCGGCATGCGTCAAAAGGAAGGCGCCGCCCGCGCCCGCCTTTCACCCGCAATGCCCTGGCGCACCGCTAGGGTTGGGCTGCTTACTATAATACTATCTCATGCGACACAGAGTGAGCGGGCGCGCGCGCGGCGGGCCGGCAACCTACTGCGATTAACCTATGCCATGGGTGGTGCGGCGAGCGCACCTACAGTGCGGAGTGGAACCCCCCTGACAGCGTCTAGCTGAGTACACCATCATCTCCCAGTTCACTTACTTTTTTAAATCGGTTAAGAGTTAAAGATGTATTGCGCTTCTTAAAATTAAACAGATTAGATGTTGTTTTTTATATATTTAAATTAAGACGTGCAATAATTTTTTTTTTTTAGACAAGTTATCCTGCTAATATTATAAACTCGAAAGTTTGTAAGTATGGATAGATGTTTGTTACTCTTTCACGTAAAAACTACTGAATGGATTTGGATGAAATTTGGCACACACATAGTTTATTACCTGGATTAACACAGGATACTTTTTATCCCGTAAAAATGCATAGTTCCCACGGGATAGCGATAAGTCGCCGTAACGTCATGAGCGGCAAAGCAACTAATTCTCATTAATTTGTCCAGGAAATATTGCAGATTGCATGTTTCAATTAACGAGTCTACGCGGACGAAGTCGCGAGCAAAAGCTAGTAAGTTATAAATTTATGAATAAAAGTTAAAACAAATTAAATTCTGTTACATTTACCCTGAACCGGAATTCCAAAAAAACTCTCAATAATAATTTGCGTAGGTCGAATTTGGTTAATTTTGTTTTACAGCATATTAAAGCATGTACTTTAATTAGGTACTTTATGCTGTTGATTACTTGTAAATGTTCCAGAGTATGACGGTCTGGCTGGTGAGCATGGCGGAGAAGTACAGCGTGAGCTCGAACACGAGCGTGGGCGTGATCCCGCCCGGCAGCGCCACGTGCCACGCCTCCGGGCCCGTCAGTGACGTCACCAGCAGCAGCAGGCACGAGCCCTGACGCACAGTGGACATAGGGGCAACTGCTCTGCCTACTCTCTAAACCCTAAAGCTATACTCTCTCATCCTTGGAGCCAATGATATAATGCATGGATGTACAGTGTCATATTAAATGACACCAGAAAAACGGCCCGACATAAGAATATAGGTTGGCGCCAATGTTATAAATGGTTTTTTTTACAAACTAATAACATTGACAGCAGCGCCGTCCGTCCGACAAACTGACAGCGCGAGCGATCGTCGAGTTAGTGTACTTTGCTTACTTTTCTCCTACTTTTGATGCGGCCATTTTTTAAACGCTGACTAGAAGTCCATTACTTATAGGTCAGTGGTTCGAGCAATCGATATGCTTCTCTATAATCCCTGTCTTCTCTTTGCCTCCTGAAGGCAGGGAATAGAGAAACATGGGGATTGCTCAGACGATGAGAGAGTATAGCTCTAAGATTTAGAAAGTGGCTACAGGTACAGCTGTCCACGAGTAGAGCAGTTGCCCCTAGATGAAACATCAACGACCGGGTAGCCTAGTGGTTAGTGACACTGACTATCCATTCCTATCTGTTCCCGTATCTTCTACGGAAGACTTCTTTTACGGAAGGTTTGTATGTATATTACGTACTAATCGTAATCCGGAACCTCAAGCTTCATAGGCTGTGTTCCGAATCAGTCTACATCGCTCACATCGCTCACGTTTTCGGACCGAATCACACTCACAAGACTACCGTAACGTCATTGGCGACGTCATGGATTTGGCTTACATCGCTAACGCTGGCCAGTAAACGTTCACAGTACTAAAGAAGCATATTCATAGTTCACGTTTCACTAGGTTCAAATTGTTTACGCCTGGCAGTGTTAGCGATGCAAGCGTAATCCATAACGTCGTCAATGACGTCTCAATCTCGGATCATGCGAGATGCATCTCACGTGCGAGATACGTCAAAAAAATTACAGATCTCCAAGCGATTTGACAGTTATTTTCGTGCGAGATGAATCTCGCATAAACCGAGAATTGCCCCGCTGGTTCGGAACACGGCCTATGAAGCTTGAGGTTCCGGATTACGATTAGTATGTAATATACATACAACCTTTCGTAGAAGATATGGGGACAGCTAGAAATAGATAGCGACTTTGTTTTATACTATGTTAAGATTTAAATGCTATGCGTTGACAACACAAAGAAAAAATAGTGTTATGGCAATGGTAGGGTAATTCTAGTTTTTTATCTGAACATTATTTATGATGATAGCATACAAATTACATATAACTTAAAGCCTTTCAATGCAAAAAAGAACCAGTCAGCATCTACTCACAATCATGGTGAAGTCATACCCCCAGGGCAGGAACATGACGCCGGTGTTGTACTTCTCCCAGTGCGTGAGGTAGAAGTTTAGGAAAATATTCCAAATCACGAAGAACATTCGCAGCGGGCTCAGCTCGTTTCTGGAACAATACCGCCGCACAAAATAAATTACTATTACCTACGACTAAAATGGAGTGATTAAGTCCTGTGTTATGCTGATTTCACACGAGAGCAGGACAGTGAAGCAGTAGTAGAATGGACAGCACAATACTAATACAATTTGAACGCGAACGCCATGACAAAACAGTACTGCTCTGCTCAGTAGGTACTATTCTGACAACTCTACGTACTGCTTCTCTGTTCTGCCTCAGTGTGCAATCAATCAGCATTATAGGAGACATCAATGTTTATAAGTGCTAAGAATCATCGGAGGTGGCACCGTATAACTGCGTGAATAGATAACTAGCTAAAGCCAGGGGGGTTCCATTCCGCACTGTAGGTACGCTGGGCCGCCTTGCCTACAGCAACAAAATCACAGCAGGTTGTCGGCTTACCGCGCGCCCGCTCGCTCGTTCTCGCTGTGTCAGTGTAATTAAAAACGAAAGTCGTGCAACTCTAACGTGTCGCCGTAAAGTTGCGGGGAGAAGGCGGGCGCGGGCAGCGCGTTCTTTTTGACGCGAGCCGCCTGGCGGACGGGTATGAAGTAATACGAACTTTTTGTGGGTGTCAATAAAGTTGGAATTCGTTTAATCACGGTCGTAAAAGAGACGTTTCTGTACATTAGTACTATTATTTGTTATATTCTTAAGCTTGACAAAATAGTTTTTATAGTTTATAGTAATGGTTATGGAACCATACACTGAGCATGGCTGGACATGCACTTGCATGTTTTTGTTCCACACGCCAGTGATTATTGCGTTATGGTTCAGAGCCTATAATTTACTGGGCTATTTGATAGAATGAACAATAGAATAATTTAAAGCAAAATTGCTCGATTGCGTAAACAGAAATTGAGTACGTAATTGTGATAGACATGGACATACATAAATTCAATTAGTGAAACTAGTTCTATTTTAGTGTTCTTCATTACTACACTACTACTTACATGCCATACGCTAGACTTTTAGCATATAAGAGCCAAAGAGGGGTCATAAAAATTATACATACAAATTATTTTATTTTGCAAGTATCTTGAGTGGTACTAGAAGTTGCAGTGGACCGCTGCTCCCCGATTAATAGTTTTTACGATTTAGTCATTTTCACAAAGTTGTCTCTTGTATTTTTACCCGACTGCGCAAAGGGCAATGTGTATATTACACCATTGGACGTTTTTAACAAGTGTTGATTGATCATGATCATGTTGTATGTGTGATAAATGTTCTGATGTCAGTCAGTCTTTCCCGCATTTGTTAACATAGCTTATAGTTGTCGCATATAACTATATATAAGTTAGGTGTAGGAGCGCCACAACAAATTTGTTGGGATCTAACGTTTTTGACTAGGTCATCAATCCAATTGTGGGGAACTGCCAACGCTGTGCTTTATACTTTAGAATAGGATATTTTTTATTGTATCACTGTGTAAAATACAAAGTTGGACCTTAATATTACATATTTCAACAGTTACCTATATCGGGTTTTTGTATTAATTACCTGCCGAATATGCTGTAGAGGCAAGTGGGTATGAAGACGGCGGAGTAGGAGTCGAGCCCGTGGTCGAACAGCTCCCCCAGCGGGCCGCTCGTGCCCGTCCGCCGGGCCTGCTTGCCGTCGATGCCATCTGCCCACAGAACGGACACAGGTCAAATTCGAGCGAATACGGCAAATACCACACTGAGAACACTCTTCGCGCCCAGGATACCAGAGATACGAAGTACATACCAACAGGTGGATTTTGACTTTTAAGCGCTAAATATTCAATCAAATACGCGAGCGTATATTTTAGCCGGCGTTGACAGGCGCGCGAATGTCGAGCAGTCGAAAGTTAAAAATCGACCTACAGGTTCTCAAAATAGGGCTACCGACAATTTCTGGTTATATTATCAGATTGTACACATTTGTTCGTTTGACCTACACAAACGTTTGTCGTAAAACGTATCGTTTGTCCTAACTAATATTTTTAATGAAACTGTAAAATTTACAGGATTATTTTAGACCTTAAAGAGTAAGTTCTTGTAGCATTTGGTTGCATAAAACCTTTATGAAAATGATACAATAGGTTAGGACAAACATTATTATGCCATAAAACATTGTTGCAAAACATATAAATATAAAACAATATAACAATATAAAACATTGCCTTTGTTCATGGTATTATCAAACCGTGATTAGAATATAATTGGAGGAAAACGTCAGTACACTGTCATTTCATAGATATAGAATAAATAGGAATAAAGCTTGTCCACCAATATGTACAAAAGGTAGATACCACGTCACTAGTTACAATTCAAGTTCTGGCATTTTTACAGGCAAATGAAGAATGCATGTAACAGCTAGAATTTTTACTTTTTAATTCTACTATTAAATTATCAACACGTGATGTTTGTTTACGCAGACTTATCTGTAACGCATTCATTGACCCAAAGGCTAGAACTAATAATAAAATATCGTTTTATATGCCTCATTACTGGGCACAGACCTTAAACTGAGAAATCCTAGGCCATACTTATAAAATTCAAATTCAAATTCAAATCATTTAATTTAGGAGCTAGTCCCATAATATGTTAGTGACAATTGTTGCTTACAAAACTATGTTAGTCGGCATCAATTCGAATTACAATTACTTTGCATGTCAATTAGTGGTAACAATAAAAATAAAAACAATAAAAGTTAAATGGAATGTCATAGTAAAATAAATAAAAGGGATTCCACTGCGATTGGGGGGCACCCCTTAGCACTCAGTTTACGAGAGTTGAGGTGAATGAATTCAGACACAACTACACAGCGTCATACAAAAAATAACAACATTTTTAATAAAAACGGAGCGAACTTCTCCGATACACACATGACTTGCAGCAGTGTGCGTGATCTCAAATGAAAGCTTCCAGTGGTCAGCTTGAAATTTGGTACGCATGCGTAGAGGTCGATTCTGAGAGAGCTGGCGCCTGCTCTAATGAATGGAGCAATACTTCCGATCACGCTGACGGTTCAATAATAAAGAACAGTCAGTTTAAAAACCTGTCTCAAAAATTACCTTATATATAAAAAATATTATTTAAACTCTTTTGTTTACTGAATCACGTTTATCTAAAAATAATTCTCTAATTATTTGTCCCCATTGCTAAGAACGAGGATGTGGGCTACGTCTATTGCTCGTTATCACCGAACGATAACAAGGGTCACCAAACGTATTGAAAGCCAAGCAGAAGATGCGTCGAATCATGTCACAATCTGGTCATGTAGTGCACATCGAACCATAATTTCTAGGGACGTCAACATAATTTTTAAACACTTATTTTAGCTAGTCGATGCCCGCAACATCGCCCGCAATAAACCAATTCATTTTCGTATTTGACAACCTTAATGGTGCAATTTTATATAAATAAATCGCGGAAAACGACGTAATAAAAAAACGGGTAATTTTTTTTTAATAGACAACAGCTGGGTATTTAAAAAAATAGATTTATTCGTATAGTGGAATTTGTATAGGTTGTAGCTTACGTTATACCTTAACGGTCATAAGCAAAGCTATAAAGACTTTATCAGATCACGGGGTCAACCCGTCGATAATATACTATGTAACCCTCCATTAAACTCGAGTGTGAAATTCCGAAAATAGCAACAACTCATGGCCGGCTCCTATATGCAAACGTTAAAACACTTGTAATTGGCGTATAATTCAAAGGGGACATGATTTTAAAGAACAAATAAGTACAAATATAAGGCGGTAAAATATTTCGCAAAACCTATTTTTATAGGGCTTATTACACTACACGGTATTCAGACAGTCTTAGTAAGCAAGTAAGCACGGCCGAACCCATTCGGTCGGTCTAATTAGACAGGCTAACTCTTATTACACTATGCTAAATCTTAGTAAGACTGTCTGAATACCGCGTAGTGTAATAAGCCCTTAAGACCGTTAAATGTTACCCAAGTGTTGAAAGTTACTTCACTTTTTATTTTGCTTTTGTGTAGTTTAATATTTAATTTAGGTACTGTCTGCAGAAGTATCCGAATAACTCGAAGAGGTAAAAAAGTTTTATCCAAATACATTTTTTGCCAATTGAATCGTGAATCATAAATAGATCCAGGCGTTAGTTTAACTGCAATTGCTTTAATAGCAAGGTGATTTGTTTTAAATTACCTTGCTTTTCACGTTTTGCTTACAGTACACAACACAGGTTTGTTCCAAATTGTTAGCAAAATCGTTTGACAGTGTAGATCTTTTTGACCGCTGCCACTGTAAATATCTGCTGCTTACTGTACGTCGACTTTTTGATGGCATTTAGTATTCAACGGTCGCGGTCACGGGCCGATAAATTCAATCATTCTGTGATTCAGTGTATTGAATTAATACGGTACTAATTACACCCAATCGTAATTGTCTTGCAGATAATACACATGCGTGGGCGCCTCGTGGCGCGCGGTCTCCGTACAGGTCATTATTATTTTGTGTTTTTTGCACGTGGCTCGTAGGTACGTTTAAATATTATAAAATCCAGCAAATGTATATAGATTTACAAAAATCATTTGACATGTGACGTTTTAAATTACGACATAATGTTTATCCACGTTAAATCTGAATTAGAAGTGTCATCGAAATTGAGATAAGCCCTTTGAATCATGCGCAGTGGGCGGCATAAACAATGATGACGTGCTCGTCGAACATGAATTACCTACTCGTAGTTTTCTTCATTGCAAATAGATCCGTATATAAATAACTATAGCGATAGGGTAATAAAAATTTAATTATTTATTGTTATCGCTATAACTAGTACAACCATTACAGAGAAGTAGCCCCTCTCTACAATTACACTAGACGGAGCATACTTAACATCCCCCTATTTGTGCACTAGTTTGTATTGTCGTTGTTTGTATGTATTAGGTAGTTATATTTGACTATGTAGTGGCGGTCATTCATTGTTTTTCCACAACTTCGCAAACACGAAAGGTTTCTTCTTAGTCCCATCAGATAGTGCACTTTTTACTATATTTATTGGTCTAAATAGTGTCCCAGAGACCTTACTCGTCTTCTACTCGTCTCTAGCCTTGGCATGCCCTAGTCAAAGCTGACTTATCTTTACGTAGGTTTCCCGAATAAAAGAATCCTACATCTATGTTCAGGAATCTATGTCTGTCCCATCTTAAATTGTTACTACTATAGCAATTATCTGTTATTAACGTAGTTAGTTAAGATAGTAAATTTTCGACAAACTCGTTACAAATAACGACAAAACTAACGAACTTCAGAAGAGCAAGACTGGTATATTATGCAAATTTAACAAGTCAGTCTTGTAATGTGTCAATAAGTTCAATGTTCATCTGCATATTGACAGTCATCAAGTGATCAAGTACGGGCCACAGCAAACATAACGGATAATTGTCTACTGACGCTATGTTTCTTAAAGTATCATGGTATTGATTGACATCCATGGTTCACAGAAGCGCTATGCTTCTGTGAAAGTACAGTGATAAGTTTGCGCTTATCGATTGTGGAACTACCGATAGTGGTTTGCTTTCGTATCCAATTCCTTAGCCCCTGAGGAATCAGCCTCTGGAATGCATACCGCCAACTATTTATCAGTCAAGCTCGGAGCAAATTTTCTTTCGAGCTCATGTTGCGCAAGCACTTTGCATATAAAGGATTATCTTTGAGATTTAGCGCCAGCATAGTGTCTCTGTGCTGGGTGCTTTTAGTTTGTATGTATGGACGTATATGCCATCCACTATGCCATACTAGGACTTGTGTAAGTTTATAGATATATATTGTATGTTTATTCCCCTTTGATTTGTGTTATACTTTTTTATTATTCAGGATATTACGCACCAAATATTATCTGTTTAACCTCATAGTTAAGACATTAGGCCCTAAGCCATTAAGTCCGCAATTTGTACATAAATTTTTAGTATTGTCCATTTAAGCTTAAATATAAACTAAACTGCATTGCTATTAATAATAGCTCGATTCGCATCGAAGTGCGCAGGATCATTGAGCTACACAAAAAAACAAACAAAACTGACATGTGACATAGATCCGGTTTTATCTATTTATTGTTTCTGTTGTTGACAGGGTATTTTAACGTGATATTTGAAGAGCAGGCGTCGTTTGATGAAAACAATGGAGTATAAAGGTCGGAGCGGTTGTACTTAGATCAAACAGGCTAATTGGATGATGAAGACTGTTGTATCCGGGCAACCTTCATCATGCCTGTAATCTGGTACCTATGTGCACTGTATAGGCTGCTGGGTAACTGCACTATGCCCTTGTAACATTAGAAAGGATTAAGAATAACTTGGATTACGTTTAAAGTTCTTCTATCCCTAATATTCTCATACCTACTAAAAAAATTAGTCTTGGCATTTTTTTCTAGAGGGCTCGAAAGTTGCTCGACAAAGCGCGCTAGTAATTAGATCCACGAGCACACAGCCTTTAATCTCTTGGCAATAAAGTCGGGTTTAGATCGTTTTGAGCTCTTCATCCACCATATAGCGAATCAACTACCCTATATCATGATCATGAAAGACTCACGATAATTAACTTTATCACTCAGTGCGATTCTGTGTAACTAACGTAATTTAACATACATCATAAAGTAAGATTCACAAAACAACAGAATAAAGTTGCAAAGCCCTTGTCAAGACTTTATGATATCTTTAAACGTGTTTCATGCCCTATACGAGCATAAATCGCTATCGGGTAGATCAGCAGGTAAGTAAAGTTCACAAATGAATAAGAAAATTTATAAGTGGTGGTGTAATGTGGTAATACCGAAAAATTTAACTTTATTGCATTGGCTCCGGTAATTTTGGTCTTTAACCTTACCGGAATGATCACTGATTCGCCCAATATATCGCACATACCCACGGAGCATATGGACTGACCTTCCGTGATTTGTACCGAAAACGCTGTCACCCATGCATATCACTCACATGTGACTAAAGGCCGGGCCATATCCGAAGCGTATGAAGCTCGCTTTGTAGAGCTGCGTTACGCATGCATAACATATGCGTACCGCAACTCTACGAAGCCACCTGCAGCCGTGTTACATACGCAATGTGTACGCAACCGGTGTGGCCCGGCCTTAAGCGCCCGTGACAGTGACAGCGCGGGACCACATAACAAATGAGCAGTCGGCGACCACATAACAAATCACGACGGACGGCCAGTGTGCTCCGTGCGTATGGCCGTAGCACACAAAAATGCATAAACATTAAAAATAGACATTAAATAAATTTGCTATTAAAAAAAACCACATGCTCACCCAATGTATATGCCACAAATAGATTGACGGCAGTGACGGCCCACACCCAATTCGGGATGGTGTCTTTGGTGACATTTTCCTCGGTGAGGGCGTGGAACCCGTAGTCGTAATACGAGAATAGGAGGAAGTTTAGGACCGTCAGTAGGAAGCCTGTGAAGGTTAGCAGGTTGGGTGCGACCCACACCGGACAGAACTGGAATCATGTTAATTTGTGTTAGTACTTACCACTAGTCTGTATGCCACCAAGAAATTGCTTTGCCACTCTAAATGGCCTGTTACCATTACAGTTAACAATATGTAGAGTGGAGTAGGAACTGAAGTTAGAACAATTAAGAACAGTCAGGAGCCGATTTGCTCATAATTTTAACACTTAACTAGTTAAGGTTTTAAGTAAAGCGCGTTAAGTGCGTACAAGCTGCATAGGGCAGATAATAAGCTGTTTAAGCGTGTGTAAACATTTCACGATAATCTATGGCCGCAATTTTATTCTGTATCGTTCTAGTATGAGACATGAAGCAAGACAGCCACACACTTGCGGCCAGATATTGCCGTGACATGTTCCTCCTTCAATACGATTTTGACGTCATAAAGCTTTTAAGTTTTTGCTTGTAAAATATAATTAAATATAAACATGTTATAGTTGCAGGCAAACAACTTGAGCATAAATCGAGTGGAGGGGGTAAGTTTGTGCATACACATTTGTACTAGAAACTGCTACTGCGCAGTCAAGCTAGCTCGACATCTTTTCTCGATAATATTTGTCGCCCATTGCGTTCTTTTTAAGGGGCTCCGTAGTCAAACTTAGAACCCTATCGCTATGTCAATCTGTCTGTCCGTCCGTCCGTAGATATGTCACTGTTTTTTTTCTGAAAAACTATCGAAGTTATAAAGCTGAGATTATGTAGGTACACATAATAGTGTAGAATTAATTACTAAAAATCCTGCATCATAGAATGCGGTTTTGTTGTTGGATACCGGTTTTCTATACCGATTTTGTAGAAAAAGGACGTAATGAGCGAGCTAGCTAGTAGCAACTAACTATGCAGCTTTTTCTTGTCGGTGTTGGCGTCAAAATTAAATTGGCGTTAAGGCATTTTCTTGGTTGGCGTACATAATAATTCCTGAATCATTTTCTTAAACTTAAATATTTAGTATTATTTAATCACAATCATTCATGATGAATTCTAGTTTCAAATCATAAGATCAACAATCAAAACTAGTATTGAAATAGTTTATTTCGCATTAGAACTCAATCTCAGAGGCTTTTTTTTTTTATATACAACATAGGAAGGCAAACAAGCAAGTGGGTCACCTGATGGTAAGTGATCACCACCGCTTATAGACACCTGCAACAACAAAGAGAGTGCAGATGCGTTGCCAACCCAGAGGGCTAAGATGGAATACCTCTTGTGCCAGTAATTACACCGGCTGTCTTGCTCTCCACGCCGGAACACAACAGTGCAAGCACTGCTGCTTAGCGGCAGGATTAGCGAGCAAGATGGTGGTAGCGACCCGGACGGACCTTGCACAAGGTCCTACCACCCGCAAAAGCTATTAGCACTTTTAGGTTTCGTCGCAAACATACAGTAATATATCCTTTTCTAACCAACAAGCATGTGGAAAAAGGATAGATGCTTAATGTTCGCGATAAACGCTATTGTGCTACCGATGCAGCAGTGTGTCTCTCTAACGCAACATCGTGGCGCTCAACGACGCGCCAACGATGAAGACGAAAAGCGTATAAGTAAACGACATTTATGTTACCCCTAGACAAGGTCCTGAGTGTAAAAACTACGTCACCTTTCGGGAGCGCACTAGGTACGTTGGTGGGGAGAGCCGACGCCGAATAAGAGCAAATAAGATAGCAAAATCGACATGGCGATGGTCTGTATTTATGTACGACGAATTTTGTTTCATTGGAAAATAGCAAATAAATTAGTCAGGTAAAAAAACCTCAAGCTCATCAATTATGTGCGCACGTAATTGTTAATCACTGTTATGTGTCACACTTAAGAGGAGTGTGAATACAAAAAGCGCTCCCCATACAAACGGCGATAATGTTTTCCACCCTCTAAACCTTAACCTATGGCAATGATTTTTTTGGTATGTTGTCATTATACTTTAGATCTAGGTTTGTATATTTTGATTTTTTAAATATTCTTCATAGATTTGTAATTTTTAGTTCAATATTTTTGAAACTATTAAGAATATTTTAAAAATCAAAACATACAAACCTAGTTCTAGGGCATAATGAAATACCAAAAAATCGTGGCTCTAGGTTAAGGTTTAGGGGGTGGAAAACGTTATCGCCGTTTGCCTGGAGACCGCTGGGTTCACACTCCTCTTAATCAAATATGTGTAAACTCTTCAACAACAAAGCTTTCGCGGGTTCAAAGGACAGCGTCTGCTTCTAACGCTTGCGCACAAGCGACTAAATGAGTTGCGCTACCAGTAGCGTAACGCAGTGTGACAGTGTTTTTGTTTCGTATAGCATATCTAGTGGTAACATAAATATCCTTGGCACACGTTCAGAGATTCAAGCGAGCGGGACAGAGCGCCGCGCCGGTGCACACCCCAGTGGCCGTAGCATGACCGCCCGAGTTTAATTTAACTCCGTTTTAACCCTCCCTGCTTCTCTGTCTAAACAGCGTCGTAAGAAAGAGATGCAGGCAGAGTTAAAACGGTGTTAAATTTAACTCGGGCCGTCATGTCAGGACTACAGGTGGCAACAAAGCAATGTGGCGGGTCAGAACACCTAGGTCTTGTAATAAAAGCCATGGTCACGTGTTTATTAAGTGCTTCATTTATGTTTACTCACTAAACCCTAGACAGCTATAATATCAACGATGTTATAATCTCAGCGGCCCTAACAAGGCCGTTCAAGTTTAATTTACCCCTCCCTAAGTTAGTTAATAATAAATAAATATTTTTGGGACAATTAACACTAATTGACCTAGTCCTAAAGTAAGCTGCTTGTATTATGGGTACTGGACAACGGATATACATACTTATAGATAAATATATACTTAAATATATATACAATCGAAGACTCGGATACAAACATTTGCCCCTCTCGGGAATCGAACCCGGAACCTCAAGCTTTGTAATCAGGGTCACTAACCACTAGGCTATCCGGTCGTCAAATAATATTTGCCGAAAAATGCTATGAAAAATTACCAACCTCTAATAAGATTTCACAATCATTATTATTATTTACGTATTGTTCAGTTTCGTGATTAAATATCACCAATGCCAAATGATATCATTCATTCATTTCAATCATGTCAAAATTATTTTTTATTTTACTGATTGTTGGGAAGCATCCTGATTGCTTTGATAAGATAAAATACCCAACTAACTGGGTAGATATATCGACACTAGAAATCTGAAATGTCGTAAGGGACATGTCCCTTAATGTCCCTTACGACATTTGAGATTTCCAATGTCGATATTATTTCGTAGGGGCCTTTAAAAGTATGCTTTGTGTTGACCAATAGCTCTACTTACTGTACACTAGAAATTTTTAATTTATATTATCAAAACATACTCTCAAATTACCGTAGTCCTAAAATAATTAATTTATGAAATATTAATATCTAAGTACTTTTATTCTTTGTTTCATGACCAACTACCAGGGGCGTAACTAGGGTGGGGCAGGCAGGGCATGTGCCCTGGGCGTCAAATAAGGGGGGCGCAAAAAACGAAATTTACTAACTACCTATTTAAAAAAAATACAATCCAAATTCGCAAACATGGCTAAATAAGTCTTTTCAGGATCATTTAATCCTTATTGTAGATACATTTATTCCAAAACAAGCTGCGGATGTTATGTATATAGGTACCTAAACATTACATTTCAAAATTAGTAAAATAATAAAAAAATGTGTAGGTATCTGTTTTTAAAATAATTTACAAAGGGAAAGAGGCGCAGTTTGGATGCGAGCCCTGGGCGCCATTTTACGTCGCTACGCCCCTGCCAACTACTGAAATAATACTTGATTCAAGTGCCTTTTTACCATAATTTGAGCACTTACTTTGAACAGAAAATAACTTAATTGAGTATGATCAAGCCTAGTAACTTTCCACACTCCGCTAGCATGAAGCCTCCTTAAAAATACTTAGCTTTCATAATGTGTTTTACCACAATATATTTGTATTAATATGCCCATTAATCTCATCTTCCCTTTGACCAATTATTTGTGTGTTTAATATTATTTTCAAAGCTGTTTAATGTTACGCAAATGTACAAAGTAACCTGTTGTATATCTTCGCTAACTGACTAGGGAGTTTTCTTTTTTTAAGTTATTGAATCTTATTTCATTGACTTTTCCATACAGATTAATTTAGAACCCACATTGTTGCCACAGTATTTGATGACCACCGGTGTAAATATATGTAACTGCTGCTAATAGTATCAACTAAAACATAAAATTGGCTGTAAGAAAACTATTTTGGTTTGTTGTGAAGTAAAACAGTTTAACCGGTTTACATTGCAATTAATGCAACAAATAATCTTGATGTTAAAAGCCCTTTTCAGCTGTGCTGCAATAGACAACCTTATACATCCTTATACTACAGATGGCATGGTGGCAAATCTTCCTTCTACATGCCTTTGTGCAATATATGTGATATGAACTGTTTTAATTTGTTTCATTTCATGACATATTAGATATCTTAGTAGTTTTCTTGTAGCCTATTTAACATTATAGTTGATACTTGATACCTTCAGCATGAATTACATCTAATTAGATCAGTACTCATCAATAGTCTTGCCAATACTGTGGGCACTCCATTATCTGTATGGAAAACTTAAAGAAACAAGGCTAGAAAAAATTTAGCTTTCATCTATGCATCTGAGCAGATATATTTGACACTGGTACCTAATTAATTGACACATAAGACTGTTTTTTTACAACTTATTTGGATAGTGACCCCCAAATGACCCTAAAAGCTTTAACAGTCCCCCAATAACTTGAGAACCTTATATTTCATTGCAGCACCTAACACTAAAGCTTTAGCCAGCGCCTTAGAGCTACTTTGCAACCATCTGGGGGACCCGACCCTTACTTTAAGAAACACAAGAAAGGCACATATGTTAGACCTAGCCCACCACACTGTTAAAATGCAAACAAACAAGGCATTGTATTTATCATATTGAGTTACTTAAAACACACAATCTATTGGAAAATTATTTGAAACAAAAAAATCTAACCTTTACTAATTTACAGCCTTGTTAAATAGAATAATTTCTAACTGCGAAATAATTTATTTCAGGCTTGAAAACAAATTTATATAAAACATTACAAGAGCTAGGATTTTATTCATGAATATGTAAAGATATTTTTTATTATAGTCAAAATTAATACAAGCTTAGTAGTACGAGTTCTATGTGCATGGAGATTATTTAATTAAATATTTTGAACGAATAAAAAACTCACCTGTACACACCAATTCCAGAATGGATGCATAACATAGTTGCTCAGAATACTTGTATCAATCGAATTATACTGAAAAACATAAACATTTGTTAATGTGCCACAAATAACGACACTGTTATTGATTAAACTGTGCATGAATTACCACTAATTTATGTTAGCTATTTTACGATATTTGGAATATTTAGTGACCTTTAAAATGCAGCACTATTGAACTTAACTAAAAATAAAGATCATTACCTTATATTTATCAAAACCTTCCAGTTTCTCATCGGACAGAAACCGGGCCATATTTTGCTATAACGCCGTGGTTGGAATTCGGTTATTTCTTTATATTTTCAATTTTTTAGCAAACTCAATTCGTTGAAGTTAAAAAACCACCGTCCACGCCTACGCTTAAATTTCAAAGTGACAACTGAAAATCTGAAACCCTCCTGTAGACGATATCGCAAAGGTGCGATCTGTACGATTATTAAAACAGCACGAAAGTGCGTTGTCAAGCCGTGACTTGTGAAGAAATCACTACCACACCGCAATCCGCAACCATCACATCACACAATCTGTCTGGCTGGACTGAATTGAAGGAATCGAATGGAATCGAATAACATTCGATCTAATCGGCACGAGCGGCACGACACGGCACTGGCAGATGTCATGTCAAGTCAGTCAACTGACGCATGTCACTATCATTACAATGACACTGACAATCAATTTAGAGCTGCCAGAAAAAAAATGCTAATCAAAGAAAAATGCATGTATCAAAAAGTTCAAAACGAATCAATCATTTCTTTGCATTAAGACAAAAATATAACTTTTTTTAATAGGACATCACGGATATTTATTTTTATATTGGCACGAAGCTATTAAATTTAATCTACCGAGCTATTTAAACGCCTGCAGAAAGCACGGTTATTGAACCGGACGGGTTTCCAAACACTAACCTAGGCGCACGAATACTTTTTATCCCGCGATATTTTTGCTGTAGAAAAATGCAATGTATGGATAATAATAAGAATTCATTCATAGGATTTATGTGTGTAGTAAGAATATCATAGAAAAAGCTACTTTTGAATCCTGTCGCAATAATTTAATCGTAGGTACCTACTTAGTGCGTGTCTGCCAAAATGTTTTTAAAGTAGAGTCAGTCAAATTTTCAACGGATGGTAGGACCTTGACCTTGTGTAAGTTACGTACGGATCAATACCATCATCTTGCTCGCTAATCCAGCCACTAAATAGCAGTGCTTACACTGGCATGGAGAGCAAGACAGCTAGTGAAATTACTGGCACAAGAGGTATTTGATCTTAGCGCTCTGGGTGGGCAATAACGCACCTGCAATCGCATTAGTGTTGCGGGTCTATGAACGGTGGGCGATACTTACCATCAGGTGACACATTTGCTCGTTTACTTTCCTATGAAATTTTATTTTATGAAATAGGAAGGCAAATGAGGTAGTGAGTCACCTGCTGGTTAGCGATTACCACCTCCTATAGACACCCGCAACACCAAGGGAATTGCTGATGCGTTGCCAACCTAGAGGGCTAAGATGGGATGCCTCTTGTGCCAGTAACTTCCTCGGCTGTCTTGCTCTCCACGCCGAAACACAACAATGCAAGCACTGCTGCTTAGCGGCTGGATTAGCAAGCAAGATGTTGGTAGGGATCTGGACGGGCCTTGCACAAGGTCCTACCGCCCGCATTCCATTAAAATTACATACCTGCAAAAAAAAAATTGGGTCGCTTTGAACTTTTTTATAACTGAAATATCGTTATGGTTTTTTAACAACAAATGGAAGAATTTAATGAAAAATGAAACATTGCGATAGAGTTCTTCGGTGGCCCAGTATTTAAATTAGTGGACTGTATAGTCGACCAAGAAATTGCATGGCCACTTTTCGACCGTATTACAAAGGGATAAGGTTCAAAAGTGGCAAGCAATTACTTGGTCGACTATACATTAATTTAAAGCTTTGGCCTCGGCAATAGTCGTAAATTTTTTGATTTACATTACTTCCTTGAAGCATTCCAAGATAGTTGTCATTCTATGTAAAGGCAGCAATGTTTTTCACTTATATTTATACGTACGAAACGCAGTCGCAAGCTACTACTTAGGGCCAGTATTCGTGAATGTGAAGTGTTCTGTGTGTATGTATGTGTATGATAATTATGCTGTTCCTTAATGAAGAAAAGGGCCTCCATGCAAAATTACGTCGATCTGTTGCTACGCTGCAGCGCGAAAGAAGGAAAAACAAACAAACACTTTCACTTTTATAATATTGGCGGAGATAATCATAAAAGAAAAACCGATAAATTGCCTCTTTTGCCAATAGATGCCTCTATTAAGTACAAGTAATTGTTAAGAAGAAGGTACATAGGTCTCGGCTGGCCGGACCGAGAATCAATCGTACGAGCTATCATTATCGCGGGGTGATAATAACGTCATGCTGATTGTTGTTCTCTAAGTAAAGAGCTCCATTACTCAAAAAGAGATTAAACACAAATAGTTTACCCACGCGCCTCGTATGAGGCACATCGGACTTTCTGTGCCCCCTTATCGATCAATTTTGCTGACTAATTAGTCAAAATGTTACATAAATCGGCGGCGCTGCGGCCGAAGCGCTTAGTCCACCAACTGGCTTATTATTCTACGTCAAAAGTAAGTGTTATTCATAGTAATTAAGTACAATATTTAAAGATTATACTAATTAATGACTTAAGACACTTTAACTTATCTGATCGTCATCATCATTCATCATCCTCAGCCATTTGTTGTCAATTGCCGAACATGCCCCTTTCGAATTTCTAAATTTTTAAAGATCTTGAGCTCGTGTGTTCCCTCTCGTGGTGTTTTAAATTTGGTATCGTGATGGCGTAACGCTTTGGTGGATTCCACCTAGGTAACGTTCTTTATTTCTCACAACCTTCGCGTATTGCTTGTGTGACCTAATTGCGGGTTATAACTTATTGAGACTTTATTGTTGGTTGTCAAGTCGTCTTTAGTTTGCAATATTACACTTCGACCCTATTATCAAGTTTTTAAATTCGCTTTATTTATTAAGTAGAAACGAATCATAACAAAGTAACAAAAACAACCCATGTCTAATGTCCATGTCATGTGTCGCGGATACTTGGAAATAAAACAAAACATCTGTAGGCTCTAAGAGATTCTAAATCTAACGATTTAATTTAAGTCAATTCGTAAGCAAGCATATGGTTTTCAACACTTTAAGATAGCAACAAGCATCGCTTCCGTTTTGGTAATTTGATAGATTAGATCCAAATTCAAATTGCTTACTTCTGATAATTACACGTTTGTTTAAGAATTGGCGCCCTCAGTGTAGATAACGGACGATAAACGATTTGAGTAGCAAACATAACGGAAATTATCGGTAGGTAGGTAAAAACAATCACCGCACCTTATTGACTTTATTTGTTTCTATCATGAACTTTCAACGGTAACCACGCCCACTAACCATACAGTGAATTTCCTTAGCGTTCTATAGTGGAATCACTCAGGAAAGCTAAAATATTCTCCTTAGGCTTGCCGCTTACAGCTTTTTTAAATCTCTAGCCCTTAAACTTGGTTTACCACGCTCTTGTCGGGTAGAGTAGTCGCCAGCCAATAATGGCCAATTGACTATTACGAGTAATTTCATATTGGTCTGCTACCCCTCCTTCTTTAATAATACCTCCTTAAAGTAGTTCGTATCGTAGCAATGTTGTGTGTATTTAACACATATTACTTTGTTATTCTTCTGTCGTCGTCTAAGAAATCTCTTCGTTACATCTGTAAAAATCAGGTGTGCTAGAGGACTATGATGATTTCGTTTCCCTTTTATTAGCACATTAAGTCCGAGCACCCTCGGGCGACTTTTGTCTGTTCCGTGAAGATGTAAAAAAGTGAGAAAAAGCATGAGTTATTATTTTTGATATAGAGTGGAGATACAGCAGTAGCAGCAAAAGGCTGGGTCCATAGGATTTGGAGACTAAGCAGTGTATATCTGTCAAGAATTTTTTATGGTGAAGCCCACCGGTGCCCGACTGAAACGGATCATTCTGACCGATTAAGACAGCCATTGAAATTTCAGAGGGCATCGAATGATCTATCGACTCTACATACGAGAAATGTGCGTTATCAGATAATGAAAAAGCCTACTAAGTGTGAGTCTGACTTGGGCACCGACGGTTCCGTATCACCACAAAATAATTTTAAAAACAGCCCATGATAGAAAAAAACCAACCGCAAAACTAAGTTTGATATTTAGCTTCAACATAACATTACATTTTCAGTCTATGGCTCTAACATAAACGCCCTTGTAAAATTCATCCCTCCATCCTCCATCTATCTTACAAGGGTCGCACATAGCGATAAATTAAACTTCGGCGGTAACAATATTTATAACCTTAAAATCATATGTTTTAACGTGGTTTTGATAATTAGTAATGATACTCGAAACGGTAACATGTGCGATTAGTTGTAATTATTAGTTAATAAATATTTTCCTTGTTGTAGATTAGGTCCAATAAACTATTATATCAGCTTTATTAATAAGTCTTGTTGTCATGGTAAAACGATTAGTAAAATCAAATTACTGATAATGAAATGTTATTGGTTCTCCCCTTAAACTTGTTGACGTCAACTTATCTTTCGGGTGTGTTCGCGTATCAATATTCTCGTGGCCATTATTATCTAGGTACGTATGAGAAAGCAGGTACCTATTATCTTTCTTTTTCAAATATTTGGTTTCAATGCTTTAATAATAATTAATTACTAAGTAATTTATCTCATCAGTTCCCTCCATAATTTTTAACTGAAACAATAGTATAATTTTTTCAAATAAATCCATACCTACTTACATAGAGCTTCTCAATAACCAATCAAAGGCAATCAAGCCCTTAATTTTCCACCCTTAGAGGTGGAATATTTTATCCAAATTACAATGGGATCAACCTTAAGTAAACCTTCTGCTTAAGTAATTCAATTAAAAAAGAATCATTCAAATCGGGTCTCAATTGACGGAGATATAACATAACATATATTTACACGAAAAACAAACTGTCGAAATATATGGATACAAAGTTCCATCCTCTACGAATTTCTTATATCCGCCTAAAATAATTTAACAGCTTATAAATATGAGTAAACTTTCCTTTAAACTTTGACTTCATCGGGTGATAGCCTCATAGGTATCCGGTCAGCGGACCATTCGATATACAAGACGCGTCAGTTCCCTAAACATTGCACTGCCACAGAATAGATAATATTCAGAATAATACGCAGTATCTCATGCATAATCTTGGCTCTATAGACCAGTGGCCCGTTTCACGAAGCTACAAGTTACAATTTTACAAGTCTAAACCAGCAACATTGATCATTATGCCCATTGCCATTGGTCATTATTGACCAATGTTGCCGGTTTAGACTTGTAAAATTGTAACTTGTAGCTTAGTGAAACGGGCCACAGCAGGAAACTAAGACATAAATAAATTTAATGGTAACCTGAAAACGCTGCAACATAAACGTTGTACAACTAGTCGTCAACTACATGCGTGCAGTATTCTTTTATTATTTGAACAAAAATAGCAAAAATACCGATTGATTTTATTAGTGACGATTATGATAGAGATGATGATTATTATCAAATTATGTGAAAGTCTCCTATAGCATAATTATCCTTTGCCCCCAGCCGCGCCGTGTGATTGCAATCCGGCGGGAAGATCAATCAGTATGGGAGCGCCGGGCGCCATTCGCTCCGATCAACGTCAACCGTTTCGTGCGGCAGGGCGTCAAGGTCATTGTGCAGCCGTCCAATCGCAGAGCTTACCCTATGCAGGTATTCTTTCCCATGCTATATTAAAATAAATAGTGGGAGTGTCACAATGTAGCCAGTGGCTGGTTGCATTACGAATGGGCCGGCTCGACAACTGGGGTAATACCACACTCTTACAGAATACCGGCGTGAAGTACCGCGTTCTTTACGGCGAGTGACAGATCCGGAGATCCAACGGCCCTAAAGGCCAGCAACGGATAGGGAGAGCGTTTCCATAAAATAATGAAATCTGATTCATAACCCATAAAAAGTTTATCTACTAAAAGATCATAAAACGTTGTTCTAGTCATACATAAGCGCAGGCGCTGTGATCCAAGAGGACATCAGCGAGGCCAACGTGATATTCGGCGTGAAGCAGACGCCCGTAGACCTGCTCATACCGAACAAGACCTACTGCTTCTTCTCGCACACCATCAAAGCGCAGGAAGCTAACATGCCGATGCTGGACGCAATATTAGCCAAGGTACGTAATATGTTATGACTGTTTTCATTATTAATCAAACTTCTCCCTTAGACAAGTAAATGTTTTTATGGCTGCGATAAACTGCGATATATCTAGAGTATAATTTATCAACGTGATGTACTCGTTTTATTGTTTATTGTAGCTACTACCTAAGTACTTGTGTTTAGACGGGACTCACTTGGCGTGTAAACAGCTTAGATTTGAGTTACACACAATACAAAGAATGTATTAGAAAATACGGCGAAAACCAGTATGACAGGGACGATGAAATGAGTCCAGAAACTAGTGCTGGTAATTTGGTATGATACACTAGCACAACACACTCCTTTTGACGGCGTCTGCAAATCGGCTTTATGAATGGCATTCCCAACATTCCATACATACCACAGCCTAACAAAAACATTACTTAGGCAAAAGCATTTCAGTAAAACTAATATACTCAGAGGCGGATTTATGTCTTAATGTCTCTATAGAAAGTATGATTTCTTATAATTACGCGCCCTTTCGTATCTTGCGCCTATTAGGCACCTGTCTAGCGAAAAGGATAATCCGCCACTGTATACTAGTGTACCAGCAAGCGCAACTGTGTATAATCCTGATATCTACTTCTGTTGACTATTGATACCAGTATATTTCCAGAATATTCGTCTGATTGACTACGAGAAGCTAATGGACGACGCGGGCAACCGAGTGGTTGCGTTCGGGAAGTACGCGGGCGTGGCCGGCATGATCAACATCCTGCACGGGCTGGGCCTGCGGTTGCTCGCGCTTGGCCATCACACGCCATTCATGGTACGTTTTAGAGGCCCTTTACAAGCACTGTCACTATTATTAAATTCGAAAGGGAGCAAGAAGACTTCAGCACGAGACTAAGCAACATCGATTTGAAGACGCTTGCAGAACGACTGGCAAGGGCTAGCCATCCTGATGCGGGTGCCTGGTGCCTAATGAATGTTAATAATATTTAAAATATTGATAATCCTGTTAATGACTTGGAATCACCCTTATTTCACTCTGTCTCTACCGCCTCTTCCTCACTCTTAGAGTCTAATCTATTTGATACCTGTTTAAAATCGTTTTTGTATCCCAACTTCTTTACACAACACAGGAGAGAGTTCCCTTTTTTGCGTGTTTTGTTTACACCTACTGTCGTTCTTACAGCATATTGGTCCAGCACACAACTACCGCAACTCTAGCATGGCGCGACAAGCCATTCGCGACGCCGGCTACGAGGTCGCACTGGGCATGATGCCGAAATCACTTGGACCTCTAACCTTCGTCTTCACTGGCTCAGGAAACGTTTCTCAGGTAACTTAATTCTAGCTGATAATTACTTAAATATTTTTTTAGGATAGAAATAAGTTTCTTTACGGATAGACTCACTATTATAGCGATTATATTTGTAACATAAGTTATAATGTTCTTTCAGGGAAGTCAAGAAATATTTTCGGAACTGCCACACGAGTACGTTCCACCAGAAATGCTTAGGAAAGTAGCAGAGCATGGCAGTAAGTAGAAAATTATATGTAGATCTTTAATGAAACTCAAAGTCAACAATTATTACTTAATCATAAATTGCATAAGTGATTTTTGATACAGGAGATACATCTGTTTTTATTGTGATTTTGCCCAATCACTACTAGATATCGGTTTCGTTTCCTGTATAGGCCCGAACAAGATCTACGGCTGCGAAGTGCGCCGGCGGCACCACCTGGAGCGCAAGAACGGCGGTGGCTACGATCCCCAGGAGTACGAGGAGCACCCAGAGCGGTACATCTCTACCTTTGCGCAGAAGGTAGATTAAGATAAGACAAAGCTTCAAGCTAATTTGCTTTGGAGGCGATGCTGGATGAGTATCTGCTAGAGTCTAGCAGCTAGACCATGATTATCACGAGTCTGAATATACTGGCAAGTCCGCTAGTCGCATCTTGTTTGCTTTTCGTTTCTCCATTGGTTCCCGATGAAGTAAAAGGAGTGGAAACTGCGGCCCTTAATAGGCGGGCCACATTTAATTTATCCCCCCCCCCCCCCTTCACCCCTGCGTCTCCGTCTAACAAGTGTAATAAGAAAAGGGCGTGTATAGAGATAACTTAACTTGGCCTGTCATGTAAGGACCACTGGTGGTGTTAGGGGATCAAATTTTGTACAAACAAAGGCGTATTTAGTCAAGTACTTAATATATTAATTACAATAATAACGTAATAAATTGGCATTAGCTCGAAGTCAACAAAGATTGCATTACCATTACCCTTGTAGCTTTATCTAGTGATAACATCGTAGCAAATAAATACGTGTAAAATAACATTTGCACCTCCTTATCGGTCACGAGAGTGTTAATTCAATGGATAATGGAGAGTCAGTTTCACTTTCAACGTACAAATACCTAATTGGTTCTACATAGGTATACATTCAACGTCACTCAAATCAAGCCCGGCCCTCGTAAATCGCGTAATATCGATGATCGATGAGAATTAAATTTCGCACACTCTGATCTTCAGAGCGATTATTTTAATTGTAAAAAAATTATAACACCATTCCCACACTCATACGAATTTCAATGCCATTTGGGTCAAACATAGAGTCATAATCAAATGTTTTTAAATTTGTGAATCGAAATATTTCAATTTTGAATTTAACGTTCGGGGTTTAAGTTAACGGGCATTCAAATGATTAAATTTCAAATTTAAGCAATGATAACACAAAAAAATTTAAGAACTTGAAAAATTCGCAGTGTCCGCAGGGAATCTGAGACTTAATTGGCAAAAGTGTGGTACGGAATATCGAGGTTGCAGGTTCGAGTTCTGCCAGATGCCCACGTCATGATGTTGTCATTTCATTTTGTTTCTTTAAATTATTCTTTATAAGTAGTGCCTACTGAAGTGAGATGTGCCATTGTTTAAGCCATCTCTACTCATACATGCTGGGCATGGGTATCAATCTTAATTTTGATCTATTAACCCAAGCATAATTATAGTTTTAACGCTATAAGTAACGAAAATAGGACGATTTCGCAGTTAATTACAATTCTTCTATTGTGCAAAAATCAGGTAAGTATGAAAAGTCATAAAAGTGTAAAATGCAATAGTGTATTGTGTTTCTCTAACTACTCAGTAATTTTCGTAATTTTTATCATTTCCTAATACGCACGAAGCGTTTCCTTAATGGTAGTTGTTTAGCGTAGTCATCCATAACAATGCGTAATGGATCTGTCATGTTTTGGTTTATTTTGTTCAACTTTAATTGTATTCTGCCAAAAAAAACTTTCTCTTATTATATATTTGTCGCTAAGCAGCAGTGCTTGCACTGTTGTGTTCCGGCGTGGAGAGCAAGATGGCTGGTACAATTACCTACTGGCACAATGGATATCCTATGTTAGCCCTCTGGGTTGGCAACGCTTCTGCAATCCCTTTAGTGTTGCGGGAGGCTATGGGCGGTGGTGATCACTTGCCATCAGTTGGCCCACTTGCTCGTTTGCCTTCCTATGTTATATTAAACAAAAGTGTTTAAAAGCTATCAATTGACGAGAGACATTTTTAACTACTCTAACTTAACACTTTTGATACTTACTGGTACTTTTTGATCCTAGGGTAAAATTGAAATAACTATAAATAAAAAGTTACAGAAAAAACATAGTGGTGGTTTCTATTGGCGGCGGTGATTTTCTTGCGCGCTATCCTCCGAGTACAAAAACTCACTAGACTATGTTTGTTAACAGATAGCGCCGTACACGTCAGTGTTGGTGAACTGCATTTACTGGGCTGTGGACAGCCCCAAACTACTGACCATTCCTGACGCCAAACACCTGCTGCTACCATCACACGCTCCTTGGCTGCCTAAGAGCATTGGTGCGCCAGCTCTGCCGCACCGGTTAGTAACACATATACTACTAACAGATGGCACCACAAGTCAGAGTTGCTGACATCGACCAGGCTGTAGACAGCACCACTACCACTCATGACTATTTCTGACGCCAATCAAGCATCGGCACACACTGCTGACTACACGAGTGTTAGCGAACTCAGAACACGTGGGCCTAATAACAAAAGGCGTCACACCTTGGCAGTGCTACAGACCTTGTGATAACATCAAATGGTCTCAAATAAGTAACGATCTCTGACGAGAAGCAGCATCCTGTGAGGACATTAATGGAGTAACAATAAAGTTGCACGATGTTTTACAATAACGAAATAGTATGGTCGATGTGATAAACGCTATTTTACAAATATCGCAGAAAGTATTGTCTCACCGTAAAGTAAATTATAATAATAACTTGTTTTATCTTTTATATTTTAGGATGCTAGCAATCTGCGACATCTCGGCGGACCCTGGCGGCTCCATCGAGTTTATGAACGAGTGTACTACCATCGACACGCCCTTCTGCCTCTACGATGCTGACAGGAACAAAGATACTAAGAGGTTAGCGTTAAAAGCTGTTGTTAATTAAAACGGTCAAACCGCAACTTGACTTATGCAGCACAAATCTGTTTGGTTTCAGGTTTTGACATAACTTAAGTTGAAATTTTGCACAAATCATTGATTTCTTTATATGTTCCTAATATCTATGTCTAGTAACTGCTAAGTCATTATTATGTAGAATGAAGACTGTTTGTATTTGTAGGAAAAAAGAAGACATTTTTTAACGTTTCTGAGAATAAAAGTACCGTGCACTTTAAAATTAGTCTCTGACTGTGTCACTTGCTCGTAGAACGATCTAAACCTCCATAATTGTTTTAATCAGTTTCAAAGGTCCCGGTGTGCTGGTATGCTCCATCGACAACATGCCAACACAGTTACCACGCGAGTCGACAGACTTCTTCGGCGACCTGCTCTTCCCGTATGCCGAGGACATCATGAAATCTAACGCATCACGTCCGTTGGAGGAGCATAACTTCACACCCGTTGTACAAGGGGTAAATATCATGAGCATAACAGACAAATTATACTCTGCAACCCGCTAAAGTCACCGGGCAGAGGCCTTGGTACAAGCTTTCGTCATTGACATAAAGCATACATCTTCCAAAAGAGGAAAAATCATACATCTCTTTTTATTTAATTAATAGTGTCTCAAGAAAGGGGTGCACTTACTTAAATTTGGCTTGTCTGTTAGGACCTCTAATGACTGTATTAAAGCGTTTTCACACTTTCTAATATCGATGTTGATAATTCGGGACCGATACCTAGATTATCGAGACCAATATCGGGGTAAAATGTATAAAATTGAAGCAGCGCCGATTGTGTTTTCAAATTTGCCTCTGATAACTCATTAAGCCGTGGTAGCCTTGGTTTGAACCTCTAAGTTTTTCGGAATAAATACTTATTAGAAATTTGATTTTAAACTCTCACTGTATTGAAGGAACCATCGTAAAAGAAGACGGTTGCTAATCAATCAATAACAAAAGATCCATACAGCGTTCGCATGGGAATTATACGGCTAGTAGCCCTAAAATGACTGATACAAAGATAACTTATTCTTCAGTGTAGCTCCATCTAAGACATCTAAGTAGTCATCGTGCCAAAAGATAGAGATGCACTGAGGGATAACTTAAATTAGTATCAGTCATTCTAGGATCGTTAAAGTAGTAGTACATACACTAGCGTTAATCACCGACATAAATAGTCCGTGCCTTTCGCACAGGCTAATTGGTTAGGAAGATACATATCCTTTATATTCACGACAAAAGCTGATGGCTAAGGCGGGATATGATGATGACGTATTGGTCGGTGCGTTTATAGTATCGAACAAGACATACTTAATGATATATCGATTTTAGCTAGTGTAAAAACGCTCTTAGATTACACAGCTGTTATATAAACAACAATAAGCTTATCTACGCATTAATACTTTATGTATTTCCATTTTGATTTATCAACACTTGTCACGTCTTGTAATTTAATATGGACGTCCCACAGGCAATCATAACGAGCAACGGAAGACTGACACCGCCTTTTGAATATATCAACGAATTGAGATCATCGAATAAGTAAGTCTTTTCGAATATTTTCTCTTACTTATCATCATCATCTTTTTCCGATAACATTTTACATAAATTCTTAACTGTGCCAGTGCTTGACTCGTGTAGAACATTGTTTTTACCGTAGACATCATTGTCTCTTGTTTTTACTCGTATTACTATGTTTCCGTATCTTCTGGTCAACTATTAGGTCACTGTCAAAGATTGGGATTGTTGCTTTACTTAGATCAATTAGAAAAATTCAGACAATTTTGTTTGACGAATGTCATAAAATTTACAATGGTTCAAAAATGTCCTACCTTCTGCTTTGCCACGTTCACAAACTACATAATTATCTTGACATGGTTTGCGGAATATTTTTCCAAGAAGTATTTTTAATTAGATATATGATTTCAGTCGCTCTCGTCATAAAGTAGAAGGGAACGACCAGGAGAACACGATAGTAATCCTGGGCAGCGGACTCGTCTCCGCGCCCGTCGTCGAATACCTCGCCCGGGACAAGAGCACATCAGTTATCGTTGGTAAGTAAGCGTTAATCAGCATTATGTAATCTAAGCTTACCATAATCTTAAATCTATGATCAATCGATTTCACTCGGGTGGGGTTTGGTAGCACGACATTTATTAAATTAAAGGCTTAATAGGATTGTCTACCTAGTCTCGAAAAGCGTTCTCGATACAAACGGCCGATAGGTTTGACCCTACAGTCGAGATTTTTTAATATGCTGTAGATATACCTAGCCTTAGAAGTAGATTTCAATGTTTTGATTTTTTAAATATTCTTCATAGATTTGATAATATTTGCACTTTTCGATTAATACAAAACAAAAAAGTGTGAAAATTTTCGAAACTATCAAGAATATTTAAAAAATCAAAACATATGAAACTAGTTCTAAAGCATAACAACAGCATTTAAAAAAACATCGCTATAATTTAAGGTTTAGAGAGTGGAAAATGTTTTCGCCGTTTCTATGGAGAGCGCTTGGTACTCAATAAATAGTCAGAAAAACTGGCATTTTTTTCCAGCATCCCAAGTTAAGGAGGAAGCGGACGCGCTGGCGGAGCGCTACGGCGTGCGCGCCGAGTACCTGGAGGCCAACAACGAGGGCGCGCTGCGGGCGCTGGCGGCGCGCGCGCGGCTCGTCGTGTCGCTGCTGCCCTACGAGCTGCACGCCGCCGCCGCGCGCGCCGCCATCGCCGCCGGCGCGCACCTCGTCACCGCCTCCTACGTGCGCCCTGAGGTGCAGGAGCTGCATGAGCAGTGAGTACACAGCACTACATAACATTGCTACGAAATTGGCTACTTTAGTAAACCTATATAAGAATTTAAGATAATCCACCCGTTAGAATGATCGCACAAGTTGATAGGCCTGTCAGAAACTGTGTCTATTTGTGGACTTCCGCGTTAGATCGAGACAGCGATTCGCACGTGTTTCATTTGGAAGGGTAATGTTTGGGCTTTGGTGTAATAATGAATTGTCAGCAATGTTTACAATCAAGAGGAAAATTGCCTCTTCTGCTCGAACTGCTTAACACCAAATCATCGACGTACACGGTATACGCATATCTGTTCCGCAGGGCGAAGGAAGCAGGCGTGACTCTGCTGAACGAGGTGGGGCTGGACCCCGGCATCGACCACCTGCTGGCTCTCGAGTGCATCCACGACGTCCAGAACCGCGGCGGTCGCATCGATTCCTTCGTCTCCTTCTGCGGAGGTCAGTACATCCACAGTTACGATACCTGTAGAGTTTTTTTTAAGTATTTGAATGCGACTTTTCTAATTTCTAAGATTTAAGACATGCTTTTTTGAAAAAAAACTGTGTTTCGGCCTTTAGCTTACTTTTTAATGGTCACAATCATATCATTTGCATTAGGCATTGAAATTTTATCAAGCATCAACATATATGGATTTTAACCTCAGTGAAGGTTAGAATCCAGTTGCTGAAGCAGGATGCTTGTTGCGATCACGATCTAACCAGTTTAAACGTTGAATAAAATGTCGTTAATTTCTAAATTCGTTGCATAAATAAAATATAGCTTGTATACGTAGTATTTCAATTATTTCACCAGTAGCCACATACCTATACCACATGTAGTGCATATAGTAACATGACCGGCCCAGGTTTAGTTTATCTCTCCTGCGTAATCTGTCAAACTAGTGTCGTAAGAGCTCTTTAATAAGAGAGGGATGCACTTAGAGATAAAGTCAGACTCAGATAAACTAAGCTTGGCTGGTAATGGTAGTCGCAGTAAGAATTAGTGCTTGAGCACTAACGTTTTGAAACGTTACAATTTCATTGAACAGGTCTGCCTGCACCGGAATTCAGTGACAACGCTTTAAGATACAAGTTCTCATGGAATCCTCGAGGTGTATTGTTGAATACTATTTCTCCAGCAAAATACCTAAGTAGAGGACAGGTAACTATTTTGACATGTTTACTGTTAAGTATTAATTTGAGTGATATTGGCGGCGGTGTTGATAGTTTATGTCGATAATAATGTTGATATTTGTGCTGCTGATGATAACAAGGATTATGATGTTGTTAATCAACGATATGTTATGAGCTTATACTAGATTGAGTTTTGAAAACCATCACTATGTTCCATTCAACTGTAATGGAGACTGAACTGTGGACACGCGAGGAACACAATTATTTTTCTAATGTGCTATTCTAGGGTAACGTCTATACGTTAAAGTGTAAATTGTAGATACAATAATGTTTATGAACATAAAAATAACATTGTCGACATAAATATACGAAAATACAGCCCATTACTTGAATTTCCCAGGTGGTTGAGGTGCTAAGCGGCGGCGAGCTGATGTCAGTGGCTCGTGAACTGGACTTTCTGCCAGGGTTTGCCTTCGAAGGCTTCCCCAACAGAGACAGCACTCACTATGCCAAGCTGTACGGCATCGAAGACGCTCACACCATATTCCGGGGTACCCTTCGGTACAGAGGTAAATTCAAATTAAAATTCAAAATAAATAAAGTACAAATGTTTTATGATCACTTGGTTGGTACTCATTGGCTTTACGCGGTTTTTATCTGCTAGTATTAGTATTAGTAGGAAATAACCTACGAAATAATTGTTTTAATGAAGTGCACTTACAGAGTTCTACATTGCAATTTTACGAGCTTTACCTTTGGTAAAGACAAAGTAATTTGACCTACTTTTCACATTTAAGGTGCTGGAGTGCTTTTTTTTTAATCTCACCAGTGACTAAATCTCATCAAAATTGCCATTTTTCATAGAGATTCGGCCGTTTTAGTGAGCTTTAGTCACCCGGTGAGATTCAAAAATTGCACCTCTGGTCTGTAAGGTCTAATGCACCTATACTTCCTTTTATTATTTCGCAGGTTTCGCTGAAACAATGAAAGCAATGCAGTTGTTCGGTTTGGTGGACCCCAACCCTCATCCGTCGCTGCACCCCGACGGGCCTGACATTACCTGGGTAAGATCTTATTTCTTGCTCCTTAGATCAACACAACAGGCATAGGTAAATTGTATTAAACATGCTGAAATGTGTTAATAGTAGAAATGCTCAGTGAAATAGTGAGGTAACAGACGATTGAAACTAAAGGTTCAATACTTGGACTGCATAAATTTAATTAAAATGTTCCACAATAGGACATTTACGGGTTAAACGAGTTAGAAAGTTTGGTATCATCTAGTAGAAGTTGGTAGCATCTTCACGCATGTCCAACAAGTGTTTTTCTTTAATGCTCTTCCGATGTCCTAAATCCTTATAAATATTTAGTGGTTTTTTTATACAGCGTCAATTTGCTTGCGAGCTACTCGGCCTAACGGACTCGTCGATATTCTATGAGAATCTGAAGGGGCGACTGGCGGAGCGGATCGGCGGCGCGGGCGCACAGAGCGTCGAATCTTTAGGCCTTCTGGAAGACAACGCCATTGTGAAGCGTAACACGCCGCTGGACACCATCAGCCATTACCTCACTAAGAAACTACAACTCGGTAATTAATTTTTGAATTTTAAACTTCATCAACAACAGTAAACAGCGTTATTAGATAAGTAAAAATTTTGTTTCATCTTCGTTTCAATTTAAAACGTGCAATACGTGCTGGACTATTATTATTCTTATTTGATAAAATCGTAAGGAAGCTAATAAAGATCGGTGACCAAGATGACAATATTGATAATCATCATAACGTTACAGAAAAAGACGAAACCGACTTCGTAGTACTCCGTCACGAGGTAGGCGTGACGTGGAGCGACGGGCGCAAGGAGCGGCGCGAGGTGACCATGACGGTGCGCGGCGAGCCCGCCGGACACACCGCCATGGCGCGCACCGTCGGCCTGCCCACCGCCATCGCCGCCAAGATGGTCCTCGACGGTGAGTCGCTTCAACCGACAGCGCAAGGAGTGACGTGAAGTGACGATTCGACGAAAGTGCGCGCTTGATCCTCCGACCATACCGCACGGCCTACGATATTGAGTGACTGAACAGCAACAGTAAAAATAAAAGCTGCAGCAAAGGCAGTGGTTATGAGTGAGATAGTCATGAGACAATGATGCTATATCAGTGATCACAGCAATCGCTGCCTTTTGACAGTTAGTGAGTTCTACAGGAAAAGTTCCCAACGAAGCGGAAGTGTCAGGGAGAGATTTCCGACGAGCGTAGTGCCCTTAAAGATCTTCTACAGACAGCACCATTGGCGGACATAAAACATCATATCGCATGCGCTAATTTTCTAGAAAGGGATATATGATTTATCTCCGCGACAAAAACTAGCGTACTAGGGTGAGAGGCTAAGTCGAAATACA
This sequence comes from Ditula angustiorana, assembly GCA_963691745.1. Taxonomy (NCBI): domain Eukaryota; kingdom Metazoa; phylum Arthropoda; class Insecta; order Lepidoptera; family Tortricidae; genus Ditula; species Ditula angustiorana. Next base: position 4,505,274 of record OY829481.1, on the reverse strand, counting down.
AAGATCATATGCCGAGACATTTTAGTCTGACAACAAGCTTTAGATAGCTGCGCGGTGCAGAGAAGTGGTAGAATATTTGTTGTCAGACTATGGAAGAAAGCATCGCGGTCATAGTCATCATTAACAAAGAACTAGTAGGTCATTCCGTTCAGTAAAATCCAATTCTCATTGGTTATTTACATAGGTCCCTTATGACAGGAGGAAAATGCGACGGCAAGAAAGGGAGCTAGAAATAGTAGGATTTAAATCGCTATCAAGATGATTTTAGACGGTTAGGTCCATTAGAAAAAGATCGAAAGGGATAAACGAAGGTAATTTTGTGCAGTGACGGGCAAACTAAAGCGGGAGACGGGATTTACTGTCTCGATGGCTGCCAAGATGACTTTTGATGAGTGTGATGGATGAGTGCTTAGTCCCTTAGATGGAGGGGATGTGAATAGATGAGTTAAACAATACCTACAATATGTTATAATTGTCATCTTAAGCATCCTTCTCCAGGGCACAGGGCTCCTCTCTCAAGGAGATGGTTTGGGTTTTACTTTTAGTCTGACATAAATACTGAGAAAACTAGACCACTTGTTGTTTGAAATTAAATAAATAAATATGTGCTTCTTGTAAGCCTAATCTGAGGCGTTTATAAAACAATTTTGTGATGTCCGTGTTTTTTTCAGGTGAAATACAAGAGCGAGGTGTGGTCCTGCCGTTCTCTCCAGTTGTGTACAAGTCTCTACTATCACGCCTGCGCTCTGATGGTATCACAGCTCGTGAAGTTATCAGACCTCTCAACTAATCCTTAATTTAGGAGGTCTGTTTAGATTTTTCTGTTTTTATTAAAAAAAAAATATTGCTGTACAAAATCAAACAAACAACGATAATAAAACCTAGCTAATTAAATATCTTATTCAAATAGGAGAATACCTACACATTTTATTAATATGATCGTTTATTTTAATACTATGTCTTAACTTATTTATTTGTATATGTTTGTTACTATTAATAAGTTGACTATTTTTGAATATATGATTAACGAGTGCTCTTTCCATGTATTTAATACCGGCGCCTGCGAAACTCGAGCTGCAAAGTTTTGTTCGTAGAGCCGCTACGGGTGCTTCTGTAGCACCGTAGCTCTTTGCTACGAGTTAACTAAGATGTATGTAACAGAAGATGTTGTGATGCTATTATGTAAAAACTTATATAACCTACTAATTGTATCTATGAGCGTTTTGGTGTATACCTGCTACGTGTCTGTAAGCTTGTATAATTATGAATAAATAAAAAATATTAATATAAAATTATAAAACGTGGAGCTTAAGCGTATTTTATCTAGATGCGTGTTGGTAAGGAAGGTTGGAAAGAAATATACTCTTATTTATGTTTTATGCCCACGACAAAAGCTAGCGTGCCTCTGTTGATCCTTCTAGCCGAGACAGTTGAGACAAGATTTAACAGCCATTTTCTTTTACTTGTTCTAATGTTTTGCTGCTATCGTAACACGCTAGCGTGTATCGCGCACATGCAAGCATCCGTCCCTCCCGCACACGCCTACTAGTTAAAGAAGGGATATTTTATGCTTTGTGTCAACGATAAAAGCTAGCGTGCTGGGGCTTGCAAGCCCTCTTGGCCGAACGATGGCAGTAGATGATGTATAAAGTAATGAGTAAGAGTGTCTAGATTAGGTGACATCAACAAGCCCTTTTTTCTTCTACATTTACAGGTTAGAGATATACACTAGGTTTATGATTTCCTTTGATCAATACGAAAATATAACCTATCGGCGATAATGCCTTTCTGAAATAATTCCGTCTATAGTCACTGTCATTCACTTTTGAAACACTCAAAATGCTCAAAAACAGTCTTATTTACATAATAAATAGTACCTGGCAGTAAATATTGCACATCGGCTAGTTTCGGATTTGTATTTACTCACACGTGTGCGACAGAGAGGACGCTATATGAAACCGAACTAGCCGATGTGCAATAGTTACTGCCGGGTACTGTAAATCCGTCACTCCTTGTGCTGCAATATTTCTGTCACTGGCTGTAAAATTGGGTTACACGCTAATTCTGGCGTCAGTTCAGTCCATCATTACGGTATAGTTTTGACTGATGCCAGAATGATGACAAATGGACACGGTTACGATTAGTTCAGACTGACATGACATGAGACAGGTTACACGATAATTCTCTCCTCATTCTGACCAGAATGATGGACTGAACTGACGACAGAATGAGCGTGTAACCGAAGTATTAAATTGGGTAGGACGGAATAAGTGTGTCTTTCTTATGCAATAAAAAACCCTAAGTACTTATGTATCAGTCAGTGAGGTCAGTAAGTATGTAAGATGTTGTTTGTCGATGTATGTGTTCATATCTCCGTACCTTTTGTTATCATGGCGATGACCGTTACTTGTAAATATTGTGACTGTATTGTGATTGTAACCAATGAGATTGTGCCAAATGTAAATACGTTTTAGAATTTTACATACTTTTTACTGTTTAGTACTGTAATAAAAAGGCATTTGAATAATTTCTTGTTTTTTTTTTGTAGTTAATTTACCTTTATAACGACCGATTCCAATTGTATCGCTCACTTAAAAAGCGCTAAGTTACGTTTGTAGGTAACTGATAATTCCCAACAGACTATCTAAGTCATTAACTTCGACGCCACATTTCCATATTAATTTATGTTTTCAAAAATGTGTTCGTTTGTTGTTTAACAACAGTGTACTTATCTTACAGAAAGTAAACACAATTATAAACATCACATCATAATCGTCTTAGTTGAAGTTGTGACATTTTGTCTAAAGTCTCAGTCAGGCTTTACTTCCATTAAATCACAAAACCTCAGTATTTTTTTTTACTTTTGAACTAGTTAAAAAAAAAACAATGCGCAAAATATACACACGTATACAACAGACATTCTCAGACTCATGCTTCTTTTGAATGACCCCTTAATTAGAGGGCTCACCCAGTATTTGAAAGATTTGAAACCATTAATAGATTTGCCAACCAACAGTTAATTTTGTTACACATTTACCATGGAAGGCCAAGGTTGTCTCTAAGTATCTTGGTTCGGATACAACTGAGACAAACGATAATTTCACTAGAAAGTCTTCAAACTCAAAACCACCGATTCGAATGATTAGTAATTTATTTGTTTGCTTACTTTATTTTTCCTAAGTCAACCTCAAACTTATTCATCGGTTGGTACGAAAACAAGCGAATGGTCGTATCTGTCTTAGAACAATAAACATTTTCGATTTCAGCAAGGCAACTGCTGAAAATGAAAATACAGTTATCTAGTAATGTCAACTGGAAAAAAAAGGTGTGTCATGTTTGACATTCTTGTATCATTTTTTTGCTAACTTAAAATGTTTATTCACATGACTTGATTTGCTGTTTTGAATTATTTTTTACGGTTATTTTTATAAAATTATTAACCTAAATCCCGATTGTGTCGTGACACGTTCCTCCTTGAGTTGTAATTGCGTGACAATTTGATAATGATGATGACTTTACGTTAAAGTCTTCTTAAAATGGAAAACGACCCGACTAACACTGTAAGTAGTTTGGCGAGAGCCTTCTGGCGGCGCCGGCGGGCGCGGCAAGATCCTGACACGAATAAGGGCTGCTGCTTCCTTCTAAATAACTGCTAGACGTATTTACTGAAACTGGTTTACAGTTACCGCTGAGGTTATCAACAAAAGTTGTTTACATGGAACATGGATGCTGTTCATAAAAATATATTGGATAAGATAACCTTATGTACTAATGAATCTAGTGTCAGCTCGCGAATGGTCAGTTAATGCTACGTTATCGTTGAAATTATATATAGCAACAATGTTTTTCTCCACGTGTGTTTGTTTGCATATTGGATCATCATTAGATGTCATCATCATGAGAAATAATAATCCTATTTCAGATTTTTTAAATATTGGGCTTTTTCTTTATTATTACATAAACTCAATTGCTCGAATACAAAACGTTTAATGTAACGCTTAGCCAAAGCTGAATGCTCCTCGACTGTGGGCACTACTGGGTATACTTGTATTTAAACAAAAATATTTGTGATAAATGTCTCGTCTAAAATACAAGATGATAGTGTTTATTATTTGAATGTAATAAAATGATGATTTTAAATAACATAACGATTCTTTCGGAAACTTAGATATCCACCTTCAGAGGAACCCCAACACTTACGTTTTGTGATAAATGCTGAATGCTATATCTTAGCAATATCTCTCGATACAAAGAAATGGAAGTAATAAAACTGTTTTATTCAAAAAAATATTTGTAAATAGCCTAAATAATTTAACTATCTGTAATTCATTTAATTGTTACCTTTTTAAAATATTAAACATGTTTGGTACCCAGAAAAATATAATTGTCTTGAAATAGTAATTTATCTGCTGGCTTTTCGGCCGACTGCCGTCAAATAACCTGGGTCAAATAGATAACCCAGGTTGATGCAAGTGAGCCTTAGGGTGTCTCTACATCCACTTAACCACAAATAGAAGTCGGTATGTTGGTCTGGTAATCCTAAGGCACGACCGCACGTTTGGAAAGGCAATAAAGCAGAGCGATGCGACACGACAAAGTGAAGAAGTTGTAGATGTGAAATTGTATGGAATAAAAATAACATAATTGACATGGCAGCGGATCTTTATATCGTAACGACATCAACAATGCTGATATTAGTCGCACACTAGCATTTATCGCATACATAAAGCATGCGTCCCTTTCGCACACGCTTATTGGTTAGAAAGGGATATATTATATTTATGTCGCCACAAACGGTAGCATGCTAGGGCCTCTGACCATCTCGAATCGCGTCGCTTCGATGCAGTACAGTTTTGCCTAGTGCGGTCAACCTGTGTGCTTTCAGTGCCGAGAGTACACAGGTGGTTTGCTGGTTTGTTTAGCACCAAGCTAGTAGTAGAGTAACCACCTAGCCTTAGAGATGTGTTGATGCACAGACGGCGGGTCGCGAAACAGGGCGGTGCATGTCGGTGGCGGCGATGCAGGCGCTGCACCGGCTGCGCGAATGCCGGCTGCTGTGCGACGCCATCGTGAGAGCCGACGACGGCGCCGCCTTCCCAGTGCACCGCGCCATACTCTCGGCCTGCAGTCCGTACTTTCTGTTAGTAGCGTTACCATTTCCTTCCAGTGGCCCATTTTCATAAAGAGTTAGTGGCTAATACAGCGGCCCTAACATGACCGGCCCAGGTTTAACGTATCCCTCCCTACGTCTCTGTCAAACAAGTGTCATAAGAAAGAAATGTACATAAAGATATCTTTATTGGTTATATAATCAGTTAAACTTAACTTGACCGGTCGTTTTAGGGCCGCTGGCCTATCCCAATCCACACATTGCGGTGTTGATTGTCGCGGCAACGTCATTTTTATTAAGTACCTTCATAACATAGGGAACATGTCAGAGAACCCAATTTGTAACACTTTTGCTGTCGGATACGGGAGCAATCGCTCGCATCATAGTATACCGCGGGAGGTAAATCATCAAATTAGTACTTTGATTTCTCATTATTTGAGTAGAATGCTTGTGATCATGCATAAGATATAGTTATGTGGGTTGTAAACCCTAAAAACTGACATGTTTGAATAAGGTGATGTATGCGATGGCTGCAAATAATCTGGAATAGAAGGAGCTAGTCGTAAGTCTATGAGAGACTCTTCAATAGTCTGCAGCTTTTATCCCTGCGTGATTCGCGTGAAGAGAAGCATTGGTGGCCTATCAGCCAGAGGTGTGGGCTCGTGATCGCAACCTTACAATAAGTTACCTCCTTCGAAACCGCCGATATCTCCGATAGTGACTATGCCCCAGTCATGCCATTAAAGATGGTGGTTTATAAAAAAACTTGTGTCCCAGGGCTCTGTTCACAACAACGCTGCACTCTCGCGAGCAGAGCGACGTGCTGATCTCCGGCGTACGCTCGGAGATCCTACTGCTGCTGATCGAGTACGCGTACCTGCGGCGCATTGACGTCACCGACGCCAACGTGCACGAGCTGCTGATGACCGCCGACTTTCTAGCCTTCCTCGGCGTGCTGCAGCTCTGCTGCGACCACCTCCGGACCTCGCTCAGCCCTAAGAACTGCCTCGGGATCATGACATTCGCCAGGTATATTTAAAAGTCTCCGAGTTCAAAGGCAGTTAAGTTAAGATACCTCTACTTTCCTCGTTCATGCTTTTGACACTGATATCTCCAATATTATGAAACTCCTGGATCAGTCCATTCTTAAAATTTCTCACTTAGGGGCAGGTGCCTCCTTAACTGTCATTGAGTAAATAAATAATATAGAGGGTCGAAAATGGCCTGAACTGCTTCGAGAAAAGGATAGTACGGCCGTGCCGCTTTTTTTCGCTCGACTTGGGGCACTGCCGTGCCCCCAGATACCTCCTGGGGATATGTGGGCACACTGAGAAACAGCGCTGCGGGTTGCTGCAGCAGCTTCATGCTGATGGGGCCATTTTGCGATTTTGTGCATACAAGTGGCATACTTATGTCATTTTGTTTATTTTTCTTTTTCAGTGATATGTGTCGAATATATGTCTGAATATGAAATTCTTTTTTTCTTTCTTTATAAATATTTTTGGATTAGGTGGATTCAATGATATATATGCCTAAAGAGCTGTTTGTTTCTGCAGACGCGTCTTTTGCTACAAACTGGAGGCAGATTCTCGAAGATACTTGCTGCGTTACTTTGTGACCGTGGCCACGCAGAGCGACGAATTCCTACACCTCCCGCTCGAGGAACTGAACTCGATAATTCTCGAAGACGAACTAAATGTGAAGAGCGAGGAAGTAGTTTGGGAGGCAGTTCTACGTTGGGTGAACTATGAACCGGACAGCCGTTGGCAGCACACCGTCAAGTTAATGGGTAGCATTCGCCTGGGACTACTAGATACACAAGTTCGAACTTATTTTAACTAAATTTCGTCTCAGTCTGTGTGTTTTTATCGTACATTCTAACCGAATGATTATTAGTTTTTCTTAGAGAACGTCAAAGATCATCCTTACGTCACCGGCAATGAGGGCTCACGCCCTATAATAATAGAGACGCTAAAATTCCTCTACGACCTGGAGATGATAGCTCAGCGCGACGGCGAGGTCGCCACGCCCGAGATCGCTCGACCTAGAGTCCCCCACGAAGTGAGTCCGAGGAACTTTATTAGGTAATCAATTTCATAATGACTGATTGAAACTAGAGACGTTGACTTTTAAAGGTATTGTTTGCTATTGGAGGGTGGAGCGGTGGTTCACCGACTGCGTTCATTGAAACTTACGACACTCGAGCAGATCGCTGGATTAAGGTAACTATGTCCATTTTTGGGTCTCCTATGCTAGTTCAATTGATACGATAAGATTTTTTTCAGGTAGAGGAGGTGGACCCGGCAGGCCCACGCGCGTACCATGGAACTGCAGTATTAGGCTCTTGCATTTACGTTATTGGCGGATTCGACGGCATGGACTACTTCAACTCGTGCCGATGCTTTGATGCTGTTACTAAAGCCTGGAGAGAAGTAATAAGACTTATTTCTCGATACTAGCTGCTACGGTATTAATGAGATTTTATCTATACAAATTGGCTTCTCTCGCCAGGTGGCACCAATGAACGCTCGTCGTTGCTATGTTTCTGTGGCGGTACTTGGCGAAACTATATATGCGATGGGTGGATATGACGGTCATCACCGACAGAATACGGCGGAGCGGTTTAATCACCGCACCAATCAGTGGTCACTCGTAGCACCAATGAACGCACAGCGGTCGGATGCCAGCGCGGCAGCGCTTGACAGTAAGTCATCGTACTACTGAGTTAAGTTTACCTTCATTTACGAAGGCAGGGTAGTATAATGTCTTAGCCTTCTTTAGCATAACTTAGCTTAGCTTAACCTACACTACTCAACTTTGTTGATCTTATCTTATGGGAATGGCCACCGTATAGATATATGTATATATGTTACTTGGTAGGAAAAGATGCGCATGGTGCGTGGCCACTATTTATGCTAGTGCTAGCCGTGCTATTTTATCTCTATATAACTAAGTATGTATATCGAAAACAAAATAATTCTCCACATAGTCGAACCAATGAGAGAACGAGTGCTTCATATTCGCGGACGACGCTGCAATGAAAATCTGCATCCTTTCTAGTGTAGGAAAACTGTTCATGTTTAAATTTTAGATAAAATCTACATAACGGGCGGTTTCAACGGACAGGAGTGCATGAACAGCGTCGAGGTGTTCGACCCGGACACAAACCAGTGGACGAACCTCGCGCCGATGCGCTCACGCCGCTCCGGAGTCTCTTGCATCGCTTACCATAATAAGGTACCCATAGTATAGAAAATGGCAACAAAAAGTAACAACAGCAACAATAATTATGTTCTGTATTGTGCACCACATAATAAAAATACCGAAAATAAAAGCCAACCAATCAAACAATAACAATGTACCTTTATCTGATAGTATTAATGTTCTTGACGCACAATAAAAGTATTGTAAGCACTTTTCCTTTCACACAAGAACCCTAATTAATTATGCTAGGGCGCTTGGTCATCCGATGAGTCTATGTTACTCTTATTCGGACGAGGAATTTTATTCGCATCTTGCAGTGGAATCTTTGCTCTCCCTCTGCTTCAGAGCAAGAGGCGAAACCTTCCACGACTTAATAATTAACTTTTGCCTTCAGATATACGTAATCGGCGGCTTCAATGGCATATCACGTATGTGTAGTGGTGAAGTGTACGAACCTGGAACCAACACTTGGGCGCCCGTGCCCGACATGTACAACCCTCGCAGCAACTTCGCCATCGAGGTCATTGATGACATGATCTTCGCCATCGGCGGCTTCAACGGCGTCACCACCATCTACCACGTCGAGTGCTACGATGAAAGGACTAATGAGTGGTTAGTTTTTGTAATTGATTTCAAAACATCTGGGGCTTTCCAAGCGAGCGTCAGCTGATCGGCCATGCAACTCTGCAATACTGCTTTACCTTTGAATAAAACATTTAAATTGTTGCTTTTTCGAGTAAACTATAATATCTTGACATTGAAACAGCTTGCATGAGTTAAAGTCTGATAGTTAGCTTTTAATGCTTCAATTCACAGACCAAGAAATGTTGAAGTTGAATGTATTTTCAGTTAGGTACCCTTTACAGGAAGCAAAAGCATACAGTGTAATGAAAAGAAATCCTATCGTCTGAAAAGTTGAATCAGAGTGTAGCATTTTACATTTTAAACAAATCATTTTCTTGATTCCGCGTTGCTTTCACTAGCGCTTCTGCTGTCGCGTTGCTTAATCCATTTAGGTTACTTCGGATCTCAAAGGTCTTAGCCATCTTAATGATTCCAGCCAATGTGTGCAGGTACGAAGCGACAGACATGAACATCTACCGCTCTGCGCTGTCGGCGTGCGTGATAATGGGGCTGCCCAACGTGTACGACTACATCCACAAGCACCGCGAGCGGCTCATGGAGGAGAAACGGCAGAAGATCCTGCTGTCGGAGACGGCACGCCACGGCCAGCACCGCACCGCCTTGCCCGATGTAAGACAACATAAAAAAGAAAGAAAATATTTATTCTGCAAAGAACAAAAATCTGAAAAAACACCGGCCTTTATTAGGACCTATAGTGTACTTCGATAATTTACTTACCTACACGAATGCAACTGCCAACTCCCAACTGTTCGCAGTCAAATATCTGAGAGTCCACTGTACTTATAAGTTGAAATTTGTCACAATATTCAACACGGTGACGATTCATTTCAATAGGTATTGATCAGGTTCTATGCATGATGATGTGTAAATTAAGCATGATGTGTAAAAATTTCTTGAGAGAAAAATAAACCAGATGAGAGAGGTTATTCTGGCTTATGACCCAGCATGGCCAGGTCATTCATTATAAACATTATCAGCGTCTTTTAGCGGATAACTAACGTGACTCGTGAGTTTGACTAGATCCGATTTTTTTGCACAACCTGCCTTGTGGTGAGCTGTAGGTACCTACCTGATCAATTTCCAAGCGAACGAATTACATATAATGTACTTCAGGTGATGAAAAAATTAACATCATTATCATTCGTTTATCATTGACATTGAAACATGACGACCAGCATTAGTTTTCAGTTTTAGAGACGGTTAAGATTTCAGCGTCTTACTTATTGCTTATTGCGTAGCAAGTTAATGATGAAATAAGTATTTTTGACTGTTAGGTACAGAGTACCTACTTATTATAAAATATTGCGTTGTTATAAAACGCGTAGTAAAAAATGTGCATATTCATGATCCGTCATAATAGCACGCATGCCTCTGTTGTCTGACTTATCAAAACAAAGTTAACTGATTTATAATTTGGTAAAATGTCAGAATCGCAATTTTTGTAACCTCTGTAAAAGCCAGTTTAAAAATTCCCCTTGCGGGGAAACAGCTTTTTGCTATTTTGAGTTTATGTTTTAAACTAAATTCTGAAATCTGCGCCTGACACGCCTGACTGTGATCCATTGGGTGAGCCAGTGGACTTTACGTATATTCAGGTCTAAGTATGTCATCCATGGACCTGGACGCCCATATTAACCACGACGGTTCTTTTTCCGCACAAACTCTAGTCACGGCCACCCGAAAATCGGTCAATTGCAAGTCGGACCACGGAATCGCTTCATGATAGATATTCATGCATTCCTAATTTATTTTAAATTAAGGCTGTTGGCATTCCCGTCCATGAGGTTCATCGCTACCAGATCCTAGTGGCCGGAATGGTTTTGTCGCAAAAAGATTAATTGTTAGCAATGGACTTGTTCGAACGTTAAACTCAGTTATGTTTTTTTTTGTATATGCCGACTCCTATTAGATTCATGGATTTTGCGTACTCCAATAAAAAATTGGAGTGGTATGGCATCTGTAGAATTTTGAAGATGGATTAGGTCAATGATCTAGTAACTTACAAAATATGAGACAAACTATATTATGCTATGATACGGCTCGATTAACTAAACGGATGCCAGATCTTTGACTTTGCTAATTGTTGATGAACGTTCCATCAAGTTCACCTATAACTGCGAATCCGGTTATTAACGATTTTAACCGAGCGGTTAAAAATGTATTTATCGTTTTTAACGATTAATTAACCCGTCTTTTCTCGACTGCGGCAAGAAGGTAGCGCACATGGTCGGTTTCTATAATATTAATTTGTATTAGTAGGTAATGTTTTAGTTACGTTTACTTATGTCAAATGACTTGACGAAACAATAAAAAAGGTAAAAATAATAGTAATTTTTTAGGTCGCGGTCGCAGTCTGATAATAACCGTTATTAACCGCAATTATACTCGTATATCGATAGCTAACCAGTGGCCCGTTTCACGAAGCTGTAACTTGTAGCGACATTGGTCATTATGCCCATTGCCATTGGTCATTATTGACCAATGTTGCCGGTTTAGACTTGTAAAATTGTAACTTGTAGCTTAGTGAAACGGGCCACAGACATTAGAGTAAATAACGGTTACGGGTTTTTACAACTACAGGTCCACCTGATGGAGGACAACGACGACATGCTGGAACAGCTGGGCTTGATGGAGAACCCGGCCAACGAGGTGCCGATCCCGCCGCCGCCGCCGCCGCCGCCCATGCAGCAGGAGCAAGAGTGACCGCCTCGACATACAACCCGTACTTGGTAAGTTCTACTGTACGGCTAGCACTCGTGCTCATATTCTCGCATGCCACTGAGTGCGTCTCTCCTACTCGGCTAGTTAGAAATGCAATGAGTGACAATGCGAGTCGCGATGTGCCGTGCTAGCTATCCTGGTAGCTTTAGCAATACAAACGCAAGATAATCCGTAAAGCATTTTATACCTGCGTTTTATATTAAATGCTTGGCAAGCTAAATTATTAATCAATACAAATGAACTAAATTAATAGATGATGTAATACGACAAAACTGGCTGATTGTGTTGACACTATAATAACTGTTACCAGTTTTTTTTTTGGTTTACGTACCTACTTTCTTACGATAAATTATCTTTGTCCTTAATGTAGAGCACTGAAAACAGCATTTATTTCGTAATAACCGTTTTTTGTTAAATTTACTGCCTATATGTAGTAATATTTTTTTACTCGACGAAAAAAACGGAAGTTCTTAATGCGACCCGTATATTTGTTAACAGAAGAGGCATAGTGCCAAATTAGTGGCTAGTTTTATTGCTCTACATTGACCATTTCTATTGAATTATATTTTAAGAAACATTCAAGTCTAAGTTGCCTTGCATTTAATACGGAAGACGCAATTTTTTGGATACCGCCGAGGGGTAGTCTGGTCTTTCCCAAGCCCCCTTCAACGTCAATTCAATCATACTCTCCAGATTTATAGGGATTCTACAAACAGTTCGTGCACGACTATTTGAAATGTATCTATGCCTGTCTCTATCATCATGGGATCTACGACGCGCATTCTTCGAGGCGGCGTCACGTCGTTATGTGTGTGTGTGTGTGTGTGTGTGTGTGTGTGTATCTACTATCTACGTGTCTAAACGTTTAAGACTTGTAATAAAAACATACCTATTGATTGATTGATGAAAGCGCGTGATAGAAAGCTTTATTTTTTTTAAATATGTGGCATAAACGGTAGTATCTTTTGATTGGGTTAAATCAGAAGTTAGGGAAAAGGGTCTTGACAGATAGACAGACAAACAGACACTGAAGTAATCATATATAAGGAATTTTTTTCCCCTTTGAGGTAGGTACGGAACCCTTAAAATTACAGTCTTGTTTCCTAATTCTACAATCGTTTTAACATGGTGTAAAAAAGGTTAACAAAGCTATTAAATGTATTGTGATTTTAGTTTAGATTAAAGTAGCTGTAAAATCCTGAATGTTGATTTAAGTAAATAGGGTTATTACAGAAAGTTTTCCTAGTTGACCCCCGAGATAGATTATCGCGGCCGCCCCAGCGCGATAGCGCGATCACGCGCCGCCCTTCTGTGCGCCTCTCCTTCTGTCTCACGCTCCGCCACTGTTTGTTGCAGGTTACTGAAACTGTCTTGTTATTCGAAGATAAGCCTGCCAGATCGTTACCTAATATAACCATAAAATGATGAAATAAAACTCTTAGAAAAAAGTATAGTCAAGTTAATTATTATCTATGTAAAATTATTATGTAACCGTGCTTTATTTTTAACATTTACATTGATTTTAGCAATTTTGGCTTATTTATAATGTTGTGATATTTTCATAATGTGAATCATTCCTGTATTTTTGGAATATTTTTGAAAATTGTTTAAAATTTTTCGGACAAGTATATGATATTGAGAGGCTTAAATATTTTGTTTTATTTCTAATAATACTAATACATAGGTACTTACGTCAAATACGGACATTTGAACTCGGGTTTTACATAAAACTTACTTATTACTTCATAAGTACTTTATTATCATACATTAAAAATGTTATGATATGATTGACTTATAAAAATGGAAATAACAACGTTAACAACTGCTCAACTCCGACTATCTTTGGCCATCAACCCGTTTTAGATCACTCAATATATTCAGACTAGGAGCGAGGCATCAGTAGTCAGAGTTCTCGCGGCAAGTCGCCTCGCTGATGACAGTGGGATGCACCAGGGACTGCGCATGCGCGGTTTGTTCGGCGGCACGTGCTTGCCACGCGCGCTCCGTCCACGCCACGGCCGTGAAACAGGCTCCATTACTGATGAAGGCGCGAAGAGTCACAGCACCCAGCCCGCGGCTCAGGCAGCGCCAGCCGTCCGCCCGCACAGATTTTACCGCACAGTCCCACGCCCCCGCGTACCGTCCTGCCGCGTCCCCCTGGAACCGAGACTTCACCACGTCTATAGGGTACAGCACCACCCACGATAGCGTGCCGGCGATGCCGCCCGCAGCGAACACTCGCATCACCGACTGGTCGCCGCGCGTCATCGCCTCGTACGACGTGAAGTAGATCGCGAAGGCGGGACAGTCGCGCGTCGCCGTGATGGTTAGCCCGCGGAAGAGGGCCCGGAGCCCGCCGGTTCGTAATATGTGGCGAGCTCCTCCCCAAGCTCCTCCGGGCATGCCATCTCCTGGCTTCGAGAGCTGCTGTCGCGTTTTGACCAGCTCGACTGGGGCGCAAGCGAAACTCTGCATGAGGCCAGCCGCCGCGCCGGCTGTCGCGTGCGTCAACAGTGAATCCGGGTTGGGCAGCGCCCTTCTCGTGTTCCCGTACGCTCCAAAAACTATGGCGTTCACTGCCGCTATTCCTCCTAAAGGCGCCCACACACCGCGATAGGCAGTGGTAAGTGTTCCTCCCTTTAAAAGAGCCTTCGTACATTCTAGTGCAGTTCCTCTTCCTGATTGCACGTGCACTTTAAGCGTGTCTAACGGATGACCAGCAATTATTCCAGCACAGCCTACAAAACACAAGAACCAGTTAAAACTCGAAATGAGTAGGTAAAAAATACTAGAAATTGTAATATAATGTTTGAATTCATACCTCCGATGCATCCTGCTACGAAATCCAGAGCCATTGTTGAGGGTAGAAAGTTCTTTCAAGCGTGAGCTGCAATGTAATAGTAGTTGATATGATGTCAAATCTACAGATTTGATATTAAACTTTGCATTATGTTCAGCAGTGCCTATCGCATCAATGGAGATAGTCTATAATATTATACCACAACGACATCCTTGCGAAACGCGCAACATGTATAATATGAACATGTCGCTCCAGTGATGAAGAGGCACCGGCCGAGTCTCCTCTACTGTTAAAGAACTCATTCAAGTTGTTCTTGCTCGCTATCTTTTATTGGGCATATATTTATAAACTTTGCGAAGCGACCGGGCTAAATGACCTTAGATAAGTATAATCTGACAACACAATGGGACTCAGACTCACCTCTCAGGCGTTCAAATCAGGTAATCGTAGTGGGAATTGACGTTGTCTCCACTAGAGGTAATGCCAATGAACATATTGGTGAGGTTAGTAGCGTCGAGGAGGTGTAGGCCCTGCGGTCCGGCCTCCGGTGCTTTTCTTGAATATAGAGGAGTCCTGAAGTGCTATGCGCGCGCGCCGGTCCAGCGTTCACTGCGATGCGCCGCGAAGCGTCCGCGCATTATCTCCTGTCCCGGGTCACGCTTATCGTCTGAGGCCATTATACGTCTTAAACAAAACATGCTCTAGGCACATAATGTGAATATTTCTATCACCCAAAGTGTACAGATCTTGTAATAAGATCTATAATAATATATATAATGTCGCCAATTTCATTTCATTAAGTGATGACCTACTTAATTCAATGATCTGTATCTACACTAATATAATAAAGAGGTAAACGTTGTTAGTTTGTTTGTATATATAGGCGGTAATCTCTGGAACTACTGAACCGATTTCAAAAAAAAATCACAGATAGAAAGCTACACTATTCCTGACGGACATATGCTACTAACTTTACGTCAACGAAGTCGCGCGCGTCCGCTAGTATTTAATAATTTCGAGAACGTCCTCGTAGACTTTGTGCGGAAAGAGAATCGTTGTGGTTAGTATGGACTGGACACCCATACCATAATAACCATGGTGGTTCTTTTCTTTTCTCAAAATTACTTAGCAACGAAAATGAAAATCAAGAATTTTAATAAAATTTAGTAAGCTCCATTTTATAGACTACCGTAATATTTATTACCGTACCGTAATACTTTTATATATATTTTTAATTTATTTGTAATAAAATTTACATATTTAAATAAATAAAGATACTTAATTAAAGGACGACGAAGCACGCAACCATTCTTGTTATGAATAGGTATTTTAAGATAATTTCTTTCGATTTTTAAATTTTAGTGGACAAAGTCGCGTTGATAATCTAGTTACCTATGTCATTTATTTAAACTTTATTCAGATGTAAATGTCCAGACGCGTGATTTTTCCAGAACCATTTGAACTAGTCCACTGTGTAACCTTTTCTCAATAGATTCATAATAACGTTAATGACTTTCTACGATAGGCATTTGGAATGTCAGTATGATATTTATTGTGAAAAGGATCCACAGTAATCGTGATTCAACTGGTTTGTCATCCATTATAGGACAGTCTCCTTATGTATGTATGTATGTAAACTCTTTATTGTACAAAAAAAACCATAAATGACAAAAAGAGATAGAGTGATGTACAAAGACGAACTTATCCCTTTAAGGGATCTCTTCTAGTTAACCTTGCACCCGCTCCGTGTAGCCGCGCGACGTAACGTAGCGGACGCTCTAAGCGCATCAGCGCCGAGCTCGACGTTAAGGCATCGCTGTCTCGCTTACCCGTGCTAGCACTAGAGCAAGACAGGGCACTGCCTACCCTGCAGAACAGTATTTGGACGACCGGATAGCCTAGTGGTTGGTGACCCTGACTATGAAGCTAGAGTTCCGGGTTCGATTCCCGGAAGAGGCAAATATTTGTATGATAAATATGAATATTTGAACCCTAGTCTTGGATGTTATATGTATTTAAGTATGTATGTATCTATATAAGTGAATATGTATATCCGTTGTTTGGAATCCATAGTAGGTACAAGCTTTGCTTAGTTTGAGACTAGGTCAATTGGTGTGGTGTGAATTGTCTTGAGATATTTATGTATTTATTTTATACCTAGGACCAAGTTTATACTCATTATCATCATCATCATCACTTCCATAGTCAATTCAGGAACCGTTGTAATTTTGCTATTACCGACTGATTGTGTGTCTGTCTGTCTGTAGATATATCACACTCACTTTTTCTCAAAAACCATGACAGTTCCAAAGCTGTAATTTTGCACACGTATAAGAAATTGATATATAATTTTCAAGATGCGTCTCCTTTTTTTACCTACATTAAGCGAGGTATCGTTATACGCGTTAGATGACTCTCTAAAAATCATAATAACTACCTATATTATCATCTGTTTTAGGATTTAGAATACCGTTTCGCAATAACGGACCTCTAATTTTTTTGTATGTACCATCTCCTATGTTATAACAATTATTCATTTTTGTTTTAGATTCGATTTTTCCCTCCGTGCGGCTTTTCAGCTAGTATACCTAGGTATTAAAAAAAAACACTGAGAGATAAATTAAATTGAGCGATCATTACACAGGTTTCGTAATATAAGGATCTAAGGGTCATCAGGGCAGCTGAGCTATTGAATTAAATAAAAAAAAAATTAAACTCCTTATCTGTACAGTGTGCTTGCAATAAATAAAACAAAACAAATAAAATTAAATAAGTGCTGCGTATTATTGTCACGACCGGATATAAGCTTTCCACATACTCTGTGTGAATTTGTTTCCCAAAGACATTAAAATATTTAACATCAGCATCAGCTTTAATTATGTCATTCATTGTCAAATTATCATCAATTCTTACAAATCATCAAAATACAGAAGACATGGCTTCGGTTTCTGAGAGTCAGTTTTGGCTGTATAAGCAAAAATCCCTTTGCATTTTTAGAGCAATTAAAAAAGCACTTCAATGACAGATGTCACACGACGTTTATTCTTCTTTATGCTGCGACTACACTATTGGGAATAGGGAAATGTTCGCATCTTGCATTTCAGTCGTTCACATGAAAACGATATGTGCATCTCTTTCAATTAAAGCGTACCTTTGCGAAATACTGAAAATGTAGACGTGGCATTATTCATTATAATCTTGAATCAGTCAATGACTACTGTCTTGCTTGTTTTCAATATTTCCTGTGTTTCCGGCAACATTGGTGTTTTGTGCTGTTGTAAAGATGATTATTATGATCCCGAGAATTTTATTCCAAGCGTACTCTTTGACGTAGAGTGCCATATTGCCATCACCCCAACAGAAGACCGAACGGCCCGAACATGGATTTAGGAGCTGATATTAACGTTGACGATATGGCGAACGTTTCTATGGATAGTACGGAGATGTCCCAATACATAAGTTCAGAAGATGTGCAGCATATGTGTCGTGTGTGTCTCATAGAGGATACCACAGATCTGATGCCCTTTTCTTTTGAAGAGGGTGGCTTAGCCGATATGTTTTCTACTCTAACTTCAATAGATGTAAGTTAAAGATTTTTTAACGCTGGACGCTATCAATACTGTTAGAGCTTTTAAAAGTTTTACCAAAGAAACCAACTTTCATATAATACTTTACTAAGCAGCAGTGCTTGCACTGTTGTGTTCCGGCGTAGAGAGCAAGACAGCTGGTATATTACTGGCACAAGAGGTATTACATCTTAGCCCTCTGGGTTGGCAACGCATCTGTAATCTTCTTGGTGTTGCGGTTGTCTATAGGTGGTGGTGATCACTTACCATCACTTACCACCACTTGCTTGTTTGCCATCCTATTTCATTTAAAAAAAAACTGTCATTGATTTCAAACACAATATTTATGTTATTTATTCAGATCAAATGTATACATAGGTACTATAAAAATTTTGTAGGTAATTAAAATATATTAAAACCCCGCATTTCACATTTTTTGTTTCATTTAATTTTACTTATTGTTGTTGGTTCCTTTATAGGTGTTCCAGGAAGATGTATTTCCAGCACAAATCTGTGAATTATGTAGAGCTGAAGTTGTACACTGCTATGAATTCAGAGCCAAGTGTATTAAATCAGATGACATCATTAAAACACTATTGAGAAAAGTAATTATTGTCAAAGATGAACAAATTGACTGTAAAGGGTAAATTTAATAGTACTTTAATTAAGTTCACATTTGTTTTTATTCAAATAGCGCATCATACAGATGAGTTAAATTATGTTCAAAAAAGACAACTAAAATATTTGTAGTACAATCAACATGCTGTGTGATTCTTTTAACATGAATTTAATTTTCAGAATCATCTTAAAAAATAGTAGAGACATTGAAACCAAATCTGAAATTAAAGAGGAAGATGATGAAGGTTCATATTTAATTGTTAATTTATTACTATTTCACATATGAAATAGCCATCCATACTTACTTTATTCTTAATTCAGTTACAGATGTCCAGTACTTAGAAGAACTAGACCCTAGCGACGATGATGCTATTTGCATGGAACCAGACAGAGGAATTAAAAACGAGTATGTTGAATTTGTTTATTTTCTAAATATTTGCACATAGAAGTATTATAATATCAAGTAATTTGAAATTTACAATTTTCAGCAAAAAAACACAAGTCGCTACATTAGGCAAGTAACTTATTTTATTTACTAGTTAAATGTAAATTGCTTAATTCTGTTTTATTATTTGAATGAAATGAATAAATGAAAGTGTTATAAAACAAGAAATAGTATTGATTGCTGAAGAAATAGTATATCGTAGGTAAGATTCAAATGGTGTGAGACATGTTTACTAAAATTAAGATGTAAGACAGAAATAGTAAATATCAAAACTTTATTTGGCATCTAGAAAAGTTGCAAAAAAAATACACACACACTGATGCTGAAGGAGGACATTAAAGTACCACTGCAACCACCAGTGCTGATTTTCAGCAAGAGCTTAATTACATTTCATTTTATGTCAATTCAGGTACTTATTTTTTTTTATTTTTCAGGTTCAAAATCTATACCAGAACCAGTTGTTTCTGAAAAGAAGACAAAAAATCGCAACTATTTTTGTACAAATTGTAATAAGGTAATTATAAATAACTTTGTAAAAATTTACTTATTTGTTTATGCTTCAAAATGTTTCAGTACTTATCACAAGTTGCAGCTTTTTTTGTACACAAAAAAAGTCTTTTTTTTTTTAAATGAAATAGGAAGGAAAACAAGCAAGTGGATCACCTGATGGTAAGTAATCACCACCGCCTATAGACACCCGCAACACCAGAGATTGCAGATGCGTTGCCAACCCAGAGGGCTAAGATAGAATACCTCTTGTGCCAGTAATTACACCGGCTGACTTGCTCTCCAAGCCGGAACACAACAGTGCAAGCACTGCTGCTTAGCGGCAGGATTAGCGAGCAAGATGGTGGTAGCGATCCGGACGGACCTTTCACAAGGTCCTACCACCTACACGGAAATTCTGTCTAGATAAATTGTGAGCTTACTTTTTTTGAAGCCGGTTAACAATGGAAATGATAGGACTCTAATGCCATTCACTTGCTTACAAAACCCACATTAGCTGCTCAAACCTTCTTTTTGAAGCTTTAATTGTCTTCTAAACTACTATTCTCATTATGTTACAACAAGCTTTTACCTGCGCTTTCGACTTCGGATTTTTTAGAAAATTAACAGTTTTGTTTGTAGTTAAAATGTATTTAAGTTATAAATTATTTTATAATTTGGTTTTATAATTAAATGGTTAGCTAGTTTTGATATCAAATGTTCAGCATCTTATCAAGAAATAACTCTCTAAACTTTCATTTCCTCAGAAATTCAAAAGAGTGAAAGCATTAAGAGCACACATGAAGTTAAAGCACGAACGAACAGACGACCCGAACGCCTGCAGCCAGTGCAAGGAGTCTTTCGCGTCGGAGCACGACCTGGCGCTGCACGCGACCGTGCACTCTAAGGGCCCGGTGTGGCAGTGCGTCACGTGCCACAAGGAGTTTCATGGTGAGACCATTTTGACAAGTCATCTGATATGACGACTTAAATTAAATATGACACTATTAAACTTGCGGGTGGCAGGACCTTGTGCAAGGTCCGTCCAGTTCGCTACCACCATCTTGCTCGCTAATCCTGCCGTTAAGCAACAGTGCTTGCACTGTTGTGTTCCGGCGTGGAGAGCAAGACAGCCGGTGCAATTACTGGCACAATAGGTATTCCATCTTAGCCCTCTGGGTTGGCAATGCATCTGCACTATCTTTGTTGTTGCAGGTGTCTATAGGCGGTGGTGATCACTTACCATCAGGTGACCCACTTGCTTGTTTGCCGTCCTATGTTGTATTAAAAAAAAAACCTAGTTTTTGCCGAGAGCCTCGCGTTTGCAAGCCCATGAGGCTTGAATTGTGCAGAGTTCTGTTCGCTCTATTTCCTCTTCGGTACACCCATTAGAATGAATAAAAATTTATGAGAAACATTTAAATTAGAGATGGGCCGAGTACTCGGTTGATACTTGGTACTCGGCGTACTCAGCGGGTTTTTTGATACTCGTACTCGGCCGAATAACTCGGTTGGAATGCCGAGTATACTCGGTTTAAGAAAAGCAATATATTTAGGTAGATATAATTAAAACAACAGTGTTAATCAAAATTAGGTCATCACTGATCAGGTACTACACATAGTCAATCGTTAATTAACAAACTTTTTCAATTATTTATCTAATACGTCGCGATTTGTTTGAAAACTATCAAGTGACTGGTTGTTGAAATGCGCGGGCGGGGTGAGGGGTGTATCAACGCGAGCCGGCCGCATGACCGGCGCGAAGCTGTTTGTACTTGTTTACGCGCGCGAAATGGGAATTTGATTGAACCGAGTTAGAAAAAAAATTAAACCGAGTAAAACTCGGTACTCGTTACTCGGCGCATCTCTAATTTAAATAAATTACTCATCGACCACGGGCCGGTCGTCAGAACGCTTCCTTATGGTGTCCCGTACCCTGCGGAGCACGCGCCCCGCGTTTGGTGCTCTTTGAGCTTGCAAGTAAACTGTTTACAGATGAGTAGTAGTAGAGCCACACTGTAGCCGGTAGCCGGTTGTAATATGTTGGATGTATTCAAATTGTACAGTGCTTTAGTTTATTACTGTTATGCTGTATATACATATATTTTGTATGAAATAAATAAATAAATAAATGAATGGGGCTGCACGGCTAGAGTAGTAGGTACCACACTTTCACAGAATTTCGAGGTAAAAAAGTGCCTTGTAACTGCGGATCAGCGATTCCCTTGGTGTCGCTGGTTTCCGTGTGCGACGGAGATCGCTTTCTATCACTCGACCGGCATGCTCGTTTGCCTCCTCCTGCCATGTAGTATCGTGTGTCCGCAGCGCGCGCCGTGTTCCGGCGGCACGTGCGGCGCCACATGGCCCGCAAGCGCCACGCCTGCGAGCGCTGCGGCAAGGGCTTCGCCGAGCGCCACGCGCTGCGCCGCCACGCGCGCGTGCACTCCGGCCTGCCCGCGCCGCGGAACCACGCCTGCCATCTCTGCGACAAACGGTAGCTCCTGACTCTGTCTGTTGCGCAGTGTGTGCGACGTATGCGGCATGTGGCTGTGGCAGGCTTTGCTGTTGCAAAAACAAGAAGCAGTTTTTATAATACCGAATTTAAAAAAAATACATTTGGCAGGGCATGAATTTGCGTCTCTTTTTCGTGCCTCGCTCTCCCAATTGA
Source organism: Ditula angustiorana (assembly GCA_963691745.1). Taxonomy (NCBI): domain Eukaryota; kingdom Metazoa; phylum Arthropoda; class Insecta; order Lepidoptera; family Tortricidae; genus Ditula; species Ditula angustiorana. Next base: position 4,483,011 of record OY829481.1, on the reverse strand, counting down.
ACCACGTACGACTTTGCCGTAGCCTAAGAATTTACAAATGTGTTCAGTCTATGACTATTGCATTCCTGATTTTCTTAAGGGTTTATGATTCTAGGTGCCATGTTTTTTCAAATTGATTTTAATTGGTTTAAATACTTATACAGTTACCACGAAGTGAACAAAGTAGTTACAATGTCTATCTACCGATATGTGCCAATCTGGTTTTGCTTCTTCCAAAGGCTGCCTTTTTATACTGCATACGTATATAATGGTGCGATTCTGAGCTTCGCTGCATACATCAGCGGCAGACGACCGATCTGCCGCGTAGTTGCGGCCGGAATAGGTCCTCTACCAATTCATAATGCTATGTAATGTCGTCTGCCGTCGGCCGTCTGTCAATGCCGTCTGCCAATGCCGTCTGCCGCGAGGCTCGGAATCGCTCCTCAAGTAGTAGCAAACGGCGTATCGTTTGGTGTGAGTAGGTACAGCGACAGCAGCCTGCTGGCGGCGCACCTGGCGCGGCACAGCGGCGCGCGGCCGTGCGCGTGCGCCGCGTGCGGCAAGACGTTCCCGAGCGCGCGCCTGCTGGCCTCGCACGCGCTCGTGCACTCCGACCACAAGCCGCACGCCTGCCGCTACTGCGACCGACGGTAACAGACGGAGACAAACTCTCCTCACTTTTTCTTTATATAGTACTAGTAGCCTATGTCCGTCAGCGGCCCTAACATGACAGCCCAGGTTTAGTTTAACCCCTCCATGTGTCTCTGTCTAACTAGTATCATAAGAAAGGGACGCAGATAGAGATAAACTAAACTTGGTCACTCATGTTAGGACCACAGGGATAGTGTAGCTTTCTATTAGTGAAAGAACTTTAGAAATCAGTTCAGTAGTTCCAGAAATTACCCCCTACACACAAACAAACAATCAAAGTTTACTTCTTTATTATATTAGTGTAGAATATAAAATAAAATAAAGTCGCTATCCGCGTCTGTCTGCCCTCATCGTATCTTCTGCAGCCGTTTACTCCTGAACCACGCGACGGATTTTGATAAGGTTTTCACACAGTTAACCAGAGAATCCTTTTATAAATACAGATAACACGCAAATAAGACACGTTGTCACTTAGCATCACCCCTCATGATTATGATGACACGTGACACATTCATTATCCATGTGAAATCTAAACCAATTATATGTCTAGTAAAATTGAAATGTTTTGCCTGCGCCACGCAGGTTCCGGCACGAGTCCACGCTGCGGACACACCACCGCACGCACACAGGGGAGAAGCCATACGTGTGCTCCGTCTGCGGCAAGACCTTCATACAGAACTCCAATCTCACGCTGCACATGCGCACGCACACTGGTAAGAAAATTACCCAGGCATACATAGACACGTTACAGACACTGGTAAGGTCCCCCTCTCTCCGGTAAGCTGACAAAGCCGACTGAGGCTATCAGCGCACGTCCTTCAAAAAAAAACTGGTAAGGCTACTTGAGAGCTGTCTATTCAAATTAATTCATTTATTCATTCTTAGTCATGTTCATTACAGTGATTCATTCTGAGTCATGATACATGACACCCTGCATTAATGTCAAATTTTAACCTACGAAACATATTACTAAATAATTACATGCTACGTTAACTAATGAGCTTCAATGTCACTAACTATACAATATTACAAGAAATAATAAATAACAATTATTCAATTACAAGTATTTCTACGGATATAAACATTCTTCAATTTGTGTTACAATAACAGAATAGACTAGGTATATTAAACATTTCGTCACATTGTCATAGTTACGTTGTAAAAATTAAGGGTAGGAAAATAATGTTGATTTCACTTCGGCACATTTGTATCATTTGTAGTGTCTAGCTGCCAACCCTCCGGGTTTGGCCTGGAAGCTACGAGTTTGAATGGTCCTTGTCCAAACTACGTGTGAAGTTCCTCCCTTATTACCCCGGGTAATAAGGAATATTGAGTACTCCAAAAATGTCTAAAATAAAATCTGCTTTAAATAAAATACTGGCAACTATTCGAAACCTCCGATTCTCCCGATTTACGTTTGTGTGTGTGTCAGGCGAGCGGCCGTACGCGTGCGAGGAATGCGGACGCCGCTTCACGTCGGGCTCGTCGCTGAAGAGCCACGCGCGCACCCACACCGGCGAGAAGCCCTACGGCTGCGAGGTCTGCGGCAAGCGGTAAGCAGCTAGCCACTACTGCACTGCCTTTTCCGAGTGGGGATGCAGCATTAGGATTATCCTTTATTAAAACTAAACACGTGCCTGGAGGCAATTACAAGAAATCATACTTTCTATAGAGATCTAGCGCCAGAGGGGCGCCTGTAAGGTGCTAGCCTAACTCGGCATTTAATCAGCCTCTGGGGGAAGCGTCACGGCTTGACCATGACTTTTGCCATGACATTTCAAAACCTGCTGAATGATTTTAACTGCTTTACAGTTCTTATTCACACGAAGTTTACCAATCATCTTTTCTCCACACTTCAATTTATGTATGGCACAAAAACGTCACATACTAAAGAAAAAGTTAAAAACTTAGGTTTAAAAACTTCACAAGTCATAGATATTTCATTGAAAATACTTTCAAAGAATTAATAAACAAGGATTTATCAAAATTGAAACTGAAATAATAAACGTCCAGAAACTAGTAATTTTCGGGCATAGCCTTTTTTTACTGCAAATGAGCTCTGCTATACCCTAACAAGAATGCATTGAGCTTCCAAACACCATATAATCGTACGTATATTCATTTACGCAGGGGGTCCAGTATCTAGAGTGTTGTTGGGAGTTGGGATGCAAGTGAAACCACTTAATGTTGAGTAAATACTGCATTAATATTCTAAGCTCTTTCCTATATATGGGTTATATAATGGGAGATGTGTGAGTGCAGCAGGGCTCACACTACACTACCCAGATCTATCCTTGATCAACATTATTATATGTTATTTTGCGTATTTAAAATTAGAAGTCCCCGTAATATGAAGAAAAATGTCCCTAAATAAAACGGTTATTGGTTGTCGCCCGGCCCCCAATTCTGGCGCTCATCGAGATTCATCTGACGTTCGAGATGTGTCGAAAATGACAGATTTTGAAGGAATTTGACAGCTCTTTTGGCTTATCTCGAGGGTGACTTCATCTCTAATGACGGGAGAATTGCCCCGCAGGTTCGCGCGGCTGGACCTGCGCGCTCACCTGCGCACGCACTCGGGCGAGCGGCCGCACGCCTGCTCCGCCTGCCCCAAAGCCTTCGTCAGCGCCGCGCGCCTGCGCGACCACACGCGCGTCCACACCGGTGACTACACACTTTGTTCACATTTACAATTCTAATACAAGCTTTTTTGACGGCGGTAGGTACTTGCGTTGTCATAGAATGCACGTACCGAATTTGGAATAAATCCAACCACTGGGTGTGTCTAAATCGACTTGCAAATTTTGAAACGGACGACTTACTTATTTAGAAAGGAACATTGCAAGTTAAATAAAACGCTAAGTTGCACACATTAGGGTTAATTTATCCCTTTTTGACAAACACTTTACGCTTCATTAAGCAGAGAAATAATAAAAGAATTGTGCGTTCTAGTCGTTATATTGCAAGTTAGCAAAATAGCCAAGAACTTTAAATAATTACTTGATCTCTCCATTATTCCTACTCAGAATAAATTATTTACGCGTCTTATGTTATTATTTTTCAGGTGAAAAACCATACGAATGTGCGATGTGCCCGCAAAAATACACGACGAAATCCCACCTCGCAAAGCACCTTAAAACGCACGAGACGAAGCGAAAAGAGCGAAAGAAGCTTGAAACTAGGAAAGTGGTGATTCTACAACACATAGCCGAGAACACGCCCTTGGTTTACACCACGAGCGCTGATCATGACGGGGTGGTGATGGAACTGGAAACATTGGACGAAAATATCCACAAAGACATTACAGTGGACATCGGGGAACAAGTGCCGCTGGAAGTAACTGGCGAATTAGTGTTGCAGGAAAACGGCGAAGTCAAAACCGAACTCGTAATGGTCGAGGATAAAAATAATCCTGGCAACATTTGCTTAACAAGCGACGGGGTAAACTTCATCAACAACGATATAAGTTACGGGAACAATGTGAATTTAGTAACAGTAAATGAGGGAGAAGTGAGCATCTCTACGGCCAGTGCGGCGCTGGAGAGGAGTGTTAAACTGTATCAACTGGATCAGAGTTTGGTGCAGATACATAGTGCCGGCGGACAAGTCACTATAAGCCAAATTACTAGTAAAATGACTGCTAATTTTTAACTATTTATTTATAATTTTATTAAAATGCTTGATTTATATGCTGACTTTCTGTTCAAATTCTTTGTTAACGTAGCAATGACCTGAACTTTTCAATATGAGTATAGTAAAATCACCAAAGTTTTAGTAACAAATTTATTTATTTACCTTAAACAAAAATACTTCGCAACAATATGCAGGATCTAAACTAATTAAATGCCGAGTCTGCTTTAAAACCACCCCGACTTTTTGGCGGCCTGGTATTTCTCAATGTTGATGAGCATGGAGTCATGGATCTCTTTAGCATTTCTATTTTGACCGTAGTAATCGACGAATTCACCATCTGGATTCACGAGGTATATGATAATTGTGTGATCCACCTACAACAGAAGAGAATATACATATAATCAATAGATTCACGCATTATTTTGGGGAAGTCCACATCAAGAAACTCGAACAAATTACTTTGCTACTCCGCGAAACCAGTGCCGTGCACGTGCAAAACCATTAAATGCCATTCGTTCAAGTAGCGAACGGTCGTACCATTTAAGATCCGGATGATGCCTCGTATAAAGGCGAAACATGCGTATTTCGTGTAGTTTAAGTGTGTAGTGGTGATGGTATGTTGTTTTCTTGTAGAAGCTGAGGAGGGTGGATTTTTATATAAAAAATATATCGATAGTGGCTAATGTCGTAAGGGACGTCTCTTAATGTCTCTTACATCATTTGAAATTTACAGTGTTGATATATGTCGCACAGATGCAGCTGTTTTGCGCAGGCGCGGCACTAGTTGCGTGGAGTACAAGGTAATTGGTTCCAGTTTGTTGAAGAGACTATATCACTAACGCGCTCACTACTTGCAACGCATATATACGATACGCAATTTCAGTACTTTTATGCAATACTGCTGTAACTGTCACAATTTTGCAGTTATGTGAATGCACATCTGCGTTTACAACTCCTAGTGAATGTTAAAAAAATAGAACCGGCAGTGAACGCTTTAAGTGATAGTAATGAATTAAGAAAGATAGAACTGGTATTTTCGTTGTAATAAAAAGTTTTCAATTGTATAATATGGAATACAGATGGAATACAGTGCCTTTAAATGAAACTAGTCAACAGAAATAAATTTCAGACAGTTTAATACGTCATCCATCTCAAATGTGTTGGAATCAAGATTGCCAATACTGATAAAAAATAATCTTGTCACCTTTAGCAGAGTATAAAATATCAAACTGAAGCAGTACTTACAATGTAATCATTGTCAACATCTTCAGGGCCCGCACTGAAGTAGACTCTGTAGGATTTGCAGGCTTTCTGAACTTGCTCCACTGTACCCGTCAGCCCCAGCAGCCGTGGTGAAAATTCCTTACAATATCTACAAATAAATGACTATGTTATTAACACTTTCAATGTATGGCAATAACTTTGTGTATGGAGTTATGATTCATCCTGGCTGAAATTGATACTCATTCTGCCAGTTAACCCTTTTAAAGGCAGAAGCGGTTTACCACATACATTTATTATGAATTTCAACCTTATTATCTACACATTATGATAAAAATGTCTATGTACTTCTTTGAAATTTTATTTGCGTTATTCGCCAAATCGTAACAAAAATGCATGTTTTAATTTTTTTTGGAATCTGTCTTAATTTATGTATATCAATGGGGCCTGAAAAAGGGTTAAAGGAAAAATTACTTGTATTTTACTTTTGTTTTTTTTTTTCACATAGGTAAAGTATAAAATATAAAATATCTTCATTCTAAATAAAATGAATACCAAAAGAAAGATAAATGAGCAAGTTTACGAATCGCATCAACTGTCGATTTAGACTCCTATTTAAATATTGAACAGAATAGCATGTTTTTATTCTTACTTTCCCACAATTTCTGGTGTGTCCCTTTTAGGATCTACAGATATGAAGAGTGGCTGCAGGGGTGGTGCAGAGGGCATGGCATCTAAAACAACAACATTCATATTGATTACAGAACTGAGTCTTAGAAAAACACACTAGCTACATGGTCTTTTAATAGACCTAGGAGGCAATTGAGTATAGTAGGTAGATTCGTAACACATAACCAACATAACATAACCAACTCCAAAGCTGGTCTTATTACATCCTAGCTATACCCTATTGCATACATAGCTTTAAACTTGAGCAATAGGAGCCTAACTCTGAAATATAATACTAACATGTTCATTTCAACTTTGTATGTAATTGTATGTCTGTAAACTCTTTATTGAACATAATCAATTATAAATAATTAGACAGTAGTACATAAAGGTCATCTTATCTCTTAAAGGGATATCTTCCAGCTAAACTTTGAGCAAAAGAGAGAGGATAACATATAAATTATAGTATAGCCAAACAATACAAATATATTCACTGTATCTCTTTGTAATTTATGTTTTTTGTACAATAAAGAATTGACATTACAATTATGTACAGAGAAGTATAAATAAAATAAACCATAATTACATATACACAAATAAATTTAAATGCACAAAAGTACAAAAAAGTGCTAATCTTTCATGGAATAAAGATTATGTCTAGAAGTCAAAGATCTCACCGTGTTTATTAACAACTTCAGCCAACTTCTCAAGCTCATCCGGGCAGATGTCAGGGCAGTGGGAGAATCCAAAGTATATTAACAGCCATTTCCCAAGCAAGTCTGAACTTTTTACTATATTTCCCTGAAAAATTAAATAAAGGTAAAGCCAGGTTATGTGTATAAACCTATCAAGCAATATTACACAAGTTTACATCATACCATTCCGGGATTGAAACTTCTCAGTAAAAACTTAAGCAAAGCTTAAAAAAAACCATAAGTTAAAGTATGATGAAATGCATTCACTGCCTCAAAGATATATGAGTGTTTTACGTATCTTCAGCCTTTGACTGGGTTAAGGATAATAATTTGGTGTGCATAGGAAAAGAATGTCTAGCAGTAAAAAGATGGCAGAAAATGTGAATTATTTTAACTGGCCAAATGTGAATTTGCTTTCTGAATTTGCTACCGTTGACTGCTGGAGTGCAAATTGAAGTCTAAAGTTCTTTGAAAATGATTTGGATAAGGTCTAAATAGGCTTGGCCGCGCAGTCTTTATAGGTTGCAGGCACAAAGTATACCACCACCCGAAAATTGAGAGGTATAGAGTCACGAGGACAATGATTTTGGTACCTGTGAGTCAACTAACTCGAACTCTCCTCCTATCTTCGCCTTGCCGAGCTGCCGCTGCCGCTCGCGGTCCAATGCCTCCTGCTTTTCTTTCCTGACGTACAGCATAAAGCCAGTAAGCCCGCCGCCTACTACCGCGGTCGCCGCCATCGACTTCCACGTTATCGGCCCGAAAAACTGTTTCGGCTTGATCTTAGGCGGCTGAGCACACCGCCGCGACGACGTCGTAGAAAACGCACGACATGTTAGTCTACAAGTGTTCCGGACGATGGAATTCATGTTCTGAGCTGTTTTCGTGTTATAAGGAGTCTGTAAAGAATGTTTTAAGTGATTATTATTGCTTCTTCCCTATTTAACATGCTCCTCGAACTACGATATCAGCTGGTTGTCAATGTCAAATGGTAAACATGGGCGGGGTTGCCACGTACAAAGATAAAATTTACTGAACAATCGATACGATGGTTAATTTATCGATATTTGGAAATTATTAAATCAGAAACATACTTTCCTGGAAAACTATAGATTTTGCAGGTTTCTAATAAAAATATTGTGCTTGTAATACCCCCAGTGTAACACTACGATAATTTTATTGTAAATGACAATGGCCATTAAAGGTCAAAAGCTTTGGTATCAAAGTCTCAATACATACATGTACTTATGTAAACTAACTGTACTGTCCAGTTAGATCTGTACACCTGCTTGTTGTTGTTGTAATTGTAGTTGATGGAGTGCAGAGAAAGAATGCTTAGATGATGTTTCCCGTATAGTTTATTTATAGTTAAGTTAAGTTAGTTACAAAGTTATAGAAAAATAGTTGGTAAAACTTTCTCTTTTGATGTGTATTGTACGATAGTTCTTAATTTAATTAAAATCTAATGTTATATTGACTGAGAACACGCGGGGCAAAGTAGGTCGCAAGTAAGCATAAAAATGTACGTGTAAGACCGTACACTAAATTAGAAATAACTTTTTATAAAATTTCACGTTTTTGGTTTTCGATAAGAAGGTCGGTGGTAGAGTTAATAAAATAAAAAAAATCACAGATCTTATAATATACTTTAATTTTTTTCCCTACATAACCGACGACAACCTTTATACCATACTGCTTTGGATCCCGCTACCGCCCCAGCTGCGGCCCTAGCATCACTACCCAAATTAAATGTATGCCTCCGTGCATCTGTCGCTTATAATACTAATTCCACTGAGGCGCACTAAAGGATACGCCCGAGCGTATTTGACAATAGAGTCGAGTTCAGATATTTTTGACACCTTGCCGGCTCTGGTATATTTGACGCAGACGTATACTTACAAGGAGCAAAGTGTGTTAAAATCGTACTTACTAGATATTTTAATCGATGAATATCTTTCCCTTTGTTTTTGCTTTGTTTTGCTTTGTTTTCCTTTATCTTACTGATTTATTATTTACTCGCTAAAGTAATAGGTGTAGGTATTGGGAGTTACGTATAGTGTAAAATGAAATAAGAACATAATAAGAAGTAGGTAGGTACTGTAGGTAGATAGTCAGTACGGTCAAACAGACGGCGTCGCCTGACAATCTGTGGTGAGGATTCTCAAGCCTTGAGAAATGAAACTGTTTGACACCCACTTGTTCATTATTACCATAAATACAGCTATTATAGGTTACAATTATTTCGACATTTTCGTGGTTCGTGCGCTCCGGTAATGAAAAATGCGGGGGGCGGAGCGCGACCGCAGCCCGCGGCGTTATAAACGCGGGTCGCGGACGGAGCCCTGCAGTCCTTCCTCGCTATACGGATCACCTTAAGCAGCTACAATGTGGAGAATTATCTGCGTAAGTTAAAACACTGTCTATCTATGCCTACTGTACAATCTTATGGGCTAACAATAAACTAGAACTAATTTCGTGATCAAGCGAAATTCAACCAATAGGATCGTTCATCACGAAATTTTTATCGCTTATCATTTGCTATTTGAAGGTACGCGAGAAGATGAAAAATACGTGACCCACAATATTTATTTATATTTAGAGTTCTTAATATAAAATTTTAGAGTTTCCCCAACAGCCAAAACTTGGAATATAATTCAAAAATTACCAAAATATCTTATATGTAAGTATAGCTCATGAAAATGAATAACTATCGCGACTAGGTACAGTGGCTTCATTTGTTTATACCTAATGAAAAACTAGCTAAGCAAAAGGTAGAGCTAAAGCTAGCTGGAAAGCAAGACAGCCGGTGAAATTACTGGAACAAGAGGTAATCCGTCTTAGCCCTCTGGGTTGGCAACGCATCTGCAATATCCTTGGTGTTGCTAGTGTCTATGGGCCGTGGTTATCACTTACCATCAGGTAAACCACTTGCTCGTTTTCCTTCCTGTGTTTTATAAAGAAAAAAACCGTCAAAAACACTATGAAAAACGATTTCAACCAGTTTAACCAGTTGGTGTGTGGAAAAGGGACGGGTGCTTTGCCAGTGATAGACGCCATAGCGTGCTACTAATGGTGCTTTTCGTTTTTTACGCCTTTTAGGAATTAAAAGACCAAAAGCTTAGAAGAGCTGAGTGACCTCTTAATTAATTCCAGGTAACTTTGCTGGCGTGGCTGCTGCTGCTGAGCGAATCGGCGGGCCAAGAGTACCTGCCGCCTAAGATCGGCGGCGCTAAGAAACCCGCCGCGCCCGAACCAACCGTAAGTTAAAAATGTCTTACTTATGTTTCTTTTAAATGTTTATACTCGTACTTTACTATTTTCTGTCAGAGAAAATTCCGCATAAATCAGTATAAATCGAATCGGACGCGGTGTGTAAGCTAACGATTAGGTAGGTACTTACTTTATATTCTCGGATTAGGATTGGACCCCGTGAAGGTAGAAGATGCTACATTAAATAGCTAAAATATTTGTACAATTCTTTGATAATACCAACCTGTACTATTGCCTTCTATTGTTAGCTTTTTTATAGACATATACTCAGTTACGCTCCAATGTTTCTGCTGCGGTCCTAACATCACTGCCAAAGTGTGAAGTATCAGTGCAGCTATGTTTAACTGGTGTCAGAACTAATGGCGCAATGAGGAATAAAATAAACAGAGATGGTCGTGTAGAGCCTCTAGTTGGTTATAGATGTTACAGCCAATAGACGCTCCTCAAATCTTACTATAACTTAATAGCATGTCTGCTGGCAACTAACGCAGCGTCTATAATATGACCGCGAGTGTCCAAAAAATTGACGTTCTGCGAAATTAAACTTGAAGGGGCACGCTAGGTATTCAAAGATAGCCCCTATGAAGTTTTCCTTAGCTTGTTGCTTACCTGTTCGCTGGTGGGTCCACAGATGCCGGCGAACTACGACTTCTCGTACGACGTGCAGGACAGCGGGGTGAGCCTGGACTTCGGGCACAACGAGAAGCGCAAGGACGACCGCGCCACCGGCTCCTACCACGTGCTGCTACCCGACGGCCGCATGCAGCTGGTGGAGTACGAGGCCGGCCCCGACGGCTACAAGCCACAGGTCACTCACCTTTACGTTCCCTTTTAGACGACGGTGTTATTTATAGCGATGGAGTAACTACACTTCAGCCTGTTCCTAGTTGCAGTACGAATGAGACGGCTCAACCGGGGTAGGTAGAGTGTCACATTCTCGCAGAATACCGGCACGAAGAAGTAGCTTTCTGTTGGTTTCGTACACGGTGTGTGCGAAAATGAGCGCCACTCTTGAGTTTACTGATTTTTTTGAGGGCGCTTCACTTCGCATAAGGTGACCCGCACGCTCGTTTAGCTCCTATTTCTAGTAAAAAAATACCACGGGACATGCGAGTGTGTCTTAGAAGAATTATTTATCGCCAGCTCAACTAAGTCCCTTGCAAGATGCAAAGGTGCTTTTAATCAATCATTAGACAGTCAAATGACGACGGTGGTATGTGCAGCCGGGTATGTAGGTAGGTACCTACTCACCGCGAACATTTACAATTAAATCAAAAAGATTTCTATAAGACAATTGTAGAGTTAATGATGACAAATATGCAACACCCTATTGGTAGGTACTGGAGACCGTTTTAATCTGCAACTGCGTAGGAAAACTGAAGATGTGGCATTTACTTGTACTTATTGCGACGTGTCTGTTCCGCAGGTGATGTACATGGGCACGGCGACGTACCCGGCGGCCGGCGAGAAGTTCGACGGCTACCACTACAACGCGGCGGCCAGCCGGCAGAGCGTGCGGCAGGCCACGCGCGGCCCGGCGCGCGCGCCGCCGCCTCCCGCCGTCGCCGCTGCGCACACGCCGCCCGCCAATACCACGCAGTAGCCCGCACAGCACACCACGGCGGGGCCAGGGGGAGTCGTGACCCTGGGCTGAGTCTAGGTCGACCAATGATACTTTTTTTACTTCCTTGGAGAGCCTGTCCTGACTGAAATTCGACTATGTGACCCCCCCCTGACTCGAAGGCTGGATCCGCACTTGAGCCACACTGAGGCCCTATTTCACCACTCTCTGATAAGTTCCCGATATCATATCTAACAGATATTTGTGATACCGGCTCTGCGTCCACAGAATAAATAGAGACATTGCAATTACTGTTGGATGTAATAACAGAAACTTATCAGAGAGTGTCGAAACAGGCTCTAAATATATAGAGCAGTATCTCAACTAGGCTTCGCACACAGAATTAACCTTTTCAACGCCAAAGACATATATATCAGCACTATGATTTCAACGCCGATGACCTGTATGTACGTCAACGCGTGCAATATAACAGTGACCTACGTGCATTGGCATAAGGTTTAACTTCGTTACACACAACAGCTTGATGTGTGAGTGATGACTTTTGTGTGTGACATGCTATGACGTTGAGAAGTACCCAAGGCTATAGAGGAAACATGTAAAGTAAGGATGCACAAACCGCGGCCCGCGGCCCATGTACAATCCGCTGACAATGCTCGTCATTTGTGGGCATAATTTGTGGGCACTCGCAAAACTATGTCTAAAATAATGATGACCTATGGCCCGTTTCACTTTTAAGCTACAAGTTACAATTTTACAAGTCTAAACCGGCAACATTGGTCAATAATGACCAATGGCAATAGGCATAATGACCAATGTTGCCGGTTTAGACTTGTAAAATTGTAACTTGAAGCATCGTGAAACGGGCCACTAGTCAAAGAGGAACTAAAAGATTAAAGGTAACAGCAAATTGTTTTTCTTGTACTTGAGCCGGGAGAGCTGCCGCAATGTATTGATTATGAACAATGTACAAAAAGTATTTAATTAATCTAGCAAAGAAAATGTAAAAAAAAATGAAAAACAGAACTTTATTTATTGAAATAATGAAAATAAAGTTTATCTTCAACAAGTAACATCTGATACCTAGTTATTTTATTCTATCAACTAAATATAAATAACATTATTTTATTTATGGCTAAAAATCATTTTTAGTCTAACAATTAACGAAAGCACCTTATTTTATTACATTCAATCCATAAATTAGAAAAAAGTCCGTATTTATAACTAAGTTAAGTACGTTCTTTTAATAAAATATTTAGGTATAGTCGACCAAGAAATTGCTTGACCACTGTTCGACCGTAATACCAGGGATAGGGTTCAAAAGTAGTCAAGCAATTACTTGGACGACTTTACATCATGACGGTTGGGAATCAAGGCTTGCCGTCGCCGGTACAATGCAAAGCGAAATGGAACTTAATGTACAAGTAGTAAGCACTTTAAGAGCAACGTTTAGCTTTCTCCTTCCTCAACTACCATCTACAAGCAACAAGTTAGCCGTTAGCTCCCGCCGCGAATCCTCGCACCGCACCTTACGTATGTACAGTAGAGGAAATATATTTACGTACCACCTTAGAACCCTATCGCAATGACGCGACGCGTTACACGCCAGGCTATGTCATACAAATGTCATGCGTATGTCTCTTCGACTAGGTTCTACGGTGGTACGTGTTTCAATTTCCTTGACTGTATGTATGTAAATTCTTTATTGATTATTTATTCTTAAGTAACACCCGCACAAGTTTTGTTTTGTTTGGCAGCCAAAGTATCAGTCATTGGCTCCTAGTTTTTACAGGATTGGCAATACTATTGCTTTAAATTTTACCCTCTGGATTGGCAACGCATCTGCAACGTTCTTGGTGTTACGGGTGACTATGGGCGGTGGAGATCACTTACCATCAGGTGACCCGCTTGCTCGTTTGCTTCAAATGTTGTATTAAATAAAACGGAACGTGCCCAATTAGAGGGTTGCCAGCGATAAGAGGGTTAACTCGATTATAAACGAAATTTTTAACAAAACAAATCGATTCTCGTACATAACCGTTTTTATCTACACACATATCATAAAGGCTAAATAACGCGTTCAAAAACCCTAGGAAATGACCAGCATTATTACAACCAATGTGATTATAAGAATTTTCTTGTCTGTGGTAGTAGGTAAATCTGTTCTTTGTTGGTCATAATATTACCGATATCTCGTGACTGCTCGTGACGTAAGAATTTAAATTTGGAACAGCTGTCAAAATTCAAGTTGGTCTCTATTCTAGTATCCACAGATATTAAAACAGTTATCGATACGAAACGTCAACTCAGTGTGTTTTTTTAATTTAAACGCACGACATTTGATCTCGAGTGACATGATAATAGAGACTTCATTCGTTCGTCTATGGTTTAAAAAAAACGTTCGTCTTGACGGATAGATCGAATCACAGAGTACCTTTTTAATATACATGGCCGCCATTAGTTGTCATCGTTTTCGGTTTTTTGCTGTTACGGTTTTTTGCAGTTATGATATGTGTGTAGATAAAGTAATGTATGCAACTGTATATAATTAGGCCTTAAAACACTCGTGTGATCCTATTATGAAACTCGCTGACGCTCGTTTCATAAAACCACACTCGTGTTTTAAGGCCTCTCATTATATAGCAGTTGCATAAAATACTATTAACTACTTACTCGTACAAACAACAACAAACTTAGCCTGCCATTAAACAGGGAACAGAGAGAAATTGTCTATGCTCAAACGGGATAGATATATCAATTTGATAGTGCAAACTATATGGCTCCCTTTAGAAAAATAACACTTTCTCGTAGTTCCGTCTTTAATGGTGACTTAATGTATCTTCGATTGTACGTTGTTTCATTTACATTCACTCGGGGTTACCCAGCGTGCAAGATGTCAATGTTCTGGTCGGGCCAGTGCACGCGGCGGTGCGTGGACACGGCGTCGAAACCCACGTTGTCAAACGACTGGTACTCCTTCTGCATGCTCAGCTCGGCCAGGCTGCGGTACCTGCGGGACAAACAATTAGAATTAGAATGAAAAAGGTTCATTATAACAACAAGTTTTAGGGGTAACAATTTTTTTTTAATGTCGTATGCTTTAACTATAAATATTAAAGAAGAAAGAAAGAAAGAAAGAAAGTTTATTTGCAAGAGACATGGTAACATAAAAACAGATGTTATGTAAATAAAATATGACCTTCATATCTCGCCAACAACATCGGCATGCAAATTTTTTTTTTTTCCATTATTAATTAACTAAAATAAATTTATCATTCGACTATTATTAAATTACATTATTACATTACATTATTGAATTACATTATTTAATTCCATTATTAAATTACATTACTAAATTACCTTACTAAGTTACATTATGAAATTACATTATTAAATTAAATTATTGCAAAAATAAATATTAAAATAAATTACAATTTGCACTTAAAAGTAAAATACTCTTGTATAGAATAAAAACTGCGCTCAACCAACCATCTATGCAGCTCTACGGAAAAAGACTTAAAAGGAAGCTCTCGAATATCATTCGGGAGCTTGTTGTAGATCCCTATGGCCATTGAGCTGCAGTTTTCCCTGCACAGCTTGGTGTTGTATTTTAATGGGTGTACGAGTCTGTTTGGATAACGAGTGTTAAATTTACATATACTTCCTAACTCTACGAAAAGCTCTGGGTGTAGTTTAACAAACTTACTGGTTTCTAAAATGTATAAAGATGGCAATGTTAGTATTCCCAGATCCCTGAATAAAGGTTTACATGAAGTTCTCGGGGGTTTTCCACAGATAGCACGGATACACTTTTTTTGACTTATAAACACCCTGTTTATGTCACTGGAGTTACCCCACAAAATTAGGCCGTATCTGAGTACCGATCCCACATAACCGTGATAGGCCGTGAGAGCTGCTCTTCTGTTTACCAACATTGCCAGTCTTCGCAGAACGTACACAAAACGATTTATCTGAGAACATTTTTTCTCTATTTGTGGCTTCCAATTACAACGCCCATCCAATATTATTCCTAAAAATTTGATTTGATCAGTTTCAATTATTTGTTCACCCTTATACTCGATATGAATGTTGATGTCAAAATGTTTTTTCCGGTTATAAAAATATATAAATTTGGTTTTCTCTAGATTTGCTTGTAAATTATTTGTTTCCATCCATGTCACAATTTCACTAACTGTTTTATTGATTTCAGCATTATAAATCTGAATTTCAATGTGGTCACAGGGTATAACGACTGATACATCATCGGCAAATAGTACGCAATTATATTTGGTGGCCATGGGCAGGTCATTTATCTACATCTACACAACTATATAAAGAGGTAAACTTTGTTTGTTTTTTTGTTTTTTTGTTTGTATGTAGGGGGTAATCTCTGGAACTACTGAACCGATTTCAAAAATTCTTTCACAGATGGAAAGCTACACTATTCCTGACGGACATAGGCTACTAATTTTACGTGAACGAAGTCGCGCGCGTCCGCTAGTGTACAATAAGAATAAAAGGGGGCCCAGTACGCTTCCTTGCGGCACACCCGTTTTATTTTGTTTTTCTGACGATCTGGAGTAACCTATAGTATTTTTATTTGTAATGTTTTCCACTACTACGCATTGTACTCTGTTTGTTAAATAGCTTTCTATCCACATTAAAGCTTGCCCTCTAATGCCATATGCTTCACATTTTTGTAAAAGTCTTGGATGTGAAACAAAGTCAAAAGCTTTGCTCATGTCAAAAAACACAGTTGTGACTGGTCTTTTTTTATCTATACCTTCCGTTATGTTTCTGATTAAATTGAATGCTGCAAGTGAAGTAGATTTGCCTTTCTGAAAACCATTTTGGTTTTTATTTATAATGTTGAATTTACTACAAAATTTAGTTATTCTTATGTGCATCGCTCTTTCAAAAACCTTAGAAAATACCGACAAGAGTGATATTGGGCGATAGTTATTTACTTCTTCCCTTTGGTTTTTTTTGTATAGTGGCTTAACAATAGCCTTTTTTAATCTGTCTGGGAATTTTCCCTGAGTGAATGAAAGATTTATAAGATAAGACAATATCGATGCAATGTTAGTAGAACACTGCTTTAATACAAATGTCGATATCTCATCATGACCTACCGAGTTTGTACTCCTCAATGATTTAATAATGTTTAAAATCTCTGATTCGTCACAAGGGTGCAAAAAAATAGTTGACTGGCAAGCTTGCTGATTTAATTTATGTTTTCTGTGGTCATAGTTATTATTGGTTAGATTAATAAAATGCTCGTTAAATATATTGGCTATTTCCTCTTTAGAGGACACTATGTTTCCATTATTGTATATTTTGTCAATTGTTTTGAGCTGTTTGGATACTTTATTTGTTTTATTTTGAATTAGATTCCAAGATGCTCTGCATTTATTCTTTGACATCCCTAAATATTGGAGATTTCTTTTTTTTTGTGACTGGTTGATGCAGTTCTTTAATATTTTTGAATAGTTATGATACATAGTTTTTATTTTTTTTTTGCTTTGTTCTATAGTAATCGAAGCGTAATTATATTATTGTAATTATATTATATATTGAAATATAAGTGAATAAAAATTCATTTTTAGTTGCTTTTTGTACTATTTACTTAATGGTGTGCTCTTTTGCATTCGTTTTGAATTAATTAATTTCTTGAATTATGTAATATTACCTTTCCATATTTTTGAAATGAAAACAAACAACTTTACGACATAGAGTACTTGCTTGTTTGCCTTCCTATTTTATAAAAAAAATCGAAATAAATAAAAAGCTAGAAATGATAGTCGCTTAGCGACACAGAGTCGAGATATTGGGATTACTCGTAGCTAGAGACGACTGTCGTTCAACGATAAAAAAACGTTACGACGCATTGGGAACGCGTCCGAACTCAGAGCGTCTCTCTTCTAATGGGCTAGTTAGAAAGAGTCGAACTGGGCAACGCAGCGAGCATCGTACAATTAGTGTCAGGTGCTCTGCACTGTACAGTCAAGGAAATTGAAACACGTACCACCGTAGAACCTAGTCGAAGAGGCATACGCATGACATTTGTAAGACATAGCCTGGCGTTTAATGCGTCGCGTCATTGCGATAGGGTTCTAAGGTGGTACGTGAATATTCCCCTACTGTACCGTACCGCTTGACGAGCACGCAGCAGCCCAGCAGCAGCAGCAGCTGCACGGCCAGCCAGGCCAGCGCCAGCGCCAGCAGCAGCAGCTCGTGCACGCACACCAGCCCCTCGGCCGCCGGCCCCGCTCCCGCTGCCACTCCCTCCTCCGCTGGAAAACAATTTATTCATGCACATTACTTAAAACGAGCACGCAGGTCACCTGATGGGAAGTGATCAGTCATCACTCTCCACATAGAGAGGGTGGCAAGTTTGAATGCCACATGGATGGCAACTACCTTAAATATTGGAAAAAGCACATTCTGTGTAAAGGAGACTTTCCTTTATTTTTAAAAACAATAAATTCTGCATTCATGGATTTTTGAAAAATCGCTTGTCTTAGTCGGGACTCGAACCGGTCAAACAGGACAAAAAAATACATGCTATATTTTATGATGGTGATCCAAAGGGTTACTGATAAGGTGCATTTTTCTCTAAATGATATACACAATCAAAATAACGGAAGGCCATGAAAACTAGGAATTACCTTTTAATTTTGTTTTCACCCGTCATGTGAAATGCACCGCAACTACTGTAATTATTGGAAATAGCACATTGTACGCAATGGAGACTTACTTTTATTTTTAATAATGAGTAAATAAATAAAATAAACGTTTATTTCGGACAGTAGCCTCGGGGATTAGTACAAAAACAATCAATTTTTTTTAACGATTTTTCAAAAATCCATGAATGCAGAATTTATTGGTTTTAAAAATAAAGGAAAGTCTCCTTCACAGAGAATATGCTATTTCCAGTATCTCAGGTAGTTGCCATTTATGGGGCATTAAAACTTTCCACCCCGCGTCCACCTTTCCACACTCGCCCCCGCCGTACTCACGCAGGTTAGACCTGTGGTCGGCGCGGACCATGGTGTCCGCGGACACGACGTCCCCCGCCCCCACCACCACTTCCAGCTCCAGCGGCAGGCGGGCGCGCGCGGCGCACGGCGCGGGCCCGCCCTGCGCCACCACGCCGCCCCAGCCGGCGGGCGCCGCGGCCACCTGCGCGGGCACCGCGTCCGCGCCCCACTCGACGCTGCCGTTGGTCTGGCGGGCCGATCTGGCTTGGGGGGTTATGCAGTTCACCTGAAGCAATTAAAGCGAAATAAGGGGCGTCCATAAATTACGTGAGGTGTTTTTTTTTTAAATTTTCTGTAATGGTGAGATGTCGTGAGATTTTATTGAAACCCCCTCCCCCATCCCCCAATCTCTCGTGAGATTTTTCAAAATATGGGTTTCTTACGTAAACGCGTTGGATTATTATTGTAAAAAGAAAAAAAAATTGGTTTGACAGTCAGTAGATATTTAACGTCGAAGTATGAATGAAATTATTTTCTTTCGAACGAATTCGTGAATGATCTTAATCGACAATCTAGATTAAATGGACCAAAATTGTATAATTTTTTTTTTGTTTCAATCAGAAAAAAAATTGCGTGATATTTACCGAGTCTCTCCAACGTAAGATTAGATGAGATTTGACTCGACCCCTTCCCCCCTTAAACATCTCACGTAATTTATGGACGCTCCCTAAGGTGTCATATTATGGACACAATATATCTAATACTAGCTTTTGCCCGCGACTTCGTCCGTAGACTT
Source organism: Ditula angustiorana (assembly GCA_963691745.1). Classification (NCBI taxonomy): domain Eukaryota; kingdom Metazoa; phylum Arthropoda; class Insecta; order Lepidoptera; family Tortricidae; genus Ditula; species Ditula angustiorana. The sequence continues at coordinate 4,463,538 of OY829481.1, read as the reverse complement.
GTTTAATTGAATCAAGCAGACGTGCACCCAACATGCAATCTGCAACATTTCCTGGACAAATTAATGAGAATTAGTTGCTTTGCTGCTCATGACTTCACAGCGGCGTATAACTCACTTATCGTTATCCCGTGGGAACTATGCATTTTTACGGGGTAAAAAGTATCCTATGTGTTAATCCAGGTTATAAACTATATGTGTGCTAATTTCATCCAAATCGATTCAGTTGTTTTTGCGTGATTGAGTAACAAACATCCAAACATACAAACTTTCACATTTATAATATTAGTAGGATTATATTACGAAGCACGGATCGGTCGAGCGTACCGGTTCACATTTGCCGTCGCAGAAGCGCACCATGAGCGAGAACCGTACGACATGCGAGGCGGGGAAGCGGAACGCCTTGAAGCGCGCCGCCAGCCGCTGCGTGCCGCCGGTCACGCTGCGGGTGAATGCTGGGAAGTCCACCTGCGCACGTTACAATACCACAATCCATGCATGTAAAAGGATTGTGGTATTTTGTTCGTTTTACATACATTACATTACAAAATTAGTAAAATAATAAAAAAATGTGTAGGTATCTGTTTTTAAAATAATTTACAAAGAGAAAGAGGCGCAGTTTGGATGCGAGCCCTGGGCGCCATTTTACGTCGCTACGCCCCTGCTCCGACTGATTGACGGACAACGCAAAGCCTAAATACCTGTAACCTTGTAAAGACCTAGAGACTGTAGCGGTTAGATTCTCTTTGCTAGAGGACTTGAAAAGAACAACAAAGAGTGTTCCCGAAATGACGCTCATTATTTTGAAGCAAATGAAAATGGCTGAACATAGTTGGGGAGCATTTCAGCACCTAGCTATTAAGGTCCCGGAGTTCTGACCTTTGTTTGATCCACCCCCCCAAATTGATACCATGAATGTTATAATACACTATGAGTTAGTATATGGTAAGCTTCCCAGCTACTTCGCTGCAAATCATCATGGTAATAAATGCCACGTTGTCATGACTATATCCCTCCTGACCTGACGAACCCTCTACTTTGCGATTACTAAGTAATTAAATAAAAAAAATTTACTCCGTCTACTCGTATTCAAAAAATCGTTTTGCTCCCTTGACACCTTATTATTTTGACAAATGTCAAGAGCATTACCTGTCCGGTGGGGCAGCCGCGGCTGTCGAGCAGCAGCACGGAGCTGTCCCCGAGCCGCGACGACGCCACCAGGTGGTACGCCTCCATCTCCCGCGATTCTGCAATCACGCAACACCTTCCACTTTAATACTTCTATCACTTCTACTTCCACCTGTAGTACAACCTATTTGAGGTCATTTGACAAATGACCTGAATGAATGTAATGATTAAGTTAGATAACTTGCCAACGTTCTTAAAAGGTATAAAAATTTTGAAGTATTATTTTAGCATTTTGCATCAATTTCGGCAAGTTTGATAAGCATCGACACATAATCCTTCTATGTATTCTTAACCCTTTAAACGTCAAGAACGCTTAAAAGTGTCGCGAGCTGACGTGCCCATCACGCCACCGACACATATAGTTGACCGATGACATAGTGCAATAGCGACCACCCTGCAGTGCATATGTTTAAACTTCAAATTCGCGTTTGACATTTACGGCGACCTGGCGTGTCGGTGACAGCATTTGTTTGCGTTGTTGGCGGTGAAACCGTTAAGTATTTCTCTTTGTCACGGAAAGGCAATATGTGGGATAGCAGAATTAAGTTATCGTCAAAATACGGTCATGCGCCAACGGCAACGGACCTTTACTGCATCTAGTTCTCGATTCCATGTTACTATTTAATTAAATAAATATGGATAAAAAAACAAGTTCGAGTTGAACTTCGAATTGAAAGTTTGTTTAGTGCTTTATTTTGTCATGGATTCTAACACGAAATCTTGTGAAATTGATATAGACAAAATTTACAACCAAACAAAAAGAACTCTTCTAAATATTATCGGATCGGTTCGGTCGAAACATTGCCACTTTAAGTGAAATATTATTCTATTCAATGATATTATAATGCATGGATGTACAGTTTCATACTAAATGACAGCAGAAAAACGGCACGACATAAGAATACAGGTTGACGTCAATTATACAAATGCAAATAATTAGTTTACTATTTATAGTCATTAGATTATCAACTTTACGTCTAACTGCATAAAATAATAATTTATTGAGTTTCGTTGCAAATAGGTTTTTTACAAAATAATAGTATTGACAGCGGCGCCGTCGGTCCGACAGACTGACAGCGCGTGCGGTTATCGATTTAGTCTTCTTTTTAGCCTCCCTTGATACGCCATTTTTTAAACACTGACTAGAAGTCCATATTACTTGTAGGTCAGTGATTCTATTGCATCGTGCGTGCAACCGCGAGGCCTCACCGGCGGTGTCGATCCTCAGCTCGAGCGGCTCGCCGAGCGAGACGGCGGCGGCGGCGGCGGGCGGGCCGGCGGCGCGGTCGGCGCGCAGCACGTACATGGACACGGCCGCGCCGCCGCCCAGCACCGTGCTGGCCGACGCCGGCGCCGGCGCGCCGCGAGGCTCGCTCGCCGCCGACGGCCGCCTGCCCGGGAATACCACATTTACATTTATATTGAACAACTCACCTTGCCACTTCTCGAAACCAGTGCTGCGCACGTGCAAAGCAGCTGCGTCTGTGTGACATATATTTTTCATGCAAAAACCCGCCCTCCTCCGCTTCCACACGCAACAGCATATTATATGAATGGAATGGAATATTTTTGAAACTATTAAGAATGTTTAAAAAACCAAAACATGCAAACCAAGTTCTTGGGCAAAATGACATCATACAAAAAATCGTGGCTATAGGTTGAGGTTTAGAGGGTGGAAAACGCTATCGTTTGTATGGAGAGCGCTGGGTTGACACTCCTCTTAAGATACAGTATTACCAAAAATATATTGTGCCACGATGTACCTGCGCAATAGACCAATTTTAGTAGCGCGAGAAATTTCGATCTACCATGATAAAGTAGAATTTTACGCGCGCTAAACTCTTGCGCTTTTATTGGTCTATCGGTTTCGCAGCAACATGGCGACCGCCCGTGCGCCACAGTGTACGAATTATGTAAGCGGGACAAAGTTATACCAAGCAATACTCTGCCAGTTGCGCTCGCAAATAAAGTACAATATGGATTATTCACACTTTCGGCTGCTGTCGGAAACCGGTCTGCGCTTCTCTGCGCAAACGAATACTGCCGATGTACAATATATTTTTGGTAAAACTGTAGGCGGTAAAGACGGCGTTACCCCGTGTCGCTGACGGCGACGGCGGCGTGCACGGGCGCGGGCGCGGCGCGCGCGGGCGCGCAGCCCACGCGCACCCAGCGGTCGCCCGCCGTCTGGATGATCGGGTTGTTCTGGATCATCACCATCACGTACGCCATCGTCCTGCGGACCGGACGCGGATTGCCGTTTTATTTCAAGTCTTTAGACCTTGTAACCTGGACATGTGCGAAACTTAATCAATCTCAAACATGAATTAACTACAGCGCAAAGCAGTGCTACTGTTTGTGTTGGTGCGTCCTTACGAGGCGCAGCGTGGCAGACCACCTTTTTTTTCAGGAGTCTATTATTTTATTCCACTGCTGGGCAGAGGCCTCTCCTCTTGACCTCCACCATTCCCTATTTGGCTCAACGGATCGCTACCACTACCTTGCTCGCTAATTCTGCCGCTAAGCAGCAGTGCTTGCCCTGTTGTGTTCCGGAGTGAAGACCAAGACAGCCGGTGCATTTACTGGTACAAGAAGTATTCCATCTTAGCCCTCTGGGTTGCCAACACACTTGCAATCCCTTTGGTGTTGCGGGTGTCTATGGGCGGTGGCGCTCACTTACATCATCCGGTGACCCATTTGCTCGTTTGCTTTTCTATGCTGTATATTATATTTATATCAGATCAGTACCTATCATTCGCGTCTGTCACCTCGCCATCGCCTTCACCTGTTGATAATTCCGTTCGGCGTGTGCGAGATGGCGTGCGCGAAGTTGACGTCGCAGTCGCCGTGCAGCGGCAGCGCGAGCCGCACGCGCTCGCCGGCGCCGCGCGCGCCGCACGCCTCGCCGCGGCCCGGCACGTACACGCGCCCGCGGAAGCGCCCGCGCGGCCGGTACGTCACTATCAGCTCGGAGCCTTCGCATTCCACGGTTACTGATTAAGAGAAAAACATTCTTTGATCGCCCTGTGGTAAACTTACGGAATAAGATACTAATAAAAGACAATCTTTAAATCCTCATGCTATGATCTAAATCTGCCCGCAACTGCATTTTCTTGGTCGTTAGCTTATATGATATGCAATCACACCCACAATACATATCCAGGTACCTATTACTCTATGTAGGTAGCTACATTCTTTAATACGATAGAAGACTTGTTTACCGTTTATTGATCAATCAATCGCACCACCGGCCATGTTATAGTTGGCGTCGATGGCATTTTAAATGAGCTTGAACAACAGAGGATGGCATATATGGCTATATGCAGGAGGATATATGTATTTCTGCACATGATTTGACCCATAGGCGACGCTGCCGGCAAAGACAATTCAATTCACAGCCTCCCGACTCCTGCCACCACGTACAGTTCCTGGCAAACAACTTGAGCACCGACCTTGACTGCGCAGTAGCCGTTTCTAGTACAAATGTGTACGCGCAAACATACCTCCTCCACTCGATTTATGCTGAAGTTGTTTGCCTGCAACTATATACATCTCACGTATGGCTGGCACGCGTGACCATTGTCTCGCTTGTTGCTCAGTGCGTCTCTCTCCTACTCGGCTAGTTAGAAAGCGATGTTCTAAGCGACAAGCGAGTCGCGGTGTGCCGTGCTAGCTATCCTAGTGCATAGACGCCAAGAGCTAGGCTTACTGTTGAGACAGATGACGCGGCGGTAGTAGACGGCCTGGGAGGCGCGGCGCAGCAGCCACGAGCCGGTGGACACCAGGTCCTCGGAGTGCAGGTCGCACAGCCCGCGCGCGCCCCGCGCCCCCGCCTTCCCCGCGCCCGCCTGCCACGTGAAGCCGCGGCACACGAAGCGGGGCTCCACCTCACACGCGTTTTTGCACTGGGAACACATACGAGTTTAAGACAATAGCCTCGTAAGACCCAAGTCCTACATATAGGACAAATTAACAAACTGACGTTGAACTCACTGTCTCAAATGATATGGTTCAAAATTCATAGAACGAAATTTGACGTGGGCCTTACGAGGATAGGGCAGAGGGAGAGCGCACCCTTTCTAGTTTATTAAGAAGATTTGAAAACTCGAAATCAACTATTTTCTATACAACTAATAAATGGAGTTAACAATGAGTAAACACGTTTTTTTCTTTTATATAGACAGTGGCGCCACTCTCATGTGCTTTTCATTATCTAGTTGTCTCTCTTTGAAGCAAATGCATATTTTTCCAATGGCACAATAATTCGTAAAAATTTTACAGAGCTTATTCCTAAACAGCGAAATAAATATCTTGAGAAGATCGTAAAACCAACTAAGACAATCCAGTTAAATAAAAACTCAAATTTATTACTACAAAAGTAAAGATACACAATTACTTGTAAAAAAAAAATAATGCAAAAAGATCAAGTTTACCTTTCCAAGAGCAATTACGCTATTCGTGATCAGACAGTCGGTTGCCGTAACGATGATAAACCATGACAACAACAATATTTTCCTCAGTGTAATGATCACATTGCCGGCGGAGTGTCAGCAATACTCACTTACCTAGTAGGTAGGTATACCTACACCCATTAAATATGTACATACGATGAATTATAGTACCGTGACTACCTAACAGTTGACGATAAGATATTAAGTTACTGGGTAAACTATGAAAAAAAACGATAATGTTTAATAGCTTCTAGTATCTCCGTGACTTGAGCACGTTAAAATAAAACTACGACAATTTGTACTTTTTTATAACCCCTTACCTAGGTTATACTTGAATGTTTTTTCAGTCTATCCAAGGCCACTGGACCTTTAAATGGACTAAAAAATCGAGGCTAGGTAGGTAAACAAAACCTACGAATAAATGAGAATTAACCACTAACCTCATCTTTGGTATAATTCTTATATGTATATTCGACGTGTTTCAGCGTCTGGTTGTAATACTCTTCGTAGGAACACCGATCTATCTTCTTCGGATCTGCAAATGGCAAGGCAAACAACAGGTTAGAGGAGGAATTCGCAACGAGCGGGTGCGCCCCACTTGGGAGCGTAGACTGATACTACCCTTTGGCCCCGAGTGGGGCGCGCAGAGAGCAGATAACTTTACGCTACAAGTACAAAAAAGGGATTGATAAGTTCTAAAATCGTTAAATTTTCGTAACCGAAATTTCTTTCGATTTTTATTTTAAAATGTTTAACATTCAAATTATTAAATTAAAATGCTATGTAATGACAGCACAAAGAAAAACTACGGTAATGGCAGGACTTGAACCTGCAACATCGGTATTCCGTGCCTTGCGTTTGCCAGTTTCGCCACATTACCTCTACCATACCTTTTACCATTTTTCAATGATGTAATGACCGTAAGACGAAGCACATTGAAAAATTCGCAATGTATGGTAGCGGTAATATGGCGAAACTGGCAAACGCAAGGCACGGAATACCGATGTTGCAGGTTCAAGTCCTGCCCTTACCGTAATTTTTCTTTGTGTTGTCATTACATAGCATTTTAATTCTAAAATCGTTATTAAATCAATACATCACTACAGCGAGTTTTGTAATTTAAACGACTATGAACAACCCAGACAATAACTAGATTCAAAGGTACGATTTATTATGATTAAATAAGAAAGAAATAGTTTTTTTTATAAAATGCCCGTTTACCTGTATATTAGTGTTTTACTTAGAATATGGTTTCGACTTCTTAGAAGTCGTGCCGCTTTATCTGGGATTTATGTTTACCTGTTTGTCATGGTCAGAGTTCGGACTCTTGGTGACACCTTGCAATAACATGGATGCGACTCCTTCGATTCAAAATTTTTATCAACCAAACTGACTCTGTTTTCAATTCCTACTACAGATAGTAACAATACGTTATTCTAATGACAGTTTTTCCGAAATTAATAGAAATTGGAACAAATTACCTTGCTACTCCGCGAAACCAGTGCCGGGCTCGTGCAAAATAGCTGCGTCTGTGCGACATATATATATATATATATATATATATGTTTATGCAAAAACCCACCCTCCTCCGCCACTTAATAGAAATTGTTTAAAGAAAAAAAACTTCTACGATCATTATTTTTTAAAATATCACGAGTAATAAAATGACAACGGGCGTGCGTCGCGTAAACGCTCTATCGCGCTGCATACAGCGCGCGTGACGTCACTAGCGTGATTTGTACGGAGCCAACACTACATTGCGTCTATTTTAATAGGTACTATCAACTTGTAACTAATTAGTCCCATGATAAAATTTTCTACATTTTTTATCTGGATTCGAATGAGCATATTTCCAAATAAAAAATAATTTTTTATTCGTCATTTTCATAACTTTGTATCACTGTAACTTCTAAAATATCATTTTTTAACTGCTTTTTTGGACATAACTAAGTATACAATTTTTAATAGTCGTCTACTACAATTTTGCACTTTTATGCCATTCGATTTTTGAGTGAAATACCGAATTATAAAAAACTAACCACGCAAAAAATTTAATGCCTTTTGTCTCTATGAATTTAATTTTTTTGTGTATTTTTTAGGTGGTGTACAATAAGGAATATTTATAATTGCTGTTTATTCATGTGCTTTAATAGCAAATCTTAAATCCTTAAATCTCCAATTAAAGGTCATTTTGCCGACCGGATAGCCTAGTGGTTAGTGGCTACGAAGCTTGAGGTTCCGGGTTCGATTCCCGGGAGGGGCAAATGTTTGTACGATGAAAACGAATGTCTGTACCTGAGTTGTTGATGTTAACTATGTGTATTTAAGTATATAATTATTTATATCCGTTGTCTAGTACCCATAACAGAAGCTTAGTTGCTTACTTTGGGACTAGGTACCGTTAATTCCCAATGTATTTATTTATTTATATTATTTAGTATCGTCTTGCTGGAATCATAATCAAATAACGTAAGAAATCAATTGATTAAAATCTTGGTTGGGAGTCATATCCATATTATTGCGAGCAATACCGCCAAGAGTCCAATCTCTGGTGATATGATGTAGCCTACGTTAGATGCCAATTTCCCAGAAACTACACAAGTCGTTTGATTTATCAAACGAACTCTACTAATTTAAATAAATAAAAGCTTGTCTACAACCAGCCAAGGGCAATACTCATGTACTGACGTTCCCGGAGCTGGTACGGTACCTCTACTTAACATGTGCTTGTATTCCATCACCAAAACTATTGGGATTTTTTTCATTCAGTCTGGACTTTAAAATCTTATCACCCATTTTAAACACCAATTCTAAGAATGAAGCAATGCTCCTCTATTTAAAAAAACTTATTAAAACGCTAAACGAGTTTTGATGCGCCATTTATATGAATGTTTTATCAAAGGTAGAGTGACTTCACTTATGGCATGATTTAAATTGCAATGATGCAAAATAGAGCGATTAAGACATTTTTATTGATACTTAATGACAACATACTATATAACAACTTAAAAAAAGTCTAAAGTCTGTGAAGATTTTAGAATAAACTTATTTTAATATCGCCAGAGGCCACACTAGCTTTTGTCGCGAACATATAAAGCATATAATCGTATCCCTTTCTAACCAGTTAGATGTGCGAAAGGAATGGATGCTTTATGTCTGCGATAAACGCTATTATGCTACCAGTGCTAATGCATCCTTTCCGCTGCCCTAATATGACCACCGAAGTTTAGTTTTGTCCTCCTCCCTGTCGCTCTATCTAACTAGATTAATAAGAAATACATATATAGAGATAAATTAAACTTCGGAGGTCATGTTGGGACTACAATATAATTTTAAAGTGTATACGTTGCTAACAGCCATAAAAGGGGAAAAACCTAACACATGTTTACATGCGGTGCTATATAAAACGTGTATATAGCGTGGATACCACCACTTATGCTAGGTTTACACAAGCTTAGTGCTAGTCACGAACATTTTCCATTTAGAGCTCAATAATTACGCCAAATCCTAAAATAGGTAACAATATACTGATAATGATTGTTATAGAGCTATCTAACGATACCTCACTCGATGTTGTAGGGTTAATAAAAATACTTTCCCCTTGCTTTACAGCTGAGCAGAGCCGAACTTAATGCATGCGTTTTTTGACTGGCCTAAGCAAATTCCGTGTCGATAGATATGGTTAGACCCTTACCCCCTCATAAACGCTTTGTAAACCTGTGTTAGTAAACATGTGTTGTCTTCATCTGTTATTGTGAAGTTTGCCTACAAATGATAGGAACAAAACACATTGTTAGTTAAAAGAGTTTGGTAAGGTTTTTTATGAATAAGATGGTTGGTCAACATAATTACAACTCACAGTCATGTCGGCACTGGTTCTCGATGTAGAAGGTGTAGTAGTTGGAGACTCGGTAGGACTCGGGCTCCGTGAACTTGTCCTCGGCGTTGAGCACGCAGCTCCCGACCGCGCCCTCGGCGGTCGCCACTGAGTCCGCCTCGACCACGCCCCCGGGACTCACCCACTGGGCTGACCTGAGATATATTATCAGTATCATTATTAGCCTTTATTGCCTACCCCCAAACTAAAATCAAGTGCAATAAAATTCATAATAGTCAACGAATATAAATACCTAAATTTAATAGTAGTTTATGCAACTGCTATATAATGAGAGGCCTAAAACACGAGGTTCATAATAGGATCACCCGAGTGTTTTATGGCCTAATTATATACAGTTGCATACACTACTTTATCTACACACATATCATTACAGCAAAAAACCGTAACAGAAAAACCAACAAACGAATGAAAACAGTAATGGCGGTAATTCGATCCTCCGTCAAAACGAACGTTTTTTTTAAATCATAGACAAACGAACGAAGTCCCTATTCTCATGTCATTCGTGATCAAATTTCGTGAGTTTCATATTAGCAAAATATACTGGCTTGACGTTTCATATCGATAACTGTTTCACTATCTATGGATACTAGAATAAAGACCTACTTGAATTTTGACAACTCTTCCAAATTTAAACTCATAACGGTACAGAAATCGATACTGTTATGACCATTACAGTACAGATTTTACCTACCTTCCCATAATAAAGTCGGTTGTAATAAAGCTGGTCATTTCCTACAGTTTTTGAACGCATTATAGAGCACTAATGATGCGTGTGTAGATCAACTACTTTATATTCATTACATAGTATAAAGGCGCTATCCGTTCCGGTCTATCCTAAATTCCTATGGTATATTTTCGGCCGTCTTCTCCTCCACCACGCAAGGGATTTTAATACGGTTCTCACTGTCCCTGGCACCAAAATTGCTACCCAAGTTTAATTTATCCCACAGCGCGGCTCTGTAACTGCTAACTAAGACTAAGACTGTGTTGAAAAGAGAAGAAAAAAAAATAAACTGCTGAGTTTCTTGCTGCGTTTCTTCTCAGTAGTATCTCCCATTTTACGAAGCGCTAGTAGATTCAGACATGTAAAAAAACCTATATGGCCTACTTGCAAAACAATTATTTTCATTTTCATAAGGCTAAAAAAGATATGGTTATTTGATAGTCGTTAAAGATTGTACTTATGTATTGTATGTTGTGCCTAATACCAATGAACAATGGAATGATAATTAATTACGATACGGTTTGCTAATACTCAATTACAACATTTTTCATCACCATAATCCTTAATAGGATGGCTAGCATGACTGGTGTCATGTTAAACTAAGTGCGTCTCTTTCTAACAATCGCAGATGCATTGCGGCAAGCGAGAAAATGAGCACACATGCTAGCCGTACAGTCAACAAATTTGATTCAAAAGCCACTGTAGAACCTCTTCACAATAAACGTCATAATGACTTCTAAGTAAATGTCATTGTCTCAGCGATGGCACATTACGACAACGTTCCATAGTGGCCTATGAATCTCATTGGTTGACTGTACCTATTGCAATTTACTGTCTTAAGTGGAACAATGACATAGATGATGGGAATCTGATGATAATAGGAATCAATACCTCACGACAGCGCCGTTATTACGTTAACAAAGGTATCAATCTGATGCAAAGGACCATCATGTTTAATAATAATAATATAAAGTCTTTATTCAGACAACTACATGTATAATTTAAAACAACAGATACTCCATATAAAAAGCGCCGTAAAGTACCTACGGCCGATTCAAATCGGTCCAATTAAAATACAAATCTTTAAAAAAACCTTGCCACCGTAAATGTATTTAACGTAAAAAGGCAGTAATCTTTTCGCTTCAGCCAATTCAATATAGCGATATGTCGCCGCGCGCGATAAGCTTATGCGTTTTATCGCTTGCGACTTTTAATGTGAATCCATCTTTAGAGTGTTCTCTTACCGAATGCGCTCGTATACTCGTTTAGGCCCAATGAACTATAGTTTACATTAGAATAGCAAGCACAAACAAATGTTATGGCCCTCGCGCGCCCACCAATGCCTGCAGCGGAGCGAACGCGTTGCAGCGCCTTCCGCAAGTTCCGAAGCAGAGCTAGGCTGAGGTGTCGGCATTTCAGTTTGCGGGACAAAGTGATGGTTTGAACAATCAATCTAGTAAGTACATAGATATCGTTGTTCGGGCGCCAATCATACTGTTGAAACCGGCATTGCCGGTAATCTAAACCTATTCATTATCAACATTTCATACTGTAAGTGACTCTATGACGAGTAACTGTATTGTTGGTACGAGAACGCAACCGCGTAGCACTCTCTCGTGGTGGCTGAGGTGAGCCCTCCGAGTGCAGGCAGGTTAGCAGTGTTACCACCAGTGTCCAGCTCTACCAATATTTGATACACTAAGTGACTGTACTGTCATATCCTCCACATCGTATCCGGTGACGGCGACTCCTACATTTGGTTCAGTCTGGTTTGTTTCTGTGCGCTATAACGTGGCTTGCGAAACTATGTAGGTACCTGTAGAGTTGGTCCGGGGGCGCGGCGAGCACGGCCGCGTAGCATTCCCTCGCGGTGGCGTTGAGCACCATCTTGAGGTTGGCGCCCTCCGAGTGCAGGTGGTACCCCGGCGTGCTCTCCACGGCCCACCAGCGCTCGGCACAGCCTTCGGGGACTATCAAAATCTCATTAAATAAGCATATTAGGAATCAGTTTCGCTACATAACTACGTAAATAGTGTAAAACTATAACAAAACATGTTTCTTCAGTTACCTGAAGCGAATTCTGCTAAGACCGCAACCTGTAATTTCTTTTAAGTTTAATTTGTCATTGTCCTGAACATTTTTCAGCTCTATATACTCGTAGGTACCCGTTCTTCCTCCCTCGCGACGGCGCCAAGGCTTAACGCTGTACCTACAGGTATCGAGCCAATAAAAACGCATGATAACGCGCCACCGTTTGTACGAAAGTGGCACATAGCATATGTGGGTGGTTTCAGTCTCATCACAAGCATTTCCCCTCTGAAAATAATGATAACAGCTTCCAGTGGACCAGAATGCTAGACTATTGCCTGCAGGTTACTTAAAAGAGTTCAATAGCTACGCACGTTTAACGCAAATCTTCTTAAAGTACGCAACGTCGTTGTCGGGGCGTAGTTGCTCGTCCTCCTGCGCGGCGACGCCCTGGCAGTGCGCGCGCGCGTACGCGAGCACGACGCCGGCGCACTCGGGCAGCTCGCGGCAGCGCGCCAGGCACGCGCCCGCCAGCGACGGCTCGTCGCCGCTCGCCGCGTACACGAACACCGGCGTCGCCCGCTCCGGGGCCACGCCGGACCAGCGCGCGAAGCTCCCCGCTAGTCCGCTGGCACACTGCCCGCTGATCACTGGAAGCAATTGAAAACTGTTACTCCTTTATTCTTAGTTCGTTAGACAAAACGATTAATTATTTAGGTTGTCTGGAAGAGATCGCTCTCAAGCGATAAGATCGCCTTTTGGATACCTATATTAAGATTTATCTGTAATTCTGTCAAATTGTAATGTGGTATTCAAATTGTATCGTATTGTATTGTATTTATTTTTTAATGAAAAAGTGGCTTTTCTCAAGTTTGAAACGATGTCAAAACTATGCGTCTTTGGTCTTAATTTGAGTGATGTAATCGATTTTGTTTCTCAAAAAATTGTGTCCTATATTAAAAGACTTTTTTTGCACATACTTACATCAAATTTTTGCTATTCTCTTGGTCAAAATGAAAAACAGAGTGTTTACTGTGAATGAAACATCAATTCCAAACTTTAACTATAGGCGCCCTCGCTCCCTCGTGCGTCAACATATTATTTCGAGTGCAACGTATGTTTCATCCCTCATTGAAATCTACTATTTTATTTTCCGTTCTTTTCCATTGCCATTCTCAGACCTTTACAACACTATGTCAAAAACAAAATCAGCTACTCACACGCCAAGCAAGGCTGGTTAGCAACGCGAATTTGAATTTTTATTTTAAGTGTTTTTTGCGCTTTACCTACTGACGGATATATGTCTGTCTTTGACGTTAAACCTGTGTTGCGGATATATCGGTCCTTGGCGTTGAAAAGTTTAACCGCCGTATTGCTAAAAAAGGCTACATATGCAGCAGACGCAAAACAAATGCACATCTACATTAAGACGAAATCCACAGTTGTTTTCTTTATCTACCGATTTGAATAACCAGTTTGCCGTGGCAATATTAAATATAAATTTAGCTGTTCCTTGAAATCATTAATAGTGGCAGTGTAGTATCGAACGTTGGTCTTTACTTCAGAGTCTGTTTATCACACTTGAGCTACTTTCTATTGCATCGGTTTTGTGAATATCAAGTGATTACAATATTTTAGGGTTACGAAGTACCAAGGTAAGTCTCTACGATAAGAACTTATTGTGTATAATTAGTATAATTTAATCTCCGTCAAACTTGTTTACCTTCTTAACTTTTCAACGCATACATATTATTGATTTGTTTAGTGATGTAGTGGTCTTACTTGAAAAATGACAAATTCCTACGGTCGCAGTAGCAGGATTATAATAATAATAAATAATAATAATAAAAAGTTCTTTATTTAGGTATTCACCCATTACATAAATGTTTGTATATACAAATAAGAATAAAATAACGCAATAACATTAACTTAGATACAAAAAGCAAAACACAGTGGGTACAACAGCAATCTGGTCTAAACCATTGGTCATGTTATTTTATTATTCTCAGAGCGGTGCAAGGCAGCCCAGTGTCTTTTAAATCCCTCATTGAGGTCGTCATATACCAATCTCAAAATCTCATTCTTGGTACCGCTCAGTCGATCTAGAAAGGAGGCCGATCTAGAACGCAGTATCGCGAAAAAATCCGGAACCCTCGCATCCGCAAACATGCTCTTAGCGCTGCAAAAGCGTGGGAGTCCGAGCAGTATGCGAAAAGCGTCGTTATACTGCACGCGCATCGCGCTGAGCGAGCGCTTAGTGTACTTTGTCCACAACTGACAGGTGTATAAGCATTGGCAGAATGCTCTGAACAAAGTCACTTTAACAGCACTCGAACAGCGCGAAAACCTGCGTGCAAGCATATTGCATCGCACCGCAAGGGCCCTGCGCTCCCGTCCTATGTCATCATCGTCCGTCCGTCTGTCATTAATAATATGTCCCAGATATTTGAAGCTGCCCACAACCCGTACTTCCAAACCATTTAAGTATACAGGTAAGATCCTATCCGGACCTCTTCCAGCCTTGAATACCATCATCTCTGTTTTTGTAACATTATATTTTAAACCATGTAAGCTACTATATTTTTCACAAATTGCCAACAGTTTTGTAAGTCCACTTATTGAGGGGCTGAGAAGCACCATATCGTCCGCGTAACTCAGATTGTTAACACACACGTTACCAATATGACAACCGGTCCGGGAACTTCTCAGTTCCTCAATAAGATCGTTCATGTAAAGACTAAAGAGGTCCGGAGAAGTCAACCCTCCTTGGCGCACACCGCAGTCTAATCTAAAATCATTAGACATCGAGTCGCCCCATCTTACATTGTTAGTTTGGTTTCCGTACCAATACCTCAACAGATTCACCACATCTTTGTTCGTATCAGCCTTTTCCAGTTTGCTCCAAAGTAGTTTATAATTAACTAAATCAAACGCGCGACTCAGATCGAGATAACAAGCGTATACTGAGGTGTCTCTATTAACATAATAGTCCACAGTATACTTAAGACTTAGAATTGCAGAATCCGTTGAAAGACCACTACGGAAACCAAACTGAGCATCATCTATTTTCAAGCTCTCTGCCAGCACGGGTTGTAGGAGCCTCTCAAGTATCTTACCCACTGTGGTACCAAGCGAGACCGGGCGATAATTGTTGATACTTGATAGATCACCTGTGCGGTTTTTAACGACTGGAACCACCACAGTCTTCATCATTTCATCAGGTAAGATACCATACTTGAGGCATAGGCTGAACAGCACTGCCAACACACGAAATACCTCATCGCTCGCGTAGAAGACGTGCTCGACACTAAGGCCATCGTGTCCTGGGGCCTTACCTTTCGTCATGCCACATACCACTTTAAACACATCTTGTGCTGTAAACTGAAGGCCAGTCGGCGACTCGGGTGAACTCAGACCAGTGTCGGGCACGCCCACTCCGTCCGGCGATGTCACTTTAAAATGTCTAGCAAACATATCTGCTATGTCTTTTGGGTGATGGATTTTATTGACGGCCACTGGTAGTGCCTCCATAGTGGATTGGGGTTTTGTTGCTTTCCAGAACTTTGAAAAATTGTTCTGTGCTCTATGTAGTGACAGTATGTCCATCCGTATTTGATCCTCATTCCGTTGGCACCAAGTGAGTTTGTTTTTAAAGCGTTTCCTACTTTCTTTCATATTTTCGTATATAACTCACTAAATCTTTATATAGTATTCAAAACAAAGTCATCCGTTCCTGTCTGTCCTCATCGTATTCTCGGCCGCTAACTCCATCTAAACCACGCAACGGATTTTGATAACGTTTTAACTTCCATTTAGAGATCTTGTTACGAAAGGTTTTATGTGCATTGCCTCTTAATTTTACGCGTAGAAAGTCGGCGCGGGTCGATAGTAAAATATAATTAAGTATGGTCATCATCAAATATTACGGAGTTGGCAAGGTAAAATCAAAAATAAGTGAAAGCGACTCTAATATGGTAGGACCTTGTGCAACGTTCGTCCGGATCGCTACCACCATCTTGCTCGCTAATCCTGCCGCTAAGCAGCAGTGCTTGCACCGCTGTGTTCCGGCATGGAGAGCAAGACAGCCGGTGTAATTACTGGCACAAGAGGTCTTCTATCTTAGCCCTCTGGGTTGGCAACGCATCTGCAACCTCTTTGGTGTAGCGGTGTCTATACAGGCGGTGGTGATCACTTACCACCAGGTGACCCAGTTACTTGTTTGCCGTCCTATGTTGTATAAAAAAAACTAAGCCTATCCCGGTTAAGGAGGCTTTACAAGTTAACGAGTACCTAATCAGGCAACTACGGAACCCTACACTGCACGAGTCCGACTCGCTCTTGGACAGTTTTTATTTTTTAATGATCAGCAGCTATATTCTAACCCGCTTACAAAAGTTTAAAAGCCTTCTCCAATATGTTCGGTTCCCTTCTTGGGAAGGCAAGCGTCACGATAACATGTTTTTACAGCTAAAGTATATTTAGTGAGCGTTTATGACTAAAGGATATTTCCTAAACTGGTAAATAATATTCATTAATTCATCCTTGCGTCATTTTTAAATCGTTTAAATTAAATTGTTTCAGATGGTTAGTTTCCGAAGTTTGCTGTTGCCGTTCACTCTGGCAGTGCTGTGCGCGCTGCTCTTGCTGGCGCCGGCGGCCGCGCAAGCCTTGGCCCCGCCCGGCAAGTGCCCTAAAGACCACGTACTGATAAAAGGACTGTGTGTCCCTAAACACAACAAAGGCTAGTTTTAGTAACATCAGCTTTGACGTAAATGAAAAGTGTGATAGTCAGATAATTTATATTTTTTATAAGTATCTATTGAAAACGAAGATTCTATTGCTTTTAGAAGATATTTAATTGAACAAATTGATGGAAAATAAAATAATTAATTTATAATAAAAAAAATGTTACCTTAAATCTGAAAATCATTACTAAGTAATGGTGGCCGCTCTTAACCATAAAAGGAAATCATCTTACCGTCAGCATGTTGCGCGAGGATCGCCAGGACAAGTAGCAGCCGCTCGCCCTCCATGGCACACGATTCACTATCCTTTAGCCGACAGCCGATCACGAGACGCGACTCTTATCACTTGTCACACGGGTCTTCCTAGACCGCATAGTCTCGTGCATGAGTGCCCGAGCCGAGCAAGCAGGGTGACTCAACCCGACTGGTAAACCCGTCCAGGCGGCCTGGAGTCCACCACTTGTGCAATTCGTTACAGCATATTGTACACGCACCGCAGCTGAGCAAACGTAACCGTCGCACGCGATTGGATGAACAGTGCTAAGAATGATCAAGCAGAAAATGTATTCAACTCTATAAATTACTTTAATGACACTTTTAATTACAGCTACAGTAGCTTGTTGTTGGGTCGATTTAAGATAGCTCCGATATAGACGAGATCTATGGGAAGTTTCGCCGTCTAACACGGCCCGAATTAATTATATTTATAAGGTCGGAGACGGAAGATAGACGAGATAATTTATTCCAGTTAGAACAATCGATGTTTAACGGTCAAAGGGTCGTGAGGTACCAGCGGCGCGAGTGGCCGCGACGGAGGGTCTAGCTCAGATCTCCGCGACGAGTCGGCTGCGAGCGCTCGCTGAAACTACGAGGCTCGACATGAAGTGCAGCGCCGAGCCCTGGCCCCTCCACCGCACCGCGACCTTGCAGTTTATTATGCCTTTACATACTACAATTTACAATAGGATGACGCGTACACGACAAATGATAGAGAAACCGAACGACGACACGGCACTCGGAAGGTAGCGCCCAAACGTTTTGCAACACCGGCATGCGGGCTCGGCAGACACTCAAATTATACCTAAATGCACTCCGCTGTTATTTTGCGGGTATTTCGAAATAATCCACCATTTCAGCGACGTAACTCGTAATTTGCATAAATTGATGACGAAGGAACGGAAAATAGACATCCGTCTCTATCGTTAGTAAAAACCTAAGTACCTACTGTAAATGGCAGGTAGACTACAAATAAAAGTATATACATATGTATGTTTAATAGTCCGGCACTTCAAGGTCTATTTAGGCAGAGCTTAAATAGTCCGTAAATGACCAGAACTTTGTCAGCAAACCTTTATGGCCCACGAATATATACCGCGGTGTAAATTTGTTTTACATGACAATACCATTTCCAAGATACGTATAGGTATTTAAAAACACCAAGAACGATCGAAGACATGCCTACTTGCGTCAAGATAAACAGGAAGCCAAACGTTCAACTATAATGAAGTAGGTAGCGATGGACAATAACGTAATGTGCTGATAAAACAAGAAACGATTTCGCTAATAGCCACCGGCGAGTGCTGTTCAACAAGCGTGTAAATGATTTATGGAGCTCGAAATGACTAATTGTTCATGGTTAGGCTTCGAAGTGCTCGCGCCTATTCACCCGCCCGTCCTCAGCGCTTGACCTATAAAAGCAATCTGTTATGTTAATTCGGTAACGCTCGTTGCATTGTTATGTAAATGGCTGTCGAGGCATGCCGTCGGCCGGCTCGCGTGAATGTGCCAAATTACGTACAATTGCAGCTAGTGGGCTTGACATTACAGTTCATTACACGGTGCTTAAATTGATCGTTTTGGAATTAGGATGTTTACTTACTTGATAACAAATGATTCTGGTTTGGTCCACTGGGATCAACTGAGTTGCTCTCAACCTACTTAATGCGTCGTTATATTGCATACTGCTTTCCAGGACGTCCAAAGTATTAACCTAGAGCAAAGGGATTAATATATCTGAAAATATTTTAATTATTAAAATTTCACAAATTATAATTTGCTCGTGCTTAATTGATTGGAGTGACAGTAAACTTTATTTGCCGTACTTGGAGTAAAATCATCGAACATTTACCTATCTAAGTATGTCCTATGTGCTATTTTCTTCAAATCCTTGGTAAAGATTTCAAGGAAAATGAACAAGTAAATCCACGGTGTCGCCTAATTGACTCAGTGCCGCAATCAGCTCTTTACATAGCCTTATATGTCTGTAATACAAATAGCACTTTTATCTGTACTAATTAAACCCGGCAAAAAATAAAGATGTTGTATGTAAAAATAAAGAATTATGTAGGTCATAATAGCTCTCAATCGAGTGGACCGATTTGAACGTGGTGTTTTTTATTCAATTTTTATTTAATTAATAGATTCAGGCGTTACTTTGCGGAGGTCCATATCAACAAACTGGAACAAATTACCTTGCTACTCCGCGAAACCAGTGCCGGGCTCGTGCAAAATAGCTGCGTCTGTGCGACACATGTATGTAGCTATTTTGCACGAGCCCGGCACTGGTTTCGCGGAGTAGCTAGGTAATTTGTTCCAGTTTGTCAATTTTTATTTGCTAAGCAAACAGAAGCAGGTTCTTTCGGTGGTAGGACCTTGTGTTAGGTCCGTCCGGATCGCTACCACTATCATTCTCGCTGATCCAGTCGCTAAGCAGCACTGCTTGCTCTGTTTCGGCGCGAAGAGCAAGACAGTCAATGAAATTACTGACGCAAAAGGTATTCCATTTTTGCCCTCTAGGTTGGCAACGGAAATGGAATCTAATTGGTGTTGCGAGTGTTTATGGTCGGTGATGATCATTTACCATGAGGTGACGCACTCACTCATTTTCCTTCCGTTTTAAAAAATATAAGTTTTATAAATATTTAAGTTTTTCTTATATTCATTCAAAGTTTTCTTTGGTTAGATTATTTAACCTATTTAGTTAAGGTACTTTTATAAAAACTATTCAAAGGAGCTACTAGTAGGCATGAAAAGGAAAACAAAACAGATATTGATAGTTACGTTCGAAACAACATTGACCATTACCTTTCTCGTCCAACGACGATCTGTCTCGAGGCAATCCGTAGCATATTAGCAGCATCGTGTCAATACAGAACTCAAACATTACAACCTACGAGTACGTGTTTGTTATAAATATTGGAGGTGCATGCGGCGACGTTTTGCCACAACTAGCAGCTATTTGAACTCTACGTCTGTAACAATAAGACATAACTATGACAACAGAAAAGGCGAAAATTGTAACAAGGAAGCGATTTTGATAAATATCAACTTACCGAATATTTAGTTCGTGGTTGTAGGTGGTTTAACGTGTCAACAGAAATAGATATCAATTGGCTTTCAAGCATTTATTAAAAAATCACACTTCTGAATAAATAGCATCTATAATATAATTTGTGCTCAAAACCATTACTTACATGGAAACATTACTTTTTGACTTAATTATTTCAAAATAACAGTAATTTTGCAGCGTTTCTTGATATCACGACTTACGCTGTATATATAAGAAACTAAGGGATACAAAATGATTGTCAAATAATGCATTGCAATGTATAAACAACGTCCCAAATCAGTTTAAAATATACCTCGTTCATTGGCTTATTACGAGTATAAAAAGTTTAAGTTTAAACATTTATTATTAGGCCTCTTTATATTAGTGGTCTAAAGATTACAGTATGTAGGTATTAATTTCAAGTAAATAAAATTATACAACTTTTAACAAAATATTACAATGCTAACAATAAAAGGCTAGCCTGAGGCAAAGCATAACATGAGTATAAGTAAAATGTGACTTCTCGGTGGATAATCAGGTAAATACTGAATTTAAAGCAATCATTAAACATTATGTAATTTATTACAAAAACTCTCTTTAACTGTGGCCCTAACATGACTGGCGAAGTTATTTTATCTCTATCTGCGTCCTTTTCTCATGATACTAGTTAGACAGAGACACAGGGAGGGGTTAAACTAAACCTAGGCTGTCATGTTAGGGCCGATGGAATTACAGATTTCATTTACGGAGTGCGCGCGAGTTGATTGCAGTTTTAGCAACTTCGCGCATATTAAAACTCTGCGATCAACTCACGCTAGCTCTAAGTAAATAGATATATAATAAGTTACACAATAATAAAAAATCTGTAAATGGACTAAAATTGTAGTGACTCATTTAAGACTAGATAATATACCTGGGAAAAAGTCATTAAAGTATTTAGAAGTTTATACCTTTACACTAAGGAGGGTATTACACCCCTTTATTCAAAAATACTCAGTAAATCTAAATTAGTTAACACATGTGATCTGTCATAGTGGCCTCGGCTTTCGAAAGAAAGGAACAAAACATATTTTCGACAAAAGAGTTTGGCAGACCATTAGCAGTTACCATTTAACACCCAAGTTGCAAACAAGCGCTTTGAAACTTGAATAGTACCTAGCTGTACAGCGGCGATCACCTATACGTATACAGCTACTATAAATCTCATGTAGCGTTTATAGTGCTACTTGGGCAGTGAGTTTTAACCATGATCCTATCGGTCTGATCTGTCATAGAGGTGACGAGGGACAGATGGCAGTCGCTTCGATAGAATAACAACCAAATCTGGAATCATAGTCAAAAGCGTACCCCGAATGAAGAAACGGGAAATAAGCGCTAGGAGAAACCATTACACTGGAAGGTATGGATCAAATAGACGAAATCGCAAAATGACCACATCTGAGGAAATCCGAGTCGCAAAAAGACCACATCGTCTTTAGTCAAAGTCCCTAGATGTCCAAGTGTCAGGACGACCGCTAATAAGTGCGACGATGAACGAAGCGACGACTGTCAGATATCTCGCAACCACCGCAAAGCGCGAAGCCGAGCGAGCAAAGCGAGTGTGCCGCGGCAGCAGCCGACGAGCGCTATGTAGTCAGCCAATTTGATTCATAGGCCACTGTAGAACCTCTTTACAATAAACGTCATAATGACTCCTGAATAAATGTCATAACAACCCGGCGATGACACATTGCAACTTTCTACGAGAACAGGTGGCCTATGAATGAAATTGGTTGACTGTACGTAGCATATTGTAAGTTTTATACTATAAGTAGTACCGTTTTAAAATTTGTTTTTCAGCGATGAAATAGATTCGCGATGTATCGTTACGGGATGTAACTTATACATTTTGCGATAACTATTACTGCGGCCCTAACATGACAGGCCAGGTTTAGTTTAACCCCTCCCTGCGTCTCTGTCTAACTAGTGTCATAAGAAAGGGACGCAGATAGAGATAAACTAAACTTGGCCAGTCATGTTAGGGCAACAGGTCTTCTTAATGTAAACACGTTATGGAGGCAGTTTGTCCAACCACGAATTTCTCCCATTACTTGTATCCGTCAGGGCAAAAAATCCCCTCTGGTGTTGCTAAACCGAAGCCAGTGCCTTCTATGCTTTTTTATTATATTGAAAACTGTAAACATATTTGGCTGCTTCATTCACGTTTGAGCGAGTCAAATAATTTGACAATACATTCTGTAGAAAAATAGCATTTGCTCTGTAACATTTGGCATAGCGTCACCTACAACTGGCGTCTGTAATACTTTTATAGTTTAATGGAATATTTATAACTTGAACTCGTACCTCCTGGCTAACCTACGTCTTAAAGCGTGGTTCTCACTAATATCAACATGATTGAAGTAACAAAATCAAATCTATATTTAAAAAAGTCCATTAAGAGTCAATACTGGTTTCTAAGCATACTTGTAATCAACTAGATTATACCATCACATCTGTATAAACAGAATAATATAATTATAATAATGCATTTGAATAAATAATCCGTAATATCTATCATTTTCTATATCATCATCATCACTTTATTTTTTTATTTCTAAATAGTTAATACAACGTCACAACCAAATTTTCAAATTTGATACTTTTTAACAATACTCAAGCAAATCGATTAACAACAAAATTTCAAAACAACATAACGATTTTTAACTTAGTGCTAAACAAATAGCATAAGCAACTAAGTAAACGGTGAAAAATATCTTAATGGCGGATAAACAGGTACTCAAAACAACAAAATATTTGGCGTTCAAAATCTATGTACAAGAAAACTCTTACGGTAAGACTTAGCTTTGGATTACTATCTGGCTGCACAACAAACTACTTTATCCATTGCGTGCAGTACGGCTACAGAATAGCCCACTTATTCACAAACTTTTAATAAACCTACATCATAGTTCGTGGTTATCTGTTATTTATTGTAACGTTAGCCTTCTTTTAGTTAAAAGAGGTTGGTAGACGTTTATGAATAAGGGGGTAAGTATGCATAAAAAATCAAAATCTTCGCGATACTTCGGCCTTTTCCCGCGACAATTCAGAGTGTTCGGAAGACGTTAAATGCTGCCCTGTCCTCTACCGACAACGCCTTATTGCCTCATAATGCTGCCCCGTGTTTTAAAATTACGTTTAATCCTAAAATCTTTCCGATAAGGTTTAACAAGTGCAATATGTTAGAACACTTACATTTCGAGATTCGGTTTTTGTCGAAGTATGCCGAAGATTCGTAAGCACTATGTTATTTTGTTTTACATTGCGTGTTTGGTGATATTTTACTTCAGCGCTGGCGAGATGAAATGTTCAGTGCACGCAATGGATAGAGTGAAATGGAATTAGCTGGTGCTAATTTTTAGGGATCCTGTCCCTGAGGTAGGACAATATGGAGGCGGTGCCTTTGGCCAGGATCGCGTGTCGCGGCTGCCGGAACACGTTGCCCATCAACTCCAAGGATCTGAAAATATTAAACTATTAGTTTTACGTCTGATTAACTATCAAGGTGTATACAGCTGTGCCAGGGAGTAGACGAAATAAAGCTGAGCTATTTGGAACTTCGATAAATTATGAGTTTAACCCACATTTAACCTCTATGTATGATGCATGATCTGCGATTTTTAATAGGTAGGTTAAATATTTACTGCGTTTTTGTGAATTGTTTGTTTTTCAATAAAAAAATTAAACATTCAAGATATTTTCTACAGCATATGTTAAAAAAACTACTCACTTTCAGCAGTCTTGAAAACTTCGTTTGATAGGTCCAAAGAATAATGTTGTAAATTGGCCTCAAGTGCTAAAACTCTGCTCTTTTTCACATTAAAGAGTTACATGCAAGTGATAGAATTTATCTAACAAGTTAACTCAGACAGTCTTGGTGCACTCCATATCGTTTATCAGTTTATCATGGGAGTTGCTTGTCATTAAATTTGCCACTACTTAACAACAACAACAAATACTCTTTATTGATTCACACAAGTAAACGAAATAAAAGAACACACACAGGGACATTTTACATGGGATTCAACAGGCGGTCCCTTGATTGTTAAATAGAATCTAATAGAGATAAGTGTGGAAGGCAGAAAAGAAATGCAAGTGCAACCGACCTTAAATCTGTGAAGTTGCCAAGCTTCGGCAACACGGTGATAATGCTATTAGTCAAAAAGTGCAAGACTAGACCGCGTAGCGGCATTCACATATCCGCGAATACCGTGATCAGTTTTATAGACTCGAGTGCAAGAAGATAGCAAAGATAGTAGCAAAATGCGCGTAAAAAAGGAGTTGTGCGAGTGACAATAAGGTTGAATTTCGGTGACAATAAGTTTTACCGCGTACCGTAAAGGGTCGTACCTCAGAAGCGACTTACCTCAAATGTGTGAAGTTGCCGAGCTCCGGCGGCACGCTGACAATGCTGTTATTGGTGAGGTCGAGCACGGCGAGACGGGCCAGCCGCGCCAGGGCATCCGACGACACGTTGATCTCGCTGATACGGTTCTCCGCGGCGAGCAGAATCTCGAGACTCTCTAATGAATACACGCAGCGAGGGATGTGCGTGAACCTAGAATAATTTGCTAGTGTAAAAAAAATTGGTCACGTAAGATAAACCTAGAGCTAAATAGTATTGTTGGGTCATCGTAAACTTAAACGGTATCTGTGAGAGTTAAGTAGGTAAATAAGACTTACTTGTTATTAGAAATAACAAGCTCTCTCATATTTTTCAAGCTGCCAAGCTCGGCGGGCAGGTCGCTCAGGCAGTTCTTGCCCAAGTCTAGATACTGCAAGTGAATGCATTGGCTGATCTCCTTTGGCAGGCTTGTTATACTGTTTGATGACAGAACAAGCTGCGCTAGTGTGTCCCGCACGTGATGTATCCTGAGAAATATAAAAAGAAAAGTTTTTTGCTGGTGTATTTGAGTTCGACCTCGGTTACAGCTGGCAAGTGCTGATCAAATGTAAAGTGGGCCACGAATAATTTCTAGATAAATATTAGTCTTAGCCTGAACTTACATAAACTTAAACGTATTTTTTTGCAGGTATGTATGTCCTATCGTTAATTTTGTAGATTGCAAAATTATACTTGGCGATCTGTCTGATCTACATATGTATAGACATATCAATGTTATTCTATACTATCAGACTCACCCCGCTGGCACTTCGGTTAGCTTATTCTTGGATAAGTCGACGATGTGCACCTCGGCCTCGGCCGCCGTCGCGAACACGTGCTCCGGGACCGCGGCGAGCTCCCGCGCGGGGACCATCAGGGCTTGGCTCTTTTTTAGCGTGTACCTACAAACAGTGCGCGCATTTCAATATATCGAGGGCAAATCAGATAGACACTGTAACTGCTATATTACGTAGCGTAGTCTGGATAATAGTAAGGACGGTACACATTATGGTGCTGTGAACGTTTTACAGATGAAATATCGGTAGTGATTGCTAATGCCGTAATGATACTGCAAAGTGAGATAGATATGAGTGAAATGAGAGAAAGATATGAGTGATATGACAGACGCCGTCTTAAAAAAAAAACAAATGTAATGCAATGAGTTATGGTTGATTGATATTTCGCTTTTGATTTCCTTTTAACAATTGCAATAAGTTAACGTCCGTTTACGTAAAGCAGTTCGCCGAAACATCCGTTTAAAACCAGGGGGCCTAGCACGCTAGCTTTTATCGATGACATAAAGAATTTATCCCGTTCTAACCAGTAAGCGTGTGCGAAAAGGACGAATGCTTTATGTCAGCGATAAACGCTAGTGTGCTAGAGGGGCTGAAGTTTTTAGGAGCTCCAATCAGTAACGCCCATTCCATAACCCCACTACGCCCACATCATTCGCCAAAACGGAGTTATGTTGACTCACTTGTCAGGCCACGCAGACTCCGTGTACCGAGTCTCGGCGACCACCTCCTCGGTGATGCGGTCGCGCAGGAACTTCATCATGCGGTCGGTGCCGCCGCGGATTACGTCCTGCCGCACGAACGACAGTTTGTTGCCGTCCATACTGATGCTCTGCAGCTGCGTCAGCAAACCGAGGTTTCTGGGCAATCTAAAACGTAATCCTGGATAAATGAAGTTTGTAAGTAAAAAGGAAACTACGGACAGAGTTTAGTGTAAGTGGCTTAAACGTGGATCACATATAAAAAGCCTTGCAGATAAGACTATGACAACACCACCAAGTATTGAAACTCAACTTTATTGAATATAATAAATAATACACGCTCCACAAGATTACAAGTAAAATAAGTTGGTACAGCCAGCAGCAAAAGTGGCTGAACACTTGAAAAACTCAAAAAGCACTACACAAGCTTTTACTTTTTAACTATAGAGTCGTCTATAATTTTTTTTTTTGCCTACTTCGTCTGTCTAGATATATTTGTATCTGCTCCTGACTGTACAATGGCAAACTTATTTTTGTGAATAATATTTTAACTGGAAAATAAAGTTATGAGATTAGTGCAAAATGTTTAGAAACCTTTTCAATGGGAGTTGGTCTAAGAATATATTCTTTAAAAAGGAATATATAACATTATGTTGAACTAGTGGGAATTCTATTACAAAAACCATGGACCTCCCAAAGGAAACGACTTTTACTCACTTATTCAGACTGTTATTGCTCAGATCAAGCCTTTTTAACTTTTGGAGCAGGGACACATTCTCGGGGAGTACCTCCAGCTTGTTATCTCGGATATTTAACACATTTAGGTGTTGCATTTGATCACAGAACTCTTCAGTAATTTCCTACAAACAAAAAAGGGCTGATAAATAGAATAATGCAAGAAGGTACATACCTTATATAAAGGGGTATTTATTTTCATAGAAATTTTCATGGTGGATCACATGATTAGTTAAAGATTATACCTTAATATAATTATTAGCCAAATAAATTTCTTTTAAAGCTGTACATCCATAGAAGTCTGGCAACTCCACAATATCATTGTGGTTGGCATCCAACATTTCCATCTTTCTGAGTTCACCAAGCGCTGGTAGGGTGCGTAAATTATTATTGCTTATATTAAATTTCTTGAGATCTGTAACCATAGGAGGAAAAAATCGATTATTAAAATATGCAAGGTATCATTCTAAATATAAAAAGAATAATTTTTAAAGTTTTTTTTTCAAATCAAACACAAACTATGCTGACCACTAAAGTCTGGTCATCTTCATTTGTAAGCTGTAAGCCAAATTCTATCCTAAAATTATTTTTTTCATCATAGATGTGCTTCCATGTAACTACATATAGCTTTATGTCTACTTCCAACACATAAAGTAGCTTTTGACCTTACACACCTTTGTATGTCCTGAATGCATATAGTTAACAATGCACCAGCAACCACAGGATCAGACTGATTGGTAGAGACCCTTGGGACAGGCTACTGTCCAGCAATAAGTGTTTTTGCGCTTAATTATAATGATAAATTCCTTATACTTTACCTCTGAGATTCACTATGTCAGGAGGTAATTCTTGCAACTGGTTATGTGATAGATTTAGCTCAACCAAACGGACCAGATAACCCATACCAGGGGGCAGCTCTGTGAGTTTGTTGTGTGACAAATCCTGAAAAAAAACAATTACTATAATTATAGTTTTACACACAATGAAACAAATGAGTTTAAAATAGAATTGTAACATACCAAAAATGTTAACATAACCAAATCACCAAAGTCAGGTTGTATTTTCTCGAGCTGGTTGTGGGAAATACTGAGCCATCTCAACTCAGTCAGACAGTAGAATTTGATCGGCAGGACAGATAGCTTGTTCCTATCCAAACTTAGATTGGAGAGGTTTTTCAGGTCACCAATTTCAGCAGGTAGAGTTGTCAATGCATTGTCATGAAGCTGAAAATTTTGAAGTTTGTACAAATAACCTTGTAATCAGCGTAGTGATAATTCTGGTCTGATACCACAAAAGGCTATCAAGTGTTACACATGTACTCATATCAGAAATTGGTAAAAAACAATAAATTTGTCTAACATTTTCTGGTCAAACTATAGCAATACTGCATATATGAGTCCTGGCCTAATTTGGACTATTCAAAGAAAACTTGAAATGTTTGTACCCAAGTTGTAAAATTTTGACCACAAGAAAGGCGATTTTTGTTATTAATGTGATTTCGTCCCAAATATGCTGTATAATAGAATTTTTGAGATTCTCAAGTGAAAGTTTAATCACAAAAATGTTTGACATTCTAATAAGAACCTTCAATGTGACAAGAGCCTGCAAGAATTTGATGTCAGGTGGAATAGTTGCAATGGCATTTGAGCTCAGGTCGAGGGACTTGAGAGGCTCGGAGTTCCACCAGTTGTTTTGGCCAGCCCGTGAAAAATCCACTTCTTTTGTCTCCTCTAATACTAGCTCGTCAATTTTCCACACATTTTCGGGTACTGAAATAAAAATAGCATTTTGAGTGTATTTAAAAAATATTTTTAAGACATTTATCAACCTAAGTCTAACTACCAGAAATCTCAGTCAAGGCGTGCTGTTTTTATAGCATAAAGTTATATCCTAGAGAATTTTAACTTAAAGGGGAGCAAAACTATTGACTCTGTTCACTTAATTATTTATATATTTACCATATAACTATAATTCTAATTAAACTTAATTTATAATAACAATGTATTGAAAAAAGTAAAGATGTTTATATTCAGTAAAATCTACAGAATTAAAAATTATAATAAAGGATCGTCAGTTTTTCTAAAACTTTAAAGTAGCATCCTAGTAGATTTAATATCTTTAGTTTAAGTTACAAATAATAAATAAAAATAAAATAGAAATTAAATTACAAATAGTAAACCAATATTTTATAATGACAGGATAGGGTCCAATCGAATTTCAAAACAGTGCACCTTTTGCGATCTCAATTAATTACAACTTCTAGTGATGTAATGTAGCAAGTTGCATATTAAATAAGCCATAATTTTACATATTTTGTAACAACTTTATTTGAAAAGAAACTATTTCGCGCTATCACATGAATATCACACCTTTGTTAACATTCCAATGCGCAATAAGGAAGTAATTAACAGGTAGGTAAGTACCTCAATGTCGAGGAAGCAAGCTTACCTGATCCCAGACCGCGATTGCAGAGACTCAGTTGTCCGGAACGTTTAGCTGACTTAATCAGGCCGTTAGATAACACACTCTCATCTGCCTTTTTATCTTGAAGATGGAAAACTGATTTGTTACATACTTTTATTCTAGATTTCGTATGGGCTCTACTAGACATGTTTACAAAAGCGACAGTTTTAACATGAACTGAACGTGATGACTGGAGGAAACAAAACTACACTCTTGAAAAAACTCCAGCTTATATTGCAACGATGAAATAGTAACTTATTTTACTTAATTTTAATTAACTAAACTATTAATACGTTCGAATCGACGAACCTCAAAGAAGATGGGCGACTAAATTAAATGTCAAAACAAAGATGATAATAGTAGGATAAAGTAGGAGGTTTTTCATTTATTCTTTAACCAAAAGCAAGTTTTAAAAATATCTGTAGTAATATGCTCAAATTATTTTAAGTAATTTTCAACAATAAGCTTTTTAGTTATTATTTTTTGGTTATGATTGCGTTCTGGCTCAAACTTCAAGGATGAAGGCTAAGAAAATCAACTCCTAATATGTCGGTGCAATACGGGAATGTATGTATGGTGATGATTGAGTTTTGTAAAACTCCCCTTATATGTCAATTTTGAATGTTGCCAGTGTATTATTAATAATCGAAAAGAATAGCATGTAGCAATCGATTCTATTTTTAAATAAATAATTCAAAAGATAGGATAAGAGTATTCTCATTGAAAAAGAGATAAGGTAGCATTACTATTTCCATATTTTATCTATACCATGCCTGCCTATTGCTTATCTCAGTCTCTCATTGTAGGCTCTCTTGGCGGCAGTTCGCTGCAAATCTAGTCAATTCTTAACTCTACCTGACTACTGTCACCGAATAAATAATAGTCTAATGTACTGCTGCTGTGCTGACTAGATAAGAATAAGAATCACGACTAGAATGTTTGAAATGATGATGACTGATTGGTCCAGAGTAAGAAAGAACAACTGGGTACTAGTAGAGTTAGTTACGGGTTTGGCTTCGTAATTTGCTAAGTGCATTAGCGTCGAGCTCGACGTCGAGGTATCGCTTTGTCTTGTTCACTCGAGTTAGCGCTAGAGTAAGACACAGCGGTGCCCCCGGCTATAAGCTACCCGCTGTTGAGTTTAAAGAATCACCTCCCCTTACCGCGCATGCGTTAAGTGCGCCAAATTGAACGATTGCAAGTTTGGAAATGAAATGAACGTGTGTGCTGATATTTATTACCTAAGTATTTTTCACATAAATATGAAAGCTATTGTATGTGATTAAAATGCTATTAAAATGTATATATACCTCCAATGACTTCTATGGCTCGTGGTGACTGATTAATATCATTCGGCATCATCGACCGTGATTGAAATTTTAGGTCATCGAAATAAATATCACTGGTACTTTATTCCTAAGCTTAATTATCACAGGAATTTATAATACTCGTACCTATCCTACACATTTATCTAGTTAACTGTGTATGGATATAAACTTATGTCATAACAAGCGTAACAAGAGCAAGAAATAATCCTAAACAATAAGATGTGATTAATGCAATAACTTTCATGTTTTGATCTGACATTGACAGTGTTTCTTTTTTACTTCATCTGAGGTTTTTACCCAACCATTTTCATTATGACTCATATCATAAAGATAACGTTAAAACTTTTTTCAAAACTCACTACTGATGATGCCGTGATCTTCAGTGTATTCAAGCCACATTCTAGTAACGGATCATTTCACCCATGTTTCACCTATCTGCCGTTAAATATTGTCAGATTTCCCATAGAAAATATGTCATAATTTACCTAAAGGCGGGCAACGGATCAGCGATTCTCATGGGATCAGGTAAGCCCGCGTTGCCGTCGGTTTACCTTTTGATTCCATAAAAAAAGTAGGGAAAATTAGAACTTAACACTACACGATGGATTATTGTTCATTCTAAGAAGATGTTTACAAACATATTATGGAACTAGCCGGACTGACAATTTTATATTGCAAACCGGAGCCACGCGGAGCAACCACGAAGCTACAAAGTCATAATCACAAACTAACTTTGAATCCTGTGATAGAAGCATACCCTTTAGCATAGATTGTGGCGTTGCAGTCATATTATAATTTTAATTGAGAGTATCATGGCGCTATAATAGAAAGATTGAATTTAATTGTAATGTAAGAAAATCCCAGTAAAAAAAAAACTGTGCACATATTCATTTAATCAAAGTACAAGCGAGAATCACAATGAAATTAAATAAAATAGGGCTTATCATAAGCTGTGCCGCATTACTATCGCCCCGCCGGTCCCTGACATCGAAGTCTGCGGCGCTTCGCGACACGGTGGTCAGGGTCCGCAGCTCCAAGGTGTCGTGCGTCTTGTCCCGGACCCGCACGGCGCTCTCCTCGTTGCTCCGCCAGTACAGCGTCGCAAGAGTCGCCAGGCACTGCAACGGACGCTCAAACTTCAATAACATATCACAGGATTTGGCCATGACAATGTGAACTAGTTGAATTTATTCTTATGGCTTAGGAAAGGGAAGTCCACCCACTATATTGTAGGTATTAGGTATATTCCTTATAGGTAGACTTCCAAAGGTCGCGATAATTACGATGCTTTAGACAAGTTGTCTCTATATAAGTAGGTACAGTAGGGGAAATATATTCACGTACCACCTTAGAACCCTATCGCAATGACGCGACGCGTTAAACGCCTGGCTATGTCATACAAATGTCATGCGTTTGTCTCTTCGACTAGGTTCTACGGTGGTACGTGTTTCAATTTCCTCGACTGTACATAACATTCGCCTTAAAATTGCAATCTAAAATATTTAACTACGTTTGCCCATGAGCGTAGCAAACTTTCTTATCATTCCATTACGCTCGATAGTTTGCCTGCGGGCTTTATGTAATGATGGAATAAAGTTATGGTTGCCGGAGTAGTGTATCTTAACTCCTAACTTACTTACTAAACTTATCCCATTAAATACTCCCGCTACGCGCTTACTCGTCGTTATTGATATTTAAATATTCTTAGTATACATGATACTTCCTAATCAACTTCAGAACTTCATACCTAGTAATAAAGCGCAATATTCAGTTGTCCCGATCAAGAATTACTTATTTAAGTAAAACCCTCAGCATTATTATCATTTCAGCTGAAAGACGTCCATTTCTGGACATAAAAGCCTAGTCTTCCCGAAGTTCGCTATCACGACACGACCGATGTCGCGCTGCTCGTATCCAGGGGTGCAATTTCTGAATCTCACCGGTGACTATATAAAGCTCACCAAAATGGCTGAATCTATGAAAAATGGCCATTTTGGTGAGCTTTAATCGGTGTGAGTCAAAAAATCACATTCCAGGGCACTCTCAACTATAACCAAATCATCGCACACTATTTCTCTATTTTAAATTAAGTCACTTCGAAAAAAAACCTTTTAGAATATGCCACGTCATGGTACCTAGTACCTACCTTAACTTTCAATCCATTATTTTTAAAATGCTCCTCCGTAACTCTGAAGTCGAGCGTGAGTGTGGCGACCTCCAAGCCGTGGTCGGCGCTGCTCGTGGCGGCGGCGACGGCGGCGGGCGGCGCCGGCTCGCCGTTGACGTACCACGCGAGCCGCGCGGCGGGCCGAGACGCGCCCGACGCGCACAGCGCGCGCACGCGCTCGCCCGCGCGGTACCGCGACCGGAACCCCGAGAGGATCGGCCCGCTCTCTGGCAGCACTGAAACGTAAACATAGGATTAGATGTACTTCATTTTTTTTTACATGAAAAAAATTACGGTCAAATATTTATACATGACGTTTCTCGGTTAATTAAGATATAACTGACAAATAACTTTTAAGAATTAAGGTTGTTAATTTCGTTTCAAATGCAGAAGTTTTTTGAAGAAAAATCTTCCAATTATATGTTCGTTCTACTTCAAAACGTGTAAAAGATTGACCGTTATTTTAAAAAATCTTTAAAAAGTCTTTAAAAAAAACGCAGTATATATGATCATGCCCTATATCTGTATCTTTTTATTTTGTTTTACATATCTTAGTAAAAAACAGAGTATCTATTCACTTCTGTCTAACCTAATAAGTATCTTCGGCCGCTTACTTACACATTCTAAACCACGCAAAAGACTATGAAGAAAACTGTTACACCAACTTTATACCTACATCTATGCGTTAAAAGTGAAACAATGGTTAAAACACACAACTTTGAAAGTGAACTTTGGCGAAGTTAAAATAGATTATCTTGTCTTGTTTTTCCTCCTGCCCGCGCCTGGGGATTATACCGGGTAAAATATTAAGATTCATCCGCAGCCCGATATCATCTGGGACACTCACTTATATAAACTTTTCTCTTGTCTGGCCTGAGAAAGATGTTATCAAAGTAATTTAATTCTTTACCGACTTGGAACAAAGTTCCGAGTAGAAGTTTCTATTCACGGAGAACTTCCTGGAATAGAAATAGCCCACCGTTTTTCTTAATACCTGTACCTATCTAGTATCTACCTAATTATAAACTAAAGTGCCTGTTTTATTTTTGTATTTCTGATCAACGAAGTATAGTTTTTGGATAATCTTCATAGTTCGACATCGGATAAAATACATCAATTGTAGTGCCTTAACCTTAGTAACCTGCACAGTTTGTATGCAATGCAATACGTGTTTTAATGCAATTAGGTTAAGGTTTTTAAACAAGACAAAAGTGTATTGTAAATTGTAAAAGCTAAAGACAGTTCAAAATACATGGAATCGCTCGAAAAAAATTCAACAAGCAAAAAACATGAAAAGGCCGAAAGCGTTCTGGCCCCAGCAACAACTCATTGACAACGGCCACAATGGCGTTGTCATGGGACTCGGTGAGGTACAGCGTACACATAGCAATGATAGTGCACCGACCCCCGCGTGGAGTCGCTGACCCTCTGAACAAGAACGCCTCAACCGCCAAGGTCCCAGCAACAACTCACCGACGACGGCCATATCGGCGTGGTCGGACACGGTGGGGAACAGCGGCCGCTCGCCGGACACCTCGCAGCGGTAGCGCCCGCCCGTCGCCGCCTGCGCTGGGCCCAGCGTCACGTTCGACCCGTCGGGGTCCGATCCCTGCACGCAAAGCGCCCATCGTTTTGAAATTACATTTTCAAAGTAACAACAGGCAACCAAAGGGCTAGAAAATCTTTGAAATAAATCGATAATAAAATATATTATATCTACCTACGTATCCTAAGAGTAGAAAGCGGTGTGTGCGTACTGCGACCATATAGGACTGATATGGTCATCCCTACCTATAATATATACCTATGTAGGGATGTCCATTAAAAATGACTTAACAAGACAAATATGTATAGTATACATATTACGTATATGTCGCTTTAGAGTTAAATTGGAAACTTTAACTTATTGTAATCTTACGGGAACGAAACGGGAGCTGTAGTGCCAACTTCTAAGTAGGAACGTGATTTGAATAAAGAAAAGTATAGCTTTAGCAGGTTCGTGTGGAGAAAAGCTACAGAGTATAATTGAAACAGACAGGACCCACAACTGAGAAGAAGCACCTTCTGTTTACTTACATATTAAATAGGGTATTTTCAACGTAGACACTACACCCAATTATTAGGTCAACCGAATATCCCAGGATGGCAGAAAGTGGACTAATAAATATTTGGCATAATTATGTTCTATATAGTATGTACTGTATCATTAAATTGTAAACAAACTTCGACATGAACGCCAGGCAGCGGGAAGGTCCGGATCGGCTCGGGGTCGCGCGGCACGTGCCGGAAGAACTCGCGGCCGTCTTTGTACCACTTCACGGAGTACAGCGCGTCGGCGCCGAGCTGCCAGTGGCAAGCGAGCCGAGCGCGCGCACCGCGTGCCACGTGCGCGGGCACGCGCAGCTCCAGTAGCCGCAGTGCACACGCACACTCTGTTCACAACGTAATCTGTTATTCCGTTCTGAGTAAATATAAGTAGATAAAATAAATACACGGTGCCTGTCTTTGGTAAACGAATCTTCCGCAACGTTAAATTTAGCTTTCCTTAATTGTGGCTTCCTATAGCTTCTACAGCTCTTACAGCCATTCAAAAACCGTCAACTTCATAAAGTGCCACCTTAACGAAGATATTGTTAAAGATTTTTCTTAAAACAGGCCAAAGCTGTGGGTTAAAAGTTTGATTCAGTGAAATTTAAGTCTGTCACAAATAGGTAAACGTGGAACGTTTCATCTAAACTGAAAGGGGGTTAGGATAAATCGGTTATGAATGTAAACAGCACCGGACTTTTAATAACTCTATCAATTACAAATGTTTCATTGCTTCGCATCTTACAAGTAAGGTATAGGTATATGTCGGTTAGTGGCATACATACTTTACGATTTGGCGCCAGGGTTTATAGGCCCGGCTACAAACAAACCGTATAAGGTTTGCAACCTAATAAAACGGCTCCCGAGATGAGCGCGAAGGGCGGCTTGCGCCACCCCTGAGGCAGCTTGTCGCCCCGTGCCATGGGCCCCTGCCCTAGCCCTAGGGCAAACGCGCCACTGATTTCGGCGTGAGACTCTTATCCGCTTCATCGGAAATGTTAACATCACAACCTTACGATTTAGTTTTCGCTAATATTTAAAGCAGGTACTTATACAGAGTAGATAACTATCTAATTTGTTTTTAGTGAAAATGATCAGGATCTATGCCCAGCTGAGGCACGTGTAGCTCAATTACAAATTTTTAATTTTTTACATTTTGATTGTATTGAAGAAGCACTACATTGAATCAGTAAACTCCCCCCACTTGTCCGTAAATCTAATGTTTAGAAATCGGTTCAAGGGTTATTTATGAAAACCATTAAGAAAAACCCCGGTAATTTCGGCTATCGGTAAAGTGAAACATTTCCCCTCAGGGACCTAATTTGATGCAAGCAATTTGAAACAACCCTGGTCGTTAGTCCGTTGAACCGTGAACACGATTGCGTAATGTAATAAACCATTCATGTAAATTTCAACTGAAAGATAAGAAAATAAGGAACAAAAGTCAAGCACTTAGCAAACAGGGGACAGGGCGGGCGGGGTGCAGCAAACAGTCGACACTTTAATTTATTAGCGACAACTAGGACAAAGAATAAATTAAAGTAACTTATAATTCATTTAAGGCACCAGGTAATTCTGGAATTGGGTTTATCTTTTAAGCGCTCTATAGGCAGACCATAATTATAATAATTTACTCAAGTCCCGTAATTTTATAAGCAAGTAGGTAAACAAAGATGCCAAAATGACGGACGGGGAGAGTGAGATTTATATACCTACTGTACGCTGTGATTATTACGTTCGGCCATGTTCGACTGCGGTCGTAAGTGACGTGAAGATTCTATTCGAAACCTGGCCCTCGCTTATAGCTTTTTGACTATAAGCTTGGCTCGCGGACCTCCGCGAGACTCAAAGTCATAAAGCCATATCCTCTGGACAGGTGTCCAGAGGATATGACTTTATGACTCTCAATATGTATGAAGGTTGAAATGATGCTTTATTATATGGATTATAGAATCAAGCTCGCCCCGAGACTTAATACTCGTAGCATGCTGATCCGTAATGTCAAATTTGTAGCTTTTTAATGAGTACATTACCATAAAAGTCGTATGGCTCTATTAAATACACAAACACGAAACATTATAATACCGCTACAAGCAGCAGTGCTTGCACTGTTGTGTTCCAGAGAGTCAGACAGCCGGTGAAATTACTGACACTGAAGGCCTTCCATAACATCATGCCTTTTGAATTGACATAATACATCTGCCCCTCTAGCACACTAGCGTTTATCGCTGACATAAAGCATTCGTCCCTTTCGCACACACATACTGGTTAGAACGGGATAAATGCTTTATATCATCGATAAAAGCTAGAGCGCTAGGCCCCCTGGTCTGCATTCTTCTTGGTGTTGTGCGGAGTTGTCTATGAGTGATGGTGATCACTTACAATCAGGTGACCCACTTGCTCGTTTGGCTTCCTATTTTTTATTTTTTAAATACAATTTCTTTTTTTAGTAGGTAAATTCTTGCTCTTACTTTATATTTAATGACCACTAACTGACAATACTTTACTCATTACGTAGCTATGCAATAATGTGATGATTACTTACCGATTACCAAGAGCGCAACCGCTGTGACGAGCAAGCTGCGCAGACGCAGCCGCATGGTTACACCGAGCCCCCGAGTTGTATTGTTGGGGATTTCACATCACGTGCCATCTGTTCATGTACTTTGTTGAGTATTTTTATCATGGCAGGGAAATAACATGCAGCGTAAGTAAAGAAAGCTTTTCTCATATTCATTATTATAATTATAGCGAAAATTTTTTTTTATACAACATAGGAAGGCAATCAAGCAAGTGGGTCACCTGATGGTAAGTGATCACCACCGCCTATAAGACACCTGCAACAACAAAGAGAGTGCAGGTTGCGTTGCCAACCTAGAGGGCTAAGATGCCCTGGTTTTGCACGGGAACAATTAGTACACAAAAACCTGCCGTAAAAAATCTCTAAATAGCAGTGAAA
Source organism: Ditula angustiorana (assembly GCA_963691745.1). Lineage (NCBI taxonomy): Eukaryota > Metazoa > Arthropoda > Insecta > Lepidoptera > Tortricidae > Ditula > Ditula angustiorana. Next base: position 4,425,521 of record OY829481.1, on the reverse strand, counting down.
ACCGTATCATAATCCGTTGCGTGGTTTAGTAGGAATAAGCGGCCAAAGATATGAGGACTGACAGACAGGAACAGATAGCGACTTTGTTTTTAGTATACCATGTATCTAAAGATGCTGGATTATAGTACTACTCCAAAAGGTATCTACGAGTACGTATTGCTCGCTAATGACATATGTGTAAAATCGTCCCGTCGGGCGGCGGTATGGTAAAGTTGTTTAAAAAAAATCAATTGCTCAAACATGACCCGTCAAGTTTAGTTTATATCTGCGTTCCTTTTTTATGACTATAGTCAGACGGACCCGCAGGGAGGGATAAATGGAGAATTATTATTCGTAGGATAAATGTAACCAGGACTGTTATATAAGGGCCGTAGAAGTATCACTCCATTTCCTTCCAGGCGGTCAACGTCAAAGAAACCGAACGGTGGAAAGAAATAAAACCTAACGAAATACCTACTAAAAAAATATTCATTCGAATTAAGAACCTCTTCCTTTTCTTGAAGTCAGTCTCCTTTTTTTGATCTCGGTAGGTACCTTGCTATCATGAGTCCTACATGAGTCCACACGCTTGGCTACTAAAGGCCACCGAAGTTCTTTCTCTAAGCACTGTACGCACCGACCCGTGCGAAACTTAGGTAAATGGCAATTATCTTAAGGTATACAACATATTCCACTTATGTATTCGTCAAGTTAAGTGCCCATTCATTAGAACTAACGTAGGAATCTACCTCAGCGTTTTAGGTTTTAACGTGCTGAACCTTTGTTCCGGAGATTTTACGGTACTTAGTTTGAGTTTCAGTTTACCAACAACATAAAACAATAAAGTGGAACTAAAATAACCTGAGTGACTATTTTAAAGGCCTTGAAATCAGCCTAGGAACACGAGAAGGCATTAATAATTTCGGTCTAAATTTCAAAACTATGGACGCGGTTCGATGCGCGTATTGAATATTTTATCGTTATGAAGATATCGAATCGTTTTTTAAGAAATTAATTATGGAAATTATTTATTTATTGTTTAGGACACGGGCATAAAATTAGGTGCCTAAAGGACAAACACAATAAGTATACCGATGTCGAAAAATTCGCCACCGCTGGTTCCGCTTTGTTTAAAGTATAATATAATATTAGACAGACTCGAAAACGGACGAGATTCTCAATTCAAGTGAATATATGCGAATTTTGGATGTATATTACGGGCTATTTCCATCAATTACGAACTGATGTCTATTTTAAATGAATAAGTTATAGTCGAGGTTGGTTTCAATTTAATTTGGAGAAAATATTAAACCTTTGTAGGTGGAAAATTAAGAGATGAATATCCATCTACATACAGATATGACGCCTATCAGAAGCTCTCTGTACCTATATGAATGGTTTCTAATTTGAAAAAGTAAGCATAGATAGCATTCTGTAAGTAGATAATTTTGTAATTCTTAATCTCGCTCCATAACATTAGTTTTAATTTAGCGCGAATATTGTCGTCGATTTTTTTATCAATTTCGCCATAATTCTTATTAGATATACGTAGAGGCAAAATTTTTAAAGTCATCCTTACTTATACAAACAACAGAACCCAAGTCAATTTTTTCAGAATTTACGTACGGGTTTTAAATTGAAAAGCTTGAGCTTATCGCTGAACGAAAATATCGTAAGAAAACATGGATACCGTTATAATACTTATATCTGAGAATCAATACAACGACTTTTAAGAAGTCCCAATCAGCTGTAGACCTGCATGCATGATAACATAGTAAAAGGCCCAGGGTACCTATCCTTGACTAGAGAACACTATCTAACTATAACTACACTTAGAAACCTACCTAAATGTTTATACATTCATTGACACACACAGCAACTAAAAACTAAACTCACATATCAAAACAAAGCACTTCACTCACATTAAATTTTATGTAATCTGACTTGCACTAAGCTTCATGAATATTCAACGTGTACTTTAAAACAGGTGTTACACTTGCAATCTTTGGTAAACCGCGAATTTAAATGCAAAAGTTGACACAGAGGACGCGTGGTGCTGAGCCGAACGCCTGTCTCAAAGTAAACTGGAGCCTCGCTCAACTTCGCTCGAAAACTTAACTACTAAAAGGAAATTGTGATAGTTTTGTTACCAGCAATTCACACTTCCCTGTAGTCACCAGTTTAACATTTAAAAGCAACTTATCAATAAATGCCCTATTTTATTACGATAATTATCGCGGCATCGCAGGCTATCTAAGTTTCCGTTTAATTCATCTGCGGGCCTAACATAGCCGCTCGTATTTAATTTACCTCTCAGTGCGACCCTTTCTTATGACACTAGTTAGATAGAATCACGCAAAGGGATAAATTAAAATTGACCTTCTATGTTAAAGCTACTGGGGCAGAGCCATGAATTAATAATGAACACTAAAACGTGTTCGTAATCAATTTTATGTTTTTTTGTAATTGTTTTGTTTTTAATAAATAATGCCAATAGTGAATTAGACTTTAAGTAGCGCTGGACAACTTTCCATTGCAGGAAAGCCATCCAAATCAATTCCCAACTAGGTATAAACGGTGTATTACTCCCTAATTAAATTGATTATCTTTTGTAAATACTTTTAGGGAGATAAATATTTTTTTTGGTATTTAACAAAATACCAAAAAGCTAAACTCGTTAGACTCATAATCATAATATATTTTATGCATACTAGAATATTCGACGATTCGTTACAATACACGCGATCTAAACCGCTTAAATTGTTTTATTTCAATGTCTACAAGTCGCGAAAACATAACAAAATACTACATACTAGAATAGGTTAAAACGGCAATACCAAAAAATCTAAATTACTATAAATAGTTTATAGTTTCAGAGATAGACCATGTGTAATAACAGCAGAGCACGTTCATAAAGGTGCTTCTTGTAAGCCTAATTTAAATAAAGACATATTGACTTTGACTTTGAACGAAGCTTATTCAATCTCGAATCTAGTTACTTTGTCATCAACAACTTTCACGTTACCAAAACAGAAGCGATTGTGTGGAGTTAAGTCGCGGGCCCGAGGGCGTGCCTGTAAGGGATACAGCTATTACCTACTAGGCTCATGCATTACCATAATTGTATCCGCACTGCAAATTGATCATGACACTGTTGTGCAAGCGCGGCTAAATGCTGATCCCATTAAGGTAACACCATGAGAATAAGACTATAAGCACCCATAGCACCCTGTAGGTACAACATTTAAGTCTAATGCTAACGCCTTTTGCAGAGTCACAATCAGCGGCCCTAAATGACCGCCTGACTTTATACTTTTTACTATTTCACTTTTTTTATTATTATTAAGTATCTATCCCTTCCTGCGGCTCTGGCATGGCTTATGACACTAGTATCATAAGAACAGAACGCACATAGATATAAAATAAACTTGGGCGGTCATGTCAGGCCTACTGAGCGCTTTTTAATGTTTTTAGGGTTCGTTGTTCGTCTGTCTGTCTGATTTTTTCAAAATCCATTTTTTCCCCGACCGAGGAAAGTTTAATTTATACTTTGATGAGTGTACTCATCTATCTATGTATTTAGGTATTTTTAAACAGACTTCGTTGTATCCCCTATACTGCCATAGCCATTTTTCCTTTATCCCGACAAGTTATTATTTAGCATACCTAAGCTACGTAAAGATTGTCCAGTTACAATTCTCCGCTTTCTTGTGCGCTGACAGGCGCGTGTTGATACAGGCCTTAGCCTGTAAGGGCACAAACAAATATGGCCGAACACAATGGCTTATAAATTGCAGCAAATGACGAATGGTACAATTTGTGGGCCGCCTTCCTGGCTAATGACTCACACTTATAGTGAAGAAGCTTAATTTTCTATAAGCTTTTATGAAAGAGTGTGTGATCATCTGATCAACACTCACGCAAAAGTTAAGTTTATGAGGCGGTAGTGGATATGGGTCTTTTAGCTAGGTTTAGTCAGGGTTGAATAAGTATAAGAATATCCAAAGCGCTCGAATTGTTGGGCATACAAAAATGTTATATTCCAGGTTCCATCCATACATACAATAATTTAATATTCCCATATACTCATAATATGGTGTGCTCAACTGTTTGAGCACTTTGGATGTTATCTTATGCATATAAATATGGCGCTGATTGTACAAGGTTAATCGGATCGTGTACAATCCTAAAAACCTAAAGACTTTCTGAGTTTTAATTTAAATTCATAAAGTCACTGGTTTTTTAGGATTCCGTAGTCAAGGAACCTTAAAAATTTCCCTATGTTCATGATGTTTGTCTGTATGTCTATGAAAGTAATAACGCAGAAGTTTATACAGATCCCGCGAATAAGGATAACGTAACATTTATAAGAAATATAAGTATATTAAGGTTTTATGAAATTAAAAAAACATTATTGTTAAAGATGTCACGGACTATAGTTATTGGGCCAATCAACTACCTATTTCACCCACACTTGTGATGTCTCTGGCATTACCGAATTTGTCTTTGGCGTTGACACAAAATCATAGTTTCCAACAAGATACTTTACTGTATGGTTTAACTTATGCTGCTAGTACGCCAAAAAATAAATTAGAGAAAAATAATTTACACTTATAAACAAAACTCTCCCTTCTACCGGCAATCGGGTAAAAACTGCAATTGTTCAGAAAATTAGTGTGCGTGGGTAAAAAAAATTATTGCCCCAATTATAAGTAACTACATTAATAAATGAGGCCAATACTCACATGTTCATATTCGAACTCTAGCCACCATAGAACAGACAATTCAGTCACCCACCTTCGACATGCCCAAATTGTGCCGTTACGATTTTACAAATAACGATAAATTGAAGAAATGTTCGGCTTTAGTGAACTCAGTCGCGTCCCCACTTATACGTAATCTGCTTTGCAACTCTGATCCGTTATTTATTTAGGGATCATCAAGTTGAAGATTTATGTGCGCCTAACAGGGATAAGATACGCAGACGCGTAATTAGTCCAACTTTGAATTTGGTCAGACCGCAGCCCGCGACAGTCCTCGCGCAAACGAGCCAATTTGTTCTGCACCACCGCTCTTAATGACTTTTTTGGGTAAAGTTGAAATCTCGTTATTTACTAAGTTCTTTTGCCTGTTGTTTATAAATCAGTCTTATTTTTATCTTAAATGCGTTTTTTCGCCTTACTGTAACGGCAGTACGGATTTTAGCGCGAGATATTACGATTGTTAATTAAGGTGAAGTAAATTTTTTTCCTGCTCTATCTTTACATAGTAGCTTAGAGGATTAAGTACTTAATGCTCTAAGCAGTCACTATTTTTTCCTGTCTGGACATTTTTTAAAGAGTATCTTCGGCCACCTTCTCCTCCTAAACCACGCAACGGATTTTGATATAGTTTTCACTGTTAACAAACTGGAACAAATTACATTGCTACTTCGCGCAAGCAACGCGGAGTAGCAAGGTAATTTGTTCCAGTTTGTTGATATGGACCTCCGCAAAGTAACGCCTGAATCTATTAATTGTTATCACTGTTATTTAGAGATTTTTTTACGAAAAGTTTTAATACACGTTTTACATCCTAATTGTGTACCCATGCGAAGCCGGGGCGGGTTGCTAGTTAAATATAAGTGTTATGTAACTAGGCTTTTGTAAATAAACGTTTATCTCTTCACTGCTCCCTTTTCTTTTTTGACAGCAGATGTAGGTATGCTGAACCGGAACAAAATAGAAAACAGCTGAAATAAAAATAACACTCGTCCATCCTTAAAAAAAGCCACCTAACCAGACATAGGCAGGTTCTGGTAAAAAAAGAAATATTCAAATTTATTCGCAGAATAGTATTTTTATCCAGAATTTAATGGCGCAGTCGTCGTAGAGCTAATGTATCGTACACCATTGTCGTCCTGTGAACTCAGGCGGGCGAAATGTCTTGACGTCCACCCGCCGCTTTATAAAGATCATTCCTGGCGAGTCATGGCACAAGTCTCCGAGCAGAGCCAGAGATAAGGTTAATACAGCATACATACCGTTTTCATAAGCGATTAATAGAGTCGAGTGTGATATATTAGTAACGTGTTTTTTTTAAAGATGTCACCAAAGCTTAGTGCGACGTCGGTGGTGGCACTGGTGCTGTTCTGCTGTGCTGTGCTGTGCATCGAAGGGGCCCGAGCGCGCTGCAAGCTCCGACGGCATGTCCACAAAGCTATGCAGACGGACTTTACGGGACGGCGATGCTGGGACGATGTGAAGATCCAGTCCTGCTGGGGATATTGTCTTTCTTATGAGGTACCTACCGAGATCTTCAAGGATCAACTTCAAACCATTTTTACGAGGGAGATAACATAAAGCTTTCTTTCTCTGACACAAATTAAATAAAATATAATATTTAACTAAATAGGTATATTGGGACACTAAACACCAAATGACCTAGTATCAATCAAATTAAGCTGCTTATTAATTGTGCTATGGCTACTAGCAGGGGCGTATTTACCCTAGGGCCATCCGGGCCATGGCCCGGGGCGCCAGACAGCGAGGGGCGCCGAAGGCGCCTCTTGCTGCCTTCTCTGGGTGCCTTTTATTGTCAAGCTTACCTACATTTTTTTTATAACATTTTATATTTTCATCGACATTATCATACATACACCAACAATTGCATAAATAAAACATATAATTGCAGAGGTCAATCCTATGACAATGCTAGAGTAACATGTCTGGCCAGTATAATGGCCTCCAGGCCAAGATAAGACAAATATGCCAATATGCGACATACGTAGAGGTACATTACGCGGCACATCCGTTAAGTCTCCGCACATCAGCAGCTGAATGTTGCCTAGAAGCTACAAAGTTTTTGGATTGCTGCAGAATCTGTACGTATTTTTTACAGCGTCAACGGAGCGCACTAAAAACTGCAAGATTTCTTGACGGCGCCCGAAAATGTAACATTGAAAACCTTATCCCAGACCAGATGGCCAGCTAGGGACAACGCTTGTTCCAGTCTTAACAAGGACTGGAATCAAGTATTAGCGGCCCTTGAAGCCACAAAATGTGACTTTGGCAACCAAACCACTTTGATCAGAAATGAAGCTGCAGGGCCTGCAGGGTTGATTAAACAGTTGAATTCCCTGGAAACAGCGATCTTGTCAGAATTTTGGCGCGCTATTTTATCACAATCATAATCATTTGTTCAATTCAGACGAATAGGCCTATGGCAATATCATTCATAATTAACAATAAGTACATATATATTTTAAAGCATTTTCTTATGTTTTCGCGACCTGTAGACATTGAAATAAAACAATTTAAACGGTTTATATCGCGTGTATTATGTAACGAATCTAATTCCCGACGTTTCGAGCCCTATACAGGTCTCATGTTCACGGGTGGACTGTCAAAAAATTTTTAGAATACAAACTACCCAATTCGTAGTCGCCCGTACCTCTCGCGAGGACTACGATTTGAGACATTCAGGCAAAAAAAAGGAAAAAAAACTACCCAATTTTGAAAAATAATTGAAAAAATTAAAAAACTAAATGTGAAATCGTTCCAATTAACGCAATAAGACTCTACCAGCGCTTCGGAAGTGGCATCTGCTGAGAAGAATGCGCCGCAAGAAACTCAGCATTAAGCCTTTTTTAAACCAAATAATTTTTTTTTTTGACAAACTATAAGTTACATAAAGATAAAAATAAAATTACAAAAATGGTAATTGAATATTCAAAATAAAAATTAAAATACCAACAGTCATACGATCTAATGTCGAGCCTGAGATTTAACCAACTGTAGTACTGGGTCCCAGGCTGGGTTTTTTCAATTGTTTTTCAAAATTAGGTAGTTTGTATTCTAAAATTTTTTTGTCAGTCTGCCCGTAAACATGAGATATCGACGGTGGAAATCTCAAATGTCGTAAGGGACATGTCTTTTAATGTCCCTTACGACATTTGAGATTTCCACCGTCGATATGTCAAAGGCTCGAAACGTCGGGAATTAGATTCGTTACAATAAACCGTTTAAATTGTTTTATTTCAATATTTTAAAGCAGTTTAATAAAGCTTCAAAAGTTCTGCAAGGGGTTGGCTTGGACCTGGAGGTCGTTGTTTCTAACCTTTATGACGCTTTAATAAATTTCATTAAAAATAAAAGAGAACGTTTTGACGATTTCGAAGAGGTGGGTAAAGCCAAATCACCCGAAGAATACAAGCACAACAAAAAATAGATGTCAAAAGGAGGAAACATGACGATGAAAGTCGCGAAGGAGAAGTGTTACTACAGGGACGTGACTACGCTCGACCTTTTTCCCAATATGTGACCAGTTTTTGGACGAGTTGAGGAGGTGCAAAATGTCATATATGACACAGTGACCGCCAATTTTACCTTCTTAGGGAAATTAGATACAATGTCTGAGGCAGAAGTTAGAAGGAATGCCGCAAACCTTCAAAATGTATACCCGTTAGATCTCGCGGTAGACCTACAAGATGCATGTGTTCTAATGGCCCGCTTCCTGACGGCCTTTAAAAATAAAATAAAATGAGTCTAAGGCAACTTCGCTTATTTATAAAAAATAAGGACTTAAAAGAACTACGATTTCCCATGTGTAGAGATTGCATTACGCATTTTTTTGCACCGCAGTGACGAGTTGCAGTACAGAACGTTCGTTTTCTGTACCCAAAAGGATAACGAATTAAGTATGTACGTTACACTATAAGCGAAGAAAGCCTGAACAGCTTAGCTGTTCTGAATATAGAAGCTGAGCTGACAAACGTCATAAATTATGACAGCGTCATTGATGATTTTATCAACCAATTTGTACACAGAAAATAAATGAAAATATTTATCTACTTAGTTCATTTTTTTTTCGTTAAAGAAAACGTTGCAATACCTGCAATCCACATAGGTGTACTATTGCAGGTTTTTTTCTTAATAAAATACTTTATCGTCATTTAATGGGGCGCCAAAGCTAAATGGCCCGGGGCGCCAAATTTTTAAATACGCCTCTGGCTACTAGACATGATTACATAAGTACTTAAATACATATATTTGACATGCGTGACTCAAGAACAAACATTTATTTTCACCATTCAAATGTTTGCATCTATGCCCCTATGGGGGTTCGAACTCGAAAGTTCTAGCTTCGTATATAGTCAGGGTCGATATAATCACTATGCCACTAGGCTATTCGGCCGCCGAAATCAGCCTTGAAGAAGTCAACTTAGATAACCATCCAAGTAGGTATATATCCCGCAGTATAATTTTCTCAGAACCCTCAGTGTATTTTTTTTGTCACAACAAAGGTTTTGAACGCGTTATTTCAAAATTACCCAGTATGGATTTTTTACGCGGGTGCGCACCGCTACCGGTGCTGTCTTTATTTCCTAAGTATTTAAACGTATTTGCACAAAACAAATATAGTACAAGTACCTACAGAAGTTTCTCTTCAAACAAAATCGGCGTTTATAAGAAGCGTCCTATACTGTATGCTCATCAATGTATGCTTCAAATGTATCGTGTCATGTCATAAATTAAAATTAGGCGGTCATTTTAGGGCCGCTGTGTTGCCATCACGCTATTGACTCAACAACATCTATCGACTCGTGCGCAGAACCACGCCATAGGGATGCCTGATCTGAATCGATCTTTTAGAAGATCGATCTTTTGCAATACGATCTGCGATTTTTTGAATTGATTCACTGCGATGCGATCTTCCACAAGATCGAATCGTATGCCTAAGAGTTCGGATGAAAAAAATCGAATGATTGTTATTATTAAATTCTCGTAGTACAATATGCAAAACGTCAATATTTCTTGACCAAAGTTAACATTGAGATCTGCTTCTTATTACATGAAGTTAAATAGTATATATTAATGTTAACAATCTTTGCGGCTATGTTCAATGGGCACTGTTAAAAAAGAAATATGAGAAGGTAGGTGATAATTTTTCGTTTATTTTATTCAAGTTAAATCAAAAGCTTTTGTTTAAGACAATAAAGGTCTATATGTTAATAACAACAACGTAATTAAAAATGTGTGTTAGTTACAGCTACTCAATAATAATTTAATTAATTATTGCCCGTCGCTTCCATAGTTTGATCTTGTATAACGAAAAATAGTCTTGAGAGCGTGACGTGTTTCTAAAATGGATCCGCCAGTAAAGTCCAATGTTTGGAACTTTTTTATTAATATTATTTGATTTAATTTTATTTGATTTTTGTTTAATTTAATGTAATATGGATCTATTGTTATCCGAAATAAATGAACTTTAATTTTAATTTTAATATAATTAAAATTGACACGGGAGGAAAATGTAAATTATAATAATTCGTAACTATTTGTTAGAACAAAAGAAAATACCACCAACTAGACAAACCATCTAAAACAAATTCACAAGAAAATTTATACAGGTATTAGTGATTATAATAAAATATTAAGCAAAACTGGAGAAACTTCTAGTAAGTAACTCCTTTTCGGATTTACTATATTACTATGGCATAATGGAAGTATGGATTACGATTCGATTCATGCGATCTTGGCTAGATCGATTCAAACCCATGCGATCCAGATCGTAGATCGATTCAATGGGTTACGATCCATTGCAATCCAAAAGATCGATTCAAATAAAAATTTTGGGCATCCCTACCACGCCATTGAATTTAAATACCTATAGAAGCGGAGTAAATATTGTAATGCTCTGTATCTTACACTTACCTATACGTAAAACGTAAGAATGATAAAGTTAACCGCATCAGAGGGCCTAGCACACTAGCTTTTATCGATGACATAAAGCATAAATCTTTTTTTAACCAGTATGTGTGTGCGAGAGGGACGGACGCGTTTACGTCCGCGATAAACGCTAGCTGCTACTGAGCAGCTCGCTTCGTAGAAATGCGTTAAGTACGTGCACACAACGAAAGCGATGTGGCATCTCAAGATATATTTCCATAAATTACAACCGGCGTTTTACTATTCGCGATGTTTCTGGAAACATACTAATGGTAATAATAAACTAAAAAAGTTTTCTACTTACGTAGAGTTCTTTAATTTTTGAGAATAATACTATTTTAGTCACCATTATAGTTTTAAAATAATGCGGTAAATAACGGTCAAGTCCGATTGCGACCTAAAAATGGTACGATTTTTGTTGTGTCTTTAAGTCATTTAATGTAAACGTAAACAATTAACGTAACTAAAATGTTAATTTATTAATAAAGCGGATCACTCACGTATTTTTGCGTCGGGAAATGCCCGACATGTTTCGGACCAGTCCGTGGTCCTTAATCATGAGCCCCCGCGGCGTAGGCGCGACGACGATCATTGGGCATTTCCCGACGCAATAATACGTGAGTGATCCGCTTTATTAATATGTCTGAGTCTCACGGTAGTTTCATGTTAAAATGTTAATAATACAAATTACTTAATACTATTAAAAACCGGCCAAGTGCGAATAGAAAATAAATACACTCGAAAACATAACCCTCCCTTCTGGCCGCAGTCGGAAAAATGCGGTTTAAATCGTAATAACCCACTTGGCCTCTTTAGTCTCCATCATGCCTATTCCAGATATCAGACTGGCGGTTCCCGTACAAGGAGTCCCACCACCCAGTATGCGGGCACGGCGAGCGGAAGCACGCCTCGGCCAAGCTGAAGAACTGCGACCCCGGCGTGGAGCCCGGCACCGAGCTCTACCATTACATCGAAGCTGCTAGCTGCAAGTGCCAGGTAGGTGTGTCATTATCATGTCAGCCGGAAGTCGCCCACAGTTGGCCATAGGCCTTTCCCAAGGATCGCTATGACGGTTGGTATTGTGATATTCCATCCATCAGTTAGGGGCCGTTCAAGTATTACGTGAGCAGGTTTACTACAATTATTTACCCCCCCCATCCCTCTTGTCAGCAAAAGTAATCAAAGCTCTTACCCCCCCCCCCCCCCCCCCTATGCTTACGTAAACTTTGATATGCATTTTTCTTTTAATGTATTCTTTTTTTTTATTGATTCATGAGCAGCAGAGATAATTCTAGAAATAAGAAAATTAAAAAGTGCTCCTCAATGTTGTATGTCTGCTTACTTTTATCCGATTTTGGAACGCCTACGTCGTTCTCATCTCATCGAACCATTCAACATCTTGGTGCTCTAAATTTTTAATAATGCACATCAGTTCCATAAGTGTAAAAAAAGTAATTAACTACTGCTGACGTAATCACCATCTAGACCCCCCCACCCCCCATGTCATCAAAAATAAGCACAGCAAGGACCCCCCCGCCCCCCTATACTGCTTACGTAATACTTGAACGGCCCCTTACTGCGATCCTCACCATTGCAGACCGTCGGGCCACCTTGTGGGATACCAACACTACATCTTTCGATCGAGAAAAAATATTTTATGAAAAATATTACTAACATTAAATATATTGTATATGCTACCTAATGGCATAACTTCTTAATATCTTTAGTACTCATCGATTATATTGCATTATGAGCTTTAGCATGCAGCGTTAGTTTTCGAATATCAACGAACTTTGTGCGTTAAGCTTAGAGATTGCAATCCGGATTCTTCGAAATTCGAAAATAACCGAAACATCCGGATTTTCAGGAGTTTTGTAAAACCGGTTTTTGGGACTCAAATTCGGTTTTTTCGGATTTTTGACAAAAATGAGATAAAACGGAACTTCTGGATAAAACTGAATTAGCATGTGATTTAAATGTGATCGATAAAGGAATATACTGTTTAGAAATCTTTTGCTAGAGTGCGAAATAGTGTTATAAGGGAGAAATGTGATTTAAAAGAAGATGTAGTGACTAAGATAGAGAAATAAATGTTGCGTTGGTTTGGGCATGTTGGACGGATGGATGAAAGGCGATTATGTAAGCAAATTTATAAGGGTGAAGTGACTGGACGAGTTGGTCGAGGGCGTTCGTTGACCAAATTGGCTACGTCCTAAAGACAGGCAGAATTAAAAGTACTCGGAACCGCCGTGCATGTATGAAGAGAGGAATGTGTGTAGAGGAAGCGAGGGAAACATGCCAGGACCGGAGCAAATGGCGTTCCGCGGCCTCTGCCCACCCCAAAGGGAGACAGGCTTGAGCTTATAATAATAATAATAAAAAAATCTTTTGCTACTACTGCTTTATCCCCAGGAAAAAATAAAAACTAAAAATTACAAAAACGCTAATATTTCGTAACCTATGCACATTAAAAAGTCCAAAAATGCAATCATTACAATTCGTCAAATTTCAGTTATGTAGCCCAGTTTATTTTTTGTTTGTGATTTTAGTGACCCTGTATCCGGTCAACTTTACTTGCCTTTTTCTTAAAAACTAAAGGTAGTATCGATGCGGGAGTTTCACTCTAGTGCTTGGAACTTACTTTATATCAAGTAACGATTTTTACAATAAAAAAAGAGTTATAACAAAATTGGAATTCATAAAACACTGCTGAGTACCTAAACTTAAACATTAGTTTTTTTAAGAATGCAGTTTTATACAAAAAGGTGGATACCTACATTATCTTACGTTTTGTTGCATTTGATTTTATGTTATGTTCGTTTATGACTGTGTTAACTAATTTACCTATATAAGGGAAAAAGAAGATGACTGATACCCAAAGTTTTTTGTTTATTTTATTTCAGTTTTATCAAATAACCCTAAAACTTCGAAAAATCCGGATTATCCGGATTTTAATCAAAGGAAAATTAAGAAATTCGGATTTAAAAAAGATCCGGATTTTGCAATCCCTAGTTAAGCTATTCCATAATTAACTAGGTACCTTGGGGTATAGTCGCTATTTTAGGGGCCTTGAATTAATAGTTAAAAAAATATTATTTATTTATTTATTTTATTTTATTTAAACTTTATTGCACAAAAAATACAAAATGTACAAAAGGCGGACCTAATGCCTACCATTATTCATAGAAGTGACAAGAGAATTACACGTTGCATCTTCTTTGTCAAACATTTACAGGCATGCTCGTCAGAGGACACGAGCTGTGAGTGGCTGCCGCCCGATTCCAACCTGCTAGGAGGCCTAGTGCTTAAGGAGGAGATCGAGGAAGAACAGGATTAATGCCCCAACAAACCACTGATTTTTACACTATTTATACATCGCAAGTTCAAACAATGTCTCTTTAAGTTAAGATAAAACGTTTCGAAAAATAAAACCTTGTTTTTATTGTTATTTATTTAATTTAACATAGCATATAAAATACACCTATTATAGATACCAAATTTTATCATATTGCAATAAACTCAGAGAACGGATAAGTGAAGTATCACGAATGTAGGATATGATTTGAGGGAAGGTTGAGGGACACATCAAACGAAAGCGCGCGAGTTAGACACATAACAATACTCTTTGGGCCCCACTCAATCTTGTACTTCGTGTGTAACAGTGCCTAATGGCATTAATCAAATAGGAATCGATATACATTCTTATACATTTACACTAGAGATGCCCAAAATTTTGATTTGAATCGATCTTTTGGATCGCAATGGATCGTAACCCATTGAATCGATCTACGATCTGGATCGCATGGGTTTGAATCGATCTAGCAAAGATCGCATGAATCGAATCGTAATCCATACTTCCATTATGCCATAGTAATATAGTAAATCCGAAAAGGAGTTACTTACTAGAAGTTTCTCCAGTTTTGCTTAATATTTTATTATAATCACTAATACCTGTATAAATTTTCTTGTGAATTTGTTTTAGATGGTTTGTCTAGTTGGTGGTATTTTCTTTTGTTCTAACAAATAGTTACGAATTACTATAATTTACATTTTCCTCCCGTGTCAATTTTAATTATATTAAAATTAAAATTAAAGTTCATTTATTTCGGATAACAATAGATCCATATTACATTAAATTAAACAAAAATCAAATAAAATTAAATCAAATAATATTAATAAAAAACTTCCAAACATTGTACTTTACTGGCGGATCCATTTTAGAAACACGTCACGCTCTCAAGACTATTTTTCGTTATACAAGATCAAACTATGGAAGCGACGGGTAATAATTAATTAAATTATTATTGAGTAGCTGTAACTAACACAGATTTTTAAGTACGTTGTTGTTATTAACATTTAGACCTTTATTGTCTTAAACAAAAGCTTTTGATTAAACTTGAATAAAATAAACGAAAAATTATCACCTACCTTCTCATATTTCTTTTTTAACAGTACCCATTGAACATAGCCGCAAAGATTGTTAACATTAATGTATACTATTTAACTTCATGTAATAAGAAGCAGATCTCAATGTTAACTTTGGTCAAGAAATATTGACGTTTTGCATATTGTACTACGAGAATTTAATAATAACAATCATTCGATTTTTTTCATCCGATCTCTTAGGCATACGATTCGATCTTGTGGAAGATCGCATCGCAGTGAATCGATTCAAAAAATCGCAGATCGTATTGCAAAAGATCGATCTTCCAAAAGATCGATTCAGATCGGGCATCCCTAATTTACACTTTTACGTTCGATATTCCATGCTTTAGTTCTTCATCCGAGTTGTGAATAGATTTTACGATGTTTTAATTTTGAGTGTGGTAACATTTTGACTCGCCGTCACATTGCTAGTTGCTACCCCTCCGTATCGTATCGTATGTCCGTATTCTATTTATTCACGCATCGACTTTCTTTCGGGAAATCAGAAATGTTTGACAAAAATTCGTATTATTGAAAGGATGACTCATATATTTTTATGTAAAATAATTTGTGCCCATGTTAGATGTGAATTCAATACATAAACTTGCATTTTATAGGAATAATAAGTAGTGAATTCATTGTAAAGTGTTATGGAAAGTGTCAGTCATGAAATCCTTTTGTGTGATTATTGTTGTGTGCATGTTTTCGAGTGAAAGCAAAGCTCTGAATCTTGAAAAGACTGATTCTCCGTCGATATCGAAGGGAAACACGACATCTGAGCAGAAAGTATGGAACATAAAACTTGACATCTACTTCTCGAAAACATTCCCAACCATAATTAGGAAGCCCCTTGGAGCCGACTTGCGGCTAAGATGCGAGGCAATTATGAATTTCACACGCGTAGAAACGTACACCAAGAGTAAGGAGGGCGTGGAGACGTCACTCAAGGAACTCCCGCCCGATCACATTCTGCAGAGACTCATGAAAAACGTAAAAATGTACTGGCGAAAAGATAATAAAAATATTGTCAACACTACTAAAGTGAAGATATTCAACAGAATGGACAAAAGTAATGGTACCATTGGCACCAATTTGAGGATAAAAGATATAGACGCCAGCGACGAAGCTAATTACACCTGTGTAATAAGACAGAGTTTTGAAAAAAATCAAACAACTATGTTGAAGGTTATAAAAGATGCTGGTGAAAATTATGAAATACCAACTTACACATCATTCTTGCCGAGTGCAGAAGTCAACAACCAATTAGAGATGATTGGAACTACACCAGAGCTGTTGGCCCAGGACATCAGAGCTCAGCATGCCACCATGACCACGGCCCCCCAGAAGCTGGAGCCTATCTGCCAGGAGTATGTAGGAAATGTGTGTGCAGACCATCTCAAAGGCCAGTTTATATACATCCCATATCACACTACTCAGTCTACTCAAGAAGAAAAACTAATGACAGCTATGCAGGTCACAAAATACTCAAATGACATAAGCTCTAACTGTGAAGGCTATGCGGTACCAAGCCTCTGCTATTCAACATTCCCCATATGCAGAGATCCTTTTGTAACTAATGATAACTTCTTCAGGGAAGCAAAACAACTGCTTAATCAGCCTGATGAAGTGTTAGCACAGTTGAATAAGAATATCACAGCACAATTTGATTACCGTTACAACTCAACAGTCCTTAGACGTGTCTGTAAGCAAGATTGTGAGATATTAGAAAATGAGTTGTGTCAGACAGAGTATGCCATAGCCAAGAGACACCCACACATCGGGCAGCAGATCACATTAGAAGAGTGCCAGGACCTGCCAGAAGATGACCAGGATTGCCTCAAAATCGGGCTTGGGGCATTGATGGTGTCAGATGATGAATGCTACTGGGAAAATGGCAGCGGTTATTTGGGTAGAGTTAGTGTAGCAAGCAATGGGATGCCTTGTGTCGAGTGGTCTAAACAGCTGAAAGTGCGGGTCTCTGACCACCCTGAGCTGGCTGGCCGCCACAGCTACTGCAGGAACCCCGCAGGAGAAATGTCACAGCCATGGTGTATTGTAGACAATGAGGGCAAAACAGAAAAACAACTATGTGACATTCCAAAGTGTGCCCATAAAATTTGGATCTATATTGTTATAATTTTTCTCCTGCTAACTTTAACAATTGTAGGATTTATTATTTGTTTATGCTACAAAAACAAGACCAAAAACAATGCTGCTGCAATTAGAGATATTAATTTGCCAAATGCTGATAAAAATATCTATGGGAATTCTAGATTGAATTCTCCAATAGAGATGAGTGAATTATTGACAAACCAGAATATGAATAATCAGCCCCACTTGACCAGGCCCACCAGGGGCAATGGAATTCTAAGGATACCGCAGTACTCTCTTTCACAAATTAAGTTTTTAGAAGAATTGGGTGAAGGCGCATTTGGGAAAGTCTACAAAGGGGCTCTTAAAAAAAATGGAGAGACTCACTATGTTGCAGTGAAGGCTTTGAAGGAAAACGCTTCAGCTAAGACTCAGGCTGATTTTAGAAGAGAAATAGACTTGATTTCAGAACTGACACATGATAATATTGTGTGCATAGTAGGAGTTGCTCTGAGGGAGGAGCCATTATGCATGTTGTTTGAGTTCATGGCTCGCGGCGACCTGCACGAGTTCCTGATGGGGCGCGCACCACCCTCGGGCAAAGGGCTGCCAGCCATGAGGCTGCTGAGCATTGCACACAACATTGCTTCCGGGATGCAGTACCTGGCATCTCACCATTATGTTCACAGAGATTTAGCAGCTAGGAACTGCTTGGTATCTGATGATTTTGTTGTAAAAATATCAGACTTTGGACTATCAAGAGACATTTACAGTTCAGATTATTACAGAGTAAGTAACAGCTGTATACATATGCACTACACTCCTAATCATAAAAATAATCACGACACTTGTTTTCAATGCAATACTTTTGTCCTGTAGGTCCAATCCAAAAGCTTGCTGCCTGTGAGATGGATGCCCCCTGAATCCATTCTCTATGGCAAATTTACCACAGAAAGCGACATTTGGTCCTATGGGGTTGTACTCTGGGAAATCTACAGTTATGGCTTACAGCCATACTACGGGTGAGCAAATTCATTATTTTTATAAAATTTTAAATCATATTTGTAAATAATCACTTAAGTAAAAATGTAAGTATCTGTCTAACTAAAGATGTTTATATAATAGGCCTGCTTTAAACATACCTACATATTATTTACTTTCTTATCTCCTTAATAAAATTAGCTGTACAACTTGTTTCAATTTTCAATTCATCAGTATTTGATTGTATCCTGATGTGGCAGGTACAGCAACCAAGAAGTTATAGCGATGGTGCGCGGCGGCGAGCTGCTGGCGGCGCCGGCGGCCTGCGCGCCGCCCATGTACAGCCTCATGCGCGACTGCTGGCGCCACGTGCCGCAGCGGAGGCCCAACTTCGAGGAGATCGTCAGCAGGTAACGCTCCGACACCAGCAGGCTCGTGTGGCTAGTTCCTATCTACGCGCAAATACAAGTAACAGCTGGTAACTTTTGGCACATTTTTGTGTTAACCTCATACCTCATATGTAGAGTGAGATTGCACTGGACAGCAAACTCGAAGTTAAGTCCTAGCTAGGACAAGCCGCGGTCGAATGAATACGAGTTATACTCGTAAGATAAAAAAAGAAGCATAATGTATTGTATGCACGTTGTTACATACCTAAACACCGTTCATTGACTATTAAACTCGCTTTGTCGCTCAATGCGTCTCTTTCTAACTAGCCTAATGCCCTATTTATTAAACGCACCGAGCGAAAGGGAAAATTTGAGCGCTCATGTTAATCGTTCTGGTCGTATACGTTAGTGTCGCCTTTGCACTGTTGCAGTAGTACACACACGATAATTAGGTACCATAGTGATCTATTTTTGTGTTAGAGTTCCGAAATTACGAGTGATGTGGTTTGCAGTTGTTCACATTTTGCTATGCCAGCACTTACTTTCTCTTTCTCTCCAACACAAATTAAATATTAATAATTTTATCTGACTCACTTTCCTTATCAGAATACAAGGCTGGATCCAAAATGGCGGTTGCCCGGAGAGCGCGCCGTCCGAGTCGGGCAGCAGCGAGTGCGGGCGCGGCGCGCGCGAGCCGCTGCTGCCGCCGCACGCCTCCACCGGCTCGCTGGCCAGCAACAGCCTCAAGAAGCTCAGCGTCGCCGGCTCCAGCTCCAAGGTCGACGATTGCGCGCCCTGCGAGGGCCCTCCGCTCGCGCCCAAGAAGAAACACAGCTCCGCCTCCCTCATCGACGCCGACCGAACCAAGGACACCGTCGTCAGGATACCCAACACCCAGTACGGTAACGAGATATAGTCCTTACAGTTGCATAGGTAGCTAATTGAATGTGACATGATTTGGTCGGTTTTATTTTGTCCCGGGAACGTTCCAGCCTCGTCATTAAAATTACTCTTTGTGTAGTATTGACGAGAGCGATGTTATTTATAAGCTGCAAGTGACGAGCTGTTTTATACAAAGCATTTTCCTGTCCAGGGATGGTTGCCGCTTTATAGTTACATGCTAGTCTATTGAAACATCAGAATACTGAATAAAAACTAATAAAATATGAATTTTCGTTATTCAGAAGTGCTCCCAGGGCCATTACATTTTGTGAACCGGTATTCGTCAAAATACAAATTATGGCATGTGCATTCTGGTGGTGTTACTTTTATTATTCAAGTTATGTAATAATGCTAGCCGACAACTCTTGTCAATATGCAACTTATAAAACACATACCTAACCCTCCCTTCTAGGGCCAGTCTGGTAAAAAGGCAATAGAATCCTTCCCGGGACTTTTAGTGTACGCTTATACTCGCGTCAATTGAGTGTTTAATGGTCTCATACACGATCTGGATGTAAGTCGTCTGCGAACTAGGGACTGCGAACGCCCCCCAGCCCGTCTGCTCAATATAAATAAACAAATTTAGTGGTTAATAATCGTCGCCTGTTTAGATTCTGTAAACAACTTCAATAATAAAAATGTTATGGTCCAAAACGGTTGCATCGTACACATTTGAAGAATTGACTGACTGATTTCCGATTCAAAACACAAAAATTTAGAAATGTAAGACCTGTATAAAATGTAGGTAAATTACGAAATATTTATTGTGACTGTACCAATATTCTAATTTGTAATGAATTTCTATGACCTTTTTACGCAGCATTAGAAAAAACAATTATTTCTTAGTTCCTCTTATATTAAGTGTTTTCTTGAAGGGTGATGTTTGCACTTTTTTCACATTAGCTTAATACCAACTGATAGATAATAATTTTTCATGTTGTTATAATTGAATAGCTGGGTAAATTGTACTCAGGCGCAGGGCAAGATTTGGAGGGGATGGTGGGGCAGCTGAACTCAAGTACCGATTGTATGGTCAACCAAGAAATTGTTATACCACTTCTCGACCTTATTACCAAGGGATAAGGTTCAAAAGTAGTTAAACAATTACTTAGTCGATCTTTGTCATGCTTGACCGGGACTCATCTCCCCCCATTATCGCGTCTGATTATACAGCTCTATTATGTTCATATTGTTGTATGCTACGGAACGTGCTCGATAGAGCGCGGTATCGCCCGCTGGCAAACTGTCCGCCTTTATTATGTTATGCGTGATTAAAGAAAATAGTGAAAACTTAATTAAATAGGAAGTTTGCACGCAACATTGTGCATACTTAATGCAATATGTACAGTCTACGTTCGACGTCAAATATGGTTTTTTTTTACCTAATTGCGATAAGGTGAAAAGCGTAAACCTTAGAGGTGTTAACATATCTTTGACGCCGACCGTACATGTACTTGCATTGCGATGTAGCTATTCATTAAGTATTAATTTGAAGTACACCCTTACTTTTGGTGCCCATGTACAGTTAGAAGTTGAGTTTTAATAGTGGTTAGGTGTTTTTGATGGGTCTATATCGCGTCCTAAAATGTCCTAATGTAATGTTTCACATAATGCCAGTTTCGCATATTGCTTCTTTCGCATAATGCTCGTTTCACATAATTAATATACAGATACTATCGACATTTTAGCATAATAATGAAATAAACCTAACCTATTTTAAGTATTTCTTTTTCGGCCAGGGAAAAATTATCACATCAATGATCGGACACATTACAGTAGGACAAACAGTATTATGCGCGGCGAGGGGCTCCTCGTTTTTGATATATTTTACCGAGCCTGTACTTATTTTTTTTTATTCATAGATCGAGTGTATCTAACAGATGTAAAATTTTGCGTGAATGTTATTAGTGTATGAGGGCCAGCCGTTGTGACATTGATGATTTTGAATACTATTTAAATGTTGAAGTATTTGTCCACTTTTTCGAAAGAAACCTATTTAGGCATTCCGGTGTTAAGACTTGTGAATTTAGTAACTAATGAATTATGTGTCGAAAATCCGAAAAGGCAATTAATAATATTGGGAGTATAGACCGCAGGTAACTCTGAACGCAGCTGTCATAAAACTGAGATCATATAATTTAGAATAAACCTTCCTTGCCTGTAATTAAATGCCCATAATTTAATTAGAATGTAAGAATACGTAATAAGACTAAGTACCTAAATCATACGGTTTTCACAGATGTGAAGCATTTTGTACCTTAAGTATTAAATTTTTTGATATTTTTTTTATTAATAGTACTTCCTGTACTTGCCAAAGACTTCTTTTTGTATGTGATACATTTACTTTTTTTTACCTAGATGTATTAGTATGATTTCTTGAAATTTATTTATAAATCGGTTTTCTAAAAAATGCGGTGTTTTTATTTATAACATTTATTAATCTTTTATGTACAAAAATAAAATAATTTATAAACTTTCCCCAGTAATTATCAAAATTAAGATTAACATTTTCTAGTGAATCAATAAGTAGTGGCATCCTGGGTTCAGGAGGGGGGCTGGCGAATATTTGTGTGTTTCAACCGCCGTCATTGTTCTCCACGGAATATTCACGTTAGAGATGACCGGCGTAATCAAATTCTGATTAAAATAGTTATAGTTTCGAGCACACCTTATGTTTTTGTTATAAATAAATGTCGATTGTCAGTCTTATCGCTATTATTCCGTAGAGGATAATGGCGGCGGGTGAAACGCTAGTATGTTCGCTCGGGTATCAAATTGCGAAGTGGGTCGGCTCGAGCGCTACCCAAATTTATTTGCGCCGGTCGTCACCTCCGCCTCGGAATTTTTCTTGACGATCAGCATCTCGCCGTGCACTTTCATGTGCACCTTCAGGTTATTGTTGCCGGTGAAGCGCATGTGGCACTTCTTGCATGCGTAAGGCTTCTCTCCTGCAAGCAAATAGGTCGATGAGAATTGACGCGCCGCACTTATACTTGAAAAGTATAGCTGTTCTCCGTTAAGAGTGGCGCTTTAGGGTGCCGTATCTCAAAAGGAACCCTTATAATACCACTTCGTTGTCCGTTTGTCTGTCAAGCACAAATAATTCAAAACCTATATAGGTTTGCCAAACCAAAAAACTACCTGTTAACCCAGAATCATGAAAATTTGGTACAAGTAAAAAAATATTTTTGTTGTAATGCCACAAAAAAAAAGAATTGTTCGGTTACAAAACTTACATCTGCAGTTGGAGAATTAACCATCCCTTATATCGATGTACACGAACGTTTTAAACTAAAAAGTTAAATTTGTCTTGCTACATTAACTACTAATTATTTATTATTATAAATGATCTACATATAAATTAGGCTAGACATGTCTGTTTTATAGAACTATTCGGATTAGCCCCAACCGCGCAAAGATTATTGATAGGGTTACGACTTTCGGTAGCATGCCATGGTTCTCCAAAGTCAAATCAAAACATATAGGTCTGTAACACATAAACGCTGACTACGACTTCAAAAAATATTTTTAACAAATAGCTACTCCATGGATTCTAGAAACACGGTACGCTACCAAAAGTCGTAGCCCCATCGAGTTGCGAGCCGACCTGTGTGCACGCGGCGGTGCTTGACGAGCACGGAGGGCGAGTAGAACCTGGCGTGGCAGACCTCGCAGCGCTGCGTGGGGTTGTTGTCGTGCTTGTCGTTGTGCACCTTGAGCGCCGCGCGGCTGCGGTACGTGGCGGGGCAGCGCGCGCACGCGTGCCGCCGCTCCGGCCCGTGGCTCGCCATGTGCCGCGCGAACTGCAACGCGCCGCGTGGCGATGGAAATGGAAGGAGAGAACTAACGCCTGCCGAGTAATTACTGCCAAAGTGGCTGCAGCCGCGTTGCAGTGGCGTAGCGTGGGTGTCAGCTGCCCGGGGCGGAAGAAAATTTTGCCGCCTTCTTATTTAGGTATTCCGAATTGTACGCGCGACAAAAATATGAAATGGTCCAAATATTTACAAGATATAATATCATTATTATTTATTGTGAATTTTTTTGCGTGCCCTAAAGGTGCCGCCCCTGCCGCTTCCACTAGGCAACGCCACTGCCGCTTTGAAAACTAGGGGCGAACTATGATGTTGGGGGGCCCGGACTAATACTACTTGGGGACCTGCCTAATTAATCAACTAATTGCTATTTAGATTAGTATTTTTTTTTTATCTATATAATGGGGGATAGGGGGTTCTTTATATCTAAGGGGCCCTGAGTGGCAGTACAAAAAATCCTTATATAGATCCGCCTCTGTTGAGAACGCTAGCAGAAAGTGAAAGTACAAAGATTTTTGTTTTAGTTTAATAGCTGGTTATCTAGAATTCTAGATAGAATCTATTCCTGTTCATTGAGTACTGCAATACCTAATCCTGTTTCATGAACTCCATTATAAAAAAGTAATTTTTTTTACGAGCTCCTTCCAGCCAGATTGGTGTGGTTATCAAAATGTCGTTTCTCTACGCGGCTGATGAACGTAGAAAATGCAAACTCGAGTAAATATTTCGAGTGCAACTTTGCGTGGACAATCGTAAGATTCATATTTTGTGTGAAGATTGCATTTCTTAGATTTATGAGTGTGCTAAGTTACACCAAGATCGGTTGAAAGTGTAACAAAATTACTTTGACATGGAAATGTTGTTAGGATTGTAGACTCACCCCACGCCGTAGATTCTTTCCACAAATCGGACATATTTTGCTTTTTTCCGTACAAACATGTTTCGCCAACTTTTCAGGGTCAGCAAAAGCGTTTTGACAGATCTTGCAAATGCATTTTTGAGGCGAATGTTTTCTTATGTTGTGAGCCTGAATGAGAAAATATAAAAATATAGCTTTTTACATTTATGGATATCTAGAGCACCCTCCCTCCTAGTAGGGCCAGTCTCAGAAGTAGCTAAATATTTTAGTACCTTGTCACTGTCTTTAGGGCGTCCACTAAGTCGCGCGGGCGCACGGAGCGGGTGCACGCCCATAGAAAACTAGTATGAGAGCGTCCGCTAACTCGCGCGGGTGCGGGCTCATACCGATTGTTCGACAGTCGTGCACCCGCTCCGTGCACCCGCGCCACTTAATCTGCCATAGTCGAGAGACTCTCATTTCATACTTTATTACAAGGTTCTTAAGTGTTAAGCTACTTCTGAGGCCGACTGTCTATTGCGGACAAAACAACAATGTTTCCCCTTCACTTCGCAAAGTTGATCAGTTTAAATGTGACATGATTCTAATGCCGCCGGTAAAAGCTAGCGCGGGCTAACGGTCCATTATGGAGGGAAATTCATTGGTGGACATTTGAGATCTTTACAACCACTACAAACTTTTTAACCAAAAGTCCAAATCAAAAGGATGAAACAGTACTTACATGAAGTCCAGTACGAAATTTGCTGCTATATCCACACAAGTCACATACGTAACGGCGTACGTCGTCATGCCCTATAATATGAAACTTCAACTTTTGTTTGTTGTTGAACCTGAAAAAACAGTGAAAACGTCTGTAAGATATTTCAGAAATAAAGATATGGTAAGCAACTCCATAAAACACGTGCAATTAAAAAAAGTTATTCCTTAAAATACTTACACTTTAGTACAAATGTCGCAAACATACTGCCTTTCAGAATGTGAGCCCCATATGTGTTTAGATAATTTTCTCGGAGAGGTAAATTTTCTAGTACAATAGCTGCATGTTAGAGTGGCATTCTAAAATAAAGGGATGACAAACAATAAACAATATTATTCATGGAATATCACACTATATGCTGTCAATAGGGAACTTGCGCTAATTTTATGGAGCGCTATGGTTGGAACTTATAGTAAAAACTTTAAAATTCTGCGGTACTGAAATGTGCTCACTGTATACTATAATACCGAAGACATCACGGTTTGAAAATGGCCTTTGAGCCGGGACTCGAACGCTGCAGTTTTTGTGGATACGTAAAGACCTCGTCACATCGACATTCATACTAAGAGACCTATAGGAGCAGCGTCATTTATTTTTATGCAGATTTTTGTCTAAATGCGTTTTACTGTAAAAAATCCCATGACATAATCTTTGACGTAAACGAATTTGTCATAAAACCAAACATTTTTAATGTTTGTTTTTTCTTTCGCTATCATCATTACTTTACTATTTACTACCACATTAATGCACATTTTAGCAAAATTAATTTTCTATGCAAGTTCCCTATGACGTTAGTCATATTAGCATACTTTTTCTCCACAATGGACCTTCCAATAATGGAATTCCATGTGAGTGTGCGACCTGAATTTCTGGTTGCACAGATGGCACTGCTGGTTCCGGACCGTATGCAGCATGCGGTGCGCCAGCAGCTGTGGCCAGTGCTCGAAGCTGGCCGCCGCGCACAGCCGGCAGCAGCGGTCCGTCCTGTGCCCCTCCAGGTGGCTGCTCAACGAAGCCGCATCATCAAACAGCTTACCACACAACCCTGTAAGATACAATAAAATATTATATCGAAACTAAATAACGAAACTAAATCCCTTTTCAAATAATACAGGTTTCTAATAAATATGATTAATTTCAAATTAAAAATAAAACCTTTAAAAAAACCGTACTATTAATTATATGCATTTTTAAATTTTTTTTTTTTGGTAAATATTATTATCTTAAAATGACGATTTTTAACCATTTTACTCTTTCGCGCCATTTGGATAAAGTGTCAAGTACCCTATCTATCTAAATCTAAATAATCTGGCATTTACCACAAGCTGGATCGTCAGTAATTATTTTCACAAAATTGCCATCAGAGGTGACAGTGTTACTCGGGCATCTCTCGTTTTTAATTTTTTTACAAATTGGCTTCTTTCTCTTTAATTGTTTTCTTGGTTTCTTCACTGGTAAATCTGAAAATGTTAGAAACCACATTCACATACAACTTAAGGCACAAAATAAATATTAGTACAGTCAGCTGCAAAAAGTAACCCCGTTTGTATGCATAACAAGGGGGGTTAATTTTCACCGCAGCAGATTCTACAAGGATAGAAGTTTCTGTTTAAACAAAAACGGAATTTAGGTATAAAAGCGTAAGTGTGTGTGTGTGTTTTTTTTTACATGTATTTTTGTATATGCATATATTGTTTTGTGTTTATTATATTTATTTGTTTTCTTTTGCCCTATCTACTCTTTTGTGTGTCTACTCTCGACTCAAATGTCCTGTCAATCGCTCAAAGGTTAACTGGAAGAGATCCCTTAAAGGGATAAGTTCGCCTTTGTACATGTTATTTATTTTCTTGTAAATTGTTATTTTTATTATTATGTGCAATAAAGAGTTTTACATACATACAAAAAGCTGTCTACTGTATGCCTCACTGTTTATTGTATACATAACTCGTATTCATTCACAGGCGCGGCACCTCAATTACGTCGGCCCTTTAGAAGGGGCGCGCTGACGACCTAGTCTGCGCCGAGCCTGTTTACGGGCTCATATATCTACCAAATATTTAGGTGTTTAGAGTAACCTCTTTAGGAACAATGTGCATTTATATTGCTTACTAAGTGTCTGAGATAATTCCTCACCAAATGCTTTCTCAATTTTGATTTCATACTCCTCGTCTTCATATGGCTTGCACCCGTCTAACTCAACCTCATAACTAGAATCATCATTCTCATGTTTAATCTCTCCTTTTATCAACATCTGGCTTTCATCCCCCACCAATGTCTCTAATTTCACTGCCTGTTGACAAAAAAAAATTTATGAAGGTTCATGAATGAAAGGTTTCTGAAGAGATTGCTTTGAATAAGCTCAAGACCTCTTTTATAATTTTCCTTTTTTTTGTACCTTTTCTGTTTAGTTTATTCGTAGTGTTGTTATAAAAAATGCATTTATGCATGTGCATGGAATCAGAGATCGTTGAATCAGAGTAACCAAATTGGGAAAATGCAAAATACTACAACAAAACTTGAAAATTGTGTATAAAGTTATGAAACACTTCTGGAAATACTGTGCTTGTTGTCCTGATGCTTAAATTACTGTTTGTATAGAAATTCTTAAAATTAATTACCATATACCATTTAAATGTGTACTGTTTCAATAGGGAAGCATGGAAGTAAAAATAAACTTGGAGATGTCGCACGCTTAGTATTAAAGAGACTCAATTCTGAATATGACATTTCCCAAAATTAAACCCTATGTCTTTTAGTTAAGGTGATATTTTGGGACGTGTATAATTTAGAAATGGGTCGCTTTATTACTAAGCGTGCGATGTGGCCTATAGGTCTCTGTACCCAGGCCATTAAATAAAAAAAAAAACCTTGAGCTAATGAGTGAGTGTAAGCCACATACTTGATTAGAGATTTGTTGCAAAGTAGACTCGGCAGATGTGCATTTATTTCTGAAATCTATGAAGTAGTTGACAGTTTCTATGCAATTGTGACAAAACCGTTGGGACTTTCCATCCAATGGCTTGACCTGTAATAAAAAACTGGCTGGTTACAATAGTAACCACACAAACCTGAGAAACCAAGTTCAAATGAAAAAAAACCTTAAGGATAAATTAAAGTAAATTTTAAGACAGGTCGCCACGTTTGCGTGTAATGTAACAACTTAGAGTTAAGCATTACAGCCAAGATTACGTCGAATAAAAAGCATGATAAAAAGCTTGCAATTGTAGTAAGAAATTATACTACATAGTGCTAGAAAAAATCGTTACTTGAAATAAAACATTTATTATTATTTATTACCATCTGTTATGAGTTAACTTGGTAGTAAAAACAATTTAAGAACAAAAAAAGTATGAGGAAAAAATTTTGAAAAGTGATTATTATGAACACAAATCGATAGTAAAACAAAAAATAGGAATAAGAATTTTATGTGAGCCAATATGGACCCCTAAAAACATTTAACGTGCCCTTGACCAACATAAATTCTAAAAATAAACTAAGCGAGATATTACCAGAGGGTTGTTAACCAGCATAATCTGGCAGAGTAACACGGTCAAGCAAACAGAACTTTACTTACATTTAAATTCGTAAGCAAATTGTAATTGCAAACAAAATTATCGTCGGATATAAACAAATCTTTATCTGAAGACAAACATGCTCTACATAAATTCATTTTGCAAATCTTATAAATAATAAATTAAATTAAATTTCTAAGTAATTAAATTATTTGTTTTTAGCACTATATTCCTCACAAGAATACATTTAAAAATTAGGTTTTTTCCACTTGTTACTTATCCACAGTGATGTCAATGTCAAAATAAAAGTGTCAAAACTGACAATCAACAATTGGTCAATCAACAGCGCAACTCCCGTCCCGTATTAAAAACTAAATGCTGTCAATGTATGAAACACAGTTAGCTTCTAATGGCGGTGATACCTATCCAGGCAGCGTTCCGAATCATATTTATAGTACCCAGGGGGACTAGCACGCTAGCATTTATCGATGACAAAAAGCATTTATCCTGTTTTAACTAGTTTGCATGTGCGATAGGGGCCAAAGCGTTTACGTGCGCGATAGACACTACCGTGCCACTATAGCAGAGCGCTCACACGGTCAGACCAAATCACGCTCACATCGTTAACGAGACATACCGTGACGTCACTGAAGACCTCATGAATTTGGCTTGCATTGCTAACGCTGTCAGGCGTAAGCACTGTGAGAGGAGAGGCAAATTGACACTTGACTTACATGAATTTACTACTGGGAACTTGCTACTGCGAATTTACTACTGTCAACCCGGTTGATGATGAGAGAGCTGAAAGAGATGTCAAATTGACATTTGACTTACATTAATTTACTCCGAGGAATTTACTACTGGAAACCCGGTTGGTGATGAGAGAGCTCAAAAAGATAAGTAATTAATGGACAAAGGATGCTTATTTTTCGAACTATTTTACATATCAGCAATTTAGACATTTATATAGTACATGAAACTTTGAGAACACTAACTGATGTGGACCGGTTGTAAGCGATGTAATCGCTGTGAGCGATGTAAGCGTGATTCAGAACGCGGCCTAGCTTGCCAAGGTGGATTGCTTCGTATGAGGCGGGAATTTTGAAAATTTTGTATTTATTGTGGCTCAATGAATAAATAAATTCAAGTAGTTTTCCGGTAGCAAAACTTCTTACCCAATTATGTTTTGATTTTGGAAGTTCTAGCTACTAGTTTTTTAATAATGATACACTTTATGTTTCATCTAACTTTCACGCATTTAACGTACAATTACTTAAAATTAGCAGCTTGAACTTCCAAAAAACAAAACATAATGCCTTAAGAAACAATATTCTACTACCGGAATACTACTTGAATGAATAAAAAGTCATAGCATTTAGCCACAATATAAAAAAACCGCGAATATTTCAAAATTTCCGCCTAATACAGAACGATCCATGACACTAAATTGCAAATGACAAAAACGCAATGACGAAGCATTAGCTATTTCAGAGTCTTTGGTTAGTCGATTGCTGCCTCTTTGGCGTTTTTATCCCTACCTATTAACTTCGCATTGTAAATTTAATATTACAAGTTTAACATCCCGCCCCCACTCTCTCTCTCACTCTCTCTTTCTCTCTCTGTGTGTGTGTGTGTGGGTGTGTAAGTGTATGTATATATGTGGTGTATGGCGAACCTTACACTTCAATAGCCTTTCGCTCGCCTATGGATTTTTTTTTGTTTGACATGTAGTTGATGTACAGTACCCGGCAGTAAATATTGCACATCGACTAATTCGGCTTCGTATAGCATCGTCTCTGTTGCACGCGGGTGAGTAAATACAAATCCGAAACTAGCGGATGTGCAATATTTGCTGCCGGGCAGTGACAGTTCACTGACCTATAAATAATGGACTTCTAGTCAGCGTTTAAAAAATGGCCTTAAAAGTCGAACAAAAAGTACAATCAATTGACAATCGCTCGCGCTGTCAGTTTGTTAGACCGACGGCGCTGCTGTCAAGACTATTATTTTGTAAAAAAAACCTATTTGCAACGAAACTTAATAAATTATTATTTTATGCAGTTAGACGTAAAATTGAAAATCCAATGACTATAAATGGTAAACTAATTATTTGCATTAGTAACATTGACGTCAACCTGTATTCTCATGTCGGGCCGTTTTTCTGCTGTCATTTAGTATGAAACTGTACATCCATGCATTATAATATCATTGGGTACTGTAGTACTAAGTCCCAACCTATGTTTCGTACATTTAGATTATCGGTATGAAAGTATGACTGTCTTGACTCTTCATCGTAGGATTGTAAATGTGAATCCACCTTTAATCACATTCGAAACTGGTAAAATTGTTTTGCATGACCGTAATAATTATGTTTCCGATATGTTTCCATGACCTGTAGATATTCAAATAAAACAATTTATACTATTTCAACAACTTTAGCTGCCATAAAATAATAAAAAAAAACATTAAAAACGTGTCAGTGACAGAACAAGAACTGTCAGATCTGATTGGAATAGAAAAAAAAACATTCATTCGTGTTCATGGTTCTGGACCCCAATTCTCGGGTCATGCGAGACGCTATCTCGCATGCCACATACGTCAAAAATGACAGATTTCCTTGGGATTTGACAGTTATTCTCGTGCGAGATGAATCTCGCGTGAACCCAGAATAGGGGCCCTGCTGTTGAGTTGACTGTTGTCAAGTATTGTTGCTTTGCATGTTATTTTTCATTGGAATTAATTAATATTCTTACGTCCTTTAGCAAAAGTTTAATTTAAAGCGTTCCATACGATTTTATACAGTAGGTACGACCTATTAATTGAATATTTTAAATGTAAAAGTACCTATCATAAGTGATACATTACTTCCTTTATTTTGTGTTAGTTTAATTACTACATTACATTATTAATACTTACATGCAGTTTAAGTTTATGACGACATCACTGCGGTCTGGTTTCCATTGGGTGGTATGTATAGTATTGCTCACTTTAACGCTATGTAAACAAATCATTTGGTCAACAATTTACTTACAAACCATCACGTTCGTGGACGAAACCATAACGATGGCTTAAAGCATGCAAAATATTGTGTCTTTTAAAAATTACCACTGTATTTTTTCACACTTCCCGTGATCGAAAGAAATTTACTTTTTCTATGATAATTTTGGTGGAGCAACATTTTAAAAGTATCTTTAAGGCCTTCCTTCCTCCCGTAACCAACTATACATTTGAGTATTAAACTCAAAAACGCGGCTTTCTGTTATGGTTATGTTGTCTGATTAAATTGTGTGTTAATTATTTTTTCCTTTGCCAGAATTAACCAGATCAACAATGGAGCCGGCTAAAGAAAATAATTTGTCACTGCAAGATTGTTTAAATAACCCAATTAAACGGTTTACACCAAATGTTCCAACACCTGTTTGGGTAAGATAACTACTACAAAGCCTTGATAGCATGTTTTTAATTTGCTAACATTATCTCAAACCTCTGTTTTAGGATGATGTTGAAAATCGCACAGCGCTGGTAGAGGATGATATGTTTTCACCACCACCACCTCCTCTGAGCCAATCAGCTTTGTCCCATAGTTTAAGCACTTTAAGTGCAAACATGGGTCGAACCCCATTACCAAGACCTGAAAGTGTCCGCAGTGATAACAGTGTCACATCAGTGCCAACACCTCAACCCCCACCAAGAATATCGGGAGATGTGGTGCTCACCCCAACACATAGCTCGTTCACACCGCAAGCTAATCCTCACAGCTCCATGTCTGCTCTGACTCCAATGGCAAGTGGGACAAGCCAAGCCAAAAATAGTATAAAAATTCAGTAAGTAATTTATTAAGGTGACCCAATGTTATTGTAATTGTAATCTTCAAGTCATTATATTATATGGAAACTGACCTCTTTTAGGGCCTCTGCTAAGTCTCGCGGGCGCACGGAGCGGCGGCATGCCTATAAAAAAGTTGTATGAGAGCTTCCGCTAACTTGTGAGAGCGCAGGCTCATACTAATTGTGCAATAGACATGCACCTGCGTGACGTAGCAGATGGTCTTAGCAGAAAGAGGAACTGAAACTAAAGTAAACAAAATAAATTAAAGTTTCTTTACATTGTCTATTTCTTTGTTTCTTTAGTGATAACGCAAAAAAACTCTCTCTTAGAAACTGGTACACACTCTAAGTACTAGCAAGCCCAGATACCACTTCCTGGCCAACCGTATAGTGAAAGTGTGGAACAGTTTACCCGAGACAGTGATTAGTGCTCCCTCAGTAAACTCTTTAAAAATAGACTAGACAAACATTTAAATCAATAACACAAGTGAAGAATGATATGCATGCACCAGCTTAAAGCTGCCTGAGCATTACAAATAATAATAATAATAATAGAGCCATGCCGTTTTGTCGCAAAAATAAAATAAGATTTATTTATAAGTTTGTAAGTCTATAACATATTTGTTGTATGGGCTTTGTTGCCTGAAATAGATGTTTAATTCATGTATTAATTTACATACGAAGCTGTGAGAGGGATGATTATTGCACTGACTACCCTAGGTCCTTACTCTACTGTTCAATGTTTTATTTTTTCAGGAATTGTGTTTCGACAGTCAGCTTAGGCTGTGAATTGAAATTGTTAGATATCTATTGTAGGACACGATTTTCTGAATACAATCCTGCCCGATTTCAAGGTGTAGTCATGAAAATATTGGAACCTCGGGTTACTGCACTTGTATTCAGGTTTGTTTTTGCTTATTAAGTGAATGATTAAATTACTGAAATATTTATTCTTCTGTTTTCATTTAAACAAAATTGATTTCAGATCAGGGAAAATAGTATGCACAGGAGCAAGAAATGAGCACGATTCTTACCTAGCAGCTCGGAAATTTGCGAGGATTATTCATAAGCTTGGGTTTCCTGTAAGTTTTGCCATTCATGGTTTTGATGAATTTAGTGTAATAAAATATCAGATAATTATAATTAGTATATTAATTACTTACAATTGTATCAAAGACAATATTGTGTATACTTCACTCAGTGAAACTAGATGGCGCTATTAAGTAGTCTGCAGGAATTTTATGTCGGGAATTAGATTCGTTACAATACGCGATATAAAATAAATCGTTTGTGAGACGCTTTAAATCATCCAAGAGCGATTCATAGTATGTATATGTATGATTCTTTATTGTACATAACACATAGAATAACATACATAAATAATTAAACAAGTTTTTTTAAAGCGTAATTTCTAATTTTTTATTTTATTTTCTCATAATTGAAGTGAAAAATACAGTTTTACTCGGGACTAACAGCCATTATGAAACTCGGCTATACTCGCCCTCGTTTCGCTCGTTGTGTCATAACTGCACATTTTAGTCCCTAGATAAACAATGTCCTATTATTTGATTCAATGTTTTGACTGTATGGCAACAGCCGTAACGTTTTAAATTATTTATAGTCAATTCACGTTATAGATAGTTATAGTTCCGGCAGTCTATTCAATAAATTGTCTTTGATTATAATATACCATAAGACTCTCTGGGCAGTATGGTATAACCGTGTTTAATATTAAATGTTTTGTTACAGGCAAAGTTTTTGGATTTCAAAATACAAAACTTTATAGCAACAGGTGATTTAAGATTTCCTGTAAGATTAGAGGCATTACAACAAGCACATGGGCAATTCACGTCATATGAACCCGAGCTGTTCCCCGGCCTGGTCTACAGAATGGTGCGGCCGAGGGTGGTCCTATTAATATTTGTGAATGGAAAAATCGTTTTTACAGGTAACACCTTCACTTAACCTTTTTCCCACACAGCACTAGTAGCACACTAGCGTTTATCGCGGACATAAAACATTCGCCCCTACGAGTATCTACACAATTCCATTCCAAGCTATTATTTATCAACCAAAGATAGCTAACATTGGCATTCAAAAAAACTCCTCCGATGCTAATGAAAAGTTTATAGCTGCCATCAGAGCTAAGTGGCAAGGCTGGAATATATTCTTTAGTGATGCTTCAAAACTTAGTGATGATGAACATGTAGGGTGTGCCTTCATTCACGATAATTCAGGTTCATCTCATCAATACCAGCTCCCTTCACTATGCTCTATTTTTACAGGGGAATGTGCTGCAATCCTTAAGACACTTAAATTTATAAAGAAACATAAGCTAGCCAGATCGGTTATATTCTCAGATAGCCTTAGTTCTATACAAGCTATCTCCTCTAATTCAATGAAGAACTGTGCGAAATCAGCTTTAATTTGTCTTATTAAGGAAGCACTTCTTTCTTGCCACTTATCAAACCTTGAAGTTGTATTGTCCTGTAACGGTAACGAAGCTGTTGACAGGGCAGCTAAAGATGCAATAGTATGTGGTAACCGCTCCATTTATCAGTGCTTCAGTAATGACCTTATCACTGTCTCCTCATTAGCCCTTTTTAAGTCGTGGTCTGAAGATTGGATCGCTAATAATAACTTGCAATATTTCAAACTACAAAACAACATTTCCCACGCCCGTGGTTTTTTAAATTCAAGTTGAAGAAAAGGGTTACAAGTTCTTTGATTCGACTAAGATTGGGACACGTTTGTTCGCCGGAATTTTTATTTAGGATAAAAGTCAAAGATTCTCCTCAGTGTGAATGTGGTTTTGATGTTGGATCTATTGATCATATATTTTTAGAATGTCCCTTGAACAAATATCGTCTTTATGACCAGTTAGTTAAGCTCAAAATGCAGCTTCCATCGAACGTCAAAACCCTGCTTGCAAACTTTGACAAGAACGTTATAAATATATTAGCTAAATTCATAGATAGGTATAATATTAAAATTTAACCAATTGGTGTGTTTGTCTTGCAATTACTAACACTAACAATACTAATTCCTTCAGCACTCTTTCCTCCCCGGGGAAATTACGATAGCGCTCCACAAACAACAAAAAAAATAAATGTCAAAATCACCACACTTGACATTGGCAAAGTGCCTAGCAGCAAAAGCCATATCACAAAGAAAAAAAAAAAAAAACATTCGCCCCTTTCGCACTCGCATATTGGTTAGAAAAGGACATTAGGGAGCGTTCAAGTATTACGTAACGCAAAACGTAAAACGTTACGATGCGTTACAAGGGCGGGAGGGGGTCTTTCTTACAACACGTTACGTAACATTGTTTCTAAAAAATTAGGGAATTAAAACTCCCAAACTGGCAACCCTTTTCATTTACGTTACGGGGAATCCCTCGATTGTATTAGTCTGGACGTCTTTTTTTTTTATTTGTTCTCGCAAGTTGGCAAACCTTTTCGGTTATATTTCACGGGGAATCCCTAGATTGCTTTGTACGTCATTTAATGTTGTTTTTGTCATTCATGTTTTTTTTTTTTAGTCATTTAGTGTTACGTAACGTTTAGAGAGGGGGGTACATAAAAACGTTACGGTGCGTTACAAGTGGGGGAGTGGGGGTCAAAAATCTTCAAAAATTGCGTTACGTAATACTTGAACGCTCCCTTATATACTTATGAGGAGACAAACGCAATGCGCAATGCAACAATGCGCTTTTGTCGCAGACAATTGAATTCCTTTCTATTTTCTCGCTTGTTGCTCAATGCGTCTCTACTCTACTGGACTAGTTAGAACGAGACGCACTGACCGATACAGCGAGACGCGGTGTCGATCTAGTCACTTAGGCTGCGTTTCCACCAGAGATGTGCGAGGATGCGTAGCGAGGGATGTGTTTGTAAAGAACCAATGAGCCGTTTCCATCAGAGTTATGTTGACCGAGGCGAGGTAAATGAAGCGATTCTGTTGGTTCTTGCAAACACATCCCTCGCTACGCATCCTCGCACATCTCTGGTGGAAAAGCAGCCTTAAGAGGAAACACAAGGGCTGTTTTTCCATACAAACGTCGTCCCCTGTTTCCTCTCTGGATAATGCCAACAGAGCAATATTTTTTTCCCAAAAAATCGATGGCCACTATTATGCATGTCTCTATGTTTTCCTTTTTTCAATAAATTAATTATTAAAAGAGATATGAACATTCAAAAACTTAAAAAATTGGCCAGATTTTCGGCTGAGTTCATTCATTCAGAAAACAATTTTTACTAGATTATTTAACAAAGGAAAAAATAGGAACACTGCCAAAGCCTTTCTTTAATTTTTAATGAAAAAAGTAGTTAAATCGGTTAAGTTTTGGAGAAGGAATCAGGGGTCTACGAATCGTTGATTTTTTGTACTTTAAATAGGTATTTTCAGTCCAAGCTGCAGCTGTCTTTATTGCGCTCTGCAAGAGGAGGCAGCAATAGATTTTACAAATACCTATTTTTCAATTCTCTAGGCCTTGAGGTTTCCTCTTAAGCGTGTGCGATAGAATTGGTAGCTTTGAGACCGCAATAAACATTATACCTGCTTTGTTTCTTATGAGAGTAGAATAATATATCAGACTTGCTCACATTTTTTTATTATTCGATGGTAAAACTGGGCTGGAGCATATACGAAATATATTACAGGAAATTCACCTAATAAAATAATACCTTATTTACTTCAGTTAATTATGATTAAAATGCAGAAGTTGTCATTTTTCCCAATTTTATCTTCGTTTTTTACTTATAATATGTGTGTAAGTCAATCCAATATTATTATAATTTGAAAAAACGAAGTAGATATAGCGTGTTTGTTACCAATGCTCAAGGGTTTTAAATCAGGGTTTGGAGTGATAATTATCAAGATAAATATAGGTTGATAATTATCATTGATAAGTATAATGAGTGAGGTTGATGAGGATGATATTCCACTCATCAGTTTAATTAAGTAGTATGTAGTTAACTTCTCGTATTTTGGTTTGCATGTTTTTATTCACGAAATTATAAACAAAAAATAATAAAAGATTACCTTGATTGCAAAATGTGTATAATTTATTTACTAAACTACTTGCTTTTAACATAAATACTGATATGTAATCAGTTAGAAAACGGTTGCTTAGATCTGTTTGATAATTATCGCGATAATTATCAAAGGATATATTTATCTTGATAATTTCAAACCCTGTTTTAAATGCAGCAAAATATAGTACTTTTGCACACTCATGTTGGTCTCTTTAGTGTATGCTCGCTTAGACGATTGCAATAGAAATCGTATACTTTTAATTTCAGGAGGAAAGACGAGAAATGACATCCATGAAGCCCTAGATATAATTTATCCTATACTAAGAAGTTACCGAAAAAATTAATAATATTATTGTACATATAAATCATGTAAGTATATTATAAGGTTATAATAATAATGACATTATATTATTTTTATTTTTATTCAATAAATTATTGAGACTGATTGGCTATTTCGTTTAAATTTCAGAGTTAACTTTCCCTAATATATGGATAGTATATAGGTAGGCACTATAGGTAGCGATAAATAAAAGGGATAAAACAAATTTAATTGCTTTATTAGTAAAAAATAGCCATAATTTACATTTATTTTATTAGTGACCCTTAATCAGTACTATTCAGAACAAACATGTTCATAAAAAATATTAACTTAAATGTATCACTATTCCTTAATAGTGCAATCTAATGTGACATAGTATCGTTATTCTAAAAAACTGTTGTTGTAAAAGTATCGTATCATATTAAATTAAGATCCACAACTTAAGCATTCGTCTTTGTTTTGTAAAGAGCAGGTGATGGCTGCCATGTTGGCTTCGTCTCTCGTCGTCGTTTCCGTAGAATTTCCATTCACAATCCTTCCTCCTTTAGCTTTCGCTTTATCAACAGTAAATTGGATGGCGTTGACAGCAGGCTTGGTGCGCAGATAATACATGCCGGTTTTAAGACCCATTTTCCAAGCGTAAAAATGAATAGACGTAAGTTTGCCATAGTTTGGTTCAGCCACGTGAATGTTGAATGATTGGCTTTGGTCAATAAACGCGCCTCTATCAGCGGCCATTTGAATAGTAGTTTTCACAGAGATTTCCCAAACAGTTTTATACAAGTCTCTTAATTCTTTGGGTATAGCCTCTATGTTTTGAATGGAGCCGTTGTTGTGAATGATCAAATTCTTCATATCGTCATCCCATAAATCGGCCTCGGTCAAGTCTCGTAGCAGATGGTGATTTACTACCTGGAATTCCCCAGAGAGAACTCTTCTTTGGTAAATATTGGATGTAAATGGTTCAAAAGATTCATTGTTCCCCAAAATTTGTGCAGTAGAAGCAGTAGGCATTGGAGCCAGTAGAAGGGAGTTTCTTACTCCATGTTTTGCAATCTTCTCCTTGAGAACTGCCCAGTCCCACAAATCAGTTGGTGTTTTATTCCACATGTCATACTGCAGTACACCTTTACTCACTGGGCTCCCCTCATAAGTCTCATATACACCGAGTTCTTTAGCCAATTCACAGCTGGCTTCTAATGCACCATAGTAAATGGTCTCGAATATTTGCTGATTAAGTTTAACAGCAGCTTCACTCTCATAGGGCAGGCGCATCAGAACAAATGTATCTGCCAAACCCTGAACTCCAATCCCAATTGGCCTGTGCCTCATATTTGAATTCCGAGCTTCGGGAACCGGGTAGAAATTGACATCAATTATTTTGTTCAAATTGCGAGTGATAGTTTTAGTCACTTCTTTCAGTTTCGTGAAATTGTATGTTTTGTCTTCGTTTACAAACATATTTAGAGCTACAGAAGCTAAATTGCAGACTGCCACTTCGTCTGGGGAGGTGTACTCAACTATTTCAGTACAGAGGTTACTGCATTTAATTGTTCCCAGGTTCTGTTGGTTACTTTTCCTGTTGCAAGCATCTTTGTAGAGCATGAAAGGTGTTCCTGTTTCAACCTGTGATTCTATAATAGCTTTCCACAATAGTTGTGCTTTTACTTGTTTCACAAATCTGTTTTCTTGTTCATATTTCTCATACAGGGCCCGAAACTCTTCCCCCCAGCAGTCTGCCAGGCCGGGGCTGTCATGCGGGCACATTAGACTCCAATTTTCATTATTTTCAACCCTCTTCATGAACAGATCTGGTATCCACAATGCATAAAAGAGTTCGCGAGCACGCACTTCTTCTTTCCCTGTGTTCTTTTTTAAATCCAAGAATTCAAATACGTCAGAATGCCATGGCTCTAAATAGACTGCAAAGGCTCCCGGGCGCTTATTACCGCCCTGGTCTACATACCTGGCTGTGTTGTTGTAGACTCTTAACATGGGTACTAGTCCATTGGACACACCATTTGTCCCTGCAATGTAGGTTCCTTTAGCCCTAATGCAATGTACGTGTACGCCGATGCCGCCTGCAGATTTTGAGATAAGAGCACACTGTTTTAGAGTATCATAAATGCCTTCAATGCTGTCGTCTTTCATTGCGATGAGGAAGCATGACGACAGCTGCGGACGGGGAGTAGCTGCTGAGAACAGGGTAGGACTGGCGTGCGTGAAATATTTTTCAGAAAGTAAATTATAAGTATGGATGGCTGCATCAATATCTTCACCATGAATACCAATTGAAACTCGCATAAGCATGTGCTGAGGCCTTTCTGCTACCTGTAATTTAAAAATATGCTTTTTATTGTTTCAAATTCATTTTGTTAATTCTTTCCAGAAAATACCAGCTTTAGCTACGTTTTGACAAAATTATAAAAATTTAAATTTGCTCTAAACAACTTGAACTATGGCTTACCTTGTTGTCAATCTTCAGCAAATATGACCTTTCCAAAGTTTTGAATCCAAAATAGTTATATTTGAAATCTCTGTCATAAACAATAGCAGAATCTAATCTCTCTTTATTTTTCATTACAATTTCATAATGAAAGTCTGAAATCATGGGTGATCTTTTCTTTGTATGTTTGTTGACAATATTGTACAAATCAGTTATCACGTCTGAAACAAAGCTGATGGTTAGAGAGAGACATGTCTTATTATACCTAAATAATCAGTAAATACGTTCTTTGTTCTCAATATAATTGTAAGTTGCATATCTTGTCTGAAAAGAGGCGGATTATTTGTCGATAGCGCCCTAGGCCAGCACCTCAAACGTGCCCCTCTGTAGCAACATCTCTTTTGGAAGTTTCTTGTAATTGCGCGCGGTTTACTAACCTTGCGCCCCTAGGCACGTGCCTAGTTTGTCTAACGGATCCTCTGCCATTAAGTCTGTTTTTATAGCTATAATAATCTATTGTACATACATACCTCTTTTGTTATGAGAAATAATGTAAACAATCTTGATAACTCCTTTGTTTGCAAAGGGGAGACTGACTAAACATACCTGAAAAATGTTTCTTTGTTTCCTTGTGTAGGTTGGATATAGCCAACCTGGCAGCAAGCACAGCATAATCAGGGTGATCAGTGGTCATAGTGGCAGCTGTCTCAGCAGCTAGGTTGTCTAGCTCCACAGTCGTTACACCAGAGTAAATACCACCTATAACCTTCAGTGTTATAGACACCTGTAAAATATAGTTCCCTTAGAAAATGCTCAAAATTAAAACTAAAAGTGGAGGGGAATTTTGGAATTTGGTTATCTAAAAGTTGACTTTAAATTTGTGATCAACCATAATATTTCCACCAGAATCTTCAGTTTGAAGTTGTGGTAACTTTGAGCAGCAACTTCAAGTGTAGCTTACTTCTTGAAGCTACTAGAACAGCTATACTCAAACTGAAGCCCACCAGGTCTTTGTCATTGGCCCACCTGAAGTTACAAAATTGTAAACCGTAATATATATGTAATAATTTTCGCACGATTTTAAATTTCGCGCCCATAAATAATTTTTCCTTGCGGCCCTCGACACTATGACTGAAACGTGTTTGTGGCCCCTATAAAAAAAAGGTTGAATGACTATACTAGAACATCAG
This sequence comes from Ditula angustiorana, assembly GCA_963691745.1. Lineage (NCBI taxonomy): Eukaryota > Metazoa > Arthropoda > Insecta > Lepidoptera > Tortricidae > Ditula > Ditula angustiorana. The sequence continues at coordinate 4,384,247 of OY829481.1, read as the reverse complement.
CTCACCACTGCACAGGGGTCATTACAATTGAGTTGCCGCGCGTGCGAATGAACTTGATTTATAAGATAGACAGAGAGGCATGCAGTAGGACTCTTCTTATTCGTAAACACCATTATTTGTTCAAAGTTAAACTTCTGTACTTGTACTATCATGTAATCTGTGTCAATATCTAGTTTGTGTGATAGAGCTATGGTCTCTACCAGAAACAGTGTTCAAAGTTTCAAAATTATCCCAACAATACTTATCTGCATTAAACCATTTTCCTTAGTCGACCCCATAATAGCAATAGTTAAAATTTTGCAGTAATACTTACAGGATCTACAAAATCCATGTTCAATCCATAGCAAAGTTTTTTGATTCTGGATGTAATCTTGTCAATGTGAACTTCTTCCACTCTCCCACCTGCAAGAATAAACATTGAAACCTTTCAACACGAAAATAAACACAATTTAATGTAAACATTATAAAAAAAAAAATTAAGGCAATTCTCGGGCGGCTCGTTTATATGCAGTATAAATAGAACTAACTATATGTTTAATGCAAAATACATATCTACACTAATATAATAAAGAGAAAAACTTTGTTTGTTTGTTTTTTTGTTAGTTTGTTTGTATGTAGAAGGTAATCTCTGGAACTACTGAACCGATTTCAAAAATTCTTTCACAGATGGAAAGCTACACTATTCCTGACGGAAATAGGCTACTAATTTTACGTGAACGAAGTCGCGCGCGTCCGCTAGTATTATATAAATAAGATAAATGATTATAACAAGCTTTTTTGCTGACTGTATTTTATTACAGCAAAGTATTGGTATCTACCCAAACTGCAGACACCCAACTTCTTTTTTATTTTTTATAGGCAGTACCTAGCCTACAGTAACAATAGCAATGGATTGTAAAAGAACAGTCAGACAGAAAATTGGTAAAAAAAATTGCAATAAGTTTGCAATGAAACTCAGGTTCACCTACAGTCAGCAGCCAATTTTGATAGATAAATACATTTTAATTGACCATGTAACAAACATTACATTGAGCAAGTTAACAACATTTACTGAACTTTAATAAATTTTACTTTAAAATTTAAAGTAAAATTTATTAAAGTTTAAATCCACGGTAGACATCACATTTTTTTGTAAAAGAAAATTTATAGGTATATGTAGATAATGTCACTGTCACCTAGTATAGCCGAACAGAAAGAAAAGTAGCTGAACAATGAACATGTCCAGACCTGTTCGCCTACAAAATTGTTGTTGAAATTGTTGCTAATCCCAAAATTGACAAATGCTTATCAATATCAACACAATGTGAGTGGTCATTACCAAACCGATGATAGTCAATCGAAGTATTCCGTATGTGAAAAAACGAGTCTAGCCGTCCAGCGTTATTTCACGACACTGTTGCGACGCTAAACGAAACGGTTAAGACGTCTCGTAGTTATCTACCATACAGTGGTTTGGCAGTAATTACGAGCTGAGACCGCAATTATGTTCCTTATGTGATGATTGTGGTAGCGTTTCATTTGCAGATGATATTTGCAAATAAGGTGTAACAATGACTAGTTTTACACCTGCTTAAGCAATGATAAAATAGAAATTTACTCACCTCTCTTGTGAACGTATAACTTATTTGACTTCCCAACCATGTTGATATGTGTTTATTCGAACAATTATCAATAAGTTCCAGGAATGAAACAAAGAGAGACTCAAATTCAATGCTATATTGTCCAACGGAATAGGAAAACGGGATCAACGGACGGGTGTTATAATACCGTGACAGTAAATTTGGCGGGAATCGGGAATAGCTTTTTTTTGCACAGTATTTTACAGTCTGGGTTCTTGTCTTTTTAGACTTTTCTTTTTACATATACTAGCTTGTTCGGAACTGGGCGCATCTGTCTGCTCGCGCACGAGCAACTTAGTTACTCGGTATTTTTTTTATCTCTGTCGCTGTCTCCTCGCTGAGATTTGAATAGCACGAGATGCTCGAGAGCAACCGCAACGCAACTTTTTCTTTACAATTTTTCGCATTCAACAACATGGACTTCGAAGAGACGATTTTGGTCTGTGCACTATTACAGTCTTCTTCTTCATTCTTTATTCTTTAATGGCGGCCACGAGGCTTGTGCCAATGTCAGTGAAAAATAAAACTGTACGGTTTGGGTCAAAAGACCCCCCCCCATCCCCCGTCGGGTTATTAGCCATCGGCCAATGATATCCCACCATAAAGGCAAGGAAATTATTGACCGATGCCCAGGGTGCACCGGCCCAAGCACTGCTCTTCCCCCCGGAGAAGACCATAAGGGAACCGCAGCACTTAGGCACACGAGGAGGAAACCCGACACGCACCCCACTATTACAGTCCTTTGAACCGTTGTCCGATCGGCAACTTTTTTGTCGCCGTGCGCACACTTGCATTGAAGGCGACAGTTGCGTCGCGGGCTTGTCTTCAAACCCGCGGACAATAGTCTCCCGGTTGACGCGTCGCTACATGCGCGCACTTTCATACCAACCCTGCGAGACTGCGAGAGATATAATAGTTGCGGATACAAAAGTTGCTCATGCACGCTAGCCCTTATCTGTTCCGTGGGCGCGTCAATTAGCTGTCATTGGCTGTCATATTCACAGCTGATAATATTTCATTCCTATCGTTGTATGGTAAAGTTGTATCATTCGTAGAGATTAGTAAGTAGTCGTAAGTTCTTGTGAGTCATGTATTATAAAATAAAACTTTACAGCTAATATCAATGTTACGCTGTGAACATTACTTTCTACTGTGAATTAAGTCTTAAAATTATAAAATACTTTATTAAGAATGGATTACATTAGAACAGCTACGTTAACAGTGAATGGAAAAGACTATGATCATCTATCTTTTATAATTGGACTATCACTGGCTGTATCATCGAGTTTGTTTATTGGATCCAGTTTTGTTATAAAAAAAGTTGCTTTGAAGAAAATTAGTGCAAGTGGAAATATCAGAGCATCAGCAGGCGGCTTTGCATACTTGAAGCAATGGCTGTGGTGGCTGGGCTTTCTTACGAGTAAGTTTGTTTTCCACCACTTAATAACTTTATCAAAGAATGAATGTTACAACAATACATAATAATATAAATGAATGAATAATTCTGAATAATAATACCAAATCATTGGGTTTTCTTTCAGTGGGTGTTGGAGAAGCAGCCAACCTTCTGGCATATGCGTTTGCGCCGGCGGCGCTCGTCACACCCCTGGGAGCCCTCAGTGTGCTTGTGTCAGCTGTACTGGCATCCAAGTTTCTTAAGGAACATCTTAATTTCATTGGAAAGGTGGGTCCACTCAAACTTGGCAGTATGTTATTAATTATTCCCAACCTTTTTTCACTTGCAAGTTTAACATAAACCTGAAAATTGCAAAAGTTACCAATTTAAAAGAAAAAAAAAACATGAATGTGACTCTACCATCCCTATTGTACAGTCAGTAGTAGATGTAGCTTCAAAAGTCAAAAAGATTGATACAATCACTTATTCTCTTGACAATACAGTTGCCAAATGTACCCACCATGAACAAATACAGTTTTACCTCTTAAGTTAAGAATCACTATCAGTGATGAATCTTATGTTATAAAGTTGTGGTGTTTCTCTACTTTTGACTAATTGTTACAGATTGGATGCTTCCTCTGCATAGTTGGCTCAATATTGATAGTCATACATTCACCAAAGTCTGAAGAACTGAAAACATTCAAAGAGCTGCACATCAAACTGTGTGACTATCTGTTCTTAACTTATGTTGCAACTATTTTTTTTATGTGTTTAATTATAAAAGTAATCTTTGTGCCTCGGTATGGCAATCAAAATATTGCAGTCTACCTCCTGCTATGTTCAGCTATTGGTAGCTTGACAGTTGTGTTTTGTAAGGCAGTGGCTTTAGGAATCAAAGAAACCATAGCTGGAACTGTTAACAATTTACTCAATTACTTGTTTTGGTTACTACTGCTTGCATCTATTGTGTGCATCATGATACAAATGAACTATTTAAACAAGTCCTTGGATATATTTAACACCAGTGTAGTGAGCCCTGTGTACTATGTCATGTTCACAGTTTTAGTAATAATTGCATCAGGGATACTTTTCAGGGAATGGGAGCACATGGAAGTTGTGGATATCTTAGGTTGTATTTGTGGTTTTCTTGTGGTAATGACAGCAATATTTATGTTAAACGCTTTTAAAGACATCCAAATGACTTTCAGAGATCTAAATTTAAATGCAAGGCGAAGAAGGAGTGCTCTAGACATAGAGTCAGACAGCAACTTCCTTAATACTCTGCACAATAACCGGCAAGCATGACAATGACTTCTGCTACCTTAGAATAGGAATAGAAAGTTTGATTATATGTGATTCTTAAACTATAAAAATGTTAAGAAAAATCAATGCCCTAACTTTAAGATTCTAAAACTAAACAATGCATGTTGCATTTAAATTTTAGCATAATATTAAAATAGTAATTATTAAACATACAACAATAGTCTTAAAAAGGTACAAATTTATTATTGCATATAAAATTACACACATTACTAGCGCACTTAAAATTATTTAACAATAAGACTTAAGTTTTTTATATAATATCAAAACCAAAGATAATGCTTTTCTTTGTAATTAGTATTCTAGAATATCAAGTCAAATTTTAATTACCCAGTAATAAAAGTTTGTTTTGATGACATTTATACATTCCTTGTTACAACTATACAGGTGATAATTGATATCAAATCTAAGATAGTAGCTAAACCAATAGTGAGAATATTCCTTTGAATCCCAAGTCCACTGCTACTTCATTTGCCTCAATGTTTAGCACAGCATGGTGGGTGTCTGCAGCACAATATTCTGCTGTTATGCATTGCCACCACACCTTCAAATTAAAATATGTAATTTTTTCACAATAACCATTATATCCATATTTACTGCAATTAAAAAAAATATATAAATAAAAATAACTCAATAATATAGAACAAAACATTGTTAACCAAAATAATGTTGTTATTAAATAAAATATAAATGCTTCTTGTTACATGAACCTTTTATCTTTTGTAAATGTCTATTAGCCTTGTTACAAGAATAAACATAAGTTTGACTAATAATCCAATCAGATCTTTGGTAATATAAATAGTCAAATTGCATATTAAAATGCCATACACCGGGAATGTATAGTTCATCAATCAGCTGTCACAAATACACCGTAACAGAATGATATATGAATCTTCGACAAATTGGACAAGTTCTTTGATAGCCATATAACCTCATACAACACTCGCTACACAAGCAGATGTGGCGACAAGGCAGTGTGAGGACACACTTCTGCCGCTCCTGGCATATCACACACAAGGCATCCGCAGCATCAGCTGCATCATTAGCAGCTCTCACTCGCGCACTGGCTTCCCTGATGCTGGCTTCCCCACTACTGGATAAACTAGCTATAACCCTCACCTCAGAATCAGTAAAATAATTATAAAACAAATGGTATAAGTACTGAGTGTTTCTAACCAGTAACCAGTACAACAAAGAAACCTGAGTCTGAATATTACTTCTAAAATGCACGCATAGACGAACTATAACTATGCCACTTATTATTCCTATGAAGGACTCCAAAGGCACATCCGTAAGGAAGTTTGTAAACCTTAATAATGTCATGTAACCACTCACAATAGCATCCACCACAATGCTTATCACATATTTGAGCAGGTGCTTCACTAATTGAGGGAGATGAACAGGAATGAAGGTAAGTACGAGCCATAGTGCATCCCCCACTAATATCACAGCAGTTTTTAGTATACATAGAACTTCACAGATCACTAAAGTCAATGAATCAAAAAGCCACTTTATAGAAGAAGCGATAGCACAGATTTTGTAGCAAATGTCGTGGCAGATCCCTTGCACGCCGTTCAATACAAACAACACTTGGTTAACGAAAGTATCGATAACGTCATTTGTAAAGTTAGGTATGTCTTCATTGAATATTGGCAAGTTATCTTCGTAGACTATCTGAAGAAATGTTATGGCACTGTCTACAAAGTTTACTAATGCCGTACAAGCTGCAGCTAACGCAACAAATATTACATGTCCAACGAATGAAGCACCTAGTAATATACTTCGGACAGTAAATGCGAAAAAGTTAATTACATTAGCGACTAATGAAATCATTATTTATGATCATTTTCTTGCTATACACTTCAAGATATTTCATGTGTCTCCTAAAAGTTTTCAACTTTAACTTGTGGTTTTGTAGAAGTGAATGTTGTGATGATAAATAGGTATAAAACTGAATCCGCTATAAATGTCACTATTTTATATTTAATAAACTGTCAATGTCAGTGAAAAACGTTGGTGCAGTATAGCTGCGTTCTAATCTATTTATTTATATTTTTAATTGCCAATGTTTATGCTGTTTATACTGAAAAACAGATCGCATGAACAATTCTCGCTCGTTAGGGAAATGGTAAGAAACGGTTGTGATTATTTTGATCGTCAATGTAGAACTATTGTATGCTGTATGTCTAGGCTGAGACTAAAGGTGGATTCACAATGCAGAAACGCAGCTAGAATTGAACGTAAAGTCTTTAAGTTCATGTCGTCTGAGAAAGACAAAGTTATCAATGCATACAGCCATATTTTTATAATTTGCCCGAAACCACGCTGTCTGTTTGAATAACTTTGAAAGATAGATTCTTCTGTGGATAGACTTCATTCATGTTGTTATTTTTCTTGTTAAGCATATATCCCTATCTTACCAGCTTGCATGTGCGAAGGGGATGAAAGTTTACGTCGGTGATAAACGTTAGTCACAAAATGCGGCATTTCAGTGTTAAAAAAAGGCTGTATGCTTGTAGGCTGCTTTGTCTTTCTCGGACGAGATAAATTAAAAAAAACAGAACATGTCAGCTGTCGTCTGTCAGCGTCAGAAGTCAATGTCAGCGCAGTTGTGACATCTGTCACTCCATTAGTCTTTCTTATTTTTGTGTTAATACTGGAAATTTATATTTCTGCGTTAATCCGTTTTAATCGCTTAAATAGTCACATAATATAACTTAATTCAACACTTTATAATGGCTCCTAAAGGTGGTGGCGATTCTCTAAAGGTTAATTCGGGTGTTTACAAGGATAAAAGTAAACCTACGGACATTCGGCTAAGCAACATAAATGCCGCAAAAGGTATCTACATGATCGAAAACATCTGAAGTTTATTGTTTAATTTTCTGTATTATAATGAAATAATTTTTACATCTTGTTTAATCATATGACCAAGGATTATAAAAACATTACACAAACAAAAAGAAAATTGGCATAAATCATATGTTTTACGTTTATTCAATTTTTTTAAACTTCTGTTCAAATATAAAGCTTTGGTCATGTGATGATGGATAAGGTATAAAATAGTTTTCTGATAGTTATGGTGCATTCACCATTACACATTGATACATTTATCAAGAGACCACAACCTTTCTTCTATTGTAATATCTCGTTTCATTTCTAGCCGTATCAGATGCAATCCGTACTAGCCTCGGCCCTCGCGGGATGGACAAAATGGTAAATACAATTTGACTATTATTATTTCGTTTTCAGTACTTTTTTTATTCTGTCCCACTGTTGGGCAAACATATCTCCTGTTTTCTGATAATGCACATGTTATAAAAAGCTACAATTATTGAAATGCTATTTGATTACAATCTAAATGTGTTTCACAGATCCAAGCAGCCAACGGGGAAGTGACTATTACCAACGATGGGGCCACTATTCTCAAACAAATGAGTGTGATTCATCCTGCTGCTAAAATGGTAATTATTAGCTTACATTTTTTAATTTTATTTATATTATTATACTATAAGTTTAATTATCATTTTGTTACACTATTGTCTGGTATTTTTGAGAATAAGTAGCTTTTTTTTCTTTTGTTTACCTCTATAGAATTCTAAAACACAGAGTTTATTACATCACATATTTTGGAACAGGGTTAAGACAGAGTAATATTTGCTAATTAAACACCTGGAAGGTAATGTTAAACAAAGAGACTGATTGACTATGGCTATTAATGTTGACAGTTGGTAGAGTTGTCTCGTGCTCAAGATATTGAAGCTGGTGATGGCACTACCTCAGTGGTGGTGATTGCTGGAGCTCTGCTGGACTCTGCTGAGAAACTATTACAGAAAGGAATCCACCCCACTGTCATCTCTGACGGATTCCATAAGGCTCTGCAGATCTCCTTACAGGTAATTTACTGCACATATTCAATTATTGAAATCAAGAAATATAATTGTGTGAACATTACTAAGAAACTTCAAGGTTGTTTTGAGAAATGAGTCACACACTCTGAGTAGTAGCATACTGTGGATTCTAACTACTCTATGGTTTGTTGTATTACTTTCGCTTTGTAATGATCTCTCCAGAATGCAGTCTTTGTTTGCTGACCAGGTGCATGACGAAAAGTCACTAAATAACTCTTTAAACTCTTTAAGTCACGGCATCAATCCTACTAATATCACAAAGCTGAAAGTGTGACTAAAATTTTTGTTACGTCTTCTCCCTAAAATCATCTTATAGGATACTTTTTATGCCGTAAAAATGCAACTTTCCACGAGAGAGCAATAAAGAAATCCTATGCGGACGAAGCTAATAGTCAATAAATTTACTTATTACTATTTCGAATTTTTTGCTGTTTATGTTTTATTTTTGTTATTTTTTATTATATTCATAGAACATTTACATAATAACTATGGGGATGCCATTCAATAACTTACCCCTCTGTTAAGACACATGTACAATGTTCCTATACTACACTAAAATTGCATTGTAATTTTGACATTGTTTTATGTAACTTGACTATCTTAATCCTTATAATTTGTAAACTATACTGTACATAACGCTTTATGGAGGCAAATCCCAGGATTTAGCAAATATTTAGGCAAATATTTGTATGTCAAATATGAATGTTTGTACCTGATCCATGGATGTTATTTGTATTTAAGTATGTATTTATCTAAATAAGTTTATTTTAAATATAGCTAATTCTGTCAAACTTTTTGGTATTGCTAGGTCGTGGAAGGCATGGCAACTCCTGTCGACCTCCAAAACGAAGATGCACTGCTGCAAGCGGCCGCCACGTCTCTCAACTCAAAGGTGGTGTCACAACACTCAACCATCTTAGCGCCCATTGCTGTTCAAGCTATTCGTGCTGGTAAGTAAATATTAATAGAAATAGAGGTTGTTTTTTTGTGAAAATAATATATAACATGGGGAAGCAGCAGATTAAGTTTCAAAATAAAACATGGGAGGTGGACTCATGCAGGGTTTCGTTCCATTACACAATATACAAATATACTAAGTATGAATATGGAAAAGATAAACAGATACGAAGGGGGGGAGGGGTGAGCTAGGAAAATGATGACCAGTGCGTGCTGTGGTACTGCACATGGGTTGGTTTACATACAGACTACAATGCAAGCCTTCCCTCTGTCCCTTTACCAAAAATATAAAGAACCTGTGAAAAGAAAAACAACTGTTTGGGGGTTTTTAAGGTCATTATTTTTTGAAATATTACATATTATAGAAAACAAACAGTGAGCAAGACTCTTGAAAATGCTGCATACAAAGTGGTTACAGACTTTGACATCACAGTCCACATTGTTACTAGTAAGATGTATGGTTTTAAAACTTAGATAACATTCATTTTAATAAAGTCTACTTTTAAAGCTTTCTACTTATTTATCTGGATTTGAAACATATCGTCACTTGGATGGTAAAACTACTGAAGCGACACTAGACTCACGTGTCGCTTTGGTAGTTTTACCATGCAAGTGACGATATTTTGAAACAAGAAAAAAATTTTTTTTCATTATTTTTGTCACTCTGTTTTGCTAACTTTTATAATATCGTTTTTTATCTACCTCTTTGGATATGCCAGACAAGAGCTGGATGAGAGTGGCCGAGGATCGTGCTCAGTGGCGTGCCATGGGAGAGGCTTATGTCCAGTAGTGGACGAACATAGGCTGATGAAGGATATGAGATTGATTGGGTATGTGTGTCAGTGATGGAGCCGATCCCGAACGGGGTGGGCGCCCGCGTGGACCTGCGCGACGTGAAGGTGCTGGAGCGGCTGGGCGGCACAGTGGAGGACACGGAGCTGGTGACCGGGCTAGTGATCCCGCACCGCGCCTCCAATGTCAACGGCCCGCACCGCATCGAGAAGGCCAAAGTCGGCCTGATACAGTTCTGCATCTCTCCGCCCAAGACTGATGTGAGCATACACTAAATGATATAGAGCAATCATTTCGTTGACTTCGTTTTTTTTTCATGGCGCTTCAAAAGTGGCAATAGCAAGATGATGGACGTAACAAGTAATTTATTGAATGACCAGAGTGTTCAAAGTCCTCTGTTGATTTTTTTCTCAGTAATTGACATAAGCTCGAATTAATAGTTGCATGGAATTCTGACGTTTCTGGGTATTACCAGGCAAAAAAATATTTTTTGAAACTGTGGTCAGAAATGCAAACATAAATAAATGCACAACATAAATGTTGCAATTGAAATACTTAAATTTACAATCAATTCAACGTTATATTAATTAACACATACTTTGTTTCATTTTAAACCGCACAGTTTAAATGTAATAAATAATTTAATTTTTTTCTAAGGAAAAAATAAATTGTTGCTGGTATCATTCTGATGATTGTCATATATTACAAACCGTCGGTCTAATATTATATTTTTGAATTTAGTTATCGTACTATTTATTTCGTAAATTGTAATTCAAATATTAAAAATCTTAGAAAAAATTTATCACCAAACGTCAGCTGTCAACTGTCATTCTTCCATCAAACTATACAAAATTGTTGAATTTTATGTAATTCGGCTTCTAACTAACGTCAGTTTTGAAACCTTTTTTTATATAGCATATAAGATAAAAATGACAAGCGACGCAAGTTCTTGGTTCAAAAGAAACTCATCGTTTACGGAAAACTTTCAAATCACAATATCAAAGTGACCTACGCGCATTTGCATAAAGTTTGTTACTTACAAAAAAGCTTGGCGTGTGAATTTAAATAAAAGGTCAGCCCACCAATAATTTGTACAGTAAAAAAATGTTTGTTATCCCTGAAACGTCTAATTATGACAGCTGTCAGAATTCCACAGAACTAAAAATCAGAGTGTAGTTAATGACTATGCCAATGCTTGTCAAGGAAATTATGATGAGAGAGTGAAGCGTTTTCAAATCACTAAAATTAATGTAATTTCTGAAAATAGTTGTCCTGTAGATACAGCCTGTCAGACCTTTGTAATCTACCTCTGACTTGTTTTAAAAGTTTACTTTCTAGTCAACCGCTAACTCGTTTTTCATCAGACATGGCATAGAAAGGAACTATCTTGCTTAATTCAGCTAGTTAACCAAAAGAATAACATTGACCGGACATAATCAAAATTTTAAATAATGTTGCCAACTTTTTCAAATTATAGATGGACCACAATGTGATTGTATCGGACTACGCCGCCATGGACCGTGTCTTGAAAGAGGAACGTCAGTACATCCTGAATATTGTTAAGCAGATCAAGAAAGCGGGATGCAATGTCCTCCTTGTGCAGAAGTCTATTTTGAGGTTAGCATATGAATAAAATGAAACAATTTTATAGCATATAATGACTTCAGCTTCTGGACACAGCATATTTATCCCGCTCAAAGCCGAATGCACGTAGGATACAGCGCATTTGAAGCAGAAATTTTTCATTGTCATAGGCATTTCAGTGTCATTGAAACAATACTCTGTTGAGTGGTCCATAGACAAAAATCTGGAACAGTATTATTAAATTGATTTTTTGCTTTAAAGCATGTCTATTGTTTTAAGTCCATTAGCTCTTAATAAAAAAGTGTTTAGGTCCTGGTTACATTGAGTAGTATAGGATGTACCATGTTCTTCTTTTCCACTCAGCCTTTATGCACTCAATGCTGAGTGTATAAATAAATAAATCTCATTTATTAATGAGTAGCTTTCTAACACATGTTTATTTCTGCCTGTAGAGACGCTCTCAGCGACCTGGCGGTCCATTTCTTGGACAAGATCAAGACGATGGTGATCAAGGACATCGAGCGTGAGGACATCGAGTTCGTGTGCAAGACGCTCGGCTGCCGGCCCATCGCCTCGCTCGACCACTTCACCGCCGAGAACCTCGTCAACGTCGACCTGGTCGAGGAGGTCAACGAGCCCTCCGGCAAGTACATCAAGGTACGTTACCACAATATCTCTCTTAAATAGTATCTCGTAGCTTCTCCGCGGGTGGGACGATAGCAGATGGGATTAAAATATAACGAAGGTGCCATTCTACAACTTAATCTGCATAGGTTTTTGTTCGAGCGAGACCACTATACTTGCTTGCCGCGTTATCTCGCTCGCCTTCGCTGTGTCAGTGCAACTGTAAACGAATGCAGCGCAACCCTAACGCGTCGCCTGGAGTTGCGGGGGGAAGACGGACTCGGGCGGCGCGGTCCTTTCGACGGGAGCCCCCCGGCGAACGCGCATGAAGCGATACGAACTCTTTGTGCGTGTCAATAAAGTTGGAATTCGTCTAATCGCGGCCGTAATAGAGCAGGTTCTGTACTGACTTACTACAATACGGGAGTTTCGTACAGGGTGGCCTGTCACCCATATGAGGCGACGCCGTGGACCGCACGTTCCGAGCGACCGTCAAGTCACTAACGCTCGGAATAAGTTACCGGCGTTTATAATCTAATCGTGTAATGAATTCCGTGCGGCGGGCAGATGAGCGGGTGCGGCAGCGGCGGGCGCACGGTGTCGGTGCTGGTGCGCGGCTCGTCGGGCGCCGTGGTGGCGGAGGCGGCGCGCTCGCTGCACGACGCGCTGTGCGCCGTGCGCTGCGTGGCGCGCCGGCCCGCGCTGCTGCCGGGCGGCGGCGCGCCCGAGGCGGCGGCGGCCGCGGCGCTGGCCCGCGCCGCCATCGCCGCGCGCGGCGCCGACCACTACTGCCTGCGCGCCTACGCCGACGCGCTCGAGGTCGTGCCCTCCACGCTCGCCGAGAACGCCGGTGAGCGTCCGCTCTCCCGGACTCGACGCGTGGAGCTCTAGTTTTACGAACTTTTGTCCGAGCTGCCGGTTCGGTTTCTGCGCTCGGGCGATATCCGTGTCGAGTTTGTCTCGCTTCTAGCGGGGCTCGAATTCGTCTTATCGCAGTGGTTCGGTTGTTTTGTCCAGTTTTAAATATTAAGTTTTCTTTAGACGTTTAGACTCGTGCGTCGGTTTAAAGTCGTTTGATACCGGACGAAACGACCGAGCCACTGAGACGAGAGGATTGAATCGGGTTTAAAATCTGGTATGTAAACTTTGAAAATAAAAGAATAAAGTACCATTAGCAAAAAAACTTTCTACTAAAAATGATCAAGTCTGAGACGAGCTTGCGTTACGTGGGATTACGTTTTTCTTTCCTGCCAGCCTGCTGTCGGCATTTAGCGCAACTATAGAGTAACTAGGGTGTTCACTATCGGATCAATATTCCGTGCCCAGGTCTGAACCCGATCGAGACGGTGACGGAGCTGCGCGCGGCGCACGCGGCGGGCGCGGCGGGCGCGTCGGGCGCGGGCGTGAACGTGCGGCGCGGGCGCGTCACCGACATGCGGCAGGAGCACGTGCTGCAGCCGCTGCACGTCACCGCGTCCGCGCTCGCGCTCGCCACTGAGACCGTGCGCGCCATACTCAAGATTGACGACATCGTGAGTACCATCTGTTTGTGACAGACAATATCCCCGTCGATGGCTTTACGGTCCTATTGACCGATGTCGAGCTCTGATGAGACAGCCAGTAGCTTTAGGGACAAAATCACGCATGCGTAAGCGAATAGCTTGCTATTGAGTTTCGTTCGGTGGCTGAGAGATCCGAAGGCCTGCAGGGGGAGGAGACCTACGGGACGGCTTCAGATCAGCGATTCTCTTGGGATCGCTGGATCTTATATAATATGGTCACTTGCCATCAGGTGAGCCGTTCTCCGAAAGAATCTGTGTTAAATAACTCGTTTCTTTGACACCCTTAGCGACGCCTTAAATGACAAGACAATTTTTAAAATAATTGTTTTTTTTTTACAGGTCAATACATTAAACTGAACTGTGCAGCCGTTCACAAAGTATTAGTTTTAATCTCTTAGTAATTATAGATGCTTGTTTTAATTTCTGTCACAGGTGGCATTTATATATTTTCACACTAAGGCTACATATAATATAATGTAACTGCTAACGCTGAATAAGTTACTCACCGCCTACTTTTGCACTTCTTTCCTCTACAAATTATATTTTGTAATGTTAGCCAAAGTGGGCCATGTGTTTGCTAATTATAACTGAAAATTGATAACTTGTAAAAATAATATTTCAAAATAAAAGTATTAATTCAATTGGTTCCATATCATTTATTTTCCCTTAAATTTAAAAAATCCCTTAATTAAATAATAAGTTGTCCGGAGAGTCAGAATAAGATAACTAAAGCTCTCACTGATAGGAAGATCTGCAGGATTTGATTTTTGTTAGTTAGTGTAAAAATAAAGAATAGTTTTGATACCTAATAAATCGTCAGTTAGCAGTCTCGCGATTTTCACACATATTTATAACGTCAAAAGGGACTTTAACACGATAAAATAATTGTTCATTCAATTGTTAATTTTTACAGTCATTTGCTGAATGGGTACCTTTTCGGTGTTTTAGTCTGGTTTTAGTTGGAAGTTCATCCTATGCACTTCTTAGCACCGGATAACCTGTTTTATTTCTTTTAGACGTTATAATTATGTTATTCTATCCCGTTAGACGTTATAATTGTGTAAAATCGTAATCCGCAATTATGTAGATTACTGCATTCTTCACTAGGAGGGGTTTATGAAATAGGGTGCCGTTGAACGTTGAGTAAAGCTACCGCTGATAAGGATGTATCTGGTTGGCGGCCTTGATGTTGGTCTTGATAGCGGAGGGCGCTTTGGGCATGGCGGGCGCGGCGGGCCCGAGCGGCGGCGCGGGCCCGCGCGGCTGGCCCAGCCCGGCCGCGCCCGCGCCGGGCGGCAGCGCCGGCATGCCCGGCCGCAGCCCTTTGCCCGTGCCCACCGCCGTCACCAGCGCGTGCGTGTCCGCGATGCTGTGCGTCGGCTGCATGCCTGTTCGTACGAGAAACTTTATTGACACATTCAGTCCAGTGTACCATATATGGGACCGCATCACATGGGACACCGAGAAATAGCTCTAACGTGTACACATTCAGTGGATCATGATGCATCCAATACTGACCGATTGTCGGAAATATTTGCATGGGGACTGCCAGAAAACATAACTAAAACGTAAAATCCCTGAGTCATAAAACCCTAAAAAGACAATGTTCCTTGATGTGAAATTTTCAGTTTATATATAACTGTTAGCAGGCCAGTGGCCATTTGTCAACTACATATATTATACTGCATATCGAATAGATATTAAATAGTGGTCTCTTATAAAGATCAAGAAATATCAGAATTAAGAAGCCAGCAAAGTATGAAGTCAATGTGAGTCTATAGCATATATAGAGGTCTATTCCATAGCATAGCAGTAGAGTTGAGAAACAATGTTTGAGGACTGTCAGTCTGTTTGAAATATTTTGCGTGGAGACTAAATGTGTTAAAGGCAATGGATAATAAAATATTCAGGTTAATGGAGTGTTCTAATAGCCTTAAATGAATAAACAAATATAAGTAACAACTACCTGCAGATCTCATGGATTCTCCTTCCCAATCCTCGCGGCCTTTAGATATAATTTCCCAGACGTGGCTCACAACCTTTGTAAACTGAGTCACTTGTTTCTGTAATCAAAAGTTAACAGTAAAATTAGACCAAAATAGTACGAATTCCATTCACTTAATGACTTAACCAATTTTAATTTCCTACCAATACTTTGAACCAGTATGTTTAAAGTATGAGTCCCAAACTTTGGTGGATTAAGATGCAGTCCAGAGGTTGTGAGGTTTAGATATTGTTAAAATAATGTATAAAACGCTATAATAGGGTGCCTACTATCTGCGTTGGTAAGCATTTTTTTTAAAGATTGGGTCATAGTTGGAACCTCGGGGTGGCAAGGATTTCTCCAAATTATTGGAGTTCTTTGGGAAATGCTATTTAATGAATGACAACACAAAGAAAAATTAGGGTAATGGCAGGATCAATAGTTCTTTGGGAAGTCACTGCATCAAAGAACGCTGCTTAAGCAAAGTCATAAAATAAATTATTTGAACCATCTCAAAATAAACAACTTAAACAAACCAGTCACACACTAACACACTTAAACTCAATAACATCTGTATAACTCATGACTATGCAATAAATATTCAATTGGTTCATTGATAAAAACCATACCTGAGCTGTATCATAGCTGAGTGTGCTGGCTTTGTGGTTGAACTGCTGAAGCCTCTGCTCCGCCTGTGGCTCTGGCTTGGTACGCAGCAGGTCAGGCACCAGGTCGTGCGTGCACGCCGGCACTCTGCCCTCCGTTAGCCTTGACAGTGCCTCATCCCTCTCGCAGCCCAGTTGTAGGGGCAGAACAACAAGTGCTCGCAGGGACGGGGCCATTTCGGCTTGCAGTATTTTACTCAAGCCAGTCAACTGGAATCATTAAAAGTTTATAAAAAGCCAATGGTTAATTTTTTTTTGTGGGTTAATCTGCAATCAGTTTAATCATACTATAAGCTGATGAGTTGTTTGATGATTTGGCATGAAGTGTGTGTCTTTCAGTAAGGGTATCTACTCATATGTCACCATGTCCTCAATGACTACAGTATGGAGATGGTTAAAAATGGAGTTAATGTTTTGCAAATAAACAGGGCTCCTGTGCATAGATAGTGGTGTCACTGGTAAGGGTTGTTATCTGCTCACATTCTGTACTGGATCTGAATACAGACTCTGTATTCTAAGACTGTATTATGCCATTGTTTTGGCAAAAGTGCCACACATGAAATAAATCCTATATTCTGTTTAATATAGGTACAATTAGATATGAAATTAATGTAAACAAAATAAGGAAGAAATACTTACATGACCAGATAATATAGCATAATTGTCGAGAAATGTTGGCCAATTAATTGTTTCATATTCGTTTTCAAGCTTAGCAATAAGCGCTTGTATGGCAGTCTTTAAATCATTTACTCTGTTTAGAATTGCTTGTAAAGTGACTTCCAATTGCTTTTCTTCACGCTGCATGGTTTATAAGAAGCGTTTGTTTTTTTTTTCACGTCTGCGTCTTTTTAAGATATAACAAGGATTGCTTCTTCTTATGATTTACTCTCTTAAAATGAAATCGTTGAAACTCTGGTTAAACACCGGAAACTCAGCAAAATACACTTAACTTTAACAAATTAGCAAAATAATACATTCGCAAACAACACATGAAACACATCAATCAAATTAACAGTGTTGCCTAGTCACCACAACAAAAAACGTTACTTAAGCATTTTTTAAAAGTAGCCAGATACTATATGATACAGGGTTATTGGTAAGCCGACCTATTCCTGTCAAGGGGTTATGGAGGAGGATAACTCGATTTCAAATACGTGACTGATCCGTTTATATTAATAGATTTATATTTCGGTATGGCATTTTAAATATTTACTTAAGTGGCTAGAAAATGTAGGCGAGATTTTATTAAGTTTATGGTGAATGAGACAAAAAGTCGCTAGATCTGGCCAAAAAGTTTCAACTTGACAACACTGCAAACTTGACACTGACAGCACTGTGTTGCCAGCTGCAAGCGACGTGCGCAACCTTGTGGCGGTTAAAGCTAGATTCACAATGCAGATATGCAGCGATAAATAAAATCATTTTGCTAGCAACCAATTAAAGATATGACGTCACGCACGGGCGTTACTATAAGGTTTTTATCTACACATATATCATAAATGCTCTATAATGCGTTCAGAAACCGTAGGCAATGACCAGCATTATAACAACCAATATTTTTAAGAGAATTTTTCTAATTTGTTTCTATATTTGTTCAAATTCATTTTTTTTTACATTATTTTAATGCGTACAGTCTATACATATTTAATAGGTACCTAGCACTAGTAGATAGTAGCAATGCAGGTCATTGCCCTAAGGCTTCTGAACCCATCAAAGAGTACTTATGATATGTGTGTAGATAAAGTAATGTATGCAACTGTACATAATTAGGTCTTAAAACACTCGTGTGATCCTATTATGAAACTCGCTGACGCTCGTTTCATAAAACCACACTCGTGTTTTAAGACCCCTCATTATGCAACAGTTGCATAAAATACTATTATCGCACTGAACAGCGGTGCGCTAGTTACTTTGGATTGTGAATCCACCGTCACGCTCGATGCTTGACGCCCTAAGTTAAGGCAAAGTTGTAGCGGAACGGTAGTATATTATTGGAATTAACTTTTGTAAATGAAAGTCTTTAGAAAACAAATAATATATATTTTATTGATACTTAGCAAGCAAAATATAAAACATCATAAAGCTATTAGGCCTGCTTAGCTTTTAGCCAAGCAAACATATATTACAAAAAAAATAATCGTATGAAATCACCTAGCTCAGAAACTTTTCAATTAAATAGACGCGTTATCGAACTTTCCGTATGACATCGGGGAGTGGGAAGGGTACCTAAAGGCCGGTAACGAATCAGCAGCTTGACCTGCATGTTGGTTTTGCCGCCAATTTCCATAAAAAACTTAGCTATTATCGTACACGAAATGTGTATTCGTATGTAATGTATGAATATGACAGTAATCATTCATATTATCGTAGAAGATGCATACTAGATGCTCGGGACCACGAACGTTGCGACACAGCCACAACGACGAGGGAATAATAATAAAATATTAGTTCGCGCAAAGTTTAGAATAACGCGTCTATTATACGAGAGCTTCCTGTACCAGCACTAAATATCTACAACTACAGTTTCCTTCTTATTAGAACTTGGCAGCTGTCAATTATGAGTTGAGCCACTTTGATGTCTTGCGGATCCGCTGTGTCTTTATTCTTCCTTTCTAATAGCAATAGGATTTTCTGTAGTACCATTACGGTGGTTTCTAGTGAGGGATGCGCTGGTATCGAGGTGTCCAGTACCTGGAACAAAAACACACTTTTTCACTGCAACATGAAATACTGACTTTGTACACTTAAGCATTAAGTACAATTGAGATTGTCCAGATCAGAACTTCTGACTACTAGACTAAATTTGGTATGGGAACATTTCTGGCCGCTAGAAATATCTATTTATTTTTTTACGTACACTATGGTAGTCTTTGCACGACGTGGTCAAAATGCGCAGCTTCCAACAATATAAAAGGCACCTGTACGCCAGGAACATAAAATACTTGTATGACAATTTATGTTTTATATAATATTTTTAATTTGCTAAATATATTTCCTTACTGTAATAAATATATCAATTCATACAAGTAAATACATTATTATTTATTCAAATTCAAAAGTACAATATACCTATTAAAAAGTCTTTCACAATCACAAAATAAAAATTATGTAATTTAATATGTTATTTGCGTTCATTCAGCTACCCGAGATAAATATTATGAGGTGCTGAATTAATACTGTTAATATTAGCGACACTTTTTGTTGCCATAGCTGTAACATGTTTTAATTAAAGATCAACTATTAGATATTAAGGAGCACCCCGGTCCAGTCGGTTCCGGTCCTTTCTCGTGGGTTTCATTTTAATATTTTGGCTCTCTTTTCAAACAGAAAAAAAACTGATAGCATAGGATGAAGGATAAGGAGTTATATGTGTTAGATAAATCAAAACGAATTAGGTATATGTATGTATGATCGCAAACACGAGGTAGCTGTTGCAGTCGGTTGAGGAGTTTCCTTTGATTGCCTTCCGATGCCGTCACCATTAGCTCCAGGCCACGAAAACAATTATTTGTCAACGGAACTACACTGATATATGCAAAGCTTCATCAGAATCGGTTAATTAAAGGGAAGAATGTGAAATAGATGACGCCTAAAGCATGGCGCATGACCAGTTGAAAACGAAAGCTATAAGTACATTTAACAGTAAATAAAGGCACTAAATGAGGAACTAGTCTCTTGACATTTCTTTTTGTTCTTCTCAAAATAAAGTTCTTTTATTCACTGTCTCCTTTTTCTTGTTTGACCCTAACCACCCCTAACGGATACCAAAACTATTTAATTGGTACCGTGTTCTGCAGCCGTTTGTAGAGATGCGGCGGCACGCAGACGATCCACTCGGGCGGGTCGGGCGAGTGCTCGAGGCTGCGCTTGAGGCGCTGCGTGCTGAGCGCCAGCAGCGCCGGCAGCGCGCCCGCCGGCCGCCGCAGCCGCGCCGCCGCCTCCGCCGCCAGCGAGTCGTAGCCCAGGTGGTAGAAGCCGATCACCTGCACGCGCACGATGTTATGCCAAACAATGCCACATACGAATTCGAACGCTGGTGTGAATGCGATCCTGAGTTATTATTATCTGAAGACGCGGTATGGATATACAAATTCGTCAGACACGCTCTTACGGCCCGGAATGCTGGCGCGGGCGGGAAATTTTTTGAGGTTTTTTTCTGAGTCTCCTCATGAGGCTGGCATAGTCACACAAGTGCACGAAAGCCTCAATAAAATTCTAGAAAAAAAATGCCACATACAAACCATGAAACAACACCGAAGCTTGACCGTAGATAGCACCACAGGATCGTACAAATTAATAAAATTATGTGCATAACGCGATCGAGTCCTGTTTTAGGAACGAGTACTATAAAAATTTAATCGTGCATGATTCTTCCATCCACCCGTACTGTCTGAGACACAGATTAACAAGAAAAACAGATTAAGAACGTGTAGAATCTTTTTTACTTTGCTAGTAACATACAGTTCTATATTCAATTTCAACAAAAATTACCTATTTTCACCAGTAAAAACTAAATTGGGTCCTCAACAAGTATCGTAACTTTAACTAAAGTCAACTTTAAACTAAAACGAAAGCTTAGGTAAAGTAAAGGTGGCAATGGTAAACTTCAACTCGATATATGTCATGCGGTAGCTAACAGTGTATCAGTACTACTAACCTGCTGCCTTGTCAGAAAGTCTGTGTCGATGTTCCACAAGTCTGCCAGCACGGAGACGCGGTCGAGCCAGCGTGTGCACTCGCCGCAGTTGTAGGCGGGCGCGCGGCCGGGCGCGGCGCCGTCGTCGCAGCTCACGGTCTCGATCGCCGCGCGCACCAGCTTCGTCAGGAACTTCATCCGCGGATTGCACAACTTCTCGGAAGCTTTCATGCTTATCTCCCTGACGGGTACGCCGCCCGTGAGAGCCTCGAATATATACTGGTAGTCGATGTCAAACAGAGTGTCCAGAGGCTTCGTCACCTTCACGTTGAAATGACACTGGTAATATATCGTGCAACTTATTTGATAGTTGAGATTTAAGATATCGTTATTGACTTTTTTGGTATCTTGCGCCACTTCCACTAAAGAAGGCATGCTCTCTTCCCATATCTTTTCGTAGTGGATCGCGCGCTTCTCGCGGTCTATAGGCGTCATCGAACTTCTGAGGAAGTCGTCTAGATATTTAGTAGTGACTTCCAGGAAGTTGACCATAACTGCGTTGCCGAAGCCGAGGTCCTGCAGGCACAACGGCTCTTTGGGCAGCTTGCCCACCTTGTTGACGAGGCGACACGACGCTTCGAACACGTGCCTGATGTACGTTGTCCATATTATCGCGAACAGGCCTAGCCGTAGATGCGCATCTGATATATTTTTCAAGCAATCGACAACCACGTTAAGCTTGTCCGTGTGTTGCATGTCCTTCTGCCACGCCATCGCGTACTCCCAGCACATGTTGGCGATGATGTAATCCGCTGACGTACTGAGCGGGAACTGCTGCCGTAGAAGCGACAACCACTTAAATATTTTCGGGTTGTTGTCCACGTGTATTCTGTTGTTTTCTACGAAGGGGTAGGAGGCGCTGTCTTCGTCGTCGGAATCGTCTTCGCCAGCGCTGGTGCGGTTCTCCATGAGCTCGTTGGCCACAATCGCTTCGGGAAGCACGCCCATACCACACAGCCACTTCGCGATCAGCTCCGTGACGGAACCCTTGCCTCTCGTGTAAATATACTTTAGATTGATGCTTATGTCGTCAAACTGAAGCTTGGGCAGATGATTGCCGTCGAATTTGTCTTTGAACATCAGGATGATGCTGAGTAGTGAGATATCTTCCAACTTGCCGATTAGGATGCCCCACTTTGCATTTTCTTTTGTCAGAGATTCCCATGCGTCTTCTTCTCCTTCAGAGCATTTAGTTTCATAAATTTTACCAACGGCTTTACAGGCCATCGCTACGATAATGCTCCGTAGAGGGCACGACATGTCCACGAGCAGATCGCGTATGTCCTGCCACCAAGGAGACACCTCGTTGTATGAAATGTCTCTAGCTTCGTCGGCCGCGTAGCTAGCGTAATATAAAACAGATATAAGTTTCTCGATTAGGTCGATACTTATTTCTTCCATTGGCATGTTCATCAAATGCATTATGACCAACTTAACTATTTCTTTTGGGTCAATGATACTGTTTCTAAGGATACTGGTCAACCTGGCAATATCATTCATTTTGAATATAGCTTTGAATACATCAGAAGCTAATTTATTGAGCCTCTCTATTGGTAGTTCAGCCTTTAAAACCAGGTATTTGGAGCTTTCTTCTAAGAGGAAACACGAAATTATTTCCTTGAAATCGTGAGTTTTGCTTTCAGCAAATGTAACTCTTGCGTGTTGATGTTCTTTGTAACCGTTTTCTTGAGATAGTATTAACAATCTCTCTAAAATACAATTATCATCTTCTAAAAGCTGGAAATTTGGACGTTCTTCATCTTCTTTTTCACCCAGGCTCTGTTCCGCACCCAGACAACTGTCTATGCCTAAATAGTGATAAATTTTTGACATTAATTCTGTCATGTCATCAGCAGGTTCGTTATTTATACTTCTGTAAAACAAAGTAAGCAAACCGAGATTTGCGAAATACCTTTTGATCAGTGCATCTTGGGGTGTCAGTGGATCTATATTTTCAACATTTTCCCAAAACAAACTTAAGCACGAGATCACTATTTTTGGCGGTATCTCATAGTTTCGAACTAACATTTCTAGACAGTGTTTTTGTAAATCTAATGTTTTCAATTTTGACGATTTTTCAATGATGTCACTCTCGAAATTATCTGTCCCAGTTAGGGTTTTTTTAATGAATTCCCGTAAGTCCCGCAATATGTGCAAATCTTTCGACCTATCCGAGTGTTCCCCCTCCAGAGCGTAAAAGAACGGGATGTCGAACTTCTTAAGTTTGCCATCTGGATCGATTAACACGCATTGCATTTCTGGGAGGTTTAATTTTTTGTGTGTGTAACTTTTTTCCGCCCCCACGAGGCCGCACGTGTTGTAAATCAATTTGCCATTTTTCGTAGCTGTAAAAACCGCCACTCGATTACCACGCTGCATCAGTCTTATGTCGATTGTCCCTTTTTTGGGATTGTATATTATTAGGAATGTCGCTCTCCGCACCTCTTTGATCACTGAAAGCTGTGGTTTTTTACTATCTTGTTCAAACACCTGAAATAAATAAAAAAGAATATTATAAATCACCCTGTATCTACAGTGTTACAAATTGAAAATGCGTTGCTGATCTACTAACCCCCGTAACTGTTGGCTATGAACCAAAGAAGGTAAGGTAGATAGCAAATAGAGTAAGTATAGGTAGACAGGTGGCATTCCTGTTCTTCTTTGGCGCAAATAAAGGCGGACTAAAAAATTGAATTTTTGCAGAAAAAATGCCATAATTCACATTTTAGAGTCTCAATCAGCCTGTTACCTGAACAAACGCGCACTGGGCGTCTCTGTACCCCTTGAACATCCGTATCAGATGTCCGCGGGCGACGTCGAGTACAGCCACGCGGCCGAGCGAGTCTGCCACGGCGGCGAGGCGGCGGTCGGGCGACACGACCGCGCTCGAGCCGCCGCGCGCCGCGTCCCGCAGCGCCGCGCGCAGCGACAGCGGCTCCGAGCGCAGCTGCGGCTCCTGCGCCGCAGAGGTGTCCGACGAACCGCCGCCGAGCCAGCCCCTGGTTTATTCACCTCATAAGTTACACACATGCTGACAGCAAAATGTATAAATTAAGTAGTGTGCATAGTTTTTCAATCCATGAAAATGCTCCTGCTTTGATGCTCTTGATTATTACACAATAATTTAAGATAGTTCTATAAAAACTTACGGTAAAGCTGATTTAATCTTGTGTGCAACAGCTCTGGCCACATCTTGTAAGGGAGGTGTGGTACCTCCTTCTAAGGCATAGTGAAAGCCCACATATGGCTTGACTCCTGCTCCAAGTATCAGAGTATTCATGGGAGGAATAGAGCGATACCTGAATTAAACCATTAAAAGCATACATTTATGATAATGTTAAAGATATTACAGTCAACATCAAATAAAATTAAATATCATGAAATTGAGTAAGAAATACAATTACCAAGTATCATATCCTCCATAAGTGGAGGCTGAGAGCAGATGGTCATATGAGTTTTTCAACTCCAAGCCGACAACAGTGGCATCATTGATCTGCTCCTGATCACTGAAACTCCACTTCCGAATGCTCAGGCTTCTGTTGTCAACCGAATAATTCTCCTGAACACCAGCTTGCACTATAGCATTAAAAGAAACTTTAATTAAACATACAAACATTTTATTCCTATGCATATTTGTGATTGATTATGGTGTACATCAAGTTCTGTTAAATTAATTTTAAACCATCATAAGACTATTACTGATTAGAAGTACAGCAAGGCATCAGCGATATGAGGGGTGTTGCACCTCCAAGATTTATGCACCTTTGTTTAAATCATGAAACTATTAGGACTCCACTCTGCTGACACCAGCAAGTCATGGATAATTCATATTGCCAACAATATATTTAGGTTTTGCCCTGCAACTGGCTGACCAAAAAAGTACACTAAACTTCTTTTTCAGCTGCTTGGTAAAATTTCAAGTGTTTTCAAACCAAAAAACATATACATAAACAAGGTATTTTCAAATTTACAAAAAAGTGTGAATCACAAGTTGTCTTGATTCTAAAGTAGAAAGCACACAGATATTCTAGTTTACCTTTTGCTAACTGAGCCTTGGCACTACGTAACAGCTGGAACAGGCTAGTCCCCGAGATGATGCAGACACTGGTTTGGAACAGCACGTGGATGTCATCAGGCAGAGTCCCGTACGAGCCTGTGTGGCAAGATATCCTCATCACAGGCAGCTCATCCAGCTTCTCTAGTGACAACAAGTGCCCCGTATTGGTGTAAAAACCAACACTCCCATTATTAAACCCTACAATAATACAAAACCAGTCAGGTCCATTCTGAAAAATACAATTATTTGTCATCAAAAGCTTAATAGCTATCTGACGTCATAATATTATGATTGCCCTGCGAATGCTTACTTGGGATGAATGATGTGATGGACAAATAGACAGTGCTAGCATGGACGATATATTAGAAGGCAGTGAGCCACTCCAAGATATTAAGTACGTGTTTCTGTCGGTCGAGCGGATCCACTGGGAGCTGAGCAGGCAGAGGCGGCTGCGGTAGCCCACCGCCAGCAGGTTCCCGCATGGTGATAGCGACACGGTGCACTGAGACAGCCAACTTGTGTCTAAGATAAATATAAGCACGTAAGACATTCGTTACTTATTACGAAGTTGCTATATTGGAAATAATTTTACCTTTTTCGGGTATGAAGAGAGCTCGCCCTAAACTAGAAATATCGCCACAGTCAGCGAATAACGACACTTGGCACGACATTTTTAATAAACATTGACGGTGTTATAGGAATAATAATATAAACCTTGCGAAACACACTTTTAAAATCCTTTTATTCAGGGAAATTAATCAAAGTCGTAAACAAAGCAAGATTCTAAAGTATGTTGGTCATGTCCAATTCATGATAATAGTCCAATAGAAACCAATGTACCACTTAAAATGTTGCTTATCGATGCATTTTAGACAAATTATCGTTATAAACTTCAGGCAAAATAGTAATCAAAGCATAAATTGGACCATACTACTCTCTTAACTGTCTGTCAAAAAGCTGTCAGACAATTTTCTTTTACTTTTTCCTTCTCTTTCGGAAACAAAGGGATTTAGGCTAATACAGCTATGTCTGACGTACAAAGACCCATCAAAGGCATATGTCTTTAGTATTTGATTTGATTAATGACGAAGTAATCTTAAATGATTACATTGGAATCCTGATATTACATATTTCAATGTCTTTGGGAGGTGTTAGTATCCCAAAGCTGGAACACAGTACTCCGGCCGCTACAAGCGAGATAATAAGTTGACTTATTACATGTCGGCTTACTACTCTTATTTGGAAATAAGTAACCTTTCCCATCTTTCCACATAATTTCGCTTCTATTGCACAGAAAAAGAATAAGAAGTAAAAAATTGTGTTCGAGTAACTGTAAAGAACGCCATGTCAATTTTAAATATTTTTACGAATTTCTAAACTGTTTAGAAGTGTCAATGTCAATACGCCTATCTATCCCAATTTTTATCACGAATGGGATGGGACTTGTGCAAAAACTATATTTTATTTACTTTTATTTGTGCCTGATTCTATTTCGGCACAATCGTTAAGAGTTTTACTAATGTTATAATATAGAATGAAACCCAGTAGTTTTGTAAGTCCATCGAAAGAGATGTGAATAAGTTTGATGTAAATCAGTTTTCTCAAAACGCGATGGGGTGCTTACAAAGCAAGAACGATGTGTCGGAACTACATCCGAATATATTTCGTGTAATGAACATAGATGAGAATGGCGTGGATTTGTGCTCAGGTCAGCTCGAGATAACCGACACGGACATTATCCTGTACAGGGAAGGAAGAGATCAAACTGTTTGGCCTCTGCACTCGCTGCGCCGATATGGATTTGAAGGCGAAATATTCAGTTTTGAATCAGGTACAGCTCTCAGAAATTTAAATATTAACCTGTGTACCACGAGGCCTCACTTACAACACCCTAGTGGTGCCTGATTGTAATTTAAGATGGCAGTCGCGTCAACCACTTGAGTAAGCGGTATCATTTTTGTTGCTTATTTTATTTACAATAAACCTGCGTCTCTTATATTGTTATAACGAGGATGAAGTAAGCTTATGTAGTTAAGCAAAGCAGATATTAAAATATAATTATGCCAAAATGTTTAGTTTAAGCACAATAAAATTTTGAAAAAAATCTAAACAAAACATAAGCATCTTTTTAAATTTTGTAGGGCTTAAACAACAGTGACCGACAAAACTTTATGAGTACCTAGCAACAAACATATCTGTGTTTGCCTTAGAGAAGCAGTACAAACTTGCTGGCACCTATTTGAGCCACCTGGGTCTAATGGGTTAGTACATAATGGAAACGGCCAATAAAATAGAGCTAAAGAGGCTTAAAGATTAACAGCTGTAAGAGATCCATTAACCCACTCCCATCGCACAGGATTGGTCAACATTTGACAGCAAACAAAAAGATATCATGTAACAAGATTCAAAATTGCAATAAAATCAATTGACAGAGGGTTCCAATAGGTTAAACCTTTTTCAAGCAGAGACATTGTATTAACCACATACATTTGTATAGAATTCCAACCTTACATGCTCATGATTTGGTACAAATTGGAATGGACCTATTTGAAATAAGATTTTATAGGTTTTAGCCATAACGTAATGAATGCTGTGTCTGTTTTTTTGTAACCTATCTTCATCAAAAGGGCATGAAAAGGGGTGATCAGGATGAGGAGTCATGTTTATTTTTGTTTGTGTGTAACATATACTATTATTTATAATATTAGTGAATTACCATAATATTTTTTGTATATTAAATCTAGCATTGTAGTGTATTTAATAAAGTTGACTTTTTACTTTCTTTACTTTACAGGCAGGAGATGTGAGACTGGTGAAGGTATTTATGGATTTAGATGTCGCAGAGCTTCATTACTTTTCCGAACACTACAACAACACATACAACTGAGAAATGTAATTCATGACGCTGTGCCATACCCTGTGACTAGACTAACGGGCACACCTCCCTCCCAGGGCAGGCAAACACTGCAAGCCAGTGTGATTCACCGCTCCTCTATTGATAATGGTCACACAGATAATGGCCCACCCACAATCACAAGTAATATCTCTAACATTGTGACCCACACTGGTGTGTCAAGAAATGTTACCCAATCACCCAGATCTCCATCTAGTGCCGATATCTTGGAAGTTATGCCACTCTACCCTCGCTCACAGACTAGCACCAACCATGTCACCAATGTCTACCAAGTCAGAGATTTTAAAAGAGAACATAACAACAATCAGGCTGAGGCCACAGCTGAAGCTCGCCACGTTTACAGCAATGATCTGAACAGAGATCTAGCAATACTCAGGAATACTCTGCGCCAGGAGACAGTCCTGAATACTATAAGAGACATCGAAGATGAGACCCGATTCCTTGAAAGCAGATATTTAAATGACAACATTACAGCAGATCAGGTCACTTCACTGTCTCCCACATTCAGCAACAGCAGCGAACACTATGCCCAGCTCAGCATGGAGCAGCAAGAGTCGGCCAGGCTCTACATGAACATAGTTCCTTGCGATACTAATTCGGATTCAAAAAATGAAGGTCCTCCTTCTACACCTCTCACACCTAAACAAGTGGAATACTGCAATTTATCAGTTGGAATCAAGCCAGAAATTAATACTTATGCAAACTTGTCTCTAGGCGACATTGCGGACAGTAAAAATGTTAAACTGCTACATTTCACAGCATCAAATACGGAGCACAGTCAAAAGTTTTCAGAATCTGACACATTTCCATCACTATCACCCGTGGAAGAGTTGGAAGTGAACTATGCAGTTTTAGACATAGATGCAAACAAGGAAGCCGTGAAGGCCAGTAGGGAGTTTGCTTCCCCGGAGAGTCAGTCACATAACAGTTCCAGGAACGAGAGCAGTGCGTCGTGCACGTCTCAGCCGCGCGGGCGGCTCGTGTCGCAGGCCAGCGTGGAGCGCGCACCGCCCGCGCCGCCCGCGCCCGCCGCGCCCCCCGCGCCCGCCGCCGCCGCTGCGCCCGTCAGCAACGTGGGCTACACCACTATCGACTTCGATAAAACCGTCGCGTTGACCTCGGTCGCTGCGGGAGCCGACGGCGATGTAGACGGTCCGCGTAAAACGCGACACGACTCTACTAACATTCTATGCGGTAGCCCTAACAGCACGGACAAACCTAGGTTAAGCTTTAGTTAGAGTACCTATTCCATTTCCATTACGTTTTCATTTTATATCATGAGGCTAAATGGTGACTCGGTACACTCGTTAAAGTGAAGGCGAATCGTGCATAGGTCCATTTCAATTGTTAAAATATTGAAGTAGTTTTACTTTTACATCAGAGTGTACTCTCTTGCCTGTTTACCGGTACCAAATGTAATTGCCAAATGACACCGATTTTGTAATGTCAAAATAATAAGTTAGCGCCACTATGTTGCCAAATCTCGCATAAGTATATGTGTTGTATTAGTATTTACGTTTGCCATTTGTGACTTGTTTAGTAGGAGAAAAACTGTTCATATGTTTAAACTGATTCGGGATTATGAAGTTTTTGAATAGCTTATTTCAGTTAAAACAAAAAATGTGTCTAAATATTAGGAAGAGTAAATACTTGTTATTTATGTTATGAACTTATGACTAAGATAAGAGCAAAGTTTGTTTAGCCAGAAACTTGTTAATATTTAGTCGATAATGGTAAATGTAATAGAGGTAGATAGGTGTTACATTGTATGTCTTCTTAAGTATAAGAATTGACAAGCACAAAAGGATGTCCAATCAGCTTCAGTTACATCAATCAGCGAGGACAAGGTGTTCAAGAATATCTGGACATGCTCTGCCAACACAGTATTTACATTTTTTCGAGGACTTCTTGTGTATTGTTTTTAAAAAAACTTATATTATTACAATGTTCCTATAGTTGGGAATATTGCGGCACAATACGTTAGACATTGCTTTGGGACAGGTGCCTTCAGCTTATTATCTACTTACGTTACTTTAACCTTCAATGCCAAGGAATTCTAAAAGCATCGTGATTCCAACTACACAATGTAACAGCGACTTACGTGCATATGCTTAAAGTTTAAGTTCCCGTTTTACATTATAACGGCGGGGCTTAGAGTGTCAAATTTTCTATGCATCGTTGGCTTGATATGAGGGGTAAACCTAATTTTCTCATAAGTCTAATTTTAAAGAGCTACCAAAATTGGCGACTGCGTTTCACCCGTTTGGTGTATAAAAAATAAAATCGAGAAGAGCATGAGAGCACGGCTGATTACGAAAGAGAGCTCAAGTATTTATTATAAAAAAAACAATGTCAAGATTTTGGTTTGGATTGGGATATTTCAATGATATTATCAGTGGGTTATTTGCAGCAAGTTGATGCTGACATTCCGAATTTATTTAGTTAAAATTCTAAAACGTAAATAAATTATGGTAGGTTTACAACTTCCATGTTTGCTTGGTCAATGTTTTGTCTATCGTGTACAAGGAATACTAATTACGAAATGATATCAAAGAAATAGATATAAGTTAAAAATAAACCTACGCATCGTTAGTTATTTATAATTAACTAAATAAGGTGTATTATGTGTTAACGAATTAAATTATATTGACAGCTACTAGTTGTCGTAAGATGATGTATGTACATATAAGAATGGGAAATTTTAGACGAAATACCAATAGCTTTTTTATGTATGTAATTATAAAGTCAGGTGCAATAATACAGTACAGTTATTTCAAGGAGAGACCTCAGCTGTCATCAGAAATGCTATAGGAAAAAATAATTGAGCAGAGTACATTGCTGACTTAAGATACTATGTCAAGTATCACATAATGGTTCAAAGAGGAAATGTATATCTGCAACGATCTCTGACGACTTATGCTAAACCCTTAACTGGAAATAATCGTACCTACTTTACACTAAATATACAGGGAGAGAAATCCAACTGGCAAGGGTACGCTGCGACAACCAGCTAAGTGACATTCAATATTTCAGGGTTTTATTGCTCGTTCTTAATTATCTCTTACATAAAAGCAGTCTTAAACAATATTTTACATATAATATCATAGTAAAGAAACATCTACATAAATAATCGCTATGCTTATCAACTAAATACGTAAATACAAACATACATGGCTTTGCCATAGTCGGGTAAAAAAAAAGTATATCAGAATATAATTTGAGCCACTAAGCCTCTTCGCGCAGTAAACCCCCGATGGGTCAACAGGGATGTCCAAAACTATGTTGAAGGAATAGGGAAATTTAAAGAAACCAAGTCGTCCATTTTAGAGTTAGAAAGACTGTTTTAAGGAAAATGGCTGAGTTCAGCCCCTGGCGGTGCATCAGGTTTTTTGCCAAAATTTTAGTGCAGTTTTTCTTAGTTCTAAAATCGACGTCACAATTCTGAAAAAAAACTTTTCTCTTATAGTTTTGGATTTCTCCATACTACTCCATTTGGATAACTCACCTGTGCTTCATGCATTTTTGACAAGTCTTTATAATGCAAAGCAACAAATTAGTAGAACCATATTTTTATACGATAATCTGTGTGCTCTAATGTGACCGCGTACGTTTAAGTTATCACTCAGTGCATCTCTTTCTACCCGACAGCCGCCAGAGAAGGGAGGGTTATTTATGATACTTCTTGGGTAGAGCCGTATTCTGGGGTAAATTAAACTTGGGCAGTCGTGTTAGCGCCACAGGTACATCGCTGAGCGTTGTATTTTAACAATATTAGAAATGTCGTCGGTTTTTAAACCCCCGTAGGCCCCTACGCAAAGCGAGGAGGGGTATCTTAGGTTTGATTGAAACTTCTGTTTGTTAGTATAGGGTCTCGTAGCTCCGGATATGATAAATTAATATAAACGCCGTAGTTCGTTTTGGTACCTAAATCAAGACTATTGTGTACCCAGTTCTCTCTATACAAAAGGTGATAACGTTTTCCACCCTCTAAACCTTAACCTATAGCCATGGTCTTTTGGCATGTTGTCATTAGATATACCTTAGAACTAAGTTTGTTTGTATGTTTTGGTTTTTTAAATATTCTTTTTAGTTTTAATCATATTGACGCTTCTTTTTGTTTTGGTATGAAACTCCTAAAATATGAAGGATATTAAAAAAATCAAAACATACAAACTTAAGGCAAAATGACAACATACCAAAAAAGCATGGCTACCGGTTAAGGTTTAAAGGATCGAAGATATTTTAGCCGTTTGTATGGAGAGTGCTTTTTGAGACTGGGTTCACTGTCCTCTTAAGTGAGATGCTTCTTATAGCCATGCTAAATAATAAACGAGTTAGTGGTCCTCGATATATTTTAACATCTTATGTGTCGAGGGTTATAGATAAAGCAACAAGAATTGAGATGAACAATTACCATACGTTGTTATCGCGAGTGCAATAATGGTTTGACAGTACTGAAAACATAATCTTTCAGTACTGTTACATCGTAGTTGCACCACAGAATAAATAATAGTACTAACGTACAGAAACTTCTCTTTTTCGACCACCAGGCACAAACATTTCGTATTATTTCATAAACATTCGCCAGGCGGCATGCGTCAAAAGGAAGGCGCCGCCCGCGCCCGCCTTTCACCAGCAATGCCCTGGCGCACCGCTAGGGTTGGGCTGCTTACTAGTACTATCACAACGCGCGACACACAGTGAGCGGGCGCGCGCGCGGCACGCTGGCAGCCTACTGCGATTAACCTATGACATAAGTGGTGCGGCGAGCGCACCTACAGTGCGGAGTGGGACCCCCCTGGTTGCACTCGCGATAACGACGTGTGGTTATAACACGCACAACTGTACAGTGCCATACAAAACAAAACAATAGTTTTGAAATTGAAACGAAACTCCGGTGCGCATGATGCAGCGTGTGTGACCTTAACTCTGATGTCTATTCCTAAAATTCAAAGTTTTTTATTTGTGTAGACAAGATCAAGACAGTAGGTACAGTCAAGGAAATCCAAACACGTACCACCGTAGAACCTAGTCGAAGAGACATACGTATGTCATTTGTATGACATAGCGTGGCGTTTGACGCGCCTCGTCATTGCGACAGGGTTCTAAGGTGGTACGTGAATGTATTTCCCCTACTGTACGGTAACGAATATTTATTTATTGTTGAAAAACTATGGAACACTGTTATATTTACATTGTCAATCTCTAGCGAAGTGTTTGCAAACAGTCAAAGTCAAAATATATTTATTCGGATCAGGCTTACAGGGAGCAGTTATGAATGCCGGAAAATGTACCATCGGTTCGAAAAAACCTTTGATGAAAAGATACCGGCAAGAAACTCAAAGAGGTGTATCACAAGTTTATAAGCTATGAAAAGGTTCCATATAGCCTTACCAATTAAGGTCCGTGTTAATTCCATACGGGAATGAGTGATCAACGTTAATAATTAATTTATTGAGAAGACATTGAAGAACATAGTGAATATGTGTGTAAATGTGTTATGTTAACAATTAAGATTTGTACTAGCTAGGTAAATTTCATATTATCTATTTAATCTTTCAATAAACATGGCAGTTCGCTGCTGCAGTTTACTTTAGGTACTGTGGACAAAGTAAACAAAAAAGTAAAAAAACACGTGACTGCAAATCAGCTAATCAAGTTACAAAAGATTAACTTGATTGGCTGTTTCGCCAAGTCACGTGTTTCTTTGTTGTCCTTGCTTTCTCTCTATACCGAAAGAAATAAACTATAGAAGAGTTTCATCAGGACAGGAAAAGATGCTACTAACTGCTACCTACTACTACTTCAGCGCCCCTAACACGACTGCTCAAGTTGAATTTATCTCACAGTGCGGTTCTGTCTAATTAGTGTCATAGATAGCTTATGTTAGGGCCATAACAGACGATGGGTTAATAAACATCCAATTTATTTTATTTACTTATGGGCGGTCATGACAATCGCGCAGCTAGCCTGCAGCCAATGTGCAGTCATGAGTACTGCACTCCGACTGCAAGCGGACTGCAAGCGGACTGCACAGTAAGTTTGCAATTTCGATGCAGTTGTGCCAACCGCATAAAAACTGTATCTAAACTGCAATTTTGCAGCTGGCTGGTAGTTCTAATTTAGATCGTCTGTAATACCCCTTAAAGTTGAGTGGTCATGTCAGGGCCGAAGGCTTTTCAGTCTCAATCATTTGGCACGATGCATGCATCGTGCCAAATGATTGAGACTGAAAGCACTAAACTGAAACTATTGATACCACAGTAAGACCGGGCACATTCAGTGTTATCAGTGAGTATGTGTATGTAGTCATGTAAAGTCATAAGTACATGCTCTCGCTTTGCCTGCTACAGTCCTAATATGTTAGTTTCCATCGTTAAGGGTAATGCGCCCTAAGGGTTTATACAGAACCCGTTCTTCTGCCTACTTCACCATGCTTGACGTTGTACCAGTAAATAGTCGGCCATTATCTTGTTTAGCGCCGTTATTCATACAACGAAGCTTTCTTGGGCCCGTCCAAAATTATTAGAGCAAAGGATGCCATTGAAAAATATTATTTTTATACTATAGGCGACGGTTGATAAGCACTTGATCATCCGAGGGTGATGGTTCCTATTACAGTGCTCATATGTTTTGGCAGCATTGTATGAATAAACATTGAGTTAAGAGTAGTGTGATTTAAATGGATACCAAACATTATAGCTTTAATTATTGTAGTTTTTTTGTGATAAGTAAGATACCGTGTTGACCTAATTTAATAAAAACATGTTTTATTCCGTTACCTACGCATGAGACGAATTGATGCAGGATGCATGTCGCGGTAGGTAGATATAGTATAGACTGTTGATGTATTGACGATCGTGCAATCCCTATGGGCTACCTATTATTGTGGGGGTCTAACTCAGTGTATTTTAATAAAAACATTGAATAAAAATCTTTTTTGTATTTTTACTTCCAAGTTTACTCCTTTATTGTCCGGAAATATAAAAGCTGGGAGCTAATGCCAATCCATAATGCAGCCCTCATCAGCGCATAAGAAAAGATGAGGCAAATGGCCTCGTAGCGTAGTGGGAGAGACACGGGCGGCACCTTTATGGGGCCGCAAAATTTGTCAATGATAATATGTTGTAAATATTTGTACCAATCAAATTTTATACTTTTGTTGCACCTACGATTCGGAATACCTAAATAAGAGGACTGCACAATTTTGTTCCGCCCGGCGGCTGACACCCACGCTAGCACTGCTAGGGTGAAGAGGCTCACCGGAACTGGACGAACGGTGGAGGCGAAATGGAGGTGGTGGAATTGAATTGTGTAGTTCCTCCGCACATTCCCCGAAACGTATCCGAAACACAAACAATTTTTTGCCGGTGTTCTGTCTAGGCCCAGTTTTGCCTCGACCGACACTACTATCAATACGTATATGCATGGTACAAGTTTAATTTATCCCTCCCTGCGGCTCTGACATATCACGGCTTAGAGAGAAAAAGTGTTTCTGTGTGAAAAAGGAACGCAGAAACACACTTGAGCACATCCATAACATGAGTCTAACTAGAACCAAATTGACGCATGAAGCTCGGATCAACAATGTTAAAGTGATACTCAAACATAATTACATATTCGTATATTATAGAACCTTTTCGCAATAAATGTCATAATATGCCTGCGATGACAAATTGCAGCAACGTTCTAAAGTGGCTATATTATAATGAGTTTAATTGGTTGACTGTACGTGTAACATACGTTACATGTAGCGCACTATCAATGACAGCTATTTTTTTCTAAATAAGTATAAATATTTTTTTCTAAATATATGTAGGTATACATACCTACATATATTACCTACATATAAATTTATTCAATATTGTTTGTATTGACTTTTTTTGTGTCCCTACATAACCGTGCAAGATGAATTTATCTCTAAACTAGCTTTTGCCCGCGACTTCGTCCGCGTAAACTTGTTCAATTGAATCAAGCAAACGTGCACCCAACATGCAATCTGCAATATTTCCTGGACAAATTAATGAGAATTAGTTGCTTTGCTGTTCATGACGTCACAACGGCGTATAACTCACTTATCAGTGTCCCGTGGGAACTATGCATTTTTACGGGATAAAAAGTATCCTATATGTTAATCCAGGTTATAAACAATATGTTTGCCAAATTTCATTCAAATCCATTCAGTTGTTTTTGCGTGATCGAGTAACAAACATCCCAACATCCAAACATACAAACATCCAAACATACAAACTTTCACATTTATAATATTAGTAGGATGCGTCCTCTTGTACGTTTTTCTTTTCAATTTGTTGGACTTAGTATCAATTAACCGACTCCAAAAAAGTAGGAGGTTCTCAATTCGTCGGGATCTTTTTGTATTTGTACTTTTGACTGTAAGGGGCAGGCACGACCTCCATACATATGTATAGGTAGGTACCTTTTGCTTTACATTTACCAATATACATTATATGTACATACCTATTATATTGTATGGTAATTTTCCACTGTTTATTCTATTCTCTTGCTCTTTGTCTGTCTCTGCTATGATACTCCTTCATCCACTCAAAGGTTAACTGGTAGAGATCTCTGAAAAGCATAAATTCGCCTTTGTACATCACTGTATCTCTGTTTCTTATATATGTTTTTTGACCGACCAAGAAACTACTTGACCACTTTTCGACCGTATTACAAAGGGATAAGGTTCAAAAGTGGTCAAGCAATTATTTGGTCGACTACACAGATGCTATGAGAGGTATTCAAAAAAAAAATTATATATTATTTTTGGTCTTACAGTCTATTTCACACTAATCTACATCTACACTAGTCTACACTTCTAGACTAATATAGTAAAGCGATAAACTTTGTTTGTTTGTTTGTATGTAGGAGGTAATCTGTGGAAATACTGAACCGATTTCGAAAATCTACACCATCACAGACGGACATAGGCTACTAATTCCACGCGAACGGAGCCGTATCAGTATTAAATGGACGAATGTGAATAAAATTTCAAATTTGATAGCTTTTGAGAAAAAGTGATTGTAACTACAGACAGTCAACTATAAGAGTCGCTGGAATCACTATTAAAGGCTAGATTAAAATTAAACTGCTCTCAACAGTTTCCTGTTTGGTTAAACATTGTAACTATATTTTTTCGTTTATTATTTTGAGAGCATAATTTCATTGTATATTGCCTATTGTTTAACTTTTAATTTGAGATAAAATCGCATTATCTCGAATAAAAAAATCCGTACTCCGCCAGCATGCGAACGGCGCGGCGCCCCGCCATTGCCGGCGCCTCCCATACACAACTTCTATATACCTAGTAGGTATGAACACTCAGACAAGGTTATTTAGTTTGGTCTCGTTAGTTATCCGGCCACAGTCCGTAACAGCCGGCAGCGGCAATTATTATGTCACATAAATAAATTATTCCGAGTTATCTTATCAACAAATCTCAAAAAGCGACCACTCATATTTAGCAGAATAATACGTTTTAATTAGTTGTCTAACGCTACGATGGAATAACTGCTGTGTACCACTATAGTCACTTTCGCGGCATTCCGATACATCAGAGTAATACTGATTTGCCGACTGGATAAATATCACAATAATATAGCGGTTTTGGTCTTGTTTTGGTGAAGAAATAAAAACAAAGTTTCAACCATGGTTGCTAGTGATATAGGCAGGAATTTCGCAGAGGGATTTTTGTTGGTAGCCAGTAAGTATTTTTTTATTAGCTAATTATTTATTATTATTATTAATTAAGTGTTAGATAATGTTTAATGCCTGTATTTCTAATGTGGAACCGGGGCATTTCGGTAAAACTAATAAAAAGGCACGTAGTGTAGTATTTGCAATAGGTCAGTAGGGTTTTAGTGTTTTGGAATGGTGGTTATAGAATTCGTTTTTATTGTTTTTTTTTTTATTAAAAGTAGGTAATAAGTGTAGGTACCTTATTAGGTACTTAGCTATACCTAGTCAACGTAAGGTACATCGGGGATAGCAAGGTTCTCAAATATATTTCGATTAGAATTAGTATATATATGAAAAATAATAGTGTTCGTATAGACGCAAATTATTTTTGACCTACCATACGATACCTACCATACGCCGCGCTCTGGAAATCTTTGACGCTGACTGTTCTTTTTATGCCGACAAAGCACTGAGTTTTGTCAGTTTGTTCATTGATCAAAATGATATCTCCACATTTTTGAATATCGACCTAAAGCAAAGAATAGAAAATAGTTATAACTAAAGCTACTTATATTGTCTGTTCTAATTTCAATACATAATTATGAGTCAGTAGGTACGTAAGCACTTAAGTACCTACTTGAACTCTGACTGTACAATCAGTATAAAATATTTATGATCAAAGGTAGAGACAAAAATAACTCACCGCCCGTTGCAATAGGAACGTGTTTAAAAATACTTATTTTAATTTCTTTTCAGCTCTTATCCATACCGTTAGTGACTTGAAATATTAGAGTCCGCTAGTAATACGCATCGACTATCGATTAAGATTAAAAAAAGGGGTTTATTTCTCACCAGACGAATTCCTTGAACATTACGCGAACATAGTAAAACTTAGTTAAAATTTTAAATGGTCCTTTTTCTTGTTGAATTAATAGATTTAGGCACAGTAGCTTCGCAATTGTTCCAAATTATTCTGAAAATGTCTGAATAAATATTTTTCAGAATGGTGGCGCCTAGTCTACGAATTCGGCCTCGAGCTCCTCAAGGTCGAATACGTAGGCGCGGCACAGTTAGAGCGAAGTTAGTAGCATCTAAATCATCTTGTCACACCAAAGTTGTAGCATAATGGCAATAAATATAATAGTTCGTTCACACGCGGTGGTTGCGGCTAACGCCTCACGCACAGTACCTACGCACGCGGCACTACAGAATACTTTATAGTAGGTATATCCACCCGCGAGAAATTCAGATACTGCAATCTTCGTAGGCAGGTCCCGCCTTCTAGATTGACGGAAAATGGACGACTATCTAGTATGGCCTGCACGCATTGGAACGTATACAAAAATCACTTTGCTCAATTTAGTACTTGATATATATATATATATATATATATATATATATATATATATATATATATATATATATACATATATAGGATATGAACAACAGTGAATAAATGAATTATGAATTATGGTGACGAAACCAGAACAATATTACGCAGGTCGGCAACATAGTAGGTAGGTAGGTAGGTACTTCTACCGCTCGAGCAGGGGGTGTGTGAGCGCTCGCCCCACACGATTGACCTATTGTAACCACTACATAACACCTACCTATTCATTTGTCAGAAGTTACAACTCACCTGTGGATATCCACTTGATTGTGTTAAAGACACGTGTCTGTGGGTGTGAGCGTAATAAATAGGACCCGCGCGGCGCCGGTGTGTACCTACTGTGGACTTAACATGACCGCCCAAGTTTAAGTTACCCGGGAGTGCATCGCTTTCTTAAGACTATTAAAATAAATGACTGTGGGATACATTAAACTTAGGTCAAACTTAGTCATGTATGTTAGGGTCGCAGGGCTGTGTGTTGTGTTTTTGTACAGCGCAGCGTCAGTAATCCACAAACTTACCTACGCAAAATCCACTGCGACTGTAAATTTAATGGGCTGCATTAATTTTAATCGAAATTTTCAAACACGACGAAACAGAAAACAAAACACATAGGGTTGTTCGCAATCACTCACTTTACCTCCCTGTAAATGTTTTTTTGAAGTTGAGGGACACCCTGTATATAGGTACTACGGGGCTCGCTTGCGAGCGCGCGCTCGTCAGTTGCAGTACTTACACAGCAGTACCAGGCGATTAAAATTGATTTTAAATTGAATCTCCTTCCGCAGACATGTTGAACACGGTTACCATAGACAATCTGGTGGTGCCGGAGTTGGTGCAAATGGGTAACTCGAGTGGTGCAGTTCTGGACTGCCAGTTCACTGCGGCAGACGACCGTTTTACGCTGCAGTGGCTGTTCAACCGGGGAGATGAACCTGTGTACGAGTGGAGCCCGGGCGTGCTGCCTAAAGCCAGCGGGATTTTGGAGGGTCGACTCGATCGCGAGTTTAAAATATCCAGTAAGTCTGATCTCGATGATGTCTCAACTGTAATTACCAAGTCGAGTACCTAAAGTCTTTGTATAACTAGGTATATGCTACAGAAACTAATGAAGGTAAGTATTTGTACGTATGTTGTGATAATTTGTCTATCCTTTTGTCACCGTTTCAAAGCGAAACGGCTATGTAGATCTTTTGCGCCGGTTTTGGACGTAACATCATGTTAGGTGTTAAAATTGCAACGAAAGGGGCACGGTTACCCTCAAGCGCTTCGAGTTACAAAATAACACCCTCTCGGTCTCGGTAACCATTAGTTCACGTTATGCGCCTTGATATACCTACTGATGGTCACAAGGGTAAGCTAATTTATTTCCTTAGATATGCCCTCACATAGCGTGTGACATGCAGCAGGAGTAGAACTAAAACTGTCTTTCATTCTAATTTTCCTTCTTGCATTTCTAAGATTTGTTCGTTTTCTAGATGCCAGTATGGAGGAGGGGCGAGCGCTTCGTATCGTGCGACTGGACCCTGAGCTGAGCGGCGAGTACACGTGCCGCGTGCTCAGCGACGG
The DNA here is from genome assembly GCA_963691745.1 of Ditula angustiorana. Taxonomy (NCBI): domain Eukaryota; kingdom Metazoa; phylum Arthropoda; class Insecta; order Lepidoptera; family Tortricidae; genus Ditula; species Ditula angustiorana. Next base: position 4,343,514 of record OY829481.1, on the reverse strand, counting down.
CGGCGAGGCGCACCGGACCAAGGCCATGCTGGTCTTCAGTCAGTATCGGTTTAGCCGGGTCGTGACGAGCTAGCTGTCGCGGTAGGCACGATCTTGTATGGCTCTTGATTCAAAATCGTGCCAAAGCGGTGCAGCCATGACCCGCATTTAGCACAGTCGCCAACGTAGTTTTCATGTTGACGATGTCTCAAAATTGCATATGATTTCAGGTCCAGAGAGAGATTTTGTTTTAGACGTGCATCACCTTGAACACCACGACACAGTCGACGTCAAGTGCAGCGCTCACGGCCTCTACCCGCAGCCGGATTTGACGCTGGAATACAATAAGTGAGAATTAATTAATCACTTATGTAGCTGTATCTAGAGATAAGAAAAGAATGCACATAAGGGATAAATTAAATTTGGGTGGTCACGGGCTGTAGTTTGTTGGGAAAAAGTGACGAACAAACTTTTATATTTTTTCAATGGAAAAGTAAAAAACAAACAGCCCCGGGCAAAACTAGGTAGATAAACTTTTGTAAAGTACCACCCGCATTTATTTTGTGCAGTGAGCTGATTCCGGCGCAGCACCAGCGCGTGTGGCGCAGCGAGGGCGTGCTGTACTCGGCGGTGAGCTCGGCACGGCTGCGCGCGCGCGGAGGCCGCGCAGCCTGCCGCCTGCGCCTGCCGCCCGCCGGCTACACAGCCCTGCGCACGCACCTCCTCACATCCCAAAGTACGTAATAATACGTCATAATAGTCACGTGAAAATAATGTTGAAGTGAGGCCATCGAAATGCGATACTAAGAATCACCGCAACTTTTTTAGTAAATAATGGCTGCTGTGGCTGTTTAAAAAGGGAATTAACAATCTTGATAATTTTATACGATATACTTTTATGCCTTCATATAGTGAATGCATAATCAAAAACTCAGCCTATTTGACAAGGAAAAGCTTAGCTTAATTGACAAGGCGAAAACTTTTCACGAAGCGGCCTGAAAGATATTTATTTAGTAATAAGGTTCAAATTACTTTTCAGTCTTCCGTTTCCGTTTAAAACTCTCATCACAACGTAATAAGTTAAGAAAGTGTAAACATATCTTTGTTGTAGACTATATCCTACCGAGAAATTTTTTTACCTTGTCAAGCCAAGCCATCTAAGACTTGGTCATTATAATAAAACTTTTCTGTTTGCAGAAAACCACGATACACATGATAACATTATCGCTAAAGAATGTAAGTATAAACTGCTTTGTACGTATAATTAAGATTATTGTCGTTATAGTGATATACCACATAAGTAGGTATTGCAACACAGCGGGCGTTAAGTTAAAATAAAACATCTGAAATACAACATATACTCGCCATTAAATGGACCTGAGTGGTCAAGCTGTGCTGAAATACTTATATTTCTGGAACATACGATTCTATTCGCAACGGGGTTAGTGCGTGTTATATTTTAGAGCACTTTGCTCACTCCGATATCTTTCATGGTAGGTACTGTACAAAGAAATGAGTTTGCAGTTCATCTCAGTTTAAAAAAATAATAATAGGAAGGCAAGCAAGCATGTGGGTCACCTAATAGTAAGTATCACCACCGCCTAGACATCCGCAAAACCAAGGAGATTGCTAATGCGTTGCCAACCCAGAGGGCTAAGATGGAATAGCTCTTGTGCCAGATTTTGCACCTGCTGTCTTGCTCTCCACGCCGGAACACAACAGTACAAGCACTGCTGCTTTGCGGCAGGATTAGCGAGCAAGATGGTGGTAGCAATCCGGACGACCTTGTACAAGGTCCTACCACCAGCAAAAACGTTTTGTCACTTTCGTTAGTTGCGTGGTATTGCGGATTACAATAACAGACGGCATATTACGGGTTTAGCATTATATCACCGATGATGAAAAATGGCACCTTTAACACCTAATTAATAAACGCTTTTTGATGTTTCAGCCGGGGAAGTGCAACGTCCAAACCGTGCACCCACGGATTCGAAGACTCGTAGTGTTTATGCGTTAATTATTTTAAGCGTAGCAATAACCGATTTAATTAATGTCTAGTCAGCAGTTATAAATATTATGTGTTCCGTATCACGTCCGAGGTCCGCTTTAGAGAGACATCGTTGCCAACGGCCGTAGGTCGTCAGATGTCGCTACATCCGTGATGCAGAATCCCGCGCCAACAAGCACTTCCTGTGGATTTGACTTCCGCCTACCTGTCAACCTCAACTTACGACTAACTAGCCGCCATGTTTTTCAATCATTATTGCGTCGTTCGCCGTTCGGTGAAGATGGTTCGTATTTGTCGCTTTAATTATTTTACAATTTTCATTTATCACGTTGAATTTTGAATTCACAGCTCAATTCTCCCTCTTTAACAATAATTTAAATCAAACCTTAAAATATTTTGTTAAAGTTTTCGTGTCACAAAAGAGGGTAAGTCCGTAAATGTTCATACCGCTCTAGTCGGCGAGGAGTGACACGCTTTCAGGAGATTTTGAGCGTAATCACGTGCATAATCACGATCGATCGGGATAATCTGGTTTCGCACGTATACTATTTTAAGCGAGGTCTTCGAGATAAAAGTACAATTCCTCCGCTTAACGATTTTTTTGCGTCAGAGAGTTCGTGTTTTCTTTCTAACGAATTTCCGTGTGTGTTGCGCGAGTCCCGCAACGAGAGTCCCGCGTCAGATCCGGAGCGTCGCGTCGAGAAGCTCGCGGCGGCGGCGCGGGCCCGCAGACCCCGCGCCGCCCCGCATCCCCCGCCGGACCGGAATGGAGGTTCCAATGTCTCTTAAACCAGTCGGTGAGTCAGCTGAACGATATTATTATGTGAATCTCGCAACCCCGTCCGCTGGCGTAAAAGTAGGACGCCTGAGCCTCTTCTGGCGCCCGTGCCGGAGCCGGAGCCGGAGCCTAATCCGGAACCCTGACAAGCGCCGGGGCTCCCTCGAGTTCCCGTGTCCCCGCGGGCCCCGCCCGCCCGAGCGCGGGCCCTCCCGGCCCGACGGCGGGTTACGAGACGTGAGCGGCCATGCGGTCCAGTCTGATGCTGCGATCGTGTGTAACTGGCGATGGCTTCTGCCTTTTAAAGGCTCTACTGCCGACGCACGATACCAGATGCTTTGAAGCTCCAGATTGATTAAAATTGAGGGTCCGGTCGGTTTCTTTGCGAAGCGTTAGTGGATTAGCGATTTTCCCAATTAACGACAACATGTAGGAGTACATTGACATTAAACTCCGATCCCTCGGTGCCGCGCAAAAGTTCTCAAAAAAAAGGAGGGGGGGGGGGGGTACAAGAAAATCATACGAGCATAACCCTCCCTTCTGACGGCAGCCGGGTAAAACTACGCGCCTACCGCGGCCCGAGGCGACTTCAGAAAGTAGTTAGTGTTATCACTACCCACATTTACTTTCAATATTAAAGAATTTTATAGTCGTTAATATTCCTCGATGGTATTTTTATAAGTAGGATGTCGGGTCGCCCCGTCCTACAATACTCGGAACGACTTTCTATTTAGTTTTATTTAAGCTTACTTTTCAGGTTGCAACTTAGATTATCGAAACGGTTTTATGAATCGACACTTCTTAGTGTTCTGTCAGTGTTCCGTTTGAAACGTTAGATGATGCTGTAAATAACCTCAGACCTCCGTCTGTTTTGAAATGGTTTACCTACTAAAGCTAGTACCGCTAACGCCTCGCTTTATTTTCCCGCCTTGCCCTAATATGACTGTGTAGTATTATACTATACTACCTATGTTAACAAGAGACTGTCAAACCAAGATAAACGCACGATAGTTCGCCCAGACGAGTCTGTCCGTCTTAAACGAAAGATTCGGTCTGTCTGCCGGTACCAGTGCTGTAACTTTGCTGGGTCTTCTAAACCTTTATCCCCCACTGGGAGAGGCGATACCGCTGCTGCTGCAATGCTGCTTGCTGCGTACAGGCACTTCCCCTTTGTCGCCTTCACTCGTTTGGACCACCTGCACTGGTCCACTCCGCGAAATTACTTCCTTTTGACCGATTAGCAGCGATGCCGATGGGCTATCTCGTTACGCCGTCAGCTATGCTGCGTTTCCCTTGCGGCTGCTGCACCTACAGCTGCGAGACCAAAATAATTTGTAATTGGTTGCTGGCTCTACTTATTGCACCCGTCCTGCGGCTGCTTAATCAACAGGTATTTTGCACAAGTTGCTGGCCTTATTGCGCGCCACTCTGCTGCTGTCTCAGCGCGATTTTCGATACCGTCGCGAATGGCTGTTGTGCTAGCCGCTGGTGCTAACCTATTACAGATGTGAGTCTGAATACTGTCGCGGCAGCCTTCAACTATGCTACGCGCCTTTTGTGCCCGTTGGTCCTGCCGACCCGATACAGACGTTGACTTATGGCGCGCCTCTCACGGCCGCTGCTTTTGCCGGACCGCTACACTACCTTAAAGCTGGCTTAACTGCGCGCCCTTCACGGCCGCTACTCCTGCCGGGCTGCTACATCTGCGAGGCCGAAGGGTTGTCGGCCTAGACGCTGGCTTTACTGCGCGCCTCTTACGGCCGCTGCTTCTGCCAAGCTGTTACATCTGCGAGGCCGAATGGTTGTCGGCCTAGACGCTGGCTTTACTGCGCGCCTCTTATGGCCGCTGCTCTTGCCAGGCTACTACATCTGCGAGGCCGAATGGTTGTCGGCCTAGACGCTGGCTTTACTGCGCGCCTCTTATGGCCGCTGCTCCTGCCAGGCTGCTACATCTGCGAGGCCGAATGGTTGTCGGCCTAGACGCTGGCTTTACTGCGCGCCTCTTATGGCCTTCTCCTGCCAGGCTGCTACATCTGCGAGGCCGAATGGTTGTCGGCCTAGACGCTGGCTTTACTGCGCGCCTCTTATGGCCGCTGCTCCTGCCAGGCTGTTACATCTGCGAGACCGAATGGTTGTTGGCCTAGACGCCGTTTACTGCGCGCCTCTTATGGCCGCTGCTCCTGCCAGGCTGCTACATCTGCGAGGCCGAATGGTTGTCAGCCTAGACGCTGATTAACTGCGCGCCTCTCACGGCCGCTGCTTCTGCCGGACGCTACAGTTACAAGGCCAAATGGTTGTCGGCCTAGTCGCTGGCTTAACTGCGCGCCGCTCACTGCCGCTGCTCCCGCCGGGCCACTACAGCTGCGTGGCCAAATGATTGTCTGCCTAGACGTTTGCATACAGTCGCGCCGATTCTGCCGAGCCGTTACCGCTGCGAGGCCCGATTGGTTGTCGGCCTAGACTAGTGGCGCGCGTCTCGCGGCCGCTGCATCTGCCAGGCCGCTACGGCTACGAGGTCGTCACCGTAATCGCGGGCTTTACTGCTCGCCTCTTGCGGGTGCCGCCCTGCGGGCCGCTGCACCCGAGAAGCGCGCGGACTGCCACACTAGCAGCGCGCTGTGCCGCGCGTTCCTTCCTCCCTCGGTCCCGGTCGGGCAACTGCAGTCGTGATGCGGACGAGCGTTCGCGCTAACCTTCACGAAGCTTCACGCCTCTTTCTCATCCGCTGCCCCTGTCAAGCCGCTATAGCGCGGGCTAGCGGGCTAGCCGCTGGCTTAACTGCGCGTTCATCACGACTGTAGCCTGCAAGCCCGTTACAGCTGTCGCCCTGACTGCCGGCTATGCTGTACTCGTCATGGCGGGCTGCCACACCGTCACAAATTAGATATTATATGCAGTGCTTCGAAACAGATAGGCACTAGCATGTTGTGACATGGTCGCGGTCTGATACTGATATACTGATTCCGATTCGTACTCTTTGCGTAACCTAGTCTGTTAAGTAAATGTATACAACATTGAATAAACTGCAGTTCTATCTTTCGTTCACGTTCATACATCCATGCACTGGACAGTACCTTTAACAACAAATATTTTTTCTACATAGTTTCACGGGTAGTTGTTATGGATTTTTGATCAGCTTTTGCACCACCAGCTGTGTTAGCTAATAAGTTTCGAAACGGTGTGATTGATAACGCGCGCGTCATTTTGAGAAATGTGGGCGTGCCTGGCAGTAATGCTCTGTCGGAGCCACTGCTTCCTACGCTGTTGCTGCTGTTACTGTCGTACGGAGACAAAATGGACTTGGTGCTGCGCTAGCTGTTGGCTTGGCTTTGCTGCGCTATCCTTCTTGGCCGCTGCTATTACCAGGCAGGCGCATCCATAAAGCGCTACCGCTGCACTCGCCGGTTTTTATCGCGCCCTTCGGAGCGCTGCTCTCGCCTGCCAGTTACCGCAACGATGATGACGTGTTGTCGTACCAGCTGCTGATTTCGCGTTCGCCCCTCGCCGCTGCTGCTTCTGCCGACCCGTTTCGACAGTGAGGCCGACTGTACGCCGCGCTATCCGTTGGCTGTGTTGCGGATTCCTTTGCGACTGCTGCTTCTGGTCAGGCCACACTACAGCGCAGAGGTTAACGGGTCGTCACGTGGTTTGGCGATTGCGATTGACTGTCATAAGAGAGTCGCTTCTACGGTAAGACACGGTACACCACGATCCGTAAAGAATTATTCGCCGCATCCTGCTAGCAGGGCAACGAGCTCTGTCATGTTTTCTCATCGTATATGCATACTGTAAGAGCTTGAGTTGACCCTACGCAAAATGTAACGATTCCAGCGTTTACTGTTAAGACCCGTTTCCTTCAGAGAGTAATCTGCAAGATTATTTAAGGATAACTACCCTGACCTATAATCGTCTTGACTTTACCAGAGGATAACCCGCTCGCGTACTTTATATACCGGCGCAGGGTGTTAGTATCTACGTTCAACATTGTTACAACTTGGTATATTATTAAAGACCTTTATTGTCAGGCTGCATAGGCCATAGATAAATACTTGACATACAAATATTAAAAGAACTATTAGCTTGATAGTTCGACCTCACCATTTGTACCATTAATTAGGTTGCAAAACCGATTTGATTGGCAGACGTGGGAGCGAACAATACTCCGTTATCTCCGTTAGACTGAAGCCCCTGCTACCACCGGCATGCCTGCTACGTCTGGTACCCATACTCGAAAGGGTTTTTGCCATTTAAAGTACTTAAATACTCTGTTAATAACGTCCCATCTAGCTTAACGGGCAGCTGGGTACTAAATTGTTTTTACTGTCTGATTATCTTCAGAAGTGTGCTATTAACGCGGTGTTAAATCTGTTTCTGAATACAGACTGTTATTTATAGTACTGAATAGCCTGTCGTAAGTCCTTTATTGAGTTTGCTGAATTTGTTTATACTTTTATTGCAAATGTGCGATATTTTATTTGCTTTTGGTATTACTCAACAGGTACCTATTTCTTCACATTATTGCCGTTAGTCACCACGTTGACTCCTAACTCGCCACCAGGAGATAACAAACAGGTCTCTAAAGCGGACCTCGGACGTGATACGGAACACATAATATAAAATTTTACCTTCCAATAAAATTATTATTATGTTTCCTTCACGTCCGAGGTCCGAGTAATGGCTACCTGGTGGGCCCACCAAACCGCATCACTCGCCTATAATGATTGAAAAACATGGCGGCTAGTTAGTCGTAAGTTGAGGTTGACAGGTAGGCGGAAGTCAAATCCACAGGAAGTGCTTGTTGGCGCGGGATTCTGCATCACGGATGTAGCGACATCTGACGACCTACGGCCGTTGGCAACGATGTCTCTCTAAAGCGGACCTCGGACGTGAAGGAAACATAATAATAATTTTATTGGAAGGTAAAATTTTATATTTTAACGAAGGAGTGTTGCCGATGCAGGAATTGAATCTATGCATATGTATGTCGCCGTTGCTTTTCGCGCCTTGTGTTGTTTAGACGGAATTGACATTGAATAAGGTTTATTGTTTTTTTAAAGCTTTTTTCCTGACAGTACTTTATTATGACATTGTCATCGGAACTACATATACATAATACATGTACTAAACAGTGCGACCCGCGGAAGTGAGTCCAAATTGACTTGAAAAACGGACAATACATTTACGGCCAGGCTCAGACGTAGCGGAACATTTTAGTACCTACTCGCTGTCAGTAATGTGACAAATTCGAGCAACTCTCATTTCATACGTTACTACGACAAGGTTCTTAAGCGTTTAGCCACTTCTGAGGCTGATTGTACATACGAACATTGCAAGTTTTATAAAAGCTAGTAAAAATAAGATGCAAAGATTATTTCTAGTGCCTAATAATTTTGCTTTCAATACGCTAAGCACTTTTTGGCAAGCTTTAGTATTAAGTAACTGGCTTTAACGATAACACTCATAACATAAGTAATTTACGCTTTTGAATAGTTTATAGTGTAGATTATTTTCACGGGGGTGTTCAATCGCCATTAGATCCTACTTATCAGAGGGATGGTCTCCAAAACTCAACCCCATTGCCATGGACTTTAGGGCGTGTTCACATATAATTTATAGATTTTGTGGCACGATGCCCGAAAATGTAGACGAAAGATTCGATTTTGAGTGGACTGTATTTACGAGGGGTGACTTCTTACGTAGGTTTTCAGGTTTAGCGATTCGTGAAATAATTTAACAATGGCAAGATAGGATTGCGATCGTGCTCACCTGGTCATCTGAAGTGGCGGCGCTCCGAGCAGCTCCTTAGGGCGGGTTCCAGAGCTGGGCCCAGGGTAGATTCCTCCCTTAACGGCTAAACTTTACAGGCACACTTCTTTTACAGCCCGAGCGCAATCTTGTGGTTGAATTTAACGTTAACTACTTTACGAAGGTCCAGGCACTTCGCGTTGAGACTTTACGTGGCGACAGATTTGATAGTGCTACTACACCGACTGCTCGCGACGGCGGTTCGAAACGGAGTTTTTTAACTGCCAAAACTATGAGAAAAAATCTTATTTGACAGTTCGATTGTTGCCAGATTAAATTAGTTAAAACTGACGACACGATTGAACAGATTTTATTTATTTATTTAAGGTATTAAAGCACATACCGGTTTGATATGATTTGATGGCGACCGTACAATGCTAGTAAAAGACTTTGATATTGTTGTAAATTTAATAAAAAAATATATTTTTAACAATATTATCATTCTTAGGGGTATAAATTACATTATTGTTAGTATCACATTTATAGTAGGGCGAGCATCTGCGCGGGGATCGCCAGAGCGGCCAGGAGTACCCAGGAGGCATCCGCTCGCGTTCCGCTGCCCGCTGAAAAAAAAGTAGACTATTTGACATGGTGCCTTTGTAGACGGGAAAGGCTACTTGCTTGCGCCCGGGCATAAGGCAGTGCTGTAATTTCGAAACCATAGATCAACCAGAATCGATTTGGTAGAGAACCCTTTTCATAATCTAAATTTCACAGGCTAACCTACAATTTGGTTACCGACAGTCGAGACCAATTTGTGTTAAATTTTAAAAGAAATGTTAAACTCCAGAGTATCTCAAAATAAACATAACCTAGAGGAAACTTGAGAATTGGTCATCAGAAAGTAAAATGGTATGTTACAGATAAAGGATCATCACATCATAAGAAGTTCGCTCAACTATACAAACCAGTGCGTAGTGTAACTAGTTAATAACTCGCACTTAACTATAAGATACTTTTGTAAATACTGCTAGTAGCCTTTCCCATTAAGTGTTGTATAATTATTAATTACAGTATATTTTGTAAAATGAGCAAATAAAAAGGAAATAATGTAATATTACTGAATGATTACAATTAGCACGGCTAGCACGAGTGACCGCATCCCGCTTTGGCTGAGTGTGTCTGAGTGATGCGGACTGAGCGACGAATGAGAAATAGCCCGTCATGCTAGCCGTTCGGGTAACAGTGGAACATAGGGCATATATAATATCTTAACTATGGCAAAGTACAGTAGGGGAAATACATTCACGTACCACCTTAGAACCCTGTCGCAATGACGCGACGCGTTAAACGCCAGGCTATGTCACACAAATGTCATGCGTATGTCTCTTCGACTAGGTTCTATGTAGGTCCTAGCAAAAGTTTATTTACTTAATCAAATTGTGCCTACTTTGCTAAGCTAAGGTAATTGTAATTGTCTAGTTTTCATAAAATAGTTATAGTTGTTGTTATTTATGTTTAATTGTTATAAGTTACAAACAACAGTGTATGCATTTTTCTGCGGGTGTTTTAGTTTTACATTTTTAAGCGATTAAGCTACGTACATACTTAAGCGTATTTACTGTTAGTTAGTTAATAAGCCCTGAAAATTTTAAATATCGTATGTACTTAATTAAAATAAAAGAATTAATCTTTATAACATTGTTTTTATCTTGTTATTTTTTCCTTTTATACAATTAGATAAATAAAGCATAGTTTCAAAGTATACAAAGTTACAAATTTCGAATATAAAATACGTAGAAGTATGTATGGTTTTGCTTTAGAATGTTTTCTATATATTCGTGATATGATTATATATAAATAAAAATTAATTTTATAATGTGGGGATATCAGGGTTTAAGGAAGTATTCAACTATGTTCAATTCTTTTTAAAAAAGATTCTGTCAAGGCAATTTGTTTTCTGTCAAAATATTTAGATCTAGTTTTCTGCACACCTAGCATCTCTTAACCAATACCGGAATAAAGTATTCAATACTAATACAAAATGTTGCAAGGTAAAGTAAAGTGCATGTTTTATTTAATTTAAATAAAACAATATTCACTTTATCACGAATGAGGATAATTAAAATCAGCATTTTTTTTAAATTCCGGGGTTAAGAAGTGTTGCGGCGTCAGCGGCCCTAACATGGCCCAGGTTTAGTTTAACCCCTCCCTGTGTCTCTGTCTAACTAGTGTCATAAGAAAGGGACGCAGATAGAGATAAACTAAACTTGGCCAGTCATGTTGGGGCCACAGATGCCCAAATTGTAAAACCGGACGCTTTTACAAAGGATACACAAGAGCATTAAAATCCTCGGGTGTCTGTATGGTAGGACTTACGCAAGAGCTGTTCGGGCGTTTCGATCGTGGGTCCGAGCTCAGTCGCCTCCGAAGCTTCCGTACTTTCCGTGGTAGTGGCCAGCCACGCATCTGGGCAGCGCGACGGCAACACGTTAGTGCATACACACGGAATGTTATAACATGCGACCATACAGTATCCACGTCGCGTACAGATAACACAGACTTCTATACAGCGAACCGGTACACTCTGCGCAACCGATACGATCGGTTTGGTTACGAAAGTTGAAATCAGTCTGTATTTTGAAGTATTGTTATGGGCGAACCGAAAGGCTGGTAATGTTTCTGTTCTACCCTGAAGCACCCTACCCCCTGTACACTGCTGCTGCAGGTGAACAGGAAATTTTCGGATTGCCCCCGTCAAAAGGATCAAGAGTGAACTTTATTTTTTTGGATAACTTATTTATCAATATATCTAGAAGTTTTACTTATTTGTAAATAGTATACCTATTCGGTTGATGCGTTTTTTGCACTTTTGTATTGTTCCCGATCACTATACAAATATCAAAAAATTATAAATGATGTGAAGAAAAAATACCTCTCATTCATCACCGCGCCGTCGCAGAGAATTTCATATATACCTAGCTATAGTGTACCAGCCTCATACATATGCCTCCCAAGTAACACACAAGTGCTATAAAAGCTGCAGCTAATATAGCGCTTAGTGTGTATAGCCGTCCAAGTAATTGCTTGACCACTTTTAAACCTTATCCCTTTGTAATATGGTCGAAAAGTGGTCAAGCAATTTCATGGTCGACTATACTTGGGCTGGAATGTGATATGCAATAAACGATGGTGACTCTGTATCGAGTTGTACCAGAGTGTACCGTTTCAATTTCTAAAAACATACATTAGTTTCAAATATTTTTAACTCTACTCATTTGGCTTGCGGGGACTACCAAGGTCAAACAGTAACTTACGGACAAGTACATTTTTCTTCATCAGAAGAATAACTGAACCGAACCTGCGCTTTGCGCTTCTAGTTTACAAATAGGCAGCTCAGTGGATTTGCGAATGTTTAAATCTCTGTCATCATCATCCCATCGGTAATACTGGCCACAGGAATGAAGAGTCTTAATGAAAACAATTCCTGTTCCAGGCACAGCTACTATTATTGATAATTCGACACTGTACGCCATTCCTATAACCAACATACCTTATGTGCAAATAGGTATGATAGCGGTTGACATGGTCGTAAATCCACCCAGCTTACCGATTATAAAACAAAAAGAAAAACGTAATTTGGAGTTTCTTTAGCAAAGCGTAGGCTCGATAGACATTTTTATATCCTGTTAAAGTTATTCAAAGGTCTTACTCCAATAATTTCATACATGCCCATGGCCATGACAAATGCTGTTAAATTCATGCTCTAGCATCAACCAGTTTAACACTACACATTCCTTCAACCCTCACACGTTCCATTAAGACGCGGCATTTGAACCGTTTTGCGAATAACCTACCCATCCGCAATACAACGATGGTTTTCAATTCTATATTGAGATAAGAAAAGTAAACCTTATTACTTCAAGAATACGACATTTGTTGTGTTGTATAGTCAGCGTAGAAAGCAGTTACCTACATACTTTATTAGTTTACAGCAGTGATTCCCAAAGTGGTCCAGGTGGACCCCTAGGGGTCCACGGGAGACTTGCTGGGGGTAGAAATGTAGCAGCAGGGGGTCCACCGAAACCAGTAAAATTTTGAAAGTGGTCCACGAGAAAAGTAAGTTTGGGAACTACTGGTTTACAGTATAGTTCGCGAACGAGCCTCAAACTGAATGAAAAGGTGTAATATTTTCGAGTAATTTAAATTCGAGTCTTATAACCGTTAACAAAAATATGATATTTCTTCGGCACTTTTTTGCAGTTTCCTTTCATTATTAGGTCATGATTTGTGGAATTTTCTAGAAAGATCTTGCGTTTTCATTGCCAAATGTTGCTCTTTCTTTCAATTAAATTATCGTTTATATCCGACATACACCCGAAGTTAGCCTACAAAATTGGCAGAACTTTTTATAAGCTCCTGCACTAACTGAACAGCCAAGACAGTAGTTTTCACTTTTGAACTGTAATGAACACGCTATAAAGTCGAAAAGTGGTCGACCACTTTCTTTGCCTACTGTACGTAGCAATAAAGTATTAAGGAATAATTACTTTTGACGATGACTGTATCTAAAAGCAACTAAACAAAACATGAAATTCAAATCAATGTAAAATATGAAATTCTTCGTATGTGTCCATTACATTTAGTGTTCTATTCTCGTAATAACAAGGTTGACTTCGATATCAGCAGTAACAAAAACATAAAAAAATGAAATTCTCTCAATATAGCTTCATATAGTTTTTTATACTATATTTAATACTGAACATACCTGAGTGGTAAGTGAACGAGATTCCCGTCATGGTGGACGGCACGTTTATGGCGTAAAGCTTGAATGAGAGTTTGCAAAAGATTTCTTTCCCCTCCAAATCTTCTTCTTTGACCGTCACGTTGGCGAACACATTGAACAGCCCGTCCGCTGAATCTTGCAGCAAACTCGTGTTGTACGTTTTACTGAACAAAACAATGTTACATAGGAGCAGCCCCTCTAGCACACTAGCGGTTATCGATGACATAAAGCATTCGTCCCTTTCGCACACGCATACTTATTTAGAACGGGATAAATGATTTATGTCATCGATAAAAGCTAGCGAGCTAGGCTCCCAGGATACGATATTATCACGAAGTAATTTCACTCACCAAGCGAATGGCATAAAAGTGTAAAATCATTGTAGATAACTATTAAAAATATATTTATGTCCAAAGCAGCTAAAAAAATCCAATATTTTACAAGTTACAGCGATATAAAGTTATAAAAAATACAAAGAAAAAGAAACTTTTTGATCTGAAATATGCTGCTTCGAATCCAGATGAATAATGCAGAAAAGTTTAAGTATTATTAGATTTATTTTGGCTCCATACAAATCACGCTAGTGACGTGTCATTTTATTACTCGTGATATTTCGAAAATAATGACCGTAGAAGTAAAGTAAAAACACAATTTCACCATCAATTATCGAGTGATTAAGACTGAGAAAAAGCATTGTTTGCATACAATAATCCCATAAGACGTTATTAAAATTTTCCCCTCATGCCCTGATTGTATAAAATTGTATTTCTTTCGCTGTCAAATATTCAAACAAACTGGAACAAATTACCTTGCCACTCCGCGAAATCTGTGCACGTTGTTAAATACCTACCATAAATTTCATGTTTACATTTTCCTTTTGTGGCAACACTGCTGTCAGAGAGTGCAAAACAGTTACGTCTGTGCGATGTATTTTTCATTCAAAAATCTGCCCTCCTCCGCTTCCACCCGAAATAACATTTATCTCAACTAAAAACCACCACCACTAAACATTCAAACTAGACAATCTACGCGCGTTTCACCTCTATACGAGGCATCATCTGGATCAATGGTACGCCCGTTCGCTACGTGAACCAATGGCATACTGACAAACTAAAATATTTTTCATTAATCCCGCCTACCGCCAACCTTTTTCCTAATCCAAACTACCCAACACAAAACTCGGTAAATGTATGAAACACAAGCTAGCTTGCGTCCAACCTGTCAATGGTGATGGAGATGTCGGGCTCGGGGGCCACGCCCACCGCCTCGCACGTCACCTGCACGTCGTTCTCCTCCTCGAACTTAGTCACGTTCAGTAGCGGCCCGCTGCCCACCGCTGGGAACATGGGACAATACGCGATCAGGATTGTTTACGCCGCAACGCTCAGTTTATTATTATTATTATTAGCTAAATAATTGAGATATTTTATTTTGTTATTCACGACATATAATGGTGTTAACTCTTAAGTCAGCATGTCAGTTGTCTAAATCTATTTTTGCACGCTGGAGGCGTAGAGCATGTTGGTACTATAACGTTTTAACTTAACATCTTCTATAATGTAGACATGGTCAGCAATAAATAATTTCATTTCAAAAATAAAACAGTTTCGAATTCCAATAATTCAAATTAGTTACGCGGCACAAACGGGCATTTCATACAAATTCTAAAGTGAATAACTGATTATATAAAAAACTTTTTTAACAATAAAATAGAATCCTGGCCCACCATGGCCATGGGACTATGAGAAAGTGACGTTATACGTTAAATCTTAAGAATTACACTTATTATTTTACTGATTATGCGAATTTGACACGGTTATATGTATGATGGTGTAGGGTTCCATTTTGATGATAGTAAATAGGTACACATTTAAGCTACATAAATCTATGTCGTGATAAGAGTAGGCAAGTACAATAACCATCAAATATCTACATAGGAGCGCAGCGGTGAAAGAGTTAAAAAATACAATGTCAAATTTGGTAATCTAGGAGGATATGCTACTAACATTATAATTGTGAAATTTTGGATGTTTATTCCTCAATAACGAACGCTGGAGTAGATTTTAGATGAAATTTGGCAGACCATGTTCGAGATTAAAATACCTTTTGGGCGGATAAAAGCTTGTATTTAATAGGTACTTACAGTAAACCACCAAGTCATTGGCACTCCTGCGCTCTTCTGTGACATTTTCCACCACCTCACACGTGTATTCTCCGGAATGTGTCGGCTGCAGGTTCCTGAGCATGATGTTATCCCGACCATTTAATGCTGGAACAAACGCAATTAAGTACTATGAAGCCGAATCTCACAAAGTAACCTTCTTTGAAATGTTAATGCGTTTTATAACGTGTTTTTTAAAAGCATTTGTTTAGAAAAATGTTACAATGAGTTATCATTCATTTATTTATTGGCTATACAAAAGGTTTAAGTACAAAATCTGCTTTTAAATCAACTGCTTTGTTGACTACAGTGATGCGAACAGTCTGACTCATATTTACCGATGCAAAGTTTAAATCATTATTCACTACGCAGTAGCGTACATTTTCGTGTCTATTTGTCATAGCCCATGGCGTCTCTTCTGTTAAATCTTACAAAGTGATGAAATGGGCACCTGTCCCTCCGCCGAGATGGAGAAAAGCTTAAAAAATACTGCAGATACAAGAAAATCAACCGCATCATTTGACGTAGACAGGGGTGCGTTGTGCTAGTGTCCCCATCCACCTGCAGTATACAACATCGGGCTCGCACGGACAACTCACTGATATTCAGGGGCGGGTCGACATGCGGGACGATGAGCCGCACGTTGTCGTCGACGCGCTGGTACAGCTGGTGCGGCGTCTCGTCCCCGGGCCGAGCCCACCACCACTTGACGTAGACGGCGGTTTGCGCGTCGTGCTCGCAGCTCAGCGCCGCGTCCCCACCCACTTCTACCGCATCGGGCACTACGATATTTAATACGGAGAGCTGATGGCTGGCTGAAATAGAAAACAAAGGGAATGTGGGAATGTATGCAAATAAAAATTATAATCCGGCATTTATTGCGTTTTTCAGGTGAGTTTTCAACTAGATCTTGAGCATATAATTGGATCATGCAAGAAGTCATCGAAAGACGCCGTGACTTGATGCAAAACTTTCTAAATAGCCAACGCGTGCTAGCACAGAATAAATAATATTACTAGTCCAGAAGTCCCATTTCGAATAATAATCGCTTTAGGTGTCAAAAGCGTCCTACTATATGCTTCTCTGTTTATCGTATAAGTCGTATTCATTAGCGTTCGCACGCGCGGCAACCCCATTGGTGCGGCCCCATAGAGAGGTGCGCTGATATAGTTGTAGGTTCGCGCATTGCCTCGCGTCTGGTGCTAGAAACAGAATGCTCACCAACTCTACGTCTAGAGACCAATGGATTAGAGAAAAACAAATGATTATTACGTGTACGTTGCCCTAAGTCATTATCATAAGTCCTTCCCAGCGCTTGCGACCCCAACACGATCGTCCAAGTTTAATTTATCCGTACTTGCGATTCTAACTATTGCAAAAACAAGGAGGGCCCGGAAACTATAAGGGACCGAAGTAGCTTCTACATGCCAACGCGGGTTGGTGATTTCACGGACATACACTTAACACTTTCGGCAGCGGTAGGTAAATGCTGGTAAACGGCTATAGCCGTCAAAACAATAAAGAACTGCCTGTTGTGTCTGGGCCACGCGAAAGTCAATGAACCAATTAGCATACTAATACTATTTGCCTATCGAAGCAGAGCCAACTATAAGTAGCTGGATTAAGTAAAATGCCTTTTAAAGCAGTAGTGATCCTAATCAAGGGAACTAAATACCAAAAGACCGTAACTGATGGCTTATTTATATGCCCTTTATGGATACACGCTTATCTCTGCAAATTAAACGATGTTATTATTTTTCTCAAGAGCTTTAGGCTTAACCAATGGATGTCAGTATTCTAAATTTCGAACGACAAATTATCTCGAACATAACAAATGACGCAAATAGACGTATTTAGTCAAATAATAAAACGTAACTACTACATTTGTTTTATGTATTTATAAATGGCACATTGCCATCTCTACCGAAGGATATCAACCACCAAGCAGCTAAAACATCAACAAAGATGCAAAAAATGCAAGACAAAACACAAAACAGACGCTCGGAGACGTGGAATGAATCTTAAGAATGTGACCGCATCGCTGAGCATGTAATATGTAAGTACGCATGTTGGTAAACACGCGGAATTAGAGTAAACACATAAACATCCACCGACGGCACCGTTTATATTGGTAGTCCTTTCGCGACTATACGAGCATAGACGACAATGAACTTGACTCCAATTGAGTTCTTCATTCAACTATTAGATTAGGTGCCCGCTGCAGTTTCGTAACGTTATTGTCGCTAATTTGCTTCTACGAGCCTTTATAGGCCATAAAATATCAAACACGGCAGGGAATCTCGGCGGAGCTAATCCCGTAAGGAATTAGGTCATATTCCGATGAATAAGATACTATCTCGGTCAACCTTGAGGCGGTCCGGGAATGTTAAAAATACCTTCGCGGCCGACAACAGCGGGCGCGCAGTGTGGGCCGTACCGACGCTATTCATACAATTCGATAAAATACGGGAATTTGTAAGCAACTCGCAAATTTGCAAGGCTAACGTCTATCGATAGGTATTGCTAAAGCAACCGGTAACAGCTCCTGAAAAATTATATCTTGCTACATACTTCTGGCCACTCTTCCCGTTCGTAAGGTGATTTGGGACAGTTTCTTGGTGTTTCGTGCCTCATAAGGGAAAAACGAAAGCCTTATAAGATCACTCATGCGCTTGTCTGTTCATCAAAGCCGATTTTATCAGTAACGAGTTTGAAATTTGGCATTGTTATTTACTTGTATAGTTTGAGTCAGAATCTGTACCTTGTAGTAGGTACCTTGTTGTTTAATGTAATAACCATGACCCTGCCATTAAAACATTAACTAAGAAAAAAATACAATAAAAAAAAACAGTCGAATTGATAATCTCCATTTTTTTAAGTATGTTAAAAAGAGGGAGGCTGATATGTAAACAAGGTTAGCTAGGCAAAGGCATTTTTTGCGGATCCAACATCCGAAAACTGACCTCTTTAGATCAACATCAATATTTTTAGGTTTTTAAACTAAATTAATGAACTGTCACATAGTTATTTTCATAGCTTTTAGAATCGCGGTCGCCACGATAGTAAACTGGCAAAGTTCAAAACAAAAATAAACCGTAATATCAAATGATATCAGACTCTGGACCGAAATAATCTACGTTTAAGATGCAAACTGTCGGTATAATTTGCAGAATGCTGTATGAAATCATCACCAGGTTTATTTGCAGAATACACGTATTCTTGAATGTTCTTTTAGTAGACCAATAAAAAAAGTGACGTCAATTTAACACAAGAAAAACATGGCCTAAAGAAAAAACCAATGTCAACTGATAAGTAAATAGAAGTAAAAATAAACTTTCAATACACAAATTTCAATTGTTTAAAAACACGACCTCGGTGACGCATTTCTTGCACTTGAAATAGCTACGACACGAGTTACGTAGCGGCCAGGAGTAGTAAACTAAGGGCTGCGCAAGGCTCACCTGCCACAAGGCAAAGGACGAGGCAGGGTATCCGATACATCGCGGTAATAGTATAGCACGTGAGGCGCGCGAGCGGCGCGTTCGAACCGACTGACGCCCGCCCGCCCTTCAAGCGGCGTATTAGCCTTGGCTGCCGCGGGATAAGCACTGTGTCGAGCCAAACGTTTACGACCACACGTTGACCGATCACTGTTTCCTGATATTTATTGCCTATTGGGCATGGCGAATAACGACTGCATGTCAAGGCAATATACTTATATGGAGTAATCTTGGGCCACATCAAAGCATCAAGCTAATTGTTGTGTAAACCAACGGCAAATGTTTAGATTCCATCACAATTCGGCCCACTAATAATACTATTAGGTGTAAATGTAGCCAGAATTTAAGGTTCAAATTACTACAAGACTTATTTTTGCACATTGACATCTTTAGAAAAAAACCTTTGTTGCTATCAATATTTAAATAATTATTTAACAGTATTTAAATAGCTTTCTTGGATCTTAAAATATAATGTTTAAAGTAGGTTCTGTGGTGCAATTTTTAAATCTCAACAGGTCACTAAAGCTCACCAAAATGGCCGATTCTCTATGAAAAACGTCTATTTTGGTGAGCTTTAGTCACACAAAGAGATTCAAAAATCGCACTTCTTCAATCGACGCCTCTATATTGAAACGATCAATCGTAATCATAGAGTTATCTGTATTACTTTTTGTCAGTTCATTTAGTTTGGAAATAAATGCTCACTACGTTTGAGTACCTAATAATTACTGATAAATTGTCTTTGACGTTGTGTTATCGCTACCCCGCAGAGAACTCCACGAGTAGGTACAGCTGCGTAAGTATAACGCTGAAATTAAGAACATCTGGAACCGATCGATTATACGAAAACCGTTTATTATCATTGCCCGGCTTTCCTTGAATATGCATTTGATGTACACCCAAAATGAAGAAGGACATAAGTAGAAGGGTAGGTGTAGGTACCTAACATATTTAAAATACGTTATGTAAAGTGTAGGGGCTATAACGAATGTCTAAAATTATGATTACAGTTTGCTCGTTTTAAGTAAGTTTTTTCGACAAAACAAACGTGCAAACTTGAAGTTAATTATGGTAATAACAAGTTTTGATGTATTGGTTGTTGTTCATATTGTACTTACCTAGCGTCCAGAATCCGGGAGCGTAATAAATGGCTGCGTAACTCAATTTTCTAGAAGAAATATCTGTTGAAAAAAAAAAACGAAATTTCTGAATCTTGTTTAGGTTACATGAAATTTGATTTACTATTAACGTAGCTATAACAAAGCAAATGGACATGACATAGAGCAAACACAAGCCTTTTTCGGAGCGCAAAATTCCGAAAACTGGCTGACACCAAAATATGCTATGCTTGCCTAAAAAAAAGTACTAGCCGGGCTTAGGAGTTGAATGGCGACCAGTAGAAATTTACTAGGACTTTTTTTCATACCGCACCCTCTTGTTACTCCATGCAATGGCCAAGTCAGGCTACATTCTTATACTTAGTTTATGAACTTACCATTTTAACAGAGCATCCCCGAGGTATTTTTCTTTTTTAAAAGAACCTTCATTATAATCATATATTTTAATAATGCTGTACATTTTCATTCTTACAATTACATAGCGGGTACACAAAATTATAATCATAGATTCATAAAATAATGTAAGTTTATATAAAATTGTTCTTTGTTCTGGGGTGTGATTATAGGGTGTCATTCTGTAGCGTAACATCATTGTATTCCGACTCGCTCGGTTCTCTGTATACGGGTTCAGTCATCACCATCAATGGCGCTTCGTCGAATGCAACGATGTTACATTAATGAATCACACTACAAGCATGACATCGACTGGTGAAGCTAGACTATAAATGAATGCTGGGCCAACGGCATCACGCTTAGATATTAAAACAAACTCGGGTAGCGAACTCTTAGTGCAGATTCCTTCAAAATAAAGTAATTTTAACATTTTCAACGCCAAAGACCGATATATCCGCACTGAGTTCAACGCCAATGACCGAACGCGTACAATTTAAAAGTGACCTACGTACATTGGCATAAGGTCCAACTGCGTTACTTATAAAAATATCTTGGCATGTGAATTACGACTTTTGTCTTTGACGTGGTTTTGAAAAAGTTAAATACCTAGCTGTTTTTGAATCACTTCTTAATTGGGGGTTAACCGGCCCCGGGGTCGTAATCTGTCACAAAATTAGGGTATGTGCGTATACACTATTCAAGTTTTCGAAATACACATAGCTAGTGTAGCAGTGTGGGAAGACGACACTGGTACTGTAGGGTCATCAGGTTTTAATTTTTTTTACGGTACCTATGTTAAAATTTGTATGCATGCAACCCTGGCTGACAGCTGTCACTTTGACTTAATACCTTCTTACAGCTCCCGACAATGGGGTATGTTTGAATTGTCTCTAAAATTTTTATGAGTGTAAAATTTCACTAGAAAATCTTTTAAGCAGTTTGCCATTGATATCTGTCGATAAAAATTGGCAATTGCAAATGTAAAGGATTTACTATATATCGCATATACTATATTGGGTGGTCACCCAGGCCTTATCTCAAAAAGGGTAAGTCATTAGGAAGTAAAAAATTAAAATTGATTTACGACCTTCTCAATAGGTATATCTTACATTGCAATAAAAACTGTTTAATTTTTTTTTAAACTTTAAAAGTAAAATTACATCATCCTGAATATATTTCCCATAATGTATCGTAACGGATTTTTTAATCGATTATCACCTCGGGGGTCGTGATTCCATGTAGTTCGGAAACGACGCAAGATATCATTCTGTATATAAAATGACGTCATCAACAAGTTCGCTCCCTGTCCACATTTTCATACCGTTAGCACACAGCTAAAACTAACGGTCGTGGATATGAACACTGACCGCCCTGCAGCTGTTCGCGTGGCCTCGTGTCAGCCCCGGATCTACGATTTTTTTGAACTAGGACAGAAACTTGATAGTGGCGCCCCAGCGTTTGAGATAAATTATGATTTTGGCGCCTCAGCAAAATATTATACAGTATTACCAAAAATATATTGTGCCACGATATACCTGAGCAGTAGACCAATTTTAGTAGCGCGAGAAATTTCGATCTATCAATGATAAAGTAGAATTTTACGCGCGCTAAACTCTGGCGCTTTTATTGGTCTATCGATTTCGCAGCAACATGGCGGTCGCCCGTGCGCCACAGTAGTACGAATTGTGTAAGCGGAACAAAGCTAAGAATGCATAGCAAGCAATACTCTGCCAGTTGCGCTTGCAAATAAAGTACAATATGGTTTATTCACACGTTCGGCTACTGTCGGAAACCGGTCTGCGCTTCTCTGCGCAAACGAATACTGCCGACGCTCAATATATTTTTGGTAAAACTGTATTATAATTTAGACGCCCTCTGAAACCGCCGCCCAGGGCAAGTGCCTGGTTTGTCCCCAATTAGATCCGGGCCTGCCTCGTACTAGGTATGCTTATAAGGCGAAGTGGCCCAACAGCCTATCATTGAAAGTGACATGCTTGAAGAAGTCCGGGTGCTGCGAGGCGCGCGCGGGCCGGCGCGTGCGCGTGACGTGCGCCACCGTCTCGCGCACGTGCGCGCGCGCCACGTCGCCGCGCAGCGACAGCAGCCGCACCAGCTGCTCCTCGGTTATGTCCGGGCACTTCTCCAGCACGCCGTGCAGGTCCAGGGATAGCATCTCGATGTCTTGGCAGCGGAGGACCTGGGAGGAATACCGAGGGGTTTATTTTGTTCGAAACTGACCGGGATTTTGCATTAAAAAGTTTTTTAATGGTATTTTGGGATAAAAGTATTTTATAACCGGATTCATCGCTCTCCGCTAGTCCGCTTTACTGTGGGTGGTGTAGGTACAAGCGTAATATAGGAAAATCTCTGTAATCACCTCGCAGGCGATATAGGTATAGGGAGACCGCAAAAAAACAGTCAATTCTCCAAAAAGAGTACAACCTCCATACCGAGGGTTCCGTATCATATAACATATCAAATCTAAATTGATAACTGATTAGGCCGAGTACTCCGTTGAAACTCGGTACTCGGCGGGTTTTTTGATACTCGTACTCGGCCGAATAACTCGGTTTGAATGCCGAGTATACTCGGTTTAAGAAAAGCAATATATTTAGGTAGATATAATTAAAACAACAGTGTTAATCAAAATCAGGTCATCACTGATCAGTTACTACACACAGTCATCGTTAATTAACAAACTTTTTCAATTATTTATCTACAACGCGCAACGTGAAGTATTTGTTTGCAAACTATCAAGTGACTGGTAGTTGTAAGGCACGGGCGGGGTGAGGGGTGTATCAACGCGAGCCGGCCGCTCGACTGGCGCGAACCTGTTTGTGTTTACGCGCGCGAAATGGGAATTTGATTGAACCGAGTAACTCGGCCGAGTACTCGGTTGAAAAAAAATTTAACCGAGTAAAACTCGGTACACGTTACTCGGCAAAAGTGTTACTCGGCGCATCTCTAGTAATTAGTAGTTGGTGAAACATGCCACTGGTCTTAAATCAATCCAGATATCGAAACTGTAATAAGATCTTACCTCAGCCAAAGTACTGATAACCTCAAACGGCCAGTCCACATCGACTCCTTCAGCGCCAATCCTTCTAAAGAAGGCTCTTATTTGGTTCGCCTCTTTGACTATCTTCGTGGCCGCCTGCTGCGCCTCTTCGGGAGTTTTAAACGTCACTTTCTTAGACAACATCGCAGTTATATACTTCTTGTAGACAAGATTCTGGGCTTCATTTATCACGTATTCGAAGTTTTTCTCCCTGAGATGATTGTAATCTTGGAAGTAGTCCTCTAGAGTGACGCAAATGGTGTCCACTGGGATACTTGACGCCAGCCACTTGGAGGTGAATAGGTCGTCGAAGTGAACTTCTAAATCCAGGAACGCTTCTTCGAGTAAGAAGCGGGCAGCTTCATCTCTTAATTTCTGAAAGGGAATTGCTTACTTTATAAACAACTAGCGGACGCGCGCGACTTCGTTCACGTAAAATTAATAGCCTATGTCCGTCAAGAATAGTGTAGCTTTCTATCTGTGAAAGAATTTTTGAAATCGGTTCAGTAGTTCTAGAGATTACCCCCAACAAATAAACAAACTAACAAACAAAGAAAGTTTACCTCTTTATTAAATTAGTGTAGATGTAGATGTAGATAAAACTAGATCTGTTGATATACATTTGTATATCGCCAAAGTGGTTTACATGTTTACTTTGGTTTACAATTTGCAAGAACATTGAAATAGAACAGATGACACGAGTCAATTGTGCCCTGTATACTTGCGATGTTTTATGATTGAACTAGAGTAGTCCTCTAATAGTAGGGTAGGAAGGATAGTAATTGAGGATAAGTTCATAGGGCCTCCAGTTGAACCTAGCCCACTGTGTTATGAATGACGTTCATATTTAGCGTAAGAGAAATTCCATCCTTAAATAGAAGAAACTGGAGGTACCCTGAAAGTATTCATGGGCAATGAGTCACAGCAATCAGATTTACAATATGACACATACAATCAATGGCAACTTGCAGCTGTAAGATCTCACTCCAAAGTGTTATCTCTCCTTATTTAGCATACGATCTGCCGACTATTATGTATACTGGATTAAATTCTGTGCTTTTGAAAAATTGACTGTGATCATAAATTCGTTTTAGTATTATTCAGTTGAAAAGTCCTACCGATATAAATGGGTAGACGACAAAGTTTTTAAGCGCGGCGATTGCGAGAACTAATTTTTTGTCTTCTAACGCCCATCGAAAGTATGAACAAACGCGCCCAAAACGATCATTTGTAAATGGATACATTACATTGACAGTATTAAGAGTAAAAAGCCTAATTGTTTTAGATTTGGTGATATTCACACATATTTATGATGTAAATGGGACTTTAACGTGATGAAAACATTGCTAATTTACCTCGAATTTCGACCGTGTCGCAACGGCCGTGGTCACGACTAGGTTCACGTCGTGGAAACATCCAGGTAAATTAACAATGTTTTTATCGCATTAAAATCCCATTTGACGTTGTACGTAAGTATTGAGACTGTCTTAATCGCAGCGTGACGATTTTCGTCTATAACAAAGTCTAAAATATACGTGGATGTGAATAAATTAGCAAGCTGAACGAATAAAAATTCCCGGACTGCTATATACAGCGGGGCTAACTGTACCTGGAATGTGTCGAGCAGCGTGTCGAACTTGCGCTCGGCGGGCGCGTCGTGGCGGCCGGGCGGCCAGTGCCGCGCCTGCGTGTGCTGCGCGAGCCGCACGAACTGCTCGCTGTTGTTCACGATCGTGATCATGTGGTGCGTGAAGTACGCCACGCGCGAGCGGTCCGAAAAGTGGCTGTTCTGCGTCACAAATGTCATACATTCAAATTAAATTTAAAATGCTATATAATGAATGACAACATTGACAACACAAAGAAAAATTAGGGCAATGGCAGGACTCGAACCTGGAACATCAGCATTCCTTGCCTTGCGTTTGCCAGTTTCGCCACATTACCGCTACCATACCCTGTGAATTTTTCAATGTGTTTCGTCTTTACGGTCATTACATTATTGACTTTTTTGTTTGGGTAAACTAACCTCGGTGTCATCTATGAGAAACTTAATCAAGTTATCTCATTCAACTTGGTTATTTATGAATGCCCGTTAGCTGATGAGAGATGACGCCATTTGTTTAGTTTAAAATTAAAATTAAAATAATAATTATTAATTTAAATTTAATTTGAATGTATAAAAAAAACTTACAAAAATAAAAAATCTAAAATTTAAAAAATTAATAAATTTGATTACAAAAAAAAACAAACGTCCTATTTACTTCGTTCCGTAACGATCGCGATCAGTTGGCTTAGCGCACGGGGTTCTAAGATGCCACATTTTAACGTAATAATAAAAACATGTGAAAACTAATGGTAAAATGTTCTGTGTATATATTTACATGACTGTGTTGAAACCCGGCTTTTAATCTTAATGTTCCGAATGCAAATGGCAATTGTAACAAAAGACTACAATGGCCAAATTACATCACATCTTGCTAAGAGTCATGTTTACTCTTAGCAAAATTAACTAGCTATAAACGTGAAAAGCAGAGTACTGACAAATAATTGAAGTATTTTAATCCATGAAATTATCGTTTATAAATGTTGTAGAAAGCTGAGGCGAAATAGGGATGGGTTATACTTGCTAAATCGCGTACCAGGGCTTAAAAGTACGTCCACCTTCTCATACCAGGTGCAGAAACCAGGTATCAAAATACTTTCAAAGTATTTTCTGTCCAACGTAACGAGTCGAACACTTGCTTCCTTGCAAGTTTAAACCTTGTTATTATACAGATAAGATTCAAAATATGTATTCCAATCAAGACGTAAAATACTTTAAAAGTATTTTATTTCACGTATAAGCACAATCTGAACCTTATGTGTATGAGTATAAGATATAATTTTGTACTACTTTAAGTAGTACTTACTTTGAAGGGACAGTATACTTTAATGGAAAAATACTTTCAAGTCTTGCAAGTATATCGGGTCGGTACCTGGTTGGTATACTTGCAAGGAAATACCAGGTATCAAAACCTGGTAACGTAAATACGCACCATCTCTAAGGCGAAATAAAAGACTTGCCTTGAATTGTAGAACGCCTTCTCTGTACATGTTCCCGTAACGCGTCACTTGCTCGATACTTAGCATCAGGGCCTTGAAAGTTATTTCTTTACTAATTGTTTCGGTGACCTGCAACGAAATTTTAGTAAAAATTACCGTCTAAAATAATAGCAGAAGAAGACAACTACTTTGTGGAAAAACTGTTTTTATAAAAGTTTAATACAAACATAACATTAATTACTGCTTTCACAGGAAACTAAAAGGATTTTGCTTGAGTAAAACGGTTTTTTATTTGTCTAAAATCATTAACAAACAAAATGAGTCTTGCGGTCCAATTTTTGTGCCTTTTACAGGTTGGTAGGTTTTTTAAAAATATTAAACATGGGAAGGCAAACGAGCAAGTGGGTCCCCTGATGGTAAGTGATCCCCACCGCCCATAGACACCCGCAACACCAAAGGGATTACAGATGCGTCGCTAACCCAGAGGGCTAAGATGGAATACCTCTTGTGCCAGTAATTACACCGGCTGTGGAAACACTGCTGATTAGCGGCAGGATTAGCGAGCGAGACGGTGGTAGCGATCCGGACGGACGTTGCACAAGGTCCTACCACCCGCAAATGGTCGGTAAATACATTCGGATACCTCACCTGCAGGTTCTGGTCGATCATCTGGAACACGATGACGGGCGCGTGCGTGTGGTAGGCGCGCGAGTGCGGCTCGGCGTCGGGCGCGCGCTCGCCGCCCCACTCCGCGCGCTCCGCCTCCAGCGTCTTCTCCATCCACTCCATGTAGTTGCTCTCCATTCTCTGCGGACAGTCCGACGCTGTCACAGCACGAGTACGGTCCGCAACTTTGTGAATCTGCGTTCCCGCAAACGGGAACGACCGCTCATCTCGTTTCCGAATAGACAGTTTGACTAAACCACAGAATACCTACCTAGAATAGAGTACCTACTAACGTCCAGAAACTTCTCCTTTACGACAGCGATTAATCGAAATACAACTTTATTGACACGCACAAAAAGTTCATATTGCTTTATATACATTCGCCAGGCGGCTCACGTTAAAAGGAATGCGCCGCCCGCGCCCACCTTCCCCCTGCAACTCCCGGCGACACGATAGGGGTGCGCTGCATTCGTTTTCAATTACATTGACACAACGAGAGCGAGGGAGCGGACGCGCGGCAAGCTGACAACCTGCTGCGATTTGCCTACTTTGTAGGCAACGCAGCCGAGCATACCTGCAGTACGGAGTGGAACCCCCCTGACTAAACATCAATTTTACTTGTGAATGTTGCATAGGTACATGTCGCGACTGAACGCTCTTGTTTTTTTTACAAACAAACCTGTAAGTATTCTTCCTGCAGCTTTTGCAAGCTTTCTTCGCTTAGCAGCGGGGGCAACGTGCTGACGTCAATGTTAAGCTCGGAACTTCCCATAAGTTCCGTCCCCGAGTATGTATTCAGCACCCAGGACAACAAGGTCACATACTCGTTGCCTTCTAATCCGCAGTCGACTACATCTTGCAGCTGAAATACATACGTTAAAGTTAATCTAAGTAAGTGTGAAAGCACAGTTGCAAATTATAACTAACACGGACGCACGGCGACATCGACACAGGATAATTTTAAAGTGGTGAGCCATACTTTGGTCATGTTTATGGTACTCCTAGGTTACACTAGATTTATTTATCTCTTAATAAAGCATTAGTTACACGTAGTAAATTATATGAATGGACGTTGAGATTAAATTAAATAAAACAATGTCAGATTTACAATTAAAATAGATAGATATAGATGTTTCCAAATGCCGTTTCGGCATTTTTTAAAATTAAACCTTGCGCAACACATCAAATGTGTGTCGACAAAACTCGAAGACTGTAAGTATATTGGCATAGAATGGACTATCCATCATAAATTTCACTTACACTGGAAGACAAACACGTGTGGTACATGTTGACGTATTTGTTGACGATGTCATAGTGCGGCGGGAAGCAGGGGACACATAGTGTCTTCACGACCCTCAAGTCTTCGAGAATCAGTTGTCGCGTGAGCTCCAGGTATCGCACGAGCCACAGCTTGTTGTCCTCTCGCTCGTCGACCCGAGTGCCCTCGATTCGTTGGGCTACGGCACACTCCAGCACCTCAAAGGCTTTTGTACGCCACGCTTTAAGCCGGCCAGGAGGCATGAAGCCGGATTGGTTTTGTTGCTGATGGGTAGGATGAAAACACAATCAATGTATCTAATTAACCAACAAATACCCGTAGGCACAAGGAAAAACAAATGGAACATTTAAATGTGGGTAAAGCTGCACTTGATACCAGCGAATCAAAGTCGATAGGCATTCAAGAGCTATAACATAATATGGGTTAATTCCTCAACCAATCGATTCATTATAATAAACTTTAAATAATTAATAGATTCAGGCGTTACTTTGCGGAGGTCCATATCAACAAACTGGAACAAATAACCTGGCTACTCTGCGATTCGCGGAGTAGCAAGGTAATTTGTTCCAGTTTGTTTAAACTTTAAAAAAGCAAAATCTTTTTTAAATCATGTCGTTGTAATAATCGAAACATATAAGGAAACAATGTAATCACATAATTTAACTTACTTCACAATTATTTAACACATACCTCTAAAGCCATTTGGTCTCTCTTTTCTTCTCTTTCAATTATCCGCAAAGCGGTCACAATAACCGTGGGCTCCTTCCTAACAGTATTAAGAGTTCGAGCCAATATCAACTTGATCTGCTTCTCAAGCAAGTTGGAAACCATTTCGACATCTTCGAAATATGCTTTCAACATGATTTTGTCGTGCGATGATTGATTGGGCAGCCTGTGAAGCTCGTATAGCAAGTCGTCTCGAGAGTTCTCCAAATCGTTGAGACACTGAAATTGGAGTATGAATGAGATGCGCGTCTCTAAAACTAAAAAAGTTTATTTCACAAGTATAGATAGGCCCGCAGTAAGCGGGCGTGCAAGGCGTGCACTCCAAGCGGCCGGCGCGTCCAGGGGCGGCAATTCTTTTATCAACCCCTTATAAGACAACAATAAGCAGGCTTTCTGACGAGCTCAGCATGGACAAAATCATAACAGCCTACCATGCTTTGGCACTTAACAATAAAACAAGAATGCAATAAAATAAAAAATAAGATTGTGTCAGCCGAACCCCAAACTAGGCTAGGCTGTATCTTGAGGATCATGAAAACTACCTATTGGATAATCCATCTATCTGATGTTAAATATATGTATTGGCCCTTGCATCAATAATATTTGATATCTTAAAGTGGTAGTATAAGATGCCATTCTTTTCTGACGAAAAATGAAGGCTTTTTTTAATAAACACGGTCTGTGCTATAGTTGAATGCTGCTAACAGCAACAAATTAAGATCGCGTATATGCGTAATATATGACTAATATAAATATTGTCTCCCACTGTTAGGTTTATTCATAGTCTTTCAGTAAGAAAGTAATGTATGGGTGTTATGGCAGTTGCACAAGTAAGAAAGAAAGAGAAAACCAACACAATGAGATCCTAACCTGTTTTGAATGATAGGTCAATCCAAGTAAGCCTGTTTTTTTTTTTTTAGTTATGGCTTTCCCATCTCTAAGTTGAGATGGATTTTGCCAATGACGACTTTGACATTTGCCACGCGAGACTATTGTACGGTAAGTAGGTTTTGACGGTCTGCTTTATATTTGCATTAGTTGAAACATTGTACCTCACTTTGACAGTTAAAAAATGGTTACACATACATGAGATCTTCGAGAAAGTCGACTATAAAAAGATGTATCTATTTCTGTACCTTATTTAAAAGCAATAAGGTACAAAACTGGATGAATCTTTGTATACTCAACTGTTTAAGTATACCAGAGGTTCTCAAACTTATTTTGTCTACTCTCTGTCTCTACACTTTATAAAAATCTAAATCGCAATAATTACTCTAGTAATAACACCCCCAATTTCCCCTGGGTCCTTTACCGCCCTTTGTAGGCCCCTAGCGCTCACAAGGGGGCATTATCGTCCACTTAGAGAAAGTATGATGTATACACTAGTATACAGTATATTACGTTTATGGTTGTTTTGCATGCTTTACCTGATGTGCATGAAGTAACTTCCCCTCCCCGATCCACTGCTTAGTTTTGGCAACACTCTCCGGCACTGTGAATATGTGCTTTAAACTGTCCATAGCTGTGACGTACTGGGAGTGCCGGGAATCCTCCTCTCTCACAGCTTGAAGCGACGCCACTAAAGGAGGCACACCCTTCAGCAATTCTTCTAATTCATCCATCCTGTGAAAAAATACTAGCTGAGCTATTATAAAACGTCAAAAATAGCAATATACATTTTTGATAAATCTTATTTGGTCCTTTGTCGTGCAGTTACCGACCATCTAACGGCGGGACGTATGTTGGACACCACGAAACTGGATCACAAGTCGACGACGTAACATGCTAGTTATTACTTTTTAATGTTAGAAATAAATGTATTTATTTTTAAGCTTTATTGGTCCCTGTTCTTATTGTTACCGTAATATCGTACTTCAGCAATGATATTTAATTATAAAAGTAAAAAAAACATATATACTAATAAAAATCTGCGATACAGTGGCGGACAGACTAGTGTGGGTAAAACAATTGATTGGCCTGGGCCAATCAACTATATCAGGAGTTCCCAACGTTTTCTTGGTCAGGGACCACTTTTACTTTTTTTTTTTGGCAGGGACCACTATTTAGGTCCACCCGCATCCATCCGCACTCTCCTTACGGCGCGTGGCGGCTCTGCGCGGCGACCGACGGCTCACCGCCCGCTAATTTAAAATCATTTGCAGACCATATTTTAGCTTCTGCGGACCACTGGTTGGGAAACATTGAACTATATGGATATCTCATTCTAACTTGTTAATGTGTGCGAGTGTGGATACTTCATCTCAGCGATAAACATTAGTGTACTAAAGCCTCTGAATAGTATGTAACAGTATGAAATATTAATTAAATAAACACTGACTTAACACTGATTTCCTGTACATCGTCCAGGCACTCCTGCAGCTGCTTGAGCCCGACACTGACTCCATCCAGCTTTCCTTGCACCGCTGACTTTAGCTGAGCTTCAATTGATGCCTTTTTGTGGGTTATTCTTTTCTTATATTGCTCCACCTAAGAAAATTCAAAAAGAACAGATTAGGTTCACATTTTGTGTGTGAACTTTTAATATGGTTGCAAAAACTTCAAATACTATTTTGCATACTATAACAACACAATTGATGCTTTCGCTGAATTTTATTCGGCTATAAATAAATAAAGTAAGATTTAATTAGCATCAAAATAAAAATTAAAAATCAATTAAATTTTTTATTTTGTTAGAAGTTTAGCAGTTGGAAGTTAAGATACAAGTATCATTAGAAGTGCATTTAATATTTAGGGATTTAGTATTTGCCTAAATAAATATTATAAATAGAAGACACAAAATCAATCTTGACATTTCACGAATGTAGTTAAGAAATATTGATAAATAATTGTTTAGGGGGCGGCAACACTAAAGTTAAATATAAAAAATGTAACAATAATTAATCAAAAAATAGGATTAAAAAAGAGCATTACATGACCATAACCATATTTTATACAGGCTTTTTCAATAGTATTTACTGTTTATAAATTAAAATTTTAAGAATTAAGAAAACAACAACAAACCTTTTCTAGTTGTCCTGGCCTCTGCATCATGTTAATAACCATTTTTTCTGCGGTTGCTTTAGCTTCTTCCTCTATTTCATCCATGGTGCAATTGCTTATATTCATTTTATCTACATAAAAATAAACGATACAAATGAAATAATTAGCTCTTCGTAGGATTTTATTCAACTTTTCGACATGACATCAGCTATCAATAATTTGACAGTGACACATGACGCTCCAAAGCACGCTCCGGTTAATGATTGATCAGAGTGCGCTGTATCGGGTGAAGGTGAAATGAGCGTGATACGGAACGCAATATGTTATGAAATGATGATATTTAATTTATGTCTTGATGATACGCTATGAATCTCTCCGTAACGTCCATGGCTATGGATTTGCCCTGTTCTATCATTGGAAAATTATTTAAAAATGGCTTCACTATGCGAAGATAAAAGCGAGAGATAAAAACGCATGATATTTTTGCTTCGACCAATGCTGCGTAACGCCGTATTGCTATTTCATTGATGGAGGCGAAGAAATAGCTGCATTTTTATCGCTTGTATATTGTGAATCCAACTTAAGCTATCATTAAATTCATGAAAAAAGGCTTTCTTCACATAAGACATAGCTGTATAGGCTTGGATCTCTTTTAGCTTTCTTAGAGAGGAAAACCACAAAGCTATGACATTAATAGAGTCAACTGGACCCCAATTCTCGGTTCATGCGAGATGCATCTCACGTGCGCGATTCGTCAAAAAGTGACAGATTTCCAAGGGAATTGACAGTTGTTTTCGTGCGAGATGCATCTCGCATAAACCGAGAATAGCCCCGCTGCAACCATGCATGAAGTATGCCATTTCGCACAATAAATATCACTTGCTTGTCTCAAAAATCTAACGATAACCTTAAGAATTTTATTATATTGCACCGAGAGCTCTACGAACTGTCATCAAAATTCGATTTGAATATTATGCGACTAAAAAGAATGGCTGCTATTCGACAGCATATTCAATACACGAAAGAAACTTTTTTAAACTGTTGTATAATAACATGACTTAGATGACCAAATGTCAGCACTGAGTGTGTACGCTTGTAAATTTAGAGATGGTGTGAAATGGCTATGTTTGTTCACTCCTTCACGTTGTTACATCGTAAGAGTGAATGGGGCAGATACATTCACGCGCTTTCTCAATTTTTCAGGCTTGCTCTATGGGTTCCTTTCCCTTAGAGGAAAACTTAAAAAAAAAGAAATGCCACACGTCAAATGTGACAGCCATCCATATGACTTTGACACAGTGGCAGTGGACACAACACACGCCGATCGCTAAACAATGTATAAAATTATTTTTTATTTAGTTTCTAGCCCGTGAATTTGTGCTGCTCAGGTCGGCTGAACTGCGATTTCACTTTTATTTTACTTAAATGTTACGTCAGTATGTGGTCTATTGTAATATTAGTAATTTTATCAATATTTGCTTTTCTAATTACCGATGAATTGATACCAAACCTGAAGGATTTGTTCATAAAAGCTGGACTATGCGGCATAGATTTATGTAAAACTAGCAAGGAAAAACTGTAAGTTATTTATTCCTCATACCACTTGCATTCATTATCAAAGCTGCCTACAGTTTTAGATGAATTGTGTAAACTTATACCTACACAATTAGTTTCTTTTTACTGTGGACCGGCGACACTTAATTCGTTCCTCGTGTTTTGATAAACTTATGCTTGAACTTTGCCAATAAGGAATGCCGTATCTTTCACATATTTGTCTAAGTACACAATTTTTTTTTCAGACCTGAGGCACTGGGAGTTGTTTCAGGATGTGTCTTCCTAGTGACATGTTTCTTGTTCATACCTATAGTTTTTGGGAACAGTCTTATGGACACAGCTCATTTTCCACATAATGAGGTAAGAGACAGCTCCAATACTTTTATAATACGGTTAGGTTTATTTATTTCTCAATAAATCAATATATAAGTCATCAAAATTGCATTCAATCATTAAAAAAAATTGTTGTCATTACATATTTAATAAAAATACAATTCCAAATTAGTTCAAACTTTCTGATCATTCTGCAATTACTCAAGGAGATTTTCTTCACAATGGCATGTCAAATGCATTTTTAATCATGAATAATTTGTTTTAATTTTATTGCATCATTATGTTACACATGTGCAGATATAGTTTCCACAGTGCAACAGTATATGGATATTTAATAACCTAGACCCTGGTCTAAAAGACCCGGAGGGGTCACCAATTAGTTTATCTCCGGGTCTGTTTTAAGAAATGAAAATACCATTGCAGTCCGCACTACATTTTATAGAAAAAATATTTATTTAACAAATCTAATTACGGAAATAACAAAGGTATTTTTATATATCAGTGAGGAAAATGACAGTAAATCACATACTTTGTAGTGCAAGTTTATGTGTTCTCGCGGTCCCCACAAAATGGGTTGGCGGTCTGGATTTGGCGACCCCTGACCTAGACTGTATATGTGTACTATATATCCACAAATCTTCAATAATTTAAGATTAGTGGCTTAAGCTGTGGTAAATTTTACTATTTTTTTAAATATACCTAAGAATTAGTCACATTTTAAATAAGAGTTGAAGTTAATGTGAAAAAAACACTTATTAATGTTTGAACTGTGATAATGGCAAGCAATGATTGAAGATCATAAAACCAAGTGTTTAGGAACTACTTCGTCTGAGAAGACCTGGTAATAAATCTAGCACTATTATTTTAGAATAATGAAAAAAATTACAAGCTTTTTTTTGTTGATTGTACTTTAGTATTGCATTGACATTCAGTCATCGTACCAATCAAATAACAAGCTTAGTTACATTTAAGGAAAGGAAAATAATACTTTGTAAAATCAAACATTTTTAAATTTAAATAGGATATTCAAATTTGAAATTGGGTGACAGCCAAAACTTCATTAATTGCATATAAATTTGTAAAAAGATAGAAATTCATGTTAACTAGCTCATATTTTGTCAATGTGTAATTAGAATATTTTAATGCAAGCATTATGTTCAGTTTGCAGAGCTACTGGCTGCCCTTCTATCTATATGCTGCATGCTGTTGCTGGGCTTTGCTGATGATGTGCTGGATCTTCGGTGGCGCTACAAGCTGCTCCTGCCAACAGTGGCCTCGTTGCCGTTGCTCGTAGTCTACTACGTGAATTTTAACTCGACTACATTTATTGTGCCAATGCCCTTGCGGCAATGGTTCGGCGTGTCAATTAATATTGGTTAGTATTGGTTGATTGGCAGACATTTATTGACAGCAAGAATTTTTAAATAGGGGTTTTTCTTCCTGCATCACCATCAAAGAACTCAAGCACTTAAAAATAATCTTTGCCTTCTTAATTTTTTTTGAAAGATACTTAAAATCATTATATAATGTATGGCGCACAACACTAAATCGCTATTATTTCTATACATTTTTCATTTAGATTGTAAAAAGATAGAAGATATTTTGAAGCATAATTTTTTTTTCACACAATTTATAACTTTGCTTCACTATCATTTTTAAATGGCGTTTTTTTTTATTTTGACACTAATTTTTTCATGATCTACAACTATTTATACATTTATGATGGATTGATATAAACTTTATGCAATTAGTTGTGTGATTGTAATACTGTATTGTGTTTGTTGCAGGTTTCCTCTACTACATTTATATGGGTATGCTTGCTGTTTTTTGCACTAACGCAATCAACATCTTAGCTGGGATCAATGGCTTGGAAGTAGGCCAGTCAGTCGTCATTGCAATATCCATAATTATATTTGATATCATTGAGCTGAGAGGAGACCAGTATAAAGCGCACACATTCTCCCTGCATATCATGATTCCATACCTGACAACCACACTGGCGCTGCTGAAACACAATTGGTTAGTAATAATAAAGTTTTTTTATTTAACGACTGACTAAAGGTTTTAAGGCATCACCCTAAAACACGTTACATAAAAGCTACCTATTTTGAATGCATTTGGATGTCTTCAAATATTATTTTAATTACACCTCTATTAAAGCCATTTACGCAGTGTACATAAGAACGGTGGATGATTAAGTTCGGAAAATTGTCGTCTGTCAATTATGCCTCTTGCCTCAAGCAATAAACATACACAAAAGAATCAAGAATTTCTAAGTTGGGCAAACCATAATCTTTAACTACCTAAATCACAAGTGTTATGGGACCGTTTTTGGTCGTCAGAATTACTTCTGACGTTATTATATATGGCACATAAGCAAATCACAAATCAGAACCGTTCGCACGCAGTCAGGGCGGGTAGCTAGCTGACTTGTAAATTTTTCACAACATCCGGTTTCTGTTTGTTTGGAATGCTTTTAAGTTTTAAACTTGGCGTTTTATTGCATTATAATGACTAAATAATGGTATTTACTGTGAAATCTTTACTTGCAATAACATTTTGTTTACAGGTACCCTTCCAAAGTCTTCGTTGGCGACACCTTCTGCTACGTGTCCGGAATGACATTCGCGGTTGTAGCAATTCTGAGCCATTTCAGTAAAACAGTGATATTATTTTTCTTGCCTCAAGTTATCAACTTTGTTTATTCAATACCACAACTATTTCATTTCATTCCATGCCCGAGGCACCGCCTCCCCAAGTACAGCGCAGAAATCGACCTGCTACAACCAAGCAGAACTGTTATTATTAAGAAAGATATGAAAATTTTAGATACTTTAATACTAAAAGCTTTAACACTGCTGTGTTTAGTTGATAAAAAGGAAGATAAAGAAAGTATAACAATCAACAACTTGACTCTAATAAATTTCTTTTTGATTAAATTTGGGTCAATGTCGGAGGTGAGATTGACCACAAGCCTAATGATATTTCAGGTCGTTTGTACGTGTGTTGCGTTTATAATAAGATACCCACTGGCGTCTTATTTTTATGACACATAGTCATTTTTAATCCAGCGAATTAAACTAATTATGTAAAAGTCAAATAGACTGTAATATAATTGTATCGTGATTACACTGATTACATTAGTTAAGAAAAGTCCTATTTTGTTGTTAAGTTTATATGTTGATAATATGTTACTTAATGTACAATTTAAATGTGCTTGCTTATCATTCAAACTGGGTTGTTACAATGTTAAGCGCTGAAATATAAAGATATGTTGTTATCGTCAAACTGTGTTACTAAAATATTTAAAGAGACTGCATTTAAATGTTTCCTGTTCGGTACGCAGTCGACACAACTGTCTCGCCCCGTTAGCAACTGATCCAAATAAAGATAATTTTCCCCATAATGATTAACATTTGCAGTACCTATCGTAATAAGTTTACTAACACCAGTTAACATTTGAATTACAATAAAGCATTATCCTTATCTTTACATGGTATAAAACAAAGTCTCTACGCATTCCTGTTTGCCCTCGTATCTTTGGTCGCTTGCGCCTTCTAAACCACGCAACGGATTTTGATACGGTTTTCACTGTCATTTAGATAATTTTTTAGAGAATGTTTTTATGTATAGTCGACCAAGAAAATGCTTGACCACTTTTCGATCGTATCACAAAGATATAAAGTTCAAAAGTTATCAAGCAATTACTTGGTCGATTATACATTACATTCTATGTATTTTAACCGTGCGAAGCGGGGAAGGTTCGCTAGTTTTAAACATAAAACCCACCACGCACAGTAGGTTTTGAATGAGTGTTTTCAAATTAGGAATGAATTTTCAAATCAGAACTGTAAATTTTATATTATATTAGATTAAGTAAGTTAGCATATTAAAATCAAATCATAACTTTAATTCAAGTGTTTTATTTCATTATTTCTGTAATAATTATTATATGCATTTTTAACAATATGTTCATAGGTAGTTTCTTGTTGCTTAGATTATCACGACACCATAGTATAGAATTAGACAAAGAAAACTTGATAGATTCTGGTTATGGTTTGTAGATTTAACAACATATTAAAATAAACTGATCCACCTACAGCTGACAAATGACTCAATTTACCACAACCAACCCCCTCCCATGATAGTGGTGCAGTTTCTGTTAAGTGCTATTTTTATTTACAAGGCCATTGTTTTTTTACAGAAGCAGTTACCAAACACGTGTTATTTATAATGGCGGTGTCTAGTGACGGAAGTTTTATACCATTTTGCAATCATAGATTTAAGGGCACCATTTCATTATTATATAAAATATTTTATTGTGATTTCGATTAAGCAAAAATAAAACTTGTCATAGAATGTCAAGGTTAGCTGGTAGGTTTACAAGTTTTTATGAGTTACAAGCAATTTCGTCAACTAGCAGCGTCAGGATAATGTATCCTCTGTTGGCCACTTCTTGATTATTCTAGCTAGGGTTTCTTGGACATTAATGTACTATTATAAGTACTAAGCTTGACAACATTCAACTTAACATCAAATTAATATCGCTCTGCAACAATAGCTATCTTTGGAGTCCTAGTTAAAAGAAACCACTTTTAATATAAATAAATTAATTTGAAATTTCAAAGACTGATCTGCCTGCCCATATTTTACATCAATTGGAATATACAATTTTGTTCAGTTTAACCAAATATCATACAGTATATTGTCTTCCGCATCATTGTCATTGATCACTCGCAAAGTCTTGAGAGTTTGCAAGTAGAAGGTTAACTCAGAAGTGACTACTCCATGCTGAGGGCTACCATTTGCTACAATATTCATTTTTGCTAATTGCTCTCTTAACTTATCTTTAAAATTCTCATGTACTCTTTTATAAATGTTTCTTATCTGTTCAATAGGCAATATATCTATTAATGCTTCATGCAATTTAACTAAATGTTTAGAAATGTTTCGGAATGTTTGTGATGGAACTGGAGGTTTGGCATCCCAGCCAAACAACTGTGAGCAAAGCATGTTACTAACTATGAGGCATATCTTATTCTCTATTTCTTGCTTATGGCTAACAATATCACTTTCAATACTAACAAAGCCATTCAATGATACTTCCTTTGACTGCAGTTGGTCGAGGTGTTGCCTGATTATTGGCAGCAGCCATAAGAGCACCTGCAGAGATCTAGAGACTAAAGCTAAATTTGATGTTGAAATTGTTTTCAAGCCAGCACTTTGTATTGCACCTGCTCCCAGGACTAACTGACAACAGCGAGAATTAAACAGCCTGATTAATTCCAACATGCAGTGTGTTAAATACTGAACAATAACTGGTGACTGTTTTGTCGCATCACAGTACTCCAACATGATTTTGATCAAGAGCTGCACTGTTCCAACAACTGCATAATTTTCCTTGTTAATAACTAGGAATTTTCCATCTGATTTAATATTTTCGTACTGCATTTTTGATGAAATATCATTATTTGATACTTTATCAATTAATTGTTGAAGTTCACTGGAGACATCAGCACTTTTCCATCGTTCAGCATTAAGAGTTGCAGTTAGCTGGCTCCTGCGTTCTGAATGTAAATTCTGTATATATTTCATTGCAAAACTTCTCAGTGCCAGCTTCATTGAATTACTGCAATGTCCTGTTACTTTTTCAAATTCATCTGAGAAATTCTCAATTAATGTAGACAGTTTTGATAACTGAGACAAATCAGAGAACACAAAGTCCTTGTCAGTTTTTGTCACAATAAGATTAGCACATCTCTCGTTGCTGTAGTCAGATAGTGACACAATCATTTTATTTAACTTTTCTTCAACAAATACAAGTTCGTCCTGACTCCATACCTCCTCACTTTCATTTCCTGTCACATCATCCATTTGGCTGATGTCCAAAACTAATTCCTTTAGGCACAAAATTCTTTTGAACACTGTGAGTAAGTTTGGGGTGACCTTTTGAAGGAATACAATACTTTCATTGCATAGTAACCATGCATTGTCTGCATTAGATCCTCTCAAAACAACTTCTGTATTGCCGTCTCTCTCTGATATAATTTCTATAACACACTGCTTGATTGTAGTTTGAATTGTAGTCATAGCTTCCATTTTGAAGGTGTCAATGAAGTCAAACTCTTTCAATCTCAGAATGCCAGATACTATTGATACTATTTTGTCCCTCTCTGGTATATCTGTGAGATCCTTGGGAGGCCTATTTAAATCTGTAACTATAAATCTTTGGAATTCATTGCTCAGCATTTTATGAATCAATCTTTTCATTTCTGTCAACTGCGGAGACAGGTGTCTAAATGCTTGGATCCTTGCAAGCTGGGTAGACAAAACTTTTTGTGTAGAGCTTATCAAATCCAGAGCAGCCACATAATCAGAAGTGCTCAAAAGCAGTTGGATCATGGGCTGAGTTTGCTGAACAGTTCCTATCAATTTTAGTAATTCATGTACATTATTCAGATTCTGGTTAATTCTTGTGAGACTCACCAATTTTAAAGGACATTGCGTCAAATTGTTTTTCACTACACTAATATTGTCTCTCGTTGACCTCACTGTCTTCACAGCTCTGGCCATCTGTTCCATGATAGTGTCATGGGACAGCATGGCATGGAAGAATGCATCAGATTTCTGTGCTACTTGTTTAGATATCTTCATTTCAATAAAGTCTAGGTACGTGCTCAGTGTTTCTTGCAGCGATCTGACAGCAACAGTGGTGTCTTGGGCATCAACTAGGTTCGGAAATACTTTGCTAAAAACATTAGGATCATGTAACTCTAATGACTGTTGGTAGAAAATTTCAGGAATTTCACAGTCAGCTTCAACTACTGGAGTCTTGGCTTTGGCGGGAACATTGTCTCTCAGCTTGCAGTGCCTTCTGTACCTTCTCACAATTCTTTTACAATATGGCTCAAAATGTAGTAATGTGATTTCAGGCAAATAAGGACTAGGATGTATTTCTACCTTTTCTACAAAACTGTCTCCCCATATTTTAGTGAAAAAGTTGCTTTGCTTGCCTCTGTTAGGGTCATTTAATACTGCTGGAAGGTTTTGGGATGATGAGTAAAAAGTCCAATCATCTTCTGCATCATCCTTGGCATACAAGTGGTATTCTCTTACGTGATACTTGAATCCTGCTTTCCGTAAGTCACCGAACTGTAGTGTGGCACAAATTCCGTTTGGTCCATATTGACATAAGATAATAGACCCTTCCTTAATACTGTGCTTGTCTTGAACATGCCTGTAAAAAGAGATGCAACGTAAGTGTCGGTAAACCAAAGAAATTGTCTTTCTGTTTCAATAAGTATTGTAAAAACCTTTCGAATTCCGTGGTAGTGCTGAACAGCAGATTGGGGCAATGTACACAGTTCTGCCAAGTTGGCGTCTTTTTACAAGGTGTAATATTGTCCTCCATAACATCTTTGTTTTCACTTCAAATTTATAAATACGAAGCGACGGATTTTAAAATTATTTAGCTATTACATTTTCGTAATTTCCCAACTCTCATGATATCAAAAGCAAGTCAAGAAAATGACATGAGTCGAAGTCGAATGAATGACGAAATTGACGAACGAAACGAAACGTAGAGGTAAAACGTCACAGTGACAGTTTAAGATTGCCACATTAAAAGGAAAATCCCCTTTGCCATTGAATAAACAAGTAGTTGCAAGTATTTTTTCTTAGTGAAAGCCATCACTGTATATTGTGCCTTTCTCCGTTTTGTATATGTAGATCAGTAAAAACGACAGAGCATAGCTAATAACGATAACATTCATTCTGTTCGACATTTTCATCACAAGACTTTAATTAAAAAATACCATGAAAATGTGGATTATTTTTATACTGGCAAGTTTTACATTACGGTATACTTGAGATAATGGTAAAAACGTGTCTAAAAACAACTTTTTTACGCGGTAACTATAAGGCCACTTATAGACGTGCGGAGTTATGAAACGGTGTGGCAATAGGTGCAATTGTTAGTACCATATTAGTACTAACGTGCCGAGAGAGCTCTACTTTGCTTCTGTGTGTCCCTTTCGCGCAATAACTATCTATGTATCTGTTATATTTATTTATATCCGCTAAGGTAGATGTTAGAAAGAGACAACTTGAGCCAAAGTAAATTTCTTTTGGCACACGTTTTTGGGTCTGATGCACCCTCCAGATCCTACTTAATATTACATGCATGTGATCCATGGTTATTTTAAAGTGTTGGTGCTCTCCGTGCTCTCTTATAGCCCCGGATCATTATCAGTAACCGCATCTATGGGTGCTAGGACCTCGTACAAGGTCCGTCCGGATCGCTACCACCATCTTGCTCGCTAATCTAGCCGCTAAGCAGCAGTGCTTGCAATGTTGTGTTCCGGCGAGAAGAGCAAGACAGTTGATGAAATTATTGGCACATGAGGTATACCACCGTAGCCCTCTGGATTTGCAACGCATCTGCATTCTCCTTGGTGTTGCGGATGTCTAGGCTATGGGCGGTGGTGATCATGATCATTTACCATCACATCATCATTTACTTACTTGTTCGTTTGTCTTCCTATTATATTATATGAAAACGTTTTACTCCCTTTCTATAAAAAAATGGATGAGGCAAAGGACTGTCTTGGAGGGGATGGGATTAGGTAATTCTAAAATATGCATCTTTTCAGTCTCGATATGTTTAATCATAACCACATTAGAATAAAACGTATTATTAACGTGTCTTAATCAACTACATAGGCATCGCAAGTTTTAACAATGTCACTCTAATTCTAATAAGATAAAGGTAATAGGTACGACTATATGCACTTCTGTTTGGCATTTAACGTTTTCTACTTCAAAACTTACATACAATTTTACATTTATTATGACGAGCGTAGATTTAGGTATATTATTATTCTTTTTGGCAATGATAGCATGCGCAGGACACTGCAGACTTAAATATAAGATTCCGTTCTCCGTCTATACATCGCACTTTTACAGGAACCTGAAAGTGAGAAAAAGTTAGGTAGGTACCAGCTTCAGGTAATAACACAAAAATGCAACTTTCACACTAGCCTGGACAGGGGCGTAGCTACCGCCGTATCAGCCGTATCAATGATACGGGGCCCCCGAGTTACAGGGGCCCCGCCCGACCAAGCCCCGACTTGTAGACCCATAAAATCATGGAGGGCCATTTGGGCTTCGCCGCAGTCGGGTAAAAGGGCCCCCCGACAAATTTCGATACAGGGCAAGCTACAACGCTGAGCCTGGCGCTGACACATTGGTAGAGACGCGTCGTCAGTGTGTGGTACCGCGTTTGTTTTTTATACAAACTGAGGTACATGCATACAATGTTAAATTTGTGGCCCCACGTACCGCAGCGAAGCGCTGTGCCAGTGTGAGAATCACTTAAGAGAAAATAATCGACAAGGGTCGACGAAAAGAGCAAATGCTCTGCAGCGGCCCTAAAATAACTACGAATATTGCACGACTACAAACATTTATTCCTCAGTGCAACGCTAGTAACCGAAACTGACTAGACACTTGTTAGATATAAACTAGGTTGTCATAATAGATCCACTAATGCAGATTGCACATCGATCATTGAATCAATGATCTCTGAAAAGTCCTTAAAAGTAGGTCTGCACGAGCAATTACATTCACTAAACCCAATGTCATAATCGCTTAGCGTCGCTTATAGACTCAAAGAGCCGTAAGAATGCTTATATTGTACAGTCAAAGAAATGCATTCCTGCCAGTGGCGTAGCAATAGGGTGAATGCCACGGGCCTCTGGCCGAAACGGGCCCCGGGCTCGAGGGGGGTCTTGAACACGAAGATCCTAACATTTATTGCGGGAGGGAGGGTTCCATCTGATGAACCTACCACGGGCTTCTCACGGTTGTTACGCCACTAATTTATGCACCACCGTTCCCCAGTGGCCCCAAATTAATGGCCAAGTTTAGTTTATCTCTATCTGCATGCCTTTCTTATGACACTAGATAGAGACACAGGGAGGGGTTAAACTAAACCTGGGCTGTCATGTTAGGGCCGCAGTAGACTCAAGTGGCGTCATTTTGACAAAGTTCTATGTGATACGTGGATGCACATTACTAACTGTACGGTCAGCCTCAGAAGTAGCTGAACACTTTAGTGCATTATGTCGCTGTCAGTAATGTGACAAATTTCAGCAACTTTCATTTCAATTTCAGTTACTACGACAAGTGTGTAGTTACTTTTGAGGCTGACTGTAACGTTATACTTACATCCTCAGACTCCATAATGTTGCAACACTGCCCAAGCGAGGTGACAGGGTGCCGCTTGAAGCCCAGCATGATGCTGGGCAGCGACCAGGACTCGCAGTAGCCGCGGCATGCGTTCGTTGTTATTTTGAACTCCACGCAGTCCGGTATGCTTATGTTTCGCGTGTGACCTGGAAATAAGCGAAAACGACATCAGTGGCCTGTTTCACGAAGCTTCAAGTTACAATTTTACAAGTCTAAACCGGCAACATTGGTCATTATGCCCATTGCTATTGGTCATTATTGACCAATGTTGCCGGTTTAGACTTGTAAAGTCGTAACTTGTAGCTTAGTGAAACGGGCCACAGCTATAGTAGCACGCTAGCGTTTATAGCACATATAAAATCGACTGTCCCTCTCGCACTCTTCTACTGGTTAGGAAGGGATTTAATGCTTTATGTCAGCAATAAAACCTAGCGTACTCTAAATTTACAACCAGCGGCCCTAACATGACAGC
This sequence comes from Ditula angustiorana, assembly GCA_963691745.1. Classification (NCBI taxonomy): domain Eukaryota; kingdom Metazoa; phylum Arthropoda; class Insecta; order Lepidoptera; family Tortricidae; genus Ditula; species Ditula angustiorana. The sequence goes on along the minus strand of OY829481.1, from coordinate 4,298,668 downwards.
CCAGGTTTAGTTTAACTCCTCCCTGTGTCTCTGTCTAGCTAGTGACATAAGAAAGGGACGCCGATAGAGATAAACTAAACTTGGCCAGTCATGTTAGGGCCACAGGCTGAAGAAGTTGAAGAAGGGTTGGTGCAAATGCAACCAGCAAAAAATTAGGAGAAAATAAAAATCTAACCCATTCTATGGCAGCCAGGTTTTCGCCAAGATTCTCCAGCTAGGATCTGCGTGAAGGATATCAAAACAATTATACTCCTTAGAAGCATGTTGAAGTCAACAAGGCTGTTGTCCAAAACTCAATGAAAATACTTTTAGCGGATTCCCCTTTTATTGTGACACGGTACTTCAACTAGGCAGAAGTTGTCAACATAGTATTCAAACAAAATACAAAGATGTACCTATCACGTCCACTACAGAATATGTTTGTGTTTTTTTTTGATAGACTATAATTTTTGCTAGCATAAAATATCAGTAATTGGTGTATACAAAAACTGTTGCAAAATTTTTACCTGATTGCAGAAAGGTTTATCGAATTAAGAATTCGGTTACTTTAATTCTGGCATCGGCGACTAATACACATAGGTTTGTACAATGAAAAAAATTTCGATCGCACAATACAACTTTAATGAAAAATAAAAAGGTTCACTGTATCTGCCTGACTAAAGTTTTCCGCAAAACAAGAAGGGATAGAATAAATTTTTCATCTCATAAAACACTTGACGTCTGACGTTGACACAGTAAAAATAAAATGCTATGGAGCTTAAAGCAATGGGGCGTACTCGTATTGAGGCAACCATGCATATCTAGAACTACACTAAAGTATGCATGAAATAAGTTAGTCATTATAATGTTTTTGTCAGGTATTTTTCCGAAAGATAGGAAAAGTTCCTAAATAGAAATGATGTAGATTGAGATGACAATGTTGCTTGTTGTTTAAGCCAAGGCGTTAAAATGTTTGTAATGTGTGAAGCTATGTTTGTAGCTTTTAGTAAAGGCGTTGCTCGGCAACAAAGGCACGAAAGACTGTAAACAGAGTTATTATAGCGACAACGACCGTGAGACAATGGATTTAGATTACAGAATTATAAACCTCTACAAAACAAAACAATACAATGAATGCCTAACATTATGCGCTACTGCTCTACAAGGGAGAGACGACCGTATGATAGAGTTCATACAAATGCGAGCCATGACCATACAAGCCAAGATGGCTGGTAATGGATATGAAGAAGTGGAGTATTTTCCTCAGCAGGACGAATTAGCCAGTACAGCTGTAGCCAAGACCCCGAGACCTGGCACTTCATTTCAAAGAACAGCGAGGACTGCTCAAAATATTGTAAGTTTTGTTCTTAAACAAAATAGGTAACACCTACATGCTGGTGGGACTACACGGGTATAAAGAGAGGTTTTGTGTTCAGGCTTCGACAGGCCGTAGGCTAATGAGTATGATATATGATATGTGCTTTTACCTTCTGTCTACCTACATAGGACCATTAAGTTTAACTATAGACAGAATGTGACGTCCAATCGGTATCTCTGGCCGAACTGAGACTGAGTGGTTAGCAGGGTCGTCGTTGACCTATAAAACATGGATGGCCTTGGCGCTCTACAGGGTAATGGGCCCTATGACTATGCTGGATATGATGGAGGATAATTATTAACCACAGGCAAAATAAGTAGTTTAGTGACCTGGCATGAACTAGGGCGGCCCCGTGAATCGCTCTCAATCATTTTGTACCCGTAGCGTAACAAAATATTTGGTTCTCATGAAAGATAGGTGTTAAATAATTACACAGGTTCTACATACATTTAATTACCGCTGCTGTGTGCATATGTTTAATTTTCCACAATTTCTTAGTTCTTACTTTGAAATTAGCGATTAAATTCAATTTAACCATAATATGAAAAATATGTTTTTTTTTTCCCAACAGAGAACAGCAACAGCGACCTTGAAGAGCCGGGCAGGCACCGCCCGCGCCCGCACCGCTCGCAGCGCTCTCAACACCGCCTCCCGCGCCTCTCGGGCTGCGACGGCACTCGGCGGAGCACCCTTTGCCTTTACACCCACCGTTCCCCTGTCCCTGAGGTTCGTTGACAAAGACGACAAATTGTTCGCACCGGCGGCGAAGACACTCTTCGAGTACGTGTTCTACTGTGAAGGCGATGTTCGAAAGGTGTGTATATAACAACAGGCACATGCTACACAGTCAATATTTAAATCACGTGATCAGTATTGAGTGTGTAGTGTACGGTCTCTCGATACAAAAGACGTGTAGCGTCCCTCCCCCTCGGGGTAACAATGAACAGGTACGACCTAACACAATTAAGTGTTTCGTTATTCCTCTAAAGAAAATAAATTTAATTTGATTGCAGGCGATAGAAATAGCGTTTCAAGCTCAAAAACTAGACGACACCCAAGACTGGTGGTGGAATTTTTCTTTGGCGCGTTGCTACTACACGCTAGGGATGTATCGTAACACTGAAGACTGTTTGCGACAGGCGCTTAAATTAAATAAACACATATCTATTTATCTTCGGTTGATTGCAATGTACGTGGGCTTGAACCAGCCTTTGTCAGCCTTAGAGGTGTGCAAGCAAGGGCTGCTGGTGTTCCATGAATACACACCGCTGTTACTGGAGCAAGCGAGGATACACGACCAAATGGGTAACTCTACGTTGGCAGTGAAAGAATACCGGATGGTTGCACTGGAAGACCCGAGCAACATGGAAGCGGTGGCTAATATTGCGATGCATAACTTTTACAACGACCAACCCGAAATTGCTCTTCGTTATTACAGGTAAAGGAAGTAACGAGAATCATCATAACTATAAAATGAGGTACTTATGTGTAATATAATCCACTTAATACTGTGTACTGAATTACTATTGTTGTCTTAGGAGATTGTTAGCAACGAATCAACCTGGCGCTGAGATATACAATAACTTGGCACTATGCTGCCTTTATTGCAATCAGTGGGACCTCACTCTGCCTTGCTTCAGGCAGGCGCTCTTCTTTTCTACAGATCCAGAAACGCGGTCTAATATTTGGTTCAACTTAGCGCACGTAGCTTTGGTAAGGACCGGGCCATTATCAGGGGTTTTCAACCGTCCATTATTATCTTCGTGGTTAGCTAAGTAAATGCAAATTGTAGCCTTGAAATCGATGTCTAAAAGCATAGTCCCATGCCGGGTACCATTATTATAGCGCTTTGGTAGCGCAAACATAGTTGATGACTATCTACCAAGATTCATCAATTAAGTATGTTGGTTGGTAAAATGAACCAATAATTTTTCTTTTGTAAGCATTCGATTGGCTTTTAATTGAGCTGTTATCTCAGTACAATTTATAACTCCAATTCAAAACTTAGGATGACGGCGTCAGGTCACAAGAAAGTTTTTTTAATAATTAGACAAACGAATTGCTTAATTTAAAAATGTTGTAATTTAGGGCCAGGTAATATCGGCCGGTTGAAACCTTAAGAGTTACTGTTTTGTTTAAAGATCTGGCCAGAATGCTTGCTTCATGTTGTCGCCAATAGTCCACAGGTGACATGGTGCTCGCGCGGCGATGCTTGCAAGTCAGCCTCGCCACCAACTCGGAGAACGAACCGGCCCGACAAGCGTTACGGACTCTGGATGCTAGACTCCGAGTACGAAGAAAGTAGAGGATAGAAGGATTATTGTGACTGTTTACTTTACTCGGCTTAAATTCTTGAAATATTAAAACAGTGTCTGTATCTCCGCCGTTTATGGCCGAGACACACCGGATACGTATGCAGCTCTACGAAGCTAGCTGGAGCCGTATTGCATACTCAACTATACGCAACCGGTGTGGCCTAGCCATAAGTTTTATTTTCTATTAGCAGTGGCCGCGGCTCCGCCCACGAGAAAAATATGGCATCTCCATCCTGGAAGCCCAATTTCAAATATTGGTAAAATATTCATGAAATTAGACGAGTACTTTTTTATCCATATCTTAGGGGCTAACCGCATAACGGACAGTCGTCCGGTACCATTGCCACTGTCCGTAATGTGGCTAGCCGCTCAGTGCGTTGGCACCCTTACATTTTAAGTATCTCGCGCCGTGGTCCATAACTTTTTGAATGAGTAATAACTTGGGTGAGTAATCAACTGCTTGTGCCCAATGGGCTACAACGAGAGCTTTAGGTAAGAAAAACATAAATATGAATATAGATTAAAACATAATAAAATAACAAATGAAAATCCGTGGTTTCTTCAGTATCCCTCCTTATATGTAGGTATGTATAAATAACAAACCAAAAATACAAAAAAACATAAGTGATCATACACGTACGTGTAAGGTTAATCATAGGTACACATGTCATCGCATAATGATATTTAATGTCGACCTATGTGTACAATGTACTTACAAATACGAAGTAGGTATTCTAAAACAAAAAATACAACAAAATACCTTTTCAGTATCCCGCTATACTTTTAACAATTTCAAAGTAGAGCCAGTAAGTAATCATTAACAGACACGTTGAACGCTTCCATATTGCGTAGTTCCTCATATTTGGCAGAGGTCAAAGAGTCCAGAACTGGTTCAGGGTGTGTAAGCTGCGGTTTGACGACGGCCACGTCTGTAACCGCCTCAGCTTCGGGCGCTATCTTGGACAGGTGTCTTGCCTTAATCTGTGACAAAAGAATTAAGCTTTCGTAATGTTTCTCATTACTGTTTTAAAATTAAAAGCCCACTTCACACGTACTGCTTCCGTGGCCCTAACATGACTGGCCAAGTTTAGTTTATCTATATCTGCGTCCCTTTCTTATGACACTAGTTAGACAGAGACGCAGGGAGGGGTTAAACTAAACCTGGGCTGTCATAATATGTTAGGGCCGCAGACGTGTCTAGTATTTATAAGTATGTAGACAAAAGCTTAGTAAATCGAGGATTACCACATCCATAGTAGATGGTGCTACGCCAACGCTCTCCCAAGAATCAGACCCCTTAGGAATTACTAACGGCTTTGCATAATTCGTATTTTTTTCTTTGGTGTGATATCCGTTTCCGAACCCAATGCTGTAAAGCATTTCCTTGGCTCGTTTTACCAGCTGCGGCTCCTTGGCTGAGTAACTTATCAAATGCGCATTGCTTGCCAATGCAACACTTCTGATGGTAGTGCATATTATCTTTTTTATTTCGTTATCTGAAAATATTAGAATAGATATAAGAATGAGTAGGTAGGTACCTAAACTACAAGAACCATATATGATCTACAAGGTAAATTAAATAACGACATCAGTGACATATGATTGCCTTGCCTCAAGTTATAATGCGACAAGCAAGCAAATATACTTAGTTATTAATTTTTATTCTGCTAATCAAATACACTGGCCGACCCAACGCCTTTTGTCTAGTAGCATATCAAATGTGCTTATAACTTGCATGTTAATTCAGTATATTACAGCTCTTATTGACGATGTGAAGCGCAGTTATGTCTCAGCGGCCCAAAACGTGACCACCCAAGATTTATCTCTCAGTGCGTTCTTTTTTTTATCACGAACTAGGTAAACGAAAAAAAGGGATAAATTGAAATGAGGTGATCATTTTAGGGCCGTACATATAAACAAGTGTACCGTAATTTTTGAAGATATCATATTTTCCGCCGATCAGTATCAATTCCGGCTTCTTCCCACTTTCTGTGTAAGTGTCGTTCATCGCAGCGATACACGTCTCTATAGTAATCCAGATATTCTTTATTTTACTCAAGTCCACCATTATGAGGAAATAATGCTTCCCAGGCGTAGGAACTGAAGGCAGGACGTCAGTCAGAATGTTGAGCTTGCCTCCGTACTCCCAAACGTGGCATATTGTTTTTTCAATACTTTGCTTGTTAACTGATTTCCGTCCAAAGCTGTAGTCTAAAACCAACGTTTCCCGCGGAGCATCGTTTTTCTCGAGAAATGACGAGAGCATTGTTGATTTTCCCTGAAATTATACCGAAACAATAAGGCGCTGAAAGACTTGAGCATTCACTTGTAATGAATGTTACAAAACTGATAAAATTAATAAGAAAACAACGGCACGTACAGTCAACTAATTTAATTTACAGGCCACTGTCACTGTGGAACCTTTTCCAAATAAACGTCATAACAACTTCTTAACAAATGTCATAATATCCCAGCGATTACAACATTGAGGCAACGTTCTAGTGGCCTATGACTATTGGTCCTGCAGCCCCCGCCTGTTTTTTTAAGTGATTAATAACAGGCTGAATCTTCGTGAGTTCGTTCGTTTCGACAAGACGCCCAAGTTTTTCCTATGTGCATATTCTCAAAGAGGTAGCTAATGTAGTGCGCATGTAGTGAACATGTCGATTTGGTAGGGTGTCGAAATTGTTAGACTAACAGTAAATAGGAAAAACTTGGGCGTCTCGTCGAAACGAACGAACTCACGAAGATTCAGCCTGTTATAATCACTTAAAAAAACAGGCGGGGGCTGCTGGACCATATGAATCACATTGGTTGACTGTCTGTACCTACTGTGCAGGCGTTTTAATCGTGCAGTTAAAAATGGCGAATGTTTAATGTTTTGCTCAAGTTTAGCTGCACCTTTTCATCTAGGTAATCAGATTACCCATTAGACAGATTTTGTTGGGGACTCACCACTGATTTACTTCCCACCAGAAAAACTGTCCTTGCGGAATCATCGTTATTTTCCGCTAATGCTTTGTTGACTATCTGCGACGCTATTTCGGGTATCGAGAGCATTATTTCAATGAACAAAAATAAGTTTCTAGTTTGTCGAGTTTGTCTTGGGCGTGTTGTGTATGTTTGTTATGAATTGCTTAGCAACCATAGGCTATTTATTTGAAAGTGAATTTAGTTGAAACTGATCATAAGGTTTATTTTCGGATGCACAATCATCACGACCGCGTGGCATAAACATAATGCTCGGTATACACTAAAGCGTAGTGGTTACACCACAGAGGATTGTATTATCTTTGATAAGTTAGTGCTTAGTTCATAAATTTTCAGATAAATACCTTAGGCGCTTATGTCTTTGACTGTTTGATTGTGGTTTGATTCTAGGCTTTATACTTTCTCTTTATGTATATTAAATCTCAAATCTGGCTAGTTATTCGTATTGCGCATATTGGGCACAGGTTCAGCAAACACAAAAATTTCAAGTTATATTAGGAATACATTTTATTATTACATTTTTTTGACATCCATTACACTTCTAAACAAGCAACTAGGTGATTATAAATATTGTAAATGCGTCATACATACAACTAATACTTTCACAATACAGCATCTAACTAAATTACGTCTTACCAGAAACTGAGCCAACTTGACCATCTTCAAACTATTTTTATTCATATAAAATAAGGGGTAAACAAGCAAATAGGTTATGTGATGGTAAGTAATCACCAACCCGCATGCTCACTAATATTTATACTGTATTGCAAATAATGAAATAATTACAGTTAACAAAAGGCAGACTCAACACCTTAAGGTAATCTCCAGTACCTGTCCAGCTTTGTATTTTACAGTTATACAATAAAAAATATTCTAGTCTATTGTACCAGCCAACTGAGGCAAAATAGAAAACAATAAAAAATTTAATTAATTTAAATTGTTGTTGGCAATAAAGATTTTTTTCTTTCTTCTTTCTGTCTTTCAATATAAATGGCTGTTTACATACATTAAATTGATATGAAATCTAGTATTAGACCTCTCTTTGAAAGGTCAACTATGTTTCTGGTACATTTTTAAATGGTTATACGTAACAACTATATGTGGATTATTCTAGCTCACACTTCTAGTAATAGTATGGAGGCTTATAATTGTAGAAAAAGCTTGATGCTGATGTACAGTCCTCCACCTTTTTAGAGTCTTGCATAATCGACTTTGTATGACCTATTTTTGCATCATTTGCAAGTTCTGGTATTCCAGTTCCTTGTACATAATATCCTGGTTCAGGGTCTGGAGAATCTCCTGGAATCGTTGTCGGAGAGTCATGTTCTCCATGCCCGCTATCTCATGCTGGGTTCTCTGGTGCCGTTGCTTAAGGTCCTCAAGCTCGGCACTGATCTGCTGCATCCTGTAGCTAACGTTACCTTTATCTTCAGGCTGCAGATAGTCCTCCACAGAATACTGCTCACTGGTAATGGTACTAGTTAAATTTGATGTGTCTCTATGTCGGTGGCTAGTGCCCGAGCCATGTGCTTCAGATAGATTCAGATTCCCTGACGGAGAACTAAACATCTCAGACTTAAATTGTGTAGCCAAGTTGCTACCCTTGAAATCCCCTGTACCATAAATAGAATTGGTATCAGATAGATGATCATCATATGAGGACATTCTATCATCCACATCAACATTGACATTGTCATCTTCTGCATCACTGTCGCTTACTGCACCACCAAATATGTCTTCAACTTTGGATGATGAATTTGCCTCTTGCATTAAGTCCAGTTTAATGTTTTGTTCTTTCTTCATTTTAGCTTTCTCTGCCTTAGTTGAGGTGCTGGGTTCATGCTTTGCTTCATCTTCCTCCTGAATCACTTCCCATGTGACGCTCACAGCTTCATTGTCAGCCCTTAGCAGCCTTTTCACTTCTTTTTCTATTTCAGGAGCTTCCATACACTTTTTGCGCAAGGTCTTTCTGAAGCGCCTTCTCCTTATGTTTTTGGTGGGAGGAGTAATACCATGAGGATACAGATATTTTTTATCAACTTTTAGAGGATCCTTTTTCTTCTTGGGGGACTCTTCTTCAGTCGTTGCGGGGTCAGGTTCCTCTTTGCATATCATCAGTTGGCAAATGTCTGCTGTTTTGTAAACACTCTTTCTGTCAATAGTCTTCAGTGACTCTACAACAGTAGGTAGGTCCACAATTTTGGCGTGAAGTAGCCAGTGATCAAAGCGTACTTCGCCATGTCGCATATCATTTTCCAACTGAATGGCAAGTCTGTTTTTAAAATTATCTCCAGATTTTAAAAGTTCATGTAAAGCTTTGGCCGGTTCCGGTGGTAATCTCATTATAAATTGAGATTCTAATTCAACAGGATAATCTGCTTCACGTCTGTTCATCTTTTTTCTTTATCTGAGGATTTTGAGTTGAGGTATTGAATTAAAACTAATCCGCTATGGCTATAAACTACGTACGTCCAAATGATACGTCAGTTTTGACTGTCAGCTGACATATGGTATTTTTTTTAAATTGAGTTTGTTCATCCCATAGGCATAAGAAATCTATAACCAAACAGTTTGGAAGATAGAAGCCATTTCCACCCTTTGTAGATTATACAAGTCCCATCCCTCTCGCAAAATTTCCCTTCTGTAAACGTGTAGGTGATGATTTCATCATAAATGTAGGTACTTAGTAGGGCCGCTGTGTTTCATGTGTTAAAATCCTATGTAATTCAAATTTATTGAGACAAATTTCTTCAAGACACGTCATTTTGCAACCGATTTGACCGAATATGGCTTCTAATCAAATAGTTTGAAGGCCCTATTATTTAAACGAAACTCTTTGATTATAAATCGTAACATCCAAAACAGCGAGCATTTTGTGTTTAAAAACGTTTCGGATGTTGAATCAAATTAATGAAATTGGTAGCTTGCATTATTTAGTCTACTTAGCGTTTTGTTCGAAGGTTAAATTTTGCATGATTTTATCGATTTCTACGTTATCTGTGGTCTTGTCGAAAATTAAAAAAAACATTGAACATGAAATGAAAAAAATACTAATACCACACAAGGTTTACTGCTAAATGTTAATGAAACCAAATTGCGTTACATTTACTTACAACATAACTTTGCATTGTATTGTGAATTTCGCGAAATAGTTCTGGGTTGTGAAGTGCATTTAAATGACAATTTCGACAGTTAGATTATGGTTAGTATTATTTTAGGTAACAAGTAAAGACGGAATTGTCACCTTCACTCTTGCCCTCAGCATTTTGTATTTGTTGTGTTCGAGATAGGAATGTTATTATTTAGATTGCTAAATTTAGATTATAGTTATAAGCAAACTTCTGGACCATTACTTTGTGATATTTTGGAGCTAATAAAAGAGAAAGGCTCTTCCTTATTATACGCTGTAACCTACTTATGAGTGCATTTCATACGGTGCATTATTCTCGCGTGTTATTTTCGCAGTTCCTTTTAACTGTATTATCTGGCCTGCAACACTCATCATGCGTCTAGTCTGATATAGAATCAAATACTCAGTCAATGAATAACTGTAAGTGGATTGACTTAACAGTCATCCATTCTAATTTATTCTTTATACCAAATGGTAATGTTATTTGTTTCATAATGTTAGGTAATATTAAAAAGATGGAAGCATGTTTTATTTTTTAAAGCTAACTAGTTATTGACTGGTCACCTGTGTTCTGTGAAGATGACGGAAGTGGATCCGGAAACTCTGCTGGAGTGGCTGCTGACGGGGCAGGGCGATGAGCGCGACATGCAGCTCATTGCCCTGGAGCAGCTTTGCATGCTGCTCCTCATGTCCGACAATGTCGACAGGTGCTTCGAAAGGTAACAATACCAACAAAGCTCGGGGATCTTTTAGTAACAGGACCAGCCAAAAAATTCAAAAATGGGCAAAGCTAGGATTTATGCCAAAATAAAATAGTTTCTGAAACAATTTTAACAGTCTCAATTGGCACCTTTGAGGTACTTAACCCCGAAAGTTTTATTATTGACATGAGATAAAACTATCAAACAGAACAGTTGTGTAAATTACAAAAGTTACAAAGATATCTTATAGTTAACTATAAAGAGGAAGAGTCAACAGAACAACTAAGTATTAACAAAATTTTCTATCCTTGTAATGTTAGGGTGTATCAAGTTCTTTCCTGCTAAGCAAATGAAGACAAGCCTTGGTTTTTGTTGTTCTAATATATTTTTAAAAATTATATACAAAAACGATATATGGATATTGTCCATAGGGTCGAGTATCATGTGCCCACAATATATTTTTGCCCATTGTTCTTTCAATTACAGTTTTAAGTAAGTAAAGAAAACTATGGTTTAATTACTCTTACTTTAATAAACTGTTCTGTTCCAGCTGTCCTCCAAGAACATTTTTACCAGCACTGTGTAAAATATTTCTTGATGAAAGTGCACCTGACAATGTCCTTGAAGTCACGGCAAGGGCTATCACATATTACCTCGATGTTTCTGGTAAGTAACAAATAGATGATAGATATTTCAATTACGGTATATTAAACAATAATGAATCATTACTTATAACAGTAAACTAATTTATGCAGTGTTAACAGACTTAGGCTGAGACTGTGCATATTTACATTTTAATGATTATAACTGTAGAGGTCTTTGTTTGCAGCGGAATGTACGAGACGCATTGTTGCCATTGAGGGTGCTGTGAAGGCTATATGCAGCAGACTGCTAACAGTTGATCCTTACAACCGAACAAGTAGGGATCTTGCGGAACAATGCATAAAAGTAAGAGCATTTGGACTTGGTACTAATTGAAAATTGAATGATCCCGACTTGCATAGCCGTCCCTGGCTCCAAATATCGGAATAGTTAATAATGTTGTTTTGAAAAAATGGTAGCTCATTGAGTTTCTTGCTGGTTTTTTCTGAACCACTGGTAAATTTCCTGACTTTAATAAGTGATTTTTGTAAGCCGAACATAAAGAAAAATATTTTGTCTTAGTCTTATTTATTGATCAAAAAAACTAATAGCAAGGCAATTTGTTCCAGTTTTTTGACATTGACCTCCGCAAAGTAATGCCTGAATCTATTAATTATTTATTTCTTGTCTTTTAAATATAATTATATTAATTGTAGGTACTGGAGTTAGTTTGCACGCGCGAGGCTGGCGCCGTTTGGGAAGGCGGTGGCCTTCCAGCCGTGCTGCACTTTATAACGCATTATGGCACTGCCGTGCATAAGGATACTCTTCACTCTGCCATGGCTGTGGTCTCCAGGTATGTTGGCTGACAATGGTGAGACCTGATTATGTACAATATTTAGATATATGTACATCTTTACTATGACGCATTTTAAAAATGTATTCAAAATAAAAAAGTAATAATTTCATTTATTATAAAACTTAGCCAATTTATGCCTATTGATCATATGACGGTACCTGCAAATTGCTCATAGTGTCGCATCTATTATTGCTGAGATGGTACAAACGATATTTGCCACTTGTCGATTGACGTTTGTAGTGACGAGGTTAAGGTGTGTTGATTTACGTATCTACCGATTATCGACTAAGGGTGGCAGGTTATTGCAATCGATTATAGTGACGATTTTTAAAAATATTTTTATCTGAGTTACGACGATGAACCTCGTGCAGGTTCCGCCCGGATTGGTACCATAATCTGATATTGTTTCAGTCAGAAATCTATGCTTTGAAAATTAAAAATTCGCTTTTTAGTGAATCTGGTTGTTTTATTGTACACGCCTAATGTCAATTGCTCACAACCCTTAACAAAATATTGCTTTTCCCAAGGGACCGTAATTCTTGAGGAGTTCCCCTGGAGTGCGATTTTTGAATCTCACCGGGTGACTAAAGCTCACCAAACTGGCCGTTTTTCATAGAGATTCGGTCATTTTTGTGAGCTTTAGTCACCTGGTAAGATTCAAAAATTGCACCTCTTCACCATCAGCCTCATTTAACCAAATGCATTGCAATGAGCATAAATTGGCTTAGCAACTAGGTATATTAAAATAACCGCGCGTATCGCCACCCGTGAATTACTTTTGAGTGGGTCCGGAGGATGTCTGTATTCACCATCAGTTCCAGTTTTCCGATAGCAAAAGTACAAGTTACTATAAAAAATATCCAAATCGCTACAGGTGTGCATATATTTTTTTAAGATTTCCCTCGATTTCTCCAGGATCCCACCATCAGACGGTGACCTGATGACAATGGAACCAACTTGAAAGTATACCCTTTCCAACAAAACAAGAATTTTTCAAATCGGTCCAGCCGTCTTCGAGTAATCCCGGAACATACTCCTCCTTTTTTTGAAGTCGGTTAAAAAGGGCGCGTTCTTAGTCATGGGGATTCTTTTGGTTCATATTAATGTTTGACTTAATGTTTTGATATCTTATTGATTTTGTAATAAATTAATCGATTTCTTCGAAATTTACGAAAATGTTATCTGAATCGAAACGAAGAACTTGGTTACTACACTAAGTTTAAGAAAAAAAAGACTTAATATGTAACTGTATACGTGTTGAGTTGTTAGTATGAAATAGTTTATTATTACGATAGAAATAAATGTAATAAACACTTAGTTGCACCTCAAAAGAGCATATACATAGCTTTTAGGTATCTGTGAAGCTCAAAAGTTGTTGAAAATTTTATTTATAATTTCAATGGATAATGCACATTTACGTTATATGGGTGTTGTCATGTGTCAAATGATGGGTCTTACATATATACTTCTGTACGTAGTAGCGCGGCAAAACCGTTAAAAAAGTTTCATTTAAATATGTTAATTTCTCTGACAAAACATAAGAAGCCATAATGGAATGTGAACGCGCATGCTGTGCTATTGATTATCTTTGTTTTTATGTAACCTTTTTTTAAATGTCATATTGCACTGTAATCTGTTTTGAAAAGAGAAGAAAAAAAAATAATCTGCTGAGTTTCTTGCGGCGTTTCTTCTCAGTAGTATCTTCCATTTTCCGAAGCGCTAGTAGATTCAGACACGTAAAAGAGCCTACATGGCCTACTTGCAAAATAAATTTTTCATTTTCATTTTAATTCTCACAGGGTGTGCGGCAAGATGGAGCCGGGCGACGAGCGCGTGGGCGACGCGGTGTCGTCGCTGTCGGCGCTGCTGCAGCACGGCGACGCGCGCGTGGCGGACGCGGCGCTGCGCTGCTTCGCGTCGCTCGCCGACCGGTTCGCGCGCGCGCACGCGGACCCCGCGCCGCTCGCCGAACACGGTACGCAACGTTCCAACGTTTATTTGATGTACTCCTTTTTCTTACCCGACTACGGCAAAGGCAAAAGGAAGGATTGTTATGTTTTTAGCCAAATTATTCAAAGGAGTGTTGTGTGTATCTTGTCGCCAATACAAGTAAAAATATATAAAATTTGTGTGAACAGGATTTGAACTTTTACAAGTTTAAATCGATTCAGCAAACTTTTTAACCTTTAAATTTAAGTAGTTTATGTTTCTTTTGGGTATGTTAAGCGTAACAACCGATTTAAACGGATGCTGCTCTGTAATCAAAATGGTAATTTTGTTAGCGACCAATGAGCTCTTAACGTATGGCGGCGCAACAAAGGACAGGACTGGTAGTTTTATTACAATACGGTTGCTCCGCTCAGGTCTGACGGAGGAGCTGGTGCGGCGGCTGGGCAGCGCGGAGGGCGGCGACGACAAGGGGCTCGCGCCCTCTGTCTCCACCACTGTCAGTCTGCTCTCCACGCTGTGTCGCGGCTCGGCGCAGATCACACATGTGAGTGTTTTTAACGGCTTCTACGCTATACAATTGAATTAAAATAGCTCAAAGATTAACTATAAGTGATTCCTTATAGGTATAAGTTCGTCTTTGTACGTCAGTTTATCTTTTCTATTTGCAATAAAACGTTTTACACACACGTATACATACAACATAGTTTTAACTCTTGGCTACAGAAGCAACAGTACATTTCAAGCTAGTGCAAACATGAAAAAATTCTAACTCAAATGAGTTGTCCTGACTCATGACTAAGCCAGTCAAAATAAATACAAAACTTTTTTATTCGGTTTCACTTTGTAGCACTAATAAATGCATGCGGAATACTTCTTAATCACATCTTAAAAAATCAAACAAAAAAATGTTAGCTATGAAAAAACAGGTGACTCATGCATGCTTTGATTATTCGAAACTAATTACTCAAACGAGACTTCACGCCGCATTGCAGTTTCCTGTTGAAAAACTGAAGCGGCGGTGGAGTGTGACACGAATGCCCTGCAAGCGACTAATTAGTGTTATTTATGCGTTTAGGATCTGGTTCGCCTGGAGCTGTGCTCCGCGATCGAGGCGGCGGTACAGGCGGACGAGCGCTGGTGCCTGGAGTGCATGCGGCTGGTAGACTTGCTGCTGGTGCTGCTTTGCGAAGGGCGGCATGCCATACAGACGTGAGTGTTACCATTAACACCAGTAGGGTTTCTTTGTACAACCCGAAGACCTACGTGAGCGCGATCTTACGCGACCAATGACGACTAGCTCTCTGTTTAATTTGTTCTCTGGTCTGTCTCAAAATATTTTTCTTTCACAGTGAATTTACATACAAGTTCATGTCCTATTCATTGCCTGGTCATGATCTCACGATAAAAAAAACTCGTGTGTTTGCATTAAAATTCAACTGTATCCTTATAGATCCTATATCCTTATAAATTTCAACAACTACGTCACAAACAAAACCTTCGTTTAACGACCCAAAATATACATTCAACTGTTCATGAAACGCGTACTCCACAGTGGTTCAAATCGCAACGGCGAGGCCGCATCAGGGTCCAAAACTGCAGCGGGCACGCCGGGCGCCGCTGGCGCCACGGGCGCGGGCGGCGAGGGGCCCAGCGCGGCGCCCGGCGCGGCCGGCGCGCGCGGCGACAAGTCGCACCGGCAACTCATCGACTGTATCCGAGGAAAGGACACCGATGCCCTCTTGGCTGCCGTGTCCAGCGGAGCCGTCGATGTCAATTTCACCGATGACGTCGGACAGACCTTGCTCAATTGGGCTGCCGCCTTCGGGACTAAAGAGATGGTCGAGTTCCTTTGTGATAAGGGTAAGTTTCTAGACCACTGTATTAATATCAATGCTTATTCAATGTTGTCTTAAAATAAAGAAAACAAATGCTCATTTGTCTTCCTCATATTGTACCTAACTCGAGGATCTCTCTCTCATTTGATTGAATTTCCTTTTTAGTTTAGTTGATTCAGAAGTGATCATTGTTATATCGTTGCTACAGGCGCAGACGTAAATCGCGGTCAACGCAGCTCCTCTCTCCACTACGCAGCTTGCTTCGGTAGGCCCGCTATCGCCAAAGTGTTGCTCCGATATGGGGCGAACGCGGATCTGCGCGATGAGGACGGCAAAACGCCTCTGGATAAGGCTAGAGAGAGACACGATCAAGGTAGTGTTATCCTGATTTCCATCGATTTAGGTCAATTTCTAATGGAACGATTTTATCACATTTGTCGTTTCGTCGCACAGGACACAGAGAAGTGGCCGCCATACTGCAATGCCCAGGAGAGTGGTTGGTAGTCGGCAATCAGGAGTCTCCTACCTTCTCTAATGATGAAGACTTTCCTGAGACTGGAGACAAAGAAATGGCCGCTATTTATTTAGAGTGAGTATGAAGGGAACATTTCATATTGGCTGTCTAACTGCGGGCCACTAGGCCCGTTGATGACTATTCTTTTAGCTGAGTCGGTCTCGGGCGCGTTTGCAGTACAATATAGGGAGAGAGGGAGGTCCCAATAGCTTAAGTGAGGGGGTCATCATTCCGTAGTCAGTTGGCTGATAGTGTACGGTTGCGCAGGCGGCTGGTGCCCGTGTTCTGCGCGCGGTACCTGGGCGCCGGCTCGGCGGGCGCGCGGCGCGCGTGCCTGTCGCTGGTGCGCAAGATGGTGCACTACACGCCGGCGCGGCTGCTCCGCGCCATGCCCGCCGCCACGGCAGCCGCGCTCACCATGCTCATCGCCGCCGTGCTGGACAACGTCGTGAGTATCTCTGTCGCCGTGTGCCGGTACAGGTTGCGCAGTTCGCGCCGGCCGGGGTGCCACATGCAACCTTACGGGTGCCAGTTTAGCGAGTTGCCAATTTGGTGTATTTTTGTCGTTTCCATGTTGTTTTTGCTGTGACATGACGCCTTACGAGCGACTGGCTTGACTACTTTATCCGTTGGGATGACAATAAAAGGAATTGTTGCAAAATCAGATAAAAGGATATTTAACTATTTACTATACTCGCTTACTGTCATAGACATGTCTGCGATTTTTAGAATCACCTTTTTTGTTTTCATATTTTTTAGATCAATTAATACGTATAAACATTATTAAAACACGATAACACAATAAATATCGTCATGCTTTAAACTTGCGTCCTCGACTTTCCATGCCTCGCTCTAACCAACTGAGCTATGAACGACCTGCAGAAGACTACAAATATGTCAATGGATTCTATCGACGGTCATTTGATTGCATTCTTGGTACCATATTAAATAGCTGAAGATAGTGTAAACCCGCACTCAGAAATTATTTTTTAAGAATGGGAGTTAGAACCAGGGTGAATTAATTAGAATCAGTCAGAATGCAAGAATGTCAGTTAGAATGTAAACCAAAGACGCGGACGAAATCGCTGGCAACAGCTAGTTCTCCCATGAGAACCGCACTACATATTAAAGAGTATAAGAGTTGATTATGTTGTTAGGGCGAGGTGGCGGCGGGGCGCCGCGCGCAGCCGCGCTACCTGCGCTGCCGCTATATCCGCCCGCCAGCGGTAATGTTCCGATGGTGTGATGACTCTGTGGTGCGCCGCTGACGGCTCTAAGTCTACTGGCTTGTTATTCACAATGCTGTCGCCATCAGATGTAATGGAGCGGCGGAGATGCCCCAAAATATTTGAACGCAATCAGGCGCGGATTCAGCCTTCAAAAGCCACCAGAAGATCGGACAAGTGCGAGTCTAACTGCGTTGCATTTCAACGAATTTTCTCAATTCGGGTTGTACAACGGTGGATCCGCGCTTGAACGCCAGTCTAAGGGCTGGGCGATACGGACGCGTGCAGACCATAAACTCAGTATATACTAACGTACAGACAAATATGGCGTTAACCATTTTTGTCCTGTCAAAGTCTACGATAAAGTATAAAGTTTGAAATGATGCGAAAGTTCATACTAAAACGGCCTTACTTGGGAAAACCTATCATTTAAAACAGGTTCAAAAGGCAGTGCGTTTGTTTCTCTTTCTTATTTGTACAACTGCCATATTAATATAAATAACTTTCTCACTTGCACACTCAGGACGTTGGTATATTCTAAGTTTTATGGTTCAGATAGTTTTTATCATTTTCACCGCTCCGATATAAATCTGATGACGACTGTATCAAGGCGACGACTCGAGCGAACCTGATGAAATTTCATAAAAATTTAAGTTTACTCCCATTGTCATTCTTGAGTAACAAACATACGTTTTGCCCTGCGGTACTACGGTATTGTCCTACTTTTTAACACCGCACACAATGCAATGCAATGTGTTATACGTTTGAAGCCTCTGTTTGTCCACCTGTGCGTCAGTCTGCGGCTTCATAGCTTCATTTTCAATGACGCGGTTTTTTGGTTTAGTTCCATTTCGCGAGACGGTTGCGAGCCATATTTGTTGGAAAGCTGGTTAGCGGGTTTCGAGATATTTATCTTTTAAAACATGTCATGTTTTGTGAATTCAACATGTCATGTGAATTCAACGTTTTTACTTTATGTTCTTATTTTATCTTATCTTATGTTTATTACTCTGTTCATGATTGTGTCGAGTATTTTTTTCTGTATAAAATTGTTCGAGTTGTTAATTGCCTTGCGTTTATACTAGTTTATTACAAACTCCCGAATTGAAATAATGACCAATAATTTAGAGCCGTAGCGTAATAACGACAACTTCGTACTAATTTCGCTGGATAAATGATTTCTGCCGGCGTTGCGATATAAACAGCGCAACGCGTTTCCTGTACCACAACGCCTGATATCTGTGAAGCTATTCGCTATCGATTCAAAACTATGATTATAAAAAAATCGTACGATGTTGACGTCCTAATTGCTCGGCTTTGTATCGCTAAATATGGAATAACGATTTATGTAATTATTCATATACATACATGCCACTGTTTACTAATAAACGCACCGATAATGGATATTATGGTTTACGTACATTTTCATTTTTCCTCTGCATCACTGTTTGATAAAGACATCACACCATCGAAATTTACTTGCATCGAATGAACATGTTTTTTTTTGGTGTTTTATGTGTTTTAATATCCGTTGTTTCTTCGTAGATTAGATTGCCGAGTTTGGAATTGAGTAGGCGTTTTAAGAGTTTACGTACAGGGTTTATTTTGGCACAAGTGTGCGTGCTTAGCTTTTTCAAGTGGCTACAGAATTCTCTTCGCGCATATAGTATTTCCCAAAGCCGTGTACAGACATCGCATCAATTTCCTCGAGATGTTTGTTCGCGGTTTTAGATTGACCAAACGGTTTGAACGAGCAATTCTGCAGCTACAAGAAGAAGTTTAAACATCACTAAATCATCAGTAAAATATATATTTTTGTTAATGTTTAGGATGACGATGACGGACATATCATCGTGCTCGGTATCGCCGAAGAGGTGATGGTGAAGGCGGCTGACGTCTACCTGGAGCAGTTCGCCCGGCTGGGAGTCTTCAGCAAGGTCGAAGCCTTGGCTGCAGAGCCTACCGCCGCAAACGCTTCCAACTCTTCAACTTCCATAGCTGGTACGATCTTCTCGATTGGACTAAATTCATCAGTCAAAAGTCGACTAATCTTAGAGATTTAAATTTTTATTTATCTTTTTCCTTTGTTTAGAGGATACTGAAATAAATTACACAGACACAGAAGGTAACCAAACATAGAAACCAGACGCTTCACATTTCACATCACTCATCACATCAAAACTCTAGTAAACATTACAACGAATTCACTCATCTGCTCTGATAAATGATTATGGCAATGCTTAAATGCAATGTTGTGTTGCAGCTATTTTAGCAAAATAATATGGTTCCACCAAGATCTTTTTAAACTTATTAGTAGTAAACTGGTTTTATTTTATTTTCACACAGAACACAGAAATTGTTACAATTATCATGTTTATGACATCTCTAATTTTTCACGGTGGACATGACCTTTTTTTACATTTTATCCAAATGTAGTGTTGGTTGAACCATAGTGAAATTGAGCTATCAAAAGCTGGCTTTTGATATAAACACACATGCTACCAAAAAATCAGGTTCGGACCACACTTGTAGAACGCAGCGCGTTTTGTATTATTCAACACGTACGAGAGAATACAACACGATACATGCGCTCCAGATGTGTTTTTTGCTATTGTTAATGCTTAGACACAAAACGCGTGTTAGCAGTAACACTGCGAATTACGAAAACGTGACAAACAACTATAAGTTGATGCATCTCGATGTGTGCAGTTTTGTTGATCGTTATTCGTATTTCGCACGTTAAATCCGCTGCTATATGCCGTATCGTGGGTCCAACTTGGTTAATTGAATTGACTTGACCGTGTAAATTGTCAGGTGGTACAGAGGACGCGACAAGCCTGTCGAGCAACGTAGCGTACTCGTGGGGCGAGTGGTCGCTGTGCCGCGGGCGCGACGCGCTGTACGTGTGGAGCGACGCGGCCGCGCTGGAGCTCAGCACCGGCTCCAACGGCTGGTTCCGTTTCCTGCTGGACGGCAAGCTCGCCACCATGTACTCCAGCGGCAGCCCCGAGCACCAGACCGACAACACCGGTATGTGCCGCGTATATGTTGAGTAAGCTGCGCTTAAACTTGCCGACTACATGCTTATTCATTTGTCTCGGTTTAACGTGAAGTCTTATGATAGTCTTAATATTATACAAAGACGAAATGGTGATATTATTAGTGTCATAGCCACTAATAATAAAGAAAGTCAAGACAAGTTTTTGCTGAATCCGCTGGCAGATTTAAAACTTTGTATAATGTGTGATTACTGTTATTGCTTACAGAAAACCGCGGTGAATTCATTGATAAACTCCAAAGAGCCCGAGCGTCAGTAAAAAACTCTGTGCCCCAGCCGATACTTTCGAAACCGTCGCACACTAAACTTATCCTCGGCAACTGGTCATTATCGTGTAAGAAGTAAGTATTCCGACCAACATTAAGTTGTAATATTGATGATCATGAATGGTTTCGTATTTAACTGTTTTAAATTTAAGGGAAAAAGAACTGCAAATACACAATACTGACGGACAGCAGCAAACCACTTTGCTCAGAGAAGACTTGCCCGGATTTATCTTCGAATCTAACAGGGGTACAAAGCATTCCTTCACTGCAGAAACATTCTTAGGTAAATAATGTGTTTCAATAATGGCATTTTATGTTGCGTTGTTTTAATTTCTGCCATAATTTGATTGCTATTGCTCTTGTAGGTCCAGAGTTAGCGAGCGGGTGGACAGACCGCCGCGCCACTGCGGCAAACAACGCGAACAATGCTAATCAGAGGCGGTCGCGGCTCTCAGCTAAGACGGAGGCACTTAAAACACAGGTAAACCGCTCAAAGGGAAGAGTATCTTTCGAGTTTCACTGCATTTAACATTGCGCACTTCCATCGCGCGTGATGCACTGTTACACGAAACGGATAGAAAAATTAGAGTTTCATATAACAGAGTTTGTGTTGTAGGTCGGCGAGCGCGCGCGGTCGTTATACGCGCGACATCTGGCTGGTGCGGCCACGCGGCAACCGCGGGCACCGGTCGCGCGTCTGCGTTCCCTATTGGCACAGCTACAGCGGTCTGCCACACATCCTACCAGTAAGTTCGATTTCACCGAAGTTAGCATGCTTGGTATTTTGAGGTGGTCGCGTCGTGCTTTTCTGATTTGATAAGCTTTTTAGTAAACGTTTGTGTTCAATTTTTTTTTGTTATTTCAGAAGACTGGCAACAAGAGATGAACGAGGCGCTGGAGCAGTTAAGCGAGTTGCTATGCGGGGAGGAGCTTCTGTCCGCTTACGAGCTTCATTCGTCCGGCCTCGCGCCCGCGCTGCTCCAGGTTCTATCGCCTCAGCCGAATGGTGAGTACTAAACGATCGGTACGGGCTCAACGGCTCATATACGCGTGTGAGCTCATGAGTGGTCACGGTCACGGTACGCTCCGGTCTAGGGGGCGGAGACCTTTAATCTTTTTAAACGTCAATGAAGGGTGTATCCGTCACAAAAGTCTGTTCGCTAATGACAGATGCTACTCGGTAGTATCACTCGGTGGTAGTAGTGCACTACCATCGGAGAGCATCCCTTTTTTGTCAGTCTATTGAGTGTCGTCGAATCTGTCGCGCAGAGCCGGCGAGCCAGACGCGCGAGCGGGAGCGCCTCGTCCGCGAGTGGGTGTCCCGCGACGACAGCCGCGCGGGCGCGGCGCTGGCCGCGCGGCTGGTGGGCGTGCTGGAGAGCGTGGAGCGGCTGCCCGTGCACGCGCCCGCCGGCGACGCGCCGCCGCCGCCCAGCACCGCGCTGCACCACCTCACCAAGCGCATCAGGTACGTGTCTGTGACGGGGGCGCGGCGTGCTGCAGGTGTTACGAACGTTTTTCGTAAGTTCTCTACTACTCCACAGTGGCAGGGGGGTTCCACTCCGCACTGTAGGGGCGCTCGCCGCCATTACCTATGACATAGGTTAATCGCAGTAGGTTGCCGACTTGCCGCGCGCGCGCCCGCTCACTCTGTGTCGCGCGTTGTGATAGTATTATAGTGAGCAGCCCAACCCTAGCGGTGCGCCAGGGCATTGTGGGTGGAAGGCGGGCGCGGGCCGCGCCTTCCTTTTGACGCATGCCGCCTGGCGAATGTTTATGAAGTAATACGAACTTTTTGTGCCCGATCATAAAGTTGAAATTCGTTTAATGGTGGTCGAAAAAAAAAAGGTTCTGTACGTTAGTACTATTATTTACTCCGTGACAGTGATCAGCACGCATGCTTTGTATGGAGCGTATAGGTCGCGTCGAGTGATATCTTTGTTTGCTTAATGGTACTCTTTGGTCATCAGACTGCGTGTAGTCCGCGCTCACGACGACAGCGCCGAGGAGCCAGCGGCCAACAACGGCAACAACGCCGGCCGCAACCTGAAGGTGGAGGCGCTGACGACGGTGCGGCAGCTGGAGCTGTTTCTGGCCAAGTCCGTCGCGCGGCAGTGGTACGACATGGACCGCGCCACCTTCAACTTCGTGCAGAGGATAAAAGCTGAGGCGCCTATGGATTTCGTCTACGATGTAAGAAAAACAGCAAATAGTTGTAATTTATAAGAGTAAGGGTGGCTTTCCACCAGAGCTGTGCGAGAAAGCGGACAAGCCTGCGAGCAAAAAAAGCGACACATGAGATCGCTGGGCTGTGCAAAGAACGGGCAAATGACGCTATTTCATTTGTTTTGGAAAACCTTCCGAATTCTGTACAGCAAGCGATGTTAAACGTGACAAAAATTTGCAAACCGACTTAACTTTCCTGTTTTTTCTAGCACGATTTCGACGAGAATGGCGTGCTATACTTCATCGGCAGCAACGGCGGCACTTGCGAGTGGGTGAACCCGGGCGCCCACGCACTAGTGTCCGTGTGGTCGTCGGACGGGCGGCAGCTGCCGTACGGCCGCGCCGAGGACGCGCTGTCGCGCTCGCCGGAGCCGCTCAACGTCCACACCAACGACGACCGACGCGCGTTCATCGCGCTCGATTTGGGACTACACATTGTGCCCACTGCGTACACGCTGCGCCATGCGAGGGGGTACGGCCGGTCCGCTCTGAGGAACTGGCTGTTCCAGGTATGATTTAGATTTAGAGCATTATGTTTACGTTTAGAGAAGAGCATTATTTAGATAAAATTTAGTTTTAAGAACGCTTTCGGCTCAACGCAGCTGCAGTGCGACAGAAAAGCGATACAGACGCGTCGACCACTGTACTGCGAGTAATCGCTAGCGGCAGAGCTAAGTAGAGCACTGTAGCTACAATCATTTAAAAGAGTGCTCGTGTAGAGCCATAGTCAGCCGTATAATTTGCAAGCGCTCTCAGACTGTTCAGTACGGCTAGCACGCGTGGTAATTCTCAGTGCCTCTCTCTTTCGTACTGGACTAGTTAAAAAACGCGCATTGAGCGACAAAACGAGTCGCGGTGTTTCTTGCTAACCATAGAGATGCACCGCGGTGGCTACTCGCGAACACAACCCACGTAACAAGTTTTACGCACCGCTATACAAACGTGTCAGCTATTTGATTATGTTTGTATTAGATGTCGGCCGACGGTATGGCGTGGTCAACGCTGCTGGCGCACGCGGACGAGCAGGCGCTGCAGGAGCCGGGCAGCACGGCCACGTGGCGGCTGCGCGCCGACGCGCCCTACCGCTACCTGCGCGTGCAGCAGAACGGCAAGAACGCGTCCGGGCAGTCGCACTACCTGTCACTGTCGGGGCTCGAGATCTACGGCAAGGTCGGTGCACTGTACAGGGTGTCTATTTGTGCAGCATTAAATACTCGCTCCACGGTTACGGCATGACCATGACGGCGTTACACCCAGTTGGACGTCCGCCCTGGGCGCTGCAGAATATAATCGATTTATTATGAAGTTTGCTAAAAGGGGTTAATACGTGGCCTCTATCTCTCTCCTACGCGCTCTCACACTTGTTCCCACGCTCTGGGCGACTCGTGGCGTGTTTTATGCATTTCGATACACTTCTTATTTCCCGCTTGTCGCTGTCGCGTGGCTTGTTAGTCACGCAGAAACTGTCAATCATTGACATTAAACTGTATAAATCATTATAAATAAAGCAAGGCAAATAAAAAGCAGATTACAAAAAGACATCGGTCTGCACTGGAAATTAATCGCTTCGTTGAATCAATTTTTTTGTGTCACGGTCGTTGCTTTTCCTTTGTTAGAAGCCCGGCTGTGGTATCGTCATGCGCGCCCGCCTAATGGGCCCATTAAACGTGTTTTGATTTTCAGGCGATCTCCATTTACTATTGTAATCTCGACTTTATTTGTATTCAATGTTGGAGTCAAATCGGGTTCGCAGCGACTTTATCAACATTTTACTTTTTTCTCATTTATTAATTAATTAAAAAAAGGTAGAAACATTTGTTACATCAGTATTTATTTTTATCAATATGAGGTCGTACATGTTGACTATTTCAATTGTCATTTTCCATACATTTTTACTTAGATTTAATTTAGAATTTTAGCACATTAGATTGATCAGTTCATTTGAAATAATTTTCAACACGATCCTGTAATGTGTATTTTAATCCCAAGGGAATTGAGTAATGACAGTGAAATAAAAGCCTAATTGGAGCACAATTTTGCTATTTTTAGAGTACGGTACAGACTACATGCTAGCCTTTCCCCGGGCATCCGGTTCGGCCTACTAGTTGGTCGATAAGGTTTTTGGCTGTTAATATAGACATAGTAAAAAATAGGTAGCCGTACACGAATCTGTCGTGACCGGAGGGCGTTCCAGGAGGTGACCTCGTGCCAAGTCTTGTCGAAAATCTCGTTACTACTCAAATTTCACAAAAACTTTTAGCTGTTTTTCTCGATTTGGTGGCACCTTTAATACCGGGTGCGGCGTCGGTCTGTGCAGGTGGTGAGCGTATGCGAGACGCCGCCGCGGCAGTGCGCCGGCAGCGCGGCGGGCGGCGGCGCGGCGGCGTGCGGCGGCGCGCGCTCGCGGCGCTGGTCGCGCGGCGCGCGCGGCCTCTGCGCTGGGGCGCGCGTCACGCGCGGCGCCGACTGGAAGTGGCGCGACCAGGACGGGCCGCATCCCGCCACCGGCACCGTCACCTCCGACCTGCACAACGGATGGGTCGACGTCAGGTACGCCGCTGGCTATACGTGATCGTTAAACTCGACCTTCTGAACTGTGCACGCTGTACGACATCAAAACTCGAACGTGGCACACGCGTCTAATGTCACAGAGTTCGCCATGACTACGTTTTGGCGGAGTTTTAGATGGGCCACGAATGTCATGTTTGTATGCATTATCCACTTGTGTAGTTGATCGAAGGTTAATCTCCATGACTTAGAGCTTGTTTCACCATTCTCCGATAAGCACCTGATATTATATCCAACAGATATCTGTGATGCCGTCTCCGTTTATTCTATGTACACGGAGAGAGACGGTATCACAGAATGATATCTGGAACTTATTAAAGAATGGAGAAACGGAGCCTCATTGTTGCTTTAAGATGTTGTAAAGTTGTCGATTTTGAGGCTCCAGATTCCTTAGCTTACAAAGTACACAAAGTCCGGGCAGAACTATCTTCTGTACAGCCGACCAAGAAAATGCTTAACTACTGTTCATGATCGTATTTCAAGCGTGTAAGGTTCAAGAGTGACTGAGCAATCACTCGGTCGACTATTCATTTTTGTGCCCGCGGACCGATGCGACAACTATAACTGCTCGTGAGTCGTAGAGTAGCATTGACAGCTCCGCGTTCGGCAGGTGGGACCACGGCGGGCGCAACTCGTACCGCATGGGCGCCGAGGGCAAGTTCGACCTGAAGGTGGTGAGCGGCGGCGCGGCCGACGGCGCGCGCGCGGGCCGCAAGAGCCACTCCACGCCCAGCCTGCCCGTGGCCACCGCCGTCGACCAGGTACTAAAATGTTCAGCTACTTCTGAATCTGACCTTACCACTAAAATTCCTGAACAAACCCTTTTTTATTTTTCTTTCGAATTCTGATTTTTTAAACGGAAGGTGAACCCGTTACCCGCCTTTGGCCCTGGGCGTTTTGCCAATGAAACAGTTATATAGACATGTGTGTACCCAGGTGTCGGTGGCGTCGACGGAGCAGGCCTCGTCCGCCGACAACATCTCGGGCGAGGAGATGGCCAGCAACATGACGCGCCCGCGCATGCACACCGCCGACCTGTCCGCCATCAACAACTCCACGCACCACATTAACACCGGTTTGTACAACACGTACTGTTACTATGCAATGTACATAAAAACCTTCCGTCAAAAATTATCTAATTGACAGCGAAATCATATCAAAATCCGTTACATGGCATAGGAGTAGGTGGCCCAAGATATGAGGACACACAGGAACGAATAGTTGTCAACTGGTTTTTCAAGCACAAAGATCATTTCATTCTTCTAATAATAAACCATAAATAAATAAATTTAATTTTTTATTTTTAAGTATTTTTTTGGGACAATTAACACCAATTGGTCTAGTCATTGGTCTAGTAAGTAAGGAACTAAAGCTGCTTGTGTTATGGGTACTGGACAACGGATATACATACTTATATAGATAAATGTATACTTAAATACATATAACATCCAAGACTCTGGTACAAACATTCATATTCATCATACAAACATTTGCCCCTCCTGGGAGTCGAACCTGGAACCTCAAGCTTTGAAGTCAGGGTCACTAACCACTAGGCTATCCGGTCGTCAAACCATGGAAGCGATGATGATAAAAATTACTGTAGAATAACTTAGTTTGTGTTTACAGATCTGGCAACGATCGTAGAATCTCTCACTCTGGGCGCAGAAGGCAACAACTGCATAACAGAATTAGGCGGCAACTCGTTCACGAACATGGAAATGGGTCCAACTAGCATAACTGATATCACCAAGCCGTACCCTGCGAAAGAACCGCTGCCTGAAACGAACTCTCAAGAGGTAAGCCGCTATTATATGTTTTTCAATAGAATAGTTTGTTTGCCAATGTTTTGAACTTGTAACATACATCGCTCACGCAAGTAACTTGCGTACAGCTTTTCCCCTCTGTCACGTTGCTAGGGGTCCCTATTCACAAAAAGGGGTGCCTAACACGGAGACAAATAAATAAGAATTTTAGTAGTAATTATTATTTAATTAAAGTTCTACTAATTATTAAAAAAAATATGAGATGATGCTAGATCGGGGGGGGGGTCGGTTGCCTCTAGGTAGGGCTGAGACTAGTGGTCTGGAATGTGCGAGAGTGGCCGTTCCTTCCTGGTACCGTACGCCCCTCGGCGGTGCGGAGCTGAACTCGGAGGGCGAGGTTGGTGAACCGGCCGCGAGAAGGTGAGGCGAGCCGGGCGTAGGTGGTTCTTAGCGGCGGTACTCTTCACCCGGTAGGGTGTTCCCAAAATTGGGATGAAACAACACTCACTTTAAGATTATTTACTTATTTAAACTACAAATAGATACGCTCGGTGAGATCGCTCCGCTCCGAGCACAGTTTTTGTATCAAGGCGACGCGGGTTGTACGTCGTGAGGCCGGTGGCTGAGTGTGCGGCGGCAGCGAGCGCCGGCAGCGAGCGGCGCCCGCTCGGGTATCTCCGTGTAGTCATCGGCTTAGATCGACAAGCGCCGGCGACCGGTCCCGCGTTATTTGACAAAACTTAAATTGCGCATACGCTCCGTATGTTATTTATTGAAACATTCACCTAGCAATTGTGTTTTGTTTCGTTCTTCTTTATTTTATTACTTTAGTTTATTATTAATTAGGTTAAGTATATTATGGTAAGTATTTTAGCAAGTAAGTTTTAGGCATAGGCTCTGTAAATACTCTAATTTTAATTTAGTTAAGTGTATTATTAAGGTTTTTATTCGTAGTTATTTATTTATAAGCTTCCTAGTTCTAGATTTTAAGTGTTTACCAGAATGTTATGTGGCTATTTGACAACTATTCAATTCTTAGTTTAAAGAATTAACGTTATACGTTACAGTACACCGTCTCCTAGAAGAAGGATTTTTCCTAAGAAAAATCCTTCTAGAAGTACTCAGGATATTTTCATTTACTACTTTCACTTTCATTCGTCATCTTTCTTTCTATCAAATCAGTCATTTTGTTTCCTTGCGTATATATATGTATGCAAACGAAGGAAACGTCTTTTTAAAAGGAGATACGCATTATTAAAAGAATGCGGCGCTCGAGTAGCAATTGTTTGATGGTAAAAATAGCTGCATTACATTTTGGCAAGAGGAATAGATAAAGCATGATAATACACGTCTTAGTTTTAGTCTTTTACAGGTTAATAGTTCGAGAGTTTATCTAGGGAAGTCACCACCCGCTTCCTAGTGAGAGGATTCCTTCAAGGGACGGAACCCCTCTGGTGAAGGCTTATGTAATTAAGAGTTAAAATTCATGAGGACGAAGTCACCACCCGCTCCGAATGAGAGGGTTCCTACAAGGGACGGAACCCCTCTGGTGAAGGCTTACGTAATTAAGAGTTAAATTTTATGAGGACGAAGTCACCACCCGCTCCGAACGAGAGGGTTCCTACAAGGGACGGAACCCCTCTGGTGAAGGCTTACGTAATTAAGAGTTAAATTTTACGAGGACGAAGTCACCACCCGCTCCGAATGAGAGGGTTCCGACAAGGGACGGAACCCCTCTGGTGAAGGCTTTACCAAATATTGCAAGAAAGGAGAATAAAATTCAAAAATATGTTATACAGATGACCAACCAGACCCGTGCATACACACTTGACCCTACGCTTATTAGTACTCAAACCCGATGGCTCGGTTAGACGACTCTTACGTCACGCTTCCGGCGGCGGTAAGGAAATGTATTCTACCACCCGTCCTTACACGGGGATTGGGCTGCTCGGTCAGACGGCTCTTACGTCACGCTTCCGGCGGCGGTAAGGAAATGTATTCTACCACCCGTTTTTACACGGGGATTGGGCTGCTCGGTCAGACGGCTCTTACGTCACGCTTCCGGCGGCGGTAAGGAAATGTATTCTACCACCCGTCCTTACACGGGGATTGGGCTGCTCGGTCAGACGGCTCTTACGTCACGCTTCCGGCGGCGGTAAGGAAATGTATTCTACCACCCGTCCTTACACGGGGAATGTATGAGTACTACGAAATATAGGAATGATTAGACAACTTGAAATCCTTGACATGCCAGGCCCCGAGATCACGGCCAGACATGTCTTCCAGTATATAAACTAAAGGCGAGCGCTTGGCTTTGATCCGGCACTTCTGATACTTCGGCGCGAGCTTTTTACTGAAGTGAGCACTCTTGTCACTTTGGAAATGACAACGCTTCCAAACTATGTCACTTACATTAAATTCTACGTTCTTTCTTCTGGTGTTATAACGTTGTGCATTTCGTTGATGACTTTGCCAAAGTGCCGCTTGAACGTTATCAAAAATGCCAGCCAAATGACCAAGGTTCTCGGCGTAAGACTCTCTAGGTAAGAAAATTAGTTCATTAGGGATGTCGTTATCAATATAATGAGACCCACACGTGACAAGTTCACGACCGTCCACTGACTGGTATAAAACTCTTGAGTTTCCCGCAATGAAGTTAAGTCTTCGGCCGAATCGGGTGGTGAAATCCTATTAAGTCTGTGGTATACGTGGTTAAGGTACGTGTGCGTGCGCTCCAATAAACTTTTTTGTTGAGCGTCTTCCCTAAGAGATGCCAGATTTATCGCGGCTTTAGCTAGAGTTTGCTTGACGCCACTAATGTCCTCCTGAAACTCATAACAAGAGTCCAAGACTTCCTCGGAGGGAAATTTAGAAGAAAGTTTAGAAATCTGCTGCCTTAATTCCTCCACCCTCTCTTTAGGTTCTTCCGCACGTACTCTAACCTCGTAAATCAGTTCCGGTTTGGTTAACTGCAAGAATTTAATTTGACGCGACATTTTAAATTTTTTTTTAAATGAATTAAGCAAGACAGATCTTTAAGTGTAAGTTTACGAAATAATTGAAAAAATAAATGTTCAACTTGAATTAGTTTATTATATTTGTATTGATAATTATTTTATTTTAGGCTTAGGTAAGATTATTTTAATAGCAAATGAATGAATTTATTTATTTAAAAGAAGTGAAAGTGTTTTTTTTTTATCACTAAGCGAGAACAGTGAGTTTTTTTTTTACATAAATAAGGTAAATGTTGCACAAGAGTTACAATGAATCTTATAAACTAGATAAGCGTCTAAACTAAAAGCAGTAGTGGCGAGGCGTCACATAGGTTTGTAATTTTTCTTTAAGAGAAAAAAAAAAAAAAAAAAGCTTAGCAAACAAGGCAATACATTAAGATAAGCTTTTCAGGAAATTAGATACGCTAGGATAATTTTCACCTATGGACGCGTCGTCACTGTAATGGAAGGCTTAATATTTGGCAGAAGCAAGTTTTGCTAGACCTAAGACATGCACACTCCAACACCAACAATGCTTTAAGAAAAGAAAAACCAACTCTCACACAGACCAATAGCCCTAAACCTATAAAAAACACGCGGGGGCGCCAATTTGTCACGTTGCTAGGGGTCCCTATTCACAAAAAGGGGTGCCTAACACGGAGACAAATAAATAAGAATTTTAGTAGTAATTATTATTTAATTAAAGTTCTACTAATTATTAAAAAAAATATGAGATGATGCTAGATCGGGGGGGGGGGTCGGTTGCCTCTAGGTAGGGCTGAGACTAGTGGTCTGGAATGTGCGAGAGTGGCCGTTCCTTCCTGGTACCGTACGCCCCTCGGCGGTGCGGAGCTGAACTCGGAGGGCGAGGTTGGTGAACCGGCCGCGAGAAGGTGAGGCGAGCCGGGCGTAGGTGGTTCTTAGCGGCGGTACTCTTCACCCGGTAGGGTGTTCCCAAAATTGGGATGAAACAACACTCACTTTAAGATTATTTACTTATTTAAACTACAAATAGATACGCTCGGTGAGATCGCTCCGCTCCGAGCACAGTTTTTGTATCAAGGCGACGCGGGTTGTACGTCGTGAGGCCGGTGGCTGAGTGTGCGGCGGCAGCGAGCGCCGGCAGCGAGCGGCGCCCGCTCGGGTATCTCCGTGTAGTCATCGGCTTAGATCGACAAGCGCCGGCGACCGGTCCCGCGTTATTTGACAAAACTTAAATTGCGCATACGCTCCGTATGTTATTTATTGAAACATTCACCTAGCAATTGTGTTTTGTTTCGTTCTTCTTTATTTTATTACTTTAGTTTATTATTAATTAGGTTAAGTATATTATGGTAAGTATTTTAGCAAGTAAGTTTTAGGCATAGGCTCTGTAAATACTCTAATTTTAATTTAGTTAAGTGTATTATTAAGGTTTTTATTCGTAGTTATTTATTTATAAGCTTCCTAGTTCTAGATTTTAAGTGTTTACCAGAATGTTATGTGGCTATTTGACAACTATTCAATTCTTAGTTTAAAGAATTAACGTTATACGTTACACCTCCTTATTCCTTTATCCCTATGGAATTGATCGCCATGTTTTTCGCATATGCTAGGGCATCGTCCGGAATTACGTCACATGTTTGGCAGGGGGTCTGGTGATTTGGGAGAAAATTTTACGTCACTTGTCTTAAAAATGTGGGCTTGGCGAAAACAGCGCTAGCATGGTGCGAGTATAATGGCTTCCAATCGCCCTGCGTAAGTTGAGCGCGTGTAATGCCACGCAAGTACGCTGCTTAACCAATCAACGCCATGGAACACGGGTATCGTTCGGAATCCCTAATTACGATTGTCCTAATAATCATATGTCCTAAAAGATCTTTCATTAAAATAGGAAACTTTTTTGAACATCTCCGTAAATTAAATAACTCAGTAGGATGGTTAGGTTCGTTCTGTATTTTTTTTAAGTTTACGGTTTCAACCTAAATTCTTAAAGTCAATGAAAATATTAGGACAAGCGTTATTAGTGATTCCGATATAGACTCACGGGCCATTATTAATCGTCGCGTGCTGTCTTGTCTAGAAAGTCACCAAGTTTCCAGGTACAAAGTGCAATAGGTATGTGCATAGGCGTGCTCCTTGCGTGGGCGACTTTTGTATGGGTCATTCATTAGTATCTAAAAATGGGGTAAAAGTATTGCGAGGGACGTGCGGTTATACGATGCAATACAGTGCAATAGATATGTGCATAGGCGTGCTCTTTGCGTGGGTGACTTCTTTTTTATGGGTCATTCATTAGTATCTAAAAATGGGGTAAAAGTAATGAGAGGGACGTGAGGTTATACGATACTGGGGCCGGCAGGAGCGCGAGGCGGCGCGCAACAGCGCCAACGCGCAGGCGCCGGGCTCGCTGCTGGCGCTGCCGGCCGCGCTGCTGCGCGAGCTGCGCGCGCGCGCCCGCCATATACACATACAGGTCCCTGACACTCTTAAGCCCGATTTCACAAACGACGCTTGAATGCAATGCTACATTGCATTAACGCAAAACGCGAATGCAAAAGCGTCTTAAACTTAAAAAAAGATTGGTTGGAAAACTAGCAACTGGGCTACCTGATGGTAAGTAATCACCACCGCCCATAGACACCCGCAACACCGAAGAGATTGCAGATGCGTTGCTAAACATGAGGGCGTTAATCTTACGATGGAATACCTCTTGTTGACTCCACGCCGTAACACAACAGTGCAAGCACTGCTGATTAGCGGCTGGATTAGCAAGCAAGATGGTGGTAGCGATCCGGACGGCCCTCGTACAAGGTCCTACTACCGTAAAAATCTACTCGGCGCTTGAGCCCTTTGACACGAGCTTAAATAGCTGCTACTCTCAGTATCGTTTTTAATTACGTACATAAGTGCGAAACCTATTATAACAGAAATCGTCAAAAATTACTGACGAGATAAGGTGGTACCAGATGGTGATACCGGATGATGACGCTGCGAAGCACTTTTGTTGTTTTCACGGACCACTAGTGCACACGCAAGGTGTAAACCAGTGGCTTAAGTAGTATACCTTAGTGGCGTTTACTACTTATAGTACATACAAGTAGCATTGTAGTGGTTTTTGAGGAATTTGCGATTTGTTAGCGGCTGTAGTTTTGTATAGGTATATTCTTAATTTCTGACGTTTCTTTGCTTTTGATGTAAATTGTTGAATTAGTTAAAGGTATATTAGTGACGTAATAAAAAAATGTACTTTTTTTCCTGTAGCTCCGTCACGTCTTCAGGGAACCATAAATAGGGTATAAAATAAAAGCACAAAATCTAGGTTGCGGCTCCCAATTCTGGCGTGCATTGAGATTCATTTCGCATTTGAGATATGTAAAAAAAAATGACATTTTGATGCGATCTGACAGTTCTTTTTAACTTGTATTGAATTTGACTTCATCTCTACTCACGCGAGAATCGGCCTGGAGTAGTTTTTTTAATTTGTCGTCGAGATTGAGAGTTTCAGTCCCTGGAATGACAAATTCATATTAAAACTAGCTAACCTGCGTGACTTGGTCCTTGTAAATCCCGCTTTCCCGTCAGAATCCTCTTAGCACACTATTAAGTCACTAACATTGCGAATCCGAATCGGACTTGGCCGGTTTTTTTTACCACAGTCACTGTCAGCGACGATTGTTACCAACATTTTGAAGCAATGGCTGGCAATTATAGCGTCCATTTGACTTATACCGATGCTAGCCCGGGTGAAGAAATAGCTGGTTTGACTACACAAATTGATTTGACTCAATCGCTTCAAAATTCTATCAACAAGTGGTTGCTAATAATGATGGCGGTTAAAACGCCCAATATTCGCCCAGCAATTGTTACGGAACAAACAAAGAAGAAACATGTATCTTGGGACAGTTAACACCAATTGACCTAGTCCCAAAGTAATCAACTAAAGCTGCTTGTGTAACGGGTACTAGACAAAGGATTTAAATACTTATATATTTAAACATCCACGACTTATGTACAAACATTCATATTCATCATACAAACGTTTGCCCCTCCCGGGAATCGAACCCGGAACCTCAAGGCTTTGTAGTCAGGGCCACTAACCACTAGGCTATCCGGTCGGTGTTTTTGTAAATATAGATACCGGCTCGCATCACACGTGACACTGGCAGCTTAATTTTTCAACGAATTCCTTAAGAGTACAGCTATAATCAAGGACAGAGTTTCTTAACCTTTTTTGTCCACGGACCCCTTAGGAAATCAAGCACAATCTTATGGATCCCCTTAATAAAAAAAGCAGCAATAAATTTCGGGCCGTTTATTTTAGTACTACAAATTACACAAAGATATGCGTGCGTAGCGATTACAAGACTTTTGGTGGCATTTATTTATGATTGTTAAATGTTCCATAGATAAGACTGCGGACCCCCATACATATGCTCGGACCACAGGTTAAGAAACACTGATCAAGGATATTAGTATAAAGATCGTTGTATTGCAGTGCGAGGAAAACGAGAGCGGCTCCGGCCAGTACGAGGAGCACAATAAGAAGGACGGCCAGGCCGGCAGCGGCTCGGGCACCATGAGCGCCAGCGAACCCGACCTCACGCAACAGGTAATAAACACGTCCTGGGCCCTGTTGCATAACAGTTTGTAACTAGTAATACAAGCGGAAAACTCTTATTACAAGGAGTTGAAAAGAGACTTCCGCTTGTATTACAAGTTATTATGCAACAGGGCCCTGTTTTAATATTAATAATTAAACTGTTTATTTCGGGTTGCATAAACCCATAGAAAAACATACCTTAATAACCTCTGTGTTTACTACATTTATTGCAAATAAATATTTCATTTTAAATCATGTACTTTTTACCGTGGAGTTTTCATTAATTCTTCTTCTTCGGTTTTTTGTAGAAGTATCCTAACTGAATCCTTACCGACATTATAAATGATGAAGCGTGTTTGTCCGTTCGTTTGTCCACTTTTCAAGTTAAATCAGCGCAACGTATTCTTTCATACCTAGAGCCGGAGTGACATTAGGGGTGAAACTGCGGGTAAAAACTTAGTAGGTTTCGAGAATCTTTGAGATTAATTTGAGCATTGGCCTCTCCCGCTTATATGCTAACGTCATCAATCATAGTATCTATTTCATTAGATTGACAACACTAAAGAAGATCACTCATCCAACGCAAAATACACAACCCGTTTACAAAGTGCCCGCTGTGGCGCAATTTTTAACACAATTGTTTTACGTGACTAAAAAGTATATCTGAATGGTTTATTCTGATGGTTTAGTATGATGGTACTCCGTCTTAGCCCTCTGGGTTGGCAACGCATCTGCAATCTTCTTGGTGTTGCAGGTGTCTATAGGCGGTGGTGATCACTTACCATCAGGTGACCTACTTGCTTATTTGCCTTCATATTTCATAAAAAAATATGGTGGTAAGAATGACGCACCCTTTTAAGGCCGACTCGCACAAACGGAGGTTATGTTTTAACCTGTTTTAGTTATATCGATAGAAAGAAAGAAAAACATTTATTTAAGACTATTCAACACAAAACTCACACATACACACATCACACAGAGTACCATTATTACAGAAACGTTTGTGTTGAATAGAAACAAAAAGGGCCCCACTCAGCATACTGCCTCGGTAAAACCGAGACGCTGATATCGGATGCATATACTTCGAAACTACATGATGTAAGCTAGGTGGAGCTCGTTCGGTTTATTGGATGCGCTATTGTGTCAGGGCGCTGCGAGGCTGCTGGAGTCTCTCGGCGTGGGGCGCGGCGGCGGCGCCGGGCGCGGCAACAACCCGCAGCGCGCGGCGCGCACCAACCACTCCACGAGTCTGTTCCCGAGGTATGTTCACGCGTGCTGCTTAACCCTTTACCAGGCTAAGGGAATTATGTCTCCCACATACATGTATTCTAAATGCAACTTTAATAACTACATATTCTGATACGAATTCGAAGGTGAAAAAGAATTTGCTTCTAAAATGTTGTTCGATTTCGAATTCGATTTCTTGGGGAAGCGTCTAGTTTGATGGGGCCTTGTTAAAGGTTCATTAAGAACATAACAACTTCATAAATGCTCCATAGCTGGGTCCCAAGATACAGACTCAGCCTAGTTTGGGGTCCATAGGATATTACGTACTGTATTTTTCGTATTTTGTTCTCAATAAACAATTTGTCATTTTAATTTTCATATTAAAAAAAAATGCTTAATTAACTCCAAACTTTACAGTCTGGTGCGGCTAGCGCTGTCGAGCAACTTCCCCGGCGGCTTGCTGTCGGCCGCTCAGAGCTACCCCTCGCTCGCGCCCAATGCTCAGAACGCCCTCACCCTGTCTCTCACCTCCACGTCGAGCGAGAGCGAACAGGTGAGCTGATATTCTTCAATTACCTTTGCGAGGTCCGCAGCGACCATTTGGATATGTTTTCTGAACAAAACAAGGGTTAGTTAAACATCCATCGCTCGCGATTTTAAAATCTCCCCTTGTTCTCTGGGGTAGGGACAGTAAACCATCTAATCGACGGTAACACAGTCGTGAGATAATTTAATTAAACATTGTTCATACTATTCTATGGTAACTGCGGACGCGCCCTTATACTTAAGTACATTTGACATGATACATCTGCCCCCTATACCACAAAAATAACACGAGTAGCACTTGTACCACATTTTTAAGTAATCGTAAAGATTTTCTTACAGAAATGTGACAATTGTGTCAAATTGTAAGTTCATATTTAGTAAGTTAAATCGGCTGGTTATTTCTTCGGAGATTAGAGGTATAACTATGAAGGCGCTAGCGGCGCGGCGTGGAGTGAACAACGCGGTCGTTGTTGTTCGAGTTTGATTTAACTTTTGCACATTGTAACGTGCCACCGGGCCGCGCCGCTACCGTCTCTGTGTGATTGGTGGTTTACACGTAAATTGATACATGGCAAACGGTGGCCGGTCCTCACTAGACGCCGATAGTTCATTAAAATTCCATCGAAGCCACAGCACCAATCGTTGGTTGGCGTTTATTCAGACGTCCAGCAATGGACGCGTTTCTAATATGGTGACGACGCAGGACGGTTGGCAGGTGTCGTTGGAGGACTTCCTGGAGTCGTGCCGCGCGCCCGCGCTGCTGGCCGAGCTGGAGGACGACGACGACGCCGACGACGCGCTCGACAGCGACAAGGAGAACGAGCCCACCTACCAGGAGGTAACCTTGTTCTGCATTCACTGTTTCATTTATCATTTTCAGGAAAATTATAGGTATTGAGGCAGCAGTTAATCGATGGACTTTGTAGGAACGGAAGAATGATCCGATTTTGCATCCTTGCACAATGGGGGTGATAGGACCTCGTGGAAGGTCAGTCCGGATCGCTACCCACCATCTTGCTCGCCAATCCAGCCGCTAAGCAGCAGTGCTTGTACTGTTGTGTTCCGGCGTGGAGAGCAAGATTGCCGGTGAGAGTACTGGCGCAGGTAGTGTTCCATCTTAGCCCTCCGAGTTCATATCGCATCCGCAATCCACTCGGTAATGCGGGTGTCTACGGGCGGTGGGGATCGATTACCACTCGCTCGTTTGTCTTCCCCATTTTATAAAAAACGACTTTAGTGCCTGCAGATGTAACGCTCTGGACAAATATTACTCATTATAAGGATTCGATCGTATCGACTCGTCCGTTTAGTAATGAAAGCGCGTGGTCGGCAGGTGTCCCGCAACTTGCTGTCGCTGATGGAGGAGGAGGCGCTGGAGGCGGTGCGCGGCGGGCTGGGCGGCGCGGCGCGCGGGCGGCGGCCGTGGGACGACGAGTTCGTGCTGAAGCGCCAGTTCTCCGCGCTCATCCCCGCCTTCGACCCGCGCCCCGGCCGCACCAACCTCAACCAGACCGTCGGTCAGTGCTCGGTGCTCGCTCGGTCACGGAGCTGCCGTCGTGACCGCTTAATGCTCGGCGATCGTGAGCTACAGCTGCGCTGTTATTAGTTCAAATGGTCACCGATAACGCACTACGACAGTGCTTTTTACCCGAGCAGTCACGGTCGAGCAAAAAAACACGAACAGATAGAACGCTCTGTATACATTATTTTTAAAAACTACACTTACAATTTTAACGACATTAATTTCATTTAGATCTCGAAATACCGTTAAACGACACGTCCGACTCCGAGGAAGCTTTGGAGCCGGCCGCCAGCACCGCAACCGCCGCCGGCGCCGACAGCGGCAGCAACAGCGGTAGCGGCAGCGCGGCCAAGCTGCCCGCGCTGCGGCTCGTGCTGAGCTCCGGCAGCGCGTCGTTGCCGCTCGAGCGGCCGTCGTGGACGGTCTACCGCGCCGTAGTGGCCCTCAACTCGCGGCTATCCTCGCAGGATTCACATAGAGATACTACTTACACGTAAGTGTGTTGTTAAATACCAAAATGTAGAATACAGACGACAGAATAAAGGATGAGTTTACCTTGTTTACTCGTAATGCAGTTTATGCTTTATCCTATTGATGGATGTGTAGATCAGTATTTTTTTCAAATTTATAACTTTGTTTTTAGATTAACGTATAAGGAGGTCGAAGGGATGGAAACGTTTGCAGCTTCTAGCGATAGTGAAGACGACGAACCTGGAGATCCAGGTATGTTAATTTTTAAAACGTAGTTTTTAGATACGTTTATTTGGACTTCTTTCTGTGCTTCAATAAAAATTTTTGGCACCAAAAAATCATTATTTCTCTGCGAGTTATTCCCCTAACACCCACCTGCATGTATCGTTTACCATTTGTTTTCTCTTTTTGCGTATTCACGCTGACAACTTAAAACGCCAGATCGTTCACCCTGTTGACCCAGATTCGATATGGTCACATGCGAAAAATAGTTAAAAAGAAGTTAGAAACTGGCCGCTCGTAATCAGTATCACGCTAAACTCCTGCAATTGTTCCAGAGCGCGGCGTGAGCGGCGCGGAGGGCGCGGAGGGCGCGGAGGGCTCGGCGGCGGGCGTGTGCGTGCGCGTGCTGCGGCGCCTGCGCGCGGCCGCGCCCGCGCTGCCCGCCGACGCCTTCCTGTCCACCAAGCTCACCAACAAGCTGCACCAGCAGCTGCAGGAGCCGCTCGCGCTCGCCGCGCACGCCGCGCCCAGCTGGTACGCTCGCACCGCACCACGCCACTTACCAGACTAACGGCATCATTAAAAAAAAAATAGAAATGGTTGGGTTTGGCCTCAATCTCACCTGATGGTAAATGAAGATGAGGCCAAAGATGTGATGTATGTTATCGCCATGTCAGCCGAAAGATGTGTACTGCTGAGAAAATCCGTTGCGTGATTTAGAAAGAGTAAGCGGTCGAAGACACTATGGGGACAGACAGGAAACGAATAGCGACTCTGTTTCATACTATGTTAAGATAGGAACTAAAGTACGCCTCCGTCTATTATGTTACTGTATTACACATGTAAAAGGGTAAGGTATTCTAAATACGGTGTTTGAGAATGATCACTTTTTCTCACTCGCATTAAAAATAAACGTGTGTGCGCCAGGTGCCAGCAGCTGAACGACTGGTGCCCTTTCCTGTTCCCGCTGGAGACGCGGCAGATGTTCTTCGCGTGCACCGCGTTCGGGACCTCGCGCACCATCGTGTGGCTGCAGGCGCAGCGAGACCGGGCTCTCGACCGGCAGAGGTACGAACGGGAAAGATGTTAAATATGACACGTATACGTGATATCAAACAAAAATGCATAAAGTGTTAAAAGGAACACTGACAAAAATAGCACTAAAGGTGTAACAGTTACGAAGGAAATTAATGATTAAATTATTATTAGCCGTACTACAAGATTAATTAGTAATTTATGGATTTATCTCGTAAAAGGGGATTATAAAACACGTGTGTGTGAGTGTGTGTTGTGTGTGCCTCCAGCCTTTGTCATAAT
Source organism: Ditula angustiorana (assembly GCA_963691745.1). NCBI lineage: Eukaryota > Metazoa > Arthropoda > Insecta > Lepidoptera > Tortricidae > Ditula > Ditula angustiorana. Next base: position 4,258,447 of record OY829481.1, on the reverse strand, counting down.
AGAATCACACAAGTGTTTTTATAGCTATTTACGTACCTTCGTAGACATAACTTTATCTACACTCATAGAAAAAAGAAGAAACATTTGTAATAATGCTAAAAGAGACGACATTGTGCGCAGGGCGGGCAACACAGTATCGCCGCGGCGCGCGGAGCTGGAGGCGACGGAGTTCCGGCTGGGCCGGCTGCGCCACGAGCGCGTGCGCATCCCACGCCAGCCGCATCTGCTGCGCTCCGCCATGCAGGTACATAGCTCATCACCAATCAAGAAATAAGATTGTGGTCTGTACGCGCACCGAGCTGAATTTTGGCTGAATGGGCCTAGTCGTTGCCATTTAGAAAATAAAGTAATAAATATAATGTCACTTTTAATTACCGTTTTATTTTTGTTTCATTGTCATGTACTAAAAACGTCGTTCGATACACGGCCGGACCTGGAATTGTAAAATGATATACTTTCCGCACTTGCATCAAAATGTACTGTTACCTTGCAGGTGATGCGCGTGCACGCGGGCCGCAAGTCAGTGCTGGAGGTGGAGTTTGCGGGCGAGGAGGGCACCGGGCTCGGGCCCACGCTGGAGTTCTACGCGCTGGTGGCGGCCGAGCTGCAGCGCGCAGACCTCGCCATGTGGCTGCACGACGCGCCGCAGCCCGCGCACCACGCGCCCTACCACCTCGCGCTGCCCAACGGTATGCCCGACTATGGCCGCGTTCGATCACGCGTACAGTCAAGGAAATTGAAACGCGTACCACCGTAGAACCTAGTCGAAGAGACTTACGCATGACATTTGTAAGGCATAGCCTGGCGTTTAACGCGTCGCGTCATTGCGATACGGTGTTCTAAGGTGGTACGTGAATATATTTCCTCTACTGTACATCGCCCACAGTGGTCCGAATCAGTTGGCGCGCTCAGAGTCATTTGAGCTAGACAAACCTTTGAGTTAGAGTTGATTTTGCTTTACGGATATGCACTGAAGGTGGTCGGATAAATGAGATCATGGTATTATTATTCATTGAAGAACCATTTTGAATTGAAACTTTAGTAAGTGTACCGCTGCACATCCATTCGTTTCTGTGTAAATATATGCTGTAGAAAGTCCGTAATAAGCAATAAGTTTATGCCTATATTTGAGAGTAAGGCGACTATTACATTTTCAAACTACAAGTGCGATGTGGTAACAATTTACGTTTGTTTCAGAAAAACCTCCGGGCTACTACGTGACGCCCGCGAACGGCCTCTTCCCGGCGCCGCTCCCCCAAGACTCTCCAATCTGTGATAAAATTTGCAAATATTTCTGGTTCCTAGGAGTATTCTTAGCTAAGGTAATTAAAGTCAGACTGCTGAGAAATTGCCTCGCGTCCTGTCGTGATCCATACTGACGTATTGCTGCTATTTGACAGGTTCTACAAGACGGCCGGCTGGTCGATCTGCCGCTCTCGGAGCCGTTCCTCCGAATCATGTGCGGTGAAGAGTTGAAGAATGAACATCTACAGGAGATCGACCCTATTAGGCATAGGTAATGATAATGACTCTTCTTTCGTGGTTTATGGGAATCATGGTTTACGGAATAGCAAGCTAGTACTTCACGTCGGTATTCTGTGAGAATGTGGTACTACTCAGGTCGAGCCGGCCCATTCTTTCTATAACCAGCAATTGCCTATTACTACATAAAAGAAAGGAAAACTCTGACTAGTCGTGGCTTTCGTCTCACAATTTAGAGCCGTCATTTATCGTATCGTCGCGCACCCTTAGAATGAAAGCTGCACAATTCTAAGTGACATTTTCCTCTTTTCGTTCGATGCATAGGAATGAAACTGTTTAGTATGCAAATTACTTCTGCTGGGACGTATCTCAGATTGATAACTGTCCGTGAAGCGAAGCTGACATAATTGTGTGTGCGCAGGTTCCTGCAGAGCGTGCTGGCGGCGGCGGAGCAGTACGAGGCGCTGCAGAGCGAGCCGGGCCTGAGCGCGGCGGAGCGCGCGCGCCGCGCGGCCGCGCTCACCGTGGACGGCGCCACGTTCGAGCAGCTGGCGCTCAGCATGGCGCACGTGGCCGCGCGCGGGGACACGGCCGCGCTACAGCCGCTCTGCGACGCCGGCGAGCACATCGAGGTCTACTATGGACTTTATACCTAGAATAGATCTTAAAAGAGCTATGTTAGCATTAATTATTTTTGCTACTAATTATAATTGTTGGCTGGGAGTAAAATCGTCATTAGCTTTTATATAATTACACCCAGAACAGAACTTTTTCTACATCAAAGTACTAATAAGTATATAAAAAAATAAAATATTAGTCTTTTACAAGGAGTCCCCAAAATACGTATATTCTGATATTTATTTGTCAATTTTACTCTTAACGAATTTTGTAACCGAAATTTCTTTCGATTTTTATTTTAAATGTTTTTAACATTCAAATTATTAAATTAAAATTGTAATGACAACACAAAGAAAAATTAGGGCAATGGCAGGACTTGAACCTGCAACATCAGCATTAGCTAGCGCACAGTCGTTAGCGGCAGTGTGGCGAAACTGGAAAACGCAAGAACAACAACAACAATTAACAACAACAACGTGTAACAATTTTACACTTAATCGCCATTTGGTTTATGATGCCATGATATCCAATTATATCGTGTTTCAACGGCCTAAGATTTATAATGCTTGTTGTTTACAGGTCGGGCCGCATAACGCCCGCGCGTACGCCGAAGCGAGCGCGCGCTGGATGGTGCGCGACGGCATCCGGCGGCAGGCGGCGGCGTTCCGGCGCGGCTTCGCCGGCGTGTTCCCGCCGCGCCGGCTGCGCGCCTTCTCGCCCAGCGAACTGCGCCTGTTGCTCTGCGGCGAGCGGGGCCCCGCCTGGACCAGGGAGCTGCTGCTCCAGTACACCGAACCCAAGCTGGGTTACACGCGCGACTCGCCCGGGTTCCTCCGACTCGTGGATGTGTTAGTGGAGATGACGTGGCAGGAGCGCAAAGCGTTTCTTCAGTTCGCGACCGGATGCAGCAGTCTGCCGCCCGGCGGGCTCGCTAACTTGCATCCGAGGCTCACCGTTGTCAGAAAGGTATGATCATGTTCACAAAAAACCTTGAAACACAAAATACAATCCTTTGCCTCAGTATTTTTGATGAAAGTATTTTTAGAGGATTTTTAGTCTTAAATGCTGAATCATTGTCGAGTAAATCATTAACAAAATGGGAAATGTACAGAAGACACACAGGACTCCAGTGTCTTCCTATTGTAATAAGTAGCAATTGACAAGATATACGTCATTTACCATCTGAACTTGCGACCAAATAAACGTTTACACCGTTCCGCTCGTATTGTGACTTCGAAAAAAACATTAGATTGAGGGCAAAATTTCACGTCCGATCCGGTAGTATTTTTTCGTGCGAGTTTGTGGTATAACTAGATGCTTTGTGTGCAGGTGGAGGCAGGCGACGGCTCGTACCCGTCAGTCAACACGTGCGTGCACTACCTGAAGCTGCCCGAGTACTCCTGCAAGGAGGTGCTGCGCGAGCGCCTGCTCGCCGCCACCAACGAGCGCGGGTTCTACCTCAACTGAATGCGCTCGCGAGCTTGAGATGCTCGCACGGACCACGGAGACGCTAAATTGTAAAAAAATACCAACACTGTACGCTTGTAGAGACAGATAATTCGTATGATATTTAAGGCGACGCGTCGATCTTTTCAATCGCCATCGGCGCCGGCAGCTGGCGTGACTCTTTTTTGTATGGCAGTTGACATGTAACCACAATGCGGCCAAGTAACGAACTAAAACGTCGTCGGCCGCGGCTGACATACCGCAGCCTGTAACTCGGGAACAGTCATTATTTAGACAAGCCAATTGCCACGTCTATCTTTTCGCTCACATTTTCTGAGGTGTAACTAGCATCAAAGGCAAAAAATGATTAACTCAAACGATTGATCATTGCCCATAACGCGTATAGAACATGAACACAATTGATTACTAATGATGTTTTGCTAGATAAATTAGCGTTAGGTCCCAGCTAGCGTGTTGACTAACGTGTTAACGTTTTGTGTCTCTCTCATCAATAGATAAAAGCCAATCACTGAACTTGATTTCACTTGACGTCAAATTCACTTCAGCTCTCGCTAATGACACCACGTTTTCGACTGTTCAGGTTTTATATGCAGGTACAGTTGTATCGCATAATTAGAGTGTAGTAAGCGTGAGATGTATTAGTTCTGTTATTATGTCACACTGCGACCGGTCTGTTTGAACGTTTCTTTCTTACTAGTGCAGTGCGATAGAGGCCTGTCCAATCTCGATAAATCGCAACTGTGTACTATCTGCTCAAATTTCTGAACATACTCGTAGTTCTATTGTCAAAGTCGTTCGTGTTGGGGCCGATTGGGCTACCTTGTCTTTGGTACTGTCGCGGACATTAATGATAATGAAACCGTTGTGCCGCTATGGGACGCTGTCATATTAATAAAGCTTATCGGAATGTAAACAATCACATCATTTCGCTTTGCCTTCTTAGTAAGCTTAACGTAATGGAGGGGTAATCTCGCTATAGATCCCGCTTGCTGGCGATACTTTCAGTGGAAATCAGTCAAAATGCTTCAAACATCACTGAAAAATTGACTCAACACACAGCAAGAAGGCATCATTATAAAACTCATACGTAATACACTTATACTTGGAAATAAATTTGACACTTGGTTTCTGTTTAGTTTTTTTTGTGCAATACTCAGACTGGGCCCGATCGTCCGCGATGGAACAGGCACTGCCGGTTTTTACGCGCGCTATCTTTTTGTAACAGCAGGTTCATTAAAATGTAAATTAAATTCCACTAATTCTCTCTCTCTCTTAATTTACATACATACATACATACTCTCTCTCTCGCTTGCAATACCTTTTTAACCTGGGTTCACATATCTATTATTCTTGTTGTAATTTTTCCGCTGGCTGGCGTGAACCACATAATCTCTAGTTAGAAGAGGACGCTTCAGGTACAGTAGCAGGACAGTGATTCTCTAAGCGCAACAACAACGAGTTTGACGCTGGGGCAGCGCCCTGTCTTGCTCTAGCGCTAGCCTGAGTGAGCGAGACACGGCGATGCCTAGTCGTCGAATCCGACGCTGATGCGCTTAGAAAATAACAGAGCAGTGCAAGCTCTCGCATTTCGAGTCTACGTTTAACTGAAGTCTGCTAATACATGCGCGACTTCATTTGCTAATTCAGCTAGATTATAATTTAATTGTAAAATACCACTGTCAGAATATTTTGTATTTTTCGTTACGCATTCGCTCGCAGGGAACTTGATTTGATTCTATGTCGTTTTTAAAGTAAAGTACTGAATAGCAGTGCTGTGGTTTTATATCCACGTTTTTTGGAGCCTATTACTATTTCATAAAACCATTTTAACTCCACTTCATAGTTTTTGAGTGATATTGTTTAATGAGTGATTGATTATATTAATACTGAACTCTAATTAGACGATTCGACTTGTACGCGTGCGTGACAGTATCCAGTGGAATATATTTTTCCTAGGATTATCATAGTAAAGTTACAAAAGTACAATAGTTACTTTCAGGGCGAGGTTCCTTTGAAACTCCTTACATATTGTCTTAAATTTGTGTTATAAGGTTTGCTGCTAAACTATTATAAGAATTGATTGAAACTAATATAAGAGGCTTTTGTTTTGTTAGTGAATGAGTACTTTCTACTAGATCTCTGTGATGTTTATATTCAATATTATGCAACTTCCTAGACTTAAATTAAAGACCAGATTTATAACATTTAAATTGCCCTGACCTTTCGCTATTATTGAAACGTGTTACATTAAAAAATATATATATTGTGCATCAGATTCGGTGCTTCCATCATAGTATTTTGAGATTTAAATAAATAATAACCATGTATCGAACGTATAATATGGTAAAAGACTATAAAGTCTATATTATATAGATATACTTATGACGATTAACTCGCTACTACTTCACATGAATATGCACTTTCGAGATGTAAAACGATGAAATTGAGAAAAAATATAAATTCAGGGTGTAAAACACTTTATTATTGTAATAATTATATTTTAGCTATGTTCCTTTTATATAAAATAATTAGTCAACTAAAAGTTGGTATTGTGATGTATTGTATGAAATATTCTACGAATTAAAGTATATTTTAGTTTAACATAACATAATTAGGCAATTAGATTAAAATATATTAACATTACAGCAACATGTAGTAGCGCTCCAATCATATTCGTTGTTGAAGATTGTGTCAATAAACTAAGCAAGAATTTAAAGTTTATTTTTCTGATTACCCTGCGACTACGTACCTAACCTTTAGCTTGTTTTAGTTCAAATCATACGTAAACTTAGTTTATGTATACTTGCGTATAGATTTGCGGCTATTATGCGAAAACGGTGCGCCTGCCTACTGACCCGCGGGCGTGGCGGCTCGAACAGCTTCCCGGCCCCAATTCAATCAAGCCGAAAGGTGACATATGACATGTGACAACGACAATTCGGCAAACATGACTAACTCGAAGAGTTTTTGTGCTGGGCTCGTTGGCTGGGGTTAAAAAGCAGATACGCAATTTATTTTGAATTGTCTTTGTCATCTGACATAATGTTAGTTTGGTGAAATAGGGGCCTAGCAGCGCCGTCCGATAGATGGGACTCGCCCTTACTCCAGCGACGGATGAAACTACAGTCATTTAAATTTTGCCCGTTCAATTGACTGTTAGCACTAAGCGAGTTGGAGCCGTGCTGCATACGCATCTGGTGTGGCCCGACCTTATGAATGTGGGAGATATATATCATTCAATGAGCCTGGTTAAGGGCTTATAGGCTGCGGCGAAATGAGCTGTATATTTTGCCCGGTAATTTAGACAATGATGGTTAAAAGGCTAAAAAAGCATTGAAAAACGGGTTTTTCAAAAAAGTTCATTACAAATCCTTGAGAAATATAGATTTGCGAAGGATTTTTGATGAAATTTTTTGTTAGTTACAAAGATCGTTATATATTTCCTGTTATACATATCGTCGTAGGATCGCGAAATTCCCGTTTTCGGAAAAAAACGACGGGTTCCGCGAAAACGCGAATAGAATATCGCGTTTTCACGAAATAAACTAGACTAGTTTAGTAGAATGATAAGGTACCACGCTAGAAGGGTTGACGTGGTGTAGAGTTGAGCGTGTACGCATGATTCACGAGCAGTTTAACAACTGGTAAGACTCAACTTTTTTATGTAAAATTCCGGGCGCGTAATATACTTACCTAGCTAAATATATTTCGCGTTTTGTGAAATAACTAGATTAATTATCATTTTTAGATTAATTTAGTTTAGAAGGATGACAAAAATACGTTTAAGCATTTTCGCCCTCTTTCATTATATTTTTTTAAGTGCCATAATAATAGTGCCGCTAATGCCGTTTCGATTCCTAGGTGTCGCCACGCCATCCACGAATGAAATATCTGTTGGCAGGTTTATAATGCCATATTTAGGCAAGCAAGATTTTCTAGGTTGATATATAAAGACCTAACTTCGAGGGCAAAGGCGGGAGCTTCGTTTCGCTTAGCCTTTGCCTAATCTATTGGACTTGTACGAGCATATCGCGTCAACCATCCGCGTATTTCGTTATTCTATTAAAGTAGGTACTAGTTCAGTTTCTTCATGAAAATACGATATTTAATTCGAGTTTTCGTACAATCCGTAGCGCATAGGATCGCGTAAGACAAATGGCTTTACACAATAATTTGATTCATCCCGTAACCTCTCCTTTCTTCGCGAAAACACGGATTTTTGAACACACCATTTTTAATAGTTTTAAAACATACATAATTGGCCTTTATAGGTCAATTTTGCAATTACATGCATTTTGAGATCTTATGAGCCTCTAATTTCTAGGCCTAATAAGTCCGGAGAAAACTGCTCGACGCACTTTCACTTGAATGGGACCCCCTACTGGAAAACATATTATGAAGGGGCCGGAAGAACATGGGCCCAATTTAAAAAAAAAACAAGAGCTACTTTTCATTTTATTATTATTATTAAAATACTCCAATGATATTCGTTTATATTATCTTAAGAATGTAATATGTTACTCATCGAGAATTATATACGTTTATTGAAGAAAGGATAAAATATACAAGAAAGAAATAAAATGCTATTTTTAATGGTAGTAGATCACAAAACTTGAGTACAACCATATTAAGTAATTTAAATTAAAATGAGCAAGTTTTAGTAAGTATGCTTTAAGTTATTATATGTATACTATAGACGAAGAATTGTAAAAATGTATGGCTTTTGTCTGTCCTAGATATTGATTGATTTTCGATATGCAAAGGTGTAAAATGCATTCTCTGAACATTATAAAAATAATAACATTAGTTCATAGAAAAAATGACCCATTTTATAAATAAAATGGCACATTTTTCATTTTTTACTTCAGATTTAGTAAAACGAGTAAATGTGAGTTACTTTTTGATGATAATATATGTGTTAACCAGCTAATTAATATAAGGTAATGAATTGAACTTATTTTCGTAAAAAATATCGAATGGCTCCATGTTTTTCTGATTCTTTCATATTCAATGTTAAAATTAGGTAATTTGAATGAAGTACTAGCAATTACTGATTGTGTCGTAAATGCTTAAAAGAGTAAGTAAACACTCTTTTTCAAGTGAATTGAAGTGGTTAATGCTTTACTAACACTGATAAGTAAATACTTGCCAAGTGAGTGTGTGTTTACTGATCGATATAGTAGATTGTTCAACGAGGGATGAAAGATACCAATTCCACAAGAGATATTTTGGCGCACGAGCGGAGCGAAGGCTCCGATGGTTCGAGGGTGGAATTGGTGTTTGACCCAAGTGAAACACTGCATTTTATTTTGATCTCGAGAAAAATAAAAAATCATAAGTAAACACGATAAAAAAATCTTTCGGTATACGTATTAAACCATTTTTTCATGTATTTTAGCCGCGATAAACCCGAATTTGACATACTTTGTTGAATTACAAAATCAAATCGACGTTTGATTTTTATAATTTAGTGTTTTGTAATTACGTTAATTATCTTCAATAACCGTAGCGGGTCCTAGCATAACTGACCCAGTTTATTTTATCCCTCATGGCATCCCTTTTCTTAGGAGACTAAGTATAGGTAAAGCTGAACTACCCTCAGTGCAGCTCTACTACCTATTCCTCTGAGTTATCCTTATGCACTCATGTTAGGTTAGGCCGCAGGAAGTTTGAGAGGATCAACTCCTATGGTGAGCAATATCAACACAGTATACTTAGTAACGTATACTATTATCTATTCTGTGGTAACAGTTAAAAAAATCTGCGCGATGCGAGGGCGGCCTGCTAGTTCTTCATAAAGCACACTTACGGTTTCGGACTTGCATTTCGATGACGGAATTGGCTATAAAAATTTTGAAGACTGCTTCAAGGTATATTTTTTGGATGAAACAACTGGAATATCTATTTACTAAGTATATGATACAGAAATATTTAGGCACTTTTGAGTGTAGAGAGTTATAGTTTTTGCATTGAGACACCGAGTCCTACCGGCGCTGCGCAACGGTCCCGCTGCTGCTGCGCCGGCTGCAACAATCAATCGCAACCTTGGTGTTTTACACAATTTTTCATACAATACCAACTAATTGAAACCATTAGTATAAAAACTTCCAGTCTTAGAAGCAATGTATCAGTCAACAGCTTGTCATCGGTGTAGAATGAGAAGCTTATTTGTGTGTTTGGCCGCCTTGGCCGCGCTGGCCTGCGTCAGCGGCCGCGAGGTGTCCCGGGAGAAGCGCGACGCCGACCTGGAGGCGGCGGCCAGCCACAAGGGCGGCAAGTGGGACAAGGGCGGCGGCCACGAGCACCACGGGCACCACCACCACGACCACGGCGAGAAGGGCCACAAGGGGTACAAGGGCCACCACCACCACGAGCACGGCAAGAAGGGACACCACCACCACGAAGGACACAAGGGACACCATGGTGAACACGGCGGACACAAGAAACACCACCATCACGACGACGGCCACCACCACGAGCACCACCACGGCGAGAAGGGCCACAAGGGCCATGGTCACCACGAGGAAGGCCATTACCACAAAGGACATGCCACTAAAGGACATCACGGCGTGCACAAGGAAGACGAGTTCAAGAAGGAGAAGCACTTCCACGACCATCACCACGAAGGGGGCCACCACGAGGGACATGGCGGACACCATGAAGAGCACGGACACAAGAAGGGAGGCGAATTCCACAAGGGACACAAGCATGGCGGACACCACGAACACCACCATGGCAAGAAGGGTCACCATGAGAAGGGTGGACACCACCACGATCACAAGGGTCACCACGGCGAAGGTGGCCACCACGAACACCACCACCACCACCACGACCACGGGAAGAAGGGCGGTCATGAGGACCACAAACACTGGGGACACAAGAAGGGACACTAATAACTATTATAAAGACTGCGTATATTTCTATGGATGCCAATTAGTTAAGCCTTACTTGCTTAGGTTAACTTTGTTGAGTTTTTGTTTGTACAGTTTTAGGTGAATTTATTAAAAAGTGTGTAACATTTAACTTAAAAATTACTTAGTTTATGTTTATTTATGACCCTTTCCTAAAACATTAGCGCCAGTAATGCATATATTAAAGGGTTACTAATAGACCGCAAAAAGTATCAATTTCACGTTTCACTTCAACAACAAACGTTACATAAAAGTGTTGGCTGCGGCCGTTGGCAACGACCAGTGGCGAGGTAAACTCTGCGTTGAGAAACTAGAGCGCTGCCCGAGATTGGCCTACATTTTCGTGGCCAACAAATTAGTCGTGGTTGCAATGGACCGTTGCCTATAGAAAACACTTGCAGCCCGAATGCAATTGATAACAGATTTTCCACACAGCCATTGGACTGAGAAAACTGTAGATAAATCTTGCTAGTGTCGCAGACACTGCCGTCTGCCCGTTGCAGCGATCATGTAGATAAAGTTTTATTTGAAAAGAAGAAATTGTTAAGAACTCAGTTCCACAGACATATCCAATTCTGTTCAAATAAAAAGGTAAAATGTGACGAAAGAATAAAATTGAGAAGCTATGCTAGTCTGGAGATTGGATTGTTTTAAGATGTGTAAGTTTGGCTATTGTTTCAATTTTCAGTCTGTTTGATAAATACACAACGCGTGTTGAATGGTACCTAATGTTAGTGCCGCGTGAGTGTGTGGAGCAAGGAGGGCGGATAGTAAAGGGGCAGGCGCCTTAGACGAACTGTTCCTATCCACACAACATACATTTCTAAGTACCTACGTGCAAAATTCCATTTATTATTCGATACGGTTGTTTTATCAAATCCGGCCGCTGGAAAATATATCCACAAATCCAATATCTTAAATTAAAAGATGCTCGGCTCGATAAATTCCGTTAAGATTCCACGATAGAGAGAATTCCAGTAATTTTCAGGAATACTCAGGTATTTTAAGCTATGGAAGATGATCGTTAAAAATATTATTTGGAGCACACAATTGTTAAACTTGATTTTAAGTATGCTTACTTTGTGAAAAACCGCTGCCATTGCTGAAATCGTTAAGTACTTAAGTGTGAATAGAAAGCTTTTATGTTAATGTTACTAAATGTACTCGCCTGTGATCCTATTTAAAGAAAGTACAAATAATGAGTGGGTTGAAGGTGTAGAAAGCTTACCCAGAAGATGCATATTACTTTTTTTTCTTCGAATTCATCAAAGTATTTATCAAGAGCTAAATGAAACTAGTACATTTATGTGAATAAACTACAGAAAAATAAGTTCTAAGGATTTTTTGTCAATTTTCAAATACAGTCCATGATACATTTGTTTTAAATAAAAATGTACTGGTACCGGCTGTCGACTGGCATTTATCTTGGACATTAATGTATTTCGTCGGCGGCCAAGAAGACGGCCCATATTAATTATTAATTTTCTATTAAAACTAGCGTCAAGCCAACCGGTCAATAGTGAATTCGTTTTTTCTTAGTTTTATCTTAAAGTGTACTTGTTTACCACAAAACTTAGTATACTTGTAGCAAAAAATTAAATATGTTTAAGACGGCAAATTGACAGTTTTTGTATGAACGTGATACAGCGTATCAATTTTTTGGTGCGAGCCAGCCAAAGTTATGATTCATGCATATGAATCTGCGAAAACTGCTTATCGTTAAATGTTTTACTTACGAAAAATGTATAGTCAATCAAGAAATTGCTTGACCACTTTCCGACCGTATTACAAAGTGATAGATAAAGTTCAAAAGTGGTCAAGCAATTACTTGGTTGACTACACCTTTTAGTTCTACTTGTAAGCATAACATTAGAGATAGGGCGACCGTATAATAATTGGCGTGCCGCCACAGAATAAACAGTACAAGTATCGCTTGCGCGGGGCAAGAGGTGGTGGGAGCGGGGTGATTCGATTATACACTGGGAACCCAAATAAGTGGGTCAATATAGGGAAGTCCGAAACTATAAGAGATAGAGAAAGATGTAAGGAACCATAGTCGATTCTTAACTTAAGTAAGACTGACTAAAAAATAACTCCCGGGTCTACGCGGCACAAGCGCCGCGTGCCGTTGTGTAGACCAGCATATTAGACAACCACCATACTTTAAGATGCCATTTAGTATGGTGATTATCTAGTATAGCGGCTCAAAGCTCGAAAGGTAAGGAGGCGATATCGCGGACCATTGCAAATTTGAGGTCTGCACTTGTCATTTTATTTCTGACGTGGGGTTTCTTAGCGAGATTTTGTTTCTTACATTGTATAAAATCTGACTGTTCTATAAGGATTTTTTGTCAATTTTCAAATGTAGTTTTTCTCAACTCTAAAATTAAGTAAGTAATCAACGACTTAGTTCCTTAGAACAATGTTCCCTATCTCTTATAATTTCAAGTTTCCTCATCCCACTTGGATTACTCACCCTGTATGATAGGTATATGATAGAGTCGAGCGGCGGGGAGCTATCGGCAGTCCACCCACTTTCTGCCGAGTAGGCGAGGCTATACACCAATGAAACGGTTTATTTTATATTTCCTTTTTCTTAATTATTTATTTGTACTTACTTATTGTTCTTTAGTGGTCTCAAAAGGGTTTAAACAGACGTACGAATGCATTCCCTTTCTTGTAGGAATACAAAAAGCCGAATGGTGAGGTAGTATCTATTGTGATGTTGTATTTTAGATGTCAATAATACTATTGTTTTTGGTAGGTATACAAATACCAGTAGACAATCGATAATGATATTCAAAATATCAAAATATAAACCACTAGCGGACGCGCGCGACTTCGCGTGAAATTAGTAGCCTATGTCAGGGATAGTCTAGTGAAATAATTTTTGGAATCAGTTCAGTAGTTTCAGAGATTACCCTCTACATACAAAGAAACAAAGTTTACCTCTTTATTATATTCGTGTATAAAATGTAGATGCAGATGTAGATTAGTATACATGTAGATTGAATCGAATTAGACCGGTCCTGTCAACAGTAGCTATTTCATGAACAAGTTGCAATTTTTTATTAAATAGAGTAATAAAAAATCCAATTACTTTAAAATGGGGTGGATTTTCGCAAACTGGACAAAAAAATGCCACAGTATTCTCTTGCAATTGCAAGACTAATTGAGCTCAATAGAAGAAGTGCTCCAAGTGTTGCCTCATGAATTCGGTAATGATGTTAGGAACTATTTTCAAGCTCTGATTGGGTATCAGATAGTTAATATACCTTTTTACCTTTTTACGGGATATGATAAAACTGTATCGTTGTCATCGGTTTTTGTATCATATCCCCATTTAGTTGCACCTTGTTAGTTAGGTAAGAATAAATATGAGATCACGACTAGGCCTGCATTAGAACTATAATCTTAGTGAGAGTCTCTTTTTGTCATTTCTTAGGTTTTTTTAAAATAAAAAAATTACATACACACTTAGATGCTATTAAATAGAGGTCTATAATAATTATTCACAATAATATAAAATATAGTGTAGTAGATGGATTGTATTGCAGGGCGTCCAGCATTCCTATCATGATAGCCCCAGTTTAATTTATCCCTCCCCGCGTCTCTGACTAACTTGTGTAGAGGTATATTAAACTTGACTGGTTAGTTAGGGCTACTTACATTTATTTAAGTGATAAAAACAGTATTTTACTGATTCAATCTTGTGTGCGATTAAGAGTAAATTGCACTTAGGTCTAGTGGGTGCAAAGTGTAAACCTTCGTCAGGATATTTGTACTTGGCGATGAACTGAGCGAACACCAATTTATGTACATCAGCAGAATTGTAATTAGTAACTGAAATTTAAGCGTCTATTTTCACGGTATTAATTATTTCATTAATGCATGTGTGGAGCTTTCTAGAGAACCTATGTGGTTTATTGTGGATGCACCTGAATTGAAATTAGATTATGAGTAAATTGCTTATAATTAAAACAACGTTATTTATTTCTTACTTAGTTGACAATATTTTGACTTTATACCTACATATTTTAAGAGATACATTTTCTGAGTAAACCAATTACACGATTTGTTACGATAGAAACAAATCCCTTGCTACGTCACTTGTTTCACATTATAAATATGAGCCCTGAACTTTTAACTAGGTATCTTAAAAATAATCATAAGTTTACAAATTTTTTTGGACATGAAAATTCAATGAATGGGAGAGGGTTCGATGCGGTAAATAGTATTATTCAGAGGCGCGCTTGATGCAATAACTATAGTTAGAGCGCAAGCCAGTCTCGCGACGCGTCGGTTACCGCAGCTTACACAACTCTTAAATATAAAACTGCTGCCCCATCATCCAAGCGACAATTTAAGGAGCAGATTGATCTCGTTGACCGCACTCGTAACACGCCGCAACATGAGGCCGCTCCTGTCGGGTACATTAGCTCTACTACTAATTAGCATTCTTGCAGTTGCGGATACGCGTCGGCTGCCACCATCAAAGTTCCAGAAACGCACCGATAAAGTAGATCAAAGCAACCAAGACAACGTCGACCAAGAACCCTCTGCAACCGGCCATAAAAAAGAACATCATCATAATCATGAGTTCAAAAAGGGTGGTGGTAAAGATCATCATGCAGATCATCACAATGAACACGGAGAGAAAGGCTACAAGGGCTACAAGGGCCATCACCACCACGAGGAGGGCAAAAAAGGCCACCACGATAAAGAACACCACAAGGGCGAATACGATGATCACGGTGGCCACAAAAACGATCATCACCACGAGGATGGCCACTACGACGAACATCACAGGGGCGACAAGGGCGAGAAAGGACACAAATACGAAGAAAAAGGACACTACAATAAGGGACACTCTACTAAGGGCCATCATGAAGTACACAAACTTGATGAATTCAAGAAAGATAAGAAATTCTTCGATGAAGAGGGTGACTCCGGTCATGAAGAGAAGCACGGTGGATTCCACGAGGAGCACGGCCACAAGAAAGGAGGGCACTATAAGAAGGGACACCATCATGGAGGACATCACGAGCATGAGCACGGAGAAAAGGGCCATCACGAGAAGGGAGGCCATCATAAAGAACACAAGGGCCACAAGGAAGCCGCCGGTCATGATGGACATTATCATCATCATCACGATCACGCGAAGAAAGGAGGCCACGAACACCACAAGAAATACGGCTACAAGAAAGGTCATTGATGAGACCTTCAATAGTTTTGTTAAAAAGTGCAAAAGACTTAATGTTATCGCATTTCTTTTTTCTATGATATTTGTAAATAATTTACCAAAAATCTAATTTATTTAATAATTATATTAGTTATTAAAATGTGTTAGCTGGTAAGAGGCGTGTAGGCCGGGACCTATGAAAGAATAATTACCTACTAAAAGCAATAATTTTGATGTTCAAGTCGTAAAAGCAGGTCGTTAAACGGCAGGAGAATATTGATGCTGCTCAGCGATAGCTGTAGCACGGAGCCGACGAGGGCCTGTGCGTTACGATTATATCTGCGCGGTTACGGCAGTGAAAACACCGTGACCCGCCCATTGTTACTACGTTTTAACATCAGATAACTAAATTCCTAAGGTATTTTATTTCAAATAATAGTCATTAATAAAGATACTATCAAGCTCTATTGTATGTTATTTTAATTAGAGTATATCCAAATCCGATGGCTATAATATAATCGGGTTAATCACAGTGAAAATCGCTTTGTGTCTTTTGTTGAAAACGGCTTGAATAATTCATAGAGTGCCTACGGTAATACTCGGAGGGTAAAGAGATATTTTAATCACGGGAATCGAGAGATCCTCCCTGCTCCCGGCTGGGATGGCTGGAACAAATTAATTGTGCATAATTATCTAGCCGCTATCTAGCATCTCTTTCAGCTCTGGCAGATAACGACGTGCTAGGCTTTGGGCGAGGACGAACCTACATTAAGCATTAGAATAGATTCGACAAAACCACTCATCTACTTACTCATACCTACTAAAACCAGTAAATAAATCTAAATAATAAAACTTCAAACGGTCTTGGATTGCCGTAGCTCTACACGTTTTTGTAAAACAGAACGGTTTTGAAATATATGTCATCGTTATGACTGTGAATACCGTTAGTGTATAATCTATTAATAAAACATAATACGTTTACGTTTGTAATAATCAAAATGTCCCAAAAATATAACGTTTTAATGGTATTTTAGTATTTGTAAACGTCGTAAAATAGGTATCTCAGTCTAAAGATGTTAAACAGTCGTACTGTAATCGCCTAATGAATTTGTGATAACTTTTTAAAATTAAAAACCATCGTACATCGTGCTTGTTGAGGCAAGCATTCGTTTAAATGTTGGGGGTGGTAACTGCTTGTCATCAGACGAGCTGCATGTTTGTTTCCACCATCGTGGTAGTTAAAAACATACTCAATAAAAAGTTATCAATCAAAGGATGCACAGAAAAATATAAATGCATTGAGAATCACTTCCTTTATTTAACTTGGTTAAAAATTATAGATGTAGTAGGTATATTCTTTTTTACTAAAACGCTAAAACTTTCTTTTTTTAATCAAGTATAGTTTTACCCATTTCCCAGCAGTAAATAGCGGTTATTCGTCAAGGATCCTCCCCCAAACGTTTACAAGTTCCACCTTCAATCCCTTCTCATCAAATTGTTATATTCAAATAAACATCAAATGCCGTATCTCCTAAAAAGTCTCTTTCTTCGTGCCACTAGTCATTGAAGAGTTTCAGTCGCCATCCTTGTTCTTCATCATCAGTTCCGCTTTTCTAAATTATGTTGCCTATAATAAATACCCCAGCTATTACGGAAAAAATTATGGTTCAATCGCTACAAGTGCTTCTTGTTTCTTCTAAACAAGTGTTTCTTCTAGATCCCATCATTAAACTTTGACTTTGATCTGAATGGAACCAATCTAGGAGGTATAGGTACCCTATCTTTAGAAAAAATAATCAAAATATTTTCTGAGGTCACAGAGTTCTCAGGTAACAAAAATACATATAACAAAAACATGCGCGACGAATTGTGAACCTCCTCCTATGTGTTTTTATTAAAGTTTACTTAAAAGACAGCTTATCAACTTCAGGTATATCTTACACGTAAATCTTATAAAATAATAATGAAATGCTGTTGGTTGGTAAGCGCAACACATGAGAAAGGCTGCATCGTTTGACCAATTTCTTTCGGGGAAAAACTGAACGTCCTGAACAACGTTTATCGGGTCAGCTAGTCAATAATATTTTCCAGGTAAATCGCTTTAGCAAATACGCTGCTCCAATCAATTAACCCTACACGCTATACAATAAATAAGTTTAGCAACATGCGGGCTCAGACTCTCGTGGTTAAGTGTAGTTAAGGACGTGTAAGAAGGCAAGCCTAGCATCTAGCAATTTTAAAAATGTGTTGGTATTTCTGTAGCGTTTAAAGTACGTTGGTTCTACGAAACTGTTGTAAACATTATTTATTTACGGAGGGGATAGGAACCGGATGAAATTGGTTAGTAAGTACATGGTGATAAAAGTCATCAAATTGAGCTAAACCATCGATCTGATGCGAGGATATTTGTGGAACGCGACGATAGGTTCACTTTGCAAAGGGCAGACGACAATGACGCTCGGCAGCAAACATAATGAAAACTGAGCGAAGATTAGAAAAAAAATAATATTCTTGGTTAAAAAGTATTCACAGGCATCGCGGGACTAAGTCCTCGTATTAATTATAGAATATCGGCATTGTGATTAATATTCACTTATTAAAGGGTGTGCCTACCTGTAAAATTCCGTTCCGTACCCAGCCGAGTGCGCCGCACCGCAATTAGTCTCGTAATTACCACTGAGAATGGGTTCTGGAAATCGAGAAATCGAAGGAAAGTATAATCTTATTACAGTTGCTACTTGCCCTGTATGCTGTAGGTACGTCGAGTCGCGCTTATTCCAACTTTGGATTAAAGCATGATCAACGCGTGTTTAAACTAACTATAAATGAGGTGAAGCAGCAAGTATGCCAAATGTTTTCGATACAGCTTATTCACGCGGACTGTAATTCTTTACTTACTACGTTTTTGAAGTGAGACGTTGTGTTTAAAACAATGAAACATATTATTTAATGTCGTAGTATATATTGTTCAAATTCAACAATGAATAAGGAATGACAACTAAGATATTTTAAATTAATTCAACCAGTTTAACTTTCATTGAGTTTAATGCACCTATTACCAGAGCAATATACGAACTGCAGCTCTTTTTGGAATCCGATATACTATGGAATAGAACGTCGGGTCTGTTTCAGCAATGCGAAAAACTTTGTGCGTTTTTAATTTATTCATACCTAAAATTTTCCTAGATAATCGATAGAATGCCCAAAGCGCTCATTAAAATAGTTTGTCGACCTTCTCATAGCCAGCCAAAACAATGAAAACGTCTTATTTATTGTATTGGCAGCTGTACTCTCGGGGTTATTAAACCCCTATGTATAAACATAGAATCCCTAGTCAACGTATATAATCAATTATATTTTATATATTACGTAAAAGTTTAAGGCATTCTATACATATAATGCCGGATTTTAGAAGTTGCCGGTAACATATCTACTAGTAAAATGCCAATAAGAATTCCCGGGCCTTATTATGGGGGAAGCACTTAAATAAATGGTCTGTACTTTACTAACACAATAACGGTGCAGGGCTAATGTCTTTTTAAGCTCACAACAAGCGAAACGCCGGTTCGTATTGATTAGAACATGTTAATAGCGGCACTTAGAATTCCAAGAGATCAAGGGTTTTTAGATATTTAGAGAAGCATTTTTGGTTCAAAACATCGCCTTTTCCTGATGGGTACCTACCTTGTCGTGAAAGGGAGCTTCCAGTTGCATGACTTTCTTTCGGATGTGCAGCGGAGCCAAGAGGTACTCCAGAGGCGCTTCTATTGGCCCCTCTAAATCTGCAGAGGGGATATGGGATGTGATAGTATCGCTTGCGGGTAGAAGGGGCAAAACGAAGTCTTATGAAGTGGCTCGGGTTATGGCCGACCTCTAAGACCGCGGCACGTTGTTAAGAAAGGGCAGAACCTGTTAAACAGGAACGTAGGCTTCTGTCTTTGGTGGGCATATCCAGTAGCCACCGCTCGGTTACAACTCCCATGAGGAAGGGCACGCAAGAGCGGGGCAGTGCGGTAGGACTGCCTGGTCGCAAAACTGGCGGACCGACCTCACTCACCGCCCCGGGCGACCTGTAAATCCGATCTAGAGACAAAGAAAATAGTAGCAGAACTATGAGGGAAAGTTCCATATAACCCTCGAGTCGCCTCAGGCTCGAGGTATCCATAAAGATTTCCCTCTCCGCAAAAAAAATAGTTTCAAAATCGCAAAGTGACGAAACACCTTGTCAATACCTATTTAAGACACAGTCCGAAAAAGAGCGAAAGCTCCTGTTGAAGTCGCTGGATGCTTTATAATACATTTGATTTTGTCCAGAGGCCTTCCGTTCGTTCCCCAACATTGGTTGGAAAGGGGCATACGGTAGGGAGATGTCAATCTCATAGTGCTGTTAATACTGGCAATTTAGTTTCAGACCTTAATTCCAAACGCAGAACGTAGCATTAATTTAAATTAAACTATGTCTTAAAACGTGATTGTGTCTTTTCTAAAACAAAGAACTTTAAGTCTAAATAAGTGCCCACCTGCCTTAGTAATTCATGTAGTAGGTATTTCAAGCTTTCTAGGCATACGGCTGAAACAATTAAATAAGACTAGCTCAGTCCAGGTAACTAGGCAAATAATGCATAGTTGAATACAATAGTTGAATACTAAGTTACCACTAATTCCAGCGCCGGCGACTGCGGCTTGTGTGAATAACGGGTTCAACTGACTCCAGTAGAGCATTGTTTCATGAACTAACTTAGCCTGCGACTTCACACGCGTGAAATAAAACCGGCTACAAAAATAAACATTATCAAATAAATTCGGCAGTCATTATTACAAAAGTAGTGTTTTTATACCTTTTACCTTTAATTCTGTAACATTGTTAGTATGGTATTCAATAAAGCATATTTGTAATGCAACTTTACACAGTAATTACATAAAAAAAACAAAGTCGTTATTCGTTCCTTTTTACTCGACTACGGCAAAGCCAAAAGGAAGGGTTATGCTTTTAGCAGCCTATGTATGTACAGTCAAGGAATTTAATTCCCTACCCATTTCGTTGAAATGTCGTCTGACATTCGCAATGCATTAAGGTCGATATGTCAAACTAACGTCTTGCTCTATAGCTCTTATGGTGACAGTTTGCTATATGCTATTGAACCTTAGGTGGGTTGGAAATTTAATTCCTTGACTGTATTTTTCATGACCTCTTCGGCCGCTTACTACTTCTAAACCACGCAATGGATTTTGATACGGTTTTCCCTATTATTCATAGAACTTTTATCGAAAGGTTTTTTTCTCTGTACAAGTACAATACATTCTAAGTAAGTTTTCGTTAGTAAATTGCACCAGTGCGTAGCCGGGTCCCCATAGGCCTAACGGGTCGCTAGATGTATGTAAGTCATACATTGATACCCTTTCTGTAGTTTCTTTCTTATCTACCACTGCTTTCACTGTTTTCACTACAGAATCGGAACCAAACTTACCTTACGGTGTACGCCATGTGAGTGACATGTAGTCAATATTGATAAAACAGTGAGCGGCTGATGATAGCAATAGGTACCTTGTGCGCGCTATGGGTGATTCCCTATGCGCAGCACCGACGAGCTCTACGTCGAGGCACCGGCCTTTCTTGCTCTAGCATGTTAAGCACGAATGAGAATGAGCGAGACAAAGCGAAGCCGCGAAGTCAAGCTCATCGTTTTTGCGCTTAGAGAATAATAGCACAGACCTATGCACATCGCCGGCGGGACGGCACCCAGTTATGAAATACGTGGCTCACATACCGAGCGAGAGGCTAGCCGGCAATAACATGCTTATTTCAAATTAGGTTTTGAAGTATACTGCGAGATTTCATACTCTATTTGGGCCTTAGTATACTGTGACGGTGCCAAAATTTGTCAAGCACAAATTAAGTGAACACACACGATTGACTTACACCAATTACAGGACGAATAAAAGAGACGTCTACTATGGTCGATTTGCCAGTACTTGCTTAACATTAACGACAAATACATGAGTTTTCGATATTAGGACCCGACTACTCACACGTCAGTGGTCAGAGGTAAGATTTTTATTTACTTCCAAGCGATTTGGTGAGATTTTGCCGGACCCCACGCTTCCTTGACACGTAGGCGTCTAGCGTAAAATTATGGATGTCTAAATTCGCGTCAAGTGTCTATTAAGGGTGCGCTTCTATAGAGTTGGTGAATATGTGGGCGTTCCAACTGCCGTCATTGATATTGACGATATCGACAGAGATGAGTGAGATGACCGATGTAATCATGTTGTGATTAAAACAGTTTTTGTTTCGAGCATAGCTTCTGTTTTTGTGACAAGTAAATGTCGATCATCATTTTCGTCGCCACAGAAGATATTGTCGGCGGTTGAAACGCGAGCATGTTCGCCTAGGTATAGTTGTGCGTCAATATGGTAGCGCAACTGTTTAAAAGTTTCATTAAATTTCGAATTTAATCTTCCGAAAGCCATTTTCTGCCGTAGAAAAACTTTGGTGTAGACGATGTAGAAAATATATGTAGGTAGATTAAACACTAATATATGGAAAATCGGATTCAGAGTTCAGACCGGACGAATGATGAGCAATGAGTTTTTGTGAGTCAATATGGACCTTTAAGCTATTCATAGGTATCAACTAGCAATAACACCTAATTGAATCGTGTAAGAATTTTGTTAAATATATATATCTAACTATGGTTTTAAATATTTCATCCTTAACAGTAAAAAAAGTTGTTTTTAACTAAAACAATATACATAAATTGCGCAATCCTGTTGTCATATATTTGAAATTTTGACAGACATTAAGTATACTTCTTTTTTGTTATTCTAACACTTTTATTAGGTATCTTCTTAACAATTTGAAAAATTCAAACAGAAAAGGTTCGGAACTCACTCGATCGAGGAGCTAACGGAATATTATATTCAGTGGCGGTTTTTTTCGTGCATCATGTTCTGTTGGACTGATGTAAACAAATATTAAGAAAACGTGCGGTATTTACAGCGGGCAAAGGTAGGCACGTTATCTTTTACGGTTCGTGTGCTGCGTACTTGCGTATGGCTCGAGCGATTGGATCGGGCGGAAGCATAATAATCGTGCAAAATGGGAAAATGAGATGCTCCATTGGTCTGGAAATGTAGATCTAAAAGATGATGAAAGCGTCGACACATGAAAGCGGGGATCAAGTTGTCGGGAACCTAGTTGTACTCCATTCCCCGGCTGTAAATTAAGCTCTCCTTTTTTGAAATAATTTCATTAAAGTTACTTACACTTTGAGCTCTTCTTAAATTGAGATAATCTTGCTTTTATTAACTTTCTTTTTTGCTAAGCGTTTACAGAAATAATGAATAAGATTTTACCTTGTTACCTAACCTTTAACTCTAAATAAGTAGTATGAAATATATCTCATGAAAATGTAGCAGGTGTAGGAAAATTTCGGGTAAAATTAGTGCCTCTCCAGCATAATCTGCACCGTATAAATGTATAAGCACGTCATCCATCGATCGCTTTTAAACTAATTAGAGAGCGAGTATGGGGCTTAGTAACATCACGCTCGAAACAGATTTATGGGTGCTGCCGCCATCGCTCCTAATCCTGGCCCGGCGAGTGGCTGACGTTCCGGTGGATACGTGTGATATCGACAAATTTACGGACATGCCTACGACAAATTTCATCAACATAGAGAGCTTCAAGTTGTGGGACGGGAAATTAACTTGAGTGCAATAAATTACCTGCCGTAGCCCGCCATTAAAAGGACGGGGTAGTTACGGGGTACTTCGATCATAGTAGGTAACTAGATCTACTAGAAACTAGATACCGCGGCGCCGAGCCAGTAGGGCTCGCTGCCGAGATTTCGGTTAATAATTTGGTCGAGCCCGACCACTAATAAATAGTGCTCCAGATCGGATTAAACGGACATCTACATCGTCCGCCTTTCCCTATTAGTTATTTTTCTTCTCTATGTCTTTATTTGTGTATTAGATGGCTAAACTAACATGTTTACACATATGCATCTCTGCTCTGAAGTTTTGATATCGGGAAAAAATAGATCTTTTTACCACATTGCTCGGAAATAACTTTGATCTGGTCAATGACGTATCTCGATCGATCTATCATAACGCTGTATTTATTTATAAAATGTAATTAGGTTTTTTCGTGCCCGACAAAGTCTCTAAAATGTCTATTGAAATATTTTTGTACTTCAAGTTGATTGATTAAATAAAATACAATTATGCTAGTAAATTATATACATACAAATAATATATTAAAAATATATATTCGAGCAGAGGTATGCTATGAGACTTCTAACACCTACGGAAATATAAGAAATAACAATCTTGGTGATAAAAAAATATTGTGTTGGCAGCGAAATTGCCGAATAAAGAAACTCAGGTCTTCTGCCACAATGTACTTGATTTTTTTGGGAAAAAATAACGGTGAAAATTGCACACGTTTTAGGTGAGACGATAATTAAATTATGAAATGTGTTTAATTCTGCATTTTAAACCTAATTTACAACGATACTAAGTGAATTTAGTGTCATTAAATACATAGACATTTGTCAGTTTTATCTTCAATTACATTCGCCCGAAAAAAACCAAAGTATATTATAAGTTCAACCTCTGTCTGTGTTTTTTCAGTTTTTTTTTAAAACGCCAAAGTCACTTTGATTGCAGATTAATGTCATGTCTAATCGTAATGTTTGGTTGCCTTGTGTACCAAGAAGGCGCTTTAAATATCCGGAAAATGAAAACTCATTGCTGACGCAAACTTGTAGGCGTAGTTAGAAGGTATGTCATTGATTATTTTATTTCGCAGTTGCCGTTGTTATGAAGCAAGAGCGCCGAGAGAGTAAAATAAGGGGTTGGAAAATTGATTTTTTAAGCCTACGCTTATCCTCTGTTTCTGTTTTGTCACTGAATTTCTCTAGTATAGGTACTGTCAACAAAATTGATCCCTGATCCACCATATAACTTTGTCAAATTGATACAGTAAGTAATTGTAATTAGATACCTAGTAAGAAACTTCTTACGATTTGATTTATAACATCACATTGACATAGTTCCATTTTGTTGATTGTACGGTAGGTACTTTTTAGGTAGGTAGGTTAGGTAGGTTTTTTTAGGTACTTTGATCCCTAAAAACGCTTGTCCTAATGTATCGTTTGTCCTAATCATTAATTGTTCTATGGAATTTTATGCTAAAACCGAAAACTTTTTAGAAAAGTAATAAATCAAATCTAATTTAACCTGATGAGTTCATTACCATAATGTCTTAAAAATCCTGCAAATATTATGATTTTCCCAAAAACTATTTAGGACAAAATGTAATGATTAGGACAAACAATACCCAAGGAAAAAGATTTATTAGAGATTCCGATTGGGTTCCATTTCTTTATGGTGTCTTATACACGTAAAAAAAAACCTAGGTCGTGTTTGATGCGTTTTTTTTGTTAACTGATTGAGGCGAAATCATTTAGATCGTGTTAGCTGTAAAATAAAAAAATACTAAAGTTCAATAAAATAAAATAAACAGATGTCCGAAAAAAAAACTAAACTTGTCCCTATAAAATATTAACAAACTAAACCTACTTACGCCTTTGGATAAAGTATCGATATTTCTCCTTGGATTTTTCTCCTTGTGACTTTGTCATAATGGAGCGCATATTGTGTCCATAAATGTACATAAATACCAGATAAATAATAGAAAAATAATTACATAACCAAATGTAAATTCTATGTGGACAAAGTGACCAGTTTTCAGTTGATAAAACCGCTATAATCTGTACCAGTATACTCGTAGTTCTGTCAGAACAGAACAAAGCACAGCACACAGTCCCACAGTGTGACAGTGGAACAGATGCCGCTTCGTTTTTTTTCCAGAAAATATACTGCAAAGTTACACCTCGTTATCAAGAAATGGCCCACGACGAAGCAATACTTTCTTACAGCTTTGTTTTAAAAAAAGGCTTCAGGAGTTTAATCCAACAAATTACCCATTTCGTGGTCTGCGCAGTAAAAAAGTTAACAAGTTGTTCAAAAGTTTGTTAGATAAAATTCTATGGCTCGTAGATTGGAACCTTCCTTACCTGACGATGCAAAAAAGTGGAATTTTCTCGAGGCGACAGTCTTTCTTGAGACAAAACGGACACGTCTCTTTCACAATATTTTTCATGACCCGGCTATATTTAGAGCATTGTGTGATTTGCGTGGGTGCTGCCTGGCGTCCCATCATAATGCTAATGGCTGCCCCCGTATTTGAAAAAAAAAACTGACTTTGATTCTACAACTTTTCAGTTAGAGGACAAAGGAGGTGTAAAATATATTTTGTACTACATTTGCCTGGTTATTAAAATCAAAGCCGACGTACCTACTGCGATCTAGATCGCCAAATGGTTGATATAGATATAATATAACCTATTAAACCGTTTCCGACAATAGAGTATTGAGATGAATAGACAGATCGACAGCAAAGTAGAATAGTATTAGCGTTCTCTTTTTTTAGAATTTAGTGCGAAACCCTGTAACTCATAAAGTTTTCCCTAAAAATGTATTGAAAATGATTGGAAAATAAGAAAATATATTTTTAGGGTGAAATATGGCTCTGGACATTTAAAATAAGCTTGTATGAATATTTAACATTTAATCTTAAAGTCAATGTTTTAACGAGTCGTGCTTAAAAAGTTACCTACTTCAATTTTCTGTTATTTCTCAAAAACACTGGAAAAAAAATCCTATTTGGAAGAGTAAATCGTAAATAATTAAGTGGTTTCTACACAAAATACCTTTTGAATAAATGATTGCGATGCATCATAGTAGTGTCCTATTCATTACAAGTATTTCTTTTTTTTTAATCATAGAAAAATCAGTTACTTACTGCTTTACATACACTAGTTTTATTTAATTGGTTTTTCTATGATTACTTGCTCACTATTTTCTATTTTATGTAAAAAAATACTCCTCTATGCCATGGAAACACTTTCCTATTGACGAAAATAGCTAATTATTTCTGTAATAATCAGGAAAAATTGGTACCGATTTATTCTCATTCTTCTAATTTTTTGCTGGATTTCGAGGGGGTAATAATAATTTTTAAATTTAAATTAACCGAAGCTTGGCATATCAGATTTCAATAAAAATAAATACGTCGAATTAAGATCCTCCTTTTTTGAATTCGGTCAAACTTTAAATGCCACGACTAATAAAGAAGATGACAAGCCAATTCCTTAAAAACAATACGTCAATGTTTTTAAAACATCGATTTATTGATGTTTATTGAATACTGGAGTAAAAAACATAACAAATGGTTTACACCTAAACTAAAATATGACTTTGGTTTAATGCCCCTTCTTGTGTCCCCAGTGTTTGTGGTCCTCATGACCGCCCTTCTTCCCGTGGTCGTGGTGGTGGTGGTGGTGCTCGTGGTGGCCGCCCTCGTCGTGGTGGCCTTTGTGCTCGTGGTGGTGGCCGCCCTTCTCGTGGTGGCCCTTCTTGCCGTGATGATGCTCATGGTGACCGCCATGTTTGTGTCCCTTGTGGAAGTGGCCGCCCTTCTTGTGGCCATGTTCATGGTGGTGACCACCGTGACCTTCCTCGTGTCCGGAATGGCCATGTTTGTCATGGAAGTGTTTGTCTTTCTTGAATTCGTCTACCTTATGGACTCCGTGGTGACCCTTCGTGGAGTGGCCTTTGTGGTAATGGCCCTTTTCTTCGAAGCCGTGTCCCTTTTCGCCTTTTTCTCCGTGGTGGTGCTCGTGGTGGTGGCCGTCGTCGTGGTGGTGGTGTTTCTTGTGTCCGCCGTGCTCGTCGTGGTGTCCCTTGTGTCCTTCGTGGTGGTGGTGACCCTTCTTGCCATGCTCGTGGTGGTGGTGGCCCTTGTACCCCTTGTGACCCTTGCCGCCGTGGTCGTGGTGGTGGTGCGCGTGGTGTTCGTGGCCGCCGCCCTTCTCGTGGTGGTGCGAGGCGGCAGGCTCGAGGTCTGCGTCGCGGCGCTCGCGCAGGCCGCGCCCTGTGGTGAGCGCCGCTAGCGCCACCAGACACACTAGAGCTGGAATCGCCTTCATTGTTGCACCGTCGTGCCGCGCCGTGTTGTGGTGTTAACGTTGCAGCGACAACGTTTTATAGACATTGCGGCTCGTTTTCTCAGTACCGATATTAAGCAACAAATTGCAGCTGGGTTCCGGTGGTTGCGCTTACGTTATTGTCAAGGTCAAACAAATGCCCTAATAGTAAAATGACAAGTTGGATTGAATTTCTATCTAATTTAGACAGTGATACTTAAGTCGATATTTGATGATAACATTCAGTCCCATTTTTTTATACAATAGGAAAGGAAAGGAGCAAGCGGGTCACCCACCGCTCATAGACACCAATAATAAGAATTATACGAATAATCGAAATGTCGCCTCACCATGAACAAAAGCCAAATAAACTAATAGAAATGTATGTCTGCAAAACTACATCACTTTCAAACGAAGGCCTTCTTTAAAAGACCCACTCCCGCGGCAGGCGGCCCTGATCGGAAACGTACTGACATAACACTATAATCAAAGCAAGTGTACATATATTTTTGTGCTTGGTACTATCATGACCTTGCACAAACTACGTTTATACTTCATACTTATAAGTTATTCACCGCGATGGCGTGCTCCTTTTCATAATTTAAACATGTAGCAAGTTTAAACGCGCCAGTATAAGCTTTATGACTGAAAGTATGTTTAAGAAATGAGGGTAGTTTGAATGTTGGTGGAGTTTGGCTCAGGGAGGTAAATACAGTGTAATGCAAACATGTTATTTACAATAAACCGATCTTTCTAGCTTCTAGATGTAATAATTTAAAGTTGGGTATTCTATTTAACACTGTAATATATTTACTAGTAGATTATTCATCCATTATAAAATATGTATTTAATTAAATAATATATTATGTACCTAAAAATGTATTACATTGAAAATTAAAAGTAAAAAGTAAGTGCTAAATTTAAACTAAAAGTATTTCCAACCGTTATTATTACATCAATTTCTACACTGTCAACAAGTATCGCAATCATAGAATTTGAAGGAGAATATATTTTTTCGAAATATTGTATTTATTGTCAATGACGTTGAAAAGTAACTCAAAGGTACTGTTTAGTTCCAAGCCATAATGTTAAAAAAAACTAATGAAAGGTCTTGTTTTACATGAGAAATTCATCTAACGAGATAGTGCAGTTGTGAATTAATATATGTATTATTGCAAGAAAATGAATGCTTAAATTACTTGCGAGTTTCACCGGAAGCATACTCAAGCAAAGAAGTACGAGTACAATTTCACTAAGGCTGATTGTCATTTGGACCTCTAAGGTCAAGGAACAATCAAAGTACAGTGTCAATTAAGAACAGCGTCGTTTTGTGATGTGATGTTGATATGCAAAATATATTGAATATTGGGATTGTAAGTGTTAGAGCAATTTCTTTGTCC
The DNA here is from genome assembly GCA_963691745.1 of Ditula angustiorana. NCBI lineage: Eukaryota > Metazoa > Arthropoda > Insecta > Lepidoptera > Tortricidae > Ditula > Ditula angustiorana. Next base: position 4,229,331 of record OY829481.1, on the reverse strand, counting down.
ATCTTGCAAGTACCGTAAAACACAATAAAAATAAAAATAAGGCAAATTTGATAGTTTTACTGTAGTACACACATATATTATAATTTTAGAAATTATGTTTCATTATCATACTTATTTGATGATCGTCATATTAATTCGTAGAAATTGACATAGCAGTAATTTACAATGTAATGTAATATTTTGTAATTAATAAATCTACATCTTATTCTGCGAGGTTTTTCATTTGGATAATTAGACAAACCATGAAGACATAAAATCACATAATTTAAATTGACCTTGAAACTACAAAACTATCTACTTTTTAAAATCACCTCTGCATTTCAGACTCATCTCGTTAAGTAAAATACCAGTACCTATAAAAATATCAACGAGCATGCTTATCTCGTACTGTATAAAATAGTAAAGGACAACCCATTTCTAACGTTATTTAATATCCTACGGCTCACAGTCGAGGGTGCCCCGAGGACCGGGATGCAAGGTGTGCGCTGACATTTTTACACATCGCCAGAGATGATACCGGCTGAAACACAGTTCGAGTATATACGCTCTTGGCAACATCGATAGGTAATAGGTATTTCATTTTGTTGACGACCGCCGTATCACCGGACTTGCTAAGGTTTTACGGAGGGGAAGCCAAATTAAGTAGTCTCGGGGAAGGTCGGATTTTTCTTTTATCATTTGTAATATCTTTAGGAGAATATTGATTGTAGAAGTGCTGGTAGACGAAAGTTAATTTGTCTTTCGATATGAATAACGGGACGTTAATAAGTATCGATTAATGGGTCTTTGAAAAGATACGATACAAATACTTTAACATGACAACTATATAAACAAAGTCTAATAATACAGACAAGGGAAGTCACTAAGTAGCGATTTCTTCGAGACACTTCAGAAATAGACATTTTAAAACGTAACCAAGCTATGTTTAAGTGGTGTAAATATAAAGAGATTTTATTCACACAAACGCAGACATACATAAAATTTAAAACACATAACAACATATAATCATAAAAGTTGCTAATAATTACGCTGGCTTCTATGAATACGTCTAGGAATAATCTAGAAATATTTATTCAGTGCCGCAACCTCAGACGGGTCCCGTATAAACATAGTACAGTACCTAATTATTTTAATGAACAGGGATTTACAAAAACTCATTTAAATTTGAAGGTCTGACTTTTTACGTGACGTTAAGTAAAATAATAACGTAGTACTTAAACAAAAGTTTTAACTCCCATAAGCTTGTTTTATATACCTCACGAGACAATAGGACAACACAGTAGGGCATACAGCACCCAATCATAATCACAATCAGAATATTTTTTGATTTGCTGAGGAAATGGGCAGTTATTATTAGAATACATTGTAAGCTTCATTTTATTACTATAAAAATACACCATTACTATCGACCAGCATTGGTTTCTCGCGGGTATAATTAAAACAAAAAACTTTTAACTTTTTTATCTAAATAACAGTTAAACAAACAAGGCCAAACATAAACACAAATTAAAAAAAAGAGATTCAGTTCAAAATAAAATAATTAGTTTGAAAAAAAGCAACGGAACCACTTCAACGACATTATTATAAATATGTATGTATGTACAGTAGGGGAAATATATTTACGTACCACCTTAGCGTTAAACGCCAGTCTATGTCATGCGTATGTCTCTTTGACTAGGTTCTACGGTGGTACGTGTTTCAATTTCCTTGACTGTATGTAAATTCTTTATTTTACAAAAGAACATAAATGACAAGAAGAAATACAGTGATGTACAAAGGCGAACTTATAAGGTACTAAGGGATCTCTTCCAGTTGGAATATTACAATGTATGTCCTCGTACGAGTATTGGCATGTACTTATTTGTATTTCTGCACTATTTTTCCATCTATGTTTTGGTGTAAGCGACGATAGAAGTGCTGGAGTTATAAGAGTTCTCCCCGGGGCGATGAGGTTTGTACGTTGTACTATTGTACCGTTACCATTTGCATGCATTCGGATGGTTCACTCCGGTACGAACACGGCACCGATACCGCCCCCGGCATTACTCTGAGCGCGTTAGCGAAATCTAAACTGGCTGAAGGGGATGCTGGAGAGATCTTTTCAGCCTCTGGTAAGCCACATAAGTCGCACGAGCGTTTATCTTTGAACGCCCACAACTTAACAGACAATTGATACTTAGAAATGTTTGCAGTAGTTACATACCCGTATTTACGAGTAGGTTTGAGGAAGAATTGAAAGTATTTCTTCCGTTTTTGCAGATTACGAATTGTTTAATAAGGTTTACGCGTGTAAAGATGATCCCAAACGTTGTGAATTTCATTAATTGAGCAAATTGGTTTACAAATCACGAAAAAGAATCTTAAAATATTTGCAAATAACGTCTGTATATAAATACTTATATCGTTTCAGGGTTCCACAGTCAAACTAAAAACTCTTATAGCTTCACCATGTTCATGTGTCTGTCTGCCTGTCTGAACGTCACAGTATTTTTTCTTAACATAAAACTACTACGAGATTCAGACATACGTATTAACGGCATAAATACGTGAGTAATCCGTTTATTTCATTTTTTTTGTTGTTGCGTGATCAATGAAATGTATTTATAATAATTATTCATTTCAGATTTACTGGGTAATTACCGTTTAGAAAATTATAAATCGCTCCAAAGGTGTCATTTTCGTTGGTGTGACGTGTCACACTCAACAGCATTTTTTTAAAGATTAAACGAAAGCACATACAACGTAGTTAAAAGGAAGAAATAGAAGGTTAAATTAAAACTAAAAACTAAAAAAAAACTAGGTAAATCTTGTAAAGCTTGAAAATATGGTCTTTATAGGTTTTTTGTTGTAACAGCTACAGAACCCTACACTAAGCATGTCTCGACATGCTCTTGCCCGGTTTTTATTCTGTACTTAAGTAAGGGGCTTCTGAGATTGCAGCCCCGTCGTACCTAGTAACCCCCTGCTTGTTTATTCATTTTGCTGCTTTATGGTTGGGGTTGGGATGTTAACTGTTATGTAGTAAAAGTAAGTAAGTAAGGGGGGGGGGGGGGAGAACCTAAAGGCCGAGAACGGATTAGCGATTCTTGGGACAGCTGGTTCTAATTGTCACTTCTCATCAGGTCACTCGGTACTCGCTTGCCTCTCAAATCCAATTTTGTATCCAATATTTATTAGATTTCTTAAAACATTTATAAACATTTATATTATTGCATTTAAATGCAATGTGTGAATTCCGCCACATTACCAACTCCATAGGCATTTCCGTACCTTGGCAAACGAAAGGCACGAAACGCTAAGTTGCAGGATTGAGTCCTGCCATTACCTAATTTTTCCTTGTGTCGTCATTACATAGCATTTAAATTTCTCAAATCTATAAAAAAAGAACGGCTAAGGTAAATTTCCAATAGAAATCGTATCAGTGTAATATTTCATAAATAAGCCCACTAAGTAATAGTTTTCTTCGTTCGGAGCATGTTTTAATTTAATTTACTGCCTCTGATCATGCGAGCTCCGGGTCCACTTCCGCTCTCGAGCCACTCAGCACCACTCCGGGCCGAACTTTCGGTGTAAATGGGTTTTCTAATAAGCACTTTGTTTATTTTAATTTGTACGTCGAAGCTATACTTAATTTAATTCTAGTTAGCATCAGGATATTTTAGTCCATAATAAAATGATTTGTCACTGCTTTTGTTTTATATTCCGATATGAAGTTGGTGTTTGTACAAACTGCTAACAAACTTAGCCGATCATTTGAGAGGGAACTGAGAGAAATTGTCTATGCTCGAAAGAGAGAGATACCTATGTCAACTTCACAGTACATACTATACAGGGTGTCTCATTCAAATCGGTCAGTATGGGAAAGTCTGAAACCATAAGACATACGAAGATCTGTTCTTAGAAACCATGTCATCGATTTTAATAAAAAGAAAAATTGCATTCATACATTAAAAAAAAAACCTGTACTCAGCTCGGGAATAAAACCCGGTTGTTTTGAAAAAAAATAAACTTACACTGTTTCTATTTAGATATCGATTGTGTAGGTCTTAAGCAGTAAATGGCTCTTTGAAACATGTTGTCTAAAATAAATAAAATGCATTGTTTTCACATATTTTAATTTATTTTAGTAGGTGTTTGAAGTGAACGCCGTTTTTTTTCAATACGAATTTGTATTGTTTTTTTTTTTAAATGTATGAATGCAGTTTTTCTTCTTATTAAAATCGATGAATGGTTCCTAAAAATAGATCTTCGTATGTCTTATAGTTTCAGACTTTCCCATACTGGAGTGTGATTCTCTAAGGAACATCTTAGTAACATCAATAATTTCAACGATGAAAACACAAATTGGTATTCTCTAAGACCGTCAGAACATCGACAAGGCGAGGTTTATGCGATCTCAGCGCTTCGTCGATGTTGGTGGCGCAAGGCGGAACTATTAATGACGTTTTTGTATGAAAACGGTATTCTGTAAGCTCGAACATCATCTAGTTCATTACATCCAATGTAATGGTTCTTAAACTTTTTTGCGACAGAGTACATTAAGAAATTTAAAAACCCCACATACCACAAAGATAGTTTTAGGAAAAGAATTCAAATTACGGTAAGTAAGGATGTTAAAAATTACTTTTATTGGTTAATATACAAAGGTTACTGAGAAGGGTGCTACTGTTTTGACTCAGTGAGCACTTTAAAGAAAGGAAAAAATTATAAAAGATGTGTTTAGACTTCAGAATTAATTGAGTGACCCATGGCACTGATGGAATAGAAACCATAGAATAGAAACTCTAATCTAGCGACTTGTAGCTTTCCTCGTCTTTTTGTGTTTTAGGGTTTAATCCAGCTGTTGTTTACCTACACCAAATAAAAATAAACAGTAATCATCGTTTCAAATGATGCTTTACAAAATTTCTATTAAAATGAAGTAAGTCAGTGATTCTTGTATTACTACAACAAAGATATCACAAATTGACAATCAGTGAAAACAGTTTGAACATCGATGGATCTAGGTTCATGCCATCCTAGCGCTTCGTCGATGATGGTGGCTTAAAGCGGAACTATTTTTGACGTTATTTGATGAAAACTGATATTCCGTAAGCTCGAACATCCTGGAGTTAATTACATCATTGATGTTCTACCTCACTTTGAACTGTCAAACAAAACAGCTAGTAATTTGTAGCTTTTTGAACTTTTCATCGGATGTTTGACTTTGACTTTGTAATTTCTTCCAAAATTTAGTTTCGTTAAAAACCTATTTACTTACAACATTTTTTTTTTTATGAATTAGGATGGCAAACAAGCAAGTGGGTCACCTGATGGTAAGTGTACACCACCGCCTATAGACACCCGCAACATCGAAGAGATTGCAGATGCGTTGCCAACCCAGAGGGCTAAGATGGAATATCTCTTGTGCCAGTAATTACATCGGCTGTCTTGCTCTCCATTCCGGAACACAACAACGGAACAGTGCAAGCACTGCTGCTTAACGGCAGGATTAGCGAGCAAGATGGTGGTAGCGATCCGGACGGACCTTGCACAAGGTCCTACCACCCGCGATTTTTATAGATTATCATTTTGTACCGTACCTCGGTGCAGTAGGGTTTGAAATGCAATAACTATAAATCTAAGCTAGAGTTATTATAAAACTTGAAACTTCGCGTCAATCTATTCTATGGTGATTTTTTGGGTTCCGTACCTCAAAAGGAAAAATGAAACCCTTATCATGGATCACTTCGTTGTCCATCTGTCTGTCCGTCTGTCTGTCTGTCTGTCTGTCTATCTGTCAGTCTGTCAAGCTCTTTTTTCTCAACGCGTGGAGGTATCGAGTTGAAACAAAAGAGGGTAGACCTCACAAGCAGCACACAAATCTTTCTAAAGAATATATAATGTTATTTGTTTACAAGTTGTAATTATCCATAGAGTTATTCGTACGAGCACAGTGAGCGATAAATATTGTCAAGAATTATTATCTTTGTTTGGAGTGACCGGCATACAAGGATTATATGTGTCGACCCACGGCAAGTGTTCGAGTTTTGATCCATTGTGATTGTGACGTTATATTGTTATAAACTATCAAAACAAGGGTTTTTGCACTAATCGTGAGTACTACAGGACAATAATTAGACGTTTGCTTATAATTAAAGCCAATAAAACTGTATTTGTAGTCGTCGCTTGATCTCAGCGCCATCTGTTGTTGTTGTCAGTGTTGAACTATTGGGCAATCTTTTAACTATGACGAAGTGCGGCGCTTGCGGAAAGTTCCTGCCGGCGACAGGTGTCGCTGAATGTACGACATGTAAACTTAAATACCACAAGGCATGTGTAGCTATTGGTTCATCGACAACAATACCCGATGATTGGATTTGCCCATGTTGCAAAACTAAGTTACCGCGTTATGATAACACGAATACACCTGTAAAAGGTATGTCCTGTGAATTACTGAGCGTAAATACCGTAACAGTATGTGGTGATATTATCGACCGTATTGATGGTCAGGATATCGCGCAGGAAACTGCGGTTGCATCGTGTAGGGATGACACTATGGCTGAACTGATTGCAGAAATTCGTCTTGTTCGGGAAGGTTTGCACAAAAACACGGAAGAAATAGTAAGATTCCGCGAGGAAATGCGATTTCTTAAGGACGACATTACATCCTGTCACGCAAAAGTGGACCAGATATCTCTTAATATGGACAAAATAGACGAACGGCTTCAAAAAAAAATAGAAAATGAAAGCGGAAAGTCAGAGTTTGTGGATCTTCAGTCAACAATTGACCATTTGAAAAGAGAGTTGAACGATAAGGATCAGGATATGTTGATTAACGACATTGAAATTGTAGGCATACCTGAAACAAAGGAGGAAAACCTTTATCACGTGTTGAGCTTACTTGCGTCGAAAATTGGAACAACTTGTGCAGAAACTGACATAGTGGAGGTGTACCGCGCCGGCCCACGGCGCCTGGTGGTGAGTGGGGGTCCGGCGCCGCGCCCGCGCCCCATCGCGGTGCGTCTGACTCGCCGCTTGGTGAAGGACCGGCTGCTGAAGGCGGCGCGCGTTCGTCGCAACCTTACTACTGCCGATATGTCACTTCCAGGAGGGGACCAACGTGTGTACCTGAATGAAAGACTTACAAAAGAAAACCGTCGATTGCTAAAAAAAGCGAAAGAAGAGGGAAAACGGGTGGACTGGAAGCATGTTTGGACGTATTATGGAAGGATATACGCCAGGCAAGCCGATGGATCTACCGTGCACCCGCTGCGCTCTGACGAGGACATTCAAAGGGTTTTTAATAGTCAACGACATAACATTGTTGATAGTAATAATGACAATAACATTGAGGGTGAATTATGAAGTATGGTGAAAATGTTAAACCTAAACTTTTTATTTTATTTATATTTGACACTGAAAGTTTTCTTTTACAATAAAATTATTATTTTAAAGAAATTTTTACTGTTACATTATTTATGTTTTAAGAGTTTTATTATTAACATATATTATTGTGTAATCATTGAAGTTGTGAACGGCACTAAACGCACCTATCAAGTAAATTATTGTCTTATTCTTATGAGTTACTCTTATTTTTGTCGGCGGCGGGATAAATAAACGTTCAAGTTTTATATTGGGACTACTTAATATTAGATCACTGAATACCGGTAAAGATGAATTCCTGTACTCTATAGAAAACTACAAACCAGACATATTGGCATTGAACGAGACATGGCTGAAGGACTGTGAGGTTAAATGTGCTCCAGTGGTTCCGGGTTATGTGTTTAAGCATAGACCTCGTGCAGGCTCGGCTAGGGGTGGCGGCGTGGGTTTCTATGTGAGGCGCGGGCTGCGCGCGCGCGTACGCCCTCACCCGGAGGCACCGCTCGAGCAACTCTGGCTCGAAGTATCGTTGCCTGGAGGGGTGCGACTTGCAGTGTGCGCAGCTTATAGACCGGAATCATTGCGAGTGGACACTGCTATAGACTCTCTCAGTGAATCGATCAGCGCATTTGCATACTGTAACCATATAGTTGTTCTTACTGATTTTAATGTCGACCTGCTGCAACCGAAAAAGAATCACGCCCCCGAGCTTTTGACCTTCGTTGCTCAACAAAATCTTGAGCAGTTGGTTCGTGAGCCCACGCGTATTACGGATCACAGTGCTACTCTTTTGGATCTGATTATAACTGACTCCCCATCATTATGTAAAAAAATCAAAGTTTACCATAACCCAGCATTGAGTGATCACGCTTTAATTATTTCTGAGTTAAATTTTAAAAAATCAAAAGAATCGTCTCAAATTATTGCTTACAGACCCTTGCATAAGATTGAACAGTCGGAATTCTTGTGTGACTTGCATGCTATACCTTGGATGGATGCTGTGTTGACGGGTGAAATAAATAATATGGTCAACTATTTTAACGAATTTGTCACAACATTATTCGATAAGCATGCTCCCGTGAGACGCTTGTGTGTAAGAGAAAAACCGCGTCCATGGCTTACAGACAACGTTAGGTTAATGATGACTATGCGTAACAAAGCATTACAAAGGGCTCAAAGAACCGGAATGGAGTCCCACTTGAATTACTACAAAGAGTTACGTAATCTGGTTAATGGATCAATTAAACGAGAAAAAAAAGCTTACTTCACATTTTATGTGAACAAGAATATAAAGACACCTGCCAAAATGTGGCAGTATTTGAAGCGTTCTTCTGTCTTGGGTAGTGCAGGAGAAATAACAATACCGCAGCATCTAAATAACCCAGAGGATATTAATGGCTTCTTCCTGGATATACCGGGAAGTGGGCATACTGACTTGAACACTTACAGTTTTTTTATGAGAAACAAGTTTAGTAACATTGAATTTGACTTGTTAGAATGTTCCGAAGAACAGATTTCTAAAATAATAGACAGTGTTCAAACCAACGCTTCCGGCGATGATGGGATTACAATAGAAATGATTCGTATGACATTACCTGTGACGCTCCCAGTAATTACAGCTATTATTAATCAGTCCATATCGTCTGGAGTATTCCCGGATGCCTGGAAGTTAGCTCGAGTTAAATGCTTGCCCAAAGGGTCTGCTGTGGAAACATATAAGGATTTGCGTCCTATAAGCATCCTGCCTGTAATGTCAAAGTTGCTTGAGAGAGTTGTATGCATTCAATTAACAAAGTACTTGGAAGAAAATAAAATACTGCCAAGCATACAGTCTGGCTTCCGTAGTGGACACAGCACGACGACTGCTTTATCTCACGTAACGGATGAAATAATTACAGCTTCCGATAAAGGTAAAAGTAGTATTCTTGTTTTGCTCGATTTCTCAAGGGCATTTGATTGCATAAGCAAGGAGTTGTTGATAGCAAAAATGTCCTACTATGGCTTGTCGGTATCGGCTAGGAAATGGTTTTTATCATATTTGACAAACCGCAAACAGTATGTTCTGGGTGAAAATGAACAGGGGCAAGAAATGCAATCATCGGCCAAAACAGTCGCGAGGGGCACGCCACAGGGGTCCATTCTTAGTCCCATACTCTTTGTTTTGTTTACTGCGGATCTGAGCAAAGTGCTAAAACACTGCAAAATCCACTTGTACGCTGATGACACGCAGTTATATTTGTCTTTTGATCCGCAAGACACAGAGCAAGCTGTTAAGAAAATTAATGAGGATCTTGATGTTATATTTCAATGGGCGGCTAATAATAACCTGGTTTTGAACCCTACAAAATCGAAGTATTTAGTACTTGGAACCAAACATCAGCGCCGTCGAGTGATTGAGCGTAAACCAAACTTACAAATTGATGGCAGTAGCATCGAAAGAGTGGAAACGGCGAGGAACCTGGGGCTGTTGATGGATGGTGACCTGCGTTTTATTGACCACATAAATTTAAAAATAAGAAATGCATTCTACAGGCTTAAAGTGTTATATGGAATTCGAGATTACCTTACGGAACGAGTCAGATTGATGCTGGTGGAATCGCTCGTCCTGTCACAGTTTAATTACTGTGATACAGTTTATGGCCCTCGTTTATATAGTAAGACCGCACAAGCTATTCAAAGGGTTCAGAATGCCTGTACGAGGTTTTGTTTCCCAGTGGCAAAGCGAGCCCGCATCACACCCGTTCTTAATTTAAAACGAATTTTAAAAATGTCTGCGCGGAGACAATTGCACCTAGCTAGCCTAATGAAAAATATAGTTTACAGAAAGAAACCACAGTACCTATTTGAAAAGATCACATGGGTGAAGGACATACACTGCTGGAACACACGGAGCAAAGTGTCCAACAAGGCCTTCCTTCCCGCGCACAACACTGTCGGATTTCGAGGAGGTTTCAAATTTGCGGCATCAAAAGTTTGGAACGACCTCCCGCCACCATTACGGAATAATATGTCCCAAAACACTTTTAAAACTAAATTGAGCAATTTACTTTTGCTAGATCAAATAAGTAAGGTGAAAACATAACTGACAGGCTGCAGTTTGGTGTTGTCCATAACGACTTCTAGGTGCTTATAGTTCATATTTCATGGTTAATATTTCTTTGTTTTTTTTTTTGTTTACTTCTAAAACGTTTTTGTCTTTTTCTATTCCTTTTTTTTTTATATAATGCGTGTGCATGCTGTGGTGAGTCTACCGCCATCTAGTTAAGCTGTACTGAGTGCGGGGGGAGGGGCGGACTGAAAACCAGCGCTGCGTAGGTACGAGCGTGCGCTCGCATCCGCAGCAAATGCTGAGACCGCTCCTTTTGTCACATGAAGTTTTTGTCATTTTTATACATATTGTTAACTGTATATTTACTTTGTGTGGTAATAAACGCATATTCTATTCTATTCTATTCTTCTTCTAACAAAATAACAAATTCTCTAGTCTGCAGCCCTTTGAAGACGTAAGAAATCAAACTTCTAAGCCAATGCAATGAAAAGATACGGCCGTTTATGCCTACTATTTCAAACATTCGGGGACTTGAAAACCTATAGGGTACTTCCCGTTGACCTAGAACCATGAAATTTGGCAGAAAGCAAGATCTCACAACGCAAACAAACGGAAAAAGTCAGAAAACCGAAAATTTGTAGCTGCATCAGATGACATGCCCCTTAGCATTCAAAAATTACAAAATTTCGTACGTCTCGATCAAAACCAGATGGCATATGTGTCGATTTAAAGTCTACGTAGCCGAACGATTTTGTGGGTGGTAGGACCTTGTGCAAGGTCCGTCCGGATCGCTACCACCATCTTGCTCGTTAATCCTGCCATTAAGCAGCAGTGCATGCACTGTTGTGTTCCGGCGTGGAGAGCAAGACAGCCGGTGTAATTACTGGCACAAGAGGTATTCCATCTAAGCCCTCTGGGTTGGCAACGCATCTGCAATCTGTTTGGTGTTGCGGGTGTCTATAGGCGGTAGTGATCACTTACCATCAGGTGACACTTGCTTCTTTGCCTTCACATTTCATTAAAAATAAAGATTGAAGTTCTAATCCCATATCGTCAATAAAACAAACACGTTTTTTGTTTGTGAGGGTTTTTCTGGAATTGTCCTGTTTGTTATTTACTTATTCATTTATTTAATTTACGTCCAATTGGTTCCAATAAAACTGTAAATTGCGTATAAGTTTTTTTTGTAATTTGATATAATTTGTGCATTTATAGCCCAGATGCTCTAAGCTATCATGAGTCTTGTAAGGGCCGCTGGACTGCTTTGTATATTTTATTTATTATCAAATGCTCACTATACAGACTTTATTTAAAAAAATATTTTAAAATTTAAATAATTTAATTATTTTCATGAATTACTGATTAGAGTATAAAAAACATGCCATTGTAAAAGTAGTAAAAACAGTCAATTTCGCATGAAGTGGCAGCTTTAAAGGCTATTTTTTTCAGCACATGAGTTGAAAAGTTGAACAATAGCTTCAGTCAGAGCCCGTAGAGCTTTAAGAAGCCTCCAGTGTGCAGGTCTCACGAGGGCTAGCTGTAGTACTGGCTTTTCTTTCAGAGTTATGACTTTTTCAAAACAGTCTGTGTATTATTGCTCGCAGCTATCTGCACCTGCAAACAAATTAATTATAGTAGTGGTAGAGTCACACCGTAGCCCGTTGCTCTCACTCACAGAATTTTGGCTTGAAGCAGTAGCTTGGACCTGCGTTTGGAATAGTGACTGAGAGATCCGGAGGCCCAGGTGGGGCCGGCAACATGCCCTGATGGAATCGTTAATCCGTTCAACTCCGATGTCACAATATTTTATTGCTTACGGGATTCCATAATTTACTGTATGAGACAAAAAATGCTGTAGGAAGCGTACATGCAAGACCAGCATTCAAAAAGATAATAAATGTTTACCTGCTAATACTTAATCCAGTAGGTTCACTAATTTAAATCGCGATACAAGATCAGACTTGATAATATATCGCATAATAAGAAATCTTTCAATCGTAGACGTTTTTCAATTCAACGGATTTACTTGAAGTGACAGTTGATTATCATTATGATATGAAGCACACCATAGACGCACAGAATAACAACTACAGGCGGGGCACACTTAAAACTTCATAAATTTTGATAGTTAGCAGCGTCTCTTGGCGGTTGGCTACTGAACTAAGTACAAAATTAAAAAAAAACTATCTGTCACTGCTGGTCACTCACTCGTGTCCTTGGATGAAGTACTAAAGCATGGATATAGCCTCAGTACTTGTCAAGTGTACATAGCCAAGACTGTCAAAATGATTACCTATGGGTGCGTCAAGGTAGTAAAACCTGCAAATTAATTAGATTTACGTCTACGTAAATACACACTCTATTATACTACCTTAATGTAAACATAACCAAAGGTAACCATTTTGTCTATTGATTGCGTACAGGGTGTCAATTGTAGAGGAGTTTAGAGTATGTAGTCATCTCCTTTTGGCGCATTATATTGCCATTTAAAGTAAAGAGATCAGCTAATAAAATATCGCTTTCAATTTTAATACTCTTTCTATGCTATACTATTTCTATGCTCGTCTTGGAGGCGGCCATTGTCAACTCTGGCTTTCGTTTGATTGGACGTTGATGCGCTCTTGGTTTGGTTATCTGTTTTTGTTTACTCATCAAGGTTTTGCTCTAGCAAATTTTATGAAAACTTATAAGTTCTTACTTATATAAGTTTTCATAAAATTTGCTAGAACAAAACTTTTATTGAGTACATTTGGTTCTAAAAATAACACGCACACACGCGCAAGTGCGCATACACACGTACATGAATATATGCCTATCTATAGCTATACGAGTACACTGCATTAGTTCAGTTCCTTGACACTAACAGCAGCACTTTCCATACATGCAAGCACAGCATGCAAGTTAAAACCCAGAGTTGCCACTCTTCTAATTCTATATTACAATACTCCTTGAAGAACTAGCACTGTAGTGCCTAGATGGCGCTCTAATTTCATAAAATATATTATCAATTTCAATAGTTTTAATTTAATTTAATATTTTAAAAGAAATCTTTCAAAGTTTTATTGCCTTTACAGTTAATTACTTGATCTAGGATACGTTAATAACGTTAAAATTCCTTAGTCGAGTGTTTTTTCGATTGTACCTGCGTGAAACGGGCACGGCCCTACGATGTCAGCGAAAACATCGTTTCTTTCATCTGATTTCGTTCATCGACAATTACCGCTGACGTGCTTTGTCATAGAGAATACCGGTTTTTCATGGGTTTTACAACCATGTCAGCATTGATGTCGCTGTCAAATGTTTCATCCAAGATGAACGATCTAGTGAAAGATGTTTCGCCATCGTATTTTGTCGGATAAGCTCGTATGTATCTTTATTTCTCAATTCGTGTCAGTATCCTTCTTTTTTATATTATGAAGTGGATATTACCCAAGTTTGTTTTTATATTTTAATTGTAAAACGATTGAATTATCATGCCAAAAGCTATAAAAAGAGTAAAACGCTTACATCATCAAGCCCGTGAAATGATTTATAGTTATAGTCCTAATTCTTTACACCTATGCTCCACAAATAAAAACCACATTGCATCATAATTTATTCATCAGGCCATTTTCGACCCCCTATAAGTTCGTTGTTGATTAAACTAGAACCCTATATTTTCAGAAACTAAGCAGGCATTGCATAAACACGGTATATTTCAAATTTCATTCAATTTGAACCAGTAGTTTAAGAAGAATTATAACTAGTCAAAGTTTCTTTATTTTGTCACTGACTGACTGACTGACTGACTGACTGACTGACTGACCGATCATCAAAAGTTTAAAGCACTTCTAGTAGACATAGAAGCTTCAAATTTAAGATACAATGAGTGTTTAGTGTATAAATCAAAGAAAAACCTAAATATTTTGCAATTTCTGCCCAGTTTTCTAAATACACCCACTGCTTACTTACTGTGTCTGTCTAAATAGTATTATAAGAAAGGGACGCAGATAGAGATAAACTAAACTTGGCCAGTCATGTTAGTGCCACTGTTACTTGAACTTGGCTTGACACGCTACCGCGTGTCTAGAAACTTGAAAATAATTCGCGGAGCTGGCTCAACGTTGGTAATACTATCATTCCTAGATGGCGCTTAAATAAAAAATAAATTAAAATAACAATTTAATGGTTTATAATTTTATTTATTGCTTTAAAGTGAACCTTGGGGTCATTTCTTACCATTATAGTTAATTCCTCGATTTGGTATACGCAAATAAAGCAAAAATTCCTTAGTCGAAAATAAATGAATCAATCGAGATAAAATTGGTACGTCCCTATAACATTGATGAAAACATCGTTTCGTTCAATACATCGAAGAAAAATCCGGCGAACATCGGTTCTTAAAGAATACCAAGCATGATAATGTCAATAGCATCGATGATTTGTGAGATGCTGCATCCACAAATCAACCGATGTTAGTAACGTTGAAATGGCGCTTAGAGAATCACATAGCTGACCCATTTAAATGAGACAACTTGTATGCCTCCATTTCAAAACATTACACTTTTTCGCAGTTCCGTCTTTAATGGTGACTTCTATGTGTCTTCGATGGTAAGAGTACAAACGCTGAGGCTGAGTGACAAAATTCTAAATCTGGTTAAACAGTGCTCCTAGTAAGAACCTTCTCAACACGCAGTAACGCTACGTAACTCAGTGGGGCTCTCTTCTCCTGGGCTTGTTAGAACGAGACAGACTGAGTTACGTAGCGAGTTACGTAGCGAGTTACGTATCGAAAAGATTCGTGTTAAGGCTAGTTGACTTAAAAAGTAAGTATTAATCATATTAATGTTGCTCACAGTGTGTTTTTTTATGGAAAAGGGAAGAAAACTAGCATACGAATCAACTGATGGGAAGAGATACCGCCTTCCATGGGTAGTGGTTACTAAACCCCAAGAGCCCATTGATCCGTGCCGACCTATAGGTTCTCACCGTAGGTCATCGAATCTCATCACTCACCGTACGAAATGCAATAGCAAGCTACTACTTCACTACTTTTATTACTCTAGTCGAGCCGGCCCATTCGTACTGCAAACAGCAGTTGACTATAGTGGGGCTCTACCACTATAAAGGTAATGCTTTTACTATGCTACGCTATATGATATTATTATTTTTAGGGTTCCGTACCTCAAAAGGAAAAATGGAACCCTTATAGGATCACTTTTGTTGTCCGTCTGTCTGTCTAAGACCATTTTTCTCAAGAACTCGTGGAGGTATTGAGTTGGAATTAATATGAAATACTCAGGTCTGCAGACCCATAGAGCCGAGACAAAATTCTATGTCAACGCAATCAAAAAATGCGGCCGTTTATGTCTCATATTTCATACATTTGCAAACCTATAGGGTAGGTACTTTCCGTTGATCTAATACCATGAAATTTGGCAAGAAGCAAGGTCTTACATCACAAATAAAGGAAAAAGCCAAAATCCACAAACTTGTAGTTTTTATCACAAAAAAATATGTGTTGCATTATAGCGACTCCTAGCGCCATCTAGTTTAGATGTATTTGAACGTTCGAACGGAACCCTCGGTTCGCAAGTCTGACCCTCACTTGGGTGTTTTTTTAGCACTTTTCTCAGTTTCTTCACATTCGGGGCACGCTTTTGAGCATGATCCCAGATTTTCCAGCCTTGGTCATGACGGAGATGGACGGACATTGATAGAGCGATTGCCATCTGACTTCTGTAGTCCCTGTGACAGGAAACCTGACTGATAGGATCATTATTAAATTAATTTATATGCGTGTGCAGGTTGCAGGTGCGTGTGTGTGTGTGTTATATGTATCATCACGTGTTGTTCTTCCTCATCGGAAGAGCGTAGGTTATAACATAAATTTAGACCTTGCTTGGGCAGTGGTAGGTAGTCAGTCTCAGAAGCAGTTAAACACTCAAAAACCTTGTCGCAGTAACGTATGAAATGAAAATTTTCAAATTTGTCACATTAATGACAGCGACAAGGTACTGAAACCTTCAGCTACTTCTGAGGCTAACCGTATATGGTTACCGCTGGGGATCAAACTCGCCACCTTGTGATCACAAGCTCAAATAATCCCCTGGCGTTCCCTCTATTTCCATACAAAATATCCTAATAATATTAAAATCCCAAACCTGTTTTGTTATACAGTCCGTGAATCCAAACTGTTATTATTCGGGCTGAATAGATTTAACGAAATCGGAAAACGTTTACTAAAAATAAGTAAGGATTTGATCAGCCAGCCAGATATATATTGATATCTGCTGATGGAAAGCGTCGATACGGTCGCGGTCGAAGACGGATGCCACATTGTATAAAACTACAGCCAACTAAATTGATTTCTAGTCCACCGTGCGCTTCTCAAAATAAATTTAATTTTGATATTACATTTATTTAGAAAAAGAAACAAAGTTATTTAAAAATAAAATATCTTCTAAGCCGCTGTGTCTGGGTAGAGTGCCCAAAAGGCTGGCGGCGTTACCTCTTTGAATGGAAATGCCAATACTTTGAGCAAGGAACGCGCCAGCCCTTGGGTTGCCAAAGGTAGGTATCAACTTTTTTTAAAGTTTCAACGTGGCTTTCCAAAATAAATGCCACAATGTCACAGTCATAACTTATTGCGAGAGGGTTCTACTATGAATACTGACAGAATTTAAATTGGTTGACCGTACCTGCGCAAATTAAATGTCATAAGTTATTAGGAGCGGGGACATTGCAGTCAGTTTCTTAGTTAAAATAAAAAAATAATGTGTACTCTTAGATGTGACAGAAATTTCTGTTTCTTATACTGGATTCACAATGCGATAAAAACGTAAACACGCAACAATCGACTAATCATAGACAGTGATTGCTGCGTTTTTGCATTGTTATCGCTTGTAACTTTTAATTGTGAATCTAGCTTTACTCTATCATAATACTATGACAGCAACCCGTGTTTTGGCTATTTTAACTATTAGAGCCGCGATTACACACGCCCGCACTTTGTATGCGTGACGTGACGTAAGTTTATACATTAAGTAAGTATAAAAAATTACCCTAACTCTACCCGTCTCCATGGCTTCAGCTATCCCCACGCAAGATATCAGAGCAATTGGTGCAGTAGTTAGACCGTGAAAGTGTCACAAATAAATAAACGAAGAAACTCATTTTCACTTTTATAATATTAATAAGGATTCAGTGATATCATTAAACAGCAAGGAATTATGACTTTTCACACCTATCATTGATTAAGTTAAGTGAAATAAAAATAACAATATGTCAAGGCGTATTCCATGAATTTCTGTTTTAAACGCTATTACACTTATTATTACGTCCAGCGTTACCTCAGAACTCCTAATTTCTCAACCGATTTAAATGATCAGTTTTCAATGGAACGCCTAAGTCAAGGTCTCATGAAGTTGGATCCATGGAAAATCACCGGAACCGCGCTAAGAAAAGACGCGATTGATGGCCGGATGGATTGAGTATAGATTCAAAAAACCTTTGAACATGTAACAAAAACGAATCGGTTTGCTTACCCACAGTTAAATGTTAACACATTTTCTATTAGACATCTGTCAAAAATTAACGGCTGGTAGGTAAAACGATCCTTTGTTTAAATATGGGGACGCAGCAGTAGTCTGTAAATGTGGCATGCCACATTGTGGCATTTGCCATGATGTCAAACAGTAATGTGATTTAAGGATCGGAGTTTTAAAGTGTGCTATGAAGTCGCCATTAGAAATAATTCTATCCGTGATTACAAATGTAATCAAAACTTTTATGCATAAGTATTAGTTATTTGCACTTGGTAGCTACTTACTAGTACAGTGAAGACTAACTGTAGCCACAGCCAGTTGCTGGTTGCAGTAGAAGTTGCACAGAATATCTATAACATTTGAGGAGTTCCGTCAGTTTCCCCAGAATCCTACCCTGACTAATCTTTGTAATTAAAAAGCATTATTTATTGTTTTAAAAAGTTTGTTACCGTGGGTTCCCCACGAGGCTCGTCATCAGACGCAGCAAATGCAGTTATTAGCTAAGTTTGGATATTTGCGGCGTTTCGTTATTTCAGCCGTTGCAGCGCTGTCCGCTACCCGCGCCGCCACACAATATTATTTATGTTATGTATGTACTAAGACAGCCCGTAAAAAAAACAGCGTTTTTCAAAGAAACCCTACATAGCCTTTTTCAACAAGAGTATTTTTTTGGATTATCATGGTCGGAATAGTTTAAATAACCGGGATATGCCACGATTTCGAGTATGAAAACTAAAAAAAAAGCACATAATCTTTCTGAATAAAAGGACATGTAGGTTTTTTTTTGAAAAACCATTGAGAATTTTCCACTTCTTTACAGACTTCAAAAAAGTGAAGATTCTCAACCCATTTGTCTTTAAGTTTTATACTATCACAATCATTTCGCCCTGGGTTGTTTTCTAGTGTAATGATATTTCTTTTTTTAATAAACTAGCCCGTAACCTGTTCAGTAACCTCCTTTTGATTGGTATAACATCCGAATCAGTGCATCTCAGAATAGTTAAAAAAATAGCAGAAGAGTTAGATAATGAAAAGTATCATGGGGTTACTCTCATGTTAAATGATAATAATAAGTACTAAGTACATCTAGATCTCTTTACATCTAGAGATCAAAGGTTGTCTGGAAGAGATCGTTGCTTAGCAATAAGACCGCCTGTTGTATCTCATGTAAAATTTACCTGTATGTGTTCCTTTTTGTTTACTTGTATGAATCAATAAAGAGTATTTGTTGTTGTTTGTTTAGAAAAATCCTAATGCTAAAGAATAAAGATTGGATGTTTTTAAATTAAATGTATTTTCTTATGTTTTCGCGACTTGTAGACTTTGAAATAAAACAATTAAGCGTGTATTGTAACGAATCTAATTCCCGACGTTTCAAAACGTCGGGAATTAGATTCGTTATTACTTTTAAATGTGCATAACTCATTATTTAAAAATCATTATTATAAAAACAGTGTTCTAAAGCTACAAGATAGAATGATAGAAGTAACATGTTAACACAAGTAGATAGCACTACTCGTCTTAATAAATTTGTTGGGGGTGGAGTCATTGTTGCCCCCTATTGGTAAATTTTGAGAAAAAAAAGATAGGCCGTGGATTTCCTATTAAAATAGCCCGAGTTAGAAAGAAAGATGCCGTTTCTGTATCTGATCGTGTATTTGTACTAGGAAATTATAGTACTCGTATTATATAACCTGTGGTTATTATGGCAATATTGATTAATTATTCCAGCCTAAAAGTAATAAAACAATTCTTTGTCATACATAATGGATTGGACTGATTGTTTGGAAGTGCTTATGGGTTTTATTTTTGAAGTATAAACCTTTGGATTCTAATATACGAGTAGAAAAAATTGAATAATAAGTACATATTTCTATAAAATCTTATATTTCTTCTTTGTAAAAATATAACAAATATATACAAAGGTTAGCAAATAGTCAACAAGTAATAACAGTTGTGGTGGATACCACATTTTAGTGACCCTTCTTGTGTCCCCAGTGCTTATGGTCCTCATGGCCGCCCTTGTGTCCGTGATCATGGTGATGATGATGGTGCTCGTGGTGGCCGCCATCTCCATGATGTCCCTTGTGGTGGTGGTGATGACCGCCGTGCTCATGATGACCCTTCTTGCCGTGGTGGTGTTCGTGGTGACCGCCGTGCTTGTGTCCCTTGTGGAAGTGACCGCCCTTCTTGTGTCCGCCCTCGTGGTGGTGTCCGCCGTGGTGGGAGTGGTGTCCCTTCTCGCCGTGATGATGGTGGAAGTGCTTATCCTTCTTGAACTCGTCATGCTTTTCTACACCGTGGTGTCCCTTGGTGTCGTGTCCCTTGTGAAAGTGGCCGTGCTCGTCGTGGCCGTGGCCATGCTCGCCCTTTTCTCCGTGGTGATGATGGTGGTGGTATCCGTCGTCGTGATGGTGGTGTTTCTTGTGTCCGCCGTGTTCACCGTGGTGGCCCTTGTGTCCTTCATGGTGGTGGTGGCCGTGTTTCCCGTGATGGTGCTCGTGGTGGCCCTTGTGGCCCTTGTGGTGCTCGCCGCCGTGGTCGTGGTGGTGGTGTCCGTGGTGCTCGTGGCCGCCGCCCTTGTCCCAGTGGTGGCCGGAGGCGGCTACCTCCAGGTCGGCGGCGCGCTCCTCCCGGAGGTCCCGGGCGACCGCGGTGGCCGCTAGGGCGACCAGCCCGAACAACACTGCCACACTAATCCTCATGCTTGGTGAGACTGAAGCGCAGTAGTTGAGTGATAACTTCATCAGTTGCAATGTCCTTTTATAGCTCGGGCCACGCGGTTAGGTAATTTCGCGTCGCTCGGTAGATTCAAGGTTAATACTGAAGTTTTAGAGAAAATCTAACTTCACAACCATATACCGACAACTTTATATGTTTTTTCGGGGGTGCGGAAACGATATGACTTTAAAACCTTTACATATATTATGAATGAGTATTCTAAAAGCGTGAAACACAAAGCGTTGAAATAAGGAGCGCGTGGAGTTAAACTCTATATGTCATTATTAGTTAAGTAGTTTCGTAATCTTCCCTTCTAATATCCTTAAACATCGAAAGCTTGTTAGAGTTAGAAGCTCTTTTTGCAAGAATATTTTTTGTGTTTGGTTTTCGTCTCGGAGAACTCATCGCCGTCCTTTGAGGTTGCCAAGTGGTTTGCAAGTCGACACTGGCATAAAACAGTTTAAACAAGTAAAACAAAGTTTTTATGAGCTGTTTAATAAAATAAATATACATAACTTTTACTAGAAGTACATGGCCATAAGTTACCTAGTTTTGCAAAAGGCGACTTTTGTGGGTCTTCAGAATTTTGTCTTCAGATAAAACTATTGTAGAAATTCAAAACATAAGGAAGTAAACGACCCGATTGCGTAAAAAGAGAACTTAAAAAAAATTAACTTAAAAAAAGACTGAAAACAAAAGAAAAAGAAAGTCCAGTAGTCTAGAATTCTGTTAAATAATGTTGAATACTACACCATTGAAAAAGTTTCATGGACAAGTGCTTTCGTAATATGCATAAGTGCTTCCTGTAAGCCTAATCTGAACATAGATATTTTTGATTTTGATACACACATAAAACAAATAATAATTCCTAATGCGGAACAAAGCGACTTTATCAATCGGGACCAGCGAAATACTTACAATAATCTTACTCGTAGGTCGTGACCCATTTTGGGAAGATTTGAGCCGGTCTACATTATGCAGATGGTTTTTGAACTTTTTGATTTTTCATTTGAAGTTAACTTTGCAGTCTGGGCGTCTAGACAAATTGACACCCTGTTAGCGTCAACGTAGTAGAAATCTCAAAATTTATGAGTTTCACATTGACGATCCACACAATATGACGTTTGCTTTCGCTAACTTACTTCAAGTCCGTAGACTTTGTCGTTTCTACTAGCGTTGACGTTAACCGAATGTCGCCTTCTCTAGACACCATGGTCTTTGATTTTTTAAATTAACATTTTTTAAATACATTCTTTAGTTAGGATTTAGAATGGTTTTTAAATCAAAAGAAATTATCATACCCAGCACTCCGTATTTCAACTATATTATATATGCTACATAACTATAGCATGTATGCTAAAATATTGATTGTTCAAGTCATACATTATTATTGCAGAAGACTATGCGAATAACTAGAAATATGTATATGAAGATGGGTATGATCAAAAATTTAAACATGTCTCTCCTATGTCAAGCCAGCGGTGATCCTCACAGTCGATTCATAAGGGCTTTTATCAGCACCTCACAGATCAACTGTACCAATTTTCAAAACAATATAAAGAAAGAAAAAAATATTTAAGACTTTTCAACGCAATACACACACATATCTTTTTATCTGAGATGCTGATTTTCAGTGGGACTCTTGAGAAATTTAATACTAATCTAACTTAAAACAAAAACAATAATTCAAAAAAATACGCGGTTTATTTATTTATTCAAACTTTATTGCAATAACAATAAACCAAGAGAAACAAGGCGCATTTGGGCTTAAGCCGAGAACGATTTACTGTCAGCGCAATCGAAGCTCCACTGGGCAAACGATACTTTCAAGTAATATTCGGTGCATCGCTGTTGTGATCATAAATAATTAATCAAAGGAGTATTAGAGTACACTACGTATTTTTGAAATTAAATTTGTCGCAATGAGTCATTTATTATTTTTTGATTTTGTCGAACGCTATTCGCTATAGAAATAAAATTAAACTTTTTTATAGTTGGAAAATGCATTTAGGTATATCGCCTAGGTTGGAGGTTATATGGGGCTCATAGCAAAGTACCAAGCTACCCAGTAAAAACCAGCAGTATCCTGTTCTCGCCTGTTGGACGTTAGATGCCACAGGATTGGTTCCGCAGTCGCGATCGCAAGCGCTGTGACGCTGTGCTTGGTGAGCCTCTTGGCTATAGTCAGCGCTTGCTCCGGGACAACAAAAGAGCTCTCGCAGTAATGTGAGATCTATGATAGCTGACAGGGGCCTTCCGACCCCTGCAATCCAGACTCGTTATGGTGAGGGAAGAAGGTGTACGTATGATCTCCTTCTCCTCCAGCACACCGAATTAGGATCGGCTCAGCGTGACTCGTTCCGCAGCTTCTTTCAATGCGATGCGATCATTTCTTTCAGCACCTTTTGCTGCCAAGCATGGTGCCAATGATACTTGGCAGGAAGAGTTCTCTGCCCACTGTTGCGAGTAAAGAATCGCGTTCCAATCTCCAAGTCGCACACTCCTCTAAAGTGTGACGTACTGTATCGCACAGCGCATCACACCAATGGAACGTAAATAAAACAAACCTAACCCATGGTATCTATGTTTTGTTACGTTCCGTAATCTAGTCTGCACCTACTTCAGTTTTTATTAGGGTAGAAAATGACTTTCGGAAAAATTCAAATTCTAACAAATGTTGCTCCGGACTAATGAACCTTCGGATTTTAGGGTAATCCCTAGTCGAGCACAATGGCTTTTTGTCGTGTTTTTTAAACATAGAAAAATGTTAATTATCAAGATTGTTTCTTTACGAGGTTTTATTTAACTTGCTTCTTTTGTACGTCTGTCTGTATGGTTCAAATCTTGCAAGTCAATTTCACCCACTTCCGCATCCGATTACAATGCAATAAAGTAACTTTAACAAAAAATTAACGTTAGCCTTAAAGCTAAAGCAGTGCAGTTCGCCATTGTAAAGTCGGAGACAGGGTCCATGCAAGCTGCCGGCCGTCCGCCTCGCAGATTGAATTCAGCAAGATTTGCATTCTGAATATAAGGCAGCCGACAGCTCGGTGCACTCGGGTTGGTTGTTTACTTGGTTATTGCATGAGCTGGCTACTCGCGCTCGAACGGTGCAAGGCCCTCATTTACACTTTTGTTTTAATTACTGAGTTGGGACGAAGGGGTTTTGTATTTTTGGGGACACAATCTAGGTACGATAATGCTGTAAAAATATAGCAGTTCATTTTTTACTTGCGAGAACAGAACGGACAAATTAAGAAAAAAATTGTTGATTCAGTGTATGACAACCGATTGAATGAGAATGAGAATAAATTTATTGTACAACTGTGTACATTATAGTTCTTAATATTAAATTAGTTTTAACAGATGCCCGTTCCTGGCGTACAATAGAATGTTTTCTTAAGTCTAAACAAACACAAGCTAAGTGGTTTCATAGAACTCCTTCAAGTCATAAAATGCTTTATCCAAAAGCCATCTTTTCAGCCTCCGTTTAAATGTGTTACCTTCTAATACTTAAATAACAGCAGGGAGGTTGTTGAAAACACGAATAGCTGTTACAAATGCGCTCTTTTTATAAATATAGCTTGCAACTTTCGGTAGCTGAAGATTATATTTATACTGTTGCCGCAAATTACATTTAAGAAAAGACTTTTTGTGACTTAGTGTGACTGTTCTTTTACAAATAGGTTACGGTAGAATCAACTTTTTTTTTCTAATACTATTAAGTGTTGCGAGCTATTTTTCTACCAAAAACATAAATGAGAAAGACGGGCCAAACTGTATTTAACGACGTTCGGGGTGGTTGGTTTCATTGATTGCCAAGTGACAAAGACGAGAAAAGAACTCAAGAAATAATTAAAGGCACTATCGTGCAACTTGGTATCCGTTTAGATTTTAACTCGGCGATACCGACCACTCCGAACCTAGTTATCTTTTCACATCATCTATGTTTGGTGGGATATCATTATTTTTTGGAGAGTTTTATTTATTTGTCTAAACCATCACATTTTTTCCGACGTTTTCACTGCACTGCTTTATTCATTTGCAGATAAAGGAGAATGGGCATTTTTGTATGGGCGCTGTCCCAACCCTTGTATACACTAGTGAGTAGTATGGACGTGTAGTTCTCGGTGTAAGGATCATCATAGGCCATGTTTCGAGAGTTGTAATTAATAATTGTTTTGTATGAAAAAATCGAAAAATAAAACAGCTAATTCGACCTATGCTCACATTACGTTTTTTACTCCTAGTGGTCTCAGGAATGCGTGGCTAAAATCTTTCGGCTATATCTCGAACATGATTTTACACATACTTTTCATACAACTGCTAGTACAAAGTGAGGTATAAAATGGGCTGTAACTTTTTCCCTGCAAACATTTCGGTTTTGCTGTCATATAAAAAAATTAATCTCTTGTAGAGAGCTTTTAAATAAGATATAGCACAACTGTATACAGTACTTGGGACAATTTGCCCATTCTCCTTTTACGTAGGTACATTTTTTTGTTTGTACTCATTATAATTATCATCATCATTTCATACAGTGACGCCTGTTTCCCGGACGGGTATATAGGCATAGACCGCGGATTTCCATTTGCTACGATATTGACATACAGCCTTTGGTTCACTTACTCTCATAAAATTCTTTTTGCATGCTCGTCGGCTTGGAGTACTTCTGACCTGGCCTATATCCAGAATGTTTCCGATTTGATCAAAGGTTTGTTTAAAAAATGATTTTCAAAGAGGTTTAAGCTCGGATTATAAAATATGAGTAGGGTGACGATGATTTTAATTAAAAGCTGTTTTTAAAAATTATTTTATTTTAGGAGAAAACCCGTTTTTTTTTCATGTTATTACGATTTAAACGTGATTGCCATCAATTACTGTGTTAGAAAAATTGGTTCTGATCACTGGTTAAAAGTCATTGTGTAGAGTAATTATAACAGTTTGACGGTTGCTTAAGGACGTTACGTAGAGATTGTGTTAAAATATTTAATAGTAAATGAGCCCCCTTAAATTTTTCATCTAACATTGAATACTATGGGTATATCTTCCAGTTAACCTTTGAGTGGATGAAAGGAGTATCATAGCAGGGACAGACAAAGACCAAGAGTTTATCAAAAACAGTGGAGTATTACCATACAATTTACCTATAAACACATTACATACTAATAATAAATATAATACCCAAATACTCAATAATTAAAATACATAAACTTCCTTATATATAAATAATTACTCAGAAGTTAAAGGACGACGAATGACGATAACTTGACAGTTTTTTTGTGTGTATGTACTAATTTAATGATTATCTAATTGTATTTATTAATAACTAAAGGTGTGCGAACGTTAAACCTTCATTGTCCCCCTGGCAGTTTAAGAGTTAAGTATCTCAAAACCTTTAAATTGTTTTTCATCAAATACTGCTAAAAAACCTCTCTCTTTATTCAAGTTTTGCGGGTGGTAGGATCTTGTGTAAGGTTCGTCTGGATCGCTACCATCATCTTGCTTGCTAATACTACCGCTAAGCTGCAGTGCTTGCACTGTTGTTGTGTTCCGGCAGTGAGAGCAAGACAGCCGGTGTAATTACTTCCACAAGAGGTATTCTATCTTAGCCCTCTGGGTTGGCAACGCATCTGCAATCTTGTTGGTGTTGCGGGTCTATAGGCGGTGGTGATCACTTATCATCAGGTGATCCACTTGCTTGTTTGCCTTCCTATTTTATAAAAAAAAAGTACTGTGAAAAAAAATGTGTTGAAATCAATTTATCGAACCCGGAACTACGAAGCTGCAGACAGATTAACGGATAATAGACCAACAGAAGGCTGCATACTTAAAATACCTATATAGATAACTTTAAGAATAGAATAAAATAATATTATGTTTTTGTGTATCACATAGAAATATTATAACAAGAAGAAGAAAGAAAACAATCAAAACATAAAACACACGATCACGTTTGAAAAAGTTGCAGTATATGTCGAAAAGTAACAAAAAAGGCCCCAATCATATTGCCGCGGTTAGCCGCTACGCTCATTGTCAGTGCGGTCATTATAACTTATAAACTATTCCAATAAAACTTTAGTATTATTAATAAAATTATAAAACTGAGTTGTGATGTGACGAATTTCAATAACAATTGTCGATAAAAATAACATTTTGTACCTACATAAACAATAGGGAACTTGTCCCTTTGGGGATGTCTATCCGTAAACCTCTATATTTATTTCTAGCTTTATTTCTTGTTCAATCCAATGAATAGCGCAAATGATTAGGAAGTAGAAAGAGTACACAGCGGATCACAACATCAGATTTGCAAAGAAAATGCAAATAAGAGCCAAGTTGCTCAGCTCAGTATTTTTTGAATTGATTTATTTAGATGTTGGATTGCCTATTGGGCTCTATCGAGTGTGCACCAGCTTACTTAGGCTCGTAGTTATAAGTCATACTTAAGTTCTAGTTTGTCATCGTATCACAACAGTAACATTCAAGGCAATTAAATGATCCCTCCTTGCGGCTCTGTCTAACCAATGTGATAAGAAAGAGACGCCACAAATAGAGCGGACGAATAGAGATGAACTATATATACTTGGGCGATTATGTTAGGGCCACAGAGGTAGCGATCAAGATCGGATCAATGACACGCGATCGGGATCAAACGAAAAATCAAATCAATCAATCCAATCAGTCTTTAATCTCATGGTTCCCTTGTTTAATGAGGTTCTACGTTACATATGAGTATATTGTTTATATAAACTTTGTACCGGAAAAAAATGTACATTTGTTTAAGAATTATTTGGTCACAAATAAACTAAGTACTTGAGTCTTAATGGAACGCGGGACGCAACAAGAATTGCAGACTAGGGTAATCTAAAAAGTTCGTGTTTTGCAGCTCCGAGGCAGTTTCATTGCGAGTTGTTTGCTTACCCGGTCACATATGTAAGTACATCGTAGTTAAAGGATGTGCGCAATGCAGAAGAATTGTTTTTAAAAAACAATTCTGTGCTAAATGCACGGCGTGCAAAGATAAAGAGGGTTGACGTTGACGTTAGGGAACGAAGCGGCGTCACATCATCTACATAAATATCACAAGGGTTTCTTCAAAAAATATGGTTTGAACAAATTTATTTCTCTAAGTATCACAAAACGTTAACAAAAACAAATGCATCACAAAACAAATTATTTGTGTCCCTTCCAGTCCCACCCCTTGTGGTCCTCGTGGCCGCCTTTGCTGCCGTGTCCTTCGTGGTGGTGGTGGTGCTCGTGGTGGCCGCCCTCGTCATGGTGGCCCTTGTGGTCGTGATGGTGGCCGCCCTCTTCGTGATGGCCCTTCTTTCCGTGGTGGTGTTCGTGGAATCCGCCGTCTTTGTGTCCTTTGTGGAAATGCCCGCCCTTTTCGTGTCCGCCCTCGTGGTGATGACCGCCGTAGCCCTCTTCGAATCCAGACTCACCGTGCTTGTCATGGAAGTGTTTGTCCTTCATGAACTCGTCGATTTTATGGATGCCATGGTGACCTTTCGTGGAATGACCTTTGTGGAAGTGTCCTTTTTCTTCAAAACCGTGTCCCTTTTCTCCCTTTTCGCCGTGATGATGCTCATCGTAGTAGCCATCGTCGTGGTGGTGATGTTTTTTGTGTCCACCGTGTTCGCCGTAGTGTCCCTTATGGCCTTCATGATGGGCATGTCCTTTCTTGCCGTGCTCATGTTCATGGTGGCCCTTGTATCCCTTCTCGCCGTGACCGCCGTGTTCGTGGTGGTGGTCACCGTGGTGGGCGCCACCTCCTCCCTTCTCCCAGTGGGAGGCGGCTGTTTCCAGGTCCAGGTCCCTCCTGAGCCGAGGAGCCCGCGCCGACACAGCCACCAGCGCTGCGGCTAGACAAACCAGAGTGATCGCTCGCATGGCGTCCTGTGCTCCTGTTTCTGTTGGGCAATGATTGCCAATTGATGCCTGTTACCGTTTTCTCTAGCTTTATATACTGTTGCAATACTCTTAGTTGGTGTTTTTAATGTCAAGGTAACTATAACTATAATAGTGGCGGCTGAGTCCGTAAGCAAATTAATTTTGGGTTCAACGTGTTTGTATATGTCTACTTTCTATAGTCTGAGGTATAGTCTTTGTTGACTTTGTTTTGTAACTAATTCTTAATCAATTTTAGAGAATGAATCACTTAATTGAGGTAAATTGATCAAACGATATGTGTGATTGAGATACAAAACCATGTATGGAAGTAAAAAGTACTAAATTGTACCACCACGCTGTGATGCAACGAGCCTGTGTTCCATCTCCGTTAAAGTCTTATGTGCGTATTGAATCCTTATTTTGGTAAACTGAAGTTTAGCGCTAAGAACAACTAATTAGATAGGACCTAGATACATCAAGCGCAGTTGCGATAGGTATGGCACAGTAAAATGTAATGAATATTCAGGATTGTTTCTTTAAAATCGGTCATCATCCGAGTTTAGCTTTCAGGCACGGCAGCAGAAAAAGGATACCCTGATAACTTTATACAATTTTCACCTTTATAAAATTTCAAGTGAGTAGGGTCATGCATAATTTAATAATCATTACCATAAAAGTGTAAAGGGACGTAACACATGAACCCGAGACGTTTTCTCGGGAGTCAAGGGTAGCCCATGTCAAGGTCAGATTGCGAAGGCGTCGCCCTCATTTTTTTGGTCTTTTGTTGGAGTTAATTTCTTGTGATCGATACCTTGCGTCATCGTTTCCGCGCCGTCGCACACGCAGTGTCGCCGCGGCGCCGGAGCGCGCCACAACAGCAGCTGTCAAATCATCTCTGATTCAAAATTTAACAAGTAGGTATGGACAGCCACCATCACAAATAACGTGGCAGATAAGGTGCAAAAAAATTTGTGAAATAAATTTCGAAATATGTTTCGAAAATAGTCTGGTTTTTAACAAAGTGCTGTTTTCTCGTGACTCTAATATCTTTCCATTTTTAATTTTTAATGTAAAACATTCACATCATTAAATTTAAATGATATGTAATGACAATACAAAGAAAAGTTGTTCTGGAGTTAGATAATATTGACATACAGTGTTTTAATTAATTATAATTATTTTTTCAAACGCGTTATAAAGTCAGCTTCCACACCACCTTTGGGTGAC
The DNA here is from genome assembly GCA_963691745.1 of Ditula angustiorana. Taxonomy (NCBI): domain Eukaryota; kingdom Metazoa; phylum Arthropoda; class Insecta; order Lepidoptera; family Tortricidae; genus Ditula; species Ditula angustiorana. The sequence goes on along the minus strand of OY829481.1, from coordinate 4,199,547 downwards.
GTTGGTTTTAGGTTCCATACCTAAGACCCAAGGGGACCCAGTTATGATTTTATCAGTAAGCTTATGCCGTCCGCCCATCTGGCTGGTTTTGGTGATCTTTTGAAAAAAAATCCCAGAATATGTGTGGTACGCGGCAAGCTTGGTCTAATTATGGTACAAACTCTGAGAAAAACAACCAAGTAAATCGACCAAGTGTGAGTCGGCCTTAAGCTTTGAGGTTTCTAAACTAAATGCAATAAATAAATAAATAAAGAATAAATATGAAAAGCACATTTTGAAATACAAGCACTATCAAATAACAAAAACTCTCGGTCTGCGAACTTGTACTAGGCCTGGGTTTTATTTTAGACACTTAACCTGACAGGCAACATTCTCAGTGGGCAATCCACAGGTATTTTGAAACATTTTAATATAAATTTATATTCTAAATATGTTTTAATATCGAGAGTGTCAACTGTAGAGCAAAATCTTAAATAATTGTTTACGTTCATAACTTAACTCATTCACGTGCGGTGGACCAGACACAATGGAAGTTTTATTGTTTTGACGTTCACCGCAAGCGAATGAGTTAATTAGCATTAGTTGGCGTCCAATGCAACTTCAAACTATTCGTACATTTAAACTTGTACACTTGTGTGTTTTGATTGAGTTTCATTTTTAATTTATCTGTAAGTACTTATAACATTTTATTATTTTAGCTTTAAGTCGCGGAACCATGCCGCGGTTTTATGCAGCGACGTTCCTAATTTGAAAACAAGCAATAAGTTTCGTCGATGCTCGAGCGCTTCGGAAAATTGGTTGGATTTTAGAAAATGGGCAAATTGTTATTATGAGTAGAGAAAACTTGCTCATAATTATCTTTTCAACGCGAATTATATAATTTAGAAAATGAAAATGAATGAAAATGAAAATGAAAAATTTATTTTGCAAGTAGGCCATATAGGCTCTTTTACATGTCTGAATCTACTAGCGCTTCGGAAAATGGAAGAATCTGCTGAGAAGAAACGCCGCAAGAAACTCAGCAGTTTATCTTTTTTTTTCTTCTCTTTTGAAAACAAGATTACAGAGCAATATACACAATCATAACAATAGTTCACATAAAGTGTAAAAAAAAAAAGATAATAAATAGCACAGCAAGCTTTAAGCATATTGAACGAACTGGCACTAGTACAGATTGACCAAGAGATGTATAGGGTCCCCAGGTCAAAGAAATTAGAATCGGGATGTATGTGGTCCCTGATCAAATACTTAGTCTAAATAACTTAGAGATGTATAGTCTCTAAGGGTCAAAACAAATTAATTACCTTAATCTATGCTTAGCAGAGGTGTAAAACGCCTCCACGGTCAAATTGTACAATATTACTTGGAGATGTATAGTCTCCGAATGTCAAAAGAATATAAGAATAAAAATATTCATGTCAAAAAAAAAAATTGGTGAAAATCCAACAAAATCAGTAATAACAACTCAATATATGTCTATATTTAGTTATATATATAAATATAAATAAATAGACAACACGATGAAGTCTCCCACATCAAACCGCATTTAAGTACCTACATTTTAAGCTTTTTGAGAATTACATCTTCGCAGCCTTTCGTCTTTGCAGCATGAATAGTCTAAAACATGAAGCTCTACTTGTAGCTACTGCGCTCACTTTCAGTGGTCGGATTGCTGGCGAATTTGGTATGTGAGTGTAGATTCGATGACAATGCAATAATAAGTATAAAGTACAGTCAACAGAAAAGCTTGTATTGGAAACAATTTTTTTAACAAAACAACTTTATTGTACAAACAAAACTGTTGATATACTTACAGAATGTTTAACTGAATTATGTCGATATGGTACTTTAAATGTGAGAATATTTCTTGCGGCCTCTCTTTTCATAACAAAAACATTGACATACGAGTAGTATGGTTGAGCGGGAAATTTCGATTCAAAGAGATAAAAACAACTTTCCTTTGTTTTGTCAGTTGCATAAAAGCTACTGTTTAAAATAATCACCTCACTATTTATGTAAATTACGTATTTTCAAGCCATTTCAAAGGAGAAGTTATATTTTTGCGCTACCTAAACTAACTTATAACATAAATTTTACAATAAGATTACTTTGATTTGATAACCTTAGTTATTTCTGAAGCTGCTTCTGTGTATTTCCGGCACTGGTATTTGCATTATCTGATTACACACTGTCTTGCCTTATTCAGTCCTGTTGGAACCTAGGCAAACTGGATCTAACTAACAATAACAGATGATTCAACTGAATAGTTTGTCAGGTAGATAGCGCTCAATGACTATTGTGTATTCGCAGTAACAAGAAGTTGTATACAATAAATCTACTAACACCATACTCGTAAGCTAAGGGAAAATGATAAAAGCTAATTGAATTAATAATTGTTTAATTTTTGTGGTTTTTATAGTTTATTCGATTTTTATAATGTTAGTTTTGAATGGTAAGTACATCATCTTTAAATATGTTCGCCAAGCATTTAAAAAAAAAATTAAAAAAAAATGTTACTTAATAGTATCTAAGTAACCTACTTAATTAAGATTCTATAGTGTTTAATAAATAAGATCCTGCAGTCAAACTGACTCATCAGTTTTGTAGGACATTGATGTAACACTTGCATAATTATGAATAAAATAAAAATATAATATATAATATATAAAAAGCATAGACAAAACCATGACGAAGAGCGTTCTCTGCTTTCAATAGCTTTTTGACATGAAGTAGAGTTTTTTATTTGAAGACGCAAAGACATCCGCATTAAGGAAACCATTAAGCAAATGGAAATTGCCAGTGGGCCCGAGCTCGGTGCTCGTCGTTAGTCCCAATTGATTTTCATAGACAAGAATTGTCATTCCGCCAGAGACGAGATCTTAGGGTCGGCAATTGTCGTGATATGAAAAGCAGGTGGATCGACCTGCCGTGCCTCGAATACTAAATGCCTTGTTATCATCTCATTGTAGCCCCCGCCGAAGGTTAAAATATCTTCCAATTTTCCCTTCACATTATTTTTAATTCTATATCATTTCGTGTCCCAATTTGGTTTTCGGACGAAGTTTTGAGCCTAAATTATAATTAAGAAAACTTGTGATAATTTTTTGCTGACTCATTATTTACTTATTTGTAGGGTAACTCGGCTAACTACCTTTACAATTTGCTTAACTTTAGATTCAGTTTATTCAATGAAAACATACCTACATTTAAATGAAAAAAAATAATAATACAAAAACTGAAACTCACTACCAGCGTCAGTAGGTTTTTACAAAAAAAAATAATTAATTTAGTTTGTTTAACTATATTGTTCTCTTAATTTCATTAGCTTTTGCGATTCATGGCAAAATGAAAAAAAACTTAAAATTAGTTTCAAGCACTTCAAAATACAGTCTGATAAAACAACTTATTATATCTTCTATTTGAAACACAAAAATTAATCATTGACTACTGGTAAACCTAGGAGTTAATAGTGACCGTAGTCGACACGTACAGTGCCAGTCGTTGCAGGCTCGATTCCCGTGAGGGGCAAATATTTGTATGATGAATATTATTTAAATGTTTGTTTGTACTGAGTTGTGGATTTTTAATGTATAAGTATTTATCTATATAGATATGTGTTTCCGTTGTCTAGTGTTCTTAGTATAAGCTTTGGTTAGTTTGAGATCGATTGGTGTACGTTGTTCCAAGATGTATTTATTTATTATAAAATAAAAATTGATTGTACTATAATGTTTTCTATGATTTTATTATTGTTCTAGTTTTTATAATGTGTAAAGTTGACTTTTATTGATTATGATTTGGTATAAAGAAAGACTTGTAATTTTAATTAATGTAAGTAAGTTGTATATTGCTATACCCTACTAGTCCATGTATCGCCCACCCATTTTAATTTATAACATCTTGTAAAACCATAAAATTAAGAATAAAGAATATTTTGATCTTTATAATTAAGAAAATTAAGAAAATATCTTTAGAAATAATCGTGACCTTTAAAGGTTAACAAAGCGTCCAAGGCACAAAAAGTGAACCGAAACCATAAAGATTCGACCTTAAAAAGTTGTACTTGGAAAGCGGAACCCGGGTGGTCCATTCATTGATATAAATATTTCGACGTGTCTGAAGCCTCCGTATCCATGTAAATAGAAAAAAAGAGTCGTAAGACGCAGAGTCGTAAGTAAGGCACAAGATCGGACCTACTTAAGAGGAAACACCAAGGTCTAGAGAATTGAAAAATAGGTATTTGTAAAATCTATTGCTGCCTCCATCTATCAAGCCTCCCCCCGCAGAGTGCAATAGAGACAGCCGCAGCTTGGACTGAAAATACCTATTAAAAGTACACAAAATCAACGATTCGTAGACCCCTGATTCCTTCTCTAAAACTTATCCGATTTAACTACTTTTTTCATTAAAAATTAAAGAAAGGCTTTGGCAGTGTTCCTATGTTTTTCTTTTTTTATATAATCTAGTAAAATTTGTTTTCTGAATGTATGAACGCAGCCGAAAATCTGGCCAATTTTTTAAGGTTTTTGAATGTCCATATCTCTTTTAATAATTATTTTAAAAAAAAAGGAAAACATAGGGACATGCATAATAGTGGCCATCGATTTTTTGGAAAAAAAATATTGCTCTACTGGCATTATCCAGAGAGGAAACAGGGGACGACGTTTGTATGGAAAAACGGCCCTTGTGTTTCCTCTTAATAACTATAGTAAATTACTATTGATACAGTCCATGAAACCGTAAAAATAATGTATATCTGTACAGCAAATGATAGTAAGAACGTTTGTTCTTACTATCATTTGTTTTAAAGGACAATCTTAAAGGTGGGTTTTTGCTGAAACCGTGAACTTCTAATTATTTCTTAATTTGTAGTTATTAAATACTAACTTAACATCAATTAAATGCATTATATTTATCTTCTTTATCTTTCCATAGTATAAAGTAAGTCGCTACGTTCCTGTCTGTTCTAAACATGAGACCTGAAAAAGACTCGAAACGCCGGGAATTATTATGTGTATATTCGTTACATACAGCCCATATAAACAGTTTTATTGTTTTATTTCAACGTCTATAAGTCGAGAAAACATAAGAAATTGTTATTTAAGTGTGCTTTGCTGAAGCTGAAACAAATACTTTGTAAAGCATCTCGTTGTTAGCGCCACAAGCGGCAATATGAGAAGTGCCTGCCACGGGCGCTTGCCGCCGAAAGAACACCCTTTATCTACGAGAATAACTTTCCTCTCGTTGAGAGATAGATACGATATTAATTCAAATGCTTTATTCTCAACTGAAAAAGAGGTATAATATAAGTTTGAGGCATCAGTGGGATCCCTACTACTGCACATATACGATATTTACGAGTAGGTGTATAGATTTTGATAATGGGGTGGGGTAGTGATTTCTGGTTGCAGTACGAATGGACCGGCTCGAGCGGGGTTACACTGTTACTAAATATTACCGGAATGAAGCAGTAGCTCGCTACTTACTTACTTACTATGCTTTCGTATGGTAAGGGAGCGATCCGGAGGGCCACAAGGGGTAATCCGTAGCCTACGCAGACCACAGATTACTTATTTATTTATTTAGCCTAGTGGTTAGTGACCCTGACTATGAAGCTTGAGGTACCGGGTTCGATTCCCGGGAGGGGCAAATGTTTGTATGATAAATACGAATGTTTGTGCCCGAGTCGTGGATGTAATTTGTATTTAAGTATATATTTATCTATATAAGTATGTATATCCGTTGTCTAGTACCCATAATACAAGCAGCTTCAGTTGCTTACTTTGGGACTAGGTCAATTGATGTTAATTGTCCCAAGATATTTATTTATTTATTTTAATCTATTTCTATAATATTTGAATGTACAATAGCTGGACTTTATGCCATAAGACATTGTCTACCACGCAATTTGGGTGTAGGATTAGTGATTGCTCCTACAGTAGCACACTAGCGTTTTTCGCGCACATAAACGCTTTGATCCCTCTCGCACACGCATACTGGTTAGAACGGGATAAATGCTTTATGTCATCGATAAAAGCTAGCGTGCTAGGCGCCCTGGAGTCGCTGGGTTATAATGGGTAAAACTTTCCATTTGATATCACATAAGTATGAGAAGTCAGAAGAATAAGAAATCCTTATTTAGCACCAATTGAACACCCTTATTCATGAATGCTCACTAAACTTGCCTAGTTGAAACATGTGTTATTACAATCAAACAATTTAAACGGTTTAGTATATCTAGTATATAGCACCGAATCTAATTCCCACCGTTTCGAGCCCTTTGCGCGTTCACGGAGACATTATGAAAAAAAAAAAAAAGGAAATTGTTTCAATTCGCGCAATTGGATTATACTGATTCTACCAGTGCTATAGTTAAATACAATTCAATTGTTTAATTTCAATGTCTACAGGTACAATCAGCAACAACTTAGACGACCATTAAAGGGGGAACTGAGAAAATTGTCTATGGTCGAAGACGATAGATATATGAACTTCATAGTGCATACTATACACCTCCCTTTCGAAAATTGACACCTTGTCGCAGTTCCGTCTTTAATTGTGACTTATATGTGTCTTCGATTGTAGGAAAAACAATAAATTATTGTAAAACATGTTTCGCTTTATTCGTTAACAACCCGAACATTAGAATTTGGCCTCAAGGAATAGTCACAAAGTTTCGATAGTAACCGAACATATTCAAGAATCATACCCCACGTCATGTCGAGTGGGAGCTGTCGGCAACGGTGACCTGTTTCTCAATATGTAACTTTTATGAAGATGGAAGGGAACCTACACAAAGGCTCTTTTGGTTACGTTTAAAATTTAAGTAGTGTAAGGAATTAACCGCGACATAATTCAGAGCTTTGATTTCTTTTACTTGGGAATAGATTGTAAGTATGTATTGACGACATTTGTATGTTATAAGTTTCCCTGCGATCAGCATTTATATGCATATCGCTTATCGTTTGTTAGCATTCTCAGGAACGACCATCACGACGTTTCGACCACCTTGATCATACAAACGCGACACGGCTTCTCACGATGATTCCATGTAGTGTGTGTGTTGTATAAAACTTAAGTGTGAAGCTTCAATCACCATGCCAAATGGACCGAAGCCGAATGGGCGGGCGAAGGACCCGATCTGAACGGGTGGAGTGGCTAGTTGGCAGTTTGTAATGAGTTGGAAACAAGCTATGCGGCGGGCCCGTCTAGGGTGCTTGATGGTTTGGAGGAAGCTGCAAATTTTCAATGATGTTATGGTTACTTGGAGATTCCAATAACAATTTAAATTGTAAACAGAAGACTAGCATCATCTTTAATAGGCCTATTATAGTAACGCGTAGTGGTATGTATACACCTATGAAGTGATAAAAAGTAGTAAACAGGTTTTGAATTGAAGTGCAAATCATCCATTGAACTATAGGTAACATAATGATGGTTTTGATTATCTCTAGTAGGTATCGTTAAAATCATCTAACTTGATTATACTGACCTGCTATTTCAATGATTTCTATTTAATAATATCGTAACCGATTTCTTATTAATGTACAACACTCATAATAGGCAACAAAAATGAAAATCATGGCTACACTTTTAATTAAATTTTCTACAAAAAAATTGTACCAGCTATCTCTTCTCCGGCTTGAGGTCACTGCAAAAATGCCCAGTTGAATGACATTGAAAACGTTTCTTATGGACAGCACTAGGTTAGTAAACCCTTAAAAACCAAAAACGCAATGATTGTAAATTGAAAACTTTACATTGTCTGGCGGAGTCACCTGTAGCTCAATTAATAAGATACGGAAGCCGCGGTTGTCGGATCGTGTTCAGTCAGATGACTTAGATTTTTCTTTGTTTTTTAATTAAACTTGCTTACTTACTCACCCACCCAAAGTGAGTCTTCCGATAAGAGAATTCGCCAGTTTTGGCGGTCTTGCGCCGTCTCCAGCTTTCAGCTCCATAGCTATCATCCGTCTCCGCTGCATCAGTCCAGCTATACCTAGGATGACCGACGGAGTGAAGTCTCGTTGGTTGGCCCTTTATTTGAACTACATAATATTATTTATGAAATCACCTTTGGTTTTATAGCTGAGTCCAAACAGCATAAAAGAGTAAAAACAAACAAAATAATGATTCAAGTCAAAAAGTCAGATCGAGTATTCACGAAGTGCAGCGATCTGTAAAAACGATGATTGCGACGATTTTGGGTACAGGGAAATTTTTCAGAGATGCAAGTGTGATGCAGCCTCGTCGTCGATTTATACACACTGCAAAACGTCACGTGGGCTATGCGAGGTACATTTAAATTGCACAGGCATAAATACACGAATTTGCACGAACTTAGTGTGAACAAACACGCAGTGCAGACAAGTCTGTGTTCTATGGAGTAGCTTCATCAGCGTACGACTATGTGTGGTATCAATGATAAGTACTCTGTATCCGCATGTTATTTTGCGATGGTATACGAGAACACCATCTTTAACTATAAATAATAAGCATAAACGACACCAGTGACCCTAATATGACTGGTCTAGTTTAGTTTATTTGAGTTTATCTCTATGGGTCCCTTTCTTATGACACTTTTTGGACAGAGCAGCAGGAAAGATAAATTAAAGGCCACTGTTCTCTTTTGAAAATACTGGTACAATAAATGCGCTAAAAACTTTTGTCTAAAACCATTGCTTTGATCAAACGTTTCAAACAGGAAACAACAATAAAACTATTTTATTTGTATTAGGACTGAAACAAAAGATAAGGGTTTACAGCCGACATTCGTTAGCCGCATAACAAGACCCTGAGGCGGGGAAAGTACACACGGTAAAAAACGAATCGAGCGATTTATGCAGGAGAGCTGTCGCCGGCGGCCATTCCGCGGCGCGCGTGATTAGAGACCCTTTAGCCACTCTTCTCGATTGATCTAGATTAATTCATTCTATCCTTGGAAGTGCTACAACTTTTTTACTTTTAAAAAGTTACTTAACCGAATGGTCTCATTCCTTCCACCGTTTTCGCCAGCTCTGGGAAGAACTATGTCGTTCTAGAGATTTTGTTTAACGCCTAAATTACTGTTTTCAGTTTTCTCTTTGAAATACATCGCTGCCTTTTGCCAACGCATCAGTTTACGATAAGGGCTGGAGTTAAACTGGTTATGCGAAATAAAGGTCGGCCAATTGGAGCGTAGCGATCGCCGCAGTGATTTATCGGAATTAGTTTCAAGCGAAATAAGTGATATTTCCTCTTTGCAATATCATCATCATTCTCCTAACGCTTTTTTCCCGTTTCTTAGTTCGGGGTACGCCTTGACCATGATCCCAGATCTGGCAGGTCAGGTTATTATATTGGAGCGATTGCTGTCTGACCTCCGTAACCCTTGCGACAGGAAAAGATCAATAGGATCATGGTTACACATTCATTTACATGAGTGTGTGTGTCTCACACCTCACAGATCACAGTAAGAGAGTGGGTTGCTACCGAAAGTACTTAGGTAATACATATAAGTCAGAAAAACTCATTGGTACATGGCGACCGGTGGGGATCGAACTAGGTACCTTACGAGCACGAGTCCACCCCCCTAGATACTAGGCCACCAACGCTCTACACTATCGCTGCACATTATTTATTAAGATAAGACCTCCAGAGGGCCTAACACTCAAGCTTTTATCGCTGATATAAAGCTTATGTACATCCCTTTCCTATGGCCCTAACATGACTGGCCAAATTTAGTTTATCTCTATCTGCGTCCCTTTCTTATGACACTAGTTAGACAGAGACAAAGGGAGGGGTTAAACTAAACCTGGGCTGTCATGTTAGGGCCGCAGTAAGCGTATGGGAGAGGGGATGCTTTTATGTGCGCGATATATGCTAGCGTGCTACAATAGCACTTGGATTTACAGATAATCCAAGGCTACTAGTAGCCTAATGTCACAAGCTTGCTCTCGAGTCTCAATGGCTCTAATTATAACACAGTTGCAGAAAATACTGTTATTATTATTATTATATTATTGTAAGTTTCCCTTTGGCGTAGGCAGAGACCACAGAACGCCATTTGCACCGGTCCTGGCGTACTGCCCTCGCTTCCGCCACACACATTCCTCTCTTCATACATGCTCGGTGGTTCCGGGTATTTTTGATTTGACCTACCTTCAGAGCATCAAAAATAAAATCATCATAACTACTATTGATACAAAAATGATTATGAATATTTCGTTTGTTCAGGGAGCTATTCACATATTCCTCTCTTCATACATACATGCTCGGCGGTTCCGTGTACTTCTGATTTGACCTGTCTTCAGGACATCACAAATAAAATCATCATAAAATACTACTATAGATTAAAAAATGATTATGAATATTTCGTTTGTTCTGGGAGCTATTCGAGCGAGGCTTGCGCGGCGGCGCTGCGTATGCATTGCGCAGCTCGCTGGCCCGGAATACACCCATTACACATTCTTATAATTGATTCCGCCATGTATCCCAGTGAGGGTGATAGTCGTAGCAGCGTCAGCATGACAAACTGACCGGTGCTATTCTGTTGAAAAGTCACCACCAAGGTTTGTCTTTAATCGCAGAGCAGTCATTTTCTTAATTGATCGTCGGTGCTTAGTTGTGCAAGCATGAGAATAAGAGTAAGCGTCGATATAAGAATAAGAATATTTTGGTTTTGCTAGAATGAAAGGAACATTCTATAAAGATTTAGAGAGTAATTTAACATACACTATACGTATACTTTGGATAAATCTTCGAATGTTGGCGTCATTGTACACTTAACATACGCCTGCTGCGATCAAACGAAACGTAGAGGCAAATAAAACGTGTACCTATTACACTATATTTACACTTATTTTTCAAAATGAGGTTTTTGTCTGTAAATGTAGAGTTTGCAATGAACTACATTTTGATATTAATTTCTTATTAAAAAAAAGACTACACATCTTCTTTCCGTGCACTCTTCATTTGTATAAATACGATCAGTAATTAGAATATTTGACTTTTGGACGAACTTTTGTCTTGTTTTTGAACTTAGTAATTTTTGTTTGTACAAGTTGCCGAGATAAGTAACTCCCTTTCTATGAACGAATCCATACAAAGAGGGTTATTTTTCTCTGCAGCCGACCGTACATATTTTGGGGACCATTTAGGTTGTTTTTTGTATATTTTATAAGTCCAACAAAAAACCATTAGTCATTTTGTTAATGCACTTACTGTATTTATGTTTACCTTGAGACAAAATAAAAAGGTCTCAATATGATTGTTATAGCCATCCGTGCAAACAGGTTGGCCTGTTACCCACACTTTAAAAAATATGTGTAAACTCAACCTTATTGTCAGAAGTATAAGGCTGCGTACGTAGCGCATTGGTTATGCTCGCCGCGGCGCACACAGGCAGGCGGCTTCGGGCGCAAGAAAACCGCATCCCCAGCGTAGAGCAGTGTTGTACCAAAAGAAAAATTCTCAAACTCGAGAGGACCATATCTTTAACAAACTAGAACAATTCTTATTTTATTTATTTGGTATTAATATATTATTTGGTATAATTATAGCTGAATTTCATCCTAATTTTAATGTCAGAATAAAATAAATTAAATTGAATTTGTGGACACGTTTATTTGAAAGGTTCACTGTGTAGACACCGGCGCTCGTGACAACAAAATAAACATTATCGTGCGGATACAGTCGCTTCGCTAGATCGCGCGATAGCACGGCACTATTGGACACAGTATCTGTGTAGAGCGCGAGCGACCTAATTGAAATTCGAGCTGCAACTTCGCGAGATCATTATTGTCAGATCTTAGCGTAGCCGCGAACTTAACAAAGTCTTCGAGTCTATCCTGCAGGGGATCGCACTACGCCGCGTCTCCTGGTCGGTGGTCTCCGTTCAAGACCCTATTAAGGCCTCACTAGCCATCAGCTTTGCGAGCTATGTACCAGCCATTGGCAATGATGGTTCTGCTACGGATTTGTTATTCTGTTCTGCAAAGAAACTTTGAGTCCCTATAGCTCACTCCATGACACTTTGAAGGTATGTTCGAATAGCCCATTGTGAGGGACCACGTTAATGTTCCATATGTCATCACTGCAATATACGCGTTTGGTTAAATTAGTTATAGGACGAAGACAGAAAAGTAGAAAAGTGTTACTGATTTTCGTATTACCTATTTATAATACAAACCAGACGAACATAACAAACGACAAACATTCAACATTATTAAAGAGTTCCCAAAAGTCGTGAGCACTTTTACACTATCGAGCTGGTAAGTGCCTGAAATTCACAATAAAGCAAAGTATGGTGTCGAACGAGCACTTTGTAAGAATTAATGCGTTAAAAGTAAAAGATCATTCACCAGTGCTACGGAAAAAAGGCATCGGGGGGTAACCAACCGAGTATTAATAGGGGTGAAACTTTACCCAAGTCCCGTTACGGCGGCCATTTGTCAAACACAAAAAATATGAGTAAACTTTGAGCCCAGAAGCGTCGTTTGACATGACTTATATAAATACCGGTGCTTGCCAACTGTTAGTTTAACTTTCTGCTGTACGATTTTTTTCTAAAGCATTTAGCGTTTTAACTTCTAAGATAACACTTTTGAGTTTTTAACCCCCGAGGATACCGACGCCACGCAAAAGAAGTGTTATAAGTCATAAGTCTCTGTCTGTCTGTTGCGGCCTCGTAGCTCAGGTTTTTGTTTGGTATATAGAGATAGTTCCCAGCTAGTTTTGGTGGCAAACCGGCAAGTTTCCAAGTCATTTAATTTAAACCCTCAGCCATAGACCCCCATAATATTCTGAAGAGTTGCAGGGCGACAGCCTTTAGGATAAAATATATTTTGGTCTGTATGATTGGCAATAATTTAATTAAAATATGATGAGTTTTCAGTCTGAAATCTATAAAAAGAATACTGTTTTGATAAATGATGATGATGATGAATGATTAAAATGCCAGTTTTTTATTAAAAGCACGTGGTCAACAAAAGCAAAGTTCTCTAGTGCAAGACAAATAAAAAAAGGTTATTTTTTATTTATTTTATTTCTTTTATAACCACAATATATATATTTTATATTTATATTCAAATACAACAAACCACAACCGATGCTTCACACTAGGCCATGCAATCGCAAATAAAGACACCACAGTCTGCGCTGTAGGCCCTGTACTACATACTCGAATATAAGTATACCATAAGATTTGAATCATTTCTTACTGAAATCAAGGATGTCGATCACTCGCTAACTTCTCGGAAACGAAACGGTCTGGAAGAATTGATAAAACGCCTTTCCTGCGATAAAAATCACAGTGAAAGGTTTTTCAACACGTGTCCTCTAGAGGATTTCCCTGCAATTTTAAAACGACACTTTCTTCACTACCTGTATTATAAATGTAGGGAGTACCTTTCGGCGATCTGTTCCTGGGAAATGTAATACTTAAAATATTAACTTCAAACTTTGCTTCGCAGAATACAAAACAAACACTCTCCGTTTAGCACCACTCGGTAAAACAACATCATGTTAAATTATGAAATTAAATACATTACGAGTTATCTTAGAAGATAAGGAATAAATAGGCTGTATTTAGCTTAAAACCTGTGCTTTGTATTTTTATCGTTATTTTCAATGACTTTTAGGACAAGAGTTTTAAAGACTCATTATGTAGGTAACTAATTTCGCAAGCGCTATTGTCTAACGTCAGCACCAGGTATATAATGTAGCTAAGCTAAGTCGATAACCGAAAGCGATCGTTTCCCGGGAAAACCTTCAAACTACCTATCTATCTGTGTGTGTGGCAGCCGCTAAACGAATTACCCGAGGATTACTAACTTATTTCATTAAGAACTTTGGGCTCGCTAAATGTTATTTTGGATAAATCTCTTTAGCATTATCTGGATAATTGCAGTTAGAAATTGCTTTTAGTAGGCACGCCGATTTGATTGCAGTGTTTGTTAAATTACTTGATTTTAAAGCCTTAATATTATTAAATTTTGTTATGCATATTTAAACTAAAGGGAATAGCCGTCGTTTGAACTGTCGTACCGCCTTTCAAGCAGAGGGTGGTAGGTTAGAATCCGGACAACTCTCCTCCGGAAAAATCAGTGAGTTTTTGGAAATTTATGAGCGATGTGTTAAATATTGGAATGCTTGTGTCCGGTGTGACGTGCTTTAGCCTATACTACGTTATTTAAGCGAGTAACTTTAGGACACATTTTTCAATGTGTTTTGATTTCGAGTCTACGTAGTTTAATTTCTTTTCGACAATAACGCAAGCACCATCGAAGATTCAGATTTATTTTAAATTTATCATAAGCTTCTCGGTAAATGAATACATCCCGAGGAAATCTGCACACATCTAAAAATAAACTGACGGTGTTTGTGAGGCTACCAATCCCCACTGGGTCCACGTGGAAACTAAAGACAAAGCTCTCTGACAGTGAGGGAACAGGCCCAGCAGCGGGACGTTTACTGACTTGAGATGAAGATACATTTATACTTAAGTATATTAAGTAACAAGACCGCTAAACACAAAAATAAAAACAAAATTAAGGTAGGTACCAAGACTTCAAAAGGCCCTACTCTTAGTTTTAACGCTGCAAGATAATCTAGCCTATTTCAGTAATAGGCCCCTGGGTGGAGGTCTTGGTTTAAGTAACTCTGAGATTTCAATCCCGAACCTGAATCAGTGTAGCCGCGGCAATGGTAGGTTTAATCGGATACTTTCTCTTTAGGAAATAGAGCACAGAATAGATCAAGCGGCGCGCCTCGCCGACCTGTCGCGTATTAAGATGCCGCATCAAATAAATACGTCCTTCTCAAACATTTGTCGATGTAATAATTCTTCCGTATATCTCTCGCTCCGCGATGGCCCCTTTGTCCCTTGTCTTTGATCGAAAGCCTCTTCGATTGATGGCTGCTATTTGCGCGGAGTTCGAGCACCCTCGAATGACTTTCAAGTCTGCCCTCGGTGTCACAATGACTTTAGTGAGGAACAGCATTGGCAAATACTTATTGGTCGTTAGTTTCCTCCGTATTATTTACTTTCATTATCTCGTCAAAATGGGATCCTTGATTTGTTAATTAAGCTACAGCGCCGTATCTGGAGAGGAATTGTTGAAATAGATAGTCGTTATTGTGGTAATAACCTTTTGTTGAAAAATAATATTTGGTCGCCCAATTAAACAAAAGGATCCACTTCATATTACTGTTATGTTTTTTAGTATTTTGTAATGAGTTTAATTTGGCGAGAGCGAGCGAACTCCTCACCGTAGGTAGGTACCTGTTCAGGTTGATGGAGCGACTCATCGAGAACGTAAACAGAATTTTCGTTCCTATCGCTGTCACTGAAGGCGACCTCTTAAAGAGAAACCGTAAAATAGCATTTGAATTTGAGTCGCATTAAAAGTTTGCGTGAGCAGATTTCGTAGCACAATGGGGCTGTTGGAAAAATTCTAATTACTTTACCAAGTTGGTTTGGAATTTAAAAAAGTTACGCTCGGTGGTGGGAAGGAATTGGTCTCAACACACAAACAAGATATTTCATTGCTTAAGAAATTTGGTAACAATGGTGACATCTTTTTCAGTTGCGACCGCAGCACTTTTTATATTGATTTATAGACATCTGATGGTTTTTGTTGGACGAATTTCAGTTGAGGATTTCAGTAGCATTGACCTGTGTACGTTTGACAATGCTTATAATTGTCGTCATTAAGGTAAAGGTACAGTAAAGTAAACCGTAACCAGTGCTTGACACGAGTAAAACATTGTTTTTACAGTTGACATTATTATGCAATGTATCATGAGACAAATGAAGGGAAAAATCCGAAAACCATAAATTTGCAGCTACAACACAAAAAACAATTGCGATTAAAAACTTTTTCCAGTTATTAAATTGACCGCTACAGTTAAGTTTGTCCCTCAATCCTGTGCACCTAGCACGAATATTCTCGTTACGCGTTAACTCGCTACGTAACTCAGTGCGTCTCTCTCCTACTGGGCTGGTTAGAACGAGACGCACTGTGTTACGTAGCGAGTAAACGCGTATCGAGAATATTCGTGCTAGGTGCACTGTTTATCTTTTCGTTACAGCAATGTTTGGTGCTTATTAATTTAGTACGGACTTGACCGGTTTTTCTGGTAGTTAAGCTTTTGCTCATGATCCCAAAATTATCACCACAGGTTGATTGATTAAATTTAATTGGAGCGACAACCATCTCGCTTCTGTAACCTCTGTGACAGGAAAAGCAAACGGATATGAATGTGCAGACTTCTTCATGATGTATTCCCTCACGTTAGTTATTATACAATAACTTAGGCAATCCAAATAAGTTAGATAAAGTGATTGGTATTGCGATGGCTAGGCATCGAACTCGGTACCTTACGATCACAAGCCCACCCGGAGCTATTAGGCTACAAAGAGTAGGTATTAAGACTGTAGTAACGAAACAAAAATAAAGTAACATAGCTTAAAGTAAGAGAGTAACCGAAATAAAAAGGAGGTAAAATATCTTTCTCAGATTGTACGAGTATATTGTCAACAAATTGTGTGTAAACCTTATGTCTCACTCAAAGCTTGAAACAAACACGCAACCAACTCAGCTAACGTCAATTACCCTATTGTCAGAAACTTACAACAGAACTCTATAATTATTTAATTACAAACGAACTTAAACATGGAACACGAGAAGCATAATGAACAAAAGCAACAACCAACAACCCTAAACACATCCAAGGCGTATTTAATCCAGTTAATAATTGTGCAGACACTATAAAGTGCTCGCCGTGACCTCAGCCCGTGTAGTGCAAAAATAATGAAGTGAGTAAGCCGGAGCGCGCCTTACGGAAAGTGCCGGCAATTTGGTGCAGCCGGCGTTTGTTGCCGTCGTTTTTCTTCCCGCTTTGTTCAATAAATGTACCTACTAGCACTGCTAGCCGAACAGCCATAACATGATTTTTATTTCGTCATTACAAACCTACTTTTTATACGCGAGTTAAGATGGTCGCAGCCGGGTGCTGCAGGGATGAGGATTTAACACACTGGCCGCAAATATACAGGCGCCTTTGCGATCTTCGATTATTGAGCAACTGTTTTCCGACTTTATTTTAGCAGATTGCCTTATTGATTATTTCTTACAGTCGGAAGACATAGGTACCTAACCTATGCTGCCTTCGTATTGGATATAGCCTCAGTACAAGTTAAGCGTACACACACAAAACTGTCAAAATGGTCACCTTTCTTGTGCGCCAAGGTGGTAAATCCTGCAAATTAATAAGAAGAACGCAGATGTTCCATAGAAAATGTGTCAAAGTTTAACTGTTGGTAAACAAAACGATCCGTTGTTTATGTATAGGACCGCAGCATACTAATAAACCTTTTCTTAATTAGGGTTTATGATACCGTGGTGCTATAAATGTTTAAATGTGCCTTCGGTTTATAAATAACTTCTGGAAGAATCAGCCGAAAGTGACAAAGCAAAATCAAAAGTATTCTGCAGCACAGGCAGCACGAATTTGACAGGCGCCGTCCGCAAGTTTCTCAACTACCTATACGTATATTACAGTGACTGTGTTCATCAATCTTTCTCTTTATTTTCTCCTTATTTTTTATTACATTATAAAGTAAAGTCAATATTCCTGTCTGTCCGTATATCTTCGGCCACCTACTCTTTCTAAACCACGCAACGGATTTTGATACGGTTAACACTGTCATTTAGAGATTTTTTAAGGAAGATTTTTATGTAGTTGATGCCAATTGTAATTGGGCGGCTCACTAGCTACATTATAAAACTAGGTCACTAAACGCTCCTGTGGCCCTAACATGACTGGCAAGTTTAGTTTATCTCTATCTGCGTCCCTTTCTTATGACACTAGTTAGACAGAGACACAGGGAGGGGTTAAACTAAACCTGGGCTGTCATGTTAGGGCCACTGTCTGTCCTCATCGTATCGTCGGCCGCATACTACTTCTAAACCACACAGCGGACTCTGATACTATTTTCACTGTCATGTAGAGTTTTTACCCGACTACGGCAAAGCCAAAAGGGAGGGTTATGTTTTTAGCAGCTTATGTATGTATGTTTGTATTTACGTATGTTCCACTGTAGTGCCTAAACGACTGAGCCGATTTGGATGAATGAGGTATCAATCGGTTCGTAATTGTAGTCTGGGTGACATAGGCTATATTTTTTTTCATTGTACATGTTCATTTTCTTGAACATTACATCCTATTTGGACCCGAGCGAAGCCGGGTTGGGTCGTTAGTTTAAGATATATCAAAAATTAATTGTAACCTTCCTTATACTATTTCTATTCCTTCCTTATATAATTTTTTAAATGTGTTGTAATTCCTTGAATACTCGGACGTGTGCATGCTGTAGTGTTCGTTTTAAACTTTTGTTTACAATACAATACAAATATTATTATGCTTTATTGAATACCACATTAAAATTTTTTTAGAATTACAGGTAAAACTTGAATATAGGTATCCAAAAAGTGGTCTTATCGCCTGAGAGCGGTCTGTTTCAGATAACCGTGTTTGATCCGTAGAGATAAAAATAAAATTAAGTTTCTGACTGTTTTATGTTTAACTTTTTAATAGGAAATCATAAATAGTTAAGGACTTTGCAATCGATGTTCTTTATTTCGTTTTGTCCGTCTTTGCAGTTCAAATCCTGTAATAGGATTTTCACCTAGTACTTCCTGTTTTCAAATTTACAAACTTAAAATTTGGTAGAAGTATAAAAATCCAACCTTATCGACTTCTAATAGTTATTCTTCGTAGCTTTGTAAAAGTGTGCCAGATTTAGCGCTAGGTTGTATGGGTACCTATTATTTCGCAAATGAAATATTCTCAGAGTAACTTCTGAGTCGGAATATTTGTTGAACAAACTTTACCCAACCTACCCAAAGGTATTCACATATTACAAAAAAATGCATTCGGCGAAACAATACAACTTTGAAATAATTTACTTTTGATAGATATATCGGTCTTTGGTCCGGTATTTTTTCGCGATTCACCTGGCAACCCTATTTGTAACTCAGTGTGTCTCTCTCCTGCTGGGCTAGTTATAAAGAGACTCACTGAGTTACGCAGCGAGTTACCGCGTATGGAGAAGAGTGCTAGGTGCACTGTGCAGTGATGAAGAACTGAGAAAACGTATTATGCCTGTTGCACAAGTAAGAAAGAGAAGACAATTTCAATGACTTTGTAACCTGTTTTGAATGACAGGTCAGCCCATGTAAGCCGGTTCTACTATGAACTTTCACATTACTTTGAACCCCGTACCACACTTTGACACGCACATACAAATAGTTACACGTTAATGAGCCTTTTGTTCGTCTATTATTATATTTCTTAGTATTCGTCTATTATTATATTTCTTATTATTTCTTAGTTTGTATTTTGGTTGTTTTGCGCAAACCCACCACACGCAGAGATTTTGATCCTCACCCTTGAATAATAAATCAAAGTAAATTATTTAGATAGCCAATGTTCCACGCGCGGGATTTGATAGCTTTTTCAGGCGATATTTCTTATCGGAATTATGTTACGCACATTTTCTCGCAGCGTAGATTTGAGCGTAAAGCTTTTTCAAGTTTATTTAGAACACCTACAACTCTACTTAAGTTAATATTTTGCTG
Source organism: Ditula angustiorana (assembly GCA_963691745.1). Classification (NCBI taxonomy): domain Eukaryota; kingdom Metazoa; phylum Arthropoda; class Insecta; order Lepidoptera; family Tortricidae; genus Ditula; species Ditula angustiorana. The sequence goes on along the minus strand of OY829481.1, from coordinate 4,179,925 downwards.
TGTATGGGGCACAATAAATATCGTCAGTGCATTATTTTCTTGGAAAGCCTCCTAAAACAGGAGGAAATATTGTTGTTAACAAATAAAATAAAACGTACGCTTCATAACATATTATTTTGATATTCTATTGATACTTAAGTTTAATAAGGCTGGTTTTAATACAACTAGTCTGTTGTGCTATTTAAACTTATAGGAACTATAGTTTATTAAGTAGTTAACATGATCATAAACATAGCGTTCTGAATATGTTCCTGGGTGAAAGACGAACGGCTCGGCCGCCATATCGCTCATTCATTAGCTATAAAGTGCGCGGCATAATGTTCGTGAACGTCGTGATAGGGGCGCGAACGTTATTGCGGCGTAAAATCCGTGCAATTCACAAAGCCGGCACCGCCCGGCGCCCGGCCAGCGGCCGCCGCGCCGCTGTTAATTGTGAAACGAATTAAAACTCGACAACAATGTGGGCAGGTGTTTTACGTATGTTGTGCTTTATATATTATCCGGCAACATCCGCGGTACATACCTCCGGACCGTTTCATCTTGCGCCCGGCGCGGGTCAGCGTAATTTATTACCTATTGTGCGGATATTTCATTTATCACGGTGAATTCAATTTACAGAACAATTAATCATTCCACAATACTTACTCGCCGACAGCGGACTGGTGGCCGGGCTCGAGACGCTGCCAGAGCGATAAAAAAGTTTCATGCTCGAACTTAATCAAAAAATATGTTACAATTTTCTTACAAATATTGTGCTCACCGCGAAGAATAACTATACTGCCTGCAAAAAATATATTTCGTGAAGCTCTGGAAACGGCTTTAATGTTTTATGTTTGTCGCCTGACATAAAACGTTGAGTTAACCCCTAATCGCAGTAAAAACTGTACTGTAGTCAATTAAAGTTTTTCTCTTGGGTTTACGAAAGACATTCCTGACCGCGAGCCGTATTTTTTTATGTGACCACACAGCCGCGAGTCATATGTGCAATTGTCGGGGCTACTACATAAAAACATTCAAAAGTTTGCTACATACTTGAACCATTTTCTCTGAAAATTAATATCCGGTAAAAACTTACAAAATTGTTCAATAAGGCTCGAAGAACATTACGTATAACGGCTAGGAGTTCCGTCAATCATTTCGGCGAATAAAAATACTTTTAGAAACATCTGTTAGGAGTTCGTTAAATCGTATTTATTTGTAAATTTAAAGAAAACAGCACATAGCAACACTTTAGATGACACCCACCCTGCTGGTATTTCCATGGCACTTTTCCCCGACTAGTGCTAGTAAATGTTATATACAGTTTTCTCTGTCTGCTGCCAAAATTATAATCATTCAGGATTCAGGAAGTCGGAAGGCGAAAAGTCGAAAATAGATAGCCAGATGAGACGTTTACTCGTGACTACAATCACGCTCTTATCCGAAAAAAAGGTTGAATAAAAGTTTACATGAGCGCAAGTGTGCCTGCAGCAGAAAAAAGCGTCTTGGCTGTGTGTTAGCTTTGCTCATATAATTTATTATGAGTGACTCGTGAGTTTGGGATGGCTCGTGAGTTTTACCAAAGCCGTTCACGTTTTTAAATATTACTGCTCGCAAGTAAATTAAAAGGTAAGCGTATAAAGTTATAGTTATGCACGGGTGTATTTCCGATATTCGAGTTGTGTAAGCGTTATCCGTTATTCCTTCTTCACGCTGCCGTTATTGGCTACACTCTGCCCAGTATTGTTCAATGATTTATTGCTCGGAAAATTGAAACGCTGCGCCGTGTATAATGAAAAATCAGCACCACATGCAACAAAAACCTATTCATGTCTCTAACATCAATTTTTATACATGGTACCTACATTGTTATGTCCTATAGTTACAAAATTATTAAACCGATGGATGGGTGGAAGGCGGATTTAGACTTTTGACATTTAAGTCTACTGAACAATTTAAAGTAAGTTTCGAAATAGACTTCTAAGTTTGGCGATTGTGATTTTTAATAGAATCCATTATAACCCCTAGTTTCTTATGAGTTTAATATTCAGTTTGTATTCAGCTCTAAAAGCACTGAAAGGAGTAACTTTTACCTAAATCTTGTATTGTATTTTTTTTACTCTGATGAAAGCTTCATCTATATTTATTTTCAAGTGTTTTTTGTAATTCAAATACAGTGGATCTAGATTTCTTTTCATTAATTTACTTTACAGCGAAAAAAAAGGTAATATTAAATGGATGGCACAAAGCAAATAACGAAAGAGCTAGGAGTTGATTTAAAATTTTAATGGCCTTGTGACTACAGGCAAGGCCGGGTCCTGTAAACTCAGTTATAGCAAAGAATATTGTGCGTAAATAGTAAAAGTATTTAATCATTGTCGCTCCGATTTATTTTGAATTTTGACGCGACTGTGCATACATTATGTAAAGGCAGGGCTCATTATGTAAATTCACATTGAGTACTTTTATTTAGATATCCTGCGTATCCTAACACATTTTCAAATTAATTACATAGTATGAAAGTGAAATAAAAATGTATGTATGTATGTATGTAAATACTTTATTGTACGAAAAAAAACATAAATGACAAAAAGAGAATAAAAAAGAGAGAGAGAGAGGATAAATATTAAATCTAATTAATTTTTACACAAATTCATGATTGAAGGCTCTCTGTTTTTATGACAATTGTCTTTGAAACTTCTAGAGCTCGCTACTTTTGGTAGCATACCGTGGTATAGTCACTATTTGTTAAAAATATTCTAAGTCTAACGTACCTACTGTACGTATTGTATTATATTATGAACTTTATATACTTTGACTTAGAAAAGACTTTTAATAATTAATGACCTCATCGATTTTAGAACCATGATATGCTACCAAATCCTTGCCTTAATGATTACAACCCTTGGTTTTTTTATGGAAAACGGAGGGAAAAGTACATGCGGGTTATCTGATGGGAAGTGATCTCCGTCGCTCAAGGGAACCAGCTACCCCAAGAATTGCTGATCCACTACCGGTCTAAAGGCAGGACTCGCCATTAGAAGCACAGTAGCAAGCTTATATACTACTTTACTTAAATACTAACCCCCTTATTCATAAACGCTTCGTAAGCGTTTGTTAGTTAACAAGTTTTATGTCTTTATCTGTCATTGTGACGTTTACCCTCAAACGAAAGGGTCATAACTATTTTTAGCTTAAAAAGATTGGTAACTTTTTATGAGTAAGGGGGATAGATCTTAACAATCTTGATTTCGCTCTACACTTTTCTTTGTGTGCTCCAATATCTCTTCAAAACTTATTCATTGCAGACGATGCCGCGGGTAGAGGTTTGTTCTTCGGATATATCTTCAGTGTCAAGAATCGTGGCGGATACAGCACATGTGACCCAGAGCGTGCGAGCAAACAGCTTCACAGCGGCCGCGTGAGGGCGCGGGCACACATGTGTGCACAAAACTCTTGAACCGTGTGGGGTACATTTTACTGTTTCTCTGTTTAGTCCCCGATGCAAAAAGAGAGGTTTTTAAGTCTGAAGTGTATGTGTGTTTGTTTGTGTGACTCCCTCTGTTTGTCTGTCTGACATAGGGAGCACGTAAACGGGTGGACCAAATAGGAATCTTTTGTGCTTTAGGAGTTGATTGCATCAAATAGGAATCTTTTTAGCTTTTCTCTATGTCTATCCGTCTCTCTGTACTTATTATTCTGATTTCATGCAAAAATACCCAGAATAAAAATAGTATAAAATGTTTTAGGGTGCCTATGAAGGGGAAAGTAGATAATTTAGAACATTTTGGTTAGGTTATTTTTACCTTCTCAGTAAAATAATGGGTTTATTTATTTTGTATATTCGATTCCTTAGAAAGTTGACATGTTATCTTGCTTGTCAGAATAATCAATAGCGATTTGAATACCGTCAACTGTGTCAACTCAGCCACATTTTTTACCTAAAAACTGGATCCCATCAAAACGATTAGTTAATTTATGGTTTTGTTACAAAAGTTGACGACAGGGGAATTGCCATAAGAAGCCGCCTCAGGTCAAAAAATAGAGAACGCGCTCTTGCTGCCAACGTTACAACATGATAACGGATACTAAAATCAATAAATTATGAGTTCTAAAATAGATTTTTTAAAGCATTTATAAGGTATTGTAGGTGAAAAACGATCAAAGCTACTTCATAATTCCTCAAAACAACCGAGAAAAGCGAGGCGTGACTTAATAGGTTTTTTTACAGGTAAGGTTTTCCTGCTGCAGTGGACGCGTCCTTTGAGCGAAGCCTCCTGCGGGATGAAAGGGGCGAGCCTGCAGCCCGAGGCCATGCCTCCCGTAAACTTCACCTCAAGCTGGATCATATTTTCGGCTGGCAAAATTTGCAGCAATGAATCTTTTCAAACTTTTGATTATACACATTTGTTACCTTCTGCTATTCGTCAAGTCAAAGGGGTTTTATTCCATCTAACTTTGTAATTCAAAGGAGTTTCTAAGTGCCTGTTACGTACTCGCGGATTGAAATGTATAAATTTGTTAAATGCTTTATTAGCGAGCGTTGGAAATGAAAAAAACTTTTTGACGTATTTCTTCAACTGAAAACGAACTGCTTAGACGACTAATTTTTTGGTTTGACACCTTGCAAGTTTCATTTGGCATTAAATAAAAAAAAGGAAAATACAAAATGGTGTTTATTTTATTGCTGTTGAAACGTATACTGGTGAAAGCATTCAATCTAAAGTAGTTGGTATATGTAAGGTAATAGTAGTAGTGTTGGACACGCTTAGGACATGGTTTTACCAGTGGTTGACACTGGCAGTCGTTTTTATTACTTGTATGGTGGTATGTCTCTGTATCTTCTTGTCAATTATTGGGTCACTGTCACTAACTATGACGGTTAGCTTACTTCAAACCTAGTTTACTTTCTGTCTACGCACCCTCGTCCGCGGGGAGCGGGGGGAAGACAGCTTAGGTGCGGCGCGCTGCCACGCCTCTCACTTCGATCGACTCTCGCGCCTGCGACCGCACGCGCAATTGATTTTATTTGTTCTTTTTTTTAATTAAACCAGTATTTACAGTCCGCTAGTTTTTCTTATAATTATATCGAAGGCCAAACCCTCTCACTCTCCCTTTAATAACTCTTCCTTTTGGCGGCAGTTGGGTAAAAGCAGGACTCTCAGGATACTACTACTGACTGCAACACATGCGAGTTAACTACATTCTACGATTTCTATTGTGATTAACTTCAATCTCTTCGCAAACAATAATCAACGTCGATGTTAATTGTATTGGTTAAAATAGTTTCAGGAATTCGTGTTTTAATTAAGTACCTACAAGTTTTAATTTTAAACTCACGCGTTTTAAATTTTTGAATATTTGCTTAAAGTGATAACACGGAATGTATATGACACACACTGCCCCGCACTGAATTCAGACACCAAAGCTCCAGAGACCCCGTCCCCTAGATTGACGGAAAACTGACGACTCTTAGTACAACGCGCACAAAAAGACACGTACGTAACCGTCACTTTACTCATGTAGTAGTGCCTATGCGTATTTTGCGTGTATTTTGTATGGCTTATCATTCCTGTTTTGAAAATTTAATTTTTCAGGTTAATTTTTAAAATGGCTACAGCTTCTGTTGCCTACGTCTGCAAAGAAGTCTGAACAGTAATGAGTGTAGTTTAAAATAAAAAGGTTTTACATTCTAACTTAGGAACCAAATTAAACGGAGCGCCTTGCAAAACCTTTTATTTGCCAAAATAAATTAGTCTGAAAATAGTTTCCATGTGGCAAAGGTCAGGAAACTAATGCAATATTAAAATTTCCTATAGTCCTAGCGTAACGTTTAACTCTCGATTAACGTACTAATAATAGAAATAGTTTTGTAAATAAGAACAATTTTGGCAATTTAAGTGATGTAGAGTTTTCATTTGTCGAAATTCATATTGCAAATCAAGTGATGCTGCGAATCAATTCAATTCACTCGAAATACTGGATTGCAATCAGCCTCATGAACACAAGCTCCGATAACTGTAAATATCTACCGGTGGTATGTTTTTAATCACTCATGCTGATAAGTTAAGTAATTAAATAAGTATTATACAACAGTTTATTTTATCTCGTAGGTATAATGGCTGGGGACTAGGTACTATATAGAAGTAGTTAGATGAGTAGGCAAATAGCTACCTTACCTTCAAGAAATATCTTACTGGAATTAAAATAGCAAGCCGCCGATCGGATGATTTGGTAATATAATCATGTTAGTCAAGCGAAATAACAGGTTACATTTTTACGCATAGCAGTCTTAGGTGTACTTACATATTCAGCAGCAGTTTATAATGTGCCTTACCTTAAGTTCATCAAAAAGAAATATTTTAACAATACATACGTAACAAGGCGAGAAACCCATGATTTAATACAGGTGGCAAGACTTTGTGCAAGGTCCGTCCGGATCGCTACCACCATCTTCCAGCCGCTGAGCAACAGTGCTTGCATTGTTTTCTTCCAGCGTGGATAGCAGGACAGCCTATGCAATTACTGGCACAAGATCTTAGCCCTCTGGGTTGGCAACGCATCTGTAATATCTTTGGTGTTCACTTACATCACTTGCTCGTTTTCCTTCCTATGTTGTATAAAAAAACGGAGTGACCATATTGCATAAGTACAAAAATCTCTTCTACGTTAACGGTAGCAGCGCTGGCATGGAATTTTGTTCTGTTCGCGAACTGTACGTTAACATCAAATATGGAGAAGTCAAAGTGTTCAAAATTAGGTGAACACGACTCTATTGTCACTGTCGTTAGTTATTGTTAAGCTATTTTGAGTACCTTCGCCGCTCTGATATTTCTAAGAACGATTGCATTCGTAGGCTTCAATGTAATTTATGTTAAAATTGAGAAAATCTAGTTTATTGTACAACAAAGTTACATTAATTTATTGACGATGCAGTATATTTCCTAGCGTAACAAATAGGGAACTCATTAGTGAAAGTCGAATGCACTAATCCCCAAGACGGGAACGTAGCACGTGGCGTTGACACTTTAATTTCACCTGTACCGGCTGCCAAACGTTTTCATCAAGAAATGTTTGTTCGTGAGTTATGGCCCTGCACGCGTGGCGCTTAGCTATTTACATTTTTATTACATCTTTAACATACCTTCCACGACCTATAATCCCGTGCAGACTATGCCGGAATTATTATTACTAAACAGACTGGAGCTCGGGTACTCAAGCCGCATAAATGAATCATCTGCTTGTCATATCAATTCGTTTTCCTTATTAACATTTGAGTAATTATTTTGCGTTTCCTCATATACGGTGACCGTATAGGAGGTAGAACAGGTTTGAAGACATGTTTCACATTTTTCTTTAAACGAATGGATATAACATACATTTAAATATTTGGTAAATGGATACGAGCGCCTGCATGTTTTATTCAGTAATACGCTCAAATTCTATTATTTCAGCTCTACAAGCCATTTCTACGGGATTACAAGCACATAAAAGCGGCAACTAAACAAAAGATCTATGTATTACGTCAATTGAATACAAAGTGAATGCATCTTTTATTACATTAGTAAGTAATAAAATAAAAACTCCTTCAGCATATAAATTGGCGATGCGATATAAAAGGAGCAAATGGGTGATGCAGCGCGGTTTTATGGTATGTCATCGAATTTTGTGATCGTAAGCGCCATGTTTTATTGTATCCACTGCTTATTATGATACAACTTTACTGCGCTAGCGGTTCTAACTTACTGCCCGAATAAATTCGATTGGCTACTATGTTCTTATTTTCCGCATGTGTTAGTATGTCTCTATGTTTATGCCGTCCTAGAACTTAAACATGAACGGGTTTTATCAGTGTCTTGTCATAATATAGACCGTTGACACACACACGCACAGTTCGGTTTTAACATTCAAGCACATTATTTAAACTACGTAAAAAGACAATCTAATTAAAATCATGAAAACAAAAAGACATTCAAACAATAAAATCTTCTTTAAAATTACTTTGTTTAATTTCTATTATTTTAGCATCAATCTTCGGGCGTGGTGCGTTAGAATTCTTTTACTCCACCACTCAGTGCCACTAAATCAATGATTGAACATAAACTGTAGGTAGGTACAAGGTACGAGTATGTATGTATACATAAAAAATAACAAGACCCCTTATTAAACTTTAACTTAGGCTGTGCAGAGTTAAAACATATAGAGCTACTAATGATTAATCCCCTTACAAAAAGTTAGTAAACGCTCCTCGGTAAAGTCATTTCCATGAAATTTAGTTATCAAGGTAACAATTAATATGCATCGTTACTTTAAAGTTTACTTAGTAGAAGCAAGTTTTAATAAGGGTCTCTCTGGGTCATTACAGGGTTGCAACGGTAATCGTCGACGGCGGCCCGGACACTTAACGACACTTCCGGTCGTCGCGGGCGCCTCGCTACCAGGAGAGTGAGTCTCTAACCGCAACAGCGACGAACTCGACGCTGGGGCAGCGCCCTGTCTTGCTCTAACGCGCTAGCTCGAGTGAGCGAGACAGGGCGATATCTAGACATCGAGTCTGACGCTGATGCGCTTAGAGAATAGCATTCCAGGCCTCTGTATCACGAGTTCTTCTCTCGTTTATTAAATAAATCAAGAATTTTCTCTTTAGTCCCGTTTGACGTTGGTGAGTTTCACAAAGTGGCGGTTACATTAAAATATGCGATGTTTACAATGATAATTTTAATTGCACTATTTATCGAAGTGGAAGTGAACGGAGCAGCGCTTTATGAGGACTTTGAAATGGGATTTGCTTTAAAAAATAAGAAGGAAAACGAAATGCAATGCTGCACTAAAGTACAAGCATTCTATTTGTAGAGCTTTGTAGATTAAAGCTCATCAAAACGTTAAAATGAAGTTCATAAAATGATAGTTACTTGTGAGTTGCGAGCACTCAAAGCTAAAAACAACATATGTTCTAACTTCACGCTTTATGGGGTTTGTGGTTTTGCAGAATCGGGGATGAGATATTTTCATATTTATTTTAGTGACTTATAAGTGATGACAATTTTGTTTGTGTTGTAGGGAGACTGGCATACAATGGTAAGTAATCATTGTCACTCACGAACACCTGCAACATCCGAGGAATCACACACAGGCTGCGCCTTCGGGAAAGAAAATGGGAAATGAAAACTCTCACTGACAAAACGAAACGCACCAGGGCTACTGCTCCTTTCTATCTCAGTCGTGCCAGCTCACTTTATTGTGTAACGTGAGTAGATAGAGCGTGACTCTATCTAGCTTCTACTTTACGCCGGTATTCTGTGAGAGTAGTTTACTACCTCGGTCGTGGTTCTACCACTACAGCAACATTAAAGAACTTATACCTCGTTTTCTTAAAGATGAGAAATGTTTTAAACGATCTTGATAAATCTTTTTTTTGCAAAAGTGCTTAAAAAAAATAAAATAAATAGTGTCTCCAAATTGATTATGCTGAAACATGATGCTGAGACATGATTTATATGTAATGTTTTTGGTAGCAGCTCTTATTTATTGTTTGGCACTTAAAAAAAGAGTTTACAAGATAGCTTCAAATAGTGTACACCTATTGTTTGGAAAGGTTCCGAATCGGTGGTAAATTTTATGACATTCATAAATGATTCACAGGAAGCCTAATCCGAATAAAAATATTTTGATTTTGACTTTGATAGCTAGCACGACACACCGCGGCTCGCTTTGTCGCTCAGTGCGTGTCTTTCTAATTAGCGAAGAAATGAGCACGCGTGCTAGCCGTACATGATTGTTGAGAACATTTCTCATCGAAAAACGAGTTATAGGTAATAGATGTCGATAAAGCGAGATAACTATTGCACTTTACACGCATAAAGCTAATGAGTGCAGACATGAACGCAGTAGTGTGCTAGCACTGTATGACCCAGCTAACAGGCGGAGCGAAGCAGTTGCACTCGACTGACAGCGTAATCCTTTTAGAGTTAGTCACTTTATGTCGCTTTCTTTGAATAAAACGAATGATTACAGCTTTTTTAGCTCTTTTCAACAAAAAAGGCAAAGTGTGCATCTCGTGCACCGAGGGTTCCATATCATAACGTAGTATACATATATATGCTTGTAAATTGTTACAAAAATACGTGTTTTTCTTAAACTTCTGAAGAGTTTTTCATACACTTAGCAGCGTTTCGGCCAAATCAAGTTCTTAAAGGTATATTTTTACTGTTTTTAAAATGGAGCAAAAAAGGATAAAAAGACACGTTCTTGTATCGGGCCCCTTGTCTTCTACTCTTAGTTCTTTCTATTATTTGTTAGGGTGTCCGCCATAATAACACATAATACTTATGGGCGCTCGCCTTTATATTTAAAAATAAGTAATTTAATTAAGGTAATTTTATTAGTTATAAGCAGTATAATTGTGTGTAAATATATTTTGATGTTTTTACCCAACTTAGATTGATTGATTTATTATATTTTAAATAATTCATTATGCATTTCAAGTATGATTTTTAATCTTTATTATATTGATTTAAATAGTTCTTTTATTGATTGCAAAATTACCGCCATCTTTTTCATACATTTAAATTAATTTATTGTTTCTTTTATATATAACTAAAAAGGTTAAGCTAATTCTTGTTGTATTAAATAGGCTATAAATATGTGTTAAAATAATGAATTGATTTTATTTTATAATGCAATTGTAAAGAAAAAAAAGGATGTGTGTTGATCGATTCTTAGCTTATAAAAGCAGCTGTCATGGAAATAAAGATCACTTTTGCTTGCGTCGTTCGAGGAAATAACTTGTTTCAATCATGAACCCTGACGTCACGCCCCCCGGCGGTCCGCCTGCCCCAGGCGAGCCGCCGTCACCTGTGCTAGCGCCGACAGCAGCGGTGGGATCGTGCTTTGCAGATTCAGCGCCTGTGCCTCCGGAGCCGAGCTTCAGCTTGGACCAGGTTATGAGCCTTGTTAATTCTATTACTAAGCAGGCAGCAGCCAGCGCCGTATCAGCCGCACTCTCTGCGGATTTGGCACCAACCCGTCACCGTTCCGACTTTTATTTGCCGCCTTTTGACCCCGATGTCAGGTCACATGATATTAGAGATTGGTGTGCAAATGTTGATGAGACAATAAAAAGCTTCAACATATCCTCTCATGAAGCTCGTATGAAAGCTATTTTACAACTGAAGGGCAGGGCAAAAACATGGGCCGACACGTGGTCGTTACGGTCAACCACGTGGGATCAAGTGAAAACAGAACTAATTCAAACCTTTGGCAGGGAATTCCGGTATGCTGACGACGTACTGAAGTGGCGAAGCTTCACGTCTGACCAAGCATCCAGCTATGCTGAGTATGCTACAACCGCGTGGACCTTGTTCAAGAGAGTGAGGCCCGAAGCCACGGATGCAGAAGCCGTGGAAGCATTGATAACAGGTATTTACCCCGAATTTGTTCGATCTGAGTTATTGCGAAATACGCCCGATTCTTTACCAAAATTAGTATCTGTGCTCAAAACATATCGTAAACGGAAACTTGAATTACCCTATAAAACAAGTGATGTTAAGAAACCGCGTGTTGCTGAAGCTAGTACCTTTAAAAAGGACAACGTCATAACTTGTTACAACTGTAACAAACCCGGACATCGATCACGTGAATGTAAGGAAGGGACCACTCATAAGTCGAATATAGGGCCTACTCAACCTAGTAAAAATGATACAGTTGCCCCTAAAGATTTTAAGGTTGTAGAATGTAATTATTGCCACCGGAAGGGTCATTTGGAAAAAAATTGTTTTCGTCGTCAAAATAACGAACGTAACAAATTAACGAGTAATCAGTCTGTTGGCACTCACACATCTATGGATCGAAGCACAATTAACATTGAGATAGGTGACAAAAGATATTGTTGTCTTTTTGATACTGGTGCAGATTGTTCGTTAATCCGGGAACGCGTAGCTGGTTCCATACCAGGAAAACGAAGGACTGTTGACGTTACTTTTTCTGGTATAGGTAGTTCTCCAGTTGTGTCAAACTTAAGTATAACTACCCTCGTAAAAATGGGTGGCGTGTTTGTCGAGTTAGATTTTTATGTTGTGGGTGACACTCAAACACAGTTTGATGTTATTATCGGTTTTGATCTCTTTAAAATACCCGGCTTGAGTGTTACCTTGAAAAAGGGTGAAATGCTTATAACACGAGATTGTCTAATAAACGAATGTGCTACAATTGATCCATCTGCGAGTGTTAACACTGATGTAACCGATTGTGATCAACTTGAAACTCTTCACAAAATTTTAGATGAATTTAAGGGTAACTTCACTATTGGTAACCGCGTTTCACGGGTGACAACCGGAGAGTTAAAAATACGGTTAAAAAACCCAGAAAAAATTGTACAACGAAGACCATACCGTTTATCACCCATGGAACGTGATAAAGTGAAAGATATTGTCAAAGACTTAAAAGATAACGGGATTATAAGAGATAGTTCGTCCCCTTTTAGCAGCCCGATATTATTAGTGAAAAAAAAAGATGGAACCGACAGGCTTTGTGTAGATTTTCGCGAATTAAATGCCAACACTGTTAGGGATCATTACCCTTTACCACTGATTTCAGATCAAATTGATAAATTAGGTCAAGCTCGTTTCTTTACATGCCTAGACATGGCTGCCGGGTTTCACGGCATTCCCATAGCACAAGACTCAATAGAAAAAACTGCGTTTGTAACACCCGACGGCCAATATGAATATTTACGTATGCCGTTCGGGTTGTGTAATGCACCCTCCGTTTACCAACGTGCGATTAATACTGCTTTAGGCGATTACAAAGATACTATAGCACTTGTCTATGTAGATGATATTTTAATCATTTCAAAAACTGTCAACGAGGGCTTACACAATCTCAGATTGGTACTCAAACGACTTACTGAAGCAGGTTTTTCCCTAAACGTCTCTAAATGTTCATTTCTTAAGACAAAGGTTGAATATCTCGGAAACATTATCGAAAATGGCACAGTCAAGCCCAGCCCTACTAAAGTTCAAGCTCTGGCTGCCTCACCAGTTCCCAAAAATGCTAAAGAAGTTCGACAGTTCAATGGCTTGGCTGGTTATTTTCGGAAATTTGTTCCAAACTTTTCTCAAACAATGGCGCCTTTATACGAGCTTACTAAAACAAATGTGCCCTGGATTTGGAGTAAGGAACATGAGCAAGCCAGGCAGGCCATTATTGATCGCTTAACATCATCCCCGCTCTTAACCATTTACGACCCAAATCTACCCATTGAGCTACACACGGACGCGAGCTCTATTGGCTACGGCGCCGTGTTAATTCAGAGACAAGATCAAAACCCTTTAGTTGTCGCTTACTTCAGCATGCGGACAACTGAATGTGAAAGTAGATACCACTCATACGAGCTGGAAACGCTTGCTGTTGTAAAGGCAATTAAACACTTTCGACACTTTTTATATGGCAGGACCTTTACGGTTGTAACTGATTGCAATTCGTTAAAAGCCTCGCGTCATAAACGTGAATTAACACCACGTGTCCACCGATGGTGGGCATATCTCCAAAATTTTCAATTCGAAATCGAATATCGTAAGGGAGAGCGCTTGGCGCATGCAGATTTTTTTAGTCGCAATCCTGTAAGTCATTTCTCATTGGCAAATTGCAAGCATGTTACTGTGCCCTCAAGTAACAAAATGTGTAAACAATTACGATTATCTGTTAATGCAGCGTCACTTGATCATAACTGGCTTTTAATAGAGCAAAAACGTGACCCTGAGTTAATGAAAATCGTAGAGCTACTGGACGGTGATTCGATTCCAAAATCAATAGCAGATACATATCTAATTTCTCAGGACAAACTACTTAGACGTAAAGTACAAATTGAAAATAAAACGCGCAAATTAATTATTGTTCCCCGATGTTACCGATGGAATCTTATTTCACATTATCATGACACTCTGCAACATTTTAGCTGGGAAAAGGTCCTCGCCAAATTACGTGAGCAATACTGGTTCCCCAACATGTCTCGTTTAGTACGGAATTTTGTTGAAAACTGTGTCAGCTGTAGGACGAGGAAGGGCTTGTCAGGAGCTCGTCAAGTAACTTTACATCCTATTAACAAAGTCGCGGTCCCCTTCCATACTGTTCACGGTGATATTACGGGTCGAATGAATGGCAAACGAAATGAAACTGAATACGCTTTTGTCTTCATTGACGGTTTTACTAAATATGTTCATATGATTTACACTAACGACCGTACCAAAGAAACAGCCATTAAATGCTTTCAAAGTCTTATAACAATATTCGGCACTCCTACGAGATTTATTTCCGATCAAGACAAGAGCATGACTTCAGCGGATTTTAAAAAGTTTTGTGAAAAGTACGGAATTCAGCATCACGTGGTCGCTAAAGGGGCAAGTAGAGCGAATGGCCAGGTCGAGCGCCTTATGAAAGTCATTAAAGATAACATGTCAGTTGTAGAAGTTAACAGGCCCTGGCATTTAGCTTTACAGGATTTACAGCTGGCAATAAACAGCACTGTATCTAAAAGTACGGGCAAAAGTCCCATGGAGATGTTATTTGGTAAAAGGTGCTCCCCTCCCAGCATTAAGCTTATTCAAATAGACGACGATGAGGTAACAAGTGACATTGACGACTTACGCACGACTTGTAAAATAAGGATGGACGAGCTTTCTTGTCAGGATAAGAAGCGTTTTGATAACGGCAAGGCCGTTATTAAGCCATTTAAAGTTGGTGATTTTGTTTTAATGCGTCGCCACGAACGACACACTACTAAACTTGGCTCCAAATTCGAAGGTCCAATGGAAATTCTTGAAATTTTACCAAACGAACGTTATAAACTTAAACATGTTAATCTAAGGGGTAGTTCAGAGAAGATAGCTAGTCATGATTCCTTAAGACCTGCCCCCCTTGCCCAGACAGACCCTTTTCAAAGTGACGGTGAAGAATCGGCCGTACGGGCCAATAACGAGGATACGGGATTGCCTGTCGATTTAGATGCCTCATCCTCTGGAACTAGGTCTGATGACGCGTAAAAAGCTGAAAATGATTGTGTAATGTAAACCTTTTTTTTCCCCATCCAAACACTCCTTCCTTATGCGCTGGCTGGCCACCACGCGTATCCTGCGACCCGGTCTTGTTTGCTAGATCCCAGGATGGGTGATGCATTGTTGATTTGGCTAGATCCCAGGATGGGTGATGCCGTGTGTGTTTTTGTTTAGAACAATACTATAAGGGAAATTACAATATAAAAATGTTAATATAAAAATCTATTGATTTATCTTCATAGTTACTTAATAAATTTTGTTTTTTTTTGGTAAGCTGTCGCTTTATACTACTGTTTTATCGATATATGTATTTTTTTAAAATTAAATTTTAGTTAAGTCCATTCCATGCCATATCGTCTATAAAAAGAAAAACTTAATTTATTGATTACATTGTGTAAAATTATTACGGGTTTTGTTGAGTATATTATTAATGTAGCGTTATTCAAATTAAGAACATAATATGACAGCGCAGGGAGCGCGCTGGAATCAGTATGGCCGTATGGGCGCTCGCCTTTATATTTAAAAATAAGTAATTTAATTAAGGTAATTTTATTAGTTATAAGCAGTATAATTGTGTGTAAATATATTTTGATGTTTTTACCCAACTTAGATTGATTGATTTATTATATTTTAAATAATTCATTATGCATTTCAAGTATGATTTTTAATCTTTATTATATTGATTTAAATAGTTCTTTTATTGATTGCAAAATTACCGCCATCTTTTTCATACATTTAAATTAATTTATTGTTTCTTTTATATATAACTAAAAAGGTTAAGCTAATTCTTGTTGTATTAAATAGGCTATAAATATGTGTTAAAATAATGAATTGATTTTATTTTATAATGCAATTGTAAAGAAAAAAAAGGATGTGTGTTGATCGATTCTTAGCTTATAAAAGCAGCTGTCATGGAAATAAAGATCACTTTTGCTTGCGTCGTTCGAGGAAATAACTTGTTTCAATCATGAACCCTGACGTCACGCCCCCCGGCGGTCCGCCTGCCCCAGGCGAGCCGCCGTCACCTGTGCTAGCGCCGACATACTATATCTGTGCAAATTTCAATTTGTATAATATCAATATAATTATTTGTATGTAGACGTCGTGTAAAAGTGATAATTAAGGTTTCGTACCAATTAAATGGAAAGTTATAAAAAATAATTCTTTTAAGATTTCTTTGTTGTCTTTCTATCAATTTGTCTATCTTTCGACGCTTTGCTATCAAGAACAAACTTTTTATAAAGGTTTATCAAAAGGTGTGTCTTGTACAGTCACTCTCAGAAGTAGCTAAACACTTAAGAACTTTTGTCGTATTAACATATGAAATAAAAATAAATTGTACATACATGGTACTTAAACCTTATCTAAAAAAAAAACTAAATGACTGTTAGTGAATGTAAGTATCAAAATCTGTTGCGTGGTGTAGAAGAAGTGGCGGACGATACATCGTCGACAGACAGGAACGGACGACAGTAACTTTATTTTATACTATATATAAGTAATACTTCATTTAATAATATCTTTGAATCACGTGTCCGATAACGAGTTCGTGGAACTGCCGCGGTCGCAGGTTCGCTGACACGTTACAATTAATTCAGTCCCTCTGTTTCATGAAAAGCTTTCGTATATTTCTTGTTTTACTAGGATACTGCCAATTTAAATGACAGCTTGTCCGTTGCGATATATATTTTATTGGCGACTGCACCCGTATAATTAGTTAAAATAGTAAACTTGGTGTAGACTTAACTAATAATAGAAGTAGAAAACTTAGAACATTACTAATCGTAGACTTAGAGCGTGTTAACGAGGAAGCAATCTACTATGTCATAGTTGCAGTAGTAAGAAAAACAGACAGACAGACCGACAGACGCACAACAAAGTGATCCTGTAAGGGTTCCGTTTTTCCTTTTGAGGTACCAACAGTGACGAGATTGACTTCGAGCCTGTGCCTGCCTCGCTTGCACTAGTACCTTTAAATTCGCAAGCGTGACTGTGATGTTTTGATGACAAAACAAAATACGGTGAGCTTATCGCTTTTGTGCTTTGAGAATCACAGACCTGAAGAAAAAAAAAATATTCAGTACATGTTCGATACCAAATAAAGTATCTAAACAACTCAAACTTCACCCTTTTGCATTTATAGGTAGGTTATTTGCTAACCAGCCGCCTAACATTACTGACACAAGGATAAGCTATCCCTTAGTGCACGCAACTCTATTTAACCAGTCTTAATAAATATATCGTAATTACACTATAGCCGTAGTTTAAACGCCAAAGAGTGTGTTCGCGTCTATACGATACCAAATTACTTTAAGCGATTTTGACGCAGCTCAACTTCGCTGCTTAAGCGTATTTTTAGCTTCGGCGTAGAATTCTTTAATCTGATGGGAATACGAAACACACGTCTCAGGCTTATTATTAATAAGGTTTATTGTTGCTCCTTAAGTTTATGTAAAACAGAATCTTTTTAAATTTTTGTTATCATTCGAATATACATATGTCATCTAAACGTATTTCAATGTCGAAAGTATCAATCACCAAGCAAAATAAACATCCATTACGCTAAAGGGTACGTACAAGCATTTATCGATAAATATTATTTTAACAGGCAAGATACTTTTTAATAGAAATAAGTGGGCATATACTCGTACATTTACTTTGACTTTTTAAAAAAAATATGATACATTTAATGAAATATGAAT
Source organism: Ditula angustiorana (assembly GCA_963691745.1). Taxonomy (NCBI): domain Eukaryota; kingdom Metazoa; phylum Arthropoda; class Insecta; order Lepidoptera; family Tortricidae; genus Ditula; species Ditula angustiorana. Next base: position 4,162,194 of record OY829481.1, on the reverse strand, counting down.
AACTTAACCTAATAAAAAATACATAGAGTTACCAGGTCTTAAATCCGGAGAGCCGGACAGACCATTCAGTTCATTTTTTGTCTTAGTTTTTGACATCAGTGACCCACTTGCGCGTTTTCCTTCCTTTTTTATGTGAAAAAGTCGCGATGTAAGGTTAACGCTCACGTGAATGGTCAAATGTAAAGATTCTAACAAAATCCGTACAGCCTACCTGCTAATTTGTCCGGACAAAAGGAAAGAAGTCTAATTATGTCCGGCTTTATCCGAACGCCTGGCACCGCTACTCGTTTGGATTGCGAGCTGAGCGTCACCGGTACTAAGCAGAATAGAACGTATTACTCAGGTGATGGGACATTAGTGCTACGTGAAGCTCGTTACCACGTCACTACTCGATTTCTACAAAGTGCCACTGAACGGAACAGACACCTATTTGTACCGTGGAAGTGCTTTATGGGACGAGAGGTGAGCAGTAACGAGCCCGCTTTATTTATTGTGCTACGAGTATGAGATTGCGAAGTACTTACGACTCTTACATTTATATCGAATTGTGGTTGAAGGAAAAAATGGTGTTGAAGGCTTTCCTTGTCTTTCATAGTATGTATCGAATACTTTCTAAGTTATCATAGGAATTTAGTGGATAGACTAACTTTAGCAACTTTTTATGAAAGCTGTTATTTTGTAAACCGATTTTAGCTTCGACTTTTGCAATTTTATTAATTAAAGCTATTGAGGCAATTTTTAGTTATTTTTGATCAAACGCAACTCTATTGTGTCTAAAATTCGTATTTGGTGTTTAGTGGAAAATCGGTAGCTTTAATATGCGTACAAAGGAATAGGTAAATTTTAACAGACCGCATGGGGACAATTTGAAACAAAAACAAATGACAGACATTTAAACTAAGCGGGGGACAGGGCGATGATAATTATTATAAGACTCCGGCACTTAATTCTTTTCCCCCCTCGCTGTTAATAAAGCCAACAAATAGAATATCACCCAGCATTTAGGAGCAAATGAATACCTTCGAAATTAGCGAAATAAAGCGTCGTCATTAAATAAACCCTTAAGTAGATGATTCTAAATGTTGTACAACTTCGTGAAAGTTGGCTCGCTTTAGCGGCATGATTTATAATTCTTTAAAATGGTACCTATTAAAACTTTTTTTCAGATTGCAACTCCTTTAACACTTTCAATTCTAACTGCAATAAATCAGCGCTAACCGCGGCATCTTTCACGTTATGACTTCCTCGTAAAATTTACATTTAAAAGTTAATTTTCTCATTCCCGGGGTTAGGGCAATTGTTAATCTTGGATTTGCTGGTGGCAGAGCTGCTCGGCTCGCCTGGAAAAATTACAGGGAATATTCAGAGTCTAAGTTGTTCTCTCTGAGCCGGAGCCTCGCTAATACTTACTTATTGTACGCTTTACTGTTTTAATAACTTACTGCCTAGTAAACGATACGCGTTGGAGATAATAATACTTGTCCAAATGAATCAGCTCAGCGATAGAAGCCGTGTGGTTCAATGGTTTAAATAGCCTACCGTCTCTCAAATCAAGATTGAGGGCTGGAACCGGGCTCACCCCTTTAATGTTTTTCGGAAGTTTACTGTAAAAATTATTATTTCAAAACTTCTACAAACTTTCCGGTGAAGATGAAGGAAATATCGTAAGGTTTCTTGATCAGCCCTGCAAAGCAATTTTATGTTGTGCTCCAGCGATTTGTGCTCACAGTTCTCAAACCGCGCTGGTCCCGCGCAAGAAGTAAAGTCCAAGATATCTTTACTATGTTCTCATCGTTGACACCACTAGTTCGTCAAATGACATCGATGTAGCAAAATAGCAAATTATTTAATGTAGAAATTAGTGGTTATAGTTTACCGCAAGAGAGTCGTGATCGTCACTGCCCCAGGAGTAGAGTTGATAGCCGAGTTTTTTAAGTTGCGAAATTGTATTTTTGCCGAATTTATCTTATTAAAAAGCTCTACAGTCAATCCTGGTTCTTACCTTGAACATTCGGTTAACATTAAACGTTCCCAAAAATAGTTTTCATAATGTATTTTACCACGATATACCTATTTATTTGTACTAATAAGTTCTTTAATCTCATCTCCCCTTTGAACTTTCTGCGAGTTACAGATTTGAACGTTAAATATTATTTTTAAAGCCGTTTCATCTGACCCGAGTGTTCAAAGTTGCCAGGATTATTCTTCAATTTTATATTCTTCATGTAGATAGATAAATATTTCCAGTTCAAAAATGTAAGTCTGAATCCACAATATTAACGCGTGGTTTGTGCCGCAAGCCCAGTTTGATAATATGCCAACGTATGCACACTTAGTAGATGTGGACAGAAAAATTGTGTGTGAGCGGACTGCATAAATATGCAGCATCTAGGTCGTTAACCGAGAAATCCGGTTACAAAAGACTCGGTTGGAGTATTTCGGAGTCTGCAAACGAATTGTAAATGCGGCTAGAGCGCGTAGCGCGAGTTTGTTCAGTGGGCGGCCAAACTAACGCGGGCCGTGGCGTGATGCTCGCTGCATGCTGATGGAGCCAGCAGCGCCCGGTTGGCACCCGCGCGCCCGCCCTGGCACCCCCGGCGCCCGGTGTCCACGCAGCCTCACTTCGATTCACGAAAACAAACATGTATATTACCTAGCTCCCACCCCACACAAGGATACAACTTCATAATATTAATTCGATTGATTTTCGATTCTATTGCGAGTTTATTCGAGTTTACCGAAAATCGACTGATTCCTCGTTATTGTTCCTATGCGCCGATGTGTGAATTCATTTGAATGTTTAATTAAAGGCAAACTATTTCTAAAAGCATTGCTTTTGAAGCTGTTCCAGTTTTGCAGGATCGATCTGTTTGTGTACGAGTAAAACACTTTTATAAAGGCAAAAAGGTAACTTTGTTACCTTTTACAGTTTAATGTTTAACTTCAAATCTTTTGCAATTAACACTCATATTTATTTGTATTTCCGCGACGTGACATGATGTGGTTATGAGTAGATAACTGACCCAATGGGTTAAGTTAGGTTTGTTTTATAGCCTACCGAAAAAGTTACCGTTTCATAAAATAAACTCTTTAAAAAAGTTAAATAACAGTAAGGGGTGGTAAGTGTAAATGATACATTTGGGAAATGTAATTTCGATTTTGTGATCTACGAACATTCAAGCAGCGCTTTAGGTGGCGTTTTGACTAGACTAACTCGTATGTCGTGGTAGAGCCGCAATGTAACAAGTTTATGATTGCAGTACGAATGTGCCGGCTCCACTGGGGCAGTACCACACTCTCACATAATACCGGAGTGAGGTAGTAGCTCTGTGGCCTTAACATGACTGGCCAGGGTTTAATTTATCCCTGCCTGTGTCTCTCTTAAACTAGCGTCATTTAAAAGGGACGGCCATACAGATAAACTAAATTTGTCCGGTCATGTTAGGGCTACCTCAGTGTTAAGGACGCACTGTAACCAGTTCGTGATTGCAGTGCGAATGGGACGTCTCAATTGGGGTAGTACCACACTCTCACAGAATACTGACGTGAAGTAGTAGATTGCTACTACGTTTCGTACGATGAGTGAGAGATCTAAAGGCCCACGGAGGAGGAGGGAGCCTAAAGGCAGGCAATGGATTAGTGATTCTCTAGGGATCGCTGGTGTCCACGGATGGCGCTGTTTACTTTCCATCTGGCGAGCCGCTTGCTCATTTGCCTTACTGTTTCATTAACGATAAGATGGAAATTTTCGTGTGCTCGCTGCGCTTATTTATTTATATATGGCAAGTGTGAACACTATTTACTAGGCAACGTTTAAATTCTTTTCGTTCACCTATCCGCGTGGTTTCCGCACGAATATTTTCACCTTTTCTATATAAACGCTGCCTTAGCGTTTGAACTATAACTCTATACTTCCTATAGATATTACCGCTCGCTATCATTTGCGATATGTTTAAGCTAACATGCCAGTCCTTGATAGTGACCCAATAGTTGACAAGTAGATGCGGACACATCGAGAGAAAACGAGAGACAAGGATGTCAGTTACTGGTAAATCAATGTTCTACGCGTGTCGAGGACTGGTACAGGCACCTTATTTGATTTTATCAAACACCATTCTTTTTTTAATAGGTACACAGTTCGAGTACCTAGCTAATTAATGGTAGTGCAATAGCAAGACCAATTAAACATTTTATGTCACCATTACAAACTATACTGATCAGTTATAGAGCTGATAATTCATTGGCAATGTTAACCTATTATTCAATTGTTGCAATCCACCATAAATATTTATATTTCATTACATGGTCGTAAAAAGCAAATACATGGTGACAGTAACAAAATATAGTTTAAAGTATTTAAGGAAAACCGTTTTTGCTACAGCAAATCAATTATACCAATACCTACCCAGTTGTTAACTATGTTATTTCCATGTAATTGGCTATTAACATATAAAACACACGTAATAGCCCAATCAATTTCGAAGCTGCTATTAAAGCAGAATATTAATAAACAGTCCAGTTAACTAGTTTTCAAATGAGCCCCATTAGTTTATTTGGAGGTATGAATATTTTTGGCTCGATTTTTGACGTTTTCTTTCTACTGTGCGCTCAAACAGGGTCGCCTGGGAGGCTGACACCATAACCGAGTCGAGCTAACCGCCTCTCAGAGAGTAATTACACTGAACTTCATTTAACTTGCGCAGCTCTGTCCAAATATCAGTAACACTAAGCACTGTACTTACTTAACTTAGCCCGGAACAAAACGATGCAATTTTAAGTAACTGGCCCGGTGGATGTGCTTCAAATATATACGGCTTAATTATATGGGTATGGAAGACTGTAGAGTGCAGTAGGCTTCGAAATTGAGTTTATTTTAAACTGTAATTTGAAATGCGATGGGTTCAACCTAATATTTCCATTATGCGGAATATTCAATGCATTTACTAAGACTGTTCGAACAGTTCGGTTTATTCGGTACTGTTTGATTTAGTTGGCTCAAAAGTAGTGATTACGAGAGAAGTATTCGTATATTAAACATATACTAGTGACCCGCTCCGGTTTCGCACGGATTCAATCGCGAAAAAATGCACATAAAAACCTCCCACATAAAAATGTCTAAATGACAGTGAAAACTGTATCAAAATCCGTTGGGTGGTATAGAAGGAGAAGGCGGCCGAAGGTACACTATAATTTCGGATAGATAGGAAATATAGCAACTTTACTTTATACTATGTTAATAAGATTATATATGTAAACATTTTTGAGTCGACATGCATATTAATTAAGTCAATCAATTCTTCAATTATGCTCAGACATACTAGATAAGAACTAAATATAATACCTTTAGATAAACTGTAGCGACCACTCTAGATTTGATATTGATACCCAGTTAAAGTTATTGAATGTAAAGTGAAAATCCCAATTAGCGTTTTAACAGCAATCAAGTGTTTCATGTAAGTAACATGGGCAGCACTTAGTAAATTCGAGTATAACGTAACCTCCTTATGCCTCAAATGCAAACATAGCAGGGGTATGCGAGCTCTTAAGAGCCCTGATGAATTGCTCCATAAATTGTAGCAGGGCCATCTTTCCATCCTCCGGGTTGCGAGAGGTGAGCAGCGTGAGGCTGCTCGCGACATTTAGTGCCAGACATGCCCAATTTTCGTGAGAAAAATGGTAACGTAATTTCGAAGCGGAAACTCCAATAGCTGCAGGAGAACAAGCAAAAATTATTTTATCAATGATGTCGCGAGATTAAATGCCTTCTTCGCCATGGCAATTTTTTCTATTTTGTCTAGTACATCTGGTGTAGTAGCACGCTAGCGTTTATCGCGGACGTAAAGCATCCGTCTCTCTCGCACTCGCTAGTTGGTAAAAAGGGATATATGATTTACGAGTATGTCAGTGATAAAAGCTAGCGTGCTAGGGTAATTATTGATAATTCCTTTTTTAAATACTTAATTAATTTAAATACGTAATTTGTCGGCTGGCTATGATATATATATATATATATATATATATATATAATGAGTAAGTGTAATCGGTATACGTTTTGTATTTAACGAGAAGGCAATATCTTTTTATAGCCACAATAAAAGGCCATATTTGTAACGTATGTACATAGGGATTTTAACGTGTTAATAATTTTGTTTATTTACTTCGATGTTTCGACTATAAACAAACATATGATGTTTCGACAATAAACAACGTCATTAATGCGTTAAAAGCCCTATTATTGGTTTAATTTCAATAAAATAAACAGTTTTGTTATACACGTAACCAAAGTTTTGTGGCCTATTAGATAAAAAAGTGACTACCGAACTATTTGTTACACTAACTCTTGATTGGTAAATAACTCATCAAATGTTTATCAGTAGCAAATGGTTTTGCTAATTTAAACGAATTTTGATTACCGTTAACCAAAATCAAGAGTATGGTTATTCGTGATTTTACTAGTTTGGTAGTCCCTTCATTTCAGAGTATGTGCGAAAATCGTGAAAGTTTAAAAAACAATCTGTAGGGCCATATTAGAAAAGGCAAGAGTAATGCATCGACGTTGATCTTGTCGTTGTTACGCTTAGCAAATCATCTGCCAGCATGATAAACTAAACTTGTTACCTCAACAACGCCGTAAATGCAAACTATGGATTTTGCGCAGTCAATAACCACCTTCATAAGCGCTGCCACGCGTCAATGGTTTCTTACAAAGGAAATTACTGCCGAGCTACCTTTAGCTTTAAACTGATAGATGATGAGCACGTCTTTATTATGAATATAGTCGCTAAATCCTTCTACAGTGAAACGGGGTCAATGTGAAGAAAATGACGCTACTTGTTTGATCAAACAAATCAATGCAGCCATTTAAGCAAGTTTATGTCATTTTATTTTAGACAACTAGACAACCCATCGTAGTCGCACGTACCTCTCGCGAGGACTACGATTTTAAACATTCAGGACACAAAAGAAGACCATTGATTGAATTTAAAAATTATGGTTAATTGTGATAAAGATTCGCCTGTGGTATTATAAAGTGCCGTTCACCTGCATCTTAAATATACGATCTTGCTTAATTCAATATGGTTAATGTTTTTTGTTCTACTTTATTTATTGTTAAAAAAAAATTATCTTATTGTATATGTTAAATACTTATTATAGACATATATTAATGTATAATTTGGTTTTGAAAAGGTAAAAAAAGAAAAATCTGCTGATTTTCTTGCGAGGCCTCTTAGCAAAATCTTCCATTTTCAAACGGCTGTTGGTAACTCAGAATTAAAAAAGGCCTAAAAAATGTTAATAGAACATAATTATGTCTTTAGTTTTGAACCTACTTTAAATATGTTTAAATTTCTCTGTATACTCAAAGTTTTTAAGTACAGTCGTCGTTTTTTTTTTACTGGGTATGAGTCTTCATGCCACGATAGTGGTAAACAGGCATGCGGTTTACCTGATGTAGGCAATTATTCCCTCCTATGACCATTTTTCACAGCAGTTGTACATACCACGATGGTGATGGAAACAGAGATGCGGTTCTCTTGGGGTCACTGCTTCCATAGTCGGCGGTCACTTTCCATCAGGTCCAGGGCCTGGTAGAGTTCTGCCAGCCCTAGCCTAGCTATGAACGTGAGGGCCTGGCCTGCCTGTGCCCGCCCAGCCCTGTGTACTTGCAAAGGCCCAGCGCTCTCTCGGTCCTTGCACCCTAGTCACCAGTCTAGTTAGCCTGTAGGTAAATCAGGCCCCGAGCATCTAGCACGAATCTTCTCGATACGCGTTAACTAGCGTAACTCAGTATACTTCTCTTTCTTATTAGGCTAGTTAGAAAGCGATGCACTGAGTTACTTAGCGAGTAGGTGCACAAATAACCCGTAAGTTTGTTTTCCTCCATTGTTAACCGATTTTTAAAATAGGAGGAGGTTCTCAATTTGTCGGGATCTTTTTTTTCATTGTACTTAGAAAACGTACGAGCGAAACCGATGGGAAAATCTTGTGTTGTAATTACATTAGCAGGTATGTCTCGCAGGGTGGTAGAAAGGATCGAATTAGTGAGCGAAAGTATATATCTTCGGATAAGAGTGTAATAAGTTAGTCAGTTTTAAAAGGAGTTTTATAAGCAACAAGAAAGTTGTATGGATAGACAGTAAATTTCCTCTAAATTATTTTAAATGTTGCATGCCACATTATGGCGAACCATGCATTTATGTAATAATAATAATTATTGATTTGTATAATAACACCAGTGTATGATCTTGCAAACTAAATTCTTTTCATTTCTAATAGCAGGTACCATTTAGTTTCCTTCATATTGGTGCCCGTTTTTGCTATTATGACGTATCTCATATGAAACACTGACTGACTGACAATTCTATTGCTCCGATGCGTAAATATGTCTTTGCATCATTTTGACGACGACGTAAGTGACTTTCATTGCGAAGCTAGAGATAGCGGGTGCGATTCCCTTAATTTTGCCGTAATGGACAAATGTTCATTTGTTTAATATGAATGTTTGTACCAGAGTCGTGTATGGTATATGTATTTAAGTATGTATTTGTCTTGTCTACATAAGTATTGTTTTCCAAGTACAAGCTTTGCTTAGGTAAGTTGGTGTTAATTGTCCCGCTACTTATTTATTATTGTTATTCACTTACATCAAGAAACTATACAGGGTGGCCCAGAACCCTTCTATAAAACCTATATAAGGCGATAGAGTAGGCAATTATGAACAACCCTATGTCGTTTTTGTACAATTTCGTTGTGTTTGAAAACTTAAACTAAATTTATAAATTTTATGTATTTGCTATAAGTGCCTCCCCAGCTCAATATAGCACATTCATGTAAAGTGTTATCATTGTATTATGTACCTTCTTGCCATAACATGCATAGCGTCACTGAAAACAACTCAAGTACATACGTCCATAAAATGAGATAGTGCCTAGTACACCGTTGTTTCTTTAAAATTAGGTATTTAGAAAAGATAAGGCTTTTTCCGTCAAAACGCAATAATGTTGCATGATGAGATAGATAATGAGGTATGGACTATTAATAATAATGTAAAAAATCGCATTAAAAATGCCTTTAACAGACAAACTGAAACTAAAAAGTGGAAAATAAAATTTACTCCTACAGATATTTTTGGAGTCGGTGCCTGCCAAGATATGTTTATGAACCTATAGTAATTAATTTATTTTTTTAATGGGTTTTAAAAATAGGTAACTCACGAAAACTCATTAGGTGCCCACTACATATTACCGTCTACGGTTTTAATTATAAATACAAACAAAGTCAAGTCGTTTTTAATTACGGGGATGAGTTGGGATCGCACCTGCAGTCGGTTTGTTTCGGAGATCACGATTGATTACGGTTCGTCGGATTAAATGGATGAGCGGTGCTTAGGGCTCAGTCACCGCAAATTGGTCATTCAAACTCAAATGATCGTAACATTATCATTGTGTTCTCGCGGCGAAAAGCTGAATTCAAAATGTTACGTTGCCATTCTTAAAAGCAACCATAGGAATTGGCCAACGGAATTTTAAAATGTCAACACAGGCAAAAGCTGTGGTTGGTTATTGGCTTAACGCTTCTCAAGAGGGCCGGGTTCGAATCCGAGCTTGGACCTTTAAGTTTTGCCAAGTTTATGTGCAAAAAAACATTAAATTGTGGGTTACACTAGCACAGCACATTGAAACAAAGATTGTGGCCATCGCGCGCCTACCAACGCGTGCAATGGGGTGAACGAAGTTGCCTCACTTTCCGCAAGTAAGACCGAAACAGCTAGTGAGTTGAGGTGCCGGCACTGCCGTTTGTGGGACAAAGTAATGGTTTGGAATGCCTAATCTAGCAAGTACGTAGATATCGTTCCGAAAAAAATAGAGTTACATGAATTTAGCTGTTGCTGTTATAGATATTGTATAAAGTGATATACTTACTCATAGATATGTATTTTGTTTATTATTATACCAGTGTTTATTTTCAATTAAGTTTGGTTTTTTCGCTTTTTGTCTGTTTTTAATATCCACTCAAATGTTACACACACACGCGCGTTAAGTGCTACAGTGAATACTTTACTTTTTATGATTATTACAAGTGCGCACACAAGAACAACTTAAGAGATAAATCCAATTACAGGTTCTTAATGGCAAGTTACAATCTGTGCACGTATCACGAATCTTCTCAATACGCATTAACTCGCTACGTAACTCAGTGCGTCCCTCTCCTACTGCACTAGTTAGAAAGAGACTGACTGAGTTAACGCGTATCGAGAAAATTCGTGTTAGGTGCACTGTATGTTACCTTTAATAGATTCCTAACTTAAAGGTCGGCATTTCCGAGAATTTGTACTTTCATTCATATAAGGAGCGAGTAGTGGCCGTGACAAATTCATGTTGTATTTGTATATTAAACTACGTTATGTTTGTAACAAAAAGTTAAGTTTTACCAATGAGTCTTACCGTGATTTAAATTTACGAGAGCTTAAAAAAACGTAAATATTAACTTTAAGTTGATCAGACTGGGATAACTTTAGTTTGGAAAATCCAGTGATTTCAAACTGTGTGCATAATATTAATTATGCACACAGTTTGAAAAAGTTAATTTGTCCTAGTTACTTAGTTGAAACAATGTCTTGCTAAACTGGGGTGTGTTTCTCTTAACGCTTGACGTAACTTAACGCGACGCTAGCGTTGTCTCGTTCGATGCTCTATGTTCAGATTATGTATTACAAATATAGTAATGTTAATTCAGGGACTAATAGATCCCTGTGAAATTTATTTGACTGATATTTATGCTTAAAGAACTTTCTGCTATTTATTGTTAGCTATTTTTTTAAGTCCTTATGTTATGTTTTTACTATAGGCATGTATTGCTGTAATAAAGTTTATGAAAATTAAAAAAACATACCACGCGGTTTCTTGCTTCGCTTTTGCTTAGAATCATCCATTTTCCGAAACGTTGGCAGAATCATACCTGTAAAAGAGACTATGCTGCCAACTTACAAAATAGGATTAAAATTTTTAGTCTTCTTTGCAACTTTGTTATATATATGTCTAAACACTCAAACACTCAACTGAATTTGGAAGAATGAACTCACAGACCAAACTTACTGGTCCTATAATTGTTAATAAGTATAGTAGGTAAATATAAGCAAAATACATTACATTTCGTCCTTTTATTTATCCCTATTTCTAATAAACCCCAGACGCAACGCAAAGAGGGGTGTTAGTATAATACGCGTCTCTAACCGATATCTACTCAGCTTTATTTATTTGATATCTTTAATTAAGCGAGATTGTTCTTAGGTTCTTAGGTATTTCCCATTTGTGTATATGTGCTTTGGAACCTAATTCTGGAGTAAATTTATTTCGTTTCAGTACCTTCATTAACCATGTTCTGTGGAAAACGGGTTAACGTTCACGACAAATTTAACTTCTAAAATATGTGGGGTTAAATTCTTAGTTTTATTTTGTGTAGTTATTATAGATATAGCTTTGTTAGGACTGTACTCGTAATGTAACCTTAACTCCATAAAATTGTTTTTTGCAAAAATGTCACCTCGTTGAGATTTCTTGTCGGTATTTTTTTCATCAGAGGTTTTTTCGAACGGATAATCGCCATTTATTTTTCTGGCATTCATGAGTGCTTCTTGTAACTAAGCCTAATTTTAATCAAGATATTTTGACTTTGACTGTGACTAACATGAAAAATGGCGTTCGCCTTCCTACACAATACTACCTATAAATGTTTTGATAGGAAAAAAGCAGGAAAATGACTAAGCGCAAATTAGCTCATTGCCAAGGCTTCCCGGGTTAAAATTAGATCTTACATCATAACATAAGTCATAAACATTCAACGCTACGTTATTCATGGGGACAGTATCTAAAACAGTACGATTCGATTACTTAACATTCAACATTACTCGACGAAGATAGTTTTTTACTTACATTGCCTCTTTGGGCCATTGCATGATACTTGAGTTTCCATCTAAAGGCAGCAATGTACTTCGCTCAACTTTATTTACAATGGCAATTCCGATGACAGCTGAAGTCAATTCTTACAATAATTGTACTGTACCTCTATATTGAAAGCGGCATGAATGTGATGGTTGGAACTCACTCTGTTAGTTCAGTTAACATGCGACGCAGTGTTGAAGCTGTTTGCTACAAATACGTGTAATGTGAATAAACATTGCTCCCGTTTATGGAGTGTTTTATTACTACACTATCCGTGTACAATAGTTAACGGAGACGCGTAATAAATTACACAGCGAAACTACTTCGTTGAACCTGAGAGTTGTTTTACTGATTCTGCTTAAGATTTATTCTTAACACAATACTCAGTAAAAATGCTGTCACGCCATATTGCATACCTAAGTATAAAACTAACTTCCTTATTCATAAATGCTTAGGAAACCTACATTGCTTAACAGATATGTCCTATTTATCTGTCATTGGGATGTTTGATTTCGAATGAAAGGAATAAAACTTAATTAAGTTATTTAAAAGAGGTTGCTATTTTTTTAACGAATAACGGTCTAAAAATGTATAAGAATAAATTGAAATTGAATTTAATTGAACTTGTATAAACCCTGACTACGAAGATGGAGGTCTTGGTTTCGATTCCTGTGTGAGGCAAACGTTTGAGTGATAAATGTACATACCTGTATTAGTTTATATATATTTCTGTTTTCTAGTATAAGTAGTATAAGCTTTGCTTAGTTTGGAACTAGATTAATTGGTATAAATTGTCTCGACTTACTTTATTTATTTAAGCATTTGAAAACGTTCTCACAAACTCCTTCATTCAGTTATGTAAACTAGGAGTAGTTTCGGTTATTGCGAATGAAATAAACGATAAATTTATTTCAAACAAGTTTTGTCTGTTTAACGCGACAGCGTGTGCGAGCCGAGCCGGCACTGTGGCGTAAAAATACAAAAAAATGTTTTTAACTAGAGACGGAGCCACTTTAGTTGGTTGTTCATTTAGATTCCTCTGCGCCACCGGGAATATGAATAAAACATCGAGACCATAGAAGAATTTAAATGCAATAGAAGTTTGCGTTTATCTTTTATTGTAGTGACGCTTGAAAGTCGGCAATCGCAGCTTCTACCGTGTTCTGAACCAGTGCAGCCTGGTTTGTTCGAAAGACATTTTTTTTTATTGCAATTGTATCACTGAGATCTATTGGTAAATGGGATATTCTTTGGTGTTTGAATGGCTTTGCCATCTATAAATACAAACTATGAAGGGTTGATTATTACATTTTTCTTTTTTGTTACGTATACAAAGGGTGCTAACGGAAACCTAGCTTAAGTATTAAGTAGTCGGTTGAAATGTTAACTGAATATGTGGTATAGCAGTGAAAATCTCTAAAGTAAAACTGTTAACTGTAGGTACTTATATTATTGTTATATTGGTATATTTTTATCAAGAAGCACTTTTGTTCATATTATCATTGTTCAAGAACACATTAAGAATCTCAAGGGTTACTCTGGAGCAAGACAGCGTATAGCTTTAAGGTCCTTTCTGTTCCTGAGACTTAATGATGCTTCTGATATTTGAACTCTGCCCGGGCTGTGTATGCGTGAATTGTATTCAGATTGTGTTGAGCACGGAAATCAGAAAACACGGGAAGTGCAATGTACGCGTGATGCGCGTGCCAACATTACGTAGTGTTGTACGTAACCTCCGCTAAACCGCTCCCAGTCGTGTGAAATACCTTATTTATCCCTAGCCATGCCGTATTGTTCAGTTTTAGAGTGCAAGAACCATAGTAGGAGTATAAATCTTCAAAATGGGGTTGTTTCGTACCATCGTTAAGTACGATTTTAATGATATTCCATAAAAATCTTAGTTATTTTCATTGTACTAATAATTTAACAGAACATTTAGTCAAAATTCAACCGTACTTGATTACAATAAAGTTCATTATTGATTGACTGCAATGGCTATTTCACTCTGGAAGGTTCTGCGCTACGGTTGTGACATCTAGTGTTGAGTAGCGGAACTACGAAGCCAAATTTTTCTTTTGACTTTTACAGATTAAAATGTCGTATATTCAGTTTGACGTTTATAAAAAGTAAACCTTAGTGTCATTAACATAAGATATATTTTCTTACAAAAACTTGTGTACCATTTGTCTGATATCGTTTGACAATTTTAACCAATCAAGATTATGTTATTTTAGTAGTGTAGTATAAGATGATATCCACAAGTGTGTGCGTGTGGCGACACCGGTACGGGTACAAATAATGCTTTAAAGCACTTCTCGTGTTTTCTGATTTCCGTGGTGTTGAGTAGTAAAAACCAGCCAAGTGTGAGTCAGGCTCATATACAAAGTTTCCCATCGAAGTAACAAAACACATACTTATGTGTAATAAACACAATAAACATTATTGTTTGGCGAATTCTTTGTAAAAGTTGTGTACCATTTTGTTATAAATAAATAAATAATAATGTAGTGGTGTGGTACTCGGTGCTCAAGTTCAACTTGCACTTGGCTGGTTTTTTATAGTAGCGATTTGTTCTGAGCACTGTATTTTTTAAGTGGCCGTCCTTAACGTAAAAAAAATGCTGGAAGGACAATGATAGCTTTCAAATCGCCATAGATTATAGTCTTATTCCACTAGAAAATTTGTTTACAGACAAAGGAATTTAGACATCTCGATTTGTATACGGCTTTATTCAAGTGGTATTACGAGTAGATTTCAATTTGGTAGTTCAAGCCGGACCCCCGCTCGCTCTTAAGCCGGATGTTGGCGTACGAGAAGCCGACTCCTCCAGCTGTGACGGTGGCGATGGCTTCGGTGTGGTCAAGGTCCCGAGCGATGATGCCCTGGAAAATGAAAGGAGTTTTGTTACCATGTGGGCTTGCCGTATGGATAAATGGTTAAAGGATAGACTACAGACGGCTATTTAAGACTATTGTGTACCAAGCGCTCTCCATACAAACGGCGGTAACGCGGATGTTATTCCTTAGAACTAGGTTTGTATGTTTTGGTTTATTAATAATCTTTGTAGATTCGTAAATATTTACACATGATTGTTTCATATGAAATTGTGTGATATCGTCATCGTGGCGGAAACGCTGCAAGATTTGCAACATATCTTGAATGCCCTAGCTGATTATTCTCAACGCATTGGTCTTCGGATGATCCTGGATAAAACCAAGGTTATGTTCAATGAACATGTAAGTCCGGAACCAATTGCAGTTCAAGGCAATATTCTCGAGGTTGTTAAGGAGTATGCTTACCTCGGGCAAACTATGAAATTGGGTAAAAACAACTTCGAGAAAGAGGCCAACAGAAGAATACAGTTGGGATGGGCAGCGTATGGGAAACTGCGTCAAGTCTTCACATCGCCAATTCCACAGAGTCTAAAGACGAAAGTCTTCAATCAGTGCGTCCTACCCGTCATATCATACGGTGCTAAAACATGGACACTCACTGTGTAGGGCTGGTCCACAAATTTAAAGTTACTTAGCGTGCTATGGAAAGGGCTATGCTCGGAGTTTCTCTAAAAGATCGAATTCGAAACGAAGTGATCCGACAGAGAACCAAAATTATCGACATAGCCCACCGCATTAGCACGCTGAAGTGGCAGTGGGCCGGCCATATAACCCGAAGAACCGATAACCGTTGGGGTAGACGAGTTCTTGAGTGGAGACCACGGATCGGCAAACGTAGCGTGGGACGTCCTCAGACTCGGTGGAGCGATGATCTTCGCCTGGCAAGAGCTGGATGAGAGTGGCCGAGGATCGTGCTCAGTGGCGTGCCATGGGAGAGGCCTATGTCCAGCAGTGGACGAACATAGGCTGATGATGATGATGATGATGAAATTGTAAAGTGCTAATACTATCAAATCTGTGAAGAATTTAAAAAAAATTGTTGTAATTTTTAATCGGTGGGCATCACGCATAATATTATAGAGTACAAGATTTATTATTTATATACAAGCGATTTACGGGCCCCTTAGCCTTGAATCATGGGACGCGGGTTCGAGGTTATATGACACTTTTAAACCAACCTATACAACATCACGACGAAGTCTAACGCAATTCAACTTGTTATCTTTATTGTTTATTGTTTATTGATTGCATACATGTAGTACAGGTGAGATGGAATATTACAATAGGAGGAGCTTACATGCTACCCGCGTAGGGAGTTGAAATATTTAAAATCTAGAATGAAGGCCTAATATTATTACATGCGTATTACTAACATTCATTATAATCACGAAATCATTAATTACATATTGAAACACAGAATTATCGACACTTAAATTATATTGACAGATAGAAATTGTCCTACTCAGCTTAATTAAGTCATTTTAAATATGAGCACAATAATAAATTTTCCGAACTTTCATTCCGATGTTTTCCTTGGCTAGTATACAATTAATCATTTCGAAAATATAGTCTTATGCTGCACTAGATTTATGTTTCCCATTTATTTATTCATATTCAGTTCTATGATTCGAATAATAATGCTCTTAAGATAGTATCTCTTGGACTCGGCATGAAACACCAAAACATGTACAGACATTAGAAAGATTGGTCGTGTATTGCCGTGCATATAAATATTTATGTTCGAGGACAGTATCAAAACAATATTAGAATCGATATGGAAGCGACGTATTGACTGCATAACAAAGCGATTCTTGAGGCGTTTTATCGCCGTTTTATAGTCGGTAACATTCTGTTGTTAACCAGCTCCTGTACGCCCAGTACGAACCTTCTCGATACGCGTTAACTTGCTCAGTGCGTCTCTCTCCAACTGGGCTAGTAAGCACGAGACGCACTGAGTTACTTAGCGAAAAACGCGTATCTAGAAGGTTCGTCGTGAGTGCACTGGTCTAGAACAGCTTGGGTTTATGTCAGATGTGGAGCTAATTGTCACCCTTTTCTTCAAGTCTGCTTCGAGTTCTATCAACTCTACCGACTTGTCGACAATAACGGCCCCAAAACATGCCACCAAACACTGTCAGACAGATGAGAATCACTACAGTTTTATCTAATGAAAATATCGTCTTTTAATAGGATTATTAGGAAGTTCAAGAAATGTTTTAAATATACTTTGGTAGTGATCAAAACTAAAATACAACAAAATATTCGATATTTAAATTTGACCTAAGATATATCAGTTTACTCGGCGCCAACTTAAGAGTACAACTATGCACCCATAGTAGTAAAATTTCACTAAGTACGTTACGTACCTACCTATAGTTGTGTAAATAATAGCCGTGCGTTATATGAAAGTATTTTTTATGGAATTGGGAGCAAAACGAGCATGCAGGTCACTTGATAGAAAGTGACAGCCCCATAGGAGCCAGTGACACCAAGGTAATCACTGATCTGTTGACGCTCCATAAGTCCCTTCCTCTATTGGGCCCCACGATCTTTCACTTACCGTATGAAGCGCAGTAGCAGGCTACTACTTCGCGCCACTCTGTAAGTACTACCCCGATCGAGCCGGTTCGTACTGCAACCAGCAACGGGCTACTATACGGCTCTACCATTATTAAACTTTTCTGTCTTACGTTGATTCATTTCAATTTTGCTTTTTTATGGTTTGTTATTGAATAACTAATATCGATGGTTCTGTGACTTAACCTCGTATATCGAATTGACGAAAATGAAATAACTACTTTATATATACTCGTATATATATAATATAATATATATATATATCTATAAAGACGAAAAACGACGACGACGGCGACTAGAATACGATATACGAGGTTAAGTCACAGAACCATCGATATTAGTTATATTCAATAACAAATCATAAAAAATTAAAATTGAAATGTATTAACGTAAGACAGAAAAGTTAAGTAATGGTAGAGCCGTACAGTAGCCCGTTGCTGGTTGCAGTACGAACCGGTTCGATCGGGGTAGTACTTACAGAGTGGTATATATATATGTATACATATATATAGGCAACGGTCTAAAGTAGTTATCTAATTTTCGTCTATTCGATATACGAGTTTGAGTCATAGAAACGTTGATATACACTCGTAAAATTTAAAGCCATGCCCATTAGAGGCCCATTTGGGGGACCTAAAGGCCGGCAACGGATCAGCAATTTTTGGGAGCGCTTGTTCTCGTGAGCGGGGGGATAATTTTTCAATAGGCGACCCCCATGCTCGTTTCCCTCCCTTTTCCATTAAAAAATAAATTAAACAAACTGTAACTGATAGGTACGTCGTCCGTATAGAATTGCGACTTTAATTCCCTCCTACTCAGCCTGCCTAAGTAGACAGTAGGTATCGGATATTATAAAATAATAATGACGTGTAAGCAAGACCGACGAGCGTACCTTAATATTTTGTTGAGAGGCATCAGAGAAGAACACCTCCTTTACTCTCTTCTTCAAGGGGATGGCATTGTATTCAGCTTTTTCTTGAAACACCAGTCTGTTATTGAAACTTGTCCCTATAATGAGGTCCTTGCCCTCGCTGACACAGATACATGATAACGCGACTACGAGGAGTACGACTGCCGTTTTCATTTTATCAAACTTTATATAATTAGCTATATGTATGACAGAATATTTTTTAGGTTAAAGTATAGCCTCGTCTGTTGCTGGCGTACGACTGGCTAGGATCGCGGCCGCGTTGGTCACTTCGCTTGTTTACCTTCTGCGTATGTACATTGTGTGAGTAAGCGGAAAAACTTATTGACTGTGAATTGGATAAAAAGCGCCGACCGAGAACAATGGACGATCACTCATTGCCTTCATTGGGGCCTTAGCGTATGCGTTGGACTTAATCATACCTATTTACGTTCAAGACACCTCATGTCATTTATGCCTCGTGCTGTCTATCTGCAAAGGAATTAAATAATTATGTACAGTATAATAGATACATTCATTTAGCTATGATATACTCTGATTACCATAAGCACTTGTATCATGTGTTGTGACATGCTGAATAAAATTCTCGGAAGTGTGATGTTTTTTAAAAGTCTTAGTTGTAAAAGTTGTAAATATTTGAATCTTCTTTACAAAGTATAAAACAAATTGGCTTCAACTGTTCCTGTCTGTCCTAATATCTTCGGCCGCTTATTCCTTTTAATCGACGCAATGGATTGATACGGCTTACACTGTCATTTAGGGATTTTTTGAGGAAGGTTTTTATCTACATTTTGACGACCGGATAGCTTAGTGGTTAGTAACCCTGACTATGAAGCTAGAGGTTCCGGTTCGATTCCCGGAAGGGGCAAATTTTTGTATGATGAATACGAATGTTTACCCGAGTCTTGGATGTTATATGTATTTAAGTATGTATTTATCTATATAAGTATGTAAATCCGTTGTCTAGTTCTTATAGTACAAACTTTGCTTAGTTTGGGGCTAGGTCAATTGTCGTGAATAGTCCCGAGATATTTATTATTTATTTTTTATTACGTCTTAATTGTACCCTTGCAAAACGGGGGCTGGTCATTAGTTTATTTATGCATTTGTTTATATGCATCCTCGAACGCGTTTCTAATTTTTACCATGAAATTATCAATATAGAATCTCTATTATCTGTTTGCGAAGGCGAAAAATCGATCAAGCTAAGTCTGATTTCTAAGAAAATTCATTTCATATTTACATCTGTCCTGAGCAATGCTCGGCCGCCAAATAATTAAAATAAACTAGAACAATTATAACTATAATGCATTAGATTAGAGTACTGTAGCGTGGGCTGCGTAGACAAACGTAATTAAAAATATAAGGGTTTGCAATTAGAATTCTGTCTGTGATATACGTCAGTTTATTGTATAGGTATATTATATTAGTGAATCGACCTAGAGAGTATTACTCCTAAAATGTATAAGATCTCTGTAATCCAATGCTGCTATTTTTTCTTGAGTGGCTCAAGATCCTCCTCTATACTTTTATAGTACCTTAATGCACAAATTGTTGCGTTAACATACAAAACTTAAGTACAGTCTAGTTACTCTTTAAAATCCTTCGGGTTTCTGAATATTGAATATTAATTGGGATAGAGGATAAAAGTGGAAGTCAGATAATATTTTTCCAGCCCAGTCAGTCTTTTTAAGTGGGCACAAACTAAACCTATCTTTTATTCCCATTTTTTACAAGGAGTATTCCTTGCGTTTGTTAATCAAATCATTAGAGGCATAAATGGTTACTAAATGCCTATTTTACAAACCTTTGGATTGTAGATATTCCTAATAAAATATATTAAGCATTTTTTACATTGCCCGCACTATCGCAGAAGATTAAGATTTGAGTCGGAGGACGACCCAGATATCTAAGGTCAAAGTATCATTGCGATAACAGTTATTTCTCTGAATTTTACTCGGAGTACCTATTTTTGGGTAAGTAAGTATTTTACCTAGTAAATTTGGAGTTAGGACGAAACGTATTATGGAAGCAACCTTTATAACTCTTCTGTTTCTTTTATCACCTGCTGAGGTTTAGAAGTTGTTTAAGCTGTCTTCGTTTACTACGTCCTTGACCTGTTTGGGTAGCTTTGCCCTAGGATGATCCCGAGGCACACACTTCCTGATTAATGATATGCCCCTTTGCCCTTGACAATATTCCTGTTGTTGACAATGTTGGTACCTACTAGAATTATACCGGTATTTTCCGGATGTTACTGGAATTAATATGCAACTTAGGTTATACTTCAACTTGGTTTCGCTCGGGTGGAGGGTTTTTGTTATTTGGTGATAATGACCGTTTTAAATATAAACCGGCTTAAAACGAATTCTCTGGTATGCCCAGTATTTATATGTAAGCAGAGGCAACTGTTTACCGTCGTTCTGACTGCATTGCCGGTTGTCATTGATTGTTACATACATGAATTTTTAAATCTAACAAAAATTCAAATTTTACTATGCCCTATTTTATTTAAATAGTTTTTACGTTGGATTCCGCTCCCTCCCTAAGTAATTTTATACTAACCAGCTGATATCCGGGTGGGTGCTCCTTAACGTACATAACCATAAAAATATATTGTATACATATACGGGTAGAATACATATCCTACTCTTTTTAGAAGTCGTTTAAAAATATACATCAAATTGCACAAGGTTATGTGGCGGTCGCCGCGCGGCCTCGTGCTTCAAAAGGTGCAGTGTGATCTCAGCGCGCCATAATAATGTGACCTGAATGTCGCAATAACAGCATCTTTTTTATTTTTTATTCATGGCCATGGGTCAAAGCCCTTCAGCCGCCATCGCATCTCCCCGTATAGTGTTGCCATATGTAAACTAGAGGTTTAAGGGGTTCTGTGAAAATCCTGATTTCTGTAAAAAAGCATCTGACCTTGAAAAGCTGATCAGCACGATTTTGCTTTTGTTTGCTGGCAGGGTATGTAAAAATATTATTTCTAGCTGTATCTATAAATTTGCATTGACACATTGCTTTACAAAGAGGAGTGAGATCCCAAAAAGCATATCACGGGCCAAGTCTCAAATCAAAAAGTTGCGCCATTCCACAACAACTTGGTCATAACTTGTTTTCTAATTAGTTACCTACCAACATGTAGTGACATACTACGAACAAACTACAGGGGCACGGCCGTACGATACAGTTCTCGAAGCAACTCGTAGCAGTTTTAAGCCCTTCGCCGTAGGTTAAGGTAGAAATTTTATATCTTGGGACACTTTACACCAATTGTGGTATAAATTGTCCCAAGATATTTATTTATTTAATAATTGCTAATGTAGACTCGATGGCTATAAATATATGTAATTAGTATGGAAGTAAATAAATGTTCTTTTCAATAAAAAATCAATGAAAAATCTATTAAAAAAACATCACAGCGGGGCAACTGTAATAGCTACGGAACCTTACACAAAGCATGGCCTAACATGTTCTCGGTTATTTTAAGTGTAACCTAAACGTGTTTTATAGCAAAATCGAAAAGTCCGAATTAAAAGGTCTGGACGGATTAAAAAAATCTATTTCTATTACATTCACGATTAAGAAGCATTCATACATTTACATTTACATTCAAGAAGCGTTCATACACTTTAATGACATTGTTTAAGTCTTTTGTACTCAGGAAAATGGATTTTCTTATGTAATTTATGGATATACTTTTTAGTCCTATATCAAGAGACAAGACAAGCCCTGTGCAAGATAGACATTATATGTAGAAACTAGGTAATGTAGAAGAGGCAGTGTGGCGAAACTGGCAAACGCAAGGCACGGAATGCTGATGTTGCAGGTGCAAGTCCTGCCATTGCCCTAATTTTTCTTTGTGTTGTCATTACAATTTTAATGTAGAAATATCTAAATACAGGTTTTTACCCTGGGGGAAACACGGTCTAAACATAACTTTAAGTAAAAGGTAGATTATTATTATTAAACGACCTACCTTCTATTAAATGTAATAGGTATGCATAGAAATAATGAAATGTAAGAAGAAACAATATTCAAAAAGTCAGATGGTTATCAAATTAATATCGCATATCTTAAGGAGCCTTGGAAGACGGTGACCGTGGCGTCAAGTACGAAGTTAGTAAAGAATACAAAAACTTCATCGACATTGTGGGTCTTTCTAAGATTGTCATGTTGAGTTTTCCTTCGCGGAAAAACCTCCAAGTATCCTTGAGGCCTTGATTGGATGCGGTAGTTATTCAAAAGGGTTTTGTTGTGAATTTTTACGAGTTGATTTGAATACCTGTCTCTCATTAGCAGTGGTTAAACATCTAACGTTATAAGAGAACAATCTATTGTAGAATATTATAATTGTAAAATGATTGCTTTTTATCTTCTTATATTTTTGAGGCCACTCCATCCAAAACAAAGACTACAATGGAATTGTTTACATTTTGTGCTTTATTTATTTATAATAGCGTCGACATTGCCGTGCTTCTAACTTATTAATAGAAACGATTACCTCATTTATAATGATTTCTTATAGTTAACAAAAATAAAGCAACGGTCTCAGTCATTGAAGAGAAGATACGGAAACATCCGCGTAAAAACGAGAGATAATGATGCCAACCATTGGTAAAATAATGTCCATCACGTGTCAAGTACTGGAACGGTTACCTCAGATAGTTTAGTTTGTTGTTTGGACTTGTGCATGACGATTTTTCTGATTATGATGTTTGGAATAAAGTCGAAAATAACACAAAACAACAACTAGAACAACTTATTTTTCAATAACACACTCGTCAGATTGAGGTAATATATAAACTCCTATTTACATACATTCGAATAAGCCATAATTCTACACTGTACACATCATTTTAGTACACATATACAGCTGCTATCGCCATTACGTTGTTTTGATAGCCCCGACGACAACAAACAAGATTTAATATTATTCGAACACTCAATATAGTTATCAAAATATTAAGTTACCACAAAAAGTCTTAACAGAGTATTGGATAACAGCCAATACACCGTAATTGGATGATTTTTTAACACAATAAAAATCCCTTCAGTATGAGATGCCGATGGAAGAACTCCAGCAGACGTTTTAAAAAAATTATAGAATGATGTAGAAGTAAGCAACAAAAGATGCAAAGAATTTATCTGGAGGACTAATGGATCTTGGATATTGACTGCCTTATGGTTGAACTTTTTAGTTAAACCTTCTATTTTTAAAGTCCATAAAGTTTTTAGTCATAATTGGCTTCAGTCATAATGTTGAAAATCATAATTTTGAATAGTATATTTTATTTTATTTTAATTTTATGAAATAGGAAGGCAAACAAGCAAGTGGGTCACCTGATGGTAAGTGATCACCACCGCCTATAGACACCCGCAACACCAAAGAGATTGCAGATGCGTTGCCAACCCAGAGGGCTAAGATGCAATACCTCTTGTGCCAGTAATTACACCGGCTGTCTTGTTCTCCACGCCGGAACACAACAGTGCAAGCACTGCTGCTTAGCAGCAGGATTAGCGAGCAAGATGGTGGTAGCGATCCGGACGGACCTTGCACAAGGTCCTACCACCCGCCGTATAAATTGGAATGTAAATTTTCGCGAATCATATGTGTCGAAAGTCATACAGTTTGATATCATAATGTATTAAAGTTAGTTATGCTCATTTATCTTATTTCCATTGAAGTAAACAATAGGTTAAATATTCCGCAAAGTAATAACTAAATACTACTTTTAAGCAAGACATAGTTAAGGCCGTTATTGAGGCACGTATGTACAGTAAGGGAAATACATTCACGTACCACCTTACAACCCTGTCGCAATGACACGACGCGTTAAACGCCACGCTATATCATACAAATGTAATGCGTATGTCTTTTCGACTAGGTTCTACGGTGGTACCCAGTTCGCGTAGGCAAATGTAAAAGCCCTCGTGATGCCTCTTTACTCCGCTGATAGATACGGTGTTGTGTAGAAAGGCGCAACAGTCTGGAAAAGGAAGTAAAACTAAACGTGAAAATAACCGAGTGCTTATCTCGCGGCGAATTTTCTCTGCACCGCCATGCCGGCATCAGCACTGAGTATAATTTATTTCCTGTGAACCAAAGTATGCCGCCGCCCGAGCCAAGAGCGTTTGTACACATTAACGCGGCATAGCTCATGAAAAATCGCTTAGGATAGACGCTAGCAAACTCCATTTACATGAACACGATGCTTTTTTATCCTTTTTCTGTGTTTTATTTATTGAACTTGCGAACAATATTTACGTTTGCTTTCGTCGATTAAAGCATTTTTTGTTCGCCGTCGTACCTAAGCCTGGGTAATTTCGTCCCTTTAATCTGTGTTTATTGCTATTACCAGTTCTACCTGATGTTTACCTTTGTGCCTCTATTAGAATATTTTAGGATTATTTTATTTTATGCCACTCTTTGATGTAGAATTTATAACGTGAATAAGTATTACTTTACATATAGACATATTAATAATGTGTGTAATATAAGTGTTTTTATTGAATAGTATATTTAAAAAAATCTTTTATTATCTACTACGAAACGCCTATAATGCAATAGGTGCCTATAGATCGTTAAATTTGTTCCAAAAAACAGTATGCACTGCACAATAATGCACACTTAACACCTTTAATGACTCCTTTGTGTCACACCCAGTTTATTCGCACATTATAAGTGCTAGAAAAGTAAAATTTGGCAGCAGATACTATTTACGAAGTGTTGGTAGAGTCGGTAGTCTTATTGCGCGAATAGAAAAGAATACAATTTTTATTTTTTTCCTAATCGGGTAGTTTGTATGTTTTAATATTTTGTCAATCAACCTGTTGACATGAGACATGGAAAGGGCTCCAAACGTCGGGTACATATAAGAATCGTTCGTTGCAATATCCGCGATATGAACCGTGTACGGTTGTTATAGCTTGTTGTTTTATTAATAACTAATTTTGAGACTTATAATTCAATATGGCGGCTCGCGGGAACTACAGCAGAACAGCAGAGATTTTTTCCGAACCGGTGGTAAATTTTACGACGTTCATAAGTGCTTCCTGTAAGCCTAATCTAAATAAAGAATTTAGACTTTGACTTTGACTTTACATATCCAAGGTAGAGTGCTTGGATTTTTCATTACAATCTCATATAAAGGGTCCACGGAAAGAACATGTCTAGTCACTTATATATATTTTGAAAATGGGATGTAAATTTAAAAATGTAGTTAGTTCATTGCGAGAACTAAAAATATCATTTTAAAAAATTGACTAGACATGTTGCTTCCGTGGACTTTGCACATTTCCTAGCCACATGTATCAAAACCTTATTTCACTTAATCTTCTGCAGGGCAAAATCCCACAGATTGAGCTATTAAGGAGTGTCAGAAATGACGTGATATTATATTAGATTTTTATCCCTTGCTACCCAAATAAACTTCTATGAATCGGGAGCAACGAGCAAACCACCTGTTCCATAATATGAACACGGCCTTCCACAAGCATAACCAAGATTTTGTTTCCTCCTACACCGCTTAGTAATTTAGGCGTAATTTCAGAGAAACTCAGAAAAGCGGCATTTTCAGGATGCTTCGGTCACTCGCGCCTGCATACCGCGCTCCCAACATCCACCGCAATTTACAGGCCTACCGTTTTAGTCAGCTCAATGTAAATTTATTTCTGAATAACTAGTCTGATTGCCAGCTAGCTAAGCGAACTATTGAGAGTCACTCCAATCTGCTCTCTGCCCAAAGGTCGAAAATTTCCACGGCATTTAGACCTGTGTTTGTACCTAGTCGAACGAGCTTTGTGCAGTACCGTGTTTAATTTCCTAGCAGTAGCACCTAACTAGATTAATTGATGTCCTCAAAAGCCCCTAAGACTTTGTGTCAATTTATATATAACGCGTTAGCCAGTTCATGTTGTACATTATTACCTGGCCAATTTACATACTACCTTGACCAATCCATTAAAGTGTGTCAAATAACAAGTACGGTTACTTTTTGAGTTTTACTGTTTTGAGTGCATGCAACAATTATATTGATTTGCAAATTAATTAGAGCAAAATAATAATAACATTGGATAAGTAACAAATTAACAAATGATAAATGAAATCTATAAATTCATGTAACAAAAATGGTGTGATTTTGCATATTGCCTCCGTTATCTTCAAATTGAGGACTTAATAATAATCCGCTTAACTAATTATTTATTTAATCACATTGCACCAAATGCATATTTAAACGTACACATAGCGCTTTAAAGCATTGTCTAACAGGCTACCTTTAGAAAAACCAAAGATTGTTGTGGTTCTATCTGAGGCTAATAAGGAAATTGGATTATTACTAGAATAATTATTATATTAGACAGGTGTGTGATCAAAGTTCTGTGTAAATTAGATTCCTAGGCATAATAAATAAGATATTGAATGTTGAGTCTGGTCTGCCGCAAGATTGAGAGAAATCAGTCAAAAGAGTCCCTGTGCCCAAAAATATCTACGTCGTCTTTTGGCTATAACGTTCTATATTCGCTTACAAAGTGTAATTATTCTGTGATGAAAATGGAAAGGTGAGGTGCGAGATACTATAGAAGCACCTATAGGTAGTACTTAGAAGCAGGTAGTCTGATGGGTATAAAAACGGAAGAAAGTTAAATAGAATAATTAGCTGATTTTACTTTCATATCTTGCCATAATCCGTCGGGGTCGTCCGTCTGAGTTCTCCGAAAACGACCCAGATAGGATAAGTAATTGCCTTAATCTATAGACGCATAATATTCAATATTAGTTTACTGGAATAAACGTAAGCATTCCATTACCGAGGTCAATGAAGATTAAATTATGTACATTACATCTCTGACTCCGCGGAATAACGACGTTCCTCATACTAAAAATCAGCAGTTAACTTGAAGTACCTACGGTTGCAAGGTAGATTCGGGTTGAATTAGGAAGTCTGTAATTTCCCAGATAAAGGTTAGATAATAAGTACAAGATAATAGATTATTAATGTAATTAAGCCGGTTAAGGCAGTAAGACGCCATTTAATTTTCTGGTAACAAATGCAAATGAAACCCTTTTTGTAGGTTCCCCGGGCCACGGCGATGATATGAGGCCACATCGGAGAGCCGAATTAATGGAGGTGATTAATTTGTATAATTTGGCAACTAGAACGATGCCCAAGGATCCTTTTAACCCACCGGCAAATTAAAAGCAGCCCTTTGATAGTTACGTTGATTATTAGGGTACAAGTGAGAGAGCACGATTAATATTCGAGAGGTGGTGTGACGTCACTGGATAATCAGATTTACTGCGGGTCGGGGAGCGCCCCCGAGATATTAACGTGCAGCCTTTGATTCACTGTTCGACACCCGCTCCTCGCCCTCCGGCGCTTATTTGAATAAACGAGCACTTTGCTGTATCAGCTTGCAGCCGCCGACATATGACGCCCAGCTGCAAATAGGTACTGTTTAACTTTTCGTTCTTCGATAATTAGGTGGGTACATATTCGTCTTTATTTTGTAAATGTTTTAAAAGATGGATTATACTTGAGTACGATACTTTAATTCTAAAGTTAAATTGATGTAGTTACTTGTAGGGGAGCGTACAGGGACTGAGGTCGAATCTCTGCGAAGCCCGACGGGATTAGCGTCAAACGAAGAAAAAGAGACGCGGGAAATAAGCCGTAATCCACGAGACGTGACCTAAATTCCTCCTTAAACATCGTCGATTTGATAGCCTCGTGAAAACAATTTGATTTAAATTTATTCTTTTTTTTTCTTGCCATGCCCTTTGACGGTAAATTGGATCGCAGAGCGCTTCTATTTAACGAATCGTCCTGACACGATTTGTCGCTTCACATGGCGATGACGTTTTGTAACTTAGTTTATAAATACATATAATATTTCGATTAAAAACGTAGACTTGAGTATTATGAGCTTGTTCACTCGAGTCTGAGAATGCAACTATTAATGGAAACCACTTTATAAGTTAGAGGTTATAAACTGCAATATTTTTATAAAGTTACCAGATTTAAATTCTAACTAAAACGATTAATTTTGATAGTGTGTTCTGTTTGCATCGAATGTGCCAATTACCTTTTCTAGTGTCGGTATCAAATCACACTTAAAACGGCAACTTTGCTCTGCGCTGTTTCGGCACGGCAAACGGCCTTTTGTTTTTTTCTCTCGCCGGCAACGGGCGCCGCGACTCGCCAGATACTCGAGCTAATGTTAAAGAGCATCGTTTACATTAACCGCTTTTGTGAAACAAATGAAAACTGCGCTCTAGGGTGGCGTTTCGGGCTAACAATATTTTTTTGCCAACGGTTAAAGCCCAGCATTCACTCTTAAATGATGACGATAAAGTTAATGACAATTAATCATTCAAAATGTAATTATAAAAGGTTAAGTCGGTAAAAGTTATCGAAAAGTTGCAGTAATTTAATTAAACGGCTTTACTCTCAAGATCCGTAAAAGTCAATAGCTCCAATCTAAGTCGTCGAGTGAGCAGAGCGTGGCTTCCAGCCCCCCTCGGGGATAACGTCGTCTTACTATAAGCATTGGTATTTATTAGGTTACCCAGTTAGCGCGCAAAGAAAAATATATACGAAAAGTTACGCAGATAAACCGGCTATGGTTTTCATAAATAAACAGAAATACAATGCGTGACTTATTTTGCCATAGCGTCTCGATAAATTAGCCTCAATGCGATATTACGTCAACACAGTCGCATCGACCTTTTCGCTCCGACTCCAACCGACCCAAATAATTGGAAAATGGATAGGAAAATGTATAAGCTGTGATCTAATTCACCCGAATTCTGTGCAATGTTAAAGTAACCTTTAGCCCGGATTAAAGGGTTTTGCCTTGCGCATAATCCGGTCTTATTCCATCGTAAATGGATATTGAAGAAATTTGATGGGACCGTTCTATCGAAAAGTCTTTTTCAGCAGTACTCTATTTTGCCTTTCGGAATGGCGTCGATTTAAGGTGAATGAACGAGCGAAATCCCCGTACACGGAATAGGCGGCGCTGAGCGGTGATGACTCCTACCCTCCAGGAGGCAGCCACTGCGGCGTACCTTTGCACGGGCTTCTGCATCATTTACTTTCCAATAATTCTTTCTGTTCGTTATGTCTCCTGTTTTTCACCCCCGATTTTGTTATAAATTTCCTTTTAACGTCGATTTGGGACGGAACCCATCGAGTGCATGAAATAATGATCGTTGCTCCGAGTGGATAACGATAAAATCCGACTATGAACGATTCAGTGAATTTGTATTTGCAACTCTTCACTTTTGTGAGATTCGAGTTCTATGGTATTACCACTATTGCTCTAGAATTTTCGGGGGCTAAGCAGTGGAAAATCTTTTATTTTTAAGTTTATTGAAGCTTTAAAAGACAAAAAAAAGTGTGAAATTCAATACAGGAGCAAATTCAAAGTTGCGTAGTAAAAAGAAGAAAGGGTTTTTGCCCTTTTTTTAATTTTGTTACTTCATGCTGTTCAGCCCTCCTCGCACACTGGCGTTTATCGCGGACGTAAAGCGTTCCTCCCTTCTTGACCAATACTTGTGTAAACAGAGTTACATGGTCACATCTTATTTATGCAAAAGTTTTTCTTCTAAAGATTAATTGAACGTACGTACGCTATCTAGTAAAAACAATATTTGTCTCGTCACAAAATGAAACGCAATTCGCATTAAAGTTCATGTTATTACTAATGCAGGGTATCAAAGAGGGTGGCAAAGGAAGAAGTATTTTTTCAAAAGTTACACGAGCAATATGCGAGGGCACGAAATAGAGGCGAATAACTAGTATGGGAACTACTAACAACACCGCAGGGTGGAGCGGCGGTAAATATTATCACACAATATTTCATAAAATATAATATTGGCGCTGAACGAATAAAACGATATATATTTCTCATATCTCATAAAACGAACAGGAAAGTGAGCTTTATTTTGACATCATTTTAATTAACGCTGATATTATGTGAGAAATGAAGGTTAAGCTCGCGTTGCTCTTCATTACTTACTCGTGCGCATCTAGCAAGTGGGCCAAAATTATTTTTAGTGCCTAAAATAAAGATGAAAGTGTATAAACATTTATACAAAATTGTAGATGTCTCGAAATATTTTCCTTGCAATATTACGTTAGTTCTCAACCGGGCCCCAATTTTTATTATGAGTTTTCCCACCATCCTGGGTTTTTTATTACAGAAAAGTCTCATTTGGCACCCAAATTACCACTGCGTTACCAGTTCCCGTGACTACTCAAAAATAGTGTCCACTGCGTTACCAAACAATAGTTTTTTCTTATTCCGACCCCAAATATTTATATAACAGTCATCATTCGGGTATGCGTATGGCATTCTGAATTTAAAGATAAAATATTCTTTTAAGAATATCAGAATAAGTAAAAGATATGCGGGTCGTTCTTCTTTTTAACCTACAATTTGATAAAACATTAGCTCAATTTCAAAAAAATATATATAAAGCTTCCTCGTCTGTATATATATATATTCTGATAGCAGAATTTCTATTCTATCGGAAAAAGTTGTTGGCCGAGAAGTTTACGGATTTTTTTTACGATTTTCAAGACCTGAAAGATAGATTCAACAAAAAAAATTACACCTCTGTCACGAAATCTTTTATTTTATTCTATCGAATACTCTCCGTCAAATAACTTGTACTTTTGTAATACATTAATTAGCTAAAGGAACTTTTAGAAAACATATTAAAATAATACATTTGTATTTATAAAATATGTTTTATTCATGATCTTATACCACTCTGTCACATTTTCCGCTAATATAAAGTATGTTTTCGCTATA
Organism: Ditula angustiorana; assembly: GCA_963691745.1. Lineage (NCBI taxonomy): Eukaryota > Metazoa > Arthropoda > Insecta > Lepidoptera > Tortricidae > Ditula > Ditula angustiorana. The sequence continues at coordinate 4,131,025 of OY829481.1, read as the reverse complement.
AATCAATTTTTACTATCATTTACAAATAAATACGAATATCACAGACGGGAATATCATCAACTATTATAAATAGTAATTTTCCAATGTTGCACAAGTCATTGCTAAATATATAAACGACCAAAACAATTTTCCTGCCAGGAGACATCGTGACAGAGTAGTAACTTATGTAACAGAGTTGTTATTCTAGGGGATACCAGGCAGCGTTTTGGAACAAAACAGGTTTATTGTTCTTGTATCATTTATTTTGTTATAAATCTTAATCAGTCTTCAACATTATCACAAAAAATAACATGAGATCGAACTTGGATAATTAATGAAAACCACTATTTTCGTTCAAGAAGGCTTTGTATAGGTTTTTCATGGAGTCCAATATGAAAATGAAAATGAAAATGAAAAATTTATTTTGCAAGTAGGCCATATAGGCTCTTTTACATGTCTGAATCTACTAGCGCTTCGGAAAATGGAAGAATCTGCTGAGAAGAAACGCCGCAAGAAACTCAGCAGTTTATCTTTTTTTTTCTTCTCTTTTGAAAACTAATCGAATCGAATAAAAATCTTATCCGTATTTACTTTTTTTGTGCGTGACAGTCTCCTTCTTACCAGCTGTAGCTCTCGTTACACCACCCCGCAAGAAGAACTGACGAATCTTCCATACAACATCAGTATGTTTTGGTAGAACGCTCTCGTATGCTAAAGGTCGGACTACACCCTCTCACCAATTCAATCTGCACTGTGGACTCTTTTACGTTACGGGTTTGAAGTACCGATTGGATGAGGCGTTTTTCTTCTCGACTTTGGACAGTTTTGTATCGTTTCCAATGCCAATAACTTCTTTGTCTTCTGACTATTGCTTTCATCTTTGATGCTACTGCTGTTTTTTTTCTGTGCAATCTCTTCTTATATTTTCGAATTTTCTCCTCTAACTGGTCTATTTTTTCTTGAAACTTTAAATTATCTCTGTATAACTTTGTTCTTGTTAAAACTATAATGTGTGAAGCCATTCTTATCATTTGTTTGTCTATGCATGGTTGTATGGCAACACTAGTCTGCTCTACTGTCTTTGCTCGCTCTCTTCTTCCCGTTCCGATCATGGCTCCGGTTGACTAAATTTTCGTTCGCTAATGTTATTAATATAGTAATTGAATACGGCGCTTTAATACATAAGTTCCTAGTTTGTGTAAGACACTATTCATGTCTGGATTGTTGAAGCAATACAGCATCCTGAATATTTCCGGATTTTATTTATGCCGCCTCATTGCCTCGGAACCTCAGCTTCCACCTACGCTATTAGAGACCACCTCTGCACTTCAGGTTATGTCTCCCAGTTGAAACGAGGTATGTGGCTTGCATAATTTATTGATACGAACAACATCCAAATTGATAAAAGCACTGATTGCACATCGTGCCAAAGTTAACCTCAAATATCATAATGTCAGACCATGAGGCAGACATTGCGGGCGAGGCTCGCGCTGATCGCGCTGCTGGCGATGTATTAAATACAGGCGCTGCTAATCGCGCTTCATCTGGCGCCGCTACTCGCGCTGCGTCTGGAAATTATACTTCAACATATGTAATTGGTGGAGGTTTTAGTATCGAAAAATTGGAAGGCGTATCCAACTACAACTCTTGGAAATTTGCAATTAGAAATTCCCTTATACTAGAAGGATTATGGGAATGTGTTACTGGAACTGAATTAGATGCAGCAAAAATTGCTAAAGCATTGGCACGAATCTCACTTAGCGTGAAGCCCTCTCTTTATCAGCTGTTGTACAGCGTGGACAATGCTAAAGAAGCATGGGAAAAATTGAAGTCCATTTATGAAGATAAAGGATTGTTTAGACGTGTAACTTTACTGCGGAAACTTCATCGGGTGGACTACTCTCAATCCGAAAGTATGACTGCTTACATAGACACTGTATTTACCATTGTGCAGCAATTGGCCGATATCGGCAAGGTCATTGAAGACGCAGAGATTGCGGAGATATTATTGTCCGGTCTTCCTCAAGAATTTGACACCTTGGTATCAGCTTTGGAGACGGCCTCAATGACAAAGGCACTATCATCAGAGCTTGTACGTGCTCGCTTGGTACAAGAAGAATATCGGAAAGCGACCATCAACACAGACAGCCAGGCTAGCAACTCAACAACTGCATTAGCTGCTGGCAACTCTTTCAACAATGTCAAGAAGAAAATTATATGCAACTTTTGTAAAAAGCCAGGACACATAAAGTCAAGATGCTTTAAATTGAGAAGACAGAAAACTCATCAAAAAGAAGAACAAACCGTTTTTGCTTCTGCATTTGTGGCTAAAGCAACCACACGAAGCATGGATTTTGTTTTAGATAGTGGATCATCTTCTCACATGTGTAATGACATTGATTTGTTGACTAATGTGAAAAATAGTAAAATTTCTATAACATGTGCTGATAAACAGACAAAGTTGGAGAGCTCTGGTGTTGGAGATGTTCACGTAAGCATTGATGGGTGTAGTAAAACTTTAAAGAATGTAATGTATGTTCCACAGTTGAGTGAGAATTTAATTTCTGTTAGTAAGATGTGTGAGAGGGGCATGATCGTGGTATTTAAAGATGACGGGTGTTTTATCTATGAAAGATGTTGCATAAAAGGCAAACCCATTATGTCTGCATGTCTTAGTAAGGGTATTTACAGAGTAAACTGTACCATTGCAAAGGAGCGGTCGATGGCTGTCCTACATCAAGTGCAGGAAGCACAGACTGCAAAGTTTGCTGGGTCTAACCGTTTGAATGCTGATTTATGGCATAGTAGGTTAGGGCATCTCGGTCGTAAAGGTATGTATGCACTTCAGGAGAGTGCTGCACGTAACTTATCATTTCAGGTTGACAAAGATGATGTCAGTCCGTGTATCGCCTGTCTTCAGGGGAAGCCTGTGGCCAAGGCTTATCCTAAGGAGTCTTCGGGACGTGCTAGCCAGCCTTTGGAGTTGATACATAGCGACGTGTGTGGCCCTATGAAGGAGACCAGCTGGGGTGATGCAAGGTATTTATTAACTCTTACTGATGATTTTTCTCGAAAAAGTTTTGGTTATTTATTAAAGAAAAAGTCTGAAGTATTGACTTCTTTTATTAACTTCAAAAATTTTGTAGAAAAACAGACTGGGTTGCATATTAAGTGCCTGCGTTCTGACAATAGCGGCGAGTATGTCAGTAATGACTTTAGGTCTTTCCTGGAGAAGGAAGGAATTGCTCACCAGTTAACAGTACCGTATTGCGCTCAGCAGAATGGCGTTAGTGAGCGCCTTAATAGGACAATAATGGAAAAAGCTAGGTGTATGATGATTCATGCAGGTCTCTGTAACCGTTTTTGGGGGGAAGCCGTGCAAACGGCTATTTATTTAAAAAATAGAAGCCCTACTGCGGCGTTATCAGGACAGGTACCTGAGGAGGTCTGGTCCGGACACACCGTTGATCTTGGACACCTTCGTGTATTCGGGTGCATTGCCTATCCATTAATTCCTGAGCCTACTCGTACTAGTAAGTTGAATGCTAGGGCAAGATTATGCATTTTCGTTGGTTATTCAGAATTTACAAAAGGATACCGACTTTTTGAGCCATCTAATGGGAAGATAATTTTATCTAGAAATGTAAATTTTATTGAAGATAAATTTTATAAGAATTTTAAAAATATTGACATGAATAATAATTTAGAATCTAAGAATAATAATGAGTTGGTGATTTCATTTAATGAATATAATAATGAATTGAATAGTATTTGTGATAATTATAATAATAATTTAAATAGTAGCAATATTTTCAATTCTAGTCAATGTAATTCCAATTCTAGTCAGTCAAATCCCAATTCTAGTCAAGAATTAATTCATAAATTGAATTCTACTAATGATATAAATAATGATTTTTCTTATGAATATACAGATGCTGAGTCTGGCGACGAAAGCGACGCGCGCAGCGAGGCAGTGCAGGCCTCTGCTGATTGCGAGTCTTCTGCTGAGGAGCTGGAGGAGCAGCCGGCCACTCGCAGGGACGCGGCAGCTCAAGGGGAAGGCGCCACTCGTACAGGGGATCCTGTGACCGTCGGCGGCCGACCCGTGCGCAGTACGCGTGGTAAACCGCCACTTAGGTATGGCGACTATGAAATAGGTATGTACGCCAGCTCTATATTTGAAGAGCCTCAAACATACGAAGAAGCTATGGCATCATCAAATTCATCTGAGTGGCAAAACGCTATGACGGTAGAGTATGAGTCACTCATGCAAAATAAGGTTTGGGATCTAGTAGATAGACCTACTGACACCAACATCATCAAGTGTAAGTGGGTGTTTAAAGTAAAGCACGATACATCGGGGAACTTCGATAGGTTTAAAGCTCGCTTGGTTGCTCGCGGCTTTAGTCAACGAGAGGGTGTTGACTATTCAGACACGTTCTCACCGGTCGTGCGTCATTCGACTATGCGTATTCTTTTTTCTCTGGCACATCAATTAGACATGTCCATAGAACACATTGATGTTATGACAGCATTTTTAAATGGGGATCTTAATGAAAGGATTTATATGGAGCAGCCAAAAGGTTTTATTTGTGACGAAAGAAAGGTGTGTTTGCTTTTAAAAAGTCTTTATGGGTTGAAACAGGCTAGTCGCATGTGGAATTTGAAAGTGAATGATTTATTGTTGAACAATGGATACATGCAGAGTATGTGTGAGCCTTGTGTTTACATTAAGAAGAATGTTAACGATCTCACCATTATAGCTCTCTACGTAGATGACTTTTATATATTTTCAACATGTAATACTAAAGAATTGTTCAACTTATTAAATACTAATTTTTGTATAAAGCATCTTGGTTCACTTACCAGCTGTTTGGGCATGCGTGTAACTCGAAATAATGATGTTTTAATTTTAGACCAATCTGAGTATGTGAAAAGACTACTTAAGCGATTTAACATGTTAGATTGTAAGCATGTGTCCACACCTATGATTGTAAACAGAAAAGTTGAAAAGTCAGACAGTGAACCTTTAAATGATGATGTGTATCAATACAGACAATTAATTGGCTGTCTAATGTATTTGTCAGTTTGCACAAGGCCTGATATAACTTTCAGTTGCAGTCAGCTTAGTCAATATTTAACTAACTTTAATAAAAGTCATTGGATAGCTGCAAAACGTGTACTACGATACTTGGCGGGTACTATAGATTTGGGACTCTGTTTCTATAGAAGTAAAAATCTAAATGTAACTGCCTATGCAGATGCTGACTGGGGCAACGATTTAATTGACAGAAGGTCTTATACGGGCTTTGTTGTAAAGCTGGGTAGCAATGTAGTTGGCTGGGAAGCCAAAAAGCAGCGTTGCGTTGCTTTGTCTAGCACAGAGGCAGAATATTTGGCCATAAGTGATGTCGCTAAGGAACTGTGTTTTATTAATAATTTCTTGAAGGAATTAATTGATAAACGCTTAGATATTGTTATTTTTAACGATAACCAAAGCGCACATAAATTGTTGCTAGCAAAAGAATTTTCGCATAAACGCACAAAGCACATTGACCTACGATATCACTTTGTTAAGGATCTCATATCAAAACGTAGTGTTAATGTTAAGTACTTGCCAACTGCTAAAATGACAGCTGATGTCCTTACCAAACCATTGTGTAAAAATAAACATAAATATTTTGTACAAGATTTAAATTTAAAATGTTTAAATGTGTTTGGACAGTCATAAAGTTGTTATTGTGTCACTTAGTACTTTGTTTATAAAATGTACTGTATGTAGCCTTGATAGAGCATGTTATTTTGCATGTAATTTTAGTACTTAAAGTATGTACTTGTTAAGCACTGATAAGAATGAGGGGAAGTGTTAAAACTATAATGTGTGAAGCCATTCTTATCATTTGTTTGTCTATGCATGGTTGTATGGCAACACTAGTCTGCTCTACTGTCTTTGCTCGCTCTCTTCTTCCCGTTCCGATCATGGCTCCGGTTGACTAAATTTTCGTTCGCTAATGTTATTAATATAGTAATTGAATACGGCGCTTTAATACATAAGTTCCTAGTTTGTGTAAGACACTATTCATGTCTGGATTGTTGAAGCAATACAGCATCCTGAATATTTCCGGATTTTATTTATGCCGCCTCATTGCCTCGGAACCTCAGCTTCCACCTACGCTATTAGAGACCACCTCTGCACTTCAGTTCTATCTCTTTTTACTATCTTTCTTCCCCTTGAACTACGAGTAGATACTTTAGAGTGGTCGGTGTTGCAGATGGGGTCATGGGATTTCTGGTATTGGCGATAGAGTGTTTAAAAGTACCTCTTCAAGCATCTTTTTCTTCACACTTCTTTTTTATTCCTTTCTTGCCATATCCGCTTTTTAATTCGATGTTCTTGCATGTTCATGTCAGCTACTAGCTTCTTTCGATTTCGATTGCTATCTTTCTAAATCCTTGCGCTTTATTTCAGTTACCTTCCCAGGGTCATTTTTTCGTTTCTCCCGACAACGCCTCTGTCTTTCTGCTGTTCTCTGTCTTCTTTTTCGCCATGACGGTATCTGGAAATAGAAGATAAGTAATAGGTACCTAAACATACGAGAAAATAGAAAAATATTTGTTACACTTTCCGTAGGAATAACTACCATAGTAACTAGTGTATCTATTTCACTATTTCTCTGATTCAGCATAAATAGAACATGAATATCATTTGTTTTACCCCTCCGTCACGTACTTTACCACTCCGTCACAATAAATATGCGACAGAATTGTCATGTGACGGAGGGGTAAAAATTGGTTGAAAAGTCGATAACATTTAAAAGTTAACATAGAATATATGATTTACACGTTGGCAATAAAATATTTCTTATCACGTAAGAGTAGAAAACGAAAAATAACAATAATAATTATAATTTAAATCAATTACTTACGTGACGAAGCGTTAGCCGAATAAACACACGCACCTCCTATCACAGCTTTCGGGTGACGGACGCGCTGTCTCTTGATGTCAGAGGGGAAATAGTACCAAGGGGAGAAGGGGAACTAAACCTACAATCGCAGGCCACAAAGACGAACGGCACACATGCGTATTTCGAAGGACAACCTACGTGACAGAATGTACAAAATAAAACATCAGGTAGTAGGAGACAAGTATTTGAAATTTTTTGATTTTTTTATTAAAAGTGATAAAAAACTATGGTTGCTATTACATGATAGGCAATATATTTAGGAGTTATAAGATATTTTTACATTTTGTGTCATCATATATTGTTTTCGTAATATTATGGATTATACGCAAGCCGAGGTATCGGGAGACACTGTGATTTGTATGCTATACACTTCTGTCACGCGGGTTTACAACTCTGTAACGTACTTTTTACAATAAAATTATTCAATACATATGTTATTTAATCGTGCACAGCCATTATGTGTATAGTACAGTGCACGTTAAAATACAATTAAGAAAAAAAAATGGTAATTTCCTTGTTTTTTCTTTCACTGACTGGTGGAGACGCCTTTTTGTAGGTTAAAAAGAAGAACGACCCATGCGTTAAAATGTACAAGGAACGTTTTTATAGGCATTAAAATGAATTTTGGCCCAAGTACCTACAGGCTTATAAATAAGATTTAAATAATCTTTTGTTTTATTATCTTACGTACCCTAGTGACCCGCCACAACTTCGCACATTTCTGTATAATATTCTCTAAATGGCAACGAAAACCGTATCAAAATCCGTTGCGTAGTTTAGAAGGAGAAGGCAGCCGAACATACACTTTAAGAATTTAGGACAGACCGGAACGGATAGTGACTGTGGTTCATAGTATGTAAAGATAAAGATTTACATTCTATCCTAAACTATTTTTAAATTTTGGATAGTTATGTAAGTTTAAAACCGTTGACAGCCAGCCAGTTGTCGTCAGGCGCATCTGAGGGCGCATCGGGTTGCTGATTGGAGTATATCCTCTTTGTTAATATTACTAGCTTGGACAAAGGCCACCCCCCGTGTCTGCCATTTTGCCTGATCTTATTGAGCCTTCTTCCTTATTTCTAGGTGAGTTATTGGGCTGTAAGTGTTATTTTCTATATGTATTAAAAAATATAAACAGGGTGGCAAGATGATTTGATCGCCTGTCGGTATAGGCAATGCGCGACAATTGCTGGGCCGGGGATTTACTCGTTAAACAGATAGATTACTCATCCAGTTCAAGGCTTAGTGACAAACACCGTAGTCATACCAGTGGCCTTTGTGCCTCACAAAGTGAGCAACGGACATTTTATTATGTGCTCCACATTGTACTAGCACTGGATATAATTGACGATCTGCAAATAACTAAACCTAGCTACAACTTTAGTCTGTTATTTTATGAACAGGATTACACTTTCGCCAGCAGTATACGGCTATTACGATAGTAATAGTACTATCTAATGTGTCTGGTTTACCGCCAATGTCGTCTTAATTAGCTTTTAAAAAAATAGTATGTGACTAAAGCAAAGTTATACTAAAGCATTGCTATTCGAATATTAATTAGAACACATTTCATAATTCTCACAAAATTTGCTTCTCGTTTAATTTCGTCCCGTTTCAAAAATATTCCCTTGACACGTAACGTTTGATCGAGCCACGTGTCGAACTACGCATCCATAAACGGACAAGTAATGTGTCAGCGTTTGTTTGAGGGAAGGGCGGAAAAGTCCTTTTTAACGATCCCAGCTCAACAATAACCAGTCCGTGGAATTAAATGGTCCGTAAAGCGGTCTCGATTAAAACTGCCGTCTGTATGGATAAGGCCAGTCGTTTTAGTATGTGAAGTCAACTTTTAATGAGTTTACGAGTGCCCCTGGCTCCTGGCGCGGGCGCGAGCTGCTCCCCGGCGTCACATATAACCTCATTAATTCCATTGTATCCTGCATGTTAAATGGCTTACTATTAGGGTACCGTAAATTATTTGTTGTGCTACACGTGTATACATCATTCTGTGTATATGTGCTACAGGTGAGAAAAAGGTTGTGTAAAGCTGCTTGTTCTCCAGCCACGCAACGCAAACTTGCGTTACGGGAGGAAACCCGTCGACAGTCCATTCCGGACCATCTCGTGTTGACTTTTAAGGCAAACAACGCCAAATGGTAAGCACAGCCGAAAAATAACCAAATCTAATGAGTTGTGTGAGTTGAATTCTTGCGATACCTATTGATGGCAAAGGCTCAGAATGAAAATGGAAGTTATCTTAGAATAAACTTGTCATTGACCGGAGTCCTACGTCTGAACAAGGATGAGTTAATTTTTCGCTATACAGACACAGTTGTACGCAGTTTTTCGGGGAAAAAATGGAACCTTTTCCATCTCTTTGTTGTACGTTCTACACTCTTTTTTTATGAGCAGCTTAATTTATCTAGCCAAAATTGAACATATTTGCAGTAGTTAAGAATAAGCTCGCACAATAATAATAAAACATGACAAAGAAAAACTATAATAACAATAATAAAATAGTTTATTTAGGTATACAACCCATGATGATCATTTGATGATCACGACACTTACCGATAAACTTGTAAGTTTGGCAAAAAATTTGAACACTATACTGTAACTAAAAAAAAAAATTCTAAGTAATGGTTTACTTAGAAAATATTTTTTTTAGTTGGGGTCGGAAATAATCGTCGTTCTTTAGCAATATGACAAATTTATATATTTTTTTGTCTAATATATGCAATGATATTATTATGCATGGATGTACAGTTTCATACTAAATCATTTCATACTAAAACGGCCCGACATAAGAATACAGGTTGGCGCCAATGTTACAAATGCAAATTATTAGTTTACCATTTATAGTCATTGGATTTACAACTTTACGTCTAACTGCATAAAATAATAATTTATTGAGTTTCGTTGCAAATAGGTTTTTTTTACAAAATAATAGTATTGACAGCAGCGCCGTCGGTCCGACAGAGTGACAGCGCGAGCGATTATCGATTTAGTCTTCTTTTTATCCTCCTTTGATACGCCATTTTTACCCGACTACGGCAAAGCCAAAAGGAAGGGTTATGTTTTTAGCAGCCTATGTATGTATGTTTGTATTTACGTATGTTCCACTGTAGTTTAAACACTGTCTAGAAGTCCGTCCATATTACTTATAGGTCAGTGAATATATGTCTCAATGTGTGATACTTCTGAAACCTAGCACTTGATCAATTTTTATTAAACTCATAATCGCCTTTCTCGACTTGATCAACCTCTTTCACTACTACTCCAGAAATGCCATGCTTCTTAGTCGTCTTTGACAGTTTCAGTGCAGCGTACACTAACCCACACTCCATGTTACGTGTGGTAAGTGTGTTGTATGGAAACTCCGATAATTTTAAGACGTCAAGTACAAGTGTTGCAGGAACAAGGTGCAGAAAGTTGGACGGGGCCGGGACATAAATCTGGGACAGCAGTGCGGCAGCTGGCGGCCCGTGAATAGTTCTGTCGGAGAACGACCGCTTATGACATTCGATTAGGCTTGTGCCAAGAGAAATATACGAGTATGTTACAATTGCCACTATGGTCCACAAATCAAAGCGTGGGAAAACAGATTCGCGTATCTATTGGTCGGATACAGCTCTGCTCAAATAGGAACGGAGAGAATTGTTTACAACACCGAAAATTATTTCGACTAGAATATCCCATTGTTTAACGTGTGTAACACTTTTATGAATACATATTTAGTTAGTTAGTACATTCAGTACATTCCATTTAATCTGCAGTTTTTGAACTAATTCGTGCCGGTAACAGTGGACTCGCGTTTGCCTATTTTAGAACCTTTCGTATGTCCCGAAAACACAATACGGGAGATGTGATTACATTGTACAAAACTTTAAAAAAATATGTAAAACTGAAAATTGGTAGTTGGTTTGGTATCAATTGCCGAAACTAATAATTTTAAAGTACTTTTTTTTTGTGATTTGAATGTAGGTAAAACGTTAAATGACAAAAAATGGATTTAGCAGGATCCATTTTTATAACGTCACTTGGTCAGGTCGTTTTTTTTATCAGAGTAAATATTTTCAACACTACCCACACTTTCCTGTGGTCTAATGAACTTAAAAATAAATTGGCTTAATTATTTATTCTACATTGTTTTTATATGCTTCATATTCTGATTAAAAATTTACGTTTAGTACAGCTTTACGAAAGTGGCGTTATTTTAAATTTAAAAATACGAAAACTGTTATCTAGGTTGTTGGTTACAAAAAACGATTTATGCAATTCAAGAATTGTTAAAGTTCAACCTTTAAGAACATCAAGTAAGGGTTAAAAGTCAGTATTGGACCTTAGAAGACCTCAGAGTTAGGAGCTTAAAAAATAATATACATATAGTATAGCATTCGAGTATTGTCGAAATTGAACACTAAAAGTATCAAAATAAGCTAATATTTTATTGTTTTAAACCCCGTGACTTGCGGCATTTGTTAGTAATATAAAAAAAACAGTCGAATTCAGAACCTCCTCCTTTTTTGAACTCGGTTAAAAAGAAAAGGTCGATTTTTAAGGACAGAACCAATAAAATTGTCTCGTTCAAAAACAGACTTGATAGCATAAGAGTAGGGACCCTTTAATGCAATCTATTACAGTTGCATTAACGAGATTAAAGATACTGTAGCATCCAAAGTAAATATTACTACTAAGAGTTCTGCAAGAGCTTTTAAAAATAGACTAGATAGATATATTTACTAAACAAATAACAAACGTAACGAGATATTTTTTCTTTCTTTTTTAAAGCAAAAAATAACACATTGCATTCATTCTACAGTGTACTATCTAATTTATTCAAAATTGTACACAATTTAATGGTTTTAAGTACGTGGTAAGATTTCGACATCATTCAAAACAGAAAGCGAGATATTTAAAGCAAACGGTAATCAAATTATCAACAGGCTCTTATTTCGCCTAGTTGACAGGTGACATATGACAATGACTATTCGGCATACATGGCTTTTGCATTGCCGGGCTTAAATAGATGACACGTAATGGACTCTGCATTGTCGATGTTACCTGGCATATGTTATTTTGGTGAAATAGGGGCCAGAGCGTCTAGCACGAATCTTCTCAGGTGCGTTAAGAGGAAACACCAAGGCCTAGAGAATTGAAAAATAGGTATTTGTAAAATCTATTGCTGCCTCCATCTATCAAGCCTCCCCCCGCAGAGTGCAATAGAGACAGCCGCAGCTTGGACTGAAAATACCTATTTAAAGTACACAAAATCAACGATTCGTAGACCCCTGATTCCTTCTCCAAAACTTAACCGATTTAACTACTTTTTTCATTAAAAATTAAAGAAAGGCTTTGGCAGTGTTCGTGTGTTTTTCCTTTTTTTTATATAATCTAGTAAAATTTGTTTTCTGAATGTATGAACGCAGCCGAAAATCTTGGCAATTTTTTAGGTTTTTGAATGTTCATATCTCTTTTAATAATTAATTTATGAAAAAAAGGAAAACATAGGGACATGCATATTAGTGGCCATTGATTTATTGGAAAAAAAAATTGCTCTACTGGCATTATCCAGAGAGGAAACAGGGGACGACGTTTGTATGGAAAAACGGCCCTTATGTTTCCTCTTAACTACGCTACTGCTACGTAACTCAGTGCAACTTGTTCTAACTAGCCCAGTATGAGAGAGACGCAGTGCGTTACGTAGCGGGTAAACGCGTATTTAGAAGAGTCGCACTGATACAAAATACTAACGCCTGTCACTATTCTACGGGTATAAAACCGCGGCAAGCCGTCACAATTCGTCTACACTCGTAGGAAAATTGTAGGCAACCAATTAACGTGCCACTTTCTTCAAACTTCAAGATCCAAGATAACATCGTCGTTAAAACTACTAATAGTGTCTACTCGGTAGAACCTCTTTTAGTATTTCATTCAAGACTTTTAGTGATAAAATATCCAACTTTGATGGCAAACAAGCATGTGGCATAGTCATGTCACATGTTTAAGTATTACGCAGCCTATTAATGCATGTAACATCAGAAATATTACACGTGCGTTGCCAACCCTGGAGAACGAGCTTTGCTTAAGCAGCAAAATAATCTTTATACAACTCAATGAACCCTTACCTACACCACTATTAGGAGCATAATATTTTTTTTTATACAACATAGGAAGGCAAACAAGCAACATGCAAATTGTTTGCCCATTTTGTAGTTTGATATGAGAGAAAAATCTATAAGTGAGAACCACTATTTTCTTATGTGATATCCGTCAAAACCGTCCGGGAATCTATCATTTCAACTAAAGTTATTTTATCGATGTTTAGTTATGCAGAATTTTTGTTTCGCATAATGGAATTTTCTGGTAAACCGTAAATATTGTTACGTTAGGTTAAGTTTATTTGATGAACATTCAGAAATAGCAATCGTTTTTAAGAAATTAGTATTCAGGGAAACGTGGTCTGCGAATAGTTAGTCGGCAAAACAATACCTGTGATGCATATCTTATACATACATATATCACACACAATTCACGCACGTAGATTTATTGACAGACATAAAAGCAACCATGTCACAATATAAAACTATTACACCAACGCCGAAGCCTGTAGTGTCGTGAAGCGTATAAGTGAAATGATTCCGGCGCTGTGTGCATAAAACGTAATGGCGGATTGCGGCCGTGTGGCACCACATACATCTATTCATGCCAACTCCCATGCAAATGTTTCTGATCCTTTTTATTCGTAGGTTTTCATTTCAGGTAAATTTTGGTTTCTTTTTCAGTGCATTTGACTACAAAAACCGAATTTTAATCTAGAGCGAGAATTATAAGCTCCGGTTTAATTTTTGCTTCTTATAAAGGTAAATTCATTCATCCATTCTCCTAGCGTTTTTTTCCATTCCTTTATTCGGGGTAGGTGCGCTTTGACCATGGTCCCGGATTTGGCAGTTCAGGTGTTATTCAGGTTTAGGTTCAGGCGTTACATTATAATAACTGCCATCTGACCACCGTAAAGTAAAATACCGTGTACATATTTGTACATATTGATTAATTATACATGTATTATATAAATTTGTAGTGATAAGTTGTAAGTCCCTTTCGCACACGCCAACTGGGGAGAAAGAATCGCAATATGATTCATGTGCACGACAATAGCTAGCGTACTAAGCCCTCTGTTTAATGTTAGTCGAATAAAATGTACTTATTTGTATATGAATTATACAATTATACATGTACAGTTTAAATATGTACCGGTAAGTTGTAAAATGAGTTTTGTTTTTACCAACATGTAAATGTAAATTCATGTCTTTTTACTTGGCGGCGGCCCTTCAGTGATCTTTTGAGAAATTAAATAGCATTTTTCATACAGAACTGATAATAGTTTTCTTGATTTGGTTAAAGTACGAAGACTGTTAATATACCCTTAAAAATTTAAGGGCCATTGAAAAAAATAGTTGAGCCTTATCAAACACTTCTTTTCTGTCACTTTAGGTACGAAGTATATTAAATTTAATGGTAAGCACCCAATTATTTCTGGAAATGATTTACGAGTAGCGAATAATGTTGATAATCGCGGTGAATTCACAGCCATTATTATGGTCAAACAGTACTCGATCACGTTCGACCGCGCATCATTATGAGCGGTCATTTGTCGGTGACACCGGCCCACGGTGGCACATTACCTTTATGTCCCAGGGCAAGTGGCGGTTTATCAACAGCTTTTGTTTTATTGAGGTATCCGCTTGTCGTGTGTGGAAAACGACTCTATTAAAATATCGCTTTGTATGCTATTTTATGTTTGATAAAAATGTTTTACTGTCGTAATTCACTCAATTAAAGTAAACCTGTTGCCGTATGTACAAACAGTGTTCAGGCGATACTTCACTTCGCTGCATTCTCCGAATATTCGAGTTGCATATTAAATGTATACTGAAACACGAGTACGAAATGAAGTGGTACCCTTTAATATTATTGTCCTACTAATCCTACCAATATTTTTCTACTAATATTATAATTGCAAAAGTAATGATGTTTGGTCAGATTTAGATGAAACCTGGCGGACAGATAGATTTTGTCCCGGATTAAAATATAGGATACTTTTTATCACGTAAAATACACAAGGAAAAACATTCGGGCGAAGCCGCGGGCAAAAGTTCGTTGAATATAAATGTGAACTATAGATGCTGAAGGTCAAGCCTGTACAGCCAAATCTGAAAAAAAAAATATTACTAGCCTATAATGTGTTTGATTAATTCATTAATTACGAACAAACTTTGTGCTCCCATCGGCAGTTCGTGTATCATCGTTAATTATCTAACCCCTCGTTTGCACAAAGAGACTGTAAAATACACACAAGAATCAAATATGTTCCAATTTAAAACTTTTCGCCCGAGGTCCATCGGCAAAAAGCTGAATAAATTTAAATGAAATCATCACAGTTTATTCAACTGAGATGGCGGAACCGGCGTCCAACCGACAAGAAAGCGCCTCAAGACTCATTTACAATTCCAATTAAGGACAATTCTCATTTACTTTTGTCGTGTAGAAATAACAAATCAGGTCGGCCCTCGCCTCTGCTCACGCCGACCCCAACACCCATAGCGAGGCTTTCACTTTTAACGCTGCCCTTCAAAAAAATTAATTTCTATGAAATTTACCCGCGACTTGTCTCTACGGTCTTTATTTACCTATTTTAAAGCTAAGTTTCGGATACAAAATGAGCCTGAAATACCCAATGCATTTTGATACAGCTCCTTTTGATGTTTGCTTAAAAATAACTATTATTTTATTTGTAAAGCCAATTTACAGGTCAACAGAAAATAAAATAGAATTACCCTGAAATACAATAGTACGCACACTTATCTGGGAATCACATTATAGCCGCTATAATAATTATGCGAATCAAATTGTTAATACTTTACATGTACAGAAATTTCTCAAATGTTATAAATAAATTCTAATTATTCCAAAAAACTGAGGTCATTGTTATGACATTATGACGACCTACGCGTTTTTAATTTATTCTAAAGAACGTATTACTTGCAAAACGGAATACGAATTAATTAGTTTCTTTTGCTCTAAAATAAAAATAAGGTCTCTCATGCTCAACTTGAGAGCAATGTTGAAATAAAACACTTAAAACTTTAGTTGTTGGAAGACATAATTATTATACGCTTGGCCTAAATAAAAAAAGTGAATTAGTCGTTGCTAAGTCGTGCTACTGACAATAATTAAATAGTGATGTTGTTTTGTTTCCTCACAACACCAATAGAAGCGGTGGTTTGAGAATCTTTCGTTTTGTCTCGGCTTGCAGTATTTTAGCATGCAGGATTTTGTTAAAGTACTGTTCAAGTTAAACTTTTAACTTTTACTAGAAATGATCGCACGAGATGCCAGACGGGAATGAGAGCACGGTAGACGATTGAAGCTGTAGGATTTTCTTAAAGGCGCCAGTCGCTTCCAATAGTTATTTGCTGGTATTTGCAGAATCTACTATTGCAAGCTTAGACGTCCAATATAACTTACTGTGCGCAAACTGAGATTTGTTGGTTTTGACCAAGCAATATTATAGGGTTCAGTCGGAGGTATTATTACAAGTACTAAATATAATGTAATGAATACAATTGACTTGCAAGATTTGAACTTAATATACATACTTACAAGTGATGTTAAATAAAAGCTTATAAAAAAATACTAGACATGTCCATAAGTCGTTTTTAATTAGTAAATTAAGTAGTAAATATCTGTAACCGTCACTTAGTAAAGTCTTCACAAATTGATTCAGTTCAGTACGATGAAGTTAATCGCCATAATAGGATTACTGATACTTAACAAAATACCGCGGAAACATGTTTTATACTTGCCAGCTTTTAAATTTTTAAGAAAAACAACGTTATAGGTTTTAACTTTAACAAAGCCATTCGTACAAAAGAAATTAAAATGAAATAGTTCACATAGTTTTCAGTTTGTTGCAAAGTTATTGCTCTTTTTTAAAATTAAGTGCTAGGGAAAAACGAATAACGGGGGATGGTAAGCCCATAGGCCGACGCATTGACCTAGGAATCATAAACGCGTTCCCGACCTTTGGAAAAAAGGAGGAGGGATTTAAGCTTCCAGCGCTCTCACTGACTGAGCAACTTCTCGTAGATATTGTTTAGCACACGTAGGCGAAGTCACGGCCAAAACTATCAATGAAATAAATCTAACCTTACCCATTTTACGAAGTCCACTTATAATATTTTTTGAAATACTTTCTGTTTCAACTGGTGAAAATTTATGACAATCGTTGATTCGATATAAGATTATTAGGACAAACAATATTACATAGGACGCGAAGGGGTTCCGCAAAATACTTATAATACTTACTTATAGATATATATATATGGCATTCAACACTATACTACTCAAAATAAAATAGGGCCTACTCGAGTATTCTCAGTAAAACAAAAATATAAAAATACGTATGCTCCAAAACATATATTTTTATAGTTGGGTTTTATTAATTGATTGTACATGAAAGTATTAAAATAAAACCCTACTTTCAAGACATGTATTACGAGAAATACATATTTATTTTTATGATTGAATTTTACCGAGAAAGGACAAGTGGGCGCTATTTTGTTTTGAGCAGTATAATATATCATAATAAAACCAGATACGAAATGTAGCCTACATACAGAATAGTATAAGAATCACGGTAATTAATCATTCTAAACTCTGATTCGATTAACATTCTTAAGTGAGTGAATTAAATTAGTGCTAGAGTCTAATTAATTAATTTACGTCGGTCTTGATGTAAATAAAACGATTTCTTGTATTAATGATGTCTTAATAAATTACACGATGTTTTTTCCTCTAGCGGAATGTATTTGTAAAATTGTATTATTATGCTTCATAAAGGACACAAATTTATCCACAATCCGTAAACCTGTTATATTTTTTTAGGATTTTTCTTTATCTTTACGGGAGTTATTGTGTACCTTTTTATTTATTGACCTTTTATAAACAGATGAGCTAAATATGCCAGTATTTTATAACAGGCGAGCAGTTCAGTATACAAATATTATATTCATCGCAAAATGTGTGCTAAAAGGCTATTTAAAAAGCTTAATGCAAACTTGCATCAAGCCTAGCCTTCTTAACGGTTTACAAAACGGCATAAATAACGCGAGCTTAGCATGGCATTTGGCTTTTGAAAGTTACCTAAGTACCTGGAGCATAAAATGCCAATACTTTCATATGAAGGAGCGCTAGAAGCGTTCGCATCACGGCATATCGAAATGGATACTTGTAAACGGTACATCGACTCTAGTCGCTTCAAAAACCATACTTAGAAGCACTTGTGCAAAGTGTAGGATGTAGGCTTTAGCTACGTCCCGTGTTCGCGACTGCACAGCAGTTAACGCTAAAACATTTTTTTCGCATTTGTCGCCTCGGGATGTGAAGAACGATTCCATTTGTCTTCCCCTTTCTCCAAGAAGTATATTCCCAATGGAGTTTTCAAAGCTAGTTTACTGCGCTTGTGATAAGATAGAATAAAACCCTTTGCGCTCGTATGTCATGAACACGTATTTGTAGCCGCTAACTTTACCTCGGATCTTATTTTTAAAAGGTTAAAATGACATATTTTACTTTGAAATCCACTCATCATTATCATTATCAGTATCATCTCTACCATCACTACCATCGTACCATAGGGCAAGACCGGCTAATCATTTATTATGAAAATGTAAGGGCTTTCATCTGTAGATACACATAAGTACATATGCAAGAAGGATAACCCAAAAATTCTTAGTAAAGTTTGTTCGAATGCATCTAGTGTCGGAATTTTAAATGAAAAACAAAATTTATTTTGCTAAAAGAAAACTTCGGTGATGATACAGATGGTGTAGAAAAAAGAATGTAAAGGTAGGTTTGTTTTATATCTTTAACAAATAAAATTTCGGCATTTCGCAAAGTAAGGTACATTTTGAAAAATAAAAACCTTTGGAATTATGTAGTGTAGCCGCAAAAAATAAGTACTTAGAGTGCCTCACGTGGCGAAACGAATTTATATGAATTGATTGGTGTAGCTACTTAACCGTAACAATACATATATATTTTTATCAATTTTCAAGAAAACCCGAAGCAATTGAGCGAAACATCCTGAGGAAATCTAATGTTTATTTCATTCAGTATTCTTTCTCCTATTTTTATCAGACTATAAAAAAAGAGGAGGGTACAATTCCTTTCTATTAAATTTTTGTTACCTCAGAATTCCATCATTTAAAAAAAAATGTTTTTTTTTTAATTGAAAGTATAATGCTTACTTAAAAATTGATGCCATTTTTTATCAAATTCTAGTTCTGATGATGGGATGCTCGAGGAATTAAGGGAGCTTCTCAAAAATTATAGGCATGCATTTAGCGATTTTCAAATAATTCAAATAGTGAATAATTTATTAATAATAGTGAATTTTGTTTTTGTACCCCCTTAGGATAAAAGTACTATGTACTCGTCCATAAAGTCGATTTTTAATTTAAAAAGTTATACCTACCTACGATATTTCACCTGATCCTAATTTAGTTGCCCCTGCAACATTGGGGTCTTCGACCATCTCCCTTTTCATGCCAGATTCATCCCAGATTCAAAATACGTGAAAACTTTAAATTTTAACACGATTTGACAGTTCTTTTTGACAGATGTCGAATAATATGTGACTGATGCGAGCATTTCCCCGTTGAATTTTGATGGTTTTAAACCAAATCCAAGTTCCAGTTTTATACTATACAGTTTAAAATTGGAACCTTATCTCTGTACCACCTTCAAAAAGCGTTTCGAAAACCAAAGATTTCCTTTGACAAGATTGATCCTTAGGGCCCAAGGATGGATTTAAGAACGGGAGCCACCAAGGATATGGATGCAAGTTTTGCGGGAAAGAGCCCTCAGCCTAATCTTAATACCTACGTTAGTAAAGCTACTAGTCAAGTTTGGGCTTATTTTCATGTAAATCAAAGACGCTGAATTCTTACTAAAAATTAAATTTCCACTTTTTAAAGAAAATGAAAAGAGCTTGGAGTTCTACTTTAATTTAACAATGTTTTTTAAGCCCAGTCAGACTTAATTCAGTGTATTTTTAATATCTCTTTAATTGGCAGATTAAAGCAGAAGAGTAGAAAAAAATAATTAGGAATGCCTCCAAAAAGCTTTCATACGGGTTGGCGGGCGTGCTCGAAATTTAATTGAACGGACGCATCTCTACTCCGACATCATATGTGTCACAGCCGACGCAGTAATTAACGGCACAGCAATCACCGCCAGAACAGAGTGACGTCTAGTAGGCTCGACGCGTTGAGGAGTATTTTCGCTTCACCACTTTACAGAGTATGAACCCCTGGTACCGTGGGTAAGTAAAAAGCGACGAGCAATGAAGAATTTCCTTGGTTTTTAATAAAGAAAAAGTTAAGTAATAAAGTTAAATATAGCTTTAATTACAGATTTACTTTAACGTGTGTGTGACGTGTAAAATTAATGCACACGAGGCGAATGTGTTAAGTCATATGTAATGTAATCGCATAAAGTGCCTACAAACAGGGTGTACCTGTGGAGTTCGTCTAAAATTTACGAATCGAAATCAGATTCCAGATAATTAAGCTCTCTGGGATGTTACTCTGATCTCGATATTTAAAGCTCTCTATTGTGGACTTAACCATTTTATCACAGGAGTGAGAAAGAGAATACAACTTTTAGAGAGTTTTTAATAGTACGATCAACAATCGCCCCTATCCAATTTGAGTATTTACTTGTTTTATTTATGCTTTTGTGAATGTGAAACTGTTTTTACTGATCTGCTGAATTTTAAAGTGTTAAAAGTTTACTACTTTAGTTGAATTAAATAACTTGAAACTGCACACTTTACTACTGAATTAAGTTTATAAAGTATAAATTATTCAAGTATAGTACAACTATAAAAATAAATTTAGAACCTACTCCTTTTTTTGAAGTCGGTTAAAAATAAACATTTTAGTTTGATTGTCGATTTCCATCGAATTATGTAAGTAACATTAAATTCGCGTTAACCTGACTGAAATCATATTTTCTGTTTTCGCTACTTGTAGACAATAAAATAGAGTAAAAAATCAAATAGTGAAATGTATAATTAACAGAAACTGCACAAACGGAAAAATACTGATCCATTTAGAAATAGTCGGTTGAAAACGTCTCTATGGCAGAAAACAAAATAAAAAGTATAAAAAAGCTTCATCAGTTTAAAAAGTTCCTATAAAAATACGAGTGCAATTGCTAGAAATAAATACGCTTTTCAAAGATTAAAAATAAAAATTCTTATGAACAAAAGGATTCTGTCAACCTATAACTACGAGTACATGCAAGTCTCAAGAACGCCAAAAACATATGACAGCAGTATCACGCTTATTGTACTTATGTAAAAAGTTTAATTTTCAATCAATTTATCAATATTTATGATGAAGTTTTTCATGTTCCCACGTGATGTACAGTTGTAGATGAGACGATTAATCCTTAACATAATGCAAAGGTATTTAGAACACTATTAGAGATAGTATTCTATACATGTTCTATACATATTCTTTACATGGTATTTTACTGGGAAAAAAAGTTTGTACATACAAATTTATACAATATTTATTATTAGTACATAGAGATAGACAGCGAATCGGTGAGGTTATACGGCACGGCAGGAAAAACAAGTCTGTGCGAGCATCGATCTCCATTCGTGCATTTGGATATTACAAGCTTGAATTCACCCGAACGATGGCAATTGGAACTAAATTGGTTTTCACAGTCTATAAAGTTTCTGTTTGTGCCAGAAAAGTTTGATAAATTCAATTTTCAAGTGGGCAACTTTCGTGTCTCGGTGGGAGGTTCGCGCTTGATACTTTTTGAATAAATTGGCTTGGCGCCGAATCGATACCTTACAATAGAAAACTTTCAGCTTATTACGAGACGTTCCTTCCGAAGCTCCTCATTCGTTCATATTGTCATTTGGAACTATTTTTATCATATTGAAGACGACTTGGGGTGGAATAACTTGGTTCAAATTTAATATGCATTTTACCATGAATGACGCTTCTTATAATATGTGCTACTAAAAATGAATAACACAACATGTGTGATTGCAATTATACTAACTGATCTACATTTATTATTAAGTTCGTTCAAGTTCCGTCCGGATCGCTCCCACCATCTTGCTCCCTAATCCGGCCACTAAGCAGCAGTGCTTGCATTGTTGTGTTCCGACGTGGAGAGCAAGACAGCCGGTGAAATTACTGACACAAGATGTATTCTATCTTATCTCTCTGGGTTGGCAACGCATCTGCAATATCATTGGTGTTACGGATGTCTATAGTGATCACTTATTATCAGGGGACCCACTTGCTAGTTTGCCTTCCTATGTTGTATCCATGTTATTTTAAAAATTGACATCTAAACACCGACAATTATTTTTATGTTGTGTATTTTCATTGATTTTCATCGCGATTTCATCGCAAGCTATGTTTGAACATTAATTTTAACAATTGGGATGTCTAAAATATCGACTACGTAAGTTAAGTCTATTACCACGGCGAAAAGGTAGCGGATTCAACAGAAAACGGCTATCGGTGAAATAAAATTCTGTGAAGTGGTACGTTCGACGATGCGCTTGTCGGTAATTGATTCATTTTTGATAGAAAACATTTAACAGTAAACCGGTCAAATGTTTTATATCAAAAATCAAGAACAGCTGTATATTTAATTTTGCCTCTGTAATAACTACGACTTCACTACTGTTTCAGAAGCTAGACCTCTAAAAGAAGTAATTAATAAATAGCTTGCGGCGTTCCGTACAAGGAGTCAACCTGACAGGAAAGTAACGCCATTACGTCGTTGATTTTACAGCTAGGTTCAGAATTAAAATTGCCTGTCTAAAAGAGTAGGAATAGGTCCTTGTCAGTATAGGTTGCTTTGGTGCCGTTGTATGTTTTTTAGGATCTGATCACCAAAGAAGCAAGCCGAGTTTGAACTTTTGAGTACGATATACGAATTATTGAATATGAATAGAAACTGTGATCAATTTTTACTATATTTTATTACGGTACAGTGTTAATTCATGGTTGCAATCAATGAAGAAATAAGGAAAACTCAAAGACGGTAGAAGACGGTAGACTTAGAGAGGTAGAGGTTGTACTAACATAGTTTTAGGCATTAATGGTTACTAACAAAATATGGATTAATTAAACTGAATTAAATGATTTTTATTTTTATTTTATTTTATTTTTATTTATTTATTTATTAGTACCTGCTTGGCCTACACTTTGGTGATCATAGCTACGGCTATTGAGCCATGTATCTAGATCCAATATTAAGGTTTAGTCTACAGTAGTAATTTGTATCATTTAATCTTCTGCTAACTACATTAATAGTAAGTTAAATTCCAACTCGGGCAATGTATGTATATATGTATTGCAACCGTTATCTTAAAATAATATTAAAAAAATTGAACAACATGTAAATCTAAACAAAATACCCAATAAACTGTCTGTTCACCCCGTTTTACGGTACACAAATGAACGGAAATATGAATAATCTTCAATGCAAAGCGTTACTTAAAATCTGACCAAGAGGATAACAAGGGAGCCCGGGGAATTGTATTTTTCGACCCTTTTTTATATTCCATAAAGAGGTCGCTTTAAATCAATGCCACTGTTTTTGATTCATTTAAAAATCATAAAAGCGATCCCTGTTAAGCTCGGCAATGATTTAAACGGAGAGTCCTCAATAAAGGATTAGTTTATGCGGCGAGCCACGCACCCTTTAAATCTGGTGCTGAGTGGATACCAGGACTAATCAGCGCGGATTGTTGCCCTTCCGCTACTCCACGCCCTGAATCAAGCAAATGAGAAAACTTTCTAATTGGAATTTCAAATAGGCTCCCGTTTATCCAGACGAGAGCTGTTCGCGGTTCAACGCCAACATGCTGGCCTGCATTATATTATACCCGCGCCCCGAACACGTAACCATCAAAACTTATTAATTGATTGATTAATTAGTTTGTTACTTCCTTTAAATATTCAAACGGCGGGGACTCTTAATTTTTTACCCTCATTTTACCAAATTTTGATCAATTAACTTGAGTTCTCTCGCTAAAAATGTCTACGTGTCTGTTTTACGCAGTATCTTTGAAACTCTATAGTTTTTGAAAGGAAGGAAGCACAAACACTAGAATTTTTTTTTTGGTAACGATTTCCTTTCAAAGTACTGCTTAAAAATATCCTATCTCAAATCTATTTTTAAGCCAAACTAAATCTCCTGAAAATAATATTTCGTATAAAATCTGCTTTCTGAAACCTAAAATAATGCCGAGTTCAGAAATCATTCTAAGCACTTACATTCATGGCTCAGCAAAAAAAATTTAAAGCCAAAGCTCTCTCATTGTGAGAGGAAGATTACCCAGCAGTCAGAGGTATATAAGATGATGATCGACAATCGTTTACGTGAATATTCTTGTAGTGTGATGTATATTACAATTTAGAACTCATTTTCTTGTGCCGACATATTGTGTATGTACGTTCTGTATCCGCAGATCAGGCACAGATTTAAATAACTGGGTACTTGACACCTTAAACCAATTGGTGTGAAAGTGTAAAATGGATGTAGATCGACATTTTAAATTAATATGGGTTAAATTTTTTTTAAAGAAAATACTAAAATATTATGAAAGCTATAATGGTACAATAGTATTTTATGCAACTGTTGCATAATGAGAGGCCTTAAAACACGAGTGTGGTTTTATGAAACGATACATTACTTTATCTACACACATATCATAAATGCTCAATAACGCGTTCAAAAACCATAGAAAATGACCAGCATTATTACAACCAATGTTATTTAAAAGAATTTTCTTGTCTGTGGAAGTAGGTAAATCTGTTCTTTATTGCGTAGTATCTCTTAGTAGTCTGTGTTTATTGGTGATCACATTATCTATACCTCTGACGTTATGAATTTAAATCTGGAATAGCTGTCAAAATTCCAGTTGGTCTCTATTCTAGTATCCATAGATATTAAAACAGTTATCGATACGAAACGTCAACTTACACACATCACACACAAGTAATGGCGGCAATTCAATCTATCCGTCAAGACGAACGTTTTTTTAAAATCATAGACAAACGAATGGAGCCCCTATTGTCATGTCACTCGAGATCAAATGTCGTGCGTTTAAATTAAAAAAAACATACTGAGTTCACGTTTCGTATCGATAACTGTTTTAATATCTATGGATACTAGAATAGTGACCAACTTAAATTTTGACAGCTGTTCCAAATTTAAATTCATAAAGTCAGAGATATCGGTAATGTGATGACCAATAAAGAACAGATTTACCTGCTACCACAGACAAGAATTTCTTTATAATAACATTGGTTGTAATAATGCTGGTCATTTCCAACGCGTTATTGAGCACTTATGATATGTGTGTAGATAAAGGTATAAAACTTAATTTAAAAAAAGAAGATTAATTTTGTTGTTTAAAATAATACTCATTAGAACCCTGATAAAAAATAAAACAAGTTGTGTTAAGGGAGTAACCATATAAACGCTCTTTTTATTATAAAACGTCGATTTTAGTTTCACGCTCCATACATTTACTAGCCTACTAGCCGAAGTATAAATTGTGATGTCATACTATCGGGCTATAATCGGGCTTAATTTTTAGTCAACAGCCAATTATGTACTCAGTTACTTATTTGACGTATTTCATTGAAGCTGCCTATAAAACCGGTGAACTGCGAATCCCGTGGAGAGGGTACTCGTAATCGCATTACCTAATTAACAGAAAATTATAAAAATTAAGATATGCCGCGCCTCCCTTTAGCGAATAGAAATAACTTTATGTCATAAAAACTTTAACATCCTATTACCTCCCTTTCTCGGTGCTATTTAAAAAGTTCCAAATGAGGAAAAAGAACATGCCTCTTAAAACATATAGGCATCGTTTCAAGTATCATAAAATAGCCTCCACGTCATTTTAGTCGGGGCTGAATAGTACTTAGAACAAAACACACGAAACTTATTAATCGAGATTGAACGTACTTATAGTAAGGGTATGAACTTAGTTCGTCGGCTGTTTTCACGCCTAAACGCTCAAATGACGTAAGCAACAGAGGTGTATAATTTTCTCCTTGGCTTGTTCTGCACGACCTGTGGAGAGAAAATATGATCAGAGCCGAACATTCCCTTTGAATTTATTTCGAGATAAATCCGAGCGCTGATTCAGCGGGAGTTGTTGGCATGTATTAAAGTAAGTTCCGTCAGCCGGTCGCGGTACATCAGAGACGTTGTAAAACTTGCCCGGCCGATGGTCGAGTAAGCTCGGAACGAAATTGGCAATCCTCTTTCACAATGGACCGTAAAATGGTTTTCCGTTTTTGCCCGACCGAGCGAAGCGGTGCTCGTTGATTCACCGGACACGTCGCGCGGCGGGCTATCGCTAGTCGGGGGAATTTGTGGAAATAACTCTTTTACGCCCTTATACCTGAACGATACCCGTCACTCGACCAAATCACGCAACCTGTGGACAGCTCGTCCTTGCCGTTTACGAGTTATCAGCCTATAACTATGTAAGTAGAATAATGAGCGATACCTAGATAGAGCTGATTAGTGCTGCGGTAAAAAGGTGCGTATTTTAACTGGTTAATCTGCACGATACCTTATGAATTATTACGTCAAAATATCCATTAGCAAAACCTTTAATTTCGTCATATTTGCAAAGGCTAATTATAAGTATTGGAATGGATTTTGTCTTGCAAATAATTATACGATATATTTATCTCGATTTTCCGACGGTTAACTATACAGCAGTGGTGACAAGTGAACAATTTACTACCATGAGTCCAAATCGCATTTTTTTTAAACACAATTATCAAGCATTACCCTTCAAGTACTTATCGGAAAGAGTGAAACGTAACAATTCTATTCTCTAATTAGAAAAGTACTTCCCGCAAAAAGGGTCCTCCGCCAACTGAAATTCCATGCCCTATTCTTACGACTAAATTAACTGTAAATAGATTTCGGTCTGCTAAATAGGCTGTTGGCGTCGCTTGGATATTTAAGTGTCTCGAGGAGTGCCGGGGGCTGAAACATGGCGCCCACGGCGACAGCTACACGCAATATCTTAGCCGCCCAGACCAATAACTGTACTGTGGCGACGTAACTAATACTGCGAAAAGCGGCTGCAAATACTTTGCACTGCCCCATTGTTCTTCTATTGAATACAAATACCCGTGTGTTATTTAAGAAGGGCTTCGGGTAAACAATACGCACGTTTACTTTGCCTATTGAATTGTTTACACAACAATTACGAGTATAATTATAATTCCTTTTGTTTTAAGAGGCTAAGATTTCTGTTAGGCTTTCAATCATTTGTAAGTTATTTATTGCAGAAAAGGAAGGAAAACACGAGGCATTCCCTCGCGGGGCACCTGATGAAAAGTGATCACCACGCCCATGGATATCAGGCGAGAAACCACCCAAAGAGACTCACTGAGGCGTGGCCGGCTCTTAGGCCCCCGGACCTCCGGTTACAGTCATTTTTAAAAAGATTCCTTATGGTATGATGTCCGTTCGTCCGTCTATCACAGCGACATACAGCAGCAATTTTTAACAAGATTTGGAATTGTTTGAAACGTTGCTTACGCAAACATAACGACAAGTAAAAATATTTGTAGTTTCTTTCGCGATTTGATTTGGTAAGTAAGTACAACCTAAGTACAACCCAGCCATATTGTATCGTGATACTGACTCCTCGGACTCGCACTTGGCTAGTTTTCTATTTCTTATCTCAAGTAGCTAACACCCTCAGTCACCATACGAAACGTAGTAGCAGACTACTTCTTCACGCTGATATTTTATAAGAGTGTAGTACTACCCCGGTTGAGCCAGCTCATTCATGCTGAAACCAGCAACCGGCTACAATAAGGCTCTACCACTATTATTTTGTCGCATAACGCTAAAAAGTGTCAGATTTATCGTTCAATATCAACGTGGAAAAGCTTTAGTGCACAATAGGCAGACGCCCGCAGCGGGCTTCAAAATTTTAAAACTCCGATTACGATTGGGGCTTAAAAACCCATCGCACGATTTCACGTCTCGTTTTTCCTCAGTAGATTTTCGAAACATTGTAGCAAAAGTGCACGTGTGACCTAATTTGCGGAGGAGTTTTAAACTTCATTTTTTTCCCGGGCAGCCGAAGTGATACAGTCGTTGATCGGAATATCAAAAAATACATGAACCCCGTTGGGGCCTTGTAGTGTTTTCTAATGTGAAGTAATACCACGGCGCCCTCAGTCTATTTCCACTATTATTGTGAGTTGTAGCAACGCGACGTGCGCGTCTCGAGTCAGACTCGCTGCCAGCGAAGCGCCAGCCTCGAGAGAATTCGCTTCGAGTGTGGAGTTTTACCAATCTTTCCTTGTATGTTCGTGAAAGAAATATGATCCTAAGTTGTGAAAAGAACAAGCGCGATCCCTTAAGAGCTTCAGTGTAAACGATTTTTTTATTGTGATAATTTCTTGTGAGGGGTATCCGCAAAGTTACAAGGGTATGAATGTTTTATGTATATTGTATTGTATTTGCATGTTTGTTATAGAATTTTGTAAAATCAGCAAAAGTTTATAAGTTTCAAAAGTAAGTTGTATATAGGATTGCTGTTTAAGAAAACAGTTTGGTAAGGGCTTCTACGGTTTATATCAATAAAAAACCAGTTCGAAATTATTTACAATTTCTCATTTCTTTGCTAGCGTAGCTCAGTCTCCTCGCCTATTTGTTCCTTTGGTTATACCCAAAAAAATCCAGATTACTCTCCCCTCGCACTCTTTCATCAGTCTCTTAATTTATTTCATTGGTTCATCTAACAGCTGACGCCACCGAGATAGCACTGAGGGTAGTCGCACCTTAAGATGACGAATGCAGTGACTGTAAAAACGAACCACATTGAAAAATTCGCAGTAGAATAATTGGAAAAAGCGGGACACAGAATGCAGAGCTTGCAGTTTCGAGTCCTGCCAGACGTCCAAGGTTGTATAAAGAATGTATTAAAAGTTACTTTATTGTGTGAATAAGATATTTTAATTAACTCACCTTTTAGTATCGTTTACAAACATTAACGTTGTGACCTTTAATTGTCACCTCCTTAAGTTTCTTGACGGAATTTTCTGAGGTGGTAAATTTACTGACATTCATAAGCTTATGTGCTTGCTGTAAGCCTAATCTGAATAAAGTTAATTGACTTTGACTTTGACCTTAACGTTTAACTTGCTTAAAGATCAAAGGCCAACAAACAGCTTAAAACCGGAAAGCGTTTTATTTAGTTGGTTCAACCGAAGTTCATTAACAACCTACAGGCCGACTCAATATTACATGCCCACTCCACTGTTTGCTCACAACCTTCGATAGCTTCGATCTGTTTCAATCCGTGAATTCGTAGGCTTGACCCATTTACAGTTAACGAACGGAATGTTTGTACTAGGCTCACTAAACAACTAAAATACAATCTTGTTGCTTGCTTATTTATAAATTGTTATCGTACGCTTTCAGCAATATCCTGCCCGTTTGTAAATAGAAAAGAAAATCTATGTGAAACTTCATTTCATGAACTGGTTACGCGTGTTTACTGCTTGTTCGTTTTATTACGTGTATTGATTCGGATCATATCCGAGTTGGAACGTTTTCAATGTAGGTACCTAGCTCAAGCGTCTAACAGCTGCAGGGTCGCGGGTTCGTTTCCAACCAGATAAATATTTGTACGCCAAGAATAAAGTGTCTGTCACGGCCTGCGCGGAACGGATTTATGGATTCAGAAATTCCCAGCTCGCCATAAAAGCCGTGTGTCGTCCTGTGATATTTATGTTTCATATTTTAGGTAACTAGCTGCCAATTCAGAGCGCGTAGAAATATAGCGTGTTTTGTTGGTTTAACGACCTACGTGTGTGAATGGTTTGAGAGGGAAGGGAAGTTAAGTAGGAAGGAAGGAAGTGAAGGGTTGTTTGTTTAATAATGCTTATTTATATAGGTTAGTATGTATAAAATCCTCGAAATTTGGTAACTTAACGACGTTTTTTTCATTCCTACTCAAGTTCCTAGGTTCAGGTTAGTAAATAAGACCTTATTAGTATGAGTTTGTACAGGTATAGTCGGCATCAAATATTAAACCGTCTGCACGCGACTCTATTGACAAATGTGTTCGGTCTTATTCGTATATTTTTGAACACCTTGCCCGCTCCGTACTGACTGGTGACTGTACAAATAGGTATATCGTGTAAAAACAAGCCAAGTTTAAAATGTTCCCTCATCTGGTTTAATCTCATTTCGCTTAGCGCTGTATATTAGGGTCTGCAGCCAAGTTGAGCATAAAACAGGCGCAGTGGCGCTGCTCCCCGTTACATTTGGTATGCAAGCCACTTCTGATAAGGAAAGCGGTACTCGTTACAAATTTTCCTAATGTTAATTTCATTAATGCTTACACACAGATTTTTTACATATGGTTAATTTGTAGAAATCCAATAGGAGGCCTATGTTCAACAGTGGACTTCTTGTGGCTGAGATGATGATGATGATGATGAATTTGTGACCTTTGAAATTCACAATTCCTAAAGACTTATTTTGTTAAGTATGACGAACACTTGAAAAAATATAATAACGATTGAACAGTTATTAACCAATCGTATATTTTTTATTGATTTATTATCTTTATTAATTTCATTTCATTAAAAATATGAGTCGTTTTTATCATACTTATCGTCATGATTTCAGTAAAATACTAATCGGCTTTTAAAAAGAAGGGTTCTCAAAAGGTCAAATTTAAAACTTTTTAAAATCTGTTAACAAAAAAAACCAATCACGAGTTTTATTATTTTGTGTTAGAAAGTACATACATCTAGATAGTATTGACTGAAAACTTTAAAAATAACTTAATTTTAAAATAAAAAGGCTTTGTATTTTATGTCTGAAATGTTCAGACTTCTATTTAAATCCTTCTCGAAATAACTTCCAATTCACGTTAGGCTTCACTCGCAACCCGTGGAGTTATTGGAGCTTTGACAACAAATAAATATACGTCAGTGCAAAAGCATAAGCGATTACTTTTAGTGAATATAACATTTTGTAAGGTGAAGAAGGTCACACGGTATATTTCCCGACTGAGTCACGGAGCTCGCGTCAGCTGCTGGCGATCGCTAGACCTTTCATATTTTCTCATATGAGTTGCCCCTGTATCAAGAAACGTCAAGTTTGAGAGGCATTCAATACCGATAGCTACATAATAACGGAGCCGTATAAAAAATACTACACGGAATATTTATTAAAGACCATAGCGTTCCACGTGATGAATATGCCTTTGAAATGTTTAAGAGGTTTTTTCCTTGTTACATACATCAAAATACCATGCATCGTTTAAGAGTTTAATAATTGATTTAAGAAATAGAAGTACTAACTTTATGCAAAGTATTTCTAATGATAGAACATCATCTTCCTTCTGGAGCTTTCTCCAGTTTCTTTGTTTAGGGCAAAAAACAGGATCCCTACCATTTTGACAGGACAGTCTATGCTTAAATTTTAGTGAATGCATCTAACCTCTGTAACCCTCTGTGATAAGGAGACCAACCCAAATAGCACACAGGCGCTATACTTTAATCCTGTATAGTAGCTGTATAAAGGCGATCACATCTATACAGCTACTATACGGCTTATTTAACGCTAACTGTGCTACTTGGAAATGCACTTAGCATGAGCTTACTCACTACGTAACTCAATGCGTCTCTCTCCTACTGAGCTAGTTAGAATAAGACGGACTGAGTTACGTAGCGAGTTAACGCGCGTCGAGAAGGTTCGTGCTAGTTGCACTAACCACTGCGATCATGGTTACATAATATTCAGTTACCTTCAGTTTTCGCACAATGTTTCTCTCACCGTGAGAAAATTGTTACTACAGTACTTAGGCAATGTAAATACGATAGTATTTTAAATGTACTTTTTAAAGGTAACAAGGAATACATACATATTTATAACATTATCGGGACTTAAGCGCGATAGAAATATATTAGTAGTAGACAGTGTACTCGTGACCACGGCCATTGAAACGTGGCCGAAACGTCGAGGTAAATCAACAATATATTTCTATCGCGCTTAAGTCCCGATAATGTTATAAATGTGAGTGAAAGTCGCGAAAGTTTAAAACAATTTAAGGAATACATATACTAATAATATTAATTTAAAAATGAAAAAGGCTGCTTTTTTAACCTGGATTGATTAACCTCCTAACGTGCACGAAACCCTCAAACAAACACTAGTATGCACAGTCAACCAAACTGATATCTGGGCCACTGTAGAACAATTCCGCATGAAATATTATAATGACTTTTCATAGCCAATGTGTTGCAGCGATTACTTATTGCGGCACGGTTCTACAATGGTTCAAAATTTAGTTTGTTTGACTGAACTGTTAGCGTCAGAAATATCTACACACTTTAATATCTTGCCGCTTTAACTTCTTTAACCAAGTGCTTCTCTCCGAACAGAGATCTCGCTATAAACCTAGGGATTATCCCCCTAACTTTGTTACCCCCCCAACTGAGTCTCCTCAACTTAAAAATGTCATCAACCTTAAATACTACAAAAGTGTATGAAAATTAGTTTAAGAATATTTAAGTTCTAGTCGAACAAACACACACACTAATCCTCGTCTAAGCCCAATGCCCTTAAGCATCTAAGGCTAGGACCTCAGTTCATATTGCGCAAGTTTCATATGTAACTCATTAATGATGTCAAAGCTACAAGGTGTGCAGTGTGCAGAAATTTATAACGCTGACTGTATGTAGGTTTCATTCAATATAAGTTGCTGTCAAAGTGACGACGCCTTATTTTGGCACGGCATTGCAAAAGCTTCTAAAGTTTATAGGCTGATATCTATTTCCATCCCGAGTTCGACGACGACGACGTTCACAGAATGCATCAATTTATTTCTATACTATACTACTTTAGCGCTTGATGTACCTAGATGAGGTAACCGGTCGAAATTGTAATAACAGTAACTGGGTTTCCTCGATTCTATCCAGAGAGATATTTTTAACAGACTAGGTTAGCTACGCCAGAATAGCACATTACAAGAATGTTAATGTCGTTGTGACACTTGTGGCCCTCGTGCGTCCTCGAACGCTTGCAACGTACAACGTTATTGCGTCTTCCGCAAGTACAAGTAGGTACTATCAGCAGAATGGAACCCACCGCAGACCCGTGTCAAAAAAAGAGACATATTACGATTTGATTTAAAACTACACTTTGACATAGTTCCATGGTCAGGGTTCCATTTTGTTGATTGCGAGATGAGGTGCCGGCACTGCAGTTATGTGGAACATAGTGATGGCTTAGAACACTCAATCTACTTAGTAGGTATACAGATATCCTTGAAATATAGCAGCCTTGAATCATGGCCACACAATGCAAAGGACGCCATATCTATGAGCCTATGTGTGTT
Organism: Ditula angustiorana; assembly: GCA_963691745.1. NCBI lineage: Eukaryota > Metazoa > Arthropoda > Insecta > Lepidoptera > Tortricidae > Ditula > Ditula angustiorana. Next base: position 4,097,554 of record OY829481.1, on the reverse strand, counting down.
TGCCATTATAAAAATTCGTCCAGCTTTTGTCCAGCAAGGGAGCGGGGCCTACGGGGGCGGGCGGTATCTGAATCTGGTGCGGGGCGGTACGTGAACTTTCTGTATAAATACTATTACATATTTTATCTACACACATATCATAAGTGCACAATAACGCGTTCAAAAACCATAGAAAATGACCAGCATTATTACAACCAATGTTATATTAAGAATTTTCTTGTCTGTGGTAGTAGGTAAATCTGTTCCTTATTGGGTAGTATCTCTTAGTAGTCTGTGTTTATTGGTGATCACATTACCGATATCTCGTGACGTTATGAATTTAAATTTGGAACAGCTGTCAAAATTCAAGTTGGTCTCTATTCTAGTATCCATAGATATTAAAACAGTTATCGATACGAAACGTCAACTCAGTGTGATTTTTTAAGTTAAACGCACGACTTTTGATCTCGAGTGACATGACAATAGGGACTTCATTCGTTTGTCTATGATTTTAAAAAAAAAAAACGTTCGTCTTGACGGATGTATCGAATGGCTGCCATTACTTTTTGTCACTCGTTTGTTGGTTTTTTGTTGTTACGGTTTTTTGCAGTTATGATATGTGTGTAGATATAGTATTTTATGCAACTGTTGCATAATGAGGGGTCTTAAAATACGAGTGTGGTTTTAAGAAACGAGCGTGAGCGAGTTTCATAACAGGATCACACGAGTGTTTTAAGACCTAATTATGTACAGTTGCATACATTACTTTATCTACACCCATATCATAAGTACTCTATGATGGGTTCAGAAGCCATAGGGCAATGACCTGCATTGCTACTAGCTACTAGTGCTAGGTACCTATTAAATATCTATAGACTGTACACATTAAAATAATGTAATAAAAAATGAATTTGAACAAATACAGAAACAAATTAGAAAAAATCTCATAATAATATTGGTTGTTATAATGCTGGTCATTGCCTACGGTTTCTGAACGCATTATAGAGCATTTATGATATATGTGTAGATAAAAGTAATGTATGCAACTGTATATAATTAGGCCTTAAAACACTCGTGTGATCCTATAATGAAACTCGCTGACGCTCGTTTCATAAAACCACACTCGTATTTTGAGGCCTCTCGTTATATAGCAGTTGCAAAAAATACTATTGGCTTGAAAGTGTACGTCACGACAAACGCCTCGAATGCCTTAAATTTGTCAACTACTTAAGTGTGTGAATATAAACAGCGCCTTAAAACAGGAAAAGCATTTTATGTTTTACGCTATCAATTACAACAGGAAATACTAATGTTGCCAATCTGTACGGGAGGGAATCTTTATGGGTACCAGGGTTATACGGGGCTGTCCTTCAATAGCTTCACTCCCTCACGAGAGTCGTGTTCTAGTGGTGACGTCCACTCAAGCCAGATTTTGCGTTCGTTTTGAACAGCTTCTGCGGGGTGATTCTCGGATGACGCGAGATTTATTCGCACGAAAACAACTATCAAATCCCTTTGAAAGCTGTCATTTTTTGACGTATATTGCACGTGAGATGCATCTCGCATGAACCGAGAATTGGGGTCCTGCCCTTTCCCACTCACGTACCACGGTCTTGTAGATCTGCCACACCCTGCTGAGCCACTTTATGTGGCTCCGCTTTGCCCCTCGGGCCCTCTACCCGCCGAAGCACTTTCAATGCATAGCGTGTGTTAGGTAGTTGATTTCTATTAAGGATAAACATTTCAATTTAATCGAAACCAACTGTTTTTAGTACCCTGACGGGTATTTTATTACCCGGGGTTTGTCGGAATGTTCACTGTCCACAGCCACCCTGCATTGCGTGATAAAGATTTAATAAATAACCATTATTTCGACTACAATACTATAATCCCACACGACCCATATCAAAAATCACGATAACAATCCTGGTAATCTCCACCCATCGCCTAAGCTCGCGCACCGCTCGAATAAAATATATCGCCGGACCAAGCTCTCGAAGATATCTTAGCTGTAAAATAGAAATTTATGCGCTTGTTCATTGAAGTAGAGGAAAATGAGTGCTAATTTTGAAAACAAGGACAAAAACCTCACTGCAATGCGAGTTAGCTACATTTTTGAATAAGTAGAGTGTACAAAGCTGAGCTCACAACATTGCGTTTTTCCGTTTTACTTCATTATTTAAACGAAATTAATTTAAGTACTTACTCAAACTTAGTGTTGTATCTGGTTTTTTTATGTATTTAATGCAATTTTTTTTCATCACGTTAATCTAAGAAAAAAAGGGCTCAGCAGTTTATTTTTGAGATAATTAATAAAACAGTAGATAGCCTTATCGCTTTAAAGCAACCCCTATTAATACCAGAAACTAGCAGGTATGTTGAGCTAGATAGATACCTTTTAGTAAAGCCTAAAAATCCTGCTCGGTCGAGTCCTTTTTGAGCAGGATTCAAGGTCCGTCTGAATTTGGGGTAGCACGTGACAGGCATAATTTTACCTCATCGGTTGACGAAAATAATGCGTAATAAAAATATTTTAGTTTAAGGTATCCTCGTAATAATTTATCCGGTCTCAACTGGCATCGCAGTTATCCTAATCCACCCATTTTTAGCTTCGATAAAACAATGTAACGCTCCTGATCTGCGTCTGATCAGGCTTTTGACTTACCTTTCGCAAGCTGTTTTCTAAAGACTCTATCTAAAAGAAACTTTTATTATTTGAACAATCATGTATTGCCAAGTATTAAATACAACATATTTTAATCTTACATACATTAATAAAAAAGTTACGAACGTTTAAAGGCGGGATTTCAGGAAATTTGAGAAATAACCTTTAAAAAACATATCTCCAAAACCGTGACCCATAGAAACCAAGGTCCAAGGGTGAAAAGACAGCAAATAATCCCAACAATATCCCAAAAAAAAAATTGACCGTCCATGTGCCGAACACCCTGTATATTTATTTGATCAAACGGTAAAGCAGGATGGCTTGCTGGGGTATCGTCAGGGGAGAACAGGGAAGACAGCTGCCCTGGTCATGAGCTGTTTGTACCAACACGTCCTAACTTACCCATGGCATAGGCCAAGCTGGCTAGCTGTCGACGCCATTTGTTTCTTCCAGTGAGCAGCTGGATTATAAAATGTTTTCCATAATAGTTGCTAGTACATAATTTCAACGAATTTGTACGGTAGGTATAATATAATATACACGAGCAGCACAAAGTGGAAATTCGCACGCAATTCAAACAATATCAGTATCAGCTAATCTGCTATCACATTTTAGGTACAACATAAACTCCGGCCAACAACAATAAAACACTGAGTCACGTAAGCGGCGGTTGTTAGTGCCTAACGAGAACATTAAGTTGGGAGAGTTATCTCGGTCCGACAATACGAAATCTGACCACGGGGTCAGGTACTACACTGAAAAAAGTGGCGTCGATATCACAACAAACCCGGGGTGCCTGGCGTCGTTCCCGTTGTTACCCGTACGTGACCCGCATGCCCCCGCCGCAATGTTCGGGGATACTTTAGAAATGTTTCCGTTACGAAACGCGATCTTTTCCTTTCCGAATGTGCACTAAGCGCATAAATATACCATAGCGGGTAAGAGCCCGGCTTTCAAACGCCGATGTGAGCCCCCGTTATAAGTAACTACGCTTAAGTGATCCGTAAATTTATTTTCTATTTGGCGTGGCTTTAGTTGAGGAATTGGCCCCTATCTTGAAGTATTGAATTCGTAGATTTTTACGTTTATTTTATATGGTTAGAATTAGTTCGGGGACCGATTTCTTTTTAATAATTTATTTCGAGTACCAGTATTGACTTATATTGGTTAGTTGGCATGTTAGTATGAGTTAGATTTAAGTACGTAGTTTACGTACCCGAAAGGTAAAATGAAGCCTCATGGCTGTCTGTCACTCTGCTGTCTGTCCGCCCTTATGGCTCAACGGATATTTAGCTCGTAAACAAAATGAGTTGCTGGCATGTACAGGCCTAAAATAACTTTATCTTCAAGAGAAAAAGTACTGGGCGGCAATCATACGACTAAGTACTTCTCAGTTTCATACTTTTTTTAACCGACGACAAAAACGGAGGAGGTTCTCAAGTCGACGCGTATACCTACGTTGTTTTTTTTGGATATACCTCTAATATCTCAAAAACTAAAATAGTCAGAAATTTGTTACTACTTTGTATGTAATATGTACCTACCATGTACCTATTGAACAACTTGTGTTGAAAATGCCATGTTATTATGGTTTAGAAATCCAACTCGCTCTTGGCTGGTTTTTAATAAATAAAGGTTTCGAAATGGGTAACTTTGAACACCAACGTTCCGTTCTATTGAAAACAACAAACTTTTGTTGTTTTTAGTAAAACTGGATTCATTTTTGCGAAGTCAGTCGCTCGGAGGCTCGGGACGAGCCAACGTTGACATTGACTGACAGCCAAATGACAAGCCGCTACTCGCCTGCGTCATGGCAACTACTCGCACACTCGCGCGCTCGTGACAGTCACACGCATTAGCGGTCACACGTTGCGAATAGCTGCACTGCAGTAACTGACCTCCTTAACTATCACCTAACTCGGAAATAGGTGACTTAGGGTGGTAGGACCTTGTGCAATGTCCATCCGGATCGCTACCACCATCTTGCTCGCTAATCCTGCTGCTAAGCAGCAGTGCTTGTACTGTTGTGTTCCGGTGTGGACAGCAAGACAGCCGGTGCAACTAATTACTGGAACAAGAGGTATTCTATCTTAACCCTCTGTAATCTTATTTGTCAGGCGACCCACTTGCTCGTTTGCCTTTCTATAAGGTAAAAAAAACGTATGATTTAATAATACGCGTAAAACACTTGGAAATTAGGCCGAGCTTAACCTAAAATTTGGTTCATCCGAAGCCAAGCGTTTCTCAATTTGAAAACATTATTTAATCAACATTAAGCACTTAAGTGGACATAGTACAGGGCGTTGGTGCCACCGCTGGTTACTTAATACCCCTCAGACTGAGTCATCGCATCCCACTTAGTTAAATTCATCCAGTAAAATCCGATTTAGGGAAAATTCAGCACACCGACATGTCTCGCCGGCAAAATACTTTGTTACGAACATCAAGCTTAGAAGCAATCAAATGCTTTATTGCACAAGTTCGCCTTTTGTATGTTTAAATTTATTTTTTGAGCAACAATAGAAAGGAAATGTCACTTTTTTCCTTTAAATCGATTTCGAAAAATCACTGCGTGGCCGACCTAAGAAACAAGCTGTGATAAAATGGATGTAAATTGAGGATTTTAATTTTAACTGTTATTGATCAAAACGCGATTCCGTTTGTTATATAGTTCAATTTTTTGCTATTTTCCTACACCAACGAATAGACAAGCAAGCCGTTATGTATATTGAATTTTATTTAGGTATTTGATTTACCCAGGTTAATGGTTGGCGTTGAGCGTTGTGAAAAAAACACCCTCGTTTAGGTTAATGTAAAATTTTGTCCAAAGTTTTGCTATTGAAAAATATTTTTCAGTACGTCACGGTACGCAATTGCTTTCATATAAAAACGTGGTGTAACGGAACAAAAAATGGGACTTTTTTTTCGGTGAATCTCGGTAATTTTAATGATTTCGAATAGGAAAAACCAAAAAAAAAATGCTTTTTCCAATCAAAAAATTTTTTTTTAACGATTTGCTTTACTATTTCAGTAGGAGTATTGGTTGATGGCCATGTTCCTTAATGTCCGTAAGAGACATGTTCCTTAATGTCCCTTACGACATTTGAGATTTCCACTCTCGATATGTGGTCGATGCTTATGAATTAACCAGAATTTAATAACGAACTGCAGAAAACTTCGAAGCTACAAGAACAAGGAAATTCCGAACACCATCTAAAATTAATCTACTGCAAAATTGCGAACGAAGTCGCGGGCGTCCGCTAGTTATTTATTTATTTAATCTTTATTGCACAATAAAAAAAATACAAATGGTGGACTTAATGCTGTAAGGCATTCTCAACCAGTCAACCATCAGGCAGTAATAAGAAAGACCAGTTTGCTAGCCTATAGTGGCATAGGTGGACTAGTGATTGCATGGCACTAAGTTCGACCCCCAGCGGTGGGCATATATCGATGAGTTTTTCTTGCCCATGGCCTATCCAGATACTCTAAAAACCAACGCTCTTACCATGAGGGAAAACATCAGGAGGGAACCCACATATTCATGTAACTGATTGTTTAACCATGATCCTATCAGTCTGATTTCGCTGACACAGGAGTTGCTAATAGAAAATTGCAATCACTCTATTGTAGTCTACTAGCCTGAAGGATAAAGGCTTAATCATTTCCTATAAACACTATCCATTATTAACCTCGTGGCATATTGATGAAGCGAAATTAAATCAAATTGTTGACCGTTATAGTTTACTGAAGCTAACCATTTATTTTTCACTCCCTAGAGTTTGATCACTTTCATAGTTTAACAGGTAATTATAAACTTTTCACATTAAAACTTTGACTCTGATGTGGCTCTGGGTTATCCCTTCAGCCTTCTATTAGGAACAATGCAATGTTTTTCACGTGTTAACCTAATACATAGTTTATAGTATAATGCATGATTTGGTTACATGATGTTTATTTTTTTTTTATTAAGTACATTTAACATATTTACGGGTCCACTAAAAATCAGCGTCGTTGCATTCTGTGCCTCGACACATGCTGAGTGGACTCCTTTTTTGGAATAACCCGCAACATTAATTTCTCTCTTGATTTAAGGATTATTTGTGTAAAGTATAAACCTGTAATGTTGTCGTTGTTGTTTCAAAATAAATGATTTCTATTTTGCTATTCTTAGTTATGAGGTTATGATGCCAGTAAATGCGTGGGGACGGGGGAGTCCTGTGTTTTCAGTGGTCAGCATACTTCTGTAAATGTTTGGGAGACTATGGCTTTAGTTGCCAAAAGTATATACGTACGAGTATATAGTTTAATCTATTATTTTATAAGCCTACATCTGTTTCCTTTTAAGCTGATGTAAACTTAAAATAAATGCAAACCAAGAAAAATACAAAGATGCAAAGGAAGCAAAACAGTTTATATGTAAACTTATTTGTCGCATCAGTTGATGTCGAAAATTTTTGTTATGAATGTCAGAAAATTTGCCACCGATTCGGTGTGCGAAAACCTCTGATTTGAAGAAACGGGCAAGAAACTCAAGAAAGTATCATTTATTCAAATAAAACAAAATTACAATTGTATTTTTACAGCTTTACACTATTTACATTTCCACATTTTAAACACCGGTATAGTCTACAATTCAGCGTAAAATACATGCGAAAATGTCTGTAAAATATGTAAACAACATATGGATTTATCATTCGACGATTAACGATTGAAGGCTCGTATTGAAGTTAGAATCCGTCGGATTCATGCATCGCGCGTCAAACGCGACCTTTTGTGGGCCACTTTGGCAAACTGCCGTAAAACGCCAGTACATTTAACTCGAGTTGCCGCATTTTACGTAAAGGAGGACCTTTTATAGGCAACTTACATGGTTTTGCAAACACCTTGGGCGTAAATTTTAATCGTGTTTTTTTTAAATTTATAGCAACGTTTTCATTATTTATTGAGTAATAAATTACTTGAAGTAAAAATTGGTTAAGGTTTATTACTTGACTTGGACTATGGTAATTGGCAGTGAAATAACTATTATACCTCGCTCTTTTAGAAATTAAAAATATGTATAACCAGGATTTCTTGAATTTGCATGTATTTCGGATGTTATATGTGGTAAGTATCCACATTTATAATAATTACAACATTTACAATTATGATTAAATCCATCAACGGTACAACAAAAAACTTATCCAGAAATGATTTGATTTTATGCAGCACTTCTAATTTTTTTACATTTTGACCTACTCTAACTACAAACCGATCCTACCAATTTACGCATTTTTCTCAAAAAAAATATATTTTCTGGTTACAAGCTTTTGCTATTAGAGCGGACAGCCAAAGCTTTGCACACCTTTGTACCTCCTGCCACGTGCGTGAGGAGGCGCCGAGGTACGCGCAAGTAACTTCGGTAAATACATTTTGTCCCCCTGGAGCTTAAGTGCCTTGTCAAAACTTGTTCTCTTATGGTATTCCAGTTTGATTTATGGCCTCGATATGTCAATTTAACGTCACTCTGCATGATTTATATGGTCATTTACAAGAAACCTTTGAGATGAAGTGAAGAAAATGTCTATTAGAGCGCTTTGTGAGGTAAGTAGCTGGCTTATTGAAAAAATAAAATCGTTCCAGAAGAAATCTGTTTGAATGGAGCTTTCTTCTGTTAGTAAGTCGGTGAATCTCAAAATATACTTATGAGCATAAAATTATCATGTGGTATACAAATACGCACAAAGTAATTCTTCTTCTTATGACGATATGTTGTAAAAAAAGATGATGGGCGTCAGTCAACCAAAGGTTTAATTTCCGACTCAAACAAACATGTGTTTTTGTGAATGGTTATAATATTTGATGTTTTAATATACCTAAATTAAGTATAGTTCTTCTCCAGATAGCTTTCGAACTTTTTCCCTGTAGGTGTAATCGTTTTTTTTTTTACTTTTTTTTATACAACATAAGGAAGGCAAACAAGCAAGTGGGTCACCTGATGGTAAGTGATCACCACCGCCTATAGACACCTGCAACAACAAAGCGAGTGCAGATGCGTTGCCAACCCAGAGGGCTAAGATGGAATACCTCTTGTGCCAGTAATTACACCGGCTGTCTTGCTCTCCACGCCGGAACACAACAGTGCAAGCACTGCTGCTTAGCGGCAGGATTAGCGAGCAAGATGGTGGTAGCGATCCGGACGGACTTTGCACAAGGTCCTACCACCCGCATATAAAAGGCCACTAAGACACCTAAACGTGAAGTTTGTCATCAATAATAGTACTCGGACTATTTAATATCAAAAAGTGTTATTATCATAATGCATAACATTAGTGTATGACACTTGTAAAAATTGCAAGTATCCGAGATTTACAAGTCTACACTATAATTGTAGCACATTTTTATACAACGCATGTATCTGTACACAGTTCATTATAGGCTACAGTTTCCTGTATACTTGTAGCCTGTAACCTGTAGCTTAGGGAACATACCCATAGTACGTGAACCATTTCTTACACTTTTTTAGCCCCCTCCCCTCCTCGGTGACCACCCGTAGTAAATGCTAAGATCCCCCTCCTCCTCTAGTTGTCACGTAGTAGTTCATAAATATGGTTAAAAATCAGTTTTTGCCAAAAGATAGTTAAAAAAAAAGTATGGCTCCTTATTTGTCTTTATTAATACGGCGCTTGCCGAGTGACCCCAAGAGTGCGTGTATACCTATAATCACAATTTGAATATAGCTTGTAAAAACGAAAAATTTCCAGTAAAAATATTGACTACGTGAGAAAACCAAACCCCCCCTTCCCTCCCTAGTGACCAAGCGTCATATTTTGAAGACCCCCCCTCCCCTTGAATGGGTCACTTAGTATAGGTAGGTTCCCTTATAATACAGGGTTCTGTGACTGGCTCATTGTAGCAGCATATCTCGCCGGCCACGACCGCCGCCGCCATTTGTAATCCAGTTAGCCCTCATTGATTGTTTTGATTCGCGTTAAAAGTGATTTGAATATTAAACAGCGCCGAATGTCAGGGACAACTCAGACAAAAAAGCTAATTCATTATTGAAAACATCCATTTCAATTTTAATTGTATTTTTGTTTCGTATCCGAGACTGGATTTGTTTAAACGATGTCTCTTTAAAAATTATGTCAATATGTTCATCAAGAATAGGGCTGTTTCGTCGAAGAATGTTTAGCAAACTGAATCACTTTCAAACTTTCTGTTTGGCAAAAATTGGTTTCCTTAGAATCTGTTCCTTTGTATTTTCTCTTCAAATAAATATGACGTAGAGCACGCTAGGTTTGCTTTATTACCAAGCCAAAAACTTCACCGAATCTGCAAAAAATAGCTTAAGGCAGACTAAGATATAGGTATATTTATTGTACTTATAGCCTGTATTGGGATCGCGAATGAAATCGGAATCATTTCATTTGATATAAGTGTTAGAGTAATCTCTGCAGCTCTGGTGGAAATCCATTAATGTTGCCGAGTTTTAACCATATTTTTATAATCGATCGATAGTTTTAGTGTCATTCATTTTATTGAACATAAATATGTGTTTGCTGTTTTATCATACAACAAGTACTCATAATCCGAAACATTGGCAAACATGGTGCCGCGTGGTTTCGGATCAGTGCTGTCTGATAAATCAATTACAGCAGCCGACAGCCGCACGTGATCAAATCACACGCAGACATTCAGGACAAATATCAATGTGGTGGGCGGAAAAAACCCACGTTCGTATTTTAAAAATTCCCAATACGGTATTCCTATGTTTTTTTATTCATAAAAATTCTAGAATACTTTAAATACGAAATACTGCGTTCTTGGTGTTTATCTAAGATTATTATTTTATGAAATATCACGAATAACAAAACGACAGTGGGTAAGCCTCGCGATCCATACAGGACTAGTGACGCCATTATCGTAATAATCATGGAGCTGTTTTTCTTATTAATTTAGGCATCTTAATATTCTCATGTTTTTATGAAATTTAGAATGTAACTTTTTATTGGCTGAATTAATAAACTAAGCAAACCAACATATAATCGCGTTGATTTTAACCCTGTAAGATTTGACATATTTACATACGTTCATAATAAAACTTTCCACATTTTTATTTGTGAGTGGGATACCGTTTTAAATTCTCGTAGCTTCGTAGCGTAGCGAACCGGTGATCGCTACGATTTCGTAGCACGAGTTTTATTCACTTGCAAGTCTGAACATTATTGTATTTCCGACCTACCTTAGTTGTGTGAAAACTTAAAGCTGTTGTCTTTCTTTGTGAAGTGCATCAAAAATGTATTTGCTTAGATATATACTTTTAAATCTACAGCTACAATTTTAGCTGATTTCTGATAACAAGTATAATTATTTGTGTGTGTTAAAAAAAACTTTATTCCATCCAACTTGTTTACATAATAAAGAAGCTTAGATGAAGGACACAGCATCCCAAATGCGAAATGACTTGCAGACAGCGAGAACGCGAAGCTAAACTGTATTTTCCATTAGCGTCATAAAAAGGTAGCGTTTCGAAATAACCGCGAAACCCGAGCCTTATCCACGTGTGATAATGCGCAGTAACGTTTTATAAGGGCTCTAAATGTGAGCAGATGGCACAATGCGAATCGCTTGTACCGACTCCCCGCACGGCCGCAATCTGCCATTACATTTTATGCAAACAGTGCCAGGGCCCGGAATCATTTCACTTGTACTCCCAAATAGAATACCTTTTCAGTTTCGACACCGGCGTAATAGTTCTATGCTTCTGTTTACAGCTCTCGAGAGATTGAATCTGTGGTAATTGCATTATGGCAGTAAGTTGCATTAATGTAGGTGGACTTTATTTCATTTGACTTTTAGTGAAAGGAATACCCCTAGTGAGCCACATTAACGCACTTTATTACACGATTAACAGTTTATAAGTTCATGTTGGGTTGGGTTTTAAAAATTGGAAAGTGTCGCATGGGTCGTCTGCAAAAGGCACCCGTTTACGAGGCAAGTCGCTTGTTTACCGGTGGTTTAAAGTAAGGAATAACCACTAGAAAGTGATCCCGCGGGGAACATGTTTCGGCAAAAACATATTTCGTGTCCCGTCTGAGGTCGTTTGTCACGGGAGCGGGCGCTGCGACCGGCGCCTTTAGCAATCTGTTTGTCCAGCTGCCACCTTCCTTCTTTTAACAAGAGCTTTGCTTAATATCCGGAAATTTATTTTTCTCGTAATTTGTCTCGACATACCGCGAGCCGACGGCGTATAAAGATTTATGGTCACATAATAGCTTTTGATGTTCACGACGTCCTTTGTCGTTTCAAAGTCATCTGCGAAAATAAAATTTGACGGAAAGTGTCCTGCTTCGGGCCCGTCTTAAAATATTATTTTCTCCGGCCTTTACTTTTGTTCTTGCAATAAGTGAGTTATCGGGATTGCTTGTTTGAGAAAGGAGTAAATACGAAGCGCACGAGCTCCGACTTTTACAAATTATGGAATGAAAACTACAACATCAATTGGGTTTTTATGATATTTGCGGGCAAATAAATATCATAGAACCAATTTACGTTAATAAAACAAGTTTAACTCAATACAGTTATGGTATATTTAAATACTAATACGCTATACATATATGCTTATGCTAAGCAAATGTTTTTTCATGCTAAGATATTTCAATAGACTTATGTTTTTCTGAATTTATTTTATAACAAATGATATCTACGCGTGGAGGCATTATGTTTGCCTGCTCCGTGTATGGCTGCTCCTTTGATAAAGTGATCAATAAACGAAAGTTTCGGATAGGTATCTCGGCTTTCACTGCAAGACGCACATTGTGCCCTCGTCAAACCCTCCCATACGTCTGAGGGAACTTTGACGATTGTATAGTTACAAGTGCGGGCTTTACGAGCCCTAGGTATAATTAGCTCATTGTTCCGTGGAAACTCACCACACGTCGTTCACGGCAGCGCTTTGTTTAGGAAAATTATGATCGTCCCCTCGGTTATCCAGCACCATTAGTACCATTATGTCTTTGGGGATTAGATTAATATCACATGAGACTATATTGTTGCCAGTAGGTTTGGGTAGAATTAATATCGATAACTGTAGATACTTATTACGATGCGGAATGCTAGGAAATGCGATTTACTTTTTCTCGTCAGTAGAACAACAAGAACTAGATCCGAAACGAAAAATTAATACAACTATAATTGTTTTTGTGCTATCCGACTTTTCAGGCTTGATTTATTTTTGTCTTGGTTTGGTTTTTGGATACCCATCCATCTGTTCGGTAGCTTGGCCTAAAATACGTACCAATCAGCAACACAGGCAGAATGACACATTTATCCTAAGAAATAAATTCCGTAGATAATTTCTGCATACATTTTTGCCCGTCTCTGTCTGTCTTTTAACACTTATATTCTCAGGAATGGCATAACATAGCAAGTTGCATAGTTGTAGTACTTACAATTCCGCACAAGATTAATAAAACAAATCAAGAAAACTGTTATATATTAATAAGTCACAAACTTAAAAAAAGCAATGGAAGTCTAAAATTAATTAAGATCTAAGATGTTGTAGCGTACACATATTTTTCTACATTTTAATATTAAACAGTTTAGAAAATAATATTCGGCAAATGATAAGTATGCCAATCTTGTTTCCCATTTATTTCAGAAACTATGCGTGATAAAAATGCAAAATAAATTACCTACCGTTAAAATAAAATTGTTGAAAATCAAGTTTGTTTTTGCAGTCGAAACTCGCCTTAATAATACAAATAAACATAAATATAAAATATGTGGTGGTTCTAACCCTCTACGCGCTGGTCTTGGCTTTTTTTTTCAGTACACTCGTATAACTTGCTGTGCCCGGTATGCGTTGCAATGCTTTTTTTACCAAAGCCTCAATGGGCCCGCGCTTAACAAAACAACTCGCCAAAGTTTCACCGCAATCGGACGGCTGGTATGAATTCCGCTAGCCCGCTTTTCCGTCCTTCCCCTCAAAAACTATCGCGGGCGTACTTGGAACAACTCACCAAAGTTACAAACGTTACCCGTGACTTCCGCTGCGTAGGATTCGTTGATCGGCTTTATCGTTATCCCGCGGGGACTGTCAATTTTTCCGGGATCATTGTTACTTTCCGTCACTTTAACTTTTAACTGCCAAAGTGCTTTTAACTGCAAAATAAGAGGAAACAAACAAACACTTTTACATCTATTAAATTATGTATTACTACTTACTGGTGCGAAATAAGCAAGCTTAAATAAAAAAAAGTAGGTACTCTAAAAATTATGATATACATATTATTATGTATATCATAACGTCTTCCATGGCTGACCACATGTCCTATAGGTTAAAATTTTGACAATACTAGAAGAATAACATGTATTATATTTAATCCCTAATATAGGAAATTCAACAAAAAGTGTTTTTAAGTACGTAATTAATAAGACACTCTAGGGATCTCACCTGCCGACATAAATAAGCAAGGACCCTTATTCATAAACGCTCACCAGAACTCCTTCAGCTATAACGCTTGTTTAGTTTTTATTTGTCACTATGTTTGCCTCCTAAAGGAAAGAACAAAACATGTTTTAGGTTAATGAGGTTTGAAAACTTTATATACAAGGGGTTAGTTTTTTTTAAGCAGTTAACGCAAACTTCATTTTACACAAAAGCTTCGGAAAAATTCCGCCACAGCTTTCTCTGTATCACTGGTTTCTTTAGCAAAATAAGGATATTTTGTGCAGGCAAAGCAACAGTGACCGCCTGAGGTGCCCCTCAGGTGCAAATTGCGTTGTCTGCAAAATATGTTTAGATATTACCGCGATACAAGCGGTTGCAAGAATACTTGGCGATTTATAGTAAGCATCACATTCTCCTAGCGGTTTTCTCGTTTTTGAATTCGGAAACGTTTTTAACCAGATCCCAGTTTTGGCAGATCAGGTATTTGCATTAGTTCGATTGTCATCTGAATTAGCCCTGTGACAGTTGAGGGAAACCAGACCGACCAAGCATTTTTGGAAATACCGTTATTAAGGGGTCAAAAAAAGGCGGAACATACAACGGCGGACTAAAAGCTAGAAGTGTGATAAAATATTTGTTGGCACTGTGTGACTTAAATATCCGTTATAAATCCTTAGCCAGTGGCGGCAAGGTAATCTAAGTAACTTTCCGAAAATATTCTGTAAAGTTTAAGGCAATACCGGTACTTGTACCTGTGCTTGACACGCGTTGAATATTGTTTTTACAGTAGTTGACGTCATTGTTTCTCGTATTCTCTCGTATGTTTCGGTACCCACTCCTCAAATATTGCACTGTCAAGGACTGGGATCGTTACCTTAATGGTCGGTTCTTATATTTAATTAACGAATTGTTTTACCTACTTAAATGTTGATACATTTTCTATGAGAAATATGTCAAAATTTGACGGCTGGTAGGTTAAACAGTCCGTTGTTTGAACATCGGAGCGCGGTATAAGCAGTCACAAACGGACGACAGTGGATTATATGTTTACACTGCGTGCTATTACAGTGCACGCGGTAGTCACAAGCAGCACGGTTTAATCCTGCGACGCATCCATCATGCCCGGTAATCCAGCCAGGGCCGCTCCGAGGCTGTATACTGGCTTTAAAACGATTACGTGCCTAAAAGCTGTTTCGATTGTTCATTAAAATAACTGTTATAACAACATAATCGATCATTTAGTTCGTTATTTATTGTAATTCGCTGTTTAAATGGCAGTTATATCGCAATTGATTGCAATGCAATCGCATTGTAACTTTAATTATTGAGTAATTTGATAATAGACACAAAGTGATTTCACAACACAGTATGTCACAAAAAAACATCCGTTTTTCCAGCCTTTAATATATAATTTTTTTTATTCTAAAACCGTATAACAATGCTTTTAAAATGAAATCTGTTATTTCCAGCAGCGCAGTGAAAACTACATACGTAAGTATATTATAATATGTAGTCGTATGTTGTATATTTATATTTCAGCCGGATGTTTTTTGACATAAATTTCGTAAATACATACATACAATCTGACAATCAGTCAACTGTGGCAGAGGATCTAACAGAAAAGAAAATGCTTTTTCTACGTACCTATTGGTGCAGCTACACTCAATCACTTCCGTTGAGTAACTGACTTTCATTAAAGCTGAGTTTTTAATCGAATTCATATAAAGGAGGAGGTTCTCAATGCGACAGATTTTTTTATAAGGGTCCGTTAGAAATGTCACAAACTGTATTCTTATATGTTACTGAAATGAGATTTCATGGACTTTCCTAAAACGCTTCTACATATACATACATACATATAGGTCCATGCGGCACTGGAGTACCTTACACTTTTTGCCGGATTTGGTTAACTATTTTAATCAATGATCGCATATTTAAAAATGACGTTTACAGTGGACTTTTTAGTTTAATACATCTTGTAAATAGTAAAGAAAGCTTTGCGTCATACACGGTCGCATATTGTTGACGGATATGTAATTAAACACTCCGCGATCGCTTCTAAACGATTACTTATTTAATTAACGCGACGTCACTTTTGAGCTTTGTTTTAATTGAAAGTGTTGCTTTTTGTGACGTTCTCACGGCTTGGATTCTGCTAATTGCGATTCAGAATGTATCTCTGAGTTGGGACTTAAACTGGTTATAATGTTGGCGGTATTCGGGTCACGTAACGCTTTGGAACCCCAGGGCTTAGCCTGCGCGGATCTTCTTGTTTTTGACGTTTCATGGTTACATAACAGAGCGTTGCCACTTGTAATAGCTTTTTCATCGAATCGTTTTGAAATAAAATTGTGTCATGGACGCGATTTTTGCAGATAGACGTTTTCAGAGCTGCCAATCGAAGAAGAGCAAGACGTAGCTATACATGTTCACTAATATAGGTACCTGCTATGCGTGTTTATTTATATTTTGTTATATAATAAATACTCTGATTGTCTGGAAGAAATCGTTCTTAAGCGATAAGAGCGCCAACTGTTTACTTTGTAAGTTATTTTTAAATTGTATATTTGTATAGATTTTCTGTGTACTGTGTACTAAAAAAAATTATGTTGTATTGTGCTACTGAAATAATTCCCGGTACTATCCAATTAATTGACTGTACATTTCATCTTATTTAGTTCTAATTAGATGCGCAGTTATCATTTGTTTCCCACACTTTTAAACTGACGATTAATTATATTGCTTGTTACCAGTTTAAGCTGAATAATAAACCAATCGTTTATTTAAGCTATTGAAATAACCACAGCCTGCCTTTGGGAAGATCTTTATGAGCAAGTTATGAGCACATTATCTCAGTGACATAAGTAAAACTCTTTACTGAGTCACGTAACGAATATCCACTAAAGTCCGCACCGTGCATTTTAGTTGTGACAAATACTTGTTAACTGTCCAAATTATGGAGCGTTTCAACCGTTTGACAAACTGAGAGACACTTAAATAATAACGACGAATAAATCTCTCACGTATGGTAGGTGAGAGGCGCGGAGTGCCTCCTACCTTGAGGGACGTCACCTCCCAGCAATTACTCAAACAGTAATGCCACTTGATGTATTGGCACGTCGAACTCGATCGAGGCATATACCTACATAGCTGGCCAAAAACGACTGGCGGTTATAAAGGCCCGCCGCAGACTTATACGGCCGCTCAAAATCATACTGAGATTTTTAAACTTGTAAGCTTATTCATACCTAAAAAACGCGGTGGTTACTTTAGCGCACCTAATATATTCGATTCTAGCTCTAGCATTAAATATCTTTTGCAAAATGTTACTGTGAACTTGAAAAAATTATTCTTTTTGCAGGACGTGTTGCGCCGAGCTTAACTCGTTCTCATGCAGTGGAGCAGTGAAACCGGGTTGACGGACAAACAGTGGGCTCGTCATGATATCGAGCTCATTTGTCAAATATCTGTCATTCATACTTGACCATACACCTTGACGAGGATAAAAACGCTGCAGAAGAGCAGCGCAGGTATTTTTATATTAAAATTGAAAGGTAAAAATAATCCAATGATTAAATTACAAAGCGTAGATATTGCGTATCATGGATCCATCGGCTAGCAAAGGCCATTACTTATCTACCCTCGGTGGGCCGCCCTCAGTAACCTTTATTGCGACTATAAAATTACTTTTTCGAAGTTTATGATAAATTTATCAAGAACAAATTGAATTTTATGTAGACTCTTAAATGAATTGCGTCAGGTAATCTACATACCGTACACTCTTGGTTTTTACTTAAGTACTTTTGCATTTATATACTCAAGTAAAACTTTTATTTTATAGGAACAAAAGTTGCTCAAAGTTATATGTGGTTAGATGTACATTTTTCTTTTTAGATATACTAGATAAGTATTATACCAAGACACTTCTACAGATTCCACATGCGCGCGCGTTCTTTTAAACTACATATAAGAGCGCAATTACGCTTGAAGTAAACCAAAAAAATGACAGTACTATGTGTACATGTATATGACATACTCATAGTTGCCAACTGGATAGTATAGCCTAGTGATTAGTGACCCTGACGACTATGAACCGAGACGATATTGGAGGTTGCGGGTTTGATTTTCGGGAGGGGAAAAGACTCTCATAAAGAATATGATATCATGATATCATGGATCTTTACATGTATTGATATATATATTTATCTATTACGCATACTAGTCGCATTTTTTAAATGAAGTAGCTTATAATATTCAGGAGTTCCCCGTTTATTAATATAATAAATAGCACCAACCAAATCGGTTCAACGAAGAATTATAAAACTACACATCTTAGTGGCCTCGTGTTATACATATATTGAAGGTTAAGTGTAAAATGTCCAATGTTTCAGAAGCGGGTACCATCCATCACGCGTAAGCAAGCCCCGACAGCCCACTTAGACACTGTCCGTCGAATACAGCTCCGCGCTCACTTCCTACACGAAATCCTAACACGAAACAATAATAGCCAACAATAGGACGAAGAAAATGTTCCGTGAGATACGACTCAGGAAATACCGGCAGGATCTCATCCGGGATAATTAATTCGAGCATGTTTTAGGAAACGGCGGTTAACGTTTTACTATTTCTTCATTGGGTTTTGGGTCGAATCTTTATTTTATAGCGGATGTTGACCGCAAGCATTCAATCACGTTCAGCACATGTTGTTCAGACCGCCAGCTTAATTGTTTACATTGTTAATTATCTGTAAAATATCTGTATCGTTTTTATTTGTCTGTGGCATAAAATTTTATAGGTATTGTATTTTTTCTATTGTACTTGTATTGTATTGTGTATCAAAAAGATGTGTGTCGACTAATGCCGAGATATGAACTTTAAGTAATCGTACTGTACGTATGAATTGTATGTTTTTTTCATAGTTAAAATCTCTTTAACGTGAAACCGTTTACATAATAATTAAATAAACCGTACTCTCAAAAGATCCACATCTAAACGTAATAAAAAAAGAAAAATAAAGGGATTGCCTTCATGAAAAATGTATATGGTATTCCCTAAAACCGCCTTTTTCCTCGTAACTAGTTATCGTTATTAATAGAATCGAGCGAATCCTTATCCGCCATTACTTGGTACGTATGTTTATCTACTTACGAAACCTGCTAGACTAAGCACATACATTTGAGACTCGATATACTCGAGACTCGACACAAAATGATGTCAGTGGTTTAAGGTAGGTCGCATCGTTTGAGTCGGAATTTTTGAAATTAATTAATTTTTGTGTTAAAATGATAACAGGACTTTCTATTTAACAATCCAAGCCGTTATGTTTGCGACAGTAAAGGACTGCTTCTTACGTGATTGTGTTTTGATTGTGGAAGTTCGAGATACTAATTTTAATTATTGATACACTTTATGTGTTCAACAACTTTCGCTCATTGCATGTACAATTGTTTAAAATTAGCAGCTTGCACTTCGAAAAACAACACACAATGTTTTAAAGAACAGTGTTATATCATCAAAAACTACTCGAATTGATAAAATTCGTCACACCAGTTAGCAACAACAAATGAAAAAACTGTGAGAACTTCGAAATTCCAGCTTTAAAAAAACGATTTACCTAAAAGCAATTAGGTAATATTAGGTAAATTATATAACGTTATATATTCAGTAGGTACATTATATAACGTACGGGCCCGTCGATGTTTCACTTGCATTTACCTACTTGATGGAGCGAAGGGCAGAAAATGTTAGCTTAAATTGTAAATAGGTCATCACTCTGGGGTGTCAGAAATGCTTATATTCGCTTATTAATGTGTAGATAAAAAAGAACTAAAGCTTATTCTAGTTAATTTTAACAAATAAATAAAAAGCCCAAGGCTACAAAAGACTCGTAACGGAATAACATAAGAGTAATAAGAGAAAAACCTTACAGACTAACACAGTACTTACATTAAATTCTAGACCGTGTTTGAAGAAAAAACTCATACGAAGTAGTTCTGAGAAGCTCCGGTCTGCCCTTGATACGCGAATTTTGGCTCGAGGCTGATGTTGATCGGTTGTGTCTTGGTGTTTTTGTTTTTTTTTTGATAATTTATTTTATTAAGTTGTCTCCACTATGTAATAAACGTGAAAATAAACTGATCATTAACTCGACTATATACAAATGTAGACTGAGTCGCGACGACAAATCCTAGAGCCAAATTAATTTTAAGTATTGCAATTTATGGAACCTTTGCTCAGAAACGTAACCTAACCTTTCGAGTTTAAAGTTTGAATTTATTAAAAAAACAAATATTATTGTGAAAATATCAAGCTGAAACCTTAGAAATACAGATGAATATGTTTCTAATTTTATTTATAGTCTGTTTTTTATGTGAAGACTGAATTGACAGGTAACTAATAATATGGAAAATGTCAAAAACGTTTCGGATGAAGTGTCAATTTAGTCTTTGAACTAAAAAACAGACTTGAGTGGATGTAGTGCGAAAGTAATGTCTATTTTTTTATTAAATTAATTTAGAACTTTCCGAACTTTCGCAAGTTACAGTTTCATCGTAGTGAATGACTGACAATCAGCAACACTTAAACTCAATTTTCCTAAAATGACTGCCTAACAGTCGACAGAGAATAAGTTTGAAGTACTAAAATATGTTGATGTTACATAGTCATGATTAGGTACTATTTTGTATAGTATAAAGATACTACTTGGCCGCTACAAATTGACCGTTCTCCCGCGTCGCGCCTCCTCATACCGCACCGCACCTCAAGCGTCACCAGTCTAAGCGTACGCTTCAGATGCGGTACGAGGAAACGCGGCGGGAGGTAACGGCAAACTTATAGCAGACGAGTAGTACGTATTATTATATCGTTCCACTCCCCGATAACTGTCGTAAGTATATGTGGTAAGCTGGTTTTAAATACGACAGTTAGCACGGAAGATGACGATATAGGCTGCTAGATGCACAAAAAAGCAATGGCAAACCTTGCTGAAACAGTCTTACCACAGGACTTTTGATGAAAATCAGACATCATTATCTTCCTCATCCCACAAGCGTAGCGTTTTCCCGTTTCCTTATTTGAGGTAGAATTTGACCTTGAACCCAGATTCGGCAGATCAAATTATTCATATACATTAGACTTCGTTAGAGCAAAGCATTAAATTGAAGCGAGTCCCATATGACTCCTGTAACCATGTGACGGAGAAACCATTCCGATTCATTCCATAATGTCATCAATAAATAGGCACTTCATAGGGATTAGCGGTTTAAGTTTACATTCTCTCGAAGAATGACTAAATTTTTTGGTACTTTTGCAAATTTATCAAAAATCATACATGTATAAGTACATAATATATATTTATATCGTCGGCTCCCATGATTGTGTTAACCTCTTGCTCGTACTTGACAAAACATTATTGTCGCTTCAACTTTCACTGAGATACCTATAAATTGGAAAAGTTTCATGAGATGCGGGCATTGTCTCGGAACAAGAATCTTGCTATTCTTCCGTGGGTGCATAACGTTCAGTAAAGTTTTACGGCATGACTGGTTGTGTATTTCACATTTGATTATACTATTTATTGAATGAAGTGTCGTTGTGATCATAGCATGCGCCGTGCTCATAGCCTCGCTGTAAAAGATAGGATGATCTTGAATTTGATATAAGTGTGGGCGTTATCAAGCCTTATGGTTTACTCTTGCGGGGAAGTGCTCCAATATTAGCAGATTAACTCGGTCGGGACTCCGGCTTCATAAAAATATATTCCAATATTCCCCTCGTTGCTCTCATAACTCTTGCAAGAAACGGCTCTCCCTGGAAAGTTTAAGGCGGACGATTGGAGAATAAAAATTGCACTTTTACTATGGTAAATTAAGTTTTTATTGGGAAATTTACGAGGCGCAGTAAAAAGAACGTTAGGCACGTAGCAATTAGCCCTTCGCCATGAAATGTGACGTACTTAATAATTACGTTATTATTACTGAATGTTGTTGTGCAAAATCGAAAATGGATCATTCGCATCGTTGAGTTTCAAAACCACATGATGTGGCCACGTTTACAGTGGTTTGGAAAAATGTGACGCCTGGTAAGTCACCTAGCTTCTCGTTTCATTAAACTAATGTTTTAAAATCCTCGGAATCATGCATAATACGCGTTCGTCTGGCGTGTAGTAAAGTCGTCAAGCGTACTGCGTAAATAGTATCCAAAGGGTAAAATACAAACATTAAACTTATACCTTTAAAAAAAATCAACATTACAATGTTATTTTTACATCTTCTGTATTTAACACAGTAGGTATACACTATTTGGAGCCAGCAGGGATCGCCAATGCAAATCGGGATCATTTCCAAACATTCTTGTCCAAGATATAGTCATTAATTTAATCGCCGCGTTGCCTCGCTCATGTTGTGCAGGGTGCAGGGGAACACCAACAACATCCTGGGGTCATCAGCGAGAAGCCTGACTGTCCCATCTTTCAGCATTGGGTACGAGCACATGTGCTTTTGCCCGGTGCCCCCGAGGGGGGCAGATTCTTAAATTGAAGTGTCTTTCTTTTGCATTCTATTACTAACATACTTTTTAAGATAATAATGTACTAAACACTTATATGGACACCGTCTGCAATAAAATGTTTTTTTTTGTCAATACATGATACGTCCGAGGAAATAATGTTTTCTTGACTACAGATTTGAATTTTGTATTATTTTTCAACATATTTAGTTGCTAATTTTACCGAGCTTAAATATTTGCTACTGTGTGGTGATCTATATTTCTGTGTTTACAGTAATTTCGCCTACTGTCGCAGTTAATGAAAATGCCAAGAGGAAATTAAGCGTATTCAATGGGCTTACAAAGTTGGAAGGCTGTGACAAGCTGTACATGACAAAATTAGTTAACTTAATATCGCTTTGATGCCTCAGATGTCAATACTAACAAATAACTATTCATACTTATAAATAATTTGTTTCCAATTGTCTGATGTAATTTGCAAGCACCTGCCAATGATCTTAGGCTATCCATTGATGAAGTGAAGTGTTTTTAGAGTACCAGAGTCAGTTAGGAAAAACAAAACCCCTTAAATATAATTCCGCCATGTCCGTCCGTTGGTCCGTCTGTATCACAGGCATTTTCACTCGCAGACAATAAGTACTAGAAAGCAAAATTATGCATGTTTACCACGGCTACAAAATTATAAAATACGAATAGATAAAAATTAAATAAATAAACTGATAAATAGTAGCTAAAACTGGACATTTTAGTGGTTCATATAGGTAATACCTTAGAGTAAGATGTTCTATCTAGTTTCTAAGTAGGTCTTATTAGTGTTCTCCGTACCACAGATGACCCGCACTTATTATTTTGTATTAAAATCTTCAACCTTGAACGCTGACTGCGCACGTTGAATAATTTAATTCTTATTACAATATTTAAGTATTTAAGTAAATAATCATTAGAACGAATCGGCCGACCCGTTCCCGAAGCAAAGGCGGGATGAGTTTGATTCCAATTTTTAATGGAGTCAGGGTAACGTCGCGCCCTAATTGGCAGTTGTTTGTGCGAGCAAGCGAAGTGATGCGATTTAATCGCACCGTCAAAATATTGTGTACTACTCGGTCAGCGGTCGCGCGACCACGATAACGTGATGTAGTTCCATCGCATCGCAACACAAATTTGGATTACCGTATTGTTCACTCTGGTTCAGAGATTAAGCATGTTTGGCTACGTGATATATTCCTTAAGCTTAATTCGGCGACGCGGTTACTACCACACGAATGCCAATAAGAACATTCTATAGATCGATTTAAAGTTAACATGCATATGTACACCATGTATGTTTTTTTTTAAACTCGACAAAAAACATGATCTGGCGTTAGCCTCCTATGAGTGAAGTTAAAAAAAGTGTATCTGAACCCTAATGTGACGCGATCTTTGTATAATTCCCTAGGGATGAACTTCAACAAAGTGCCTGGATATTTTTTCATTACAAAGCAATTAGTTTCCTAAGTAAGCCCAAATAATATCAGATTTTTTCATTGCGTCATATAATTGTAAAAAAAAAAAACATTTTATAAAAGTTGGGTCGGCTTAATTTACAATTTTCCTTTTTCCATCACTAATTTTTAAAAAGTGATAGATGCAACATTGGCTGCCATCCGATTCACCTTAATAGTTTCAGAGCGGTCGGATCGGGTCGTCAGCGCTGTAATTGCTGTGTACGATGTAGCCGCGATTCGGAACGCCATCATTGACAGTAAGCTGTCAATGGCATATCTGTCAGAGTTTTTTTTTATATGTGATGGACGAGGGTAAAAGTGTATAAATCTGTTCCAGATTTCATAAAATGTTTTTTTTTTATGATTATATGACGGAACCAAAAAATCTGATATTATTTTGGTTCACTTAGGAAGCTAATTAATGACTTGTAACGAAAAAATATCCAAGCGCTTTGCCGGTGTTTATCCCTAGGGAATTACTTATATATTTACCAATTAGGACAAGGCTGAGGGTTGCTAACACAACAAACTGCAGAAAAGGCATCATCTGTTCATAATTTACAAAGTGCCTAGTACCAGAGTTAAAAGAATATCTCTTTCCTTTTTCTGAATTCAGTGCTGGTACAAAAATTTAATCATCGTCCCTGTACTGCTCATGGTTAAGTTTCAATTATTATCTTTCAGGTTCTGTCGTCAGCTTTAGCGTATGTCAGTGCACTGTCAGCAACAGAGGTAGCTAAACGTTGAAATAGGTCAAAACTGTCTAGGGACAGTTGCTCCTATGGACAGCTGTATCTGTGGACACTCTACATTTTAGAGCTATACTCTCTCATCGTCCGACCAATCCCTATGTTTCTCTGCATTCAGAAGGTCAAAGAAAAGGCAGGGAATAGAGAAGCATACCGGTTGCTCCGACGATGAAAGAGTACATATTGAAGATTTGGAAAGTGACCACAGTTACAGCTGTCCAAATGTAGAGCAGTTGGCGCTACACAGGCTCTTACTCTCTTGACAAAACAGTCGTGTTTAGATCGTTTTGTCGTCTTCGTATATCTGACGCTAATTTATACATCACTGGAACATAAACCTTGTCCAGCTACACTTGTCTTAAGTAGTAAACAACATTCTAACCTAAGATTTCAGTTTACGAGTACGTATGAAAATATTGTTTATTGTTTCAATAACACATTCTAAAGCATCAAATTATAAATCACCTCTTATGTATGTATGTTAAACTCTTTATTGCACATAATAATAATAAAAAAAAAATTACAAGAAAATAAGTAACATGTACAAAGGCGAACTTATCCCTTTAAGGGATCTCTTCCAGTTAACCTTTGAGCAATTGACAGGACATTTGAGTCGAGAGCCTCTTCTTTTTATAGCCTCGATTTTCTTATTTATGCTGTAAATGATTCTGAAAAAAGTGAAATTCTAGATTAGAATTTTGTTTACATTATAAAACAAGTTTAGTGTGGATGAATAGATTAAAGGCCACCGCCAGAATATGATGTACATAGCATTTAGGAATTTCTTCGGTTCTGCCATGGGCCCCACGATCAGATCACACCAAATTTTCCTTGGGACCACTTTGCATTGGGTATATCCACCAAAAAGAGAATCATCGAAAGCCATGCTTTAAAACAAAATGTTCACATACATAAAATAATATTTTTATAAAATAGGAAGGCAAACAAGCAAATGGGTCACCTGGTGGTAAGTCATCATGATCACCAACATAGACACCCGCAACGCTAAGGAGTTTACAGATGCGCTGCCAACCCAAAGGGGTATGATGATATACCTCTGGTGCCAGTAATTCTCCGACTGTCTTGCTCTCCATGCCGGAACACAACAGTGTAAGCACTGCTGTTTAGCGAAAATAACAATAATTTTTTTATAATTATCCTAATAATAACAAATAACACAATACAGATAATTCCTTTTTGATGTTCGTTAAAAATGAGGAGATGCAAAAATAAGGAATGAAACGATAAACCGACTATCGGAAAGTGGATGAAAATGGGATAATAGACAATTGCTTCATAATGATAGAGTTCTGAAACAAAATAAAAGCTGATGGTGGAAAGCGAGCAAATTGCGAGCAAATCGCGACCAAAGACAAGACACTATAATAGATGTGATATACCTCGTCGATCACTTATGAGCTGACAAGGTGTCATGTCGACATGAAGTTAAACTAAATTAATCACTTATTAGGTTACCATTTACTTCGTTTCTTCCTTACTTGCTTTTAATTTACAGCTTCAACTTAAACTGCTGTATCTAACGATAGCTACTTATTAATAGAAAAAGAAGTGTTTTATATAAAAATACATTTAATAGTCTGTCTTACGTTAATTAATCAAGCGTTAACTGTATATTTATCTTTTCAATGCTCTGCAGGGTCCAACTGGATAGAGCTCTGGTTTCTTTTATTTAAAAGCTATTTACTCGTAGCCTGATTATAAGATTTTTTCTTTTACAAGATTAAAGATGTCAAGAGATAAGTCAAAATTACAACTATTTATTTTGAAATTAAAACATCATGCACATACTATGCTATCGTTATACTATTCATTTTATGGTGATTTTTTTAGTGAGAACATTTCAAAGTATTTTTTTAGGATTCCGTAGCTCATATTGGAAAGGATCACTGGATCACTATGTTGTCTGATCATGCTAGGTAATGCGATGATTAATAATACGCTACCCTCTCCACCCGAATCCGACTCACACTTGATTTGTTTTTGTTTGACGTCATCATTCAACCTCTATCAAAGTCGAATTCTAAAACAGATATCCTTTTACAACGAAGATATTTTAAAGAAAGAAAACATATTTAGCTTAACGAAAGTTCAAAAAAAAATTACATTAAGCATCTGCTACAGCAAGCAGCAGCGCTGGTTTTCAGTGGGGCCCTGAGCTTGAAACTAAAAAAAAAAACACAAATAGGAAACTAGACCTGAAACCTGAACCTATCCGGATGACGTCACGTAACCCACTTAAAATTAATAGCTTCTTCATGAAAGTAGAGAGGTTGGTACTCTTTTATCAAACACATGTGTTAACTATGGCCGTATGGGCATTAATCCCTTCGCCTTCCAGGGAGGGTTTTTTTTTTACTAAAAACAGGTGATAATGTAAATGTTCTTCTTGTACCTAACTCTTTTTATTTTATTTAGGTCTATGAATATACGTACTGATAAGGTATTTAAATTCACAAACACGCTTCGCGTAGATGTTTTACCATATCAACTGGGATGAATGAGGATAACCAGAGAAAAAACTCTCCCATCCGACTCACTTAGTAGGAAATGAAACCCGGAATATCTACTTACTTACTCCATTTTCCAGTGCGATCGTAATCCCACTTGAAGTATTTTACATGCTAGAATAACAAATTTTAGCAACGTAATCCATTTAATTACAAATTAATCCATAAAATGGTGGTACCTATCGAAAATGTTTTGTTCTCAAAATAAGCCGTTTAGCAATTGTAGCAATTAACTTCAAAGTGAAATTATTCTGATTCTTACTTTTGAGTAGCAGGATCGTCTACTAAACGTTTTAGCTCATGAAATTGTTTTTTTTTTTATTAATGTTCATGGCCATGATTACTCTTTAGCCAAACTATTTAAAATTGTAGGTACTAGGTATCTGTGCCTCCTGTGATAAGTGATGTAACTCGACTTGTACCCTTTTGTGTTTTTTTATTTAGAAATAATCAGAAAAAAATTGCGAATTTTTTGGTCTATGTCACGTACTTCTAGGAGCTATAGTTTCGGAGATAATTTTGTGAAAAGTGATACAAGTAACGGTATTTCGGCAAAAAAATGGTGCAGATTGATACATATCAAGTTGTAACCCCCTTTATGTGACTGCTCTTAAGGCTATTTTCGTGCTTTGTGGTATAAGTGAAATTGAATTTATTTTCACATTTTATTTTTCGGTATTTTTTTCAGAAAAATTGATATATCTACAGTTATATCACTTTTGACCAACTTTTCTAAAACCAGACCAGGGTACAACTCAACATGTACCTACCAATGCGAGACCAATTTGATACATTTTTTTGTGATAAGTGATACATCTCGTCATGAATCACTTTGCACAAATAAATTTTTAAGTGTAAAGGAATACAAATTGAATTATATCTAAAAGTCAAACTATTCCGGTAAAATATTTATGCAATAGCAGTTGTGTTAAGTAATACAAGTGCGAGCATAAAGAGTGTGGTGGGAGTGCGCGGGGGCGAGGTGACGCGGGAGCGGGGATGCGCGGTACCTAGGTGTGACAAGGTGTGGTTACGTCGGAATTCACTATGGATCGACGCGTAAGTTAATAGTTGTATCATTTTACACGAATTTTCATATATTTTAATTTTTCGTCTAAGTATTGAAATATATCAATTGACACGAAATAATGTTATGTAAACAGTACAGTCACAGCCAAGGTAGCTCGTTTTTCTTTTTGTATTTTGCTTAATGTACTTATTTGATCATAAGTGTCAATCTAACTTTTCAGAGATACTTGGATACTGTGTGCGTGCTATGATTGTTCTGATTACTATCTACCTATACCTATGCTGGCACAAATTCCTTTTAAATCTATTAGCTAATAAAAAAAATAAGCCTATTACGATTTTATCAGACTAATACTATCAACCTTTGCTATTAATTGTGCTACTTACTGTTAAGTAGGTACTACTTAAACTACTTTATTATCTACTCCTTATTACAAACTACTTTCTTAAATAACTATAAATACTAAATTGCATCATGTACTTATCAAAACACATCAAACGGTTTTTTATTCCAGGTGTCATTTCCTCATCCTCGCGTTGCTTTAGCTAGCTACTTTCAATATGGCAAAAACGACGTCTCAAAGCAATATTGAAGCGGGAATTGCAGAAACAGAAGAAAATGCATGTGATGATGACGCTGGATCCAATGTGAGAGAACTAATAGAAGAATCGTTGCCAGAAAAGCATAACGAATGTCCGGTCACTCCTCGTAACGTACAGCAGAGTACTGGAGAGTACCTTCTTATGAAATACTACACTTTTGCGGGAAGGGATTTCGTCTGAATGTTTTGCAGCATTTGGAAATAGGTACAACAACGCGGGGTTCATTATCAATGAACAGGTTAATTTTCCTTCATCTCCTTTATTGCGGGTGTGTTTAAATTCTATCATTAACATTGTCATAATGGATAAAAAGGATTGTCATTGGGGGGTAGTTTAGATTGAGAAAAAGTATGTGGGTAGTTTGTGAGACATAATAATGTATGGGGGTACTTTTGTTTTGTTTTTCAATTTTGGGGGTACATTAAACGAGTTTTGTGTTTTTAAAGGGTATTTGTGCAAAAATGTTGGCGGTCGGTGAGATTAAAGAAAAATGTTTTAGTTTGTCAGTACGTGATTCGTTCAAGTAGCGAACGGTCGTACTATTTGATCCGGATGATGCCTCGTACAGAGGTGAAACGCGCGTCGATCGTGTTGTTTTAGTATTAAGTGGTGGTGGTGTATAGTTGAGTCTGTGTAATATATGACTGTTGTTTCGTGTAGAGGCGTAGGAGGATGGGTTTTGCCATGAAGATACATATGTTGCACAGACGCAACTATCTTGCACGAGCACGGCAGTGGTTTTGCGGAGTAGCAAAGTACTTTTAATTTGTTCTAGTTTGTTATTTGTGAAGTATGTTAGTTTTTCTATATTTTTATGAGTCTGACAATGATTATGATACTTTTTTTGTATTTAATAACTTTAACACGTCTAATCATAATACTTACTTGTAAGATTGAACCAAGCCATTTGTTAGTTTTTAAGAAACCTACTTAAATTTTCATCCAAGTTTTTTGAAACTTATAAGTTCCTATAGAGGCAGAAGTCAGCTTTATCCTTGTCCCAATTTACCAAAAAATATGATTATAAGATCTCAACTTACTCGTACCTTTGTTAAGAATTGTGATGAATATGTGCCTTAAATGTAAGTTAATTATTCATTTTGGTAAAGTTTAATAAACGTTGATTATGTTTCTAAATACTTATATTTATTTACACAATAAATATGAATGTTGACGAGGGGTATAACTTGACTTGTATCTTTTAACACCTTTTTTCACATGCCTATAATTTTGGCAAACTGATATAAGTTAGGTAAATTTTATTTGTAACGGGGTACAAAGTCAAAAAATCTATTTTCCAATGTTTTATGTTTTACTTTAGTTCAAGCAACATTGAGCTGGGAACATTATAACGCGAGTTATAGGATTTTACAAGTTCATGTATATCAGTTTACACCAAGAGATATTATGGGAGCTCCAGGGATGCACCATGATATAACTCAACTTGTATCATCTAACACATATTATTTACACATATTAGATATTTCAATAGGTACAACTCACAGGTTTTTCGCGATTTTCTTCGAAATTACAATTTTTACCGAAAAACACTAAATGCTAGTTTATAGAGTATATTTTTATCTAAAAAAAAAAGTGTTTCGGTAAATGCTAGCCCTCCTGGCTCACGAACCAGAATTTTTTTAATCTTATTTTTGCTCTCCTGTAAAATGACGATTTTACACTTGTATCACTTATCACAGGAGGCACAGGTATGGTCGACGTCAAAGACATCTTTTCACCCTAAATATTATTACAATGAAAAACGTAAAAAAAGTGTAACAATTCTTTGACGTCGACTGTACTCGGATCAGGGTTACTAGGCATAATTTGTAGTGTCATGTCAGGATTTTCAAGTAGAATCTTAATATGTATAAAATTCCTTTAAAAACGATAGAAATAGCACGGTCTGTACTGTTGATACGCTCGGTGTGAATGAAATATCAGCACATTTTATCAAACAAAATGGAACAAATTACCTTGCTACTCCGCGAAAGTAAAGCGCACAGTAGCAAGGTAGTTTGTTCCAGTTTGTTGATATGGACCTCCGCAAAGTAACGCCTGAATCTATTAATTAGCACATTTTATTGTAAATCAGAGTCGTTCCAGAACTTTTTACTTACACATCTGGTATTATGACACCTAAGTTTTATTATTATGGTATCGCAGCTCTATACTTTTGAAACCTCGAAGTAACAAATATGATTTTTATTTTATTAAATATTAAAATTTCATATGTAGACTTAAAATAAACGAATAAGCCGTTTTGTCCTACTTTACACTTTGCTATACATTTTATTTTACTAGAATTGTGTGTCCTTGTAGCTGTAATGTAACCAGATAGGCCAATTGTGAAGCTGTCAAAATGTGTGAAGCGGTCATTAATTTCATAGATTTTCGGTGGCAGCTTTTGTGAAACGGTCTTTAGCTATTTAGTTGGCCTCGCAATTATTCCGAAGGAGGCCTTTATTTGATTGCATATTTCTGGTATTTTTTGCAAATATCACGGCCATTAGGCGGTAGCAGCTGAAAGTTCACCGCCGACGCTCCATTGCAGCGACGGTTATGTTATATCCCTCCAGGGGCAACATTATTACATTTTTTGTCCTGACCCACACGAAGTGGATCGATCGAACAAGAATATATTAAATTCTAGGGATAAATTAGATAGCTACTTGCACTATTCATTCATGGATTCATGAAAAACTCTGCTGGTTCAATTAGGATTTAGTATCTTAGAATCTTGAAGGAAATTTGTACTAGCCACGCTGTAGCTAGGTTTTGGTAGCAATATGAATGGCGTAACTTGGGTAGTACTGCTATTTACTCACTACTTACCGGTGAGAACTAGTAGTCTACTACTGCGTTTCGTACGGTGAGTAATCTGATCCGGGGGTCTAATGAGAGGAGGTACGGTCCGCCTCAGAAGTAGCTGAACATCTTAGTACCTCGGCGCTGTCAGTGATGTGACAAATTCGAGCAACTCTCATTTCAAACGTTACTATGACAAGGTTCTTAAGTGTTTAGCGACTTCTGAAGTTGACTGTACCTTCAGGCGGGCAATGATCACCGACTCCCTTAAGGTTCCTGGAGTGCGATTTTTGAACCTCACCAGGTGACTAAAGCTCGTCAAAACGGCCGTTTTTCATTGAGATTGGGCCATTTTGGTGAGCTCTAGTCATCTGGTGAGATTCAAAAACTGCATTAGAATCTCACCGGGTAACTAAAGCTCACCAAAATAGCCGTTTTTTATAGAAGTTTGGCCGTTTTGGTGAGCTTTAGTCACCTGGTAAGATTCAAAAATCGCACCCCTGGTCCCCGCGGGCGGTGGTGATCACTTTCCATCAGGTGACTGGATGCTCGTTTGCCACACTTTTCCACAGATAAGTACATACATATAGAGATGAAGCTTAACGCAAGTCTATAAAATGACAGTGTGCTGACGTTACTCTCCAATTATATTCTAATCGCGGTTTGATAATAAGCGATTCTGAGGCCAGACCTACGGTTAATGCTTTTAACCAAAGACATTGATAACAAATGGATATCTGCAAACTTAACGTGTATTCGTGCATGCGCACGTCTGGAAAAAGTTTTTAATTCATTCAAAAATCAATTGCAGAAGAAATGAATAGGATACAAATAGTGGTCACTTTTTGTGCAACATGGGTTTCCCAACCATTCGTTTCGGAAAAGAAGCATTACTCATACGAAGTTGCAAATGGCATGTGACCGAAGTTTGGCATTCGGACATTTCCCCGACCGCTACATTGAACCAAAGACGATTGGATAGACTGATTGACTCCATACATAAATGCGTAATTCCGCTAGCACAACGCCATTTCTTGGTATTTTTTCTCCATTACGGCTACGGTCACTTTAGAAAAGCTGGTTTAGCTGGCAGGTTTAATAATAGGTAATGTTTGAAGGAACCCTATCAATGCTAATTACTTTTTTTACTGAGTTCAATATGTTAAAAAATACCCCGCTAGCTATTTAACAGCGCCATCATGCTTGAGCCATATAGCCAGCGCACGATTTTAATAAAGTTATTGTGAGTCTATTCAATACATTGTCTTTGACAGAACTAATAACACTCGTACATAGTCGACCACTAGGATGTGTGTGATAGATTTATTGTTCAGTTTCCGCGCTGCATACAACCACTAGTCACGTAGAGTTACGAGCAAAGTTTGCGAGTCTCCTAAAGTTAAATTTACTTTCTTAAAACAGCACGAAATTTTTGGAAAATATCCACCGTCCACACATTTCTAACCAACTCTAAAAACGAGTAGAAGGTTCTCAATTTGACGCGTATTTTTTTGCACTTGAGGATTTGCTTGGATTTGACAGCGTGAAAAAAATACGGCATTCTCGTAATCTGACGAAAACTGGTATGACATTTTCCTGTTCAAATCCTATATTTAGCCCTTCCAAGAAAATTGGAATATTTCTGCCTAAATGCTTTGGCCGCACAAAAGGAACATCGCTCACAAAGAGAAGGCGATAAAGAGCGCAGAGACCTATTAACTCCTTCACATTCAGAGCTCTATATTTAGTATTTGAAGTGACTTTCCAAAAGTACTTTGGACTGTACTAAGCTGTGTACTTTGGAACTGTATTATGTCAATTGTTGTAAATTGTGCACAGATAATTATTAATTCAACAATCATAACGAAAAATTGACGGTTTCGCGCATGAGGTCTTTTTTACCCTGCGAATGTTGACTAGGATTCATCGTCACGTTATGCTTCTATGTAAAATGGCACTTATCACATACGGAAAGCCTTATGTGAATGCTTTTTACGAAGTCTGATTGCCTAACGTAAAATCGTGACGCACAACGATGCGCCAGGCATGAAAGCTGAATCCGTTTCGTATACAGAAATTCGATAGCGAGCGAGAGAGTCCGAGTGACGGCACAACGTTAAGCATTACGATGCTACGTTAGAAATATGCTAGCTTCTGCCACGGCCATACTTTAAAATATTATCTCAGTAAACGTGTCCACCAATGCAGTACGACACAATTACAACCACTGTCAATAAACACCAGTTGGTACCTTAGTGTAAGTTTTACCACATAATAATTAAAACTTATTACTAAGGAAATTTAGACAAATAAATTATTAATATCACAGATAAATAGACAGCGCGGAAATACAACAACAACATCAACAAATACTCTTTATTGATTCACACAAGTAAACAAAAAGGAACACATACAGGTAAATAATAACAATAAATATAGAATAGAATAGAATTAGTTTTTTACAGCCTGCATAGGCCCATAGATAAATACCTTGAAGACTAACATACATATTTATTATACATAATAACTTAATTATTAGCACGTAAAATCTGTAACGTGAGCATTTTCGCGGTGTCAGTTAACCGGCCACGGAACCGGTATGCGACACCTTTCGGCCAAAACTCTTCTCTTGTGAAGGTCGACAGCTGGTCAGTCGGAACTCTCACCACAAATGAATTAAAATTCACGTCATGGCGGGACTCCAACCGCTCGACCCTCAGAGTGAGCATGGTCTTCACTCGCACATATTCCACGATGTCCGAGACCTTCGTGGAGTGATGCACACGGGACACGTACAGCTGCGTCGTTGGTGTTAATGTTGGTGTTGATATAGACGCGTAGCGGTAAGTGTCCGCAACAGATTGTTTTTATACTAATTGAGAAGTTAACTCTAACGCTTTCTTCTGTTTTATGACTTGTAGACATTCAAATAAAACATATCGCGTGTATTGTAACGAATCTAATTTCTGACATTTCGAGCCCTTTGTCACATGTTCACGAACAGACTACGATACACGCGATAAACACCGTTGAAATGGTTTTATTTCAATAACTCTACGCGTTGGAGACGTTTGTTGTAACAAAAAAATTATGCATACTCGTAATGGCATGTTACAGAGACACGTAGATATAAGCTATAACACCTGTATTATTTACCTGTGACACACAATAAAGTGATTGATTGATACTTGCTTACTTCCCTTTCCACTAAACCAAAAAAATATATATCCGAGAATGGCGTTTTAGATACTTTTTAAAACATAACGAAAAGCAACAGTGGGGTGTTATTTTGCGGGGTGTTTATTTAACTAGCACTATGAGTTTTATGCCTGAAGTAAATTAGTATTTGAATTAAATTGAATAAAAAATGATGCATTACCGACATAAAAATAAATAACTTGAACAAAAACCAAAACTAGGAAAACTAAATTGGATCGAATTTGAAAACCACTGTCTGTCTGCCTGTGGCCTCGTAGCTTCAGGACCCCAATTCTGACATTAATCGAGATTCATGTCACGTTCGGGATATATCAAAAAATTACCGATTTTGAAGGGATCTAACAACTCTATTTGACATCTGGAAGGTGTCTTCTCTATTGACGTGAGAATTACCCCGCTGGTCTGCTGAACCGATTTCAACGCGGTTTATTTCTTTCATAGCTGAATAAGTTAGATGCTTCCTGTTCTTAGCCATATTTGGTTGAAAACGGGTAAGCGGGCGAAAGATATTTTAACTTAAAAAAAGCGGTGACTTGTAAGCTTTTACATTGCGTAGTCATTTTAATATAATGACTCCCGCTTTATATACATGTACAGTCAAGGAAATTGAAACACGTACCACCGTAGAACCTAGTCGAAGAGACATATGCATGACATTTGTATGACATATCCTAGCGGTTAACGCGTTGCGTCATTGCGATAGGGTTCTATGGTGGTACGTGAATATATTTCCCTTACTGTACATAGAGGAAAGAACTACAGAGCGTTCGATGAGAGGCGGATCGGACACCATTGTTAAATCCTTTCCTTCTTGGCACCGGTTTTACAGGCTAAGCAACACTAACGGAAAAATAGAGTGGGTTTGTTTGTCTGTCGCTGTCTATTTGGCGGACCGTCTATTTAAATAGGTCCTATCTACGTACGCAAGAATTGTTATAACTTTTACTGCAGGGCAGGCTACCTATACTAAGCAGAAATTATTCTGAAATCAATAAGTTTTTGTCATAGGTCATATAAATCACATTTCAGGTTTACAACTGGAAGTGCGTCAAAGTTACCTGCAACATTTGACGTAACAAACTTACGTTACCGCAGGCGCACTTCGCAAAGCTACATGTCGTCCAGCGTACCTCTGCACTGGGGTCGCCGTAATTGAGTTGCCGCTCGTGAGCACGAAAACGAGCTATACGATAAAAAGAGAGGCATACAGTAGGACACTTCTTATTCCCAAACGCAGTTTTTGTTTGAAGGTAGACTTCTGTACTTAAACTATTATTTATTCTGTGGTTACGGGAAAGTTAAATAAACAAACTAACGTTGCGAGTAACAGAAAGTTAAATAAAAGCTTATAGCAAAAAGTCTCCTAGCCAGCGAAGCCGTGGGCAAAAACGAGAGAAGGTAAGGACATAATTATAAACGTTTATGTAGGTATAAACAATTACAGTCAATTTGGAAACAAAACACTAACAAGATCATTTGGGCTCGTTAGACAAATTATTAAAATTTCATTTCATTACATCCGAACATTTCGGCCAAGTTTATTTTAACATGCGAACAACATTTATTTTGGAAATAATTGGGCAAGACAAACGTAATCGACTTCGCCGGATCGTGCACGGGCACAGTAGGAAAAACGCTAATTAATTATTGTGGAAGTTAATTAAAAAATCCTAAACAAACACATAAATCACGAATAAAAATAACAAGTACCGATATTGCGTTGAGTGACGTCAGAAATATAAATGAGGTTGCGGCATGAAACTGGACAACAAAGGCCGAGCCAGGCGTTCTTTGTCCGTCCGTGTACTTCAGCCATCGCACCTTACCGACTCTTAATTAAGAGTCGAAATCAAAATAAGTGTACCGTCACTAAACTATTATTTTAAAATTAACTTGAATTTAGTGACAGTAGTAATGGCTCTAAGCACTTCAAGAAGAAGAAAAAGATCCAAAGAAGAAGTCGATATCGTAACAAACCGTCACTAAATCGATACTAATTGTTTGGATTTCAGTTTAGTAATGGTACTTTTTTTATTAAAAATAAAAAAGATATGTTATAATAACTGTTACTACAAGTAGTTAGGACAATTTTCGTGCATATTATATGTATTTTATAAATAAAATATTTAGGTTAGAATGTTGTTTACTACTTAAGACCAGAGAGGATGAATGTGCTTTAGAAATAGATGACATTTTATAATTTTATCCTCATTTCCAAGCTGGTTTGCAAATGATGCATCTTGCACAGGCGAGTCCATTCAGAAACCCTTCGAAGTCCGGTCGCAACTCACAGTTAAGCTTTCGGATGTTTTTAAACACTATCCCGTTTTTGACTATTGGCATTTTATTTTGAAGAGTGTGGAGTCTTTCTTTGCAAATAAACAATCAATTTCTAACAAACGATAGCTTATACTTTACTGACCTCCACATTCTAAACTACAAAAAGCCGAAACCATTTGATTGTCTTTGAAAAGCGGGATTTTTCCAAAGGAATGCAAACGACCTATTTAACGGTCGCCCGGTCGCTGGGGTGTGCTACGGTTTAAATTGAGAATAATGAACCCCGATTCTGTAAACAACTTTATTTAATACAGGTACGAGTACAAATATCCACACAGTAGAAGTGGTCAAAAAACCTGCACATGACTGTATTGTGTATTGGCAAGAGAGTAAGAGCTTCTTTTAACATTTTCTAAAGTTTAGCTACCTCTGCAGTTGACTTTACGAGATACGAAAATGTAACTTATAAGCCCGATTCTGTTTGTTTGATACAAGTACGATTGTACAGATATATCTACACAGTAGAAGAGGTCAAAAGGACCTAAACGTGACCCTATTGGCAAGAGAGTCGAGTTTCTTTTTTATATTTTTCGAGGGTTTATAGCTACTTCTGCAGCTGATTAATAAGTAATACATTGTTGTAAATGTACATAAGTCTGAAATGTACTTACATATTAACAACTCGCACAAGTGGATGACTCAGCTAGCAAGGAAAGCATTAAGTTATTGTGGTATTATTTATCTTTTGTTTTGTTTTATGACTGACTTGTACCTAAATTGTACGATTCAGTATCAACTGGAACTTGAGCTGTTGATGCCCCAGTTAAATAAAATAAAGTTAATAAATATAAAGCCGTTATAGACGCCTTATATTAGGAAAATATGTATCTTTGGTTTATTTTTACACTAAAAACAAACTGGAAACCCGGTTTCGCGGAGTAGCAAGGTAATTTGTTCCAGTTTGTTGAAATGGACCTCCGCAAAGTAACGCCTGTTAATAATATTTACACTTATTGATTGATCTACTCCAAAATGTATCACTTAAAGTGGCTTGTGCTTTAGGCACAGTTAGCTTCTTACTCGTATAATATCGGAGCGGGCAAGGTTGGTAAAAGAACCGGACATGCCCGAACATATTTGATAATTGATTCGAATTAAATTTAAAATGCTATATAATGAATGACAAAACAAAGAAAAAATAGGGTAATGGCAGGACTCGAACCTGTAACATCAGCATTCCGTGGCGTTTTCCAGTTTCACCACATTACCGCTACCATAACCTGCGAATTTTTCAATGTGTTTCAAAAATTTATTCGAATTCAAGTATTATTGAGTACTTTACTCGTCCCGATATATTTGATGCTGACTTTACTAAACAAAGGATATGTAAATAGTTTGAACAGCTGTACATAAATACTTAATGAAAAATATGTGTGCTGAAGCGGGATTTGTTTTATAGATAATATAACACCTTAAAATAAGCAGTATCGAAACGGATACGACATGAAATAAGTACATATCCTATTAGGTACGTGGGAGTAATTATCCAAGAGGAGTTCCTCTCATACATTATTTCAGTGAACAACAAGTGCGATGGCCTCTGACTTTAATTAAGGCTATATATAATGTTTCGTTTATTGAGTTTTGATCTTTAAACGATTTGGGGCTTCAGGGGCCTATACCAAAAAACTTGTAAGTGCTACAATTTATCAAATTTGACACATTTTTACCCAACTGCCACTAGGGCCCAAATTCATAAACGCGACATGCAAATTTTCATGTGATGTTAAGTCTGTAAGTTTGTAGCGTTACTTGTCGACACAGTAATGTTCGGCGGATTGTCACTATCGACCTGTCGCCTTTCGCGTTTATGAAATTGGTCCCTGACGGCGGGATTAGCGAGCAAGATGGTGGTAGCGATCCAGACGGACCTTGCACAGAACCTACCACCCGCTAAACTCCTTCACTCCTTGACAATGACCCAATAATTGACGGGAAGATACGGAAACGTACGAATAAAAACGAGAGATCACGACGTCAACTACTAGTAAAAGCAAAGTTCTACGCATGTCAAGCACTGGGACGGTTAGTCAGCCTGTCAATCTAAAATTTATGCCATTATTGTGACAACCAGGAAGAAATTAAAAAAAAAATCTTATTCTAGCTAAAGAATAACCTTTAAAATCTTACCAAGAGTCTTTTAAAAGGATGTAAATGAGGTTGCTCAGTGATTCACTTCATTCAATGACTTATAGAGTGCTTCGAAGTCAAAAGCCAATTAACCTGCTGCATTGCGCCTCCAGCCGCTCGTTGCTTTTTCACTTCCTGAAAAATGGTACAGTGTGCGTAGACACGAATAGTTTCACATGCACGATCAATCGTCTAAAACGATATTGAAAAAATATTAAAACTCAACTTGATGAATGTTTTCTTTCACCTTGTTCAGCACTGGGTGAGAGTGGGCGCATATACTTAACAGTGGAAAGGGTAATTATATGTATGTATAATTTGTTCCAATTATTCGTAAAATTTACGACAGATCGAAATTTTAAAACAAAACAAAGCACCCACCACGATATTAGCGTTTGAAACGGCTAATGCTATTAAGAAATACAATAATACATATAATTGATTGATATACTGATAACGGTAGGATAACGGTACATACACTTAAACATGAGTTTTGTGATTTTTACTCAACGCAGCTGTTATATTTTTTCAGTCAATTAAACGCAAATGTGCGCTTGCGGTAATCAGCGAAAGATCGATAAACAATGGCGGCTGTATGAATGCGTTGATCAATTATTGAACTTAGAAATGTATTAATTTACCAAACGGTTCCTTAAAGGTGTCATGCAAATAGCATGTTTAAGAACATCATCAGCTAGTCGGTGACAGCTAAAGCCAGTTTTAATTATAACCAATTACCTTTATTGTTACAGTTTATTTACCTATATGTATGTATGTCGATCCGTTGTCTAGTATACATATTACAAGCTAACTGGCTTAGTTTTGAACTTAGTCAATTGGTGTTAATTGACCCATGGTATTTATTATTTATTTTGCCCCATTTTCCCAGAGTAACTCATTAAAAGATTAGCTCCTTGAAATCAATCTAAGTAGCCACCGATCCATAACAAAGTGACGTAAGCCTCGTTAGTGACAGCGACGTAACATATTTCACTGAGCGTTTTAAAGTATGCGAAAATCAACACCTAACTGAGCTGATATCAGTCACCGCATGTGTGTGTCCAAATATTAATCCGCAAGGCTTATAGGAGACTGAGCTGGACATGGACTGGTCTGCCACACGCATTCGGAGTGCTGGGCTAAACTTGTGGACGAATTGGTCTTACAGTGGTCAACAAAGCGGAAATAAACTGATAAGCGCATGCTAAGATGGTGTGGTGTGGGTGCTCAGAAATAGTGGCCCACCAGATAGACATTTGCACTTCATAGGAAGGAATGGAAAAGAAGTGGGATGGCGTTTGGCTTGAAAGCTTATATTATAAGTTAATTGAAAAAACGAGCACTGGTGTACGTTCGTACCGCGGCCACTAATTACTTTTGTATTAGGACGTATGTTTGCGCAAATACATGTGACGGAGTATGATTACACGGTTGGCAGCGCTGCACTGGCGCTAAGCCCCTGTAGCCGGCCGCGTGGCCTATTGTTTCTCGGTAATGGTCGGCTGTTCAGAATCTGTAATGAAATTCGCGGCAGTTGAGAGCGATTTCACTTGATTAATGTCAGCCTCTTTCCAGCCCAGGCGGAAATTAAGCTTCCTTAACGAAGTTTATTGCACTTTTTGTTAACTTGTTTCCTAATAATTAATCTGCAGCAACAAGTGCGGAGAGCACTGTTAGACCGAATAAATTAGGAAAATTGTTTGAAGAAACTCTGAATTTCTAAGGTTTTAAGAGAGGCGCTAATGTTTCTTTGGCTCTCTAAACTCTCCGTGCTTCGTCTTCTAAACTTTTCGTGCCTATTATTGTAGGCTTTTTGTTACATCCATTATTAATGCCTTTCATTCCAAAACTTTATAAATCACCCTTTCAGAGCTACTTTTGTGTCCAATTATCTGTTCGAGACTGTTTGTAGGTCATGATTATAAGGCATTTTTCTGATATATTTTGGGTTTCTGATTTACAACTTATTGAAAGTTGATTTATGATTAGGAAGAAAAGCCAAATTCCAAGAAGGTAAATTTAATGCTTTATCCGTTCTGACTGATCAAACCACATTTGTCTGGTATTGAAATTTGCAGAAGCGATGGAGTTTAACCGCATGATTAACAAATGTAGAGTGCTGTTAAAGCAAACTGATACAGTTATACATATACGTGTACGTACCTGCCTATACGATATCAGGGGGATAAATCACCTGTCCATACATTGGCTAATTACGCCCGCCAAATCGAGCTCCTGCTAAATGGGGAGGTGTCAATTTCAGCCACGATGTCTGCCTAGTACGCCATTAAAAATTCTTTAAAAGCAGAATACATATACTTATAAGGCATAAATGTGTTATGTAGCTTTAGTGTATCTGTGAGACACTCATAAAATAAAACTCAAATAAACTTTGTAACAAAGTGTTTTCTAACAGTATTATTTTGTTTATTAGGCACATCATTTTAAAGTATTTTGCATCTATCTATCCAAAGATTCATATGCCTGAACATGGAAAGATTTTTCCAATGCTTAAGAATTACTTTCTGAACGATCTCTTTTTTTTTGTGCCAACACGTCTTAGGGCAAAACTCCACTGCGAGACGATCCACTGTGCTATACAAACTAACACACGTTAGGTTCTTTTTTGTGTGAAGTTTTCGTAGCGCGCGCCGCAGTAGGGTTCCGGCCTTATTCTGTAACAGCCAATGAAGAGCATCGGCGTTTCACCTTTCTGCGTCAGCTAGGCTAAGAATCTGTTTCACCACTCTCTGATCAGTTTTCCATATCATATCTAATAGATATTTGGAATACCGTCTCTGTTTGTGTCTATAGAATAAAGAGAGACGGCATCACAGATATCTGTTCGGTTACCAGGAACTTATCAGAGAGTGATGAAATAAGTCTGACATTTTTTGATTCACCATACATGTTACTTTTATAGTCAAATACGATTTGAAATCTACAAGAATCTTCAAGTTTTTCATAACCATTTGAATAGCTGGAAGAGATCCCTTATAAAAATTCGAACACGATAAGGCATGAGGATTATTAAATTATTACGAACCAAATTTTGACCAGTACCTTTTATGTAAGTTTTCGTTACAAAAACGTCTCGACCGCGTTAGAATTAACTTCTCAATTACTAAGGAAATATAGACGCGTATATCCACGACAAACTGTTTTCATAGTATTTGAGAAGTTAACTCTAACACGTTCGAGATGTTTGTTG
Source organism: Ditula angustiorana (assembly GCA_963691745.1). Classification (NCBI taxonomy): domain Eukaryota; kingdom Metazoa; phylum Arthropoda; class Insecta; order Lepidoptera; family Tortricidae; genus Ditula; species Ditula angustiorana. The sequence goes on along the minus strand of OY829481.1, from coordinate 4,054,867 downwards.
TGACAAAAAACATGCACATAAGGTTCGGGATACCTCGAATAATAATAGAGTAGTATCAGCGCAACATCGTTTTTGTAACCTTCATCACCGAAGGGTAAATCAAGCTACAATAGAATAAGTTAAGCGAAAGTATAAGCGAACTATATTTTAGAAACTCGCGAAGAGATCATCTCTGTATGGGCATTCCTGACGGATACATTTCCACAAAATCCCGGGGACCATTAACAGCACGTCCAGGCCGAGTTTGCTTATACAGTCGATATCGAGCAAGAGGGATATCAAAAAGAATGGATTACGTTATCGGCACCGGATCAAATATTTGCCAAGCAACAAAGACCTTGCTTTGTGCACTACATCAGCCATTAATCACCCTTTATATGCGGCAGCACAAAGCGCAATATTGCCCTTCGACGGTCGGCGGCACTGTACTTATAAACACGCTGCTATAACGACCTGTTTAAGGAGAGTTAAATGAAAATCGATATCCGCAAAGCTGTTATAAAAGTAATGGGCGCTAGTTAACAGAAGGCAGTCATAACAGGAATGGAGCACTGTCCGACCTCAGCCTCGGAATACGGAATGACCACTTGAGTAGTTACAGTCAAAGGCTCGGATTAATTTGCCCTTATGAAATACTGAGAACTGGAGGTACAATCACAAGTCGAAGGGCGGCATCTCGAAGCTTTTCACAGAATAAATTACCCGACTTTATTACTTGAATGTAAAAATATTTAATCAAAGAAAATGTTCATGTTATGCTTCTTTAGAAATCATTTGACCATCATTCATGGACATTCACCAAGTTGGCCTATTAGCTGGTTAAACCGTGTTTTTTGTATGAATCTTAACAAGTTGTATGCATACGCATTCACTGGCTAAAGTATACAAGAAGATAGCGACCTAGCGACATCATTAAATTTTAAACATCTAAGTATGTTCATGTACTTATAGTTCAGTATTCCTAAAGATCAAAGGAACGTACTTTGCGCAAGGAACAATGCCGTTTCCACTTATTCAGACAACCTCAAGTAAGTATGTTCTGACTTCAAAAGTAATTTGAAGAAAAGTGCTTTGCTAACGATCAAAATCAATCCAAGCTTTCATCGAAAATTGAGAGCCACTGGCTTTGGCGGTGGTAGTACACGTTTCGACATCCACAGTAAGTAATTAAGGGTCGTTACGCTCAGCACCTGCGCTGCCGTCGCCGGTGATGGTCTCATAACGTTCGTATTTAATTACTGCTGTTCGGAAACTAGCTATCCAGAAGCCTATACCTTAAGTCGGCACTCCCCGATAATTTGAGAATTTGTGCTCGGGAACGACGTACCTACAACTTATAGCTCCAACAACTCGAATGTACTTAAAACTGTAACGTTCGAAATTACTTTCAAAACTGGCCATTTATTAGAATCCGTTTGTGCCAAATCCTGCAATTTTTCTCATCTAATTTGTTCGAGTTGTCTGACAGCTTGGTAGAAGTTAAATTGACGTACTTAAACTCGTGAACGAAACTAAGACTTAGCTGTACAGTTTTGAAGAATGTCTGACTTTTTGTAACAGAGTACAAATCTTCACGACTTGTTCTCAACGGAAATATTTATTGGTATCTGCTTGAAAGGCCGTGGATGTGTCACTAGACAACTATAAAACTTACATTCCATACTAAAGGATGCGGTCTTCATAAGGACAAGGAAGGCCATTTTTCCGTAAGCGATCCGACAGTAGCATCTGTTTTATGTACAGTTGAGTAAGCATCGTCTGAATTTTGTAGTCATTTTGAGAGCGCTAAGCGAAAGTAAGAACACGCTCGTTTCTACCGGCGACCCTTCAAAAGGTCTTTATCGGTCCATAAAACTTCCTTTATGTTACGCGAAGTTTCTCTAGCGAACGGTACTAAGGTCGCGAATCGTAACAGTTGTTTGATGGTCACCCTCGAAAATAATTTTCCAAGTCTCCTTCGCTTTTTCCGATTACTTCACAAGTTACTGCCGAAAGCTTACCTACGTAGGTTCTATAAATTCCGTTATAATCCCTTTCGCTTTTTACTGAAAGATTTCACAAGCGGAAATAATGGGATGATCCGAAAATGAATGCCTTTTATACGTCAACGTTTTCGTCAGAGTTAGTGTCGGAGATAAAGGAAGATGGTGACTTTCGATAAAACTAATTTTTAAATTTATTATTCTATAGTTAAAAAGTTATATTTTAAAAATAAAATTCAACTCATTCTCACATAAGTAAACTAAACACAAATAGATGTTAAATGTAGTCAACAAAACATTATCTTGACAGTTTTTTTCGTTTTACATCTTCATCCGAAATTAAAAATATAAAAAAATATAAACAAACAAAATTCGTCATGATGCCATTTTCTATTGAAATTTTACCTTTTTAATTTCAGCTGTTTAAAATTCTACTATTCAAGGAAGTCTTTTATGCATGAAAGCCGGTTTCTTCTATTAATTTCCCTTTCCTAGTTTCACCGGTATTAATAGCGTCCGACAGTAATTTAATCAAATATGTTTCTGACGAAATGAACACAACAAGGGATATAAGTAATGCTAGTTAACACTATCAACGATATTTTTATTGAAACAATTATTCGAAGAAACAATTGCTTATAAAATGTGGAATTTACATTTGCACTTATAGATTTTAACTCACAAAATTATAGGACAATTTAATTTAAAAAATTATAGCTAAATATTTTGGACGGACAAGGCAATTTTATGACGTCACTGTTGTCGACACCTTTGACTAAGGTAACTGTCAACTCATGTATGTCATACTCGTGATAGTGACGTTATGACCTGGATAAAACCATAGAAACAAAGAAGACAGCTAGTATTTAGCTGTTGCTAATATTTTTTTCCAACGGACCAATCACGGCCTTGCAGGGTTTTGGAATTTGGAATTGACCGCCAACACACAGCTTTGGTTAACATGCGCACAGTTTGCTTGTCGCTTTGCGACTGAGGACACTGGTGCTATTTAACTCCAATTTGGAGCTTGCTACCGAAGCGCTTGTAATTGATCTACCTTTTTTAATATCATTGGTTTTACGTGCTTCGTTTTTCGTAAAACGAAATGGAGTCGAAGTGGAGGCGAGTATGGATCGAATATGGAGTTTTTTTATTATTGGAAGCCTATTGGTCTTATAAGTATAAAAAACCTTTTGGAAAATGAAAATCAAGGCAAGTTATGTAACACCCCATTTAAATTTACTGGTTCAAATAGGATATTATGGGAGTGGAGAATTGTAGTTACACACTTATTAAGTTACCAATAATAACGAATGTACTTAGCACGAATCTTCTCGATATGCGTTAACTCGCGACGTAACGCAATGCGTTTCATTCTAACTAGCCCAGTGGGAGAGACGCACTGAGTTTCGTATCCACCCCAAATTAAGAAACAGGAAAAAGGAAAATGCGATTGAAGGGTGATACATATTAAACAATACATATATAACTTCCCCAGATCCACCCTCTTGAAAACCTGGAAGCAATGCCAGTACTAGATAGTTGTTGATTAAATTTTACTGGAATATTGACCTTTAAATAATATAGCTCCTCCTCAAAACTATTTAGAAACTTGCAAAGTTACGTTAACGAAGGATTGCTCGCAACAATGTGTAGGCGTCCCTACATTATCTTGGGAGCTTACTTAAGTTTACTGGACGGAACCAGAAGTTATTTTCAGCCTTAAATGCTTTTTATAGCAATAATAAAGAACTCTAATTCAGGTTCAGGCCTTGTCAGTAGTTTGATTTTCGTATGCCATACTAAACTTCATAATGGTAGAACCTCGCTGTAGCCAATTGCTGCCTGCAGTACCTACGAGTGAACCGGCTCGACTGGAATAGTATCTCACTCTCACTGAATACCGGCGTAAAGTAGTAGCGTGCTATTGCGTTGCGTAAGATGAGTTAGAGGGCGAAGGCCATCGTGAACGTGGAGTGGATGACCTGAAGGCCAGCAACGGATCAGCGATTCTGTTGGGATTACCGCTGACCCGCATGCTTGTTTGCCGCCGTTTTCTATCCATAAAAACGCGGTGATTTGATTACAGCTACCTATATTATATTATACCTATATTAACGTCAAAACAGAACCAATTTAGAAATTGGCCTAGCGATCCTTAAAAATAAATGAAAACATTATTTATGGATTAGTTACCTACAGCGACGACTATAATTATTATGTTCTTGTACGGTGTCAGCTAGTCTTATGTGTAGGTATAACACTCAAGAGGCTTGGCCTATATTACGATTACAAACTATCGATACCCATATAACATCTAATAAATAATTTGGTAGAAGAGGCCTGTATTCGAGGAAGATATTACCGATTACCTACAATATATTTCAAGGGTCTTACTTAAATTTTCAGTCCGCAATTTACTGTTATTAGAACTCAAAATGCGACAACATAACCATAATTATTAACACAACTATAACCCTGTAGTTTGTGCGGTTGACTGAAACATACATAACGCTATTTAGACTAAAATTGTTAACGCGTGTTTTCATTTACGTACCTATGTTTACAGCTAGAAATTACCTAGTGTTGTTGATCTTCCTTTGATATCAAACAAACCACGAACCACACCTTAACACACGACATGTATGTTCATGACTACATAATGACTACAACATGCACGTAAATGCTTTCTAATTTTTTTAACCCTCTTTGACCCAACATGGTCCTAATGTCTTGCCATTTTGTCACAAAATAAAGATTTCAATAAGATGGTCACCTCTGCCTAGTGATGTGTAATTTTCTGTTTTTTTTTTTAATTTTGGAAATTATTTAGTTAATTTTAATTTTTAGTTTACTGTTAAATTTTGACGAAAATATATAAAACTACGTTTTATTAAAATAAAAGTATTCAAAAAAGACAAGAGTACTATTTTGTTCTGGTTTCATTATTTCCAATTGTATGCTTTACTATTTTTAATCGCTAAAGAATTATTAATATTTTTTAATTTCAGTGTAATTATCTTTTAAATAAAGAAAAATATTAGTAAAATTTTGGAATTTACTGGGTTTTTTCTTAATGACATATTTTCATTACTCATCAGTGTTCCCACCCACTTCTTGGCGTCAATTAAGAGACGTCTTTTAGATAGTTAGTAATTCAATTTATTTGGCGCCAGTATAACTTAGGAGATAAAAACTCATGTCGAATAAACGTGCAGATTAGTATGAGTCTACATTTTAGGTCAAAATGAGACGTGACGGTTGCCAACTTGGGGTTTTGTCCCCTTTTGTGGCAAAATATATGGATGCAGGGGATCTTTTAGGGGTCGAACATTTTGAGGGGCACACGGCATACATGTTTCATTTATCACCGGCGCTTTTTTGCGTTCGAATCATTTATTTGAGGTCAACCAATGAGGGAGAGTCGCCTATTTGAACATCTTTCTGATAATCTATTGCAAAAAGTTTTTTTTTTTTTCTGTTTTATGTAAGAAAAATAAAATAGGCCGAAATGACAATTCCCATTGTCATCAGTTTTACCTGTATCCGCTTGGCATTGTTGATAAATTGTTTTTTTTAAAGAAAAGTAGTTTATGGCCATCCCGGGATTTGAAACTATCCTTGCACCAAATTAGTTCAGCCGTTCGAGCTTGATAACCGAACATGCAGACAATCAGACAGACTTTCGCATCTATTATATTAGTTCATCTGCTCAATCTCATTTATTTTCAACATGGATATAGCAAAATGAGACATAGATATAGACAACTTAAACTAATCCTAAAACTAGGAAAACTAAAACTAAGTGAGGTCCCCTAGGTCTGATTAGTTTGGATTAAATGTAAATGTCAGCTTAATTGGTTATCAAAACAGCTAAATCAGTTTCTTCGCCCTGTCGAACAAGGTTGTCATGATACGATTTGTATAGTTTTGGCGCTGTACAATAGTAGTCTCACTTTTCTGTATAGCTTCGTCCCTCTCGTACAAACGGGCCCTAAATACTAGGAGTGGGCGTTGAATCAACTAACTAACTAATTCAACCGTCAACGAGTCAACCGTTTTTCAATAACCGATAAACTAGTTAAACTACATTTTTTCCTACGAAGAAATGAAATGTCAAACGAATAGCATTTACGTTTAATTCGACGAAACTTTTTCGGGAACGATTAACAAACTATTGGAGCATCAACTGCCTGTCAACGATGATAGGATTTTGCGGGTGGTAGGACCTTGTGCAAGGTCCGTCCGGATCGCTACCACCATCTTGCTCGCTAATCCTGCCGCTAAGCAGCAGTGCTTGCACTGTTGTGTTCCGGCGTGGAGAGCAAGACAGCCGGTGTAATTACTGGCACAAGAGGTATTCCATCTTAGCCCTCTGGGTTGGCAACGCATCTGCACTCTCTTTGTTGTTGCAGGTGTCTATAGGCGGTGGTGATCACTTACCATCAGGTGACCCACTTGCTTGTTTGCCTTCCTATGTTGTATAAAAAAAAGGTGATATTTACATACCATTCGTTACGATTTTTAACTATTAGTCAAGTTAACTATGGATCAAAAACTGTCTTTTGGAAGTCTACCGTTAGTCTACCGAACTATAGTTAGCGTTTTAAAAGCAGTAGAAGCAAACGTTTTCGTTGGTTTCGACGAACGAATCAATCAACATAAGTACATTTACTGAAACCAGTTAGAAACGTCAACTAGTTGACCGTTGACAAAAAACGGTTTCGTTGCGTTAACAGAAAAAGCTTCAACGACCCACCACTAGTAAATACTGGTTTACAGAGCCGGAGGTTTGGTAGGAAGGCTGGGAGCGATTTCGTGGTCCGCTGCCCTCCACAGGCCGCTGCGCCGCGACAATGCCGGCGAGCACTGCCCCCGTCTCACCGGCGCAAACCAACTTACATTGTTCTAGATTAATCACGCATACAATGATCACTGATCAATGTAAACTGTTTTTTAATTATTATGCAATAAAGAGGTTTACATACATACATGATACATACAGCACTAACACAAACGCATCAGAAACAACTCTTTTACATTAGAATTTAACAATTGATTTACACTAAATTTGTCTATTCAAATTTAATTTTGACAATTAAGTCTTCCTGAAAAGCAAAGATTTTGAGTGATTACCTTTCTCAATGGAGGCTCTGGTTTTAACATATAAAGTTCATAACGATAATAAAATAGTTCAATCCAAAACTCAAACCAAGCGAAAATAAAATTGGCAATGTAAAATATTAAACTCCGCTAGTGTGGAGATTGGTTTTATTTTCAGGACAACAGGCTGTAACGGTACTGCCGATTCCGGCTATCCAGCTATTTGCGTACTAAATTGTATCAAAATTTGTTAACTTCAGTCGTGAAGACGCAGCAAACATTAAGACAGACAGATTCACTACCACATTTCTTATAGATTAGATAGATAGGTCCATTTATTACTTATGGAAAATTACGTTTAAACTTAGAATGTCAAAAAATAAGAAACTCACAGAAAAATCGTCAAAAAGGTGAACAGAACATATCAAAATAAAAAATAAAATATAATAATAAAAATATCAATATAACTAACATATAAATACAAACTCAATAAAATGAAAATATACCTAAGTAGTATGCCCCTATTACTATTAATTTATTATTATTAGTATTCAGTGTGTATCCTTTAAGCTAATGTTTGTCCTATTTTATTTTAATTATAATGTGTTGGCAATACAGCCCACATTAACAGTGTAATAAGCACTTTAATATCTGTGGCATTTTTATAGTCTGTGCCCTTTCTCTATATCTGTGAAACCTCTTGCTCTGTACGGTGTTGTGTGCTTTAATAAAACTTGAAGATAATGAAGAACTGGCTTATCAATTACAATACAGTCCACTAATTTAGAATACAAATAACCCAAGGGACACGACTCCTACATAATGTTATGTAACGTGTTTCATTTACAATGAAGTGTTTACTAACTTAATTTTTAGTATGGACCACTTTAACACAGCGCACCGTCTTGGATGGTATATGTATAAAATGGTTTAGTGTGATCAAACCAAAAATCTCTCAAGTATCAAACTAAATTGAATTTTTATTTGTATTATGAAAATTGGATAAGATTTTTTCTGAACAATTCAGCAAAAATGGATAAGGTATTCCACTACGAAATTCGCCAAGAGTTTACAAAATCCAATTCATTTCGATGTCTAGTCTTAGCCTTAAACAAATTAATCTTTCGCGAAAAATCATGATTTAAAAGATATTTAGGCAAAAACTAAAGTAAAGCCCCTTCTGCAGATAGTAATATGTTCGTAAAGACAAGATGACGCTCCATATTCGAAAAATGACGTCAGTTCCATATCAGTTTTGTACACTATAATACTCGTACATGCAAAATGGCCTTTAATTGAGTTTTTTCCTATAACACGTGAACTGCAACAGATTGCTACGTGCTACGCCCGTAGCTCGTAGCCAGGGTTTCCCGGTATGTAGCAAAAATCCTCTACGAACAGAGAACATCACACATCGTGATTTTTTTGTGTGATCATGTTTATTAATGGTTTCCAGCGGAAAAACATAATGTACCTAACTTGCGGAATGAATAGGTAAGCGCTTCAGTGTTTTCTATCCATTATCATTACTAAGCAAATTTATCTCAATGCTTGGGATGTTTGCCGCCGTCCATTCTAGAGATTAGGGAATCCAATTTCCAATAAAGACCGTAAAGAATAACCGGACAAGGCTAGGTTCGCTAGCTGAGCGTAAATACAGCAAAATGGAATTTAGGCATTTCTGCTCGTTTGCGTCTAATCCTACTATTGTACTAATACTTATCATGAATAGGAAAGTAATTATGTTTAGATATTTGGATGTTTGTTCCTCAATTACGCATTCACGGGTTAAGGCGAAATTTGGCAGAAAGATATATCATGAACTGGATTAAAACATAGAATACTTTTTATCCTGTGAAAGCCATGGACAATAATATCACGTGAGCAAAACCACGGGGAGAAGCTCGTCAATTATAAAGGTTATTTCGTCCTGGCTAGCTACTTACTATTTTTCTAATGGAATAAGGAAGCAAATGAAAATACGGATCACTTGATGGGAGACGGTCACTACCGTCCAGCATGGCAATCAGCGACCTCAAGAGAATGGCGTATCCGTTGCCCGCCTCTAGGTCTACAAAAACTTAAATATTTTAATTTGCTTTGTAATTTTGTTATACATATACTAATACTACAAAACGTTTTAGATATTAAAATAAAACAATCCAAATTAGCACTTCTAGTTCGCGACTGAAATGCCTGTGACATACATACGGACAGTATAGTATTATTTACTTTGTGATACGGACAAATGGACGGACGGACATAACGAAACCTTAAAGCTGTAATGTTAATTTGTGTATTTATTTGTTTCTCTTTTTTACGCTTATTAAAAGCAAATAGGTTAAAATTTACTTCGAACTTAGCTAAGGTTATCTAAATTGCTAAAATAAACTTTAAAATACCTTAATAAGGAATGTATTTTTTTTAAACAACCCCATTGAAATCCTTCATGGCCCAAAATCCGTTTAATAACCAAACAGACAGAGGCTCCAAATTTCTAGCCCTCCTCTTTACTGCTGGGAATTATAAAAAAGGAATAATTTACGTTTTGGATTCAATCGTTACTTCTTGCTCTTATACTGCAGGTATATTTTATGAGCAGGGAATTCTCCGGGCGACATTTTCGTGTGCCTCGGCTGCCGCGAGATTCATTAATAAATCACTAAACAACACCCGTGTCGCAGATTACCTGGGGGCCTAATGTATTCGGCCCGAAGGTGCCGCTGCTGTCTATTATCCTCAGCTTAGCCACGTAACTACAAACTTTGATTACTTGGCGAATTTATACGATGAACGTCATTAAATTGCCTTTAGAAAGGCACTCACTCAAGGCACCCATTAACTGGGCTCCTAATGAGTGATTAACGTTAACTGGAGTGTGTAGTAAATTTTTGCCGCCGGCCGTGCTGCCTGCTGGGTAATTTCTGTGCAGTGGCCTGGTGATTGTTACTGTTATTGGACCAAGCATAGTATAACTTTACACGGGGGATGGGCTCCACTTTTTTCCGAAAATTTCTCACAAATACTCTCCTGAACAAAGCACATCATATATTTAATTAATGATCTGCGGGTCGATTTGTGACTCTCGAGCGCTAGACACTCGCCAGCCACGGGCCAACCAAGCACGCCAGCGTAAATTTAGTAGTGTTCAAGATAATTTTAATAGTGACTTTGAAAGATTTTCTATAGAAGATTTGCCAAAATATAACAGTTTGTATGCAAAACAATACGTTGTTTGAATGTGGTTTGAATAAAGAAATCGGCTAGTAAGCAACTAGTGGCATTCCTATATTACCTGCTGTGGATTCATGGATTGTTACCACTATTTGTCACATTTGTTGTATGATAATTCGTTCTCGAATTACGGTACAAGATGGCAGTGCGAGTTCACCGGAGCGAGCAACCTGTAATACAAGGGAAGTGTGCCGTGAAGTTCGGCTAATTGCCCCATTGGTGACACACTAATTAGGTAAATGCATCCCGTTCAAAATGTATAGCATCCGATCACTGACTGGAAACTCAAAGGCAATTTTCTTGTGTAATCGTCGTATGTTTTCAAAATGTGGCATTCCTACTTACAGTACAATGCCAATAAGGAAACATATTGGCAAATATCATTAAAATTCGAAGCGCTATTTCCGAAGCGCTAGTAGATTCAGACATGTAAAAGAGCCTATATGGCCTACTTGCAAATAAATTTTTCATTTTCATTCATTTTCATTTTCATTTTTCATTTTCATTTTCATTTTCATTTTCATTTTCATTTTCATTTTCATTTTCATTTTCATTTTCATTCATTTTCATTTTCAAAAATACAGAAGAGTCATTATTTCTATAAGTATTACGTGTTGCCAGCCATATGATAAGACAGCAAGTGAATTACCTTGGAACAGCCAACCTATTCGTATACTCGTAGTAACCAGCGACTAGCTACAATGTGGCTCTGCCATTACCACATGACATGAAAAGACTAACACTACCCAACTTCTGAAAACCTACGATATGTGTGGAGAGATACTATTTTTTGAAAATACATTAATACAAGCTAATTTAAGGAACAAATACAAAAAAAACAAAGTAACAATAGATAAAGGTCATGATGACTGATTTGGTGGTGATAGTATAAAACTTTACTGCTGATTTAAAATCGGCAATTGAAATCAAGAGGTCAATCAAACTTAAATAATTCAAAAATGCCAGGACATAATAACACTGATTGCTAGTCCACGCCATCAACTGGACAGTTCATTCATCATATAGCAGTAAAATTAAAATACTTAACACCATTGCTTTGGCAGAAAAATACACATGTGAGCGCCATATAAATGAAACGCTGAATGCCTAGACTCGCTAGCAGCATTTCCCACTTAACCGAGTGAAGAAGCCGCCCGGCTCGCGACGAGTGCTTAACACAGATTTCCATGTGCGCAGCCCCAAATTGATTACTTCGCTAATGCTACAGTTATGCTTCCACCGAACCCATTTGTTTTGGAACTTTGACCATTGAATCGGCGTATTAATTAAGGGTACATTATCAAGCGTCCGCTGTAAAAGCTCTTTGTTGAACTCCATTCTAATGACTTGCAGTTGTTTTGCGTAGGAAAATGCTTTTTCACCTCAAAACAAAAATAAAGTTTTTTCGATTGATCCCAATGAGACGTCGGTCGTGAATCACGAGTCGTCAAAGAGAATCGAGTTGTAATCGCAGCACGGTTGAGCGGGTTCGTCGCATCTCGGTAATGAGCGTCGATATGAGGAAATCACACGACACGCCTCCGCCGCCGATAACTTGCCGTGCGATCGGTAAAAAAGTCAACAAATTCGTTACGGTCTCGGAAATTTTACCGTAACGAAACTGACGCTCTCACAGGAACGACGGCTCACTGCTGATCCGCCGCGGTACTTCTCCTTATTTTTTATTACTTCAATCATGGCTAAGCTTTTATTCTAGCTATCGGTTAACTAATAACCGGATAGTACAGTGCTCAAAATTGGTAGATGCCGCAACGTTTCGCTTCTATTTCTATTGCCGCAATTATGGTTAAGCTAAAAAGGTTGATTATTCTATTTACTTGTAGGTAAGCTTTATTATATTCACGATAGATAAGCCTTTTCGTGTCAGTCTGGTTCTTACTGATTATAATGTTTAAGCCCAGGTGAATCCTAAGCTGCATCCACATCGTTCTATTTGACATTTATTATAAGCCTCGTGTGGAAGGCTTTTACTCGTAACTTAGGATAAAAATAACAGATTTGACTTTTATATTTCATTTTGGTATTTTAGGTAACCGTTCAATAAACTAAACTTGCCCATCTTTTTCACATATATTGGTGAGACTGTAGGTAAGTGCGCAAGGAGACGAGTTATACAAATATTTTTTCTGCAACAACTTAGCAAGAAGTGTAGGTACTAAAGTAAGTGAACGTGTTAAGTACACTGCATTGATAGCACATTTTTTAATAAAACAGGAAGGCAAACAAGCAAGTGGGTCACCTGACGGTAAGTGATCACCACTGCCGATAGACACCCGCAACACCAAGGAGATGGCAAATGCGTTGCGAACCCAGAGGGCTAAGATGGAATACGTCTTGTGCCAGCAATTGCACCGGCTGTTTTGCTCTCCACTCCGAAACACAACATTGCACTACTGCTTAGCGGCTGGATTAGCAAGCAAGATGGTTACATTAATGTTTATCGCGGACATAAAGTATTCATCCATTTTGTACACACTTATTGCTTAGTATATGCGCAACAAAAGCTAGCGTGCTAAAGCCTCTGGTTGTAACTAAAGAAGAAGATGAAACATTTTTCCATAACTATAACAACTCCCATCACGATTTATCACTTCTGAAGTCAATTTAATATCCCTTTTCCGAAGCGACGTCATGCCATGTTTATACAATACAAGAATAGCCGATGCAAGAAAGCAAGCAAGTTCATTCATCCATCAGAGCATTGATTTTTTCCTTGGTGTCATTTCCTCAGTTCTGTTATTGCGAGGCCAGGCGCTGCTGCGCTGTCCTGTAAAGAAATAATTTCCGGTTACGGACTGCAATTATTTAGATAATGTTTATTTTCAGCATAAATAAGTTACTTACAATATGAATATATAGTTATACATATTACAAACATCTTATGTTAGATACCTACACATTTCACCATTAGTTGACGACATTTTAGTGACTGCCTATATAACATACAACGCCATTATTTATGAATCTCAAATAGTGTCCATTCACCCAACGGGCTAAGAATATCGCGACACGTACGTTACTAAAAAACACGCACCCTGATTATTCGTTTGTTTTACTTTGAATAAACATTACGTTTACTTACAAAAAAGAGCATTAAATTCAATGTGAAGGCTCCTCCCGTGATCGTTACGTTGGTCTCTTATTGTAGGTAGGTATTCTGTTTGAAGGTGGCTTGGCTCGTACAAAAATGCCGTAACACTTAACTTTGTAAGCCCTTGGGTACTAAAATTCGTACAAATTACCTTACCTTACTTGTGCCTGACATTTATATTGATAAATGTGGATATTTTTCTTGCATGTTAAATATTGTACATACCGAATAAAAGCATTTTTATCGTATGTTTAAGTACTTACTTTAAATTCATCAGATCCCATCAAGTCCCAAATTTATTTTTGCGTGACTGTCTTTATATACCAATTACGGTAGAATTGAAACCAGTACATTACTAACAAACTGGAACAAATACAACATAGGTATGTGCACTCATGAGAATGATAAAATCTTTAAAATTAGTTTAGTTTCTCCTTTTTCTGTGGTTTAAGTACCTACCTAGTTAAAACGTAACTTTGTCATAATCTGTTAGGTCATTTTATTGATAATAATAAAAAGAGTATTAATTACTAGATGACATACTCGTTTGCGCTTAGTTGCGCCTCTTTTACACTCAGGGCAAATCGAAAGAATGTCGAATTGGCTCTTGTCACTTTAGTTGCTCCTAGGAAGGCATAATTTCCGTAGGTACTTACTAATTTTTAACAATTTCGCCTAATGAGCTTTTAAGAGCGTCTGTTTTACGTTAAAGCTGATAATTCGGATACTTTGCGCTTTCCAGTGTGTCATTTCGGTAATGGTTAACCACTGAACTGCTGATAGAAAGCACTTTAGCCTATCCAGGAAATAGATAGCATAACGGTTAAGAAAACATACGGTTTTGGAGAACTCATGCTCATGAAACTAATTTTGGTGTCTTTTTAGATGTCCCTGATCAGCAAAGTATCAATATTATAAAGTATTAATTATCTATCGCCATGATTTATTTTATCATCGAATTAAGATTCTAGTAGGTACGATCAACTTTCAGACTTTTAAGCTGTCAGGCTACAAACGCCTACTCTGACACGTTAGCTTCCTCTGTTTTTCCCGAAGGCGTACTGTGAAACCTTTTTCAGAATAAAGGTCTTATTAGCAACGTCAATGCCTGTCGAGGAAGTTACTTTAACAATTCTTTGTTGTAGAAAAATTGCACAGTGGATCATAATTCGAACGCTTTGTTACCTACTTCAGAGTGTTTAACATGTTTTGTCATTTCTGGTTTGTCACTCGCATGTCTCTTTAGTACCAGGATAGCTAGCACGTCACACCGCGACTTGCTTTGTCGCTCAGTGTGTTTCTTTCTAATTAGTAGAGTACTAAGCCACAAGCGACGAAATGAGCACGCGTGCTAGCCGTACGGCGAACATAGCGAATGAGTCGCGGCCACTTGTGCTAGCAGTTATAGTTAGGTATTTTTTGCTAATTATATTCGTAAAAATATTCAAATTAAGATAATGAAACCTTAAAGGAGAGGAGAGACTGAGAGATATGTTTTTACGACCTTTAGTGTTTCACCGAGCATGACATTCTTTATTCTTGAAATTACTGTAACCTTTTTTGTCTTTTGAACTTATTTAATCGAAAGTTTAATCATTTTGAACAGAAATTAGATTAGAGTTAGATTATGGACTCTATTAAATTTAAAATGCTATATAATGAATGACAACACAAAGAAAAATTAGGGTAATGGCAGGGTTCGAACCTGCAACATCAACATTCCGTGTCTTGCGTATTCCAGTTTCCGCCACATTACCGCAAAAAAATAGAAAAAGAAAAATCTAAAAAATTTAAAAATAAATAATTTCGATTACAATAATTTATGGACTCTATATTGGATCGCATACAATTCTAAGAAATGTTTACGACTCGCATAATAGCTTTTTTAAAGATGGTTAAGTGACAAAATTTTAGAACACTTCAAAGGTGAAAGCTCCCAGTAACACAAAACACATGAATAAAAGTTAGAATGATCTTTCGGCGCGATTTGTACCAAAACCGCTATCAACGATGCATATCGCTCGCACGCGACTTAAGCCTGTTATGTAGTTAAAAAAATTCTACGACCGCGTACTCAAGATTGCATTTGACGTTTCGCTCCTATAGAAACGAAATGTCAAATGCGACCTTAAATACGCTGCTGTACTTGAGAACGATTTATAATTATGCAAAGGTCTTAGAGCCGCAGTCAGTGTCAGCGAATTATACGAACATTGGATAATCGGTGACACAATCACGGCAGAAGGTCATTCTAAGTTTATTGAAGTGTTCTGAGCTAAATAATATATACAGCTACTATGGCATTGAGATTTGTAGGATTTGAACCTGGGACCTGCTTACGTGCAAGAGGTTCCGGGTTCAAATCCTGGTATAAGCAAATATTTGTGTGACGAATACGAATGTTTGTACCTGAGTCATGGATGTTATTTGTATTTGAGTATGTATTTATCCATATACGTCTGTTTACCCGTTGCCTAGTATCCATAATACAACCTTTGCTTAGTTTGGGACTAGATCCATTGTCATAAATTATCCCAAGATATTTATTTTCTTTCTATATTTCCATATCAAGAAAGATTTATACTCAATAAAATATATGGAGATAGTGGTAGCGATTCGGACGGGCCTACTACCAGGTGCTACCAAATACTAAAATAGGTACGACCAGAATACCTGTTAAAACAAATCAAATAAACCCAAACTAGATGGAATTGTGTTGTTTTATTTCAGAGTTCCTACGACCACCTTCAGACCAGCGCAATGACACAATAATATCCATTGTCATCGCAACGCAAACTTTAAATTATGTTAGCTTAATTAAACACCGGGATGGTCCAATTTAAATTATATTCTAAATAAAATCTTAATAAGTAATACCTAGCTCCTTCAAAACATGCAGTGCCTAATTACGTTAAATTCAAATGACAGGCAGGCTGCACATAATAAAAACATCAATGGAACTGTTACAGCAGCGTCACCGGTGTCGAGAAACGTACCCACGCAACACCATAATCAATGTTAAGAATCTTCAGCAACACGCAAGAGCTCGCGAGCAAGGCCCACGCCACGCCACGCCACGCCACGTTAGCCGCCGCCACTTCTTCAAACCTCGCGAACGCTATGATCGATAACGCTTTACTTATGCATACCTACCAGTGCCCTATTTATTAGACCCACATTATTATGATGACAACAACCGGAACTGGCGCGTACGTACGTAGGCGTCCAGATTTAAGTCGCAAGAAACGATAAAAATTATGATTTTTTGCTTAGGAGCAAACAACTCCGCTTTTACCGCTAAAACGTTTGCTTAAAAAAGTTTTGCCATCGTATCTGGGGCCTTAGTATGACTGGGGAAGTTAAGTTTATCTGTACATTCGTCCTTTTTTAAGACACTAGTTTGACAGAGACACAGAGAGGAGTCAGTTAAGCCTGGGCCGATCATGTTAGGGTAACGAAAAGAAAAAAAATCACGTAGTCCTAAGCGATATACGTATAATTTTAGTGAATTGGTGCAAATCTATCCTCTTTTTTCGCCTCTAAAACTTAACCAATTTTTATAATTCCTCTAGAATCAGGGAGACGTGGAATGATGTCTAAAACGCAGGTAACGGTTGGGCGATTCTCTTAGGAGCGTTGGTTTCTATGGGCGGCAGAGAGCATTTCACATCAAGTCATCCGCTGGCTTGTTTGACCTCCCTATTTCATAAAAAAACAACATCTCTTATAATACTGTAGCGACACAACACAGGGAGAAAAAAAGGGATAAGTTTTTATAGGAAATAAGGTGTTACCCCATCGATCTATCGTTACGCGATCAATCTATCAAAATATTTTTATGGCAGGTAGATACTCAAGCCTGTAGACCACTTAATACTTATCCACAATGCTTAACGGCATACTTGACATGCCTAAATAGTTATTTATTCAAAACGTAAAAGCATTTCGTGTAAACACAGCATAAACTAGATTCTTAGTTCATTTTGTTAAAAAAGCACAAATAAAATTCCAAAAGTTAGCAGCCTAACGAGGAACAAGTGCGATACAATAAAACCTAGCTGGGCGGAATCACGGTACATAAATCTGTATAGTAAGTAGGCATCCTCGTACATTGTCGCCGTAGCTATTCGTATGCAGAGAGTTTTACGAAGAGCAAAACGTCGCCGTCGATTTGGTACAAAAGTTGTGAGTGTACGGTTCTTTCGTAGGCCGATATCTAGAGCGTCGGCCCGCGAGTGGCGGGCAATCTGTTTACGTAACTACCCCCGTTATGTTCGGAGAGGGTTCCCGTAGTAGACGTTAAACATATTGCCTCATAAATCGCGAGAATCCCAGCAAGTAAACCGGCACCGGTGTCGATTTGACTACGTTTCCTTTACGATTCCATGATATTGAACGATCGAGTTCAACAGACAGCTATCTTAGTTGGAATCTGAAATATCAAAAGTGACGTCTGCTTTTACGTGGCCATGCTAATAAAGAGCGAACCGTCTCCGCAGTGCAGGTCGAAAAAGACGTAGTTGTGCCATCGCATCGATTCATGAGCTTATTTGACTGCATATACGTATTTGATGCTAAATGATTTCTAGATTTCTAAAAGTTATTAAAAAAAAAGTACTCTATATATCTACAAAATGGAACCCTGACCCGACTACAGAACTGTGCCAAATTTACATAAGAAGCAAAATAGTAAGAGATTTCTCACGATTTATCTTGTCTTACTGGAATTTCGAGTGCTTATAAGTTAAAATACTTGTCTAAAAGATCGGTTTCAAAAAATGATAATTAAAGACTTAAAATAGCACCTATATCAAATGCTTATTAATGTTTTAATGTTTTTTTAGATATATGTTAGTCTATGAGGTATTTTTCTATGGGCTTATGAAGTCCGAAATAAATGGTATTATTATTATTATTATACGTAGGTGTCAAACTTGTACTGATAAAATAATGTCGCCTACTATGTTAGATAGACATTGTTAAGTTAAGAAGCGCCTACGTGTGATGTGTGAATAGAAATTCGATGAAAGCCGCGTCGCCCAGGGAACGAAGAAAAGTCGCGAATATCATTCTCTATTTTATTAACCTGGAGGTAACCAAGTCATACTTTGTATACACGTAATACTACTCTGCGTCGTTTTGATGCAGACAATGATATTGATGTTCTACGTACTTGTATATAAACAATTGTATTATTAAGACATTAACCTTGTTGCACAGATTGCAATTGCAAATATTTATGTACCTATTACGAGTGTTTATCCGCGGCTTTGCCCGCGTTTTATTATATCGCATTATACGGGATAAAAGTATCCTGTGTTTTAATCCAGGTTATGATCTATCTGTCTGTCGAATTTAGTCAAAGAAGAAATCGGTTCAGTACTTCCAGTGATTACCCGACCTACTTACAAACAAACAAAGTTTACCTCTTTATTATTATTATATTATATTATAGTGTAGATTAGAGGAGGAAGGTTTTGTCTAGCATGTTTCCAGAAACTCTTTAAAACGCCAAGACTCTTTAAAAACAAATCGTGACTGCGGCTTAGCATTCACATTAATTAGTTACTCTTCGCATTTGGAATCTTTGCACTGTCTACCGTGTTTGGATTCCTCTAATAAGTTCAGATAAGGTATTTCCAAAAGGCCATTTCACCTGGAACTAGGTTAAACTTAGTTTTATGTGTAAGTTGTTTTCAGATTAGACATCTACACGAACCGGTGGCGCCGAGTTGTAACAACTGCTACAAAATTACTTTTGTTCTTCGGCAAAATTAGCAATGCTTCTTACTTGTACATGCAGAGCTAAAAGTGTTTTTTTTAATATACCGGCTTGATTTAAGCTGATGCTTGTAGAAAATGTAAGTAAGAGTAGGTACCTAGTTTTAGGCGAAGAATGCGGGTAGAAACGTTCTTATTCAAATTTTTAACCTGTAATAAAAAAAACGGCCAAGTGCGAGTCGGACTCGCGCACCGAGGGTTCCGTCATCAACAACATCTAGTATTGCATTTTTGCTTTGTAAAACAAAAAAAAATGTTTTGTGTATACAAATTTACGGTTTTCAGATTTATTATCTTATTTGTGCTGTGAGACATTGCTTCTTGCCAAATTTCATAATTCTAGGTCAACGAGAAATACCCCATAGGTTTTTAAGTGCCTTGCGAATGTATGAAACACGCGGCATCAACGGCGGTATCTTTTGATTCCGTTTGACATAGAAGTTAGATTTTTTCGCAGCTCTAACGGACTGCAGACTTGAGTATTTGATATTAATTTCAACTCAATACATCTACGCGTTCTTGAGAAAAATATTCTTGACAGACTGACAGACAGACAGACAGACAACAAAGTCTATAAGGGTTCCGTTTTTCCTTTTGAAGTACGGAACCCTAAAAACTATAAGGATACAGACATACTTTTTTTGTTTATTTTGTTTCTATGGCTGGAACTACTGAACCGATTCCAAAATTCTTTGACAAATAGCATAGAATAAATAATAGTACTGATGTACAGAAACTCATTCCCAGTTTATGGTTGCAGTTGACATGGGCTGGTTCAACTGGAACTTACCACACGCTAACAGAATACCGGCGCAAAGTAGTTATCTGTTACTGTGTTTCGTACGGTGAGTAACCTGGAGGGCCACGGACGGGACCAAAAGTCTGGCAACGGATCATTGACTGGCGACCATCAGGTAACTGGCACGCTCGTTTTCCTCCCATTATTATAAACTCCGAAATATTTGATGTATTTTATATACTTACATATAGTTTTCATGTAGCGAGAAAAATGTTGTTATAATCCAATACACCACGACCTAAGCTTTTAAGCATTCGATTCGCTTCGGGGTCCGCGTACTATAATAATAAAAGTAGGTCACTTATACTAAGCAGCCACTTATTTACCCTAAGTGCTAGACTTGGACGGCCCTTGTCTCGAAGGTTACGCGGATATTGATTTACTTATTCAGACAGGTATAACTTTTTACTTATATAAATATTTAAAAAAATAATTGGAGTAAAGTTAGCTCTAAACCAAGGTGTGTAATTATGTAGGGTAGCTATCGATACTGAACTTCAACAAAACAACCCACAATCGACCGCGGGTACTACGAGAAAGTATCGCTTTTATGGTAAATCCGAATCGGCAATAGGATGTCAACTAGTCCCTCTCTGCGGCCATTAGGAAGGCCATGCCTATGTAAATGACGCCCGGCCCAGTTCGCAATCGCTAGAAACTCCACTCCAACTAACCTGCGGAGGATTTCAATTAAGAGAGACTATTTATTTGCTTGTATTATTCTACAATCTCAAACGCACATAGGGTACGCTCGACTCGGGTAGATCAAAGGGCGATGCATGTCAAGCCTCCATCAGTAAGCTAGTCGTGGTTTACCTAGTACATTTGAATACTTACTCGCCTAATAAACTTAACCTTTACGACCTAACACAAGAACCTAAGGGACTGGATACTAGTCTTTCCTGCTCCAATGTATTTCGTTCTATAATCCTCATATAATAGAACGAAAGAAATGTAGAGAGAAAAATAACAATTTATGGCTCTTTAGTTTCATAAGTCTATAGTATGCAATGGTAGTCTTTTCTTTTTATCTTATCTTTCGACAGGTATTCATGAAACAAAACGAGAAAACAACCGAAAACGTGACAAAAAAAGCTTTTCATTTGTATCCATATTTGCCTCACGATCGATATGAAGTAAGGAGGAAGGAATCATTTCAAAATTTTATTATTGAAGCACATTCTCCAAATACCTATTTGAATTTTATAAGTTTCTATCTGGTTATTAAATGTTAACTGGCTTAACTGGCCCAAAACAAAATCCATTTTCATGACAGGATTTCTGAAGTGCCGAAATAATGGAACATATTTACGCGGAATTATATTTATGTTATTTGCACGATATGAAGAAAATTAAAAGCCTTCTTTAGGCACAAATGAGCTGTTTTGTCGCGAAAATTGGTAACAGGTAATATGGTACGCGTCCCAGGTCGATCCCTTAAGGATAATTTACCTTGAACCGAGTGTGATGCTTTATTTAACAACCCCAGCCAGGATATAAATTTTATAAAGTTGTAGATGTGCCGTTTTGTCGTTGACGGTTTAGTGTTTGACTATCAAGATGGATACCATGACACACCGTGACTCGCTTTGTCGTTCAGTCTCTATCTTACTTGCTTTGTAGGAGAGAGATGCATTGAGCAACAAACGCGGAAATCAGCACGCGTGCTAGCCATTCTATTGGGTAAAACGGGTCAACCAACACCGAATGTAATATCGTATGTTAAGCGGATTATTGGTTAGCCGATTAGTAGAGGCTAGTAAATAACTACTTAAATAGTCATTCAATGTAACGACTGATACTTCGAATGGCAAATTGCATGTTGTTTTTCTTTGCCAATTTAAACCTTACTTAATTCGATAGGAAAAGAATTTAAATTACAAAGAAAATACAAAATTCATTTAACAAAATAAAGACCAATAACTATACGAAATAGTGACTGCAAAAACCAGAAATGAAACAACACAATAATACGTTTATTTTGCTTTCAATACACAAATATTTTATTGGAAATATTTAATCCATGACAAAGTGAAGCGTTTTAGTTTCAACGTGATAACTTAAAGCGTGCAGTTTTGTATTTTCAATTTTAGTTTTATCCCAAATTTTTATTAAGCTATAAAATACACAATATTCAGCATATGTCTTTGGTATTTATGACACCTAGATACAGGGTTTTGGAATAAACAGTATTTTTCGACTCTTCAAGCAATTTTGGCACTTCTTGTTTAAGTATAGACGGTTATTAAACCGTCCCAAAATACTGGGTACCGTTAATGTTCTTAGTTACTCTATGAAAAGCGGACCACAAAGTTTTTTAACCCTGACCAATTCTTAGCACTCTGTTTGAATTTACTTTGCTTTGTTTGAATTGAAAAACCTATAGCACAATTTTGTACTCAACAAAATATATCAAACCGTTTGCAATGATGGTTTGTATTCGGTAATCGACGATCTGGTTTCCGTACATGTGTGATTTCCAACAACTTTTAATAAAGGAATCAAATGTCTTAAAAAATCAATTACCTACATACACATCTACATCGCATGTATGGGACTTTTTTTTTATCACGTTAAGTTCCTTAGGCAAAGTAATTCAAAAATGCGCTTAAAAATGTCACTTTTGCTGACTAATGGCCCTAACAGTTTCGCTTATCTGAGTTTATCTCTATTCCTTTCTTATGACACTAATTTGACAGAGAACTAAACCTAGGTCGCTTATGTTACGGCCACAAGTCAACATCCTGTACAGCAGATAGCTATATTGCATTAGCCAAACTGGCACCACGGATTGTCGGTGCCGGTTCCCAGGCCGAGGTAAACTGCGATAAGGGCGGAAGTGAGGGCAACGCGCCCGCCGCGACTGATAAAACAACACCTGCGTGCACGCAGCGGGTAAGGTGCGTCGCTAATAATAAATTAGCTTGTCAACTGGTAAGAATGCCTGAAGCGTTTAAGACTCCGTTCACAGTTCACGCATAGACTTAGATACACTTACTGTATTTTTTTTAGTAAATACTAAGGCAAACTGCAAGTGGGTCACGATGGTAAGTGATCACCACGGCCCACAGACACCTGCAACACCAAGGAGATTGCGCTGCCAACCCAGAGGGCTAAGATTGAAGACCTCATGTGCCAGCAATTTCACCGTCCGTCTTGCTCTCTACGCCGGAACACGACAGTACACGCACTGCTGCTTAGCGGCTGGATTAGCAAACAAGATCGGATGGTCCTTGGACAAGATCCTACCACCCCAATTTTTTCTTTTTAGCAATTGGTGTTACTGTGTGCACTTCACTTAGTTTAGGTGGTTTGCCAATTACTATGTTAGTTTTTGTCTGCGACTTCGTCCGTATAGATTTTGAACTACTAACTTCCACTTTAACCCCCTTAATGATGGAATGCCCAAAAGCTCCTTCTTTTTGCACCTCTACACCTCCAAAGGAACACGTGTTCCATATTACATGTTTCTATCTTCAGCGGTTTAGACAGTATGTTTATCAGTCAGTCGTTCAATAAAGAACAGAACTCTTTTATAGGAATACAGGGTGTTCCGTTAATAGTGATCTAAGAGAAAACCTCTCATAAATACGATTTTACTTAACATAGGTTTTCGGAATATTTACTATTTTATGAATTTTCGATGTCTTCCATTCTAAAGTAAATAAAGTTCTTGGGGCAAATTACAACAGTGCTAGCACGAATCTTCTCAATACGCGTCAAGCCGCTACGTAACTCAATGCGTCTCCCTCTTACTAGGCTAGTTAGAACAAGACGCACTGAGTTACGTAGCGAGTTAACGCGTATCGAGAAGATTCGTGTTAGATGCACAGTTGTGATCTATACCGCGTGCACTGTAACTATGTTTAAAGTGAATTACCATCCGATTACGCCCATACCTGTTCGTGGCTGGCGTAGTAAAAACCTAACTAAAATATCCACTGAATCGCCATCAATGTTCTGTCTATATCTATCAATATTCCGTGTTACTGTACTAGCCCGGCTCTAAAAACGTTATTTGGCATCTGTCACGGTAAAACGTATCGCAGTGCGCGGGTTATTGTTCCAAATTAAGCAACCAAAACTGCTTCAGCTATATAAGTTGGTGACAGAATACATACAAATATGTTTGAAAATAATAGAAACATATACGTATAGCAGACATAACTCGAGACAAGCAGTTATTCTCATCAAACAAATGCCTGCCTCTAGCGAGGTACGAACCTGCAATCCCTAATTCCGTAGCTAGGGTCATTAACCCGGACTATCTAAATGTCAACACATCGTCAAAGTGTTTTATGTACTGTTGTTTTTAAGAAATAGGTCTTAAAAAACTTTTTTACTCATTCCATGCTAATCGTAATCAAAAATTTATTGAGAAGTACTATTAATTATATCAAAAAATCGAAACATATCAAGCTATCAAGTGAGGTAGTACCCGACGATTGTACAGACATCTTGTACTGATAAACCTTTAGGCACGCAATATTCCTACCTGTTTGTTCACACAAATATGTTACATTGAAACTCGGTGTATACTTCAGAATTATGTAACTACATGATTCGAGAGACGAGATCAAGACAATCCAACACAGTAGATTATTCCGGTTCCTTTACCACTGCAATCATGAAAATAATCAACTGTTATTATTTTCTTGCAACTCTTTAATTATTAAAAAAATATTATTAAAATGTGTTACACTATTATTTTAATTATTTTCTTTAATTAAAAATTAACAAAATAAAGTATTTTAAGTAAAAACTGTTGCAAGAGATTAGCTATCATTTACTGACATAAAAAAGTAGGTTACGATCACCCCTCCCGATACACCCTGTATGTTATAACTGTCGGACATTAGAGTTAGGTACTATTGTTGCGTATTCTGACATAAGTTACCGAACTTTAGAACAGCTTAGTAATAATGGTCGTTGCGCTCAAAATAAGTTGGAAGCTGAACGTTAATTCCATACATTCGCTGCAATCTCAGTAGTCATACTAATAATATGCCGTGGAAATTTGTATGTACAAATTTCTCCAAATCATCTCGTAGTTTTTACAGCAAATTTTTTTCGTTACTGTTACCGTAATACTCTTTTATTTATTTTTTATTAACGCTTCATAAAATTTTATAGCTAGTGTTGTCTTTACTATACAATAGACATAAACCATTCGTGATTCTGCTTTTAAAATAAACTGCACATAAAAACGTTACGCCAGTTAATTAAATTAAAGCCAAAGAAACTGTTGTTTATCTTTAGAAAGGCGGGCGTTTTCCAATTAAAAATATTCAAAAAGTCCGCGTTTCATTTTAGAACTATTTTAAATCGCATTGAAACCTGAGTTTATAAAAAACAGCGGGCGCAATGGAGGCGCGGAAAATGAAGGATAATAATACCGGCTTGAAAATACACTTTTATGCACAGCAATTAAATCAAGCAATGAGAAAGTTAGACAATTTTATTGGTCGTCAGGGGCTCTGAGTTTATGTTTCGAATGCAGGAAATACGGATTACGGAATAAAAGTTTCGGATTGGAGCGGGATCCGGCGGCGATCGATGGGTGTTCGCCGGCGAGCATCGACAGATTATGGACGCATTTACATATGAAACGTTTCACTGAATGTCTGCACTCGACTTGTACCTTATCCCTGTATCGCCTCCCGGACTTATGCGGCTTATGTTATACAAAATGTATTGAACGGATTTGTTTCACTTGCCTTACAACGCGAAGTTCAGGATATACGCTTCCGAAAGCGCTTCATTTTTGCATAAAACAAACGAAGCAATCTGATTTATTGGGTTAGAAAATTGTTTGGCGGCAAGTGACATACATACGCCTACATATATAAAGAAAAGATAAACTACGGATTTACCCATATAGCTAGGGTGCTTTGCTAAAGTGACAGACATTATTACAACGACCGGATTACCTAGAGCTTCATAACTAGAGGTTGTGGGTTCGATTCCCACATGGAGCAAATATTTGTATGTTGAAAACGAGTGTACCTGCGTTGTGGATGTTAAATGTGTTTGTGCGAGTATTTACTCGTAATTATAAGTCTGTATGTTCGTTGTCAACCCACACCAAACATTAGACCGCGTCTACCACCATGATAACTTTTTCAATTGACAGAGCTTCAATTTGGCTAGGAAAATATAAATATTGTACTGTGTCATGAAGGCAGAATATTTTTCTTTAGTAGTTGAAAAATTAAGTACTGTCAAAGTCAGAGATGAAGCTTACAGGAAACACTTACGAATGTCAGAAAATTTACCACTTTTTGCAAATTCTAGCCAGCTCATTTAATACACTTTTTTAGATCACAAAATAAACTTGAAAAAATAATTCGTACAAAAGTTAGAGTCCTCAATGTCTCATCATCATCAGCGTGTTTCAGATCACTGCTAGACAGAGGCCTCTCCCATGGTGCGCCACTGAGCCCGATCTGATGTTCTGCTTCGTATATTTTCCCAGTTTTCAGGATGGTTCTGTCCATCAGCCCCAAAGGCAGACATGAGCAAATGATTTAGAGCCTTTTTCTTTTTACGAGTTTGAAACGCTGTGACGCAAAAACGCAGCGACGTGGGACCTTAATTGACTGGACCAAATCGATTTGTCTTGATCTGAACTTTAATCCCTATCGATATGAAAGATGAGCAAATCATACCGAAATCCTCGCCATCCCCTTGTCTGTAATAAAATCGATAATTCTGCGAACACTAAAGCGGTTGTTTATTGAAAGATTGACGCAATACTTTACGAAAAACAAAACATGTTTGCTCTTAAATGTGTTTTGTCAAGCATTGCAATATTTATAGGTAAGAGGGAAAATAGTCGCGAAAAATACTTCCCCTTCAGTAAACAACCATATCGAAATATTCGAAAAATACTCGTACGCTATACTTCCAATATACATCCGTTAATTGTAATAAATCACATGGTAGAGACGTTACAACAATTTGAGAGCCTACGATACATTTAACTTTGAAAATGATTTCTGTGGCTTTGGCGCTTTTTCAACGCGTGGAGAGAAGAATGGGCTCATATTTTAGCTCTGTACTCCATTAGCAGGAACCCCAACCAATATGGCGGGGAATCTGCAGTGACAGGGGCATTAACCCCGCCTGCAACCCCTCGTTTTTGTTATAAAATCGATATATTTGGAGCAGGGCGTCGTAGTTGCAACAAGAGACGAGCATTGAAGACGCTGTAACGATTGTAAAATGTTGCGATACCTACGGGTTGCCCCGATATTAACGTCAAAACATACAAGTGTTTGATTTTATATTACGCTCCATTTTTATCTCCTAACAAAAGTTGTCAAGGTAACTTAAAATTATATTTCTATTTTATGGTCACAGGTATTTTTTTACTTGTTTCATTTTTTATTTCAATAATCCGGTCTACTTTTTTATACATTTTACACACGTAGTCCGCCTTCCGTTCAGTATTACATTTCATTGAAAAGCACCCAGCTTTCAGAGAGAGTAAGTGAAATTTTTATAATATAATTTTTTAGTATATTTTGTCAAGAAAGTTCATGCAAACATTTGCTCAGTTCGTATCGACACTTCAGCGTTTTGCACTCACGTATAAAAAGTACAATCTGCGAACATGAGGGAAAACTAGGAAAAGAAAGTAAAAAGGACAAGACTAATTGATATGAAGTCGGTAAAGCTTTGACCGGATAACAAAGATTCTCGCTATTAGCTGAGGTTTACGTTTAATCCGTTGCTTAACTGTACCGTTTCACTGGCTGGATGGAGGGAAAACAATCAAACTGTGCGTAAACCATAATACATCCTTACTTGTCTTAAGCAGTAAACAACATTCTAACCTAAAATTTTTGTTGTTGCCATCAAAATATTGTTTATTGTATATGTGAAACATTGTGAAGTATTGTCTTTTATTTTGCACTGCCTATTGCACTCGCTACTATTCACCATATTATCTCCTTCCAAAGGTTGTCTGGATGAGATGGCTGCTTAGCAATAAGACCGTCTGTTGGATCCCCTGTAAATTTTAGTTTTTTTTACTTGTGTGAATCAATAAACAGTATTTGTTGTTGTTGTTGTTGTTGTAAAGCAACAAATTATACGTCACCTCCTCTATTTACAGTCTCGATTTATTTAATTAAGGGGATAAACGCTGTGTAGGTGACAAAAAGAGAAATTTAAACCTGATTTAAAATGACTCGGGAAAATTTACTTGGACGCAGCGTGGGCAGACCCGCCGCACGGGTGGAGCGACAACTGCGGCCCTAACATGACAGCCCAGGTTTAGTTTAACCCCTCCCTGTGTCTCTGTCTAACTAGTGTCATAAGAAAGGGACGCACATAGAGATAAACTAAACCTGGCCAGTCATGTTAGGGCCACTGGGCTCTGTTGCATAATAACTTGTAATATACAAGCGGAAGTCTTTTTTCAACTCCTTTTAATAGAAATAAATTTCCAATTGTATTACTAGTTACATATTATGCAACACGAAGCAGGGGTAATGGTTGCGAACCCCCTGGATGGGAGTAGCGCAGGACGGGTCGTTATGACGTTCTTTGTGGGAGGTCTACGTCTAGCAGTAGACGTTTTCGGTTGATATAGTAAAGATGATGATGGAAAAACTGCAAAGGCAGACCTTTGAAAAACATGCCAACGTCAAGACATGTCCAATGTATTGTGCAATTTAATATTATACATGATTTATCTTATTATTTTCTTCCCTAAAAGTTATTACCACTTATTAATCAAGTTTTTGTCATGTAAAGTATAAGATAACTTATGACGGCGAACAATTTCCCTAATTTTTCTCATTGTTAATACATAAATATTTAAGTAATCAATCGCCAGGTGTGACGATTAACGCAGTCGCGCGTTTGCACTGTAAAAAGTCGCGAAGTATTTATAAAAGCACTAGAGAACAGCATAATAATTGGCATGTCGGTCGCCTGCGCGCTTATGGTGGTAGGGGTACAACAAGCTTAATCACCCGATTCGAGAGTATGGCGCAAGGTTGCGCTGCAGAGACCTTTCGGCACTGTGCTGGTGGATTCGCCACCTACCTTATTATTGCGGAGGCGATACCCCAGTCGTTCTATAACAGCCTTCATTTCTGACAATAGGTTTTCGCTTGTTACCTAGCTTATATAAACCCTCGCTGTTGTGCTGTAGCAGTGCAGAGTGCTGACGATGCAATGTGTAGGAGCGCCTGAAAATAATAACCTCTGCAAGCTATCCGTAAGTAACTGAATCTGCAAGAAAGTATGTTCGTCTTGCTTTCAAAGTCTTCTGAACCGATTTAAACGAAATTCTCTTTTCAATTAGGTTTTCCATATCAACACAATCTAGATCCAGAAGGATGCACAAACCGCGGCCCGGGGATCACATGCGGGCCGAACACGATAGCTAGTATAGTCGCAGGCGAATCATTAGAAACAACGATAATTATGTATATAAATTCTTTATTGTACAAAAAAACATAAACGACAAAAAGAGATAAAGTGATATACAAAGGCGAATTAATCCCTTTAAGGGATAATTAAATTCATAGTTATAAAAAAGTACCTAATGGAATCCCTCCGAAGCCAGTACACAGAGGAATACAGCGCAAAATTTTTTGATAGTTTTTTTTTATAATTTGTGTGACCTGTAGTTTTTATGAGCCTCTAGCTCATATCTGCCTTAGAGGCCCCTGACCCTAATAAGTCTGTGCATTCCTGTGGCCCGTTTCACTAAGCTACAAGTTACAATTTTACAAGTCCAAACCGGCAACATTGGTCAATAATGACCAATGGCAATGGGCATAATGACCAATGTTGCCGGTTTAGACTTGTAAAATTGTAACTTGTAGCTTCGTGAAACGGGTCACTGATCTAGGAGCAAGGTAATATCCTGACAGTATAGTGCGATTATAGTATATCTGCTAGTATTATAAAAGATCGGCTTACCTCGGCGGTCACACACCGAATGCGAAAATATGAACGACGTAGGATAGGTACTGTTTACTTATTAGTGGAGCAAGCCGAAGCACAATTAAACACAAGTTATTATTTGACTAGGGACTTAAATGCGAGCTGCTGGTCAGCACAATACCACAATAACTCGCAAGCCAACGCGCAGTATATACTCTTATTCACTAATTTTCCTTTAGTTTCAGTTCTTATTTTCAAACTGAAAATCACCGCCCCCCGTTTTACCGAAGCCGGATGCTGAGTTAGACCCTTTTTTAGCTTGTTCGACTTTATATTATTTTCGATAATATACTATTATGTTATATTCATGCTAGTTGTTATTTGTTTGTATTCTGTTAAATTGGTCTAAATACTTTAACTTACTTACGTTCTTTCTCTAAATGAGGTGTCCCGTACATTGCCAGTCCCGCCACTTATCGTCAGTAATTTTTCTCTATCCCAGCGATAATGAAGATGAAATACATGTTGACGTTAACTTGAAATTCAGTACTATTTACGGCTTCTAAAATGTTTGTTGGGTTTACTCTTAATAGTCAAACGGTCATTTGCTATGAATCTCAGTCACACCTAGGATTCTTTTATCCTCGAAAATTTATTTGGAGTGAAACCATAACACACAATAAATAACAGTACGAACGTGCAAGAACTTTACTTTTCGAGCACGAACGAATTTTAATTTTGTTGACACACATAGAAATATTCGTTTTTTTAATATGTGACATATTCGTCACCGTCAGGTGCCTCGATTCAAAGCGCCGGCGCCGCTCGCACTCGCCTTCAGGGAAGTCAGGGTTGAGCTGGATTTTGGATAAATATTAATTAATTTTCCTTCAAGATACAAATATGTACTTACCTAAATGTGCAGTGAACGGCGTAAACCCCAAAGTCGTTTATTAATGTATCTACTGAACCCTTAGTATTAGCACACAGAATAACTTAATTATAACTCGCATTTATTTGCATGCACCGCTTTTTATTTGCGGCGGCCCCAGTGCAGAGGTGCCCCGGACGCTTGTTGCCTTGTTAAGTGCGCCGCGCCTGCTTAAACTTCGGAGGGGAAGCCCTGACTATAGAAACTTCATACTGAAAATGGAAGCTTTTAGTAGTAGTGACTCAAAAAGCCTCCCACGTAAATTAAAACGTGTAAAGTGCGTTTATAAATTTCAGATTGGTGATCCATTCTCATGCATGCTTAAAGCAAAAAATGTTTTATGGCAGAGGCAATAAAGTGGAGAACTGATTGATTGATCCGTTCGCCGCAGTGAATGCGCCGCTCGCCCCCATCCATTATGTTTAACAGCCTGAATATGTTTAATTCTCACTTCACTAGCATTAACATTTTATACACTTTGACACTAGCCAGTTGGTTTAATCGTGCATGGATTTACTGATTTAATAAAACAGGACTTAAATACAAAATCCTTTTGCAATCAAAAACCTGACTGGGTAGTATAGTGGCCCTAATTACGAAACTAAACCTCCGCAAAGTAACGCCTGAATCTATTAAGACTATTGTGTGCCCAGCGCTCTCCATATAAACGGCGATAACGTTTTCCACCCTCTAAAGCTTAACCTATAGCCATGGTTTTTTGGTATGTTGTCATTATGCCTTAGAACTAGATTTTATCTTTTGTTTTTTTTCCTAATACTTATAGTTTTGCTTTTGTGTTTTGTATCAAACTATTTAAATGTGAATGTTTTGAAATACTACGAAGAATAGAATAGAATATGGAATAGAATTTGAAAAATGAAATCAGTTCTAAAGCATAATAACACCATAATATATGTAGTAAAAACTCATGGCTATTGATTAAGATTAAGAGGTTGAAAAACGTAAGCGCCGTTTGTATGTAGAGCATTTTTAGGCTGGGTACGCAATCCTCTTAATGGCAAAGTAGAGGATGCGTTGCGAGTTTGATTCCAGAAAGGGTAGTGAAGTCATGTCATTAAAGATTTGTATGTTGAAAATGAATGTTTATACCTGAGTGGCGAATGTGTTACACATATTGAGGTTTATAATTAAGTATCCCAAGTAACAAAAGCTTCTTAGCCAAGGCGTTTTATCACTAAACAGTGATATAGTTCTCCACTCGTGCGTAGTAGGGGGCAAGGGAGGGCAATGTCGACCCTAAAAACCTCATTGCCCCTACCCTTGAAAAAGCTCTCTCTCATTAAATAATAATAGTTAGTACAGCTGGATGGCAGCCTGCTCCCCCCCCCCCCCCCAAGGCAAAACCTAGAGCTACGTCCATGCTTATCCGTTTACCGACACTTTACTCCATTGCAATAGAGTGCAATCATGTTTTAAACCTTGATTGTACGAGCATTTGCAATTTTTATGTTTTACAGCGAAGTATTCATGCAGCCCTAACATAACCACCGCCGTTTATTTTATCTGTTCGTGTAGGTCTATCACAACTAATGTGATAACTAAGGTACGCATGCACTGAGAGATAAACTAAACTTGGGCGGACATGTTAGAGAGACCATCAGGTTATGTATTTAAATGTTTAAATTCCCTGATACTGATTTTGTGTAATAAAGCACAACTGACAGAGCAGTGTTTTATCATCTTCATCTGTGTTTCTTGCTGTAATGTCAACAACAGAAGTAGTTGAACATCAAAAAAACCTGCACAAACCTCAACCTTTGGCTTAAATAAACTTTGTAAATATCCACTTTCGAATAAATCCGAGTTTAAAAAGTTCCACTCCCAATCGACGAAATTTAGTTGCTGTTTTTATTTTGGTTGGAAGCATAACATTTTTAATATTTGTGATCAAATATTGCTGTGGGCTTGTTACTTTCATTTTAGACAACTAAGGAAATATCGTGGGCAACAGTAGGGTTGGGACGTAACCCAAAAAGTCGAACTATGAAGTTATCCTTAAAAAATCAGGTATAAAAAAAAATCAGTTTGAAGAAGATCATAACAATGAGGGTATCTTGTGAGAGTGGCATGTCCCTACTGATGACGGATAAAATGAATACGAGTGCATGATAATCATTATCATACGAACATATAGAAGATTGTGAAAAATAAGGCTGTATTCAGACTAGGTAAAACCTTTCGTGCAGTCAAATGGCGTGTGTTTTTACGCGGTCACCGCGTTAAAGTATTTGCCTCAAATAAACGCGCCCTAAAGGACCATAACTATTAGAATTCTTTATAATACCCTCTCCATTACTAAATGCTCTAAGGATAAAGGTATCTATTACATAAAACTTTAACTACGCTGTGAGCAGTTACCACTAGTAATAAAAGTGGTTCAATGTAGGGTCCCTTGAGTGATTTTTCCTGTATCGAGGTCTTATTATGGCAGGCATCGACATATCACGATTATGTATTGTTTCGAGCACCCGGCAACCGTTAATGGCATTTTATATTTATTACATTTCGTTCTGACCAATCTGGCGACGTATCAAGGCAATTTCGTTAATGGATGATGGACCAAGGTAGACTTCTAAAGAACGGCACAATTAAAGTTGGGTAGGTAGTAGTATTCACAAGAACTTTTACGATCGTGATTCTTTAGATAGTTATCATAACAAGGGAATTAAATAACAGAATGGACCCTTTTTGCTATAATCTTTTGTTTAGCTATATTTGAATGTAACTAACTAACTACGTAAACAAATCTTGGAACTCCATTTTACCCCTTTGTGTATTTAATCCGCTTGGTATAAAATTTGGTATGTATATGTCAGAAAATTGGACGACAATGCAATACTAGAGTACAAACTACGAAAACGTTTGTACTAAACATTAAGTAAAAGTTTATGAAATATATAAATCTGAGCTTCTCACTTGCCGATCATGGTGTTACAAAGACACCACCAAGCATGGTGCATGAAATGCATAAAATGTAATAATACGCGAGCGAAACATAAAATCTAATAATACGCGAGCGAAAAAGTTTGTTAGTTTTAAAGAATGGACTGCTATAAATAAACATTTATTCATAATTGAAACAAAACACAGAAATGTAACGTACCTTAGATGGTCTCTCTCAATTGAAATCCCGTTCCGGCTTGGAACTGAGTCCGTGATGTATAGTCGACCGATTAATTATGTTTTTGTTTTTATATTTAAGCTTGATTGCACAGTTTACAAAACAAATAAAATTGGCGGACATAATGCCAGTAGGCATTCTCTACTAGTCAACCACAAGTTACAAACACCCTACCTAACCTTACCCCGATGTATTACGGTCAAAAATTGGTCAAGCAATTTCTTCGTCGACTATACAATGGATTAGCCAGTGGCCGTGACCGTTAGAAAAACGACCGCGACCGCTAAACAAGTCGAACTGAAGTCTTGGTTTCTTATGGTGGCGCTACATTCGCTATTTATATTCGTCTAATCGCCATTTTTGACCGAAAACTCGCAAGTGTGGAGAAGCGATTTCCTTATTCGCATGAACATAACAAAAGACGTATAGTAAATATAGCCGGCGGATCGACCGTAAGCTTTTCGATTGTTGATCACGCATGAAACGAATATTTGCTTTTCCCGTTCACACTAATGTTTAAAATGTTTTTTCTTCTCTTGTTACTGTTTGAAATGTTAACAAATAAAACGTTAAATCTGTTTTATTCTTATTCTAGAAACATGAAGATGTAATGCTTAAATCAATAGAAATGGGCCTTGTAGAGCAATGAAAATAGCATTTTTATTTGTATTATTCATCCTTTGTTACACTTACTGCCTGATTTATTCTGTTATAATATTTGTTACTTCAAAATGCCAAAACAATGGAGGAATTATACGAAACAAATTATGTTTTGTTTGCTTTACATTGACTATTTTTATTGTTACATATATATCAATAGAAATAGTCGTTCGTGTCTGTACACTGTCTAATTTAATTTTAAAATAAGTAAAAATGGTTATTCGTAAAATTTGTCATGTGATATTTGTGGCAAGTAGTTCAGAATACAATGCGAATATGTCGAATTCAGCTGACACCAAAACGCGAATACGAATACCAAAGTGCCAGCGTTATATAGTCCATTGTAATGTCTCTTAAAGTTCATGGTTTAAATTTTATCAAGTTGCGAACACAATGCAGAACCAGTAGCAAGTAAATTATAACAAGAGAGAGCCTTATACGCGAAGATATCTTCTGAATGGCTTTACGCTTTCTTGTCGCACCGCTCGCACTCGAACTGACTTTCGCTGCAACATTTACGTTTTCGCTTAACAATGGCGGCGCTCGACGAGCGATCTTGATACCTAAAATAAATATTTGAATCGTATTTAGCTTGCAAAGATTCGCGATAAGTTTGTTTTTGTGCGCGTCTTTATCTACAGCGTTTTTATTAAATAATTAATTGTATTAAGTGGATAGGAATACGGTGGTAGATGAACCACACTTTGTTCTTTTCTTCGTGCTTATAATATAAAGGTACTTACATACCCAGAGTGAACATTTCAGAGGGGTCAATATGGCGACGAGAAAGGCTGAAACCATAGGAATTAAATGAATGAATCATTTTTAAAGAATTATGACATCGATTTTAAAGTTAAGATCAAATCAAAAGATAGAAACCTAGTTCTAAGGCATAATGACAACATACCAAAAAACCAGGGCTGTTATAGGTTAATTTTTGGAGGGTGAAAAACGTTATTGCCGTTTATATGGAGAGGGCTTTTAAGGCAGGGTACACAGGAGTTAGCACGAGCGAAGATAAGGTGCTGCCTCGACGTCGAGCTCATCGCTGTTGCGCTTACAGAATCACCCCCTGTTTCCGATAGAAAACATAAGTTTCGCTGGATTAAGTTTTAGGTCATTCCCCGGCTTATTTTAATTTAAACAAATCTATTCAACGTCTGGCGTGGTAATAAACAATGTAAATGAAAATGGTCATGAAATATAATTCGAAATAATTTTAAAATATCCCTGAGAGTCAAAAGGAAATCAATACATGTAATTTTACGAGCATTTACCCGCGCTATCCCGCATGATTTTATTTATGCATTTTACAGGATTTTACGGGATATAAAGTATTCTATGTTTTCATCCAGGAATAATAATCTGTCTACCAGCTTTCATCTAAGCCTGTCCAACCGTTAATAATGCTTAGGATCAAACATCCAAAAATACAAAGATCCAAACATCATTACTTTCGCATTTATAATATTAAGTAAGAAAATATCCCTCAAATCAGAAAGGAAATCTACATATAATACATATTTACTATATTACAATTTCTTATCCGCGGCTTCACTCGCATCATTTCATTTATGTATTTTACTGGGTTTCTACAAACATATATTATGTTTGCATCACGCAAATAGCACTGCACAAAATTGGATACGGTTTTTTTAAATTGTATTTTTGGGAGTTTTAAAATCTGGTGAATGTTCAGACCCAAATTAGATTTACATCCAAATCCCACACGTACAGTAGGGGAAATATATTCACGTACCACCTTAGAACCCTATCACAACAACGCGACGCGTTAAACGCCAAGCTATCTCATACAAATGTCATGCGTATGTCTCTTCGACTTGGTTCTACGGTGGTACGTGTTTCAATTTCCTTGACTATACCTACGAAGTTGCGCGCAAAAACTACTTACTTTTTAATATTTTGGAACCTTTTCTGCCGCTGTAGGTAAATTAGATGGAAATTATTTGATTGACAGAGGTAGGAAAATGACCCTTCTGCGTACGATATGTATATCAAAATCAAATCAATCTAAAAACAGGAGTGTATTGGTTTTTGTGGCGCAACTTCACCACTGAATCTGATATTATAAAACCAAACTTTTCAAATGAACGAATATGAAAATTTTTTTTTGCAAGCGGACCATAAAGACTCTTTTGCGTATCAAAGTCTAACAGCAGTTCGGAAAATGGAAGATACTACTAAGAAGAAGTGCCGCAAGAAACTCAGCAGCTTATCTCTTATTTTTTCTTCTCTTCTCAAAACAAATTACAGAGCAATATAAATTATAGACAAACTCAACTACTTCAACATCTGGTGAATATGGAACACTGACCTATCTGGACTAATCTTTGACGATCTTATTGTGAATTTGTTATCTTTGACATTCTAAATTTAATGTAATTTCCAATAAGTAATAAACGAATCTATCTATCTATCTAATAATGGACTTCTCAAAAGTCAAAAAAAGTACAGTAAATCGACAATCGCTCGCGCTGTCAGTCTGTCGGACCGACGGCGCTGCTGTTAATACTATTATTTTGTAAAAAAAAAAACCTATTTGCAAAGAATCTTAATAAATTATTATTTTATGCAGTTCGACGTGAAATTAAAAATTCAATGACTAATGATAAACTAATAATTTGCATTGGTGACATTGGCGTCAACCTGTAATCTCATGTCGGGCCGTTTTTCTACTGTCATTTAGTATGACACTGTACATCCATGCATTATATTATAATATCATTGATACGGAATTGTTCATACAACGACATCATTATTATTACCCACCTACGTATAACAGGAAACACGTCTGTTAGCAAAAAACTAATTATGTTTCACTTCGCTTAATTGTGGATGCGATGATAGCTAAGATAATTAATATTTCTCTCGCTCTATTTTATTTTTTGTTAATATAAGTGTTTACATAATTTCAAAGATTCAAGGTTTTGACTTCTGACTTAAGTAGGTATCACAATTTTGTAACACTAAGTAAAGAGAATTTAAAAAGGCTATTTCATCACTCAGTACATTCAGAGCAAATGCGTGATTTTTTATGTGATCGGTTTCCATAGGATTTTTTTTTCTCTTTTTAATTCACCACTCCGTGCCTAGACGCTTGCATTCGGGCTTATGACGTCATTGACAGTATTTTGAGTGTATAGTAGGTCATCAAAGTATCCTAGAGCCAAAAATCATGCCGATGCTATCTAATCTGTTATGTTGTCTACCTACCCCTTTAAAATTTTGATGTGAAAGTGAAAATTGTATAAAATATTCATATAATATGTACACATAAGTATATTATACATATGTAAAAGTTGGTTTAGCCGGCTTTGACCGAGACTGTTTTTTGTATTAAAATTGAACTAAAGGTTAAACAACCTTTAGTTCAATTTTAATAGTTAAGTGGGTAAACTCCCACTTAACTCGTGAAAGAAATGCCAATGAAATGTCAAACAATTATTAGTCATTAGTGTTAGGAGTTTGAACTAAAATGATAACTCCGCCTTTTCGTTATTTTTTTGAAATGTACCTAGTATGTACATATAATATTTATGGTAACTCAGCTTATTAAATAAAAAATATCTAAATCAGCTCAGCGGCTTTCGAGTAGCTTACATAGCCTATAATTCAATAGAAATTTCTAATGAAAACAGCATTTATTTTGTATTAAATACACGTACTGCTTACATTATTCTGTTGATGTTGTACTTCAAAATAATTTAGGCAATTAATGTAACAAAGGACGGATAATACAAAACAAATACCGTTTTACTCTACACTGGCCATTTCCATTCATTTGTTTTTTAAGAATTATGCTATAGATGAATGAATAGACAGATCATTATTATATTATACATAAGAGATGTTCGTCGATGGAACACTATTTAGGGTGTTAACGTACCGCACCGACGCTTTATAACTAGACAGTTCATTTTTAGGGTTCCGTACCCAAAGGGTAAAACGGGACCCTATTACTAAGACTCCGCTGTCCGTCCGTCCGTCTGTCACCAGGCTGTATCTTATGAACTTAAAATCGAATGAATGGAATTTTGTTCCGACAAACAACTTTTGCCCATGTGTCTTAAGTTTGAACGAAACATTGGAAAATATATAAATAAAAAACTTCCAAAAACCTTTTCACAATTCCAAATACTTAGAAGATGCTTAATCTCATACTTAGTAGTAATTATTTACATACACATCGTGTCCTACATTTAAACGAGAATTGCATCAGAATCGAAAATCATGCCTTTATAAAATATTGGCGTTTCTTATTGCCTTTCTTTACTGGCTGCCTTTTGTATTGATCGGACGACGCGTTTAAGTACCTCCTCAGGCCCATTCAGTCCAGCTCGGGTCTGGTTCTCATAAAAAAATGAATTGAACGGAAATGAAATAAAGCTAACCGGTTTTCTTGGAAGCACTGGTAGGTGTATTCGTGGCGTCTCGTCGCCGAGGCTAACTCGGCTTGAATATTTTATTTTTTATTTTGGCTTCGGCCGGCACCCTTAGTTCATGTTTACTACAAATATATTGATCGCATTAAAGATTAAACACTGCTCTTTGGATAGAAAGTAGAAGCTAAACTTGACGTGTTTAAAAACTGTACCTACTGACTGTACTGTACAGATGTAAAACTAGAGATAAAAATATGCACAATATGAAATTTGTGGTGTGGTATTTGTTCATCAACAAGAACTTGCCCACAGTATAGATATATTGATATACTGTGACTTGCCTGTGTAAAGTTATTAGTGTCGATACAATAATATATGTAGAGTCGCATAAAAAATAGATTTTTTTTACACTTTCGTTTTTATGCTTTCTACAATATTGATTAATTCAGGGAATAGTGTTTTACATTTGCGCACCCTAAAATCAAAGCAAAGATATCTTTGAATCGTACCTAAACATAACTGGGGAGAAAAATTATTGGTTGATGTGAATAAAAAGCACGTAGATTCGTGAACCTTAAGAAATTAGGAACCTAACTACCTTTTATTCACTTTCCACTTTGTTCCGCTGACCGAAAATAAACAAATATTCTGAATTCAAGTGGGAAAATGAAGGTTACATGCCCTAAGGTTGATTTAACATCACGCGTGATATTTTAGCGTTTTACGCGGGGTCAGCCAGCGGGCACCCTCGCCGCGCTGTGAAATGAAAATATCCCGCCTATTCTTAGGCTGACTTTTCATCAGCAGACCTAACATGACGGACACAGGTATCTCTGTGTATCCCATTTAATGACACTAGTTAGATAGAGACGCGCTGAAGGTTAACGTATCCCTGAGTCAGTCATGTTAATGCCTCAGAACGGTGCGGGAAAACTTAACAACAAGCGAGGCAATAAATCAACTTTTTTGACGGATCTACACGTCTCGAGCAAATGGAAAACACACGACAGCAGCGCCGCCGTTAAAGCAAAAATGACACGCTTTTATGAAAAATTGTTTCGTTTTAATCACTATGCGTTTTCCATGGTCGCATTCTATACGGCTCTAGCCTCAGACGGCTTTTATTACCGGAGAAAGGTCAAGCACCAGTGGCACCAACATGTTCGCCCAAATTTAATTTTTCTCTATGTACGTCCTTTTCTTATATCATTAGCTAGAGATGCAGGGAGGGTTAAATTAAACATGTGCAGTTACGTTAAGGCCACTGGTGCTCGACTTTTTTCGGTAGGTTGTAAAAGCAGTCTGAGGCTAGACCCAGACAGTCACGACGGCAGCACGCTGGCCGCAAAAGAGCGTTCAGCAAGGCATCAGTTTTACTTAGCATAGCAAAGGGTACTCTTTTTAAAGTGACTTTGGACATTTGGACGCTAAGGTCTTCCTTTAGATAATTGGGCTACTACTACCATTCAGACAATCGCTGTTGGATTCGTCAATATGATCGCGTCATTGACGTGTTTATCGCTAATCTCAATGTACTCATGTGACTACGTGATTCTTTCCTCATTCACAGCTCAGCGGGATCGTTCAGCTCCGATGGAAGGCCTCCCTTACTGGAAAAGCTTGTCTGCGTTCATTATCTTTGATGTGGCGTGTTGGCATTGTTTGAAACGCGGCGTGGGATGAATGTTGTTAGGCGCCGAACTCGATAAGTGCGAACAAGTTAGAATCTATGGGATTAATACCTACAGGTACATAACACGCATGCTTAAGTTACAAGCGTTTAACAATTAAAAATATAGATACGAATATGTATGTGTAGCTTAAGAACTACGCATTAAATTACTCACGAGCCGCCTACTAGTTAAGAGTAATCAAATACATAATGCATAGGCAGTTTCTGAAGATTCGTTAGTAGATTTAGGCCACAAGGCCTAAATCTACTAACGAATACCATATAGTTCATTTATTATAACGAAGTAATTTTAATGTAGAGTCTAGATTCTAGACTAATACACACGTTTTTACACAGAACGAAGAGGGCACTGGAAAAACTATCAACGAGTACAATAATAAAATTTACTTTAGAACTAAAATAATCAACAGGATAAAATAAAAATTTTCACCATTTTCAACGTGTGTAATTTTTGTGTGTTAAAATTTCAACGTCACAATAAAAGAAGTATATATTTACCAAAACAAAATAAAACAAAGAAATAGTTTGACAGTCGCCCTGTTTAATATTTCCAGTTAAGTATTCTTATTCTTTTTCAACATAAAATTTACACATATAATTATTATCATACATCGAACAACATTCATCGTGTAATAACATTATTTTTACATTTAGGTTGACAGGAATTCAACATCTTTGGATTATAATGTCCGTGTACTTCTTACACATTACTATTAGGTAGGCGTTAATGTAACATCTCGTCAGGATTCAATTCCAACAATGGAGAAATCTTTAAACTTTATTTAATTATTTGGCGATCGTAGTCATTACCATTCCATATCATATCACGTTAATAATATATATTACACTTAGATTCATCCTTCAACTAATCAGTCGCGGGTCCTTACATCGGGACCCAAAGTAACTTTCCAAATACTTATCTATCTATATAAATAAGTTATATCATACAAAAAATATTACACTAAGGCCTATTTAGGTATTGATAATACATACCACTCTTAATTTACGTATGAATTTACAATTCTGTCGCCTCCTCCTTTAAACCGTAGATATGTAACCAATATGTAACATTGCAATCTTTATAAAATCTACACGTCAGTGGCACAGCCATCCTGAAAGCTCTCCTCGGACGAGGGCCTGGTGATGGTGAGCACTCGCTTGAGCGCGGACACGGGCGGCAGCACGGGCGGCGCGCGTTGCCACACGCGCAGCGTGCGCGCGCCGGCGCCCGCGCCGCTTACCGGCAGGCCGTAGTCGGCCGGGTACGGCGCCTCGCCGGGCGCCGCCGGACCCGTCGCCGCCGTTGCCGCCGCGGCGGCGTGCGACCGTGGGAACGTTCGACTCATGTACCCCAACTCTTCTTGTGAGCCGTCCACACTGCAGTTCTCTATTATAGGTGTACGGTCATTATAGTACGCCGGTATAGCTGAACTCACAGCTCGAGCTAAATTACTAGCCTGATTCATTTTCATTTGATCCCAAAGACCAGATGGATACAGCGAATCGGAACCCTCGCGTGCGTACTCCCCGCTCCCCGGTCGAGTAGCACTGTCCGGCCTCGTGCCGTTGATAAGATCAGGATCGATACCGGCAGAGACTGTCGGAGAAACTACTACCGGCCCGCCGGCAGTCACAAGACTTCCCCTTCCTTCGTAGTGATTAGTTGTGTACGGAATATCGCTCACTCTTGGGGGCTTCAGGACTGGATTACATTTGGGATCATTGTAGTTCATAGTATCTTGCCTATTTACCAACACTGCACCATGTGGCCTGTCAGCTACGGCTGGATGTACTTCGTTGCCGGACACGACTCTGTCTAGTGTATTAGGTGTTTTGCTTTCGCACGCGGGCGGCGGGCGGAAACGTACAAATGTAATTAGCAAAGCCAAGGAAATTATGACAATAACTAAAAACAACGCTGCTCCGAGACTTGCAATTTGCGCACTTCCTAAGACAGCCAACGCAGGCACTTGCGTGATATGTACGGTGAAGTTAGCCTCTGCATTACCGCCATTATTTGCAGCTACGCAATAAAACTCAACCGGCTCAGACTCTTGTGTGTTAGTTAATATTAGCGTCGATTTCTTTTTTGATTCACCTTCCTCAAAAATGTATGTCTTTTGGTGAGAGTTGAAATTACTTCCGTTCTGTAATAAGCGACCATTCCAATACCAGTTAATGTTTGCGCTCGGCACTGCTTCCGTTTTGCATGCGATTGTAGCGTTTTCTCCGGCTGCCGCTTCAACATGTCGGCTCACCGGCAGAATCTCTGGCTTACAAGCAAACTCTTCAATGGCCAGCTCGGAAAAAGGGCGATTAGCTAGTCTCGTGGGTGCCGAACAACTGGGTGTCGATAACAGTTTGCGTTTTGCTAGCCACAGCTTGAGCTCTCGAAGCCGACAGTCGCATGTCCAGTGATTGTCGGAGAGATCAATGGCTCTTAGTTTTTCCAACCTCTCTAATGAAGTAAGTGGCAAATCCCGCAATTTGTTGTGATTTAGTCGTAAAGACTCCAGGGACTTCAAATTTCTAAATGAATCG
The DNA here is from genome assembly GCA_963691745.1 of Ditula angustiorana. NCBI lineage: Eukaryota > Metazoa > Arthropoda > Insecta > Lepidoptera > Tortricidae > Ditula > Ditula angustiorana. The sequence goes on along the minus strand of OY829481.1, from coordinate 4,011,580 downwards.
GGAGCTATTTCTCTTATGTCGCATTTTGACAAATCGAGTTTTACAACACTTCCTAAATTACTTAAAGCATCTGAGTGTACTTTTAGTATTGGGTTTTGAGCTAATGTGAGATCTCTAAGGAATGGGGCATCCTTGAAGCTATTGGAAGGTATTTGAGTAAGTAAATTATGAGAGAGATCTAACTCTACTAAATTAGTTAGGCCCTTAAAAGCACGATCATTTATTTGACCGATGCTGCAACTACGTAGATAGATCCTCTGCAGATTAACAAGGCCTGTTCGAGCAAACGCCTCCTGGGGCAGTATCTGCAGGTTGTTCCCGGACAGGTCCAGCACCTGCGTGGCGGGGTCCACCGGCTGCGGCACGGTGATGAGCGCGCGGTCCACGCACTCCACTGTTTGCTTTCCGCCTTTCCATTTACACTCGCACACTGCGGGGCACGACCCGGGGGGCGCGATCCCGGCTAATATTGTTTCCCACATCACCACATTCACTGTCACTATAAACCACTTCATTTTCATTTTAATCCAATTCGCTGTAGATTGTCACTTTCACTGCATTTCCTCCAATCAATGTTCCACAATATTGTTATCACAATATCCTCTCAAGTTAGTACAACCGACCGTAGTTCATCACTAGGTTTGTATATCGTATCACGTCACTACTCGAAAAAGTTGGTGAGCGATACATGACGGCACGGCACGCATACGCGACGGCTGTAAATCAACTGAGGGAGAGAGGGATCGTCTGTGTAAAAAGAACGCAACGCATGCGCTCCGGCAGCCCCCGCGCCCCGCTCTGCGGCTTCTCGGCCCAGCGCGCTGAGTAGCTCCACAAGAGCCAAGTGTTGAAAGAATTCCTAAAGTGTAATTTTTCTACCTGGCTGTGGCCGCGGCCGGGTCCCCTGCGCCAGCCCGTCACGTTCATTCACAAATACCTGAGCCGGTGGTGGGGCGATGCATTCAGCGCCGTAACAACGTGCCGCCGCCGCGGAAACCGCTTCAATTGTTACGGATTCCTAAACTATTTGTTGAGATCACGTTGGGACAGAGGTCCAGGTAGACGACTAATTATAAATAGCCACGCCGGCGACCGGCGCAGGTACGCCTAACAATATAACAGGATGTGGCGTTTAGACAAATTTTCATTCATAAACTTGAATGAATAATCGTAATTGTCAGAAACACGTTCGGTTTATCAAAAAAAGTTCAACGGTTTTCAAATGTCGCGTAAAAACACGCAGCGAAGTAAATTACTTATGAATGAATGAATGACAGAATTAGATATAACTACGATAGGACTAATCAAATGCCAAGGAGTTATCGTGCGCTGATTGCTTGTTGGCTACCTGACTATACAGGGTAGGTAGGTATAGATTGGGAGCCGAGGCACTTGGCCAACCGCAAAACCGAGCATCATCACCTGTCGATAGTTACTTTATAACAGTATCTCAAGGTATTAGGGACTGTCTCATATTTGCATTACGAATATTTTTATGGTTTTATGACTATATTGATTTATTTCTGTAAATAGATGCCTTTGTCTCTATCTAATAATAGCTGGTACGATTTTTATAATAATAAAGCTACGGGAGCTTACGTCATACTAGTATAAAAGCTAAATTAACCTAAGCTATCATGCAGTATCAGATGTAGGTATTTCATTTCTCTTTAGATCTATTTAAACACATTTAGAACCTTTAGATATATCAATTCAATCCATGAATTATATATATCACCCAGAAACTCTAAAATTATAAGTTTTTAAAATGTGTATAAAATTAAAACTTGCCAACAAACCCCGTCCGTAAACAATACCAAAAATCTAAAGCTTTATAAAAGTATTTTGCTAATTTTACTCGCGTTTAATGTTAGGGGCATCTACTTTGTCTCCCTAATTCTAGCTAAATAAAACTTTTGTGATGCAAAACCCTCACGACAGGAACAAAGGGCCCGGTAATGATTAAATCATTAGTGAGCCGTTTGCCAGCAGGCGGCACGCGGCGGGCACACTCCGACGTTTTTTGGCACCGCCAGCTGTCTTGGCACCTGGGCAATGAAGTAGCAGCCGTCCACGGCACATATGCTCGCTAATAAGGTTTCCATAGCTTTCTAACAGACTATTTCACTTTCGACGGTAAATGATAGAAAGTCTCGCACGGAAGACAGAACATTAAATTTTCGGCGGATGCTATACGGTCATTAAACACAAACACAATTGTTTGATGCCCGCTCGTGCGTCTAACGGAACGTGACATGTGTGCAGAGCCATCCCAACTGTAGTATAGCTGGCACTCCTTGGAAGGTGGGTATCGACCAGATTTCTTCCAACGTATAAGTATCTCTATATTTTAAAGGATAGAACTATCATTTGATGATGGAATTTTTAGTTTGTTTTTATTTAATACACTATCATACCTAAGCAGATACAAAATTCTAAATAATTATGAAATAAATAATTAGTGATACTAACAAAATATAATAAATAATTACCTTTGTTTTGCGTGAGTCATCAATGTGAGTACTTACCTGAACCAGGTAAGCCCTGTATAAATTGGAACGTAGTAGTGCCCGAAACCAAATAATATTCAAGACGGGCCAGATTGTTGCGTAACTTTACAACAATAAACTTCAACAAACGGCTTCTTAATATAATATCAAAGTCCATGGAAACAAAGATTTTTAACTTTCATAATATTTGGCTTTTAAAGTCCAAATACAAAGAGAAGAATACAATTTGCTGCTGACAATATCATTTGAGATTGGAGCCCCTCTCGCTTCCGTTTACATTACCGTTCACTCATCAGATGTTATCATAACAATCAAGCCCAGTTTTGAGATTCTCCGAATGTTGAATGTGTACTTAAATTGTTTCTACTTCTTTCATAATGGGTGGTGTATTTTAGTACAAACAGGAATCTATGTAGTCGACGAGTGAAGCTATTCGAATGGGCGATGGTCCGGCGCAGCGCGGTGATGTGGGATAATTCACACGATTTCCAATTGTGTAAGTGAGCATGTCCCAACGCGCTGCCTGAGGTGACTCCACTTCGAGTTACACAAACGGCATTTCGTGAATTAATGCGTCATGCGGACAACCTTGTTAAGGACATCAGTGAGTAACGCTACTTGTGCAAATTAAAACGATAATAACTTTTCTCATAAAAAACATGTCGGGGAAAGTATAAGTAAGTGGAGCTTGCACTAAGGATCCCGAAAGAAATGAAAGAAAACACATTTTTTACGGTCTGTTTCGATAACTACTTAACTTAAATATATATATGGTGTGATGGAACGCGAGTCCGACAAGCACTTGGCCGGTTTTTTATATAACCTTTAAACATGATGCAATATCCTGGAATGAACCGTTTGAGGAGTTGCTGACGTATTAGCATGCGCTTTGCGGGTATAACATCTAAGATCTTTAAACTTTAGTCACTTATTTGTGTCGTAACCGACGTCGTAATACATTAAATGCAATTCACATTGCCATTTCATATTGCATGCTTCGTAATCCTACTATCCTACTAATATTATAAATGTGTAAGTAATAATTTTTGGCTATTTGTTCCTCAATCACGCATTAATAGCTGGACGGACTTGGATGAAATTTGTCAAACCGGATAGATAGTCAATTCATGTCAAAGATTAGAACATGGGATACTTTTCGTCGTCGCATATTTAAGACTTTAAGTCATGTCGGTGTAGTGCTTTCCAAGCTCGCTTATCGACCGCCAGCTCCTTGACTTCTCTGTACGCCACGACACAAACCTTCTCCTTCACTTGATCCATATATCTTCTTCTAGGTTTCCTCCTTCCTCTCTTTCCTTCTACCCTTCCTTCTATAATATTTGCAATGAAATTAAGGTGCCCGATCATTCTTCCCCTCCTGTTTTCCACTGTGCTCAATATTGTTATGGGATACTTTTAAAGCCGTAAAATGTAAAAAAAAAAAAAACGCGGGCGAAGCCGCGAGAAAAAGCTATATGTATATAACTGAACATAAGCTAAATTACACCTATTTACATAGGTAAGCAGCTATTGGTAAATGTAGTTTTTAAAGCAAAAGTGAGAAACTTTGGCATTTCTTACAAGCTGAACTGTGTTGACCCGCGCCTTAGGTAAGGGTCAACAGGTCCTTACCTAAGCCCTTTTATTATGGTAGAGCCACACTGTAAGCAAATGCTGGTTGCAATTACGAATGGTCCGGCTTGACCGGGGTACTACCACCATCGCCCGAAATACTAGCGTGAAAAAGTAGCTTTGGTCATTCTTCTTTACGAGCAACATTAATAATCGTCATGTAGATAAAGGTTTTTTTATACCTTTTTTTTATAAACATTCATTTAAAAGGTGTAAGGTAACGCTCTCCAGTGCTTGACAATTACTTAATTGTTGACAAAAAGATATGAAAACATAAGAGTAAAAACGAGAGACAAAATGATAAAAATAATAACCAGTATAAAAAGTTACTTTAGTAGTAGTATTTATGAACAGGTGCAAAAAAAGTGAACTAGAATAGTCCTAGAAAAGTTTTTATTCGACACCGAAAACAGAGAAATGTGACTACGATTAACAAGTCAGTAATTTGGCTGAGTGATCATAGAATTTGAACTGAATTAGTTTTATTTTTTCCCAGGCTTCCAAATGACCGTCGGCGACTTCGGCAATAATTGACAATTAAACGGACACCCTAATTATAATTGTTATTAGTTAGTTCCGGCGGTCAGCGTCCGCGAAACAAGTTGCGCTAAACTTTCAATTTGGACAGTTATACTCGCAGCTACTCTTGAATAATGGATAAACTAGTTCGGCTCGGCTTTTGGGAACAATTATGCTAACTCTAATGAGGAAAAAGTAATTGCGCAAAACTATTAATCCTTAACAAAATAATTAAAATATGAAAGCTTCGTAATATTTCACTGCATAAAGTCCCCATTGTAAATTTTAAATAAAGAATTCCATCTGTTTTTCTTTCTTCTTTTTTTTGCTGTTGGTAGATACGTTTTCTAATCGCTACAGTTAAACTTGAATATAGATGGATATATAGTTTATTTCTTTAGGTACCTACTTAAAATAAGGTAAACAAAATGAATCACGTGACTGGACAAATCAACCAATCAAATCAATCCTTTGGGTCTCCACAGACCCAAAAGATTGACTTGATTGGTTGATTTGCCGAGTCACGTGACTATTTTGTTTACCTTATTTTAGGTACTTAAAGTTAATAAACTATAGTCACCGGTAACAGTAACAAAGTTGTATTTTGCGCAGCAAAAATTAGGTCAAAGAACGCCCCCCTTCTGAGATAATGAGTTGATTAGCTATGGAAGACGAACCCGCGCCGCGCCGCGCAAAGCGCGAGGTTCCACTTCGGGGCTTACTTAATATAATTCCGCCCGAACCATTGAGCACTATGCCTTTGCAGGGGACATTATTGGATAATTCTAAAGGCCCTGGCGTCTCTGGAATCTCATAACATAAAGCCGTATACGGAGCTTATAACCGTGTAATGTTTGAAATTCGATTTTATTGCGTTAATTGGACGAAAATTTGATTATTTTTAACAATATCCGGCGTATATTGCCTGGTTGCCAGCATCGATATCATAAACGCGAATAACTGCCGTTCGACTTGACCCATTGAAAATTTCTATAGGTAGCAATTTCGACATGGGTATATTGCGGATAATCTAAAGCGAGAAAGCAATTTCAGAATATCCTGTTTAAGATCTGAGGGCAACCGACGCGATAAGACGGGTAATGGCGCAGGTCGCTACTCGGTAAATTAAAAAGCACGGACCAACTTCGGCCTCGCCTCGCCACCCCGTGGAATTGCGCTGGCCATTTGCATTTTCCTACATGAGATGAGTTTTTTTTTCAATTTGAATGAAGCAAGTAAACGCTTCACTCTCGTTCGCTTTTGTTAGTTTCAGACATTTTTATCGAGTTTTAAGTGCTTCGCTTTCTACATCGATATTATGTCTAAAAGGCCCTCGAGATTGAATGTCATTTTTTAATTTTAAGTGCCGTAGTGGTGTTTATAACCAATTAAAGGACAGACGATGTAATTTCTGTTTATTTTATATTATATTTAACGTTGTATGTTTCTTAAAATTGGGTTCTTCCTCGTCATACTTTTTATATTCCAGTAAGAAAAAACCTTTAAACGAGCTAAAACTCACCACTCACGCTCTCCGCCGGCTCCGCGAAAATGTCGCATCAGCAGAGCTTGCATAAATTCGTCCATGGCCGGTCATTTTAGTAAATAAATGCATGGTTTTTTGCTACGTTCTCCACGAATGTGCATTTTTCAAAGCACCATTGAAAAACGGTTAATTATAAAATGCAAAGCTTTTTCAATTTGAAAAGTTATCGCACAAATCCAGTTGCACCGTAGTTTTTTACAGAAAAAGCACAGCTTAAGTAAAAATATCTACCTAGATTTATTTAATAAATAAATATCTTGGGTCAGTTTTCATCAACTTCAATAGTGGTGTAGCAGGTGTAGGTAGTTGACCCAGCCCCAAATTAAGCGACTAAAGCTGCTTGTGTTAGAAGTCCTAGACAACTGATATATATACTTATGCAATAGCTAAACACATCATATAACCTCACCGACTCGACTACAAAACATTCTCAACATACAAATGTTTGACCCATCGGGGTTCGAAACCGATACATCACGCTTCGTAATCAAGGTCATTAAATACTAGTCTTTATATTTCGAGTTAATCTCATCAAAATAGCCTAGTGTACGTGGCACGAGTTTTCTTCTTCATATATTTTTCAATACGATTTCATTGTTCGTGCTCGAGCTACAATTGCTATATCGATGGATCAGCCCGCTATACCATAAAAATTGCATTTGCTACCATCATCATCATCGTCATCATTTTCAGCCTGCACACGTCCACTGCTGAACATAGGCCTTTTCAAGAGAGCGCCACCAAACACGATCCTCCGCTTTCCGCATCCAGCCGCTACCGGCCACCCTTTTCAAGTCATCCGTCCACCGAGCGGGCGGGCAATTGCTACAATTTGACATTATTGTAGAGTTTTTTATACAAAAATGTGACTAATATATCACAGCTTTGCGGGTGGTAGGCCCTTGTGCAAGCTCCGTCCGGATCGCTACCACCATCTTGCTCGCTAACCCTGCCGCTAAGCAGCAGTGCTTGCACTGTTGTGTTCCGGCGAGGAGAGCAAGACAGCGGGTGTAATTACTGGCACAAGAGGTTTTCCATCTTAGCCCTCTGGGTTGGCAACGCATCTGCAATCTCTTTGGTGTTGCGGGTGTCTTTAGGCTGTGGTGATCACTTATCATCAGGTGACCCACTTGCTTGTTTGCCTTCCTATTTTATAAAAAAATATTAAAACCGTAGCACTTGTAAGTTTGTGGTATAGGATTTATCTCAACGCCGCAAACCTCACCACCATCTTCTTTTATCTGGCACACAACGCTACAAAACACTAACAAGCGTGCACTGTTTAAGAGGAGTGTTGAGCCAGGCAACCCAGCGCTCTCCATACAAACGGCGATTACGTTTTCCACACTCTAAACCTTAACCTATAGCCATGATTTTTTGTATGTTTTCATTATGCCCTAGAACTAAGTTTGTATGTTTTGATTTTCTAAATATTCTCAATAGTTTCAAAAATATTGACGCTTTTTGTTTTGAATGAAACTCCTAAAATGCAAAAACTGTCAAATCTGTGAAGAAATTCTAGTTCTAATTGATAATGACAACATGCCAACAAATCATTGCCATAGGTTAAGGTTTAGAGGGTCGAAACGTTATTGCCGTTTGTATGGAGAGCGCTTTTTGGGGCTGACATGACACTCCTCTTAAAATACGAGTGCACCAATCTAACCGCAACTAAAATACATGCATCATTACTCACATTAAAAAACACGGTTAAGAAACACAATAGAATGCGAACAGCTCGCTACCAGCCGGATGTCGGACACCTGCCTTTAAATAAGAAAATAAAAATCAACGTATTCGCAATTAATTCTTTATCGTTACAAATCAATAACATCCTGTTGAAAAGAGAAACACCATGGATGAAAAAAGTACTCACTTACACGTACAACTGGATGATACAAGTAACCGAATACCAAGGTAAATCAAATGTTGTTCCAGCATCTTCCAGCGACAGAAAGTACAGTATACAGTACAGACAGTATTTTAATAACTGTCGCATTAAGGAATATGCGGTCAACCAAAGACCCTGTTTTTGGTCCGCTATCCGTTCGCACAGCATGCTATCTTTTTCTTTCGTAGTCGTAGTCCACGGTTGGGTAAACCAGGGCTTCTAATACCGGTATTGCCAGTATGACCAATCCCGGGATCCCGGTATTGTGCAACTAAAAATACCGGCATTGGATCCGTAGTAAAAGCCTTTTTTTTTAGCCGATCGTCAATGTTGAATACATACTCCTGCCCCCTGTACCACAAAAATTACAAATGCTACAATTTGACATAATTGTACAGTTTTTTATATAAAAATGTGACAAATATGTTAAATTGTAGCACTTGTAAATTTTGTGGTATAGGCCCCTGGCCATACATTTGAAAGATATTCCACCGCTATCTCTTTTTCGGTCTGTCTCTACCCCGCTGGCCATATATAATCTATAAATAAATTCACACCTAGTCGTAAACAAAGCAATGTTTGCTATAGTACTTCCATCGGTTCCTATATTAGAAATAGACTTCGTCTTAAAAGTGCATCTCTGTCGGTTCGCGTTATTTGGGCCAGAGCACCTTCCAGGTGTACGCACGTAAGTTACCTCCATGAGGAACACTGCCGACTCATTTAAATAGCGAACAAATTCTTGTTAACAACCTACAACTTTTTTAAAGAGAAAGAAAAAACTTGCCATCAACAAGATTCCTAGCTGACAGTACTTTATTATTCCACTGTCATCAGGCCCACATACTCGTGCCCGTCCTAAAGGACATTTACACGTAGTGGCAGTTAGGTGAGTTTCGATGGACTGTTTTCGAACACCGATACGGCACAATCACTGCACTTTGACTCGTTGCACAAACCGTTGAGCCAAAAGCCTCGACAAAGGAACATTCTTTATTCAGTTAACTAGTCACTCCAACGTTGGCTTCTCTTTGTTTTACCTCCACAACAAGGAATGTGTGAATATCAAGTACTAGCGCCCTACACTGGCTTCGCAAGAGTGAAGTTTGGATGTTGAACATCGTTTTTTTTGGCAACTTAATGAAAAAACATTACAATTTCTCTACTAAACGAAAATTTCATTAAACTCTCTCGTAAAAAATATCTAAATGACAGTGCAAACCGCATACAATTCCATTGTGGTTCAGAAAGAGTAAGCGGATGAAGATATGATGAGGACAAGCAGACGCGGATAGCGACTTTGTTTCATACTATGTAAAAGATACCCATTTCTCTTAAGTATTAAGTGCTGTCCATAAAAAATAGCACGGCATGTTCAGTTCTTTCTTGCTTAGCATCTTTATATGGCAAAGTACTTAAATTAAATTTAAAATGCTATATAATGTATGACAACACAAAGAAAAATTAGGGTAATGGCAGGATTCGAACCTGCAACATCAGCATTCCGTGCCTTGCGTATTCCAGTTTCCGCCACATTACCGCTGCCATACCCTGTGAATTTTTCAATGTGTTTCGTCTTTACGGTCATTACATTATTGACATTTTCTTTTTCTTTGGGTAAACTACCCTCGGTGTCATCTATGAGAAACTTAATCAAGTTATCTCATTCAACTTGGTCATTAAAAAAAAAAAACAATAATGTAATGACCGTAAAGACCAAACACATTGAAAAATTCACAGCGTATGGCAGCGGTAATGTGGCGGAAACTGGAATACGCAAGGCACGGAATGCTGATGTTGCAGGTTCGAATCCTGCCATTACCCTAATTTTTCTTTGTGTTGTCATTCATTGTATAGCATTTTGAATTTAATTTGAATGTAAAAAAAATACAAAAAGAAAAATCGAAAAAAATTTAGAAATAAATAATTTCGATTACAATAAAGTACTTAAAAGTAAAACATACTGAGTATATTTTTTAATATCAATTATTCGAATTTCTTTGACATAAAACTAGCGTGAGATTCAAACCTATCGAAATAAACCGACCACTCAAGTATTTAAAGTCGAGTTGTTGTTGTTGTTTTTTTTATAAAATAGGAAGGCAAACAAACAAGTGGGTCACCTGATGGTAAGTGATCACCACCGCTTATCAAGCAACATCAAGGATATTGCAGATGCGTTGTCAACCCAGAGGGTTAAGATGGAATACCTCATGTGCTAGTAATTTCATCGGCAGTCTTGCTCTCCACACCGGAACACAACATTGCAAGCACTGCTGCTTAGCGGCAGTATTAGCGAGCAAGATAGTGGTAGCTATCTGGACTACTATCCGGATATTGTATCCGGACGACTATTTTGTTGACTTAACAACTTAAATAAGTGATTGATCCGTTTGCTTTGTCATTGTGATAAAACTGCCACCTGCAATGTTTCTTAATTTTATAAAAATGTAGCAAAGGCTTAATCGCAATTTAAATTTCAACGGTGTAATAATTATGTTCTATGAGTGGCCAGCGGCGAACACTGCTGGAAGGGGTGCTTAGCTTGTTTCACACTCAATCGTTGACGAAAAATAACTTAATCTCAGCACTATGGGATAAGCTCTTAGAGAGCTCAAATTATTAAATGCAGCTTAAATATATTGTTACTTAAATTAAACTTGTATATTCCTTTTGTAGAAAATCAGTGTTATTAATATTTAAGTACTTACTTAACAATATCAAAAAGCAAAGTATGACTGATCTTCTCATTGCTCTGAAATATATTTAAATGTCATATCAAAGTCAACATCAAAGTCAAAGTTAACATCAAAGCCAAAGTCAAAATATCTTTATTCAGATTAGACTAACACGATTCACTTATGAACGTCTGTCAGTGGCCCTAACATGACCGGTCTAGGTTAAGATCATAGGACCTCCTTAGAGCAGCCTGAGTTGTAGTTCTTGTATAAATTTGGTTTTTTGCTTTGTCAGTCGTCTATCTTTGTTGATTGTGTTTTTTGATATCGTCCTTAACCGCTCCTTTTAATATATTTTCTTGTTAGTTCCTACCAGTGCAATTTATTTCTGAACCCCCTTACTCCGTCTCTATCAAGCTAGTGTCATAAAAAAGGAACCCACAGAGACATAAACTCAATTAAACTAAACTTGGCCGGTCATGTTAGGGCTACTAAAAACTACCACCGCTTCAGAAAAACCTTGGATGAGGAAATACCCGCAAGAAACTCAACAAGGTATATTTTTTTTCTTTTACGATGTCATACATGTCATGTGAATTACCTCAAGAAACTAACCAGGATTATAATTATGTATTTTATAAGAAAATGGCTTTTCCGTGCAACTTTGTCCACGTAGATTACATCCGAAGTTGCACTAGCTTAACTTAATGGTGGAATTTCCAAAAATCTTTTTTCAGTGTACCTCTTCACCTCCTAAAGAACATATTACAAATTAGCTTTTGCCCGCGACTTCGTACGCGTAGACTTGTTTAATTGAATCAAGGAAACGTGCACCCAACATGCAATCTGCAAGATTTCCTGGACAAATTAATGAGAATTAGTTGCTTTGCTGCTCATGACATCACGGCGGCGTATAAAACTCGCTTATCGCTATCCCGTGGGAACTATGCATTTTTACGGAATAAAAGTATTCTATGTGTTCATCCAGGTTATAAACTATATGTGTGCCAAATTTCATCCAAATCCATTCAGTTGTTTTTGCGTGATTGAGTAACAATCATCCAAACATACAAACTTTCACATTTATAATATTATAGTAAGATTTCAAGTGTCTAGGTAGGTACCGACAGGGAGTAGGTACCTACAGGCTGCGCGTTGTCTAGTCAGGCAGGACATGTATCGATAAGCTCGAAATTCATTACTTTTCACATAATATATTTATTCGAATCCGGTTCATAAACACGTACCTACAACATTATGTATTCTTTAACGAGTTAGGGTAAAACTGAACCGACTTCTTAGAAACTTGGCGTCTTCTCGAATCAATACTTGAAAATTGCGCTTTGTTTCCTCTGTAACCCAGAAGTTTGTTCTTACCCTGAAACTAATCTAGAGCTGCCGTCGCCTCCGACCTTCGTTTATTCAAAATTATGATACATTTTACAATCAAATAAGATTACACTTACGTCATGATTGGATAAAAAAATTAAGCAAACTTGTTAATTATGCTTTACGACTTTCAAACATTAAAGTGAAACAATTTCAATGGTTTATTTGTATATCGCGTATATTACAATGAATCTAAAGAATGGGTCATTTGTATCTTGTAACTGTTTTGTCATGGGCTGGTATCATCTCAGTCTGTCCATGACATGAAATCAAAGGGCTCGAAACATCGGGAATAAGATTCATTGCAATATTCCAAATATAAACTGTTTCAATTGTTTTATTTAACTAAAGTAAATAAACTCCTTTTTAGTAAGTTGAATGTCACACTAATGACGATGCCGTCACAGATACACCCTGATTGATATGTTGGAACACCAACGTGGGTATTGAGAGCGCTTTCAGAACACGCTTCACTCCCAATTTTCTTCATTATCGCTGATGGCTTTGAGTAATTTAATTCGTACCAAATTACATCGATTAACATTGATTACTTCAGCCGCGTGTTAAAGTATAGTTATGAACACGAATACGTTTAGCGTCGGTAGTTTTAATCTTATAACAATTTCAGCGACTATCTCGTGAAGGCTGGATCAAGTTGATAAGGTACTGACATAAAAACAATAGATTCAGGCGTTATTTTGTGGTGGATTATCATCATCCTCCTAACGCTTTTTCTTAATTCGTGGTACACTTTGACCATGATCCCACATTCGGCAGGTCAGGTTATAATATTGGAGCGACTGCCATTTGACCTCCGTAACCCCTGTTATAGTGGAACCAGACCGACATCATGGTTACACATTCATTTACAGGTTTTCTCACGACCTTTTTCCTCACCGTAAGAGCTTTGGTTTATTAATACTACTTAGGTAATGTACATAAGTTAAAAATCATTGGTATAGGACCACTGCTGGGGATCGAACTCGGTACTTCACGATCACGAGTCAACCCCCCTGGTTACTAGGCCACTAACGCTCTTACTTTACTTTCTGGAGGTCCATATTAATTATTAAAGCAAGAAAATCTTCGATTGTTGTAAACTTTCGCAATTGTCACACATACTTATTTTGTTTATCGGGACTTCAACGCGATAATATACTGTTTATTTATTTACCTCGACGTTTCAACCACATTGCAGCGGCCGTGGTCACGAGCAGACCATACCGCGTTTAAGTCGCGATAAACGAAAAAAGCAAGAAAATCTTGTTTAATTAGCATTCTTAAATTGTAAATTATTTTTAAAAATCAAACTTTCTTGAATTTAATATAGAACAGTGTAAAAGCTGAGGCTTGTTGCAGGTGCGCCGCGCAGGTGTACCCGCGGCATAAGGTGGCGTGCGTGCGGGCACAGGACTTAAAGGTCATGCAAGAACATTCTTAAGTAGCATTATACAAGTCGAAGCAAATTATATTGTAATGGTATAATGTACATGTGAATCAAAAAATAGCAATTGTAATGTTCAATCACAAAGTTATACCTAATAAGAACCTCTTTTAGTAAACTTTAAGTCGTCAAGAGGAGTACAACGTACAACATTAGGGACCGATAAACAGCAAGAACAGGTTAACTACCATATGTCCGAAAATATATCTGCCAACTGTGTGGTATAGTCAAAACTTTAATTCAAGCGAATTTTTTTTACCCGACTGCGCGTCGCAAAGGAGGGTAATGTGTTTATCAGCCTATACATATGTATATGAATGTATGTTTGTTCCTTCGTGGCTATTTAACTGAAATATTTAACTTTTCTAGAATATTATTGAAGTTTGAATAACCCTAACCTTACCTTCTGGGATTTTTGCGATGAAATTTAAAAAAAATAAAAATTGGACGGTTTCATAATAAAACTGTTGGGAAACGACCGACTCAGTGGGAATGAAGCTTCGAACATGTGGTGAAAACAGTGGGAAACTACTATAAATATCTCCTTCTTCAGTTGAGAACCAGATTCAAAGATACCAAGCACATGTACAAAGTCTTCTGATGAAAGTGAAGCCACGCGTGGCCGTGATATGAAATTCGTTGGCGGCGGTATTGTGAAAGTTGCTGCGTCTCAGAAAATATAATTTCCACGGCTCGCGGTTGCTGATTAAACTGGCGCTAAAATACATATGGCGGGTATAAAAATGCGCATTAATTCACAACTATACAAAGAGAAATGCCGAGGTTGGAAGAAATGAATATATGCTTAGAATTGCGGACCGGTTTTTTATTTCGCTCTAACAGCGAACACAAGGCAAGTACGATTCAAAACAGGAACAAAGGCGGCTGAGACGAACCTCTGAAGGGCCTTCGGACCGGGACAAAATCAACATCCTCCGCCAAACACGTCACGTATTTATAATCCCGCGCTCGCTTCCTGCTTTTTGTTGATCATTCGCTCGATTGTTGGTAAAAGGGAATTTTGCATTCGCCAAGAAATCTTTTGTTAGGCGGCTCAACCTCCGTGAAATAAAACTTTGCCTTCATCGGTTTAGGTACTTACTCACATAATTAAATATAAATACATATATGTCTTACTACTCACTTGTAGATACATACTCGTAAGTATCAAAATCTTTTATTTAGTTTATATTACTTGCTACTGTAATAAATATTTACCTCACATCAAACATCATGAAGATCAGTTGATCGTAAATATCGGTTGGTGAATAATAAGAATTCTAAATATTGTATACTTAAAAATATAGATACATATTCAAAATTGATTAAACTGTAACATGAACTCTGTCCAACAAATGTAATTCAATTTTAAGTTTCCTCCCGAATCGAAACTTATCTTGTATACTAAAAACAAGTAACAGTTCGAGCGACGGGTTAACTACCCCGGAAAAAGGGTTAACTCTGTAAACTTGACACTACATCAACAGAGATACTGTGTGTTCGCTGGGAACGACTATTGATAGGGACCTTAAGTCCAAGTAATAGGTGCTATTTCTGAAAGCAACGTGTGTACGTGCCAAAAAGTTCGTTTCGCATGTATGAGTATGTGTATTCTATAGACATTACATTTTTCTGAATAGCTTGAATTGAACTCGTTTACTTTTTAGAATTTACTTATTAGGTATACCTCTAAGGAAGCTTAGATTTTTCAGGTCAGGTTGTATTATAAAAACCCTGAGAAATAAGATATCAACAGAAAAGAAGAAATTAAATTTGTAAAATGATAATTTGCGAACCATAGAGTTGCGAAGCAACAGACGGGGGAATTTACAGTTACATGAAGAAGGGAGGAAATAATAATAATATTAATATGATTATTTAAAAAATAATATTGTAACTGAGCTTTTTAATTTTTATGAAACGCTACTACTTACTTAAAAACGAAACACTTTTAAGACCAGTCTCTTTGCCAATCAATTTAATGATTTCTGAAACACTTTTTTTTTCGTTCATAATATATTCAAATAGCCGTATTGTGTCTTAAGTTAAAATAAAATAAAGTAACTAAAAAATAGTTTTGAAAAAAAAAACAAGAAAATATTTTTAATTTAGTCTCATAACACCACCATTTAAAGAAACCGGCCAGGTGCGAATCTGACTACTATAAAACATTGCTTTTTGCCAAATTTAATTATTCTCCGTCAACGGGAAGTACCCTATAGGTATTTAGTTCGCTTGTGAGAATCTGAATATGCGGCATACACGGTCGTATCTTTTAATTGCGTTGACTTAGAAGTCGGATTTTTCACAGCTCTAAGAGATTGCAGACCCTATAAAACAAATTAATAAAATATAACTTATATATCGATGGTGACAATGTGACAACAAAATAAAAGGATCTTCACTCAGCTCGTTTTCATCGTTCGTATCAATTAAGTATGTACCTTTGTGCCGGCGTCGGTAGTTACTGGTCAGACATGGTGTAATATCTAGGCGTAGCGTAGTGAAGAGGCCCGTCGCGGTTAACCGCAGATGGGTCCGTACCCACCTCTTACTAGAGCCGGGACTCGAGTCTAGCCCGCGATCCCTCACCGCCCAAACCAGCACAAATATTAAACCTAACCGTCCCATTACTTATTGCTATCAAATAAGATCACCTACACTGCTATTTACTTAAGGTGTTTGAACCCGTAAGTTGCTCAATACAGAGCTTAAATTGCTTACATTCTCGCGTCGTGTTTAATTTAAAAGTTAAATTAAAAACACTGTACACATATCACCTTATGGCTCCGTTAACCTTTGCACGTACCCACCAATTGAGTTAGAAAGTTGAATAAAACTACACAGATTTTTAGCTAAGGAAAATTATCTCAGACTTTGCATCTAAATCTGTAAAAGCAGTTCGCTTTAACCATAAATAAAACGCTTCGCACGGGTCTTGCCTAATTTACAGGCGCAGGTCAATGAAGACAAATCCATAACTTGACGAATCAGCAAGTTTGCACCAGGAGCTTGCCACTCTCGTAAATTGGCCTACAGCGCAAGTTTCTGAGCGTAAATGATATCGTGACTCCATAAGATTCGCGTTCACAGAGACACGGATACTTCGTCTTAAACAAAACTCTACGCGGCGTAACTTACGGCTTACATTTAAGTGTCAATGTGAAACGGTTCTTGATTGTTACCCCCAGGTGATGTTTGTTCAACGTCGAAGTAGACTTATCGCTGGCGTAAATAGAGATTAAGTTGGAAGGTATCTACCCACTTTTGTTTGCTCTAGGCGAAGCTCAACGTGTGTTCCCGGCGAAAACAGGTACAGTTTTAGAACACGCGCTTCCTGCGTTTTGAAACTCTTATCTTATATCGACTTGGCGTTCATACAAGTTTTATCATGTTCTTTCCTGTTTCGTTTTTTTCATCTGCAAATTTATTTCCTTTACTTTCTTTATTGTACAGAATTATATATCTGAAGCAGAAATATAATGGCTGGCGCTCTTTTTGTAAGCAGAAATAATTTTGAAACTTATTTTAAAATTCACAGCTGTGTGCCCCGTGATAGAATACCCTGTATTACAGAACTATCTTTCTGTGATGTGTCTCTTGCTTACTGTATTAATACTCAATATTGGTCCCATACTCAGTACATAAGTTTAGTACATAAGATTATCTTACTACAATTACGAATTGTTGTCAAACTGATACAACATTTTTTTTAAAGACTACAGATAAAGTCATACATTAAATTGCATTATTAACCTGAGGGTCAATGTCATTTGCACGTCATATAACATCAAGATCTGTTTTCACATACAAGTCCATGTGTCAGTCAAGTATTCGTGAGATTTTCGTTAACCATTTAACCGCCATTGTTTAAATTATAATACAGCCAAAATTGAGCTCATTTCGACGCAGTCTTATAAATAAGACAAATGTCGTTATAGTTTTGGTATAGGTGGCGACGCGGACATGTCCGATGAAAAAGAAGTCAGCGATTAAAGGGTTAAATAGGAGGAATTGCTGTCAAAACAGGTAAAGCACCTTCTTGCGCGATATAAGCCTTATACCTTTTGAAAGTTCAAGGGCCGCCAAGAAATCAATTTGTGTCCAAATGTCGAGTTAGTCGATAAATGGAATTATTGGAACAAAATTCGAAATTAATAGGCTAATGAAATAGAGTTCCAAGAACAACGCCAATTGGTATCTGCCGGTTTGTATTTGCGTCACATTACCCTCAATATATATACAAATACATTTGTGTACATTTCTGCGTATACATACGGTAATGAAACTGAGTCATTCATGGCAGTATTACCGCAATAGCTAGTTTACTTTCTATAGGTAGGATCGTTAGACCGTCAATAAACCACACGACAAAGGACCACGGTTGAATCGACAGGTTATTACAAGTCTTGCTGCGCGTGCGTGTGTGTGTTTGTTTATACACTCGCACCGTACGTACCTAAAATGAATAATTATAACAGACGTGACATATCTATTAAACTTTACTTAAAACTATTGTGCGCCCGTTTTTTTGCGACCTGGTTCTGCTAAAAAAAATTCTAATATCAACAACAACAACAACAATTGGTAATAACAATCAGTAACAAATTACCTTACAGTTATACAGTTTGTCGATATGGACCTTCGCAACGTAGTTTAAAATGCCTATCTTAACCTATTTACCGACCCCTTGTTTAAAAATCATAAGAAATTTTTAATTTCAACTCTCTAAGGATTTTGAATTTAAACAAAAAAAAAACAGTTTTTTAACAGGTATAATACTTAAACTGTTACCTACTGTACCGTCAGTGTTTGTATTCTGTGTCTGTTTAATTTTGATTTATTTTTTTGTCATTGTGTATTAGTTAAACTTCTATTGTTATTGTCATGTTTTTTTTCTAATTGTATATTTTCTGTATGTGTTTTAACAATATAGGTGTCTTGGTGTCTTGTACTGTAAGCCTATATTGTGGTTATAAAATAAATCTCTTGGATAATACAAAGAGTTTAATTTCCGACGTTACGAGCCCTTTTCAGGTCTGTCCGTAAACATGTGATCTGATAAAGGAAAAGGATGGATAGATCGGTTGCATATACATCTCGTCACATAATGTTTTAATAATATAATCGTCACATAATGTTTCATTTCAATGTCTACAAAAAGTTATTTTCTAAGGAGTTGACCATCTACTTATCTGTTCCATCTAATCTAGCACGGCTGATCCGAGCGCCGGCAGGATGTCGCACACACCCGCACTCGAAATCCAACACAATATAAAGCTCGTAACCGTCTTTGATTCTGGTCTGGTGGGTAAGGCCTCGCCGGTGAATAAAGTTAATGGAAAAACGATGCTCGATAATAACCCACCAATCGTTTAAAGGAATAAATGGAGTAGCTAAACTCAACTCCTTAGACGGAGTGGTCTCGGAATTCGCTGAGATTGGTTGTAAAATTCAATGCTTACCGCTTGCTGCTATCATACTGTCACTAAATTGTCTTCTTAACTACTGTGGAACCTTTTCGCAGTTAATGTCGTTATATTTTTTTTTTTCAATAATTGCCATAATATCACGGTATTTGCATATTGCGACAGGGTCGCAGGGCTTTATAGTGACCCAGAATTCATATAGTCGACCTCAAGTCGTTTAGACATGCCATATTTTTTTTCAAACTCTCGTTTCTTGATTATTTTGTCATTACAACAATCTAATGCCACGATCCTATATTCAAACAACGGATAGTTTTGCCTACCAGCCGTTCTATTTCGACAGATTTTTCATAAAGAATGTGTCAAAATTAGAATGCTGGTAGGTTTTGAAATGAATAGAGGAACGCGGCTTAAGTGAATAAATTTTATATTGCTTGACGCCGAAATTGCAGGCGTAAGTATCTACTACCTTAAAATAGATTTTTCCTTTTGTATTTACAGTAAGTACTGTCTTTAGCATAGTATAGATACCAGATACCATACAGAAGTGTAAATTTTCTGTCACAATAAACGTCTAGAAAGCGTTAGCGTTAACTTTTCAACTATATACTTATTTACTATGGAAATATACATAGAACCTCTAGCGCCACTGGCGCGTATTGGCAGCAAACTATTTCCATATATGTAGTAGGTAATTGAGAAGTTAAGAGGAAACACCAAGGCCTAGAGAATTGAAAAATAGGTATTTGTAAAATCTATTGCTGTCGCGCAATCTCACGCCTCCCCCCGCAGAGCGCAATAGAGACAGCCGCAGCTTGGACTGAAAATACCTATTTAAAGTACACAAAATCAACGATACGTAGACCCATGATTCCTTCTCCAAAACTTAACCGATTTAACTACTTTTTTCATTAAAAATTAAAGAATGGCTTTGGCAGTGTTCCTATGTTTTTCTTTTTTTAAATAATCTAGTAAAATTTGTTTTCTGAATGTATGAACGCAGCCGAAAATCTGGCCAATTTTGTAGGTTTTTGAATGTTCATATCTCTTTTAATAATTAATTTATAAAAAAAGGTAAACATAAGGACATTCATAATAGCGGCCATCGATTTTTTGGAAAAATAATATTGCTCTACTGGCTTTATCCAGAGAGGAAACAGGGGACGACGTTTGTACATGGAAAAACGGCCCTTGTGTTTCCTCTTAACGTGTTCGAGACGTTTTTTGTGACGAAACCTTACAGAAGGGATGCATTAGAAATATCAATTAGAAATAGTTTGTATTTATTTGCGTAGTTTTGAAAAGGGAACTCTCGCAAAGTTCATGAACTACGGTCAGTATCATAAATAATATATACGTTACCAAGACGTCAAAAATCTCTATACACCTTTATGCCACTAAACATAGGGTCGTGGTATACATATTTTGACGCTATGGCTGTAAATATATTTTTACAGCGGACTGTACAATGAGAGGTTACGAAAACTTAACGTACGTTTTCGTTTGGTAGGTAGTGTCTTCTATCGTATGAATGCACATTTCGATTCAGTTCTTGCGCATGTTTTCTGTTGCGTGGTTCTGAGCTATCCCCTGTTATCACGCATCCGGTGCAATACAAAAACAATTGCGATAAAATTAACAATTGAATGAAGACATGAAATAATATTTACTTAGCCTTGCACCGGATATATACTAGGTATGTCAAAACCAGTTAGTCGCCAACGCCTTATTGTCGTCAGGAGTAACCAGAAATTTTCAATGCTGTTTTGTAAATAAATCATATTTGAAGTAGTATCTACACTTTATGTTTAAATACTGCGTTGTGATTAGTCGATAATATTGTCATCTTCTCAAGGAGGAAGGATTCATATTGTTGTGTTTTATTTCATTTATTTCCAACCGCGTTGTATGTACACGGGTACAAGAATTTTTAATTTTGCCTCCTTTGCTAAGATCAAAGGTTCCCAAAGTTTTTGGTATCTGAAAAAAAATGCAAACTTTTTTGTTGCGCAGAACCTTTGACTTCCTTGTATTTTTTACAATTCTGTATTTTTCTATATTCAAAAAATGGATCAGTACTGGAAATGTTGGAAAATATATGATGACCGGCGGGTCATCATACATATATTTTCCAACATTGCTCTTTAGAAAAGCTTCCTTCTCTTTAAAAAAAAAAACAATAAGTATAGTTGTTACTATTTTTAAAAATGTTTTGAAAAATTCGATATGAGTATAGGGTTCGTTATAAAGCACTTTAGAAATCACTGCCTTAGATCAAAATAAATATATTTCCGAAGAATGCCGTGAAAAGAATATTTTACTAACACTCATTCATTATATCAGAATAGCCGCAGCCACAGTCCGACAAACGGCTCCCAGCAGTGCGCCTAGCACAAATCTCAATACGCGTTAACTTACTACGTAACTCGTGTCTCGCTCTAACTAGCTCAGTAGAAGAGACGCACTGCGCTACATATAGGGTTGGCAGATGTCCGGTATTTAAGCGCACAGTCCGGTATTTTCGAGGCCTGTCCGGTAAAAAATAAATGGTCATACCGGACAGAACAATGTCCGGTATTTTGAGGAAAGTCGGTACTACTGGTCACAAGCGCCCCCCCTACCCTTGTTTGGGGTTGTCCGGTATTTTTTCACGACTTACCTGGCAACCCTAGTTACATAGCGAGTTTACGTGTATCAAACAGATTCATGCTAGGTGCACAGGCTCCACAGTAACCGGTCCCTCGCGCCCGCATCCGGTGACTTTACTACTTTTTTTTTTGGGAATGAATTCTGCATTAAAAGTAATCGACAGGAAATTCCCGTCAAAGTATCCTTTAATAATCAACTATGCTATAAACATCAGAGAACAAGCTTTCTATTTTCGATAATTACTTTTATTTGGCTATTTATAATATTAAAGATATAAATCGAGCCCCAATTAATAAATTATAATACTAATAATTATTTCTCATCGGCTCGATGATATCTGAAGATGAATAAATGAAAGAAAGAAAAAAATACATTTAAAACTATTCCACACAATACACGCACATACATTCAACACGATCAGAACACAAATACAGAAACATTGTGTTGAACAGAATAAAAAGATAAATAGTTATGTTATTAAATCAGGTAGATCTGTACAGCTAAATCACTTAAAAAGTCAAAAACAAATTATTCATAAAAACATTCTAAGTACCTACCATCGGTTTCCCCCAGTGGTATATTTCAGCACTACTAACAGTATTAGTTTCAAATATGAAATAGTTATAGTTTCTATCTACCACAGATTGTTGTAAATCATCATCATCAAATAATCTTTTACATGTATTGTTGTTAGTATAGGTTGTTCTAGTATAAATATACATACCTACACGTGATTTTTTTTTACTGGCTTTTATTTATTTGCAATTTTTGTATCCTATAAGTAACTCTAATTACGATGTCCATTTCAAATTATACAACGACTACACGGCATACTTGAGTTTTTGTATTAATACTGTATATGTAATGCAATGGCGTAGCTACCCGGAGGCTAGGCAGTGCCGTGCCCCAGGGTCCTCAAGCTTGGGGGGCCCCTGGCCAGCATCCCTATAACTCTATTATAGCTGTCTTACTCGGAAATATTCTCCGACCGCCAGACTTACATGCCTATTTATTTGACTATGGGGCCCCAATTTTTCGAGTGCCCCAGGGCCTATGGTCACCAACGCCACTGATGTAATGTACTCTGCATTGTCGTTGTCACCTGCCATATTATTATGTATTGGTGAAACAGGGACCTGGCATCCAATTAAGCCGAAATTTTTAATGTTTATATAAGTTTGCTGACAATGCAATATTATGGTACCATCAAGCTGTGTACCTAGTAGCACGAATCTTCTCGCTAACGCAAGCGTTCACTCGCTGCATAACTCAGTGCGTCTCGCTGTAACTAGCCTAGTAGAAGAGAGACGCACTTCGAGTTATATGCACTGCGGGACCATTCTCGCGTCAGTAGAGATGAAGTTACACTCGAGATAAGCCAAAAAAAGCTGTCAAACCCCTTAAAAATCTGTCATATTTTGACACATATCGAACGTCAGATGAATCTCGATAATCGCCAAAATTGGAGGCCTGATTATGGAGCCGGAATGTAGAGACTAAACCTCTCTAATGGTAGAGTAGTCGAACTTGAGCTAGTTTGTTTGGTTGCCATGAGTTCTTTCCATGTACACCAGAATTATTTTACCATTTTTGTTTTACCAATTTATCTGTGAGTTTTAAATTAACATAGCAATAGGTTTGCGTTCCGTAGATTATTCCCGAAATGCGAGACCGCAAACCGCAGCAGAAGCTGCATATCGTTGCAAAAGGCACATGATCGTAATGTTAATTCCACTACCTGGAATTGTAGAGACGGTTAAATTTAATCCACTTTACTTATATTATATCATATACATTCAAATTAGTCTCATTGTATCTCGCGGAGGTGTAGAGTGGTGTGAAGTGCTAGTTAGACTGCAAATTAAGCACTTGCTGAAAAACTTTGCTGAGAAGAAACATGATGAGTTTTGTGGAATTCGCAACACAATAATGCGTAATTATGGCGTAATTATTTTGAAAATAATATTTGCAAGCTTTTGGGACCTATACATACTTACGTACCAAAATATACTCGAGCATAACAAAGCTCTAAATCCTA
This sequence comes from Ditula angustiorana, assembly GCA_963691745.1. NCBI lineage: Eukaryota > Metazoa > Arthropoda > Insecta > Lepidoptera > Tortricidae > Ditula > Ditula angustiorana. Next base: position 3,987,855 of record OY829481.1, on the reverse strand, counting down.
GTTTCTAAGCTTTCAGTCAAGTCTAAAAAATACTGTTCTAAATTTTAATTATTGCTCTTAAAGTACCTTACTTGCATCCTAATAGCGATTTTCTAAATCTTTTGCGATTATGTTTAATATTGTATTGATTAAAACTTTGAAAATAGCATAAAGGTTAAAATCAGAATTAAGTAGTTAAGAGTCTATTCTCCAATATTTTTGATCAAATCTACATCGTAACGTAATTAAATTAACGTCACGTGCATTATAAAGTTTATATATGTTTTAACAAAAATAGTGTTTAGTAAGTAAAATAATATTTTTCTGGCGTCAAAATTCAGGGCCGAAAATAAGGACTCATTTGTTTCGTATGGAAACTGTGTCGCCTTCTCATCCACTTACGTCACAAGCTCAAGGATCCGCTAGGACAAGTTGGGACTTGTTCGGTGAATCACATGAGTAGCTTTTTTTTAAAGCATAACTATCCAAAAAAAGACTGTCCTGCTTTGCCAAATGTCCTTGGTTGATATTCGATAAGAGTTTATATTTAGGTAACACATAAACCCATTAAAGTATGAATCAAAAGAAATGACCAATGTAGATCAATGAAAACATCGTTTATTTTCTTTAATCCGTTCTGTTTTACACTAAGTGCCCAAATTATTCTAATGTAATTTTTAATAGATTTCAAAAAATGAGGAGAATCTTAATTCAGCTGTTTTTTCCTGTGTATACGTCACGCGATATCTCCGTCAATTGTGAACCGGTTTCAAAATAATTGAATTGGGTATATTCGAGGTTGGCCTCATTTTAATTTGGAGAAAAGAATCAAATCCTAAGGGTGGAAAATTAAGGAATGAATAAACGTCTACACAAGTACGAGGTTCATCAGAAGCTTTTTTTTTTATACAACAGGAAGGCAAACAAGCAAGTTGGTCACCTGATGGTAAGTGATCACCACCGCCTATAGACACCTGCAACAACAAAGAGAGTGCAGCTGCGTTGCCAACCCAGAGGGCTAAGATGGAATACTTCTTGTGCCAGTAATTACACCGGCTGTCTTGCTCTCCACGCCGGAACACAACAGTGCAAGCACTGCTGCTTAGCGGCAGGATTAGCGAGCAAGATGGTGGTAGCGATCCGGACGGACCTTGCACAAGGTCCTACCACCCGCTCTAAGTATAAAGTCGGTTTTGAAAAGGTTATGTTATTTCAAAACAAATAAGGCAGAAATTGTAACGAAGCCGTTATTTTTCTTATTTGTCTTTATCTTTTTTACATAGTATAAAGTAAAGTTGCTATTCGTTCCTGTCTGTCCTAAATCCTTATAGTATATGTTCGGCCGCCTTCTCCTTCTAAACCACGCAACGGATTTTGATACGAATTGAATTGAAGAGTTCAAGATCTACGCAAGTTCTTATTCTGTTGGTAATAGAGTCCTGTGTAGGTCTCTAACCTTTTCAGTGTTGTAAATATAGTTCATGCTAAATATATTAAAATAAAAAACACATAAATTTACAAAAGTTTAATATTTAATAGAATAATTATACACTTACCTTATCTGTCAAAAGCAATAGCTACCAGCATCCAAGAAAATACGTACCTACATATCTAATAAGATAAGTATTAACGATCATTAATTTTATCAGCTCACGATCTTTGACGCATCTCCCTGAGCATTTCGATGTTAAATGACACACCGCGACTCGCTTTGTCACAGTGCGCCTTTTTCTAACTGGCCCAGTTGGAGAGAGACGCACAGAGCGACGAGCGAGAATATAATCACAAGAACTTGCCGTTAACTGTAATTCTCTAAACGCAGAAGCGACGAGCTCAACGTCGAGGCAGTTTCATCACGCCCGTGAATAGTCAGCACGAGACACCGTGACTCGTTTCGTCGCCTAGTCTGCCTCTTTCTTACTAGCCCAGGTGGAAGGAGACGCACTGAGCGATCAACTAGAAAATAAACATTAATGCTACTAGCCGTTCAAGAAGTGATTCTCTAAACGCAACCGCGACGAGCTCGACGTTGAGGCAGCATCCTGTGACGCTAGTGCCTTGTGACCGTGACTGGCTTTATCGCTCCGTTGCGTCACTTTCTAACTAGCCTAGTTGGAAAGAGACGCAGTGAGTGAAAAGCTATAAAACAACCATCGGTGCTTATTATTTAAGGGGTGATTCTTTAAACGTGTCCTGCTCGCCCGCGCTGGTGGGATTGAGCGAGACAGGAAGCTGTTTCAACGACGAGCTCGTCGCTGTCACGCTTAGAGAATAACAGTGCTGTTAAGTAAACACGGCGATAAGGTCTTCGATCGCCCGCCGACCCGTGAGATAGTTGTCAATCGATAAATTCTGGCCACAAAGTGTCCGAGAGTCCGAGCTAAAAGGGAAATTGTGTTGGAATGTCTGTCGCGGCGAGCGCTCCCACTCGGCTCGGGGACGAATAATAATACCGACCCACCATTGTGTCATATCGTCCACCTCATTCCTCAACCGCATATCTACCCGAATTAGGAACTTGCAAAATCAACCTTATGTTATATCGTACAGTATTGGTTCTCTAACTACACAATTTGAGTAAATACGAGGTCACCAAAGTAAGTGAACGATATAAGCACACAACATTCTGTCTACACATATACACGGCAGAGTAAACCTCTTCGAAATTCAAAGGCTAGATTCGATATAAAAGAATTTTAAGTAGCTACCTGGCGCAAAAGTTGCGAAGTATGAACAATTGTTACGTAGCTCCAGTTTCATTCACTTAACAAAGAGCATTGTCATACTTTCCAGCTACTTGGTATTATTTTATGGTAAGAAAGTAAGGAGCAACTTCTCCCAGCGACTAGACATTGCCACCTGGTTAAGTTAATTCTTTGTGCCTAGCCTTATAATAACTTACCACAGGCAATATAGTTAAGTTACCTATAGTAAGTTTTATTTTAAAATTTGAATCATATTAGCCAAACATGGACACAGTTTTAAGTAAAACGAAGATAGAATCCATATCTCTTTTTAAACGTTCTCGGAAAGAGATCGCTACTTAGGGATAAAACCTAATAAATCCCTTGTTAAATTTCCTTGTTTTTTATTTTTTGTTTACTTGTGCGAATCAATAAACATTATTCGTTGTTATTGTTATCAAAACAAATCTACTTAATAGCACTTGTTACTGCTAATTATGTACGTTACAAAAATAAAAATTAGCACATTTTCTAAATTTATCTTCGTATTACTTAAAGTTTTCCCGTTATCATTTCAATCTGATAAAAAACAAAGTTAAGTCTTACTGAGAACAGAAATATATTTTTATAAAAGAAAATGGTTAAGTAAACATAGGACTGTTTTAGTTATCCGCAAATCAGACGTAAACAATTAAACCAAATACATCTTTATCAAAGAATAAAGTTACTAAAACAGAAGTAATCAAACACAACCAACCGCCTATATAAACAGGCTTTCCTAAACCTTAGTTCTTGGATAGAATTTCGTCCATTATAATGCATTCAAAGCAGGATTAAATGCCTTAATACATGCGTCATACTTGGTTTACCGTCTCGGAATAGCGGAAATAACTTATCAGATACGCTGCTCGTGTCGCGGCCATGCGTGGTGGAGTGGCGTGGCGTGGCGCGCACACCGTCTGCCAAGCAAACCATACCTGTATAAATACCGCCTTACGTCTGTCTTGGGTAGTAAAAAAACACTTACAGCTGACTCGGCCGGCCATAGCGACAAGACTTTATATTATACGAGGCATGAGGCTTTCCGGCGTCGTACAATGACGGACCCGGATTATTCTTCATGCTACGAATAGAACAGGTAATATTTTCTAGTGTTGTTCAAATAGTGCGGCATTCTTTTAATATCGATATTCAATAACGATAACGCACGACTGTAGTTGTAAAAGCAATTTACGAACTGGAGGTAAACAAGATAATGGATAATTAGTTTTGTTAAATTGCATGTTAGATCAAATTTAAAAATAGTGTACGCCCACTCGTAAGTTAGTTAGCCTGCCAGTTCATTGGACGCGTTACCCACATTCACATTATAACTTAAACATTGTGTAATATAACTTTCGCGCCTAAGGGACCTCTTCCAATTACCCAGTGCGCAATTAACGCAATAAACTGAGTGCTCTCAGTTAGAACTTCCAAAGCAATTCGTGAAAGCTAAGCTTAGACTAAGTAGAGAGGTAGGAGTCATGACACTGTGTAGTGAAACTGAGTAGTCTTCTATTCCATTGGAAGAAGTCCCTTTAAGTAGTAAGTCGTATTAATTTTTTTTAAATACGGTTTTTAATATTGCATCCTATGATATGATCTGATAACTCATTAACGCTGCCGAGTATATCCCCTCAAAAGTCTGAAAAAAAAACCGATATACAAAATAAAGATATTTGATTTGATCAGATTTGCCAAAATAGCGCGGTGTGGGAGGGACGCTTCGTTCACTGTGATTGGTACATTTGTCTGCGGTCGTATACGACGTGAAGATTTCATTCGAGGCTTGCCCTTGCTTATAGCTTTTTGACTATGCGTGGCTCTCGCGGGCGCGGCGCCCGGCTATACTGAGATAACTCCATGCTCATTAACAAGCGAATGAATATCAAAACAATAACAGTTATGTGCCTCGGCTATCTTCAGTTTCTGAAATAATACGAATATGCAACCGATCTCGCCTAAGTCCCTCACTCCCAAGCTATCATGTCTGCTTTAAAGCTTCTAAGCAATTGACGAGACGAGGACGCACGAACAATGGTTGAATACTGGTACTAATCGGGAAACCGACGGTTTCCGAAACGCTATTTTAAACTGGGATGCCTATCTCCCACGATTTGATAGAGCGGTGGCGAAGTATTTAGAGGTCTACGAAATTGTCGACAGTCGGCATTGGAATCTCTAGTGAGACGGCAATATCGCGACGCTGGTATGTGATTGGCGCGCGGCGTGGGCGGCTGCATAATGAACCGGCAGAGACGGCCGTGGGTGGGGCAGGTGGCGCAGGGTGCGCCACGGCTGGCGCTGAGCGATTCAACTCAATTTAATATGGCGCTACTTTTTGAAGTTTACGTTTTTTGAGCAGTTTCTTCCCTGTGCAGTTTCTTTTACTATATTTTTTGCGTAGTAACTTATTTTAATAATAACTAAATATATTACGATCTATCATCGCTCTTGTATGTGCGCAGGGAATCTGGGGGCATGGCAGTGCCCCAGCCAAGTCGAGCAAAAAAAAGCGGCACGGCCATACCATCCTTTTCTCGAAGCAATTCAGGCCATGTTTGACCCCCTATCTATGATCATATTGACAGTTAACAGGTTATCATGAGTAAACGAATCGCCTCCCTGAAGCAATGCGAGCGGGACAGCCCTAACAGTCTCTTCAATGCCATACTCGTAGTATTGAGAATTGATTGAAATTGGTTACTTGAATGTGCACAGGGGTTCTACCAATTGTTGTGTGATAATAAACTAATAATAATGAATTGACATGTTGTCCAATTATTTCAATTTATAATTTTCATTTAGTTAATTGTTATTCATGTACCTAAATTTCGCCATGTCATACCACTAAAATAACAAAGTAATAAGTATTAGGTAATAGTTATTAACAAGATATGAATTGAATCTGAAATAAAGTGATAATTATAATTAATTACCAACTACAGTTTCTGTTTTACGTAGAGGTTGACTAATATGAAAAAAAAAGTGTAGGTATGTAAAGATGAAATAAATAAATAATTGCGAGTATGCTCGCATTTCTATGAGTAAAGAAACGAGGACACCGACACAGAAACCAAAGTAACAGCTATATTATAGCCATAACAATTTCTAGACTTAAGTGGCAGTCAGCGGGGCGCATTGCTCGCAGAACGGATGGCCGATTAGGGCAAACAGTTCTTGGCTGCCTGAGCAGATCCACCGCAAGATGGACCCACGATCATCCCCGTTATTCTATTAGAGCAAGAGCTACGAATCGCTGTCTCACTTACTTTTGCAAGCGAGCTAGAGCAAGACAGGGTCTAATGTCGAGAAACACCTCGACATTAGGCTCGTCTCTGTTGCGCTTAGCTAGTGATGGTTGCGAGAACCCGCTGGATGCGTATAGCGTAAGACCGGTCGTCGTGGCTATCTATATCCAGCAGTGGACGTCTTTCGGCTAATGTGATGATGATACGTAAGCTGATGTAATGACGACCGGATAGCCCAGTGGTTAGTAACCCTGACTACAAAGCTTGAGATTCTGGGTTCGATTCCCGGAAGGGGCAAATGTTTGTATGATGATTACGAATGTTTGTACCCGAGTCTTGGATGTTAAATGTGTGTATGTATTTATCTATATAAGTATGTATATCCGTTGTCTAGTACCCATAACACAAGCAACTTTAGTTGCTTACTTTGAGACTAGACCAATTGGTGTGAATTGTCCCAAAAAATATATTTTAAAAAAGCTTCGAACTTCTTTCTTCAATTAGTAAAAATATTAATGTCTTGTTAGCGCAGGTTAGTTGGCGTCGGGGAAAAAATACTTCGTGGTTTGCAACCTACAAAACCCGCTACGAACAAAGCGCGACCTTACTTCCTACCAGTGTCTCCCGCTACATCGGAATCCACGCGAGCTAGCGCCTTCTGCCGCCAAATCCGTCATCACGCCGTCTCATCCCGGGATTTGAGATAACATAATACTGCATTAACATTTACACTTAATGAAGGATCTTGTTCAATTATTAATCAGATCCAATGAATACGCTCACAGGTAAGTCCAAAGCTGATTAGAATTATAATTGAGTATCGATTTCAATGTTATCGTTGGGTTAACTTAGGTGTGCAACTGGGCCCTTGATCCTGACACTTTACCTTTGACTTTGGAAACCAAAAGTCACGTGTTTAACTTGGCCCACATATTTCCAATAAAGTTTTTTCCATTCCCTTATAATGTGTTTTTTTGTATTCATTTGTTTCGATTTTCATTCGAACACAAATATGAGCATTCATAAGACTTTCCGATGTCCTAAAAATGTATTACTGCTGATATTGCTGGTTCTAAAATTCACCTAGCAACCAGAGTTGTTTTTATGTATCTGAAATGAGAGTTAAGGCAATAGCTTCTCCATACTGTCCTTCAGTCCATATAAACAATGTATATGTATATTATGTACCACAACTCAGTGAATAATCTTGTTATCGGATCAATTTTATTTGTTCATAAAATAAATAAAATGGATGGAAATCCAAGCTCTAAATTATTAAATGCTCAAAAATTATTCTTCGTAAACATCCACTTCGTAATTTTTAGCTTAAACAATAACGACTCAATATAATATTCCCGTCTCCTCATGTTTATATGCAAGTTGCTGTGTTGAAAGCGGGCCACCAATGTTATGACAACCCGCATGTCTAAAACTCGGCTAGCTCGGTCCTGGCTGCTATGACGCAGGCGAGTAGCTCTCACACGGTAAGGAAAAGCGAGTGGCGAGTGCAAAATGTTCGTGACTCGGATGCGGGTTGCTCCTCTATTGACAATATACCTTATGCAGTCAGATTTTGCCAATAGTTGCACTGCAATAACTAGCCTCTTATTAAGACTTAGTAACTTGTATATGACTCGCACATGTCAGAGTCTGACCCAGGCATTATTACTGAGTGTAGTATGTATGTATGTATGTAAATTCTTTATTGTACAAAATAACATAAATGACAAGAAGAAATACAGTGATGTACAAAGGCGAACTTATCCCTTTAAGGGATCTCTTCCAGTTAACCTAGTTAGGTAGTTGTAGTATTTTGGAAGGCAATTTTTGACAAAAACTCCCACATAACAACATACATTTAAATGTATGTTCTATTCCATTTGAAATGTTGGGTCGTAAAACGAATATATATTTACATAGTTGGGCAACTGAGCTTTCTGCGCTAAAATAGCATGAAGCTTATTAACCGAGTGATGGCAAGTCGCACTGTACTCTCGAAGTGCAGTTACTGGCAAATTTGGTTGCCCAATTCCTAAATTATTGTAGTTAAATGGAGTTTTTAATTCAAATAAATTGTTCTTACTGTTTTCCTTTTACCTAGTTTTCATTTTGAATATGATTTTGATTTAGGTTGAGATTTGGATTAAGACTTAGATTTATATTTCATACTTTTGAATAACATTCTTAATTTGAATTAATTTTATAGGTGTTATTTATCCAAAACAAATTATTCACTTTCATTTCACTTTCATTATTAATCATTACGCAGCAAACAGCTTTGATACTGTGCCTGCCACTAGTTCCCCGAAATAGATTTATTTTCCACAAACGGTAGTCGAATTTAATCAGATTAAATTAATGTAGCAACCATTCTAAGTTTTGTCTTAACTGTTATACATTTTTGTTTGCTCTAACTAAATTTTGTGTATCCTGCTTTTATACTTGTTTCCAAAATGTCTATAGAATTGGAAAATTCAGTTCGAGATGTTGCAACACATTCGTAGATTCCATTTCCGTTCAAGCATTGCTTGACTTGTTCCATACTACTTCGGCACAAAGGGGCAAGACACATTATCTGTGCGCCTAGCATGAATCTTCTCGATACGCGTTACTGGCCACGTTACTCAGTACATCTCTTTCCTACTGGGCTAGTGAGAACGAGACGCACTGAGTTACGTAGAGAGTTAACGCGTGTCGAAAAGATTCGTGCTGGTGTGCTGTACGCCGGTCCCGCGCGCCCACTCGTCGCCGCCGTCACTTCAAAAGCTTTCAGTGATTAAGTAAGCTGGAATTTCATAAAACGCAACAACAAAAACGCTTTTAGTGATTTGTTTTTAATTGTTGCATGGAACCGGGAATGGCTTGGACTACACTCGGTAGGGTTATAATACTTGTAATGCATTTTTAGGGTTTCACACTATAAGAACCCTTATAAGTCATTCCTTTCGTATGGCTATATGTCACAGGCGCGTATTATTTCAACGACTAATATCGATTTAAAATTTGAAACAGTTGTAAATATTGCTTACCTAAAAACTTTTTGGAAATGAAAAAACTATAGATAACAAAGATATTTTGAGTTTCTTTGCAAAAAGGTCAAAAGGGAGGGTCAAAGAATCAAAGAAGAGGTACTAAATTAAGTGGTGTTTAATGCCACGTGGTTTTCAAATAATAATAATAAACATACGCATAAAAAAAAGCATAAGCATAGGCCTCAGTAAATATGACACGAGAAAAAACAAATATAGACTTAAGAAAATCCTCTGCTTTTTCCGCCAGTTAAATAGAACGGTCTTCCTGATTAGCACAGTTTTTTTTAACCATCTAAAGCCTATAAGGCAAGCTCAGTTTTGCGGGTCAGTTTTTTCCGTTCACAGATTGTTTTTACATACACAACATAAGTAGGTATACTGTATTGAGGTACGAAACCCTCTGGGTCCGACTCGAACGTGGCCAGCAAGTACCTTGCATTTTGCTTGCATTATAAGTAATGTCCATCTTTGAGTACTAAACTCATTTTTTATCAATTGATACCAAATTGATACAAAATTAAATTAAAGCAATTACTTTAACTTTACTTACTTTACTTTTTTTACTTTTGTAGGTTTTGCTTAGTTTGCTTTTTCTTCTGTGTGTCTACTCTAGATCTTAGGTCCTGTCAATCGCTCAAATGTTAACTGAAAGAGATTCCTTAAAAGGGTAAGTTCGCCTTTGTACATCTGTTTTGTCCTGTTATCTGTTATTTAATGTGTTTAGTACAATAAAGAGTCATACATACATACTTTTTGATTTTCAACTTATCATTATCACTACGAGTATTACTACAATAGCTAGTTTTTAAAACGTAACAAGTAGGCAAATAACGACTTCCCGTTTAATGCTTAGGACAAGAATTGTTATACAAATTTTGGGAGACTAATTTAATTTACCAAAGGCTTTAGACTGTTATTAAATATACGTAAGCCATACTTTGTTTGATCCTCGTTCAATTGTAATACTCGTATTACAATACTCAAGTTCTAATATGCGCTGAACAACAGGCTCTTAAAGTTAAGTCTATATTAGGAGAGGTTGTAAGTGGCACTCACGTAATTGGCACGTGTAAGTAGACCTACCATTATAACATGCACCATGTGAGCGGCTAGCGTCACGCAGCTTGCAATGAGGGGGCTGATTCTTTTACCAGAACAGCGTCGAGCTCGACGTCGAGCCTGAGCCCCGACTCGCTGGCTCGCGCTGACGTATTCGAGTGCGTCTTATAAAAAAACCCTACACACATACTCGTAATATTCGTTTTAACAAAAATAGTTTTTTTTTTTGTTTTTCTTACTCTGAATCGTTTAATTAACGGGATACACCGAAAAAAACTGTCCCATTTTTTTAGTTCTGTTAGTCACGTTTTTTTATGGAAGCAATTGTATAAATACAGCGACGTAGTGTCGTACTGGAAAATATTTTATTAATCTGAACGGTTCTAAGAATAAAAAAAAACCGATCTGATCTGATATGATCTCTTTCCGAAAAAAAAGTGTATGTAGGGTTTCTTAAACGAAGGAGACAGAGCTATACTTCGATGTTGAGCTCGTCGCTGAAGCGTTTAGAGAATCGCAGGGTAGTTGGCAAGGTGCGCTCGAATTTTCTAATAAGTTTACTTAGCGCGCCATAATTATAGTATTAGCGGGGTTAGGGTTACTTAAAGAACAGGCCATGTGCTAGTTAAACTCGCGCCCCGAGAGTTCCGTAAGGTCAAAGTCAAGTCCGTTTAGATACATAACTGCACATGTCAAAAAAGGAAAATGCGTACATCTAATGTCTATTACAAATCAACCATTTATATCAAATTAAAACTCTAATATTACTGTAACCACAGCATATTTATGTTAAGTCCTCGTCTACGATAATTACCCTGTGAATGTTACACATCTGGTTCGTTTTGGTCCAAACGTAAAATTAAATTTGTATTTCAAGGTTTTAATGGCAATACCTGCCAAATAACGTGTCTTCTAGTTTTATCTACCCACCCACCCACTACGGTTCCAGAATTTTTAAAATCAGTTATAGTTTTTTAATAGTATTTTATGCAACTGTTGCATAATGAGCGGTCTTAAAACACGAGTGTGGTTTTATGAAACGAGCGTCAGCGAGTTTCTATATTTGTTCAAAATGAATTTGAACAAATATAGAAACAAATTAGAAAAAATCTCATAATAATATTGGTTGTTATAATGCTGGTCATTGCCTACGGTTTCTGAACGCATTATAGAGCATTTATGATATATGTGTAGATAATAGTATTTTATCTACACATATATCATAAATGCTCTATAATGCGTTCAGAAACCGTAGGCAATGACCAGCATTATAACAACCAATATTATCATGAGATTTTTTCTAATTTGTTTCTATATTTGTTCAAATTCATTGTTTATTACATTATTTTAATGTATACAGTCTATAGATATTTAAAAGGTACCCAGCACTAGTAGCTAGTAGCAATGCAAATCATTGCCCTATGGCTTCTGAACCCATCATAGAGTACTAATGATATGTGTGTAGATAAAGTAATGTATGCAACTGTACATAATTAGGTCTTAAAACACTCGTGTGATCCTATTATGAAACTCGCTGACGCTCGTTTCATAAAACCACACTCGTGTTTTAAGACCCCTCATTATGCAACAGTTGCATAAAATACTATTATGCAACTGCTATATAATGAGAGGCCTTAAAATACGAGTGTGGTTTTATGAAACGAGCGTTAGCGAGTTTCATAATAGGATCACACGAGTGTTTTAAGGCCTAATTATATACAGTTGCATACATTACTTTATCTACACACATATCATAACTGCAAAAAACCGTAACAGCAAAAAACCAACAAACAAGTATGGCGGCAATTCGATCTATCCGTCAAGACGAACGTTTTTTTTAAATCATAGACAAAAGAATGAATTCCCAATTGTCATGTCACTCGAGATCAAATGTCGTGCGTTTAAATTAAAAAATCATACTGAATTGACGTTTCGTATCGATAACTGTTTTAATATCTGTGGATACTAGAATAGACCAACTTGAATTTTGACAGCTGTTCCAAATTTAAATTCATAACGTCACGAGATGTCGGTAATGTAATCACCAATAAACACGGACTACTAAGAGATACTACCCAATAAAGAACAGATTTACCTACTACCACAGACAAGAAAATTCTTATAATAACATTGGTTGTAATAATGCTGGTCATTTTCTATGGTTTTTGAACGCGTTATTGAGAAATTATGATATGTGTGTAGATAAAGATTTTTAAAGCACCATAGCACAGTAGTGAGCAAGTTACAGAGCTTGATCGATACGGTTTTTAGATAAGAGAGAAAGGAGTGAATGTTCCCACAGACGAGATAAAAATGATGTTCGGTTGCAGTAGTAGCTTAATTATTGCTACTACAAATACAAATACTTCACAAATATTTATTTCGTCATCACAGGTATTAAATATTAAAGTGACAATATTGTGTTAGTGCTACCATTATGTGCCATTGTTATTGGATTATCTCACTACAACCAAGTCAATGTTTAACCTAATAATAATGCGTTTCGTATGATGACCTTTAAGACAATCAAAAAGCTTTTGTGGACCTGTGGCCCGTTTCACGAAGCTACAAGTTACAATTTTACAAGTCTAAACCGGCAACATTGGTCATTATGCCCATTGCCATTGGTCATTATTGACCAATGTTGCCGGTTTAGACTTGTAAAATTGTAACTTGTAGCTTAGTGAAACGGGCCACAGGGGCCTGTACTACAAAAATTACAAGAGCTAAATTTATTATATTTGTAAATTGATTGTATGAAAAAGTACAATTATGTCAAATTGTAGCACTTGTAATTTTTGTAGTATAGGGGGCTGAAGGCTCCTCGTCATCAAGGCCGCTGCAATAACGGTTTTCAATTACCGGTATTTTTAATATGCTCAATACCGGGATTCCGGGATTGGTCATATTAGCAATACCGGTATTGGAAGCTCTGGTTGCAATACCATACCATTGAAGCCTCGACGTAAATGAAACATGAGTTTAAACTGTAGAACTTCTTTTGCAACGAAGAACTGAAAAAATACTTTAGGTACTGCTAAGTTTTTGCAGTATTCCTCTCCAGTAGATCTCGCCTTAAAGATTGCTGGAAGTATCAGACAAGAAAAAGAGCTCAATGCACTTGCAAACTCAAAGTAGATTTTCTTAACAACTAGGTACATATAGGTAGAACTATTTCCCTACAACCGTCGTCTACTTATATATAAAGTTTTTAGGACTCCGTAATAGAATAATAAAACCCGGCCAAATTCAGGTCGCACTCGCCCAGTGTAGGGTTCTGTACTATGCTACGATAGTTTTCCTTTTGACCCGACTACGGCAAAACCAAAAGGAAGGGTTATGTTTTTTCGTTATATATACTACTACTGTATTTTATTGCATATATCCAAAAGCAACCATTTTGCTGACGGGGGGGACACTTGATTCACATTAAAACGTGCACTTTAAAGCTTAATATTTCACAACCGGATCGCTTAATGACACCCCACACCATGGCGTAGACGTGTAAAAAAAGGGGTTGAATCCTATCCTAACTAATTATTTCTTGTTACGTAGGACGAAATACTTAGTTGCAAAAATGATAACATTTCTTATACTTACTCTGCTCTGCTTTTTTAACTGGTCGCTACTGCCCAGTGCGGGTGTAGCACCTACTGTAAGTTAAAAATCGGCTCAGTTGCTTCAGGCACTACGATGGAATAGAATAGAATAGAATTCATTTATTTCAGGCTGCATAGGCCCAGAGATAAACACCTTAAAGACTAACATAAATATTTATTATACAAATCTACTTAATAACTTAATTACTAGCACGTAAAGTCGGTAACGTGAGCACTTTCGCGGTGTCAGTTAACCGGCCACGGAACCGCCGGAATGTGACACCTTTCGGCCAAAACTCTTCTTTTGTGAAGGTCAACAGCTGGTCAGTCGGAACTCTCACCACAAATGAATTAAAATTCACATCATGGCGGGACTCCAACCGCTCGACCCTCAGAGTGAGCTTGGTCTTCACTCGCACATATTCCACGATGTCCGCGACCTTCGTGGAGTGCTGCAGACGGGACACGTACAGCTGCGTCGTTGGTGTTGCGGGACGCAGCAGGTGGTTCATGTGGTGGTTGAACATACGTAATTACAAACATAGATACATAGACTGTTAAAAACATATTTTTTCCTTTTGGCTTTGCCGTAGTCGGGTAGAAAACACTTGAGAAACATACCCTCGTATTTATTTCTACACCACCTACCATCTTGCCATCTTAATTTTAATGTCTATCTCTACCCAGAGGTTGTCTGGAAGAGATCGCTCTCAAGCGATAAGACCGCCTTTTGGATACCTGTATTAAGATTTATTTGCAATTCTGTCAAATTGTAATATGGTATTCAATAAAGCATATTGTATTGTATTGTATTGAACCCTCCCTTGGCGGCGCAGTACGGTAATAACAGAGTATAGTTGTGTTCCCCTAAATCAACTTCGCCATTTTAGGTTCATCCTTTTAAAATATCTACATGGTAACCGCATTATTATTCTCCACAGCAAAGCATGACGTGGCGAAAATATTTTGTACTGTGTGCCTACTCAAATACATGTGTAACCCGTATTTAATTTAATTGGGCTCCCCCTAATAGCTATTCCCATAATTCGTTCCATTAAGATAAATTAAGTTTTCCAGGGTTAAAGATGAATTTTAGATTTAGGCAATCCATAACAAGATTGGTTGAATATCAAATAATGATAGCATGGCAATACTCCACTGTTAATTGCCGCTGCTTTTTAAACTAAATTGCATTTGTGTTACTGCAAAAACACCCATATTTAAATGGTTCAAGATTTATAACCGACTTTTAAAAAACCTGGGATGTTGTCAATACGGCCGTATTTTTAAAATTTTTGTTACTTAGAACTACTTCATGTATGTACCATTTTTTTAAGGATATACTTCCAGATTGGCCCATTTCTATCAAAATCCAGCTCGGATGATGGGTTTCATGAGGAATTTAGGGAACTCCTCAAATATTGTAGGCATTTATTAAATATTTATATTTGTTTATTTATAAAAGCACTATGTAATCATTTGAAGCCGGTTTTTAATTTAATGTGAATTATTTATAAATGAATATTAATAAAACTTTGCGCGAGATTTCAATATCGACTCCTGGTCAATAAACAACAATTATTGGTTATTATTTAGTTTATTGAATAACTTCAGCAATAAGTAGTAAAACATCCTAAAAATTCTTAAATGCCTAAAAACAAACCGGGAAAAGTTATAATGCGAAAAAAATTCAGCAACAAGCCTTCGAGCAAAACAAATCGTCTAACAAAATAGTAGGGAGATGTGAGATGAATAAATATGCATACGAGTATGTATGTAAGCAGCCGTGGAGATTCTGAAAGCGACCGCGGCTCGGCTGGCCGGTCAAAGTTCCCGGCTTTCCCCTCGATTGCGGCTGCCGCTTCCGGCGCCCTTCCGGCGGAGTTCAACACTCACTTCGAATTTTCTTCGAGATGGTTTCTTTATAATTCGCGGCCTGATTGCAACGGGTAAGGCTTTACCGTTTTTAGGGTTCCGTGCCTAATTCTAAACGAAGTCGACGGAAATAACATGGTTAGATGGCTAGTAATATTTTGTGAAAATGATTTTTTTATCTCAAAATGAAGTTCATTGCGAACTCTACATTTGACATTAAAATCCGCTTTTTTTAAGTGACTAGAGAATAATTATGTTCTTTCCGTGGACCCTTTAAATAGGAACTTATGGTACGACTCCTTCACCCCAACTGACCAGGGAGCCTAGCACGCTAGCTTTTATCGATGACATAAAGCATTTATCCCGTTCTTACCAGTGTGCGTGTGCGAAAGAGACGAATGCTTTATGTCAGCGATAAACGCTAGTGTGCTAGAGAGGCAGGTGTCTGTATGAACATAGCGGCATATTTTATCATCTAGCAAAGTTATTGATTTAAAGTGTTTTAAGTTTTATCTATATATAATTATATCATAAGTCCTCTAAAATGCCTTCTAAAACCGTGGGCAATAACCGGCATTACAATGACTAACGTTGTTATGTCAATTTTGTTATCTGTGGCAGTAGGTAACAGGAGTAACGTAATGTTATTATGATATTCGGCTTCCAAACGCATCTTAGAGTTCTTATAATAGGTGAGGATAAATTAATGTATAAACAACTGTACATGATTAGGTCTTAAAACACTCGTGTGATCTTATATCTTAAAACCACACTCGTGTTTTATGACATTATATATCAGTTACATAAACTAATAAATCAAAAAAAATGGACGAACCTTTGTTACATTTTACTAAAACAATAAAAAAAATTGAATTAGCGCCGTATTTTATTAATTATACAAAATTATTACAAAAAGTTAGCTTTGTGGTCGCTTTTTCATCGATTGGTTTGATAAATAGGTATGTAACAGACATACAAACATAACAAATATTATATTTGGTCATGATGCGGAACCCCCCCCCCCCCGTGCAAGAGTAGGACTCGAACTTCACCAGTTTTTTATTGAAAGTGGGACCATACATACAATACCATACCAAACATTATAAATTGGTATTTGTCAAAAATTCATCTTTTTAAAATCCAAATACCTCAAACACATTTATTTAGATACTATAAATGTATATCATATGTATACAATAGTATAAATTTAGATAAGTGTTTAACTCTTTTAATCACGGTGGTCAACACCTGTGTTAACCGCCTAGTTTTATTTTTAACATTTTGTTTCTGACATTTTTAAACATGAAAATAAACTATAGCAAAAATAACTTCTTTGGTGCTTCTTTGTCACCCCACTTAAAAATCAGTGACGCAAAGTGTAGAGATCATTGTCATTCGCTAAGCTATCTACTAGTGTAAGGTTAATTCGTGTATCCACGTGGTTCATCACTTATCTGTTATAGGTAACCCACTAACTAGCAAGAGGTTAACCTGATGTATTTGTAGTCAGTGTCAAGTTAACCCCGGGTTGGAGAGTTAGCCGATTAACGATTAAAATTAAGTTGCCACAAGTGGCCGTTAGTGTGATATAATAGGTACCGAACTATATCTTTCAGTTGCGTCTTTGCTATGATTAGTACTATATCAGTAATTTTCATCATTTGTAATTAAAAAACATGAGTTTAATATGTGTATGGTGACTTGTGTTGGAATGTTTAATCTAAATATGCAGAAGTATTCAAAGGCAACGACAAAATACTTTTTTTATTTAACAATTAGTTACGCTTTTACATACCTTTAGCTTTGAGATATTACTAATAGCGAGGCGAGAAGCCACTAGAAAGAGCGTTCAAATAAAAATGTAATCAACTTAATTCCTCCCGACATTGGATGTAAAATGCGCACTTCCAGAGTTCTAACATGAAAAAAAAGTCGTTCTTTTTCAGCTGCAACGACTAAGAGACTGGTTATGAGCGCAAGCTTTTTAAATGTTACGGCTGAAGGCTTTGTCTCGTTTTCTTAGGAGAATATTAAACGCGCACATAATACTGCGGCTACTCATGATCAAAGAGAAAATGAGAATCCTTAAATATTTACTTTTTCGCTTTAAAAAAGTTGAATAAGGAATATTAATCGTCCTTAAAAAGCGTTTTGCGTGCATTTAATTATACGGTACGGAAGTAGAACATGTTACGCCACCCTTTTAGGATTACGTGTGTAATAAAAATAATAATAACCCAGCTCATACAGTGCACAGCTGGGCACAGGCTTTCGGCTCAGCCAGTCGCGGATGGGAACTGGACCTTGGGCCCACACGGGATCACTGCGGAGTGGATATTTTACGTACGTCCTGAATTTGCTTCGCAGATATGTTCAGATATCCTGAGGGAGGATATATTTACTAAAAAGCCCAATATAAATATAATTAAATACAACAATTTTTCTTGTCATTTCGCATAGAAAATCCGAAAACTCAAAGGTTTTCGGTAATAGCTAGGAAGCTTTGCGAAACAACCAACTGCTTCGGCCACGGCCAGTCAAAGGGTTCATTTACTTAGTACGCAACTTATAAATAGTAACGAAACAAACAAAATGACAACATTTCCAGCAGCATTTCAACTAGGAACAGAGTGTTCCCTGTGAACGGTTTTATTCTCACTACACAATAACCGTCGCAAGATGAAGTTTCTGCGCCATGCTTATGGAGTTGAAAGCGTGTAGCACAAGTTATACAGCTATTAAATGTCGATCCGTATTGCCGGCACTTCTGTACGAAACCTTTGACGTGTTAAATACCCAGGTAGGGCTGCAGGCGGGAACAAAAGGTAATATGCGATATTGACACGGCGTAAGGGTGCCAAAGGGAATAGCAATATCAGCTCGTTGCCCCGCCCGCTCCTAACGACAAACAAAATAAAAGTTTGATGAAATTTTTTCACGTTTTCATATTCTCGCATAGATTGTTGGCTGTTTTAACTGCGTGCGAGACTATCCGACATACTGGCGTAGTCCTCATAAATACCGTTTAAAAAATCTTGTATTTTTAAACGAGACGGCACGGGGCACTATCATATAGTTAAGAAACACATTTGGCAGCATTCAAGTAACCTAGTGATAGAAATGCCAGAGTGGCATAGGCATTCTCAAAAGGTAACCCGTTTCATGAAGATTCCAAGATGGTAAACAGCGTTAATTCCTTACCTGAAACTGAAGTTATCGGTAACATTCGTGTAGATCAAGCTATTATCAAGTTATTAAATTTCTATTAAGAAAATTTTAAGTAAAATATGTTTTAATATAACTAGAATAAATTACTTTGTAACTGCGCAAAACCAGTGCTAAAATACAAGTAGAAACAAAAATTATCTATTACTACGAGTACATTCGCGGAGTAGCAAAGTCAGTATGTAGGTACTTCAGCAAGTAACGCCTGAATCTATTAATTATTTTAAATATGTTTTGACCTCATACGAGCAATATATCCTACTAATAATTTATATTTTAAATGTAAGAGTAATGATACTAATGATATTTACATGTTTGTTCCTCAATCACGCAATCCTCAATTGTTCCTCAAACGTGGCATACGCTTTAAAACGCATAGAAAATAATATCAGGCGAGTAAAGCCGCAAGTAAAAGCTTGTTATATTAATAAAAATATATGTATCTGAAAACCAGTACGCTGCGGCAGGGGAGGGTTAAACTCCGCACTGTGGGTACGCTCGACCGCCTTGCCTATGGCATAGGCAAATAGCGGTAGGCTGTCGCATGCCGCGCGCCCGCTCGCTCGCCCCCGGCGTGTCAGAGTAATTGAAAACGAATGCCGCGCAACCCTAGCGTGTCGCCGGGAGTAGCGAGGGGAAGGCGGGCGGGGGCGACGCGTTCCTTTTGACTAATACGAACTTTTTGGGCGTGATAATAAAGTTGGAATTCTTTTAATCGCGGTCGTAAATGAGAAATTTCTGTACTATTATTTATTCTGTGGCTGCGGTTCGTGATTTGGAAAATACAGCTATTAAACAAACTACTTGTCACGAGGTGGCGCCTTCAAACTTTTAACGGGCAGCCCTCGATGTGTGGCACACAAATTGCGTTTAATTTTTACACAGGAACACGCTTCGAGGAATACGGCTCAAAAGTAATTACGTTTAACCTGTTGACCTCGTCTGCAATTTGGAATTGGATATTGTCGCCGCTTAGGTCGTCAGGGCGCTCTGTAAACACGACGGGTGCTTATTTTACCCACACCCTACCCAGAGTATACCCGGTAGGTACCCACTTGTAGCCGTTAGGATGCCAATACGAACGAACGATTTATTTCAACCGTAGTACAGCGGTAGTAGGACGCGTTCGAGTTATCTAAAATAGGCATCAATCAATAAGCAGCACAAGTGAAAGTAGAGCAAGTTTCAAAACCAGCGAAGTACGAGTATGAGCAAGTTTTAAAACCCTAACGGGGAATGAACTTTTGTTACATTGTGATTTATGCTAGAATTGTTATTAAAACGTATAATTTTTGAACTATGCTTTCTTTAACCTTCATATTATTATAATAGGATAATCTAATTCCATAGGATTTATTTACAATATTTAGAATTCTTACTAAAAATTATTTCGATAACCACTGGATACATTAAACAGATTGATATTTTTTTGTTGTTCACACAATATGGTACCTTGAGTCCGAGTATTTTTTTTAATTTCATGCATCCAGTGACACCTACGTCACCAATACCAATCCAAGTGCACCTCATTGCATACGTCGTTATCGCAGATGTAATTTAACAGTGGTGAAAGATTATGTTTCAAATCGCATTTGCACCCGCGATAACGACATACCTTTGCTCATTTGTCAAAATCAGTTCATCCGCCAAGTCTCTAGGAGGGAAAATTTACTCACAAGCATACAGGTGAAACCCACAATCACATAACCCTTATTTATAACCGCACTGCAGTCAGATATAAATAAATAAATAAACAAATAAAGAGGCTAAAAAAATATCATCCATGGAACTTACATGAGAATTACCCATTTTGTAGCGCATCTCCTTCTTATGACACTAGGACTAATAAATAGAACCGCACTGTAGGATAAATCAAACTTGGGTCGTATTATATAGGCCCGCGGAGATTAGCATATTAAACTTTTGTAGTTGTTTACTATGTTTTCCAGCGACTCCGATTGGCTAAAAGCAAAACACATTAGTCCAACTTGCTACTACAATCTGTTCAGAAGTTTAACATTTACTTTCTAAAATAGTGTCGAAATTTTGCTAAACACAATTTTGTGCCCTTAAGTTTAAAAACATTAAAAACCGGCTAAGTACGGGTCGGACTCGCACTTGAAAAGTCGCGTAAAAATGACGTTAGTTTAATGTCTTTAGTTTTTCTTACAACGACCATACCACACTGTTTCTGTGAAAATTTTAATGGTCTACCTTATCCGATTCAAAAGATTGTCCACAGAGATGGACTCAAGGATGGAAGACAGAGGGACAGACAGGAGGCGGACGGAAGAATGAGCGAGAGCAATAAGGCACATTTGGACTCATTGGGTACGAAACCTTAAGAATGTAACCGGTGCTTTACTTTTACATCCCTAGCAAAATTTTCGATTTACCTCAAAAGTACCCTAACGATTTTTTATTTATTGCTAATAGCAATAAAATGTTTTTTTTTCCAGAACTGCATCATAATTTATCAATGCATAAAACAAGTCACACTATATATGTATATGAAATTTCAATTGAATTAAATGCAAAAATGCCCAAATTAAATGTTACTCCATTGTGTACGCTGCGTAATAAAAGACTATCGTACGATAATAACTTCCAAGAGCCTGTTATCTGGAGCAAAATTCACGTTAATATTCTATCGACTTCCAAGACTTTATATCCAACAAAATGCCAGCAACTAAAATATAGAAAACATGGTATAAATTATTCAGCCAGTATTCAAAACTTTCGGGAAGACATTCGGAGTACTCGGAATTTAATTGTACCCACCTATATATATGTATACTTCCAATAATTGTGCGTATACCAATATGGTGGAGCAAGGGCGCGAATCTACATAAACATGCAATTAAAGTGGAGATAGCAAACTCCTCGGGATCTGATGATATTAAAGTGGACCCCCATCTTTCATGTACGGCTGTGTGTACTTACGAGAAGAATACATTCTAACTCAACTAACAGAACTATACTCCAAGTCTGTCTAAAAAATAATAATATTCATAAATAAAAGACTGCTATGTTGTTGTTGTTTGTTTCTTTGGTTATGTATAGCCGTGCAATACATTAATGTACCCAAAATTATGAAGATGACGCAGAATACATAATTTACTTTTCCTTCATCTCTCAGCTTTCAGTTATATTCAAGCAAGATATTTGGAAAAAATATTCAGAAATGCAAACTCTCGGGAGCTAGGCGTCAGGAGCAATAAAATTAACAGCAATGTCGTTTCCATTTTATGATATGGATGGAGGTATTCGGAGCGGTGGATACGGCAGCATGGAAGAATTCACCTCATAATTCCCAGGAGTTAACGGGCTCTCGGGAATCACTTTCATTTTCACTTACCGCCACGGACTGCTCCATAACCATTAAATCCTCTTGTTTACTGCTCTTTGCCGGTTCACTGGAGGCAGAGCCCTCTCCCGGTTAACTAACTTATTCACAGCGCAAACTAAACATAAACCAGAGATGAGCCCAGCTTTGTGAAATCACCTTAGACGAGCCGGAATTTTATATCGCACGAAATTTTGAGTCCGGTGTAGGTAGGTTGTAAATTATGTATTCAAATTAAAGGACACAAAACTGATGCAATTGCTTTCCTTTTTCGACAGCTGCCTCCGTCGCTCTGTCGAATGAAATGGAAAATGAAAAAGTTTAAATTGTTCGGACCCGTTGTTTGTGAGTTTATGCTTGTTTGTTAATGAAAATAGCTTCAAAGGCTTAAAATATCTCAATCAAAACTTGGTCATATTGAGATTGTTGAGAATAAGTTGAGTGGAAATTTAAATAAATTTCGCATGATTTCTGTATAAACAGGGGCAAACGTTGAGGTAGGAAATGGGTGTACCTGCTTTCCCAGGAAAACTTTTTTTTCCACAGAGCGATCCTAATTTTGTGGGCTGTGCGTTGCAGGTTCACAATTTAAATATTTGCGTGGAATCCCGGCGCCGCCGCCGCGTCGTATGTTGCGCGCGTGTGACGAGAATAAGTACAAATGAAACGGTCCGCGCGCCATTCTTATCTCATCCCAAATATCGGGCACGTACTAAAGTCATAATTTCACGATGAAGTACCGCATGGGCAGGGAGCGTGCCCTTTGCAATGTGATTCACTGTTACGATTACCCGCATCTCCGGAAACTGAACGCGTTTTTCTTAAGGAAACAATAAAAGACTCCACCTGGGAACTTGAAGGAGAGAAAACAAAAAATGCCATTACCGTGAACGTACATAAGTACTAAGAATACATGACTACCATTATTTAAAGAAAACATTGTTTCGGATATATTATACGACGCGGAATCTCGGCTGAGCCTACAGCTTTAACAAGATTACCGGCTACTCCGCCAACTACGTTTACTACGTTTACTAAATGTTAGTTTAACAAAATTCCGACAACACCATAAGGGTTGAACTGCTCAAAGTTTCCTTAGAAATTAAATTGTTATTCATGGTCACTCGGTAAAGTAAAAGGTAAACAAACAAGTAACATTAAGGGATTACTTTCTCCTAATATTTGTTGATTAAAATGACAGAATTTAGAGTGCCTCACCGCTTGAAAACAATTTCCAATTAATCACGTTATCGTGAAGTAAGTTTAGAAAGTTTATGAAATATGCTCTTATTTAGCAGAGTTTATTAAATCTCATCAACTACATCATTGTGATAACTGCTTTTTTCAAATTTTATAAATATATGAATTTCAACCACAATTTATGAAATTTGAAACCCACTAATTGGCAGTCGACTTCTCGATTAACCTTTCATTAGTCTACTTAAGACGTCAGCAGTTATTTGCGCCTTAAAACAGTACTAATTGAATATGCATCGTGGAGCTATTTTCGCGTTCGTTCGTATGAAATCCAATTTAAGAAGTAGGTTAAGAATAATCCCCGCGTTGAAAGTCTCCATAAATTAAGTCGCACTCGAGAGGCAAGTCTCGGGGAGTATCCCGTTACGATATAAATAATTGGCGAGCCGTGAAATTTATTAAGGACATAATCTTGACGATACCTTATGACAAATAGCTTTTGATCTCTTCTTGTGGCAAAAAACGTGCGATAACAAGAATTTTCAATTCATGTTACTGGGGGAGTATTTCGCGAATTTTGTTTCGTCATTTTTGAACGCCCGCAAACAGTTGTTAGGCAAGATTTTTGTACTCCTGCATGTCTTGTGTCACATATTCAAGCCTACGGCTGGTAGCTTTTTGAGTTCATTTTTTAACAAGCTTTTGCTCGCGATTTAATAATGTATCTATCAGAGAATAGAATTATAGTTTGCGAGTGGAATACCATATTCAAAGCTATAAGAGAACATTTAAAATTAACCATGTTGCTGTTCACTACGAGTAGGATTGGCGCTTAATACATTAAACAGTGCACCAAATTTCTGCTACTTATCCTTCGCCCTCAGTTGAACGCTATCGTTACCCCAACAAATGGCCACTTGCTATTTCCTGACATGGCGAAGTATTCTCAGCTATTTCTTGACACACGCCATGTGATACTAATGACCCTCCGGTAGAAACATGAGATACTTCTTATTTGCTAAAATAACGAGCCGCGTAACCGAGACGTTTGGATTTTATTATACTCTATATATTTTATGTACGAGTTATTCTCACGACATCTCGTTCATCACAAATTCTACACTGAGAAAAAATAATGTTTGGTTTAAGAAATATCTTGACTCTACATGAATTAGACAAAATAAATTAACTACAGTAATGAAGATTTAAGTTACAGTAACTGAGATCTTAATTATAGTAACTAAGATCAAAACTACAATAATTAACTGCTTACCTCATCGTAACTGAGATCTTAACTAGAGTACCTAACTAACCCCCTTATTCATAAACGCTTTGTAAACGTTTGTTAGTTAACATGTTTTTTGTATTTATCGCTCATTGTGACGTTTGCCCTCAAGTGACAGGGAGAAAACATTTGTTAGCTTAAAAAGATTGTTAACTCTTTATGAATAAGGGGTAAGACTTCAGCTACAATAACTAAGACCTTACCTTGCACTGAGATCTTTAGTACAATAACTAAGATCTTAAACAGCTACAGCAACTTAGATCTAAACTATAGTAACTAAGAGTAACTAAAATCTACGGTAACTTCAATCTTAGTTGCAGTACTTAAAACCTTGTTTAGCCAAACATTAATTTTTCTAAGTGGCTCCATACCAAAAATTATCTCAAAAAAAAACTAAGTATAACGAATGCAATAACTATAATATGCAACAAACTGAATAAAAACACACTAGAACTTATTAAAATTGACAATGAATAGCCTATGGTTGGTTAGTGATCCTGACTACGAAGCTAGAGCTTGTAGTTCCGAATCTCACAAGGGGAAATGTTTGTATGATGATTGTGAATTTTTGCAGGAGAGTCGTGTCTGTTTTTTTAAAGTAAGTATAATATTGATCTATATTTCTTGATTATTGTTGTTTAGTGCAAACTCAAGACTAGATCGATTGGTGTTAATTGTTCCAATTTTCCAGTTCTTTTTACGTATTTATTTTTGTAACAAAAACAGAGTGTTTATTTCAAAAATAAAGCGATTAATTCAAATTTTCAGAAGATATTTAAACTAATTTCTGTAGTTACGCCCCAACCGAAAACGTGCACGTATTTTGTTTATCTTGTCATTTCATTAATTACAGCCCGTGTTTACTGTTTCAATACGACGAGTCTTATATACGCCCCGCACGAATGAACTTTTGTCACTTTAATTGGGTTATCTCTGATTAGAGATAGTAATTTTCGTCCGAACACGTTCGCGGAATTCATTTATAAAACGGGAAACAAGTAAATTAGGCAAATAATTTGGCTAAGGGTTTCGATCTATGTACAGTATGTAACGAAATTCCAATAACACACTTGTCTATGTTTTGTATGAACTAGTAGATAATATGCTTCATGGACTTTCGTTGCTCACTGTACGACACGCAAAGGGATTTCTAACTGCCACTAAAATTTATTTAAGCTGAAATCATAAAAATGAACTAGTCGTGCTTAAAGGTACTCCCTCCTTGACGTAACTAATAGACTAACAATTATCTAAAATTACATTAAAAAAACGAGCGAGATCATGTCGGACCATGCTCTGTATAAGGTTCCATTCCGTAAATATTACTACAACTAACCAAAATTATTTTTTCGAGCATGTTCAAGATCTAGCTTGATTTTGTGTTCATAGTTATTTTTTACTGCCTATGGTGAATTTCAGTGGGTTTGAGCATTTTAGCCGAGACGAACAACAATGAAGCCTACTAATCGTTATGGTTTTCCTAGTTAGTACCTAGCTTTCATTTAAGATTAAATTTCATATTTTTAACACTTGTAACTTAGGCTCTAAGGGAGGGGCCACGAAAATGTTCCATTAGAGTTCAATATTACCGAAACCTCCTGAAATGGATAATAACATACGCATACTGATAATAATTGTCTAATAATACCTCAGCCAACGAATTGTGGAAATAAACAAAACCCTCTGCTTAACATGTACGGGAGGCACCCTAAAAAAATTATTATCAGGTCTTAAATAATTCATCCCTAATGAACATAATGACAGTAGAATTGTCTACAAATGTTTTACAGTCTAAAGGCGTTATTTATTCTCATTTTTTTACACTAGGAATAGTCAGCTTTAACATAAGTACCCCCCCCCCCCCCTTCTTTGAACGAATCCACACAAAACGGGTTACTTATCTCTGGGGTTAACCGAACGATGTCTGCCATGAAGCTTACCTACTTAAGGAATAACCTGTGATAGCACTCGTAACAATTTTAGCTTCATTAAATTTCGGCATTAATTCTTGTAAAAAAGATTTTCCACATACAACGTGCAATTATTATTTTTTGCTATCTGGTTTTTCTCTAACCATACTTCTTTGTCACGATATCTTCGAGGATGTTACTTCATTCAGTGCTAATAAGTAATAACTATCAATATTTTAAATGAGTTGGGATACCATGCAACTACTAATTCACGTTATGCATATAAAAATGCCAAGAAACGCTTTTTAAAGTATAACATTGATTTTCAAAATAAATGCGAGTTTGTCGTCTAGGCGCTACGAACCTCGTGAAAAAGCGAATGCTACGCCGTAGCTCACACCACACCCGTCTCGTTCTTACTAGCCCACTGGGAGAGAGACGCACTGACTTACGTAGCGAGTTAACGCGTATCGAGAAGATTCGTGCTAGATGCACAAACCACTCAATCAATTTGAGTTGTTGACCACTGAACACCTTGTCGTACTGAATCATCATAGGGTGAGCCAAAGAAGTCATTATAATCTTTATTATGAACAGGTTCTAGAGAGTGGGCGGGTAATCCAATTGGTTTACGGTATCTACCCTATTTGAATTTGTGTAATAATTTTAATCTAATGTAAACAACGATCTAAAGTAAGCAAAGCTAAAGCTGCTTGTCTTATAGGCACTAGACAACGGATATAAATACGTATATAGATAACTATATACTTAAATACATATAACATCCACGACTCAGGTACAAACATTCGTATTCATCATACAAACATTTGCTCCTCCCGGGAATCGAACCTGGAACCTCAAGCTTTGTAGTCAGGGCCACTAACCACTAGGCTATCTGATCGTCAAAATTGATCCATTAATAGATGCGAAAACACGGAAACATACGAGTAAAAACGAGGTCAATGATGTCAACTACTGGTTAAAACAAGGTCCGTGAACCCACCGACACAAACGTGACGCGTGTCAAGCACCAGTAGTTGCCTTATTTATCCAATTAATATATTGAAATAGAATTGTAAATTATAAAATACAGTAAAAAAAATATTTAAAGAGTTTTAAACTCATCGACAAACAAAGCTATAAACTTGCAGCTCTAGTATTCGATACGAACCCTTTTAGTGACCCATGATCGGGCCAGCTAAGGAGTCGTTTATTTTCCCTGTTTGCCAGATATAAGTGTACATAGTTCGGCTCAAAATAATGTGCGTAGGTACCCCAGATTTAATTGAGCCGACGGGCTGGTCCCGGGAGAATGCCCGTCTTCCCTTTCCGCACAATAGACAATACGAGAACCCGCAGCGAATGATTGATATAGAGCACTGCGTTTTTATGTTGGCACAAATAAATCATCTCCGTCTCAATTAATGTCCCCGCCGATACTTCTACTTTCCGAATAGGACAGGCGTTTCTCTCTGATTGATAATACTGGAGAAATGGGCTTCCAATATCTTTATCCTTAAGCGCTTAATGTTTTTAAGGATGCCGGTGAAGAAAGGTACTGATTTATAATTAATTTTCAATAACAAACAAAAAAACACAATGGAAACGAAGCAAACATACAACAGAAATGACTAGTTCATATGACAATTACAAATTCGTTATTTAATACAAGACCGTGACACAACAAAAATAATAATGCAATAATGTTTGTTTGAGCAATGTATGTAAGCAGAAACTCCTTCTGACACTATCAACAAAAATCAAAATGTTATAAGTTATTGCTGGCGGGGACCAAACCACCAAATATTTTGATTGGTTTGTCCCCGCCTGCTACACAACGTGCCGAAGGAATATACGAGTACATACGTATACACTCGAAAATGTAACCCTCCCTTTCAGCGGCAGCCGGGTGAAAACCATTTACGGATCATCAAAGAAGTTATGTATGTGTGCTATTTCTTGACAGGTATCTTAAAACCCTTAAGGGTCGCCTGTTGTTCATCTTATTTTACTATTTATTAATCGTCTGTTTAATATTACAATGATTTTGTGCTCAGAGGGAGCGCCGCCGTAGACTAATGAAATGTCACTGCAAGATCCACGCCTGTCTCCGCCGCTGTCGGCGTACATCGAACTAAATTATACCTATGAAATGTTGATAATATTTTACATTTACTACTACAGTTGCAAATACCCGTTAGCTACTGCTATTTAACCAAATGCCTGGTTAGCTACGATAAAATGCGGTTAATAACGGTTAATTATCCGATTATAAAAAGGGTACTATTTTGTTGTTGTTATTTCTTTAAGTCATTTAACGTATACGTACAACAATTATTAACGTAACTAAAGTATTAATTATACAAGCTCATACTGTAAAAAACCGGCCAAGTGCGAGTCTTACGTACACTCAAAAACATAACCCTCCATTCTGGCGGCAGTCGGGAAAAATGCGGTTAATTAACCGTTAAAAACGAAAAATGTATTTTAACCTCCTGCTTAAAACCGTTAATAACCGGCTTCGCCCCTTCATTCACTACGCTTCAATAAGATTTTAATGTTATTTTTTTAAGTAAGCATACCAATATACCGTATTTATCTATGCATTATGTTTTAATTCGGTTTCAGAACTCATTCTTTTGAACAGCTGTTGTAAATACCGACTGACAGAGCTTTTACTCACCATCGGGGGGATCTGTCTTACAGGATATCCCACAGACACCCTCTTACACGGATACACTGGATACATTTTTGTCTGTCATTGATAATTTGTTTATTTAAATAACCTTTGTGAGAGTGGATAAAGTTTGTTCTTGGCTGTCTGATACAATTTAAATTCGTTACAATAAACCGTTTGCATTGTTTAATTATAAAACCAGCGTCGCATTCATTACAATTTTATATCACAATTTAAGAGTAAAACATAAAAGTCATCGACACTTTTTGGATATTGTAGTGTCTTACACGCTGTTCTTTGTGCTCGAATTACACTTGACGTTATTTAGTTCATATACATATACTACTCACTCTCACTTACTTACTGACTACACCCAGTGATAGCTGCTACGACCACTCTACGACAGAGAATATAATTACACCCACGGCCATTACAGGAACGCTCCAGAGACATCAGCAGACTTCTTGCGCTTCTCAAAATGTACACAAGTGCTAAAAACAAATGGCATCGTAAGAAGTAGCTAAAGCGATACAAACGAGAACTCTTCCTGCGGCTACTTTTTGGCTCAGAAGATGTTTTATTACATCCCTACTTTGAATTACCGGTACCTGTAGAAAGTAGCACAAAATTCCTGCTAACACGTATTTCGCGTCAGATTGATGCATGAGGCCGTGTATTTCTTTGTGCTCACGTCATCAATCTTACAGATCTATTAGCGCCGTTTTTGGCGCGCCTCCTAATTATTTGAGCAGCTCCCTCTCCCTCTGATGAGATCAGGGATAAACAAAAGTCTTATTAAATTGTTTTCGTTGTCGTCAGCTACTCGAATTCGACGCACGAATTTAAACCCGATCCCAACGATCCGAGATTATCTATCAAAAAGGCAAAGTTTTAATTAGTGGCGGCGACAGTAATCTATTAACTTTAAAGAGGACTTGAAATTTCTCTTCCCTTTCATAGCCGAACAACTATTTATTCTACTAGAAGGCTTACGAAACAAATACGCGGCGATTTATTTGCAAGCGCGGTTTGACATTTAACTTTACTGGAAACTAAGAGAAACCAAAGACTTATTTATGGGCTATTAAATAGGCTGGTGAAATCATGGTAACCAAAGTAAGTGTGGAAAGATTAAAATTATAAAGTGGAGGCAGAGCTGGCGCGGCGCCCGCCGCTCGCCGCGTCGCAACATTTTCGCGCCGTGATATTAACAACAAAGACTACTGCAGTCAAGATATTTTGGCACATCCCGTTTCTGCACTTAGTTCGTAATCTGAATTATTCTCGCCACCAGATAACATGAACTAAAATGTACAGTGCCGCGCTCTCACTTACTTACTCGAACGAAACCTTAATTTTAACACGAAATGAAATCCGTAGTCTTGTGTAATACAATTTCATCTGCTTTTATATCTGAAGTACCTAAAATACACCATTAATAAATTTGATTTTTACCGTATTAGCGAAATACTAAAATGTTTATTTTTGGAGAATTGTTCAACATTTGTAAAAGCGAAACCCGTAAACAACATCATCATTTTGTTGTCCGTTTGTCTGTCAACACTCTTTTTATCAGAAATGGCTTAACATACGAGTATTGTGCTGATGTTAAGCGTTATTGTAGTGGTTAAAAATGTTTTGCTCATCGGACGGTATGATACTCAAAGCTTTAAGATTAATATTCAGCCGTTTAGAAGATGTTTGTAAAACTGTAAATTTATGTAAACTACTAGAAATCTGCTTATACACTATAATAAATGCAATGCGCTCTTTAGATTCAACAATTCTAGAGAAAAATTAAACAAACAATTTAAAAGATTATATTTACGGTAGGCAAAATCTTGATCGTAAGAGATATGAGAAAGTTATATGTATCACTCGTTTCTTTACTAAATACAAAACACAAATATATGCGTCGGAACCCTCGGTGTGCGAGTCTGACTCGAACTAGAGCGGTTTTTTTTATAAAGCCAAACAGTAAGTAATGAAAGGGGATGAAGTGTTTCGTGTCCGACTGTATCCTTCATCCAGAATTCTTCCTGCGACGTAATGACTCGCTGGAACGTCTTCCCGGGAATAAGTGCTAGTCATTAACTTGTTGTAGCCATACGAAATGTCCATTCTGCGTTTTATTACCCACAAAATGCTGCGCAGCACTGGTTCCTCTTTAATAACTCGACTCTTTTAAGAAACATCAAACTTTAGTCAAATGGCTAATTCTGGTTATTGTCGGGATGTTAATAATGTTTTAGCATATGGAGTGCCAGCGTGACCTGAAGGGTTAAAGTTAATTACCTTTATAATTATGAATGGACGTTGATAATTAAGCGAATGAAGAATAATACTTTAGAAAGCTATAAGGCATCTTATCTGATGGTTGAACATGCTGTTTCTGGACCGCGGAGTTTCCGACACTCCACTTACGTCGTCTTTCTTTGCTATTGTAACTAACAAATAAGCTACACGTAAAGCGGACGAATAAACAGACAGACAGTAGATGACGGCAAGCTAATGTAGTAGTCGTGAACTGCGGTCGCGGCGACCGCCGGGTGACTGCGACAGCTGGGCTGTATGAACCGCAGCACTATACCGGCCCACACCGCAGGCCTCGGTCAATATTCCATTTTTTATAACTTATCGACATGTGAAAGCCAGAGGATATGACAAAATTATCTTTTTATACAAAGCTCGTTCGTTCGGTACTTGAAGTCTTAACCCTTGTCACACAAATTCTACACCAAACCCCAATCAATTTTACTTAACGTTGGGTTATCCAGAACTTAGAAAAGCATTTTATTCATTTAAACTAAATGGTGATCTCCGTTCACTCTCCGTTCAAACTTTTGTGAACTTGCCCAGTAAATCAACCGTGTAATCTAAAGACAGGTCAACCTCAGGATTGCCCGATGAAATCTTCAAATAAGTAGATTCAAGAATCTAATGAAAATCGGAGAAGATTCTATTAAATGAAATGTGAATGAAAAGACCACCACTTGAAAAATTAATATCGTGCCAAACAACTGAATAACTTTAATGAGAACGAGCAATTTTAACACTTTACAAAAAATGTACTCACCTACAATCATTTAACAAAAAGATAATCTAATAGTTACGATAAATAGGACTCATATTTTAGTAAATATAAGAACATCTACCCAGTGAGCAAGGCAATATATTCACGTTCGCCAACAACCCCTATCACGTCCCGTGCAATCTGTGTAGGCACATCAGAATTTAATAAAGGTCGACGTACATATGTAATATTCTCGGCTATCAGCGAGTTCAGGGAAGTTGTCAACAATTGGCCGTTTGCCAGTGCGAGAAAATGCATTTGTTGCAATTTAGAACACGGCGCCCCCGAACAGGAGCACCAACGGATTGAACAAAACACGCTCGCGCGGCGGTAATGGACGATTGCACACCACACAAACGCCAATAAAACCTACTTGCTCACTCCAGAAAAACTCCAAGTTTGCAATTGAAAAGAATAATGATTGTGTTACGAAATTCACCGACACTGTAAATGGAATTTTCCGCCGCCTGATTCAAAGCAACTTTACACCGCTGCGGTCCAGCGGCACATAATTCATGCCACTCAGTGAAATATAATGCGGATGTTCTCATAATGTACGACGCGCGACTTAATCCGGGCACGACTTTTTCCGCTTCCAGATATTTATATAAATGGCTGGCAGCGAACGGTCTCAATGACCCGGTGCGGTCCGTTTA
Source organism: Ditula angustiorana (assembly GCA_963691745.1). Classification (NCBI taxonomy): domain Eukaryota; kingdom Metazoa; phylum Arthropoda; class Insecta; order Lepidoptera; family Tortricidae; genus Ditula; species Ditula angustiorana. Next base: position 3,954,968 of record OY829481.1, on the reverse strand, counting down.
TACCACTTCGCGGCAACCATACTCTGCCACTCCACCCTCATGTAGCTTATTTTATGTAGAAAATCCGGTAGTAGTTGCATTCACTTCTAAAGTAAGCGAAACTGTTCATTCCTTAGTTTAAATAAAGCAGACAGTGGTATTGTTAAGCACGATATATTACAGCGCTAACTATTGTTACAATAACTCAAAAAATTACGATCGATTCAAATTTCATCGTGTTGTTTTTCGTCCTCCAGCGGTACGACCACCTCCAGATAACTATTATTAAGATGTAGCAAGCCAGAATAAGTTCATTACTTTCCTGCTAATATACTCTACAAGCATTTGTCGAAACAAAATGTTACAAAAGCAACTAAAACAGTCGAAATCTCCCTTAAAAAGTCGTTCCATTTTATTCGATTAATACATAAAGGAATAAAACGGAATGAGATGTTTTCATCCGTTGTCTTCAGTCTCTTTGTTCGCAATTGTTTGTTCTGCTAATTGTACCCAGCCGTATTTACTGGGCCAATAAGGATCCTCATAAATCTGCAACGCATGGAAGATTCGTAACTTAGTTATAGATGTATAGGTATTTATGGTTACTTTTGTTCCGAATGAATTTAAACAGCATTAACATGCATTTGCTTTGCAATGGTAGAGCCACACCATTGCCAGTTGCTGGTTGCAATACGAATAAGCCACTACGACTTGACTGGGTCAGGTACGAGTGGCAAGAATTGTGTTCTTTAGAAAGTGTAATTCTAGCAGCGCTTCGGAAAATAAAATATTCTACTAAGAAGAAGCGCTGCAAAAAACTCAGTAGTTTTTTTATGTTTAACAGCACTACATGTCTACATTAAGTAATTAGCATAAAAAATAAGGATTAAAGAAAAAAAGATAGCGATAAAAATAGTCCGATGAAGTTTAAGTTTATTATAACTGACACTAGTTCCTACTAATAATAATACTAATCCAGATCAAAGAAATTTCACAAGGGTGTTTTATGGTTTATGAATTATTAATAGCATACTTAATCTAAACTACTTAGAGATAACTCTCAGAGTCAAAAAGAAATAAATTAGTGAAATCTACAGTCAACATTCAATAGATGTGAATATTTTGCGTAGTATGCGATGAAGATAAAATATTTCCAGATAAAACCATGATAATTCGCCATACAGATATTCAAGTGACACTTAAACTCCGTTTTCAAAATTTTGTATCATCGCTTCCTTTGGAAAATTGATACTAACATAAAAAGAGTCAGCTACATCTCGTATATCTGCAAGTATAACTTTTCTTTGTACAGTCAAGGAAATACATTCACGTACCACCGTAAAATCTAGTCGAAGTGACATACGCATGACATTTGTATGACATAGCGTGGCGTTTAACGCGTCGCCTCATTATGACAGGGTTCTAAGGTGGTACGTGAATGTATTTCCCCTACTGTACCTCTGTGTGTGATCTAAATATGTATTGTTATAGTCCAACAACTTTGTACACAAATTTAAGCCACGAAGGGTGCTTAAGGAAAACCGAATGTCGGTCGCGAAATAAGAGCCCAATTTAGGCATAAAGTCCGCCTGAGCCGGTTTTAAGTGAAGACTCGCGTGTCGTCTATGGCGGCTATACACAGACACTGTACGACCCTTTTCCGCCTCTTCATCTTCTATTTTGTATTAAACAAGCTTTTACTCCCTACTTCGCTTTGTATTGACCTGAAAGAAAAGTATTCGAGGCATTATTTTGCTACGAATTACTTACCTACTTACCAATAAATGCTATACTAATAATATCCAAAGACAAGAGTTTGAGCAACGTAGAAAAAACAGTTGCGACGCTCCTAAATGATGTAAGGTATTGCCGGCGAGGACAAGCTATAAAATTCAATGTTCGAATAAAAATACAGAATTAAATGCCCTATTAAATGACAAAATATTTCATAATACACAGTAAATACATGCGATGTATAATACAATGGTCATAGATTTCAAGAAGATGGCAGGATCAGGTAAACGGCGGCTTAACCTGCGGTGGCCGAAGTATGTCCGCCTTTCAACAGGGTAACAACCACTACCTGTAGACCAGGGGTGGCCAACTTGATTGGACCCAAGATCTCTTGTTCAATAACGAGACTCTGCGCGATCTACCTGCGTCCAGCAGTAGGTGATTACGTGGGACAGTCTGGTTTACGTATTTATATTTTTTGCCTAGCCACGATCGACTGGTCCAACAGTCGCGATCGACCGGTCGATCGCGATCGACCTGTTGGCCACCCCTGCTGTAGACTATCCGATCTTCATCGTCATGCACCATGAGTTACAAACTGTATACAGGTGTAATCGTTAAGTAAAGCCAGGCGATTATTCTGTATGTATAACGAATATCAGAAAAATTTAAACTGATATCAAAAGTAGATTACCCAATGAGCAAAATCACATTGATAACTTTTTTTAAAAAAGTAGTAATATTAAAAATATTAAGTTTAAACACGTCAATACATTAAGTGGGTATGACGTTCTTTGAGGCGGTAAGTAGGGGCTTACAGCCTTAAAGAACGTCGTAAGAGATAAAACTGCTTAAGATTCATTATAATTCATGAATCATTTGATAATGGTGAAATGACTAGGCCTTATAAACTAGGCTTTCAATGAACGGCGTAGGTACTAAATGGAGGGTTTGAAGTTATTATTTGAGATATTTCTGTTTTTTTTAAAGAAGTTATTAATGTATGTATGTAAATTCTTTATTGTAAAAAAAACATAAATTACAAAAAGAGATAAAATTAATGTACAATTAATGTAATTTTACACGTTGGGTAACGTACTTTCGATATCAGTTTGAAGTTTCTGATATCTGTTATATTTACAGAATAATCGTTTCGCTACACTTAACGATTTACACCCTGTATGTCGCGCCGCTGCTGCGTCTCTCTAAAGGCCATCGCCCACGATGTTTTTTTGCAGCGATACAGTCCCACGTTCACGAAACGCGGAACCAATAAGGAGATAATTCTTGCCTCAGCAGGGATGAAGTCAAATTCAAGACATGTCAAAAAATCGAGTGTTAGATGTATCTCTATGCAAGGCCTGTATCGCTGCAAAAAATTGTCGTGGGGAATTATTCTAATTAACAATGTGCCAAATTCGCGTACTTATTTAGCTAGATTCACACCAGAGCATTCACACCCTCTGTAATTACAGGCACACAAAAGAATTCACAAAAAGCGTTCGAAACAAATGACAGTTTTACTCGACCAGAAAGCCCCATTATCGAGAAACTTTTGCAGCTGCAGCAGTTTAGTCATAATTTACCTGCAATTTAATTCGCATTACTGCAAAACTACGTTCAGTCTGTTATGAAAGTTTTCCGTGACGGGTTCCGCATAGGGATGGATACCATGTTTTCGAGTTGGGCTGCCGCGGCCGGCGACCGGACGCCGGGCGGCCTCCGTAACTCATACACGGTTCCGGCGTAAAAACGGTGGCACCGGACAGCGCGAGCGACGCGATAGCGCTAGATATATGTGTGTAGCTGGCTTTATTTACAACTTGCGTTCATATAACGTTGCACTGTCGTAGATTCAGAACTACATATCACTACAAACTACCCTGCATGAAAGGAAGTGTCAAAAGCCAGTGTGTTTCACAGGTCTATTTCCGCCTGCCTCGCTTGCCCGCTCGCGGCTCAATGGATGCAAAAATACTGTTACATATCCAGCTGACTAGACGTTTGTTAAAGACGACGCTGGAGGAAAGTCGCGTGCCGTTTGTATACTTCGCACGGACGCAAAAGACGTAAGTAGGTACTTCATTTCCGCACCGCCTGCCATCCTGTCATTTTAGTTTTGATTGTTTTTCTCCATATATGTATAGGTTGTCTGTAAAAGATCGCTCTCAAGCTATAAGATCGCCTATTGCATGCGTATATTTAAAACGTACCTGAAATTATTGCATTATTTAAATGTGCTATATTAGCGTATTTTAATGTATGTAAGTCACTAACACTAATTATTTATTGTATCTTCTTTTGTTTTCGCGACTTGTAGACATTGAAATAAAACAATTTAAACTGTTAATATCGCGTGTATTGTAACGAATCTAATTCCCGACGTTTCGAGCCCTTTACAGGTTTCATGTTCACGGGCAGACTGACAAAAAACTTTGAATACAAACTACCCAATTTTGAAAAATAATTGAAAAAATTAAAAACTAAATATGAAATCGTTCCAATTAACGCAATAAGACTAGACTCTTTCTGTCTCTGCCCGTGAACCTGAGACCTGTAAAGGGCTCGAAACGTCGGGAATTAGATTCGTTACAATACACGCGATATAAACCGTTTAAATTGTTTTATTTCAATATTTATTGCATCCTTTGTATCCTACCAATAAAATAAATGCACAAAATAATGATGTTTGGATCATTAAAACACGGCTGGACGGATTTAGCTTAAATTTGGCGACAGATAGATCTGGTCCTGGACTAAAACGGAATACTTTATATCTCGTAAAATCGCGGGTAAAAGCTCGTCTGGAACAATATGCAATGTTTATGCAAGATTTATTTTAACCAATTTTAAAAACTATATTTTGAAGTAATATTGGTGGTGAATTGGTACAGCTTCTCTTGTGACTCAGAAGATTTTTTTTTCAAAATGATTCACTCTCAAAGAAGGACCGAAATAAAATGTACAAATTGCGTTTTACTTTTAGCAAATCATAAAATATTCCACGATCGGCCTACGAAAATCTTAAGCACTTTAGTACTTTGTCAACCATATATTACATATATATTACTGAACAATTATTTTAATCAGTTCAGTTCAGCTCTTTATTAGTAAAACAATAATTTACAAGTCAAATACAATACAGAAAAGTACAAATAACATTTTAAGTCAGATCAAGGAGATAGAAAAACAAGGAGATTTAGAAAATTTAATTGAAAAGCATGACTAAGTAGGTACCTAACATATTTCTGACGCAGAAAGGTAACAAGAAGTCTGTCAAAGACAGCTCTCACAAACTTTAGAATTAATATTGATAATATTTTAATTCTAACCCTAAACCTACCTTTGATGGATTTTAACCTATGTACTAAAAGAATTCTAGACTGATTTACGAATATACACATTATTGCAGAAATTATAGTTATATCTCTTTCAAAAATCAATCAAACACAATCCTAAGAAATCTAGAATCCACTATTAATACCTCCAATATATGGTACAATCCAAATTTTATGATTAGATCGCATAAAAGTGAGAATGCTTAATACGGTAAAAACTTTTAGATTTACTATCCCTAATGAAGGGTCTCTAGGTACCTACTTAAGTATTTAGGAAACAATTTACTTATTAATATTTAAAAACTCCCTTATTCATAAACGCTTCTTAAACGTTTGTTAGTTAATATTTTTTATGTCTTTATCTGTCATTGTGACGTTTGCCCTCAAATGAAAGAAACAAAACATTTGTTAGCTTAAAAATATTGTTAAGTTTTTTATGAATAAGGGGGTAAGTCTGTTATAAATGTTTATTATTTCATTTTATTATAGTTTTTCGTATTGTTTTGTCATTACGTACACGCCAATTGATTCGGTAAAATAACAGTGGGGGCATAGGAAATTGCTTTTCTCTGAAGCGGAGTTACTATATTTCGTCAGACGACACTGCAATATCCTCGCGACTCAATCCACAAAGTGATCACTCAAACATGAATCACAGTAGATAGAGCATACCTTACTTTTTAGATCAGCAGAACCAGCAGTCTTTAGGAGTTCAATGGTGAATTGTGTTGTAGGGGAGTTGGGAAAATTAATAGTATTTTATGCAACTGTTGCATAATGAGGGGACTTAAAACACGAGTGTGGTTTTATGAAACGAGCGTCAGCGAGTTTCATAATAGGATCACACGAGTGTTTTAAGACCTAATTATGTACAATTGCATACATTACTTTATCTACACACATATCATAACTGCAAAAAACCGTAACAGCAAAAAACCAACAAACGAATGACAACAGTAATGGCGGCAATTCGATCCATCCGTCAAGAAGAACGTTTTTTTTTTTTAAATCATAGACAAACGAATGAAGTCCCTATTGTCATGTCACTCAAGATCAAATGTCGTGCGTTTAAATTAAAAAAACATACTGAGTTGACGTTTCGTATCGATAACTGTTTTAATATCTATGGATACTAGAATAGAGACCCACTTGAATTTTGACAGCTGTTCCAAATTTAAATTCATAACGTCAGAGATATCGGTAATGTGATGACCAATAAAGAACAGATTTACCTACTACCACACACACAAGAAAATTCTTACAATAACATTGGTTGTAATAATGCTGGTCATTTCCTACGGTTTTTGAACGCGTTATTGAGCACTTATGATATGTGTGTAGATAAAATAAATAAAAACAAGTGCGGCTCAGACTAGCGCATTGAGGAATCCGTATCATCATATCATACCGTATGTATTTATCACAGCAATCCGAAAAAGTATTTTTTTTTGGTCACAGCTACATTTAGAATCGGTATTTTTTTATATTTGTTGTTTACATACAGTTTATAATTCATAATATACTAAAAAAATGCTATCTAGTTTAGATTTAGAGTTTACTTGCCCTGTGCCCGGATCGCCACCACCATCTTACTCGCTAATCCAGCCGCTAAGCAGCAGTGTTTGCACTATTGTGTTCCGGCATGGAGAGCAAGATATCCGGTGTAATTACTGGTACAAGAGGTATTTCATCTTAGCCCTTTGGGTTTGCAACGCATCTGCAATATTCTTGGTGTTCCAAATGCCTATAGGCGGTGGTGATCACTTACCATCAGGAGACCTACTTGCCTGTTTTCCTTCCTATGTGGTATAAGAAAAATTAGACGTCGTTAAAATCTCTGAAACAGATTAGTTTAGATGAAAAGGAACATATCTTTTGCATTAAATTGTTTAGGTATGTAGGTTTAATGTGTTATGTGTAGAAAAATAATCGTTTTTCTTTAATTCCCCTAAAAACGATTAAGTTGATTTCCTAATGCAATATTCAATTTAACTTCCTACGCAAAATATCAAAATTTCATTTCTGTGTACTTAACTTGAACAGTTTGCGAGCTCAATCCTGAGACATGCGGACGTGATGCGGACAGACAAACTGACCAGACTCGCAGAGGGATAGCTTTCATTAATTAGAGGGACCTAGCCTTAGCACGCTGGCCTTTGTCGTGGGCAGACATATAGCCTAACATCCCTTTTGCAGTAAATTCGATGAAAGCCTTATGTTCAGTGGTAACAAATTGCAACTGAGAAACCTCTATTTTTAAAAAGCTTTGTGCTGACAGAGTTTGTAAATTTCAAAAATTATATTTATAACAACGTAAAGATGCATAGACTGTTACATAAAAATCATAACCCTTCCTTTTGGCTTTGCCGTAGTCGGGTAAAAAACTTTTACGCCGCTCCACGACATCCCCGATCAGAACCCCAATTCTCGGTTCACGCGAGATACTTCTCATGTGCGAGGTACGTCAAAAAGTGACAGATTTCCAAGGGATTTGGCAGTTCTTTTCGTGCGAGATGAATTTCGCACAAGCCGAGAATAGCCCCGCAGGAGAGTCAGTCTCTAACCGCAACAGCGACGAGTTCGTTGCTGAGGCAGCGCTCTACCTTGCTCTAGCGCGTTAGCTCGAGTGAGAGGGGCACAACAATGTCTCCAAGACCAGCTCGATACTGACTGATACGCTTGGAGAATAACAGAGCACGACATAGGCCACTCAAGTGAGTTTTTAGGGCAAAGCCCCACTGCGACGCACGCTACGTAAGGTGCATACAGACAAATGAACCCCGCCAGCTGTCTCTTTTTCTGCCTTAACATCGAAGTATTGCAGTCACTATTGCAGAAATTTTTCGACGGATTTCGACAAAAGAAACTTGTTTTAATATGGGAATAAACTAATCTGCTGTTTGGTACTAAAACATATTTCAAGCTTATATCATATCTGTAAACATTGTGAACTCTTCAAGATAAAAATCCGAGATACAAAAAGATCGCATTAAAAACGTCTAATACAAATTCAAGTGCAATATAATAAATAGTTTATTACAAGAATATCATTTTTCACGACAAGCTTTTTATGGACTGTGCTTTTTCCTTGCATTCTCATCAAATCTTCATACGCATGCCGAATTTCAAGCCAATCGGACAGCTAAAAATGGGTCAAACAATTTAATATGCACAAAACGTAATATTTCCTATGAGGAATCTAGCAAAAAAGAACTAAATCCAAAAAGTGGAGTCTCTCATTAAGGGACCTTTTCGCTGCAGACGTGTCCGTGGCACGCTCGGAAACACCGGGTCCCAGCGGAAGCGTTGACTCCGCCATTGCACCTCAAGCCGGGTTCGTGCCCTCGCATCAACATATTATTATTGTCAAGTAAAAATTCCAAGTGAAGAAGTCACGTTCCCCAGTCAAGAGAGCACCGGAGTTTATGCTCACACGTACGCGTAATGCTAACACTGCCATTTGCAAATTCACTGAAAAAAATGAAAGGCTGACTCTACCGCGAGCATTCGCTTGTGACTTATGAAATCGTTCAAAAATCGAAATTATTGTAAGTACAGTCACCATTAAATATATTGGAGCGGCCAAGTTGCTCAAAAACATCTAAACACGACTTTATTGCCAAATACGTTCGGACGTGTTCAGATATTTTTGAACACCTTGCTCGCTCCGATATACTTGATGGAGACTGTACGTAAGGTTCCAGTCTTTGTCATTGACCCAAGAGTAAAAACGAGAGACATTTATGACAACTACTTGTAAAAACAATGTCTTATGATTAGTTATGATGCGTGTCAAGCACTGGGACGGTTAACTTATTTGTAAATGTATGCAATATTTTAAACGACTTCTAAAACCAAAGGAGGAGGTTTCTCTCTTGTGCTCTGAATTTAATCTTGTACCATTGATAGTTTAAGAGAAAATGTGACTTCAACATGACAGTTAGACAGACAGACGGATACGGTGAAACTTGAAACTGTTTAACTATGGACAAACTTAACCGTTCTCGAGGGACGTTGCGACGTATGAATTAAATACACACATCAGCCTCTTAATGTTATTGTGTTGCAGGAACTTGCTCGTTTGCCCTCTTATGTTGTTTAAAAAAAAGTATTAAAAAAAACATATCAGAGAAAAATGCCTCAAAATTTAAATTACGTTGGATAGTGGCTTTCGTCCCGACCAAGTAATAATTTAAAGAGTAGCACAGCTGCAGTTATCTAACACAGTTTCAAGCAGGAAACATAGATTAAAGAATCATCTTGTAGTTACAACAAAGTTAGCGCGGCGTTGGCTAGCTTGCACTTGCACTTCGAAACTTTAGTGGTCACTACACTGCATGTGCTGAAAGGTTTCGGAATTCCAGTTATTTTCACAGGCAGATAACCTACCACCGAATGGAAATTCAAGACGTGTGAAATACAAGCAATTACTCTTCCCCTACCCTTATTTACTCGCATCTCGCACGTATAAAAAAGATGTGATATTTCTCCAGTACCAAAACAAGAATGTAGAGGACGTTTTTCAATAAAACTATTATTATTGTTTGCTCGACAATAACTCGAGTATTGTTGATCCGAGTGACACGATATTTGGTTGCCGAGTAGTTGAGACAGATATCATTTTGAATTCCAAGATCAGCAGAATTTATTGGAGGGCTACAAAGGTCCTTTTTATAGCAAAGTTTTGTTCGGAGCAAGAACTGCTCCACCATAATTTGACAATTATGAAGTTACAGAGACATGGAGATTTAGTGTACGTATAAAAAAATAATAAGATAGGCACTTACTATTCCTTCATGTTCCGCATCAAGTTCTGGCTTGGTTAGGTGAGACGTAACTACAACCTACTGAATAGGTACTGCATGTAGCATTCTCAGGCGTAACCTAATACGGGCAGTCCTGCACTAGTAAGACACTAGCATTTATTTGTTAGAAAAGGATATATGCTTTAACTATTATGTATGTAGGTAAACCTAGCATGCCAGCGCCATGCGAAGCTTGTCTCGTTATACCACTAAGTACTTAAATTTGGTGTACCTAAGTTTGTAAATATTTGAATTGTATTTAGTTTGAAGAGCAAGTCTCAAAGTATTAAGTTTCGATTTAATTATGTTCAGTAAATTGGAAACATAATTATTTTTCAAACAAGCTAACTTGTCACAATTGCCTAAAATTGTACACTAATCTTATGATAGTAATTGTTAAAGTTCAAGCTCTTTAATAATTACCGCGACTAACTTAGTTATTGTTTGGCTAAATTATAAATTTGTAGGAAATACTAGGAGAATGCGGTGGATTTTGAGATCAGTTATATTTTGATGTTTCAGGAGCAACAAGAGTACTAACAAGCTGCGGAGACTGGTAAATTCGTGACGTTTTCAGCGAATTATTTTAATTAATTTGAGGATGGGGTGGTCGCGCGTCTGGGCACACCCCCTCCCGCGCCCGCCCTTGAGCGGCACGTCGCGGCGTCGGACGCTCTTTTATAAAAACTAACTAACTTTCGCTCGTGACTTGGTCTGCTGCCCTTGGAACCGTGAAATATATGGAAATAGTAATTGCCCGGGATTTTTAAAGACCACTTTTAGGATAAAAATTTCCTGCTTACATTTGTATTTTGACGGTGAATGAGAGCTCCGCAGGTAATTAAAGTTCCATTGTCACCACCTCGATGAGTGGCGATTTTTGCACCGTTTAGTGAAGTGGAATCAACTACCTTCAACTGTGTTAATTCAAAAGAAGGGTCCACATTTTCTTTAAGGGCCATCAACGGACAGTGACTCTAATAGGGTCGGTGGCGCCTATGGGCAGTGGTAATCGCTTCACATAAGGTGACCCGCCGGCTCGTTTGCCTCTATACAAAAAAGAGATCTGGATTAGCCACTTCTTATTGCCTGTGTATATATAATATACACAGGCTAAAGCTAAGGGCTTTAGTGGGTTATATGTTAGATTCAGTTTTATACCATATTTTTACTGACTAAATTAGCACAGATGCGCAGTTGAAGCAGCGAGCTCTAACAGCCCTGACAAAAGATACACTTATCCCTCAATGGAACTCTTCCCTATTAAATAGGACCACAAGGACGTGATGCACTAAAGGATAACTTAAACTCGAATATAGCGAGGGCCGCTGCAGTGGAAAAAAGACAGGGATTTACCCAGAGGCCCCAGACTAACCCCCTAAGTCTAATTTATCCCCCTGTGGTGATAAACTAAAGTTGAATGTTATGGCTACAGTAATGGTATAGGCAAGCAAAATAACTAAAAAACCTAAATAGTACAAAGTACTTATTTGGCTAAAAATTCACACAAGCGAGAACACAGCAGCACAATTGATATTGACTTTCATTGATCTAAGTATCATTTCATTTAATCCATAATAGTTACTAAGCCAGCGGTTAGCTTTTAGCGGGCAAGGGTCACATGTGTATTGTCACAATGAGATAAAGGCTGGGCGCACTTATTCAAGATTCATAATTTTTGCCGCAAGGACGAGCGTCATTCTATCTTTTGTATACCGAGTCTTAAACCCACGCTTATAACCTGAATGCTTTCAAAGTAACTTTCAATAAACCTGGACGCGAAAATACAAGGCCCTCTAGATTCGTAACAGTAATTTAGCAAAAGTCAGGGATCCGAAACGAATTGTGGAAGAGTACGGCATAAGTTAATTACACTAATGAACAAGGGAAGAAGGTGCGCTGAAAAAATCCACCCCAAGATCACTCCAAATTCTTTAGTACGACGTTCAGCGCGGTTCATTAGCGCGTAGAGATTCAGGTAGGCTCACATACACGATGGTTTTACTACAAATATTCAATCGATGGTCTCGTGTACCAAACCATTTTGTTGTTGCCTACGTCGACTACTTAGTGTTAGCCTATGCTCGTGTTTGACCAACCTGTCTTGTGGGCAATTTTAAAATCAGCGCTGGTCTACGACATAGCATATGCTGAGATTGGTAGGTACCCATTATCAAAGTAGTCGTTTAAGTCATCTACTTTATCTTCTTTTCTTTACACAGTACAAAAAAAGGCACTATCCGTCCCCGCCTGTCCCCACCGTATCTTCAGCCGCTTACTCCTTTTAAACTGGTTTCTCCGTAATTTAGAGATTTACAGAAGGTTATGAACAATTCAAAGCTGGGGCGAATCTCTAAAACTATATATTTAATTTAGTTCACCAGTTAATACTGTTTATACATATTTATTAGTATGTTTCTGACAACGAAACATATCTTATTATTATTACTTCACAAATAGGATTTTCACCTGAAGTAAATCATTATGGTCCTAAACGTATATCTTAAATATGAATGCAAAACGCAGTATACAGGTATGTGAACATGTTTGTACATTATTTATTTTTCTTAATGATTTGAATATCTAGCAGATAGACAGACTGTCAAAAGAGTAACAAATATTTTATTCCGGTAATGCTTTCCCGTGGGATATAATTAACAATATTCTTGTATATCGGCTATTCAAATCCCACGCGGACGGAGAAAAATTGAAAATGTTTGCGAAAACATGCAACGAAGTGATAAAAATAATTTCGAGTCAAATTATGAGAGTACCTACACCAGCTTCAAAGTTAGCTGGGAGGAAGGCGAATGGAGTAGGCATAATACAATTCTGTTATGTTTCTGCTGTTTGTGTATGTTGCTTGAATAGTGCCTGTAGAGGGATAAACAAACATTGAAACTACTCAATAATACTTTTGTTTAACCCATATCATGTAATACGGGAGTTTTTTGATCATAGAAAGTCTATGGGAAGCAGATAAAAGATAATCCAAGTATTTAGTATTTTTACGTTGGGATCAATTTAGGAAGTAGATAGCGAAAAAGTAAACAAAATACAGCGGATTAGTAGCGAATACACTTATATTATAATGGAACTGTTGCAGACAAATACAGTAAGTAAGCTCTAGTGAATTCAACCAAACTGAACTCTTCTCGCTACGTATGTAGGATCTTTGTACAGTAGCTAAGTGTTATATGATTTTTCATAGCAAATTCTTAATACTAAGCGATTACTAATTGTGACATTTTCTGAAATCTAGATCATGGGACATATTGGCTGTTTCTAGCGATTTATGGGTGATTTTCTAAATATTTTATTTGTTTTATATAATTTGCAGAAAGACGTAGCTATTCGACAAAAGTACCTACGTAGGTACGATTTAATAATATTCGTTCCTAGGAGTAAATGTTGTTTATTTAGTAATTGTTTTCCTTCGAGATTTTTCTCGGAATCCTGACCCTTTTAATTACCAATATATTATGCTCGATCGGGCCTTTATCTGTGTACCTAGCAAGAATCTTATCGACACGCATTAACTCGCTACATAACTCAGTGCGTCTCTCCTCTCTCCTACTGAGCTAGTTAGAACGAGACGCACTGAGATACGTAGCGAGTTAACGCGTATCGAGAAGATTCGTGCTATATGCACTGATCAGATAAAGGTTTTTTGAGCACTTTGTTTAATACAAAAGGCTACTTAACAAAAAAGTCAAAGTGTACTCGTGTAGCCCGTATCACTAAGTATTATTATTACTATTTTCTTTTTGTCGCCATGTAGGACAAGAGAGGGGTACGAATAGCTCCTTCATTAGTGACAGTGACCCGGGCGGGCGGGTTGTAAACTATATGGACCACACTTTGTGTCGCCTTAAAAACGCTCTAATCACTAATCAATAGGACTGCTGGTGCCTGGTGGATACGAGTAAAATGGGCTTAGAATCATCAAACTAATCATTCTTAAGCTTTAAGCGGCAATTAATAAAATGAGCGTTTAAAAAAACGCTCCGTCTGTATAAATAAAAGGACCGGAAACTCCACGTTTTTACAAGCTATTACTAACTTCACAAGTATGTATGTTTAGTACAAATAGTGCAAGCCAAATTTGAACCACTTCCTGTAGTCGTACTGGCTTGAATTTTGGATTGTATTTGTAATTGCGATAATAATTTTAAAAAAAAGTACCGACAACCATAAAGCTTCTATTTATTAAAAATGAAAAGTTAACAAAGAAACTATTTTTTTCAAACCCCATTGGATCAAGCTGATAAAAAAAAAGTTGAGTGGGTGGGACTCGTCTTGAGACTGAACTTCGTGCTTTAAATCATCGCATTAGACGTCCCTAACCTAACGTACCTTGTCTTTATTTGTCCTATGCATTATTAAATCCTATGTCTATGATTTAACCAAAATTTATTTGTAAGCAACTCTAGGCATAATCGTTTCCGATGCCATTTTAATTAAATGCCATAGGCTGTGGCATTAAGTCTGTTACACTCAAAATTATTATACTAATTAATATAACAGCTCTTGACAGCTGGTACAGTTTACTTCTGTGAAGTTACATTATTACTTATCGACATCGAAGTCACTTTATTTATTGCTTAATTTTGTTGAATATTAATTTGATTTCGTACAGGCTTTGCAACAGATAAGTAAATGATAAGTAGATGTTTAACAACTGAACTTTACAAAAACTAAACCTTAAAAAAAACCATTTAATCATAAATATTATTGAAATGCGAAAGATTTTTCTTTGTTAAGTTAAAATGTGTGATTTTACACGGAGATAGCTAAAGACCCAAAGTCTCAGATTGGCTACTGTCACAGGCTACCGTGTAGCTCGGAAACTAAAAAGAAAATCTCTATGCTGGCGATGTCGCGTCGGGACAAAAGCTAGTATTTCTATATGTTTCCTTCTACTAAGACTTTTTAACAGCTGTGCAAGTCAGGCAAGTTTGCCAGAGCTGCTTTTACCCAGCTGTCTTTCATCTCTCACATTATTAACGGTAGCACGTATAACCTTCTAACGATACCTTCCAAGACAGAGGGTACGGTTTAACCTTTCAACTTATAACATAATGGAATGGTAGTAGTACCTACTAATAACGCGTTGCCTGGCCTGTTAAGGTTATTGTAGAGTGTGATAACGGCACTCAGCGGAGGGAGGGAGAGTCGGCGAGAGTCGGAAGAGTCGGCAAAGGGCCGCGACGAGCACGGCGAGTAATGCGCCCATCATGCCATGCAAATTGAATCACGTCTCTCATCTGTTCACGTGAGTGTCTCCCCGGTCGCACTTGGGATGCCATGTTTTATAAAATACCTATACGCTAACTGAATTTTACAATGCTCAGCAGAATTTAATAGAAACATGAATAGGTACGTTTATAAGCTACTGGACTGGAAAAAGGTTCGTCTCAACATCAACAGCGCGGGGAGACACGCACGTTCGGTTTGCCACCGCTGTTTTGCATGTGTGCAAAGCTAAAACTAATGTTGTACTACTCGTGTATGAGTGTGTTGTTAGTTTTATGTAGATATTCGCGCGTTTTTGTGAAAGATTTCAAAACGGTTTTTTAGTGAATGTTTCTCGATGTCCCCATCTAAAAGTATGCTCGAACACAAGACCACGAAAGACTTCAGCGCTTAATTTAGTGCCATCATAAAAGTCTCACGTTTTTCAAAATGTTGGTTTTTTAATATAATATGATATGATATAACTTTTACTAAATACATCATGATTTATTTATAAAGCGAAGATTCCTTTTTATTTCGCTGAGTGCAACGAAAATCTTCGGTTGGAAAAATTATCACCTACGCGGCGAAGGCGGCTCGTAGCCGTAGCTGCTCTGCCGTGTCGTGTCAAGTAATGACAAGCACTGTAATTTCTTTTGCATAAAACATAAAGAACAGTAATTTTTGAAAATCAGTCATGAAATCTTTATTATCCAACGAATTTTTTTGGCTTTGGATATAGTTTATTCTTTTTTTAAATATGTTATTTTTCATATTCTTGACTTCACCAAATGAAAGCATAAGCACATGACCCGTCTCTCGCCACTCCCGAAAAAAACTTCAAGGTTTGTGTGGGCGGTCACGTCAAAACACGGTAAGTATCTGTAAAATAGCGAACGTCAAAAATAAAAGTTTAGTTTGGCAAAATATTGTATCAATTTGAATGCAGCACTTTATCAAAACGCTTTAAATTGCTATTTCTCGATATTTTATCCCAGTGCGAATGACCCAATTACCTACTGGTGTTGCCCCTGCAAGATACAGTGTATCTAATATATCCCCCTATTCACAAATATTTACCAATCTAACTAACAACACAATAACAGATAAATACTAACTAATATAGGTTTTCGAAGCGTATTGAATGAGTGGTTTTTTCATGACACAGTAGAGCTAGTACCCAAAAGATATTCCACCAAAACGCCATATGTTTTTATTTTAATAGACGTGACATTTTTATGAGTTTTCAATGCACTAGTCGTTAAAGCCCAAATGAAATTGAATTTTACCCCAAACAAGATTACTACAAAAATGGGAGCAATGTATAGCTCTCGTCGATCGCTTAATCACTCGGACCGAATGGAAATTTTATTTCAGTTTTCTTTACCATTTGACAAGAGCGGTTTTTATATTTCATCGCGAAAAGTTTTGTTCTAAAATGGAAACAAAACCGTCACATGACATAAGGGTCAATGTATTATTGTTAAAAACAAAATACAGGATGGCTCATTTAGATCAGTCAGTATGGGGAAATCTGGAACTATAAGACATACGAAGATCTGTTCTCAGGAATCATGTCATCGATTTTAATAACAAGAAAAACTACATTTTAAAAAACTTGTACTCAGCTCGGGAATCGAACCCGGACATTTGGGAAAATAAAACTAGCCCTAGATTTTTAGTGGTTATTAACAAAATCAATATGTTTTATTTTAAAGATATAAAGATTTTACTAGGTAAGATGTATCAGGCGTGGGATTTTTAAATCTCACCGGGTGACTAAAGCTCACCAAAATAACCGTTTTTCATAGAGATTCGGCCATTTTGGTGAGCTCTAGTCACCTGGTGAGATTCAAAAATTGCACCCCTATTATCTATCAACTAAGAAATAAGGTTTTAAATGTTACGTGTCAGCCAAAAATTACGTACTAAAATAAGCATAGTATATGTACTACACTGATTTAAACATTGGTGTTGGAAAACATGTTAATGGCTAGTAATTATTTACTCGCATTATAGATTATCAAAACTTGTAATGATTTCGTTATAATTATAGTTATTGCCTTTTAATAATGCATTATAAAATACCTAGAGAAGCAGAGGTTTTGAAGTAATTATGTTTTTTTGTTGGTATAATGCAAAAAAATCAAAAATATAGTGTCAACTATCGAGTACCTACTACTATGGATATTATATCTTTAAAGTAGTCACTGGTCAGGTATTTAGGTTAACGCATTTTTATTTGCTGAAAAAGGTTTGCGATCACTGTTTCATTGTAAATCGACTTTCTAATGTAAAAAAATGCAAAAATGAAAAAGGTTTGGCGACTTATATACACTATTCGCTCCCTCCTACTCCTGGCATTTTTTGCTATGGCTTTTTTCTTGAACAAGGGTTCAAGAAAAAAGCCATAGCAAAAAATGCCATTTACCATAATCTTAGATTTGGCAAGGCATGCTAAAATATCTGACCTCCGTATCCCGCGTAACAGGCCAACAACACCGATATGATCAGGGTTACACATTCTGTAACATGAATGTGAAGGTTTCCTCGCGATGTTTTCCATCAATTTAAGAGCCTGGTGGCAGTACTATAGGGACGTGAGGGTCCCTAAGGCCACTAATTAAGAACCAACTTCACAAGTTGATCAACTTTATTCTTTATTTTATAATTCATACATTTTTATGTCAATATAAACAGTCAAACTCCATGTCCCCTTTTTTCTTCTACTACAAACTGCCACTCTTGTTCCGGTGGCCAGCTCTGGAAGGGGATGTAAGGAAACCTAAAGGTCCTTACAGTACTGAGGTAATATAAGCAAGTAAAAAGACCGCCGGGGATCGAACTCGTTGCCTTGCGATCACGAGATTCACGAGTCTACCCCTTTGCCATTAGACCACCAACGCTTTTCGGCTACTTTTAACACTTAAAAAAAACTTTCGAAGCAACAAAAGCTATGTCCAAAACCTAGTGTGTGTATGTTTACCTATAACGACGTTGTTTATATTCCGAAAGTGAAAAACTTAGATATCGCAATATCTCACGGAACAACAGTGATCATCACAGAAGAAGCGGTAGTCGTAGGTTAGCCAACTGTCCAGTATTTTACAGGACGTCCCGTTTTCCAGCTATCATTTTAGCTGTGCCCTGTATTTTAATATGAAAAATACAGACCCATATTTCATACCATAAACGCGTTGTTTCGTATTTTTTTCATGAATCCTGTAGGTAACTTTAGATCATATGTCCTGTAAAATGAGCACACAAGGTTGGTCACCCTATGTAGTCGTAGGAAATATATAATATCAGTGCTGACACAGAAAGTTCCGCCGAGCACCAATAGTTAGTAAAACAAAGACGGATAAGTTGAAGGCGAATGGATCTAGATCCGCGCCTGCATCGGAAACTGAACGCCCGCTTTGTTCGTTGACAAGTGCAGTGCAGCGGACTGGGTATTCTTGGTAAAACTTATTTTTAAATGAAACATTTGATGGTACAGTTCACGGAAATTATAATAGACTAAGGACCTGTTTTATAAAAATCTCCACACACGCCACGAAATTTGAAACCGAGTTTTATGAAACCGGACTTATTAGTAAACCACACTAGCCGAGTATGGAGGGCGAGCCAAATAGGGAAAGGGCTGAAATGTCTTTTTTCAGCTTTACGAGTATGCTATTCTTCGAAAACCTAAAGTTCCGTAATGTCATTAAAATTTCTTGTACAAGAATAACTTCTTTTATTTTCCATCCTCAAGGACTTTTAGTTGCTTCATCCGGACACCTTGTACCAATTTCTACACGATTTTTATCGCCTACAATGTTATTCTCTAAGCGCATCAGCGTTGGACGCGACGCCAATGTACCACCCTGTCTCGCTCACTCGAGCTCATCGCTGTCACTCTTTTTTTAGTTTCGCCTGATATTTAAGTTATAAAAAAAACAATGTAAAGCAATGGAAACGGCGTGCATTTTGTATTATCCCCTTACACTTACGAGTACTACTTAAAATATTTTAAAGCCGCAAATATTATACAGACGCTTCTTATCTTAGGTTTTAGCTAAATCAAGAGATCGTACGTACTTGGATATTGTTTAGTTATTGTTAGATTCGTAAATATGAATTCCTGGAGCAGAGCGTCTAGTGTACGTTTTTCTTACAATAAACGCTCCGAATGCGTCAGCGAACTTCTAGCAATTACTGTGGAAGTAAAGACAGCGCCTCTTGCGGCGTGTATTGGTAAGAAAATGTTTTCATAGCAATTTGAAAGTTTTAATGCATTCGAGACGTTTTTTTAGAAAGAAAACTTACACAGAGCTCAGCTATTAAATAAGCAAGTAAAAGCCCGTAGTTTCGACCAAAATATATTTGAACATTTGAACGCTAAATTGGACCATTTTCACAACATCATAAGGGAATAACCAATATTATGCATGCATAAACTAGCTTGGATACAAGGAGGTCCTCTATGTATAACTAAAATGTATTGGACAGATTAAGGCTAAGTATAGCTTAAGAAGTATCAATGTACAAATAAAACAAGTACAACACCTCAATCATAATTTCGAATAATGCTCTTAAAAAGATAATTATCGTCTCACACTGGCAAGCGAAAAGAGATTCCCAGAATCAGTTAATCGATTTACCTCAACCGCTTTTTTGCCAATTACACCGTCCTACTTCGAAAAGTTTTCTTTTCATCAGTTAGATGAATAATGAAAATACTTAATTCTTAGTCTGGTAGGTACTAAGAATTACACAAGATATCACTTAAAGCTCTCAAAGAATTTTATTACATTATCCGCGTCTCTTATCTGTACATTACTCTCAATTCTGTGATAATGGCAAAGACTGCAGAAATGGTACCTACATTAGGGCCAAATTAAATTACCTGCCTCTCGCGCCTTGGATGGATGGCTGAGTAGCCAATTTCGAGCACCAATATCATATGAAAAAGGTTATCTTCCAAAAGTAACGTTTCTGTTTTAAAAGCTCTTTAATTCCACTAAATATTAAACACAATTCTTTATATTTCTTTTGCTAACGGTATAAAGAAAATATTAATGTCAATTCTGCATATTTCGAAGAGGTCCAAAAACGCAATTTTGACATAAAATTACACGTTACTTTAGTGTGCATAATAAATCACTCCAAGAGAGGTGAATACGTCTCTTAATTAAAATACTAAGAATGTCTCCGTCTCGTAGCCAACGAAATTATTACGAACTCTTTCACTTTCTTTTAATTAATCTTCTTTTTGGTGGCATTCAAACGTTCGTTTTTCCGATTAATAATATAAGTCAAGCAGTTCTTTGAGCCCGCACTCTAACTCTCGATTAAAGCTTTTATCGGAGGACTGATTAAGTGTCGAGGCCACGATGGATTTATTGTAAAAGTTGGCCGTTCACTGAGGTTAGTGATTCAAGCCCGCACACTTCACTCGAATAATTGTCTACGTGATCGGAATGGAACCTTCCCGCCGCCTTTAATAAGATCAGAATCAGATAGAGCCGCCTCGGCCCAGGTGCGCGCTCGCTCAGCCACACTCGAGAGCGAAAATGCTTTAAAATTGGAAGCCTCACGCACCACAAGAAAACACTTTCCAGCGAAAAACGTTAAGTAGGTGCTTACGGGCGCGTTACGTCACGTTTTTGTATCTACACACATGCGAGTGAAACGAAAATAGTCTCTCACAAAACATCTCTCCCATAATTCCCTCGAAACATATTCGTTTTAATCTTACAGAATGCCGCATAAACGTTTCAATACATATTAACAAATACGTAGGTATCCCGCCCAACCCTCGCAAAGAAAATATGAGACGTTTACTTACAAGATACATTTTCTCTACGAATATTTTCGCATGATACAAGGCCGAAATTATTGTAAATACGTTTTTTTATTGCCAAAATTTGTCTCTATCTCGCCGTAACATCACAAACATGTACTTACAATATATCCCGCAATATGTAGGTGGGGGATAAATCTTTAACCTTAATAATGTAGGTACTAAAGCGGTCCCTGCTCCTTCCACATCATGCAATGAATTCCTCTCGAACTCTTATTTATTATAGCCATTGTGTGCCTTCTTGCGACAATAATCTACTTTATTGTAAAATGGACAAGTAATTATTTTTAACAAGTTAAACATGACGTTATTTCTTGTAATACCTCTCCGTAGAGCATTTTTAATATAGCTACCGATAAAATACGAATCAATTACGTTCAGTTGCTTATTTTGGAGAAGTCGAAATATTGCTGTGGTTATTATGCTTTGTGGTTATTGTCGATGTCGCTAAAATCGGTTAAGATTTAAAAAATAAGTTGCGTGAAGGACTCAGTAAAGTCAGCACAAACTTACGTAAAATTAGCGTAGAATATTTATTTACCAGTGACCCTAACACGACCGCCCAAGTTTAATTTTTCACGCCTAAGCCTTCTCTAACTGCTGTCATAAGACTACAATCTGTCTCATTTTCAATATAAAGATAATCACAAGAAAATCGATGTTAGGATCCATCTACCTTGTTCAGACGGGTGCGCCAAAGTTGAACTAAATTTTTAATGTCGATTATCGAAAGTCCGACAATGTTGTTCCTAAAAATGTACATCCTAATAATCACTACTCATAACAACTCTGTTCCTAAAGTTCTGAATCCCTAATCATTCAACTTCATAATGTCCGTTGCAATAAACATCTATCATACTACTATTTGTTTTCCTATTTTTTCTCAACATAACCATCTTTTACACTATTATTCATCATCATATCTATTTTATGTATATTTGTTTTTATTCATAAAATTGAATATTATATACATTAAACTTCATAATATCCGTTACAATAAACATCTGTCATACTACTACTTGTTTTCCTATATGTTCTCAACATAACCATCTTTTACACTATTATTCATCATCATATCTTTTTTTACACCCTTTCGTATTCCCTAATCGGTACCTCGCTGGTAGCGAGCGAGCGAAGCGAGCGAGCAAGACCTTTTAGGGCAGAAGCGACTCGGATAGGTTAGGTTCAGAAGTTAGTGTTAGGTTTTTTTTTTTGTAACAGCACAAAAAATGATTATTTCCATTAATTCCAGTGAAGTTCCAGTGAAGTTATTACTTAAAATTTTCGGAAACTGAGTGTTATGGACTACGTTAATAGTTAAATAAATAGGGATGTCTCCTGGGTTAAAACAACAAGATTCTAATTAGTCCGTCAGTTAGATTATAGAAAAATACTCGATACGTATTTTTTTATTTGTCCATACGAATAATATTGACAAAGATACAGCACATTCAAATTCAGGAGTAGGGGCTCGTGACGTCACTCTTTCGTAAAAATTTTACGATATAATGACGTAGAGCGAACTTGCGCCGCTCTGTAACTTTGTTATTTTAAGTTTTAGAAGCAAAAGAAAAAATACGTATCTACTATTTTCTGGCGTTCTAAAAGATGGACTAATTATAATTTTTTAGTCAACATCCCAATTGTAGGAACGAAAACTTTAGAAAACAAAACTTCAGGAACAGTGATCATTAGGAGTACAAATCGTTAGGAAAATCAATTTCGGGTGATGAACTTTAGCGAACCCAATATGGACCCGTTCAGACCTGTGGTCTAGGTACATGTAGGTACTTACTAATAATAATACCACAGAATAATCACATGTACAGAAGTTATACTTCGAACAAAAACGGTATTTAGATAGACTTGTCCTCGTGATATTATAGTTCACGTTAGAACAAAGTCAAAAACACAGTTTTTTCTTCTTTTACTAATTCTGTTAATTCTGTCTATTGACGTAATTAACACTTGTAATTTTAAATTTGTATAAATTGATTTTTACAGTGACCCCATATCGGAAATCACCCCTAGCGCACTCGGCTCCCACCACCTCCGGCCATTCAAGCGAAAGGCTGTTTAGCGTGGCTGAAGCTGGATCACACAGCAGCTTCTTAAAAATTGGATCTTTACAAGTTTTCAATAATTTACTTAGCAGCCAGTAGTAACGAACGCTTTAGTCTTATAAATGTTAACTTACTGTATCACCAACTTACGTCAAGCCATTCGGAAACAAGTGCTAGTGTAGCAAGTAGGTAGGTACGTGCAGCGTATCATTCCGCTGCTTCCATCGCTCTGGGGGTTACGAGGCGACGCGCAAAGGTGTTCGACCTCGGTCCTTTCGTCGTAACTTACCCTTTCGTGAATATAGGTATCAATAGGTCTTAAATAAATAATCAGAAACAAGGGCGGAAGGGCCTAAGTGCGGGACATTAACAAGGGTCCAGTCCAATTTTCGTCCTGTCCACGTTGATATATTGGGGGCGATGCGGCCGGCTCGCGAAGAGCCCACTGCCCGGCGACACAACACAACTCATTTACTTTTTCACTAGATTTCCTCGGCGAAAAATAATTGCTACGGTTAAATAGACACGAGTGTTGATGTCTACATAGCCGTACATGTATTAAATAATATACGCGGCTAATTTTTTGACTATGTTCTGGTGTAATTGTAAGGCAGTTTTTTACTAGAGCTGATAAGCGTTTATTAACGTCTGGGACTCTTACATTGTCACCGTTGCCATCATTTTTAATACCAATAATAGCAAAGAAAGTTTATTAGAACATAAGCAAAGTAAGCAGATTCTAGTGACCCTAACATGACCGGCCAAGTTTAGAGTTTATCTCTACGTGCATCCCATTCTTATGACACATAGTCTGACAGAGGCGCAACTCGCTCGAGGGATAAATTAAACCTGGGCCGGTCATGTCAGGCCCACAGACGCTAGGGTGCAGTGCGATATAACGGTATAAGGTAGAGCGGGGTCCCTCGCTGGCTCGGTTGCGAACGGTACGCTCGGTGGGTACGCCTCGACCCCCGACCTCGACGTGTCTTATTAATTTCGTGAAAACCATTGTTTTTACGACTAAGTTAGATACTGTTGAAGCGGATACTAAGAAAACCACAAGGCACGAATAGCCGCGCGAAAAGACGCGTAAAAGAGCATAGGCTACTTTTAATCCCAAAAACAAAAACTCCCTGCGAACCATGTGCAAAAGCTACCCATTTATAAAAACACACCGCCTTTAAACAAATAAATAATCCAACCAAAAAATAAATATCCCACTGCCGGGCACAGGCCTTCACGAGAGGAGTGGGCTACGACCCGCCACGGACCCACTGCGGATCGGGGACATTGCCTTTATTCGGTTAAAATACATCTGAATTTCATACAAAATAATAAACGAATATTTATGAAGTGGACCCAAAAGGGTGCTAGAATGGAAATCCGGCCATAAACTTGGAGTTAATGAGTCGGCTTAGCGTCCAAATAGATAAAAGGAATTATCATTCTTATTAAAAGACTATCTGGCTGCTCCGAGAAAGTCCGCCTGCCTCCCCAACCCACTCGCTCTCCGGGGAAACTTAAACTAGTTTAAACTGGCGCTTTATTTTTATAATTTTATTTTCACTAACCAACCTTACTTATTTCAATACGGAGTCGCCGGCATGCAATTGAGGGAGGTTTCCTTCGTTTTTTTCACAGGTCATCGTATATTAAAGCGACTCGCTTGCGACGCGATGTGACTGACCGCATGGGCAGCGATTCCGTCTAACTAGAGACATTATCCCTCGCTACAATCGCTAGGTCTAGGTCACACATGTGCGAGTTACTGCGTTGACAGTGAACAGCGACAGGCAAAGTCATGCTAACGCAAGCTGTAGCTCGCACCACCTCTGCTAATCTCACGATGCCTGGGTCACACATGTGCTGGGAAGGTACGCGTTGGAGAGGTCAATTACTGCATTGTAGCTGTTCGCCATGTGTCACCGCATAATGCGTGTGACTATATGCGAGCCGCTCACCCGTTCGCAGATGACAGTAACACGCTTTATGCGGTCACACGTTGCGAGTAGCTGCTGTATAGTAACTGAACTCTCCAACTTGCACATGTGTGAACTCAGGCAAATTCTGTAGAGCGCATTATTTGTATTTAAAAAATACCCCCTCGATTTTTATCAGTGAGTTTTTATGAATTTTGAAGTTTAAATAAAATTTCCTTACTTATTCATTGAGTTTATTTATTTAAGTATTAAAATATGGCGTTCTCAGAACAAGAATATTTTGTAACACAGGACAGCAGCGCTTATTTTATAATTTGTTTAAGAGGAAGATGGTAGTAGCCATCCGGACGGACCTTGCATAAGGTCCTACCACCCGCAGAATCAATCTCAGAGTGTAAGTATATGTATGTATGTATATACGTATATTATATTTTGAGAGTGATAGGACCTTGTGCAAGGTGCGTCCGGATCGCTACCACCATCTTGCTCGCTAATCCTGCGGCGTGGAGAGCATGACAGCCTGTGTAATTACTGGCATAAGAGGTATTTCATCTTAACCCTCTGGGTTGTCAACGCATCTGTAATTTCTTTGGTGTTGCCGATGTCTATAGGCGGTGGTGATCTTCACTTACCATCAGGTGACCCACTTGCTTGTTTGCCTTCCTATTTCATAAAAAGAAAAAATAGGAATATATATAGATAAATAAATAAAGTATCTGTCAACCACTAGTCATCCTAGGCATAGATCTTACTCTAATTACCTAAATATTAATTTGAGTGGCCTTTATAAATTTGGCCATGAGTGCTGTATATCTGTTTCTGGTAAGGGATTAATGAAATACATCATCACATCAAGTAAGTATGTATTCTAGCTAAGTATATCACGGTTTGTAATTGTTCTTATTTGTGACCCCTGTCCTGCCAGACATTATAGCGAGCTAGACGACTGTCACGATCAGTCTTCGTACCAAAGACATGTCAAATGCCTAAAGCCGATTACATGAAAGTGACAATTTTATTGCATGTCCCACGGTAAAAGGCAGCAGTGAACCCGGTGCGTTTTAAAAATTCAAAGTGTACCCAACTGCCAAGCTTGCATTTTTCGAGAGTACTAAAGTCTGCTTCGTTTATATTAAAGACCTCTATCTATTCGTTTTATCCCTCAAGAAAATATGTTCCCGCTCTTTCGGCTCTTCATACTCGCTGCTCGGCCGCCAGCTCCGGAGTTCCTAAAGAAAAATCTCATTAAGAACGTTTTTCAGAACATGTATCTCGTCATTAAGGTACCCTTCATATAAAAGTTACGTGTTAACTAAGTACAGAGTTTGCCCATTTTTTTTTTGTTTGTTTGTTTATTAAAATGCTTTTGAGTTAAAAGTTATTTACCTACACCACAGAATAGTACAAGTTCAGAAGGCACATTCTTTTGATCACGACAAAACTCTAAGAGACGAAAGCTAAGTTTTTTTTTGCCTACATACATATAGTAAGAGATTTGTAACATCCAATATTTACATCATATGTAATATGTAAATTTGGTTGGACTGCAAAAAGTACCAGGTTGCGAACTGGCCGACGAACTGATATTTAAAGACCATCATTTTAGCTCGGTACTACGAGAACTTGCTGTATTAGCACGCTAGCGTTTATCGCGCACATAAACGCTTTGGTCCCTCTCGCACACGCGTACTAGTTAGAACGGGATAACTGCTTTATATGATAACCCCTTGGTTTCATCCTGTAACTGGATGAGGCAAAATGTGATGCGACCCCAAAAAATGGTTGGACTGCGAAACCCCCCAACATTGCGCTCAGCCGACATGGTTTTTTAGACTATATTAATAGATAGGTACTAAAACCAACGAAATGGTTTCGTTCGGTAACCATATGAGGTAAAATTATGGTCCGAAATAGGTAGCAATATTGTTCACTGCTACGGACCCCCAAGCTGAGCCCCGGCAGACCAAGCTTTTTCTTACCTACTTTAGGCTATTTTCGTGGAGGGCAGTATTTTTCAGTAACTCGATGGGGTAAGTAAACGTGCAGTCTCCGCCTGAGCTATTTGTATTTTATGGCGGTTACAGAGACTTTAAAGGAGGATTCACAATCAGAATTTACGGGTGATAAAAATACAAAAACAAAAACTCAGTAATGATTATCGCTAATTGGTTGATTGCCGAGATTTTGCGTTTTATCGCTCTCTGCGAAATAAGAATTATTGCACATTTACATAAAGCACTGAGCATTGTTTTAGATAGGACCTTTTTTAGATGGAATAGTGACATGGCAACCCTAAATCCTAATGCCAAACTGACACTATCTATACTATTCTTCGTTCAAATGATTGTTTTTTATTGTCTACTGGATTTTGGTAGTTTGTTATTTTAAAATAACAGCTTAATTAATCACCCCTTTTTAACTACACATGTACAGTGTGATTACACATGTAAAATGGAAGAGCACGTGCCAGTTCTTATTTCATTAAAATGTTTGAAACAGGAATTTGATCAATATCAAAAAATCATCATTAATTCTGAAAATGTAAGTACACAGTTCAGTTTCTCGGTTAACAATTACGCCGTACTTAATGATTGGTCATTTGAAAACATTGCATTACTATTTCCATGACTCCAATGAGGGAAACCAGTGTACATAAACTAACCTTTACATATAAAATAAAAAATTGGTTAGACTAAAATTCACTTAAACAACTAGCTATTCGTTTTGCAATTTGACGGAGTGATCGAACGAGTCTAAATAGGTAATTTAAGAATTTTACAACATTTCTATTTTTTTGTCCATTGCAGTTTTCTCTTGGCCGGGGTCTCCATAACTCGGCAGTTATACCATTTTTGTTCCTGTCAAGAGACCATTGTATATTTAAGAAAGTAAAAGATGATTGGTTGTTAGAAGATTGCAGTTCTTTTGGCATAGAAGTTAATGGCAAGAAACTCGGTAAAGGCTGTAAACATAAACTTTGCAACCAGGATGTCATAAAGCTTGAATCTACCAATGAGTTTGTTTACAAGTTTATTACAGAAAGCTCTGACTGTTATATACCATGCAAGCGTCGGAAATTAACAGATGATAATGAAGATATTATCAACAGTATGAGGAAGAAGTTTGAAGAGTCACAGAACTGTGAAATACAACATATAGAGGACAAAATTCAGAATGCAAAGCACATGCAAACTACGACCAAGATACTGAAAGATCAACTCCAGTTAGATCTGAGCAGGAAGGAGCAACAACTGCATTGTGAGTATGCAGCACAAATAGAGAAGTTAAAAGGGAAGAAAAATGAAGTGGAGCGGCAGAAAGCCCTGCTTATTGAAGAGAGGGACATGCAGCTTGCTGCCATCAAGGTGGAGATGGAAGGGAAGATAGCTTCGTTAATGGTAAGGTTAACAAGGTTTAGGCCTGATTTGTTGATCTGTAGTTGATTCAACTATAAAGACACCGGTCAAACAAACAGTATGGAGCTAGGAACAGGATAGAGCTGTAGGTAGTGTTTTGCTAGATTTTTGTCTATAAGTTAAATTAACTATGGATTTAAAAAAGTTGGGCTTGGCTTTCATAATGTTTTACTTACCAACACCCAGTGTCACAACACAATCTGTTCTGTCATTGTATTTGGCAAGAACCTCAAACTCCTATTTTTGGTACACAGTCAAGCTTGAGAATAGCTGTGTTGTTAATTAACTTTTTACCAGGCACATTATATACCACTAAAAATTAATTAGCAATCCTAAAAATGGTCCTCAATATAAAAGGCATCACAAAAATAATGTTAACTGAATAGAAAAGCATTCTGAACTACTCAGTTCTGTTTGTTATTCTCACTTTCTAGTTCAAATCTGGGAAGATTTTGACCCCTATCTGTAGTGGGATTGACTTGAAAATTGATCTGTTTACTGATGGTGATGACAATCCACCAACAACAAATATTTTTTAGTGTACACTACACAAAAAATACAGAAAAAAGTAATGAATCAAATTAATAGGGTAGACAAAAGATAGTCTAATTCATTAAGAACACAACATTAAAGTACTTGTGACCAAAAAGCCAACACTTTGTTTTCTTTTAACAAAGACTAATTATTTAATAAGGCCCCACTTTTCAGGAACAAATTGCAAAACACAATGAAAATGAAGCTGAACTGATACAAGAAAACAACTCCCTTAAAGACAAGCTGTTAAAAGAGAGAGAAGAGTTCCTCTCGGAGCTGACCCGGGAGAGTTCTTCCAAACAAGAGATGCTTGACCGGCTGGAAGCCAGGATCCGGGAGCAAGAGGAAGTTCGGCTTAAAGAGAAGAAAGAGTTGGAAGACACTCTGCGCAAGGAAACTGAACAGCTCCGGCTTGCTAAAGAAAAGGTATCCTATTTTATTAACTTGCTTACTCTGTTCCCTTAGTAAATAAATAAATGTTCCCTTAGCACCTTAATCCAATGAGTCTTTAGTCTCTGAATTGACAACATGCCACCTTTCCCAATTTTAAGCTTCAAATTGCCAATTGTCGCTTTGAAGCTTATCTTCAGGCGGGATAGTCATTCAAGTTGGCTAAACTCTGAAGTTCTGTTGTGAACTTATGTTTCTTTTTCTGCCCACAAATAATATGGCATGGTTTTTACCCTATTACTTAGTAGTTATCGCTGCAAAATCTATTATTATAAATACGAAAAGTAATGATATTCTGTTGTTTTTACCTCAACTACGTATTAACTGCTAGACAAATTTACATGAAATTTGGTAGAAAGGTGTAGCATGACTTGAATTAAAACATTTTTTATTACGTAAAATGCATAGAAAATACTACCACGTAGACTAATCCGCGTGTAAAAGTCGTGTATAATTTTGTGTTTGCCTGCAAAGGATTTTGTTCGCTTTCTATTCTATTCTACCAAAAAGCAAGTGTCAGACAGATTTTCATATTTTTGTATTTTTTAATTCATACATTATCTAATGTGTATTAGAAAACAGCCCGCCCTCCCTTCTTCTAGATGCAGTCAGGTAAAAGTAAAAATATTCTACTATTCCTTTCCCTTTGAATACAGAAATAAAATTTAAAAATAAAAACAAGCCAGTTACTCCTGGCTACTACCAAAAGTCTGAATTAGAATGTAATAGCTGATTGATGATCTAATGAAAAAATGGTTCTTTTTAAACAAAACTGAAAATATTTCAACAGGAATTGAAGGAATTGGAAGCTGAGAAAAAGAAGAGAGAAATGGAACTTGAAGAAGAATTGAAGAATATTAAAAATAACCTTGCAAAGCAAATAGAGATACATGAGAATGAAAAACGGGAAGCGGAGCAACTCTTAAATGAGCAAAAAGAGCAGTTGAAAAAGGTCAATGATGAAGAAAGGGTTAAGATAATTCAACTTGTAAGTTTTTTTTTACTTAACTCATGATTGTTTTTAGTTTTAGAAGAAAGCAATTAAATGAGACTTTTTTATTACAGATAGAAGAACGTGGAGAAATTGAAAAGAAACTTGCTCTAGCTCACACTAACGCGGAAACTTCCATACAATCATTGAAAGTAAGGGTAATTTTATATCTTCGCAATCTTTACTTTACATATGTGGTCTACACTATCTACACTAATATTTTGTTTGTTTGTTTGTTTCTTTATATGTAGGGGGTAATCTCTGGAACTATTGAACTGATTTAAAAAATTCTTTCACTAATAGAACACTACATCACAAATATTATTCGTTTAGACAAATTGGTACCAATATGCAACACCATTTGAGTTGACTGTACAGAGATGTGAATTAGTAGGTCCAACGTTCAAATAGTCCTCGAAAATGCAAGCAGCTCATCGAGTAACGTACGCGTACGCCAGTGGAACAAATATACAATACTGAATAAAATTGAATAATAATTAAAATAGCAAAGTGTACAAATCTTTGTTTGTCTTAAAAGTTGCAGGCGTTCACTAGTATAAAATAAAGTCGTTATTCTTTTCCGTCTGTCCTCTACGTATCTCCAGCCGCTTGCTCCTTTTAAACCACGCAATGTGCTTTTTACAATCGAGGTAATCTTTTATTAACTTTTTTTTATAATTTTCTCAATAAAATCGCAACCATTTTCGCAACGATATTTGTTTTAATGATACTTCTGTTTTGATGAGACTGTTTTACTTTTATTTTAAACTTAAAATTTTGACACCTGTATATACAAACTTATGATATTACTTAAAATGAAATGTTTATATAGTTTAATTTGCTCATTTGCTTTCTTTGTTTTTAGTGATATTGCTTTACTTATTTTTTTTTTATTATTATTTTAAATTTTGACATGCTATGTATAGAATAATGATATTATTTTGATTTGAAATGTTATTTATAATAGTTTAATTCTCTCATTTCCTTTTTATCTCTGTTTTTATTGATTTTGCTTTACTTAATATTTAAAAATTTTGACATGTTATGTATTGACTAATGAAATTATTTTGAAATGGAATGTCATATGGTTGAAATTGCTTTTACTTGCATTTACTCGCTTTATTTTTTAAGACAACATTTTCACATGCTAACCTTGGCTGAATATATTGTGGGAAGCACTGTTTGCCATCTTGGCCTTAAGATCTTGGAATGTACCATATATTCTTGTGAATAAACGACTCATTCATTCATTCATTCAAAATCTTGCAACCCAAAATACGAGAAATTAATCAACTACATACCACTTGTAATTACATTGATGAGTGGAATATCATCCTCATCAACCTCACTCATTATACTTATGAAAGATAATTATCGATCATAATTATCACTTCGAACCCTGACTCTTCGTACAGGCACACGTGGAGAAGCGTGAGACCGAGCTGGCGGCGCTGGCGGCCGACCGCATCCAGCAGCAGGCGGAGCAGTCCAGCGAGGTCATCAGCTCGCTGCAGGCGCAGTTGGAGAAGGTTAGTATGAAATCGCTTCAAAGACGAAGCGACAAAGTTTTTTTTTTAAATAAGAAGGGAAACAAGCAAGTCGGTCACCTGATGGTAAGTGATCACCACTGCCAACAGACATCCGCAACACCAAGGATGTTGCAGATGCGTTGCCAACCCAGAGGGCTTAGAGGAATACCTCTTGTGCCAGTAATTGCAGCGGCTGTCTTGCTCTCCACGCCGGAACACAACAGTGCAAGCACTGCTGCTAAGCGGCAGAATTAGTGAGCACAATGGCGGTAGCGATCCAGACGGAACTTACACAAGGTCCTACTACCCGCGAAATTGAAAATTTGTAAATTTATTCTCACACCACATCTGTATTTATTAGTGTGCTTGTTTTGTAACATACAAGGTGTCCAGCAAGTAGTGGATAATCTTTCAGGTTTGAATAGCTTATTTGCTAACTGTACGAATGTGAGATTTAAGGCTTAGTAAAAGTCTTACGGATTTCGAGATGCTTCATTTTTAAGAAAAAGAGAAAAGTCCTACCCTGAGATAGTATTTTAAACACCATGACTTTGATTGAAGGAATTTCTCGAGTCAGCGAATTGCAAAATGATACTTATTAGTTGCCCTTTAAACTGCAATGCAAAAGGCTTCATATAAATTGCTGGTTACCTTTTTTTTTAGGCCTAAACGTATGAAAATTGAGAATTACTCAAACATTAAAATGACAATGATCCTTAATGTGGTAGACTACTTTTGGGCCGACTATACCTGCTCCCGTTTCTTCTTTCTAGGTGAGGGGGCAGCTGCAATCAGTTGAAACCGAGAAAAATACTCTACTGGAGAGTCTGAGCCACTCTGAGTTCACCGGGGAAGGCAGCTCGAAGCAAACCACGGTCGCCGACGTGGAGGAGCTCATGGAGAGCGAACTCACGTGCAGCATCTGCTCGGAGCTGTTCATCAAAGCCACCACCCTCAACTGCTCGCACACCTTCTGCAAGTATTGCATCGAGAAGTGGAAAAAAAATAAGAGGGAGTGCCCTATATGCAGGTGATTATGACGCTTTGTTGAATCTAAAACAATTTACTCTTTCTAACATGAAATAAAAAATCGAACCCTTTTTGAAAATATTTGTATATATTTTTATTTGATACTAGCCGACGCCCGCGACTTCATCCGCGCGGAATTAGTAGCCTATGTCCGTCTGGGATAGTGTAGCTTTCTATCTGTGAAAGAATTTTTGAAATCGTTTCAGTAGTTCCAAAGATTATCCCCTACATACAAACAAACTAACAAACAAACAAAGTTTACCTCTTTATTATATTATTTATATTTATATTTATATTTATATTTTTTCGGAGAACCAACAGCTTACAGACACACATAAACATTTTCAATAACATTAACAAAGCCAATTACAGCCAATTGCCAATTATATTAGTTTGATAGTTTGATATAAAGTTGCATCAGTAATCCTTAAAACTATTTAAAATCGATAGCAATAGTAGTTGCTGAAATGTGTCAGTGCGACGAACAGACGAAGCAAGGGTTCCTTTTTCACCGTTTTGACCCTGAAACCCACTTGTTGTTATCCAACTGGATAACCAACAGTCTATTTTCAATTTATAATAAACAAAATATATATTTGTTATTTAACAGAACACAAATAACATCGGAGTGCAAGAGCATAGTATTGGATTCCTTGATCGAGAGAATATCGCAGACGTCGGAAGATACGAAGCATAAACGTCTGGAGATCCTGAAAGCTAGAGAAGGTATGTTCATCGTTCAGGTCCTTATGCAGAGAAATAGAGATTAAAAACGTCCCAAATCCACTCTCTGGTTGTTTATGGCCACTTGTTTTTAATGCCATTTTACCGTGACCCCGGTTCAGCCACAGTTTTTCCAACCTATTGTCAAATCACCAATGGTCACTATGAAATCTTCTGCTTGCCCGCCTGCCGTCTTTCTCCCTCCTCAGCAGCCCTAATATGACGGTCCAAATTCAGTATATCCATCTCTGCGTCTCTGTCTAACTAGTGTCATAAGATAGAGACGCAGTTAGAGATAAATCAAACTTGGCCAGTTATTTTAGAGCCACAGTTGTGTTATCCTCATGCCGACGTTAGTTTTGTAGGGTATGTAAATCCATCATATAGTCTTCACACATCCTATGGAACTCATGTTCCAAAATTCATGTTTCTATGTTCAGCAATTTCGGATGTATAGTCGACCAAGAAATTGCTTGACCACTTTACGACCGTATTACAGAAGGGATAAGGTTCAAAAGTGGTCAAGCAATTACTTGGTCGACTATAAATAGCACGTTGTCTCTCAGTCAGTAATGGAGCTCTTTTATCTCTATAAATAGATGTGATGGAGATGGATGGACTCCTTTACTCTTGCAACTTGTGTCAACTTTAATCAGTTTTATTAGTAATAAATCTAGAGTAAATATGGCCGCGTAGCGTAGATACGTCACACGTACGATAAAAATCGAAATAATGCAGTATCCTTGATTTGTACCGAGATTGCTGTCGTCGATGCATATCGCTCGCACGCGACTAAACGCTGCGGACAGTGACAGCGGGTCCGTGAAAACAAACATCGACACTTGCTCATATGCATCAGCAGCACAAATCACGTCGAGAGGCCATTTCATACGCTCTATGCGACCAGAGAGGTGCAATTTTTGAAACTCACCTGGTGACTAAAGTTCACAAAAATGGGCGAATCTCCATGAAAAACGCCCATTTTGGTGAGCTTTAGTTACCCGGTGAGATTCAAAAATCGCGCTCCAGGATAGCTAGAACGACCCGTCGCATCTCGCTTTGACACTCAGAGAGTCTCTTTCTAATTAGCCCAGTAGAAAGGAGACGAATAAGCAAGAAAATGAGCACGCGTGCTAGCCATACAGGGCCTCATTTAGAGTTCTGACAAACCTAGGTTATCTATGAACGTAAAGGCCCAGCGCTCCCTCGGTCATTACGCCCTAGACTCTAGCCAGTCTAGCCTAATTAGCCTGTGGGTAACTCAGGCTCTGACTGCGACCAACTGATGTGCAGTTGAAGATACCTATAGGCCACCATTAAAGACGGAACTGCGAGAAAGTGTCATTTTTTGAAAGGGGCGCATATAGTATGCACTTTGAGGTTGATTTATTTATCCCTTTCGAGCATAGACAATTTCTCCGAGTTCCCTCTTCAATGGTCAGCTACGTTTGTTGGTGTTTGTACCTCACTTTGAGGAACCCAGCGATACTTTTGGCTTGATTATTTACAAAACCTGTGAACAATGCAGCTTCAAAAACCTAACAGTAGGCACGTCCTGACTCATCTTATATTTAGATTGTAATTATTTGCTAATTAACTACTAATCAAGTAATTATTATTCAAGATAACTTTCGATAGGGCGCTAATGGAGCGTGAGGTTCAAGTCCAATTTAATAACATCACCACGACTACGTGAAATATTATAAAAGCAAATGCAGTCTCTGCTTTATTAATGTTGCAATAATAAAAAAAACGCTCTCAGATCTCAGTTTGATGAATAGCTGTCTTCAATAAACGTACACAGATTTTAATACAAGTATTTTCCCTCGGCTTTGCTAGAATGAAATAAAATCTCGCATTTAAGTACCTATACAGTTCGCTCCAACTTTTCATCCCATCCGGTTCAACAATCTTACCGCCTAAAACGTAATTTTAAATATTAGCTTAGCAAAGACCTCACTCTCATTCGGCGTCCTGTAAAGCCACTAGAGTCCGTTATCGAGCGCTTATGAAGCTGTATTGTTTGCAGAGCTCGAGGTGGAGCGGATACAGGCCACCGCGGGGACCAGTCGGTATGCTTGCATTTATTACGCCACTATGTTTAAGTTCTCTGTTTGTAACTAGACCTCGTGTACATCGGTCATTGTTTATTTCATATGTTAAGCAATACCACAGAATAAATAATAGTACTAACGTACAGAAATTTCTCTTTTTCGACCACCATTAAACGAATTCCAACTTTATAATCAGGCACAAAAAGTTCGTATTACTTCATAAACATTCGCCAGGCGGCATGTGTCAAAAGGAAGGCGCTGCCCGCGCCCGCCTTCCACCCGCAATGCCCTGGCGCACCGCTAGGGTTGGGCTGCTTACTGTAATACTATCAACGCGCGACACAGGGTGAGCGGGCGCGCGCGCGGCAAACCGGCAACCTACTGCGATTAACCAATGCCATAGGTCATGCGGCAAGCGCACCTACATTGCGGATTGGAACCCCCCTCGCAATACTAGCTCTCATTGACCCGTTTCAGACCGACGTTTGAATAATCTATATATATAAAATTCAAAGTCCTGACTGACTGACTGAATGATATATCAGCGCACAGCCCAAACCGCTGGACCTAGAGACTTGAAAGGAGAATGGGCAAATTGTCCCAAGTGCTGTATACAGTTGTGCTATATCTTATTAGAAAGCTCTCAATAAGAGCTTAATTTTTTTATATGACAGCAAAACCGAGATGTTTGCAGGGAAAAAGCTACAGCCCATTTTATACCTCACTTTGTACTAGCAGTTGTATGAAAAGTATCTGTAAAATCATTTTCGAGATATAGCCGAAAGATTTTAACCACGCATTACTGAGGCCACTAGAAGTAAAAAACGTAATGGGAGCATAGGTCTAATTTGCTGTTTTTTTTTTTTTTTTCATACAAAACAATGATTAATGCTGCAGACACCTGGTCTTCGAAACATAGCCTATGATGATCCTTACACCGAGTACTACACGTCCATACTACTCACTATTGTATACAAGGGTTGGGACAGCGCCCATACAAAAATGCCCATTCACCTTTTGCACATAGATACCTTATATAGTGTAGGCATCCACTAAGAAAGGATTTTTGGAAATTCCACCCCTAAGGGGGTAAATTAGGGGATGAAAGTTTGTATGAAAGTCCGTCAGTTTTGAAGTTAGGATTTTGAAATTTTGTTGTTAGGCTTACGTAAAAAAATAAATTCATACGGGTCTCAGTGTTTTTGATAATTCCACCCCTGAAGGGGTGAAAAGGGGGATAAAGTTGTGTATGGAAAGGCCTACATTTTCACAGCAAAAATCACTACATTTATTATTTAGGCCTATAACGAAACGAGTATATCGGGTGTTAATGGGATTACAACCCTTAAGGGGGAAAAGGGGGATGAAATTTTTTATTTGAGTTGTTCTTCACAATTTTTTTGTATTGAAGTAAAAATAACGTACGTGACAACGTGTTATTACTAAGCCGTCTATCCGTCTGTCTGTCTGTCTGCCACGCGCAAACATGTCCTGACTGATTTGCGATCATCGTCCAACCGAAACTATTGAATCAAGAAAGCTGAAATTTGGAATATAGGTTTATTTTACAACGTAGGCATCCGCTAAGAAACCATTTTTGATATTTTTTACCTTTAGGGGGAAAACGGGGGTGGGGGTTGAACTTCGTATGAAAGTCTTTGTTGATTGAAGTTATAAACATGAAAAATTGAATTAGAACTACTGATCATATAACGTATTTCAGGATTTTGCATTTTTACATTTAAAGGGGGAGAAGCGGGGGTGAAAATTTGTAAGGACGTATTGATTTTTTTTAATAGGAGCTTGTAATTTCAAAATACAGCTACTTATCATAAATGAATAATGACGCGTCACAGGGTTTTATGATTTTCAAATTTGTAGGGGGAAACGGGGAGTAAAAGTTTGTATGGATGGAGGTATTGGGTTTTTAATAGGAACTTGAAATTTTGAATTTTAGATACTTATCATAAATAAATAATTGTGTGTTTCAGGGTTTTATGACTATAGAATTTTAGAGGTGGAAAACGAGGGTGAAACTTTGTATGGATGGGAGGTATCGGTTTATTAAAAAATAAGAACTTCAAAATGATTGTTTGTTTTAGGGTATTTGGATTTTTACATTGAAAGGGGGCAAAGCGGGTGGTGAAAATATGAGAGGGAGTGAGAGCACTTATAAGTTTTTTGATTCTAAAAAAAAGACATTTGTTTTCTGTAGGCCACGCGGGCGAAGCCGCGGGCAGGAGATAGTTATAAATAAATAATGAGATATTTCAGAGATTTTAGATTTTTAATTTGAAGGGGTAACACGGGGAGGGGGAAGTTTGTATGTAGGTATCGGCGTTTTTTAAAGGTAGAAACTTGAAAATTAAAACTATTGAGCATAAATAAATACCGCCGTGTTTAAGGGTATTTGGATTTTCACAATTAAAACGAGAGAAACGGGGTTAAAACTTTGTATGGAGGTATGGAGGCTTTTTCGAAGATATAAACTTGGAAGACTTTAAGGGATGACAGTTAATGTTACAAAAACGAAAGTAATGGTGTAAGAGAAGAATGAAGAGGTTTCTGAATGTGTAATAAAGATTGGTAATGAAAGAGTTGAACAAGTGAAAGAATTTGTGTACTAGGTAGTATGTTTACTGGGGATGGAAAGCACGATGAAGACATTGAAAGGAGAGTGAAAGCGGGAAATTGGGAGCTCTGTGTGTTTTTGTGAGCAGCCAGAATGTCGCATCCAGCAACGTGAACAGCCAAACGTGCCTTTTACAATGTTCGGCCGTTCACGATGCTTTGTTAGTTTCCACGTTGATGTATGGAAATGAAAGCTGGGTTTGCGAGAAGAAGCATAGGAGTAGAATAAATGCCGTAGAGATGCGTTCTCTGCGTAGTATGAGTGGGATCAAGCTGACTGAGAGAGTAAGAAATGGTGTTATAAGAGAGAGGTGAGGTCTGAAAGAAGATGTAGTGACTAGAATAGAGAAACAAATGTAACGTTGGTTTGGGCATGTTGAACGAATGGATGAAAGGCAATTATGTTACCAAATTTATGAAGGTGATGTGACTGAGCGAGTTGGTCGAGGGCGGCCTCGACGTACTTTTGTCAACCAAATTTGTGATGTCCTGAAGACAGGTCAAACCAGAAGTACATGGAACCGCCGAGCATGCACGAAGAGAGGAATGTGTGTGGAGGGAGCGAGGGAATATGCCAAGACCAGGGCAAGTGACGTTCTGTGGTCTCTGCCTACCCCAAATGGAAACAGGCGTGAGCTTATAATAATAATAATAAAAATAAACTTGAAAATTAGAATTGCAGCTGCTCATCATAAATAAATAACGATGTTTCGGGGTTCTCGAATTTAGGTGTCATTTGTTTTCTGTAGGCCACGCGGGCGAAGCCGCGGGCAGAAGCTAGTAAGTAATAAATAAGTAATAAAGTTTAGTTTATTTCGAGCTGCATCGGTCCATAGATAAATAACTTAAAGACTAACTAACATGCTTAGTTAAAAACATTATTACCTTGGCGACTCCAAATTATCGTAGTGGAAGGGTTCCAAGTAGACTTCAGTCAGAATTCCTTTTCTTACCTAACTGCGCAACGCAAAGGAGAGTAATTCGTGTTTGTAAACCATGTTAGTTAGGAACTCCTCCATACAACACAAGTAACATCAATCTTAATCATGTATAGAGCCAACACTAAATCGTGTTTATTTTAATACTGTGCGCTTTTAACTCATTAATCTTTTCATGAAATGATCTACATTTATATCAGAATTCTAATAAGCACGTTTTGAAACAAAATAAATAACTTTTCTTTCTTCATTTCTGTGTTTTGTGTAACTCCGAAATTTTTAAAATATCGCTTTTTTATCTTATTCTTTTGACATACGTTTTTTATTAATGATAATCTACAACATTTACACATGTATACACATTTATGAAATTTTGTTTGTGAGTATAATGCTGTATCTTTTTTTCCAGCGGAAGTAGCACAGATGATGATTCCGACACCCGCAGCGAGAGCGAGCAGTCGGAGGGCTCGGGGTCGCGGTCGGGGCCGGGGGACGGCTACGGCTACGACGACTACGACGGCGGCTACGATGATTTCGACGAACCCGACGGCGACGATGATGGCTTCGACGAATATGACTAGTAAGTCTAGAATCCGGCGGAATCCTACATTCGAAATACTTAATTCAAGCTACTCCTGTTCGCTCCTACGAACTAATTTGTATTTCTAAAACATCCCTTTTAGTTGACGGCATTTTACTATTCTATTGGATCCGCATGCTACATACATGTACACTGGAAGAGATCCCTTAAAGGGATAAGTTCCCCTTTGTACATCACTGTATTTCTTCTTGTCATTTATGTTATTTTGTACAATAAAGAATTTACATACATACATACATGTTCTAAATTGTAAGTCAATCTTACCATTAGAAGTATTTGGAAGTGGGTACAATTATATGATTTGACATAACCCGGGAACATAGAAGGACAAACGATTGAAGCCAGTTTTTGTTAAAGTTTTCAAATTTAATACAGGGTATTTGAATTGCCGCGATCGATCTATCTATACATGAAATACAAATTTCCTTCTAGAAATTAAACTCTTCTAGGTGACTCTGAATAGATTTGCTAATATAAAGTGTAATCCACAGCGAATACAGCAGCGTCGACGATTCGCACCTATTCGACGGCCGTCCCTCCAGCACCTCAGATTCCGGTAGTGGATCTGACGACAGCGGTGATGCCGCGCGAGCCTCCGCTGGTGCTGCCGGTGCAGCTGCCGGCGCTGCTGCGCTACGCGGGCCCTCGCCCGGCCCCGGTGTACCACGTGGTGCGGGTGAGTCCGGTACTGAGCTGACGCTATTTCCTTATGAAGTCGTAGGCATATCATTCTTAGTACGTTTCAACTGCCATCGTCAACATTGGGTATGACATAGTCCAGAGGAATGTGATCATTCCTGTTGATACAGAAAGTTATTTTTGGCTAAGCCTAAGTAGCTGCCGCCTGCAACTCATGAGATAAAGTAATAAAATCTAATAGTGAGGAGTTTCCTTGCTCCTTAGTTCACGAAAATCTGCTTCGCTTCTTGGATCTTCTCACTTACACAGGGTCTTAAAAGCCCGGTATGCGTCCTAAAGCCCAATGTGGGCACTAACCTAAACCAATCAGTTTGACGAGGCGTTTAAGGGTTAAAGGAGTGAGGCACGTCCTAAACTAAACAACACTTGAGGGTGGTAGGGCCTTGTGCAAGGTTCGTCTAGATAGCTACCACCATCTTGCTTGTTAATCCTGCCGCTAAGCAGCAGTGCTTGCGCTGTTGTGTTCTGGCGTGGAGAGCAAGACAGCCGGTGTAATTACTGGCACAAGAGGTATTCCATCTTAGCCCTCTAGGTTCGCAACGCATCTGCAATCTCCTTGCTATTGCGGGTGTCTATAGGCGGTGGTGATCACTTACTATCAGGTGTCCCACTTGATTGTTTGCCTTCCTATTTTATAAAATAAAAAGTCAGTGGTAAACAATAGAGTATTGCACAGACGCCGCACGGGAACCACCTGGTCCGGCTCGGCGGCGGCGGCGCGGGCGCGTGGCCGGGCTCCCGGGCGCCTACTACGGCGGCTACGGGCGCTGCTTCCGCTGCGGCGCGCGCGGCCACTGGGCGCCCGGCTGCCCCTCCGCGGCCCGGTAGCGGCCAGTAGCGCTGCGCCGGCGAACACGTCCTCGCGAATTGCGGCCGACTACTTCGAGTTACAGAATTGCGTTCACCTCTCGGTAAGCACGGATCTAGGTAAGGGGCAATACCGTCCCCTTGGTCACAACTGGAGTAGTTTAGTGACAAAAAAGTATTGCGCAACTGCCGCTTGGAGCGTGACCCCCTTATTCATAAATGCTTCGTAAACGTTTGTTAGTTAACATTTTTTTGTGTCTTTATCTGTCATTGTGACGTTTGCTCTCAAATGAAAGGCACAAAACATTTTCTAGCTTAAAAATATTCTTAAGTTTTTATGGATAAGGGGGTTAGTCTCTAAGCGGGACAGCGACGAGCTCGACGCTTAAGCAACGCCCTGTCTTGCTCTAGCGCGCTAGCTCGAATGAGCAAGATAGGGCGATGACTGGATGTCAAGTCCGACGCTGTTGCGTTTAGAGAATAATATGCTGGTCGTATTTGAGTGCATCAGATGTTGTATGAGCTGTTGACACAGTTCTTGCATAAAAGTGTAGAGTTGCAACTCTTGTCTCTTGTTATACTTGAGTAGTCCTCGCTATTGTGTATTCGTACTCTAATATCTACCTTTTCAAAGCAATAGCTAGCCGGTGCTTACAGCAAAGGCAGCTATCAGCGCTGAGATAAAAACTTTACAATTAACCAAATTGGTTTCCGGGATACTGTAGAACTCTTTCACAATAAATGTCGTGATTCAAAGCGATGACTCTTAGCGAATGAGTTCTACGTTGGCCTAGAATAAAGGCTAGCCGTCCAAAACGTTGTTTTGTTTGGACTTAGGTTCGCCATATTTTTCAACCACATTCAAGATACGTGTAAATTTGTAAGTACCTACGACCGTTCCCACGTCATTATTGTTAATTTATAGATTTAAAAATTTGTCGACTGTGATATTATATGATAACGTTTTTCGATACCACCCAGTTTATAAACATTTAGTTTGGCATTCGTTTTTGTATGTAGCTTAGGGCCGAGCCATACCGGATGCGTATGCAGCACGGCTCCAGTTCCCTTCGTATACGTGCACACAACGCGAGCGATGTGGCATCTCAACGTATAATGTCATTCATTACAACCGGCTTGTGCCCGCGTATTTCTTTGAAGCCGTGCTGTATATGCGCCCGGTGTGGCTCTGCCCTAAAGTCAAGTAAGTTTTATGGCCTTATAACTTTAGAACTTTCGTGATTGTACGAATTTGGTCTTAGTCCAGACATTGCTGTCAATAGTTTACCAAAAATGCTCTTTGTAATTAACATTACGTATCGCATCGCCGCGTGCCATCATAACATTTAACTCCCGCATTCGAAATTCTATGAATGTATTATAAGAATGTTCTTTATGACAAAAATTTACTCGGAACAAGTAACTTATCCATAACATGAATCTTGGCGGAGCAGTTAGAATGTAAAAATCATAATGTACCTAAATGTATATCATTATCAATAGATATTTTTAAGTTTCTTTTTACTACCTCGTTAGTTGACATATTTCAGAAACCGTAATTAAAAAGGTATTATGTTGAATTCCAAAACGAATTAAAAATTAAACTGCGCTCCTAACATGACTCACAATCGTGCCATATCCCTCAATGTGGCTCTATCTAATTAGGCCATTAGAAAGGAATGCACTGTGAGATATCTTAACCTTTTCAACGCCATGTCTAATACAAAACTCGTCACACACGACCTAACCCTTAAAGCAGGGGTGCACAGACAGCGGCCCGTGGGCAATCTACCAGTGGCCCGCCAGTAAGTATATACCTTCATACATTTGAAGCAAAAATATTGCTGAGGTTTACAAATAATATAAATTTATTTTCTGGCTATTTTTATGTTTTTAATTTGTGCTGGTAGCCCGTCATTAATTCGTAATTCTCAAGAAATCTGTGCATCCCTGCTTTAAAGGTTAAGGGAATGGACTCTCTCACTCATGTTTTTTTTTAATTCAACTTATCTAAATTTATGATGTTTGCATTCCATTGTATTAACGTGAGCAACTTGCTACTATGTTGATTGATGCTCCATTAGTAACAAGCATGAGTAATTGATTTGAGATAACTTCGAACGGAATTCGATGGACACTGATAAAGTGCTAAGTTTCTTTAGTAAAAAATGAAACTGAACCGCATGTGCATGCACGTAGGTCACTTTTGTACTGCACGCGCTGGCAGAGTATCCATTGTTGATTAACCTGCGGGGTGACTTTTGACTTTCGAGCGCTCGACACTCGCCAATCAGCGCCGGCTAAAATATACGCTCGCGTATTTGATTGGCCCGCGACTGGAGAATGACGTGCTCTTGAAATTAAAATATTAACCCGCTGTGATATATCAGTCATTGGTGTCGAAATGGTTTAAACCATAAACTTAGTATAGCCCAAGAAATATGAATTGGCCGACTGATATCTACTTTGGGATCTCTTGTTTTGTGTTACAATTACTCGGCAATAGGCACTCAGGTAACAGTCTGCCAATAATAAACCTTTAAGGTACCAGTCCTTGACACGCTTCGGACAATTTCCTAGACGTCCTGTCCTAAAACCAATTTTTACCACTAGTTGACATCATCTCTCGTTTTTTAACTCGTATATTTTCGTATCTGCTCGTCAATTTATGGGTCACTGTCAATGACTGGGACCGGTACCTTACTAGCGTATAAACGAACAGAGCTTGTTGGCGTGTAACGTTCAAAATAACGCGACAGTTTATAGTAAAGTGGGCTTATTAAGGTGACCTGTCATTCAGAACACGTTACAAACAGCGTTATGTTCATTATGCTTCCTTACTTGAGCGACTGTCATTAATACTTAGGGAATGCAAACCCGGTCATTTTCTCCAAGAAAAAACCGGTTTTAACCGGTTATTCCTAAGAGAAAATAACCAGGTTTGCATTCCCTATTAATACTTTCTCAGTTCACACTCAGGGCCTCCAGAGCCCTCGGGGGTAAATGTTCTGTCTCAAAAAACTTCTCAAACGCGTTAGCGTTAACTTCTAAATTGCTATGGAAACATTTTATTTGTGGTAACAAACAGCGCAAGAGGCGCTGTCTTTACTTCCATAGTAATTGAGATTTTAACGCTAACGCGTTCGAGGTGTTTATTGTAACAAAATCTTACTTACACTAGACGCTCAGTACGTTGTAAGTTTTGTGGTTTAAACATTTTTTGTGTGAATAATTGTCGAATGATGTCGACTATTATTCGCTGAAAGCTTGATATTAAAGGTAGGTATGTCTTATTGACATAGCGGTTTCACGATATTCGCGATTTGTTAAATTGTTATTGAAAGCAATGTGTTGCCTAGTGTTTAGAATTTAATTTTATAATTTAAATTTAATTCTCAAGTTTTGTCATGTCAATCTCTATGATACAATTTATTATATTGAATACCGAGCGAATTGAAATAATAAATAGTTATTTTTAAACATCTCGTTTTATTGTATGGTATAGTCAGCATCAG
Source organism: Ditula angustiorana (assembly GCA_963691745.1). NCBI lineage: Eukaryota > Metazoa > Arthropoda > Insecta > Lepidoptera > Tortricidae > Ditula > Ditula angustiorana. The sequence continues at coordinate 3,910,109 of OY829481.1, read as the reverse complement.
ATATTTCGGAGTGGGCACGGTGGCCAAAATATCTGAAGACGCTCGAATGTATTTGACAATAGAGTCGAAATCAGATATTTTTGAGCACCTTGCCCGCTACGAGTGTTTAATACACGATCCTCCTAAGCCAGTCAGCAGAAAGTAGCTGAAAACTCAAGGACGTCGAAAAGATGTGAATACGTCTAACAAGAGAATAAGTGCCTGTGCTGGCTTGTTTTTTTTTCAGTTTTACATTACATAGTAGACAGACATTTTCAATAATAGACACTCATCATGTTGTAACAAATTGCCTTGCTATGCCGCGAAACCAGTGCCGTGTACTCACGTGCAAAACAGATGCGTCTATGCGACAGACATTTTGCAGAAAAATTCAAAATTGTTGATTTGTCGATTTAACTATAATTGTAGACAGTTGTGTCCAAAATACTTATATTAGGACAATGATATTATAATGCATGGATGTACAGTTTCATACTAAATGACAACAGAAAAACGGTCCGACAAGAATACAGGTTGACGCCAATGTTACAAATGCAAATTATTAGTTAACCATTTATAGTCATTGGATTTACAACTTTACGTCTAACTGCATAAAATAATAATTTATTAAGTTTCGTTGCAAATAGGTTTTTTTACAGCGGCGGTTTTTTAGGTTTTTGTATTGACAGCGGGTGCGCCAAAGTTTAACTAAATTTTTAATGTCGATTATCGGAAGTCCGAAAATGTTGTTCCTAAAAATTTATATCCTAATAATCACTACTCATAACTACTCTGTTCCTAACGTTGTGAATCCCTAATCATTCAACTTCATAATGTCCGTTGCAATAAACTTCTATCATACTACTATTTGTTTTCCTATATTTTCTCAACATAACCATCTTTTACACTATTATTCATCATCATATCTTTTTTTTACCCTTTCGTATTCCCTAATCGGTACCGTGCTTGCAGCGAGCGAGCAAGATCTTTTAGAGCAGATCTTTTCCGCCTTAGCCTTCGGTGTTAGGTTTTTTTTTGTAACAGCACAGAGAATGATTAGGTATTTTCATTAATTCCAGTGAAGTTCCAGTGAAGTTTTTACTTAAAATTTTCGGAAACTGAGTGTTATGGACTACGTTAATAGTTAAATAAATTGTAGGAACGAAAACTTTAGAAAACAAAACTTTAGGAACAGTGATCATTAGGAGTACAAATCGTTAGGAAAATCAATTTCGGGTGATGAACTTTAGCGAACCCAATATGGACCCATTGACAGCAGCGTCGTCGGTCCGACAGACTGACAGCGCGAGCGATTTGCGAGCGATTGTCGATTTAGTCTTCTTTTTATCCTACTTTGATACGTTATTTATTAAACACTGACTAGAAGTCCATATTACTTATACCTAGGTCAGTCTTCTAGGAGCAAGGTTTTTTTAAATAACCTATTCAATTCCAGGCTTATCAGGGAAGTTGAGAGAGAAATAAATAATAATACAACGAGTACACATAGTATAATGCTGCCAAGTACTAAAGTTAGTCGCACGGTAAGCTTAGAATACCCAGAGTAATGGGTTTTGTAATAAATAGTTAAACCAATAACGCAACATTACCCCGTAACTGACTTTAGTCACTTGCCATGGCTACACCCATTTATTTCCACAACAAACTGCATTGAATACATTTAAATGTAACAACAAAATTGATAAGATAAAAATTCAAAGATCAGCAAATACTGAAAGTAGTAAATTGAGAATTAAAATAATTTATCTACAATTGAAATAGAATTTGCCTAGAGTGATAAAGATGCAATCACCATGAAATAATTAAAAATGAACAAGACAATCACAAAATCAAACGCACCATCACTGCTTTAGTGAGGTTACCTTTAGGTAGTGTTTGGTAGCCCTAGTGAGGTAGGTATTCTATCCGTTCAACATAATTTCCATGGTGACTGACCATTATCAAATAATTTGCATAATGCAACCTAATGAATAATCATTCCGATACCTACTTTCTCGATATTATCTTCGACTGGACGCGTGATAAAATTGTAAGATTGTTCCAATTGTCTAGTCTGGTGTAGTTTTATCAAACTGCAAACAACGAACGGTTGTATTTTAAAGTTAACTAAATTAAATATTTCCTTTATCTAATCAGCACCCGCATAAGATCACAATATGTCGCATTATGCTGCTGTGTCGGCGTCGACAGACAAACATACTCTCAAGAGGATTGCGTATCAACCGGCATAGCGTTTTCTATCCTAAAACCGATACAATAGCCAGGATCATCTAGTAATTCTAGTATGTTGTTAGTAGAATTAGGTCTATAGGTTTTATTTTTTCCAAATTTAAAAAAAATTGTGCAAATGTTATCAAATCTATGAAAATTATTATAAAAAAAACAATGCTCAAAACTTAGTTCAAAGGCATACTACAAAATCATGGCTACAGGTTAAGGTTCAGAGGGTGGAAATCGTACCGCCACGCGCCATTTATAACGAAAAGCGCTTTTTACGCCACGGTACACAACCCTCCTAAGCGGCACTTAGTAGGCATGTTAGTAGTTCCCTTACAAAAATATTTGTTCAGTATCTACGTACTGTTTTTAAATTTTTGTTCACTTAGGACATAAATACATAAATGTTCTGCAAAGTAAATAGAAACAAAAATTACAAAATAAATAGTACCTACTTAATGTAATGAATACCTAATGTTAAAAAGTCAAATTAAGTTTCTTATTATGATTGTTAAAATCATAAATTTCGTTATAGGTAGGTACAAGAAATATAGTCTTCCAGTCGAAATCCTTAAGCAAACAACTAAACGACTCAAACCTCGGGCGACCTCGGTAAAATACCAGGTACACTCAGCAGCAGAAGTAGCTGAACACTCGAAGAGATAAAGCTCTTAACTCTCTTGACAATAGAGTATATTTTTGACATCTTCGACTGTGTGGATATATATATAATGCCAACTATACCGCGGCAGTGATTGTGGTTCAAGTAATACTTCTAGGGTGACCAACTCTGTGTGCTCAATTTACAGGACTTGTATCTAAAATTACAGGATTCAAGTAAAAAAATACAGGACAATGCTTTTACTGTATGATATGGTTCTGTATTTGTTTGACCACCCTAAATACTTCAAAGACAAAATTTAGAAGCGGCTTCATTAGAGCGATACCGAAGCAACATGATTGTATGCAACATACAAGATCCCCTCACCGGACCTCAAAATACGCTGACGCTGCGCAAATTGAGCTGCTTTAAAGTAATTACATCGCGTCATGACCGCACCTTTTACGGAGACCGGGGTGATCACGTCTATAACACGCCATATTATTACTGTTTTGCTATTTCAACGCAGCTAGATTTATGCAGCGTTATCGTATTTTGACCTCTGTTAAAGGATCCTTAAATTCGTCCACCTGAACTTGATTGAAATTGACAGTGCACCGGCATAGACAGATTCTAATGTAATGTACTTGTGGCATGGCACAATTTGCTTTGGCACTAGTGAAAAACGTGCCTCTTACAATGTTTACACCTGCCGATACTGCACCGTCCACATACACTAAGGAAATGAGCGAAATAGTAGGTACGTTTGCTCGGCCACCGTCTCGGCTGATACAAACTTTACGTTATTGTTCGTAGTACCCAAGTGTATAATAATCAGCGCCAATAAAGGGTTTATAAATGGCGTGGATACTTTTATATAAATCTGATCTTGCTATCATATGTGAAGAAATATACCTAATAATAATATATAGACGAAACAATAATGGTACGTTAGTGAGAGGTAGCACTCGGTGCAGAGGCTATTTATAAATCCTTCCCTAACATAACACCAGAATTAACTTAACAGTCGGACAGGTCAAAAAAAGATCTCGCAAACACAAGACTCTTTTGCGAAGAGCGTAGATCTATTTAGCCTATACCTCTGTGTAAGTAATCTATTGCTGACTGTACTATCACAACACAAGTTCTTATTTGAGGTTAAAGCACACAAAATCATAATTTGTCAAAAAATCGAGTTGGAATTCCCTTCACAAATCCCTTCTTTTTTTCCTATACCCTGCCATACTCACATTTTTTTATTAAGAATATCTTAAAAATGTATATTAAAGATTTTAACTAAACAAATCCCCTTACTAAATTAGCTACACAAAATTCGAAATGCATTAAACTATTTTAACAAAATACTTTCCTGGAAACCAGAATTTCGAGAATGGCTGTATGGATATGGACTTCGACATTGTTATGTACAAGCCAGCCATTTCAAACAGCTCATTTGGTTCATTAAGGCCTATGCCATGTTTATCATCTTGCAATGAAAACACTGCGGCCAGCTGGCTCTCGAAAATTTTCACACAGTCAATGCTAAGAGCAGATTAACACTTCTCAACTACAGAGAATTATGTACACTAATATAATAAAGAGGTAAACTTTGTTTGTTAGTATGTATGTAGGGGGTAATCTCTGAAACTACAGAACCGATTCCAAAAAATATTTCACTAATAGGAAACTATATCACAAATATTATTCGTTTAGACAAATTGGTACCAATGTGCAACACCATTTGAGTTGACTGTACAGAGATGTGAATTGGTAGGTCCAACGTTCAAATAGTCCGCGAGAATGCAAGCAGCTCATCGAGTTACGTACGCGTACGCCAGTGGAACAAATATACAATACTGAATAAAATTGAATAATAATTAAAATAGCAAAGTGTACAAATCTTTGGTTGTCTTAATAGACATTTGTACGTAGGTATGTGACACAAGACACAGATAAATACTTTACTTCAACATTAATTTAATTACATCAGAATATAATCCCACGCATCCACATGTCACTTCATATAATTAATGTAAATTAAAACAGCAATACCATGGCCATACCCATGTCAAACAACAAGCACAAATTATTTGTACAACAATCCTTGCTAAGCAACAAGGAAATCAAAATCTTTAAAATCTTACTTTAATTTACAGCCAGGGGCGCCATTCCTCAAACGATACTAGCCTAACTAGTATTGCTACTTGTAGTCTGATATTATGATAAAGCACTTTATACTACATTATAAATTATAAATGTAATACAAGTCTAGTAGCATTTGTAAAATGGGCCCCAGCATTAAGTATGGTAAATAGTATGAACTATACACCATTATAAATATGTTTGCTTGATTTATGTTTACTATAAGGACAGTAATGTATTACACTATTCATAACAACAATATTTTGTAAGAATGATAATGGATCTTAGTCATTCTTCTTATCAGCTGGCTGCTCTCCTTCTGTGATAGCAGGTGTGCCATTCTGATCTTGACTCTGCTGCAGCTCCATTTCACCAGAGAACCCAAACTCGTTGACACGCTTATGATCAACCTTGTAGATCCAACGCTGGTATAAGAATATAAAGAACACAATATCTGAAACCAAATAAATCCTAGGTTAACACCAAAAACATACTATTTAATAGAATATTATGTGCAAAGAATTGGAACAAATCTTTAACAGTGTCAACTTAGGCTTGTGTAAACAGCTTCTATGCAACATATATATATATCAGTAAGGATTTATACGTATGTCGACTGCTCAAGCAGACCATTTAAATCTAGTTTCCAAGAATGCTTAGAAGCGAAATGGCAGTAGAAAGTTGATGGTTGAAGTGTAGTTTTATGCAAACATTGTCACACACAAGCACACAGAACACACACACAGAAGCAGCAGGCTAATCTATTAATTTTACTATATCATATCCAAATACCCACCATCTCTGAAGCACCCAATACGATACATTGTTGGCATTTTAATCACAAATGCAAATATATCATCAATAAATGTGTTCAGGAACTTGTATGTCATCATCCGCCAGGGAAGATGGGCCACAGATTTGAGTTTGTAGTTGATGAATAACTGTGGTGTCATCATGATGAATCCAAAAGTCAACAGATATCCATACATCATGTTGAGAACAAAAGAATACCATCCTTTGTGCTCTTGATACAACAATGAGTACACTCCATAACCAATCAGCAGCGGGAAGCAGGCCCAGCTGAGATAACGGAATGCCAGCATATCGTATTGTCTGGTACTAGACTCCACATAAGATCCCTTGTCCTTAAAGCTTAATGTTGGTATCCCTAATATTCTGTTCTCTCTATTAACTTTCACATCCATTACCTTGTTGATTTTCCATATCTCAATCAATAATCCTATGAAACAGGAAATTCTGACCATCACATTGGTCTCATTGTCTAAAACATATAATAGCACAACAGTTGATTGAAACACATTGAAAAATACTGATCTAACAGACAGTCCTTCCAGAGATTGCCTGTTGTTCCAAAACTGTATATCATTTTTGAATGCAAGTAGTTCAAATATGGAATGCAGTATGGAAACCGATATTGTGAGCCCCAGCAGGTATGGCGAGGTGTCGAGCAGCAACTCTTTCACCGTGTCTTGCTCCTCATCCTGCTCCTCGGCTCCCAAAGCAGAAAACATGCTCAGCTTGTCTCGCATAGCTTGTGCCGTGTACAACTGCCATTTAAATAAGCTCAATGGTTGGTATGTCAATTGCAATTCAAGCGTAGCAGTGGAGGCATTTATAGGCACATAATCCCGCATCATATTCCAATAGTCATTTAGGAACACTGCTGGTTTGTAATGTTTGCCATCAGGCAAGAAGTAAATAAACTCATCTAGTGGTGGAGGCACACTGCCTTGCATCCAGTTGGTTTGATCAGTTACCAAATTGACAGTTAAATTAGGATGCCAATGAGACACTATTTCTTCTTTCATGGTCTCTGCTTTCTTTTGTTCCTCTTCAGATTTTTCTGTCTGACCAGTAAGTAAGTTGTGAGTTTTCATGTAGCGTAGTTTTTTATACTTGTTTACCATCTTTTTGCCATAAGATACATAGTCTTCTGCATAAATTTCTTTATCCCTAGGGTCTGGAGACTTTCCTGTTTGAACTACAAACACATGAAGATAAATTGACCCATTATTTTTCAGGGCTTGAGTAGGTTCAATGGTAGTAGAAAATGTGTAAGACCCATCATTGTCTGGACCAGAGTTCCAGTCTCCATAGACAAGCCCCTCATGCTTCCAGATTAACCTGGCATCTTCAAATTTTCCAAAGAACTCCTTGTCTGACAAGTAGCAATACATATCTAATACAGTCCCATTTGGAAACATATTGATGGCAGGGATACGGGGAGCTCCTGCGGGGGAGTTCACTTCGGGTTTAGGAGCTGCTGGTTGACGGAACATCGACGTAATAAAATACACAACCAATGCCCGTATTATTAACGACTTTGTTATAGCAAAAAAGGACTCCAGTTTAGTAGGCTGCATTCTTGCGCGTTGTTCATCGATTTGAGCATTAATCTGCAAGAATTTTGTAACATAATAAATATTTAGACTCAAATTACCAATCCAACCGTATAAACCAGCTCTATATAAAAAAATAGTAAAGCCCTTGACATAGTTTGTATAATGTAGTTTTATTTTGGAATACAAATTGTCACATCTTAGGATTTCGCAGGAAAGGTTAAGAAAAGGTTTTCTGACAATCATTTAGAACAATTGGTACTTACATCGACACTATCAGGCGATAGCCCGGAATCATTTTCCTCACGGGGTACCAATCTATCTTCGGCGGCAGCTTCATTGCCTGTTGACTCTTCTCCTGCATTAGCCATTTGTACGTTATTTAAGAGTATTGCTCTTTTATTGCTCCGCGTTGTCTTAAATATTAAGTCATTTAATAAAGACAATAGGTTAGTTTATATTGCAATTTGGAAAAGTAAGTCGCAAGATCATTGATTGAATGGTGAATGGAATGGATGGACTGATTTTTTTTTACGTCATTGCCATAACATAAAAATAGAATGCGAATAGAGTTGGAATAGAGAATTAGAGAATAGAATGAAAATGAATGAAATTAATAATTTAGTCTGACAATAAAAAGGAGAAATTAGATGATGGCGCCACTTTCTTCGTAACTGTCACATTTTGATGCAAAAAGCCAAAAAAAGCTAGAATATGGCAACAATTTCCTATGAAAATGAATAGAATTTTTTTAGTTCCTCTTTCATAAATTTTCTACTCTTTCTGGTCGGACTATAAAGGGCTCTACAGATGCGCGACGCCTTATATTGATCAGCTCTAGTCTAATAGCACGCTAGTGTTTATCACATAAACATTCATTTTCTTTCTACGGTTTCTCATGTGTTTATCGCTCACATAAACGGTTCCGTCCCTCTTGCACAAGCTGGCCGGTTAGAAAGAGATATATGCTATGTTTTGCAATAAAAGCTAGCGTGCCAGGCCTATGCTAGGCCCCCAGAGATCAGGAAAAAAAAATGTCGTATGGTGGTCTCTTCGCCTGTTTAACCATTAAGAAACATTTAGGAAATTACTGGAATATAGATTCCAACAATTTGACATTAGGTGTGTGTATAGACATCGAACGCAGAGCGAACGAAGGGAAAATATCGTGAGGAAATCTGCAGTTTCATGTAAATGAATGTGTAACCAAATTGGTATTTAATTGGCACTTACCCTCCTCCTTCGTAATTCTATTTAATTTGTTCGCGATGGACACTACTATCAACTAAGAATGCTAGGGTCTGACCATAATATTGGGAATGGGAAACATAAATAAAGAGACACATTGTTTAATATTTATTGGTTTATTTCAAACACAAAATGAAAGACTGACAGTTAATCGGGCCCAAAATGCGTTTGGATACTACCCTGAGTGTTCAGATTCCCAAACCATCATGAAATTAGTTTCGACAACATTAAACAAAACATAAAAAATGTTACTAACAGCAATTCACTTCATAAAGTTTTACCTAGAATCTACTAATTAATACTCAGATTTTGTAGCGCACATGTTGAACATCCGACACTGGTTTCCATCACAGAGATTTCATTACATTTGAAGATTACTTAAAACATAGAAATATTCTATCTCATCTAGCAATGTAAATTGATGCATGATTTAATGCCTACTTAAATAAGGCCCATCTATGGACTTGTGCCAGCAAAATATACCCTTATCGAATGGTTCGTGATATAAAACCTTTCAACTTGCATTCATCACCTTACATTGTTCCATGCGGTCTTTGTACAATCTGACATAATAAGGAATATTTTATAGGCACAAGATACATTCACACAAAACTATGATAACAGTCCACTTAAATGTGATATCCTCTAAAGTTGTCGCGCTGCGGAGTCCAAACGTAAAAAAATATTCTTATAAAATAAATATTAAGTCCAAGTACTACTTACAATATCTATAATTTTTGGGACTGTTACAACAATGGATTACGCAGGTCAATTTTAACAAGTAAACCATTACAACCCAGGACGCGTTTAAGGCTAAAGTTGCTTAACATTATAACAAAAAATGGTCACCATCATAATATATGTTTGAATCAGAATCCTAGCAGTCACAGAGAGGCCTCATTTCCTAAATGTGATCATTTAGGTTTACTTCCATTTTGCATTTTGGAACGTTGTCCAATATATCACATATATCCGGCAGGTGGTTAACAACTCAGTTGATCCTAAACACATGCGAATTATATTCTGTTGTGGGTGTACATTTTATGATACCTTTAACTGCCGGTCAGAAATATCTCGTTTACATTCAGGCCACTTCCTTGGCGATGTGCAGACAAGTGGGCAGGAATATCGGCAGCGCGAGTAATGTAAACAAGCACTGCCTTCTGCTTATGCCACTGCCACTCCCCCACGCGGCCTTCAGTGGCAGTTTTGGTGCGGAAGTCTAAGGACCGGCAGCGGCAGCGCGAGCGAATGTTTACATTCTGCCGTCTTGAGGAGATAGAGCGTCACAATTCTCGACATTGCCCGAAGTTCAACGCGAACGAAGTATGTAGCTGCAATGTAAACACTCACTGCCTTGCGACGCTGCTACATAAATTATTCCAGGAAAGGAAAAAGGCAGCATGAGGGAGGAGCAGTGGAAGTGGCTTAATGTACACGACGCATTGGATAAAACAGATAAAAACGTGGCCAGAAATACCCTTAAGAACTGTTACTCGAAGAAACAAAAAAAACATTATATTACCGTATCATCGGTATGTGTCCCCCCCACCCCTGTCTGATACGCAGTCAAATTGTTAGTGCGCCAAGAGCCTAAAGCTTTTGGGGCTTCTATCGATACTTGATTAAGTATTATAAATCTAAAAAGCATGTGAACTTGTTATTTTCAAAAAAGAATCTAAGCACGCCGTGTACATGCGAGCGCATCAGGAATGCACATCTAGTTTGCTGGCGATCATACAAACGCTAAAGTTGTCCTTCATCGCAATAACAACTGGTTAACATATTGTGTCTAAAAATATAAAAATACTATTTAAGTAAGCCGTATAAAACCGTACCTGAACAATATCATTATATTAAACATTACCGACGCGTCTTAAACTATTTCGAAACTATCAAAGCCCACTATCCTTGGCTCGTTCACACAACATAGAGGGACGTAACTTAACTACACGTGCTTGAGAGCGAGACTTATTTTGCTTCTCACTTTAAACGCATTTAGACCGTGGATTTAACACTGAGACCGGATCTTCACGCTCGGCGAGGCTTGGCGAGGCTTGCCGAGGCCGACACACGTCTCTACCTCACGTATAGACTTATAAGATATTTATTTACACTTGATTAGTGTGAGTTCATACATTTGTTTCAGGGTTCCCTGGCCAAATGACAACAAAAGGTACTCTTATAATGTCGTCCTGTCGTCCATCTGTCCGTGTGTTCACAGGTGAGGTTAGGTAGATTCGATAGGATAATTTTACTTGAAGAGTATATGTATTGTACCCAGGTACTCGAGTAAATAATATAAAACAAAGTTGCTACCAGTCTCTGTCTGTTCTCATCGTATCTTCGGCCGCTTACTCCTTCGAAATCGCGTAACGGATTTCGGTATAAGGTTTTCACTGTCATGTAGAGATTTTTTGGAAGGTTTTTATGTACTTACATTTCATCCCAATTGTACGTGTGCGTAGCCAGGTTGGGTCGTGTATTATAGGGCTAAAACTTGAAAGGTAGAAGTTTTCTATGAACCGTCAATTACGAAAAAAATATTAAAAGTGGCACTGATCATGTAAATAAGGGATGAAATTTATGGATAGGTCTTGAAAAATTAGAGAATTCTCAACTGATTTTTGAACTGGAACATTTTAAAAACAACTAATATGAAGCTACAACTCAATACAATATCGTAAGCTTGAAAAGCGGTATTCTGCGAAACCCTGGGCCCTTAATTGTCGCGTTAATTGGAATTCATCTCACATTCGCGATACAACGAAAAATGATAGACTTGATATCTCGAATGTGCCTTCACTGATGTAAGAATCACAACAAAATGTACGAATTCGCACTCACACTCATCACAGTGTAACTAAACTCACAGAGTAGCCCCGCGCACGTCACGCCGAGCGTGAAGAGCCGGTCGTACAGACATTGAATGCTGAACTGTCTCCCTTACAAAAAATACTGTATATTTTAGTGAACTGTTACCATGGGTGCAAGCGAAGGCGAGCCGAGTGGAACGCTTGGCGCCGCGCGCCGGCGAAGCGGCCCGCGCGGCCTAGTCCTGCATCTCCTCGGGCAGCTCGTGCGGGTTGAGGAGGCCGGGCACGGACAGCTGCACGCGCCGCTTCTCCTCCTGCGCCTGCCGCAGCGAGAACAGCCGCTCCTCCAGATACAGGTCGCTGTCATCCTCACCAGTGTACTCCTAAGGAACACAACGTGCCGTGGTCAGCTGACAGCGAAGTAGAAAGCAAACTTTATTGAGAGCACTAATGTGTCGGCGACGGAAATGTCTTGGTGCGGGAAAGGGCGGTTAACGCCGTATGTACTGCTCACGCTTGGCGGCGTTTGGTATAACTCATATTGCTAGTCCACGAGGTACTTACTCTTATCTGCACTAAGAAGTCTCTCAAATGATCTTTGAACGCAGGAATATCTTGGTCCAAGTTAAACAATCCTTGAACGGTGATCTTGATCTGGTTGTCAGTCAAATGGGAAAATGCTGTTTTCAATAGATTCGCCACATACTCCTGAAATGAAAAAAATATATATTTATCAGCAAAACCCAGATTGGAACAGTCAACCAAGAAATTGCTTTTAATGTAAACCCAAAAAAAAATACAAATAAATATTTTTTTTATATTGATTTGCCATGTTTTCTTAAAGTGTAGCTATGTACGCTTAGGTTTTGTTCGCTGGTAAAGACTAAACAGATGGACAGATTTTGGTAAATAAGGTGTTGTAGGATTCGTCTTAGTGGTGTAGCTGACACCAGATACAAGAAAAAAATACTCTACCCTATTGATGGGTCAGAGAGTGTTTACATAAAAGCAATTTTAGGGAGAGTTCAAAAATATATACCTACAATGAACAGGTTTCAATAACATTTTGGACACAAAATTAAAAACCAAAAGATATTTTATCCATAATAGTTAACAACATTCCTAAGTCCCTATTTACGTTCATATTATTTTTCTTAATCTATTATTAGTTTCATAATCCTGCAAATCGTTTTTGAGCCACTTTCAGTGGTAGGATTGGCTTGAAATTTTGTAAGTATAAGGAGCTCTAATCGAAACGTCATATTACATTTAAGGGAGCAAAAAGCCAGTCTCTAAAAATTTGAAAAATATATCATTTCATGTTTGTGAACCTAGGTGTCTGAATTAAAAATTTAAAACTTAAAAGTGCTCTTACATTGCCAATATTTTAAGCAATTAATTGACGCAATTGTGTTGACGCAATTTGTAGCTGTTCTCATTTCTCATACTAGACTGGATCGAGACACTGCACAATTGCGGCAATTAACCGCTTTGAGAGGTTGCCATAGTAACAGAGGGTTGAGCTGAAGGTGGTGGGATACCTGTATGAAGAGCACGTTGTCGGGCGTGGGTCCGAGCGGCGCGGTGACGCGGCCGGCCTCCACCAGCGAGAACACGTACGCCAGGATCGTGGCGTGCATGGTGAGCCCGGCGCCGTGAGACGTGTCCGTCACTACGCTGAACACGTGCTCCAGGATGTCGCACAGGTACGTCTGGTAGAAGCTCTGCGCCGCCTGCGGGTGCTGTTCCACGTTCTGCAGCAGCCGGTGCAGTATTTGCAGCCCCGTGTCTGCGACGTTGCGCATCGTGTGCTTGAACGCCCAGATAATAGAATCCAAAACCAACTTAAACTGTGCCGGCGGAATACTCAGGAACGCCTTGAAACAGTTGGTGTTCACTGCCTGCAGCAGCAGGAAGAACTCCGTCCGGTGCTCTGGGTACTCTTCGAAATCCTTATTGATCATCTCCAGAGTGCACTCGAATACCGCGTCGAATATCTTCGGCACTTCTGACGTGATGTGCCCCCCGAGCTTGTACACGATAGCCGCCATGCAAGCTAAAACTTCGGGCTCCCTCGCGTCTGGAACTGCGGTCCTTTGATAGTCTAAAAGGACGGCATCCAGAAGCGGCGGAATGAAATTTTCTAAAACCATGCCATTATCAGTGGAGCGAGAAACCCAACCAGAGATGAGTTTCAGGGTTTCCTTTTTGATTATTCTCATGTTTTTAATCAGAGGTTGCTTCGTGACAGCTACTCCGTTTAATGCAATGGCTTGGCTTATGTTCTCAGACATGACTTTGTAAACATTGAGCATGTCTAAATATATTCGCCCCAGCTGCACGACATATGGGTGCCCGAGCGCGCGGCATGCGCGCACGTTCGTTTTCAGAATACTGACTAATTGTTTGACAGCCTCTGGGTCTTTTAGAATATCAACATTATGGGAAGCCTGTGAAATTATATCATCCCATACTTGGTTGGGGAGAGACATATATTTCTCAATAAGCTGCTCTTGGGCCACTTGGTCCACTTGCGCGCTGATCATGTATCCGACAGCCTCATAGAATGTATGAACTTGGAGAGTTTGCAAGTCACAAATGATGGAACTGATTGTGCTCAAGATTTCTTCTATGAAGGGACACGCTTCCCCAACTTGCGTGGTCACAAAGTGGCGCCGACACTTCAATGCGATTTTGATAAATGTGTCACAAGCCATGTCTTGAACTCCATCATGGGTCTCATGCATGAATTCGAAAAGTTTATTTACAACTGTTTTCAAAAATTTCCAATGAGCCCTGAGAAAGCGGGGGTACTGGCCCACAACGTACATGATGTTGCTAGCAATTATAGCTTTATTGTCTTTCCCTTTTTTCTGCTCACATAAACCCAAAAGTTCTTTTATAACAACAACCAAAAATCTCTTTTCATCCTCTTCCATCATGGCACCAGAAGTGGAGCCAATGGCCCAACACAGGGTATTGAGGTTCTTCCAAGACCACTCGGTGCCATTCACTTGGTTCTGCAGTTTCTCTGTCATAATGCGTTCAGTGTCTTGATAATCCAAATGAGTCAGGTACACTAGTGTCTCCCTCATGTTCTTATACAAATTAATGGAATCTGTGTCTTTCATAAATTCTCTCACAACTTCACCATTTTCATTTTCAACCACTAACACTTCTTCTGGCTTGGCCATTCTAGAGATCATGATATAGCGCACACTGCTCAGTACATCAGCATATAGGGTTTTTCTACCCATACTCTTGCCCAGACCTAAATTTGATGATTGAGAGCAAGGGGCAATTTTATACAGATCAGCAGCTAGAGCATTCCAAAATTCCAAGCAAATTTTGAAAATTTCCACTTCTTCCACTTCTGAAATCAAGACAAGGTAGCGAAGAGCATTCATTAACGTATTGGTTAGCCCTCGTCTTTCTATCAACTGACAGTGTTCTTTCAAGTAGGTGCACAGGAACAGAGCAAGATTCTGGATGAAAACCTGTTCCTGGTCTCGGCCGGCCGCGTAGGCGTCACGGATGTTGGTGGTGAGCGGTAGCATCACCTCCAGCTGCTCCATGGTCTGTGCCAGCAGTGCCACGAACTGCTCGTCATAGTTGCTCACCGTCACTCCTGCGATCTCGGTCAAACAACTCAATGTTACGTTCCGAAACAGTGGCACACTCAAAAACTTGAATATAAGTGTACTTATAAGTTTCATTTCAAAAATATAACCAAGCGGGATCCAATTCAAAAATCTCAATAGAGTGTGAAGCGTCGCTTCCACTAGTGGGGCATTTTGTGAATTCTCAAGCACAAATTGGCAAAGTTGGAATATTTGACTGAATTCAGAACACATGGTATCTTTCAGATGTTTCGTTTTAGTCTGGGTGAGTTGGCCCGTGCTGAACACAAATACTTCTTCACTGAGAAGCTTCAGGATTACCATGTTGTTTTGGCAAAGGCTTTCGTTGGTCTTAGAGGCACCCACAATATCACTTATGAATGTTTCCCAGTTGTGAGGCCATTCCCTTTTTAAAACTTGAATCAGAATCAAATTAAGCTTCTTCAAAAATACTTTGTTGTTCTCCATTGTAATTGGGTCAGAAGAATTTTTAATAATGAGTCCAACTATGTACTTCTTTATACCTTCACATTGATTTCTTGGCAGAACTTTCCATCTCGTTTGTATCACTTGTTCCAGTATTTGTAAGGCATAGTATTTTGTTTCCTGATTCTGTGAGAACTCCAGTATTGTGTCCACCCGCGTCCAAGCGTCCGGGTGCTCTTTGAGTGTGGTCAGAATGTCCTGCGCAATGCGCTGCTGCTCGCCCACGGTAGAGTAGAGGCATCCTACGATGTTGTCCAGTAAAGTTATGTCTAGCTTTTGGTTAAAATCCAAAAGCTTAGATGCTTGTTGCTCTAAAGTTGTCATTGTGATTTTGAAAATAAACTTATTTTGACGTTGTTCCCTTAGCAATAACCAAATTCAGGTTGATTTATTCACATTCATTCCTCACCTCGTGCCAAACTGAAAAACATAAAAGCAAAATTTAAGAGAACAACATCTTATAACCTCTTTCATTATCAATAAACTAGCGGGATGTCATTTTGTGTTTATAATACACATCAAACAGCAATATAGCTGAATAAAAATCACCATGTTATCCGTTTCTACTGAAATCTCGTAAAAACTGTTTTTTAGCGGAATAGAAAATAAGGAGCACACACCCCGTATGACTTCTAACAAATAGCTGCAAAGAATTGAATATATTTTTTTCGGACGCAGATGAAAACTACATTCATCATGCAAACACTAATTTTGATAGGAATATATGCATTATAAACCTTACCCTAGAAAGTAATTTGCGGCGCAATCAGTCTAACGCACTTCCATACACACTTCATAGTCCGTTCCGTTGTTTTCATGAAGCTTGAAAAAGCGTATGTACATGTTGCAGTAGTTTTGTCTATGCCTTGTTTTTTTTTTAATGCGAAGAAAAATCATGATTATAAAAAAAACTAAGTACGTGTATAATAATTTTATAATTAAACATGGTTTATTATGACGTGAGTAAAATTTTTAAAAGTTACAGTTTGATGAGAAGAACTATATATTCGACATGATACATTCCTTCCATGTCATGTCGCTTTACTTTTGGTTCAATGAACGCACCATAACCGCTAAATATCGCACCACTCTTTATCACAATAAACGCTGAATGGCGCTAATATTCGGTTACTGAACGTGGCGTTTTTATGAATCACTATTTCATTATACTTGCACTAAGTTTTATCTCTGTAGTCTGTGGGTTTATCGCGGACTAAATCATTCGTCTTTTTCGCACACGCATATTGGTTAGAAAAGGATATATTATACTCATGTCGCGACAAACGCTAGTGTGCTAGGGCCTTTGGTAATGTCAGAGCGCTTTACAATACAAAACTAAGATGATATAAAACCTAGACGACCTTGGATTACGTACTAACATTAACGCACTAATTTTCTAGAGCAATAACATATTTTTGGAGTTATGTCACTTTTCTATTTGAACATCTACGTCACTCTTAGGATACGTAGTATCTCTTAGTAGTCTGTGCTTTTAGGCCAATCCTATATTATACCACTTTATGTTTTGTGTCTTGTAATATTGCTCGTATAAAAGTATATAATAATATACTTTTATACGAGCAATATTTATATATTTGTTTGTAAAGTAAAGACGTTCTCGAAAGCGACTGTAACGTACGGGTTTACGCCTACGGGGGCGATAAGTCGATGTCTTAGGGGCACGCTAGCTTTTATCGATGACATAAAGCATTTATCCCCTTCTAACCAGTGTGCGTGTGCGAGAGGGACTAAAGCGTTTATGTGCGCGATAAACGCTATATCGCTGCTATCGCGTGCAACTTTAAGGTGGATTTTCAATGCGAAGTAAGACTAGCAAGCGATAAAACGCAACGATTTTTATCAAAAGATACTTTAAATTAAACCCTTAAAACACTGCAATTTGTCGTGTGCAACGCCATTTAGCTACCTTCGATTGGTCGAAGCGTCGAAGCGAAAAGATCGCTGCGTTTTCGTCGGTTGCTGAGGCCCTAGCACCACTAGCACACTAGCGTTTGTCGCGACATGTATAATATATCCTTTTCTAACCAATATGCGTGTGCGTAAGAGACCAATGATTTATGTCCGCGATAAACGTTAGTGTGCTACTAGTGCTGCTTGCACTATAAATCTACTTTTAGGGTCGCAGCCACCTATGTCACATGTCCCGATGACGGGGTTGGCGCTGGCGTTCCGATTTTAATATGTAACTACCAATTTTTTATAAAAATAATTAACATACCTACCACCATATCCGCTGCAGTTGCCGCGTTCGCACTGCCCCCCATGTTGCTCTATATTTTTGCATGCATGTTCTATATTTTTTTCGATAACAAAGATTAAAATAAGAATCTCCTAACATGATAATCAATTCTCAAAATAAGCTCCTATTTAAATTAATTAACTGCACTGCTGGATGTACCTACAAACTCCGTAAAAGTCCGTAGCCATTAATGGTCTACGTCAACGATATCGGCAGGTCCATGGTGTAGGTACAGTCAAGGAATTAAATTTCCAACCCACCTAAGGTTCAACAGCATATAGCAAACTGTCACCATAAGAGCTATAGAGCAAGACGTTAGTTTGACATATCGACCTTAATGCATTGCGAATGTCAGACGACATTTCAACGAAATGGGTAGGGAATTAAATTCCTTGACGTTTCAATTAAAAATACTTAAAATACATTTCTGTGTACGAATCCCTATTTTATGCTGTTTGCCTCGATTTTTTGCATCAAATCAAGTCATTATGAATTCAATGAATTGAATGAATTTTAACGAAACACATTGAAAAATTCGCAGGGTAGGGTAGTGGTACCTAATGTGGCGAAACTGGCAAACGCAAGGCGCGGAATGCTGAGGTTGCAGGTTCGAGTCCTGCCATTATATAGCATTTAAATTATATTTGGTTGTTTAAAAAATTAAAATAAAAATGGAAAGTAAATTTTGATTACAAAAAAACTAGACTATTCGTTATTTTCGCTGCACTATGAAAGTAAGACTATGTTACAGCCGAATCGTAATTAATGTCAAACATTTGCTTTTGATTCACTTGTTTTGAATGGTGTTAGACGTTGGTGTGCCCCAGGTAAAACGGTAAGTGTTTAGAACTACAAAAGTAGGCTTTCACATAGTGAAAACATATTCTTAGGTTAATTAAGTAGTTTAGGTACCTAATTCTCGAGACCAAACTTACATTTAATTAAGCATTTACTTAATTGATTACTTATCTATGCAAAACAACATGCAAAACGTACCCAAATACGCTAACAACTTGTTAAGGCGTACGTATGGTACATGATATAGTTTTTACTAATACGGTATTCTTGTGACTTTTTTATATAAAATATTAAATAATTCGTTATAAGACGAAAAAAGCGATACTCTCGCGATCACTGCTATAGTAGCACGCTAGCGTTTATCGCGCACATAAACGCTTTGGTCCCTCTCGCACAGGCTAACTGGTTACAACGGGATAAATGCTTTATCTCATCGCTAAAAGCTAGCGTGCTAGGCCCCTGCTATAGTAGCACGCTAGCGTTTATCGCACACATAAAGGCTTTGGTCCCTCTCACACATGCATACTGGTTAGAACGGAATAAATATTTTACGTCATCGATAAAAGCTAGCGTGCTAGGCCCCTTGGTTTCCATGGGCAGCGGGGATCACTTACCATCAAGAGCCTATAGCACGCTGGCTTTTATCGACGACATAAAGCATTTGTCCCGTTCTAACCAGTGGGCGTGTGCGAGAGGGACCAAAGCGTTTATGTGCGCGATAAACGCTAGCGTGCTACTATAGCAGGTGACCAGCATGCTCGTTTGAGATTAAATATGAGTGAAATTATGATATTTTACGTCAGGTCTACATCATCGAAAAATGATAAAAGTAATATTTTATGAAATTTATATAGGTATTTAAATACTACTACTACTCAAAACAAAATAGGGGCCACTCGACTTTTGTCAGTAAAACAAAAAAATAAGTATGTGGCAAAATAAATCCCTAATTCCAATACATATTTATTTTTAATTTTTATGTTTGAATTTTACCGAGAAAGGTCAAGGGGCTATTTTATTTTCAGTAGCCTGAAAACAAAATAGCCCCTGGCCTGGCAAAATAGGCCTGTTGCATTGGCCTGATAGAAATGCTTATGAAACGAGCCTTCGCACATGATATAAACTGTAAAAACCTTTATAAAGCTATTACTACTGAATAATGTAAATTTTCACGATTACAAATCAGTCATAAGTCAAATACAACTACGAGTACGTCATAGCGGCCTAAAACAGTAGCGGAAGGTACAGCTTAGGGTACCGTGACCGCGGGCTTAACGGGTGCGGGTGGTAGGACCTTGTGCAAGGTCCGTCCGGATCGCTACCACCATCTTGCTCGCTAATCCTGCCGCTAAGCAGCAGTGCTTGCACTGTTGTGTTCCGGCGTGGAGAGCAAGACAGCCGGTGTAATTACTGGCACAAGAGGTATTCCATCTTAGCCCTCTGGGTTGGCAACGCATCTGCACTCTCTTTGTTGTTGCAGGTGTCTATAGGCGGTGGTGATCACTTACCATCAGGTGACCCACCTGCTAGTTTGCCTTCCTATGTTGTATAAAAAAAAAAAACTTTCTGCTGTAATATTTCTTGGTTCCATTAGTACCACCTAGTACCTAGTTTGCTTTCATAAACAAGCTACAGCTGCCTGAAACGAATAGGTTGTAATGATCAGCATAACACAATGCCTGAAAGCAGATAATGTATTTAAAATTATCTGTAAAATTTGCAAAACTAAACTATAATGCCCTAAGGAAAAAGCCTGTCCAAGTCAAAATCTTATGGCGACTGTACTATAAATTTTTACTATACTGTAGTAGTAAAATGAATAGAATAGGCAGCCCAATTAGCATTTGTAACTTTCATTAACGGAAAGTATATGTAATTCGTGTATATAAGAGATAGGTAAAAGCAGCAAGCCTGGTGAACACATTTCCTTCCTTCCTTCAGTTAAAATAATGCTCTTGTAGTATAGATAGTGTTACCGTGAAGACGCTTTAAATTTTAGTATAAAAAATTAAATAATGAAGTCATCCGTCCAATTAGTGTCTCTTTGGTTTACGTTTCAGCTAATTAACTCCCTATTAGGTACGTTCGGGTGTTTTAACAAAGTGATAAAGTAGTACAAGTCCTCACAGTGATATTCAAATGTTACCAAAATGGTTGAGTAAATAACCACTTATGTAACGTGGTTAAATTTAGGCTGAGGCGCTATCATGAAACCTATACCTGTCATAAACGTGATACATCTATTTGCAGGTGAAACATGGATGGGAAATATGGATGGACTAGATTTTTTCAATGAAATCAAGGAGACCACTGGATATGGCAAGCAGTGGATCTTCTTTCCAGACGGCGATGAAATACCTCATTTCGTCAATTTATCTTTACCGGATGAGCTTCCGACGACGCGACGTTTAAAAGAAATCGAATATAGACTATATGCCAGGTTGGTAGATGGTGTTACTTATTTAATTTCAAACTTTTAAGGAAGTGGGGCATGTAGAGCAATTAGTGGCGTTGCTAGACATGGCCGAAGCGGCCCCCTCACCCACGGCCTCACATTCATGGAGACTCGTGTGAAGTCCCCTTGAGTCCTGACATGAGGCCCAACGCCGTGAACTGATCGAACTGAACGCTGATATGACTTCATCCATGTCTACATTAGTCCACGCTACGAGTATACCACTGACCTGCGACATAATAAATGGATATGAGAGGAACAGCATAGTGACCGAAACATTATGTGCTAGAGCTGTACTTACTCGGAACCTAACCGGTGAACGAGGACAAAATCTACCAAGGCAATCACTTCATTCTTACGTGAGATAGTATAGTGATTGAGTGAGTTCCATGGGCACCAACGGACCGCTGACAGATGATGTATAAGTTTAAAAAATGTATGATGTAGCCTTTTTTGTATAACGCAGTCAGTGAACTTCGACATCTTTGTTTTCAGGAACATATACGACTACGTCCTTATGGATCAAGCAGCGAAACCTATCGACGATATGCAAATAGGCGAGATATTGTCAAACAAGCCGATAAAACTAGTTACCCACGGCTGGATGTCTTCCGCTGACAAGAGCGTTATAGTGGGCATTAAAAACGCTTACTTGGCTGTCAATGATGTCGTAGTTATAGGCATTGACTGGAGTGACACAGCTATGAACCTCTTGTATCCGGTAGTAGCTGGGGAGACGGAAGGTGTTGGGACTCAGTTGGGACAGTTCTTGAACGCGTTCTGTAAACGTTACGTTGTGTCCGGGGATAGGGTACATTTGATTGGACATAGTCTTGGAGCGCATGTTGTGGGCATCGCCGCCTCTACGTCTAACGTCACAATTGGCAGGATAACTGGTAGGGTATTTAATTATTTTTTACTCATTATGTGAACAAATTGTCTTGGTATGTAACATGTTATTACAGGAGCTCTATAATTCCGGATTTAAATGTAACTTAATTCATGCTATCTCTGAAACTTAGCCTGCAATTTTACCTGCAGCCAAATAAAGCGTATGTTTTACTACAGTAGCTATTTTAGTAGGTTAATTATTTCCGATTACCTATCAGCTTTAATTTCAGGACTCGATCCAGCACGTCCTTTATTCGAATTTCCGAAAAAGTCAGATGCTTTGTCACTAGACAAGTCAGATGCTGAATTCGTGGACGTGATTCACTCATGCGGCGGTATCCTAGGAGTCCAGAGCCCACTTGGGCACGCAGATTTTTATCCCAACAGCGGTGGAGCACCTCAACCAGGCTGCGACAGTATTTTCTACCTCTTGGGTAATAATCTTCCTTTATTTTTATTCATTCGGTCACGTACCAAGTACTTTTTAACAATGCTAACAATGTTACAGAGGCATGCAGTCATAGCAGATCCCACATTTATTTTGCTGAATCCATTACTAATCCTACGGCTTTCCCTGCTTGCCGGAATGTAAATTGGAATGATTTCTTAGCGAGTAATGAATGCAGTAACCAGACAAGTATGGGAGAGAGCGTTGATCATCATGCATCCGGACAATACTATTTGAGAACAAACTCAAAACAGCCGTATGGAAGAAGTAAAGACTATAACAATGGTGCCGTTTAATAAGAGTTTGATAGTATTTTGAATCTTACATTTGTCTAATAGTTAGAACTATGCCTATGACTAAGACTTATGAACCCTATGGGCAATTTCAAATCAAGACATGTAAATGCGTCGGTTGCGACTGGCTAATTTGATTGATGGGGTGCGAGGGCTTCTGTGGGGTATCACCCAGCCCCCTAACCCCTAAGTTTTGTGTTACAGGCCTCTGTCTGTGGAGCAGTAATATTACCAAAATGCGCATTAGGTGGACCAATCAGAGATAGAGAGATATGACGTCACGCACAATAAATTGCCGCATTATAGCTTGCAACTTGCATTGTGTTGTGAACCCATCTTAAGACCCTATCCTAGTACGAACGTTCAACGTTTATCGCGGAGATAAAACAAATATCCCTTTCTAACCAATAAGCGTGTGCGAAAGGGATAGATGCTTTATGCCGCGATAAACGCCAGTGTGCTATTAATGTCTTGTGGATTGTGTGGACGGAGTTATTGGTGAATCACCTCGTATGAGGCGGGAATTTAGGTTTTTTTATTGATTTTGTGTAAATATCGTGTGATTTGGGACAGTAAAACATTGTTTCTCAAGGCAATGTATTTTTTTTATCAACGGTCAAGCTATTAATGTTAAATAATTATTGTATATTTCATGTGTAAAAGTCGGTTGAAACATAACGTGTATCATTAAAATTAATAACTCGAACTCCTAAAATCAAAACACAATCAAATAAGAAACAGTCCTCTATTGTCGCGAAACGACTCATTTTAAAATTCTTTCCTCAAACGAAGCGACCCCCCTTAAGTATTTTCTTTATTTGGTTGTTACTTTGATTTTCATACATTCGTCAAAGTGCGAATTTCCAATTTCCCTCAACGCATTGCAATATCTTATCTGTGGTGTTTTGGGTCTACAGACGATATGAATACGACCCGATGACTGACACGGTCGGGTCTGATCAGTTAACCTTCAAACCTATGCTTCAAACGTGCTTCAAACGAACAGTGGCCCGTTTCACTAAGCTACAAGTTACAATTTTACAAGTCTAAACCGGCAACATTGGTCAGTAATGACCAATGGCAATGAGCATAATGACCAATGTTGCCGGTTTAGACTTGTAAAATTGTAACTTGTAGCTTCGTGAAACGGACCACTGAAATTTTGCTCTGATCTGACAATCTGACCACACTAGGCAATCAGATCATGTCGTCTTTAGATGTAGACGCACCTTAGATCAAGTATATACTTGGTCTGAGACACGCAGAAATAAAATGTGTACACGATTTTTCATTTCATTGAATAGATTGACAGATACAATACAAATCCATTCACTTCGATTGTAATTTATTTTTTTCGTGTTTGTATTCAATCGAAAGATAATATTATAATCACTAAGTTCAGCGATTTAAAAAAGTTATATTTGGATGTATGAGTGGAGATCACTATTCATATTGCAAATATCAAAGCTTCGGCATTTACGCGTTCAAATTCGTAATTTGGAATCTACTAAGTTGCCATTATGAATAGAAAAAGAAACGTTAATTATATCAAACCGGAGGATCCTGAATTCCTAAAAGTAATAAAGAGGCAAGCAGGTTACGACGATAGAAACCGGAAATTCGACGAACTCGACAATGCAGAGGAAGATTTTGTTGATGACACGGAAAGCGAGGAACCTCAAGTTGTTGTACTCAAAGCTGGCGATCTTACGGCAGAAGAAGCAGAAATAGAACGGAAAAGATTAGATAAAGAAGCAGAAGAAACCAAGGCAGATTTAAGCCAAAGAGTCATTTTCAAACCAAAGTCCAAAAAAGCACCAGAGGATGATAAAAAGAACCAGTTATCAAAAAAGTACTCTTCAACTGTGAAAAAACAAAGTCAATTACTCTCGTTTAATGACGATGAAGAAGAAAGCGATGAGAGCTAACATTTTGTGTATGTTGTTATAAACAAGTTTTGATCAAACACTAAATAAATAAAGTACTATAAATAAACAAACAATTTGTGCTAACATTGCACATTTAGATATTGTGTTTCAGGCCTTATTTAAGCATTTTAATATGTATATACCTTAATAAACTGTCTGAAATATGCAGATAGAAGGGCATTTCTCTGAGTGTCCAATCCACTTTGATTTTGCTAGCCAGAATAATGGTTATTTATTTTAAATAATCAACATAAGTTTTGACGGAAACCAAAAGTAGAACAGTTAGCAGCAGAAATTGCTTGGATGACCAACCCTGTGTGCTCATTTTACTGTGAGTGATTCAAAAATTATGGGATTATAAGAAAAATATGGGACAACACATTTATAGTATAGTTTGGCATGTATGGTCCTGTACTTTTATTAATAAAATACAGGACATGACCAAAATGATAGCTAAAAACCAGACTTCCTGTAAAATACAGGACAGTTGGTCAATAGCTGCACACACAAAGGGGTTTAAAGAGCTACGCAAGGGATTACTCACTTGACTAATAGTGGTGTCATTTTGTTTGGCTTCAACTGAGTAGTTATATCTGCCGCTAACTACTTTGCTTGTAACTTTCGTACAAAATGTGTCTATAATTTGAAACCAAGTAACCATTTTTGGCAACCAAAATTAAAGTAATTTGAACCATTAGAGAGATAGTCAGAAATAAATAACATGATCATTATTTTGTATTTAATTATTGCTTACATTAGCACATACATACTAAAAATCGAATGATTATTTTTTATTAAATATTAACCTTTTAAGTGCCAACTACATTTTCTTCAGACTTGTACAAAATCACCTATACAAAAGACTAATGCAATGAAAAAATTTGAAATATTAAAATGGCTACTTAGCTCAAGACACATTCAATTTCATAAACAAACTACTATCCATAAAGCTTATATATATCCATAAGTTAACTGCAATAAAAAAACCACACCTGGAAAAGTACCTTGAGCTAATTTACCTTTAAATTATGAGAATATAAAAAACTGTACTTGGTTAATTTTAAGACATGGATATGCTTCTCCCATTTTCTTCAAGACTTTTTCTTTTCTTAGGCTTTGTGCTGGGTCCGTTAGGAACTGTGGCTGCTTCGTGTCGGTAGCTCTTCTGGGAGTTTTCAGCTTCATGAGAATATTCCAACAGTTTGCGAAGCAAGAACTTTCGCTCGTCCTTTACAATCAGAATACTTTCCTGGATCTTGGCAACTTCGTCACATAATGCTGCGTTTTCCTACAAGAACCAACATTAAATTCTAAATTAATGAATTATTATAACAGAAGGCTCATAAAGGTAGTAATTTAGCTTCAGTTGTAGATGTGTAAATGATTAAAATGCACAACTTCTTGGTATTTGGAATTTGGCTTACGTGTGAAGACTGAATAATAGGAAATCAAATCAAAATAGTTATTTTTTTAAAACTCATTTACAACTATTTCGATTGCAAACTAATAAAAACCCAAGGAGTACAGATTAAAGAGAACAACGTCTGTTTACTTACCAAAATTAGACTCTTGATTCTCCTCTTCATAAATTTATATTTTTTGCGGTAGCGGTTATTTTGTTTTTCACGAAGAATGTTATTCATAGTTATGGTGAATCTGCGTCAGGTATTTATTTTTCGTTTAAAACTGCATAACTTTTGCAAGAAACGGGTCAATAATACGAGTAAGTGGAAATGCAATTATTACGCTTAGTCTATCCCAAAGACTTTTGTATATCCTAAGTTTTTGATTTCCAAATTGTTTTGTTTTTATTATTTTCTGTCTCTTGATCTTTTTCACAGACTAGCTAACTTTAATTTAAGCTGTCACATTAGTAATTTAAGCTTTTAAGTGACCAACTGACCACCCAACACGTTGCTAGATTTTATGATTCTCATACTTTCTATGAAGCTACGTCCAGTGCTACCAACATAACAACGCATTTCTTTGGAAAGGTACAGATAAAGTAATCTGCAATTATTAAAATGCAGTTGAGTCGAGTCGAGTTGCATCATAATTAATACTTTACCTGTGGATGGAATGCAGGCCGGCGTTTCATTTGGTTGTTTATTTATATTATTAGAATACAATCGTTACTAAGAGTGCAATATAATGCGAAGCAATAATGTCCGAATTATCCGAGTATAAAAAAGTATTTCCCATCGATAGTATACAAAAAGTATACGATTTGTTCGAGGAGCAACTACGCAGCGAGCATGAGCCAGATTTGGCTTTATTTTCAATAATCGTGGGAGCGGTGGAGAATAACTTGACAAACGTTAAAAACTGTGATAAAGATGTGAACTTGCCGACGAATAAGTTTGTTAAAACGAAGTTCCCGTGTTTGGAGTGGGAGGAGGTGAAGGGTTTGCACGAGCGGTTCGTAGGGCTGATGCGGAGCGGCGTTGACGGGGCCCTGCTGCGCGGGGAGCACGCGTCGCGCGAGCTAGTCAAGCGCGTCGCGGACGTGGTCTGGAACTCGCTGACCCGCAGCTACTACAAGGACCGCGCGCATCTACAGTCCATCTACAGCTTCCTCACTGGCAACAAACTGGATTGTTTTGGTGTCGCTTTCGCCGTCACAGCTGGGTGCCAAGTGCTGGGCAAACGCGACGTCCACCTCGCCTTGTCAGAAGATCATGCTTGGGTTGTGTTTGGAAAAGATGGCTCAGAAACTGCAGAGGTGAGGAAGGCCACGATCTTTGCTAACTGTTGATTTGATAGTCATTAACAAAATATAATCATAAAGCAACAAACGGAAATATTTGATGTGATGTATCCTCCTTTTAAACATTGTCATTGTTGTTAGGTCACATGGCACGGAAAAGGCAATGAGGATAAGCGTGGACGCTCAGTGGGTGACGGGGTGCTGGCTCGCTCCTGGCTGTATGTGGCCGGCAAGCCTGTTGTGTGTTCACGGATAATGGAGCTTGCTGCTCTGGTCTCCTCTATCAACCCTACGCTGACACCCACAATTGATGTCCATGAAGTAGGCCAGATGCAACACAAGCTACTCTGGTTGCTTTATGATAATGGTAATACAAGTTCCAGTGTCATCTTAACAATCTAATATGCGAATATAACATTAAAATGGTTAAAATTGTAATTAACAGTATGGTACAAAGAATAAGTTAAATGTAAATACTTTAGCCAATAAATTAGTTTTTATATTTTATTGTATAGTCACAAGCACCAAAAACAGCAAATTGTTCCCAACTTTTAAAATGCATATTGGCAATGTACATCTTATTGTCAACATAAGGTCTGTGGTCAATTGTTTATACAGTTAGTATTTAAGATTGGCTGTACAAATTTTTTGGCTTCATAAGATTCCGTTTTAAAAAAAAAAGTTGTTTGCAATTACAATTTTATTTTAAATTCTTTGTTGCAGGATATCTGGACGCATATCCAATGGCACTGGGTAACCTTGGAGATTTGGATGAGTACATGAAAATATCAAACTGTTCAGATCAGTCTGAAAGCACATCAATATCAGAAGACACGGTCACCCCCAAAAGTGCCTCAAGACCCGACTCGGCCGCCTTATATGCACAAGCAATCCGGTCTTCTAGGACCCACTATGAAGACAGACATGTGTACCCATACACATTCCAAGGAGGATATTATCATCGGCATAAAATGTACAAGGAAGCTTTTCACGCGTGGGCCTGTGCTGGTGATGTTATCAGACAGTATGTCTCTCCTTAGTACTTATTTGTTTTCTAAATCTCAATGACAAATTTTAACATAAAACTACCATGAGACTCGGACATATTAATAAAATGGATCACTCACGTAATTTTTAAGTCGAGAAATTCCAGACATTTCGAACCCCGGACTGGTTGTGAAAAAATACGTGAGTGATCAGTTTTATTAATATCTCAATGACAAAACTGTTCTTTCAATCAAGTTAGCTACTAGTGATAATATCAAATATCATAGAAGCAAGTACTAATGTGGAAACTGTAAAATTTAAAGTGGTACTCTTATTATATATTTTTATTTCCTGAGTTTTGGAGGCAATACCTCACTGAGATTGCCTTAGCTTTAAGTTTTAGAGGCATATTTGTAGTGAAAACAACAGCATTTTCCTCAATTGAGATACTTTTTTTTTTAAATTAATGTCATATCAGTATGCTTCCTCCAGGCAACCCTACACTGAAAACCAGTACTAGTATTGCCATGCTGATCACATTGCTGAGTTGAGACCATTTTGGCTACACCATTGTTTTTCAAACTGGACTGTAACCCACAGGGTAGTTCCGCTGCCTTGCTAGGGGGGTCGCAATCGCAAAAAAGTGATCCTGCCCGCCCGCTCGCCTCATTGTTACAGTCTTAGGGGCTTGCCAGCATTGTTTTACTTGTAAAGGGGTTGCATATCCAAAAAGATTGATACACACTGGGCTACACAGTACTCTCTGACCCTATGATTAATGTACTTTCCTGTTTCATTGTTGGTTCAATAAATGACTTTAATTTTGAAATGGAAATGTGTAACTTAACTATTCCTCTTTTTTTAGTAAATTCTCACAAAAATTACCCCTAGTTTTTATTAATGTTTTCTTTTTCTCTTTCAGTTATAACTATTCACGTGATGATGAAGAAATTTACAAAGAATTTTCTGAAATCGCCAATGAGTTGATACCTCAATTAATGAAAGTCGAAAGTTCTGGGCACTCGGCGCGTTCTATTCTTAAAGATCCTGAATGCTTTGCTTCTCTTTTAAGGTGGTTTTATGTATAATTATAAATATATATTTTTTTATGATTAGGCATGTTTTTTAACCTTTATGAATTGTCAATTTCAGGTTTTATGATGGAATTTGCAAATGGGAAGAAGGCAGCCAAACCCCGATCCTCCACATCGGCTGGGCTAAGCCGCTAGTCAGCACTATATCGAAGTTCGACGCCGAAGTCCGCGCGCAGGTTCATATCATATGCAGTCCCGATTCCGACCAGAGGGAGGAGAACGAAAAGTCGGAGCCCACGGAGAGCAAGGAGGAGGAGAAAGATAAGTGGAATAATAACTCTGAGAATACGGAGATGACGGTGCGGGAGCAGCTGACGGCGGCGGTGAACAGCCGGCCGCGGGTGACGCTGTACAGTCACAAGATGGCGGCGTTGAAGCCGCTCCTGCTGGCCGAGCGGCTCAACACGCACGCGCTGCAGTTGCAGCTGACCGCGCAGAGCCAGCTACAGCGGCCGCAGCCGCCGGCCAAGCGCCGCGACGACGACGACGCCGCCGCGCCCACCGCGCGCGCCAAGCGCGCCCGCCGCGAGCGCTGAAGCCTCCGCGCCGCCTCCGAACATCACACTGACATTCGACTATTATTAGAGATCGTCTACGGTAACATGCTCGATGTGAGTACAATGTTTATTCTTCAGATACACCAAACGCATAAGTACGTTAAAGATGGCTGTTACGAAAATCTGCTGAAACAAATGTTCAGCAATTGAACTATTAATTAGTTACTGAATAATAATAAATTACAATTATTATTATCGACAAATTAACTAATTCAGGCGGTTATATGATATTTAATTATATTATGCGATGTGACTGCAGAATAAGTAGTCTTGATATAAAATTGTTACTTGACTGGCAGGCAGAAAAAGCAAATCCAAATATTTTCTCTAAAGGTATTTAAAACATGGTCACATAATAACTAATTAATTTGCATTTTTTCTGAATACAAATTACAATATACAAACTAATAACTATAAAAAGTTATTATACGTACCGAACACCGCGCTGTACGCAGCTCGCTGCGTATCCGTGCGAGTGCCTCGTTTCGGACGATCTTTATAAATTTGTTATCCCACTTTAACTAGTACATTTACTGTGTATGGACGCAGTAGGTGAAAATGATAATTGTGACACACTAAATATTCTTAAACATATTCTGTTGACACGTGGTATGATATCGTAGACGATCTCTACATGACGAGTTATCTTTGCGAAGTTAGGGAAATGGTAACTTTATAAAACCGTATTTTTAGTAATTATTGGAGTTAATTGCGAACTGAGGATTGTTAATAATAATTTTTTGCGTTATTCTGACCTAGTCCATACCACCTTCTAATAGAGCATTTTACGCCCGATTAGAATAATTTTACAAAAATGGACCCAAGCCTAGCGGAAGTTGTTGTTATCACGCCCCTTATTGAATTCCAATATAATATTTAAGATTTTGAGGTGGCCTTTGTTTAGACTATTGCAAAAATGTACAAATCAATGGAACAAACAAGCACACAGTTAAATCAAAATCATGAATGAGATTAAGGAACGCAGTGGCGTAGCGTGAATCCCCGCCGGCCGGGGCGGGTCCTTTTGCCGCTCCTATTTCACAAAATGGGACTAAAAAACATCATTCAAAATGTCTGTGATACTCTAACACTATTTCAAAAGGAAAGGATTCACATGAGACATCTTTCTTAATTTAAAAGTTTATTCTGCAAGATTTTTGCAATGCAAACTCTTTAATGCAAAGGTCAATGTCAATCTATACCTATTGTTTGATTGCCAAGATAGCCAGATTTGTTAATCACAGTGTGGACATTGTAGACCTTATGAGGTTTATTCAATTTAATTTTTAAATACTTCTCCCACGACTGGCATTACTTATGGCGAGGAATATTCTTAACATTACCACAGTATGTGGCAATCTTCCTTCTTGTTGTGGCTCATAATACTTGAACAATCCAGTGGACCGAAATTACGAAGGTCATTTACGCGATCTGTTGTAGCTACAAACGCTAAAAGACGTATGCGCTCAAGCTTAACAAATTTTTTTATCAATATCTTGGCGAGTGTGGCCGAGGTTGCATTAATCATCATGACTAATATTATTGCAGGCCTAAGAAAGCATACTTTTTACTAAATTCGGTCTAATGATTAAACAGTTTTTCTTTTACTTAAAATAATGAAGTTTATTATAGTATGCATCACCGCTCGCCCGCTCGCTTTATCGGCCTAACTAACGTTAAGTTCGAGCCGGCTCGAAAAAGAAAGGTCCGCTTCAAGCAGCACGCAACCACAGGCACACTCACTCTTAAGGCCGGGCCACACCGGATGCGTATGCAGCATGACTCCGGAGACCCGCGTGCACAGGCCGGTTGTAAAGTATGAAATTATATGTTGAGATTGCCTCGTTTGCGTTGCGTGCACGTAACGCAGCTCTATTTGCGAAGCGAGCTGGCGCAGTGTTGCATACGCACCCGGTGTGGCCCGGCCTTCAGAGACTTGCGAACAGTGATGTCGGACGCACTGTTTGCCGCACGCCGTTCAAACTTTAGGTGCGAAAATTTATAGGCGAACTGTACGTGTTCCCGGAACCGCCTAGAGTGGACCTTCTGATCTATCTATATTGTTGGTTGGAGTCAACTCGCATGCCTTCGCCCCCTTTGTTTGCGCCACCCGGGCCCATGTCCAACGCTACGCCACTTTAAGATCGCGTTACTAATCATTTTCGAGACATGTCTCGCTGTACATTTTTGCCATACATACATAGAAGTGTACAAATTCATCAAGTATGAGAAAATCAGTATTATGACATAACATCACAATACTTTTTTATTTAATTTATTACTTGAATCGTTTAAAATCATGTGTTAGATCGTCGAGCGGTGCTTGAAAAGAGTTGAAATGTACAAATTGCGATACAAATAATACTTCAGAGAGTATTATTATGTTGAAACTAAAAATTATAATAAAGAAAACAAATAATAAGTATTTTTTGTGTAGTATTTGATAGACTTTTAGATGTAATAATGTAATCTGTTCAACTTGCATTTTGTGATGAGGATATGACATTAAAGATGAAAGCATTATATTTCAAGTGTACAGAGTGTTTTACATACTTGGGCTAACTAACTTTATCTTAAAATTTGCGTGCTTTTTCTGTAACTCTACATATTGAGCTCGCCAGCGACGTCGCGACTTTTTTA
This sequence comes from Ditula angustiorana, assembly GCA_963691745.1. Classification (NCBI taxonomy): domain Eukaryota; kingdom Metazoa; phylum Arthropoda; class Insecta; order Lepidoptera; family Tortricidae; genus Ditula; species Ditula angustiorana. The sequence goes on along the minus strand of OY829481.1, from coordinate 3,877,561 downwards.
CAAGTATTGTTACATAAATGAGCCCACGAGTTGTGGAGCCATCAGACGCCCTATGGGTATTTTTATGATACAAGAATTATGTTAAAGGTTATAGTCCATCTTACTTAGTCTGTGATTTTTATATTAATTGTGTTACAATAGACTTTTTATTGATTCTGCATAACGTTCATGTTTTAATGTTTTGGCTGTGATAAAACACTCTGCATTTTATACAGAACCGCTTTAGAGGTTTTTAAAGCCTATGCAATACATAATGAAGACTTAATGAACTTTGAAACAAAACTTTACGCCTTCCCTTAAAGTAGTCAAAAATAAATTTCAATATTGGATAATATATTAAGAATATTGTAGAGTTAATGTCAAAAGTGTTTCAATGTTTAGAGGGATATATGTTTTAAAAAGGGATTTTTAAATCTTCGGATGCGTTGCATTGATGAACTTTTTGAAAATAGGACTAGATCCCATACGGCCATCAAGTAGTTCGAACATTAAGACTGCATAATGTGTTTGCTTATTACGAGTAATTAAATAATCTTAACGTTTTTTGTATATTTAGAGTAAATAATTTTGTTGCGTATGCTTTACGCATTTTAATAGTTGTAAATTGTTATTACTACTTGTTCGCTTTCGATGTATGCCTCAGACGATATCAGCAGGGAGATATTAGATCACCACTAGAGACTTATTTCTACTAATGATGCAGTAATTTTAAGTATAGAAACTGGAACCAGACCATAACAAAAACGTCTGCTAAAATGTTTCAAAGTAAATGTGTTGAAAGACTACGTCCACTTGAGTTTTACATTACAGTTCTGCCTCCTGCATTGGTAGCGCACCTTGCATTTATCGACGACATCATTCATCCCTCTCGCACACGCTTTCTGGTTAGAAAGGGATACATGCTTTAAGTCCGTGACAAAGTTAAAAAATAATGAGACGTACACAATGCAATCCAATAACTTGATCACAAGACAAAATAAAAAGGTGCCTACAATTACACATAATATGAACTTCACTTTTAAGTTCAAGTTGCGTATAATGTCATAAAGTTAAATTAGAAAAAAATTATTTTATTAGGTGTTAGGACGCGGTTAGAAATTTTTAGCCGCCCGATTCGGGCAGCTGATTTCATTACTCTACCTTTGCTTCGCCGTAGTCAGGTAAAAAGATAAGTAGACTAACCAGAGGCCCTAGCATGGGCTAGCTAGTGCTAGCTTTTGTCTCGGATATTTTACTCCTTAGCTAGTGGGCTTGTGCGATAGGGATGGATTATTTACATCCGCAATAAACGCTAGCGTGCTACCAAATGCAGTAGTCGGATAAAAATTAAGGTTGTGTCACACGTGCTATTTAATGTACAAACCATGGAGCTTTGCTCGCTCAAGCTAGTGTTCTAATGCGCCTACTATATTCCTGCGTCAATGTGATCATTTTGCGATTTGCGTTATAATGCGTATTTCGCGCCTGCGCCTACTACACCCTGTATCATATCATATCCCTTGTTGCTATGGTCTGAGGTTTATACTTGAGTTGTGATTAAATAGGTTATGTGCTGTTACCTGAGCAGGCATTACAGTACAAAATATATTTTATGTTGATGTACAGGTCAAGTGAGCATATTTTTGATCCCTGATCATAAATAATACATGACTACAGTATCTGCTGCAAAGCAGCTTATTGCTATTACGATTTTAGTTCCTACAGTAAAGTAGTATTATGTTTTAGTGACTTTAATGTTTTTTGTAATGTTTAGTTTAGAGCGAACTGGACAGGAATGGATTTGTAAATTACAAAAAGAATATGTGTGAAGTTCTGCGAGAAAAAGCGAAATTAAATATGAATAGAAAACAAGAGCATGATTGTGTCGGAATTTGAAAGTGGTTAACTTTTTTCAACTTGTACAGAACAATAAGAATACAGAAAAAATCTTTAAAGTCGATTTGACTACTTTTGTAATTTATCGATAGTTGCCATTATTGGTACCTATATAACTTTAGGTAGACTTACGATATCAGTTAAATGAGAATTCTCCATGTTTAACTTTTAAGTTTCGCAGTGTGACTGCATTTTACGAAGTAATTGTGATTATATCTGCATTTATAGATTTAACGGTGTTAATAATTCTTTATTAATTATAGAGTTTTGTTGCGGCTGTAGAAAGTAGTGCATAATTATAGATATGAGCCAGGTCAACATAATAAACCGTATTTTGCAAGTAAGTTCAATTTATTTATAGTTCATTCTCTGGCACTAACTGCCACGCCACCCGCCCCTTTACTACAACTAGACATTGACGTTCAATCAGTCCTGGATTATTCCATAGGCAATGTAGGCAACTGCTTTTGGGTCCAGCGCCGCCTAGTGACTCCGCGGGCTGTCAGTAAAAAATCCTGCCTAAGGGGAGAGGGGCCCCGAGACTTGTCTGAAAATGAAATGAAAATGAAAATGAAAAATTTGGTTTGCAAGTAGGCCATATAGGCTCTTTTACATGTTTGAATATACTAGCTCTTCGGAAAATGGAAGATACTACCATACTACTAAGAAACGCCGCAAAAAACACAGCAGTTTAAATTTTTTTCTTCTCTTTTCAAAACAGATTACAGTGCAATATACATAATTATCACAATTATACATGACATACACACATACACAAAAAAGTTAACAATAAAGGTCTAGGGGCCTATATATCGCTCAATCCGGGCTAGTGTTTAAATTATCTCCTTCACTTGAGCGCTGGGGTGAGACAACGCTCGCAGAATACCCGCGTGTAGTAGTAGCTTGCTACTCCGTTTTGTTTGGCTCCCTATTCTATTAACAAGCTAATTAAGTGAATGAGAGGAATTTGAACATTGTTGCCCAGTGAATAGAATTCACATTCGTTAGGAGCTCAAGAATGGTTGGAACGCATTTACGCGATGCCCCCTTAAGGGGTAAGTTCGCCTTTCTACATCGGTTTTGTTCTGTAATCTGTTATTTTATGTGTTATGTACAATAAAGAGTCATACATACATACGATGCGACTGTTACTACGTTTTTTTAAATAGAATTTTGTAAACGTTTAAGTGGTTTATGGTTTATGTAATAGCTGGCGGACTACTATACTATCATACTATCCTATGATCGGCTAGCTATGTTTTTTTTTATCGAAAACGCTGACAAGAGAAGAATATCAACAAAATCAACTTTCATTACTGACCGAGTGAAATGAGGTGTCGGACTCCACGGCGGACTGTGGATGCGAGTTAGTTCAACGATAACCGAAGTACCTATTATGTTTACCACCATCCTGCTTGCAAATCCTGCCCCTAAGCAGCAGTGCTTGCACTGTTGTGTTCCGGCGTGGAGAGCAAGACAGCCAATGCAATTCAAAGTCAAAGTCAAAATATTTTTATTCAGATTAGGCTTACAGGAAGCACTTATGAATGTCATAAAATTACTGGCACAGGAGGTATTTCATCTTATCCCTCTGGGTTGGCAACGCATCTGCAATCTGCTTGGTGTTGCGAGTGTCTATGGGCGGTGGTGATTACTTACCATCAGGCGACCACTTTCTCGTTTGCTTTCCTATGTTATGTATACAATTTCCATTCAATTTTGTAAGTTGATACAATTATCAAGTTCGAACATGGCCAGAATCGATGCATAGGTTCCTAGCCCATTAATTAATGGCCATCAGTCATTACGTTAGGTACCTATTGCAGGATTTAATGCGATAAGGGTAATAATTCTACACACAGTATTGGTAGCACGCGGCGTAAAGCAAACCTTTCTTAGCCAGTGTGGGAAATGAACAGGTTCTTAATGTCCGTAATAAATGCTAGTGTGCTACCAGTGCTGAATTTGTTTTAATAGGCTGCGGCCTAGGGACGACGGCATTGTACGGCATGTTACAGAATACAAGAGGGATAGGAGCGGCAAAAACTGTGTGGCCTATGTTGTTACACAAGCTTCTCGTGGGCATACATAATATACTCGTATATAACTATATATCTCTTTCTAACCGGTCAGTGTGTGCAAAAGTGATAAATGCCATCGATCGGACGGGGAATGAAACTAATGGATATGGCATAGCTGTATAAAAATAAAGTCGAAAGAGAACAAAAAAATTTGAATAAATAATGATATCACAACATGCACGCATACGTTGACACGTTTTAGTATTCAGAAGGTGGTAACAATAAATAGTTGCTTGGCTTAAGTAGGTCTAATATTTTAAAACAAAAAGTGTTTTTAATTGTGAAATTCGTGGTTATATTATTGATTTGGACACAGAAATATAAACAGAGTGAAAAAAAAAACCGTTGAACAACTGTCATCTGTCAGATTATCAAGTACGTCATACGTCAACGTCATCTCAATCCGATCGCTAGCCGCCCGTTAGTAAAAATATTTTCTATTCGGCGTCATTTGATTTTGGACAAATGAATAACTTGTTTACTTAGAATTTGCCATTATTTTATTTTTACAACGTTAGGCATGCAATCAAATTGTACTTAACATGTTGAGTAATTTCGACAAAGATCTAGCTGTTCAATATGTAAAAACAATTGTTGATTGCGGTCGCTGTGGTCTTTGGTGAGGACTGAAAATACTGAACAGTTAAAATTAAGACATTTTCTAGATAAGAGGTTAATTATTTTCTTTTTACCAGCGATAGAGCTGATGGTGCTCGCATGAGGTTTGCCTGCAGGCACTCTGCTTGTGTTGATTGCGTGGCAGCGGCGGAAGATTGTCCTACTTGCACACCATTAATGGATTCAAGCTCGATTGAGCCTCTATCTGATGAGCCTCAAACAGAAAGAGTGAAACGGGCTTCTGAACTCCTGACTTCCTTTCAAGATGCATTCCAAATAGATGGTATTGTATATTTCTTTATTTTTTTTAATATATTCTTGTATATATAATACAGAATGTAAATGTTAATTTACTATTTTTAGTGTACCAGAGGCAGAGAATATCTGAGCGATTAAAAGTAGAAAAAGAACTGTTTCCAGAATGCATTCAAGCTCCCACTAAATACTTCAATAAAAGGAAGAGTTTGAATGTATCAAGAAAAGGTAAAGAAAACAAAGTCAGTTCGTTCTTTCCTGGTGAAGAGATTTCCTTTTCAAACGAGTCAGTTATGAATAAATCTCGGAATTATGTTCAAGCATGGCTCAACAAGCAGGATAACAGTAGTTCATCAACCAGGTCCCCTTTATCTGACCTTAAAGTTAACACTTGTGACAGGCAAGTAACATCGCACACCCGCACTGTTAAAGGTAAACAAAAGCACAATGAAGTCTATACACCTACAAGACAATCAAACAGAAAGAAATCACAATTAAAACGGCCTCTGTCAACGTCTACTCCTCAATCAAGTCTGGAACACTATTTAAAACCAGTAGAGAAAGGTGCAGGCAGAAACGCTTGGATGAACACCACAAGTTTGAAGCGGAAATTTGGCACCACAGAGCAGGCAACACATGCTGTGCAAAGTAAAAAGTATTGTGATGAAAGTGGTATTGTAATTGATGATGATGATACTATTATAATTGAGGATACTCCAGATCAGATTATTGACAAGGATAGACTTGCTCTTTTGGCAATTGAGCAGGCAGAGAATGCAATCTCTCAATCTGTAGTAGTTATTGAAAGTAGCCAAGCAACAGAAGCTGTGAATTATGAGAAAGCATCGACATCTGTTGATGATAATGTGGAGATGACTTTCAATAAAGTGCCTTTTTATTATAAGAGTTACCTTTATAAGACATGTAGACAATGCATTAATAAAGACATGGTCAATGCAATGAAACCTGAAACTAATGATAATGATTGTAAAAAAAATTGTGATGTTTCAATAACTGTGGAAAATAAAAGTTTTATAACCACTATTCAGGTAGTTGATTGTAAACAAAGTAATTATGAAAAGAAACAGTCCACTGCGGTTCAGACTGATATACAAGAGCCATTTTTGGGGTTTGAGGAACCAGTACGCAAAGATGAAACTGTGGCACTGATTTCCAAGATACAAGAATACATTCACAGCGAGGTTATGTTCTCCGAAGACAAGGTCCCTGAATCAGATTCTCAAAAGATATCTGGCAATAATGTTGCTAAAGTACACGGAGAAGATAAGAGAGACAACGATCACAATGAACAGTTGAGTTTAAGCTTTGCTATTTCAGGATTATTTGCAGTTTTTCCTTTGGCAATATCTTCAAAGGAATTATTGCATTTTTTAGACTAACATGCTGTCAAAGGAAATATTGCAAATAATCTCTATTTAATGGTCTTTTATAATAGAATAGAATTTTGTTTTCAATAAAGAATATATTTTAAAAAATTATTATTTTTCAGTGGTTTTGGTATTCTCTCTGAAATTGATGGAGCTGGTTTCCAAAACAAGAGAAGAAAACCTGCACGCGGTGTGACGCCGGACAGTAATAATTCGTCAGACAAAGAAAATTTTGACCCCAATAGGATGAAGAAGAGTGGTGGAAAAAAGAAAAAAAAATCATATAAATAGTAAGAATAAAAATCTCTAAAGGAAGTTGAATGCCATGTAGATGTCTTAAGTTTTAATAAGTATAAGTACCTAATTAAATATTGTTTTACATTCATATTTCAATTGTTTTATTGCTGTCCTTTAAATTATGATGCTTATTGTATGTTTCTATTCTTTCAGTGACTTTTGCAATATAAACCATTGGTAAAGCCATTGAAGGTCTTTCGAGGACTTTCGGTTTTCGAGATGATTATTAAATTCAATGTTTTTGCTATAAATAGTTATTGCATTACCACGAAAACCATACGCCTGCAATACCAAAAGCAATTAAATGTGTGTAAAATCCCCAACTCAATGGACTCTCATCATGAGATGAGGCCTGTACCCAGCAGTGGGATAGATCTTTATAGACGGTGTTATTGCTGACATGAATAAAAAAATAAAAACAACTTCTATATTAAACCTTACCCCTAAAAACCCTTTTACTTAAATGTATCGACATATTGTTGTTGTACCGGGATTAATTAGCAACCTAAATTTTAGCGTTATTTTTAATATTTTATAAGTTTGTATCTATTAAATGTACTTTTTTTTATAGGATAAATTATATTTAAATAATTTCGGGCGCTATAAACACAATTCGGACCTCGATCAAAGGCAAAAGTTGCCGTCGAACGCGAAACGAACCCACCGTGACTGACATGAGTTATCCCTCAGTGGATGCTTTTAATATGACACTAGTTAAATAAAAAAATAATATCGTTTTTTTTAGTTAAATTGTCATTGAAGGATAAGTGTCTTTGACTACGGACTAAGGTAACCGCAAGAGACAAAAGTAATAAAACAAGATGGTATAGAGGTATCAGTGTATTGTTCGAAATTGTACTAAAAGTGCTGGTCAGATCACCACCAGCCGCCGCCGCCGCCGCCGCCAGACTTCCAGCCGCCACCGCCACCGCCGCTCGACCAGCCGCCGCCGCCGCCGCCAGACTTCCACCCGCCGCCGCCACCGCTAGACTTCCACCCGCCGCCGCCACCGCTAGACCAGCCGGAGGAGCCGCCTCCAGACTTCCATCCGCCACCACCACCGCCGCTCGACCAGCCACCACCGCCTGTTGAATGCAAACAAGGTATTTCATTTAGTTCATGATGTTAACATATAGTGTAAAAAAACTTTAGCCTTAGGTATAGTGAGAAATCTCCTTGGGCACGGAGCAAGATGCCGACAGCTGGTAAAAAAATGCTAGGGGTTGTCACAAAATTAATAAAGCGTACCGGTCAGGGTTAGGCTTCAACCCGGCCACCCGCATGTGGCGTCGCGGTCATACCAGACTCTACGTTACTCTATCGAGTGGCCGAGTTTGCTTACTTTGTGCGAATTATCCTTTGATCCAATTGGAAGAAAAAATAAGACTTTCGAAATATGAATGAACTTTTGGCTTCTCAACAACTGCACCTGTTTATACTGATTGAGACTACGGTCGAAACGTAAAGCCAAAAGAAGCATTTAAACCGTATTAAAGGCACATATTGACTGTTCAAAATATATTCCAATCCAAATAATACTATCAAGTTTAAGCAATGACCTTCATTTGACTTTGCAGTGTTCTAATACAAAAGACATCAACGCGTGCAATTCACTTACGTTAAGTTATTAGTAAGTAGCTTTTATTCCTCTATAGAATCTTACATTGTATTAATATAAATTATCGTAAGTATATCAAATTATATTTTACACTGAGGATGAGGTCGTTGAAAATAATTAAATGATTGTGATATTTAATATTTAGCTAGGTAGTTAATAAAATTCTAATCAATGTTAACATGATAAAGTTAATTAAGTGTATTATTTAATGTCCTTTGATAGTTTATACTTTCAAAAAATATTTTCCTATGCATGCAGGTTTTTTTGTTATACTTTTGGAGCAAGAAAACCGAACTGTCTCTACCTAGAGTTATTTCTTTCTTAATAAAATAATGCCTTAACAAGGTTTTTTTGCTATTAGTTGTAGATAAGTATCTATTTAATTGGCAAGACCTTGAACCGTTGCCGTAGTATCGTTAAATAGTTTAAAAGTGCGGTTTAATAATTTCTGTATTCGGAGTTTTAACTGCGGTGTTGCGAAACCCTGCGCGGGCGCAGGTCACTAGCGAACGGATGACCCGCGGCCGTGTGACGGACAAACAACGTTCTCTGAACACATTAACTATTTATTATTTTAAGTACTTGTTTATTTATGTTGCTTCGTTGAATATGTAATTGTGTGAACATAAGGTACGGTAAGAAGAGTGAACTCACCATGACCGCCGCCGCCGCCGCCGCTTGTGATTATTTTAATAATCTTCACCTCTGTAAAACAAAGCTGTGTTAAATAAGTGCAGTTTTAATAATTATTCATGACATAGTAAAATTTTGATGTTAGTTTCATACGAATAAGCAGCTTGCGCTCAGTTGTAATGGCCAGTTTTTTTTTCTTGGTGACTCGCCCGGTAATTGACCTATCGGACGTCGGCCTGAGACGGGTATTTCCATTTTTTTCTTAAAACTGTCTATTTCGAGGTACGAGATTAAGAGTGCTCTGCAGAGTTCGTCATCACTCAGGTGAACCTGAGAAGGCTCACTCTCTCTGAAACTTCTGAACTGATTCCAAAATCTCTTGCACTAATGGAAAACTACACTATCTCCGACGCACAGGCTACGCGATCGAAGTCGCGGGCGTCGGCTAGTATGGTATAAAAGACGATTTAACATTGACCTTGGCCTCGATATCACTATGGTCAACCTAAGTGAGTTCAAACCATAGCGGCCACTGCTTTAAATAAATTGCGGTTATTTTAAAGGAGAAAAGGTATCACATATGGTTTATGATTACACTCTTACCTACTATCTGAGTTCAACCAATTTAAGAGTGCTGTTTAAGTGGTGACTTACGGCCGCCGCTGCCGCCGCCGGACCAGCCGCCGCCGCCACCACCGCTGGACCAGCCGCCGCCACCGCCGCCGCCTCCGAGCTTCCAGCCGCCGCCGCCACCGCCGCTTGACCAGCCGCCGCCGCCACCGCTGGGCCAGCCGCCGCCGCCGCCACCGCCCGACCAGCCGCCGCCGCCGCCGCCGCTCGACCAGCCGCTGCTGCCGCCGCCGATGTATCCGGCGTGAGCCACCACGGCCAGAGCTAGCATACAGACGAATACCTGGGACAAAGTTAAAGGTGAGTTTATTGGTCTAGGTTTACCAATTACCCCTTGCCTATAAACAGATGAAAATTGTTTCCCATTTTTTTTATTAATTAAACCACAACTATATTTTGTTTTTGGTTCGATTCGTACAGTCCCGCGCTCGTAGTGTCACGTGCACTGATGTACCTAATTATTTGATGAGGAACTTGCGGCTCGATCAATCAATCACATTTCGATGGTAATTATCTGAGAATTCTAAAGCCTTTTTCTTACGACACAATAGGTAAATAGGCTTACGTTTCACAAAAAACACAGTCTCACGTTTGAGATAATTTTTCAAGTTATGCGGATCATTCATTGTTGCCGCGTGATGTATTATCTTAAAAAATTGAAAGTAAGGAGTCACCAGTACGGAGATGAAAGGAAGATGATCTAACTACCTACGAAGGTGATGCGGTACTTTATGACTTAATGTTGTTCTTGATTCGATTTAATATGGTGAAATATTGGTCGAGTCGGTAATGTGAGGAGCACATGTAGATGTTAGTGTGTTACCTTCATGTTGAAGCTGTGCGATGAGTGCTTGCCTGGGGGTCGGTGCTCTCGCGTTATATACTGGATGCACAATCTCCCACTCGCGGGAGCTGCGAGGTCCGCCGAGAGACCAGCGGAAGCGGTTCCGAGCCCGCTGACGCAACCTATTGTCCCGGTGCGCGGGCTCGTCGCCACCGCCGCGCGCTTGTGTTAAATGACTCACTTGTCTCCTTATAAACATATTAGACTTTGATTTTATCCCGAGTTAAGATATCGGGAATGAGCAAAAATGATTCGCGAAAGTGACTAGGATGCAATTTACAAAAGGTAAAGTAAAAATTGATTATCCAAAACGTACGTATTAAAAAAATACAGTGACTCCACACTAGGATAAGTCTGTATCGTGGATGACAAAAACAATGAGAAGAATTATTAAGGATTACGGGTCTGATACTAATATATATTTGTTTATTATCTGCGGAAGGTTACAGTTCATACAGTATCCAATAAAAAGGCACAAGGCATTTGCATGTCGCACTACTTACAATGAAGGGCTACATACAGCTTTTTTTAAATAAATCAAAGTTACGGAACAGAATAAAATAAGAATTCTTACTATAATTTCATTTGCCAAAATAAAATATCGCAAATTAGAAATTCAATTCTGGAAAAAAGGATCTTATTATTTTAAGTTTTACGGGCTACTATCTAAACTGTCGCGACATCTAAGAGTACATTCACATTCATAAAACGTAGACATTCTTGGCGGGCACGGTTTAACTGCTCTTTAACCATGAAAACACATGCTTAGTAACCCACCTCATACAGCACCTAATGTTTCCATTGTAACAAGATTGTAACCGACTGCGTAATAACCCGTCATACTCTCATGCTAGGACGAGAGTTAAAAATCTCGTAATGATAGGACGCCCGGCACATTAGTTACACATCGGTAGGACGTGTTTTGAAATTAGTACTTTATGGTACAAGAGTAAAGTAAAAAAATCTCTGTTCCGTGAAAGGAGCTCTTGCTACATGCGCAAGCGTCTGCATTAGCTCGGGGCATGTTTCACGAAGCTACAACTTACTATTTCCATCGTATTTTTGATTTTATAGGGTTCTGTAAAAAGTAAAAAACAAAATTAAAAAGGGTTTTTCCAATAAAAAATACAAAAAATGTACAACTAAGGGCTCTGTGCTAGAATACCCCTATGGCACGACTCCGTCCGTCTATCTGTTACAGCGGCATATTTAGAATACTATATTGAAATAGGTAGTTTCAATTTAAATATTGCTTGCGCTTGTTAAGTTTATGTTTATTGTTATAAAATAAGAAGGAAAACTAGCAACTGGGTCCTCTGATGGTAAGTGATCACCACTCCCCATTATGAAATATTCGAAAATTTCAATTGCCAGTTACTTATTGTGTGCTTCCTAAAATGAGTTTAAACTCTGTATTCAGTACCGTAAGGTTGGTAAGGTTCCACGGAACCCTGAGCTTATACGTGCCGATACGCACTTAAGCCGGTTTTCCCATTACAGTGAAGGTCGCCACTGACGACCGACGCATCTATTTAGAGTGAAGGGCTTGTTTTTCTGTTTTCAGTTATTCGTTTTTTGTGTTTTTGTAATGCCACTTAGATTTCAAGTAATACTAAAAATGACAAAAGCAATAACTTTCTTCTCCTTATCTCCGAAGTTTTTCTTTCTTTGAATTGTTGTTTTGGTAAATAAATAACACAAGTGCAGTATGCAGCACAATTTGTTTGGAGCTACAGAACCCCCAGTGTTCGAATTCAACTCGCACTTGGCCGTTATTTCCGTCCATCAGCCCTAACATGACCAACACAAAGATAACCTGCCCTCGACCACCAAATCGTTGTTGTAGCTTTTGGACTTGACAGTTAAATTAAAGGTTTTATTTTGTTAGAGAATAATAAAGGCTATTATTTAAACGCTCGCATAATATTTATGTGAAGTCCTTCTAAATCTAATTTACCAGCAACTCCTAGTCAGCAAAAATATACAAAAATTAGATATAAAGATAAAATGAATGAAAATATTTTGCAAGCGCTTTGATAAGTGAAATATGCTGCTTAGAAGAAGCACCGCAACAAACCCATCAACTCATTGTTCTTTATCTTATGTTTTCAAAACAAAATTACAGAATAACATAAGAATGCAATGAAATTTTTCTAATCGCGATAATTCATGAAATAGTGATCATAGCAAAAAACTAAAAACACAGTTTTCTTGTCTAAACGACGTCTTTAAATCTCGATAGCAATAAAATTTTAGTCAACAACATTACGTGAAATCGTAGCACTTGTAATTTTTGTAGTACAGGGGGCAGGTTACCTTGGCACGTTTCCTGGGATTTGGGGAGGGATCAGTTCGTTATTCTTTTGAGGCAGCGCCTTGTCTTGTTCTACCGCACTTCCCGAGAGCGAAGTAGAGCGATGCCTCGACGTCACCCCTCTGCTGGCAGTTGCTTTATAATAATATTATTAAAATAATAAAACCATTTATTTGAGCTTGCACAGACCCAAAGAAAAAATACCTTAAAGACTAACAGGCATATTTTTAAAATACTTTCGCGTGGAATTAGTAGCCTATGTCCGTCAGGGATAGTGTCGCTTTCTACTAGTGAAAGAATTTTTGAAATCGGTTCAGTAGTTCCAGAGATTAACCCCCTACATACAAACAAACAAAGTTTACCTCTTTATTATTTTTGTGTAGATTAAAAGCATTTTACTTCGGCGACATGTGGCCAAGTTTCGGGGTGGTCAAGAACCGTCCGCGAAAACGACAGAAAGCGACTCCCTTCGGCTAGGATTTCTGTTTTGTGAAGGCCGACTGATAATATCACTAGTTATTTAGTATCTCCTGACTTTCCAAATCTGGGACCAAGTTTAAAGCGCACCCCGAATTGGTAAAGAAATTAGGAATAAGCGTTAGAGCGGTTTCGCACTACGTCCAAATCGAATCCGTGAAAATATGGTCCGTAGCGGGGTATGCGGCTGGGTGACGTGAAGCGGCAGGCATTCAGTGTATTAGTTCAGTGTTGCAGCAAGTGCATGCGCACGTTGTTATTTGGGTTACGTTTCCCAACGATGTTTTTACTTTAATTGAAAATGTTGAAAATAGCCCATATTTTCACGGGTTCGGATCGGATTCGGATCGGACTAGTGCGTAAGCAATATCCGAATTCGGCCCGAGTTTTCTAGACCCATGTTTTTACGGGTTCGGATCGGATTCGGATCGGACGTAGTGCGAAACCGCTCTTATAGGAGGATGATAATGTAGCTTTATGAAATAGGCCGCAGATTTGCGAACAACTGTCTGAATTCCGAAACATCAGTCAAATGAAAGCAACTTGCGACATGTGGATTCAGCGCGTCGGCGCCGCGTTACGCGCTCGTTGACCCGATCTCAACAATAACAACGAATCATTTATCTCATACTTCCGTAAACTTAACTCCTGTAAGTATGGGCTATCACTTTTTAGGGTTCCGTAACCAAGGTTGCACAGGATATTACTAAACCTTCGTCATCCGTGTATTAGCTCCGTCCGAGTTTATTAACAGGTCCGTTATTCTCTAAGCGCATTAGAGTCGAGCTCAACGTCGAGGCATCGCTCTAGATGAATGTGCAGGTTTCCTCACGATGTTTTACAGCGTAAGAGCGTTGATTACTACAGTGTTAAGGTAGTGTACATGAGTTAAAATTCATTGGTATAGGTATAGTCGACCAAGTATAACTTGACCACTTTTGAACCTAACTCTTTTGTAATACGGTTGAAAAGTGGTCAAGCAATTTCTTAGTCGACTATACATGGGCACCGTTGGGAATCGAACTTCGTAACTCACGCTCTTTGACTTTCAATAAAATAAAATATATGTAAAGTCTCCTTTTTTTTCACTCGTGCTCGCGCTAAAGCAAGACAGGGCGTTTCTGCAACGTTGAGCTTGGCGCTGAGGGTTGATTTTTGAATTTCGAGCGCTCAACATTCACCGGGCACGGGCCAATCAAATACGCGAGCGTATGTTTTAGCCGGGATTGTATGGCGCGCGGCTGGCGAGTATCGAGCGCTACAAAGTCAAAGATCTCCCCATGATAGGTTCTCCTTGAGATGGTTCTCATGCCTCTCCTGGAGGTGGTTCTCATGCCTCTCCTGGAGGTGGTCTTCCAGGTTGATCTTTTGAACTGTAGTGGATAGCTTCTTGACTTTTTTACAGAGTAAGTATTATTATGGATATATTTTACGTAGATACGCAAAGATTTTAATGTTTAAGAGAAAACATTTAACTACTACTTTTTTTGTGTGATTTTACTTATTTTACTATTTTATTGTTATCCAATTTTCATTCGTATGCCAAATTTCATGCCACGTACGCACTTGGATAACGAGAACTGGCCTCAAAATCAAAATGACCTAAAAGTGCCTTGCGATTTCCAAATGTCTTCAGAAAACTCTTGCGATCCCCGAGCTTCTAATTTCAGCTTAATCAGAAATATATTTTGGTTTAATGAAATTTTGACGCGCAACGCAATAGTTATTGTTTTACGGTTATACTGTTGATATACCTAACATACAAGAGAAAGGACACTTTACATTTGCTTTACATAGATATATATTTTTTTTATTGTCAGTACCTAGCACTGAAGCTTTTATGACCTTTTGTACCTCATTCGCAACGATCCGGGGGCCAGCAGCGACCCACAATTTAAAAACACTGATCTACATTGGTAATCTTAGCTTAGTGTTTTTGTTACTAAAGGTCGGGCTACACCCGAGCGTGCGCAGGCTGGTTGTAATGTCTGGCTGTAATTATATGTAGAGATGCCTCATCGCTTGCGTTGCGTGCACGTGATGCTCTACGAAGCGAGCTGGAGCCGTGCTGCATACTGATCCCGCGTGGCCCGGCCTTAAGGCGGAAGTCTAACGCGTGACAAGGCTATAGTTAAATGATTTTCAGTCAGCATTACCGCGATTACGTCAATTATTAAATTAACAAGCTCAACTTGAGTAGTTTTTTTTAAAGTTTTAATCAGTACCTACCTACTTAACATTGAGGTTAAAGGTAGCAAAGAGGTAGCGCGATGATTCCGTTCTCATCTCAACCTTGTATGTCGGAACCTACTTGGTAATAAGTACTTTGGCAAAAATATCGTAAATATAGCTTTTGTATGGCTGACCGGATGGCTCAGCGGCGGTAACCGTGATGGTTGCTAATGTTGCTGTGCCAAAGGTTACGGGTTCAATTCCTGTCAGCCACAAAATTTGTGATTAGTAAGACTGATTTGATTTTGAGTTTGATTAGACCTACGAGTTACAATTGTTATTTGGTAATGATACTATTTGATATCTTAGAATAAACAACAATGAGGCATAAAATGTAAAAATAATTAGGCACGGAAAAAGCATTCTCGGACCAATAATGAAACTCAATCTACATAAAATATTATTTATCAATCCGATACATTGGAGGTAAATGGATTCACTTTAATTTCAAAGTATGCAGACCCCATTCTCATAGCGCAAGAGTTCCTATGAGGACTATTTAGATCTGTGTGTGATATGTTATGCAATGATAATGACATGAATGTTACACGATACGATGTGATACAATAAGATTCAAGCATAGAATTGGTTCAAAAATATATTTTATTTTCGCGACCCAAATTCAGCCTCCACCGCAATGCAACTCGGACTTAAGTTGATGAATTGTATTATAAATGCATTAGTATAATGAAATAAGATGTAAAGATAACGCCGCCGTTCCAAAGGCTGAGCAGATTCCTTTTAGATGTTGTCAAATCTACCAGTTATTGCGCATTGCCATTACTACCGTGATTCCGGGCCTGATGGTCTCTCTATAAAAGTGAGCTGTAATTTTTACGGCAACAATATTATACAAGACACATGAATTTTTAAAGGAAAAGGATAATTCGACCTCCTTTAACTTCTTACTGGATGTACCCATGGGCGTACCCAGCTTTTGGCCTAGGGGGGGGGGCAAGTCAGATGCTAGACTCGGTAATCTTCGTCCGCCATCTTCGCGCGCGGTTTTTTGGCGATTGCACCGTGCATTTTGCCAGTGTCTACTGCGCGGTTTATTTAAAAGTTAAAGCATAAGGCCCCGTTTACACTTTGATTAGTAATTAGGCGAGTTAATACATGTTCTGCGAGATTTCCAGGGGGGGCAGCTGCCCCTCCCCCCCCCCCCCCCGCCCCCCAGCCACCTCCATGGTGGATCGGTCACAAACACATTAGGTACTTTGATCAATACGTTGACAGTATTGAAAGTGCGTTAGCTATAATATAAGTACCTACTTACATTTTATTCACACAGCATTACGCACTTTAACGCATCAGATCCGACGGTAATCTGCGGATTAATAACGTAGTAAATGTGCACATTACATTAACGTATTTCGCACATTTACGGCAGTATATTAAAGTGTGAAATAAAGCCAAATATACTTTAATTTATTTGACCTCAGCGTGAGAGGATTCGCGAGGACATGAGCTTACAGCCGTCACCCATTGCTGCAATTCTGAGTTGCATTTATTAAAGTAACGGTAACTATTTGCTGCTAATGTAGCTGTAGGTGGTCAAATCATCAACACAATTCTAAAGGCATGACCTTACAGTCATGGCGATGCATTGCCACATTTTATTTGGAAGCCGCACGTAAATAATTAGTCTTTACCCGCCTCTGCGGCCTTCGCTCTAAATTACTTATCTTGAACTTTTGCGTGCATTCAAATCTCTTTCCGATCAGTCGTGTATTTTATAATGATGAGTCATAAAAGTCTAATTATCCAGTCTCCGATCACCGGAGAACACTAATGTACTCATCAGTCAAATCCCTTAGAAGTTATACAATCTGTCTAGCCTAGTATTGCGTAACATCTCAGTCGTGGAAATAGCCCTCTAAAGACATGAAGCCTTTTTGGACTAAGTCTAGACGTGGGGCCATTGAAAATTCGGCAATGTATTATAACAATATTAAATTAATTTGCCGATATGTACAGTTTTTTCGTGATGTTTTCTATGGCCGAAAAGGTCGTGACAGATTTGAAGGCCATTCTGCACGAAAACAACCCAAAAAGTAAGAGGTAGATACATGCCCGGGTTTAATTGAACCACGACTCGTTTCTAGAGAAGCGGTACAGGTCAAACTGTTCGTATGTACAATTACAGCTGTTTGCGAGAATTAGTTTTTGGATCGGCTGACCTATTTCATTAAGTAGTTTAGCCTAAGTCAGGACGTGCAGGATGTGTTGTTCAGGCCACTGCTATCATCATCATCAGCCGAAATGCCTCCAGTCTTGGATGTACCGCCCTAAAAGAGCGTCACATGAAAGGTCGCTGCAATGGCCTTCCGCGTCCAACCATGACCCGTGACTTTGACCAGATCATCAGTCCAAAACATAGGTACTATACTATAGGTACTTATTTTATTTTGTGCTTTAATTGTAAATTGGTTGCGCCGGATAAATATTTACTTCTTTTTATGTGAGAGGCTGTCCTACGCTCCGCTTTCCGTTACTCGGTCGCCACTCCAGAATCTTTCCCAAATATTCTCTTCCTCAAATTGGTTCTTCTTAAAACGGGACCAAGCCATTTTCACTTCATCCGCAGGATCAAATAATTATCTCCTTCGAGGAAGAATGAAAATTTTTAATGAGTTTTCACTGTTGCATACATTGACACGTAGAACCGCGTTCCTCATAAAGTTTAAGTCTCGGAAAGCAGTTTGGACAGCCCTGGCCCAAGCGTTAGAAACAAACCAAAACTAAACTAACAAAACCTTTATGAAAATTGTTGCTTTTTTCTCGGCTTCTCTATCACTTACATAATGTTCAATACAGCCCTAATTATTAATTTGATGAATAGAATTTTGTGTAATCAGCGTTTTTAACTTTCACGGTTCTTACGTTATCATTATCACACATAAATAAGTAAAACGAGGCTTCATCGAGCAAAAAACATTAAATTCACCTGACAATACAGCCGAAAGGTCAAAGTGCTTATAAATTAAATATGTTTTGTTGAAGCACAAAGCCCCGTTCTATTATCAATTAAAATGTTATTACTGTTTACTAGCATGAATTTTCCTTTCTATAATTAAATTGGCCCCAAAAATGCTAAAAAACACTCGTAAGCCCTATATTACCGTAGCTACTCGAGTCGAGTGAACGTTACGTTAGGTTTACTAACGAGTTACATGACCAATATAACGTTCTCGGCGCCGCGCGCCCGGGGTCAATGGATTTCGGATGTAGATTTAAATTGGCAAATAAGGTGTACATTAAATGATCTTCCTCAAAATCAGAGTGGTACTTTTTACAAGCTTTTATTTGACTTCACCGGCGGCCCTCAAATGACCTTCCAAGCTTAATTTATCATAATGTGTCACAAGAAAGAGATTCACATACAGATGGGCTAAACGGGCGATTATGTTAGGGCCACTGATAGTTTGTTAGAAAAAGACGAATTTTCACCCACTTTTAGACGTCGGACTGATTCGAAATTTGGCATGGCCCATCGCCGCATGGGTACGAAGATCCGAAGACAATGAAATAGTAAAGTATCGTCAGCAAAAAAATCAAAAAACTTGTTTTAAGAGTGAATTTCTTTGTAAAATCCTATTTTGGTGTTACTTATATGTAACAATCAGATTCAGAGCGTAAGATGCGAAGTTACTTATGAAACAAATAAATAAAATAAAATGTATTCTTCAACAACAACACAGAACACAATCATTTTCATTTTTATTTTTATCATTTCAATTTTATACAACATACAATAATAAAGATTGTGAGTGAAGCTGAAAGTAGGAGTTGTAGGACTCATCAAGACCGTAGTTATAGTTATCGAATACTCACGAGTAGACTTTGTAAAAGAAAACGAGAAAACGTAGTTTCGTTCCCCCGCCCCCCCCCTCCCCATTCCTTAGGCGTAATAAAAACTGTATCCTTGTGGTTTGACCAACGGTCCACAGTTCGGGGTACAGTCGCCAGGAATAATATCTTATCCAATGTTAGGCTCAAAAATATATGACGCTTCTCTATTATTAAAGGCATTAGGGTGTGTCATATATTTTTGAACCTAACGTTGTATATGATATTATTGCTGGTGACTGTACGCTTTGACCATGATCCCAGAATTGACAGGTCGGGCCACACTGGAGCAACTGTAATCGGCCCTCTATAACCCCTATCAGGGAAACTAAACCGACAACCAACCAACAGTCAAATACAAATATTTATTTTAGAACAAACAATTAGCAAAAACTATATGTTTCGTTTCTTACATTTTATGCAACTACGATTCTACATATAATTCCCGCGATCAAATGATTACCTGACAAATTTACATTTCATATCATACCACCGAACAATTAATTAGTTATTTATATTATTTGCATTAAAAAAACCATTAAGCATATTGCATTGTTTGACATTATGTTTTTTTTTCGTAAATCATTTTGTTTACAACATTTCATTGTTACTTCAGCAGTTCATTTGTATATTTTTACATAAACTAGACTTTAAATGAACGAATAAATATCGGCACAAAATTTTGAACACTTAACTGACGGAGTCCAAAACGAATAATACTAATAGAATTGAATAGAATTCATTTATTTCAGGCTGCATAGGCCCAGAGATAAATACCTTAAAGACTAACATAAATATTTATAATACAAAACTACTTAATAACTTAAATACGTGAAGTCTGTAACGTGATCATGTTTTGCTAATAAAGCTTCTACTATGAGTACTAGACAAAGGATCTACGTACTTATTATAGATAAATACATCTAACATCCAAGACTCAGGTACAAACAAACATTCATATTCATCATACAAACATTGGCTCTCCTGCGAATCGAACCCGAAATCTCTAGCTTCATAGTCAGGGTCAATATGGTCGTCTTTTGGCAATGTCACTCCACTCGCATTGAGGTTGAATTAAGTAAACACAGTATTAAAGGTATATGTATTTAACTTACGACATTTTTGGTAAAACGTGAATTTGTCAAATGAATAAATAAAGTACATGAATTAAATTTTTACGTTCGTACCGTTTACAAAATCAATTAATTTTGTTAATAAATGTTCGTCCAATAAAACGTTTGTAATTTGTAAAACAATACGTTTGCGAAAAATATATTTATGAAGAGAATTAGTTTAAGACACGATTGTTGTCAAGTGATAATTTGCAAAGCTTTGCTGTTAGGTACAGTCAGCCTCGGAAGTAGCTAAACACTTTTAAGAACCATGTCTAACGTGACCATGCGTCCCGGTTTTGGTGGGACAGTCCCGGTTTCAGGCAGTCTGTCCCGGTGTCCCCAGCGAAGCCAACATAGTCTCGGTTTTGCAAGCAGACCCAACGATAGTTTAAAATTTATTTTTTCTGCTCGAAATGCGTGGCCCGACACGGCATTACTGGGGGCTTAGTAAGTCATGCCAACTGAACTATTTTGTGTTTAGAGCGTTGATTATTTTGTGTTATTCCATCTTCTATAATAAAATACGTGTAAATTAAGTTTTTAGTGAAAAGTAAATAAATAGTCACGTTAACCATGTCGTATGTATATGTAGAATGACAGTTGCTCGAATTTGTGACATTACTGCAGTGACCTATAAATTATGGACTTCTAATCAGCGTTTAAAAAATTGACTTCTTAAAAGTCGAACAAAAAGTACAATAAATCGACAATCGCTCGCGCTGTCAGTCTGTCGGACCGTATTATTTTGTGCAGTTAGACGTAAAAATGTAAATCCAATGACTATAAATGGTAAACTAATAATTTGCATTTGTAACATTGGCGTCGGCCTGTATTTTCATGTCGGGCCGTTTTTCTGCAGTCATTAAGTATGACATTGTACATCCATGCATTATAAATATTATAATATCTTTGCATTACTGTCAGCGACAAGGTTCTAAAATGGTCAGATTCTTCTCAGGCTGACCGTACTACATACAGTAAAGTATACTTTGGCATAATTTACGTAGGTTCGCTGGGAGGATCGACTTCGGCACTTAGTCCACCTAGCCTAGACTTCATCCTGATTGGGGTTCCGTACCGTAATAGGAAACCTTATTTCAGCATGCTAAGGACTTAAAGCACCCCTCTGCTGAGCGACTACCTATTACCAGGGCGGTTCCACTCCGCAATGTAGGTGCGCTCGCCGCATGACCTATGGCATAGGTTAATCGCAGTAGGTTGCCGGCTTGCCGCGCGCGCGCCCACTCGCTGTGTCGCGCGTTGATAGTATTACAGTAAGCAGCCCAACCCTAGCGGTGCGCCAGGGCATTGCGGGTGGAAGGCGGGCGCGGGCGGCGCCTTCCTTTTGACGCATGCCGCCTGGCGAATGTTTATGAAGTAATACGAACTTTTTGTCCCTGATTATAAAGTTGGAATTCGTTTAATGGTGGTCGAAAAAGAGAAATGAAATGAAATGAAATGAAATTTAATGCGTCTGAATTAAGGTTTGAACAGTGCAGTTACAGATGCTTAGTAATAGTTTCGCTTAACCCTACCTTTACAGGTGTACACGCTTTAAAAAATATAATCTAACCTAAGAAATGATCGCATGACATACGAGAAACTTTTCAGGACTGTACTAAACATTATTTAATTCATCTGTGTTTCACAACCAAATAAATACTTAATTCTAGTTCTAATCATTACAAATACTACATCATGTCGTTATCATTATTATGTATGTCAATAAAATAAATTCTAAATTCTAATACCATTCAATTTGTTACTTAAAAGCTAACATCATCACATAGAAAATCTTTTAGACTATAATAACATTTTTTCAACAGCCATTGTTTCGTCAAATTAGTAAATGTTTTCAGGCTGTTGTCTTTTAACGCATCCGGAAGTTTATTAAATATGTCAATACACATGATATAAGAATTCTTTGAAGAGAGTTTGAGTCTTGACAATGGCCTATGAATCCTGTACTTATACTGAGATCTCAATGCACGAGTCGACATGTCTTTTCTTAGATTGAATAAGTTCTTGTACTTAAATACAAAAACACAGACCTCTAGTATGTATAGGCAAGGCACAGTTAAAATTTTATATTTTAAAACAATCTATATTAATTCCCAGAAATTTTGATGAGCAAACTTCTTCTATAACTTGACCATGATAACTAATATTAATGCTCATAGGGTTACTTTGAGTGCTACGAAATTGTATCACTTTAGTTTTATTAATATTGACTTTCAAATTATTCATTGTCAACCATTCAATAGTCTGTGTTAGAGCTGTGTTTATTTCATTATTATATGTGAACTTATCCTTTCCTTCAATTATTATTGTTGTGTCATCCGCAAACAGTATACAATCATGACACAGGGCGCTGTGTAAGTCATTATTGTATAATAAAAAGAGTAAGGGGCCTAGTACGCTGCCCTGGGGTACTCCATAGTGATTTGCCACGTACGAAGACCGGTATGTTAGCATAGTTTTACTTTTTGAACAATATCTAGCAGTTTCAACACACTGAGTTCTGTTACTGAGATATGACTCTATCCAGTTCAATGCAGGCCCGCGTATGCCATACTTAGAGAGTTTAAGCAATAGCCTTTTGTGGCAAACAAAATCAAACGCTTTGCTCATATCCATGAACAATACAGCAACTGGTGACTTTTATTCTATGCACTCTAATACACGAGCAATTAATTTAAAGGTTGCGAGAGATGTACTTCTGTGTTTTCTGAAACCGTGTTGTTCCTCTTTTAAAATATTTTGTTTCTCTAGATACGAAAGAAGTCTATTATATAATGCCTTTTCAAATATTTTTGAAAAGATTGGAATAAGAGTGATTGGTCTATGATTATCCAATTTACATGGATCTCCCTTTTTGTACAATGGTTTCTGTACGTTAGTGCTATTATTTATTCTGTGCTATTCTTAGTTTGGCGACATACTATTAATGAAGTTACAAGTAATTAAAGCAATTTTATTGACTACTCTTATTGTGAATGTAGCAATTTCGTATGCTTGTCTTGGCGTACGGTGTTGAAGTCATTGCCTTGCTTGTAGCAACTCGATTTTTGAGCGGGAACTTAAGGCTGGGGCTAGAGATAGCGCGGTAAGGCCGCCTCACTTACGATAGTTTTATGTGGAGTGCTTCTACTAGTGATGCTGCCCTTGAACTTGAAAAGTGAGAGAGTTGAAGAGCCAAAATTTGTCAGGATATTGAATTTGGCCAAGTTTAGTTTATCTCTATGGGCGTCTTTTTCTTATGACGCTAGTTTGATAGAGACACAGGGAGGAATAAACTAAACCTGGGCCGATCATGTAATTTATTTTCGGCCGGAAAAAAAAATCCGGCACTAAATACGCTGCCCGTTTGGCCGCAGCCTCCAAAATGCAATAACTCTCGGCCCGATTACAAATTGCGTATAAGTAATATCCTATGTCACAGAGTATTTGTTTCATCTACTTAGTCTACGATTTCGCAGTCTCTCGTTTTCTCATAGGTATCGTTTTCAGAATTTGCATAATTCTCGTTTTAGAGGCAACGACTACATCTGTCCTATCCAACCTCAAGGATAACCTATCCCTCAGTGCGGTTGTATCTAATTAGCGTCACAAGAAAATGATGTACTAAGGGATAGGCTAAATTTGGTCATTCATGTTAGAATAGGGCCGCGGGGGTCAAACCAGTTGCCATGTTTCGAAGGGAGTCGCATCCGCCGTTTTCCGGATGATGTTCCGACACCTTACTAGATGACGAGTCGCCGAAGTAAAGTGCTAATGTTTTTTGTTTTAATGTCAAACAGAACCCTTTGACACAGCCAAGTGACAGACTGAGAGACACGCGAGTACGCGGGTGATCCTTTACGGGTTCCGTTTTTCATTCCGACGACATAAGGAACCCCTTAGAAAAACGATTCGAAACTGCTTAAAGTTTGAAATGTACTACTGAAACAGAGCATAAAATGAATGTGTTTGTTATTCATTACACACTCGCTGACGACCCGTCACTAAATTTGCAAAGTTTGTGTAGACGGAAGTCAGCGGTTACCGTTATGTATGTTATAGGTGAGAGGTATCCGTCGAATTATACAATACCTGCAGCTGAAGCATCTTCCACAGTTACTTCCGTTTTCCGGTGATGATAAAACTTTAAAGATATTACCTAAAACGTCAAAGAATCGGCTACGAAAGGCGATCGAGCGCTAACGTCAACAGAAACGGACGCGTTGCCAACGCATCAGCAATCTCCTTGGTGTTGCGGGTGTCTATGATCGGTGGTGATCACTACCATCAGGTGAAACACTTGCACGTTTGCCGTCCTATTTCATAAAAAGGCCACTGTAGAACTTTTTCGTAGTAAATGTCATTAACAACTTCTCAAAAATTTACATAATATCCCAACGATGGCACATTGCGACACAGTTCTACAGTAGCCTATAAATCAAATAGTTGACTGTACATAGGCAATATTTATTATAAGATGTCTGACATCAACTCGAATCACTCGAAGGACGTGGCGCGCCCGTCGGCGACACCCAACTGGTTGAGCGCGTCCTGAATACTGCACCTACTTTGATTCATCTACAAATACCTAAGACATTGGCAATTTGTTTACCTTAGATATAATTACAATAATGCACGTTCCTCGGTGATCTTATAGACCATGAACAAATATAACAGCTAGGAGCGATGATCGATCTCGTAACAGACTACAAATTGGCAAATGTTGCAACGTGTGATCTGTATGACTTTGCTCACTTGTGAATTTTAACACAGCTACTAAGTTGGTATAATATAAGAGAGGTATACTATAGCTAACGCAAATTACTTGTTGATACTACGTATAGTATCGTCATTCTTCGTTAGTGATTTTCAGAAGTGTTATTGGAAATAAAGCTTATTCGCATTGCATTGCAGCTTATTTGTCCGGCACTTTATATGTAAACTGACTACATGCGCTAACTTCTTAATAGAATTTGCTAAGAACAGGCTAAGGATCCGTCATAATTTTAAACGTTTATTATATTTAACATTTTAATCATGTCCTAGCTAAATGTCTTATCGCAGCATAGTAAATAGCCGTCGGGATTTCGAAACGATAATTTTGCTCGTCATTTGCAGTGCATATAATGGATCGAGCCAACTTGTCGAACTACCAAATGATTGTTGAGCCGATAGCTGCAGCGTTTACAGTAGGTCCATTGCGTAAACCTTTAGACAATAAAAGTGTTCCTTTTTGATGCAAGATTACTTCGATAAGCACCTACTTAGTTATCAAAGTAAGAGGTCTGTACTCTAGATGTTAGGAAATTGACTAACTTCACTAGTTTTTAATTCTATCAGGGTGACGAGGCGCTAGTCTATACGGAACGCTAAGAGCAAGTAAAATATTACATTTCATCTATATGTGCATCCCTTTCTTATAAGACACTAGTTAGACTGAGCCGCACGGAGGGGTAAGTTAAAGTTGGACGGTTAAGTTATATATTGGTTTAGATATAATTGTAAAGTCTGAGGATGACAGTAGGGGCCTGTAGGTAACATAAAAATTACAAGTGCTACAATTTAACATATTTGTCACATTTTTGTATGAACAACTTTACAATTATATCAAAATGTAGCACTTGTAAGTTTTGTGGCATAGGGACAGGCTCGTAAACACGTCTGTATTCCGCCCTTCATAAGTTGAAATATGTGTTAAGCACCGTCTAGATCGCATCTGGGCACTACGTGAACTCCTTAACAATTATCATTGTTTGTGTACCGGCAAATAGCTAGGCAAATTACACAACTTACACCCGCTGTTAGGATTTGCACGAATTGTAATTGCATGTATTACACAACGCGGTGCAACCTCATCCATTAAGTTCAGCAGAGCCATTCTGGTGCGCTTGCGCTGACAATGAGCCCGCGTCCGTGGCGATATAGTTATGTGCTATTTACCCACCGGACACGATAAAATCGCCGCTGATTCGAAACAACGAGAGTAATAAGATAAAACATAAAAATGGTGAGACAAGGCCGCGCGCGTCCCACGAAATTATACCTCCTCCATACCATTATAAGTAAGAATGGTTCTTTAAGATAAGTGATCCGCTAAACTGATTGGCTTCGCAGCATTTGGGTCAAAATCACAGTAAAACACACAAGTTTTAAATAATATTTTGAGACAATTAAGTTCAATCCTTCCCTACTACAAGCGCATGTCGGGTCGGGTCATGCTCAGTGTAGGGTTCCGCACAGGCATTAAGTATACTACAACACAACCGATCAAAACATTTGTTTTAAGCTTGTTAAAATTTTGCTAGATTTTTTTTGTGGTATGCTCGATGATTTTCAGTTAGTATAAACATTTTCGTTGGCTGTAACTTAGACAATCAAGAACCAATAAAGCCATACTAGACAATACTAGTAGTGATAGTTTTCCTTTTAAGTACATTCAAAGAGCTGTCAGTTAAGATGTTTTTAGCATTTGCAGTTTTAGCTCATTAAGTTTTTTTTCATTAATAACTCAATAATTCCGAAAGGGTGCCCTAAAATTGATTCTGGAATGTTATTTACCATTATCAGATGAAGTTTACATTAGTACTTATAACTACTTAATGACGACGAGGAAAACTAAATAAGACTTTAAAACAAGTTTTAACAAAAACACTTTATTAAATACTCAATCTAACTTAATCTAGCTTAAGGGCTTATCACAATGCCCGCATTAGAGTGTGAAGCAGCAAACTATAGGTTTCTTGCTGGGAGCATGTTAACTCTTAAATGCACGTAAACCCACTACCATACAATCGGTTAACAACACGAATTGTGGGTCATACACAGAATGGCAAATAAACTTTTCTCTTTCCAAATTTGATATATCTCCGCATAGAAGATGGTGCAGTTGATATTTAGCGTAATAAAATTCAGTAGCTAGAAAAAGTAAGTGCTGTCAATTCTTGTTGACGTACATACATTTCGATTGCGGTATGCTATGATAGAGATCGATCTCAGTGCTAACCGGAATAATTTAGAGGGCCATAGGTAGCACGCTAGCGTCCATCGTCGGTATAGATCGTCTATCCCTTTCGCACACGCTACCTGGTTAGAAAAGTATGCTTGCTAGGGAGAGGCATTTTCAAGAAAATCCTCCACCTACTGTGTATGACTCCACTGTCATAAAATCTACTAACATGTAGTCTATTTCCTTTTCTTCTTCTCGGCGCGGCTGCCGCCCATGACTTCGAGCTGCTGCTTCAGGTCCAACAGCTGGTTGTCAGGCACATACCGCACCTCCTCGTGGTCGACCGTATGCTCATGTACGCTCAGCGAGCAACCTTCGGGCAGCACGGCGCGTGTCACCCGGAGCAGAGTGCCTAGCGCCCACGCCGGCACATCCACTACCTGATGTAACATTTGAAATATTTTCTGCTTGCTCATTTGTGGTGGGGTTATAAGTGTCAAAATGCTAGTAATTTTATGGTGGTAGAGACACACAGGAGCTAAAACGACTAGCATATCATTTGTGCTCTTTTGCTGATTTGTTGGTCAATGCCTCTCTCTTACTGGTCTAGTTAGAAATAGAGAAAAATACATAGTGAGCCGGATGGCTGTGGTGTATCCTGCTAGCCATCCAGTTACTAGTTGCAATATGACTGGGCCGACTCGACATGGGTAGCCATGTTGAGTCGGCCCATGGGTAGTTTAACAGATTTTTGTATTGGAATGGAATGGAATGAATGAATACAAGGATGTAATTTTTAGCTGGATCATCAGTAAAATGCCTTATTGAACCAAAAGCCAACAATTGTAATGGAATACTAAATCAGAGAGCAAAGTTTTGCAGGAGCAGATGCTAGCAGTGGGACAAGATTCCAGCCTAGCGAAAGAAGATTTGGCATTGAATATCATAATGCAAAAACTTACCTGCACATTACGCTCATAAAGATTGAGATTGTACTCTGCATCAACAATGGTGCTGTTTGGCTTAAACCGCTGCACCTTGAGCTGCTTAGCTGGTGTCGCCCAGCTGTTCACAATACACTATCATTATCAGCTTATAGGGTTATAGGCAAAATTTTGAGAAGGGGGTCCCCATGATGCAAGATTAAATCATAATGTTTTACTTGTTCAAAATTTTGCTCCTTTCAACCACAAAAGAAGTTCATGTATTCTGAATAATAAAGTTTACATTTGATTTTCAACCCTCCATCCCCCTAAATAATGTTCTGTATCTCACAGACTAACCGAACTCTTCCCCCACAGCCTTCTTTTTATACTACATCAGTCATCCTGACTGACTATTAAACTAATGAAAGAAAAAAAACTGTATAGTTAGGAAATGAGCAGAAAATCCCTGATCCAAGGCAAAATAAATGTCAGCTCAGAATCAGTTTAATGTTACCCTTATTCCCCATTGTACTGTCTTTTAATGTGCTTATTTACTTATTTGATAAATCATTCTCAACACTTTAATGTTGTATGCATGAAAACGATTGTCATATGCCATTTGGTCACTGCTGTTAGCCTGTTATTGTATATTAAATATGTACCTATCATCAACTTGCAGCCCCATCACTTCAGCATATCTGTGGATTTGCCTTTGACTGGCTTCGAGGAGGGCAAAATCGTAGCCTTTGATCTGAAGGTTCAAGCAGTCGTAAACAGGCTCATCGGGCTCCATACTCTGCAAATTTACGGTTGTTTTAATACAACATTTAATTGTTTACTTAATAAATTTGTATTGTGATGAAAGCACTTACTATGAGGTAATCAGGTTCATACAGGTCAGTCTTGGTTCGCTTTTGGAAACATGGTGAGGTACCCAAGCAGGAAAGTTTAATGGGTTGAATTAAAAGGTTGATCCTTGCCTGCATTCAAAAAAAATATTACATATAGAATATAACCTAAAAATATTCGAAATAGCATAACATTTATTTTGGCTTTGGGATACTTACTAGCCTTAACATTCTTGTTATGTTGTGTATTGAATTGATTCGTATACCGTTAACTTAATAAATTACATTAAAATCGAAGCGTAACCTACACCAAAATAACCAAAACACGGTACTGACACTGACAGTAAGACTGTGACAGTGACACAATTGAAGCATTTTTTTAGTTCTAGGTTCCGTTATGTTCCGTTATTAAAATATTTCATGTTGTAGACGTCATTGACCTTGTTTCTTTCAATGAGCTAAACTGCACATAAAAAATATAAACTTTAAAATATTTAAACATGAAACCTTAATATAGAATGTGCTTAAATTCGATTAATCATTCTGAAAAACTCCTTTAGTCAATGCTGCCATCATAAAGAACAAGTTTAAGCGCCCGATTGACGATACAACGAACAGCTTTGTCTATGACATTACATTTTTAAGTTGTAAAGTAGTACTATTATCTAACCTGTGGTTATTTATAATAATTATGAAAGACACTTTCGTAACCATTTCATGTACAAACACGTCGTTCAGTATTTACAATTAGCCTTTATTATAACTGTTTTTATTTCGTCGAATTTTAAAACAACTGGCTGGTCATATTTGCACATGATTAATCAATCATAAAAAACTTGTGCTGTCAAAATTTTGTCTATGAACGCTCCTCGCTTGGAACTTGCCTTGGTATCGAAATGGAAAGAGCGGTGTAATAGTTATAGTTTTATAGGTTTTTTCTTGTAATTGTGTAAAGACAAAATAAATGGTGTAAACTTGAAACTCTTTGAAGATTCCTCAAAGGATATTATGGCGTCAACAGGCAGTACACCTTTTCCTAAATGGCAACTGGCCATTCTACTCGGCGCACCATTGGCCATCGGCTTAGGTTACCTTTATCTAAGGAATAGATTAGATGATCCCGAAAAGAAAAAAGTTGCCGAGCTCAAAGCCAAGACAACAATTTCATTGGACAACGAGGAGAACACTGTGAAAGCCGCCGAAACCGCTATCGACCGTGCCATGAAGCTGAAGGGTGCTGGAAACCGTGCGTTCCATGCAGGCGAGTATGATAAGGCGATCTCGCTGTACAACGAAGCCATCGAGTCGTGCCCGCCCGACCGTACGGTCGACCTGGCCACCTTCTACCAGAACCGCTCCGCCTGTTACGAGAAGCGCGAGATGTGGGAACAGGTCAAAGAAGACTGCACGTTCGCGCTCAAACTCAACGAAAAATACGTTAAGGCGTTTCTGCGGCGGTCTCGTGCCGCCGAGAAAAGCGGTGACCTAGTTCTAGCATTGGAGGACGTTACTTCTGCGTGCATTCTCGAAAGGTTCCAAGTGCAAAGTTCTCTAGTCAATGCTGATCGTATTTTGAAGGCCTTGGGTCGGCAACACGCACGGGAGGCCCTCGCCAAGCGGAACCCCGTCATGCCGTCCAAGCACTTCATTAAGACTTATTTCTCTGCTTTCTCTGAAGATCCTATTGCAAAAATTCAAGTAGATGAGAAGGCGACATCAGGCTTTGCGAAGGCGAAACAAGCTCTGGACGCACAGGACTATGATGCAATTGTGGAAGCATGCACAGCAGAGTTGGAGGCTGATGGAAAGTACAAAAATGAAGCTTTACTACTGCGTGCTACATTCTATTTGCTGCTTGGTAGACATGAAGAGGCTCAGGCTGATCTTGGGAGTGTGATTGAAAGTGAGGCTGCCACTAAGGTGAAAGTGAATGCGCTGATCAAGAGAGCCTCCCTGTACACTCAACTGGAAAACACAGAGCGCTGCTTGGAAGACTTTGCACGTGCCGCTCAGCTTGACCCAAACAACTCGGACATCTACCATCACCGTGGCCAGGTGTACCTGCTGCTGGAGCGCATGGATGAGGCTACTGCCGAGTTTGCTAAAGCCGTCCAGCTTAATCCCGATTTCTCTATTGCCTATATCCAAAAATGCTATGCTGACTATAGACATGCACAGTTGAACAAGAATGTGGGTGCTCTGACCCAGGTGCGGTCAGACTTTGAGCGAGCACTGGAAAGGTTCCCCCGTTGTGCTGAAGCCTACATTCTATTTGCTCAAGTGTTATCGGACCAACAGGAGTGGGGCCGGGCAGAGGCCTTGTTTGACTCTGCGCTGTCTGTGGACCCCCACAATGCCACACTCTACGTACACAAGGGTTTGGTTCAGTTGCAGAAGAGCACAGACTTCGACAAGGCTGTGAAACTTATTAACAAAGCTATTGATATGGATGACAAATGTGACTTTGCTTATGAAACTCTTGGCACCATCGAGGTGCAGAGGTAAGCACTTGCAACATTATTTTTCCCTAGTACTCAGAAGTGAACTATTTTCACATTGTATTTGCAAGAATTTAATTGGTGTAAATAATACCACATAAACAAATTTATGTTTACGCTATGTAACAATGTTACACTTATTAAAATTCTAATTGGGTCAGGAATACTAACTGAATTGATTATTCGTGAATAATTATTTCAGACTCAAGAGTTTGAGATAAAACAGAAAAAAGTCAAATGTCTTACTAACAAAAGCATGGTTATTAACTTGCTTCCAACATTATGAGTGGACATCTTATCATTTGAGCATGTTTTCCCTTGAATCAAATTCTTAGATTTAAAAATTCAAAATAACATTTAATTTGTATGAACAAAAAATGGCAAGTATGAATTCATAGGGTAAAGACGTTACTAGTGCTGTATTAAGAAATTGTCTGGATGTCAACATGTTTGGATGCATAAGTATTGTTCTCAGGGTCAGAGGTCAGTTCAACAAAGTTTACACTGTGTAATCACTCTTGCAAGAGTTGTTATCAACAGAGCAGTTTATTGTGGCAGGGAGCCAACATTCATTAATTTAGGGCACCTCAGCCTCGTATTGTTATTTGACTTGAGTTTTTTGGCTACATAGGCTGAACTGTAGAATGATTTAACTTCAAAATTATTATCCATTGTGTGTACAGATTACTTACTATCAGTAAGTAGTGTCCTTGGAGAGTTGAAGATAGTAACAGATTATCATTTCTTTGCATCAAACTGTTTTGCTGGGAATTCTATATGATTTTTATCTCAAGTATTTAGTTAGTTACATAATAGTCTTGCTTGCAATGTGTAATATATTTAAACTTATACACTATTACTTCATATATAAAAATGAATCCCTATTTCCCTTGGTCACGACATCACGCCTGAACGGCTGGACCGATTTCGGTAATTATTTTTTTGTTCTGTTCGTTATTATCAGGAGAAGGTTCTTATGAAAGAAAAAATCAAAAATCTGCTCATTTATGGCGTCTAAGGCGGAACAAAGTTCGCCGGGTCAGCTAGTTACTCATAAATATGTTAGTTATAAATAAACATGGGTAATTTATTAGCTTTGTGGCCTAACAACAGCACCACACTCATGAGACACAATGAGGTTACTAAATCATGAAAAGCATTAGGGCCCTGTTTATAATTTTATAGACTTGGAATTTTTCTGATAAGAGTTTATTCTTCTTCTTGGACTTGGGCTTAGTGTTGCCCTTAACCATTAACAGGTTAGGGAAATTGGATCCGGATAAAGGAAATAACAGATTAACCAGGGGAGATTAAGATCTTGGGCCTCCTGATTTTTTTTACACGAAGTGGGTAATTTGAAGTATATGTACCCTACTTGTTGATACAATCCCAATTTCTAAATAAATAAGATAAAGCCAGGGCCGCGCCGACCCCCCACAGCGCCTGTGTGCGAAACCTATGAAGCGCCTCTTTTTTCACGCATCCTAATGTTTCAACTTATTTTTCTTTCTTATTTGTTAATTTGTAAATTTCGATAGCGGCTCCCCTATTGTCTTGGTGCCTGTGTGCGCCGCACACTTCGCACACAGGGGCGGCGCGGCCGTGGGTAAAGCCATGTAAATTTGAATGCAATTCATTTATTCACTCTTAAGACTGACTTTATTCACAGCTGTGGCCCTTTAACACTCAAATTTTATGCTGAAATAGTGCATCTTTCCTTTTCTACAAATTATTGTTGATGTAAACAATTGATGGACCTTTTGTCTGCAATATATGCAAGCATATAAACACTGAATTGTATCAACCTCAGTAAGCTAGACTAACATTTTAGGCCAATAACAGTGTTGACATAAGATACTCTGGAAGACAGTGCGGTGGATATTTCGCACGCTTAGTATTAAAGTGACCCATTTCTGAATAATACACGTCCCAAAATATCACCTTAATTAAAAGACATAGGGTTTAATTTTGGGAAATATCAAATTCAGAATTGAGTCACTTTAATACTAAGCGTGCGATTTGCAAAACACGAACTTAAAAAAAACAACAAGTCTATTTTGGTGACTAGTTTGCTAACTGGCTGTTTTGTATTTTCCAGAGGAAACCTCAAACGATCGCTGGAACTGTTCGAGAAGGCCATCGCCCTGGCGAAGACCGAGCTGGAGATGACGCACCTGTTCTCGCTGAAGGACGCGGCGGCGGCGCAGCTCAAGGTGTCTGAGCGCTGGGGACTCGACTGGACCGTCAGCTAGGCACCTCGCCCCTCGCAATGCACGCAAACGTACAAGGCATTTGCCAAGTGAGATTGGCCTTACAACACTGTTTTCTTTTAAATTTACATTTGAAACATTTTTTGTGACTTGAGTACTTATTGCCGCTTGTTTTTGAAGATTTACTCGAATGATAAAGTCAAATTTAACCGAATAGGTGGTGTCTAGGTTTCATTTGTAGCCACTCTGTTCACGCCGTGTAAACCCGCCGCTAGCCAGGCTTTTCTTGGTGATAGTATACTATTACTAATGATCAAGCTGCTTTCTTCGATATCCTTCATTTGCCATTAGTCTGTAAATGTTCTGGTGCACTTTGGTCTGAATCCAGACTTTGTGAGACACGGGTGAATCGTAATTGGACTGGAATATCTTGGTGTGATGAAGTCTTGATATTTTTGGTGAAGTTACGAAATGTGAGCAATGATAATTATTTCTAGAAGGTGTCACATTAAGCTCATTTTAAGAGCATTAATGTTATATTCCATTGGTGTATAAATTTGTTAACGTAAGGTACAAAGAGCCACACCATGCTGTGTGATGTGAGTCACAAGGTATATTTCCAGCTGTTGCACATACGATAATGGATGAAAACCTTCGTACCTAACTAATTAACGGTTTTATTACACTTCATATTGAAGTTGTGGCTGAATTCATTTGAAAATGTAATGTACCTATTGTTAAAATTATGTAGTGTTATAGTTCTTGCATTTAAAAATAAAATCTATATTTTGCGTCTATAGATAACTAATAAAATGCTGTGAATGTATACATATAAGACAAATTTAGAATGGATCTTGAATGGCAGTAGAAAAATATTTCTATAGCACAAGTGAAATATCACTATTATTACAATGTATGACACAAATCGTATGTGAAGGCTTTCGTACATATCTGTGTACCTTATTTATTATAACCAGCGTCATTTTGGTGTATTGAACTATTACAGATATCTACATATTAAAGTATATTTGTGATATTATTGTTATTGTCGTAATCTTTATCCTGTCGTAATTAGCAGTGCCAGCCGATCGATGTGAATATATTATATTGAAACAAATTGTATATATATATTTAGTTTTTGGAATTTTAGTCACAGAGCTAATAAATTTATGTTTTAGACCAGTTGGAATTCACGTCATTTAATGTCTTTCAATTATATGAAACCAACAGTGGACCTTAATTTGTACTCGACTGGGCGGGCGCACTGCCTGTGCCCTCCCCCTTAGTCTTAAAGCTTTATTTCGCGGCACTCCCTTATCTTCTTTAAACTAATCTCATATAAGGGCCAAGGAAAGGACTTCATTTCAACTTCTATATATTTCTTAGCTACGAATACAAGTGCATGTACAGACAGGCCAGGCTAGACAGGGCAATGCAATAAAATGAAAATAGGATAAAAGTTCGTTTACAAAAATGTGTATATGAATTTTTTGAGGTACCTTTCGTGGTGTTTGTAAATCTTAGAGCTTTCATAGCTCTAAGTTGTAAATGCATGATTGTTTTGAAGTATTGTCTAAATTGAAGTTTGCAACCGGATTTCAGCCGTTTTGAGTTGAACATGAGTTTTTTGCCACTGTAGATACTGCTATAAACATTACAGATTTCGTAAAATTGTGAGATGCAATTCTGTAGTGCTATTGCGTTTCGAAGAATGCTCGAGCCGAAGCGGCGGCGCACACAAACGGGTGCATTCAACACACCACCTACTTGCACTAGGCGGGACTTTCAACAAAGGTATTCTTGCTTTTAGCCGACTTTTTAAATTGTGTGTAGATAGATTTACAAATGTGAATATCTCGAAGGACGGTGGATGTTTTGGATGCATCCTTACCTTGTTTTATCAGTTAGATTGTGAACTTAGAACTGCTCGCGGAGATTATTGTACGAGAGTTGTTACCTCACCGATAGTGAATAGATTCAATTTATGAAAGTACGAAATACATTATTCGAAACGACGATGCTGGTTTTAATTTCTCAAAAATCTTGGGCTTATGTTTGTATTGACAATTGTAACTGTTGTGTTTAGTTGCCATCAGGTATAGTGGGACTAGGTTACGTACCCATTCAAAAATATGTAAACTTTACACTTTATTATTATCGTGAACAAAGTAAGGACGTGTTATGAAGAATTGGAGATGATTTTGGGCCCCCGTACTACAGCCAGCAGCGTACATATCTACACAGTCTGAGATCTAGATTTAGATTTAGATTTATGTGTATATTAATAAGATCTTTTGTAGATCTTGTTGACTAACGGGTTGATTTTTGGTTTTCGAGCACTCGACATTCGCCAGAGGCGGACCAATCAAATATGGGAGCGTATATTTTAGCCGACACTGATTGGCGCGCGGCTGGAGAGTGTTGAGCGTTCGAAAATCAAAAATCACCCCATTAATGGAACTTTGCTGCTGACTCGACATTTTATAGAGCTGTGCCTACTTCTAGCTATCTACTATGTGAAATACTACGAGCGAGATAAATAAGTAATAGATCAGCCAGAAATGTATTTCTCCTATTTTTCAGGTGAACTAGAATCTGCATAACAATAGATAATATGACCTAGCGACGCCAGAAGCGTATGCAGCTCGATTCGTAGAGCTGCGTTACGCTCGAGCCGTGTTACATACGCATCGTGCACGGAACTGGTGTGGCCTGGCCCTTAATCGTGGACCATCAATTTACCTAATTACGCACTTACCTAATAATTGTGCTTTATGCTTAATAATTTAGTTAAACAAGTTGGTCATGAGATTGATTATTTGTCATGCATATTCCGAGATATTTTTGGTGTTGTTAATTGTTGGCGATGCAAGCGGCCTGTTTTGCTACAACGGCACCTTCACATCTCAACAGTTCGGCGACGACCCTTTGGCGGGCAGGGGACTGTTCAGCCCACATGGACAAGCTGTGAACAGGCTACGATGCTCGCTGACCAGACCTTGCGGAGGTTATATCTGCTAGTCATATATTTTCTCAAATTCGGACAATCGGCATCAAATATTTCGAAGTGGAGAATCGTTGCTCAAGAGTATGTTTGTACACGCGACTGCCCCTATAACAGAGTCGTGTTCGATATTTTTGAGTACCTGGTCCGGTTTGAATGATTTGATTCTAGTTGCATAAAAATTGACCTTTCAATAGAGTCACCATCTACCTACGCAAAGGGGAGACATTTGTAGGCAGGTAAGTATCTAAGTAATTTAAATAGCTGTTGACTATTTTCTACTCACACATATCAATTTTTTATCACTCTCTGTCTATACTCGAGTTAACTAAGAAGCGCGCAAGTTTAATGTAGTCCTGCGGTTCTCTCTAACTAGTGTCATAAGAACGGGACGCACATAGAGATAAATTAAATTTGGTCGGTTATGTTAGGGCCACTAATCAGGTTATGTTTATTAAGTTAGAGGGTTAGAGCGACTCCATCTGGCCCTCGTAACTCCTGTAACAATTGGGATGTTGACTAAAAAATAATAATTAGTCCATCTTTTAGAACGCCAGAAAATAGTAGATACGTATTTTTTCTTTTGCTTCTAAAACTTAAAATAACAAAGTTACAGAGCGGCGAAAGTTCGCGCTACGTCATTATTTCGTTAAATTTTTACGAACGAGTGACGTCACGAACCCCTACTCCTGAATTTGAATGTGCTGTATCTTTGTCAATATTATTCGTATGGACAAATAAAAAAATACGTATCGAGTATTTTTCTATAATCTAACTGACGGACTAATTAGAATCTTGTTGTTTTAACCCAGGAGACATCCCTATTATAGGATCATGGTTACTTAAATTACATAAATGTGTACGTTTCCTTACGATGTTTTCCCTCCGTAAAAATAAATTTAATTTATACCAAGATACACCTTGTACAGTCTTTCTTCACTTTTTCATCTTACTCCATATTGCATTATGGTGATAAACTGTATACATATGTTTGCCCTTGATTGCATGTATAAGTTGTCGTTCCTTGTAATGAGTATGCACAGTCAAGAGGTTGTATATTTCCAACATGTTTAGTACTTAGGGAATTCATTCTGACTTGATGGTTGATTACTCTGTCTATAGTCTTGAGACGTCAAATTTTTAGATTCTGATTTTTGGGTGAATTACACTCACTGTTTTTTAGCAAAGTATGTTAAATGTGGATAGTACAGTGTAGTTTTTTACTGCTTCATTTTATTGGTTTGTCGGCGGGCTTGGTTTGCTACAACTGCTCGTCCACGAATCGCGACTGGAGCCATTGCAGCGGGGTCTTTGGCACCGCTTCTCCTTTCGCGTTCAACTCCTCTCGCATGTTCCTGATCAACTGCACTGGAGGTACTTTCGAACTAATTAGGTCTACCAAATAACACGCAATAGAAGCTTAGCACTCCCTTTAGTTCACTTTAAAAGAGGTACCTTAAAAACGTAAGTAAAGCCCTTCTTGCACGTAGTAGCATTGCAGTGTCCGTATCACGGGTCCGTATAGACAAGTTTATATTAGAAAAATGACGTAAGTTCCATATCATATTGTCCCGAGATATTTATTTATTTATTTATTATTTATTATTTATTATCAGTTTTGTACACTACTACGTTGAAAAGGGACTATACTTAAGTTTTTTACCTATAGTGCCTTTAGATGTGATTCAAAAAATGTCCTATAAGAAGCCTGTAATAATCTGTCACTCAAAAAATATAAACAAAGCGCCTTACAGAATGCAAGTGGCAATAAGTAACGCCTTGTGTGCCTGTGTTTTTTTCGTTTTGTGATTAAAAGTTGTTGTATTGTATTGTCTTTCATACAGTTAGGGCAAAAGCTAAAAGGATCATACATAAATTGGAAGTCATCTATCAATAAGTCGCCCCCTTTCTATGACACATAGTTAGATGAGAGCGAGACAGAGCCGCAGGGAGGGATAAATTGAACTTGGGCAATCGTGTTAGGGCCACTAGTGAAATGTCCCATCGCGGGCGTTACACCAATTGTGACATGGCCAAAATAGCTGATGAACAGGACGTCCTATACATTACAGGACAGTTGGCTTGCCTAACTAAAGTCGAGTTGTTGCAGAGAACGCGATGTGTTTCGTGCGGTCGTGGTCGGCGCGCGCCAAGCACGCGTGGCTGGTGCAGCGCGGCTGCTACCAGTCCAGCAAGGAGGACCCGCTGCCGCGCGGCCTGCTGACCCCCACGAGGTCCATGGCGTGTAAACATGAAAGGTACAGAAGCTGTATGAAGGCTAGCAACGAAGCATTCTCCTGGGTTGCTGCAGGTTCCCAGGAGGCTGTAATGTTGTCCAATCGGTTTCACGTAGGTGTAATCTGCATCAAAAGTAGTACCTAGTAATTTTAGTCCTTTGTCGCAGTGACAACAATACCGCGTCAGTTTGAATGCGTAAAAGCGATCAGCTACTTTTCTTTATTTAAAGTAAATTTCATAACACATAAATTAATGTACAAATAGCGGACTTAATGTCCTAAGGCATACTTAACCAGCTTTTGATAGGTAATTTTGAAACAGTCTGTACTAAATGTACCTTTTAAAAAGCTGCCAACCTCAATACTTTATTTTTGGATTCCCGAATACTTCCCGAAATTAGGTCACACGTCGCGGAAGTAACGTACTAATTTTAATGTTTTTAAGTAAGTCCTTAAGGTATTTATGTATGGACCTATGCGGCCCGAAATCAATGATAATTACTATTACTATTTTTATAATACCAAAGCATACGGAGTACCTACCTACTTAGAACGACTCGATCGTGGTTTCAGGCTCAGCGACGCGGAATACAAAGTTTGCCTCTGCCAAGCGGACTGGTGCAACTTGGCAATATCTAACTCCCCACTCAAAATCCTACAGTTCATGAGGAACCTAATTAGTGTAACAGTTAGTATTTTTATACCTTATTTGTATATGCTTTACCACCGATTGTAGACTTTTGCTAATTGCTCGGAGTGGTTCAATAAATGCGGGATTATTTGCCGCTTTCACTTTATCTGAGTTGTCTATTTCCACGAAAAGGAATGGTAAGAAGTGTGTGTTAGTGGGCCGCGTCCGCTGCGCCCGCGCCTCGGGAGCGCCCAACATGGCCCGCGCGTCGCGAGAACCTGCGGAGCGCTTTTTGTGCGCGGTGTCTGAGTATGAACCTACATAATTAAGAAGAAAATAATTTTCACATCGCCATCAATAGATATTGGGCTACTTACTTCGCATAAGTAATGTGTTTACCTTCGATCTACTGCGGGTCGCCGGCTTGCCCGCTAGATGCCGGTTTTTGCTGCTACAATTATTTTAAATTATAATACGCATGCTTTGGTTACAATTTCGTACAACAAATAGAATGCGTTTCGTACGGTGATTTGGAGATCCGGAGACCCCGGGGGGAAGGGGGCTTTGCGGCAAATTGCAAAGATCGCTGGTTACCTCGGGCGACAGTAATCACTTCCCATCATTAAACCCGCATGCTTGTTTACCCCTATTCCATAAAAAATCAAAAAAATTGGCCGTTTAACATAAGGTTTTGTGATGATAGTAAATTAGATAATCCTATTTTTAGTGAAGGGCAATTCTGGTGGCGAAGCATCAACTTCTTTCTTTAAGAGGTGTGTGAACCCAGCCCCAAAAAACTCTCCCCATACAAAAGACGATAACGTTTTCCACCCTCTAAACCTTAACCCATGGCAATGATTTGTTGGTATGTTGTCATTATGTCTTAGAACTAGGTTTGTATGTTTTGATTTTTTTAATATTCTTCATAGATTTGACAATATTTGCATTTTAAGAGTTTCATACAAAACAAAAAAGCGTCAATATTTTTGAAGCTATTAAGAATGTTTACAAAATCAAAACATACGAACCTTGTTCTAGGGCATAATGATAACATACCAAAAAAACATTGCCATAAGTTAAGGTTTAGAGGGTGGAAAACGTTATCGCCTTTTGTATGGAGAGCGCTAGGTTCACACTTCTCTTAAAGGAACTTAAAAGTAAAACTGATGATTTAAAATGCCATTACAATCTCATAAATCTTATAAAACCTTCTCAATTGATTCTATTTCATACTCTTTTTAACTACAGGTTATGGGCCCAGCAAGAAAATGTACTTTTACAGTTTACATATCTACATTTATTAATAACGCAAATAACTTAATATGGTCAGTCGATAATAGTATTAATTACATTTAAATAATTTACCTAATGATGTGACGAAGTTCATCTCTCGTCATCGTCGTCGTCATCGTCATCTTCATCTTCATCGTCATCGTCGAGGTCGTCGACGACGCTGGCGGCCGCGTCGCTCGTCACCGCCTGCGCAATAAGCCCAGTGATCCCAGTGTCGTTCCTCTGATTTCTCAAAAAATCAAAAACGTACTCCTCTATAGTGTCTTCATCAAACGGCAACAAATCATCTAAGTCGACCTGTCTTTTCGTCCGTGTTTCTTTACCTTTCTTATTTTTGTAACTATCTATATCAACATCGCTATCCACGATGCCCTTCCTGTATATTTCTACGGGCACATCGCTTCCATCACTTACGTCGTA
Organism: Ditula angustiorana; assembly: GCA_963691745.1. Lineage (NCBI taxonomy): Eukaryota > Metazoa > Arthropoda > Insecta > Lepidoptera > Tortricidae > Ditula > Ditula angustiorana. Next base: position 3,836,322 of record OY829481.1, on the reverse strand, counting down.
TTTGATGCCTAAGTCAGTTTCTTGAATTTCAATGGAACCGAAGCTGTTGTCTAGTAAGGATTTCAAATTCTGTGTTCTGCTGGTTCTATATGCAGCTGGTTTTTCGTGTTTAAACTTATCTTTAATCGGATGTAAATGTTTAACTTCGTTGGTTTCATTTTGCTTCGGAATTTCATTACTTATACCGTCGTTATGACTAATGGGTTTTGGTTTGGACCCGTACGTTTTGACTTTGGAATGTCCTTGTATGATAAGATACATAGGTACGGCAGGGACCTCCGTCGTTGGCTTCCGTTGTTCAGAACCTTCTGCGGTAGGTGTTGTCGCTGGCGTGGTGTAACGCATGTGTAAGTAAGGATCGTGATTAGGCGTAGGTTTTTTGGTATGTAAACCATTAGAAACAAATGGGTTTACGTGAGAAGGTTGTTTGTCCAGAGTCCTTTCTGTAGTTTTACTAACTGGTGGTGGTTGCATAGTTTGCAACGTCTCTAGTTTGACAGGGTCATCAGAGATATTTTCTTTGAATACTTGTATATTGTTAGATGCATGGGCGTAAAGATTGTCCTCGGGTCTATCTGGACTGTTCGGTAGCGGCATACTCATCATGGAACCCAACATATCGAAAATTGAGGGGTTTTCAGTGCTCGGCCGAGGAGTAGGAGCTGGAGTTGGTCGGAAGTATGTCGTTTTTTTGTCAGTTGTTGTATCTTCGTAGTATTCTGGGGTTTCGGTAAATGATTCTGAAACTGTCCATGTGCTTGCAGCTTCGGTGTAGGTTGTGAGTGGTGGTGGGGTCTTTTCGGTGGGTGGCAGAGCTGTTGGAATAAAAGTAGGCAGCAGTATTGGTTTCAAAGTCATGTGCGGTGGAGGAGGAGCCTCTGACAGCATTGGCTTATAGAATGCATAGGGTTGTTTCGACAAATCGAAGTGATCATTCAGAATGAAGTTTAGTGTGTCATTAACGTCACTCTCCCCCAGCGGGGTCGTGGGTCCCCATCCCGCGTAATCGCTGCTTACTGAGGTATAATTGGACTTCGTATGATTAGAATTCACTATCCAGTTTTGATTCGTAGTCGATGACTGGTAGATCAAATTTGATTCCTGAAGAGCATACAATGAGGTGAGATGCTCTGGAGCGGTCGTTGTAGTCTCTCTTGGTTCATATATGAGTTCAGTTGGCTTTGGATGCGGAGTTTGTTGTGACAATTTGTCATCTCCAAGTAAGAAGAGAGGAGTTTTGTGTCCTGGCGGCGGGGGCGGCGGAGGAACTAAGATGGTCATATGATAGTGATCGCTGAGTTTGTATTGGAAGTCCTCGTATTTGGGGGGCAATGGGCGATGCGGTCGCCTGGAAGGTGTAGGGGGTTGGCGAGCGCCTATGCTTGGTTTTCTAGAGGATACACCGAGCATGAGCACTTCAGATTTCCTCTCAGGATAGTGTTCCCGTTCGAGCCTGGTGTCTTCGGCCCAGTAGTGCACGCGTTCGAGCACTGGCGGCTCGTAGTCGTACGTCGGGTCGTTCCGCAGCGGATCGCCGCGCCCCGTCAACGGCCGCCACTGCTCGAAGTCCATCCTCGGAGAGAACATCGAAGCCGATCCAGTGGCGATGGGATCTTCGACGGCAACTGTAAACGAAATAGATATAGATTTGAAACCCAAGCTGTGCTGATTAAGACACAAAAGATAGTTTGTTCCGTTGGCAACAAGATTTTGCGATTATGTGATTCCAACTTACAAGACACGTTCGCGATGTGTTTGAGGGAGGTACTGTCGGCGGCACTGAACCCCGCGGCTGCCGCAGCCAGGAGCCCGAGCAACGTCCCCATCAATTTATGGCCGTGTTTCTGAAAATATCGTAACGCTTTTACTTAATCATAGGTTATTACTTAATAGATTAAGGGATTCTTTTGCGGAGTAATGATCGGATCCTATTAACTTGCGGCTTCACAGAGTAGTAAGATAATTTGCTCTAATGTATTAAGTCACGGATCATCGGCTGATACTTTATAACTGTCGTTATCAGGAGATTACAAAATAAGTTAAAGAACAACCGGCTGTAGGCATATACAAGAAGTTTTTTTTAGTTTACATCGGATCGCATAATGTTTCGCATTTCTCATAACGATTAATGCGTATTAATCGTCCTAAATATTGCTAATTTACTTTTTCATATTTGAATTTGTTTATCGCTATTCCGAGGGAAATATGTATTTTTACGTAATAAAAAGTATTCTATATGTGCTAACCCAGTTAAAAACCTATCCATTTAAATTTTCATCCAAATCCGTTGAGCCGTTGTAGCGCAAAGAAGTAACAAAAATCTATGTAACACACAAACTTTCAGCGTTATAATATTATAACGCTAATATTAGTAGGATTAGTAGGATATGTGCGAACGGCAGTAGTTATTTGTTACCTAAGATCATAGAATTATTTTATGATTGGTTTCCAACCTGACAATGACGCAGCAATGTATAGTCAGCGACAGATATGTAATGTTACGCATCCGAAAGATACCAAAATCAGTTTAGGTACTCTTGAAATATCGACAAACGACTCATTGAATGAATGGTATCTTCTGCAAGGAAAAAAATATTTTGCAAATAGGCCATATAGGCTCTTTTACATGTCTGAATCTACTAGTGCTTCGGAAAATGGAAGATCCTGCTTAAAAGAAACGCCGCAAGAAACTCATTAGTTTATCTTTTTTTTTTCAAAACAAGATTACTGTGAATTATATTATTGTGAAAAAGTCCTACAGTGGTCTATGAATCAAATTGGTTGACTGACATTACGTATCCCTTATTTAAGCCCGGCAACACAAAAGCTCATAGAGTTATAGCCGAACCTCACCGGATGCGTATGCATACGTATGCGTACGCTACGTAGAGCTACATTACGCATTCGTTATTACGAATCACGCGCAACGCAGCTCTACGAAGCTAGTTGGAGCCGTTTCGCATACGCGACGAGTACGCATCCGATGTGGTCTGGCCCTTAGCCATGTACGCCTAATTGTCGCTGTCACATGTCGCCTGTCAGCTTGGTGAAATAAGCGGCCCAGCGTTCGAGAACCTCATACGCGATACTTAATACATCATAACGCTAAGTACGCCGCGGTGTGCTTTTCGGCAATTAGAGCGGGGCCGAACCGCCGCAGGTTTTTTGGCCGAGCTCGTTAAAATGCCAGGCGGCAGGAAGAAAGGCAAGAGGCATTACCCGCCATCCCCTTGCATACTGCCCGTGGTAGCCATACGAATGCCTGACCCCGATACCTCATGTGGGTTATGCTTCTTTCTCTGCCTTAAATAAGTTGGATATGCTCGCCCGGTTGGTTCGTATTCCTTATTTATTGGCTCGAATTCGTAGTACTGGTACAATTTTATTTAATAACAATAATGTGTGTGTGTATCCTGAATTAAATGTTAATGTCATGTTACCTATTTTGTGAGACTTTCAAGCGTAGGTATCGTAGATACGTTACTCATCTAACTCAAAAAGCTGCATGGACAGACATCTGTTTGCACAATTTTCTGTAATTTGTGCAATTAAAGAAACAAGTTAACTAAGAATTGAAATATAAAATAAATAACCCCAAATTAACAAGTTCATTTCAGAGGTTTAGTTTTATTAATGAACAAGTTGGATCGTAGCATTCTAACGAAACAATATTCAGTTGCTTTCATGTGATACCTATAAAATTGTTATGGTAATGAAAAAGATTACTTTTTAGGGTTTCGTAAGTAAGCTAGAAAGTCTTATAATTTCGCTGTCGGTCAGTCTGTCACACTCACTTTTTCTTAAAAACTACAAACTTACAAATGGGAAATTTGCACATATTGCACATGTACAAATACCAAGAATAAAATTGGTACTTAGACTTTATTTTAAGAGAAAAATATATTTTTTGACCTTACACCATCGACTGAGTACATTTCTGTTAAATAAATTAAAAATTAAAAATATAATAAAAATAAGATAATTATTACAAAGTCGTGCTATGATTATTGTCTCAGAGGATCAGGACATGTGGACACCAGGATGCGGCAGTGAAAGCGGCGGGTGCGCGTGCGCCGCATGCCGAGCAGGACATGCCAGGAATCCGACTAAGGTGTTTAACATCTAATTTTCCTTCTTTCTATTCCAGCCGACCCTTTCACTCTCTTTGTCATGGCCCTTGTCACATTTGTTGTGACACTTGTTTTTGTACATCTAGGTACGGTACGGTCCACCAATTTTAATTCAGGGCGCATTCAGAACCCTGTCACAATGGGACGTCGTACTGACAATGTGGCATTTGATGTGGAAAGTCCTAATGACATGTATTTGATGGACTGTACATTGCATTAAGTCTTTATTTAGTTCGATAGCTTATAGTTTCGATAGAAGTTCGATGCGTGCATGTGGTAGAGTTATTGGTAATTACTGATAGAGTCTTGATATGTTGATAGAAAACGAGTTTACAATTTTGATGAAATTTACAATATAGGAATTTACTAGGACTGAGTAAAAATCGATCGAGCTAGGTCTCATGTCAGGGAAGTATTCGTTTTTTGCGTGTTTTTTAAATCTGTCCTGGGCAGAGCTAGGTCGCAAAAAGACTTAATATAATAACTATGCTAGGCTTGCTTTGCACACTCCGCATTGTGACCGTAATTTGGATCTAATATGATCATATTTTGGACACCGCAGACCGATGCAAAATCTAAAAACAACGAAATAACATTCTGTATTGATAACTACCTAAGTCTTAAGGGTTTGTTCTCTCTGATCACAATAACTTGATTCGGCATTAGCAACATGTGATCGAGCCGCCTCTAACTCTGCGCAGGCGGCAATCGTCACGTTCGGCAAACATTTGTCCGGACGCGGAGACGACTTTCCATTTCTAATTTATAAGCTATTGTGGTTAACCCAATCCTCTAGTTTTACAAGCTAAATGAAATGTATATGACCACGTGCTGGTGAAATCAAAATCATATGAGCAGGCGCAACTTTGCTATTAAATTGCTGGATTATATTACTGGTAGTTGCTTTGCGTTGGGTTCTCCCTAGTTTTCACTTGTTTATTAAGTTAGTGGTTTGTAGGGTTATATGCATACATTGTTTAGTTTCCTTCTGAACTAAAATAGTCTAATTACAGGATGAATGCTCAATAACGGAACCGGCTGAAAATGGATCAAAACATGTTTATGAGTGTATTTCTAGGTAAATCGCGATGATATTATAATTTTTATGGGGCATAATTTGGCGCATAGAGCTATATTGCCCGCCATTATCGTTTCGAACATGTTGAGACCCTCTGTGCCACAAGCTCGGTACGATTTATAGCCTAACACGACATCGGAATGTTCAGCTGCTTAGCTTCCAGTCTTCCACTGCGAGACTAAATCATCGATAAGGATTTTGCATGGTATTCAACCCCAATTCAGGACCCCAATTCTCGGTTTATGCGAGATTTGGCTCACATTATAAATACGGTACGTTAGAAAAATACAGCACGACGATTCGGGATCGCTCCGCTATATCTTTTCAAATCTGTCATTTAAGTTGGAAAAGGATTAGACAGTTTTTTTAGTGCCAGATGAATCTCACCTAACCCAAAAATCGTCCCGCAGTTAACATAAGCCTTGGAGCATGGCATAGTAACGTAAATAATTGCATACTATTCAGTAAGTTTAATTAAAGTGTGAGAAACGTAGTGGAATTTCGATGTCTATAAGTACTCTAGCCGTTAGGTGTAGGATATGTGTAGAAGGGTCAGAAGATGTTTGATTGTAAATGACTAGGTATACAAAATACTTAACAGGTTGCCAAAAACTGAATAGATTCATTCTCAGCCGACTTAATTTTATGATCAGCAGTTAAAACGGTACTTAAAAAGCAAATCGTCAACACAGTCCATAACTTTGTTAAGTTTATTTGCTTATTGACAAGTTTATCAGTTGACGTGAGCTCAGCATTACATATTAATATTCAAGCTTTAATTGAATCAACTTGATCTAAATGCAGGTCAACAGACAAATTTGCATAATGATGAATTCTCTAGGTGTAATTTTAGTTAGGTAGCTCAGCTGCACTTTGGACATAGAGGCCGGCCTTTGAACCTGTCCTCAACAAAGATTCCGTTAGACCTCAAGAAACTTGGAAGTACCTACCTAGTATAACACTTAGTTATATTTGTGTGCACCAGGCGACCCACTTCGGTACCTTTGTTGCCATAGTTGTTACCAGAACATGACGGGTGGGAGGAAGGTGTCACTGCAGTCCATTTGTGTTTTAACTATTTATGTACAACTACTAATTAAATCAATGGTACTACTAGTAAAACTACATAGGTGACGCCCATATTTTGTTAAATTGTTCAGATAGCTTTTGCGACCTCGTGATGTTTTTTCCGATTGTTGCGATTTTACCTAATCTAAAATTGCAAAGAAAAGTTGCGCTCATTTAAAGGCGCTACTTGGCGATTTTCGTATCCTCTTCAAAGGAAGAACTTCAGGTTCATACAGTTCTTTGGGTGTAACATGATTTTACTAGTCCTACCTTGTTTGTTGTGGTTCATTGCAGTTAGTCATTTTAGTTGCCACATTAGATTTGACCTTTAAAATCCGTCTGCGTACAGAAAACAATGCAGATATTGGACGCTCTATCACATACGTCTGAATGCGACAGGCTTTTACACGATTAAATAATTATTCACGCACTTCAGCAAAAACCCGTATTTATTTGGAAGTGAAAGTTTTTGAGCATTTATTTATAAAACGTCATATGAATGGTTGATACACGAGGAGATCGAGATACGACGCGGGGCGGGAGGGGGGCGGGGGCGTGGGAACGCGCGCGCAGACCGAGTGGCGCCACGGGCGGTTTGACGCCCACGATGCGCCTGCGCCGTACTACCCGCCGCCGTTGGCTCATTATTCACACGTCGCAACCGCCGACTTTGCCGGGGAACATGTCGAATGGGATCATAATCTTGGGCCATTAGTGCAATCTACATGCAGTTGGGGTAATGCAAATTAAGAGCATCCGCATGCAAACTGTCAGCGGAGACAAAGATAAGTTCGTGAGCGGCAGTCTCGGAACCTCCTCAAAAAAGATTATGCGCTTGGTTCGGTCTTCGTTATTTTATGCTAATCCATTAATAACAAATTGAAACAATTACCTTGCTACTGCTACGAAAGCAATTATTTATCGCTGAGTAGCAGGTTGTTAAGTTTTGTTAACTTCGTCAAATTAAATTGCTACCATGTCACTCTTGAAATGGAGCCTTTAATAAATTTTTAGAAGTACAAGACAAGTAAAGGAGATCAGACAGAATCATAATAGCGACGCCACTGTCAGTGCAAATAAGAGACACGCTCGTGTGCATTGTCAAATAGTCCCAGTTTTAACCGTGGTGTTTTCATATTTTCACGTACAGTCAGTAGCAGATATATATCTACATATCCAGTCAAAAACGTAAAAAATCTACACACGACTCTTTTGTCAAGAGGGTGAGAGCTTATGTGTACTAGGTACCTAGTCTACTTCTGTCCCTGACTGTACTGTGCAGCTAGCACGATTCTTCTCGATACGCGTTTACTCGCTACGAACGTAGCTCAATGCATTTCTTTCTAACCAGCCCAGTAGGAGAGAGACGCAGTGAGTTACGTAGCAAGTTAACGCGTATCGAGAAGATTCGTGCTAGGTGCACTGTACTTAGGTTAGTAAAACAAAATGAAGAAAACGCAACTTCATTAGGTACGTCTTAATGTTGAGTTGGAGACGGAAACGTTTTGCACAAAAAGCTGATAGTGCACGAATAAAATTTAGTGGTCATCCTAAAACCGAGGTTCCTAGCTAGCCGTGTGGGTGCTCGGCAGAAGGAATAAATAACGCTTTCTTTAGTTTTATGTGTCGATGACCGCGCTGGGCGATCGGGCCCACGCGACTATTAGTCACATGTCACAGTTTAGAAGGATTTATAAATTTACCTAACATTAGTAAATGTGAAGCTTGAAGCTTTCTAACTAGGTACTACCAAAATGGATAGTCAGTGATTTGTAATGTAACATGAGCACGTGCTAGGCGACGGATGTCACTCCAACTAATATGTTTACTAAAATTATACCATTACAATACAAGATTTACTCGCAGTATCAATACCTTTCACCAGGGTCGCAATTAGCCTTTGATGCGCCCGGAGCGAGCTTATAACTGTGCCCTTGAAAAATGCTACTAGCTACCATGCATAACCCTAACCCCTTACATAAATAGTAAAATTAGTTATTAAATTTAAATGCTATGTAATGACAAAACAGAAAAATGAGGATAAAGGCAGGACTCGTGCAACCTCAGCATTCCGTGCCTTGCATTTTCCAATTCCGCCACATTACCAACTATCATACCCTGCGAATTTTTCAATATGCTTCGTTTATACGGTCATTAAATTTTTTTAATGATTTTTGTATATATTTAATATATAAATTAGGAGGTAAATTGATTATCGATGATTTCTTTGGAGGAAAGCACAACTAGAGAGAAATCCGAAGGGTGGAATTTAAAAGTTGGAAGTTGCATTTATGCGTCCATGTTACGAAACTTCATTAGCGCGATTTCGAATATGTCACATATTGTCACCGGAGGTTGGCGTAGGATACTGCAGTCTGAGCGCATTATTACGCTTGCAAGTGCCATTGCGTGGCTGCCCCGAGTCTCGTTGGCGATCGTTCTCCCTATGATTGCCGTGAATGCAGTCGTTGGTCAATAGTCCTAATACTTATGATCGCTCTAGTTAAAATAAACCCGCAGTGCATCACTTTCTGATCATCATTCTTTTAGCGCTTTTTCCCGTTTCTTTATTCGGGGCACGCTTTGACTATTGTCCCAGATTTGGCAGGTCAGGTTATTACATTGGACCAACTGCCATCTGACCTCCGTAACCCCTTTTACAGGGAAACTAAAGCGACATTATTATGATAGTACATTCTTTTACATAAACATTTATTTATTTATTTAATCTTTATTGCACAAAAATTAACAATAAAATATACAGAATGCCTTAAGGTGTTCTCTACCATTCAACCTTTAGGAAAAGCAATATGCAATTAATATGCAGGTTTCCTAACGATGTTTCCCACACCGTAACAGCATTGGTTACTGCAGTATATCTAAGTAATGTATACATAGGTTAGAAAAATCATTGGTACATGACGACCGCCGGGGATCGAATTCGGTACCTCACGATCACGAGTCATTCATATAGCCACTAGGTCGCCAACGCTCTCGCGATACATAGAACATTATATGCATGTAAGTTTTAAGTCGATTCACGATATAACGAGCGTGGTTATCTAAAGACACATAACATGACTGTTATAATATTTAATTATATTCTGTCTACATAATCAAGCATTTTGGACGGCGTGGAATGTAGAGTTTCATATGCAAATGTATGAAACGCAAAATACCTTAGCATTTATGTACATTGCGGATATTTAGGTAGTTAGCGCAGAGTTCTTTTAAACTTAGGGTGTTATGTAACAGTTATAAAATTCGTGTGTTTGTATTAAGGAAGCCTAAAAGTGGTTAAATAATAACCAGCAACAAACAACAGTAATAAAATGCAGAATTTTATCACCATTCATTCTGCGGAAAAAGTCAAATATGTATTTTAATTACCTACTAGATTTGATTACATATCCGTTAAACCCAGTCATTTGCCTTGCAAACTTTCCTCTTTAAAATGTTTACTTCAGATTTAATGTTCAAACTTATAAAATAACATAACATTATGTTCGTTGTATGTATACATAATTAAAAAAAAACCGATACCTAATGCAAAATAGTTAAGCCGCGCATGCGTTTATGTCATTTATACGGATTGTATTGCAGTAAACATTGTCGTATCGCGTATTAGGTACTGGTATGTATAGTCCACCAACAAATTGTTTTACCACCCTAATCAATGTTATCCTCAAAGGTCTATTACTTATTAAGTCAATTAGAAAATCACCCTTCGTGTAATGTTCATTAAACACTTTAAGGATTGTTGTCAAACAAAAGTGGCAAACCAAAGCACTCGGTCGACTATACTGTTATCACCGCATCCCGCACTCTATACACCAAAAAACAATTGCAACTCACCAAAAACGTCATGGTTCATTTACACTAAGGCACAGGGTTATCACGGTATACCGGGGCGGCACTGGTCGCGGTCGCGTGCGTGGGCTGGCCGCGCGTTTTCCTGGCGACGTCTGCTGCGCGTCTGCGGCGGGTCGCGCTATCATAGCGCACGCGCACAGAACCAGTCGCCGCCTGCGACAACAATCGGCCGTGTTTACGATGCCAGTGAACCTGACAGGACGGGCTGGGATTCGTGGGAGACTATGGTGAGGTACTAGCATGAGGTAGAGTCTGCGATTAAGGGTTATGGCTTTTTGATGGGATCCATAATTCGGGACCCATTTATAATCTCTAAGAGTGTCGTCAGCATCATTTGCAATAAAAAATTATACATACACACTTAAGCTGATAAACACACGGAAATCAGAAAACTTTTTGATTTCCGTGGATAAACATATAACCCTCCTTTGCGTCGCGCAGCTGGGTAAAAAGGGTTTTTCGCGGAAACCCTATACTATTTAAAGGATATTTTAGAAGATTACTTATCGTATAGAGCCCTTATAAAGCTTCAGGTTAAGTGAGATTCGTTTTATAATTTTTGTAAAAGTTTTGGTTTCAGCATAAAATCCTTTAAGACAAATGGTGATTAGGATCGATAAATGATACAACTACCTCGACCGCGGGCCTAGTCTAGGTTTAGGGGAGCTCAACTGCGAATCTGGCACAACTGGAGGATGAAATCGAAAGGGCGTATGCCCAGCGGAGGACGGAAACGCGCTGCAGGAGGAAGATTAATTTTATAGGAATCTCTGTTGTGTTCCGCGATGGCACCACGAGTAAAAAAAGAACACCATTTTAAAACCAGTTTTTAGGATAAAATGGTAAAAAAGTTTGTTCAGGGTTTTTTTTGCTTATATTCTAGGTTAGCAACAGACTGGTAAAAGACACGAGAGACCTATAAAACGTCGCAAAATAACAGTTTCCTATGTCAGATTTTTATAATTCCAATTAAAGTTGTGAATTCGCCATTCATCAACTTCACCTGCAACATCGCGATATTAATTTCAAAGAAGACAGGAAGCGGCTAATGAGATCGAAAGAGTCGTTAATTTAATTTACATAACAGTGGCCTACTTGTTCCGAGACTTCAGAATATTCGATAAACTTTTGCTTAACCCACTATGGATTTTGGTTATAATTTCGCGGACCGCTAGGCCGGCGGGTATTGTATGGTAATTCCGCGGCTGCGACAAGAGGGGAATCCATATTAGTCATTATTCTGTGACAGCGGCGCGGCGCCCGCGCAGCCTGCGCTGACCTGCGCCGAGAAAGCGCTACCGCCGCGCCGCGAGCGCAGCGGACAATCAGGGTTACCAGGCGTCCGATATTCACCAGGACTGTTCGGTTATTAATTCTTTGAAGCTTCTGGATTCCTGGTGGATGACTTTTGTATGACACAGCGTCGCATCATTGCGACAGGCAAGGGTGGATCCAGCCGTCTAGTCAGTGGGGAGGTCACTTAGCAGAAGCTCAGACAGGACGAGGTCATCAATGACTTTGTTACTATTTTAAATGACAGGTCAACCCAAGCAAGCCCGCTTTAGTATCAAATTTTGTATTACTACTTGGAACCTTGTACCACATTTTGTCCGATCAAGCTATTGTTATCTGCCAATGATCTTTTTGTTCAGCTATACCAGCTATGCTAGTATAAATATACACAAAGCTTACGACAATTACTGTGAAAAGATTACAGACAGGGTTTTAAAAACTCTGGCCAAGCTACCAATTCTCATGCGCCCCACCACTTTGCCACCTTCTTACTTGTGTCCAGTTTTTTCTAAGGCCAATCTGGTAACCCTGAACACACCCATCGTAACTACTTATTATTATATTAAATAGCTGGATTAATTTTTATATTATACAGCTGGATTAATTAATTTCCATGTATTTCATGGACTTCTCATCATTAAACTGATTAATAAGGTTGCTACACACGGTTTTGGGCACGTAAAGCTGAGTAATGCGTTCCGCAAACCTGAACAATGCTACCAGGAAGGTACCATAGTAATAATTTAATAATTCATACATTACGTTATGACAGTCATAGTTATAATTAGCGTCAGCTTTTTGGTACTGACTATGTTTAAACTTCTTTATATTAACACTGGAACTTAGTTCTAATTTGCACTGCCTATAGGTGCCAATAGACTACGTCCCTATAAATTTCTAATTAATTTCTAATTACCTGAATGCACGTATTTAGCGTAGACCAATAAAATGGAATGACAGTAATGCTAAATGCTAAGCTAGCATCGGACCGAAGATTTATAAATGCTTAGGTAATTTAATGATTTCACTTGCTATAGAAACCCACAAACACATACATCTCACGAATTATGGAAATAACTTTCAGTTCAGTAACATGTACGAAATTTATTCGCTTTGGGCTTATAACTACTAAATTACATTTTACCTCTTTATCAATATTCCCAAATCTCAAAACTTTTTGGTCTCAAAACACCTAAATTGCAGAATGCCTAATTTTTTTTCTTAAAACACCGGAATCTTAATATGGCCGAATTTCAAAATAGCTTAGTCTCATAATGCCTAAACTTCAAAACACTTTTATAACAAAACAACATGCTTAAAACGATCAAATGTCAAAACACCTAAATTTAATAAATTTTAATATTGGCCACTTGAAATTGACGTATTTTTAAGCATTTAGGTGTTTTCGGTTCGAGTTATAAATTTTAATATTTTGTCATTTCTGTCATTCGGTATTTGTAGAAATTGTGCATTAAAATTTTTAGGTATTTAGAGAATATGACGTTTTAGGTCAAAGTCATAATGAATTTCGTTCATTTTAAGAATGAGACAATTTGATACGTAGGTATTATGAGCCCCTGGTAATTTGAAAATTAGGGGTATTAGTGAATAAGGTATTATGAAATTTAGTGGTTTTAAGCCCAAAGCATTTATTCCATTAACTTTTTTATTTTACTCATCTTAAGTAGGTACTCGTATGTCCTCAAAATTAAAGGCCGGGCCACACCGGTTGCGTATGCAGCACGGCTCCACCTCGCTTCGAAGAGCTGTATTACGTGCACGCACCGCAAGCGATGTGGCACCCACTCAACATACTCCTTTAATTCCCTTCCATACATTTCAACCGACGTGTACAGTACACGCGCGTGCCTCCGGAGCCATGCTGCATGCGCATATTATCTTGTGTGGCCCAGCCTTAATACAGTATGTAGCTTTAATTTAGATTTGCATTCATGTACTACAGTCTTGATCATTTATTTACTATCTAAATCTGAATATTCAATAAAACAAGTCTCGTCTCGTCTTTATTTGACTAACAGATTAATTTGAACCTTATGTAACAAGAGAAACTTAATGTGAAAATTACTTACAACTATGGGTCCGCTCTGTTCGTCATTTACGATTTATTATGGTATCGTAATCACAGAACATGAATAAGGTTGCAATGGCCATATGATTGGAAGCAGCGTGCCAGCAATTATAAAAATATGTTTCATCTCTGTCTAACTATTGTCATAAAAAAGGAACGCACTGAGAGATGAAATAAGCTTGGGCAGTTATCTTAAGGCCACTGGGTGGACTATGTTTACTGAACAATGAGCGCTGCCATGTGTCCATCTTAACCAACAGTACCCAAATAATGTCGTGAAGGTTAGTGTAAAAACTATTTTTGCCCTTCGAACAAGTTTCTAGATTTATTTGCTGTAATTGTAAGTTCGTAACATAGTTGATGCATAGTTGCTTTTGACGATACCAGCAATGAAGATTGAATCCATACATACGAGTAGAGACGAGAGCGCGAGAAAACGATACAAGGGTTACGGAAGGAGGTCTAACCTGATTTAACCTGAACGTAGTTGAGTTCGTTAACTATCAAATCAAAGGTGGGATTTAAATAAAGTACCTACCTTAATTAAGATCATCGATTGTCAAATATAGGTACAGTCAGCGTCAAATATACCAGAGCAGGCAAGGTGTCAAAAATATCTGGACTCGACTCTATTGTCAAATACGCTCGGGCGTGTTCAGATATTTTTGACCACCTTGCCCGCTCTGGTATATTTGACGCTAACTGTACTTATCAGGAGAAACACGTTTGCTACTCAATTGGACAATACAGAAAGGCTATTCACCCGCTATACCCACGGGTTTCAGGGGTTATTTTGTTGAATATTCTTAATACAAGTCTACAAGTCGCACTTGGGTCGTTTTTTTTTAATTAGCCACAATCAATATCATCTGTTCATGCCAGGCAATTTCTAAAAATGAATGCCGTAAGTGTTACATACAACCCAACGGAATAGAGTAAATCCAGACGTCAGAAATGTGAAATTTGCGCTCAATTATTTCGTATGCATACCGCACCTGGCAGGCCATTTCAAGTAACGCCGCGGCGCGATAGTGAAACGCAGACAGTGTTCAAATGATGAATTAGAGGCGACATATAGTTAATTCAATTGTGCAACATCTCTATCTTTAGGGGAGCGTGTATCCACAAGGAAGTGTTACATCAGTTTCAGTAGCAATGGGCAAGTTACGTCGTCTTTTGTAATGTGTCTTAACAGGCGAAGGCTCTAACAATAATTAACAGACAGTATATACATTGTTACCTTATATTAAAATTCTTTAAAGTCTCTTAACAAGAAAGGTAAAGTTGGAATGGTAAGGCAGGAAAGATATTATCACAATGTTCACATCGTCGTACGGATCGGAATTAAAGACTGACAAACGTGCTAATGTCCTGACAACTAGTATCCCAAATACATATACAAACAAGTATAAATAGCATATGGGCTTTATTCACCTCGTATATGTTCATGCAATACTAAGGCAGTAATAATCTGGCAAATTTACCATCCCATACTCACAATAAGTATATGTGTAGATAAGGGGTGGAAGAGCACGCTTTGTGCAGTTGAAGTGTGCTGGGCCCATAACCTATTGAGATAAGGGTCGAATGTCCATACATTGTAGCGTTTGTAGCACACCACAGTTTAAAAGTGCTGAGCCCATAACATATTAAGATGAGGACTAAATGACCACTCCATGTAGCACAGCGCAGCTGAAGGAAGGAGGCTCCATAATCTGTTGTGAAATGAGGTTTGGATACCCACACTATGCAGTGAGGGAAGGAGACTTATTGAAGTTAACCCATAGAGATAGGGGGTTGGTCGACCACGCTATGTTGCACAGCGCAGTGAAAGAGGGTGCTGGGCCCATAAGCTATTGTGATGCAGCCTGAATGACCACGCCATGTAGCACAGCCTATTGAGATGAGGATTGGATGACTAAGCTATGTTAGCACAGCTTCGTGGAAGAGGGCGCTGGGCCCATAAGCTATTGTGATGCAGGTTGAATGACCACGCTATGTAGCACAGCACAGTGGAGGGGAGGGGGGACCATGACCTATTGAGATGAGGATTGGATGACTAAGCTATGTTAGCACAGCTTCGTGGAAGAGGGTGCTGGGCCCATAAGCTATTGTGATGCGAACTAAATGACTACACTATATAGCACGGCGAATGGTGCTGGACCCATAAGATATGAGATGAGGGTTGAATGACCACGGTATGTAGCACAGCGCAGTGGAAGTGAGGGGGGCCCATATCCTATTGAGATGAGGGTTGGATGACCACACGCTATGTAGCACAGCGCCGTGGATGAGCGTGCTGGGCCCATAAGCTATTGTGATGCGGATTGAATGACTACGGCTTGTAGCACAGCGAAGTAGAAGAGTGCTGGCTGGGCCCATAGCTATAAGAAGACAGCTGAATGACCACGGTTCGTTATGTACGATATCGCTGAAGGGTGCTGGGGCCATAATTTATTGAAATGAGGGTTGAATAACCCCGCTATGTAGCATAGTGCAGTCGAAGAGCACTGGGTCCATAACCTATTGAGATGAGGCCTGGACGACCACGACTTTTGCATAGCGCGATATCTGCTTTATTTTTAAATAAAAGTATCACGATAAAAACACTCGGAGCGCGATTTTACATTGTTGTAATTCAATCTTTAGGTTATAGCGCCAACGTAGGAACTCTTGATTCGGTAGTATCGATTATTCCGGCCCCCAATGAGCTTGCAGAAAGTACGCACATTTCAACAATCTTCAGTCAGGAGACTTACATATTACTAGTCTTTCTATTTCTGTGATATTACTTCATCATTATATCAGCAGAAAGAAGAAAACGGATCCATCAATTAAACGTAGGCTTCCCTTCGTTAAAGCGCCTGTCAGTAATGTGTCCACAATTAAAAAACAAGTAACAATTGCTCCAAATAAAGAAGTCTTGTTTAAAACAATCACTTTTTTGCACATTAAATACTGGCGAAAAGAGACAATAGAACCTGGTTCGAAGTTAATACTATGAAAAGACCATAGTGAAAAAGGAAAGTCTAGAAAAACTAGAGCTATACTTACCTCCTTTTCACTAGAATGGAAAATGGCTGTTAGTACATTTTAGCCTTGGCCCCTTCTTCACTAGGTCCCCAGTTTTAACCTTTTATTTGTTTTTTCAATATCGTCGTATTTATATTTCTTGTTGTTAATTATAAGATATGGTATAAATTATGAATAAACAAGACTTATTCTCCACTGTTTTTGATAAACTCTTGGTCTTTGTCGGTCCCTGCTATGATACTCCTTTCATCCACTCAAAGGTTAACTGGAAGAGATCCCTCAAAGGGATAAGTTCGCCTTTGTACATCACTTTATCTCTTTTTGTCATTTATGTTTTTTTTGTTTTGTTTGTACAATAAAGAATTTACATTTACATTTATTTACATTTTACTTATAGAGAATAGGTTAGGAAATGAAATCGGGCAATGAAAATAAGGATCAAGTTTAGGTTTCAACTTGTCGTTTATTAAGATGTTTCATGAATAAGTCTAAAGGGTCTTCAGAATTGCTATCAGTAGAGTTTTTTCTTCCATATTCAGTTACAAGTTTCATATGTTCCTCTAAGTTCTCCGAGTCATTTGGTTCCGAATCGAAATACCTGTCCTCTGCATCTTGAGATAATTGCTGCAGGTCATCATACTGTTCATTATTGTCTATGATCGTATAATCTATGTCATCTCGACCCTCCACAAAACTGCAATACATTTCTTGAAGGAACTCTTCCTTGAGAAGCTTCCTCTCCGGAGCACTAATTGTTTGTAAAGATCGCACTTTTGGTGTAAAAGAGGCCTCTTCACTCGGAGCATCAAATTCTCCCCATTGCTTTTTCTTGAATTGCCTCTCCTCATTGTTCTCACTTTCTCTAGGCTCATTCAAGTCCATGGATTCTAGATTCTCTTCGAGCATTTGTTCATTTTTTGTTTCTCTCATCTGGTTCCTGTCAACAGTTTCTAAGATCAAACTTAAAAATGTAAGGTTTTCATTATCTACCCCGTCCCGCTCCTTTATTTCAGCTTCGGTCAAATACTGCCCCACCAATTGCTCGTACAGTAGGGGGCTTCTGTACATCATTTGCTTTTCACTAAAGTAATCACCCTCATTTTGTAATTTTTTCAATGCATTGTATCTTCTATTTCTAACTCTTTTGTGCCTTGCATCATCGGTGTGATATTGTTTTAATTCTTTAATACAATGACGATACCCATTATCGTCGCATTCTGGTTCATACTTCTCAAAGTATTCTATGTGATGCGGTGCTAAATACTTTCCGAATTGCATAAGAAATTCTGTAGGAGATTGTCGGAAAAGATCGCAAGCCATTTGGATTTTATCCCTTGTTCGTATCTCTCTCTGATCAACGTGAGCGTTCTTAAACGAAACCTTTGCACATCTAACTAAATAATCCACAATATCAGTGATAGGGTCCAAATCTTCGACTTCGTCTTGGTTAAAATCTTCAGTCTCACTGGTTGACATGGTTATGGTTAATATAAAAATGCACACTTAGATAGCGTTGTTAGTTCATGGGTTCTTGTCTTACGTTTATTTCTTTTACATTTTTTTTATAGTAAACAAATAAAATTAACCCCGTCACAACACATCCGCGAGTGTGAGACGGTTTTTGACGTTTCCGGTTTTTTCGGAGTAATTTTGACATTTGTATAGTTTTTTTTCTATTCTAATCAATCATCAGTCAAGACACATTTTATCGGAATTCGGCTTAATGAAGGGCTTGCGTTGGATCGTGCAATATTTGCGTTGAACAGCCTCAAAGTCCTTAAAATGTGTAACTTATAAAATAGTAACATCAGCAATATAATGTTATCATTCACCATCTTGAAATTCATCTTACATCAAAATAAGAAAATAGAAGACATAACTCCGGCCTTAATCATTACACAAATAAGCTTTTTTGCACCCATGGTTGTATCATCTTAGTATCCTTACCTATCCATAGATGGATGTGCCAAAAAGGACAGTCATCTGTGGGACAGTCATGTCCATAGAAA
Organism: Ditula angustiorana; assembly: GCA_963691745.1. Classification (NCBI taxonomy): domain Eukaryota; kingdom Metazoa; phylum Arthropoda; class Insecta; order Lepidoptera; family Tortricidae; genus Ditula; species Ditula angustiorana. Next base: position 3,817,749 of record OY829481.1, on the reverse strand, counting down.
TAGTACAGCATAGAAGGAGTGTTAAAATTGAAAGCGTTATTTTATTATCTGATCTCTTTACTTTTAATGGCAGTACAATGTGTCAAAAAGAGATGACTACATACTCTAAACTCCTCTTCAAATGGCATCCTGTACACGACCAATAGACAAAATGGTCACCTTTGGCTATGGTAATGTTTACATTAAGGTAGTATACTCTACGTTTTTCTTATTAATTTGCAGGTTTTACTACCTTGACGCACACAAAGGAGACCATTTTGACAGCTTTGGCTATGTACATTTGACAAGTACTGAGGCTACATCCATGCTTTAGTCTTAAATCCAATGTCATGTCATGTCAGTCGCGTGAAGCGCGTCAGTCACTTCAGTTCAACTTCATTCTGATTGTCAATATTCAACTATAATGTCAATAAAAAATATTACAATCATCTTCTGAATTCAGGAATTCACTCTAGAAACCAGATTTTGCTGCAACTGTTTAATAATAATTGTTTAACGCAAATGTCGGAACTGGTTCTAAAATATTTGAGTAGATGATTTCGCGTGTTTGTACTGATAGTGTTTATCTTGGTTGGAATGTTTTGGGACATATCATGGAGATGGGAGGATATGTGCGGGCCGTCGGGGCTGCAGCCCTGGGATCACGTGTCGAAGGACGTCGGGATGTGCTTCCAGGAACTGTTCCTGCAAATCCCTCTGTACTGTATCATCGCCGTCGTGTCGGGGTATTTTGTCGGCTACAGGAGAGACTGGGTCGTTCGGGAAAAACTACAAGAGCGCGCGATAGTGCTACGTAGCTTCATAGTGTTAGCTTTGGTGTTCATTCCCATAATAGAACTGTATATTTTCATAACAAAATCAGACTTTAAGTTGTATCCTGTTGACTATTTTGTTGCTGGTGCGTCATGTTTGTCGTGGCTGGTGCATTTTGGTTACGTCTTGGCGCTCAAGCATCGGTTAGGACCTAGTGCGCGTGGCCCGTCTCTGCAGCTCTTTCTGTGGTGTTTGACGGTAGTGCTAAATATTATCGGGCTTCGCAGCAGTATGCTGATTGGAAGTCCCATAGGCTTTTATATTGCCACACTCTGTTGCCATGCTTTGTATTTTTTGACTTTAATACCTTCAAGCGATTCAAGACCCACTTATTATTCAGCCTGTCTGGTGGGCTCGCAACATGCACATGTAAGTAAACTAAGATTCAGCTTTTTATTTATTCATTTTATAAAAAATGTAATAGCATTAATGTGTTATAGAATGAATATACACCACTACTGCCACATATGGATGAGGGTGTCCTAGGGACAGCTATGCAGGGAAACGGATGGTTATCACAACTTATGTTTTTATGGGTGAATCCACTTCTTAGAAAAGGTAAGTGTTATTATTTTTTACAATAAATATTCTTGTGTTTGTCATTTTTTAATGAGCTAGTAGTGTAGGATGGATGTAGGAATTTCACTACAATATTATTTTATTCAACAACACATAGAATATTTCTTTAATCTTCCTACAAAGATTATATATGAGATTAACTTTAACACTGGAGAAATGGCCTATAGAGATATGATAGATGTGAAACTTAAAAAAAAAGCTAAGTATAAATGGCTATTCATTATATGTCTTACTTTGCTCTAAATTTAAATGATTTCCTTGTATTTTTGCCAGGTTTTGATAAGAAGTTAAATGACCCAGAGGAACTGTTTGACTTACCGGTCAAGTATCGGTGTGCCTATGTTGGGGCGAAGATGGACCGGGCACTGATTGGGAATGTGGACAGTTACCAGCAGTATATGGAGATACCTCATGAGCCTTTCATCAGTTCTGGTGAGGAAGCCTATAAATTACTTTAAAATGATTTCATCCTAGCTATGCCTATGGCCAGCCAGTAATGGTTAGAAAAATCATAGTCATATATATCTATCAGTTTGTCTAACTTAATGCAATGGTTCAAAAAATGATGCTAAAATGTTGTAATTTAACCAAATTGACCTTGTTCCTATCTATCTACTATCACATATAAATGTAATGCACATTGAACCATTTTTTTTTAATTATGATTATTTCTAGTGTAAGTATAGTACAGTCAACCAAGGAATAGTAATATAAATTACTTTTAAACTGGTTAAAATATGTAAAGTCGACCAAGTTATTGCCTAGTCACTTTTCAACCTTATCCCCTTGTTATACGGTCGAAAAGTGGGTAAGCAATTTCGGTTGACTATACCTATCCCTTTATTTCACTTCAGGCTATGGTGCCGTGGGTGAATCGGTTCCGCAGTCGTCGACGCCCGTAACCCCGACGACGCGCGTGCCGCTGCGCACGCGCCGCCAGAACGTGACTTTACTGCGCGCGCTACACTCCTGCTTCGCACTGCAGTTCTACAGCATCGGCATACTCAAACTCGTGTCCGATATGGCGGGCTTCGCCGGACCCCTGCTGCTGAATAGGCTGGTCGTGTTTGTTGAGGATGAAACTATTGATCAACATTATGGGTAATTTTAGAGATTTTTGTAGTATGTTCATTATTACAGAAATTTAAATTCATTTGATGTTTTCAAGCAGGATCAAATTTTGAAAAAAGATTCCTTATTCGATTTTTTTATTACTTGTATCATCTCCGCTTATACTTATCCTTTGCCTGGGTATAAGCCACTTCTCACAATGAGAGGGTTTGGAGATTAGTTCACGCGAAGAGGCTATTTAGCACACACCATTCCTTGACCTAAAACGGCCTTTCCTCTAATTCCTTAGCATGATAAACTCAAAGACAAGGCTTAGGCGTCGAGTTTAAGACTCTCTGTTTGGTAGGTAGGCGGTAGGGCAAACTATGAAACTTAGAATAAACCACATATACTAAAGCATGCAAGTGAGGAAGTACTCTATTATGGCAGTTGCACAAGTAAGACGGAAGCTAAAAAATGGCCAAAAAAGCACAATTTCTCAGGATAGACATTTACAGTTGTGATATTACAATAAATATTTTCAGGTACCTATACGCTGCTGGTCTCATGGGCGCCACTCTAGTGGCCACACTATTCAACACCCACTTCAACTGGCTGATGTCCCTCATTGGACTCAAAATGCGTGGAGCGATTGTCGCGACGATTCTTAGAAAGACGCTTAGCGTCACATCCACCGACCTCACTAAATCGTTTTCTGTCGGCGAAATCACGAACTTCATGTCGACTGATACGGATAGAATTGTCAATTCTTGCCCTAGTTTTCATGCTTTGTGGAGTATTCCTTTACAGGTCTGTATTTCTTTTGCTACGATTTAGGCTTTGTAAGAGATAATTGGCAGTTTACGGATTCCAAGCGCATCAGCGCGTCCATTGAATTATGCGTTAATATTGATAATCTATGTTTTAATAAATTAATTAATGTAAATTGTTGATGGTTAATGTGCACTGATCTGTTGATGTCCGTCAAGTGTGAATCTCCTGCAGAATTCATATTTTTGTTCACGTAAATACATAATATGTACTTCTAAAATATGTAATATTTTACTAATCTGTTTCTCTTTATTCTTTCAGCTCATCATTACGCTGTTCCTGCTATATCAACAAGTGGGCGTGTCGTTTCTTGCCGGTGTAGCTTTCTCTGTGTTATTGATTCCTATTAACAAAGTGATAGCCAACAAGATCGGCCAGCTCAGCACTGAGTTAATGAAGCACAAAGACTCCCGAGTCACTTTGATTAGTGACTTGCTGAGAGGGATCAGGACTGTCAAGGTGCACGTTTGGGAGGAATACTTTATAAATAGAGTTACGGGTACGTTTTTTTATTTCGTTCTGTATATCTAGCTAGCTAACTAGCACTGCTAAGCCTTGCTAAATGCTACTGTAGTTGCAGTAATATGCAACTAGTTTAGCAGTACTGCTTTCGTCGCCTAATGTGAAAGCATTTTATGCTTAACTTGACTACTGTTCACTCCTGCTTCCCTTGATATCTATTGTCTTTATATTTAACGGAGTTTAAAACTTGCAGCGGCTGATTTATAGACCGACAAGGGAAAATCCCTTGCTACGCCAATGGCTACAGACCACAGCAGCAGCTATAGCTTTAGAGCCCATATTCCCATGGCATGGCATGCTCAGTATAACTAACTTGACTGTCCCAATTATCAAAGTCGTATCTACAAAAAATTGCTAAATGAATTTGTGTTTTATACATATGTAGTTAGATTAAGTCAGAAATTTAAGACATTGTCATTTTATACATCCAACTTTGTTGACTGTTACAGTCGAACACTGACAAATTAAAAGTTTCATTAAACTGGAACAAACCACCTTGCTACCCCGCGAAACCAGTGCCGTGCACGTGCAAAACGTCTAATAGTTCAATTGATTTGTAGAGTCGCGTACGCAGGAGCTGAAGTATCTCCGATGGCGGAAGTACCTGGACGCGGTGTGCGTGGTGCTGTGGGCCACGACGCCCGTGCTGGTGGCCGCGCTGACGCTGGGCGCGCACGCGCTGCGCCGCCAGCCGCTCACCGCGCCCACCGTACGTAAACACACCGGTACTCAGTGACTGTTACTTGCTGACCAGCCCGCCTCGCGGGGCTGTCTGCGGCGTGCCCTCTGGCGCTCAGTACTCGCCTCGACCGGCGAACGCACGCGCAGCCTCGCCCGATTTAAAACCTGATGAAAGCGACACTTCATCATCATCATCATCACGACACTTCATGTTCGTATTTATTTATTGCATTATTCAATTGACACCTCATAGATTGAGTTAAATAAAATCTAACATGTGACAAACCCTGAGCGGCATTGCCCAAAACGGATAGATAAAGTTTATTTACCTACATCTTTTAGTCATCGATTTTTGCGAAGTGTATTATGTAATACAGAATTTTTGCGAAGTGTATTATGTAATACAGAAGTTTTTTTATAAGTTTATTGCAATATATAATTTTTTTACTCTTAACATTTTCGCATTTTTTTTATTTCTTTTTTTGTCTTCTTCTTAGGACATCAATATATTTTTAATGCTGACCTACATCAATTTGTCAGGCTGAGCCCATTTGCTTCGTCATGCAAGTTCCCCGTTGTTGCAGGTGTTTACGACGGTGGCGCTGATCAACATGCTGATAGCGCCGCTTAACGCGTTCCCCTGGGTGCTCAACGGGCTAACAGAAGCCTGGGTGTCCATCAAGCGCATACAGAAGCTACTAGACGTAAGCTAACCGCCGCCAACAGTAAACTTAAGGGCTATTTACATGGAGCGAGTTGCATTACATTGCGCGGCTCGATTGCTCGATCGATTACATCATACCTCGGTAGCCCGCAATGGCACACGACTCGCATGCGAGAAACTCGTACCATGTAAATGGCCCTTTGTTTTTAATATATTTAACACTTAGAAAACTGTTTAGTTTAGGTATTTGTAATCAAAGTTCCTTTTCGATTTAATCCTTTTTCGCCATGTACCTCATTTGACAGATTGCTGTTTGGACGGATCCTATTTTGTTTGGCTTTATGCTTATTTGGAGAGATGCCTTTTTTGGTGGAATTGTAAATTAAACTGTACAATACGTATGATTTTGCTTAAGTAATTATAGACAGTCAAACTCTAGTGGATATGTATTTTTAACTATCTACTTATTAAAGTAATTTAGTTATTAAACGACTGGTTTTATTATCTAGCCAAACTGTAATCTGGCCAAACAAGAGTCTAACGAAAACGAAATCCGTCCAAACAAGAATTTGCCCAATTAGCAATTTTATGAAGAAAAAAAAATACAGCCGTTCTTTTGGGTGGAGAGACTAATAAAGGAGAGCACTCACACTGGCTAAGCAAAGATGGTTCTTAGTTCGAGCTCAAACTCAAGCTGAAACAAACCTTTAAGTTTGATCCTTGTAAAATCGTAACATGATTTAGCTTCCAGAAATGGACCCGGAGCGTTACTACGGCAAACTCAATACGAATCGCAACGAAGATGACATGATAATTATCAACAACGCTTCCTTCGCGTGGGCGAAGCCGCCCGACCGGAAACAATCGCAGGCTATTAAGAAAAACAAAGGGAAATCTAAAAAGAGGTTGTCTAAAAGGAACATACAGATCAGTGATTCGTCGTCTGAAGTTGTAGAGCAGAATGAGCCGTTCATGCTGCACGACATATCTCTAGAGATAGAGAAAGGAGAGTTGATAGGTATTGCGGGGAGCGTTGGCAGCGGGAAGACGTCGCTCCTGCATGCTATTATGGGTGACATGATCAAGAAAGGTGGTGACATACAAATTCCTGAAGGCCTGAGTAGTAAGTATTTGTCTTAAATCGTATGGTTATCCTCATGGAGTTCTCCCGTTTCTTTATTCGGCAGGTTAGGTTATTGGAGCCACAGCCAACTGACCTCCATAACCCCTGGCGAAGAAGTCAAATCGATAATATCATGGCGCCAACTAGTGTTTACCTACTGTGTTAAATAATTAAGATGTCTTTTAGTGTAACTTTGTTTTTTCTTCAAAAAAATTACACGTCGTTGAGTTTCTTCCCCGTATCTTCTGATCAGCGCTTTTTCCGAATCAGTGGTTAATTTTCCGATATTTACATTAGTACTGTTTATTGTAGTCGTAATATCACAAGTAATATGAATAAAATATATTTTGACTTGATTACATAATTAGTTACGTGTAAGAACAAGTCTCGTCGAAATGTTTTGCTTCATCATAAGACTGGGTTCACAATAAGTAAATACGAGCGATAAAAACGCGGCCATTGACCAATCAGAGACAGCCGTTGCCGCGTTGTTGCGTTTTTATCGCTCGTAAATGCTTATTGAGAACCCAGTCTTAAGAGTCTTGGTTACGTACTGTACATAAGCTAGAAAACTAATTGGTACAAGGCGAGACACCAACGCTAGTCATGGTTGATAACATTTTATTTACTCTAGGCTTCGGCTACGTTTCGCAAAAGCCATGGCTGATACGAGGCACGATCCGCGACAATATCCTCTTCGGGAAACCATATGACGAAACCAAATTTCGCGCCGTCGTGGACGCTTGTGCTCTTACTGGTAAGTGAAACACATTATTATATTTCAGTTTTTTTTTCTCGTCACTTTGCTGATATATTTGATGAGGTATCAATGTGAACACGCTGATTTAGTCTTGAGCCGAGCAACACAGAAAAGGTAGGTAAACTAGCATGTGGATCATTCAATAGAACGCCACCTCCGCCTTTTGAAGTACCAACAAAAATCCGCATAACGTAGGAGACTAAATCGGAGCTTACACATCATCTATATGTTGCATCTATATGTTTTTGGATTTGCAAGTAGTAGGTATTGTAAGTAGCAGCTAATTAAGGTAATTTAAATGAAACTTCACGCGTGGTCAAACGTCGAACCGGCCATCATAGCGTGCCGCTAGTATAGCAATCTGAGAATTAAAAGTTTATATCTTAAACTTTTGGGTAGATGCATGATAGACGTGATCCCACGTAGAGATGATAGTGGTTCAAAACCTTAAAAACATCTTAAAAACCTTAAGTTTTTGAGATGCCCCATCGCTCATGTTCTGTTTCCCCCCGAAGTCCACAGACTCGGCTCAAAAGGTGTCGTGACCAGACGGTTGTCTAGAAGAGGTCGCTGTAAGCGATAAGACCGCGTACTGTCTACCTTATTGATTAGTCGTGGTGTTGTGCAGAGGACCTGAACGCGCTGGGCTGGGGCGCCTGGGTGGGCGAGGGCGGCTGCGCGCTGAGCGGCGGCCAGCGCGCGCGCATCGCCCTCGCGCGCGCCGTCTACCAGGACAAACAAGGTTTACTTACTACTGATTATACTGCTTCGACTTAAACGCGGTAAAATAATTAATTTACCTCGACTCAATGGCGAAACGTCGAGTTAAATTAACAAAGTCCCGTTAACGTTATAGGTATGTGTGAAAATCGCGAAAGTTTTAAACAATTTATGCTGCTACGATCTTCAGTTCCATTTAATTTTGTAATGTAATGCGAATCATTTTTTAAAAGCGACAATTTAGAGTACATTACGTATCCACTATTTAAGCCCGGCGATACAAAATCTCTCCAAGCTAGCCATGTATGCCGAATTGTCGTTGTCACATGTCAGCTGTCAGTTTGTTGAAATAGGGACTTGGCGTCGTCACTTCTCTTTTAAGTCATATCGAAAGAAACGGCGAATTGTAAGCCTCTTAGACACAGACACAGTTTTATTTGACATTAAAATAATAAAGAGACAAAAATTAGTAAAACTAAAAGTCACATTAACACGTTGGTGATGTCAAAAAGAGGCTTAGCTCAGCGTTATGCTGCAGTGGGTTAAATGCACTACAGCGCTGATTTTCAATGAGATGCTTCTTAAGGGCTATTTACATGGAGCGAGTTATCGCATATACGAGTTGCATTACATTGCGCGGCGCGATAGCTCGATCGATCACATCATTCCCCGGTAACCCGCAATGTAATACGACTCGCATACGAGGTCTCGCCCCATGTAAATGGCCCTTGAAGGCGTTTCTTTGTTTTGAACCATGCTTGTGTTCGCAGTGTACCTCTTGGACGACATCTTCTCGGGCGTGGACGCGCGCGTGGCCGCGCACATCATGCAGCGCTGCGTGCTGGGGGCGCTGCGGCGCACGACGCGCGTGCTGTGCTCGCACTCGCCGCGCCTGCTGGCGCGCTGCCAGCGCACCGTGCTCGTGCACGCCGGCCGCATACAGGCGCAAGGTGCTGCATGCTAATCCGTTCTGTTGCACGTGTTACGTTGGTGGAAAACGTGCGGCTCGCCTGTTCGTAACCTAATTACTGTAGCTTATAGAGTCGATAGTATGCTCGCTTATAAGACCAGAAGTATCTGCGCGTAACTGTGTAAGCAGGTTGCAGCGGGTCTTCAAAAAACCGTGATATGGTTGAAGTGACAAATTACCCCAGCAGAGAGAGCAAAGTGATTACAGATAAATCAAACACTTTATTTACAACATAATCTATAGAAATCAGAGAAATGTTTTTTCCTTTACAGATTTTTTACAAGTGGCAAGACAGTTCTCCTTTTGAAACATATTAAGAGGCAATAATGTCAGCCTAGTCAACCTTATTTTTAACAAACGAAGTACTCCCTGGATGTTATTTGAAATCTTAGGCACGCCACCGCCCTCTATATGGTTGACGAACCCCAAACAATAAATTGCTGCAATTTTTACCAATCACATACTTTATCGTAACCACACTACAACTTAGTGGAGGATTCGAACTGAATGATTTTTGTTATTTGACGATAAGGCTGCTTTTCCACCAGAGATGTGCTAGGATGCGTAGCGAGGGATGTGTTTGTAAGAACCAATAGAATCGCTTCATTTACCTCGCCTCGGTCAGCACAGCTCTGGTTGAAACGGCTCATTGGTTCTTTACAAACACATCCCTCGCTACGCATCCTCGCACATCTCTGGTGGAAACGCAGCCAAACTGGCAATAGCTATAATTTTATCAATTTAGTTCTTCTTTTATGTTAGAGGTGTTATTTTTGTGTATTAAATGTGAAATATATCGTGTTCGTCAGGTCCCCCTGAAGCGGTGCTCAGCGAAATCGAAGAGTACCTCACGAGCGACTCCGAGGCGCTGGAGGAGGAGCCGGCGAAGGCCGTCCAGCCCCACGACAACCAGGACAATGTCAGCCGGAACAGCTTAGATGAAGATGTCAGTAAACTTTTGCGTAATTTTTTATTTACCGTGCAATGCCCTTAAAGATTATCGCTTGGTGTAAAGCAAACGACCTTGAAGCGGGCTTACTTAGTTGGCTTAAGACAAATCAAGTAGTATAACTTTTTTAGTGTCGTTAGCTAATTTCCTCCCCCACCTCCTCTTTCAAGGCGATACGCTAATTGAATAATCGCGCCATTGAGGACTGAGTCACGTGGCGACCACCCCATACAGAAATTCGCATATCCTTGGTTTACATAATAAAGTATGCATGTAAACTCTTTATTGTACATTATCAGGAAAGTAACTGACATACGCGTTACTTATTACGTTTATCGGGACTTAAACGCGATAATAAACTGTTTATTTACCTCGACGTTTCGGCCGCATTGCAGCGGCCGAAATGCGCAGACATACGCGTTGTTACTAAGTGAAATAAGATGCATCAAAAAGTTAACTTTTTATATGAGCCAGTGTGTGCGCTCCATACAAAAACTCGTCCAACTATCGTCAAGCTAGAAATGCGGTATCAGATTCCGGTGCGGGGTGATGCGTGACCGTTCTGTATGCAATACTATTAAATATTCTGTGACTTACACTACCAAGCCTTTTTAGAAATATCGTTGGTTATTGTATTTCGTTGTTATTCCAGGAAGCGATGTCGGAAGGAACGGTGGGTTGGTGGGTGCTGGGCCTGTACCTGCGCTCCGTCGGCTTCGTCCTCTCGGTGGCCATCGTGCTGTCCCTCGTCCTCATGCAGGTCTCCCAGAACTTCACCTTCGTGTGGCTCACCTTCTGGGTCCGCAGCAAAGCCAACAATACTACCGCTGAAGCCATAATGCTCGAAAGCCACGAAAAAACGACCACTCTGGACCATGGTTTCAATGCGATCGACACTGTCATAGACAAGATTATTAATGTATCGAAATTGTTTATGAACAAGTTTGACGGCGTTAATACGACTCCAGCAACAGTGGTTCCTCTGTTGCGGCTGAAGTCTAATGATACGCCGACTTTCAACGATGATTTTTATTTGGAAGTATACTTTGGGCTCGCCGGGTTGAATCTAGTATTCACCATCATGCGAGCGTTCTTGTTCGCGTACGGTGGAGTTCAAGCGGCGACCAGGATACATAAGATTCTTCTTAAAGTCGTGACGAAGGTAAGCGAAATCAGAATAATATGAATCCATTCGAATCTTTAAGATTTTTTAAATTATTTATGACGCTTTTTTGTTCCAGGCGAAAGTGAAATTCTTTGACGTCACTCCGACGGGGCGAATTCTCAACCGTTTTTCATCTGACACGTACACAGTTGACGATTCATTACCGTTTATAATGAACATATTTTTAGCTCAAATTTTCGGTCTTGTAGGTAAGAATTAACATTAAGAACAACTATGTAACGTGGTGTTTCTATTCATTAAATTAAATTTACCAATTAGCAATATGACTAGTTTACTTTTACACTAGTCAGTGAAACATACGATCTTAAATAATGACGTTGCCCTCTATACCATTACACAGGGTATTGTATGGAAAAGTATGTACAAGTGTTTATACATATTCGGACACGAAACGGTTTTGCTTCTGCTCCGCGCTCAGTACAGCCTCTGTGTGCTTACGGGCTGATTTACATATCACCAGTTTCTAAATAAATAATGTAGGCTGTAGAAAAAAAAAAATCCTTTTTATAAAATAGTACATTACGGTCCTGCGAGTTGAGCGAGACGAAGTTAACAATGTTCGTTTTCAGGCGCGGTGACCGTGACGGTGTACGGGCTGCCCTGGCTGCTGGTGGGAGTTGTGCCCGTCGCGTTCGTCTACTACCGGCTGCAGCGCCTGTACCGCGTCACGTCGCGCCAGCTCAAGCGGCTACAGAGCGTCACGCTCTCGCCTATCTATGCGCACTTCAACGATACGCTGGAAGGTGAGTTTACGTTACGAAGAGGCCACTTTTTTCTTTCTATTTTTATGAAAAAGGGAATATTTGAGCATTCAATTCACTACAACCCCGGTCGAGCCAGCTCATTCATACTTCCACCAGCGCTGCCTTTTGCGATCTTCATTTATATGAAGATCGGAAATAGGTACTGCATGTATGTATGTACATATATTGATAAATATATACTTAAATACATATAACATCAAAAAAAACTTGTAAGATTTTGTTGTTTTTGCATATGTAATTATGATGCTCGAATATCTCCGCAATAGATAATATTTAGAAAAAAAAATTAGGAGTTACGTTTCGTATTTTACAAATATTGATATAAGTTGAACTAGGAGGAGTGTAAACAAAATAATGAGTGCAATGGACTGTATTATTTTATCCGTAGTCTCTATACCTTTTCTTTCCTTTTTATTTCCTTGTATTGTTTGAGAAAATCACTATACACACTCACCCCCTTAGTCATAAACGCTTCGTAAACGTTTGTCAGTTAACATGTTTCGTGTCTTTATCTGTCATCGTGACGTCTGTCCCAAAAGAAAAGGACAATACATTGATTAGCTTAAAAATATTGTTATTTTTTTATGAACAAGGGGGTCAAACAGGAACTGGCAGTCGCCAGACTGCCCCGCACCATACCGATCCCATACGCGTCCGGCGACCGCTCTCTTCCCGGCCTCTGCGGTAACGTCGTATCGTATTCTGTCAGGGCTGACGACGATCCGAGCGCTGGAGGCGGGCGGGCGCTGGTCGGAGCGCGGCTGCGAGCTGGTGGAGGCGTGGCAGCGCGCGGCGCTGTGCGGCGCGGCGGCCGCGCAGTGGCTCGCGCTGCGCCTGCAGGCCGCCGCCGCCGCCGTCGTGGCCGCCGCCGCGCTGCTGGCCGCGCTGCAGCGGACCACGCACGCGCTGCAGCCAGGTACGAATATGCATCTATGTATGTGTGACTCTTTATTGTACGTAACGCATAAAGTGACAGATTACAGGATAAAACAGATGTACAGAGGCCGACTTATGCCTTTACTCTTCCAGGTAACCTTTGAGCGATTGAAAGGACCCAAGATCTAGGGGGCCGTTCGAGTATTACGTAAGCAGTATAGGGGGGCGGGGGGGGGGGTGTCTTTGCTGTGCTTATTTTTGATGACATGGGGGGTTGGTGTAATCACCAATCATGGTGTAATAATAGTATTTTATGCAACTGCTATATAATGAGAGGCCTTAAAACACGAGTGTGGTTTTATGAAACAAGCGTGAGCGAGTTTCATAATATGATCACACGAATGTTTTAAGGCCTAATTATATACAGTTGCATACATTACTTTATCTACACACATATCATAACTGCAAAAAACCGTAACAGCAAAAAACCAACAAACAAGTATGGTGGCAATTCGATCTATCCGTCAAGACGAACGTTTCTTTTTAAATCATAGACATAAGAATGAAGTCCCTATTGTCATGTCACTCGAGATCAAATGTCGTGCGTTTAAATTAAAAAATCATATTGAATTGACGTTTCGTATCGATAACTGTTTTAATATCTGTGGATACTATAGAATAGAGACCAACTTGAATTTTGACAGCTGTTCCAAATTTAAATTCATAACGTCACGAGATATCGGTAATGTAATCACCAATAAACACAGACTACTAAGAGATACTACCCAATAAAGAACAGATTTACCGACTACCACAGACAAGAAAATTCTTAAAATAACATTGGTTGTAATAATGCTGGTCATTTTCTATGGTTTTTGAACGCGTTATTGAGAAATTATGATATGTGTGTAGATAAAAGTAAATAACTACTGCTGTAGTTATTTATTTCAGCAGTAGTTATTTATTTTTTTACACATATGGAACTGATGCGCGTTATTCAAAATTTAGAGCACCAAGATGTTGAATTGTTCGATGAGATGAGAAGGACGTAGGCATCCCAAAATCGGGTAAAAGTGAGCAGACATTCAACATTGAGGAGCACTTTTTAATTTTCTTATTCCTAGAATTATATCTGCTTGCACATGAATCAATAAAAAAAACAATACATTAAAAGAAAAATTCATATACCAATGTTTACGTAAGATTGGAGGGGGGGGGGGGGGGGGGGTAAAAGCTTTGATTACTTTTGCTGACAAGGGGGGTAAATAATTGTAGTAAATCTGCTTTAGGCACACAGGAAAAAAAGTATAACAATAGTTTAGGTATAGTATAGTATAGTATAGAATGTATTGGAACGGGCAAGCTGGTCAAAAATATCTAATCTTATTTTACAATACAGTAGAGTTCAAATATTTATCGATTTATTCTCGTAAGCGTCAAAATGTCACCAATTAAAGAGGTGTTATTGGAATTTTTTAAACCTTTTTGCCGTGTGGTTTTCAATTTCGAATATTTGTCTTATCTTGTCTTGTGTTGTTTACTTTTGTAGCATAACAATGAAAACCGAGAATATGTATAACGTCAGGTAGGACACATTGACGAATTAGTCGTGCTACAGTCCTACAGGGTCATCCGTAGCTCGGTTGGTTGGAGCTAGCACGAAACGGCGACGGAACGGTTCCCTTCCGAACGTCAAAAAATATACTTTATTGTTTGACATTTGTCACTAGTATATTAACGGTTGTTAGAACGTCCAAATACGGCTGTGTGTTGTGGGCAGGGCTGGTGGGGCTGGCGATCTCGTACGCGCTGTCGATGACGTCGATGCTGAGCAACGTGCTGGCCTCCTTCACCGAGACCGAGCGCGAGATGATCGCCGTCGAGCGCGTCGGCGAGTACATCACGCAGGTACAGATATACATAAGCCAAGATGATGGTAGACAGAAAAAAGTCGATGTGGCTGTCAGATTATTCGATTTGCAAACGTTGCACAGGTCTTCAAATATGCAGTAACACTGAGTTTATCAGGATGACATGTTTCCGTTTATTCTGTATACACTAAGTACTGGTACTACCAACTCCTAAGTCTGATCCGCAGCTCCCGGATTTTTATTTCCTTTATAAAAAAAACATTTTATTGCAGACGGTGTCCATTTAAGTGTTAAGTAGATTATTATCTTAAAAAGTTTTATGTTTTAAGAGATTAGTCATCAACGCAGTCAGGTAAAAAGGGGCCGTCTTTATGTTCCCAAAACATTTGCAAATGGTCGCTGGCGCACCGGGCTCAGGTCACATTTGTGTTTACAGGTGGAGAGTGAGAAAATTGAGGGCGATCCTCCACCTTACGGTTGGCCGTCGCAGGGAGTTATAAGCTTCGAGAATGTCCATCTCAATTACAGGTGGGTGGTGCCGCTCATTATTCATGGTCAGTCTTTCTTACTTTTACCAATGATCGATCACAGACGTTTCGACCCACGAATCACACTTCAATGTGGTCATCTGCTGCGTGATTCAAATTGAAAGTTTTGATTACAGTCGAGGAGATCGCGGCGCGGCTTTACGCGGCGTTACGTTCGCGACCTACCCGGGGGAGAAACTGGGCATCGTGGGCCGCACGGGCGCCGGCAAGAGCTCGCTGCTGGCCGCCGTGCTGCGCCTCGCGCCCGCCGCCGCCGGCCGCGTGGCCGTGGACGGCGTGCCCGTCGACGCCGTGCACCTGCACGCGCTCAGGTCGGTCCGGAATGGAATGGAACACGGGCGCGGCTCGAGACCGCTCAACCCTGCCGATACTCGCTTACAACCGAGCCGACACGAGTGAGCTGCGTGGAAGAGATGTTGAGCGTAGTGACCACGCGGATGCTGCCCGTGATTTGCTCATTTGTCACGTGGCTTGCATGTAACGCTAGTCTGTAATCACCGTATACGCGCTATAAATAAGGAGCTATGCATCGATGTGGTCGCGTGGTATCCAGGCGGTGCGGAAATGTGCATGGTCGCTCTTCTATTTCATCTCTCTTACCTGATCTGACTTGAACGTCTATATCCCTCAGGTCCCGCATCGGCATGATTCCGCAAGAGCCGTTCATCTTCACGGGCAGCATCCGGGAGAACGTGGACCCGCTGCAGCAGCACTCGGACGACGAGCTGTGGCGCGCGCTGGAGCGCTGCGGCGCGGCTGAGGCGCTGCGAGCCGGCGGCGGGCTGGGCGCGCCGGCCGCCGGGCTGTCGCGCGGCCGCGCGCAGCTGCTGTGCCTGGCGAGGGCGCTGCTGCAGCGAGCCAAGGTACCGCATACTAGCGTTACGAACTATCGATACTTGACTTCGAAAAATAAGTCACAATATCTCAATATTGACATTATCGGTTATAAAATATCAACACTATCGATACTTCCGAAAAGCAAAACTGTCGATCGATATTAGCTACTTTTTTGGCTACGCTCCGCTACGAATACGCTATACGCTACGAACTTTTTGCGATCTTGCGCATGTCCATCGTTCGAGCTATACTGCAGTGACACAAATCTGTATCCGATCGACCGAACACCAGTATGAACAACGGGCCTAACAATAAATCATTCATTCAACCCTACCCGTGAAACCTTGCAGATCGTCCTCATAGACGAAGCCACGGCCAACCTCGACCAGGAGACCGAGCGGTTGATCCTGGACACGATCCGGCGCGCGTTCGGCGGCGCCACGGTGCTGCTGGTGGCGCACCGCGTGCTGGGCGTGCTGGAGTGCTCGCGCGTGCTCGTGGTGGGCGCGGGGAAGCTGCTGGAGCTGGACACGCCCAGCGAGCTGCTGGCCGACCCCACGTCGCAGCTCTACGCCCTGGTGCACGCGCACGACCAGTGACGTGACGGCCTGTGATGACTCCAAAGATTAACTAGCGATTTATTACGTAGTCTTGGTTAATTTTTTTTTTAAATAAATTAAAAATATATTAGTGGTAATTCTTAGTAATAATTTAAATGTGTCTTTGTGATCTTCGGTCTCGAGCTTCTTGAGGACGAGTCGCGTTTCCGAGAGCGATAAACCTTGCGGTAGAAAACCAATTTGAGATTGGCGAGTGCGATCGAGACTAGTGAATTAGAATAAAACGTAACTTCGCCTTAGAGTCTGATCTTATAGTCTGAACATATCAAGAAATTATAATAGTATTTTATGCAACTGCTATATACTATATATTATTATACAGTTGCATACATTACTTTATCTACACACATATCATAACTGCAAAAAACCGTAACAGCAAAAAACCAACAAACAAGTATGGCGGCAATTCGATCTATCCGTCAAGACGAACGTTTTTTTAAATCATAGACAAAAGAATGAAGTCCTCATTGTCATGTCACTCGAGATCAAATGTCGTCCGTTTAAATTAAAAAATCATACTGAGTTGACGTTTCGTATCGATAGATACGATAGATAAAATCTACACACATATCATAATTTCTCAATAACGCGTTCAAAAACTATAGAAAATGACCAGCATTATTGCAACCAATGTTATTATAAGAATTTTCTTGTCTGTAGTAGTAGGTAAATCTGTTCTTTATTGGGTAGTATCTCTTAGTAGTCTGTGTTTATTGGTGATCACATTACCGATATCTCGTGACGTTATGAATTTAAATTTGGAACAGCTGTCAAAATTCAAGTTGGTCTCTATTCTAGTATCCACACATATTAAAACAGTTATCGATACGAAACTTCAATTCAGTATGATTTTTTAATTTAAACGGACGACATTTGATCTCGAGTGACATGCCAATAAGGACTTCATTCTTTTGTCTATGATTTAAAAAAACGTTCGTCTTGACGGATAGATCGAATTGCCGCCATACTTGTTTGTTGGTTTTTTGCAGTTATGATATGTGTGTAGATAAAGTAATGTATGCAACTGTATTTAATTAGGCCTTAAAACACTCGTGTGATACTATTATGAAACTCGCTGACGCTCGTTTCATAAAACCACACTCGTGTTTTAAGCCCTCTCATTATATAGCAGTTGCATAAAATACTATTTCTTAAATTTGCGTCATATGGGTGTCCTGTTATATTTTATTTTGGTTATGTGCTGATATCATTCCTAACAATAACTACTGCGATTGGGTATTCCACCACGGCGCGGCGGCGTTGTACTGTTTCTTACAATCATAAGTGCACAGATAAAACTTGTTTATAATTGGATTACCTATTAGTATAATTGGACAAAATGTGACAATCTTAACGTACTGTACAGTCAGAACCAGATATCTATCTACACATTCGAAGACGTCAAAGAGGTGGACACGCTACTTTATTGTCAAGAGACAAGTTCCTATGAACTTGTCTAGATTTTTTTGACCCTGAATGTTCAGCTACGACATTCTTCTCACTGGTTAAAATATTTACATCGACTAAAATCACCAACTCAGCGTGGGGTTTTATAATATATGGCTCGGTAGGGCTGACTAGTATTAATTGAAACACTATCCAGCATAGAATAAGAAGTGTTTAATTCAGATCCACAAAAAATGCTTAACTTATTACTTAATCCATTACACACTCATTTAATCACTATGTGCTTTTAATTAGAAGAAACGTTTGCTCAACGAATTATAAATAAAATCAAAATATTGGAAAAAGTCGAGGTGCGAGCGGGATTTGAATGTCATGACATGTCTATGGGATGACAAATTTGTTTCTTAGCTTTGCTTTCAAATGTAGTCGAATGATGCGGACTGAAAAAGCATAATAAGGCTAAGTGTGATGTGTATCGTGTAATTGCTGTAATATAACAACGAAGATGTGAATACAAAAATAAACTTGTCATATGTATGATATTAATTTCGTTCGACAAACATCTATCGAACGATATCTTCCAAATGTATTATTATAGATAAATTTTAGCTGCATGACAAAAATTGGCTGATAGCAATAATTAGACTTTCTTTTTCGTAAGTATTTCCATAATCTTGATTTCTATGTGTAAGTACATACATAAGAATGAAAATTAGGTTAAGATCTTTAGAAGGCTGGGATTTGACAAATTTGTTTTTACAAGTGAACCCTTATTCGACCCTTCATTTACTAGCTAGAGTAACATGCACAACACGACATAATTGCAAGAGCCATCCACCAATCAGAATATTTTTGCATGCTAGCAGAATTATACCGTTTGGTGGATTATTGTCGCATCTATGTCTTATAGTTGTTTTATTGAAACGTCGAACTACTCATTTCTAACATGTAAGTACAAGTGAACGGGACGTGCGTACGCGCAAGCGCAAGAGATGCATCTTTCCTTTATATTGTTACATATACTATAGCTGCCCTCTATTGAATGGATGTGCATACTGTATCTTGAGTGCTATATTTGTAAGCTCGACCTTTCCGTTTGCTTGTGGAGCGCTGGAGTTCTGTTTATCAATAGGGATAGAACTTGTGTTACATGCATTTTTTATCCGACTGCTGCCTGAAGGGAGTTGTAATACTTTACATCGCCTCGGGCCGGAAGTAGCATTTACCACCCGCTTGCGGACAAAAAAATCTCACTTCCTAGCCCAGGGAAAGTTGTCAAACTGTTCACACACCTCGGGCGGTGATATAGCTAACCTCATTCCGTATTTATTTGACGCACGCGAAGACGAAAAATGTACTTTATTTTGTTTGGTATGTAATAAAAGCTCTGTATCTTTTGATAAACGGATCGAAGTGCCGTGAATGGGCTGTCACGTATATTTGAATAAGCTCTAACGCCGTTGAAAATAAGGGTAAAGTCTACCACCACCTGCAGCAGCAGCCTGAAATATAGAACTTAAGAGTTATACCTTAACTTGTGGAAACAAAGTTGTCAAGTTACTCGTCCATAAAGTTTGACTTTAATTCTTGAGATATCGAATGCGATAGTCTTAAAAATGTTTGTATATTATGTTATCTTGTCCTAGAAATTGAAGACTTGTGATATTATATTTTTATAAAGGAATAAAATGTAATAAGAGACACGTTTTTGAGTTTCTAGTTCACATGTTGCGCTCCTCTGGTTTTTTGTATGCGTAGTCTATGTAGTCGAATATTTCTTCTTCCGACGACACTGGGACCGGCTCGCCAGGGATGCCTGAAACGTATATAATTAATAGCTATGTTGTTTTTTTTCAACGCAAAAATATATTAGACCAGCAAAATCTAACAACAACAACAAAGAGTCTTTATTGTGCACCAAACGAAAAATACAGAAAAAAGGTAATAATTGAATACGATACAAACCAAACTATGCGGACAGTATAATTTTTCTGCTGGTCAGAAAAGCATTTCTGTGGTCCTAACATGACCGCCTAAGATAAATTTAAAGTTCTATGAGTTTACCAGGGAACAAAGACCGAGATATTTAGCTAAATAAATATTAGAAGTTGTATAAAAGTTAAAGTAACTATCTGTTTGTTACGTTTTCACGTCTAAACCACTGAACCAATTTTGATGAATTTTGGTATAGAGATAGATTGGACCTTTGAAAGGGACACAGACAACCATTTCCTTTCATTCTGCCGCAACGTTTTCGAAAGAATCGTAGATTTTTATTCGTATAAAAGATTTCTCTCTTATTTACTTTATGGCGTAAACAATGCTAGCCTACATGAATTAAATCTATTATACATTAAAACATGATTTTGCGGTAACGCCAAAGACATCCAAAGCGTGGATAAAATAATTGACTGGCGAATGAAATGGTCCATTTACCTGTGACGCCAACTGGCCTTAACGAGTACTCGTTGAGCGTGAACCCTCGCTCCAAGGCGCGCGCGCGCATGGTCTTGTTGAACACGTCGCTGCCGGTGAAGTACAGCACGGCGCAGTGGTACTGCTCGCTCGGGATCAGTCTGATGTCCAGTCGCCGGGCTGGCAGCTCGCCAGAGAGGCGACAAACTCCCTGTACACGATGGATAAAACCTCTTTTTACATATTCTAGGTGGCAACGCACTACTACTACTTTCGTACGGTTAGTGGGAGATCCGGAGGGAAAGGGTAGGGGCTAAGGCTGACTGGTTGAGAATGCCTTACGGCATTAAGTCCGCCATTTGTACATTATTTTTTTGTATTGTTTTTTTTTTTTTTTTGATTTTATGGCCTGGTTGCGGAGACCTTTAAGCCACTTTTGTATTGTGGCCGGGCCGTGGTGTTGCCAGTGTGAGAATTACTTTAACCTTTTCAACGTCACGTCAGATACAAAAGTTTACACGCCAAGCTTTCTTTGTAAGTAACGAAGTTGAACCCTATGCGATAAACGTAGGTCCCTTTTACATTGCACGCGTTGACGTATATGGTCTAATTATATGTCTTTGGCGTCGAAAAAGTTAAAGGTAGGTCACGGAGGTACAGACGGTGAAAGCTTAGTAATGCGTTCAGTGCACGCTAAAAAATATTACATGGCCTTACCATGAATTTAGTATCTCCCAGAGATATAGTTTCCGTCACCAAGTCACTTAGGGTTTCAACTATTTTTTTCAGTATTTGCTCATTATCTTTCTTTTTGCCTCCTGACGCTTTGACTGATGGGTGCGTTACCAATGCGTCTATATCACCACTTTCCTGTTTACCGCGTCTAAAGGGGAGGAAAATTAAGTTTAAATTGTAAGAATAAGAAACACATCTAATAGGAAAATGTAGTCATGGCTCGGGGTCATGACTGCCATACCAGCCTATTTAGGGCTAATGAATGGCTGAGGCTGTGAGTTACCTGTAACTTCCGCAGATTGTAACAGTGAATTGAGAATCTGAACCTATTATGCTTCTTTTCAGCTTCTTTTCAATTTCTTGAATCTCAGATCTTGGTATTTTCTTTTCAAAATCTTCAAAGTATCTGTAAAATAAGTAGTAAAAATATTGAAAGAAGATTAAGTTGAGACTTGTTCTTGGCCTTAAAATCTGAGTGAGATACATATACGGTGCAGTCAAAAGATAATGTTAAAAGCCCTATTTCGCTAAGAATACCGCTCTATTGAGGGCACCCTTGCTTGCACAACCCAGCGGACACCGTGAGGTAGATATCCTCCATAGAGCTGGACTCCAATTCTCGGTTCATGCGACATGCATCTCACGTGCGAGATAAGTCAATAAATGACAGATTTTCAAGGGGTTCGACAGTTGTTTTTTTGCGAGATGAATCTCGCATAACCCGAGAATCGCCCCGCTGATGGGGCTGATCATGGGCTGATACACTTTATTGCTAGCGTGACCGTACCGTGGTGTTTCTCTCTAGTGCAATAGGGCCCATAGGCCGGCTAAATCCATAGGTATTTGTAATTTTACAACTTACTTTAACCCAATTAGCTGGTGGTGATTTAATTTGTTTTGATTGTTTCTCAAGTCCTCAATACTCTTTATACCACTTCTCACTAAATCAGCAGCTTTCACGGGACCTATTCCCGAAATGCGAGTTAATAAAGTGATTCCCTGTGCTTCTTCATCCTGAAGAATATTTTCAAGTTTTTGCAATTTACCAGTTTGAAGGAACTCATCAATTTTCTTAGCAATTTTCTCCCCGATTCCAATCAATTTCTTTGCTTCATCTCCTGATTCAATTCTCTTATGGTGTGAAGCTAGAACACTGGCTGCTTTTCTATAGGCATTGTACTTGTGTATGTTACGGCTAACGTTTTTCTCATATTCTGCTAATTCCATAAGAAAGTCACAAAAATCACCGTTCAAATTGTCCGTTCCTGAAGGATTTTTGCGTTTACTCATAGTACCTGTGAAATGATAATTTTAAAAGTTTAACTTTTAGCGCACTTTTTATGCAGTTGCACAGCCTGACCGATATGGCGGGCGGTCGCCGGATTCCGTCGAATTCGTCGTTCGCTCGCAAATGTCATTGAATTGAAAGATTTTGAGGTTGTTTTGATCAATTGTTATTATTGTTGAAGATACGATAAATAAATTTTATTAAAATATGTGTTGCGATGTCAACACAATTAACTGTGTAGTTTGTTTGAAAGCAAGTGAAATACCTGTGACAACTGTGCGACAAAAAGAAAGTCTTCGATATGGATAATGTATCGGAGAAACTGTCGCAGTATTTTGGACACCGTAAGTTTAAAAGTGAACTTCAAGAACGAGCTGTGAGAGCAATAGCAAGAGGTAAGCTATGAAAACTGTAATTCTCTATATATGTATTATTATATAAATAAAGATCAAACATAACACGCAATAATTTGAATACTGCTATATTTGGTAAGAATACAATGATCTTGTATTAAACGAGAGGAATCACACTGTAAAATAGTCGTGTTATAACAGTGCTGCCAAATTTGAAATGAGAATCTGTGACGATAACGTCGCACTTTCTTTTACCTATGCATTGTTTTATTTTGTTTTTGTACAGTAAATTGAATTTAGTACCCAAAAACTCGCCTGATCACCTTTATTGGCAAAATTTTGAAAGTCAAAGTTTTTTTTTCATAAGCATCAAAATTGTATAAATATTATCCTGCAAGGCCTTGCCATCTGTCTGTTAATCCCTTACATGCCCCTAATGCACATCTAAGTGCGATTAAGCTTCTTTGAAACTTCATGATAGTAGGTATATGTATAGTATAGAATAGATGCACCTAGGTAATTGTTAATTTTTAGAATAATTAGGCCATTTAGAAAAGTTTAATGATAATAAATAACAGCCTTTATTCAAACAAGTGTAAATACAATTACAATATTTGATTTTGTTTAACTTAGGCTTTGTCTCGACAGTTGTGTTTGCCTCTTTTGACAAAGGCGTCCTAGCGGAACTTTACTTCCTGTCAATTTCTCAAAGTTACTGATTAAGTTGTTTACTTTGGAAATAGGGAATAAGTTTATGTTTGTTTCTATTTTTCTACTACATTATTTCCCTTTTTATTCTACATACAAACAGTTTGGGTCTCTGTCGCACAGTATGTTTGAGTTTGTTTTGGCCTTCAACTTATTCCTCAACTACTTTTTTTCCAAAAATTAATCCTTATCTTTCCAGGTGTCCACGATGTGTATGTATCCATGCCCACGGGGTCCGGGAAGTCCCTGTGCTTCCAGCTGCCTGCCATGCTGCAGGACAACAAGGTGGCCATTGTGTTCTCCCCACTGTTGGCCCTCATCAAGGATCAAATCGACCACTTGACAAAGTACAAGATCACAGCTGAATCCATCAACTCCAAAATGACCACAAAAGACAGAGAGAGGGTGTTAAACGATTTAAGAAGCATGAAACCCAACACTAGATTTCTTTACGTGACACCTGAGCAGGCTGCCACAGGAACCTTTAAGTCTTTGATGGAGCACCTTATTAAGTATAGGAAGGTGTCTTATGTTGTTGTTGATGAAGCTCACTGTGTGAGTGAGTGGGGCCATGATTTTCGCCCAGATTATTTGAAGTTAGGTGACCTGAGAGAGCAATACAAATCAGTGACGTGGGTTGCTCTTACTGCTACAGCCAGTGCCGAGGTCACCAAAGACATATTATCGAATCTCAAGCTACTAACACCCGTAGCCCAGTTCAAAACACCGAGTTTTAGGAAGAATTTGTTTTATGATGTTGTCTACCAAAATTGTATAGATGATGAAATTGGGCATTTGACTGAATTTTTAAAGAAGAGTTTGAAGGAAGAGGAAAATGCTAAATTGGTAAGCATAGACAATATGCTGTTATTGTCAAGTATGGCCATAGAAACAAGCTTTTTAAATTGTCTTTTTTTATTTCAGAAAGACAAGAATGCATCTATTGTTTATTGTAGAACACGGGATCAAACTGAAGAACTATCTAACATGTTAAACAAGAGGGGTTTACCATCATTGGCATATCATGGAGGTGTGTTATAAAAATCTATACCACACATCTTGAAAATCCCTTCAGCTCTCATTCCACTGGTATCATAAGTCAACCTTCTTGCCCTGCATCCCAGGTACACTTGGGGCCGCTAAACTGCGTTTCTTAATTTATATATATGTCAATAAAACAGCATTTTTTGCTATGATCATGTTATTAGGCCTAAAATCTTGGCTGTTTGTAAAAGTTAATTTGAACCTTTGAGTAGCAGTGAGTTTCAAATTAGATAATGAATTTGACATGCTATAGTCTTATATTGGCTTAACATAGAGTGTAGGTGATAAATATGTACACACTTATAAGGAGAGCTCTCCCTATTGCGGAGAAGTTTTTTAAAAATTTCGCTACATAACACCCAACAACGTTCTATTCTATCATATTGACGAAGAATCACTCAGGGATCGATACTGAGTCTCCCTGCAAAAAATGTCTGTATTAAATGTGTCGTCGATTCAGGGCGAATTCCTAAACTGATTGTGATGAAACTTGGTACAAAAATAGTTTAGCCCAAAACTTTAGACGAGTTCGTGCATTGGCCCGGATCAGATTATGAAGCGCAAGATGGCGGCACGAAGAAAACTTGGAAACAACTACATTTCATCTAAAGCTTTATAGTAATATCGCGTCTTATTTGTACGTAAAGGTATGAAAGCGAGCGAGCGCGTGTCGGCGCAGGAGCGCTGGTCGCGCGGCGAGGTGGCGTGCGTGTGCGCGACCGTGTCGTTCGGCATGGGCGTGGACAAGGCCGGCGTGCGCGCCGTCGCGCACTGGGGGCTCGCGCAGAACGTGGCCGCCTACTACCAGGTTCAACACTATTTACTATGAACGCTTTGACACTAAAAAAGTATAGAGCAGTACCTCACCTAGGCCTCACCTCCTTTGTTACCCCACTAGACAGTTCGCGCTTGACCGAAAAAAATATTATGCCTTTTCACAAAAAAGACCTAACCTAATGCTTTCTAAGACAGTTTCCCTGTATCTCCTATGGTTTCGGATTTCACAATATGTACTGTTACAGTTAAAAAACCACTGATTTTATCAAGATGATGATTACGATTACTCCAGGCCATATGGGCACTTAGTCTCATGCAGTCTGAGCCTATGGAGCTTCTTCCTGAAACAGCCATGATATCACTATAGTATCAGTATCGGGCTCCACCCAATGCCAACTAAGTCTTTCCGCAACGTTAGGGAATTATCAGCATAGTTCTCAGCTTTAGGTACCTGCAATGCTCCAGGCAGAAGATTTTTGCACTAAGAAAACTAAGCTTATGCATGGTCTATTAAACTAACTTTCCTACATGTGGGCGTTTCTTCCTTAGCCGATCCGGCGCCGGCAACTACATTCTTAATTTGACCGACATCGACATAGTCCGACCAGTCCGACTTTCACGCCCACATAGCAACTTGCATGGATACACAACACATACATAAAGATACCTGAGGGTGTGCCGAGTGAGATAGCCTGCCGTACGGTGCCGGTGCCGGACCGGGGCCATTGCCGGGTCGTGTCGGTCAATGACGAAACGCCCTAAGACATTTGACCTAAAAGTGATCTTCCCTTTTTGACACCGGCTTTCATCTGTTGCAGGAATCAGGGCGTGCGGGGCGTGACGGTAAGGCGGCCTTCTGTCGCATATACTACTGCCTCAGCGAGCGCAACGCCGTGAGCTTCCTGCTCAAGACGGAGCTGGCGCGGGCCAACACGCCCGAGCAGAAGCAGCGATGCAAGAACGCCTGCAAGAGTTTCGAAGTCATGGTCAAGTACTGCGAGGAGGTCAGGTAGGTAGCCGAGGCACGAGCACAGTATCCGCTCAGTAGTGTGCTTCACGTTTGAAAAAGTTGTGCGTTTCGTAGCCCGCTGGTTAGTTACCGGTACTGATAGTCGGAGGTCCTAAGTGCACGCTCCGAAACAAAGTCGCGCTTTGTTCAAGGTTAAAAGGTCCTCAAATTTGTTGAGATTTGAAATAAGCGCCTCTCTGTCAGATGTCGGCACAAAACGTTCGCGGACTTCTTCGGCGAGGAGGCGCCGGTGTGCGTGGCGCGCTGCGACGTGTGCGCGGACTCGCGCGGCGTGCAGCGCGCGCTCGACCAGCACCAGCGCCGCGCCATGTGCGCGCGCCTGCAGGGCGGGCTCGTCTCCGCCGCCGTCGAGCCCGGCCAGCTGTACGGCGACGGCCGCCCGGGCCAGCAGAGGTCGGTGCAGTACCCGAGTTACCCACTCACCCATCATACATTTCAAAGTCTCGTGTAGCCGATCGGTTAATTAGTATTTGCGTTCCCCAGGGAGGCGGAGGCCTACGCGGGCGAGGACAGCGGCTCGGACGGCGAGGGCAGCCGCCGGCGCGTGGCGCAGGAGACGCGCGACCTCATCCTGAAGGAGTTCGCCAACCGGAAGAAAAATATACACAAGGACCGGAGGGGCAGCGACGACACGCAGTCCGCCAAGTTTTCTAAATGCTTGGCCGCTGAGAGCACTGCCACGAAGGTTGGTTCTATTGGATAAAATAAGGATATTTTATTTATCAAAGTTAATATGTCAATTTAAAACTTTTAGGGCGGTTATAGATCGGGCGTATATTTCTTACGGGCTTTCGTACGGTTGTAAACATGCGGCACTGATGCAACATGCACTTGTTCAGTTGAAATGGAGCACGCATAAAGTGCTATCATACGAGCGTAGCGTGAAAAATTACCCCAATCTGTAATCACTCTGAGCGCTTCATATGATACCTGGTGGCATACAAAACGTATGTGCATTGT
The DNA here is from genome assembly GCA_963691745.1 of Ditula angustiorana. Classification (NCBI taxonomy): domain Eukaryota; kingdom Metazoa; phylum Arthropoda; class Insecta; order Lepidoptera; family Tortricidae; genus Ditula; species Ditula angustiorana. The sequence goes on along the minus strand of OY829481.1, from coordinate 3,790,668 downwards.
CCCAGGTCACGGGTTTGACAGTGGGCACTCGCGAGAGCCACCTTTCGCTGATCAAGGACGCGCTGAGCGCGCACCTGTCCCGCATGCGGCAGGTGGACGAGCCCGAGCGGCCGCTGTCCCGGCTGGACGTGGAGCAGTGCGCCGTGGGCATGGAGTACGAGGCGTTCTCCGCCTCCACCGTCATCAGCCTGTACAGGCGGGCGGTTGTCAAGACGGTAAGAAAGCTTACCGTCATCTTTGTCTTTACATAGTAAAAAAAGGATTCGTTCCTCTCTGTCCTCATACCTTTGTCCGCCGACTCCTTCTAAACTACGCAATGGGTTATGATACGGTTTACACTGACATTTAGATATTTATTTCACGGAAGGTTTTTATGTACGCAGCATCCTAATTATGCCCGTGCGAAGCCGGGGCGGTTTGCTAGTGTAATATAATTTTATACTACTGTAAAACTTGTTTATAAAAACTTGTATATCCTTAAAAGTATGATGCAAAATATAATTGATGGGAAAATATTGGATAGTGAAAAATACTGTCCATTACCACATGTCTTCACGCAACGGCGGATCCAGCCTTCGAGTCAGGGGAAGGTCATATAGTCGAGGTCCAGTCAAGACAGGCTCAGAAATAGAGTAGATAAAAATCGTTCGATAATCGACCTAGACTAGGGGAGGGGGTCATGACCCCCATGACCCCCCCTGGATCCGCCAGTATGGTCACAACGTATGGCGTATAGACACGGCGTACGCCGTATGGCGTTACGCGTAAAGTCTTGTATAGTGTTACGTTTCAACTTGTTCAATTGATTTGCAGATAACATCAATAAAATCATGCAATGACGATCTGTATCCAGCGCTCAAACATTATGAACCTAAGAAACGTAATACTCTCAGAGAATTTGTGAAGGAGTTTGAAGAATCTAAGAACGAGAAATCGTTGAAACTGGGTGGCTTTATTACAGCATCACAATTAGAGATGGGTATGTACAAATAAGGACTATTGAAATCTTATTTATTTATTAAGTTGTATTAGCTAACCTAATGTATGTTTTCATTCTTATAGAGTCGAAAAATCAAGAGAGACCCCTCTCAAAAGCAGACAAAGAGACCAAACGAAAAGCAAACTCATTTAAAAGAGACCCACTTTCGCAAACAAAATTACAAAATTTCTTTACAAAGTCATCTCGAGAATCTCGTAATAGCACACCCAATGAAAGTGACGAAGACGGGTTGGTCATAGATGATAATAAAAATAATTGCGACGATACTCTAAAATTAGAGGTTTCAGATAAGCTAGTCAGTAAGGAAAATATCGAAAGCAATCACAACGACACCACATTGAAACTAGAACCTAATTCAGAGTCAGAAGATAACAACGACACTAATAATTATTCAAACCATGATACCATAAAAGGAAAGACTAATACGAAAACGTTCGTGATTAATATAACTTTACAAGGTGTACCTACCAAGGGAAAGCACAACAGTAACAAAGGCAATAAAGAAGCCCACTCAAAGCATTCTCACAGCGACAGTAGCAAGAACGAGTCAAAAAATAGTCAATCAGATAAAAAAAGTAAAAATACAAAAGAAAACAAGGCCAAGGAAATAAAATCTCCAAGTAAATCACCAAAGCAAGCCAAAAGAAAAATTAAAGACCTATTTGGAGAATCTTCCGAAAGTGACGGAGAAAAAAAAGTTAACAAAAAAATCAAAATTGAAGATGAGAGAAAAGGGCACATTAGGAAACGTGAAAATTTGAGGAAATCTTCAGAAAGTGACGGAGGGAAGCAAGAAGCTAAACACATAAAAACTGATGATAGAAGGAAAAGACCCAGCCATAAAAATAACGACGTAGGAGAATTATCAGAAAGCGATAGGGAAAAGCAAGAACCAAAAAGTAATAATAATAAAGTAGATCGAAGAGAAAGTCACAGTAAAAAACATGATGATATCGGAAAGTCTTTAGAGAGTGATAGAGACAAGCAAGAATTTAAAAAGATTAAAACTGAAGACCGAAGAAAAGGGTCTACTAAGAAACATGATGACGTTGGAGAATCCTCAGACAGCGACGCAGGTAAGCCGGCAGCTAAAAAGAACAACACTGAAGATCGAAGAAAAAAACACAGTAACAAGCATGATGATACTGAGGAATCTTTAAGAAGTAACATAGACAAGCAGCATGCTAAAAGGATTAAAACTGTAGATAGAAGAAGTTATAGTAAAAAACACGATGACCTTGAATCTTCAGAAAGTGATAGAGAAAACCAGCAAGTAAAAAAGATCACTACTGATGATCGACGAAAAAGGCACAGTAAGAAACATGACGATATCGGGAACTCTGTAGAAAATGGCGAAGGAAAGCAAGAAAGTAAAAAGATCAAAACTGATGATCGTAGAAAAAGACACAGTAAGAATTATGATGACGTTGGTAAATTTTCCGAAAGTGATAAAGAGGAAGAGGAAGTTACAAAGATCAACACTGAAAAACGCATAAAAAGGCACAGCAAAAAACATGACGACAAGAAACACCACAAGAAGACTGAACACTCGCAAGAAAAAGAACCTCCCGAAAAGCATTTAACTGCGTCGCAGGGAAATAACTTAGACAGCGAGTCAGAAAACGAGCTTGTCATTGATGAAAATATTAATTCGAACTCTGAAGACAAAGGAGAAAACGATTCTGCCAATACATCCTCACTAGAGCACTCCAACAATTCTTCTGCAACAATAACCAGTTCTAATCTCGTTGTACTAGAAGAAGAAGATGCAAAACTAGACAAAGCACATCAACTCAGCAAAGAAGCTGATAAAGTATTACAAGCACTAAAGCTGTTTGCGGAGAATCCGCCAGAACCAGTAGTTGTTGCCGAAAAACCAGCAAAAACAGAAAAACCTGCTAAAATACCAAGCGATTCTATTAAAACGCCACACTCACATCACAAACACAAGTCCCATCATCACACTAGAGATAGAAGTAAGTTAAGTTTAACTCGTTCTAAGCAACACAAGCATAATAAAGATCGACACAAAGAAAAAGTCAATAATCCAGAGAAACCTAAAAGCGAGAATAAAGTTGTTAAAGAGGAAAAGAAAGAAAAAGTCGACGTGGCGGGATTAGTAGTGAAACTGCTAATGCCGTATTATAAAAAGAAAAAGATAGACAATCGAGATCTCTTCAAGGTTACCGCGCGGCACATCGTGCACCAGCTGATAGCCATTCAAGTCACAGGTAATTATTACAGTCAATAATTAAAATAATCACTATTTGTTAGGATGAAGAAATCATAGATCAGATACTGAAGCGTGTAGACCGCAGTTTATCAAATAGTGAAAAATACCCCCCTAAATGCTTTTTACTACCAAAATGAGTAAATCAGATTAGAAAATTTATATTTGTCTCTTTTTGGAACATTGTATTGCCATTTAAAGTAAAGAGATCAGTTATTAATTTATTATATTTAATTTTTTTATTAACCAACTTACATTTACAGACATGGCTTTCAATTTTAAAACTCTTTCTATGCTATACTATTTAAGTTCTATGCTTGACTTTCATTGTTCCAGAGGAAGCAGCTATCGACATGTTACTTAAGAAAGCCTTCAGTAAAGAAATTAAAATCGAAAGTGAGGGTGACTTGGCAGTTAAGTTGAATTTGAGCGAATGACGTATGTTTTGTTTCTTTAAAGTTTAATTTCCTCATTTTTGGGATCGTGTGATTTTTCCCTATAAAATATAATTATTCTTATATGCTGTTTATAAATGTAAAAAAATAATTAGAGTTTCACGGCTCTGCGCTTGCCCTGAAGACACTGTGAGAATCTTAGAAACATATAAATAAGCAATATGCTCTTGATCCTTATGGGACAAGTTCGCCTTTGTACGTGTTATTTTATTTTTCTTGTAAATTTGTTATTAGAATTTCTTATGTAAATATTAAGCTATTTTATTGTTACATATAACGGTTTATTTTATTAAATCAAACTTTGTTCTCTTAATTGAAGTAATCATTAAAATTTTATTGATTGTGTCTGCTTATTGCATTCAGTTAAACTACTGGAAAAATTCAAAGTTCTACTAATTTTCAAAGCAAATTTATTTCTAAAAAAAAAAAAAAATGAACCTATGAAACTAAGAAAAACAAATGACAGTGGCGCCAACGTCTTCCCAAAACGTATGCATAAATGCTGGTCCCATTTTAGCCCGACTGCCGCCAGAAGGGAGGGTTATAAACCACGTGTTTTTCATTCCAACTCTTTTGTTGGCTGAGACTTCGCTGCGGGCTCCGTATTCGTGTTTCGGCCATAACATCTCCGTAATTCACATGAAAAACAAAAATATACATCTTTTATGTTTACCCGCTACAAACAGTCTTGTAATGACAGTTTGTTACTTACTTTACTCTGGTACTTGGCTTCTTACGAACACACATAGCTTACTTACATTCGCGTTGACAGATAGATCCATCAGTGTTGAGCCTATAGATATGTACGAGTTTATGCGTTTTCGGTGTTGAAATGTTACAAACACAATTTTCGTTAACAAAACCTAATCATTCTATTACACTTTTATTTTCAACTTCAAAGTCTAACCGTGACACATGAGGCTTATTACAAAGTCTTTTTTCTCTCGACAAGTTTGAGAGGTAGTCCGTTCAAAATAGACTGGGTGACTGTGGCCGCGGGGTTCGAGACGGGGTGCCGCAGGGAGTTCTTGCTGGGCTCAATGGTAAACCGGCTCAGCAGCGCTGCTAATCCGGCCAGTGACTGCATGTGACCCAAACGCTCACCTTTAAAAAGTATAAATAATAATTTATGCAAAGATTATGGAAGTAATAAGTAATTACGTGCGACTGGAAGATGCAAACGACTGTTAACGTCAAGTAAACCATCCATTTACAAAGTCCCTAACATCACCAAGTTAATTAGCCCAACCTGCATCTATCTAGCTAGTGTTATAAGAAAGGCACGCATAGGATTTTAAATTCGACTTGAACAGTCATTTTAGAGTTACAGTTCCGCACATCACTTTACACGATCAATGAATATAACGAAAAGCTATCACGAAAAATATATATAGGACGTGCAAACCCTTGCTTATTGTAAACTCATCCTGTTAATATCAGGAGCAAATTAATTCTGTATGTAAAAATAGGTAGGTATGCCACAATTTTACGCAATTTTACAGATGTGTAAAACTATGAATGTGTAAATGCCTTTACGGAACAGTTTTTCCGAACGGATAGAACTTATGGACCTACAGCTCTAGGCACGCTATTTATCGCGCACATAAGCGCTTCCGTCCCTCTCGCACACACTTACTCGTTAGAAAGGGATATTTGCTTCATGTCATCGATAAAAGCTAGGTGCTAGGCCCCCAGGAAACGAGCCTTTTATGTTTTTAAAAACCAGCAACGGGCTTGCGAATTCTTTGACACTTATTGCAGATCTCCATGAGCAAAATTCAAGAACTTACCTATACAAGCTCTTGGTCCCAAACCAAAAGGCAAGTATGCATATTTGTGGAAGGTGGCGTTGTTCGGCTCAAACCGCTCCGGGATGAATTTGTCGGGCTCCGGGAAATGCTTCTCGTCATTCTGCAGCGCCTGCACCGGAATAATTATGTTCACATCCTTTTCGATCACCAAGTCCGAGTCTGGAACCTTGTAAGTTTTCTCGCATCTTCTTTTAAGGAAACCCAAAGAAGGAAAAATCCGCATGCTTTCTCTGCAATCAAAGAAAATAAGAATCAAATAAACACCAAATCTATCCCCAAACAAGTTTCTTTTTTTACATCTAAGTGCTATTATGAGTTTCAATAGCCTTTCCTGGTCTTTATTCCGCTTCACTAAATCATATTTCCTTAGATTAAGTAAATACCCCAGATAAAACGAAAAGCATTTTTCGAAATCGGTTCACTGGTGACGGAGTTATGATGCAACAAACATACAAAAACAAAACAAAGGTTAACTGGAAGAGATCCCTTAAAGGGATAAGTTCGCCTTTGTACATCACTGTATCTCTTTTTGTAATTTATGTTTTTTGTACAATAAAGAATTTACATACATACATACATACAAAACTAGGCGGCGAATCGAGTACCTACCTCCTTTGTCGAAGTCTGTTAATTTGACTTTGGAATAGGTAGGTACATTAAACAGAGTAGAAGTTTTAAGTTGCGGGTGCAGGGACTCGCATATTATGGCTTGTCAGGCTATGCTACCCTTACGACACCACCGTGTGTTTTACTCGAGAGCAGAAATTTCACTTCGAACCTTACCCAATTAGAGCAGGTACTCACTTGAAACACGCTTCCAAGTATTTCATCTCGGAAATAGCGTCGTAGCACAGTTTGTGGTCGTATCGGTCGAGCACGGCGTCGATCTCCTCGTGGCAGCGGCGCTGCGCCTCGGGGTGGAAGGCCAGCTGGTGCAGCGTGAAGCTCGTCGCGGACGACGACGTCTCGAAGCCCGCCGCGAAGAATAAAAACAACTGCCCCACCATTATGTAGTCGTCCAACTCCAACTCCGCTTTCGACGCCGTTCCATCCTCGTTCTTTTTCTCGATAGACTCTACCGAAATTGTACCTTTCTGCTTCAGCTCCATCAGCTGGTCTATGAAGTCATTCCTCCCAGACGGCTTAAAATTCCTCTCTTTCATGACGCCTTTCATGATAGCCATGATGTTGGCTTCAATCATGGGTACGAAGAAGTTTAAATTTTTAAAGAGGTTCGGGAACATCATCTTTGCCATGTTTCTAAGCGCGTCCGTTTTTGTGGTAGTGAATATTCTTTTCCCAATTTGACGGAAAATTGAGTTTTCGTCGTTGATGGCCTCGCCCTCGACGCCAAAGCCGACGGCGCCGATGAAGTCAGTGGTGTAGCGCGCCATGAGGTCCCGCACGTCCACCTCGGCCCCGCTGCGAGCCGCGTTCTCTGCGAGTCCCTGCAGCTTTTCAGCTGTTCCCACGATCAAAGGAAACATCGCCTTCAGCTTACTGGTCGTAAACGCCGGAGTCATTTTCTGCCTGAGCAACCTCCAGAGATCGCCTTCGGCGAAGAATAGATTTCTCAATACTGGCTCTATAACGGTCTTGTGTGGAAGAATCGCCCTCGAATAGAAATGATAAAAATCGGTCGACATAATATTCTTGATGAGTTCAGGATCTCGAATTATTAGTGTCGGTTTTGTAGCGAGAAACATTCCAACATATCTCTCGGTTGGGTATTTCTTGTAAATTTTCCGGAAGTAGTCGGCCGGACTGATCCGCTGCAAGTATACCGGCATGACGTTGCCAAAGTAAGGTATCGGTTTTTCATATGTGACACGTCTTTTTGCCCAGTGGTCAAAAGTACTTGTTCCATAAATGTACAGAAGAACTAGTACAATCACTGATATACCCAGGAAGAGAAACATGGTCAGTTTATTATTGTATCTTGTTATTAACGGAGTAACGCGCACTCCAAGATTTGAGTTTTAATATGACTTGATCAGAATTGTTTATGTATTTATGACGATCCTTATCTTTCGTGTGCGCTATCTTTTATTTATAGGTACATAGTGTCCAACGCTCGCGCTTGTGTTCTATGAATCTCTCGCGCAACGGTGGTTAAGTGTTTCATGCAGTAGGTACTTTAAATGTAACAAAAATACTTAGTAATATAAATAACAATAGATACATAATGTTAGGGGATAAATGAGTTGATAAGCCGGTTGGGCGGTTGACACAGACATGTAGTGGTATACAAATAAAACCGAAGATATTCGATCTTTTTTATCTTTATTAGTAGGTATTGCAATTATTTAGTTGTGATGAATATAGATTTAATTGGATTTTTAAAATTACCACACCAGTGGAGACAAGGTCGTCGTTGACGAGAGAGAGGAGTCGTGTCACACTTGCGACTAGTGATGCCGATCGATACTATCGATAGTACTGTCGATGGTATCGATAGCACAAAATATGGTAATGATTTGCAATAGTATCGATAGTATTGAGCCTTGATAATTGCTTCTCTATCGATGCTATCAAAAATATTTCCATCCCTAACGAGTTTAATACCAAATTTTGTAACCGAAATTTCTTTCGATTTTTATTTTAAATGTTTTTAACATTCAAATTATTAAATTAAAATTGTTATGACAACCCAAAGAAAAATTAGGGCAATGGCTTCATTTTTTTTTCTTTGTGTTTTCATTACAATTTTAATTAAGTTTAATACCGACATTATCGGTACTATAGGTACTATCCATAGTTTTTGACTATCAATAGTTGTTAATTTTTCGAGAGCACCGTTTACTTGATTTCATAGTAATGTATAAGTGGTAAATTACAAGAAATTGCATAATACATATCGACGGTTAAAAGGCGAATTGATTCAAGCGCCATTTTGGTAACTTTACAGGAGAGCGATTTAAAGTTTTTTTTTTGGGAAAAAAAATCATTACTCAGAAAGTATCTACTTGACACTAATAAAGCTTCCTGTTTATAATGCAACGTTAAATTTGCCATCACCTTGCATAATAATGATAACCAAAAGACAATTTTTTATTGAGTTAGTTGTAGGTTAAGCCATATTGCACTATTATTTGATCAAGGTAAAACGATTTAAGTACAAAAGTAGTTTATAACTGATCAAAGAGAAATGATTTATGTCTGTACTGTAATTATAATCTGTTCAGGGCAAAATGACTTAAATTACAGAATGTTAATATCATGCTCACGGCAGAAAGTTTCAATCGGAAGATTTATAAAAAAATTATTTAGGTAAAATAGCTCAAAGATGATGAAACATTCCTCGAGAATAGAGAAGAACGATTGAAAGGACATGTTAATTCTAAAATAAATGATTTATATTGATGAAATAAACATACCTTTAAGAAATAAGGCTTTTAAGTCAATTAATTTAATAAGGAAATGTCTTCACTTATTTCATTTTTACTCTGTTTTGTGTAGTAATCCAAATAAAACATTGTTTCTTCAAATCACTTTAGAAGTAACAATGACAACAAATCTACTATATTTTTTTTACTACACTTAAAGTTATTTTATCACACAACCGTGATAAACAGCAAAGCATAGATTGTTTTAAACTTTCGCGATTTTCACCCATGTCATACTTATTACGTTAATCGGGACTTAAATGCGATAATAAACTGTTTATTTATTTACCTCGACGTATTTATAACGTTATCGGGACTTAAACGCGATAAAAGTATGTTGTTAATTTACCACGGCGTTTCGGCCATGTTACAACGGCCGTGGTCACGAGTAGACTGAAGAGGATGGTATTACTTCTGTTTAGCCGTGCGAGTTTTTCGAACTACCCGCACTTTGTCCTGTTTATTTTCCACCGGCATATCACTATTCACTACACCGACACACAATGCTCACAATGTCCGACGATTTATCCGAATATATATCTCGACGCTTACACCTGCTGATTACAGGTTTCCATGATGAAGAGAGCTTATATCCGCCTTCCCGGTTAAAATTTTTGTCCTTTTTAATTTCAACCGCTTCACGTACTATCCTAGGATAATAATGTCGTTCTGTAGAGAGGATTTTAGGGTTGTGAAGCTCAATCCAATGGTTTGGTCCCGATTCCAGCAAATGCGAGTGCGTGTTGATGGTGAGTGAAAATCGCGAAAGTTTAAAACAATTACCTCGACGTTACGATCTGGCTAAGCACGTTGCTTCCATATTGCAACCACTTGTGGGAAAAACGTCAAGGATTCTCGCCATTTTATTGAGATCCTCAAAGGCATTCAGTTGGCTCCTGATAAAATTATGGTGAGTTTCCATGTAGAATCGCTTTTTACAAACGTACCACTTAAAAATGCCTTGAAGTTGAGCGACAATGAGATGTCAGAGTCCTATATGGTGTTACTTAGAAACTGTTTAGAGGGGAGCTACTTTTTATACCGTCGACAACACTATTTCCAGATAGATGACGTGGCCATGGGTAGTCCTGTGGCGCCGGTGATGGCCAATATCTGGATGGAGCATTTCGAGACTACAATAGATCTGCAACTATTAGGAGTGAAGTTGTGGAAGCGGTAAGTCGACGATGTTTTTTGCATTATAAAGGTAGGCGGCAAGCCCGAAGTAGAACAGTTTCTGGCACATCTCAATTCCGTTCATCTTAAGATAAAATTAACGTATGAACTGGAATCGGAGCGAAGCTTGGCTTTCCCGGATGTTAAGGTAATGGTGAGAACGGATGGCTCCCTGGCACATACCGTTCACAGGAAACCGACGCACACGGACAGATATCTTAACGCTTCGTCTCACCACCATCCTAGACACCTTCAATCTGTTGCAAGGTCATTACTTAGCAGAGCACGTGATTTATGTGACCCTGAGTTTGTGCAAGAAGAGGTGAAACACGTTCAGGAGGTGCTTAAACGTAATGGATACAGGATTGGTGAATGGCAACCTACACGGAAGCGTAAGGGGAAACATCCGGATGTAGCGAGACAACCTGCTTTCATGCCTTATGTGAAAGGAGTGACGGACAAAATTGGAGCCGTACCCCAATAAGACTGGATATACGCCGTTGTCCAAAGTCGCGAGGCACGTACGAACCCCGAAGGATGTTATTCCCTTTCAGTCGCCGGGCGTTTATAAGATAGATTGCAGTTGCGGTAGTTCTTACATTGGACAGACCAAGTGAACTATATCGGAAAGGGTCAAGGAACATATCGCAGCTGTAAAAAATCGCCAGTTGAATAAGTCCGCTATTGCCGAGCATTTGCTGGAATCAGGACCAAACCATTGGATCGAACTTCATAAACCCAAAATCCTCTCCAAGGAACGTCATTATTATCCAAGAATGGTACGTGAAGCGGCTGAAATTAAAAAGTACAGGAATTTCAACCGGGAAGACGGATACAAGCTTTCTTTCACTATCTCAGCCACAAGAAGTCCACTGTTGAACATAGGCCTCCTCCATGGATTTCCAAAGTGACCGGTTGGAAGCAGCATGCAACCAGCGCCTTCCTGCCACCTGTATGAGGTCATCGGACCATCTTGTGGCTAGTCGTCCTACACTGCGCTTTCCAATACGCGGCCGCCATTCGAGAACTTTTCGACCCCATCGGCCATCAGTTCTCCGTGCTATGTGCCCTGCCCACTGCCACTTCAACTTGCTAATCCGCTAGGCTACGTCGGTTACTTTCGTTCGTCTGCGGATCTCCTCATTTCTGATTCGATCACGCAGAGAAACTCCAAGCATAGCCCTCTTCATAGCTCGTTGCGTGACTTTGAGCTTTTTTATAAGGCCCATAGTAAGCGGCCATGTTTCAGTGGCGGCCGCGTTTCTTCTTCATGGAATCCGGTAATCAGCAAGTGCAAGCGTCGGGATGTATCTTCGGATAAATCTTCGGATATTGTGAGCATTGTGTGTCGGTGTGGTGATATGACGATTAAAAATAAACAAGACCAAGTGCGGGTAGTTCGTAAAACTCGCGCGGCTAAACAACGGTGACACCCTCTACTTCAGTCTGCTCGTGACCACGGCCGCTGCAATGCGGCCGAAACGTCGAGGTAAATAAATAAACAGTTTATTATCGCGTTTAAGTCCCGATTAACGTAATAAGTATGAGCAAAGCATGGGTACGTTAAATAAACTGACTATTCTACCAACAGCCAAAAGATTAGGTACGCGCACTTCATAATTTAGCACACACAAACGACACTACTCGCTTTGAATCGTTGACTGAACCGACCGCGGCAGCACTCGCCTCTATTGTAGGTAGGAGGCTTAAACAACTAGTGCCATAATTCGTATAGACTTAAATGACACACTAAAAAATATCCTTTGATATTATTTGTAGTTTAACCGACTGTTCTTTAAAAAAGCCTAAACAAGTAAAATGCTTTATACGATGTGGAGACGAATAATTAGTAGCTTAAACGAAACTTTTACATTTTAGAGATTAAGTATAAACGTCTTAAGCGTGCGGTCAATGGTTTTCAGTTTTAAGAAAATAGATTTAACCGAAATGCACACAAAAATACTGTTCGAAGAAAAGCCGCCCAAACGACATTGCCTCTTGAAATAGTTCAAAGTAGAACGATTTAAGCGACAGCGATACGTTTGAATGCTTAAGGTAGAATGGTTTAAGTGACATGCATTTTAAAATCCGATTAAGGTAAATTGCCTTAAATTACGATGCTTATTTAATTTAGATTCTGTAAGAATGATTGAAATGACGTTTGAAAAAAAGGCTTAAATGATGAAAAAATTTAAAACTGCCTTTTTTAAATTGACTTATATACATTGCAAAAATAGGATAAATTAGTGTCACTTAACACCACGTAGCAAGAAATGATGCCTAAATCGGCATGGATTCAAACGCCAAAAAAGTGCTTTGATTTATTTCAAACCCGGCTCAAACGATGCGGAAAAATTTGCTGATTCCAACGATATATATAACTCAATATCGCCCAGGGTGTCGCTTGAATCAAGTCGCCTTTTAACCGTCGATATAGTATAGTACCTATTCAATTTAATAATGTGCGTAATACGTATTTTATTTTACGGTGTAATTGAATACTAACAGCACTGAATACTTTGATATTATGATATTATTTTAAGTTCTAATGTAACTATCGATAGTAAGCTGGTAAGGGATTGAAATGGCATTAATAGCGAAGTGCCGAAGGCACTGTCAAGGTTTAATACTATCGATATCGATACTACTGCAAGTGACATAATATGCCACATGATCGATAGTATTGTAATATCTTAACTAATATCGATATTCTGATTATTAACTATACCTAATTTATTTTAAGGTGATAAAAATGAGAGGTGTCAACCTGACGTAACTAGAGATGTCCCTATTGTTATGCAAACTATCGATACTGTAGCTCGACGGGGATCCTTCTACTGATTGCAGGCAGTAAAACAATAACTTTCACTTTTTAGTTTATTATTCACAACACGTGTTATCTCTAAGGCTCCTGCCTCGAGACTCTTGTTTGGAACCGTCCTTTCTACCTTCCTTAACAATTCAAATATTAAACATTCATAAAAACGGACAGTGTTCCAAACTCTTACCGTGAAGGCCCTATTACAATACTCTCACGCATAGTATACGTATTCCTAGTACTAAAAGCATCAATACTAGCATTAAAATGTTGGAAAATGTAACGCCATTAAAATGAAAGCTTATAGTATGCATTTCAATAATTTATTCATCATTAGCAGAGTCAGTTTCCCAGTCTGACGAAAATTTAATGAAATTGACGAAATATTACCTAACATATAATCTTTGTCATCGTCAAGTAACAGATGAGAGTATATATTTCTAACTAGCGACCCGCCCCGATCGCGGGGACAATCGTGATGTAATGTACATAAAAACCCTCAGTAAAAAATATCTAAATGACGGTGAAAACTGTAAGTATCAAAATCCTTTGCGAGGTCTAGCTAGAAGGAGAAGCCGGCCGAACATACATTATAAGAATTTAGGACAGACAGGAACGGATAGCGACCATTTATTGTAATATTGACAAGCAACGTCACCAAAATACAAAATGGAAGCGCATCGGTCGTATTTATGTTGCCACTAATAAAAATTGATAGGTATATTATTACAGTTACATGAAAAAGAAATCTTTACATTCCAAATATTTATTTCCTTACACAATATATTATCATTTTTCTGTTATCGATAGACCCTCACCTCTAGCAATTAAAGCCCATTGGCATAACATTGTAAAGTCGGTCACTAAAGAAAATAAGTGAACATTACGGAGTGTTTTCGCAGCAGGTTAGACTTTTATTAGCAGATACGAGTTCAAGTCTTTACACAATCCACATTTTAGAGGTGATTTCATTTTTCTTAACATTATTTCTCACTTCGAAAAAATCATTTTTTACTTACCTCCTTACAAAGTTACATACCATTCATGAAGTGTCACCTGCCATTTTAATCACCTTAAAATAAATTAGGTATATCAATATTTTCACTATCGATAGCTCGGCATCACTAGTTGGTACAGATAAGAAAGAAGAATGCTGTAAATACATTGAACGGACTCTATGGCATTCTAAGGGAAGGACACACATTCATATAAAGTGGCAATACAAAACCCAAATTCATATAACGTACATAAATTCTTTTAGATTCATATCTCCGCATGCGTAAAAGCGACCTGCTACACTTTCTATTTTTTTTAACAGTTTAGACTTCAATCTCCGATATAATCGCGGCATCAGGATGTTGCAAACGTTATCTTGTAACAACCCCGCACGGGCTGATAAGTTATTACTTGGTCATTACGACGGTTGTTGCCCACACATCATTTGTTAAGCCACGCTAAATTTAGGGTTACGCGGTCACTTTTTCTAAGTTCTTAGACAATACTCAAAGTGTAAGTTACCTTTAATCGATCCATTGATAATCTCTGGGTAATCTCTAGAACCACTGAACCGATTTCGAAAAAATATTTTACCGATAGGAAGCTACACTATCCCTGACGGACATGGGCTACTAATTCCATGTGAAGTCGCGGGCATCCGCTAGTCATCAATATTCATGTGGCGATCCAGGATCGTGATATTTATTAATATTGTCAATACCCCTACACTTCAATATACATAGGTAAATATTGATGTGTAGGGTTCGCCATAGAGTTTTCAAACTATTAATATTATAGGTAAAGCGGCGGTGCCGGCCTAACCCGCCTTAGGGATAAATTGATTTTTCAAAACTTATTATTTTTGGGAACACATTCAGTGTAGCCAGGCAAAAAAATTGGGATAGCACAATTTATCCTAAATTTCGTCATCTACTTACAATATTTTAAAGCCTCGGAAATTTATATTAGATTCTAGTTGAAATAGTTCTTCTGGCGGCAGTTGGGTAAAAACAGCTAATAACTAGTTACCTATAAAACATTTTCATAATGAACGGAACCCTTAGAACTACTTTATTGTAATGGATTGTAAGGCATGACAGGTGTACTGACCTATCGGACTTTTTTGTAGTTTTCGTAGCCGGGGGCTTCGGCTGTATGATATCACCAATCTTAACAAAAACAAAAACGTACCTTATCAAAGAGTCGTTCTATTGGCGACAACGCTAGTATGGGTAGAAATAATAACATGTATGAATCAATAATTAAGTACCTACTCATAATCCGTACGCATCTACCTATGTTGGTTGGCGCATTGGTTTATAACTGTAATGCTGTAAAATTATATTTGATAAAAAAAAAATATTTCGAGTTCCGCTGTTGCAGAAAAGCGGTGCAATCACACTTATATTAAAAAGCCCAAAGTTTGTGTGTGACATAGTATTTTGTTACTTCTTTAAGCTAAAACGGCTCAACGGATTTGGGTGATATTTGGAACGGAGATAGCTTATATCCCGAATTAACACAATAGGATGCCTGTTTTTATTCCGTAAAAATGCTTAGCTCCCGCGGGATAGCAGGCAAAGCCGCGGATAAACGTTAGTCATGCAATAAAGAAAGATAAATCCTATGCGCTGTACCATGGTTAGCGTGGTAGATGCCAAATAACCTTTGTAGAGTCGGAGTGATAGGGTATTATGAAATATCGATAGTTATGGCGTACATTGGAATGAAACTCAATATGGTGAATGTTTCCTGCTAGTTTCTTGGTCTTATACGGCGATACGACTACACAGATGCTCTAAGGCACCGCTAGATGCGTTAATCATGACACAGAGAAGAGGGTGTATGAATATTGAACGAGAACGGGGATTAAAATGGGATTGGCAGTGTCAGACTGGTGACAGAGGTCGTCGAGGTGGCGTTTGCCGGCCGGGATCTAGCCAGCGCGGGCCGCCGATCTGACCTACCCCTAGGGTAACAACCAACGTCTGAGTCAGCTCCCCCAGGCCTCTCGGGCTTTAGCCCTGCCCTGAACTGATCCACTAAAATCAATTCAATTTAATCTATCAAATACTTGCCACATTTAGCAATATAATTGGAACAGGAAGTGAGGTATCATCGCGAGCAAGCCCTAGCGAAAGAGATAGGTTATGCTCTGAACAAAGCATATTAATATTTATTTTTGTAAAAGAAATAAAGCATAAATAATCAATAAATTGTATATTAAAATATATTTGTGTACATAACATTTATTCTTAAAACAGTATTTTTTACTATTTTAGATCCATCAAAAGACGCACATGATTTTTTTATATTTACAAATGACAATAGATTACCGCGCCAATAAAACGTAGTTCTTTTTAAGGCTTATACAATAAAAAGAGTAGAGCTAATCTTACAACGATTCACAAAGCGAGTCAGTTTTTTGCAACAACCCTTTCACAGTCTTTGTCTGAGCCCTCAACAATAATTCAACAGAAAAATTACACTTTAGCGTCACGTTAAAAACGGCAGCAGAGGTAGACCGACTTCCCTGTCGCTGCGCTAAATGTCGACAACTGTCCGACAGCAAAAAGGGCAAGGGTTGTCAAAAAAGTAACAAAGCGCGCCGGTTGGAACCGGTCTCCCGCAGGCGTCCCGTTGCCTCGCCGAGTGTCCGGCTGTGTATAACACGGGTTGGTGGTTCGCTTTATATCCTGAGCGCGCGCTTCCTGGGCGGGCCGGGCGTGCGGGCGGCGCGCGGCGCGCGGCGGCGCGGTGCGCGCGGCGTGTCGGGCTCGGGCGGCGCGGACGCCGTGACCAGGTTGCGCGCGTTGCCGAACGACGGCTCCAGCCCGATGGTCTCCTGGAACATCTGGATGCGCTCCACCATTTCCTCGTCGTTGTCTATCAGCTCTTCGATCTGGAAGAGAGTAGTGCGCATTAAACGCATGGGACGGAATCGTAAAGCGGTGAATTTTAAACCGCTTGAGTAAAATTTGATTGATTATAGATTACCATTTTGAATTGGCGGAAAGTATTATTTATCCTACCCCCAAAATATTTCCAGATTTAGGGCGCTCCAGTATATTTCCGTTTTCGTCGGAAAATCGTCATCTCGCTTTCACAATTTATCTCGATTACCAACATTTACCGAGCCAATTAAACCGAATATTTAAAAGTTACCAAACTATATATTAGAATCATAGATGCAATGACATGACAGCGGTAAAAAAAATATCATTCGACAATCCATGCCTCGTTTTAACCAACTGAGCTCCGGACAACTTTGCTTGAGCTTGCAAAGCAATTATATTATTAGCTTCCTCCTGGCAGGATATCCAACTACTGGTAGCATCCCAGCGTCCGCCAGGGCCGGGCACTGACCTCGTGGCGGTAGTCGGCCAGCAGGTCGGTGGCGATGCGCACGAGGTAGGCGGCCACCTGCCCGCCGCCCAGCCGCACGCGCGCGTACAGCCGCAGCACGGCCGGCACCAGCACCTCGGCCACCGTCCGCTTCATTTTCTGCAACACACGGCCGATAGGCATGACAGAGTTAGCCTAGCTTTTCACTATTATACTTTGAAGCATAGTTGACGTGTTAACTTTTTCACCACCAACGACGCATGCCAAAGTTGTCGCCCACCGGGTCGCCATTATGGCAAACGCGAATTTGAAGTTTAAACACATGCACATAGGTCGCTATTGCACAATGCCATCGATTAACTATATGTGTCGGTGGCGTGTTGAGCACGACAGCTCGCGCCACCTTTAAGCGTTCTTGGCTTTCTAAGGGTTACGAGCTACGCCTACACTTTTACTGCCGTTATGACAAGTAACATCGAAAAATATGTTATTGCGATAAAGTTCCAACGTATAAAGCCAGCTTTTGCTATTGACGGTGACTTTACAAATAATAAGCTTCAGTAATACCTTAAAAAAGATGCAAAATGCCACCAAGCTTACCTATTGATACAATTATTTCAGGCACACATAACTTACAAAGTATCAACTTGACACTGGCAGAAATGTCAAAAGACGATTGCCATAAAAAAAAACTTACAAAGTACAATTATTTGGTAATTAAATAACCCCGACGCAACGCAAAAAGCGTTGTTATAAGTATGAACCCTCTATCTGTCTTTGGCTTTATAGATTTCAACGCGGTTCTTTTCATTTGGGAGCTGAATTGAGTGGGACGGCTCTTAACCATGTTTGATTGCAAAGGAGTGAGCAGTTCTCAAGATATTGAACTTTATAAATGAGTCTGCGGTAAATACAAAGTTTTTGTTTGTGACTTACATTCCAAAGTTTTAACTCCATTCTTATTCTATTCTTCCACCTGTTACCATCTGAATGTAGATAACTCCTGATCGACTTCTTTATTCTATTGTAATTAGCAGAAGTATATGTAGGAATTAACATATAACATGCAGGGATAGTACACTTTTGTATAGGGTGACCGTATGCGTGGACTAGTCTCGTACCTTATTCTAAACTTTCTACATCTGGGAATTAATTTATCGTAAAAAGACATCAAGTGTTATTGTTACAGTTTAAGTAGTTTTATGCCTAACCATAACTAGATGTGGGACTGTAAAATTATAACTTATAGTTATATTATTCAGCCCATTCAAATACACGTAGTTTTAAAGTAATAACGTCAATTATCGAACGAATACCTATACGATACGTGCGTATATTGTAAACATTTAATACATCGAATAAAGCAACATTCATACCCCTTGTACAGTCGGCAGTAGAAGGTCAGCCAAAAAAGTCAACACAAGATCTTACTCTCTTGACAATAGAGTCGTGAATAATTCTTATTGCCCCCTTTGGCTGTGTAGTGTATCCGCTGCTGACTGTACGTGTCGTTAGTCACCAGTTACATGCGAGCACAGATAACACATAGATTTCTATGTGTCATTTTTCTACTGGTTTAAACGACTCATACATACAAAATAGATAGAAAATACAGGATAAGTTTTTCGCTGTGCTGCAACCATTCTGATGGAAAGTACACGAATTTTGAATTTTAAGACTTTTATTCTTAACAAGTTAAGCCGAATCTGAAGCCAAAGAGTGTTCTCCCATATCTTTTTAAATAAGAGAACATATATACACAAAAACGAACCCTGTATATGTGCGACAGTCACTACTAGGCTCTCAACAGGGCGCCTGAATTTGAAATAATTATAGGATGTTACGGAGCTTCCAAATGTATACATTTCAACTTTATCCCTTTAGCGGTTTGAAATTATTATAAGATTTATTTTTGTCGGCTTATATTTTGCGACTAACCACAAAAGTATTAAAGGCTGTCTTCCTAGTCAATAGTCCTTTTTTCTGAGACAACATCCGTAACATCCTTTTTCTTACGAGATGCTTAATAAAAGTAAAGGTTTCGTCAAAGCAAAGATTGTATTGAATTATTCTTTAGAATCTCTGCTTTCAACAAACCGCTGATTACCTTCGAGACCGGAATTTCCTTTGCCTGATTGCGTCCATATATGAAATTAGTTATTTATAATTCCAATAATAACTATAAAAGGGGATGCTTAGTTAATATATGGAATGTAGCAGCGTCAGGAAATAAAATAATTTTGCAGGACCTCGACATCAATTGACTATTGCTTGAATATAAACATCTTTACAGTAAATTGAATAACCCAGAACCAAATTAGTTTATGACTGTATTCTTCGTTTTCGTAGGCGGATGGTGCCGCCATGTTGAAATAAATATTTGAATCTCCAATAGATTTCCTAAAATTCCATACAATCGTCTCCCACATTTACATAGGTACCTTTTAATCGTGCACAATGGCGAATATGACAATGGGTATGGGTAGTCATTGATAGCAAGAGACGCGAGTAGACAAAAGCTATGATAGCACTGTCATCTTTTTTTGCTGAAAGGAAATTAATATGCAAAATGGTTAGATCCATTTTGACTATGAGTGTGTTATATTCTAGCGTACTGTACGTACTTACTATTTTTAGACTAGATGGTTAAATTGTCTAAGAAAGTAGTTGATCATATGCAGCATATGTAGAATGGAATACCGTTAAAGAAACCGATATCACCTTATGAGAATTTAAAAGCAACTTCATACAAAAAGTGTCACTGTATTGTATTGCCTATTTTTCAAGATTTTAGAGCATTAATTATTCGCTAAGCGGTCATTTTTGTCGTCAAAGAACTTACATGCGACACGATATTTGTCGTGACTCGCTCTTGTAGATCGTCAATGTCCGCGACATCGCCCTGGTTTTGAGGTTTTTCTGTGAAATAAAATAAAGCTTAAATAACTTATGCTTTAAAAAAAGCGTCGAGTCAAGTTTATTTATAAAAGGCTTGATGGTTACAAAAACCATTTAAATACACAGATGAAATATTTTTACTAATAATGTCAATTTGTTCAGGTGCCCTGATGTCGTCGGTTTTTATAAATAAAATTGCCATCCACTAGATACATGATGTCGCTAACTTATCCCTCAGATACCTTTAAAAAAAGTTTCGACAACCGAATGAGTCGGTAAATAAGACAGATATTAATTTTTGATTTCAATATTTAAATCAAGCTCCTAATTTGATGCTAGTGTCTTACAGTGATGGAGAGTTTAGATTTGACAAGTACAGTATTCAATATAATTCAGCAGTTCCTAACACTAAGGCTTTCGTGACGCCCTGGAGCTACAACAAACAAACTTTTTCAAGCTCCACGGGCCGGTCCGACATACTTCCAAAGCCACTGCACTAGGCAGTTCCCGTTGCGGGCTGCGGCACTATTGGGACCTAGCGCGACGACAGCGCCACGTGACAGGTAGCCATTATGGACAATATTGTGACCGCTGTCAAGCAAGAAGTAAGTAAATATTGGCTGCCACACAGGGATCCATCGTGACTGTAACATAGTAATTCACCGTAAATTTTCAATTTAATACTTGTATCAAATGATTACGTACTTTAAGTAAAATTTTAGAGGTTAGGTGACTTACTTTTTTCTTACGGCAATTATTCACTTATTTATTTGGTCTCATTTCCACCATGGTCTTGGAAATTGGTAAAATTTACAGTCGCTATTCTCTTGGTGTTATTACAATTCACAATAACACATCTTACCTACTAGGACCATATTAAATTTATCTCAAAAACGATTAGAAAATGTTTACTGCAATATGGATTTGACAGCTCAAGTCAGGGACAAAAATGTCAATTTTAGCCGTAGCGAGCGCTGTGATCGTTTAGGCTACTCCCTCCACCCGCTTTGCACCCTCGGGATACGTACTGGGCAGCTTCATCCTCGGGCCGCAGAGCAGCGTGATGGTGTCGAGCAGCGCGGCGCTGAGCTCGGGCCCCAGCGAGCCGTCGCTCTCCTCCGTCATGTCGGCCGCGTGCTGCAGCACCTCGCGCGCCAGCCGGCACTGGATGTTCAGCTTCTGCACCAGCGACATCCGCTGCAGCATCACGTCGTAGATCAGCTGGCGCGCGTCGAACGATATGCTCTCTGTCATCGCATATACGTTTGATTAGATGGAGGTCTTGCAAAAGGCTGAGATACGTAAAGAAATGATGGTTTCCAGTCAGCGCTTAAGAAATGGCCGATGGGTGCATCAAAAGTCGAAAAAAAGTACAATAAATCAAAAATCGGTCGCGCTGTCAGTCTGTCGGACCAACGGCGCTGCTGTCAATACTATTATTTTGTAATAAAACCTATTTGCAATGAAACTTAATAAATTATTATTTTATGCAGTTAAAATTGTAAATCCAATGACCATAAATGGTAAACTAATAATTTGTAACATTGGCCTCAACCCGTATTCTCATGTCGGGCCGTTTTTCTGCTGTCATTCAGTATAACACTGTACATCATAATATCATCGTTTAGAACACTCAATCTAGGAAGTACACGGCGACTGAGCAATGCCGCAGCCGCAACAGTGCGAAGGCGTCTGCCGTTGCGGCGCTAGTGCCGCGCGGCCGGCTGCTACAGCGCGGGCGGTTACCGGAGCGCGCGCTGTTGTAGTGCAGCACGCAGTCCACGAAGTGGTGGTAGATGGCGTCGGGCGTGAGGCAGCACGTCACGTAGTACTCGGCCGGCTCGCGCACGTCCGCGTCGCCGTCCGCCAGCAGCGCGCAGTACCTGCCCGCGGCCGGAGCGTTACAGTTGCAGGCGAACAACTCGAGGGAAGGGGGGGGGGGGGGTAACACTTGTACTAGAAATGGCTACTGCGCAGTCGAGATCAATGCTCATGTTGTTCGCCGGCAACTGGACGTTACGTGGCGACTTTTGACTGCACAGTAGGGACATTGAACGAGAAAGCGTTTTGAATTAAAGTCAATGCGTGATTTCTTAAAATTACTGCAGCAGCGGTCGATAGCGGGGCCTCTGTTGGGAAAAAGCAATGTAATCGATTGTTAATAATTTTGCAAGCGGCCGTCATTCAGCGGCGGAGACAGCGCCGAAATCTACGGTTATGGTTTTGTTAATCAGAGGGAAAAATGGTAAAATAATACGTCCGTCTCCGTCGATAAACCGAGCAGGAGTACAACAATCCGCTCCTTCTGGACGGTTTTTGTCGCAAATTCAGTACCGCAACGAACGCACAGAGCCATGGAGGGGGAAATCGCCGGCCGAGAGGGCGCCCGGATCGGTCCGCACCTGTAGTAGAGCGGCGCGCGCAGGCGCAGGTAGCCGGCGAGCAGCAGGCGCGTGAGCGAGCGCGCGGCCGCGCGGCGCAGCGCGCCCGGCGCCTCCGAGCCCAGGCACTCGCACACCGAGCCGAGCAGGGGCTCCACGATACACGTATACCTGAAAATATCAAAGCCGTATCGTGTTTGTCCCCGCAGCGCCGACCGCCCTCGGGCGACGGGCGAACGCCGCGCGCAGGTCACCTGACGCAGATGTCGGCGAGCGCGAGCAGCGCGTTGACGCGCGCGGGCAGCGGGCGCGCGGCGTCGAGCAGCAGCGCGGCCAGCGCGGGCGCCGCCGCCGCCGCCGCGCCGCGCGCGCGCACGCACAGCCGGCCCAGCCCCGCCGCCGCCGCGCCCGCCTCCGCCGCCGACCACTCTGCAACAGGCGCGCCGGTCAGCCCGCCGCCGCCGTCACACGGAGTGCGATCCCGCTACTCATTCGATCCCGCGGGATGATAAATGGCATTACTCGATGCCGCGCGGGATCCCGCATCTTTGAAATACTTACAGATTTTTGTGTAAAAATCGACTTTTATTAAATATTTCCTACATTAAGCGACAGAAATTATTTCATCTCTATTTATGAAGTTTAAGTAATTAGTGATCTGTTTTCTTAGATTTATCTTTAAATGTGTGGCAGAGTTTAATAGTTTTGTTTAATTGGACCCTCACTACTGACGATTCATAAACATTTATGAACAACTGACAGGACAGCCCGCCGACCGTCCGCTGGTCACCGGCGCGGCGCGCTGTGCGGAACGGCAAAGTCGCGCTCGTACTATTCGCGATTTACGCGAAAGTTTTAGCGCCATATTTTTAATTTACTGGATCCGCGGATCCGCTCTTTGAAGGTGCGGAATCCAGCAGATCAATAAAAGCAGCGGGATCCCGCGGGAATGCGTGATCCCGTTTTGCGAGATCGCAATCCCTATCTCCGTGGCCGCAGCACCCACCGGGCGGCGGGCGCGCCAGCGCGTCGAGGAACAGCCGCAGCAGCTTGGGCGAGGGCGGCGCGGGCGCCACCAGCGACAGGTCGGCGGCGCGCACCCAGTCCTGCACGCCGCCGCCGTCCAGCGCGCGCCGCTCGGCCAGCTGCAGCAGCTCGTTGGCCCACTGCAGGTCGCTCGGGTCCAAGTGCGCCGCCAGCGAGGCGCACGCTATTCGACAGCCTACAATAAAACAAACATAATGAAAATCCACCCGACGCGGAGCCTCCGAGTGTCGGTAGCGCACTGACCGTCTTCCCCGTCGGAGGAGGCGAGGCGCGCGGCGAGGTGGTCGCGCAGCGCGGTGCGCGCGGCCGCGGACAGGTAGCGCGACCACAGCGTCAGCAGCTCCAGCGTCAGCGGCATCAGGCGCTGGTCGCACGCCTGCAGGGACATACGACGCTCGAATGCACCTCTTATAAATTTAAAGTATAAATACTTAAGGATGATTCGCATTACTTCGGGCCGGGGTCATACGGACGGGGCACCGTCACGACAACTATGCTTTTGGGCGAACGCGGTCCGGTGGTTACCTTTCGAATTACAAAGTCTCATAAAAACTGCCCGAGTGCCCGCTCACTTCGCCTACGTGACTGCTGTACCTGCGCGTTGTCAGCCAGCCGATAGTAGTAGTCGAGCAGGAAGTTCACGTCGGAGTAGTCGATCAGGCGCGCGGCGCTCGTGAGCAGCACCAGGCACTGCAGGTCGCGCGCGTCGTCGCCGGTGCCCAAGTGCGTGCTCACCACGTCCACCACCCGGTGACTGCCGAACGGTTTTGTGGTCAGAAAGGCAACAGGATACGATCGGAACGATTTGTTGACATGTCGCAGAAAAATATTTACACACTCAAAAATTATATAAGAATCCGCAGATGATAGGTATCATTTCATTATTTACTACTCAAAGTTATCATTGCTTGAACGATGCCTCGAAACGGATGCTCTGTGCTCTCTAATGGACAGCTTGGCCTCAGTTTTTGTTTACGTTAGTATGGATTTCCAGCAGATGCCTATATATAGTCAAGTCAATTGGAAGCCATTCAACAGGGCCAAATGTAAAGAGATGATTTTATAAGCCATCGCGTGAATTTCACACGACAGAAAAAAAACCACTACACTTACTTGATACATTTAGACGTCTTAGCAAGTAAAGTGCATGCTTTTTGCAAATGGCGCCTCATGTTGTGCCTCGTGATGGCCGCCAGGAACATCCACGGCAGCGGGTTTTCGTACGCCACCGCCGAATACTTCTGCAGTTTGTCGATCGCTACTTGCTGGATTAGAGCCACCACTTGCTCTTGGATCTGGAAAAATAACTCGACTGTGGAAGGTTTCTTTACAAAGTCAACAGCAGAAGTCTGCACCTCGGTGTTGCAGTCACGCACACTACTGCATGTCATGGGAATACCGGAAAGTTTCGTTCGAATAAAAAAAAAATGTTTTGTATGACGACGTGTAGCGTGTAATCGTTAATTTCAACCCTGGTTGCGTTGGCACAGATCCTGAGCTGGCGGTACCTTGGTCTCAGGGTCGCTCATCTGGTGCAGCGGGCCGGCTAGGAAGGCGTCCAGCACGGCGTCGCTGGCGCGCGCCGCCACCAGCTCGCCCAGCGCCGCGATGGCCGCCGAGCGCACCAGGATGCTCGCGTCACGGCACAGGCTCACGAGGATCTGAGGACGTTCGGACGATTATGTCTGTCGCGTTGGAAGGCCATGTTGAGCTTTGACCCCCTTATTCATAAACGCTTATTCCTACACACTCGTGGCTCACCCCGAGGTCTGCGGGCTTGGGCGGCGCGCCGGCGGCCAGCGAGCGCTGCACCAGCGCGACGGCCGCGCGCCGCACCGCCGCGCGCTCGTCGCTCACGCAGCGCGCCGCCACCACCATCAGCCGCGACACGCTGCCGTCGCCGTGCAGCTCCTACACACTCGTGGCTCACCCCGAGGTCTGCGGGCTTGGGCGGCGCGCCGGCGGCCAGCGAGCGCTGCACCAGCGCGACGGCCGCGCGCCGCACCGCCGCGCGCTCGTCGCTCACGCAGCGCGCCGCCACCACCATCAGCCGCGACACGCTGCCGTCGCCGTGCAGCTCCTACACACTCGTGGCTCACCCCGAGGTCTGCGGGCTTGGGCGGCGCGCCGGCGGCCAGCGAGCGCTGCACCAGCGCGACGGCCGCGCGCCGCACCGCCGCGCGCTCGTCGCTCACGCAGCGCGCCGCCACCACCATCAGCCGCGACACGCTGCCGTCGCCGTGCAGCTCCTACACACTCGTGGCTCACCCCGAGGTCTGCGGGCTTGGGCGGCGCGCCGGCGGCCAGCGAGCGCTGCACCAGCGCGACGGCCGCGCGCCGCACCGCCGCGCGCTCGTCGCTCACGCAGCGCGCCGCCACCACCATCAGCCGCGACACGCTGCCGTCGCCGTGCAGCTCCTACACACTCGTGGCTCACCCCGAGGTCTGCGGGCTTGGGCGGCGCGCCGGCGGCCAGCGAGCGCTGCACCAGCGCGACGGCCGCGCGCCGCACCGCCGCGCGCTCGTCGCTCACGCAGCGCGCCGCCACCACCATCAGCCGCGACACGCTGCCGTCGCCGTGCAGCTCCTACACACTCGTGGCTCACCCCGAGGTCTGCGGGCTTGGGCGGCGCGCCGGCGGCCAGCGAGCGCTGCACCAGCGCGACGGCCGCGCGCCGCACCGCCGCGCGCTCGTCGCTCACGCAGCGCGCCGCCACCACCATCAGCCGCGACACGCTGCCGTCGCCGTGCAGCTCCTACACACTCGTGGCTCACCCCGAGGTCTGCGGGCTTGGGCGGCGCGCCGGCGGCCAGCGAGCGCTGCACCAGCGCGACGGCCGCGCGCCGCACCGCCGCGCGCTCGTCGCTCACGCAGCGCGCCGCCACCACCATCAGCCGCGACACGCTGCCGTCGCCGTGCAGCTCCTACACACTCGTGGCTCACCCCGAGGTCTGCGGGCTTGGGCGGCGCGCCGGCGGCCAGCGAGCGCTGCACCAGCGCGACGGCCGCGCGCCGCACCGCCGCGCGCTCGTCGCTCACGCAGCGCGCCGCCACCACCATCAGCCGCGACACGCTGCCGTCGCCGTGCAGCTCCTACACACTCGTGGCTCACCCCGAGGTCTGCGGGCTTGGGCGGCGCGCCGGCGGCCAGCGAGCGCTGCACCAGCGCGACGGCCGCGCGCCGCACCGCCGCGCGCTCGTCGCTCACGCAGCGCGCCGCCACCACCATCAGCCGCGACACGCTGCCGTCGCCGTGCAGCTCCTACACACTCGTGGCTCACCCCGAGGTCTGCGGGCTTGGGCGGCGCGCCGGCGGCCAGCGAGCGCTGCACCAGCGCGACGGCCGCGCGCCGCACCGCCGCGCGCTCGTCGCTCACGCAGCGCGCCGCCACCACCATCAGCCGCGACACGCTGCCGTCGCCGTGCAGCTCCTACACACTCGTGGCTCACCCCGAGGTCTGCGGGCTTGGGCGGCGCGCCGGCGGCCAGCGAGCGCTGCACCAGCGCGACGGCCGCGCGCCGCACCGCCGCGCGCTCGTCGCTCACGCAGCGCGCCGCCACCACCATCAGCCGCGACACGCTGCCGTCGCCGTTCAGCTCCTGCAAACAGGTTCAGTTCTGATGTCCCTGCGGCTGCGGCTCGCGCTATTCGCTCCTGGCTGG
Organism: Ditula angustiorana; assembly: GCA_963691745.1. Lineage (NCBI taxonomy): Eukaryota > Metazoa > Arthropoda > Insecta > Lepidoptera > Tortricidae > Ditula > Ditula angustiorana. Next base: position 3,763,461 of record OY829481.1, on the reverse strand, counting down.
TTGCGCTGAAGTCGAAAGTCAGATGAGGTGGTAAAACACGCTGCCTCGCTTTAGCAGTACATATCTGTTTAGGGAAATAATTTCTTAGCGCATCTGACGTGAGGTGCTGGTACATTCAATAAGGTATAATGAGACGCCGTAAGTCACAATTACCGTCACTGCCCGGCGCAGCGGCGCACGAGCGCTGACGAGGCAGTCGGCGAGCACGCCGAGCGCTCGTGCCCGCAGCGTGCTGGACGCGTCGTGCACGCGCTCGTACACGGCGTGCAGCAGCTCCGCGTGCGGCACTGTGTGCGGCCGCTGACGCAGCAGTCCAGCTATGTCGTCTTCTGATACTTGGTCAGGCTGAAACACACAGGCTAGAAAAATGGGCCGGCCAACCTGATCTCCCAATTCATAAAATATGAAAATGCTCATCAGTAACCCGATGTACGATTCTTGGCGGCGATTGTGATAATCCTACCGCCTAAAAAAGTACCGTGAAGCTAAATCTCGCATTTTGATTATTTTAAAAAGTTTACAAAATATTCTTACATCTTCAGGTGGTTCTTGACTACTTTCATCATCTGTTGACAGTGATATTTTACTTGATATGTCTCCATTCCCATTTTTTGCCGAATTTGTGGAACTTTGTGGTTCATCATTTACGGCCGGTTTATTTTTATTTGAATAACTTTTCTTAGTTTTGACCCCATCTTCAACAGCCGATTGAGTTGCAGTTGAGGCTGGGTTAGCATTGTCTCCTGCAACTTGTATTGCTTCTGTTTCATTATTAAGACTCGCTTGGTTGCTAATCTCACCAAATAGCCCCAACTCCTCAATATCTCCAAGCTCTGGTATAGGTTCAGGTAATTCACCAATAGCTAACCCGTCTTGACCATTTGTCAGCAATGACATGATGTAATCTTCACATTCTGAGTCAAAACCTATCGTAGGATCCTGAATTCCTGAATCTGTTATGGGGTCTTGACCTTCTAAGGAGCTAGCAACAGGACTACATTCAGGTCTAGCTACTGCATCACTGTTTGAAGCACCGGCAATAGCAAGATCAAGATTTTCTACAAGACTACCATTAAGGAGATTTGGCCTTTCTGCAGCAGAATTCTGATTTTCTAGTGAGCTAGAAGTATTGATATCTTGACTGCCTGATGGCTCAGCTGTAGTAGAAGTATAACCCTGATTCTCTGATTGGTTATTTTCAGAAGCACCCCGATTTCCCGATTGAATATTACTTGAAGCACTTTCATTTTTTGTTTTTATATTAACAGAATCGTCTTGATCTTTAGCTTGACTAACTTCTGAGACATTTTGACCTCCTGTTTCACCTACTGCAGCATCTGTTATTATGGTATAAGTCTTTAGTAAGTCCAAATTATTTAATGCCAATATAGATTTTTTATTGTGTTCTAATTTATTACCAGAGACTGGAGGCAGCTCGGCTAAAGGTGTTGAGTCAGTGCTTTCTTCTGGATCGTTGTTTAGTAATTGAGAAACCAATTCCTGAAAATGTGCAAATTAGAAGTACCTCAAAATAAATTATATATGTATAAAGTCGCGCTTGTTTCTCGGAAGGGTCGACATAGACAGCAGATTTCCACTTGCTACAACATAGGAACTTTGCTTCACTTACTCTCATAACATTCTTCATGCAGACTAGTTGATTAAAATTTTGAAAAAAATAAATGTCATACCAGCGCAATTTGTCGATGTGCCACTTTGGCCGTGGTGGACAGCACAAGGATCCAGCGGACAATGTAGCGGTACGACTTGTGAGGCAGCAGGCTCATTAGTCCAATGATCAATGAAACGCGTGCTGTGCGCACTTCGGCACGCTCCTACAAAGGAATACACCTTAAAAGTCGGAAAATGCACCCGTGCAAAGCCAGGGCGGATAATATAATTGCATACTAAATACCTGGTGTCATTATAATGGTTTTAAATGAATATAGAATTATAAGACACCAAATTCTGTAATTCAAAATTATACTTCATTTATTTTTGTACATGTCATTTTTAACCTAAGAAATATTAAATTTTGTAATCGAAATTTCCTTCCATTTTTATTTTTTAATGTACAAACTTTAATAACAAGAGGCGCCATAACTTCGCCAGTTGAACAAAAATAAGACCTATTTTAGTTAATAATCCTTTTACAATGATGTATCGCTAGGTTAGTTAATAATTGTCTTGCAATTTAAGCTGGCATATTCTAAGTGAACAGCTTACATAATTTCAGATTATAGGTAACTGTAACTATCAGACCCCACAAGACAGGCTCAGCCTAGTTGGTCATGGCATCTGTTCAGAGTTAAAAAAGGAAATGAACTTTATAAATTTTTGATTGAAAACTAGTCATTGTCTCCACAAAATAATTTTACAATTGTAACAATGTTACAAAATGCAATCCCATAAGACTGAAAGACAGATGTACTCACCAAACCATCCAGAGTGTAACAGAGGTGTTGTAAGAGTGTTATAAACCCAGATAAAGCTGACTTTCCATACTTTGTGAGAACCAATCCTGTGTATGTCACATACGATGCACGGACTAGATTCTGAAATATTTTTTTATAGTAAAATGTTGATTAACTATTGTTTGTTTAGGTGCAACATGTTCAAAAATTAAAAACAAATTTAATTGTGTATGGGAGGGTATTAAAGAGCACAGATGTGAAAGATTGACTAAAATGAATGATCATCTTCCTCTTTAGGTGCCTCTCCAACTAGTGGAAGTTGGCTGTCAGCTCTGTGTACTTTTTCCCAGGCGAGAAGTAACTCAACTCAACTATGATTTTTTAATCATATTAAATAATAATTTAATTTAATTTCAATTTATGAGTAACATACATTGGACTGAAATTGGTTGAGATTTTCAAAGAAAGATCTTCTAGTGATAAGAAGATAAATAAGAAAACTTAAGAAACATGGTTTTTTGTATCTTTATCTAATTATACATTTGTTAATCTCGCTGTTACGAACTTGCGAGTGAGTCCTTTTTCTAGTACTCATGGTCACAAGATGATTTTATAAAATCACTAAATAATTATTATTAGAAAACTTAAAGCACAGTTTTGGAACATGACTTTTTGCTGAAGCAACATCTGTAAACTCTTGAAGAGCCCCTTTTTACCCCTGTGGAGGCCCAGATGGTAGGTACTTAGTGTGTTAAACTAAATATTTTTTAAATGTGTATGTTAGTCTTCAAGGCATTTATCTGTGGGCCTAATACATTGAAATTAATGGTTTTATTATTATTAAAGACTTACATTGGCACTCCGGTTATCAACTGAAGCAGCTACTAACTTTGGCAACAGACACTTAAAAAGCAACTGAATTGCATCTTCGTTTGGGTCTCCATTCAGGTCACATAGCAGTATGTCTATCATTTCATAAATTACTTTAGAAATGTTCATGAGCTCTATTTTATCTGTAACATAAAGTTTAAACATACAACTAGGTTGAAATTTGTATTGTAACCCATGGAAATATCTTGAGTCAATGCTAAAAATAAAGATAAAAAGTCATTTATTTAAGTAGGATTTAGAAAAAATCAGTTTTGCATCGTTAATAAATTTGTGCTGTCATCTAAACAAATTTCTCATGCACATTAAACGAGATATCAATTAATTATAAACACAGAATTACAAAAATAAAATACAAAAATGTGCTAGTATTTAGTAACTGGAAATTGTTATAATTTACTGTTTATTGCCCCAACCAAATGTCATGAAATTAAAACTGTTGATATTTAAATACATACATCAAAACATTTATCTGCATAATTAATAGAAATAAAAATGATCACTATAGTCCACTATAGGTAAACCGTTTCTACGAGCTACAAGTGTAAAATGTAGCACTATGTGGCAGATAATGTAAAAAAACAAACTTCATTCAATTCAAATTTTCATAAATATAAACAATATTATCTAGCATATTTTCCTAATTTTTCATTTGAAATTGCTAATAAACTGACATCTGACCATAATTTCTATAACTGGTAATGCAGACCGTTACCATTATAGTAACACATCCAGTTAAAGGAATCTGCAAATTTCCTCACATGTTTCCTCTCTCAACATTACAAAATTAAATAGAGTTATTTCCAAAAATATCATGCAATATTATTGTTTATGAGTAATTCAAACTGGCATCCTTACCAATATCAAGTTTGTTGGCAATAGCACCACCAGTAAATTCAACCAAATTGCTGAGAATATCTTCAAAATTCATGTCAGCTGGGTTTAATTGCAGGGCCTCAATAACAGCTCTTAGATCATACGCAAAGAATGCTACTTCTTTGATCACTGAGTTGACTTCTCGTGTCAACTGTTTGAGATTGAAATAATTATCTTCATTCTCACATAAGGTTTTGGGATAACTGAGGCATGCCAGCGACTGAGCAAACAGTTGTGAGTGGTAAATGTGATAAGCTTTGTATCCTGGGATGGACAACATCTTAAAATACACTCGCGATGCAAGTAATGCCGTGTTCCTGTGCTCCTGAGCCATAATATTTTTACCCCCATAGTCTATGTAGTACGCTAGTAGCGCCAGCAGCTTCTTGTGATTAACTTCATGGGATAACAACGCCCATGTCTTTTCTTCGGAGGTACCAGAATTAGAATTCAGCCACTCGTCAACAGCATTCATAATATTACGGAATACGTTCCGTAATTCAATATTCTCCAAAATGCTTTCATATTCAGAAGGGAAGTCTCCGAACTCAAGGAACTCGGCATAGTAAATGCCTTCTACCCACTCATCTGTGAGATCCTCCAGGCGCAAATACTTTAACTTATGTAAAACTCGGTTCATTTTTGCTGTTCACCAATATATTTTCAATAGCCTATTACTCTGTAATGAAACATATGTTTAGTTACTACAATTTGAAAGAAATTAGGTCCAATAATACTGTTTAAACAAATTAAAACACCGTGTACAATAAACATTGTTTGTTGATAATAGTTTCGTTTTTGACAGATCGTGGCGTTGGTATCTGTCAATATTGACTTTTCTTTTTGTTGAATTTCTGCCAGGGAAACAAAGCAACTTTAGCCCATACAGCCATGTCTTTTACATTTATTGATGACAATTTCCACGCGATATTTACGTTTAAAAATTACACAATTCTTTTTCAACCGATTCAGTTGGGTTTTGGCTCTAAAGGAGGGTGTGAAGCCGCAGTACACTCTCTCCGCTCCTTTGTGGTGTCGCAGCCAGACAAGATAGTTTTAAAGGTGGACGTCAAAAACGCTTTTAACTCCATTGACAGAGGGGCAATGTTGGCGGAAGTTAAATCCCAAGTTCCCGATATTTACAATTTTGTCTGGCAGTGCTATAGCTCCCCGTCGAAGTTGTTTTACCAAAAGGATCAAATTTTTTCTGCAGTAGGATGCCAGCAAGGTGATCCCCTCGGGCCAGCTCTTTTCAGCCTCGCCATTCATCCCATCATTCAAAAACTAAATTCCAAATTTAATTTATGGTATTTAGACGACGGGACCCTGGGTGGGGAAGCAGCCGAAGTTCTCGAGGATTTACGCATCCTCATAGACGAATTTCACAACATTGGCCTCGAACTAAATTTTTCAAAATGTGAAATATTTTTCCCGGATAACTACCCACTTAAGGACAACATTTTATCTAAATTCCGACATTTGGCTCCGGATATAAAATTAATTGACAAAAGCTCATTTCATCTCCTAGGGTCCCCAATACTTGACGAATCTTTTCCTGATTTCATTGATACCAAAATTCAAAATTTTAATTCATTTTCAGAGCGTCTCTTAAACATTAACATGCATGTAGCTTTTGTGATTTTACGTTATTGCCTTTTTGTGCCCAAATTTACCTATACTCTGCGTTGTAGCCACCTGTGGAAACATCCAGCCCGGCTATCTATTTTGGACAAAATTATCAAAAGTACTACCATCTCCATTTTGAACATAAATTTATCTGACAAGTCATGGTCACAGGCTGCCTTGCCTATTCGCCACGGAGGTTTAGGCATACGACAGCTGAACGACATTGCCCTCCCTGCTTTTTTGTCCTCGGTCCATGCCACTCAAGAGTTAATGGCTAAAATACTTAAAATTCCACTCGATACTCTTGATGTGCCATATTTGACCGAGGCCAAGACAGCCTGGAGCCAAGCTTGCCCGAGTGCCGCCTTCCCCAGCGTTCCTAGTTCGCAGAGGCAGTGGGACGAGCCGCTCTGTAGTCTGGTACGGGATAACCTGTATAATACGTCAACCAGTACCGCAGAGCGCGCCCGTCTACTTGCTGCTGCGAGATGGGAAGCTGGCGCTTGGCTTCACGCGCTCCCGTGTGTAAACACGGGTACCTTTCTCGACAACACCACGTTTCGTTTGGCGACCTCTTTACGTTTGGGAGCGACCTGTGTTGTTCCTCATCGCTGCCATTGTGGCACGCAAGTTGACCACCTTGGCCACCATGGGTTATCGTGCAGGCGGAGCTCGGGACGCTTTTCGCGCCACGCCGGCCTAAATGACATCATTCGTCGGGCCCTTGTCAGTGCTGGTGTACCGGCCGTCCTCGAGCCGACGGGCCTGGCGCGCGACGACGGTAAGAGGCCCGATGGCATGACGCTCATCCCGTGGAAGATGGGACGGCCGTTAGTGTGGGATGCGACGTGTGTCGACACACTTGCGCCATCCCATCTCCCATCTACGGCGTGTAGGGCCGGCGCTGCCGCCGATGCCGCTGAGAACCTCAAACGGCGCAAATATGTAGCCATTGGTAATGGCTATATGTTTGAGCCGTTTGGGGTCGAAACGCTGGGGCCTTGGGGGTCTGGCGCTTTTATTATTTACAAGGCTGTAGCGGCGAAATTAATAGAAGCGTCGGGTGACCGGAGGGCTGGAACATTCCTTGCCCAAAGAATCAGCATTGCCATACAACGTGGCAATGCTGCCAGTCTTCTTGGCACCCTACCACTAGGCAGCGATTTGGAACAACTGTTTTATTTGTAAGTTTTAGTTTTATTTTAGTTTTCAGTTGTTTAGTTAGTGTGTACATACTGTGTTTTTATTAATAAAAAAAAGTAATAAAAAAAAAAAAAATTACACAATGCTATTTCCATATTTCCAAAAACATCACTGTAACTTGCAGGAATATAATTAACTACAACATTTATCTGGTTTTTGAACGACCATTAGCAAGTGACATTTACAGTGGTGACATTTGAATAACCTATAAAACTTAACTGAGCTGAGGCTACAATCCGGAATAATATAAATATCAGTGATATTATGAAAGTGAGATAGATTTGTGCTAGTCTTCAAATTCTCAGCTATAGGTAGCGGCTTAGATACAAAATAACAAATCCAGTACAATACGATGGCTACAAAAAAACCGATTAGTTGGTTCCTAACCGATAAGGGGCGAAAGTTTACTTTCGCTGTTGTTACCAGTACTAGCCTAGCTATGACTGCAGCAAAATTTTTGCCGCACACGTTTTTCTTGAACAAATACAAAGAATTTGTCCACAACTACACGTATGTATTTTCCATGTACAGCAACATATCACTTCACGAGTAATAAAGCTTCTTAGGTGAACAATTTCAGTTACATTTTTACATTACCTGCTTGTACTATTTTCAGGGATGGCCGACCTGATGAATTCCCAAAAGAACTTAATGAAAGATACAAGCAATGCCTTGATATTCTCCACATAGCTGATGTGCATCGGAAACTAGTTTCGCCATTTACTGTTTTTGGATTTGATTTGTTTCATGCTGGTAATATTTATTACGAACTCGATGAATTAATGGAATATAAGTATATATTTTATAATAATAATTATGATTTGTAGTATCTTAACATTTTAATCTCTTTTAACAGGTAGCTGTAATTCTAAATTTGGTGTTGCTGTTGGGATACCTGTTAATTTTACATATAAATCAATATCTGATTTGGAAAATATGGATATAAAAGTAAGAAAATTTAGTTTATCAATCAATCAAAATGGGTCCAATAGGCCTAATCATATTACCTAAGTATATAAATATTTATTTAATAATACTTTAGTTATCTTTTACTGTCTATTTGCAGGTTAATCAGAATAAGATTGATTGGACATCAGAAGCTGGTCAGAAATTAGCAAATGCACTCATCTTGCCTGAGGAAGTGCAAAAGTTTGCAATATGCCGGGAGATATTAATGACCCAAAATTACAAGGTCCAATTTGAGGCCACATATCCCTTTATTTGCTTATTTTTTGTGTACAATTTAAGCCAGTACTTGAATAGGAGGTTAAATCTATATGCAGCTCCTACAGCAGTAAGGGGGACCATGTACTCAATTATTGGCTTATTTGGCTTGGGGACATATTTTCTTTTAAAAGACATGACCGAAGTTTACTATGAAACCCAAGTTGACAAAAGCCTGTGTGCTCTTGGTCCAGAGTACATAAAAGCAGGAGCTACCTTCTATAACAGCATCCTGCAAAGGAATCAAGCTTTAAGAGAACTGATGGGCACAGAAGGAGAGAAGAAATATAGTAAACTTGGTAATGAAAACTTTTTCCTGAGACAACCTCGCTTGGCTTTAGTACACAGAAAACAATATTTTGAAAATCAATTGAAGGAGCTTGAATCACAACAAAATGATGCAGAAAAAGAGTCGCTTGAATAATTCTACTCATGTTATTTGTACAACAGACACTGACTAGAAAATAGTTGTAATAGTAATTGGATTATTTAGTTTATAGATTTAGTCAAAATATAAAGATGCTTTGTTATAATTTGTATCATTCTGATTTCTGCCCCATTTCTGTCAAGTCTCCTACTACAAAACCCTAATTGGACATTATAACACTTGCCCACACAATGTTAACTTTACATGGATTTTTTAAAAGAAAGATACCAACAAACTGGAACAAATTACCTTGGTACTCCACGAAACAAATGTCGTGCTCGTGCAAGATAGCTGCGTCTATGCGACATATATATCTTCATGCAAAAATCCACCCTCCTCCGCTTCCACACGAAACAACATATATCACACAGACTCAACTACACACCACCACCACTAAACACTAAAACAACACGATCGACGCGCGTTTCGCCTCTATACGAGGCATCATCAAGATCGACCCGTACGAGGCATCAACTGGATCTAATAGTTCGACCGTTCGCTACTTGAACGAATGGCGTAAACATGATGTAGTTTTTACCCGACTACGGCAAAGCCAAAAGGAAGGGTTATGTTTTTGTATGTATGTGGTTCCGTGGCCGGCTAACTGACACCGCGAAAGTGCTCACGGTACAGATTTCACGTGCTAGTAATTAAGTTATTAAGTAGTATAATACATATTTATGTTGGTCTTTAAGGTTATTTATCTATGGGCCTATGCAGCCTGAAATAAACTTATTCTATTCTATTCTATTCTAATGTATCGTTGGAATTTATTTTGTGGTGATGTTCCAGGTGTTCCAGTTATACTATAAGCTGTATTTTGCTTTTTTGTATCTGGCAATTCTGACGGCACTTGTCAGTGTCATGTCAGGCCAGTCAGTGCAGTGACAGCCAGTCTGAGACAGTCTGAACTCGGAGACGCTGAAGATAATTGGAGAACGTAGCACCAAAAATCGAAATTATAACGCGTTGTTTTAGTTTATTTCAGTCAAACGTAGCTTTCTTTCCGATTCGTTTCTCTGTAGTAATCATTTTAACAACCTATTATTAGCCGTTTCAGAGATAGTGGCTTACATTTCAATTGAGTATCATCGGTGATGAACGTAATATGGTTTTTCGAGTGTAGATAAGCGCAGTTCCTTGTTCTGTTTCTAAAATAACATATCGATCATCGGATTTGAAGAATAACAACAACAGACAAGATGTGCGGAGGTTTCACATGTTCGAAGAACGCTTTAATTGCGTTGAACATTCTTTATGTGGTAAGAAATAGCACACATTTTGACCTTACACATGAACAAAAGATTTCACAAACTCACACTTCACGTTGCTTATTCATTTCTCTGGCCTCCAAATTATATTAAGTAAACTGCAGTAATCTGTTTTGGGTAATTCAAGAATTTTAGTCTGACTCAACCTTAATGTGACATGAAGGGGAATCAGATTTTAATAAAACAGCAAACAAAGTGGGTACAATAGTGGTCATATTGTCCCATATTACTGTAATAACAACAATAATGTGTATTAATATAAGATATTATTTAGAGAATGATAATACTGTGCCTATTGTCACTTCATGTGATATTATCAGTGATGATAAATTCTTTAGATGGGCTCTTCTCATACTGTCTGAATGCCAAGATGTGTAAGTTTCAATTGTATGTATGGAACACCAATGATTAATCTTCTGATATCAGTTTTGGAAGTAAAAGAGTTTTCTATAGTCTGTTCTCTAATTTCAATTTAAAGACAATGACATGAATTTTGAATACCATCTATTTGTTTAATTTGGTGCTTATTACTAGCAACTCCAACACTTTTCATTTTTCATAGTTTAGGGAACATCCTATTGATGTATGTTGATTGTTTAGTTAAAAGACTGCATGTTTGTAAATTTGATATTTTACCAATTAAAGAATTTTGAAATAATTTAGAATATGCCATCAAATCAAATTCATTTATTTCTTCACCCCATAAGACACAAGCGAAAAATAAGCCATTACCATTTCAGTATTTTATTCTACTGATTAAGTTCATTTTCCTATGTAAATATGTTAAGCAAGGTAATAAATCTGTCTACCTAATTTCAGTTAAATCCGTCCAGCTGTTAATGTTTTATTGAGAAACAAACATTTAAATATCCCAACAAACAAGTATCCAAACATCATTCATTACTTTCGCATTTATAATATTAGTAGGATTACAGGCTCAACACATCAATTGGCTTGCTACCCTAATAACTTTTACAGAAGAGTTGCTAGTGAAATCTGCGGTTCACGAAAAGATACTGAAATATTTCCTTTACTTCACAGGTGGTGGCTTCAATCCTGATTACAGTGGCCGTGTATGGGCAGGCCTCATCACTGGTGAACACTAATCTGCCCATTGTGGGCGGCATCCTGGCATGCGGGGTCCTGCTCATCCTCATCTCTATCCTGGGCATGGCTGGAGCAGTGAAACACCATCAAGTTATGCTGTTCTTTGTATCCTTGATCAATTCTGAAATGTAATGTGTTGTTTTTTTGTTGCCTTTCATTATCTCTTAATTTTATAACCAAAATTTATTTGTTTAAATTGTAATATAAAATTTTTAAATTTTTTTTATGAAAGAGGCAATGATGACAAAGAAAAATCTTGGTCATCTGGCAGGACTTGATCATGCAACTTCGCCCTTCCGTGCCTAGCTCTATTAAGCCACAGGTGGCCCTAACAAACACTATGAATTTTTCAAAGTGCTATTTTTTTACGGTTATTGCATTTTAGCAATATATTTATTATTTATTTTTTGGTACTAGCCTGATAGTGTTGTTAGGTACTGTTTGTTTAATGCTTTTAGAAACAATCTTGACTGGCTGAGATCACAAAAATCATATACTGTACCCATTTAATCAACAAAGGGTTGGGACATTTCGTATTTGCGAACTTTTCAATATTTCAAGAAGATTTTAGCTCTGTAAACTCCTCCTCCCCCATGCAGCAGATTTTCATAATAATGGGAGAAAACGAGCAGATTGATAACATAATGTTAAGCAACCACCGCCACTACTTACTTACTAGACAATTCATATATTTCTCCCACGTCCTATTATGTCGCCAGCCCCTCCTAAACCCCTTCCGACGACGTTATTGTTGTGGGTACTGTTGGTGGTACTGAACAATAAAGAGTTATATACAATCAATAGTTATGCTCTAATATATCTTGAAACTTTTGTTAGTTAAATGAGAGAAACACACCTGCATTTGCTTGACAGGTCAAAACTGTGATTTCCGAAATAGATTTAAAAAAAAATGTTTTTTACACAATACTGTTATGTTTCCTTAACCTTAGCATTCAGTACATGGTGATTCTGTTCCTACTGTTCCTGGTGCAGTTCTCAGTGGCATGCGCTTGCCTCGCCGTCAACTCGGACCAACAGGAGATGTTGGCAAAGCAGGTGAGTTTAACCCTGTGAACGCCAAGAACGCTTAGCTTCGCTGTTGCGAGCTGTCGTGTCCATCACGCCACCCACACATAGTTGATCGATGACAAAGCAATAGCGACCTATGTGCATGGTTGAAGCTTCAAATCCGCTTTTGACATAATTTCCGTGCCGCACCTGATGCGTATAAACTTTTCTGAACCACGCAACGGGTTTTGATACCGTTTTCGCTGTCATTATTTTCAATGAAGGTTTTTATTTACATTAGGTACATCCTAATTGTACCTACCCGTGTGAAGCCGGGGAGGGCGCTAGTTAGTTTAGTTTAGTTTATTCAGTCAATATAAAGTTACGTTATAAATTGCATTGCAGTGTTGTTATTTATATAGACAGACAGACTGACTGTTTAAGGACCCTAGACCCTCAACCCTTTGATATACATGCCGTTGTCACCCCCAGCCAGCGGATTTTCAGTATTTTATGCATTTTGTGAAGGTTATTTTTGTATTAGATAAACTAATAGCTTTTTCCTTAAACAATCTTAATCGTGTAAATATCTCTTTTATTTTAGAAGTATTAGCAATTTTAAAGTTAAAAAACTGCTCTTCAAACGTTGTTTTTGTGGAGGTTTTTTATGGTGTACTAAATTCATTACGAATGCTCAATATATAGCCACCATTTCAAATAAGTATTTAAATGTTTAAAAATAATAAAAAAAAAGTTGTGCTAAATTCTCTAAGAGTCACCGATCACAGAAGCGACTTCAACTATGGATGACAAATGCAATTTCACGGGAATAAGGGCTTTAAAGGCCATTATTTCACACATCAGCTTTTAGCAGCTATGGTAACGCTTGTTTTGAGAAAATCTTCCGTTGCTGATTTTCCGCGGCGGACCGCTAATAAATGAGTCTCCACATAATTGACTACTAACAGCCTCTCTACGTGTTAGGTTAGTTGGCCGTCCGTTAGCGTATTTTCATTACACTTGCTCGTATGTAGTAGGAACCTGTAGCAAAAAGGCCTATATTCTTTTTCTTTAAAGCACTAGGCCAGTATTTATGGTTTTGTTTCATTTTTCTACGCTCCTGCCGTACGCTTTTGAGTTTTTTACACTCCTTCGAAAGTGTAATTAAAAACGGTTAGTACAGCAATCACAAACCCCCAAAGAGTGAAACAAGTTTTTGTTCGAGCTCCAATTATTTGCATCACTTTTGCAGGGATGGAATAAAGTTAATAAGGATGTGAAAATCGAGGTGCAGGAGCAGTTCCAGTGCTGCGGATTCCTGAACGATTATGTTCCCGCGAATGCCACCGCTGAGGAATACCCCTCGTGTGTTGACGTCAATGTGAGTTGATTTTTAAGAATCATGTTTTAATTTTAACTTAGGTATTAAAAAGGATCTATACTGCGAAACTATGTAATATTACTTACAGTGATTCCTCTGTTACGGATGCGTTGTATATCATAATAGCCGTTTAAGTCATACATATAAGTATTTTGAATACCTACTATTTATTATGTATGTATAAGTATGTAAACTCTTTCTTGCACATAATAATTAAAAAAGTAACATGTACAAGGGTGAACTTATTCCTTTAAGGCATCTCTTCCAGTTAACCTTTAAGCAATCATTGTAGCATCAATTATGCTTAAGATCTTATCTTTATTAAAAAAGGTAGAAGATACTAACGCTGCATTCTAAATGCAGTCGCAAGCGATAACAACGCAATGTTCTTTCACTTTGACCAATCAAAGATAGCTATATGATAAAGAGCTTTAAGCTAAGCTACTAAGTAAGCTTTCTTATAGCAATGATCATGAAAAATCGAAGTTGCATTGGGAATCCGCCTTAACAATTTTCACTGTTATCTTTGTGTATGTATGTCGAATACTGACTCGATTTCCATTACGCTGTACTGTAGTTCTTGGTTATTTTAATTCGTCATTAGTGACGTAATGTTATGTTCACACAATTTTGTCAATGTTGCAGGCTAAATGTTGCCAAAATTCGAAAGACAAAAACTGCACATGTGCCCCGTGCATGGCTAAGCTTAAAGAGCGTATCGACTACGCCTTCAAACTCTGCGGCGGCATCGGGCTGTTTTTCAGCTTCACTGAGGTAATGCATCACCTTTATTTAATCTTCATAACACCCGTTATGTTTCTCTAGTTATCATGTCATATTTATTTATGATGCTTGTTTTGTTGGATGATAACGCCGAAGGTTGTGCTTTGTTTATGGGGTTTAACAATAAATTAACCATAGTTTAGATACGCAAAGAGCATTTTTATTATGATGACCGGCTGCCTAAAGTATATAACGCTTTAACGACCGGATAGCTTAGTGGTTAGTGACTGCGAAGCTAGAGGTTTCGGGTTCTAATCCCGATAGGGGCAAACATTTGTATGACGAATATGAATGTTTGTACTAGAGTTATGATGTATTTAAGTATGTATAAAATGTATATCAATTGTCTAGTACCCATAACACAAGTATCTATAGCTGCCTAATAGTTTCGCCGATGGTAAACGGCTATAACTGTTAGAACAACCTATGATGTCTGGGTCACCGGCAGCGAAAGCTTTTAAATTTGGGACTAGGTCAATTGGTGTCCCAAGATATTTATTTATTTAATGCTACCCGAGATCACGTGATAGCCGTTTAACATAGGTGAAGGGTCGCGTGTCGATGTAACCAGTACAGTATTATATACTTTGTGATGTAACTAAGACGTGATTTACATTTTTTCACGACTGCGTCCCGTTTTATTTTAAATATGTTGATGTACAAAACAATGTTAAATTATCATATGGTCGTGCATGTGTATGTAGGTGGGATGGGAGATAACTTATCTATCAGTTGTTGTTTTGTCACTTAAGGCCCCTATACTCGTCAAAGACTTTGGGTATACATTGGTGCGTTACTCGCAGGCGGTTCCACCAGTAAATTTATTTTATGCATTTTATTATGACTTATTTTTGTATTACAATAAATAATGCTCCCTTTTTAGGTGAAGGATTGGCAATTTTTTTATTGCAAACATCTTACAGATTCTTTATGCAAATTAAGCCTTAGCGATTTATAAGTAAAAATCTGCTTTGTTTATTAGTTGTTTTTAAATTATAGCGCCATTATGCCTTCAAAAATAGAATAGATTTTTAAAATATAAAGACACAAGTTCAGTGATACACGCATCAGCTCAAAGAGCTGGTAGTGTCTTATTTGATTTGAATTAATTTACATTTTAAACTACAATATAAATTACAAGTCGTATCAGGTATATATGCATTCACATTGAGATCGTCAGAAAGAATATAATAAATTAGTAATAAATAATAACAAAAGCCAAAATAAAGAATAAAACTAAGAAATAATAATGCATAGTTAAGTACTAGTACAAAATATACTCAAAATAATAAATAATAGCAATCGCTGGTAGAGTTTTTATGTTTTACCCTGTTGGGCGCTTTGGATCTCTAGTCTGTAAGTCCAACAGGAGTGTGTTTATTCTAATAAATCTAATCTAATCTAAGGTGTAAAAAAAACAATGCCCCATCTGAAGGCAACATTTAAATGACGAAGTTTTCATTTTTCATTTAACTCCTTGTAGAGTTTTAAGGCTTTCAAATACGAGCGAAAAATGCGAGTTAGCAGGTATAGGGGCCTTAACCTATCATAACTAAACCTAAGTATCTAATGTAGGTACCTCTTCACTCACTGCGTGTTTCGTGAACAAGGGTTTTAAACGCGTAGCTGTTCAAGTTATTTGTTTACATCTTGCATATATTAAAATAACCAATTTAGAAGTTAAAACTTACGGTTTTCTGATTATATTTTCACGCCGTAGTTTGACATTTTGAATGCACTTCATATTTCTAAGTATGACATTTTCCCGACCTTTTTTGTAGCATGGCACTTAATAGCCTTTAAACATTAAATTTTCATTTGTAGCTTCTTTTTTTTCAATAACATCTTCGTTATAATTGAGCCATTTCTTAAACTTTATATTGCCTAGCATTTTTGCCATGTTTGAATTACAATTACGTTTTAAAATATTATACTATCTTTCTTTATCTAGAGCAGTATTTTTGTGACTTGAATCTCAATCTTTCATTAAACAATATCGGTAGGTATTGTTCTGTTTGTTTTGCTGTTATCTTGGCCTAACACACTTTTAGCTATATAATAAAGCCTTTACTTCTAAGCTACTGACACAAAATGATAAAAATGCTAGTGCTACTAAAAGTAGAACTTCGATTGAAGTGAGCCGAATATCTACCCAACAGAGATCGTGTATTTATTAGCTATGTGGTTACCAAAACATAGTGACATTTTATTGGCCTTTACGCCAGTAAAAACGTTCGAATATATGAATTTGACTTGTATGAACATTTGGAAGACTGCTTCAGCTATCTTACGTCATACATGCTGTCGTTTCTACTAGCGTAGACGCTAATGCAATCAGACTTAACTTAGATACCCTGTAGTGTGATTCTCTGACATAACATCGTTGCGTTCAACGATGCACTAGCGATGAAGACTGCATCCGTATGCATGCGAGAGCGTGCCAGCGAGATATGGACCTGTGGCGTTGCGTTGAGCGCAGCAATGTTAGGTACGTTAGAGAATGGCACCACATTTGCGTGCTTTACATACACTCCTATAAGTCGTTAGGTAATCGGTCATTTTAAACTAAAATATAAATATTTGAAAATATATGTACAGACAAATCTAATCTGCTAATCTGATCACCCCCTGTTGATGAAATTTTGTGGCGAACAATGCTGTGCAGCAATGTTTGTCGCTGTATGAATATTCTTTTGTACTTTCCTAATACTTAAAAACCAACGAACCCTACAGTTATTGTAGTAAGGCTTACTTTCAAGACCAGGGTTTAAATGAGTCAGTAATCAATCGGTATGAATTAAAATATGAACTTGCATACAGCGTTATGTTGTAATAAGCGTGACAGCAGTCAACTCCTAGTAAGGTAGCACTCATGTAATAACTAATAACATAACCTTCCTCTATTGCCATTGAGCATAATGGTCTTCTGAAGGGGCTTGTCAATGATCAACATTTTACGGCAATGTGTAACCGCAGCCGTATCTCGCTTGCCTTCTGGTATGAGAAATGGAGAGAAATAGTTACACTATTTTATCGCGGTAACAGATGAATATTGGTCATTTACAAGCCACTTTAAATATATGATGATGATGATATTGCCTCCGTAGCTTATTGGTGAAATGCAAGAGTGGTGTTGTCTATTCCTTTTGTTCTAACCTACTTCATACTGCTACAAAACACTTTCCACGGGCATGCATTTGTGACTAACAAATGGACGATTACTTTCCAGTTTCTGGGTGTGTGGTTGACCGTAAGATATCGTAATCAGAAGGACCCGCGTGCTAACCCGAGTGCATTTCTCTGAATGATCCGACGATACGGACTCAAGGCATTCTCTAACATGAGGTGGATTGGTGTGCTGCGTTGGCGGCAGCTCGTTTGTGTGTTGCTTATGCATGCTTTATGTAATCACTGATCACTGGCGTGGACCGCTTCGTGGAATGTCGGTTCAGACCTCTTATTTATGTTAGTACCTATCCTACTTTGCTTTTTAGTTTTTTTGAACATAGGACTTAAGCCTTTCGCTGGTTCTCATTTCGCTTAAGAACCATTTATAGTACAAACTCTATACTAGGTATTGATGTATATTTATTTGGTGATGTGTGTGAATTGTCAGTATTATATAATACAACATAAGAAAAGGAATAAGGGCTTCCTAAGTCGACTTACGTTCATCCGTACATACCTTTCACTTTAAATTATAAATTGGTAAATTGTCATCTTTCATCTTCAAACCTTGGGAGAAATTTAAGAAGAGAACGATTGGCGGAGAAGCAGGTGTCGTGCGAATCATCCGTTTAACCAAGTGGTTGGAATCTCATGCGGAACTCATTTATGATGGAAAAATATAAAAAAAAAAAACATTTTCTCCGATCGAGTAGTTATCTAAAGGGATTTATAAACATTCTGACGCATTTGCTCGACTTTGACATTAAATTGGTGCGCAAGTTTTTTTTTAACTCCATCCTGTAGTCGGTTTTATGTTTTATTTATGAGCATATACGCGCACTACATAATGCTTGATTTACTACATTAATTGTTGTAAAGTGTAAAGAAGATTAGAACTTGGAAGAAATGAAATGTTTGAGATAATTTGCAGTAACTTATTGTCATGTGTAAACACTAAGTATAAACGTTTGCTTGTTCTCTGATTGTTAGCTTGCATGCCACTCGATATTTATAGCACGATACGCACTGCACGACGTCTAGCATGCATTTGTTGAAATGGTATAAAAAGAAGATGAAATATGTTTTTAAATTAAATTATTTTCAGCTCTTCGCCGTTTGGCTCGCGCGCCGCTACCGGAACCAACCTGACCCGAACTACAAGGAACCTCACGCTGTTTTCCCAAGGAAGAACTACTTATACTGAAAAAAATATGTAAATTTATCTATGGCACACTAGCTTCTATCGAGTACATTCACTTGCCTCGACCAATGTCTCCCGTCCCATACAAAATCAGTATGTTAGAGGAGTCACCGGTGGACTCAAGTGCATTTACCACGTCTATCGTTGATATGAAACATTTGTCTCGTTTTAGCTAGTTAACTTCAAAAGAGGCGAATGTTTCTTGTCGGCGACGACTATTACAGTGCTGAGAGGTCTGTGTGCTTTAAAAATAATCAGAATATAGTTTTAGATAGCCAATGAAATGATTAGGCGGCCTGTTTGCCATGCCATAACGTCGATGATATGTTACGCACTTTATATTTTCACCCCTTACAATATTGTGCATAGTAGAGCCACCGTGCTTGAATCGATAGAACTTGACCGGACGCTCCTAATATCACAGACGTTTTATTGGTGCTGTCCTTTATATTTGCAGCCTCGATGACAAGGCTTCTAATCCCCATTCATACGGTACGGTCAGCCTCAGTAGTTGAACATTTTAGTAACTCATCGCTGTTAGTAATGGAACTTGAGCAACTCTCAATTCATACGTTTCTATGACTAGGTTCTTACGTGTTTGGCTACTTCTTAGGCTGACTGTACGATACTTATCGTCCGTTTTTGGCTAGAACTGTTTTATTCGCACTGCCGTACAACCGTGAAAGCTGATGTAAGCTTACTAATAAGCCCTTGTCCTAAGTTCTTAGTACCGCTTTCACTAAGACCGAAGCCACAGATAGATACTTCATCTTTGAATACTTAAATACTGATTGCCTTTCAGTGTGCAGTGTTGTAATAAGCCCTTATTTAGATTTCTTATTTATTTAGACGCGCCACACTCTTTTAGCCCATTTCAAATCGTCCTAGTATAAAAACATATCTTGCCAATAACTGATTCAGTCGAACTTGTGTGCGCTCATTATAATTTTGAAGTTGAATTGGTCTAAAAAAAATTTAATTAGGTTAAGCGGCATTGTTCATTTGTTCGTTAATTGGTTTAGTTAGTTCGCCTGTGACACGGAGTTTAACTGCTCATACAGATAAGGGCTGATAGACAGTAGAGCACAACCTGTAGTAGAACTGAGGTGGCTCTGACGTCTATCGCGGAGGGTGGTTTAATTTTGAATATAAGAAGCTCCGCCATTTTGACAATGAACGTGCTTTGTCATCGAGCTAAAATATGTTATCAAACACACAAAACATTATGCTGATCGGCGCTTCTCACGAGTCCGAGGTTCGTCGTTCCTTTCTTGCATTAAAAATCACTATTTGCTACAAAGGGACGGGAATCCCTATGGTCAATGTTGAGTAAATTATTGTCAATGTCAACTATCATCAACTTGTCAACAATAATAATTATACTTTATACATTGTATAACAGCTCTTTATTGTTTAAAGTAAAACATTTTACAAGTCAAATTTAGTATAAAATTATCATAATTTGTGAATAAAGAATTAATATTATTAATAATTTAAGTATCGATTGAGGGTATTCATTAAAAATTCATGCCGATCGTATACGATAAATTCTGTCTTTATAATTAGAATTATAACTTACTAAGTACTCGTACTTTATGTCTTGGTTAATAACATTACCTATTTTATCGAAGCTTTCGTCAGTGCATGTCAAGTAAGATTTCCTTTATTTTTTTTTAATACTTGCAACTTGGCTCGGTGAATTGAAAATATCTGTAGGGAGAGCATAATAAATTTTAGAACCTAAGACGCCTAGTGACTTGCACTTAGCGTGCACTTAAATAGAAACTACTTATATAAAAAGAAAAATTGATCATGTTACCCCTTTTAAAACATATTCTCCGAGAAGAATCGACCCTATACGGTTCTAGATATACGTTACCATTTTTATTTCCTGTATAGACATTTCGAAGTTTTTTTGGTGATAATTAGTTCTTATTGTGGCATCCTCATTCCATACTTCCATAGTCCAAGTGATATGGCAACAAAATTTGTGTCCATTTTTACGCGCGTATGTCTCGCTTGCAAGCTGCTGCCTTATACTAAACATGGATGGCGTCGAATAAAAACCCAGGGTTCATCGACAAAATTACATACTATACACTTTGATGCCAGTAGAAACTACGCAAAGTATTCTCACATATGTGTACTTGTATACGCGTGAAACATTTTGACGTTGCATCACGATCATATCTTTGGTCGTTTCTGCTGGCTTTGGCGCTAATAGCTTGTCTACGAAGCAAGTGAAGTAGCCTTCCGACATATTATGATTTATACCGACACTTTTGTCGCTTTAACGCGACTCAAGACAGCACGGCTCTGGAGACGTGCGTGCACACGCCGGTTGTTAATGTATGGCATTATATGTTGAGATGCCACATCGCATGCGTTGCGTGCACGTACACCTCCACGAAGCTGCTAGAGCCGTGCTGTATACGCATCCGCCGCTTAAACGACGTTAATTCGATTTTCGTAGCCACGAAAATCTAGCTCAAATGCGGCTACGAAAATCCAATCGGAAAGCAACTCCATGTGTTCTGGGAGCGTGTCACATTGCCGTGATTTAAAGGTCAGTTTTAGTACAGCGCAGATAGCCTTGGTCCGTTCTTACTTGCCTCGGACGCACACGAGCGTAATTATTAACTATGAAGCCACACGATCTCAAATTCGGACGTTTCCCGCGTAAATATATTTTAGTGTTGCGATGGTGGATCCCTAGCAAATAATAAATGTAAGTTGTACATTTGTGTACTAGTCAGTAGTCTAGTAATTATTTAACAGTAATTGTGTATCCTTTTTGCTTCCAGCGTTTATTAAATGTCAAACTTGAGTCACACTTATAATAATTATGAGGCCTATGAGCATAATTATGATAGCGTATAATAATTACTTAAAAGAGAAGCTAGTTTAGTAGTGTTGCATTGGAGTTCTACCAAGTTAACAGATTCGTCTATTTTTTATGATTTCCGTGAACGAGCTTTAATTAATTAATGTTTTTATACAGGACCTTATTTTTACTAGTTAATTTTTATTTTGTTTAACTCTGGTACAAATGTTTTGTATTTATTATTATAGTTTAATCATGGTTTGTTTAGCCTTTGACTGATATAATATCATGCATGATGATATTTCTCAAAATCCTTTTAACTTGGTTATTTTTATTCTAAAATTCAGGATTTACTTGTTTAAATATCGCTATCTAGAAAGAATGAATGAAATTGTTATTTATTGGAAAACTTGTAAAATAATATAACTATTATATCTGCGACCAATATTACTCGCCATTTACGTGATAAACAGGAAGTATAGTATTTTTTTATGAATTCAACTGTATGTAAGTTTAATGGAATTAGAAAAATTACTACTTTCTTCACAAGTGTAAAAGGAGGGTCAAGTGGCCCACTAATGGGTCTTTAAAAACCTAACATTATTAGTAACAATCTTAAGTCTTATTTACTTCATGCTGTTTCAAATTGTAAAATCAATATGTACAGTTTGATTGTAAAACCCGATGCCCATGTTTAAAGTATATAAGTCGACTGGCATCAGTTTTCCCTAAAGCCGTAGAAGGAGATGCTGAGCGTACTATCGCGACTTGTTTGCTGTGTGCATGTGTGTCGTTCGAGTTGTATCCTTCCAACTTTATTGTATCTTCTCGAATTAAAGTGTGTTGAGCATTACTTCAGCAGTTTCATTAGGATATATTTTATTTCGTTATTTAACCTTTTCAACCCCACGACAAATACGAAAGTCGTCGTTCACACGCCAAACCTTTTTTTGTAACGAATTTGAACCTTAAAGCACGTAGGTCACCATAGGTCACTTTATATTGTATGTGTTGGTTGACAGATATACCTATCTGTCATTGACATCGAACCTAGAGTGACGGATATGAATTCTGTTTTAGGCGTTGAGAAGGTTAAACATTGCAGAACCACATCTACCCTGTATAGTTTGGAAACAACCAGCCACGTGCAAGTAACATTCGTACACAAAGAGTTCCGTACCGCGGTATAATATACCACTACCAAATAGCGCAAAATTAAAACAGCAACTCTAGAACTCTACAATATGTGGAATTAAAACAAATGTTGTTGTTGTAAGGGAGTCCCCCTTCAATTATTTTATTTTATAGTAATACATACATACATACATACATAAAATCACGCCTGTTTCCCAGAGGGGTAGGCAGAGACCACGGATTTCCATTTGCTACGATCCTGACATACAACTTTCGCTTCACTTACTTTCATGACATTCTTCATGCATGCTCGTCGGTTTAGGGTACTCCTGACCTGGCCTTTCTCCAGAATGTCTCCGATTTGGTCGGAGTACGTTCGCCGGGGTCTTCCCCTTCCCATTTTTCCATCCACTCTCCCTTCATACAGCCTTTTTGTTAATCTTCTTTCATCCATCCTCTCTACATGCCCAAACCATCTTTACATACCTTTCTCAATTTTTGTTCCTATATCTTCTTTCACTCCGCATTTCTCTCTTATCACCTCATTCTTCACTCTATCTCTCAGACTCACACCACACATACTTCTCAACGCTCTCATTTCCACTGCATTCACTCGACTCTGGTGTCTCTTTTGCCATACCCAAATTTCACTACCATACGTAAGTGTCGGCACTAACACTCCTCCATGTACAGCCAGACGTGCTTTTTGTGACACTTCTCGACTGCCCATAAAGGCGTGGAGTGCCCCATTTACTCGATTCGCAGCATTCACTCTCCTTTCTATATCTTCTTCGTGCTTACCATCCCTAGTAAACATAGTCCCCAGATACACAAACTCTTTTACTTGTTCGACCCTCACTCCATTTATCATAATTTCACAACCTGTCATACATTCATCTCTCTCAAATACCATCACTTTCGTTTTATTTACATTCATTTTCATTCCTTTCCTCTCAAAAGATCCGTGCATAATATTTACCATCTCCTGTAACTCCTCAGCCGATGACGCAAGTAAAACCTGGTCATCGGCATAAAGAAGACATTTGACGAGTAACCCATTCATTCTCAATCCACATTCATTATCTTTCAAATCTTGCAAACAACTGTCCATAAATAGATTAAACAGCCACGGTGACGCTACACATCCCTGTCTAACACCCTTTTCGATGCTAAACCATTCAGTGTATGACCCGTTTATCCTGACGCAAGCACTGGAATCGTCATAAAGAGATTTCAGAGCCTGAATCAGGTGACCGTCTACTCCATATATAGACAGTACCGACCACAGTTCATTCCTCATCACTTTGTCATAGGCCTTTTCCAAATCCACGAATGCGCAGTAGACCTTTTGACCTTTGGCCAAAAACTTTTCGGCTATGCATCGTAAGGAAAAGACCTGATCCGTACATCCCATTCCCTGCCGAAATCCTGCTTGTGCATCCCATATTTTCTCATCGGTTTCTTTCACAACTCTTTCAATCAACACTTTTGCATACAATTTGCCGACGATGCTAAGTAAACTAATGCCCCTGTAGTTTATACAGTCAAGTTGTGAGCCCTTTCCCTTGTAGAGTGGTACGATGACAGCTTTGCACCAATCTCTTGGTACTTGGCCGGTGTTGAAGCATATATTGAAAAGGCGACACAACTGACTAGCTACGACGCCATGTCCAGCTTTTAGCATCTCGACTGAAACTCTGTCGTACCCTGCAGCCTTTCCTGACTTCATACTTCTCAATGCTCTCACAATTTCATCCATGCTAATATCACTTTTATCTTTCAACACACTTTCATTCCTTTCTGAGGTGGGCACACTTGCCTCCTCCCTTTCAAATAAACCTTCAAAATATTCCTTCCATCTCTTTAATATGCATACTTCCTCATTTACTAAACTTCCATTCTTGTCCCGGATTGAGTTTAGCTCAGAAGTCTGGGTCTTTCCTCTGGCTAACCGAATGGACTTCCAGAAAAACTTAATGTTTGATCTGAAATCCCTGGACAATCTTTTATCCATCTCATCTTTCTGCTCAACTTTCTTTCTTTTAACTATTTCTTTCACCAACAGTTTCAACCTTCTATACTCATTTTTTACTTCATTCACATCATCAAACGTGGCTTTTTGGATTCTTTGGTTAGCTCTTGCGGCTAACCAATCCAACCACGCTTTTTTCTTCTCACATACTGCCTTTTGTACTTCTGCATCCCACCAAACATTCTTTTCCTTTCCTTTTTTCGTCCTCTTACTCACTCCACACACTGCACTAGCTACACTCACTACTTCCTCTTTAAATCCGTCCCACAATTCATTAATCTTATAGATGCCGTCTAACCTTTCAAATCTATCTTTCAGTTTGCATACATACTCATTCCCAACATTTTCATCTTGCAGAGTTTCTACTTTTATTCTTTCAAGAACACTAGTCGTAGGACGCGGTCGGTGACGCCATGACCAGAAAGTGATTAGTATGGACACCTGACCCGCGATACGCCCTAGCATCAAGAACATTCTTTTTTATTCTTTCATCCACTATCACAAAGTCAATCATACTCTTTCTTACATTCACCGCCTCCCGAGTGTACAAATGAATCCATTTGTGGCTAAACATTGTGTTAGTCACAAACAAATTCCACTCAAGGCAAATCTCTAACAAACTCTTATAGTAATACGCACACTGAAAATTGCAAGTGTCTTCCTGATACTTTTTAAAAGATACAGCGCTGGTGACAGACGGAGGGACGGACGTACAGCGAATTCTTAATAGAATCCAGTTGGCATCTTTTAGGTACAGAGCACTAAAAATTACAAATATCTTATTGGCAAAAGTTTGTTAATGTTAAAAAACCAGATTGGGTCTCCTAAAGTGTTTAGATAACAATGTAACTAAAAGTGGTATTAGTAGGTACGTGTACGTAGGTAAGTACAGTCAGCAATATAGGTATTGCTATGTACAGTCGAAGATGTCAAAAACATCTACATACGACTATCGTCAAGACAGTAAGTGTGTAGATCTTTCTGACCTCTTCGAGTGTTCCGTTCCGGTGCGGAGGAAAAGGTGCGAAAAATGCGACTTATAGTCATTTAAATAGATTTTTGTTTGTGATATGTGAAAAGCTCCGAGAAAAGGGTTGCGGTGTATGCGTTAAGCCAAAGGCTTTACGTCCCTGCGCTGGAAGTGTGCTGAAAAGTTTTGTAAGCGTAGTAAAGCGTAGGTAGCTACTGTCTGCTGTCGCGCACCCGCCGCGCAGCTTCCCCGCCCGGGGCGGAAAACCTCACTCCGCCGAAGCCAGCCACAGTG
Source organism: Ditula angustiorana (assembly GCA_963691745.1). NCBI lineage: Eukaryota > Metazoa > Arthropoda > Insecta > Lepidoptera > Tortricidae > Ditula > Ditula angustiorana. The sequence continues at coordinate 3,737,630 of OY829481.1, read as the reverse complement.
GGCACAGTGCCGGTACCCGCGCCGCTCGACATCGATCCATGCTGAATTCCACAAACATTGTTCAATTAAACTCAGCACACAGTGTTTAGTGTTGTGTCCGTGAAACCAGCACAGCCCTAGCCGCCATGTCTTTCGACCACGACGAGCTGCGTGACGAGTGAGTATCTTTAAAATTTAATTTCAATGGTGACAAGGAAGTAAACGTCAATTAGTGTCCACGTCTGCTGGCATCACCAAGTGTTAACTCCTTCGGGACTTTTGGCGATTGATTGGGTATACTCCCACTTGAACGTGACGTGTCTACTCAATTATTTATATGGACTCTGAGAGTCGGAAGTGAAGTTTAATTGAAGTCGTCCCAGTTGGCAGGCAGGTAATTAGCGCGCGAGTGCGGAGCGTCCTCTCACCACGACATTGTTGCTTCGGTAAACAACTGTGTGACATGACCTATTTCCTACGACGAAGGGAAAGTTGCTCTCTTTTCTCCAAGTTTTCGGAAATGTGAGGACGTTATGAACATCTTCATTCTTTGTGTTGTCATTACGTCTATTATTCCAATGATGAATGATTTGTGAGGTGGTACGCGCTAATGATTGGAATAATGATGGGTGGGTAGCACAGTGTCCAACTATCCGTTTGGATCATCAACATTGTAGTAAATGCGTAATTACAGCTATTAAACGAGGCCGTTCATTAACAACACGCCTACCTCCTGGGAGCTAGGATTTAAAAGGCAGTGTGCGAGTGCTGTTAATTCTTGTGGTTGATGAGTTGGTGACAGTGGTATGTATTAGTCTGCTTTAGTTTTTTGTAAACGGTGGCAAATGAGCATTCAAGTTTCCTGAAAGGAAGTGATCACCGCCGCCCGTGGGAACCAGCCACCCTAACGATCGTTGATTCTTTGTCGGCTCTTAGGTCGGTACGAAACGTAGTTAATAACCAACTACTACTTGACGCGGGTATTTTGTCAGAGTTTGGTTTCTCAATAATGACTGAGCCGACTAATTTTGAGACCTGAGGCCCTAGCACGCTAGCTTCTATCACTGATATAAAGCATATATCCCTGTCTAACCAGTAAGCGTGTGTGAGAGGGACAGATGAGTTTAAACGCTAGCGTTCTACTAGTCCTGGTGAATGATTGGACGACTAGGCATCGCAGGTTTTAAATATGTATGCGGTCAAGTGAAAAACAATTATCGATTCTAACGACTCAAAAACATATTATGAAGCGGCAGCTTTATTACGACGGTTCAAGATCATTTGGTGACATCTTGAGACGCTAAATGTAACGATATTTTCTCACAAACAGATTCATAATAGGTCACCGATAAAACCAGCTTAAAATTGAACGATTTTCGTGTTTATTATAGTGTCGAAACACCTAAAACCCGGTTTAAAATGTTGGTGTGCTCTACCACGTGGCTCTACTGCAGATATTTTCAGACAAATAAATGTATAGGTACATACGCATTAATCATCACATATAGAGGAAAACGTTAATGTTAAATAGCATAGACTTACGCAAAGTTTTTACCTATATGAGTAATAAATAAGTCTAACATGACAAATATGTTGTTGTCGTCCTATGGTAACCGAATAGTGCGTAGGGTCTCTACCACATCACGCCACTCCTTCCTGTTCCCAGCAACTGTCCTCGCCTCACTCCAGCTCAGTCCAAAAGCTCGGATTTTGGTCTCAACAGAACGCCGCCACGTGTGCACGGGTCGCCCGGGGCTACGTCGTCCTCTCGAGAGCTATCACTCGCAAGCAGTACACGCAATGTAGGTCTCGCTTCTTCGGGTTCGGTTTGGATGTGGAGTGTCCTATCCACCTCCATTTGCGCTGAGCAATTACTTGTCCAATGGGTGTTTGCTGGCACAGTGCTCACAGTAGGTCTTCGTTGCGTATCGATTTCGGCCAGAATACGTGCAGGATTGACCTTAGGGACTTATTGCGAAAGAGTTGTAGCTTGTTTGTCAGACCCTTCATGATTCTCCATGTCTTTCAGCCAAAGAGAAGCACAGCTTTCACAAGTGTCTCGAAGGGAGAAACTTTAACGAGACAGGTAAAAAAGTTGAACTCCCACACTGGCCTTGGCTGATTAAAAGAGGCTTTTTTATTCTGGCAGCGATGTCCTCATCTCATCCACCTTGGCTCGTCACGGGTCTGCTGGGGTAGAAAAACCTGCCGACCGACTCAAGGCGCGTGTGTTGTAGCTTATGAGGGTTTGTTTATTTTGACTTTATCCGCATCTCAGTTCAACAGTTTTTTGCCGCAGACCCGGCTTTCCAACAAATAAAACAGAACTAAAACTAAACATTTAAGGAGGGGGTTGTTCATACAAGAAACGTGTAATTTTAACGGTTAACGGGCATGACATATACGCTTCAAACTTAATATGATTATAATGCAAACTCTTAAGTAGGTAAATCAACAAATAATAAAAACCGATCAAGTGTGACTCGGGCTTGCGCTGTGGGCCTCGAACTGGATGAAAGAAATCCTTATTACAAACATAAGTAAAATATTTTGTGGGTGGTACGGAACCCTGTCAACCTGGAACCAAGTCAAACTTGCACAGCGAGGGTTTTAAGGGATTTTAAGGTTTAAGATAACATAGGTATTTTCTTTTATAGTTTACTTAGCTATTACAATCTAAAGCGATGAACTGTTACATCTGTTTGTACTATTAATTTTCTCACTTTGAATTTTCTAAGTCAAATATATTTTTAGAACCACAATACCTCGCGTTTCATTGAAAGATACGGCTTAAAAACGTCGTATTTATTTCCACGACACCTGTAAATTCGACTATTTCTAATGTAAATGAAAGATAAATAAGTCTTTCAAAAATCGCTCCTCTGTTGTAAACATAATGGGTCAGGCATTGACCATGACACCATTTATCATGATGCCGATAATGGCGATTCGTGTGATAAAGTAAAGAATAAACCATTTGATCAATTGCAGCTCCGGCACACAAGTCGCACGGAAATGATTGATGTAAGTTAACTGGCTGTTCACATCTTCAATGGCGTGGAAGCAGCTCGAAATAATAATCTTATACTGCAATGTGCTCAATCATCATCAGCTATATTGAGTACCGAAACATCTGCACGGGTACACGCACGCGCGCTTACGCAGGGTCGTGTGTTCGGTTCAGAATCTAAGTTTTTTTTTTATAATTTCAATAGAAACACCTAGGTGAATTAAATACGGTGTAGGTGTTATGTACCTTCACGTTACAACATCATTCTTTAAATTAATTAAGGCATATAACATATGTTTTCAGTTAGTATATGTATATTGATTAAAATGATTTAATATAATCTGATAATATCGCGTATAATAAAATTATGAATCCCGATTGTTTCGAGGATTTTCTGGACTAATCTTCCTGACTAAACGATCATAAGAAATAACGAAAATTTATGAACAGTAACGTGTTGTTTCATTATACTTACAAAGCGTAAAGATAAACGAATACTGTACACAAACCATAAACTTAGTGTCTATGATTTATGACTTATGACACCAACTATAACGATTACAAAAGACGTTGAGAATGTTTAATCGCATCTTATATCCTCTGGATTGGACATAGCACAACATAATAAGGTAAACTTTATAACAACTATGCAGTGTATATTGCTTGTATTGATGTGCTGTCAATGAAAAGTAATACAATTCGCAATTTCCTACATTCAAACTGCATTCTCTTCTCTGTTCTCAATTCGTAAATAGGGTGTTCTCATCTTTCGCTACGCTATGCTTCGATTGATGGAAAATAGGGTGTTGTCTCATCTGTTGCAACGCTATGCTTCGATCGTAATTTGAATAATGGTAAACGTTATGACAGCGATTGTACCTCTGTACCCCACAACGGGGTGTGCAATTCGAACTATGGTGTATCGCGTTGATTAAATGTTATTTAGTCGTGCTGGACCAGCACTCGGCGAGTGTCGCTATTCGCCTCTGGCAACTTGAGTGAGCTTATCGTACCAATTGCTACTCTGCATTGCGTTGTTGCGATCGTAAATTCGAAATTCGAAATCACTAATTTGTGAACCAGGAGAAAAGTGGTTTGTGATAGATTTCGATTGAGGCTCTATCAGGTGAGAAAATAATTATTGAGTTTTTTTACCTATTTTTATTTGTGAAAACCAATTTAGAAAATTGTAAAAGTATTGATTACTAACAAGTATTACCTAATTATCTTTCTTCAACCCAGGTAACATTTTTGTTCATTTACAAACAATTTAGTAACAGGAAACACCTATTTATTTTTGGCAATTTCTGCTCAAGTTTGAAATAACATTATTTCTTTCCATTTCCTGTTATTCCTTTACTAAATTTAAATTATTCCCAACCGGTTAACGACGCTTATATGTATATGTGAACCAGTTTGATCGCGACCTTGACGACTGTTTGCCAACAATGCCAATACAGCTGGCTGCTTATCAGCGTATGAAATCAAAATTGTGATGGACGGTATGGTCCACTCTTGAATTTCTTACAAATAACAAAGATAACCCTCGACCCTTTACTACTGTCGCAGTAGGATTGCATGATGCGAAATCAATCTTTCATTGACATTTACACGTCCTTGCACAAACTTACCTATCACGTACCTACTCGACTCGTACAAGACAAGGACAACTGACACTTTATTGCTACGTTCGTCGCGAGCAGACGCAACATTCTTTCATTTTGGTCTGCGTAATTTCCAGTAAACATTTTTCGCGTGGAGGAAGTGCGAAATTCCTTGCCAAGGGAACTCGCAGGAAGTTAGCGAGTCGTGTGATTAACTAGCCAATCTACTAAGACTTTATTTTTCTTTCATTTTCTTGGGTGTTGTTGGTGTTGAAGAAATCCCGATGTTATTGAACTAAAGTTCATTTGAACGGATTAAGATAACTTAGCTACTTTATAAATTAACGTTTCGAATCCTTTGCAGATCTTATGTGTAGGAAGCATGAGACCTGACCGATTTCAGCCTTTCTGTTACTAAATATATCATAACATAATAAACTTTATTAAATAACTAGCAACCAGTCCCGGTTTCGCACGGGTGTAATGGATGTAGTTTACATAAAAACCATCCTTAAAATTAAAAAAATATATATGAAAACATATACTATGAAAACCGTAGGTATCAAAATCCGTTGCGTGGTTACAACGTGGTTAAGACGCAGTAAGTGGCTGCTCGGTATTCGTTTCAGTCTGTCTAGACTGGAATCACGACTATGTTTTACACTATGTGACTTTAAAAGTCTGTAAGGTATTTGTTTATAAGGGCCTTTTTTGCCTTACAATAAATATTTTTTTATAAATTTAATTATTAAAATGCCTCTTTTAATATAAACTAAAATTTATCTATTTATAAGTTGTAACATGTTTTCCGTTCTAGTAGGTACCTAAGTAGTTTTATTTTATTTATGTGTCACTGATATTGGCCTCCATTTAATCTCAATGATACATGTAAGTATAGTAATTGCGAGAACTTTACTTCCTCAAGTCACGCGCTTACATAACAAAAACTTGGTTTTTATTTTAATTTATTTCTTTTTTTTATTTCGGCCAGTATCTTTGGGGTTTGAGATTTCGCCATGCCGTGTAACTGCGAGGTAAATGTGCCGGGCGAGCACAGCAAGTGGTGCGAGCTAAGTCCAGGGCACCAGAACGGCAGCAACGGCCACCGCCCGCACAGGAAGGTGTATGACGAAGAGCTGCCCTCTGAAGACGAAGCACAAGACACGAACGGCATCAGGTTATGATTACATATATAGATATTTGAGTAGATACCGCAAGTGTATCAACTTCGCGTGCCTTTACCATTAACATACTATGACATTAATTGCATGTACGAACAATGGTTAATATACGATCGAGGTGAGTTCTAGTTCTATTTAGTATTGGTAATTTGAGGGAAAAAGGTACCTATCGTATCCTGTCCTATCGGTAAGGGGAAAAAATGCAGGGGAGTTGACACAAGAATTTTAGACCTAAATAACTCTTTGTATCATCACTAACCAGTTGGCCATCAAATATGGTTAAAAACCATCTCGCCTAATTTGGCTACGAAACGAAAAACGTGTGTTGTAATCGCTTTATCGGATCCGGAGCTAGGGGCCACAGGCAGGCAGAAGGAAGCTTCAAACTTATAAAGTTGATCTCACACAAGTGCACTAAAACCTCAATAAATGTTTAAGAAAAAAAACTCGACTGCGTAAAAATAAATGACTGAATAAACAAGCCTTATAATAAAGAAAAAGTTTGGGTCTAAACAGGAATACCTTCAAAGCCTTTTAAATTCTTCTTAAATGTGATAAGGTACTGCCGGCGGGAACACAATATCTTCTAAAACTCCTTTTTGCGTTCTGTCGAGGGCTAAAAATGCCACACTTTGTTGTTATACCGAAACAGTTGCTTGCATCATCTATCAATATTGAATTATTTATGTTGTAATGTGGACGGTTGTGATCGTTTTCCATTATATTTAGCTATGTTTATTGAATGTTCTCGCGGCCTTCGACGTTGTTGTCAGTTTGCGTCCTTATTTCCGGCGGGTCGTCCCCCGAAGTGACCTTTTGCGTTTTATGTTTGTTGGGGCTCTACAGAAAGTCTCGGACGAAATTCGCTCGTAAAAACTAATTATTTTCTGTTGATTAAACACAGAATACGGTGATTTGTTAACCCACACTGATTATAAAATGGTTTCATTACAAGCTTTTATTTGCTTTAACTTGCTTTGTTAGTATGTGAGAGTCAAATCTTGCAGGCAATTTTAATTAACTTCCAGTGGTATATGTAGGTATGTAGGTCTGACGACAATGCAATTATAAAGTACCTACAGCAAAAAACTTATTTTAAAATAATTATCGTGTTAGCAAGAATATTATTTTTTAACTTTTTTACCCGCGTTAGCATGATAACGGTAGGTAGATACGTATGCTGGTTTCAGTTTTCGTTATTTATAATTTATGACAGAACTCTATTAAATAATTAGAGCAAAGCCAAAGTTATTTCACGATTACGGCATATTAAAAGCTATCTTCACGTTTGATATCGCGGCTATTGACTAATGTCAATCCCGAAATTTTAAGCCCTTTGCAGCAATTGCAGCTCAAGGCCACGGCTGAACTGTGGTTCAGCAATGATGGCTTATAACCTGTCAGTTTAACTAAAGTGACGTTTTAAGACGTGCTAAGTGCCCGGGTACTCGTCAGACTCCGCACGTCCCCACCCCTTCGCCTCAAAGAGGCCGATGTTTACAGTCCTTATAATGTTTGCGTTGCGACAAGATCTCAGCAAATTTTGCTTTTAACGAGGCTTTGAAACTGTGTCAACGTGGGAAAACTTAAAAGGTCCCTGAGATGGGACACTATTAAGTTAGACAGCCACTTACCGGCAAATATAGGCCCTGCTGTTTACTTAATTCGATTATTTTCTAGTAAATACATGTATCCCAGTCTGGGTATTCTGTAGCACATTTAATTTATTTAATTTATTTTTTCGTGGCAAAAGGAGTAAAACCGTCAGCATAAAGTATAAATAACGTATGAATATATTTAATATTAACCCATTACTTGAATAAATAATGTCAAACGAAAAAAAACTGTAGCGTGTAAGGGTAACGTATATAAGTATGAATATAGAGTTTTTACGCTATTGCATTGGAGTAAAATGAAAAAATGGTATACAGTCACAAGTGTATAAAAAACACGTCTTCGTTGCCGAGGGTTATTTTTTAAAATTTAGTGTAAAGTTAGAAGAAAAAAAAACTCATAAATAATAAATAGATTCAGGCGTTACTTAGCGAAGAGCCATATTAATAAACTGGAACAAATTTACCTTGGTACTCCGCGAAACTTACACGTTGAGTAGCAGGTAACTTGTTTCAGTTTGTTAAAAAACTCATGCCGGCCGGCCAACAGTGTGGGTTACTATTAACACAATTAATTAAATCCGATCCTATCACGAAGGTCGAGAATGCTAGAGGTGCTGCGTCAGCTTATTGGATGCCCTCACAGCTAGTATCAGATTAAAGCCGAGTATAGCTGTTCATAGGTGGTATAGAGCTACAGTTAATCATTTGCTATTCGACATCTAGTACTTACTTAGTATTTTCTTATGTTTTCGCGACTTGTAGACATTGAAATAAAACAATTTAAATGGTGTATATCGCGTGTATTGTAACGTATCTCATTCCCGACATGTCGAGCCCTTTACAGGTCTATTGTTCACGGGCAGACTGACAAAAAACTGAAAATTGTTTTTTTTTTCAATTATTTTTCAAAATTTAACTAAAAAAACCAAAGGCAAAAATGTATCCTCATAGTCCGGCACCGTCTGATCATCTGTCTGTCATAGCATTTCAGCTACTAAAAATGTTACATGTAAATAAATAATTATGAAAAAGAAAAAAATATTTTTATTCCGAATCTCAAAGCGAAGTTTTTTTTTACGAAGCTTCAGCTTAGTTTAAGTGGGGTATTAACGTATTATGTAATAGTGCTTCATTAGGTACACATTCCAAAATAGTTTTTATGCCGTGTAGTTTTTGACTTATTTATAATGAAAAACGACAAAAAAAACCCCGTCGCGTCCTCAGTTGTCTCATAAGCTCGTAAACTCACTGGATACTCAAACTTGAACATAATCTGAGGAAGTAAGAAAATGATTCACTTACTCCACTTTCCTTGAACATAAAATATTTAAGCTCTACGGCTCTTCGTGTTCACACAGTAGGCATAAAAAAGTAGTATACCACCTTTCGGTTCTATTCTTACAGTTGTAAGTGAAAGACCACTTGTTTGGCCGACGGTACCTGTAAAAAACTTGAATGTATCCATTTGGCAGGTGCTAAATTAGGGAAAGTATTAAAAGGTAAATACACCTATCCTAATAACATCTAATTATAGTTGCAAGTTACAAAATAATCGTGAAGAACTCATACTGAATCAGTATCAAACTGGAACTTGAATTCTGTTTAACTACCACCCTTAGATATGCAAAAAAGTTATAGCTAGCAAATCGCAACAAGCAACTGCAGTCACTCTGTTAAGTCCTCCCAAGTTTAGTTTATCTCCGTGTAGGTTCCTATGCCATTAGTTGCAGCCGCAGGGAAGCATAGATTTAACTCTAGGGGTCATATTAGGGCCGCTGTACCGATTATCGATTAAAACGGTAAACATACTAATGGCCTGATGCGATCACATATAATCTCGTAATCAAGTTATCATAGCATGGCATGGCTACTTATATTGACGATGACGTATGAAAATGTTTAGGCAAGTACTGGAGACGTAATAACCATGTTTAACAATTTCAAATACCTACGGATGCGAATGCGAATATCTGACATCCGTTACCGTAAGCTGACTTTGGACTTTTGGGGCAATTTAAAAGTAGTTATAACACTAGGCAAGGTAACTGTACCAGTGTTTGGCACGCGTAGGACATTGTTTTTACCAGTAGCTGACATCGTTGTCTCTCGTTTTTACTCGTATGTTTCCGTATCTTATCGTCAACTATTGGGTCAATGTCAAGGAGCTTTACCGTAGGTACTTATTCCATAATTTCTATTTCCAATTTTTTTTCTTTATTGTACGGCCGACGTCAAAGAGTTGTTTACAGTTTTTCAGCTTATAGCGATGGAATAAGGCAGCGACCTTTTAAACTCTGGACTATGCACGCTATACAATATTAAAACTCAAACATGGCTCATGCCTCTAATGTCACAAAGTCCGCTATTTCTACGTTTTGGCGGAGTTTTAGATGTGCCACGAATGTCATGTATTATTCACTGGTGAAGTCCGGCAACGATCAGCGACTCTCTTGGGTCTCTGGTTTCCATGGGCGGCGGTGGTCACTTTCCATCAGAACAACTGCATGTTCGTTTTCCTCCCTTTGCCATATTTTTTTTTATAAATGCAAAATCCTAAGGTCGGATATCCTGCCAGTGGTAGCACAATTGGTGGGCGTTTGTCCTGACACACCGACACGTGACTCTCGTGGGTCCGATCTTAACTAAGTACCTTTACTAACAACTTGCTTTTATTTTTTACAGCCACTCGTAACAGTAACTTTATCTAGATTTAAAAATCCACAAGCGTTCCCAAGGGATATCCGCACTGAGAGATAACAGTCTATAAATTGTCAGGTTGTATGTATGTAATTTTTTTTGTACAACAACAAATGATGAAAGCAGTTGTGTACAAAAACGAACTTATCCCTTTTGGTGAACTTACCCTTTTAGCTTAAGCTTTTAGCCTTAACTTTCATAATGGTTTCTGAACAGATACCCAGATGGCACGGTGCGGCTGCGCAACCCGAACATCGAGCTCATGGACCAGGACATCCTGTACCACCTGGCCCTGGGCAGTGGCTCGCACGACCTCGTCGAGATGTTCGGCGACGTCAAGGTAAGTGTGACTTTAACGCTTCAGTGGTTCTATCATGACCGGTCAAGTTTAGTGTTTTCCGTGTGCGTTTTTTCTTATGATATTAGTCAGATGAAGACGCAGGGAGGGATGAATTTAAGTTGGCCCATCATGTAAGGGCCACAGATCACTCTAAAATTAATAAAACTCAACATATGTAATTCCAAAAAACATTACTCAAAAAAAAAAGATGCATAATTCAAATCTATTGTCAAGAACACATTAATTCCTCGGGCGTATTATAAAATCAATGACTATGTCTTGGACAGAGATGTATGGAATGATCACAACCTGCATTGGCGGTCTCTGGCTCCAAAAGTGTACACCTACTGTGTTGAATATTTAAGATGTAAAAATAACATTGCAAGTAATTTTATTTTAAAAATTACACCGCGTTGAGTTTCTTGCCGGTATGTTCTCATCAGCCGTTTTTTCTGGACCAGTTGTAAATTTTATGACATTAATAAGTGCTTCCTGTAAGCCTGATCTGAGTAGAGATATTTTGAGTTGAATTGACTTGACTTTCTCCTCCTTTGGCGCGGGAGTCCCGGCACGTAGGCTGGGGCGGCCGGTCAGGCGTCGTTGGGTCCACTCACGGGTCCCATGGCGCCAGGTCGCAAGCCGGTTCGATGGTAACACCGTGGTGGTTTTTGGTTTAGAGTAGACCCCCCCCCCCCCCCCTCATACTTAAGGCTACAACTTATTAACCGCCCGCCCTATGGTATACGAATACGAGTGTAATGTTCTTGCTGCGTCAATGTAGCAATCTATTTGATACTCTGCGACAAGAAGTTCCTATTAAGACTGGCGTTATAGGTAAAATTATTAAAAAATCATAACCCTTTCTTTTTGTTTTGCCGTAGTCGGCAAATGTGCCTCTGTTGCATATAATCTTGTACGAGTTGGGGTAGTAGAGCGCGAGTCAACTCTCGACCCCGGCAGTAGCAATACGACCGAAACGTCGAGGTAAATAGAATAAGTTTTATGCGCGATGAAGCTCCGTTTTAGTACACAAATGTGTGTCAGTATCGCTAAAGTTTTAAACAATGTAAAGATTCTTTCACATATAACCATTAATGTTATCAAAAGTTAAAGCGTAGAAACAATAAACAAAGAGATACTTATCACAAATTTTAGTTTTAATAACAAATCTATAATATAATAATAAATGGTACAGCAAAACAACTACGAAGTTTGCATCTTTATATCGTTTTCATGACTTAAACATAATATTTACGCCTGAACCATTTAAATGGTAAAGTTATCTTATAGGCAACTTTATTTTCGATTTTGTAACACTATGGTGCTTGTATGTACAAGTCTTAATAATTTTCATAAACACTTGAAGTTAATTTACGAGTTTTTGTACTCATTTTAAAGCGTCTGGGCGTTGTTTCTCGCTTTAGGTACCGAATTAATTAGGTAGAAACCAAATCATAATGTAAACAACAGATACCTGAATAAAATGTGACAAACATGGCTGTCATTTCAATTTATATTTCAAAACAAAAGATATCGTAGACATTTGACGTGGTACTCGTTCAGACATTAGGCTATTTTAAATTTAAGTTTTTACGAAGATAAGTTTTTCTCACAGTAGGTTGTGTTGTACATAGAGCCGTAAGGAGAGACACATTAAACTTTGGAGGTCATGTTAGGGCTAGTGGTTAACTTATTCAAATGTTTTGTAGAAGTCAATCGTATTATTCTTTGATAAAGTCCTTGAATAGGTCATAACCTACGTATGCTGTTGTTATATCTTAGAACGTAGCTTAAAACTAGGTTTTCATGTTTTGATTTTCTCAATATTCTTCATAGAATTGTCAAAATTTTCATTTTACGATATTCATACAAAACAAAAAAGTGACAATATTTTAAGTGACAAATTTATAAAAAAATATTTAAAAAATCAAAACATACGAAACTAGTTCTACGGCATTATAACCACATACTAAAAACCATCATGAGGTTTAGAGGGTGGAAATCGTGATCGGCGTTTGTTTGGAGAGCGCTGGGAACAGTTAGCCTCAGAAGTAGCTCAACACTTAAGAAGCACGCGCCGTAGTAACGTATGAAATACTCGAAATATTTCTGGAATTTGTTTCATCACTGTCTGCGACAAGGCACTAAAATGTTCAGCTACTGCTGAGGCTGACCGTACATAAAAGTTTAATAAGCTTAAGTTGATATTCACCTTTGTTTGGGCAGTTTGTGTGCATGGGCGGCACTCCGAAGCGGATGGAACAGTTCGCGTACCACATCATGGCGGAGATCGGGCATAAGCTGCCGTGCGGGACCACGCTGCAGGACATCAGCCAGTTCTCCTACCGCTACTCCATGTTTAAAGTCGGACCCGTACTCTCCATTAGCGTAAGTATAGACTAGTGTAATATTGTGGCGACGGCCGGATAGCCTAGTGGTTAGTGACCCTGACTATAAAGCTTGAGGTACCGGGTTCGATTCCCGGGAGGGGCAAATGTTTGTATGCTGAATACGAATGTTTGTGCCCGAGTCGTGGATGTTATATGTATTTAAGTATATATTTATCTATATAAGTATGTATATCCGTTGTCTAGTACCCATAACACAAGCAGCTTCAGTTGCTTACTTTGGGACTAGGTCAATTGGTGTTAATTGTCCCAAGATATTTATTATTTATTATTATTTATTTATTATTGTATTGAATTACTAGCTTCCACTACTTTCTTCGCGTGGTGTTAGTAGCCTATGTGCGTCGGGGATAGTGTAGCTTTCCATTAGTAAAAGAGTTTTTGGTGTTGGTTCAGTAGCCGGCAAGAATGACAAAGCTGAAATTGCATATGGGTAAGTACATGTTTTGTATAGGTTTGGAATTTAATGTTTCCGTATAGCAGAAAGCCGTGTCTTTGTAACCATGAGGGAATGATTTTGTCTAATAGTGAATAGTTTTAGACGATTTCCTTCTCAAAATTCCATCGTTGGCTAAATAATAAGATTTCGTAGACTCGGAGCCAAAGTTTGGCTCGACAGTGACTTAATAGGATTAGCAAGTCGGGCTAGGTTTAGAACCGTTTGACCTTCATGCCGGTTTATACGGGTTGTATGAATTAATTTGTTAAACTAATTTAGATCGTTTTCGAGCGTTATGCATGCGGAAGAGTCAAAGCATTCTAGCTCGTAAGTATCGCCACGCGCCCCGACACCCTACCCGCAACAACAAAGCCATTGGTGTTTCACCAAAATAATAAGAGCGTAAATCAATTCTGTCTTTGGCCATTTTAGTAGTAAATCTGCAGTCATTGCGGGTTTTGCGGGTGGTAGGACCTTGTGCAAGGTCCGTCCGGATCGCTACCAACATCTTGCTCGCTAATCCTGCCGCTAAGTAGCAGTGCTTGCACTGTTGTGTTCCGGCGTGGAGAGCAAGACAGCCGGTGTAATTACTGGCACAAGAGGTATTCCATCTTAGCCCTCTGGGTTGGCAACGCATCTGCACTCTCTTTGTTGTTGCAGGTGTCTATAGGCGGTGGTGATCACTTACCATCAGGTGACCCATTTGCTTGTTTGCCTTCTTATGTTGTATAAAAAAAGTCATGGTAAACGTGGTCGTAGTATTAAATATTTACAACGATGTTTTAGCTCTAAACACAACGGCATTGGTCACAAGCACAGTACTCTGCTGATTTTATTAACGTGTAAAAGATTATTGCGAACGTCTGTCAATCTATATAGACCATTATTATCATAACATCTCAAGCTACGCTTATTTCTCTTCTTTTTCACTATCTCAATTGAACCATAAACATTAAATGAGCATGGCACGTCTCTAATGACTTTATAACACATGGACTGGTGCGTGACAGTACTACTTTGCTATGCCTATATCTTGTATGTACATAAATTAAACGTTTGTTCTCGATTGTCACCGCCTAGCTGCGAATCGTATGGACGTTCACGGTGCTAGGAAAGATACACAGCTGTCCAATTGAACCCAATTAATGAATATTGCCGTTCGTAAAGCTTTACTGTGTACGACAAATGTCTGTTTATATAGGGGTGTGTAAACTGGTTTGTGTAAAAGACTAATACAAGGTCAGGCCTGTAGGTGTGACGTACAGGGGACGTAGGGTACGAACAGCTACGCTAACCTACGTACCTTAATTTGGCAGGGATTTGGTGTTACAGTTTATTGTGGGGTAAATCTACTACTTAGCAGCTTTAGTTGCTAAATTTAGGACTAGGTCAATTGGTGTGAATTGTCCCAAGATATTTATTTATCTATACTTTTCTAAAAATACTTTAACCACGTATGTGGATACACTCTACCTCTTAAACCGTAATGTAAATATAGGTAACTGGTTAACCGCCAAGAGGGATGACAATTTAACATTGTTTTAGGTCTACAAGTGTCAGACTTAGTGTGAATTCAGATTATGCTAAGGCTAGGATGCTAGGATGAATAAAATTATCAATTGTGTCTCTTTGTAATGAAGTCGGTTTTAACTGGCAATAATTACTCGTTACTAAGACCAGTACCGATAACCTTTTAATAAATAGGGTTATAGGTTACGGATAATGCGGTATTTAGCATAATTAATGAAATGACATAGGCGTCGCAAAGGGGTAGCAGGGGGGAGAGACCATCTACCAGTCAAGTTCCTTTCGTTGGTTTACCAAGTAGTACGAAATTGTCACGCGCCACTTCGCACGGGCCAAGGTGGCTAGCTAGCGACTATCGTCATTTTAAACAGAGGCTTAGATATTGGCTTATGGATAAGGTGTTCTACATCTAAATGCATTCTTTGCAGATGTTTGTAAAAAGATGACTTTCTTTTTTTTTTCTTGTCGCACAATCGATTCACATGCATGTTCTATAGTAGCAAAAAAAAAACAGGAATAAACTGAAAATCAGCGCTGATCAAGTTTCAAAACTGGAGCCAGCATTATGCTGAGTTTATTCCTCTTGCCGAAATTTAAAAAATGTTTAATTTATCTAGGTTTTAAGAAGTTGTACAAGGCAATAAATATTTTTTCTTTCTTTCTTTCTTCCTTTCTTTCTTGTATACTTAGTTTTTCCTTCCGTTGTTAACTGTCGAGTCGAACCATCCTTGTTAAATTAGTTTATGCTATAAAAATATTCTTATTACAAACTATGTCGTGAACGGACAGCTGCAGCTAGCAAGCTTTGTTATTTCTAGTGTTCTAGTAACTGAACCATTGACCGGTTACCTTAGCCTGAGTTTTATAAAGGTTCGATGGGACTTTTGGTTAGTAACGTCAGAAATTATATGTATAGAGTTACTGAAGTCTGGTCTGAAATTTGATCATACAAACTTTTATAAAACTGGGCTTTAGTGTATAAACGGAATCTGTATAAACTCGATCGATCGAGTCACTGTAGCCTTGTCATTCACAATTCATAAAGCCATCGATTTTTCGTTAAAAATACTCAAGTTACAAATGAAATGAATGTGGAACATGTCTTTAATTGCTGGAAGTATCGAAGCTGCATACAGGCGATCACCTCTATTACAGCTACTATACATCTTACACGTATAGTGCCTAATGTTCTATTTGGGAGGCACTTTCGAGACGCATTTATTTTGCTTTTAGAATTTTAATACAAAAATCCATAGTATCGGTAACTGCCTACATATAACTGGAATAGCACATTAACGAAAATGCGACATTTTCGAGAGATTGAAAGAGATCTTTGTCTTTGATATATCTGGAAGTAGCCGTATTATATTGAAAAAAAGCACTAAATCGGTTTGCAGGTGATCGATTTTTGAGGTAGGTCTTCCAATACCGGTATTGCTAGTATGACGAATCCTGGGATCTCTGTATAGTGCATGCTTAAAATACCGGTATTAGAAACCGTATTCAGAGGTAACAGACATACAGAGGGTTTTTGTAGTACAAAAGAGGTGCTTAAGATGGGGATTAAAACCAACTGACTCATGCAAACCAATCTTTAAGGAGAATAAGATTCTTACACTCCCATGTTGGTATAATTTGGAGGCATGTTTATTTGTAAAAAAACATATGGAATTGGTTGTCATAAAAAACAATTACAATAAACGCACGGTAACGTTCAAGCCTTTAAATCTGCCTTCGGCAAAATTGAGTTTCTTTAAAAGAATTTCTTATTATATGCTTAGTGAAATTTATAACATAGTGCCGAAATCAATAACAGATTTAACTGGAAATCAGTTCCATACTAAACTGAAGATATGGTTGCAGGAAGAATGCTATTATTCTATTAAGGAATTTTGTGATAGTAATAAGTAGTTGATAAATTGAATTGGCAATGGACATTAAGGATTATACGTATGTTTTACATTAAGGACACTTTGCGCGCCAGAAATGGCTATATGGCTATTTTGTAACACCTGTTTATAACCCATGCAATACAAATCAATATTGATTTTGATTCTGATTCTACAAACAAAACATATCCGTCAAACCCTGAACCTCCTTTTTAACCGACTTCAAAAAAGGAACAGGTTCTCAATTCGACTGTATTTTTGTGTATGACTAAACAAGTGAAACCAGTTATTTTGGCCTATCTCGATACGTGACGCTTCATTGTTTTCAAGCTTATCGTCAAATGTCAGGAGGTCGTTGAAGATTAAATCGTGCAAGTCAACCCTCTCCACGTATGTTTATCTTCTATAATCTGTCTTTTTAGGACAGTGGCTTTATTTATATACCGTGACAGTAGTTCTAACATGATCGGCTAATAATTATTGATTCACACAAGAAAACAAAATAAAAGAATACACACAGAGAAATTAGACAGGCAGAGCAATAGACACAGCCGCATGCATTTTTCTTGGGCGGTCATGTGGGGACCACGAAAACAAAAAGCGTTTTTTAAATAAGTTACTCGTAATCTCAGACTAAGCTATGCCTACATCAGTACGTGGAATTATACCAGTGACACTGATTCAGTGTATGTACGTGGAGGTTTCAATGATCAATCAATGTTTTTTCGGATAAGATCGTCATAAATCGACTGAATGAATAGAATACTTACAATAAAAAACTAGGAATATGAGTATTACACAGCACAGCTAATACTACTAACACTTAACTAACAACTACAACCGACTGAATTCACAAAATATAGAGATTTTTAAAATTCTGTAATAGGTTTAATTCATTTACAAAGCTCACATAACAAACTAGCTTGTAAAAAATAACAAGGTATTCCCTGTGGACTGCTTGGTACGTTAATGTAGAAGTATTCATTTCATCCCTGAGTATAAATGGGTCGATGGAAATTGGATGGAGTAATTAAGAGCCCTGAAGTATTACCGAAACCGGCCATGTCATTTAGCAGTGGACGTAACGTAATGCATAAGCGTGAAATAAAGCATCTGGTTTTTCTTACCTTTGCTCCGTATTATAATACTACCGGACGCCCGCGACTTCGTTCGCGTGGAATTATTAGCCTATGTCCGTCAGGGATACTGTAGCTTTCTACCTGTGAAAGCATTTTTGAAGTCTGTTCAGTAGTTCCAGAGATTACCCCCTACAAACAAACAAACAAAGTTTACCTCTTTTTATTAGTGTGTATAGTGTGGATGTGGAATATAACTTAAAAGGTTAGGTGTCGGTAATGCACATAGAGGCATCGTCAGATGTGTATTAAGTGGAGTATTGACAGCGAATATTTCAATGTAATGAGCATTCCATTGGATGAATCCATATTGCGTTATAACTTACCACATTGCTGCACAGAAAAACGTATATACATAGACTGCTAAAAACATAACCCTTTTGGCTTTGCCGTAGTCAGGTAAAAAAGGCACAGAAGAAATCAAATTAATAATTTTAATAAAAATTTAATATTTTTATCAGCACGGTATGGGCATCCCATCCGTCGGGATCCTCCTGCACGAGGTGATCAAGCTGATGTACCACGCAAAGGTGCGCGACCCGGTGTTCTTCCGCATCGGCACGTGCGGCGGCGTCGGCTACGAGGGCGGCACCGTCGTCATCTCCGACGAGGCGGTCGACGGCGCGCTGCGGAACGCGCTCGAACTGGTAACTACCACGGGCAACTACAGCAGCGGTCCAGGAGTGCGATTATTGAATCTCACCAAAATGGCCGCTTTTCATAGAAGTTCGGCCATTTTGGTGAGCTTTAGTAACCTGATGAGATTCAAAAATTGCACCTCTGGGGTGATTTAGAGTTCTGACAGCTTAAGCTAACTATGACCGTACGTCTCCTCCAGGCCGGTCTGTGCTGGCTGTGCGCGCTTAGGCCTGTATTCTGTAACGCCCAGTATGGTCAATTGTCCTTGGAAAGACCCAGCGCCCCCTAGGTTCTTTTGCTCTAGGATCTAGCCTAATTAGCCTGTGGGTAAATCAGGCCCTGGGTGGTGCCACTTCGGCATGGATGATGATGAATGATGTAAAGTGAAGTTAAAGCCAAAATAGCTTTATTCAGGTTAGGCTTTCAAGAAGCGCTTATGAATTTCAGCAGATTTACTACCGTTTCGGAAAACCTCTGATGAGAAGTTATCGACAAGAAACTCAACGAGGCATATTTTTATCAAATAACACAGAATTACAATGTTACGTATATTTTTACACCTCAAGTGTTCACAGTTGGTATACCGTATTAGGAGCCAGGAATCGCCAATAAAAATCGAGATCATTTCTAAGCCATGTATACCAAGCATGTCTTCTCATCCGAAATGTGTAACGCGGAGTGTTGTGAACAGACAGTGCTGGGCAACACGATCCAGCGGCCGGCGAAGCTGGACCGGCGGCTGGCGCGCGAGGTGCGCGCGCTGGCCGACGCCGAGGACCCGTACGACACCGTCACCGGCAAGACCATGTGCACTTACGACTTCTACGAGGGTACGTCGACTAGCGCGCTCGTAGAGAGACACAGCGCACGTCGCTCTCGAGGCATTTATAACCCTGCAATTATTATTATTTCTATACGTAGAAAGATAATGATGCAATAGCAGCGCTTTGAGCTGTTGCGTGTACCGTGTATGTCACTGCTCAGTGAAGTTGTCAACTGTGTTTATTATAAGATGTATCCAGTCTTTTTTTTATAGTTTTTAATGGTGCAATTTTTGTGGTGTCTTGGACTTCTGTTTCACGACGCGATTTAGCAAGAAATAAAATTCTTTGTCAACTAGAGGAGTAGCAACTCCAGGAGACATCTCGGGTTTGCTAACACACGCAGGCTTGGTTAGCTTCATTGAGCTCCCTAACGGGCATGTATTTTTGTTGCTTGCGAAGATATGCTCCAGTATTTCACATAATAGGTAGTAGTAGAATTTTGAACGTGTATATTTAATATCTCTCTCTGCGCTCCTCAAATGTTGCACGAGTAAGACTGTAAAGCTCCTCTAAAGCGGTTTAATTCAAAAGACGTTCTGTTCATGAACTATGTATTATTTTCAAGATAAAATACTCTCATTCAGGCATGTATTACAACTAAAATTATCTAAATGGTTATTCAGGTCAGGGGCGGCTGGACGGCGCCTTCTGCGATTTCACCGAAGCCGACAAGATGGAGTACCTGGAGCGGATACACAAGGCGGGCGTGGTCAACATCGAGATGGAGTCGCTAGCCTTTGCGGCGCTCACGCACCACGCCGGCATCAAGGCCGCCGTGGTCTGCGTCACGCTGCTCGACCGGCTCAAGGGCGACCAGGTGAGCTCCGGACGGCACCAGTGTGACGATATGGCGGCGGGAGGCGATCAGCTAAGCGCATCAGCGTTGGACTTGACGTCGAGACATCGCCCTGGCTTGCTCACTAGAGCTAGCGCGCTAGAGCAAAACGCTGTCCCAGCGTCTGTTTGCGCTTAGAGAATCACTCTCGCCCTTAGGCGAAATAAAATGGAATGGAAAAAATATTTTGCAAGTAGGGCGCATAGGTTCATTTACATGTCTGATTCTACCAACGCCTCGGAAAATAGAAGATTCTGCTGAGAACAAGCGCCGCAAGAAACTCAGCAGACAGTGTTTTGCGTAGCTTATTTATTTCTATACGCGTCAGCACAAACGACCTCGTGAGCGATAGGCTCAGTAAAGTATAGGTTTATAGTATAGAGGGTGGTCGTCTAGGTCGCTGGAAGGATCTTGTCTCTGGCTTTTAGTGGGCGCTCATTATGAGCTTTGGTGGGCGTGAAAGACAGCACAAAGACATTCGAGACCATGAGCATTCAACATTATAGCGTCCATAGAGTCTTAGAATATATAGTCTTAGAATAACATATCAAGAAAAAGCATCAAAACGTGAATGTCATCAGAATATTAAATCAAGTATTTCGTAAATTTTCAGGTGCTAGCTCCCAAAGAAGTGCTGGAAGAGTTTCAGCAGCGGCCGACCAAGCTCGTCTGCCGTTATATCAAGAGGTATTGTTGACAATTAAGCTCTCTTTATAAACCCATATTCTTGAGTCGATTGTTCATTATTTACATATTGTGGGAAAAGATGCATAGGTTCTTTGTACCATCCTTAAAATCATCGTTCTGATACTGCTAGAATGTAGTTAAACTGATTAAACTGGTCTAAAGATATGATTTAATTTATGGCACAAATGGGATGAACGGAACTATTGTCACCTATTGTGTGAGTATACCGTGAAATATTGACTTGTTGGAACTGTTAAATAACCTTTTACTTTTGACATCGTCATTGTTATTATCTAAATAAAATTATTTGCTACTTCAAATTTGTTTAGGCGATAAACTCTATTTTGATGAGAAAAGTGAAATTTCAGTACGGCTAGCACGACACACCGCGACTCGCTTTGTCGCGCAGGGCGTCTCTTTCTAACTTGAGCAGCAGGATGGAGGCGCACTGAGCAACAAGCGAATAAATGAGCATGCGTGCTAGCCTTTTAGGTTAGAATGTCGTTTATGTATTTTAAGGTAGGCAAGGATGGACGAGGTTACTAAATTTTCTTTTGTTTTGCCCTGTATAAAGCATAATTTGGTTATATTATGTTTCTTGTTGGTTACTTTATCTGTTTAATTTTTAATACATTTTACATATTTATGGGTCCACTGAAAATCAGCGTCGTTGCATTCTGTGCCTCGACACATGCTGAGTGGATTCCTTTTTTGGGATAACCCGCAACATTAATTTCTATCTAGATTTAAGGATTATTTTTGTAAAGTATAAGCCTGTAATGTTGTCGTTGTTGTTTCAAAATAAATTATTTCTATTTCTATTTCTATTTCTATTTCTAAATTATTGTTTTCCGCAGGTATCTGCAGATGAAGGGGCGGCTGTCGCTCGACGGACACGGGTCGGTCGCGGTGAAGAGTCCGCGGCGCTTCAAGCTGGTGCAGCAGGAGTCTGAGACCTACGACTAAAGTGTTCGCCGTGTACAGTTCAGACTTAGGGTAACACCCGCCTACCCGTCATGGCTAGCACTATATACCGTTTATCATTGTCACTGAGCACATTCCACGGCCAGTGTCCTTAAAGAGCGTTCACGTCATACAAAATGCGCCTATTTACAACTACATGAGTAAATTACGTTTGTACACGAACCTGTGTTTGCGTGCTGTACTAAGAATTTACAGTTTTCCGCCGCCGCGCATGCAGGGGTTGTGGCGTCTGAATTTGATGTGGAACACTGCGTGGGTATTCTGTATGAAATACTGTTACATATCGTGCTTTAGGCTAATGCCTTATCGGAGGCACGCTTAGAGGCAAGCTTACACCTTCCTTTGGGACTGGCAAGTAAGAGCTGCTGTCTTTAAAAAATGGCATACCCGGAGTTTTTCAAAATTTGCCAGTATTTTGTTAGCGTTTTGGAGGAATGAAAGAGGGCCGGCCTACGTAAAAGCAAAAAAAACGAGTTCCTGAAGGACACTTTCTGTGGAATGCTTAGAGTAACTTCGTCACACACGGGTGGGCTCTTAAAAAAAGGACAGCAATAAGCAATAAACGGTATGTCGTGCTAGCCGCGCATTTACTGGCGTAGCTTGACGTGTGCTTCATTTCAATGCTTGATAAGTTTAGTTGGCTTTTTGGGCAGCGGAAAGAGAAAGAGGTTAAAAATTTGGATCAATTTGGTACTTTACCATGCGGTGACTTTATGCATACAACAATACAATGATACAAACGTGATATCTTATCATCATTGATGCAGTGGTGTTCTATCGAAAAGGGTCGCAATGCAGTTAAGCGTTATTGACACGTGCGTTTGCAAAGTCACAAAAAGTCTCAACTTATACATAAGTGTACAATGTATAATGAAACTAGTAATGCCAAGTCTTTAAGCTTATTCTTGTTGCTAAGTCTAGGTACTGTTTCAAGCAGAAAACTAGAGGCAATAGTTTTATCATCAACCTCAAATATCAGACACTATCGGCTGCAGTGCCCAGAATTCGCTATCAAGATAGTGCGAGTGTTCAGTAAGATAATTATGCTTGGTGTCATTATTTTCAAAACCTAGTGCTTTTTGTGTACTGCGAATGTCATATTTGACTTAAGTACAACGATAGACTTATCTACGTGGCCACAATTCTCTATTTTTGCGTTGATGCCCGAGCTGATGGCGAAAAGCATTGTACAAGCAGTGCCAGTATCAAAAGTAGCTAAACATTTTGGTATCCTCTTGCTTTACAGCGAAAATTCAAAATGTCACTAAAGTGAAAGTTTGTCCTAAGCATGCGACACGCACACGCAATCTAGGCCAGTGGAAGCTTCCGTAGAGGAAAATAAACTTATTACGTATTGCATTTTGGCGCTTTAGCCCGATAATTATAAATGTTACTGCATGGCTTATTATTTTGAAGCCTAAAAGTGACCTTCGTATTGAGTTTGGAACGGACCTATGTGTCAGAACGAGAAGGCAGCATAAAAACCGTAGACAAGCACACACTTATTCTTGCTTTAGTGCTTCGGTCTGGTTCAAATAAAATTAGAAGGTTTAGAAGTCTATTCATATGGTGATGTGAATAAAATATTCGTATAACCAATGCGTTGGTTGTTAGCAATCTTTAAATTTCATTAAGAAGACGCATTATTTGTTGTATACTTTAGCGCGAGTAAAAACTATAATTGGAATAACTATGGCAGCTAAATAATTCAAATTTTAGCCGGAGCTACTATAATGTGTGCCACTGTCAGAATAACTTGCTATTTTATGCCATAAGGGCATTGGCTCTCATCTGTGAAATTGAATGTTTTTATTTATTTACGACTACGATTGCTGGAGTCTTTTGAAACCTGGTTAAGCAACTTGCTCTGTCATTATTATAACCCAAGTATAGACATAAAGTGGCCTGGCTCGGCCACTCGACGGAGCAAGTAGAGGGTGTGATATAAATAATAGTAGGGTTGCTCCTCCCCCGTAACGCTGCAAGGAGCCGGCTCCGTTTTTGCCTAGCTATAACGCTTGATTAATTTTGTGGCAACCCTAGCAATTTTATGATGTCAGCCAGTTGTCCGCATTTCCTGCGGCGGCAAAGGAGTCAGGTTTATTTAGGGCCTTTAGTTTTGGTAGAGCCTAAAATCTTCAACAGTGATAATTCTGTAAGCGAAGGTTCTATAGTAGCCAGTAACTCAAATTGGTTTACACATGGTTTGTGTTTAGTGAGATATTTGTTTTTTCAATTTAATTAAATATGACAGTTGTGTAATCTCATTGAGAGAATTATGTATATCTAATTTTTTACGTGTACCTGTATCGAGTGACGCTAGTTTTAAGTTTTTGATTGTTGTATTATTTAATGATATAAATGTTGTATGATAAATTCACACCTCGAACGAGTATACACGTTATATTTGTTTTACACAAAAAAAATCCCTTCAGAACTGTTCATAGCTAGTTGAAAAACATACGAAATCGGAAAGATACTGCCAATTTTCTTCCAATTCTTACATACTTAACTACTCTTTAAACTAAATTATAGTAAAATATATATTTAATACTTTTTACGCAAGTTTTCAAGCGAAAATATTATACATCTCTGATTTTTTTATTTATATAATAAATAACTGTAACTTACATATTTAATAACACATATCATCGAGACTCCTTTTGTATTTGGTATCGATTAGAAGGTATAGTATTTGGATTACAGAACGTATGCCGCACAGCCTAGTGAAATGAATCAATGGTGTAAGTAAGAATATGCATATTCATAGTTTGTGTCAGATAAAAAGAGAGCTTGGTCCGCCTGAGCTGTGGTCTTTCCACTGATCCATTTGGTGGTAGGGGATGAGGGGTTAAAGGAAAGTCCTCAACTGTCTATCGAGTTGATATGTACGTGGGAGTTATAAGTTGGTAGGAAAATAATGTGTGGGATTGTCACTGTATTCGAAACATTTTGAATGGGAACTGGAACGTATTAACGTATTTATAGCTGACTTATGCCCAGGATAATCCCCTCCACTATTGTCCAGCGCTTTTTTTACATGACCCCATCTATATCTACATCGTCATTGTAGACTGTCAATAGGATTTCGCGGATATAAATATAACAGCCTGCTGATATCTTCAGTGAGTTTTGGAAACTAATTTATAACTCGTTTTGAATCTTTATTATTCTTTAACTTTACATCTATTTATATATTTATAAGTACCTATTTAATAAACCCTCCTTATAAAGTTGTATCACGTATCATTCAATGCAGAAAAGTGTACTCTAGAATTGTCTCTTCTGGCAACTTTTCCCGTGGTTCAAGATCTGTCACCCTTAACTCTACCTTTGGCCGGTAATTCTTGAAATATATGATTCGTAAGTGACCAGTATTCGACTAAGAACTTCTAAGCGTCATGCGATTAAATACCTAAATTAATTCTAAAACCAAAGTTACGATTAAAATAATTCCTTCCTAAGTCAGAAGTAGGTTTGTCTCCTCAATATTGTACTACCTAACTCAATTTATTTTTACAGTGAAGCGCATTAGGCAAGGGCTATGTAGTTAGTATATAAAGATCTTTAAAAGTTTAATACAGTTTCGAGGCGCTTCCAAATACATAAAATTGTTATCTACATGCAATCATGCACAAAGTGTTGCCAGATGATTGTTTCAAATTACTTCAAATATATCGATAGGTATAGAAAAAATATTATTTAGGTAATCTAAAAAAATCCGAACAATTTGTGAGTTTTTAATGAAAAATGATATTCATCGAATTGAAAGTGTTATTGGTTAATTGTTATAAGATAATCGAAATGTAACTAGTGTTTAAGAATTATATTATGCTTCGAAGAAGGTATGTAACTCGAGACATTGCACCAATATTTATTAGAGTTACTAGAATGTATAGATAGTCACTTTGTAACTTAGGGAGAGTTGAGAGTAGCATTGCATTGTTCATAATAAGTCAAAGTTGCGTTAAGTTTAACGTCGGTTAACTTAACTATTGCACAGCACGTGTTAGATAGAGCACTTACTGCTATGTGAGGACGACTGTTAATCCTACAAGAGTATATGCCTGTCATCTGTCACACAACTCACCCTAAGGGTACCTTTAATCATAAATTAACAGGTAATGCTTACTGTTTACATTTTGAGAAATTATAACGTCTAATTTGCATAGGTATGAGAATAAAACAAATGTCACAAACACACTTTAAAAGCAGATATTGGTAGCTACCAACTGGTGTTTCGAAACAATAAAAGCTAAACTTAAATAACATAATTACCCTTTGCTTGGTAGCATCGGGTATAACACTCGTAGATAAGAATAAGAGGAAATTATAATAACTCAAAATGTCATGTACTTAAGCTCAGTTGTTTGTAAAACTTTTAGAATAATTGCATACATGCTATATTCGGTGTTACCGTTAATCGGTTTATCATGAAGTTGAATGAGTACATAGATGATAATTATGTTGTTGGTTGACGCGGTTATTTAGGATTAAGGCTTACGACCTAAGCGACCTGGGGGCTAGTCCCCGCGGTTACACAAACACAATTTAGCATTAAGGCTAACAAATATTATTCCATGATATCAATAATTTTCATATTTACTACTTTCATTGTAGTCAGTAAATTACCCGTACCCATCGGAATTTTAATTTTATACAGCAGTTAACTCTTTTAACTTTATTTTTCTGTTTCGATCAATGTGGCACTACAGCGGTTTTCCACTTTTAAAGCTAATTATTACTTTATTAGTGTTGCTACAATTACTGATTCTCGTGTCAATTTACTGACTACATTTAAAGCCGTAATATAATTATAATTATATGTATAAAATATCTCAAAAGTTTCTAGCGGTAAAACGGCACGCTGAATTTCTGACTTGAAAAGTACTTTCAGAATCCAATAAATTCAAACGTTTCAATTACAATCTCGCTACTTTAATTATTATGACGCTAAGTTGACCGAGTTTATAGAATGGTTAAAAACTACATATATTTTGATAAGTACTGAGAAATATTTACCCAAGTAAATTTGTAACGTTTGACGAAACCTACTTTCTTGGCAGAAATTTATGCATTATATAAAACATCACATTGTTACAATCAAAATGTTACACCCAAATAAATTAACTTCTCTGTACTACCCTGCCGTATATTATGTCAGCGCTCCTGTCATATTTGCTTATTTATATCTTTATTTGATATATAGAATAACTAACCTATTTAAGTGTGATTATTTATCGTATTAATAAATTTAATTTGAACTCCCTAAATTGTGTTGTTATTCATTCAACCAAACCTAAGCCAGTAGAGCCAGATTATTTTTAAATATTAAAATGTGCTGTGCTTACATTTGAACAAAAAATAAATATATACATATTTTAATAGAAAAAGAAACAAGTTTATGATTTTTCAACATTTATTCATTTGGCTAGGTATTCTTACATTAAGTTGATTTGAATATTCTAAATAAGCTAATCTTTTTATTCTGGTCACAATGTCTAGCGCCTACTTAGGTACTAACTCGTCCATTTTCTGTCCTTTAGTTGTATTTATAAAAATGAAATTGATGGCATGCAAATACTAATAAGTTACCTTATAAATTACCTCCTAAGCTTAATAAAATTCTTAGTGATTTAATAAATAGTAATCAAAGCGGTTAATACCATAGTACTAACACCGCTTATCTACTTCACTGGATATATTTCCTATCAAGATTTCTAGAACAATACCCTTCTAGCGGCCGTATATAAATGACACAAATTATAGTTACCTTTTAGTGTGCATCCCTTTCTTATGACATAGTTAAGGGACGCACTGAGGGACAACTTATCCTTGGGTCATTCATGATAGGGCGCTGTTTCTGTAACTTATCGCCATGGTCTTTTTACAATACATATTTTTACCGAGTGCAGTGGAATCAAAAGGAGGGTTATGTGTCTTGTATGTTATGTATAACTATAGTAGATAGTAAATACGATTTAAAATAACAAATCTTGCTTAACACTTCTTAACTTTCGGGAACTGACGATAAGCTTTTCACTCGCCTGACCCAGAGAACTAGTAAGGGAACAAGCAGAAGACCTATCTGCTGACCTATTGCTGTACGTTACGTTTGATTTTACGTTGGCACAGGGTAGGGACGTATTTTCCAGCGTAGGGAGGTATCACCCGAGGCGACAGCTCCCAAAGTTGCTGCACTTTGTAACGTCTCGTACAAAAAACATAGGCATGATAAAAAATTATAGTTGCCGAGGAGACCAAGCTGAAGGCCGGCAGTAACGAATCAGCGACTCTTGGCACAGCCCATGGCAAAGACTCTTGGGGTTGCAGGTTCCCTTGGGTAGCCGTGACACTTCCCATCAGGTGACCTGCATGCTCGCTTGCATCTTAGCGTCATTTTCTCTGACTATTGATGAGTACCTTACCTATCTAAATATTATAAAATGGCACATAAAAGTTACCTACATATATCTTCGTCGTACCTTTCAAATAGGTATTTAAAGTTACTGAACTTTAGCTGTCGTGCATTTCAACGCCTTGGCTTTTATTATCATTGTTAATACAAGGAAAGCAAAGGCAATTACAGAATTTCTAGCAATTGCAAATTTTATTGATACCTCCACGTTACAATATTCATGGAAAATCATACGTATCATTTCAAGTGGCGTAGTGACACAAATACCCGAGAGTATATGCGCGAAAAGATGATAATAGGTACATGGTTTAAAAGCGAATAAATAAATAAAAGTGTGTTACCAGTGAGGACTTATGGCACTGAAACGTGGCCTCTTACTATGGGTCTTATAAGAAAGCTCAAAGTCACGCAACGAGCTATGGAGAGGGCTATGCTTGGAGTTTCTCTGCGTGATCAAATCAGAAATGAGGAGATCCGCAGACGAACGAAAGTAACCTACGTAGCCCAGCGGATTAGCAAGTTGAAGTGGCAGTGGGCAGGGCACATAGCACGGAGAACTGATGGCCGATGGGGTCGAAAAGTTCTCGAATGGCGGACGCGTATTGGCAAGCGCAGCGTAGGACGACCAGCCACAAGATGGTCCGATGACCTCATACAGGTGGCAGGAAGGCGCTGGTTGCATGCTGCTTTCAACCGGTCACTTTGGAAATCCATGGAGGAGGCCTATGTTCAACAGTGGACTTCTTGTGACTGAGATGATGATGATGATGAAATAAATACAATAATAATAATATATATACAATTTGTATAAATAAGCGCGTCTCTGTAGGATAGACGGCATATAGACGGTGACAGCACTGTCGTGACTTTTTACTCGGTTATAACAAAGCCAAAAGGTACCTTTTTTTTCATCTTATCGCGTACTGTATGGTTTAAAGTTTCACGCTGGACAAACAGCAGGAGTCCTACAGTATTACCAAAAATATATTGTGCCACGATGTACCTGCGCAGTAGACCAATTTTAGTAGCGCGAGAAATTTCGATGTACCAATGATAAAGTAGAATTTTACGTGCGCTAAACTCATGCGCTTTTATTGGTCTATCGATTCCGTAGCAACATGGCGGCAGCCCGTGCGCCACAGTGTACGAATTGTGTAAGCGGGACAAAGCTAAGAATGCATAGCAAGCAATATTCTGCCAGTTGCGCTTGCAAATAAAGTACAATATGGATTATTCACACGTTCGGCTACTGTCGGAAACCGGTCTGCGCTTCTCTGCGCAAACGAATACTGCCCATGCACAAAATATTTTTGGTAAAACTGTAGCACGCTAGTTTTTATCGCTAGCGTGCTACTGGAGCAGGATACCATAAAATAAAGAAAGACAATGAATGAGGACAATCTAACATTAGACATTGCTGTGTTAATGCTTGCTGCGCTAAAAAATTTATAGGCTAATAATCAAATGCTTGCATCAGTGCAGTATCTGTCCAACATGAGTGCACTTTATAGTAAGTCAAGTTAGGTCCAAGGTAAAGCAAGTTCGAATTATATGCAAATGTCCGTATAGATTGTTTTTTATTACTTTACGGCTATACGGATACGATACGTTCGTTGTCATTTAAAAATTTAAAACGTCTGGATTAATCGTATAGGTCGATTCCTAAGAACTGGCACCGAATGTCTATGAATATAATGCAAGTTTTATACATGTTCGGTGTCAGCTTTTACGAATTGACCTATACTCACAATCGCATTTTCACAGGCAGAAACGCATAACAAGCACCTCAATCTTGACGACCTGTATGGCACAGTGGCACATGTGTCTGCCTACTGTGCAAGAGGTCCCGGGTTCAAATCCTGGTATGGGCAAATATTTGTGTGACGAATATGAATGTTTGTACCTGAGTCATGGATGTTATTTGTATTTAAGTATGTATTTATCTATATATGTATGTTTATCCGTTGTCTAGTATCCATAGTACAAGCTTTGCTTAGTTTGGGACTAGGTCAAATGGTGTAAATTGTCCTGAGATAAGTATTTATTTATTTATTATTTATTTATTTAATCTGCACGACCCAACTCCTTTCTAAGGTGAGTGGTGCGATCTTGAGCTTGAGTCCGGTTTATTAGAGCTGTAGGAACCGCATAAGCGCGTCGTAGATGAGTCTGGGGCTGGCGGCGCTATCGGCCGTGTACCGCACGCCGCGCAACGCGCCGTCCTCATTCCGCACCACCCCATACTCCCCCACAATAAACCCATCCGAAGTCCTTTCCTCCACCCGGTACTTTCGGAACTGCCGTCCCTCTACCACGTATCCCACTTTGCAGTTAGCGTCTTTGCAGTTCTCAGGTGATTCTTGAATCCCATGCATTCGGCCCTCAGTCAACACACTGTCTTTTTCATCGACTTCATAGTTTTTCTCGGCGCGGTGGTCAATTATGTCGTGCTCCGCGGGCTGCACAGGCGTTGTCGACGCCGGAGTTGTCTCATCAGTGGTGTCTATGGTTGTTGGCATCTGTGTTTGCTCCCACGGATAGGGCATCGGTGTGTCCTTGGGTGGCAAGTTAAGCGAGGCAGCTGGGCTGTAGAACTTGGCGGGCTCGCTGTATATTTTGGCAGGTACGCTATAAATTTTGGCCGGTTCGCTGTATACCTTAGCGGGCTCGCTGTATATTTTGGCCGGTTCGCTATAAATCTTGGCGGGCTCGCTGTAGATCTGTGCTGGCTGACTGTAAATCTTGGGAGGCTCATTGTATATTTGTGAAAGGTCAGGAAATGTTTGGCTTGCCGGTCGACTATGATCATTGTAATTAGTTACCGTGCTGGGCGTGTCATGTACTATATTAAAACTAACAGTTGTCAATCTCGGTCCTTGCCCCCTTTCACTCGACTGTGTCTGACCTTGAATATAGTTTTGTGAGGACGGCGACATCGCAACAGACCTACCTAATGGTATATTTTCGATATCTTCGTGAATTTCCTCACTATTATCTTTAGTTTGTAAATTCTCATTTATAATGCGATGATCTACTGGTTCATTCGTGCCGTTCGCCATGAAATTTTTGATTTGAAACTGGAATGGGTGAACTTGTTCTAGATGGTGAGTTCCTCGCGCTTCTTTTTTGGAAAGGAGTTGTTTAATAAATTCTATGTTAGCACCTACTAATTCTGACGATATTTCTTTTACGGATTGCGTTGCGTTGTGTTGTTTAGTAGCCGAGTCGAGTTTTGCTGTAACCGGTGTTAAAGTAACCGACTCATGAGCCATAAAGCCGTTGATAGGTTCTACGTTTCTCTGCGGTTTTCCCGTATTTCGACCGACAGCTATCGAGGATGTTATGCTCACAGATATCACCTCGTCATTGTCACCTTGGGGGACGTCTTTGGATTTGGTCGGAGTTAAATCATCAACATCGATTTTTCCAGCATATTTGACATCTTCTTGCACCGGTCTTGAAATCACTATTACCAACGGCAGAATCTGAAACGAGAAAAAACAACGCATAATGTTTCTAGAAAATATTGAATCGTGAAATCAGTAAATAGTACAATATAACAAAGAAGTATTTTGAAGTCGGTTAAAATAAGTCACTAGTTGCATTTCCAAACAAAGTACAAGTTCTTATCACTTTAAAATATATTATATAAATTTTCGTCGGGAGATACTTTCATTTCGCTACGGTTTTAAGAAATCGCATCGATCTATTGTGATTTATATCCGATGTTTGCCGAACCCAAAGGAATTTTAGGAATGACCGAACTGTATCAACATCACATGTTTGATAAACAAACAATACCTTCGATAAATTACATGTAAATGAAAGCAGATAAATATAAGATACAATATTTGCTATATTTAGAATTCATACAAGTAAGCCAGCTATCCGGAAATAAGCCAGCATTTTATCTATCTTCTATGTAAATAAAAATGAATTGTTGTTCGTTAGTCTGATTAAAACTCGAGAACGGCTGGGCCGATTGAGCTGATTTTGGTTTTAAAATGTTTGTCGTAGTCCAGGGTAGGTCTAAACGGTGAGCAAATATGCCTCCAATAATTAGGCGGTACGAAGTTCGCCGGGTCAGCTAGTTGTTTAATAAATAAGGTATTCGATTGTAAGTATGTAAGTATTAAAGCCGCAACAGTAAAAAAACACTTCTTCTACACGTTACTTAGTAATAAATAACAACACTGTTAAACGATTTAGGAGTGAGGCAGACGTTGAATTCTGCAGTCAACTCGCGCGTGAACAGCTTGAATACTTTTAAGCAAGAAGCTGTCACGTTGGCGTCAAATTTCATGCTAATCCGATACAAGCGTGGAAGCTACTTACAGACGATACAGAGATGAAGTGTATTTCAGTGGCCATAACATGAACGGCCAAGTTTAGTCTAACTGGGTTTATCACTATGTGAGTCTCTTTCTTATGACACTAGTTCAACAGAGAGGGTTTTTTTTTTATATAAAAGAGTTACAATTGGCCCGGTTATGTTAGGGCCGCAGGCTTTATGACCAGCGATAGATTCAGTTGGATTATTTTAAATTAAATAACTAAATTAAAATTTCACGCCTTATGTTTTCACGCTTGAACTATTAATTGTATTTGTACCTGGTTAGCACGTGTGCACGATCCGGATACGTGCATAATACGGGTAACGGTAAAGCAGCGGTAAAAAAAAAACTTGAATTGGCCTGTATGTAATTAGTTGTCCAGTAAAACTAAAAGTAGATTTAATTAAATGTACTTATTGAGTAAAAGTTCGTCGCTTTTGCGCCCTGCTGCAATGTGTTAAAGAGCAAAAGTAACAAATAAACCAGTACGGTATTTTTTATTTTAATATTTGCGTATCTAGTTCAGATAGTAGATGAAGATCGTCAAGTTTTCTTTTGCTATGTTTTATTTCTATGTACCTACATATAAAAGTACCTAAGTTAAGATATGAAAAAGTTACACCAGAACTTTCGTCTGAGACCTTTAAAATTCTTAATCACCCGTTTGAAAAAAAAAGTTAGTATTATTGGTATTTAGAATAAAAAACTATTTACCCTTGATTTAGAAATGAAAATGAACGGTCATTGTGTTTGCCTACTTTTAAGCACTTTATTTGCGTATCATATAATGCATATCTTTGTGAATAATTATAAGATTTTGTTACTGTTAATATTCCACTTCATCCTTATTCATTTTTTGTTTGGTAATTCAGCTTATAAATTTAAATAAGTAATTCAAGCATTTACATGCACTCGTACATATAACGAAAGTTTCATTTTGCATCTGAATGTATACTTTACTTTACACTATACTTAAACAAAGAACTGCTAATAGTGGTATAAGTAGGGATTAAGATATCAGGTGCTCTAAAATGGCCGCTCATGTTTAATTTGTCTCTTTGTGCATTCCTTTCTAATGACACTAGTCAGATAGAGCCGCAGAGAGGGACAATTTAAAATTGGACAGTCATGTGGCTGCAGGCGAAATTTTAAACAGGTCAAAACTATTTAATCTTACAACTTATGAGCTGCCTTTTCAGCACTCGGCGGCTGGTAGTCGGTTCTGCTTTGACACCTAGTAGAATGCCTAAAATTCTATAGAAAATACCTTGGTAAAGTATGGCATAAGTAAAAAGAAAGTTCTATAAACAAAACGTTATACATTGTCTATGAACGGACCCAGCATTCTGTAGGAATGAGAGATTTCATTGAACCATGAGTTCTATTTCTATTTCTATGACTGCAGAATGAATAACTTAAATTGGCGTAAAACTAGCATTGTTAGTAAATACTTAATTGCAAGATTTTCCTGTTATTATATGTAATTGTTTGGTTCAACCCTATTTATTTTTTCTTACGTCGATACTTTGATGCAAGTTTAATGTATACCTTTAGTTAACAATATCGTAAATCCACTTTCTTCAAACGCCGTTATCGATAGATGCATGCATAGATCATTAACAGTTGAGATGTAACTATTGCAGCGGCCCTAACATGACCGTCCAAGTTTCGTTTATTTCTGTTTTCGTCCTTCTCTTATGATAATAGTTTGACAGTGACGCAGGGAGGGATTAATAAAACCTGGATCGGTTCACTGTCTCAAGTTAAAGTGAACTGTATTGACAGTTAAGCATATGATTTGCATAGAATGCAATATTAGTGCTTGTGAAATTATGATACATTTTCCTGTCGCCTAATCCCCGTTCTGCTTTAATTTTCGTTAGTAAATTAACCGTATAATGAAGCATTGGAGGTGTTCATTAGTGTGCCAAGATAGTGGTCCGGGAGTAGTGACCGCGCCTCGGCCTTGCGCGGGGCAGCCAGCCGCGGGCTGAACGCATGTGGCATTACCTCAGGGCATTACTCGACTTGGAGACCAAATGAGATGCAATCAGTGGATCTGACGTGACCGGCCAGGCTTAGTTTATCTTATCTCATTTTCTTATGACACTAGTTAGACGGAGTGCAGGAAGGGATAAGTTAAACCTAGGTTGGTTATGTTAGAACCACAGAGGTATAAATGGATTGATATCAATCAGTTCGGTCCTTCGGATAGACAATAATGAAGCTTTAACAGGGTAATCATTTGCAAAGCTACAACGGAGAGTATAGTCGGTGTAAGTATGGTATGCAAGCCAAAAATTGTTTTGGCGTATTGGATCACACTACACGACTGATATCATTATCATTAGAATTCTTAAAATCTTAAATTTACTTCTCTTCCCTTCTTTGGGTTCATTTGTTAGCTTATACAGTCAACCAGCTTTTTAAATTTTATTTTATTTTATTTAAATTCGTGGTTTTATCTATAACTGTTATTATTCTAGTACCTATGCGATTATTATTTTCTAAATATATTATCTAGGTTAAGTTTTATAACAAGTGCTTTGATGTCACAGCGACGACTTTAGAACATAAGGCGACGGCTCCTTGCAACAGGATTCTACAGTTGAGCTACTGTAGAATTATAAAAAGTAAAAAAAATGGTTTCCTGCTAGCGCAGGATTTTCCTTCAATTAAACCCATTAAAATAACAACAAGGATAATGCCGCAAACTTTTTTATTTTAAATCTACGAGTCCTTGCCTACTCTCATTGGAATTTAGACGCAAAAAATATCAGCATTTGGACTGACAGCTACATGCCGCATTACTCGGTCCAGTACGCCCACCGCCAGCGCCAGCGGAAGCAGACTAGCGTCACATTGCGTGGCCTTAAGCTGCGCGTGTGTTTTAACACATACTAACTGATCCCCGCGACTCCGTGCGCATTAATACGCACGCATGAATGTCGTAGGATAATATACTACAGCCTAGATATAGATACCAATTATCTTCAAAATTCCGGAAGTTTCATACTTATTCTAAGTCTCTTAAGGGATTGCTTTTAAAAATCCGTTCTCATAGTGGATATCTAAATCATAAAGGGAACAGTGCCAAACTATAGATTTATGGATGGGATTTGTAGTTTCGGAGATTTTGCAATTTTGCTTGTATACTTACACATAGTTTGGAATATTATAGTCTGACATTTATAACTATGATAAGTAGGTATATTGGAGTAGTGATCAAATCATATCAACAGAAAGTTACAGCATACCTACTGCGCGAGGAAGTGATAGTTTGCCTTCAGTGTTCGAAAACGCGTGCGGCAATCGGCGCAGGCGCAACCGGCCGTCAGGGTTGCCAAATTCTTAATAATAACCTTTACAATTGTTCTAGTAAAATATCCCTCCAATTATTTATTGAAAACTATGAGATCTGCGCGATTTATTCAGTTTAAATTCTGCTGTTTCGTTTGAAAAATTGTCGCAGGTGTGCTTACGATCACTTACCAGAGTTTAAACGTATCTAATGCATGTTGGGGTATAAAATATTAAAAAAAGGAAGAAACAAAACTCAGGGTTTTAGAGTTTTTAAAATCATACAAACTCCCAAAGATGCTGTTAGTTAAGTAAAATTATATTAAGGCTCTTACAGTCCCAAAAAATGTTAATTTTCCTGAAACTGAACTGAAAATCCTGGTAATTTGCATCTTAAAACTAAAGCTGGTAACCCTAGTTCGCGCTAACCTGCGTACGCGCACCGTGACAGTGAAAACATGAAGGTCACATAACTCTGTTCCGAAAAGTAATCTTTAACTGTACTTTAACTTTGCATACCCCATTAATCATTTCGAACTACTGTAAATACCCTCCAAACAAGAGTAGAACCTAAGGCCCTTGACACGGTACTTAGATAATTTTAGCGTAGGAAGAAATATGTTATCAACTGTTATCCATTTAGATCCAGGTCAGACAACAATTATAACATAATTATATATACTTAGTTCACTCACTATCAATCGTAGCAACAGAATATCCTTCAATTAGGTAGGTATAGCTATCTTAGTAAGGATGTAGAATGTTGGTTTTGTTAAGAAGAAAACGTGAATTATCATGTTAGTGTACTTAGATTTCTTTTCTGTAAGACTAAAAGAAAGGAACGAATATCATTGCTTTAAAACTCCAACCAATGTCTTTTAGGTATTTTCTGTTACGAATTCGTTTTAGCCAACATGAGTTATCTAACATGTTTAAAAATAGGATCACATACTTACGTAGTTTGATGGGACTGATGCCATATTGAAGGACTGACTCAAAATAGCAGCCACTCAAACTCCAATGCACTTCAGGTAATCCAGTTTACATTACCTATCTATAAAAGCGTAGGTATAATTATTTCCGATAAAAATAACGTTTCTTAATGCTAAAGCCTTACGAAGGCCGTCCGCTGCGTCTGGGCATCGGACAGTAAGCGATTTATCTGAAATATTTGAACAATTCGGGCGACATTTCAACTTTAATACAAGCAAGCTCTGACATTGACTTTCATGGTTTAACTTCTTATTCTTATGTAATAAATTAAAGCAACAGGTTCGTAGTGCAATGTATGAAGGTTGGGTCTTACCGCTTGTAGAATATCGAGAAATATGTTTTGCTACGTCATTTTAGTCATAGTATATAAGTATATACTGTGGTTTAGTAGAGAGCTAGAGAGAGACCTTACTGCCGGTCGCAGAGGCGATTAATGGACCTTTATGCTGTTTAAATTGTGTTTAATCGCGTAACTAATATATTTTTAAGAAACAATTTGATGATCCATCGATCATTCACTTTAAGCGCAGTAGCTAGAATCTTAAGCGTATAATCAAGCCGTCATCGGGTTCTTAATTAACTACAAAAGATCGTGAAACTTTGCAATTTGCAAGTTGAAATCACTTCCACTGTTAAGACAATGCGAAAAAACTAAGCAGTAGCCTCCGTGTTTAGAACCGGTGCCGCGGTGCAAGAAACAGGCGGCGGCCGCCGATAATTGCTTGGTAATCACTGGGTAGGTAAATGGTACAAGCGATTTGGTTGAAATTAAATTAATTGCTGTCTGGAACGAGGCACTTGGTTTAAAGAGGTGTTAAGCATCTATTTATTCTTCATAATATAAAGTGACCTTTTATTGGTTGTTTAACACAAATCGGCTTCTCGGTATTATGGAGTCTTGTTGATTTGGCATACCGATTATCTACCAGATTAATAACCTATAGACACTGCCTATACCGGTAAATTACAGATGTTATAGTAATTCTCTTGAGGTTACTAATTCGCATAGGCACTTTCCATTAGGTAAGTGACCCATATGCTTGTTGGACTCCCTTTTCCATAAAACATAAAATAAAAGATGATTGAACTCAATTCAACTCGATTTGAAATTGTATTAGCAAAGGAGGTTGGTTTATTGGTTTCACGATTGATTGCAGGTCTTTTTCAATTTGAAGAGAGACAGAGTAAGACGTGAAATAATCATATAAGAATTGGATGCTACTTACCTACTTGGTCAGCTAAATTGAACAATATAATGAGTAAGCAAGCATCATTAGCGTTAATAATTATTAATGCAATACACATTATCTAAAATGAGTTGACTGGTTCACAAAATATAATTAAAATAATTTCAGTTAATATTTTACAACCCAGTTGCACGGTCCACTTTAAGACGCTTGTAATTTTCAACAAAAAAAAATCTTAAAACATTATTGCGAAGATAACTCCTTCTTTGTCTTTACAATTTATTGTGCTTATAAAAGTGCGCATAGGCGGCACCTACAGGGCTATGCCACAGGGTGAGGCGAGAAAACCAGTTCTGATTTACCAGATCGTGCGGTATTTTAAAGTCCAATGCAAATAAATCGAGTGATGATAACGAACTTGAGTGTATCACAAAGAAACGACGGCGGCTGGGCGATCGCGGTCTCACTGAAGCCATTCGAGCTATGAAGTGAACTGGAACTAGCGGACGCTTCTTACCCATTTTGACAAGAACTAGTTGCAGTGGTAATTTCCACGGTTTACAAATAACTTACCTGAACTGTAAGTGCCTGTTATCACTCGATAACCCCGATATTTACGATTTACAACTGTACCTACCAATTGCATTATTCATTTGCAACGAAGGTAAGTCTTAAGCAGTTTAAAGTAATGAATCACTCGAAGATTACTTGCGATTTCCTAGCCTTGCTTTGTAAGTGGTTACATTCTCGGATCTCGCTTTAGCCCTAATTATAGCTTACACGGACGCCTTTTTTTGCGACATTTGGATCTCATCTTTTCGAAGAAAGAGAGATGCAAGATTACCATGTCTACTTGGCTCTAAACTTCGGAGTAGCTAATCTACTTGTTAAATGTTTGCTGAAAAATATGACAAAGTTGACATCCAACAAGGTAGTGTATTAAAACTCGTCATAGTATTTGCAACTCAACTTGCACCACTTTACTAAATAAATGTTAATCGGCTTTTGTCGGCTGTCTGACCAGTATACATTGTATCAAAATAATATCGTATCATCGCTCAAAGGCTACGGGTAGTGAGAGTGGTCGCGACTCGCTACGTCTTTATGTCAGTCTTTTTCTAAATAGATCGGTGCGAAAGAGACACTCTTCGACGAATGTGAATCAATACGTTCTCGTTGCCATGTGGGTGCACACAACAGGAAGTAGACCAGTTTCGCCCTCACTCGACTGAAGCGATTCGCTCTGCGCTCGCGATCCAGTTTGATAAAGATCAGCCTGACATTTTAGGGTTTAAGCATCCGCCATTATTTATTAATAATAATAAGCGTTTAACGAAGGCACTGCCCACATGCGTGCGCGCGTCGTTTTTTTGCTATATTTTATTGGACTTGTAATGACGACGAGGGGAATAATTAAGTTTTCATATAGATTGCACTTGGGATTATACATACAGCTATCGAGGTAATTAGTATGAGTAGGTGCGAATCCAAGAAATAAACATGCCAAAAAAAATGTTCTATAAGGCGGTACGTTTTAATTAACAAGACTTTGATATAAACTGTTTTTAATGGAACAAGGTTTTACATTTTTCATTACTCGTACGCAGATATCAGAAAAAGGTGTTAAATATATTATACCTAAAGAATCTATTTTGCTTTTTAAATTAAATTCGGATTAACGGTTATTTTAGGTCCAACCTACCAGTAAGTAACTTAACTGTTTTTCCACTTACCGAACACTGCACAGTTTTTAATAGGGTTCCGTACATATATGCCAACGGGATCCTATTAATATCTAAGCCTAAGCCGTCCGTCCCTCCGTGCATCCGTCCGAAAGGACTCTTTCTTTCCAACCAGTTTTAATAGGTAATCGGAAATTTTTAGTATATTATTATGAGAATCCTAAACGTACGTTTCTGTATACGAGAAACGCACTTTTAGGGTTCCGTACTAAAAAGGAATGAAGCTGCCGTTATGGTGCTACCCCGTTTGTCCGTCGTTCATTAACTTACAAAACCGCTGCCAGACTAATAGGACTTTTATTTCAATAAATAACAAATCTGTATTAATACAAAGTAACAACCGTTCGTTGGTAAGCGCATTATTTGAGAATGGCTCCACCGATTTCGCTTTTTTGTTTTATAATGTTCGTTATAGTTTGATAGTCCGAATGAGGCTTTTATGGAAAGAAAAATGGGACGTTTTCCGAAAATTTATGATTTTTTTTTGGGAAGAATTTAACGTCCTTTTTTATGGGTTCTATTGTATGAAATCAAGACCGATTGAAATGATTTGAACAAGCCACGTCTTTCGCGTCAGCTAGTAAATAACAATAATAAAGTCGTTTATTATTTTTTAGTCGTGAGTTTTTTCATACGAACGTGTCGACTAAGGTAATCATATCAAAATTAGAGATGTACCGACTAGTGGCCGACTAGTCGGTGAAGCCGACTATCCGGCCATATTTCTAGTCGGCGACTAGTCGGCGACTAGTCGGCAAAAAGCACCGACTAGTCGGCCATTATTTTATTTTATTTTTTATTTTAAATACGACATAGGAACTTAAACGAGCCAGTGGGTGACCTAGTGGTCATATTACTGTTTCTAAAACAGGACGATGGAATTGAAATCATCGACATGAACATGAATCAATTTCAATTAAATAGTAGGTACTTTTATCATCTGATCGAAGACTTTCGTCTTCAAACACTGCAGTGTCTTAGACAAGAAGATGTTGCATAGCTTCCCGAACGCTGCTTAACCAAGTCGAATTCGAAGACATACCAAAGACATCCCGGACGTCAGCTTGTACGAGATTGGTATGGCTCTCAAACAACTTAAAAATTACAAATTCCAGACGACGTCAAATTACAGCCGAACTCCTGAAGGCATTGACATCCTGAGGGTAAACCGATTCTTAGTGACTTTTAGAGTTTGCTCAACTCCGTCAGGTACGAAGGGAGAACGCCGCATGCATGGAAGAGAAGTGTGGTGGTGTTCCTTTCCAAAACGGCAATAATACTCTGCTGAAGAATTATAAGCCCGTCTCACTTCTTAGCCATGCCTAAATATTATTTTATTTTCGAGAGTCATTGCGAACCGTCTCATGCGCAAGCTCGTCGACTTCCAGCCTCCCGAACAAGCCGGTATCTGAAAAGGATTCAAAACCGCGGACCACGTACACGCCCTGCGGCAGGTTATACAGAAGACCGAAGAGTATAATATCCCCCTTTGTTTAGCATTTGTGGACTAAGAGAAAGCCTTCGATTCAATCGCGACCTGGGCTGTACTGCAGTCTCTCCAGCGATGTACCGACATCGAAGTGCTGAAGAGTTTGTATGAACACGCCAATACGTCCGTCCACCAGCAGGACCAAACTTCGAAGCCTATCTTGCTACAACGAGGAGTTAAACAGAGAGATTTTGTCTCTGCGAAGGATTTGGCATCAATATACTCGTAAACGGCGAATATATTGCCCATGACATAGTAGTCATGGCTGAGAACATGGACGACCTTAGTATAATGCTCGATGACCTTAGTAGAGCCTACAAGCAAGTTGGTCTTAAGATGAACGTGGACAAAAAGAAAATCATGTCGAACGCCCTCGTTCTGCCAAGTCCCTTAATGATTGGAGACTCCACACTCGAGGTTGTTAAGGGATTAGATATGTATACCAGGAGTGCGATTTTTGAATCTCACCGGGTGATTGAAGCTAGCCAAAATGGCCGTTTTTCATAGAAATGCGGCCATTTAGGTGAGCTTTAGTCACCTGGTAAGATTCAAAAATTGCATTTGAATCTCACCTAAAGCTAAAGCTCACCAAAATGGCCGTTTTTCATAGAGATTCGGCCATTTTGGTGAGCTCTAGTCACCTGGAGAGATTCAAAAATTGCACCCCTGGGATAGACTGTCCAGTAGGTAGATCCAACTTCGACAAAGAGGTCAATAATCGAATCCGACTCGGTTAGTTAGCGCTCGGGAAGCTACGCAACATTTTCTCGTCTAAGATACCGCAGTGCCTCGGGGAATCGGTCGGAATGGTAATTTTTTTTTTACAATACAAACTTCTCAGTTAAGTTGTTCGCTGGGCTTTATTTAATTTAAAAAAAAACTCTGTAATGTCGAGTAGTACGTAGTACGTATCATAGGAAAATGCAAAATGAAAAAAAAAAACCTCCTTCATATCCGCCTATGCGGCGCGTGAACGTATGAAGCGCGTCGAACATTACATATTCCGCTCCAACATTAGCGAAAGCAATGATCGGCTTGGCCGACTAGTCGGCCGACTAGTCGGCTTTTTCCCAGCCGATTAGTCGGCTAGTCGGCTAGTCGGCCAAAGTCATAGTCGGCCCATCTCTAATCAAAATGCAATATCAAAATAATTGATCAGTGGGCTGAAATTAGATTGCGAGATTTGACCAAACTGAATAACAATTGACGCTAAATAAATGTTTGCGAAATTTGTGCCAATTGACAGACGTTTTGTCAAAATGCTAGCGACCTTGATTTAGGCGAATTTGAATACGCCTAGTTAAACAGATAAAAGAAATTCACATCTTGCTATTTCGTACCATACTGTATTAGGTGCAAAGAGAAATCATAATCAAAGGTTACCTGGATGAGATTATTGTGATAAAACCGATTGCTGACCCAAGTAATTTCATTCTGTATTTTATTTTGTTTTTCATTTGTTATCATCCAAGTACCTATTTGCATTGTATCGTATTGTGCTCGAATACAAAGTCATTAACGTTTCTTTCAAGAAGTAATCAACCAACGCAGAGAAAACAAATACAGTACCTACTTAATGAGAACTTATTCTTTAACCTTTTCTGGTAATATCGTTTTAAAAGACATGATGCTGATTGCTTATTTTGCGTTCACAATAAATATATCTCAGACTTAATTAATGTACCAGGATCGGCTAAGTGGATGAGCTCTAAAAATATGAATCACGATAATTAACTTTTTATGGAAAAGGAAGGCAAAACGAGCATGCGGGTCACGTGACGGTAAGTGATCACCGCCGCCCGTGAGAACCAGCAACTTAAAGAGAATCGCTGACTTGTTGCTGACCTTTAGGGTTTTTAAAAATTAAACTCATTAATTAATCTCATTAACCTTCAGTTACTGAGCTGGGTTAAAAACATAGTAAAAAAAGTTGTCTCTCCAGTGGCCAAAACTGAATGACTTGACGATGTACCAGTTACGTTTTCTTTGAATAGGCAGACACTTGGCCTGGC
Organism: Ditula angustiorana; assembly: GCA_963691745.1. NCBI lineage: Eukaryota > Metazoa > Arthropoda > Insecta > Lepidoptera > Tortricidae > Ditula > Ditula angustiorana. The sequence goes on along the minus strand of OY829481.1, from coordinate 3,694,360 downwards.
ACCGTATAAGCGGATGTAGACTTGACCAAAAAGTATGGAACTCTTAGACTGTCGTAACTGTCGTCCACGGGAAAGATATTTGCGCACCTAATTGGGTACTTGACACCTTTAACCAAATGGCGGGAAAATATGGAATTCATTGAAAATCGTAATTTTAAAATATTTTTTTGACCAAAAAAGAATTTAAAAAATAGATACAATATACACACAGTGTAGTAATGCATAGTGTATATACATATACACTACTAGTATGTATAGTGGTGCTGGTGTAACTTGTTTATTTAAAATTATACTTATTAGATACCTAATTAAAAAGAAAAAAATATGGGCAAAATAAATAGGTAAAAGCTCTTGTTACTTATATTTATCGGGATTTAGTTTCATGCTCCATACGTTTACTAGAAAAAATACCAAGGTTTGACGTCATAATATCGGACCGTTTTGTATGGGAGCGTTTTCGCGGGGCTGCGTGGCATGCATCGATTTTCTATTTCAAGAAGTGATCGTAAAAAAAACTATGAAGACAGTTTTTCTTCTTTTAACGAATTCCTTCAATCTTGACAGCAGAAATTATTAGTCAAAAAGCCAATTCTGATTTTGTTGACCCAGCTATCACTGTTCTGCTCATGGTTTAAATCAGTGATTCCCAAAGTGGTCCAGGTGGACCCCTAGGGGTCCACGGGAGACTTGCTGGGGGTAGAAATGTAGCAGCAGGGGGTCCACCGAAACCAGTAAAAATTTGAAAGTGGTCCACGAGAAAAATAAGTTTGGGAACTACTGGTTTAAATTATCTGCTCTTCCCTATGTTTACTTCAATCCGTTTGCAGAGTTTTTTGCTCAATAAGTTGTATAGTTTTCGACAGAGGAAGGAACTCCTTATCAATCACTAGTTAAGCAGCGGTGCGTTATGAAACAGTTAAGTTGCGGCCTTGGCTGGCGGTGTGTGATCTAATATCATTACATTTATTACAGAGGAGCCTAGCAATGACGTCTAGCCGACTTGCCTTTGCTGACCGACCGACCTGACGTACACTGTCCGTCTACGCAATTAAAACGTGATGCGGGTTTTTGTCTAAGTGTAACACAAAAACCTAAGTCCAAGAGAAGAAAAAAAGATAGGACTTGGCTCTAAGTCTATCTAAGCCCAGGTTTTAAAAAAGTTGATGAGACGAAATGTCAGACATAATTATAGTAATTCAGTAAAATTTGGATATTCAAATTTAAGTTTTTTTTTCAGCAGTAATTATTTACCATCTTTTGGTTAGTCGGTAATATAAATGTTTATATTTATTATAACTTACCAAGATTGCTTTGCTTACATTATTATTTATTTTTATTCATTATTAACTAAAAATTTATTTAACCTAGCCTAAAACTAGACCAAATACCGTTGACATAAAGGATTATATTAAAGCATACATGGATTTCTCGTCGCTTTGGTTTTAATATTTAAGAAGAACTTAGGGATTTAAAATTGAAACAGACGAACTGATCTACAAAAAACCGGCCAAGTGCGAGTCGGACTCGCGCTCTGGGCGTTCCGTGTTACCACACAATGTGATGTGAAAAGATTATTCTATTTTTTCCTAACCGTTAAAAAACGATCTGTGTTTAGAAAGTGTAAAGAAAGCCTCTTTATACGACTTGCGACCTGGTCGCCGCATGACATTTTGACCTTTCGACCCCTTGTAAAATGGGAAAGGAAATCAAAAATGTTTACAAAATCAAATAAATTTTGCAATTACCTATTTCAAATCGATAGTATTAGTAGTTGCTCAAATAGGCCGCTGTGACAGACAGACAAACGGACGGTCGGAATCGCACCTTAAGGGTTCCTGTCTTATCTTTTTCGTACGGAATCCTTAAAATAAAGCTGCACGAGTTGCCGCGACTTCTTTGTCGCATAAGCGTGCCGTTCTAATAGGCCAATAGAAAGAGACACACTTACCGAAAAGGGAAAAAAGTAAAAACAATTAGCACTCTAGTTGGACCGCGACACTCACAGTATAATGACGCCGGACGACCCAAAGCGGGGCTCATGCTTTATATGTAGCCTTAATAATATTGATTCTTCAAAACTATACTGTGCTGTTGTTGCTGTCAGTAAATCACCAGGAGGAGCGGAGTATCAAATAGCATCAATCCAACAACTAAATTGAAAAGGACAGAATTTATTTTATTGAATGGGCCCCGTTTCAAAGTTGCAATCGCGTTTTGACGCGTTTAAGATTCAAGACACTATATAGTTATGTTAATTTAAAAATACCATAGTAGAACTAATTTGAAAAACATGTTAAAGTTCTTATTACCAACATTTATTAAAGAACTAACGGCGCGAAACTATAATATGAAGTCCAAATACTCTGGAAAACTCGATGTAACTTAAAGTGTTGCAAATAAACGTAATCAATGTCTAAATTTGAATAAAAGTGGAATTCAATATTCACACACTTTGTAAACAAAATTGAACCATACCATGAATAGCATCCAGGTCAACTCGTGCCTCATCTCGCCACGGCAGAACGGATCACACCTTCCTGTTACTACTGGATTGATAACGACATGTCCACTCTATCAGGGATTTGTAACAAAGACATCTTGTAAATCCAAGTCGATTTGATCTACAAAGTCAGTCCCGATGACATAGTTGAGATGTAGTTTTCCCGCCGCAAGGCTCCTGGCCACTTGTAAAACTAAGCGAAGTCTTCAAGCCCTATATTCGAATTTCGAACTGGCAGAAACGGTTCACTTCTAGTACACGTGTGCCTTGCGCGCGCGCAGCAGTCAACTACGCCGCTCAACAATCCTACAGTGACCTTCCCAATTAAGAATTAATTCATTACTGCACTTTCTTATGACACGTCAGTTCTAGCAACGCACGAGAGTAAAACACATTATAACACAATAAACTTTATTATCTTACAAATTCTAAAATATTTAAACAAGATTAAAACCAAATCCATAAAATACTTGTATCAAATCTTTCTTCTTTGAGTTAAGAAAATGAGAGATGTAAGTATGCAATTAAATCCTTGAGAAGCACAGGACGTCTTCACTTGAATGGGTCGAAGCTAATTTCAATGTCCATAATACGGGTCGTGGTGGTAGACCGGCGCCGGCGCCGGTGCGTACTGCGGCGGCTCGTACTGGGCTGGGTAGGCGGGGGCCTGAAACCAAATACAATAGTAAGCGTAACCAATTTCAAAATAATTTATCTTTTTCTTGATAAACAGATAATTTACTTAAAGCAATTGACAAAATATATGGAGTTTCATTTAAAGTCCTTTTGGGCCTGTACCAAAATGCCATAATCATGCGGTTAATGTAGGTATCGTTGTCAAGAAGATTAAGAACGATTCTATTTAAGGACATTGTAATTAAAGTAATTGCTGAGTCGTTTCTGATGATACATTCCATTTAACATTATAGAGGTATATTTTGAGCTGTAATGAATAATATTTTTACTGGTCTGATACTGTTTTATTTAAAGAACGGGCAGAACATGGGTTAGCCCTACCCCCATTTTCTATGCTTCTTAGAAACTTAATGAGACACTTTTCAATCGTTTAATGCATCATGAAGGAATTTGTGATTTTGGCCGAAAAGGGACGAAGTAAAGTAGTAGCTTACTACAATGTTCAAAACATTTTTTGACTCCCGACTATACCTTTTAACCAAAGCACGTACCTGGGGATGACTGTTATAACTTGGCTTCTTTTTTTCCACCAAAATTTCTAAATGGGGCTTCTTTTTGAGTCCTTCCAAATGGTATTCCAAAAGTTCCTTTAATTTCAGTTTTGTTTGGAGCATGTTGGCTGCTAAGGCTTTGTCGAAGGCTTTGAGCTCGTGGATCTTGGTCTTGATGGCCCAGAAACCGTCCTTGAGCAGGTCCAGCTTGCCTGGCTTCAGGTCTTCCTCGTGCTGGTACTCGTCGTGGTCGTAGGAAGGCGTGTCGTACGCCGCGCGATACAGCTGCTGCTCATCCGTGTCCAACTCCGTGTAACGTGGCATATGTCGACATAAAACTGGAATCAATTACCTATTTTTAAGCAAGAAACCTTTGAATTAACCCCCGGAAGAAATAAGGGTGTACAAGATAAAACAAACATAAGTAAATTAAACTAAATTAATCTAAACCTAAAGACATAAAACCTATAAAAACTCTCTAAGTAGGCTGCATTTCCTCGATGTATCGTGATGCCAATACGTTGGCCGAGGTATGCCAGCCCTATGGTCACCGGTGGATCTTATACATTTAATTTAATAAGTAAAATGTCTTAACAGCTGCTAGTCTGTTTTCCACCAAACTGTGCTAAGAACTACCGCAATTAATCCTGTTTATAAATATAAAAAAAACGTATTTTAATAGATCCACCCGTTTGAGAGTTGAATCGAGAGACACGGACATATAAAGGCTTCCACCTAGATTTATGCATTCTGCTTATACGTTACAAAGTTTCAAATAGATCGGTCAATTCAGTTATGCTCTTAACTGGATTTCTTGGCAAGTATTTCTCATTGGGTTTAATGAACTCTGAAATGGAGTCAGTAGTTTATTTTCTTTACTTAAAAAAATAAATATCTTGGGACAATTAACACCAATTGCAGTAGTCCCAAACTAAGCAAATATTTATTTTTCCCTTGTGGAAATTGAATCCACAACCTCGAGCTTCATAGTCAGGTCCACTCTGCTATCCAACCGTCGTTCTTATTACGTTAGGATGGAATAAATTTTTATAATATTTACCTGGACTTATCACCAACAGCGCAAAGAGGATATAATAAGACATTATTGAAAAAAAAATACACGTCTCCTCTTCTAAACGTAAATGTTAAATGTGAACTGTACAATGTAGGATTCAGTAGAGAAGTACATCTGAAACTACCCTCATATTTTTGCTTAATTACACTCGGGTCGTTACGCACTAGATGATAGGTTTTTAAAGAATAGACCTGGCCCTTGTCTTATATACCGAAATGCTTAGTAAATCTCCAATTGTTAACTCATGTTGCGTCTCTATCTGTCATTGTGACGTTTGACTTCGAATGAAAGGAATAAAACATATTTTAATTAAAAATGGTTGATAAACGTTTATGAATAAGAGGGTAGCTATTTAAATTTGATAGGGGGTTTTTGTTATACCCACGTCGGCTTCGTTTTTGTAGCTGGATACGTACCTACCTACCTACTACCGTATAATGCGCACACGAGTTAATTTAGAGTTTGAGTTGAAATTCAAGCATACGCGGAAATAATTAAACTCTGCATTCAGCTAGATTCAGCGTTCTGTAGATATAATATGCAGAATTGCATTCAATATTCTATGTTTAAATTCCGACGGCCTAAAAATTTTGATTAAGTTTAAGTTAGTTTATTAACTTATATACTAGTTATATGTGTAGAGCTGCACTGAGGAATAAAAGTTATCCTTGCTTGTGTCAGGCATTTTAAATCCGTGAGAATAGAGTACAATTTTTTTAAATTAAAACAATACATACATAATTTAGTTCCAAATCGAGCTCGTTGGCAATATATTTTCGGAGAGGATGTTCAATAAAATAAATTCACGCAAACGTGAGGCATTACTTATATTTTTATCAATTCTTCTCATCTTTGGTTCGCTGATCAGCGTAAAGTATCAACAGATAACGTTTATGGAATATTAAAATCTACTAAAGTAGTTATAACAATTTATTACGATAAAAGTGGTTTATGCGTTAAGGTCAAAGTTGTCAGTAAATTATATTTATTAAAAAACTGAGAAACTTGTAGGTACTTGCCTATTATAATTAATTTATGATGAACTATTTAAATTTTAGCCTCTCAATATACTATTAACAAACTATGGCATCTAATTTACCGCTTTTTTTGCTATACTCTGGCTCTTTGTCAGTTTCTAATCTGATACTTCATTTTTCTACTCAAAGGTTAACTGGAAGAGATCTATTAGAGGAATAAGTTCGCCCTTTTACACCACTGTATTTCATATTGTTATTTATGTTTTTGTACAATAAAAAAAATCATACATATACATACATGTCAATCCGCCCATTAGCTTTTATCGCAAAAGCATCCGTCCCATTCGCGCACGCTTAACGGTGAGAAAGGGATAGGTATAAGTTTTATGATCGCGATAAAAGTTAGCGTGCCAGGTAGGGTGACCAACCCTGTGTGCTCATTTACAGTACATGGTGGCATAAAATTACAAGAATTAAGGAACAAATACGAGACTACGCGTCCATGGTATGGTACGAGTATGGTATGGTTTATGGTAGATATGACCAAAATGATAGCAGAAAAACGGGAAGTCCTTTAAAATACGGGACAGTTGGACAGTTTAATCCAGTCCATTAAAATCGACTTGTTAGAATTATCTAACGCTGGCCAGGTGGAGCTAAATAAAAGCTGTAATAACAATGCATATATGTAATTACGAGTAAATCCTATCTTACAGATATTCAATTTTGCAAGTTTTAAGTACAGTCATGTGTAAAAATATGAGTTTTTAACTTCTCAGTAATAAGGTCGCCGTTGAATATTTTTGACTAATTCCAATTGATGTATATTTTTACATTTTTTACATTTGACCGTACAATATGTTATGTATATGTTAGGTATTACATATTTATTGGTACGTAACCTCCTAAATACTTACAAGAATAAGTGGCTAACTATGCAAACTTAAGGGTATTGCTTCGTCATGAACACATATTTTGCATTGATCTTTAACTATAGCAGTATTAAGCTTTATAATAAGTACAGTATAATTACCTGTATATTCATCTTTTTTCTTAAATTATTAAATACCTTTAATGACAATCTACAACATTTTTATACTTTTACGCCATCAAGTTTGTGAGTACAATACGTATTATGAATGTTTTATGCATTACAATAAAAACATCCTTAATTTGACTAAGTACACTAAATTGTTCTACAAACACAACAAGTACTGAAATATTATAAAATATACAACCAGGGTATGGAAGACACAAATTAAATAAAAAACAAAGCAGAACGAGCTGTTAACTAATTTGGAACTAGGTACCAAGCAAATTTTGACCCACTTTTATTCATCCAATTGACTTGAACATTGGTAATATGCGTGGTTCATACAAAATGTTCTAACCTATCATTAAAATTAAATTTTTATAATTAGGTAATTGCTTTGGCTAAACAGCTATCCCGATTTAGATAATTATAGTATTATTCGAAAGTACATTGAGTCTAGTTTTGTAAATATGTACTTTAAAATATGTTTTATAAATTTTGATATATTTGACCTTTAACCTCAACGGCCTCAGAGGTCAAATTTGCCTCGACATATTAAAATAAATCTTTAGGTAAATAATACCAATGATGAAAATTGCATGCTTTTATATCAAAGCGCACAACTCCAACCCAATGCTTCCCTTTTGCTTTAAATTCCTTTGTTTTCCAAAACGGTCTGCAACTTGCACATAAATGTTCACGAACATTGACAGACAGAATGTCTGCTTGTCTGCGGTTTCGTCACGTCTGGACCACGTGCTCATCCGCACCTTGCACCTAACGCTTAGTCAAGCCAAACATGTGAAATAGCTTTTTAATAGCCAAACCGATTAGAAAAAACAGCAAGGGGCTCCTCAAAAAATGTATTAGTTAATTACACCCAATTCCTTAAACACAGATCCGCGACGTAGACCCAGTAATGTGCTTGGCCATTAAAGCTTTCTATGAAAAACGACGATTAATGTCGCTTCTTACTGAAGATTAATTACATTCTTAGAATATTTAATGTTAATGTAATTGGGAACATCCGAGGAAAAGTGAACGCAATGAGTCGAATAAATCGGAATGTTGTAGGTCGAATTACTGAGCAAGTGCAAGAAAACTATACAAATTAGTACCTACATTAGGTTTTCTTTTGCTAAATTAAGAACTTGTTAAGTATATTTAAGGTTTACATGTAACTTTCTACTGACTGAATAAATTATCTTGTGTACATTTAAGTTTTAATTTTGTAGAAGCCTGGGCATACACTGTCGTAATGTGACGTAACATAGTTGTTTCTGCTTTAAATTTAGCGCATCATTCGGATCTCGTGATCAGACGCTTATTAGACCGGCCCCTCGAAAAAAAAATCATAATCTTTGACTGTCTACGGATAATTAATAGACATTGGAGTGGAACATTTTTTTAAATTTCTGTCAGGTACTATTAAATAAACAACTGTACAATAGGAATTATTTAACTAAAGGAACTAGAGCCTACAGCTAAGGTCTCTGGTGCACGGCTTAGAAGTGGGCTCGGCGTCGGGCGCGCGAGGGTCACAAGCCGGCGCGCGCTTTGTACAGGTCGTCCTCCAGGTCGAACGCAGGGTCTGCGTACCCGGAGTCGTCGTAACGCAGAGACCTGGCAAAAAACGTAACAAGATTATGTAAACTAGTCTTCCTCTTACAGCCTGACGATTCCTCAAAGATTAACTGGAAGAGATCCTTTAATTAAAAGAATAAGTTTGTCTTAGTAAGCACAAGTTGTTTTTCTTGTAATTTTTGAATAAACTCTTAATTCTTATGTGCAACTAGGTTTTGACTAGGTTTTGACAGTCAAGGAAATCCAAACACGTACCACCGTAGAACCCAGTCGAAGAGACATACACAAGCCATTTGTATGACATAGCGTGGCGTTTAACGCGTCGCGTCATTGCGACAGGGTTCTAAGGTGGTCATGAATGTATTTCCCCTACTATCCCCTTTTTCTCTTCTTAATGGTGGAATTTTCAAAAATCGTTTTCTAAATGTGCCTCTAGATACATGAGAAACACGTTACATGCTCCAAATTTTATATGTTTCTGTCTTCAGCGATTTATTCTGTTCGGTGTCTCTTTTTATCGATGTCAATATTCTATGTGGATCGTTATATAAAGAAACAGTTTTACATACAAACATACTTAAACTTAACGACCGCATTACTTCACAAACCATTTAGTCCTTCGGTTGTACCGCTGTATCGCCTACCAAACCTTAATGGCGTATGTTGTTAGCGGCGAGATAAACGAAATCATAAAACTACGGTATATCCGTGGTCATTACATTTGGAATGTTTAATTAAAAATAATTTAGTCGTCGCTATCAAAATCCATTACTTAAAGGCCGGCAACGGATCAGCGATTCTCTTAGGATCGCTGATTCCTAAGTGCAGTGGGGATCACTTCCCACCAGGTGACGCAATCCCGCACGCTCGTTTACCTCCCTTTTCCGTAAAAAAGCCGCTCATTGTTTCACTACAACTTGTCACAGCATCGATCGCGGCACGATCGTGAAATCATGGTTTCCCTGTCTAGTGGCAAACGATGTCCGGGTGCTGTCTACATGTCCGGGGTACGCGTCCGGCAGCGCGACGGGGCCGCAAGAAGGTCGGGTCGTCGTAGCGTCGCGACACGATCATGAAGTCGTGGCCTGGTTTTGCTGTTTAGTTCTAAACGACGTCCGGGTGCTGAAGTTACCTGTCCGGGGTGCGTGTCCGGCAGCGCGACGGCGGCGGCGAGCGCGACGAGGCTCGCAACAAGGTCGGGTCGTCGTAGCGTCGCGACACGACCGTGAAGTCGTGGTGTGCGTCGATCAACTTTTGCAGCCGCGACACCATCTCGAAATCAGACACGGAGGACGGCACCAGGATGCCAAGGAGCTTAGCAATCGAGTTCCTAAAACGGAAACACAAAATATTTCAATGCTGCGTTTTTACGTCTGCTTGGTCGAGGAAACAGTATACTATGAAAAAAAAAATTACAATCGTTAACGTAAACATCGAAAGAAATTCTTTGATTGGTAGAATTTTAAATGAAAAATTTGGATTAAACTTAACAATTTTGTACTTGGCTCTTTCCCTGTCTACCCAATCTTTGATTTTAGGTACCCATTCATCCTTCATAGGAGCAGGTAGAGGTTCAAAGCATTGAAAATCGTATTCAATATTATACATATGCTGAATATTACAAAGATAGAATATAATTTACTGCTTTTTTACGATCATTTATAATAAAACATCAAAAATAACTGTTAGGGAAGTAAGCTAAACTGGTAAGGTTACCTAAAGCTGGTGAGCTGCGCCTCTCTCCGGTGGCACTCGGCGAGGGCCTCCTTGCTCCGCGCCAGGTCGTCTCGCAGCATCGCGATCTGGTGCTCGCTGGAGGTCCGCTCCTGCTCAAACGTCTCCCCGGTGTTACGGACCTGAATTCAACAATTAATGATCGTTTAGTTGCTAAAATTCCGCGAGGCGGTTATAATTTTTTACATTTTTAGTTTGTTGTCACCCCAATTTAAAATATAGTTTCAGTTAAATTTTTGTTTTCTGACGGCCTGCTAATAATAGCGCTGTGGTTCGTAGCAATATTCTAATCGTATGTTTCCCTAAATAATTCAGCACAATATTGGTTCCCCACAATCTACTTTTATTATATTCGGGATTTTGCACAATCGAGAAATTTTAACAAACTCTTTGCCACTCCGTGAAACCACGAGTGAAAAGCAAGGTATTTTGTTTTCATTTGTTGATGAATATGGACATCCGCAAAGTAACGCCTGAATCTATTAATTATTCTGCACAATGATAACTTTGCACGAACTTGCTTTTTCCTTGAATTTTTTATTATAAACGTATGGTAGATATTACGCTGAGCCTATTCGGCACTGTTTCACTGTTTTTATTATATTCTGCAACTTTTAAATATACTTTTATAATTTAATATCCTGTGTCGAATTTTGTGACCAATAAATGTGTTCTTTATTTCTTGCAAAAACTGTGAAACCAATTCTACCTGGTCTTTCAGCACGATGACCTTGCGGTTATACCGCGCGCGCAGCAGCTCCGCTTCATCCAGCTTTTTCTGTAGCTCTTCGATTTTGCGTGCTCTTTCTAAAGACGTTATCTGCGAGAAGAAGGCTCATTTAGAAATAATCTTTCTAAAAGTGGTTTATAGAAATGTTTGTTAGATCATGTACGATCGTCACCATCAGCCGAAAGACCTCTACTGCTAGATGATCGCAACGTCCCTGCGGTAGAATAATCCTAATAATTCGGTGTATTCTGATGATACGCATAACTTCTTGTCGTTTAATCGAATCCATAAATCAAGGTAGAATGAATGAGATCATGGCAAGAAATGTAAAGTAAAATCGTTTAACCTTGCTCTTGCATTATTCATGCAATGCATGTAAATCCACTTTATAAATGAATACGATTACTTAAAAATGATTTTACCTGCATTTTGTATACACTCTCAATAATATTTAATCTGCGCATAAAAAAATATGACACGGATTTCGAGTTTAGGCCATAATATTTATTTATTGCCATTGTCGCTGTGTGTTTTTCGTAAGCCAGCCATAAGTGTTTCTGTGATTATTTGTATTAACAAATTTAACTGCTAAAAGTTCTTGTCCTAGTCTCACTCTGTGCTTTGTGCAGGGCAAATTGTTTTAGCAGTTTACACTCTATAACTGCTACGGTAGTGCGCAGACGGCTCCCACCTTAAACTAACATGACAGCCAGCTTCTTGTGTCAATTTCTTCTTGTGTTGCCGCGCTAGTGTGCAGCCAGCTCACCTTGTACTCTGCGGCGTCGGCGACCTGCGCGTGCAGGTCTCGCAGCTGCGCGCGTGCGTCGGCTAGCTGCGCGGCCAGCTTGTCGCACTGCCGTGCCAACTTCTTGCTGCGCGCAGCAGCCTCATCGCGCTCCGCTTGCAGCACAGCGCGCACGCGCGAAGACTCCTCCTGCACGATAAAAGATGTACCAATCTCGCTTGGTACATACATACACCACGAAACTGAGACAGACGTCGCTGGAGAACGTACTATAGTTATTATTAATTTCTAATTTTATAAATGTAATATTGTTACTATTTTTCAAGTATTTTAAGAATGTTGTATGTTATACGGGTTGGTATTACCTGATTTAAATCAATCAATAATAAATTATAGGTAGCTATTTGATCAACACATTTGATACTGTGCTCAGTGATAAACATTCTAATTTTACATTCTTAATGTGCTTTATATTTAATTAAACATAGGAATACACAGTTCATCGCGTAGTTTAAATTCTATTAAATAAAGTTTAAGATTAGTGGATCCTCCTTGTTTGGAAGAAATTAGCTAAATTCAAACAGATATACCTAATATTATTTACCTACCAGCCAGGCAGGCACGATCTTATTATCCACTCGTGCCTTGACTGACAACTACGCCAAATACCGGTCGATGTATTAATTGTAATCATAAAGATATTAATCATATTTTTATTACATCTAAATAAATATTACACGGGAAGTGTACAACAGTTATCGCCCGCGGCGAGGCCCATGCAAATGATCCATTTAATTGAGACAAATAAAACTACTACGTCAACATGAATTTGTTTTTCGATAGTTAACCATTAGCAGTAAACCTTTGGTCGCGATCGTGCCGAGCTGCCCGAGCTTAAACGGAAATAAGAAGCTTCGCAATAATAGTTTTCAATTGTCCTGCTTCCGCTCGGACAAACCTATTCTAGGATACTCCTTATGGCCCCTAATCCATACTAATATACCTCCTTACTATACGTCACACGTGTATGCCAGGAGTCATAACACGACTGCCCAATTCGAATTTATCCCCCAGTGAGGCTTCATTTAAACTACGTGTCATAAGGAGGGTATGCGCAATACGCGTGAGCGTGTTTGCTCTACATTAAGCTTGCACTCATTTTTATACGTAAATTTGTGAAAGGTGGACCCATCGGTCTTGTTTATAAATGAATAGCTACCATCCGCAACGAGCAGTATCCTATCCTCACATGAAAAAATTTATAACGTTATCGGGACTTTAGCGCGATAAAAATATATTGTTGATTTACCTCGACGTTTCGGCCATGTTTTAATGGTCGTGGTCACGAGTAGACTGAAACATGGCCGAAACGTCGAGGTAAATCAACAATATATTTTTATCGCGCTAAAGTCCCGATAACGTTATAAATATGCGAAAATCGCGAAAGTTTAAAACAATTTATGAACAAATTACTCCCGGGAGAGTCGAATGGTGACACTCACGTGAGTAAATAACATCTCTTACGTGAGTAAATAACGTGAGTGTTGTTTTTCTGTGTTACGTTATTATGATTTTAAGTAAATTGCATCCGTGCAAAGTCGGGGAGGATCGCTAGTCTAATAATACTCTAATACAAGATAATAAAATCATTTTACTATCTTGCATTAGAGTATTATTAGACTAGCGATCCTCCCCGGCTTTGCACGGGTGTAATTTACAAAAAAAAATCAATTACAATATATTGTACTAGCGACCCGCCCCGGCTTCGCACGGGTACAATCAATTTTAAGACTCATTTTTCTACACCTTCGGTTACATTGTTCAAATTTTACCAAGGATCCCTAATTTTTTTCAAAATGAAATGTAGCCTATGTCAAATTGGAAGAATGTAGCATTCTATTGGTGAAAGAATTTTTTAAATCGGCCCAGTACTTTTTGAGCCTATTCAGTACAAACATACAAACATACAAAAATAGGTACAAATCTTTCCTCTTTATAATATTAGTGTAGATATAAAAACCAGTGAAAACCGTATCAAAATCCGTTGCGTGGTTTTAAAGGAATAAGCGGCCGCAGACATGAGGACAAACGGGAACGTTGTTTTAAACTAAGTATGTAAAGATATCTAATCTATGAAAAGTACCTATATACACTTAGAGCGACTTGTAGCAAGAAGATACTTTTCGATTTATCGCCTAAACCTTGATTACCTAGTAGTATGGGTAAGGGTCAATCAGGTGCAAGGCACCCTAAGGGCTAGGCAAAAACTTAGGGTCGTAGTTTCAAACCGAGCTCAAGTTCTAGTTTCATAACTAACTAAAAGAATCAATCACTAAGGAAATACTACAATGTCAGCTTATTCACAATAAGTACCTACTTACCAACTATTTGAAAATCAGTACCTGCACGCTCAATTTGCGTCTAAGTAAGTCTAGATGCAAATCTTTCCTTTGTATCTGTTCCCTGAGAATCCTGATCCGTCGCTGCAGCTGGTAAACCACCGCGGTCTGTAACAGACATAGGGAAGACACGCATTGGCGTAGCCAGGATTTTACTCTGGCGTAGGAGGAGCGTTAAACAATTTTGTTCAAAAATTATTTTTCTGCACCCGTTTTCTAGCAGCCCTAATAATGACAGTCCGAGTTTAACTTACCCTTCCCTGTCTGTCTGTCTAACTGGTCTCATGAGAAAGGGACGCAGTTTATCTCTATAAAATTAACCTCGGGCAGTCATGTTGCGGCCACTGTGGGGTGTGGGGCAGGTGGAGCTCCTTAGCGGCTACACCAATGTCGATGAGTCACGTGAGAATCATGGATGTGATCAATCATTTTAGGGAGTGAAATAATTAAAGAGCGTGAGTGAATCTGAAACATACAATGAAATGGCATTGTGGTGTCATTAGATAAAAGGTTGCATTGTGTAAGTTTTAATGCACTGACTGTTGTTTTGGTTAGCTATGGGTTTATTTTACTAAATGATTTCGTTGTTGCTACGATCAATTAAGAAGTACGAGTACACGGATGAATCTACACAAACGCTTTGGGGAGCATATTTAAATGGCGTGGATCGTTTATCTTGCGGTGCTATTTGCTTACTGTGCATGGATGATGGTTATTAATATATAGTTACGTGTCGATTTGGGGCTAATTTGCGGGAGGTTTGCGCGGGAGGTTTGCGCGGGAGGTCTTTAATTGCTAAATAATTACGATACCTACGTAGATAATGCCATGCCTAAGTAGTTGGAATGTATCGAATCTTACTTCTTTAAGATAAGGCAAATCATGGAAAGACCTCTCCCTGCGCAGACGCGGCAGCGTGCCATAGTATCCGTAATATAGCATCTACACAAAACACATAACATCAATAGCAGTAGGTATACTAGTAAAGGATATGAACATTTATTTCAGACAAGTAGCTGATAAGTTAAGTTGCTTAGACTTAATTATTCATTCTAGACACAGGCCTGATTTTGCTAATGCAACACTTAGGTTGATGACAATGACCGTGTATTTGAACATCAAATCGTTAACATTTTAGTGGGTTCGTGAGATCTGCACCGACCGACCTTGTCAACAATTTTGTCGCTCTCCAGCCGCGCCAGTTGCTCTGCGCGGTGCATAATAGAGTCCGTGTGCAATTCTATGCCGATGTCTTGGGTCAACTCATCCATATTTAGCGTTCTGCTCAGACGCTCAAGGAATGCTACAAACTGTAACAATAAAGCGATTTTCAAAACAAAAAAATATCGCCTTGGCGATTTCCGCGTCAACATACGTCATATCATAATCGGAGACTCTTAATTTTAAAGGAACTGGTTTATAGGTTGAGCGTTTATTTGAAGAAGGTATCGATAAAGGATGCCCCTATTTGGACTCGAGCGTTTTTAAACATCATCAGGAATAAGTAGTCCGAACGATACTCATTTCTTGTTGCTATGAATTAAGTGGGGTGATGTCAATGGTTATATTATGCCTTATTTTTTTTATAAGGTAAGTAATTATTAAAATGCTATTACGATTTTTATACCAGCGCTACGATTATTTGTTAACGTCACTATTTAGATAGGTGGACGCTTGGAGGGTCCAAGCATTTTCGTTAACTGTAGAGGTAACTATTATATGGAATATTAAGCCTAGTCCTAAGAATAAAAAAATAAAATTAATATGTCTGTTGGTGCTTCGCGGTCTCTTTGTAAATTATTAGTTCTAATAAGCTCAAACAGGTTGATGAATACCTGAACTTCTCATACAACAGGGATCATAGCTCAATTTGCACTTACGTTAGATTTGTCCTTCCGCAAACTGTCCCTGCTGAGCTCGACGGCCGCGAGCTCAGCCTCCAGCTTGTGAAGCTTGCCCTCGAGCATGCTGCGCTCGTCCTCGAGGATGCGCACGCGGCTCGCGGCCGAGTCGTGCGCGTGCGCGGTCCGGCTTAGCTGCTGCGACTCCATGCCTAACTTCTCGCGGAGCGCTTCGATTTGCTGGCCGAGCAATGATTCCCAATTTGGATTAAATAGTGCATATAAGGAGGAGTCAATACGCGTTTTTAAATTCTCTGAGTGTCTAACAGACAGTCAGGGAATTTAAAAACGCGTCCAGATACAAACATGAAACATTGTTTTACTGATTTTACTAGAACTTTCTGCGTGTTTTTTGTCCATTGTGTAGTGTAAAGTTAAACACGCGCAAATAAAGCGCATAAAATCTACCACCGTAACATGTAATATTAATGTATAAACCGATCAATGATGATTGCGTGAATATGTAATTGTTCGGTTGTTGATTATATCAGGGCACTAATAGTGACTTTTGCTATTAAATATCATTGGGCACTAATAGATATCTACTTATTAAATTGTTCAGTGCTTACAAATGGACTTATTTAAATAATCTGTTTTTTGAACATTGGTACGTTTTACATAATTTTGGAATCAGCTGAGGGCTAGTAGGTAAATTCAAATAAACGCAGGATATTGTTTTAAAATACTTAGGTATTGAAATCTTCCGGTGGCTCTAAGATGATCGCCCAACTTTAATATATTTCTCTATGCGTCCTTTTTTCATAAAACTAGCGAGACGCAAGCACCAGAAAGGCATAATTTAAGCTTGGGCAATCATCAACAGGGATCATGTTAGGCCCGTCTCGAATAGAAGTCGATAGTGATACGTACAATAGTTTTGTCTTTGTTGTCACTTAGTATTTCTCGAATCCTGTCCTTTATAGTGCTTTCATGTGCTTCGACAAACCGCGTTGGCAAACTTAAAAGAATTGCTATGGACTCCATAGTGTTACGGAACTCCGTTTGCAATCTTTGGTACTTTTCGTCCCGATGTCTAAGGTCCTCTGGAAATAGCGTGAGTATATCGTTTTATTGATTTAAAGAGTACTTAACACTAAGGATTGATCTTTCAATTTCGAGATAACTGGTTATTATTGAAAAACAAATTAGATAGCAGCGAATTTTGTATGAGTTATTCGACAGATTCACCTTATCCAATGATTGAAAAATCATATAAAATTCGCCAAAGAAAACAAAACTAAAATTGGCTTAGCCGTAAGTTGCAAATTTTAAACAAACACATGCGCACCTTTTAATTGCACAATGATTGATTCGTTTTGGTTGACGTTATCTGTTACAACGTTCAAGTTTTTCGAGCAGTGGGACAGTTTCTCCCTCGATTCATGCAGCTCTCGTTCTAGAACCCTGTTCTGTACAGAAAGAGACTCCTTCTCCTGCCTGAGCCTCTCCAAGTCGAGCAGCTGAGAGGAAACTTGCCTCTGCAACATATCTTTGTCCGCGTTCGCTCTTTCTAAGGCATCCCTGCAACTTCTGAAGTCCTGCTCTACGCTCGACAAGTTCTCCGTCGTATTCATGCATTTGTTTTTGAGTCTTGTAATCTCTTGCACTAACTCAGCTGCTTTAATAATGAGACTTTCAGGAGAATGTGTATGGGTAGTGTCACAAAACTCAGCGTCTAAGGCAGCGGATAAACGACGCACTAGATCATGGAACTGGCAACGTGCATTTTCCTTCTGTTGTTCTTCATTATGGCACTCCAGTTCTAGAGAACGAAGTTTTTTCTCTAAATCTTTAATTTTGTCTTCGTAGTAGCGGTTGTCCCGCTGCAATGTTTGCACTGTCATGTCGCTCCTTCCTTGAGATGCCTGGAGGTTGCGTTGGATCTCTTCGAGATCTTGAATTTTCTTCCTAAGTGACGATATAATAGCGTTTTGCCTGGCATTTTGTTCACGCAGGTGGTCAATTTCAACCTGGTGCTCTAAAATCCTTTGATCGCGGGAAAGCATTTGGTTTTTTAGTTCACTATTCTGTAATTTAAAAAATAAATAAGATGGCAAGTATAAAATGTAAGTAAACTTAAAATGGTTTTGATACTCACTTCAGACAATAATTTATCTCGTTTGTATTGGAGTCCGGCGAGATCACTTCTCAAGGTAGTGATCACGTCATTCCCAACGTCTGCATCCATCTGTAGAAGTTTACTCCAATAATAAATAATTCATAACGAGAGGTGCGGCTCGAATTAACTAACAGTAGGGACTGTAATTATGGTAATGACTTACAAAATGCCATAGTGTGGAAATATTTTTATAATAGGGCAGGAAGACGGTTTAGCCTGGCAGGCAAAAGGCGACTACTGGATTACTGCACTTGCTTACCCTTGGTTAAAAAGGTAGCGTGACCCGGATTGCTATTTCGAGCTTGGCGAAAGTCACGATACTCTCTGATTACCATGAAGCGGGACGCTCACTAACAAATTATGACTTCGGTGGCGTGATTTGTCAGATAAAGAGGTCGTGACGTTTAGGGAATCGAACGAGGCATGAGTAGAAGTAGGGGGAGGGATGTTATTGAATGCCGTATAAAATGGAAAAACGAATTCCGTTTAGTATACTTTTATAGCAAATGTATGTAGCTATACGTTTCAGAGAAATCCCTGCATGGTACGGGTTTGAGCACGCTACTTCGTTTCGTAGTTAGAGGAAAAACGTAATTGATTTAACGAAAAGCGCAGGCCTCGGTGATTACGTATAGGATCACATAAGACGTGAAAACGAACCTAATTCAGACCTTAGAAGAAAAAATTGGGCACTCCAAATAATTTTGAAGTAGTTCGTCCCCCGACTATTCATTTTACGAATGTTATTTTCCGCCATAGCTTTTATTTATTATTGACCCCTGACGCAAAAAAGGGGTGGTGGTGGTTCTTAGCCATATTTGGTGGCAAACAGGCTAGCGGTACCTAGTGAAAAATATTAAACTTTCTAAATAGGTACCTATGGCCGGTGCTAGTCAGTTTATTTGATAGCTTTAGGTTATTAAAGAAATTGTTTCTCATAATATTATTCCAAAACCACAACACTTGAACTTAGAAATCAAGAAAATGTTAGTAAGGCTAATGGCTGAAAGCAAACGACCACGTGTTTCGGAATTTTTTTTAATCACTGCTGTAAAAATAGGGGTTGACAGTTTGTATGGGAATATCCCACACTCAAACTATCGGCGTACTAGCTCCGTTTGTATGCCAAAAACATCGCGTAAAATTGGTATCTTTCAACAATGTAATAATTGAACAATCACATACTTTAATATTCCTAGAATAGATAGTCCGACCACGTAGAAGATGGCTTATGTTTACAGTTAATTTCATGGAAAAACCCATTAAAACATTACTTATTCGAGAATCTCTTCTTTCTTGAGAGTCTTTTGTTTTTTTAATGCCTCAATATTTTGGCGGTTCATACGAAGTATTGGACGGGGTTTATTTAAATTCCAAATCTTCCATTACACTTAATTACTTACATAACTAGCTCATAATGTAATTTAAATAAATAAAATAAGGCTCAAATACTTTTGTAACACA
The DNA here is from genome assembly GCA_963691745.1 of Ditula angustiorana. NCBI lineage: Eukaryota > Metazoa > Arthropoda > Insecta > Lepidoptera > Tortricidae > Ditula > Ditula angustiorana. The sequence continues at coordinate 3,674,912 of OY829481.1, read as the reverse complement.
ATATGGCGCGTTGTTGTAAATATAAGGTAAGATTTTGATTTTAATTGTAACAAAATGAAATGAATTGGGAAAGGAAAATACTCGAACTTTCGGCAAGTCCGTTCTTTTATTGTGAATTACTAAAACAGAAGTTTAAAATGAAGTTAGGTAATCAATTTTCCAAATTTATGGCTTAACTTTCTTTTGTACCTGTTTTTATTTACTTATAAATTCAAGATAATTTTATATTCATCTCAAATATGAAACGTTTTGCTCGTTAAGTTTTAAATTAGAGTAGGTAGGTACTACAAACAAAATAAAAAACTGAAAAAATCGTACTGCGATAAAATGAATTTACGAGTTAAATTTATAGTTGCAGGCAAACAACTTGAGCATAAATCGAGTAGAGGGGGTAAGTTTGCGCATACACGTTTGTACTTGAAACGCTTACTGCGCAGTCAAGGTCATGCTCAAGTTGTTTGCCGAGAACTGTACCTATGTACTATCGTTAACAGTACCTACATTTTTCGTGATACTGCATTGAAAAAGAATTTAATAGAATTTTTAACCGACTGCCGCTAAAATGGAGAGTTACGTTTTTTGAGTGCATGTGTATGTAGGTATGTCTATTTTTTTTGTGTTCAGGCCTGTAACACTTTTTTTTTATTAAATACAATTCTGCAAAATAAATACCTAGGTAATTTAAATTTGAATCTGTAATTTACTCATTCAATATTCGATAAGGGGGTCAACATTCTACACTACACAAATATAAAATTGATTCCGTTTACGAGCTAGACCAACATAGAGATGCGAAGAGAAAGACAGACAGCAAAGTGGTCAAAGTTGAATTTATCTCTCTATGCGTCCCTTTCGTATGACATTGACACAAGTTACACAGATCCGCAGGCTATAATAAGCTAAATTTGGGGGGTTATATTAGGGTCATTGAACTTGTTCCGATATTCTAAATTGGGGATAAAAAAAATTATATGCAAACGATTACTCGTACTTTAACTTAATTAATGTAAGGTGAATAGGTACGCGTTGCCCCTCGTGAAATTCCAAAATTGTAAGTAGGTAGCTCATCTGGTCCCAACATTTCGCATCTCCATGAAACAAGCGCGGATCCAACCACTGCTAATTTATCTAATCTCATTGATGACCTGCCCTGACTGAAATTCGAAGGCTTAAAAAATTTTACTGAGCGTCTAATCTGGCACTTTGTAGCAGTATACTCGTATGTATAAATATATTAGCTTTCGGGGAGATAAAGATAGCTTTGTTCCCACTTACTTCGGATGGAGTTTTGCTGCACAAAGCTTCGTAAATTTTCCAATCCTCTGCGTCGTCTTTTCCTTTTTCGTCTTCCATTGTTTTATTCACACACCGTCACGTCGTCTGCCGACTTTAGTTTTGTTTAGCTTTTGCAGTGGCTACACGTTCTTTCGTGGTTGCCATGAAAGTGTAGTCATGTAAACACGTAAATCGATTTTTCAGCTGCTCTTTGTTATTCGAGTCATTGTTGCGATTTGTAAGGTTTTCATTAACAATAAACGCCTTTTTGTGTATTAAACGATTAATTTTCGATCAGTCAGTACTTGCATTAGTACACTAGTGTTTATCGCGCAAATAAAGCATTAATTTATCAATTTCGCACACGCCTACTGGTCAGAATGGGATATATGCTTTAGGTATCATGACCAAAACTAGCGTCTGAGGGCTTCAGGAATGGGGGTTCTGGGCAAGCAGACACATGTCACAGGAGTTTTGGTAGGAAATGTTAACTATAACCCATTTTTTTATGGTTTCGTGTCAAACCAGAAACTCAAGTTTATCCACGTCTCGTCTGCCTGTCTGTATCTCAGTCAGTCGTATTCTAACTAGGACCCTTATAGTTTCGCTACGTCCGTCCGTTTGTCTATGTAACATTCACTGTTTCTCGAGAGCTATAAAAGTTGCTGAGCTAAAGTTCTACACACGACGATATATCAACCCCACGCACATGGACATTTCTCTTATCGTTTTTCAACAGACTTCTTATTTCTTTTATTTTCTTTTTTATTTATTTTGGGGTCTGTTACGCGATATCTCAATTATCACTAGAATTAGTTATATTCGAGGTACACAGTCGCGCTGGGTAACATTAACGGCTTTCAAAATAATATTAAAATGTCTAAATACTTGTAGTTAGCGAACTGATTAAAGGGGAGGCGAGCTTTAATCTTTTCAACGCCAAAGATCGATATACTTATACGTCGACGCGTACGATGTAAAAGTAACGTACCTAATGTGCATTCGCATAAAAGGTGCAACATAGTTACTTACAAAAAAACATAACCCTTCCTTTTGGCTTTGCCGTAGTCTGGTAAAAAAACTTGGCGTGTAAATGACGACTTTTGTATTTGACGTGGCGTTGAAGAGGTTAAAGAACTTAATAATCCAAATAATAAATCGTCGTAAAACGTATTTCTTAAGCTATCTCAAGGACGTTTATATTACTAGATGCAGAGTGTTCAAAGTTAGGTATATGTTAGTAGTTATACTTCTCCAAATGTGAACTTTACACTGGACACTTCCCTAAATGACCTCGTCCCAAAATGTTAACTTTTTCAATTTGGCTACTTCCAAAAAGGACAACTTTTTCAATCTGGCTAACTGCCAACGGACCACTTCCTGAAATTACCATATTCCAAAAATGTAAAATCTTTCATCTTTACCACTTCCTGAATAAACCGTTTCCCAAAATGATAACTTTAATCCCTACTATTATTATAAATGTGAAAGTTTACATGTTTTTAAGTTTGGACGGATTGTAATGAAAGGCATGTAGATAGCTTATTATTTTAAAGTGTACATAATGGGAAATGGATCTTTTAGGAAGTGTCCAAAATGGGAGTTTACATTTTGGGAAGTGGTCATAATAGGAACAAGTCAAACACGACCGGCCAAGTTTGCTTTATCTGAGTTTATCTCTTTGTCACTAAAATAGACCATTCTTATGACACTAGTTTGACACAGACATAGAGAGTGATAAATTAATATCGTTGGGTACATTAGACTGGGGCCGGTCATGCTAGGACCACAGGGATTTAAGTTTTGGGAAACGGATAGTCAATCCGAGTAACTTTTCACTTCGGTAACATTAAACAGATGCTATAAAAGAACCAGAATAAAAATACATAGCGGTAAAACATTCTGCAAAACCTTTTAAGATCACTCAACATTACCAGTGTACAGTTACCCCGAATTGAGTATACATATGTAAAGCTGTTTCGTCTACAAAACTTTTGTCTAAAGACTACTGGGAACGTCCTAACCCTTTTTATTCGAAGTAAAAATATAGCTAGATTTTTGCAGGTATTTAATAAAACAACAAAACACAATCTTATAGAAACTTCTCTTTATTTCTAATAAAGTAACAAAATTGTATCTTATGAATTAGAGCCAACACGTGGAAGACACTGGCAAGCCCTGTTTCCGATAAATTTTACCCCTTTACCAGGCCTCGTCGAACTAGTGGATTCCTATAAAAACCTTATCATGACTCATTCTTGTTACCAATGAGTCATCAAAATACAGCAAGTTATTATTCACGTTAATACGCGTAGCTATTAAAGTTCTGTTTAACACTAATGTGGGAGACATAGCCTGGTTTAGGGTTAATCATAAAAAAGCCTTAAAGAAAATAAAAATACTGGAGTGGCCAGTAAGTAGATTTCTTTTCTCAGAAATCAAATAGTAAAAAAAAAAGTTTCCAGCTTAGCAAGTCTTAATTAAGTAAAATAACATCAATCTTAAATCAACCATCAACTAACATCAACACTTAAATCTAATTGTACATAAACAATTCGAAAACTTTTTCTTTTCGAACCTAAAGTTCTATCCAAAAACGCTACTGGCACCATAACATTTCACATGTCAGCTGGGCTTAGACTTGAACAAGAGCTAATGGGCGACGTATTTACCTAGCGAGTTTTCTACTTTTAACATCCCAATCCGAAGATAAAGCTGCTTGTTGTTCTATCACTTGTTTGTTCTAAACCCAGACAAAGACCCAGTCAAGACATCAAAGGCTCGGCGGCTGATCTAAAAACGACCTATGTTTCACATGCTTTCCTCATCTTAACTATTATGGTTCAGGTAGCAAAAAAAAGTTGTCTATCCAATTTAAAATGTTTTGTGTATAATTTAAGCGCTCGGCATATTTGTCAGAAAATTTGTTCGAAGTCAGTCTATGTTTTTGACGTTAACTGAGAAGGCTGAAGTTCGGGCAACGGAAGCATGTGAATGATAGATTTTTTATAGGTAAGCTAAGCCGTTACTTATGGCAATAAACGCTTTTCACGCGTGCGATCTACGCAAGATGACAGACATACTAACGGTGGTCAGAAACTGACTAGTTTTACAAGTTCACAGTGCACTGGAGATGAGATTCATCCGTACAAGATACAAGGTAACAACATTCAGGCTGTATCCAATAGATACCAAACCGACATGCACGCAGGGAGCGAACTGTGAACGTGAAAAAGATTAATAGCAAACTCTTATAAGTTTGCAACAAAATAAACAAATAGGAATGATACAGGATTAGTATAGCAAACGCGCCTATAATAATTATCACGAGGGGCGCGAAGTACTAATTTGAGCTTCCATATAATCCAAAAGTTTTGACTTAGATTTGCAGGATCGTGATTTATCTTAAAACATCCATTTAATAATAGCATTGAGTGTTCGCAAGTACAAATCCTTTGGATTGATATTACTGAATAGCTGCTTTTCGTGTGTATTACTCATAAACCTCACATTGAATGACACGAAACATTCTACTGATATGGCAGATCTGGAGTGATTTAGTTTTTGGCAACCCTTCAACTATAATAATAGTCACCGGATTACGCCGGTCAAGACACTGGTAATCCCTGCACGAGTAAGGAGAGGCGGTACGTGATCATTCCGTAACGGACGGGTAAAATCTGCTCTTGTGCGTACAACCCGTGAACGCTTGGAGACAACTCTTCCTAAAATTAAAATTAGACCGTGAAAGCACCATTTAACTGACGTGAGTTATTCAGACTATCTTTATTATATCTTCACACCGGTTACTCAATGTCGTAATTATTAACAAGGTAAATAGATCGTCAAGGATTAAAAGCGTTGTATTTTTAAGTTGTATTAGTCAGATTTTTGCGTCAATTTAAAGTTAAATATACCTCTAACTGCCGATATCGATGCCGTTTGCCATTTAAGTGAGCATCATGTGTACTAGGTGTAGGTAGCGTCACAATTTATGATCGGTGTGGTCTACAAGAGTAGTGTCGAATTAACAAGTTTTAGATGTCGGCTAACAACCCGAGGGGACTTGCGGCAGAGGCAGCGTTGATCTGTTCACTGCTTACGTTAATCTTTAACATACATCTGCGCTCGTTTATGCAAAGCTCGCACCAGGCGGACCTCACAATAATGCCTTGTTATCTCCGTGCCTGGCTTTAGATAGAGTATAGCTGGACTGGAATTTATGTTAGGGTCGCAGCAGAAAGAAAGGGCGACAGAGTACATCGTCTCGCTAACTAGCTTTGTGTGAGCGGGACGCTGCACTTAACGCGTGATTCAGTTGATAAATTGTGACGCCACGTAGGTATAGGTGGTAGGATGAGTGTTTAGAGGAAGTAGAGTGTATCGTTGAGCGAGTAGTGCGGCTGGCTGTGCAGGCTGTTGGCGGCCAGGAAGGCCAGCTTGTGCGCGTACTGGCACACGGAGGGCACGCGGACCGCACACGAGTTGTTGAAGTACATGTGCGTTAGCTTGTAAGTCAGGCGTTGCATCTGAAACCGTTACGTGTTCCACTTTAAAACGACCATCAGATGACATGATTGGCATGATCTAATGAGGTTATTTACTTAAGGACAAAGGGGGTTGATATTAACACTTATGGCGTCCCAAGGTACAACCCTTCAGCCTCTTCTTTTTTTAAATGCTCGCGACCTGTCATTGCTTTCTGCTTCCCTATTTACTCTAACATGTAGTACCACCAGCGAGACCCTGCGTTAAAACAAACATTTTGCGCAGTCATCCTTTGTATCTTGCATGGTAGTACCCCATGGGGTTCGAGCTCAAAAGGGAAGTTTATGTTATCAAATTGGCATGAAATTAGGTATAGGCGAAGACAAAGCAATACTAAAAGTACAATCAACACAGTCACTAATGTCTTTCGGCCCCTGTGCGTCATTTTAAATGGTCTCCAAGCAACTGACGCGCTGAGTGACAACATCAAGCAGGGAAGTGGTAACCCATGAATGACTTACCCTGTCGGGGGGGAGGCCCGAGGTGTCCGCGATGACGTTGTACGACGTCGGCGCGATGGTGCCCTCGCGCACGTTCTGCGACACCAAGAAGAAGTCGTACCTGTCGAGGATACAATTGTCGTTAGTAATGATAACAATCAATTACAAAGGAAGAATAACAAATAAGAAAATGTTCAGGTTTTTTTAGATCTGTTGTGCGGTGACCGTTGTCGGTACCTTTGCTGATCAGAAGGCGGTAAAGCCTGCTCAACAAATGCGCGAGATCACGCAGCACGTACAGACGACTCTGGCTAAATTTAAAATGCTGTGGCGACGCTAAGGTAACAAAACTAATTCAAATTGAAAAATTTCTCCCACTACTACCATGATATCTAGACAATTAGATCTACCTGGACCTTAGCTTTGTGCGGAAATTATTATGCTCTAGATAAGTTTCAAGACGGATGCAAAGGCCTGTCGAGGCGGTCGGTTCAATGTGTTAGTGTGTACCTCTCGGGCAGCGTGACGACGTCGTCGATGACGGTGCCGGGGCGCGGGTTCTCGCCGCCGCGGCCGCGCTGGACGAAGATGCGCGTGTTGATCCGCTTTGATACGATCACGAACGCCATCTTGACCGTGTCGCCGCCGTAGATTTCGTGGAGCTTCTTCTTGATCTCCTCTACCTGTTCGCATTAAAACATACTATTTTTTAGCTTTGTTGTGATGATGATCATAACGAGCGCAAACATCTCTATACGAACTGTATACGTCTATACGAACGTCACGATAATCATAAAGTGCCTGCGTTTTATATGGCGTAGCTGCTCTATAGTACTGCCCGCTGCTTAAAGGTTCGGTGGTGAGGTTGTCGCACAGCAATAAATAACAATCATAAAAATATTAATCTGAGAAATGAAAATAGTCATGCTTCTGCTTGCTCTCCACGCCGCCCCGACGCAGTCTGGGCCCCTGAGGTACACCAACGTTATTTCCAAACAGTTGAGCACGTGTACAAGTATTTACCTCGTGACTGTGGACGTAGGGGATCTGGCCATCGCCGACGCCGTCACGGTAGATAAAGATGTGGCTGGGCAGCGTATCTGCAGAAACAAACGCAAGGATTAGCTTGTGGAAAGGGTAAGAACAATACAAATTTGTCGCTAAGGATTCTTGAACTGTGGATGCAACAGGTAAGGCAGACGGGTGGTAGGAGCAGGAGTAGCGTACACATACACGCAAATATGAGAACACTGAATACTTGTTGTACTATAGCAAACCGTTTCCACGCGAGAGTAATTAAACGGTTGTATTCTCATTAATTTTTTTCAACGCCTGGGACTTGCTTGCTCCTGGGAAAGCTAGCAACAGTTAGATTTGTTTGACGAACCCATGCTTTCAGTCGGCGAAGGTTAATGGCTTTAATTTCCTTTAATTAAGGGTTCTATCAAAAAGCAACTTTCGATACTACCAATGTTTCGGGGAAACTGCGGAATACGCTAAATAAAACTGTCGGGTGCAAGAGTGTAAAGCGTCATCGTGCGCGACTCACTGTTCTTCTCGCGGTACTTCTTGAGCGCGGTGGCCATGTTGAAGCTCATGTGCGCGGAGAGCTCCTCGCCCGACGTGTGCGCGTTGACGATGGAGTAGTACTGCGTCATCTGGCGGTCCATGGTGGCGACGAAGGCGCCGAAGCTCTTCTCCTTGCTGCGCGTGTCGTGGCACACGTCGTAGCCCACCACCATCAGGTTGGGCAGCGGCACCTCCACCGTCCACGGCGCGCCGCCCAACTGCGGCGAGCGCAAAACTCATTTTAAAAAGCTTCTCTGTCAACACTGAATTAGGACGGCCAGTATGTGAAACTTTTTATCTGTTGACAGTTTAACTTACCGATGCCGCCGTGTTGCTACTAAAAATTGGAATACATTGACGCCTTTCTATATGTGAAGAGAATTTAATTTTGGCGGAAGGGTATTGTGTTTCGGCGGTTTGAGAGAGTAGCCTGACCGCGGTGAATATGGCACAGGTGGTGGCGACTCGGCGGAGCCACGTAGTGTTGTCGCTACCTAATCGTATTTCTTTTGTATGTTCGAATTTTACAGCACTGTAATGCTATAAGATTAAATTAAACTGAATAAATTATCAACACCTGCAGCATAATACCAAATATGTTGTGTTCAGAACTTGATGGCAAACTTTAAAATAAACTTAGAATGATATTGGCACTCACTTTGCAGTTTATCTGAATGGCGACCTTGGTAGCGATGGACATGGCGGACTTGGAGGACATGTTGCGCGCGCACACGACCTGCGTGGGCACGGCGCGGTCCACCGTGCACTTCTTCTTGATCGCCTCGTACCTGTCGACAAACGGGCAATGTTACATATTACTTTGTCATTTCTGTCTCGGAAATTCAGCTCTTGCTTGAAGACAGGATTTACTTATGCCTTTAAAGGGAACTCGACTGCCACCGGGGTGGCGCACTTAGCGAAGCCGTAAGTAGTGCAGCGCACTGGCACTGCGGCCACCGCATCTGAGTAGTCGCGCGTGCGAATAAATATGAGTTATGCGATAAATAGAGGCCTCTTATACGTAAACGCCGTGTTTGTTTGAAGAGACACTTCTGTACTTCTACTATTATTTATTTAGTAACTCTGCACAAACAACTTTCAGAAGACTTATTCTCGCATAAGAAATTATCACAAAACAATATATTTTGATAACGCGCCATTTCTTCATTCGGCTTAATCTTACAATGCGAACATTTTTTATTATAACTTTGTAACCAATATATGACATAGTTTTTACACATCCTATGAAGTAAAATATCATTTCGGTAACGTTAGAGTTCACCTGTCCGCGAAGTTCCTCGCCAGCGTGCACATTATCAGAGCCGGGTTCTTCTTGGCGATCACATTCTCGCACATGTTGGCGTACTCCATAGCGCCGTCTCGCTGGATCGATACTGAACAGAAAGTTTACAATGTATTCACCAGCTCAGACAGCCAAACGAATGCTGCGTTCCCATCATCGTTTTACTAAAGCCGTTAAAGTTTGATGGATGTCCCGTAGAATATGCGTTAAAAAGTGATGGCTGGCAGGTAAAGCGATTCGTTATTTCAATATAAGAGCGCGTCTGCCAATTACAATTTCATACACATAACTATTGTCAAAAAAATTAAAGCGTGTGTATATAGTTTAGAGCTCTTTCAGCCGTACTTCTGCTACCTCTACACTGCATCGATTCATATGCTCTAGATTAGAATATACAGTGTTAAACATTTCCAGTTCAGCATATTATATGATGGCCAAAATTAGCTGAGCAGAGAAAAAGACTAATGAGGAAGTACAAGACCCACTGGAAGCATATGAAGGAAATTGTTAGGGCACTTGATACGACATGACAGTTCTTCAAAAACATCATCGAAAGGCAGGTTGGTAAGAAAAGAGGAAGAGGTAGACCTACACCATCACTTTGCTCAATTTAAGGAAATTTTTTTACTGTCGTATCATGAAATCGGGTCCTTGGCAAAGGAAAGACAGAAATGGCGGTTACCCCAGCGACAAGCTTAGCTTTTAAATTACATGATGATAAAACAACATCAGGCTCCAAGCATTAAATAATATATTCATCTGTGTCACATTAACATACGGTGCCATGCCAGCGAACTAGTGAAGAGTGTCAAGGCTACACGTGTCTGGAAATCAGTAAAGTCGTGAAAACGGAACAAAGTACCACTATCGAATCAACAAGATTAGCAATGAATAGTATATTACCGATCTCGGGCCTGGGCATCCGGAAGCCGGCGCCGCCGCCCGTCTTGATGATGAGCTCCACGAAGCTCTCCGTGTCGCGCCGCTGCCGCTCCGGCGTGATCACCACCCAGGACGGGCACTGCGCGATCGACAGCAGCGGCTTCGACCTGATACAGCAATACCGCATTGTCTTCATGGACCACAAATATACAAGGTGGAAAACTAAAGGACATGTAGGGGAACTCCCTTATATGCTTAAAGGTTGCTAATTTTACTTAAATTAAACATTACTTCATTTTTCTTAACATGCACTCACATTAAAGTACATAAATTGTTTGAATAATATATCTCTACTACTCTAACTTTTAAACTTATTTATGTTTATAGAATAAAATATTCCTTTGATTTCTTACAGACAGCAAACAAATATTGACCATCTATATTAAAACCAGAATTATCTGTACACTAAGCAGCAGAAGTAGCTGAACACTCGGATTAAGTCAAAAAGATCTATAAAAACTCTTTCTTTCTTAAATCTTGCCATAAAGTCGTGTGTAGACCTTTTTGACCTCTTCGACTATGTAGATGTGTACAGTACAGCACAATACATAAAGATGACTAACCTCATGTCTCTGGTCCATCCCTCAGTGGTGTCTCCGGCCAAGTATTTCTTACCGCCGCCCTGCACGATGGTCTCTGCGGGCAACTGACGCCCTTTGATCTGAACGAGCTCGTTCGACAGCTTCAACGACCATGTGTTCAGTTCCTAAAAACAAATGAACAGCTCACTACTGGTTTGTGGCAAAAGTATCACTTTCCACACAGATTGATAGCAGAATGGGAACAATGGACATAGATTGACAGTTGCTACCGAAGCACATCAAGCTGCTCGATCTTCACAAGTCAGATATATTTAAATGCTATGTAATGACATGACAACACAGAAATTCTAGGGTAATGGCATGACTCAAACCTGCAATCTCAGCATTCCGTGCCTTGCGTTTGCCAATTTCGCAAAAATAAATGCGATAAATTTGTCTATCGATATTAGTTGATCCGGCAATTAGATCAATCGACAACGTGGTTTTTAGCTAAGGCCGCGTCTTACTTACGGCGACGACTTCCTTGTTCTGCGTGAGGCGTCGGTTGAAAGCGAGCAGCTTCTGTATGCGCTGGTCGGGGCCGATCTTGGTGTGCACGGCCATAGCGCGCATGAGTTGGAAGTTGGCGAGCATCTCGTCCGAGAGCCCGGTCTGGCGGCACAGCTCGGGGATCAGATACACCAGCTCGGGCATGCCAGCGCGGATCTCGCGCGGCTTCGAGCGCGACACCAGCAGCGGTTGGCGCGTGTCGTTGATACGGATGTTGTATTTCTGGAAAATGCCATTTGTTTCGTCTAAAACATATATTTAAAAGAGTTCCTCTGATTAAATAATTGATTTAAATAACGCTTTTGTTGTTGTAGCGTGGGAACAATTTTGAGGAACACGACGTTTGGAAGACGAACAAACAAAATTATACTAGAAGAAAGGGAATAACTTACTTTATGGTAATAGTCCATGTAGGTGACGGTCTCATCCTTCATTTTGAAGGTTGACATCGGACTTTCAGTCCACGTCACGTCATCGACGCGGTATGTTCTCTTGTTGTAATCCGTCATTACAATTTTACCTATGAAAGAAATTAGCGGTCGTAAATCGGTGAAGGGTTGTTACCTAATTACAAAAATTAAAATAAGTGCAGTAAGTAACAGCTGCGCATATCATCACATTCATTACTATCCCGTAGAGCAATGATTCTAGTTTTTGAGATAAGGTGTCAGCAAGGTATGACCAATTCCTTTATGTTAGCACGATGCCCCTGTTCGTTTACTGGAGATAAAAGTTCCTAATATTGTCTAGGTGTAAACACCAGGTGACACGGAGTCGCACTGCAGGGAACTATGACCAGTATGGCCAGCCAGATAACGGCCCAACCTAACTTTTATCTACCGATTAAATGGTCGCCGTTACCGCTGTAAGGGTACATACCCACAACGTCTTCAAGGAAGGTCTTCTTGAAGTGAGCACCCTTGGTGGCGGCGTACTCCTGCAACATCTGCAGCACAGTGTCCATGCGAAGCACCTTGTGCGCGATCTCCGTCACCATGAGCAACCGGTCCTCGTACTGGTTAATGGTGGTCTTGTACCCCGGCCAGATTTGCAGCTTATACTCTGGGATGTCCACCTACAAGACAAATCGACACACTATTTTACATTTGGCACAATAGTTCTATGGCATTTGAAAGAAAAGAAAGAAAAAAATCTTTATTGCCAACAACAATTCAAGTTCAAAAACAAGTACATAAAATTGCGGTACAAGAAAACAATTGAAGTTTGGTAATGGGTGCCAGTCTCAGCATGTGCAGGGCTCGGTGCCCGGCGCTGATTTTCAGAAAGGCCCCTTGGACTGGTTGATCGCAGCCCCAGCAAGTAATCAATAAAAAATAAAAACTAAACTAAAAAAACTAGTACATGTCACATAAACAAAACAAAAAAAGTGAGTCTGTCTGTGCTTACTGAAGTTAGTTGACAAATAACCAATGCGGGTAACTTGTGGCTTGCGTTTGTGTGTGAGTAAAGACTATTTTTTATACGCATAATAATAAAGATTGCATGTTTTGTTCTAAATTCAAAAAGAATTTGATGTGATCTTAAAAACGATAACAGGTACACACCTTAGCCTCCGGATCAAAGGATAGAATTGTTATTGTCCTCTGTCCGTGTCGTCACTAACAGCGAATGTTATTTGCTTTAGGTAACCTACCCGAAACCTCCCTCGAACCGTCAAAACCTACCTACCGTACAATAGTCTCGCGGCGTGGCTAATGTCAAAGTCGTCATTGGCAAAATCCATTTCAACCTAGAGATGGGAAAGCCATATTAAAAAAAAAGGTACACACCTTAGCGTCCGGATCAAAGAAATCTCGGCCCACGAGCTGGAGTTGCAGCAGTCTGAAGCACTTGCGAATTATCAGATTGAAAATCTGTATGTAATGATAATCGCCTGGGCTGACATCACAAGTGAGCTGCAAAGAGATACCAATTTAAATATACTTCCAGTAGGATGCATGAAACCCTTGAATGTACCATATCAGTATGTTTCTGACCTTGATGAGAAGTCTCATGCGTTGCTCGTCTGTTCGACGGTCGGAATACAACTCCATCGGGTCTGGGTGCAGTCTCTTGACCGTATACAGCACACAGCCATCAAAGATATATCTAAAGGATACACAAGAATGTCAGTCAGTGGTGGGCATAGTTATCTCTGAATATTTATAATTGGGGTAGACAGCTCTGCTGCTATTAAAAACCCTACTTGCACGCAAAGGGTTCTGCCATGTCAAAATTGATACAGCTACTCTAGAATAGATGGTGATAATTAAAAAACACGTTTCTTGTGGGGACCCCTCATTAATATGTAAAAATTATTTTTATTATTTGTTGTTATTGCGGGGCTTGTTACACACAGTCTGTGTAAATTTAAGTGTTTACCATCTATTATGATTTAAAACATTCAGCCCTCTGAGAGATGGACGGATGGATGGACCACAGAGGCTAGTAATAGGATCCCGTTGGCAACATTACATAGATATACTCTACTATTCCCGAATATTTTATAGCTCTTTATAAAATACTCAGACTTCCAATTTTTGAATAAATAAAAAAATGGTAAAGTAAATTAATATTGTTAGAAATAGATATGACAGTTTTACAAGTCCTTAACGTCTTTAAAAAAAGTGTAAATCCCCTTACATCTCATAACGCCTAACTTCATTTCTTCTCTGGCATGGACCTCTTGAAAGTTGAAATCGACTGCCAGGGGTCAATTGGGGACCACTTTGGGAATCACTATTCTATAAAAGAGCAACACTTGCCCTCCGAGAGTGTTGGCGTGTACGCGGAGCAGAGCTTTGCGCACGCTCGTGTTGTCCTCCTCGGGGTCCACGTCGACGTGGTACTGGTACAGGCGCCACTGGGGCGTGGAGTGCACGGTGAAGTAGTTGGCCAACAAGTCCAGCGGATCGCCAGAAGTCCCTTCAAAAACATTATACAAAGTTGCAGGCAAAGAACTTGAGCATAAATCGAGTGTGCCGGGAACTGTTCAGCATAAATTGACTGTCCCAGTGAACAAAGTTGGATCTACAAACGACAATGTCTTAAATTTCTGACTTAATAAAAACATATTTAAAACACAACGTTCTTTTAGCATTTTTTTGTAGATACGAGTTTACGAGATACGGGACAGTGGAAATGCGTGTTGCAATTTTGAACTTCTCTGTAGGATTCCTTAATCAAACTAAGAACCCTTATAGTTTTGCTATGCCCGTCTGTCTATATGTCACAACTCACTGTTTTTCTTAAATTATAAGAGTTGCAGGAGAGTAACAGCTAAAATTTGGACACGTATAGATAACGAGCTTTACCCGCCGCTTCGGGATTATTTAAGCATTTTGCGGGATTTTTACGGGACAAAAAGTATCCCATGTTTTAATCCAAGACATGATTGGTCTAAAATTTCAATTAAATCTATCCAGCCGTTAAAGGGTGATTGAGGAACAAACATCCAAATATGCAAACATCATTACTTTCGCATTTAGAATAATAAGCATATAATTGATAATAACTTAATTAGTATGAGGGATGATTATGTCTCGTACAAAGATCAAGAATTATATTAGAATGTAAGCAAAGGTTTTAAGACAACCCTAAAACACTGAGTGAGATAATCGTGAGATAGCTTTTTGAAAACAATTGTTAGTGTGTTACTATCATGTATAATGTACATACCTACCTGTTATTTTAATTTGAACATTTATTCATTTGAAAGAAAGAAAGAAAGAAAATATTTTTATTTAGTCTTATAAAGTACCACCACCATTTACAAAAATTAACTTACAAAATATTTATAACCTAACTATTGATGGTGACACAATTTGACACCAATAAAGGAATCTCCACTCAGCATGTGTTGCCACACGAGACGATTGCAGCAACTTGCAATTTGAAGTGTAATTTAGTAAAAACTCAATTAAATTCAATAAATGATAACGATACTGTACTGTAATAATTTAATGTGTTATTTTGTTCATATTATTTGCACATGGAATTGTTACCTTTAGATTTATGTTTTTAGTTTATAAGTTCTAAATTTCTACGCCCTAACAGGGTGTCATTGTACAAGCTCATGTAAAATGTGGCAATAAATAAAAACTTAATCAATTATCGGGTTTGGGGCAGTTTCAGTATACCTCTAAATGGAAAAATAGCAGAGGGTTCGTAGTAGTTCGACTATGGAACCCTTTTAAAGTATGTATAAATATGCCATTAGTTACGTATTTGACGCTTTGTGGAGTGATGAACGAGTCCAGAGAAAAATAAATAAATACTCGAAAAATACTAAATTGGAGGAAAACGTGACTAATCCTTGGCGATCGTATAATATCTGTGTCACTGGCCTAGGAATATGAATTGGCTGGTTGACTAAAATTTTTCTGCTATCGAAAGGAGGGGTATCGATAAGCTAAGAAAAAGGCCCCAATTTGACAAAAAAATAAGTTTTTTTTTTCATTATTTTAGTAAAATACCAGAAGCTACCTTAATGCTACAATAATATAAAAGTTACCATGTATTTACCCAAAAAATAATGTGGTCGAAATGAAATTTATTGCATAATATTGTACCCTTTTTCACTATATCGAGTTTTATTTAGACATGAGCGCATTCCTTTAGCATTTTAATTTTAACATTTCTAGATTTGTTGACTTCTAAAGAAAAACATGTAAATAAATACCCATGTGTTAAAATATATGCTGTAGAATTCTACATTACTTTTAACGTCATTCAATCATAAAATAGCATAAATATCCAAACATAGGGAGTGACAGTTTTAGTTTAGTTTATTCAGTCAATGTAAAGTTACATTATAAAATGCATAACATGTCAAATTACACAAAAATATACAGAGATCGTCAAAATCATATAACAACACAAAAGGCAAGAAAGGGGGAGAATATTTGTAAACGTTGAACTCTCATAATTAACTTTCTTTAAAATTCTTCGCCAAGCTTGTTTATAACTATATAAGAAATATACAAAATCGGCCTGTGAATTATGTGCACATCAGAAGGCTTGGCAAACGTGGCGCATAAGCTTCCAAGATCATTAAAAAATAATAGATGGAGGTAAATGGGCAGGAGGGATGGGGTTGTGTATATGTGAGAATATCACATTCAGCTACTAGCCACGAATCATAAATTAATGATGGAAATTGAAACCAATATTGAGAATGGTAGTGACAATTAAATGAAATATATAAATCATAACAGGATGTTACTAGTTGATAAGTGTACACGTCATCGTCATAGCACTGCTACATTATAACTGTAAAATCCCTTCTTCTTCTCTCATCTTCAAACAAAAAAGTCCTAAATTCTTTAATAAAATATATATCCACTCTGAAAAAATTAAACTCTGACTTGTTTCTAGCCTTGCTTTTGTTGTTTTGTATTGTTTTAATTTCTTTTGCCCGTTTCTTCCAGTGTCTACAACAGGCACTCATACTCAACCCCATTTCAGCTCCAATTTTAAAACCGGTCAATCACGTTATACACTATGCTGTTTTCAGGAGTCATCGGCAGTAATGGCAACCTTAAAAGCGACTGGTTTGGCCATAAACAAAAAAGTCGAAGTTGAATATATTTATATGTAACTGTAAACTTAGCACACTTTCTGTATTCGTATTATATACTAGCCACATTTATTATACACTAGCAACCTGTCCCGGCCTCACATGTGTACAATCGGGATGTAATGTACATGAAAACCTTCCGTAAAAACGCTCTAAATAAACTGTCATTTTGATACGGTTTTCATATCAAAATCCATTGCATGGTATAGAAGAATGTGGCAGAACATGCAGTATAAGGATTTAGGACAGACAGGAATGGATTGCAAGATATCATGGATTGGAAGATTTGTAAGATATCATGAAATGTGAAATACACTCGCTCAGAGACAAACAAAATCAGGCCACAGTGTGTTTTTAATACAAACGAGGTTAGTTTGACACTGTTTTTTGCTCTGAGATGCTTTTAATGCAGTCTGTTGGATATCTTGAGCAACAATAGTGGAGATTTCGAGTTTATAACCATACCCAACTGATTGAACTTGCGGTTAACATTAGATATGCACATGTTAAAAAAAACCATCTAAAATAGCAATTCAAATTCATTTATTGCAGTATCTGATCGCATAATGTGTTAGTAACAATAATTACTTACAAAACTATGTTAGTGCGCAATATAAATTAAAATTTAAAATTAGAATAAAAATTTTGATTATCTTTACTATGAATGTCAAATAGAAAATAAAATGAATGGAGATTTTGGAGATCCAAATGCAGACAAGTCTCACTATGGTGTGTGAATTGCTTGTTGGGTCAGGAAGGTATGTTAAGAACTCTTTACCTCCTTTATTGAAGCTTAGTGTATCTTCTGAGCACACTTAAAGCATCTCTGGGCATTGTACCAAGGTGCCAAATTAACCTCATTTGTATGAAAAAGTAACTGTAGTATAACTTCTTTATCTGCAAGTTTAAAATGGCCTGTGTTTTAATTAAAGATTTCAGTTTTTAGTCCTGGGCCTGCACAATCTGAGTTCTGTACAGGCCCTAAATTTTGGGTGTTTATCAAGATTTATCTCACATTCAACATATGTAAAAAAATTGCTTTTTTTACCATTCGCACCTTTAGAATTGAAGCGATCCATTTCTGAATAATACACGTCCCAAAATTTCCCCTTAACTAAAAGACATAGGGTTTAATTTTGGGAAATGTCATAATCAGAATTCAGTCGCTTTAATTCTAAAGGTGCGATATCTCGAATGCGACTTCATCTCTACGGATGCGTGAATTGCCCTGTAGGGCGTTGGGTGGCGTTTCTCTATGCAATACTGTATCTTGTGGCTCTAGGCGAGAAAGTGTTGGAAAACTTGTATGGCAATTACCTTTTTTAGACTGTATGATTGCTGGACGGGTTCGCAGCACCGAGAGCTGTTCAGGCAGCACGCGGCCGCCACCGCGCCGCGAGCCGCGCCCGCTGGCTCCGCTGGCGTCACCCGCGGCCCCTGGCGCCGGCTTAGCTTGTGCGCCTGTACATTCCAGTTAATTAATAGCTATGCCAAACAGGTTTACAATTGCTTAAAATGAATACACGTACTTAAAACCTAATCAACTCTTGTTCTTGTTTAAGTGCCTGTACCTAAGTGATGAAGAAGTTAAACTGTAATGGAAGAAAAAAAGAACAAAAAATAAAGCCAAATCTATACGTTTATAACTACGTTTTTACATTTATTTCATTCATTAACATACATGCCAAACAGCTAGATCTACCTTCATTGTTTTGAAAAGAGAAGAAAAAATGAGATAAGCTGCTGAGTTTCTTGCGGCCGCAGAATCTTGCAGGTGCATTCTACATACTCAAAAATATGTTCCAATGCTCTTATGTAATAGAAAAAGAACATTGCAAGTAATTCGCACGCTTAGAATTAAAGCGACCCATTTCTGATTTATACACGTCCCAAAATATCACCTTAACTAAAAGACATAGGGTTTAATTTTAGGAACTGTCATATTCAGAATTGAGTCACTTTAATTCTAAACGTGCGAATTCATAATTCATTTATTCACTGTAGATTGCGTTATACATGAGGGTGTTATTTTACATTTCATTTTATTATAGTACTGTCAGCAATCTACCTTATTGAGGTATTCAATGATTTAATAATAGTATATAATTGAATTGGTACATATTGGTACATTTCCGAGTATGGTGAATGCATCCATATTTTTACACTCTACTGCACCTACAGGTTTTATACAGCCTAAATTTGCAATTAGGCAAGTTCTAAACTGTAGGTATAACAATGCTTACCAAGATCAATTTGTTGCATCCGCTGCTGGATGTCAACATCACCCGGGTGGTCATGTGTAGAAGGCGTGATCCGGTAAGAAGCCCTGCCGGCCTGCGCCGTGGGCGCTGGCACACCAGCTCGAACCGGCGGCGCCACGGCGGGCGGGCCCCAGGCTGACGGTGGTTGCGGCCGAGGTCCCGACGGCCCGGGCTGCTGGGGCTGCTCCCCGGGACGCCGCGGGGGCTGTGCCTGCTCCTGGTTGCCGCGCCCGGCGCGCCCCCTGGCTTTACCCCTGCCTCTCGGTTGTTCCGACATCTTTAGCTTAAGACAGAAAAGTGGTGGCTTTCAGAATGATTGTTACACTGCTTGGTTTAAATATGACGCAAAGAGTTACATGTGTTGTGCATAATTTAAAATGAACAGCAAGGGTATTGAACAAAAATGACCGTTATCAAAATGGACGAATGTCATTAATTCTTAAAATGCACACGCACAACCAAGATTAGACCATAAATTTGTCTTTGCTTGTCATCAGTCATACACTGCTTGATCAATGATCATTGATCGCCAACAATGCGATTTTAATCTTAAAATCGTTTTCTATTAATAATAACAACAGATTCAAAATAAGCATGTTGTTTTTTACTTGACTCCTAAAATAGGTACCTAGTTGGATTAAAGCCGTTGGATCAGATTCACTTTGGTTTTAGCAAGAATGTAATAAAACTGTGGACTACATTCGCTGGTTTAAATAGCAACTAATTGTTAGAAATGCAATTATCAAAAAACGCTTAGACAAGCGTTTTTGTTTGAAAACAATGATGGCGGGTGACGCGTTCTATTGTTGCAAGGCATTTGCAAGGTCAGTAGGTAATCTTGTTAACTTAGAAAAAGCAATTAAATATGTCCTTAACTAAAATAAATAATAACTTTGTAATTTTAACGATCCTAAATATAAAAAAAAGGAATTTTGAAATGCACACACGGTTTCGTAAACAAGTCGACACTTGCTTAATGAAACAGTCGCATTAACAAAATATTACAAATATATTTAATAAATCGCAGCAATTTGTAATTTATAATGTTGTTTTTAAATTACTTACCAGTTTATTTTAACCCTCAAAACTTGCGGTTTTCGTCAGCATGCGTCCGAAGAAAACAAGTGACAAGTGAGTGAAGTGAGTGAGTGATTGAATGGGAAGAGAATGAATGAATGAGTTACAAATGTTGCAATGGCAATAGTGTTGCCAGGTCCATTTTTGAAAAATCAGAAGATGCAACTAAAAAAATCAGTAGATGTATAAGGAAAATTTAAAAAAAATCAGTAGGTGCACTTTTTAATAAAAAATATGCTTATATATATTGTTTACAAATACGCATAAGTGAAATAGAGATGGTATCGCTTTCTAAATGAATCCTATTAAGTGATATTTAATTTAGTCGTGTAATCATTTTAGCGTAGTGTGTCAAACCCTCAGAACAAGGACAGACATAGAAGGATAACTAAAATAAAAAGTTTCATTTGTATAGCTGAACTCTATAGTATTATTGGGGATTCAGTCTGCGAAAAAGAGATGGTTATAGGTGATAAAATAACATGGTTGTACACTGTTGCATATAGAAACTTCGTTAATGTATAGATATGTTGTATAGACCATAGACTACATAAATTTAAAACACGGTTGCGCACACAATTACATTGATATCGATATAATCGATATATTTTCAAGTTTTACAAGAATGTATTGAAAAACATGATGGCATTATTTGAAAAATCTCTACCTATATTAAATACGTATCTAGAGTTTTTTCTATGAAATAGAACAAGAATGAATGGATTCAAATTCACACTAGTTTTTATCGCTAAAGAGAAAGATATTTTTTGTGCGTGCGCGTAATTGAGATTTCATTGTGTTCGTCTTCGAAGGGGTTACTAAGATATTGTGCAGAATTAGAGATTCAGATAAATTCGATTAGTAGTTTAACATTAAAATATAATATATTGGTGAATTAAACCTGAATTTAATTGAGAAATATGTCACTTTCCCACAAAAAAAAAACAACTACGTTCCGCGTTGTTTCGTCGTGGAAGGAATATATTCACGGTATCGTCGGGCATTTCGTGGGCTAAGCAGTTGATGGTCGAGGTAAAGAGAAGACGACGTAGGCGAGGTTGCATTTAACTTCTTTATTAAGAAACAAATTATGATTCACCTAGACTTTATTCCATTGACTCTACTTTCCCCAATTAAAAACGCCAGACGAAACGTAGGTCAGTTCCAAGGCAGCCGTTTGTTTACGGGTTGGCTGGCTGCCGCAAGCAGAATGCTTCGCATTTCCGCGATGCAACCCTCCAGTCACCGCCGAGGCTGCCAACCGCGCTAAAGGATGTGGATGGCGCTCTGGTAGCGCCTTCCAATGGCGCGCTTATTTTGTTCAAATCCTGTACTAATGACTATCCGGTCTCCAACAAATATATATAATGTTTTTAACTATGTGGCCCAGGTAAAGATTTATTTAACAAAATTTAATTTAATTTAGTTAATATTAAACTAATATGAGAACCAAAATAAATAAAATAGGTAAACACTCCGTTACTAATTTATCGATAACATATATCTCAGCACTATTGTAACCTATAACAAAATAATACGAAACTAAGAATATTGTGCAAAAACTTTGCTTTTGGGATATTTAAACACACATATTCACTTCAGTTAATGTTATTCTGACAGTTACAACCTGACAGTTACAATCTGTTATACATTGAAAATTGCATCTTACCGGTGAAAGCTAATAATTTCGACTTCATGTTCCTTGCGAAAAGAATACGATTTGCCCATGATAACAACACACGCCATATCTTTAGATAACGGAGATCATTTTCCTGTAAAGCAGCACTGAAACTATGTTGTTTAAAACTAAAAAAAACACCATAATAGCCGGGACGGCGTACCGCTAGTGAACGACAACATACACGACTAAACAAAGACAACAGTAACTCAATACACCATAGATAACTTTTTGGAGCTTTTTGATTTGGTATCATAATGGTGACCAAAGGTGACCAATTTGACAGCACAACCTTGCACACAGCGATTAAGCAAGAACGCGAAACGCTACTCTATCCTTTTTTTCTTATTGAATGAACGTTTTAAAAATATCGAGACAGAAATAAGTCTCAAGCTTGCGTTTTGATTATCTTTCTATGGTTTTTTATTTCTATGGTCAAACCGGTTTATTTGGCTGACTGTGAAGCAAGATTAACTATGTGTCCACGCTGTTAAGTCCATTTTACGATGACAATTTTATAGTGCCAACCTAACCATTATAATTTTGTGTGTCATTTTACGCAGGTTTTTAGTTAAAATCAGTAGATCAGTAGAATTCTGGAAAATCAGTAAATCCCCCGAAAAATCAGATCTGGCATCACTGAATGGCAATCAATTCGATTCCTACTGCAACGAGTGTTACCAGATGCAGGAACGCCAAGTACAGTGGCTTAACTTAAAAATTACCGTGTAACTATACAAAATTACCAATAACTTCCAAAAAAACACTGTTTGTATGAAATTTGTTACCAAAATTACTGTGTTTGCATGCTTGTAAATTCTTTATTGTACAAAAATATAAATGACAATAAGAGATGTACAAAGGTTATGCCTTTAAGGGATATGCCGGATATGTTCCAGTTAAACTTTACCGAAAAGTATAAAAATGTATTATTGTAAATTATTTGAAATAACCGTAGATCTACGGTTATTACTGCGTATCTGGCAATATTGACTGCAACGTACAAACAACCCGACACGAGAGGAGCGGAAGAGCGGATCGGCACTAAGCAAAGCAAGTGAGTGAATGAAAAACCAGACCGTTTTGCCAGGATCGTTACCTGAAACTTCCCACTAAATTACCGTACAGTTGGGTAGGTAAAGTTTTTTACGGGTGATTGTTATTTACTTGTAATATAATATTTCATTTTGATAATTAGCATCCCAGCAATAAAGAGATTATGGCGATATTTTTTAAAATTTATAATGTTTCCAAAGTTCGAACGCAGGAGATTTTTTTGCAAGCATTGTAATGGTGTTTCAGGCTTATTTTGGCTGTATGAGGGTTTTTCAAAGACTTAAAGAAATTAAAAGAAAATTTTTAAATCACACCATAAGAATAAATTATTGACGAGGAGGGTTGGGGCAATTTTTGTGCCTCTTTATCTCCGGATACTCCTATTACCATGGTGTGGAACAAAATGCGACGATACAGAGGTTCTTGTAATAATATTGACATCAGCTCTTTTAGTACTGACTAGGTCGAACCTTTCTTAAATAAACTTGCACCGGAATTTGTTGCGTCCCATTGTGAAATGCCATATCTTTATTATTACTCTAGTCCTTCAGATAATATTTTTACTTTAAGTTCACATTTTTACTAACCGAATTAAAACTGGTTCTTAAGCGTCTTTCTGACACAGCCCCTGGAGTTGACGGGATACCTTACTCTTTTTACATTAATTCGAATCAAGATACTTTGAATTACATTCTAGGTATTGTGGCGGGTGGTGCAGCTCGACGGGGATCCTTCTACTGTTTGCTGTACTTAATCAAAGACGTATGGCACACTTTAGTTTTATTCACGATTAAACATGTGTTGTCTCTAAGGCTCCTGCCTCGAGACTCTTGTTTGGAACCGTCCTGTCTACCTTCCTTAATAAATTCAAAATTAAACATTTATAAAAACAGACAGTGTTCCAAACTGTTACCGTGAAGGCCCTATTACAATATTATTAATATTGTGATTGACACAGGAAACATCCCAGATAGTTTTAGCATTATAGTTCATCAGTTTGCACATATGAACTTGTGATCATCGTCATTTTCAGCCCGTACATATCCACTGCTGAACTATTGGCCTGTCCAAGAGAGTGCGACCAAACCCGATCCTCTGCTACTGCGTTCTGCATCTAGTCGCAGTCTCCACCCCAGTAACCAAAACTTTGGTCGCGGCATATCATTATGTCTCTTTCTAATTAGTCAACGTGTTCTATAAGGATGAATGCTTCATATCCGTAATAAACACTAGTTTGCAATGATATTATAATGCATGGATGTACAGTTTCATACTAAATGACAGCAGAAAAACGGCACGACATAAGAATATACAGGTTGACGTCAATGTTACAAATGCAAATTATTAGTTTACCATTTATAGTCATTTATAGGATTTACAACTTTACGTCTAACTGCATAAAATAATAATTTATTGAGTTTCGTTGCAAATAGGTTTTTTTTTTACAAAATAATAGTATAGTTTTGACAGCAGCGCCACAGGTCCGACAGACTGACAGCGCGAGCGATTATCGATTTAGTCTTCTTTTTAGCCTCCTTTGATACGCCGTTTTTTTAACACTGACTAGAAGTCCATATTACTTATAGGTCAGTGCTAGTCTGCTACCAATGCAGTACGCGTCTTCACTAGGGTTCATTCGGGAATTCTCGAGTCGAGAATTCCCGGGAAATCGTTGAGCTTTGTTCCCGGGAAATCAAGGTCGAGAAAAGTCGAGAACTCGAGAAATCATGTACCTATATAGAAATTAAATCGCCGTTTGTTGTGTTGCGTGGCGGCGCGGGCCAAAGCACATTCTTTCATGTTATTTACTTGTTTTATAGAAGCTTTTTTGTTTACAAGTTTTAAGTTGATTTTTTTTCTAAATAACCAGCCAAAAATGGTGCTGTGATTGTAATTTAATTATAAGTTAAGATATTAACGTTTTCTTTCATGTTGATTTTTTGTTTACTTTAATAGAAGCTACTTTTGTTTATAAGTACTAAACAACAATAAATAAAAGTTTTATACTTGTTAAAAAGTTTCATATAGATGACACCGACGGTAGTTGTACCCTTAAAATCAATAATGTAATGACTGTAAGACGAAGATTGAAAAATTCGCAGGGTATGGCAGCGGCAGTGTGGCGCGAAACTGGCAAACGCAAGGCACGGAATGCTGATGTTGCAGGTTCAAGTCCTACCATTGCCCTAATTTTTCTTTGTGTTGTCATTACAATTTTAATTTAATAATTTGAATGTTAAAAACATTTAAAATAATAATCGAAATAAATTTCGGTTACAAATTTTATAATTAATTTGATACTATTATTTGAGAGGAAAACCACTGAATTAGTTGACGTTATTGGAACCAAATAATATGAGAAAACGTACGTAAATGTAAATTCTCGGCAACCAGAGAAGCCTCGAGAAATTAGCCTCGAGAATTCTCGTGACCCGAGAAATTGAAAAGCTCGAGAAATCATGAACCCTAGTCTTCACCCACCGGCCATCAGGCTCTTATTTCACCAAGGAGACAGGTGTCATGTGACAACGACAATTCGGCAGTGGCGGGCTTAAATATAGATTTGATGTCTTCTGAATTGTCGTTGTGACCTGAAATAATATGTTAGTTTCGTGAAATAGGGGCCAACGGCGGATCCAACCTTCTACTCTGAGAAGTCACATAGACGAAGTTCAGCCAGGACAGGGTCATTAATGAGCTTAGAAAAAATTACATTGGTCGATCTGGACCCAGCCCAGGGGGGCCATGATTCCCATGACCCTCCCCCCTGGATCCGCCACTGATAGGGGCCAGCTTTCCGTTAAATGTGACCCGTCCACTGCCTTTTCAGTTTGCCGATACTTTAGGCTATGTACGTGTGCGGATAAAAAATAGGTTCTTAATGTCGTTTTGATGTTATCGAAAGTGCTGTAGAAGCCGCCCTTGTATTTTTGTATAGAAATTAATGGTGTGACCGCGTGACGGATCGGGCGGTCCGCCGGAGACCGGCTTTGAGACGAAACGGCCAGTGCCAAGAAGATTGAAGTATTCGAATTAGTTTATGCGCCAGACCTTTAGTTTATGCGTACGACTGAAACGTCGAGGCTAATAAAAGCTGTGGTTTACGAGTATAAGACTGACACTTCACCAATTTTTGTTGACACGAGCTAATAGGTACTAAAGGTTAGCAACGGACCGGCGATTATAGCAACCTGCATGCACGTTTGCCTCACTTTTGCATAAATGCCCAGTTACGGAGGGCTAATTCCCGTATGTTACAAGAAACTGTAAGATATTGAACTGTTCAATGTTTTTTCACACAAACTACTCCAACAGAGAATGTTTGCTATTTAGCATTCCCAAAATATTTATTTTATTTTATTTATTACAATAACATTATAATTCTACCCATGTAGAGCTGGGGCGGGTCAGTACTAGATTATAGGCGACAATATTAGATAGCTCCAATTCCCAAAACTGCGAAATATGCCGTCCGAGTTAGTTCATTAACCGTTGAGGGCTCCGCTAAACTAACCCTCTTCTTTATCACCATATTTGTTGCCCGGAACTGAATTTAAAACAGGGAATCTATATCCATTTGACACTGGTTTAAATTTGCGCGTTTTGCTCGGGCATTTTTATTAGCTCTCGTTTTCCTTTTTGAAACGGGAGAGCGCTCTCTCCCCGTCTTTAGTGGAAATTTATTTAAATTCTTAAAAGAATACTCCCTTTTTATTTGCTTACCGTCATTGTCTCAGTTTCGGAAATATAAAGTGAGTTAGTTAAAGTAAGCCAGTCTAGTTTGTTTTGTAAATTACATTCGGTTCTATATTCGTACAAAATGTTATCGTTATACTTATTAATGTATGAAATGGCGTATGCTGTGAGCATTTATAAAAACGGATCTTTCATGCCTTAGTAAGTGATTTCAAATGTTTCTAATAGAGTCAGTGCGCGATAATATTTATTTTTAAAGACAACTGTCTTCAGTGTAGTTAAAAAAACTCTAAATGACCCACTATGGAACCATTTCTTAATAAATGCATAATAATGACTTTCTTCGATAAGCATTGGAATTTCAGTACGATATATATTGTTAAAGGTTTCACAGTAGGTTACGAAGATTCTACTGGTTTGAAGGTACCAACATTGCTCGTAATTTAATTTTTGGTATAAAATTAACAACAAGAAACTTTATTTGAAGAAACGAGATACTCCTAACACACCCCCGAGTAAAGTCTCAAACACCGAACACATAAATATGGTTAGAATAGCTTTTCGTCGTGATTTGTTGGTACCAAAACTGCTGTCACCGATGAGATGCATCGGCTCCATAAGCCTATCTTACCTCGCAAGCGACTTATGAGCCGTTCTCAGTCTTAGCGGGACAATATGAACATTTGCTCACAATTGTTGGCTTGCTGCTCCACTCATAAGCCGTTCCAACCTTGTTTTTGTCTTCCGTGGTTTCAGATGAATATGTTGTGCATGCCATTTTTAAAACAGCCTCGTTTTCAATTTGGAATAAACAAAAGAAGACCGTGGGCGTCGCGTTATGTTAATTGAAATCTATTCCCTTCGCTTCCCCTTAATTAAGTGCTAGTAGAGTTCTGTAGTGCCCTCCCCCGGGACGACACCGGGCACATAAAACATTTACGCCCCGAAACCGGGTGAAACCGGTTAATAGCCGTTTAGACGGAGCGATGTATTCAGTGTATTCTCTTTAGCATAACCGTCCCGGGATAATGGAAGTTAAATGCTGGAGCGTAACGTCTGCGCTTGCTTTTTACAAGTCCCATTAAGAATCCTTATACTGGCAATCTTAATCAGAGCTTCTTGCTTAGGTTTTGTGTTTTCCAATAAGTACAATATGAATGGCTAGTACACGCGCTCATCATCTTATTGCATCTCTCATCTACTGGGGTTATTAGAACGAGACGCAACCAATTACCTTGTGTCGTACTAGGCATCCTGGGGTCTTCAAGTCACCATGCTCCAATGTCAGTCAATTCATTGTTAGGCGAGATAGTGGTCTAACGTGAGCCTGAAGTTTATATTTCATTTTAAATCTTGAACTTGTACGTATCATGCATGAGTAAATCCAAAAATCTTAAATAAAAAAATAAATGAGACTCGTTTGTAATCCAAAAGTTAGCGTCCATGCGCATGCTACCACTAGCACTTAATAAGCTTGCTAAGCTGCAAGTGTAGCGCCACAGCTACACTTGCAGGTTAGTAATTACCTTATTTTCTGTGAAAAATAACAACAAACTTACTCTTCCAACTAAACTTTTTTATCTTCTTGGAGTCGAATAAAACGCTATATATTTATCAGGTGTGTACGACCTAGCTAGGATGTAGCGACCCGCTGCATCTTCGCAAGGGTGCCATTGGAATGTACTGAACATAAAAACCTTCCGTAAGACATTCTCTAAATGACAGTGAAAACCGTATCTAAATCCGTTGCGTGGTTTAGAAGGAGTAAGCGGCCGAAGATATGCGGACAGACAGGAACGACTAGCAACTTTATTATGTACTATGTAAAGATAAAGAAGATACAGAAGATAAAGATAAGTAATAACATTCTTGTTCTATCTGCCATAAATGTTATTACATTTTAACTCCACAATCGACATCATTGTAAACAATAAATCTCTGCAAATTAATCAAAGTTTGAAATTATTTAAATATTGATTTAACTCCAGTAAGTAGCGGGGCGGGGGAGGGCAAACATTTGTCGAAGGCAAACAGCAATATCGTTGCGCCTCCCGGCGCCGCGCCCGTTATGATAATGGCCGCTTCTCGTTGCTGATGTGTGCTCAAAGCGGCTTAGCACTCTTATTGGACTTTGCGTGTAATTGCGATTCTAATTCGAGGACTGTGGAGAAAAATCGATGGACACAATCGATAAGACCGCCTATTGTCTACCTTTCTAATTCGTTTATTTGTTTTCTTTGTATTTTTATGTGGTGTACAATAAAGAATATTTGTTGTTGTTTGTTGTTGTTGTTGACACTCAGCCAGGCGCGGCTTACTTCGCGGAGCTAGAAGAATATCCGCGAACCACTGAACTGGGGCCGGCGCAATTGAGTGACCGCGCGTGTGAAAGGATACGCGTTATACGATAGACAGAGAGACATGCAGTAGCACGCTTCTTATACCTAAACGCCGTTTTTGTTAGAAGTAAAACTTTTGTACTTGTACTTTTATTTATTCCGTGACTCAGCGTCGGATCTTCCCTCTGTTTCGCTGTCTGTACGCTTTGATCATGATCCCAGATTTGCCAGGTCAGCCCATTGGAAAGACTGCCATCTGAGTTTCGTAGCCCGTGACTGGGGAGACCAGACCGATGGTATTAAGCTTTATAAGATTTTTATATATCAATTTACATGAATGGGTAAGTTATCTAACGTTGTTTTCCCTCTCCGTTACAGTGTTGGTTACTATCAATACTTACTTAGGTAATGTTTTTTTTACAACATAGAAAGGCAAACGACCAAGTGGGTCGGACCTGAAAAAAAAAGTACATAAGTTAGAAAAACTTATTGGTGAAACAAACTGGAACAAATTAGTTAGTTGTTGAAATGGATCTCCGCAAATTAACGCCTGAATCTATTAATTATTTATTGGTGAAAAAAGACTATTGGGGATTTAAAATAATATAAGATTCTGAAAGCGATAACATTTTAGCACCTAATCTCAGTCTTTGTTGCACTTGCTGCTGAAATTATTTTGTAGTTAACAATTTCATCAAGTACAGTGTAATTTAAGCAGTAAAGGAACAAAGGATTTATTTAAATTTATTAACTTGTTGGCGAGTAATGCACTCGCTTTCATACTTTTTTTTTTTTTATGACTTTTATTTTTGCTGGTCGTAGTCCTCGCGAAGTGTACGGGCGGCTACGATCGCTTAACAAATGGCAATTTATTTCAACACAGATAGGTGATTTAACAATAGTCAAAAGGCATGCCTATTGTAGGTCTGAGAGAACTTACTTTCATACTTAATTAGATGACTAGAGTAAAGTACTTTACTTTTTACTTATTTTGTTGGATGTGTAATCTATCTATAAGTAAACAGTTCTTGGTAGTCTATTAACGTTTCGGATCTGAGCGGACAGGTGGTCAGCTGGTACAAAATAAATAAATGCTGTTTTGAATGCTCTACATTGGCCCCTTATTTTGATTTATATTTTATCTAACGTGTCTCATTTGAGCTCCCACTAATTAATGTAGTAACGTAATCTGGTTGTCGCGCCGACGTCACTGTTAATGAGGCTTTATAATTTATTTTCAGATCAAATTTTAACTTTCCTTTTATCCTCAATGTTAAGGAAACTTTTGTTTCACATAAGCAAACAAATTATGCTCATTTATACCGTTACCAACGTCAATTATTTTATAACTAATAGTCTAAAAGTATACATTTTGCATTACGATTGTGACCGGCTAAAACTTTTTCGACAACATGTATCATTTTGGATATTCTTTCTAAAATATAACACAAAGTGATAATAATATCGTAACTTCTACTAATATAACTAACCCTCTTTTACGGCGGCCGTCGGAAAATATTTATAATTGTTGCTAAATTTCACGTGAATTCAATTAAAATAAAGTTTAGGATTTTTAAAGAACAAACAAAGAACAAGGAATTTAACAAGTGAAGCGGTTCAGACAACCTTCATAGTCATCACTTATTTATTTTTGGTAACAGTTAGATTCTTATTAAATTAAATACGTAATAAATTACCGTTAACGATTCAGTTTTGTATCAAACTAGGCTTCGAATTAATTGTACGCTCAAAATAAAAACTAGACATACACTTTTTTACTTTGCTAAATTGAAATGACGTAAAAAACTATAAAAAATATGGAGTTGTCTGTAATAAGGAGAAACAATTTTTGCTTTACCTAGTTTATTTACTGAAAAAAAACCATTAACTTCATATATGTATACCATTACCAACGTAGATACGAACAAAGAATTCATTGACGTGTAACCCTCAGATGAAGAAACTAAACCATGGATAGATAGATAGAGCTCTTGCCTCAGTCAGAACATGTATATTTATATAGGTATTTATATTTATTGAATAATCCACAAATAAGTTTACAGTACAAAATCTAAACATTTACATGGTGGTTATATAAAGCGTACACACCCAAAACGGTCAAAATGGTTTCCTTTGGTGTGCGTCAAGGTAGTAAAACCTGCAAATTGATAAGAAAAACATAGATTTTATTCTACTTTAATGTACACCAAATGTAACTATTTTGTCTATTCATGTGTGTACAAGGTGTCAATCGAAGAGAAGGTTTAGAGTATGTAGTCTTCTCTTTTTCGGCATTTATAGTAATGAGATCAGCTGTTAAAATGATGGCTTTCAATTTTAATACTATTTCTATGGTGTAACCATTTTTGATCTGGCAAATGCGATACTAGGTTCCACGTAAAGAGAAAGTCGGTACTAAAGTGAACTTGGGCAAATAGGTTACTAATGGCGTTGTGTTTCTTTTCTCTTTCTTACACGTAGAACTGCCAAAATAAGGTTATTTTCTCACTTGCACATAAGGAATGTTTAGTTTAGTTTAGTATAGTGGATGTTTATGGAAAAACACTGATCTATATCACGTTCATAACGAGTTTTAACTTTAGACAAAAAGCGAAAAAAATCATACTCATCTAAAAAGAAAAGATTGTGAGGGGGTAAGAAGGGGTGGACATCGTTATAAAGAGATCATCCCTAAGCATCTGCAAGTTTCGCGACTCCAGCAACTTTGTAATGAAGACTTATGAGTCTGCCTGTCTGTTCGTAACTGTCATCTCACTTATTAGACAGTTACGAGAGGGGATGTTTTGATGACATTGTTGTAATTTTAATTGAGCTTTCAACTGTACGGTATCTATGCAGATAGTTATTCTGTTCTAAATATCTGGGACGCGCTCACGTGATCCCGGGATTGTCCATGGTTAAAATGCAATCCTTTAATTCTAGTTATTACAGTTGATTTAGAGGAAAACCATATCACTTATTATGTCGTGTAGATTATAACATGGGTTTTTCTGATAAAAAAGTGCCACGGTTTTCAATAAATAATTCCAACAAACTTCACTTTCACAATATTTTAGGAACGAGAAGCCTTAAAGCCACAATGCTATATTTTCAATGTTAAAAACCTCTAGTCATCACACATGATTGTGTCCAAACATGGGTTTACGGTAACCTCCTTAGTGTAAATCCTCTTTAGAGCGGTAACGCGCTGTAACGTTAACGCGTGCGTTCCGCGCGGACGGGTGCGATTCATCAGTCCCCATTGACGGCGATCTCTGGATTCAGATGCGGTTTAAGTAGGGGTGTGATGCACTGGTTGTCGATGGTACAATTTGTTTCTATAAATATTTTTTTTGGCTTGGGACGAAAACAAGCGTGCGGGCCACCAATAGGAAGCAATTACCGCCGCCGATAGGCATAAGCGACTCCAAGAAAATCGCTGAAAGGTGAAATCGCTTGTCTGTTTTCGTCTTCCAATTAAAATTTTGCAAGTTATCTTACCTACTGGACCTGATTCCCGTCATCGAATTGAGTTGAAATTTATTATGTGCTTGTAGTTGTAGGTAACAAAATTAAAATTTTGAGCAAAACTTTTTACTTGGGCACCCTCCCTATTGGTGGCGATATGAGACATTTTTTTTACCTTTAAGTTTAGAATAAGATTTTATTGTTTTTTTTTCTAAATTTAGAATTTGATCAAATAAAGTATCCACTTCGTAAATGTCTATGAAATATGCCGGAATAAGACAAATGAAGGAAGATGAAGCAAGTTAGTAAAATACACCCTTGTTACTCGGTTCAATTTCTAAACTAAAAGATCCTGGCTAAGATTGTAAACTTATGCTATACTATTTTACGCAAATTCTTGCTTGCTTTCTGGAAGTAAAGTGTCAAATATTCAAAATGTGCCCAACAATGAAAACAGGATTTATTAGGGAAATGCTGCATTGAAGTATCAAATTATACTATTGCATTATTTAGACAGTAAGTGAAATAAAAGACGGATAAAAAAAAATTGCTGTACATTGACCAGTTCTTTTAGTTAATACATTACGTAGAATTACAGGTTAAAGTTAATCTTTGACAATGTCTGTACACTATAAACACAAAAATATGTTAGACATAGACAGTTGTTTTCAATAAAATAAATGAAAAAAAATTAATTGAAAACCTGCGTTCCTCGATATTAGCACCTCACTAGGTTCGACAGAGATTTAGCAGACGCGTTGTCGACGCCGCGGATTACCGTGATTTCCCGAGGGGCTCGGACCGAAAAGACACCTCGGTGCATCCGCATTATTACTTTCCCATATACTTTTTATACCAAGTAACCATTTTCTTAAACCCAACCTTATGACTACTGCAATAAACGCTCTGCCCAACGCAAACAAGACCTTTGGAACGATAGCGGTGCCCACAAAGCATTGGCGCACACTGAGTCTCCAAAATACAACTTTAAAGGTACGGTAATAGGAGAGATGGAAGGTGCAAGCAATTCTTGGGTCTGCTGATGCGCTAATCATTTCAGGATATCATAATTATTTGTTGGCATGTTACTGATTATTAACGGGTGATGTTAGACTTCACGATAAAGCATTATTGATGGTGACGGTTGGTGGTTGTATGTTACCAGAAAAAATATTAGCTAGCTCTAAACAAGAGAAGCATAATTAAGCATAGAACTTACTCGGCTTGACGTCGGTGTGGCGGTGGACGCACTAGCACATACCCGTTCCAATGTTAGTTAATTCTCTAGTTCTAGTACAGAAAATAATAGTACCTACAAGTAGTACAGAAGGTTAACTTTAAACAAAAACGGCGTTTAGATAGAAGAAGCACTCTACTTAGCGCAAGGCTTCTGTCTATCGTATAACTCGTATTCATTCGCAAGCACGGCAACTTAATAACGCAGGCCCCAGTGCAGTGGTGCGCCGATATTCCTGTAGCTCCGCGAAGCCACACCTGGCTCAAGATCGGGATTCAGTACAGTAGGGGAAACATATTCACGTACCACCTTAGAACCCTATCGCAATGACGCGACGCGTTAAACGCCAGGCTATGTCACACAAATGTCATGCGTATGTCTCTTCGACTAGGTTCTACGGTGGTACGTGGTTCAATGTCCTTGACTGTACGTGGACAAATTTGCAGCGGGTACGAGCTAGTTTAATGAAGTCCACCGCTTCTCGGTCTGTTGACTTTTAGCAGCCGTCAATACTGAGCCATACGGTTATTAATGTTTGCGATGAAAATAAAAACATCTCTGTCCACCCTCGGAGGCGACGACAATGCATCACGAGCCGACATCCGGCGGATGTGACGTAACGAGGCCGTTGTCCCGCCCCCAGCCCGTCTATTTTTCTGCCGAACCCCATGGAGATTATTCTCGCATTCAATCTCAATGCCATGGCGATGAATACGGCCTCATATTGATAATTTGTCCGCGGGCTGTAAACAAGCTTGAAAAGCCAGCAACTCTTAATAAGGCATCGAGTATCAAAAGGATTTTGTGATATTTTCTCTATTGAGTCAGATGCGGGCGGTACATAATCAATCTGAGGCTTGAAATTTCAAGTTTCTAAAGAGATAGTTACGTCAGTGTGATTTATGTAGAATAAAGTGTTTATTTACTTAATTATTTTTTTTACTTTCACCTCACTACGTTGAATAGAATAGAATAGAAAAGCTTTATTTCACATAAAATATACATACACAAAAAAAAATCACAATAGGTTGCAATATCATATGTTTTTATGATGATATCTTTGCGACGATTATATATTTTTTATTTTATAAATATGGCGCTTGAAAATATGCCGTAACAATATATACGAGTTTAGCATAATAATAATCATAATTAGGATGGACAAAGTTATATCTTACAAAAAAACTCATTTTCTAATGGTTCAGGCCCTTTGTAAGACCAGAATGCTTACTTTAATTAATTATCTAAACCTATGTAAATTGCTTGTTGCGAAACGAAGCCAGTTATTTCGTATACTGCTTTTAACTGATTCTTAGGTATTTTATAGCTTTATCGGTTTCCTTTTGAGTGGGGTATTTCTGCGCCCACGCCTTCAAACTAAAGCCTCTTACATTTTAAGCTGCTCTAATTGCTACCTTTGATGAGTGGGCTGAAAGCGCTAGTGATTGCCTCGTTAGCAAGGTTCAGAATATTATTATGTATTTAGGTACGAGTATCTAAAAGTGAAAGTTGTATTTTTCCTCGACTACGCAAAGCTAAAAGAAAGGTTTATGATTTTAAAGTCTGCTAGTTTTGTAACGCAAACAGTAATCCTGTACTCAACTGCAATTGATAACGTTTCAGAATAAGTAGTTAGAAAAGTATTTAACTTTTCGAATAGGTAGATACTAGTTTTTGTTTTTGCTACAAAGGGTGGATGAATAATGTCAGGAGTTTACGTTCACCTACATTTAATTTATCAAAAGCTTCCTGCAGAGATTCAAACTGTAGAAAAAAAGGCCTTTTTGTTTGCCAAAATTAGAGCGTAATGAGTTTGAGTAAATATTTCACAACTCAGCATGCGACAAAAAGGGTTGTGGTGTCTGATTAAATCTGGCGGGGAACCGGTGGTTGTTATAATTAAATTTGTGACATTTTTATTGCACTGGTTACATGAAAACAAGTTGGAAAAGATCTGGCTCGGCCTGCCCTAACATGACCGGCCAAGTTTAGTTTATGTACGAGTATCGGTATTTGCGGTCAACCCCCGATACCCCGAATTATGAACTAGAACCGCGAAAAATGCGCTAGGAGAATGATGAGGTTGACACTAGTTTGACACAGACACAATTTTAACCAGGGCCAGTCATGTTAGGGCCACAGCAACACAACGTTACCCTACAAAACCTGTTTTATAATCAGAAGCACTAATACGGCCGCCCAAGTTCAGTTAAAAACTCAGTGCACACCTTTCTTATGTCTCTTAATAGGAAAAACTGCAGGGAGGAATAAGTTAGATTTCTATTCAATTTTTGTCATGTTCTTTTACGGATTCTATTTGGAGAATATTGAAGAAATATGCATTAATTCAACACCTGTTTGTTTAAACATTGTTTAAGTGTTTTTATCGTAGATTTAAATTCAATCCAATGTTTAGGGGTGAATAAGGGGTAAATCTTCGTGCAACAAGTAGGTAGAGAGAAAGCGGTGCTGGATCAAACCCGAGGGATCAACAAAAGCTTCTTAGAAACAGATGAAGGTAAAGATTTTCAGAACTGAGAATATCTGATTACATTCTAGTAGTGAGAAAATATTCGAGATAGATCAAGCAAAAAAAGATCTTGTGTTGATGTCATAAAGACTTTAACGTATAAAACATTTTTTCACTTACCTGTACATATAGAATCTACACCTGAAATTGACACATACGTATTTAAATTCTTTTTGGTTTAAAATGTAGGGATGCTAATTGTGATTTTTCAATTTTAATTTTACCATATTTCTGAGAATAAACGTTTTAATTCTAAGTACTAAAAAAATTTAATAGAAAGAAATAACCTTCTATTACGCGAAAATAGTGCTGTTTAGGTATAACATTCCAGCATAAACTAATCAAAACAAAATAGAGCCCACTTGTCGTTTCTGGGTAAAATTCGATCATAAAAATAAATATAAATTTCTACTAATACATGGCGTGAAAGTAGGGATTCATTTTACTAATTTTATGTATAAACAATTATAAAACCCTACTATAAAAAAAAGTTTAGGAACATACATATTTTCGGCAATATTTTTTTGGGAATTCCACCATTAAAGCAGTTCAAAGGGATGCGCGGGTGGTGGGAGTTACTCGCGGTAGTTTTATGTTAAAAATCTAACAGATCTATAATTAGACAATTCGGCATGACTGTGACTCCCACGACAAATGCCCTAACAGTTCAATAAACGTTAATAATGGCTGTAAATGGCGCTATGAAAGGTAAATGTTTTACGTGTGAGATGGATGGAGATAGTGAAGCCGGGGACGTGTTTGACTAATGCACTTCCACCATTAGCAGTCCTTGTTACTATTAGTCACACGCTACGTTATTTTCCTTCAATAAATCCCTGCAATTATTCTTTTTTTACTAGAACTACATTTATGTCAAATGTATAAATATATATTATTTGCTAGAATTTCGTAACAAACGTTACGGAGTCGAGTGAAGATTCAATTCTTTGTTCGGGATTCTAAGGTTATTTTACAGATAAACAGTATAAAAAAATTATGAATTTCGTATTTTTAGATACATAATATACGGCCGGTGCAATTACTGGTACAAGAGGTATTCCATCTTAGCCCTCTGGGTTGGCAACGCATCTGCAATCTCTTTGGTGTTGCGGGTGTTTATAGGCGGTGGTGATCACTTACCATCAGGTGACCCACTTGCTTGTTTGCCTTCCTATTTCATAAAAAAAACATACTCTTGGTTATGAAAACAATGTTCTGACAATTTTATTGACCTCTACCTATGAAACGTTTTGATGTGATAAAAATCTTCATTTTTAGTTATGAGAGTTCACAAAGTTAAATTTAAGTTCTGTCTCCGAAAAGCAATGAAATAGATTTACATCCGGGTAAAAATTTCAGTACATTAAAAGTTGTCTCTTCTGTGGTCAAAAGTTTACGATTTGAGAATATACCACTTGTTTTTTCTTTGAAAAGATCAAAACTAAAGCCGTTACATGTGCATGTAGACTTGACCAAAAAATATTGGACGGTAGAATCTTAATTGTCATCCACAGGAAATACATCATCTATTCATCTATTGTTCACAATTTCACACAGGGTAAACTAAATACTGACGTTAGTCTTCCGAGTATGGTCCAAGGTAAAACAATAGGGTTAATGAGTTTTGACTTTGGTTTTCGGGAACAGGACGAGCATATGATAGCTACATGAGAAAAAGCGAATATTAAGCAAGTCTACTTTGGTATAAGTATACTCTTCATATTAAATAAGTTACCGGCCATTGCCAAGCATGTCCATTAGGTACTACTACTGATATCAACTACAAATAGATTTGTATAAATAATTTTAATAAATTATAGCCGCAAAAGGTTATCTTTATGTAGTGTGACATTCATTGCTTTCGTATCTTGCATTTGTTTTAAAGGCAAGATGCATGTGAGAATAGCTGTTTAATTATATCTACACTAATATAATAAAGAGGTAAACTTTGTTTGTTTGTTTTTTGTTTGTATGCAGGGGGTGATCTCTGGAACCACCGAACTGATTCGAAAAAATCTTTCACGAATAGAAAGCTAAACTATCTCTAACGAACATAGGCTAATTTTACGCGAATAGTGATTAATAAAGAGAATTAGTGAATAAAAACGTTCAAGATTGTCAGGCACCTTTTAAATTTATATTAAACAGGTCCGATGACCTAATTAAAGTTTAATCGTGGAATTAGTCGACAAAATATCGTATTAGATTGACATTGCTTCTCTGGACCGTAAGTGACAATTGACAATAATATCTAAAAGCAGCATTGTACTATGGTTAATGTTATTAATCATAATGGGTTTTCCAGTGACTGGCGTAGTCATTTCCTGTAATAATCGTACTGGAATAGCACTTCGTTTTTCGGCCAACATGCAGTTATGTGAGTATAGTCGACAAAAAAATAAGGTTCAAAAGTAGTTAATCAATTACTTGGTCGACTATACAATTAAAGTATTTGTACTTATGTAATTTATTAACTGTAACTAACCATGTTCGTACTAACTCCATCCAGTACTAAGTCCCGCTGAAGTTTCTTCGTAATTGAACTTGAAAACAATTTTAATTAATTCCCAAAATAAGCTTTGTAAGCAGCTGCCTTAATAACACGTAATATCTACTAGTAAAACGAATACATTTTGCTGTATGTATATGACTACTTATATAAAAACTCGAACAAGTAAGAACCAATTATCAAAACAAAATGTTTTCGAAAATGTTGTTTGTTAAAACTTATCTTCAATTTAACGTTTAAAGTGAATGAACTGCAGCTGAATTTGAAACTGGTAATGAGTGAAAGGCCACAACAGTATCACTATTTAAAAGGTACATTATTTAATTTCTTATTGGCGAATAGTTTTAATACTATACATAAGTACTCGTTAGTATCCTATATGTTCTCGTATGTGAGTTGCATTACATTGCAGAGGTCGATCAATCGATCGATATATACTTGGGTGGCCCGCGATGTAGTGCAATTCGCATTTGCGAAGTTGTACCATGCAAATAGTTTTTAAGGGTCGTAGTTTTAAACCAAACTCAATTTCCAGTTCATACTAACCCTTATTCATAAACGCTTCGTAAACGTTTGTTAGTTAACATGTTTTATGTCTTTATTTGTCATTGTAACGTTTGCCTTCAAATGAAAGAGACAAAACATTTGCTAGCTTAAAAATATTGTTAAGTTTTTATTCAAAGTAACAAGCTCCAATATGACTGTGTTCAGACTGATAGTTCTAGTCAAAGTCTTTCTATTTTAAGTCTCTAAACAAGCTATGAGTTTGACGTATTTTACGGATTAAATTAAAGAAATAAAACGTTACATATTTTATTTTTTGGAATTCTGAATTATTTTACTTTATTTACAAATTAAGAAAAAAAAACAATACAATCTTATTCTAAACTTAAAGGTAAAAAAAATATTCTAAATAAAAAAAAATACTATGTTAGTCTGAAACTCTAATTTGAGTTCAGTATAAAACTACGACCCTTAGTCCCGTGTCATTAAAAATCAACACGGGCGAAGTTGCGTGCTAAAACTAGTTATAAATAAACCTTGTTATTTAAATGTCAATATTGTCAACATTGTTACTAGAATAGAAATATGTATTTACTTAGTCTGTGACATTGTGCTTCATAGTAAATCAGAGTTGCGTCATGTCGTGATCCTTTGGCATATTCGCACTGTAAAATTAGAACTTTGTCTCTTGATAAAAGCAAATATGGTGAGTAAAATTATAGATATTCCAATATTTTTTCTGCTTTAATCATCTTTACATAGTACAAAGCTGCTTTTAGTGTAAGTTCGGCCGCCTTCGCCTTCTAAACCACGCACCGAGTTTTGATACGGTATTCTCTGCCATTTAGAGAAATTTTACGAAAGGTTTTAAGTATAGTCGACAAAGAAATTGCTTGATCACTTTTCGACCGTATCACAAAGGGATAAGGTTCAAAATTGGTCAAGCAATTAGTTGGTCGACTATACATTACATTATACTTGTGCGACGCCGGAGCGGGTTGCTAGTATATAATAAAATAAAAAAGTTGTAACTATTGGCAGACTTAACACGTTCATGTGCGCTACGTGATAAGACGTAAAACATTGGTATATACGGTGCAACAGAACGTAAATAGCCGTCAAAATAAAAAAATTAAAATCTCATACAACGTGACTGAACGCCGAACGTCCGTACTAAATTCTGTCAGCTACGTCATCGTGCTACATTATGTCAAAAATTGGAACTGCTAGTGCCACGCTATATCCAACTTAACTCTTACTAAAGATGACTAGAGTACACACACATGCAAGGACCGGTACAAATACCAACAACGTCCTATGACGTCGCTGCTGTTCTGCGAGTTGACGTTAAAAAACGTTCGTGTCAGATTTCGCGTTATTTTTACTCACATTGTACCACAAAGTCTATAGACGTCGTTCCATTGTACGGGGAGGTACTGTACGAAACAACGATATTCTAAAAAATCGGCAGCGCACGTGAAC
This sequence comes from Ditula angustiorana, assembly GCA_963691745.1. Classification (NCBI taxonomy): domain Eukaryota; kingdom Metazoa; phylum Arthropoda; class Insecta; order Lepidoptera; family Tortricidae; genus Ditula; species Ditula angustiorana. Next base: position 3,634,329 of record OY829481.1, on the reverse strand, counting down.
GTGTTAAATTGCATGAGTATAGTCGGCGTCATACAAGTAAATATCTGAACAATTTAATACAACGCTCTAAGTAATGGGTTAGTATTTGAAATTATTAAATAAGTTAAAGTGACAGGGTACTAAATTGTTAAGGTATTTTATGGTACTGATTGTGCAAACTTCAAGACGTGCTTAATTTCAAACTGAGTGCTAAATCGAGACGGTTGTTGGTGAATAGTTATTTCAAAGAACGAGCAGATATTCCAGTTCAGCTCCTATTAACATTCCTAGTTTTGAAGTCCTAAATACTTCGCGAAGATTCCCAGCATTGAAATTGAGAAGTTTGGTCGTATTTACTGTAAGCAGAATGAAGAAAACTCACATTTTGTACGGAGCTATATTTTTTTAAGATGAAAAATGTTGCACCTCAACAATCTTGGCAAGTCTTTTTTTGCATAAGCGCTATTAGAAAAAATAAGAGCTACTAACAAAGATATACTACATAAACTATTTAAAAAAGGCTATTTATATACTTATGTAGCAATCCATTGAAAGAGAGAAGAAAGAAAAACATTTATTTAAACCTATTCAACACATGCACACACATACACATAATACCGGCAAAACACAACACAAATACACAAAGATTGTGTTGAATAAAATAAAAAAGAATCAAGAATCAGCATACTTCCCCTTGAGACACTTAAACGTAAACTTATACTAAACTAAAAACAGTGAACTTGGTTGAAATTACTTCTTTTTATCTACACTAATATAATAAAGAGAAAAACTTTGTTTGTTTGTTTTTTTGTTAGTTTGTTTGTATGTAGGGGATAATCTCTGGAACTACTGAACCGATTTCAAAAATTCTTTCACAGATAGAACGCTACAGTATTCCTGACGGACATAGGCTACTAATTTTACGTGAACGAAGTCGCGCGCGTCCGCTAGTCTATCTACACTAATATAATAAAGAGAAAAACTTTGTTTGTTTGTTTTTTTGTTAGTTTGTTTGTTTGTAGGGGGTAATCTCTGGAACTACTGAACCGATTTCAAAAATTCTTTCACAGATGGAAAGCTACACTATTCCTGACGGACATAGGCTACTAATTTTACGTGAACGAAGTCGCGCGCGTCCGCTAGTATTATTATAAACGCGACTTCGTTCGCGTGGAATTAGTAGCCTATGTCCGTCAGGGATAGCATAGCTTTCTATCAGAGGAAAAATTTTTGAAATCGGTTCAGTAGTTGCAAAGATTACCCCTACATACAAACAAACAAAAAACAAACAAACAAAGTTTACTTATTTATTATATTGGTGTAGATATAGAAAATAAACTCGCTATCCGACTGTCTGACCTCATAATTTCGGCTGCCTACTTCTCTTAATCACGCAACGGATTTTGATCTGGGGGCACGGCAGTGCCCCCGCCAAGTCGAGCAAAAAAAAGCGGCACGGCCGTACCATCATACCACATTGTGTTTTCATGCGATGGCTAAGTCAATCTATTTTATTTAAACATAAAAGATTTTTAATATTAATGTGGTCACTACAAGATGTTGTTAGATTAGCTAATTACCTAATAACTTAAGACAGAAGATCCCTTAATTAGGGACTGAATAAGCCAACCGACTTGGTATAACATGGATCTCACAACTTTTTACGGAAGAGAACTTAGTTGCGAGACTTGTTTTTTTTTACAAGTTTTGTTTTTGGTGGCATATAGTTGTCACTGTCATGTAGAAAATTACGGAGAGTTTTATGTACATTGCATCCTAAATGAACAGTCAAGGAAATTGAAACACGTGCCATCGTAGAACCTAGTCCAAGAGACATACGCATGACATTTGTATGACATAGCGTGGCGTTTAACGCGCCGCGTCATTGCGATAGGGTTCTAAGGTGGTACGTGAATATATTTCCCCTACAGTACCCGTATGGAACCGGGGCGGTACGCAAGTCTACACTATATATAATATAATAAAGAGGAAAACTTTGCTTGTTTGTTTTTTGTATGTTTGTAATCTCTGAAACTACTGAACCGATTCCAAAAATTCTTTCACTAATTGGAAGCTACACTATCCCTGACGGACAAAGGCTGCAAATTTTACGCGAATGAAGTCGCGCGCGTCCGCTAGTATGCTATAAGCCGCGTTCTCCCTGCAGGAAAAATCTATTTTATAGCCCAAAGCTCCTTATCTCTGTTCGCAGTCTAACTGGAGAGTTGCCGGGGAAGTTATGCGTACTTGCTTACTTCACAAAGTATTAGAAGGTAATAATATAGATACACTAATAGTATATTTTAATTATTCGTTTATCAGTATAGTCGACCAAAAAATTGGTTGACCACTTTTCAACCGTATTACAAAGGGATAAGGTTCAAAAGTGCTCAAGCAATTATTTGGTCGACTATACATAGTTCGTATAATATGCCACCCTTTTCCGTCCTCGAACTATCTCTACATGCAACCTTTTCCGAGGTGCACATCATATTTTATTTTGATAGGTATTGAACTTCTTAAGGATTAAAATATTACAGCTATTTGTTTCATGTCGTATCGTTTGTCTCCAGATTTTTTATATTAGTATTTATTACCTTCACTTCACGTAAAGGGGTTAAATTTTGGTTTTCTTTGAATATTACAAACGGATTTTAAATCTATATAAATAAAAATGAATTGTTGTTCGTTAGTCTGATTAAAACTCGAGAACGGCTGGGCCGATTGAGCTGATTTTGGTTTTAAAATGTTTGTCGTAGTCCAGGGTAGGTCTAAACGGTGAGCAAATAAGGAAAAATTGCGAGTAAGATAGAGTAAGACGACAATTCCATTTTCTGTAGGCCACGCGGGCGAAGCCGCGGGCAGAAGCTAATTAAAAATATTACTGGCAGGAGAAAAAGATGGACTTGTTACAGGTCATCGGAACGCACCTTCATGCATTCAGGAGGCAACATTTTGAAATATGTAATACTGGCCACTTACATATTCTAAAGCCGCTTGATTTTAAATTGTGAAAACCTAACGATCGTGTTCTGTTTTTATGATATTAACATTTACAAGAGAACGGATTGAAAAGTTAGAAATTAGAGAGTCGTATTTTTAAATTAAGTATTGTCATTGTTATTAATTTAATTTAGTATGATAAAGTGTATACTTACCTCTATATTTAATTCGTGAAGTGCGATTGTGCAATTTAATTGTCGGTAAGAGTTATTTTAGTGATTTCTAGAGAACTTGGATTCGAAATACGTTTCGTTTACGTATACATTCATTTCATAGAACTTCATACAATTTTTTCAGTAATATTACTTTCTTGAATTTAATCACCTTCCTATCGCTTTTTAATTTCGGGTACGCTTTTGATAATGATCCCAGATATGGCATATTGTATTAACGCGATCTGCCAAATTTGGGATCATGTTATGACATGATGAGTGTTATGACACTAGAGTGACTATGGCGCCTTCGTCATCCCTCCGTGATAAAGAAACCAGGCCTATAGAATTATGGTTACACATTCAGTTCTATGACTGCGCAATTTTTCTCACGATGTCTCATTTTATAAATTACTGTAAGAGCGTTAATTACTACCGTCGTATACTTAAAATGTAATTATTTTATTTTTGGGTGTCATCGTCTCTCTGTAACTCTTGACTTTTTACCCGACTACGGCAAACCCAAATGGAAGGGTTACGTTTTTAACCTACCGCGTTACGTTAAGAACCCGAAAATTTCATGTTATAAAACCAAGCCTGCGTCTACAATATCACCTCAACATTTCCAAAAATAGAATGGGAAATCTTTTGTAAAATAGTATGGCTTCGTTTTCCGGCGGTGGGGATGGAGCGCGGGGCGCGGAGTAGAACGGTTAGGGGGATGTAAACACGAAAGTTGTGCACGGCGGCAGTCACGTGGTGCGCCCGCCGGGGGCGCATCACTCTTAGGACAATTTCCCGCGCAAAACAACCATAGAGAAAAACAAACTTAAAAACTCTATGACGATAACTCTTAAGAGTGATGACCCCCGGACCTGAGCTGTGTGAACGTACCTTAAAAATATCATTAGAAACTTTCGTATTGAATTAGAGTAATTGTATGTAATACAACAACCACTCTAACGAATATCAATACAAAACATATCAAATAAAATCACATATCTAATTGTAAGGAGTTTTGTTAGTAAAGATTTTTAAAGTAAAAATATTAGTATTAAATTATATGTTGGTTGATGTTGGTGTCTATGCTATCTACGTATAAGTTGTATCTACATTTTGTATGCGACATTAAAAGGTAAGTTCAGTTAAGACCTTTTTGATATATTCTAGTTTTTTTATAGTATAATTATGATTTAATGTACTAATTTACAATACTTTGTTGGTTATCCTGATCCGTATGTTGAAAGTTTACAATATTTCAAAATGTCCATTACAAATATTTTAATCAATTCTAATTTACTTTAACTCATAATAAGTTATGGCTGAATAATGCATTATTACTTCACATACAGCCGTAAGGTGTAAGGTGAATTTATGTGGGTTACCAGTATATGTATAAGCTAACTAGTTATATAAACTAACACACAACAAATTAAACGTAACAAAAAGGTAACAAATCATAAACATTTCAGTTTAATTCCACTTGTTATTGTTGTTTTTTGGAGTTAAACCAAAGTTCCATAGCTTTTGTTTTGGAAAGGGAGACGCGGTGCATAAAACTTTTATACAAGTTAAATTATTAATAAGTAATATTATCTGTGTGATACATAGGTACCGTAAGGTCCAAAAGTTTCTGTCTCTATTCTTAATATTGGCATTTAATCAACGAATTAATGTGGGTTAATTCGTCCAAAAAAAATGCTTTTGTTTCGCTGAAAATTGATTCGCCGTTTGTACGAGGAAAAAGACACGCATGCACTTTCGTATAATTTTACAATATTGTATTAATTAGGTCCAAGGAGCAATAGAATTTCAAAACGAAAACTTGTCTAAACTACAAAAAACCAAATATATAACGAGTAAGCATGTTTCCATTAGTCTTTTTTTTCTCTCGTTCCTGGGTTAAGGTAAAGTATGTAAATGTCTTTATTGAATAATAAGTACATTGTTTATCTAGGGACCAAAAACGGGCAATTATGACACGAGATGATTAACCGCCTGAGCGTAGTAAGGGCGGATATAGCTCAAGTGTCATAATGGCTGTTAGTTCCGAGTAAATCAAAACACTGTATTTTTCACTTCAATTGCGATAAAATAAAACACAAAATTACTTAAAAATATTACGCTATATATTTTTTATTTCTTTCTGTAACTATCGCACTATGCACACATTCAGCAAACGCCAAAAAATACTTTCAAGTGCTATTGGACGATTTGAAGCAACTCACAAACAATGTACTTTTCTCATCAGGAAAAACTAGGTTTTTTATTAGGTATGCCTCAACGTTAGTTCAGTCAACATACAAGGTCTTTTATCGTATAATAATCGTAAATATTAGGCGAAATCTGTGGTTTTTTTACAATGTACGCGTGTCTGGCAGTTTGTAGGATTATTTGGTAGAATAAATAAATTAGAAAAAAACTTTTTAATCTCTAGAGTCTAAATCCGGTATTTTAGTCCGCCTACATGCCAATTGTGAATTCTGATTTGATCACCTTTATTTTTTTTATTTTTTTTCATCATATATGAAAAGTTATAGAGGCTTAAATTTAAAAGATAGGTAAACATAAATTGTGCAGCTAACTTTTTAGATCTAATAAGTAATAATGACAAACATTTTAGAAAACGTCATTTTCATGTACGGGTAACCGTTTGGCTAGCGCAGGCCAGTGAAGCTACTATTTAGCGCATTTTCACTCTGACTTGATTTGCAAATATGGACATTTAAAATTGATTTTTGAAAATAAAAATAAAATATAGCTCACATCCATGAATCACACAGTGCATAATCTGTTTCTAATAGTGAAATAAAATTTGGCATCGGTTTAGTACTTCCAGATTACCTGCTAAATACAAACAAACAAAAACATAAAGTTTACCTCTTAATTTTTTTTTATACAACATAGGAAGGCAAACAAGCAAGTGGGTCACCTGATGGTTAGTGATCACCACCGCCTATAGACACCTGCAACAACAAAGAGAGTGCAGATGCGTTGCCAACCCAGAGGGCTAAGATGGAATACCTCTTGTGCCAGTAATTACACCGGCTGTCTTGCTCTCCACGCCGGAACACAACAGTGCACAAGCACTGCTGCTTAGCGGCAGGATTAGCGAGCAAGATGGTGGTAGCGATCCGGACGGACCTTGCACAAGGTCCTACCACCCGCACAAATTAAGTAGTAGTGTAGATTATTGTAGATCAGTGTAGATTTAGATTTGATACATGTTAAGAATACTTTATTGTTTTGTTTTGTTCCGTCATACTTTAAGTACTACAAGCATAATCTATATTTAGGTAAGTTGTAATAAAAAAACACAAAATTAGCTTGAGATTCATCTCTGATTTATGACTGTTTTAACAGTCCACTTTTTTAAGAAAATCGATAAAGGTAAAGATGTATCAACGTTCGATAGTTAACAATCACTTTTGTATTATTATTGTATGTTTTTACCTTTATCGATTTCGTTAAAAAAGTGGACTGTTAAAACAGTCATAAATCAGAGATGAATCTCAAGCTAATTTTGTGTTTTAATTTCAAGGTATTGCATACCGTAAATCGCTCGATTCGAACCACCTTCCAGAATTTTAAATGAAATTTATGCTCTATCAAGTTTAACACGGTTTGAGAGCCAGTTTTTGTTTGCTTCAAAACTAATATTATCAGTCATAAAACAGGTGCACTTCATAAAATCACCGCCCACCCTAACAACTCGGGATAAAATCTCCAAAATACTTATGCCCTTCATCTTGCTTTAAATTCAATCAGTCGCCAAACAATTTTCCCTAAGTACCTATTGCACTTGATGTAGGTGCAGTCGGAGCTTGTTTGTGAGGATGGGGTCTTAATAGAGTTATCTATTAAATTTCAAGTTAATTTATTCAATTTTGGTCTAGAACAGAACAATGGCCGAGGGGCGGAGCCACGGCGGCTCCGCCCGCCCCCGCTCACCTGAAAACCTGAAATCACGATCGTTACTGTTCAAACCCTGTAAAACTCGATAGAATGAGATAGGAGACTTTATAATATCATTAGGGTATAATGCGATTGGGCGTAATAGGATTCGAGCAAGGAAAAGGGCTTTCGAACTGATATTTGACTGGTTTTTTCGTTGGTCAATGTTTTTTGGCATTGGTAATTTGTGAAAAAACCAGCTTGTAGTTACTTGTCAGGGAGAGAGCTTTTTCGAAACGTCACAGCTACAAAATATTATACATTTTTAATTAAAAGTCACAAACTCATAACTATAAATATACATTAAAATTGTAATGACAACACAAAGAAAAATTAGGGCAATGGCAGGACTTGAACCTGCAACATCAGCATTCCGTGCCTTGCGTTTGCCAGTTTCGCCACACTGCCTCTGCCATACCCTGCGATTTTTTTTAATATAAATATACAATCCGAAATTGAATCCAAGATCAAAATTAATGGTCTACAGATGACTTGATCTGTTGAATGTAATGGTCAAATCAGGAGCTAAAGAGGCTTATCACCTGATAAATCTCTAAACAAGACAGATCAAGGTCTGACCTCATCAGGCATTAGATAATGTAATTTGTAAACCCCAACTTATGATCTCGAATATCATTCCTGAGTATAGTTTAAATTGATAATTTTGTCTTTTTCTCAAGCAACCATAAAACGACAACAATTCCTCCTAGGTATTCCTAGGTATTCCAGTTAATTGATGTGATCCAGTGGACAGATCAAGGTCTGACCAAATCAGGCATCAGATAATGTAATTTGTAAACCCCAACTTTTGATCTCGAATTTCATTCCTGAGTATAGTTTAAATTGAAAATGATTTCTTTTTTCTGGACGTCTACAAAAAACGGCAACAATTGCTCCTTCATTCTAAGCTCTCCAGGTATTTCAGTAAATCGATGTTTCCAATAAACATCGCGGGGTTTAGCTGCGCTTTATTACTTCGCGAGCGCATCCCCGAGGAGCGATCGGTCGGCAAACACGCCGCCGGCTCTCGACTCGCAACTCCCGACTCAGATGTTTCGCGTTTCAAATTCCCTGTTGCGGATATTTTAAAACAAATAAGAAAATAAATGCTGCATTTTAAATATTGCGTTCAAAATGTTTGTGCAGTTTGAGATTTTTCTATTCGACGGTTCAAATTCAAGGTGCTGTTTGTAGATTTGTATTCCCTTGTAGGTACAAAATGTTTTTATTGTGTTGACAGCCACAATACAAATATTACCAATGTACTCACACAGCAAAATGGTTAATTCACATTGGCTGTGTAGAACATTTTTTTATGTAGTCATATGTGGTGCAATGCAATGGACTGGTATAACCAGAGACGTAGACACGACGTGCATTGGACTGTGATTATGATTTTGTGAGTTAAGACAAGCCAAAACTTATTACTATTAAAGTTTCAGGAGCAAAAACAGTGCTAGTCTAATATATTCCTAAAAGATTACATTGTACTGATAGTAAATAACGATGTTAGAAACACTTGTAATTCGCCCATAGCTGCTAATTTGTTGTACTTACTTATATACATCTATCTAAGTTTATTGTTATTACAAAATTAAAATAATTAAGTAACTTTATAAAAGATGCGTACACCTGTTTCATACACAGCTAATTCAATCAAATAAAACTCACTTAAAATTTAATCGACACGAGGCCAAAGAATTTAATAAACTGTATAGATCTTATTTCCGGTTGAGTTCACAATTTTCTATATTAAATCGTCGAGGCGGCGCGGGAGGTTGCCATGATACCTCAGAGAAGTTAATAAGTCATGAATAGCTTGCGAGAGGGGGACGGAGCGAGGGGCTTGCTCTTTGACAGAGAGAGAGGGGCGAGTCACCCCAGGTGCCGGTGGTGACACGCAATCGTCTGGAAAAAGGTTCGTTTGGAGGTGATGAGGTGTCGCTAGACTGACGCTTTTTGACGTAGATGACTCCATTATCGAAACTAACTTGTATATAGAGTTAATCAAGTAAGATAATTATTTTATATACTACTTGTATACTAGTAAATTTGTTATCAATAAACTACTAAGAAATTATCAGTAAATGCTGTTATTTTACACTAACTTACATCTGTTTGTTTTTAAGGTAGCTAAATACTATGGAAAGTCCAAATGTTTTTAGCTCCTGTTGATAAAGGTATGTTCTTCTTTGTAATACAATTTAACGAATCTATAGAGTTCCTATAGAGATAGTAATAATAGAAATTCTTTATAATTTTTATGAGAATACTAACAACCCGTCTAAGTACCCTGAAAGGTCACCACTGAGTAAGCGAAAGCATTCAGAATGGACGTGAATACGTTTTAAGTTCTTATGTTTTCACCACTTGGAAACATTGAAACCGACAAACCGATAAAACCGCAAAGCGAGAAAGCGATGTAAACCGTTGAAATTGTTTCATTTCAGTTTCTAGATACGTTTTTAATAATACATTGTGTATTAAGGGCGGTAAATAAGGAATTACATACGAGAGTCTATTAGAAGCCCGAAGCCGGAGGCTGAGGGTTTTAATGACTCGATGTTTGTAATTCCAGTACTGCCCGTGAAACACACAATGTTTTTCATCACATTTGCGAGGAAACTTATAATATTATAATTTCAAAACCAAAATTTATCAGGTAGTCTGTGAATATCGCTTCGCAAAGTTTCACAACACTAGTAAAAACAACAACACAATTACAGAATTTGTGACTGGCCGGTTATTATTTTTTTTTTTTCTAAAAGCGGATGGCGGGCGAATACAGCAGATAATAAAACAGTTTCGTACATTAACTTAAAAGGCTCAGTCAGAGACGCGTCAAACAGCCACAATGTATTTTATAAAATAAACAATACCAAAAAACTAAATAAACTACGGCTTCATAAGATAAAACGAATATAGTAAAGTGTAATTAAATTAATTGCGCGCGTTTAATATTATTTCATTCCTTAAACAAACTTTCAATCGAATATTTACAATGTTTAGTTTTAGTAAAACCTCCTTGCTTAATTTAACATAGGTCTGTATGAGAGTGTGGTTAACGAAATAAAAAAAAAACTTTAAAACCTCGGGCTGTAATGGTAATAAAAAAGCACGTGGTTTCAATACAGGACTTACGGTCGGCTTTGCCTTCATGTAATGGGACTGTTACCTAGCAGATGTGATGAAAATTGTCTTTTATCGCTCGGTAGATGCATTACAGAGATGGTGAGAGGGGGTATTGTGCTGAAGAGTAACACTTACCTCTCAAGGGCGATAAGGGCCGATAAGCGCTGAGTGTGCGCTGGCGAGTGGTCGATCACTGCTAAGTGCCAGTCGGGTCTGTAAGGCGACACAGGGTAAAATGTATGTGTTTGTATGTATATGTTGTACGGTACTTCGTACAATACACAAGTACAAGTAAATGTACCTAGCTGCACCACCTGCTCAACATTGTAATTTTTTCGTGTCTCTTTTGACAAATGGTTGTCTGGAAGAGATAGCTTTTAAGCGATAAGCGCCAATTGTTAACTTTGTAAAGTTTTTTAATGAATGTTTGTTAATTATTTTCCGTGTGGTTTTCAATAAAGAGTATTTGTGTTGTCTTGTCTTGTACATGATAAAGTAGGTGCACTGTATCAAATCAAAACTTTCTTCTTCTTCTTTCTTTCTGCATACACTTATGTGTCAACCCAATTGGTTCATTACGTAAACAAGGGCACACTGTAATCAGCATCTGTTTTTAGTACGAATGGGTTGGCTTATCTGGGTAGTACCACACAATTAGACCAAGTGAAATGCGTATATTTACCAAATATAGTACTACAAGTAGACAGTGACAGGTACCGGCGTGAACTAGTATGTATGTATGTATGTAAATTCTTTATTGTACAAAAAAAAAGCATAAACTAGTATCTCACGACTGTGTTTCGTACGGTGAGTGATGAGATATAGAGGCCAAGGGTGTGCGTGGACAGGTCGACGACGGATTAGTGACTCCTTCGGATGGCAGGTTCCCATGTATACCAGTGATTCCTTCTCTTCAGGTGCCCCTGCATCCTAATTTGGAACTGTTTAAATTTAGAACTGACTTTATAAATATAAACAATACTTCAGTACCCTTACCATGAGTACAGTGCATCTGGCCGTAACCGTACTCGCTAGCAACGGCGTAAACGATTTGTATGGGGAATTGTACACTAAAATCGCTAGTATGAGTCCAACGATAAATTACCTATCGTAATCTAAGCGCTAGTGACTAAAGTTTTGTAGCTGTTGCCGTAGAATATTGGTACCACGAGTCACAAATTTGACACATGTCATCGAAAAATGCCGTATCGACTATGGTTAACTCTTTCACTGACAAATGGGAGCGTATTTAACCGCTATCGACTGTAGTAACGTAATATGAATTTTCGAAAGAAACTCATGGTAATGGTACTGGTGTGTCTATTATTTGTATGTAGACGGTAGTATCTGCTTACGATCGGGTAAGCCGCAGCTACGATGGTGAAAGAGAAATTACAAAGAATTAAAACGAATACTTAAATTAATCAATTATTTTGTCATTGGCTGTATGATTTGACAACACCATAAGTCTAAGGACAAGTTGACACTTAGTTAACTACTAACAATACTATAGTTAACAACGAATGTATTTTGTATGTACTGTAGGAATCACTAATATTTAGAAAGTAACAACGAAGTCGTGACGTTTGAATACTGTAACTGGATGATATTTTTGTTAAAAAATGTGATAGAGCTAAAGGGGTGTTCTCGTACATTGAAAAAAAAAACATACTTTCCTGAAAATGAAAATGGTGTATTGAGAACAAAATACGAAAAATACACTGGACAAAATTCGATGGTCCCCAAACTAGGCTGAGCCTGTTTTTTGGGACCTACGCGTTCTTGTTTAAAGCGTTCTGTTTACTCACTTCATTGAGGATGTACCTACACTAAGCATGCAAAGGTTAACAGCTTTTAATTAGGACAAAATCAAACTCATTAATATTTTATAATTTTTATTCTCAATGCTACATTTCACAGTCATGATTCTCCAAAGTCTTACTCAGTTCTCTACCAGCGCAGTGTGGTGCCGACGCAGTACCCGAAGCCGCAAACGCAGCGAAATGCTAAACGCTCTATTCATTATGATCTGCATGACGGAGTTTCGCCGTCAGCGGTTTCGGATCTATTTAACTGGATTGGGAGCCACCCCTGTCTGACGTTTCAGATTATAAAAGAATGCATTAATCACGACGGGAGGGCTAGCTGCAGTTTGTCAAGCAAGTTAGCGTGAATATAATAATTTTAGGGCTTACTCTATATTTTTATTTGTCTCTCTTTGTACTAATTTTGTTTAATGTTTAATTATTTTAATTTAATTTTACTTATTCCTACACATTCATATGCCTGATGGTCGAACGTATTGAGGACCAGTGCTCTTAAATTTTACAATCTTGTTTATAAATACTATACGTTGAGTGAATAAACGATTGTTTTTTTTTTGTAAGTCCTGACATAACGCGGGGGAAACTTTTTTTACTCACTTAAGAAACGCTGTACCATGCTACTTCTTTAGGCCGGTATCCTGTGAGAGTGTGGTACTACACCGGTCGAGTCGTCCATTCTTACTGCAAGTAGCAGCTGGGTATAGACAGGCTAGTACTTTGATTATTATTTTGAAAGCAGAGTCTCTGTTCTAATCTTTATCCTCTTTATATTTTATTAACATAAGTAGTATAAAGTAAAGTAGCTATCCGTTCCTATTTGTCCTCATATCTTCGGCTGCTTACTCCTTCTAAACCACGCAACGGATTTTGATACGGTTTTCACTGTCATTTAGATATTTTTTACAAAAGGTTTTCTGCACCCTAATTTTATTGTATCCGTGCGAAGCCAGTGCAAGTCGCCAATAAAACACTATTCTGTGAAATATTCAAGCTTTTCTTCCTCATGATCATAACCGTAACGGACGATGGATATATTTCATAAATTAGCTGAATAAAACAGGGCTGCGTGCGCGTGATCATTGGACCGCGGCAACTTCATTTGTGGGCGCCACTGCCCGTGAAATGAAGGCGGCGGATTCAGCGCTATATCGATATCTGAAATATGATGAGCAGTGAGCCGTGACCCTAATCTGAATTTATTCTGATTCATCTGTTGGATGAAGTCTTCAATGTCTTCATAAGACTCACTGCTTTTTCAAACGGAGGGAAAGTACTTTAAATAGTGTAGATAGGATATTCTAGTCATTTTTTTAATTGATTTATATTACTTTCAAAGATACTTAAAAAAAAGTGGCTTGACTCATCTTGAAATCCAAACGACTAAATGTGAAAGAAAGATCGTCAGTGTGAACGAAAACTGATTAAGTTTGGGTAATTCCTTTGTAATTACATGATATCTTAAGTTAAAGAAACTTACATAAAATTGAGAAAACAGTGAATTAAATATAAATCAAAAATAACTATTTTTGGCGATGTAGCTCTACTTTTTTCAATTACATTTCTAATGTTCAAAATGCGATCCAAATTCTTGTATAATTATTATTGTAATACCTTCCAATGAAACAAAATTTCCTATGTACAGGTGCAATAAAAGCTGGAAGGGACATGGTCACCTTTGTACATCATTGTATCACTTTATGTTTTTTGTATAAAAAAGAATTTACATACATATGTGAATACAATATTTAATGTACTTCTTTCTGTGCGAGGTCCTGTATTATGCAATCAACTTAGAGCTTTCCATTAATTTATGATATAAACACAGTTAGGTGTAAAGTTAAGTGAAAACCATTGACCGACCTTGTGCAAAATTAGCAAAAATAAATAGTTTTACAGACTTGTTTTAAAAATCTAAATGGATGTCGTTCAGTCATAATTAAAAAAACTACCACTCTTTTTGATATTTCCAACTCAGTACGGACGATCGCCCATTTCATCATCTAGTAAGTAATGAAAGTTCCATGGAGTGCTGTAAACGGCTTCAAAACTTTAGTTTACGAAAGTCTAGATAAGTATATAAAAATGTAGTGACAAAATTATTTTATCACAGTTGTATAAAAAGTTTAATTTCTCAGTAAATTGATTTTGAACAAGTATGGCCAAGATTGGCAAGCAATCAGTAAAACAAAGAAATCTTCTAATAATATAATAATTATAATATATATTTATAATATTTCATTTTTTTTTTATATTTTGTTTGTAATGCTTTGTCTATAATCGCCCCAACGATTTCGATAAAATTTACAAAAAAGAGTATCAGAGCGACGAAAACCAATCTAGCTAGGTCTCATTTCTAGTAAATGTCGTTTTTGTGATTTACATCTTTACAGGGTTCAACAAGTTTGTTTTTGAAAAGATAAGCAAATATAAATGTTCATTCAAGAACAGTTCTGTTCTTCGCAGCAGAATATTAAATTTTTCTAAGTACTGGAATGTGGAACCAGATTCGTAAGAGAGCTTATGCGGCCTAATTGCTGAATATTTTTTCATATTCATTTTCAATGTTTTAGACGGGCTGAAAATTCTCCAAACTTGAGCTTCAAACTTTTGGCTTCTTTTTTCATTGCCATTCGAGTACTCCGTAAACTCCGTTTTTCAAGGCATTATTTTGACTTGATTCTTCATTACGAATTTGTGTCGCGTTTCTTATTCGTTTAAATAACAAATTCAAGCTTTTAAATGGCATCTATACCAACTGCATTCCTCGTCTTCCCCTCCCTTCACTGCACTCATGTGGAAACATTGTTGGGGGTGCCTTTTGGGGGTTGCATGGACCTCCTGAAAATTTCTGAAAATTTCAAAACCACGCCTCTTTTGTAGCTCCACCTGTGATTGGTTGAAGTCGGTCTACGTACGAAGATGCCGGGGCCAATGGCGGCTGGGGCTACGCGCAGCCGTGCTGCTACGGCGTAGAGGCGCGCGGGGTGCTACGCCATCGACAGACTCCGCTACGTAGCTGCTACTACCGCGAACTGGAAGCAATGTAAGTTTTTAACACTTTTTTATTAAATCTAGCCCCATAATTTTAAAGCTGTTGTGAAAAATCCAAAATCGACACGATTACGTACGAATTAACGATTTTTGTGATATAGTCTGAGGTGTACATAAATGTATGTATAGCTACTGTATAGGTACTACATTATGTAACGATGACATAAGACAGTACTGTTATACATAGAAAGAAGTTTCACGGATTGATTCTCATTTTGTTTGACTTGAATGGCCACTGAATCCAGCAATTTCTTTAAGAATGATTTTTAGGTTTGTTCTAAAATAGAAGCCTTTAATTAATCAATAGCTGATATTGATTGGTTAGGTATGACTAGTTCATGCCCACAATTTTATCCATATTATCTTCAATTTTACTGAAGAGTGTGTTTTGTATTAAAAAAGTATAAAGTTCAGTTTATATTGGGTCAATTTAAAGCATTTTGATAAATATACTTCAAGCCACATTTGTTCCAATAATTCAAAGATTTTTTAAGTCTGTCACGCTATCAAAATGTAGCAAATTGAAATTACGATTCAAATGAACGAAAACAATTCAGACAGTTTTCGAGATCCACGAACGGTTTAATAGTAATAGTCTATACTTTTTTATTTTCTATCCTCTATTCTCACTGGGCTTGCATGGGAACTATGGCTTTTAATCAGTATCGCTAAAATGATACTTTTAAAACCTAGCCCACTGGTTCATAACCAGCCAGTAAACCTACATTACCTAACGTGTGTTTCATCTTAATCTGTCATTCTGACGTTTGCTCTCGTCTGAAAGGAACAAAACTTGACTTTGACTTTTGACTTTTTTGGATAACTTAATTATCCATATCAGGACAAGAAATAAAATAAAAAATCTAAAACGAAGATCACACAAGTTCTTTAATTTAAAATTTGTATGTCTCAAAAATAAATGGAAGTCTGGACTTTAATCCCGACGCAACGCAAAGAAAGCTGTTATAAGATTGAACCTTCTGTCTGTTTATGGCCTCGTAACTGTTCTTTAGAACTCTTCTTAACAGATTTCAATGCAATTTGTGTTTGATAGATGAATGCGATATGGTTTCGAGGCCCATTTTCATAATACGAAAAACCAAACGTGAGACCGAAATGCAGTACCTACCTAACTCAGTATTATTTTTGACATTACTGTACAAATATTTCTAATAGACCTTAATAGAGCCCAATCATTTATATTATTTGGTAGATGGCAAGCGTAAGCGGCTCTTGAGGTGTTGGAGTCATCTTCCTACTGTTATTATTAAACTGAAGGTTTGGTTGTGATTTTTGTAACTTCTTCACGCTAAAATGGTTCAAAGGAATTAAATAACATTTGAAACTGAGGTAACTTTTACTCTGGATATACACATAGGATACTTTTTATTCCGTAAAAAACATAGTTCCCGCGGATAGCGATAAACGAATTCTATGCGGACGTAGTCGCGGGCAACAGCTAGTTTATAATAAGTCAGCAGCCCTAACATGAGTGTCGGGTTTAACTTATCTCTCTGCGTCTCTGTCTTACTGGTGTCATACGAAAGGGACGCACATAGAGATAAAATAACCTTAACCGGTCAGGTTAGAGCCACTGGTACGAATGGAGTACATGAATAATTATTACGAGTAATGTTGCAGATGCTTTACCATCATTTAATAAAAACGTTTTACAAGCTGATTAATAATGTTTTAAACTTGGGCGATTTTCTCACATACTAATAAAGTAACGTTTTCACACATACGAGTAACGAGACTTTATCGTATAAAGTGCCGTCAACGTTATTAATAAGCTGATTCAGTTTACAAACTCATCATTTGGCCAAATAATTTCATTTCCGAAACTGTAAACATTTCAGGATTTTTATAAAACAAATCTAACCTAACCTATAGGGTTCTATACGATGCTTCTGAAATAAATCCTGAACGATTTACAGTTTGTGAAACGATCAGCCAAATGATCAGTTTATGAAACGAGTTTAATGAAATAGAATAGAATAAAAAATCAGGCTGCATACCCCATATATAAATAGCACAAACATTTATTATAGGTATTAACAGCTTAATTACTAGCACGTGAAGTCTGTAGTACGAAATGATTGGTCACGTTTGTAAATACTTGAGTATTTTATAATATTGAAAATTTCTCCTTAACAGGTGTTAGTGGTAGTGCAGTTTGATGAGGGACAGCGGGCCTCCAGCATGCAGGGGCTGCAAGCCGCGAAAGAGAAGGCCTCAGGCCTCTTCGCCAACAAACCCCTTCTATTCAAGTAAGTCTATCTACACTATCAACCTAATCAAGATCCTAAAAAACAATTTGTAGGAAGTATGTCGTCTTTTTTACTTATAAACGTCCATTAGAAAGAAAGACGGACATTCAAGACTGTCTTTTTTTCATGAAGAGCCAAAAGCTTGTCTACAAAAGTTATAAGCCAACTACAAATAACCCGCGTTACAGGATCTCATCGATATACTGGAAGTAGTGTAACAATATCAAACGATTTTTTTTCATGTTTAAAAAAATAAAACCCAGGGATCATGGATATTTTGAAGATTAAATAAATCAAAACTACGAAACACAAAAATGATTTTGGAATGTGTCAATGAAACTCTTTCGCATGATGAAGCTGATTGTGTCAGGTACAAGTAATCATATTTGTGTTAAAAACAGCTGGCTCATTTGTGTTAACTATCCTAATATTACCCAGTTAAATGTCAGTAGTTTTCTCCGCGCTACTCAACCAAAAGCAATAAGAGTACAAAAAGTTTTGTTTGTGTGCCGACCGGGAGCAATTTGGCGGGAAGTTGCGATGGCCGATAATATTGACAGCCGGATAATACGTGTTGCAGTCGGAATAAGCAGAGGGGCGGCTCTCGTCCTCCTCAAGAAGACTTCTTTTGTAGGGTCGCAACAACTATCGATAGTATTACAATATACATGAAAATAACAGATTAAAAAACAAAACCTGAGACAATTAAACCAATTCGTTAAATACTCAAAGAGCGAAAAATATGTGCAAAGGCAATTTCTTCCTTTATGGTATCTCTTCCAGGTAACCCTTGAGCGATAGTCATGACTCAAAATCGAGAAAAAACCAGATGATTAACCAATTCAATCAATCAGTCATTTTTAAACTTTTTTCCTGTAAAGCTTTCAGGAAGTTGTGGTTAAAACAGAAAGTGGCTTGGTGGTTTTTTTTTTGATGTTTCATGCTCTTTTCAATTTAAAGTCTATTGGAAATCTAAGTTAAAACTAGAAATTTGGCGTAGTGCAAAGTGCAAACAGAGACATGGATAAAATTTTAAAAAATGTTTGCTAATAGGATTATTTAGTTGTCCCCTCAAATGGACTGCAAATCCGCGACTTAAGCGAATTACGAAGGACGGGAGGCTCGGATGTTTCTATTAAGTTTGAAAACTAAACGTAACGCTAAACTTTGATCTAAACACATTTTAATATCATTGTGTCAAGACTACTTTAGAAAAGCAAATTTTTTAAGAGCATTGCCTTAAAACGTAGTCATCAGAATAATTGGTTGAATAAAATATGTTTCTTTATTAATGCTTTCTTGGTCAAGTGTTGACTTATGAATTTTGTATGTAAGTAAGAAAAAAAGTCAGCAAAAATGACGTATACTCGCTCTATAGTGTTTTTTATTTCGTCTCAATTATTTCTTTGAAATACGCCCTTAAAAATTGTTATTCAAGTAAAGATAAAAAAATTAAAAACCGTTAAGAATATTTAGCTATGCACTTTGCGTGATTAATTTTCGTTACACAGTAAAGTATTTTTTTAAATAAGTACTAATTTGAAGTCAATCTACCTAAGGTTTTGGTAACGCTTAACATTGAATTTCAAATAACGGCTTAAAGTTATTGTTTTCAAAGTCAGATCGACTTTTATTTATTTCAATGTACGTAACGTGTAAATGTGTATCAACGTAAAAACTTGCAAAGAAAGATCAGATTTACAAGTATTTTCATGTTTCTAAAAATATGTAACTGTTTTATGACTGACTCAAGAAACCACCTCGTAAATTTCGCTAAGCACATAAAAAACTGATGAGAACCAAATTCTATAAACCTCAACGATGCTGACATAGTAATCCAAAACGATCAACGGAATTATGAAGATGAAATTAACGAGCGCAGCAAATAGTCGGCGAAGTCGGTCGGAATCGATAAATAAGACGATTATACCGTAACGAATGGCAACCCTGGTGGGTACAGTCGACTGCGCCGCGCTGATAACAAACAGACATCATCCGGCTTTGTGTCGTCATGCGAACCGACTGCCGAACGACTCGACTCTAGCTAGATTTATCGACAAATCTCCGTGAACGACTTAAAATTGTGGTTACCATGCGTGATTTGGATTCGATGATTTGTTACATGACAGCATTTTATTTAGATGACTCGATGTCTGGGAATAGGCAATTAAATTAAAAAATAACAATTAGATTACACTAATGCATCTTCTTCAAAAGGGTGTTTGATGGCAAAATTAAAGAAAATTATAGACGTATACATTTTGGTGAAATAGTTAAGCTTGAGACTTAACAGATATTAATTTGAGTCAATCAAAACACATACACAAAGAAATGGATTTAATTATTATTCATTCAGTTTGGTTAATTATTTGCACCACGGTTTATAGATCCGAATGGTTGCTTGTAAAAATCTATTGCCAAAGCCAGGAGCTGACAAGCTGATAAGTTTGTCAAAATATTTAATTGCTCAATTATTAAGTCTGTTTTATGTTAAATGATTAGTACATCAAATTAAAATTCAAAGTAAAAATATCTTTACTCGCATTAGATTTACACATATGAATGTCAGAAAATATACCAACGGGTCGGACAAAGCTTTGATGAGAAGATACCGTCAAGAAACCATAATAGAGCTATTTCTCACATCCCAACGAAATCCAATAAATATAGTTTTGTTCGTAAACAAGCTTCCAATGGCTTATTTTTACCAAAAGGCAGACAGTATTTCTTTTTGACTTTCTAACTCCTGTAGTCCTAACATGGCCCGCCATGCGCGCATGGCGGGCCATGGGAGAGGCCTATGTCCAGCAGTGGACGAACATAGGCTGATGATGATGATGAGTCCTAACATGATTGGCCAAATTTTGATTTCCCCGCCCAGGGTCTCTGTCAAACTGGTGTCATAAGAAAGGGACGTCTTTAGAGATAAACTCAGACAAATTAAACGTGGCCTGTCATGTTAGGGCCACAGTTTTCAATCTTCTTTATCATAC
This sequence comes from Ditula angustiorana, assembly GCA_963691745.1. Classification (NCBI taxonomy): domain Eukaryota; kingdom Metazoa; phylum Arthropoda; class Insecta; order Lepidoptera; family Tortricidae; genus Ditula; species Ditula angustiorana. The sequence goes on along the minus strand of OY829481.1, from coordinate 3,613,969 downwards.
AAATTGTATTGTTTAACCGACAGCTACTTGCAGCAAATATTAAAACTAAACCATAAAAAAATTAAGATTAAGTTATTTTTAAATGTGGCATAGTGTTTTTCCGACCAAGTGCGCTTAGCCGGCAACACAATACCTACTGATCTTGATAAGTACAATAATTCGAGGAAACGTTTCCAACAAAGGCTTCAGTGGGCTGGATAAGATAACAAACGTATCGTGGTTGCGAGAAGAACTTCATTTCGTGTAAATTAGACTCTTCCACTATCAATTTCATTTGAGTATTTTGTAAAACAGTTTTATTAATAGGAAATAGTATTTATGTCTCTTATTTAATATTACCAAGGGGGACATTTTTAATGACAGATTATATTTTGGACGCTCATAGTATAACCCCAATTATACTTACCTTGCTCGTTTAATTATTTATTTTTTAACTTATTGACATTTTAAGTTTATTTTTAGGCCCTAATTCGTTTGAAATACCCAATAATTAAATTAGATTAAACGCAAAAATTTACCCTATTAATTCTACCCGATGTACAGAACCTCTACAGTGATTACGGAAAAACGTCCATTTCGAGCCCATTCCAGGTCTTTTGATCGCTGAAACATTTCCCGTAAATTTGAGACCTAATTACTAAAGGCCCTAATCTTTGAGTCAATAAGAACTTTGAGAGAAAAATTCGGCCTATACGTGTGCACGGTACTTATTGAGATTTACCTCACCTTACCATAAATTATCGCGAAAATAAAAGTCTATATCATACTTTGGTGATCGATCTCATTTTAAATAAAATAAATAAATAAATAAATATCTTGGGACACTTAACACCAATTGACCTAGTCCCAAAGTAAGCAACTAAAGCTGCTTGTGTTATGGATACCAGACAACGGATATAAATACTTATATAGATAAATATATACTTAAATACATATAACATCCACGACTCGGGTACAAACATTCGTATTCATCATACAAACATTTGCCCCTCCCGGGAATCGAACCCGGAACCTCAAGCTTTGTAGTCAGGGCCATTAACCACTAGGCTATCCGGTCGTCAATTTTAAAGCAACGTATCTACCCGCTGCAGCTCGTGAACACCATCCCCAAGGTTTTAAGCCCACTGGCAGACAAGCAGAAGGGTAGCGGTTCATTATTCAGTCCGTTTAAATCACTAAGTCCTTAAAAGACATTAGCAGGCTTTGTGCAGTTATCACGGTACACAAAAGAGATTTGCTACGTGCTGACGAGGGAGGGCCCCGCCAATTATAACTCATAATATTTAGGTTGGTGTCTACTGTTGTTGCGCATTTGACGAATATTGATGTATTTTAAAAGCTGACCTATAAATAATATCGTTGGGTTTTAAATAATTCGTTTAGTAGTGAAATTGGTTGTTGCACGTTTTTCAAGCGGCAATTAAATAGATAGGTGTTTAGGTGATTGAATTTACGTTATTGCTCTTATTGTTTTGAACCTCTGACAGAAAAAGGAGAATAAAGCTTTTTCTGTTTGACGTTTGTAGTTGTATACCAATCATACCTAGTATGATCAAATTTGAACGATGTTAGATATATGAAACGGATCGCTTATCACGGATCCGTTTATATTAACATGTCCTAGTCTCAGTTAAAAAGATGTTTCACATAATTTGAGCTATGTTAGAGCAGTTCACGTCGTCCCAAGCTAGTGACAATTTTTACCAGTCAATGCAATACATTATCAGTTTAAATATCATCCATCACGATAACCCTTTCATTGCACATGCGGCAAATATAATTCACAGCCTGCAGCTGCACTTTCCCCACTTTGTTACCGCGTCGTATTTTTCTCCTGACGCCACTACACATCAGGAACGATTTGTAGCGCCTTGGTAACGCAAAATGTAGCGTATGGCTTAGATAACACCGTATACTAGAATAGCGTTTAGCTGGTTCACCAACTATAGCTAAGATAGGCGGCTAAATGCATAGCACTCACGCTAATTGTTTCCGTCATTTGAATATTGCCGACGACAATTATTGGGATTGGTCCAGCCGGAGGAACCCTAAATTAATTGCTCGCTACCATTTGTTTTATTCCACTTGAACAAAGCGGATATTGAAATAAAACATTTGCATTAATAGCTCTCGAGCACGGGATTAAAATTTACTCGTTGGAAAATAATTTGAAAGCTTTTTACTCTAAACATCTTTGTTGTTAGCGTTTGGTTTAAATTATTACAAAATTTGGCGATAATTTATTTAAGTAGTTAAATAAAGAGAATGTTCCTGCGTATTTAAAAGTGTGATCTTTGATTTTTTGTAGGTACTCTAGAATATAATTATTACAAAACATGTTTGAAATCAAAATTGATCTGTTTGTTTGATATATATTTAAATCGGGAACAGTCAAAATCGTCGCTTTCGCAAACAAAATTGAAGTCGTTTCATGCTTTTGAGATCTACATTTAAGGAAAAACAAATGACAGCTAGGATAAACATCGGTTTTAACAGTTTTCGTGTTCATTGATTCAGCGCGTGACAGCATTAGAGGTGCCGTCAGAGTCCATATCAGAGCTAATTGGGCGTCCCCTGCCCACAATAAGTCCACAGCTTGGCTTCATTAAAATTTCACCAGTGCCGGCGGCGGAAAGCGGCCAATTTGGCGTAACTCGACACCCGCAAACATCTAATACGGCAAAGACTTGAATGCAGTGAATGGACCTGTTGTTAAAAGCCTTTGAAATATATACAATCATATTAATCATGTTTGTGTGACGTTAATTGGTAAGAGATAATGTTTTTTTTTTTCAGTTAAATGAAGGTATATTAAACTATATTGCAAAGGTAGGTATATTAAACTATATGGCTACCTGTGGCCTATTAAAATTGTTTTTCAAATGACTCAGTTTGAGTAGTCTATAAATCACATAGGGAAATGGCTGTACGGTAACAAAGATCTAGCATTTTCTGTACCCTTAAAGAGTTCAAAGTATTTTAATAATTTCTTTAGAGTTCGCAAGTTTTTTCACAAAAATGGTACTTGTGGCTCTAATTTTAATCTAAATATAATTTAGTTTATTTTAAGAAAATAATGAAATAAATAAAAAACAAAAATAATAAATTAAAACTGCGTTGTCAGAGCCAAGTTGTTTTTTCGTTCGATACTTACTAACTACGTTTACTGTTACGTAATAGTCAAAAGTAAAAAAGTAAAAATTCGAATTATTAAACTTAAATTTTTAAAACCAAAATGTCTTTCTAAAACCACTCGCGTCAACATAACAACTCATCCCGACCTCGTCCCGCTGCACTTTAGTTCCCTGTTCCCAATATTGGCCCAGATCGGCATCGTCCCGCGGGATCGATAGCCGCCGCCGAGTCTGGCCGGCCGGCTGGCGGGACGGCGCGCCGCCGGCGTCGGCGCCAGGGGGCCGGCGGCACATCTTAACCGAACTCTCGTAAAACTGCGTGTGGAGCAGGTGGATTAAGCAGTGGCTATAAATCAACCACTATCATTGGAATACAAGTGATATTCAAATGAAACAATTGAAACGGTTTATTTCGCGTGTATGGTAACGAGTCACATTCCCGACGTTTTGAGCCCGTTTCAAGTCTCATATTCACGGGCATACTGATAATAAGTTAAAAATACAAACTATCCAATTTTGAATAACATATTTAAAAAAACTAAAACTAAAAAGGAAATTATAGTATATCGCAAAAACACTACAGTCTCTACCAGCGTTTCAGAAATTGGCATCTGCTGAGAAGAATCCGCTGCAAAAAATTCAGTATCAAACCTTTTTTTGGTTTATTTAATGTCCACAAGCCACGAAAGCTTAACAATACTAAAAGTAACATCTCGATAGCGACAATGTGTATGTCTTTGCAAGTTTACCCTGTAAGTAGACCACAACAGAATATCTGTATTATTATTATAAGCTCACGCCTGTTAACCTTTGGGGTAGGTAGAGACCATTGAACGCCTTTTGCCCCGGTCCTGGTTTCCTCGCTTCTTTGCATACATTCGTATCTTTAAAAATGCTCGGCTGTTTCTTTCACTTCTAATTTGGCTTGTCTTTAGCACACCACTGATTTGGTCAATGAAAGCTTTATTTTATAAAATATGCAGGGCAACAAGGAAGGGTCACCTCATGGTAAGTGATCAGATCACCACCACTTATAGACAGCGGCCGTAACACCAAAGAGATTGCGTTGCGAACCCGGAGGGCTAAGATGGAATACCTCTTGTGCCATTAATTTCACCGGCTGTCTTGCTCTCTACGCCGGAACACAACAGTGCAAGCACTGTTGCAGTGACAGCTTAATAGCTGCGATAGCGAACCGGACTGGGCCTTGCAAGAGGTCCTACCACTGTGGTACTTTTACTATCCGTAAAAGTACGCCGGAGTCGCCCCCGACCACCTATAACGTCTTATATTTAAATATATTATAAATGTACATATATTACAAAATAGGAAGGTAAACAAGTAAGTGGGTCACCTAATGTTAAGTGATCACCACCGCCTATAGACACCCGCATCACCAAGGAGATTGGAGATGCGTTGCCAACCTAGAGGGCTAAGATGGAATTCCTCTTGTGCCAGTAATTAAAGAATACTAAATTAAGAACTGCTGTCTTGCCAAGCCCGGTTTGTGTGTCCTACCCCAACACAAGTTTTTCTGCATTGTCCTTTTTGAGACTTTTTTTTGTGATTGATTACTTTAACATTGCATTGTCTTTGGAACTACGTACGTTTATCGTAATAATATATAAAGAATCGTAATAATATTTGAAGTCAATACGATTACCAGAAGTGGGTCAGTATTGACTTGCAATATTCAATTAAGCAAAGAGATAAAATATACGAAGTGTCGCTAATATCTAGAGCTGTAATTTGGGTATAATAATAAAAAACTATTTCAATTGTTGAGTTCCTTGTCATAAATATAAATCTCTCAATTTTACGGTTTGTAAACATCTAGCAAAATGCAACCCGAACCCAACGGAGATGTGAAAGCCAATTAACAAAAAAAAATCTATAATCAAACTCAAAATATCTTTAAACTTTTCAATGCCAAAAACCGATATATCCGCACTATCAACGCGGACTATATAAAAGTGACCCAGGTGCATTCACGTCAGATTCAACTTAGTGGTTTACAAACAAAAGCTTGGGGTTTGAATGTCGATTTTTGTATTTGATTTTGCGTTAAAAAGGTTAATAATCAAATTAGGCTTACAAGACTTGTGAATGTTAGGTAATTGGATACAACCGTGTAATTATTCCAACAAAATCAATAACTAAACTAGATTGTATTGTATTGCATAACAGTTATTAGTTAGTATAGCCAGATTTCATGCGAAACTCGCAGGAAAACCAAGAAAAAAATCATCATCATTCAATCATTCTTCGCCTATCATTTAAGGGATGGCGCCAGGGGGGCGGCTACTAATAAATAAATCTTATTTATTAGTAGTAGGTTTGCGTAAGGTGAATTAAACAGTTGCTGACTTTTATTGAAAATAAAGTGTTTGATCAGATTAGAACAATAGCTCACTTTACTTCTAAGCCCAACGCTTTGACCTCCTTATTCATAAAGGTTAACCAATCTCTTTAAACCAAAAGCCAGTCAAAGACAAACGTCACAATGACAGATAAACATGACACCTGTTTTCTATGCTTGTTTAATGTAAAAAAAAGGAACAGAATAGAATAAAAAAAAAACAAGTGGGTCACCTGATGATAAGTGATCACGAACGCCTATATGTAGATATTCGCAACACCAAAGAGACTTCAGATGCGTTGCCAAATCGGAGAGCTAAGATGGAATACCTCTTGTGCCAGTAATATACCGGTTGTTTTGCTCTCCACGCCGGAACACGATGGTGCAAGCACTGCTGCTTTGCGGCAAGGTTAGCGAGCAACATTGTAGTAGCGATCTATCGCAAAATAAAGTAGGTTTACTGATTGTTTATGAATAAGGGGGCGAGTTCTTGAAATAATATAATGGTCATGTGAACACAGAGATTGCTACCATCTATCATTTAGGATCTGGCGCCAAGGGGCCGCCTCCGAAATCTTATAAACCAAACAACAACTCTCATAAAACTGTACAGAGTAAGAAGCGGGTGAATCATCTTTTATCACAGTCTGCTCAATATAGCTCACAGCTAGATTGAGTCTGGATAGCCTGGTGGTTAATGACCCCGACTACAAAGTATGAGGTTGCGGGCTCGATTCCCACAAGGGGCATGTTTGTCTTATGTATACTAATGTTTGTACCACAAGTCGAAGATCTTATGTGTATTTTAGCATGTATTGCGTATGTATGCAATGTCCACTGTCTAGTAACTTTTGGGACAAGGTCAATTGGCAAACATTATCAAAAGATATTTATTATTTTATAATCTCGTTGGGGCCTTTACAATATTACCTCATTCACACGGTCGGCCTATCTTCTGCCTATCGTCGGTTTTATGAGTCGCTGTTGATCTAATAACTAGTTATTTTTAAGATAAAACTGGCTTGAAAATATAACATTGACTTTTCAATATCAATGAGCAATCTAATGCCAAGAAGTCAACGATTTCAACGGAAAACGATAAATCTGCCAAAATGTCTGGTGAGTCCTACACTGAGTCATTATTCAACCGTCGACAAAAAACCGGACAAGGGCGAGTTAAAATCGCGTTGAGAGGGTTCTTTATATTATGTAAAAATATTGTATGTTACTTTATATATATACTTCTTATAGGTTTTCCTGTAATATAAAGGTAAATAACTATTTTCTGTATAAAAAAATAGGCCCAGTAGTTTCGGAGATAACTATTTATTTTAAAATTATACAAAAAATACGTGAAATTCTCACATCGAACCCTTTCATATGATATGTCACACATAATAATATATTTTATAAAACTTTTTTATTTTTTAATTTACCCCCTATAGTGGCCCCACGTTTAAAGTTAATTTATTTACATTAGACGCAGTCTTTGGGCACCGAGTTACATACTTGTTCCAAATTTCATCCCAATCGGTCCAGTAGTTTCGGAGCAAATTGGTTGTTACAGACATTCAGACAGACATGCAAGTCTAGATCCTATATTGGTTCCGTTTTGACCAGTGACGTCGCATGCCGTTTCAAAGATTAAAGTCCACCCTCACCTACAATCTGGGTTCCTCATTAAGCGCACTAAATTGTTATAATGAGAACCCTCAGAGGATGCGGATTTAATTTGCGGACGCGCCGCGCGGCCGGTACTAATCCTACTTCAAAGGACACGCTACCTACTACCTCGACATATAGCAACATTGTATTCAAATGAACATGCCAATGTTGAAATTAATTATTTCCGACGTCAGTATCGGGGAAGCCCTGTTTAATTAAGATTATAGGCGAGGTTTCATTTTTAATGACTTTTCCTTTTTAAACAGTTTTATTTGTTTAAAACCCTATTGAATGCAGTGATTTAAAAAAATATTCAAAATAGAACTTTCATAGTAATTTTGTTAAAAGAAACCTGACTCTACTCGTCCAGTCCAGTTACATATTACAATACGTAATAATTACTTTTCCATTTTCTATTGGTGGGTAAAGTTTGCCTTCCTGCTTCATACCACGCCTTATAATTGCTCTGTCGAGTCACCGAGTCTGTACAGTATAAGTCATTATACTTTGCTAACACTATCACCGTCACTATTATTTTGTTGCAGGGTTTAAAGATTCTTGTAAATCCCCATTGTCTTCATGACTTGTTTGAGCATGTCATTTATTCAAGTAGAGAACGATCGTATTCTTTGAGATCTTGATAATGCCTCTTCCAGAGGCAAAACGCGATTAGATCATTTAGATTAAGTATTTAGTGGTGGTGGTTAATAGTTGAGTCTGTGTGATATACGTTGTTTTATGTAAAAGTGGAGGAGGGCGGGCTTTTGCAGAAAAAGTATATATGTCGTACAGACGTAGCTGTTTTGCAATTGGGTACACGACACTGGTTTCGCGGAGTAGCAAGGTAATTTGTTCCAATTGGTAGACATCCCGGCGCCTACTTAGGCTCAGGTCACACTGAAGGCAGCGCGCTGATTTTAAATGCCACGTATTAAGCTTTTTCTCGTGAGTATTCAGGTGCACCATGGAGCAAGCGATGTTGGCGTCACGGTTCACCGTGGGATTATTAACATACGTCATCTATGCAGTTGTTGCAAAGCGCTTTCCGCTGAGCGTGCAGCTTTCACAAGCCTTAGCCTTACACCGCGCTTTTATGAATCGCTATATCACAAGGCCGCACAGAGACGCAGAGTACTGCACTCGAACACAAGATAAATGAAAATGAATGAAAATGAGAATGAATGTAAATGAAAAATTTATTTACCAACTAGGCCATATAGGCTCTTTTACATGTCTGAATCTACTAGCGCTTCGGAAAATGGAAAATACTACTGAAAAGAAACGCCGCAAGAAACTCAGCAGTTTCATTTTCTTTTTCTTCTCTTTTTAAAATAGATTACAGATAAAAAGCTGTTACAAAAACTGTGCTGGCAACGCTGCAATTGTTGCGTTTCTATTTGGCTGTTGTTCTTGCTTTCGTTATTTATTTTCTAGTGTTTAGTTTAGTTTTGTGAACAATCCTCACTAACTCTATAATTCCATGCTGAAGAGCTCACTCACATAGGAATAGAAGAACATTTCAACTCCTGTGTATTAATTAGTTTTTCAGAATAATGTAGAGACTTTATGCGATTTTTCATTAATGTTTTATCGCTGCTTGTTTTAAAATTCTGCGCGCTTTTCCGAGTAACGTCGAGGCGTTATATTGTGAAGCAATCTTTGCAGAGACGACGAGGCGCCCACTCACGCTGGGCTTTCACAAAGCGCTATGTTACGTATCCGCACAGAGTACTGAGAGTCCGCAGAGAGTCGAATACTAAAAGAGTGCTATGTTGATACTTAGCACTAGCAAAAGTGCCAACAAAATAACTCTATGCTAGTGCTTAGCAATAGCAAAAAGTGTGCTACAAACCATTTTAACTTAATGTATTTCAATGTGTTATTTATGTTTTATTAAATATCTCATAAATAAATAAATATCTCAGGACAATTCACATCAATTGACCTAGTCCCAAGCTAAGTAAACCTTGTGTTATGGGTACTAGACAACGGATATACATATTATACATACTTAAAGAGATAGATACATACTTAAATACATATAACATCCAAGACTCAGGTACAAATATTCATATTCATCATACAAACATTTGCCCTTCCCGGGAATCGAACCCGGAACCTCTAGCTTCATAGTCAGGGTCACTAACCACTAGGCTATTCGGTCGTCAAAATAAGATGTGTAATTAATACTTTGTCGTTGTTTTTGGATTTATTTTTAAAAGGAATATACTTTTCCGCATCATCATAGAATAGGCTACAGTCAAGCAATCATAGATAACTATTAAACTGACGAATAAAAAAAAATTGTCGTTATTTTAAGAGTTTGTGGCGAAACAATTTAGAAATTTTCAATAATGTCTCTTTCCTATATTCAAACAACTGATCGTCATTTTAGTTTTCGCTGTGAAATAGTGTTTTGTGAAGTATTTTATACAAATAAGTGGTCATAACCATTAAATATAGCTGCAGTTAACTTTAAGAGGTGTTCTAGCCTGTAAATATTCTTTAAGTTTACTAAATTAGCATAGTTGTTTATTCGTCATTAAATTTTAATATTCAATAGAAAATGTTTTACAAATTTATTTACTTTTTTCATAAAAAAACACATACCAAAATAAAAAAAATTGAGCTAAAGATTACAAGGACCAAGTAAAGGCCAAGAAAAACAACGAATTCGACTTTGGGTAACCAAATCATTGACTTAATTAGTGCAGTTATAGGTACCTGTCATATCCAGATTAGAAAGTAAAACTTAAGGAAGCCATCATAGTGATTCTATCATTTACTAAACCTGAATCCCGTTCAGATGATCTACAATTTGTAGCATAAGCATTGCGTTACATTTGCTACTCGAATTGATTTTACTTGGTACCTTTTTTACTGGTGTATATTAGTTTGTTGTTTACCTACCTATCTATTTATTTAATCTTCATTTTACGAAACATAACAATAAAATGTACAAAAGTAAAATTAATGTATACTTGTGCGCTTTCAGTCGAAATCCCCTAAACCGATTTGATTGTTTTTTATATTTTAAAATTTTATTGTTATTACTTCATTTCAGATTAACAATTGATTTTCTGTTCGTAACAAATACTTAAAGCAGTGTAAGTGGGGGCTCACAGCAAACTATATACAACATTATTTTTATGAATAGGTTTGTTATTGTTTATACTATAGTAGCAAACTTTATTAAAAAAATTAAAATAAGAGTAACGTTTTAGTGAAATTTTGTTAATCTTTCTAAATATGTCTGAAAAATGAGTTCTTTGTTTTTGACATTCTGCTGGTGGATTAAATAACACTATTATTCGAAATTCAACAGGAAAATAAATCATAACGGATATATAGAATAAACAGCCTCAATCAAAGATGGGTAGGAAAACATTGCAATCATAAGTGCACACAGTGTACGTATATCGCAATGAATCTACATCTCACCCTACTCTGCACCGTTTAATAAAGTCGTCACATTCGCGCTATTGCGCGCGCTACCATCTCCACTAATGTGCGTCGTGTGCAAATATTTGAGTTGGCAAGACTTATTGATCAGCCGGGATCATACCCGCACTCCTCGGGCTGCCGTCACGTCTCGAGGGCCTGTAAGCCCGTGCGCGTGCAATTTCGCGCTCGCACTTAAATACCAGGCAAATGTGTTTGCCGACTGTCTTACAGCTTAACACGCTGCGAGCACGGTGCTTAGCAAGTTTTTGAATCGGGTGACAGGATATTGCGATCGCCGGACGGTTGGCTGGGTGGGAATGCAACTTTTACTAAATAGGGTATTTACAAGATTGGAGTCTACATCTTCGTTTTCTTTCAATGTGTATGTGACTGTCTGTATGATGGTGTTGTGCTGACCAGAGGGCTAGAAAGCTTTCACTGAAATATTATATGTTTTAGATGTTTCTTGTTACGTGGAAATAGGCAGTTACTGAAATAAATAGACGTGGAGCTAACTTTTTAGTTTTGTGTTACGCTTTATTTTCAACTACCGCTTGCTGAACTATTTCATTGGTTTTTTTTTGTAATGAAAATTTAAGGCACATAATAACAAAAATACAGTAAAAGCGTGAATAAATGAATATGAGTACTATAACAAAAATTATATTTCAGCTTCATCAAATTCGATTTGGTTGCATTGTGTACTTCGAAAAGTTGATAAATAAAAGGCCGGATAAGACTTAAGATTCCAAGAAGTTTTTCTCTAGGTGCTTTACACACTAATTACATTAATTACGACATTTGACGGCAATGATGCCCACGAGAGTGAAACAACAATTGGCGCATGGTGCCGGGCTAACACGCGCGAGAGGTTCCAAAACTCGATTGAATTTCCGGTCCGTAACGACGTTGCGGGCGAAACGCTCCGGAAGTACCGTTAATGCATGTCAATTGTTGTGCCCTTAACGATGTTAGACCGCCCCCCGGGACAGCAATATTTAGAGCAAAAATGTCGAGATAAATAGCTAAAAGTGATCGCCATTAAATTTTTATGGGAAGTCCTTGCTGATTTCAACCCCACTATTCATAAAAATTCAGTAAATCTATATTACTTAACATTTGAATTGTGACCTTCGAATAAAAGGCACAAAAGGAATTTTAGTTAAATGAGGTTAGTAAACTTTTATGAATAAAAGAGGTTAATGTCTAATTTTTCATCACTTTTCATCATCAGCTTTTTGGTTTGGTTCCCACCACATAACAAATAAATAGCAAAAAGTCTTATAGTCTCTTCAAATACAAATGTTATATCTTACCAAAGGCTGAGTTGACTTTGGTCCAACACATCCAGAAACGAAAGCTTCAAATTGAACGTCATTGAAATTGATCTATAAATCGTAACTAAAACGACGTTGATAAAAATTATTTATTCACCAAACTATTGCTACTTTTTCTCAGCTTCTTTGTCACGTAGACTGTCAAATAGAAACCCTTGCCACTAGGTCACACGTCGTGTCTATAAACACAGCGACAAAGGGTTGCACTTCCAGATTGCTTAATGGACAGTGAAGGCTGAGATAGCGCGTGATAAATCACCAACGTGATTACCGGCCCATTATCTAAAATACAATCTCAGGGGCGACGCTGAGTAAAGTTGTTGATGTAATTGACGAAGACGGACGGCTCATTTTGTAATGGGCGGGTTTGAAAAGTTGTATCCTATTTGTCTCTTAATAAAAGAAGCTTTAAATTTTTTGGAGACAACGGAAAATTACAAAATTTATTTGAAAGTAAGTTTTGACCTATCTATAAGGGAGCATGGTTTTTGAATTTGTAAATTAGGAAAATGTTGCATATCCATGTGGATGCGGCTGTGTTCTCGGGAAAGGGGCTTAAACTAACTCCATTTGGATATTATTGAGCTAGTTTGTCTAAGTTCATTCAATTTGAAGAGGAAGAGTATCGGAAGTAAACAATTAGCAAGCAAGCATGTTTGAGTAATGTTTTTGTTTATCTATGTGCAATTGGTTATTTTCTATTGGATGTGCTTAAAATCAACTCATTTAGTTTTTTTAGGACAATTTAATAAACAAACTTGAATTTAACTTCACCTGTTAGTTTGCTAAGCAAATCTTGCAAGACAATTTAAGCCTATTTCCAATTGCAATGGTCAGATTAACTGGAAATTGGCTTTGTGTAAATGGTTTTTTTGTCAAAAACATATTCTATTCTATTCTATTTTTACACTATAAATACTTAACAAGTAAGAAATAGTTGCTTATTAAATTTCATTTTCGAAGTCACAAGGAATCCATCTGATTTCTATCCAGCACGGTCGTAGGATGCATATTAATGAGCGCTTTGAATTCCTCCCGTTGACCCAGCTACATAATAAAGGAGCTGGAAAATAGTTTTGTCTGTCATCTCGTCACAATAGGACCGCCATACTCAAGGCTGAGCTCCTAGCCGTAGCAGTTGCTGTGGAATTCAAATAGAAAAAAGTTTGACTGACGGGATCTACCGGGCTTCAGTTCTGTACTGGAGCTTTAGTGTTTATAACTTATCTATTTATATCTTTGTAAAATATACATAATACAGAAAATCCTTGTTATAACTTATGCCTATAGGTGTCCAAGATTATTTTCTACTTCTAAATTTCTCAGTTATTTTACAAGTTGACCAAGTTTAGTACTGACTTTCGTGACGCTTAGTGGGTTATAAAAATGAACATAAAAATGTAACCAATTCGCATTTATCACAGCAGTATTTTTATTGCCCGCGTCCCCTAATGCCTTCCCTTTTAGCGCCAGCTACCCTCAGCTGGAGTTGATTGGCAAACAAATAAGTTTTGCTGCTTACAATCGAGTTCCATTCCACACAAACCCCTCAACTGCCGCTCAAAGAGAAGCCAGCACCATGCGTTGGCAAAGGCCTTTGCAGTCTGAGTTATAAAGGCGGTCGCAAGTATTCGCTACACGTTCTACCAATATAAAATGGAATGTAAATCAAGCTTTGTGTCGTTACAAACTTAGGCTAGGTACATCTGTGGCATGTCTATAAGTATCGCTAGCGTGACATACCGTGATAACTTACTTTGGGATACTAATAAAAGTGTATGCTTTAAGGGTAAATATGTCTCCTTCACCGAAACCCTAGCTACAGTTGTAAATTTCATATTCAGTTACTCAATGGCTATGCGCATAAAAATCTTAAAGAGTCAGGTTCAGTGGTCATGCGGCTAATTAACTTTATTTTTTAAAATTATATTAACACAATATCTATTTTTTTGTATAGATATTTATTGTTTTCCATTCAACCCTTTAATGACCACCCACTAAGCTGTAAATATGTACGATAGCATACATTATAGCCGAGTCTCATGCATTAGCACTGGAATCTTATTATCAATATGAAATTTACAAAAGACGGATTGAATTCTCAATTTAGCAAGTTGAATGTATTGGTTGCGGGACCGCAATCCCACCAAAACACTTTACATGGCGTCGTATTGAAACGTTGGCTTAGTATTTAAATGGATTCCCATTTGTACTCACGGAACATGAAAATAGCGTGGCTCTCCAACCGAGAGGGGACTCGCGTAGAGTTAATAAAACGGGACGAACCGGCGCTGTATTACTGTACCACGACATTATGCGCAAGGCGGTCTGAATTTAATACCGTATCTATATTGTATGTTTAGAACTGGTTATTGGCTTATGTGCAGTAATTCAAATTTAATATAAAATTAAAAATTTGTATTATAGATCCAAAAAAACGTGACGTTAGCTTGATGCGTCTAGGTAACAGCGCCATCTATGAGTGACTTTTGAAACTAATCTTCGTAAAAACAGTAGGCTGACTGGCACCGAGAAAGCGCCACCTGTGTAGCTTTGCGTGAAACAAATTATAACACAGTAAATATTTTTTGTGTTGTGTAACTAAAAATTTACGTTTTCGGATTTTTCCCTCTATTTATCATGCTTCTTGCCAAATTTTATATATTATAGGTTTTTGATTCCCTTGCAAATGTATGAAATATGGGGCATAAACAGCCGTATCTATTGATTGCGTTGACTTAGAAAGTTGTTTTTTTCACAGCTCTAAGGGACTGCAGATGAGAGTATTTGATATTAATTTCATCTCAATATCTACGCGCGTTCCTGAGAAAAAGGGTCTTGACAGAAAGATAGACAGACGGACAATAAAGTGATCCTTAATAATAGATAAAAACAAGCGATTTAGCTATGATAAATCAAAAACCGTTCTTTTTAATTCCTTACCTCTAATGATGTGAGTAATTTAATTATTTAGACAAGTCATATAATACTAAGCGCATGGTCAAATAGTGTCATACGGACGCTTAGAGTAAATCGGATCTTACGTACCTTTTAAGTTCACTCATTGCGCCATTCGTACAATTCTACGTCTTCATAAGTCTGCGTAGGCGTACTTTTTAAGTATATTGCGATTTCTCAACCATACCTATGTATAGGGTTATTGTTGTTTTTCAAAGCCTGCGGTACAGGAGTAATGCTGAAAGGGGTCCCCGAATTCACCACATCTCGTATGCACCTACATCCCGCGACTTGATCGCACTCCACTATAACAGCGGTCGGTTTATTGAGTGTTTAGGAACCATAAAAATGCAAATTAGAAGACATCGTAAAAACTTGTTAACTCTGATGAAACTTTATGGATAAAGCTCGGCTTAGAATTGAAACGTACTCCAGAATTTAAACACGCTACGTGATCTTTATAATCTAGTAAGTAAATTTAGAGTCTAGACAATCTTACGATCTGTTATTATCTCTCTTTTCTGGAGGAGGAAGGAAGACTTTATTATCGTAATGCTCATAGATAACATCAAATAGAAGCTACTTAAATAAGCATTAAGAAACATTTTGGCGACCTCTCCCGAGATAAGTTTCTCTTGATCCCCGCCATTGTGATAGCCATCTGTAGAAAAGTCCGTGAAAAGCCCCGGTTCATTCCCATTCATGGGGCGATTTGATTTACTTAAGATCTTCGGGTTGATACTGTCTATTAAGCGAGTGGTCCGCAAAGGACGGTCGTTTATATAGAGAATAAATAATGCCATGCGTCGCCACGATATTTCACAAGTGGGTTATGTACTCCAAAGTTAGAGGTAATTCTAAGCATTTTCCAAATGTGTTTCGAGTCAAAATGTAAGTTTAGTTTGGATTTGGACAATCCGTACAGATATAAATTCCAAATTAACTGTGCCTTTCTGTCTGTCTTTTTATTGTCTTCAGAGTTAGATATATAAAGCAAGGGAAGGATTAGAAAAAATAGTACTCGAAAATGGTTTTATGCATTCAAGTTACCTAATTATTCATTTACATACTTCAATCGTATCCAAGATAATTTGAAACTAATTATCGTGATTATCTGCCAGGGTGTCTGTAAATTCTACTTAGCACTCATGAAAAACAGCTACGCCTGTGGGCATAGTACACACATTCATAGATCTAATAAATTACGTCTTCTAGATTTTTAATTTTTAATGCCGGTTACTGAAAGTATTTTTGTTATTTTTAGCTTTAATACATAGGTATCAAACATCCGAACAAACATTACAGAGGTATAATTTATTGTTTTGCGTTAGTATTAAAAACCACATAATATTATCGGCTTCGTACAAGCTGAACTAGTACCAAAAATACTCATAAAAGTTAAGACGATTTTTAAATCGCGACGCGATATTTTTGAGCAGATTGTGGTCTTTGAAAGTGTAAGGGTAGTACATTAGTGTAAAGGGTGGGTGACGCGCGGTTCCGGGCGAGCGGACGCACGATTTATAAAATGAGTTTGCGGTGCAACCGGGCCGTGATACCCCATTGGTTACGTCTCACTTCTTCGCTAGGGACTGCTCCGTGGTGCACGTACTTACTTGTCGATATTGACAAGGTAAACATTTCTATAAAAGAGAAAAAAAGTTTTACAAAAATTAAATAAATACTTAAAATGTACTTGATCAAACTGCCTGGAAAGTACAGTTTTCGCAGAAAGAAAATCGTATTGAAATCAATCTACCTATTTCAAATTTTTCACACATAGGGACACAGACGAAAACATACAGAGGTATCTCTCGTTTTTAAGGAGAATTTATTAGAAAATCGCTATTTCTAAATTTTATTGGAGCACTATTGCAAAAAAAAAAACTAAGATTGTTTACATCATTTGTTATCCTAAAAAAACGAGATACGAGTATAATCGTTCCAAACATATAACGCCAGTAGGTACTTCTCTCAAAACAATGTTAAGCACAAAAATTGTCATTATTCCACAACATTGGATTGATTTTTCAATACCTAGCCTATGATACAGTATTCCCAGTTAAAATCCTTTAGATTAAATTAAAATGGTGAGTTTTTGAGTACCAACATAAAAATAACAAATTACCAACCAAAATATTATTCGACGTTTATCGTTAAAAGCACATCCCTACGTCACGGGCATTTGTCGCGGCACGTCACCATTTCCCTCGCCGCCATCAGTGGAAAGTTAAAAGCATTGAAAGACATATCGCGGCTCCTCGCAGGCTCCATTGTTCTCTCGCCCTTTGTCCCGCGCCGAATGTTTTAATGTAATTGGCTTTGTGCCTGCTTCTGCTTATACGTTTTATCGTGTCGATGCATGCTTTTTGTTACGTTTAATAACGTTAGTGGATTTTTGTAACAATTGGTGAGATTGGTAATTATAATTAGTTAATGTATTAACTTGGCCTTTGGTGAAAGGCCGGGCCACGTAGCATGTGAAAGCGAAGTACAAAAACTTTTATACTTGTAGATTTGGCTATTAAAACTTTGTTGGATTTACCACTTATTGGACAAGTAGTAATACTTAAATTTCCTCACTTCACTCACATTTATATACCTAGTGTTGAAATGGAACAACAGCATATAATATTCCATACATTTAGTATGTTATTCATACATCCTTTTTATGATAGAAGTAGGAAAACGAGCATACGGGTCACTTGATGGAAAGTGATCACCACCGCCCATAGGAACCAGTGATCCATTAAGCAACAAAGGATAAAAAATGGATATTGTAATTCTAAACTTTATTAAAATAACGAGTAAGCCATTTACTAGCGTAAAATAACCGCTAGGAATAACATTAAGAAAGTTCGTTAGACCAAACGTCACAAATTAATACTAAGGTCATAATATGTAAACGAAAGTCTGTACTAAATGATCTTTATATAAAACGAAGCCTAAAGGCCGGAAAGTAGCTAAGGCACTCTGACACTCGGCCCCACGGACATGGCAGCTAGTCGTGTGTAATGAGATAGACGCACTCCGCCCGCCGCTCCAACTACCCGCGGCCCTGACTCCAGTAAGTGAGTTGGATATAAATTAGGGCATTGTCTGCGAATCTGGAGCATTCGCAAGACTTTCCACGTCATTCTGCAACAAAGAGTTTAACAGAAACTCTACAACTCTACGCATCACTCGCAATTTTTTACACCACTCGGGTTCGCTTTGAAATCGTTACGAAATTCTTTCAGAATAAGATTGCTGATCTTGAATGAATCCCTTTTGTTCTCTTCTCTTTCTGTTCGAGTTTTCGTTTCTTTCCAACGCATAGGGCGTCCCACTACACCTTCTTGTCACCCGAATACGGGATCAATCGGCAGAGCGATTCGGCACGCTCCGATAAAGAATAATGCAATGGCTCGAGGAAAAAGTAGCTTTCTTGATTTATTTAAAGGTGCAAGCATTAATAGTAAGCGTTGATACAAGGCACAACATATAAAATTTTCTGATATTGTGTACATAAATTAGACAAAAGTATCTCAATCCTTCTTTATCCTTTAGAATTAAATGAATAAAGAAGATTTTGTATTTTACATGCAACCAATCATATTTTTTTTACCATTTGATTTAAACCAGCAATAAACAACATTAAGTTGCCAGAAATTTTGACTGTTGAATAAATATAATAGTACTGAGCTGCTCTTACATCTTGTCTGCAGTAAAGTTAACTGATAAAGAACAATATCAGTTAAAAGATAACAAATCTGGAAGCAAAAAAAGCAATTATTATTTGGCAAATGATTGCAGAATCGCGCTTTGAGTAAGGACAGAGGGAGCGTGGCTGTGGCACGCATCTGGCTAGTTTGATATCAGCTCCCGTGACGTCACCACCGCCGTTCTGCTCCGCAGGACACACGATAAATCATCCAAGAAAGTGATAAAACCTATCCACTAATACTCTAAAGTGTAACAATACTCAGTGAAAAACTTTTAACACATTACACGCGCTTCAAGTGATCCTCTAAATAAAATTTACATTAAGCACCGACTTGTACTATATTTTGGGTGAATGTAATCCAGCCACAGATCCACAGGTTGCTGTTACTTAGAAATATTTACCCTCTTTGCCGCGGCGTTGTAGTTTCGACTTTACGTTTAGGGGGAACGGTGTAAGTTGGAGTAAAGTTTGCGCGTAACGTTTAGCGTGTGGTATCACCTGTTGATTCCTCGCGAAGAAATCCACCGGGACCATGTTTTGGCGTTGGATACTGTGAGTATTACCGGCATGTAAGAAAATGGGTAAATTGAATCACTATTTAAGCTGGGCTTTGAACTAAAAGAACCTTCATCTCAAAATAAGTATTTAAAATTGTAGTGATTTGATTGTTAAATTATCAATGCTTGTAGACTGTTGTAAAACCCTTAAAAGCGGTTTTTGTATAAGTTACCAATCGAAACTGTAGTATAAAAGTTCAAAATTGTTATTACCGCAATTAGAATCTTTTCAAGGTAGGCGTAGCAAGTGCTACGGAAACTCTACGACGGCGTAGCAGTTATAAACCTTCCTTGTTTTGTAAAACCAAGTAAAGTGCTTTTCATGGCAAAATGTAAGTAAAATACTTAACTCATTAAAACAAAAGACTCACAAAATGTAATTAACGTGATTATATGAGTCGTCTGCGGGGGCCGTTACAAAAAGGGACCGATCTACTTTAATTTTTCTTTGTTAGAAAAAAGCTTCTTCGTAGTACCGTTCCTCGTTGGTTGTTACGCTACAGTTAGTCATAGTTAAGTTTTATGTCTTCACATGTCATCCCGTCCCTCCGCCCTCGTCCCAAGGGACAGCATTACGATGTCACAGGTATGCCAATATCTTTTTATGATTGAACTACTGACTAGGAGGGAGGGACAAACTAGATACGATTCCCTCTTGTTAGCTGTTACTTGTTGGAATGGTATTTTGGCAGCTATTTATACCGCTTAAATTGCCTTTTTTTATTTTATTTTAGTACTCCTTTTTTCCGTTGTCCGAAGATAACGGTGTTATTGTTCAAAAGACGTGGTTCCCTAATGGTTTGACATAAAGTCTTTCGAGCAAAGATTAGGTCGTGGGTCAAACACGCGAGCTCATAGCTCTGAATTTTTCTGAGTCTGTCTGTGTAATTTAATTTGAAATTTACCATGGATTTTTGGTGAAGGAAACATATAAAGGAATCAATGTTCTGTGGGCTCACGTTGAAATTAACGTCCAAACCTTTTTAACTCGTTTTTAGAGGAGACCTATGCCCAGCACTGGGACGTATATTGATTGGAGAGTATTATGAGATGGTTATTTAAAACGCTAACTTACTGGCGATTTGTAAATGCACGTCCTTATAGTCTTTATGGTCTGAATAGACTGATATTGAAGCGGTTTTCCACATGACATTTGGATGTTATATTTATTTATGCCTAATCAAAAGAAATATGTTTGTACTAACATATGTAACTATTTTAACGGCGGCAGGTTCCAAATTAATATTCGATAAATGACTCATCATTGTGAAATCAAACAATGTGGTTTAAAAGACTTTTTAATCCAAAAAATCTACCAATAACAATTATGATGGCCGTTTTATTCAGACTCCAATCAACGTACTGTTTAGAATTCCTTAATTAATTAAAGACCGTGACCTAATATCGGCAATAGATTGGCGTGAGGTCGGCAAGGCTCTTGGGGCCCGCGACACGAATATTGAAATTGTACGTCTGTCTTTCTTCGTTTCTATTGGATTTAAAAAAATACCCCTGGGACGCTTCCAATTGACTGTATCGCTCTATACCTTGCTCTATTGAAGCTTTGATTACTTTTGAGGAATATTTTTAAATCATATTTTTGGGAACAGAATGGAAACTATGGCAATATAAACCCGATCTATTAATATATTTTAGCTGACTTTGTACCAAATTGTTGAAATAAAAAGATGTAGACCGATTAAGTCTCACATTTTGGCTAATATTTGGGTTTAGATATTTTCGCAGTTATTTTTGTAAACATGAGACTTTGATGGGAGAAAATGATTCTTAGTTCAATCTGATAAACCTGGCTGAGATAGGTGTGCCCTAATGTACTTTTGAGGGCAGGCTACGCTGCCGAATACACTACGACCATATTACTTCTCTAACCGAGTTGCGAATCTCACCCCTTCGGTTTAATTCACTTTATCTACGTAAAGCATCCGTCTACACTTAAGCCAGGATATTTGCGTAATTGATATTTACAACTAACCTGTATTCGCGGGGCTCTTTCCGGGATTAACCGGGGATTTGTTGGGATTTTCCCTTTTTGTGAATTCACTCCAATTTATTTACAGCGAGCAATAACGCTTACAGTTCGGGTTGAAGATGTTCTGAGTTTTATACTGCATCTTAGAAGCTACTAAATAAAATGTCGAACAATAGAGATAGTTTTTGTGAAGATTTTCACAACTGGCGTAGGTTGAAAATCAACACAATCGAAACATATTTTAACCGCTGTAATATAATATAAATAATAAATCAATCATTTATTTCAAAGAATAAAGATTCATATCATAGCTATGATGGAAAGAATTGTGGACCTTATTTCATGTGAAGGAAAAGAAACCCGTGAGCTAAAGTTTATGCATTATAATTTGCAACTAAAACATAACGGTACAAAAACACAATGCAACGTAGAAAAACCCTATTAAAAGAACCTAAGAAGTCCATGATAACCGCAATGAACAAAGTACTCAAATTGAAATTGTATCCGCTAATAACATTTCTTATAAAAAAGAAAACGTAATTGATTATGAAATAAAAACCAAGAAATAAAACAAGGAGTGAACGTGAGTTCTGCTGCTCCCGACAGATTAGGCGGAGAGTCTACGAAACAAATATCATCGCAAATACAACGCCCGCACTGTTTGCCTTCCATTTTTATTATATTCGTCAAACCCGCCTCGCTTCGCTAGAAAACACAATATTTGGAATAGAAATATCACCCGAAAGCACGTTCGCTGCAACCTAGTAACTCATTTGAAATCGTCAGGGGTTTAAGTGAAAAATCGATGAGATTGCCTGTTTTTTAGAGCAAGACTTCCCCATTGATTCGGTAGATATCCACCAACGGCCATAAAATAAATCTGGCCATAAATAAAGGCCGGAGACGCTAACAAGCGTCTCGGGTTCACCAAGTGATATTTCTTGGCTCGCTTCGCCATTTTTGTCATAACTCTATTATGTTCGCGAGTGTCGAAACGCGAGATCGTTCCCTTGATTTATTTATGGACTTTTCTTTATTCATTTATACGCACGTTCTTCGCTGCTGTGATGCAGTTTTGTGTTGGAAAACACACGGAACAAGAAAAGTGATTCCTGAGATGGATTTATTAAGCCGAAACGAAATTAAACATCTACTTGTATTAACACAATTGTGATGAGAAATGGGCTGAGTTCTGTTGAGATCATTTAGAGAATTTGCTGATGAATGTACTCCAAATTTAAGACACTCTTTTAGGTTAGTGGTTACAAGGCACGGCTACATAATAAGTCCAGTAGGGCCAGGTTTCATCCGCACGACAGCCAATAACTATTCGTATAATTATGAATATTACGAGTATGCTTGTAATGTCATGCCCGCTACTCAGTGTCGTTTGTGTATTGTTCAGACATTCAATATACCACCCCTAGTGTGTTATTACGTATATCTCAAAATACTACCTTTTGCTCTATTTAAATATTGCTTAATTTGGCTATTTTGATGCTGAATTACCTACCATTAATTCAGAAAGCTACTCTGCGGGACATTTACACACACTTGTGTATAATAGTTGACTTTAAAATTATTGCAATTGTAAAAAACGAGGACATACTCTTAATACAATTTCAGAACTCTTCCCATAAAGCACCTCGTGTTTATTACATGTTTTATTCACCGTTCATCCCGGCGCGGTTTCGAGGCGATCGACGCGATTCCTCCCCGTTTATATTTTCTTGCTAAGTAAACTGCAATTAGGTCAATCTATTTCTAGCTTCGGATCTCGCAAATAATAAACATCAATTGACGTAACGATCAGCTTCGATCGAAATAATATAGTTATTCTTATATCAATATCATTTCATTAACTAACAAGCTACATTATTCATACTTTATTATCTACTAGCTTCTGCCCGCGGCTTCGCCCGCGTGGCCTACAGAAAACAAATGTCATCTAAATCTGAAAACCCCGAAACATCGTTATTTATTTATGATGAGCAGCTGCAATTCTAATTTTCAAGTTTATTTTTATTATTATTATAAGCTCACGCCTGTTTCCCTTTGGGGTAGGCAGAGACCACAGAACGTCATTTGCCCTGGTCTTGGCAAATTCCCTCGCTCCCTCCACACACATTCCTCTCTTCATGCATGCTCGGCGGTTCTGTGTACTTCTGGTTTGACCTGTCTTCAGGACATCACAAATTTGTCAGTCACATCACCTTCATAAATTTGCTAACATAATTGCCTTTCATCCATTCGTTCAATATGTCCAAACCAACGTTACATTCGTTTCTCTATTCTAGTCACTACATCTTCTTTCAGACCTCACCTCTCTCTCTTAAAACACCATTTCTCACTCTCTCAGTCAGCTTGATCCCACTCATACTACGCAGAGAACGCATCTCTGCGGCATTTATTCTACTCCTATGCTTCTTCTCGCAAACCCAGCTTTCATTTCCATACATCAACGTGGAAACTAACACAGCATCGTGAACAGCCGAACGTCGTAAAAGGCACGTTTGGCTGTTCACGTTGCTGGATGCGACATTCTGGCTGCTCACAAAAGCACGCAGAGCTCCCAATTTCCCGCTTTCACTCTCCTTTCAATGTCTTCATCGTGCTTTCCATCCCTAGTAAACATACTACCTAGTACACAAATTATTTCACTTGTTCAACTCTTTCATTACCAATCTTTATTACACATTCAGAAACCTCTTCATTCTTCTCTTACACCATTACTTTCGTTTTTGTAACATTAACTGTCATCCCTTAAAGTCTTACAAGTTTATATCTTCGAAAAAGCCTCCATACCTCCATACAAAGTTTTAACCCCGTTCCTCTCGTTTTAATTTTGAAAATCACAATACCCTTAAACACGGCGGTATTCATTTATGCTCAATAGTTCTAATTTTCAAGTTTCTACCTTTAAAAAACGCCGATACCTCCATACAAACTCCCCCCTCCTCGTATTACCCCTTCAAATTAAAAATCTAAAATCTCTGAAATATCTCATTATTTATTTATAACTTTCTCCTGCCCGCGGCTTCGCCCGCGTGGCCTACAAAAAACAAATGTCTTTTTTTTTAGAATCAAAAAACTTATAAGTGCTCTCACTGCCTCTCATATTTTCACCGCCCGTTTTGCCCCCTTCCAATGTAAAAATCCAAATACCCTAAAACAATCAAATATTTTGAAGTTCTTATTTTTGAATAAACCGATACCTCCCCTCCATACACCCCCGTTTCCCACCTTTAAAATTCGATAGTCATAAAACCTTGAAACACATAATTATTTATTTATGATAAGTATCTAAAATTCAAAATTTCAAGTTCCTATTAAAAGCCCGATATCTCCATCCATACAAACTTTTACTCCCCGTTTCCCCCTACAAATTTGAAAATCCAAAAACCCTGTGACGCGTCATTATTCATTAATGATAAGTAAGCTGTATTTCAAAATTACAAGCTCCTATTAAGAAAATCAATACGTCCTTATAAACTTTCACCCCCGCTTCTCCCCCTTTAAATGTAAAAATGCAAAAATCCTGGAATACGTTATAATACTTATAAGCTATTTATGATCAGTAGTTCTAAATCAAATTTTCATGTTTACAACTTCAATCAACAAAGACTTTCATACAAAGTTCAACCCCCACCCCCCGTTTCCCCCTAAAGGTAAAAAATACCAAAAATGGTTTCTTAGCGGGATGCCTACGTTATAAAATAAACCTATTTCCATTCCAACAGTTTCGGTTGGACGATGATCGCAAATTAGTCAGGACATGTTTGCGCGTGGCAGACAGACAGACAGACGGATAGACGGTTGGCAAATAGAGGCTTAGTAATAACACGTTACCACGTACGTTATTTTTAATTCAATACAAAAAATTTGTGAATGAACAACTCAAATACAAAATTTCATCCCCCTTTTCCCCTTAAGGGTTGTAATTCCAATAACACCCGATATACTCGTTGCGTTATAAGCCTAAATAATAAATGTAGTGATTTTTGCTGTGAAAATGTAGGCCTTTCCATACACAACTTTATCCCCCTTTTCACCCCTTCAGGGGTGGAATTATCAAAAACACTGAGACCCGTATAATTTTTTTTTTTACGTATTCCTAACAACAAAATTTCAAGATCCTAACTTCAAAACTGACGGACTTTCATACAAACTTTCATCCCCTAATTTACCCCCTTAGGGTTGGAATTTCCAAAAATCCTTTCTTAGTGGATGCCTACACTATATAAGGTATCTATGTGCAAAATTTCAAGTTTCTAGGTCCAGCGGTCTGGGCTGTGCGCTGATATATCAGTCAGTCAGTCAGTCAGTCAGTCAGTCAGTCAGGACTTTGAATTTTATATATATAGATAAACCAAGTATGTAAATGAGATAAATTTTATTCAAATAATTAATCCCACCTCCATGTGTAAGTTGCGTCGATGGCTGTTCATAGAGTTAAAATATTGATTAAAAAAATGGTTTTCAGGAACGGTTTTTCGATGGCGGAATTTTAATTAAAGTAGGTCAAACCGGTATCAAGATATTTAATTTGTGTTCATGATTTTCTTTATTAATTTGAATTAACTTTTTGTTTTTATTTACTCTATCAACCATATCATCCAGCAATATCAAGGTTAAAGAATTGAGTGCGTTCACTGCCACCACTGAAAATGAAAATAAAAAATATTGCGCATGAAGGCCACATAGGCTCTTTCACATCTCCGATTTTACTAGCGCTTCAGAACATAGAAAATTCTGTTGTGAAGAAACTTAGCAGCGTGTCCCTTTTTTCCCTGTTCAAAACAAAATTAAAGGTCAGTATACATTAAGTAGTAAGTAATAAGTAATTAACATAAAGAAAAAGAATTACAGAAAAAAGAAAACATAAATATCACTGCTTTTCATTCATGCTTTTTGAACTCCTGCCAGGTATTGCAAAACGGACATTTGCGTGCAATTGGCTGATAAATTGTCATAAATTGTGACAGCAGTGGCCCTAAGGCTCAGGGGTCTAATTTTTGAATCTCACTAGGTGATTAGAGCTTACCAATATGGCCGAATCTCTATGAAAAACGGCTATTTTGGTGAGCTTTAGTTACCCAGTGAGATTCAAATGCAATTTTTGAATCTGAACAGGTGACTAAAGCTCACCAAAATTCCCTTTTCATTTATCCCTCCCTGCGTCTCCGTGAAACTAGTGTCATAAGAATGGGCCACACATAGAGATAAACTCTGATAAACTAAACTTGGCCGGTCATGTTAGGCCCACTGCATAAGGTGAAAGTACTATTTTTTTGGCCTTGGGTAAAGTACTAAAAACGTATGTGTTGCTAGCAGTAAATGCGTTAAAAAGTTTACTTATTGCATTAAGACACTCACGTCGATATCATCTAATCTTATCAAATGGATATGCGAGACAAGCCCGAGTCCTCAACAACAAAGCTAACTCTATATCCGGCTCATTACGGCTGCGTAAGTTATGGGAGCTAGTTAACAAGGCCAGATCTACACAGTTATAGCTGGCGACTGAAGTTTCGAGTACGTATGATGATACTACGTGACCAGCGTACATGCTGTTAAAAAATGTTTTAAATGAAAAGTCTGAGAAAACGACTTTTTGCAAATTAGGTAAGTTATTACACACAGATCTGTCACTCGCTGCTATGCTACTGGCAAGCTAGTACTTCACGCCAGTATTCTGTAAGAATATGGTACTACCCCGATGGAAAAGGTCCATTCGCACTACAACCACCAACAGGCTAAAGTGTGGTTCTAACCCAAAAAAATACATGTTATGTCGTCTGTAGATAATAACTATAGCCCACGGGTGCCGGTTTTGAGTAATACGATTATACAAGCTAGGCCATTTAAATGGGTCTGGGCAAGTTTAAATCTATAGAACATACAAATTTATCGATTTTGGTGACAAGAAAAACTGCATTCATAGATATTAAAAAAACTCGGTAAAAATAGTAATGTATTTGTGAGAACAATATTTTTAATTTTCTAATTTTATTACAAAATGTCAATTAAAAAAGTGTAAAACTTTATAAATGCTAGAATTCAACAGCAACTTTCGATTCTTGTATTAATAAAGCATTAAAAGAAAAAGCGGCTTTAATACACTTATTTTTATTTGGCTATCGCGCCTCATCTAAATATCGGGTGCATTTGCGATCGTCGATCGCAGAGGGAGGTCGGGAAACAAATTTAACCGACAATTGTAAATCAATTAGAGAGGGTGGTCTTAGGGGTGTAATAGCTACCCCCGGCGCACCAAGCGGGGCCGGATTCAAACATATACATATTAATATTCGTTTACTTTCAAATATTTACTTTGATTTATTCTAACGTCCACGTAGCAATAATAAAATACCTAATAATAGTTGCGTAATGAACATTTTAGAATACCGATATTGAAATTTTAATTCCAGATTTCTGTAAAGATGTGCTTACACAAAGCATGTTTCTTAAGCTATTCGGTAAAACAATGGGGCTACTTGTTGGCCTTTGTTCTATTAATTAATGAAGAAGACGTTGCGTTCCTCCCTGGCCTATATAGGTATTTATAGTGGGGATGTTCAAGTGCATATTGTACGCAATACCTCCCTTGGCGCCTCGCCTCTTCACGTCTCATCCAGGAGCTCTGTCTTGGAAAAGCCCACGAAACCTGCACGCCGTGATTATATTTCGTAGGGCTTATGATTTGAAATGCACGAGCTTGTAAGTTTCTTTTTTTAATCAGTGCTTGCATTAAAAAAAAAGCTTTTATAGTAAAAAGCAATTTGCTGTTTTAGGAATGTATTCATCCATTGTAATATATTAACCACTAAAATTTTATTTATTTATTAACCAACTAAAATTTACAGACATGCCACACATGAAAGTTATAGGTTACATAGTTATACATTTTATAATAAATTATAAAAAAAAAGTCTTAAGTTTGATTTAAAAAGTTGAAAAATTTAAGAGAACAGGCTAAGTACATGGGAATAGCGAATATCTTACTATCTTACTTGTTTCAAAATGATTATTGATCACTCCTAACACTACTTATTTCTAAGTAGGTACAAAACTTTATCAGAGTGGGAGCTTCAAGTACCCAGAACTGTGGGAAACATACCGAGAGTGGCTCTATTAACGAAGTTAGGCGCGGCTAGCTAGAAGTTGGGCCGCGTGGGCTTGCCCAATAATAGTCCGGTATTATCTGTTGGTAGGCACTATCCATGCGCTTGAGAGTAATATAAGACAGCGATTCCCAAAGTGAATTCCGCAGAACCTTGGTGTTTCATTCAAGAACTTGAGGGGTCCGTAAGTGCAGAACTGTATCAAATTGTGACGAGGGAAGCCAAGCCGGCGGGAGAGATCTGGGCAAGATCTGAGAAGTGTTCTGTAGGACACTGGATTCCGCCTGGTGAAACTGAGTCGTCAAGAATTTCGACACGGTACAAGTTTAGGATTTTTCATATCCATAGTTGCGTAGTTCCGTCTGTGGATTCCTTTGTTTGTTGTGGATAGTATTAGTATTTTGAGGGTTTTGCAGCCAAATAATTTTTTTAACAATATTTCTCCAACATTTTTATATTTGTACTTTGGAGTTTTCAGCCACCAACTTACCGACTAACCTGCATTATATTGCCATAAAGTTGAAAACTGATATGCTACTCGTATACAACCCTAAGCTTATGAGTGTGTAATAATGCACTTGGCGGATTTTTTTTTTGCTTTGTATATAATGCCGTTGAAATAATATAATTTAGGTATACTTATTTCACAAATGTTTATGTAGTTTTGTGTCTTACGAGTTCATAAATATTTCTGAGGGAAATCTGTGAAATATAGAATTACTTATAGATGTGTAAGATTTATTTGAACAAACAAAATTCAAAGTTTTTATACTTATAAAGTTGGCAGTTTCCGCTTGTTTAGTTGTTACGACGTTATTTTGTTAACTTCAAAAACCTTTGCAAAAACTTATTCGACCGTGAATATTCAATTACGAGATCAAGCAACCTCTACATTTAGTGTAACTACTGGTTGTAATATAGACAAAGTTAAATAACTAAATGTCTGTATCCATCAACGGGGCGTAGCGACACACAACAGTAATTACGCGATTTGAGCCCGTCACATAATCACAGGCAGGGCGGCTCATGGTGCATTAGGGGAGAAATAGATAATCAGCAGTTTCGAACTTTTATAACATTTAGTTGACGTTTTGACGACATTAAAAGTGAAAGTAAACTTTTTATTTTATGCTGAGCCATTTGATGCTGCAAAAAGTTTGTTTTTTAAAATGCCTGAAATCTTAAGGGTTAAACAAATTTATAATTTTTGCGATCACTAACGAAATTCAAAACTTTTAATCTATTCGGGATAGAATATCTATGAGTATTGAACGTAAAAAGCTGCTAACTAAAAATATTGCATGTCAGTACTAACTGGTGTTACATGACTAACGATCAGAAAGACATTTAAAGAGTTACTTCTAATGAACATCGTCGTATTTGAACCGTGTAATACTGAGTTAATAATTAACCCAATAGGTAACCCATATGCTCGCCTGTTTATAAAAAAAAAACTTATGCAAAATGACGTTGCAAAATTGTAATATACAGAGCGCACGATAGTTTTTTTCTTTGCAGTTTTTGTAGGGGCGTGCATATTTACACCTCTATAATTATCAACGTTATCATTATCAGATATCTGCTACCTAATATTAATAAATATTTTTCATCACGTAATCACATGAAGCAATAATTAGCGTCCTATCCCCCGGCGTAACTGTTGACGGGTACCGCCGTCGACTCGTCTGTCCCGGTCGCGGCTAAACGCATTAGCGCAGTGGTTTCCAAAGTTTACTGAGCTCCGACCCACCTAAAAAAACTGCGAAATTCGGGACCCATCCACCTCTTGTCTGTCTTAAAAAGGGGCATAAAATATTATTAGATACGCTCAGATTCCCTCGTTTTATTACAGACACAGATTACCTGGGCCTAGTAGCGAGTCGCGAAACTACTCAATGGTGTCTTATTTGTTCGAGCTGTAATTTTTTGTATTAATGTATGTTTCTCATTTGACATTCTTTTTATTCTTATCATTAATAAATCAAGAACAACAACAACAACAACATTGTACACACACTTTCACAAGCAGTCACTATGGAAATTTAAGCGTCACCAATGTGAATGAAGGACTGTTCAAAAAAGAAAAAGACTATAAGTTAAATAACTAAGTACAAGGACTGTTAATTCAATGAGAATGGTCATTCGGCTGTTAACCCTGCTGTGGTCGTGACCCACCAGTGGCCGCGACCCATAGTTTGAGAAATGCTGCATTAGCGGGTTAGGGCTGGCGCGCAATGAGCGGTGACAGCGCCTCGCGAGGGCGACTTGCCACTAGCTGCGAGTGTGGGCGAGGGTGTTGCACAACCCTAGGTTTACTCTTTGTTGAGATTGGGAGAAAAAAACATAAATGTGCTGTTTTATAATTTGTAGTAGTATAAAGTGGGTACAGCCAGCGATATAAATGTCTCAACAGTTTAGTCATACCTTCTCGCTTTGATAGTAATGAATCACTTTACACAATTATCTATTAATTTATTTTATTGCAACAAGAAATCACAAGCTACAATGATTTTTACTTAGCACAGATTAACAAAACATCAGCAAATTACGGATTTTCATTATAAATAAGGTACTGGATCCAATAGTGTTCATAAAATGGCACTTTATAATATAATAAATTTAATTTAATTGTGTATAATCCAATATGACATGTTCTATGAGATACGATACAAAACAGACTACGCATTATAAAATTATATATTTATGATTTTAATTAAGCGAGTTATTTAAAGCGACAAGCTTCTAAATTGTCACGGGATGTTTGACGATAACGCTGGCATAAGTAATCATTCAGACTTTATGCACTTTGCACTTTTATAAATTACGACATATTTTTCAACTCGTTTACAACATTTAACAATTTCTTTGTTTAAATACATAATGATTGTTATAAACAGGACAGCGTGTAAAGCCCTTAAATATTAACGAAATCAGCGATAAAATACAATAAGCTCTTAAAAAAGCAGCCATAATACCTATTTGCATTTTCATTAAATTCTTATAATTTGGATGCCTATTTATATCTTTCTTAATTTGAAAATGAGTTGAGAATCAAAATGCATTGTCCCATCACCGTTTTGCACTAGGGTTGGCGCCCACCGCGCGTCCTGGCGGCGTCCTTTCCACTTGGTTATGCCTTTTATGTCGACGATTCATTACCGCGCGAATGGGGGACGCGAACAGATAGTCACATTTATTACTTTTGTCAGCGGAAAAAAGAATTTACACATCGATGATCCGATATCAGAAAGTCTACGGTAGGAATTATGGTATTTGAATTGTCTGTCTGTAAATATAACTTTAGTAAAAAGGCCTTTAGAGTGTTTATGAAATCTGTTTTAAAAATATCATAATTTTGTACCATTTACAACAGTAACATCTGTTAAAATATCATGTAAATCTGTTTCTCCTTGTCTCAGTGTGTGTGCCAGTGTAGTGGTTAGATTTACTGATTTCTATATTTTTTGTTATAGATAAATAATAATATGATTTAAGTATGTCTCCTTAAAAAACATTTTTTAGACGAAAGAATACGTTTAAAGCACATATAGGTACATTTTATTTTTTCTGTATAAGGTGACGTTTTTACTCCTGTGTCTGTATCTTTTCGTCAATTATTGGGTCACTGTCATTGATTAGGACCGTTATCTTATGTAAGGGTAAGCAAACTTAACCGTTTATGCTACGCAAATTTATTTAAATACGCTAATTTCATAAGTCATACCGATCTGTATACAGATTTTAAACAAATGGTATGCGCTGTCTTTTTTATAATTTTGCAGTGGTTTTAAAAGTCTTTTAAAACGAAAATGACTGACCCTGCTAAAGGTTAAAAGTACCCCACGCTTTAGCCGTCGACGTGGATATTTCACTCTAACCAAGTTACTGGTCTCTCGTAGTGAGTGTCGCAGCTATTAGTTTGCAAACAATGAGTCGCGACGTGCGATGGCACTGCTAATTCAATCACGAGGCTTGATGGGCCCCTCAGTGCGTTGTGTACAAGCCTATTTGTTACCGCTTTCAAACGTGAGTAGAGAAGGGATTTAAATACTTGTATATTTTGGACACCGGTGTTGCTGTCCTTGGTTGAACCTTCAGTATATATCGTTATTAAGCATGCAAGCGAACAAGCTTAAAATTACTTTCTCTCTTTTGTTTCGATAAAGTTGGTTCAAATACTAGTTTGTGTGTATAGCTATTACGAATACTGATATTTTTATTACTGCTTTTAAGCTCAGACAAATGTATCATAAAAGATCTTCCTTTAAAAAAGAAAGAAAGTCAAAAAGTATTCCAATGAAGATTTTTTTCATTGGCTAACATTATGCGTTATTAAAAAAAATCTTTCGCAAAATGTACCTGTAGATGCTGCACCTGATCCGTGCACAAACACGTCGTTAGCGGCAGCCTACATACTCGTCCCGTTTTGTCGACGCTTGCGTTTTAATTTTATTTTCACCTGCGATCGTCGCGATCGTTTAATTATCGGTAACTACTCTTTAATCGTGTTTTATTTATACTCGAATGCACTTAGACCAGCTTGCATAAAGCGGAGTCTACGCTTAAAACTGGTTTAGTTGTCGCAGATCGCATACTACTAAACCAGGTCTAAAATATAAAATGAGGTTCTAAAACACTTAACTTTTTAATATAACTTCATTACGTCTTTTAATGTTTTAATCAGTGCACTGTGATTTAATCGAGTTTTGTTTATTGTTCCAGGAACAGCCAATATGAAAATTTTCATGTGGAACAGAAGGGCTACGATCAGATGTACGATGGCGAAGACCTGGAAACACCACCATCACCCGATAGGCCTCCGCCCCGACACATAGGTAAACTAATTAGTCGTTTTGCAAGTGAACTTTGTTTAAAATTGTATTTTATAACCATCAAGATGTCGTCTATTGTTAATTATAGATTTTAGATTAGAAAATACTAAACTCCTCTGATAATAGATTATCAGAGGAGTTTTATTCATTGTTTCAGTTTAAAACAAATCATTCATATAGCTATTCAGTAGCGACGTGGCAAATTGTACAACTAACGCACCACAACTCCATCTAACTTATTGGAGGATAATAGAATTTAGTTGGTTTTTAAAAGATAAGGATAATATTATGAGTATTCCTGATTGCTTTAAATTGTTCTCGCATGCATAGAATCAAGCATAGTTTAAGCCTGTATCATAAAATTCAGAGTTAGAAAAGTCATAGTTGAGTTTAAGTTCGTATAACAAACGGAAGGAAAAACTATTAACGAGGGATCTCCAGTCGGTTGTGACTGGTGATGCCTGGGAGCGAAAGTCATTGATGTAACATTTAAAGTGCACTCTTTGCAATGTCAAATAAGACTAAATGTTTCTAAAGAAAAGGAATCGGAGATTCGTTAGGGTCTACAGATGACATGATTTGATGCACGACATGGTCGGATCAAAAGCAATATCATGTGGTGGAGAGGCTTCCCCCCTATTCATTCCCTAGAACATGACCGATTAAGAGCTGACCACATCAAGTACCTGATCATGTCGTCTCTAAACCCTAACGTTTGATCTCGTAGTCCAATAGTATAGTATCGATACAACTCTGCCCAACCCTAAACCCATTACCCATTGTGTTGTGTAGACAAGTACATCCGCGCAGAGCTGCCATGCCTGAGCGCACGCTACACGGTCGCGCTGCTGGCTTGCTTCGGCTTCAGCATCATGTTTGGCATGCGTTGCAACATGAGCATGGCTAAGCTCAAGATGACCGAGAAGCATAAGGTAAAGTCATGCATAAGCAAGTGATCCACCAAAACTTTCCAAATGGAAATTATAAGCTTTCCTAGACAGAAAATCGGACGGATGAACTGACGGACAAACGAAATTGCTGTGTCGTTGCCACAGTAACAGTGCTACGTTTGAATCATTTGAGAGGTATGCAGAAGTTTACGAGGAGTGTGAACCCAGCCCCAAAAAGCGCTCCCCATACAAACGGCGATAACGTTTTCCAACCTTTAAACCTTAACCTATGGCAATGATTTTGATGTATGTTGTAATTATGCCTTAGAACTAGGTTTGTATATTTTGATTTTTTTCATATTCTTCTTAGATTTGTCAATATTTGCATTTTAGGAGTTTCATACAAAACACAAAAGCGTCAATATTTTTGAAACTTTAAAGAATATTTAAAAAATCAAAACATACAAACCTAGTTCTGGGCATAATGATAATATACAAAAAAACATGGCTATAGGTTAACGTTTAGAGGGTGGAAAACGTTATCGCCGTTTGTATGGAGAGCGCTGGGTTCACACTCCTCTTAAGTCGTTGTAAACATATTATTACTTGTCTCCTTCCATGAACAAATGAGCAACATCTGTATTAAGGGATGTTGCCTTAGTTCTGTACTTAAACCTGTACATGTATTGTTTTAGAATGAGAAACAAAAGCTACCTAAATATTGTGCTTATATTTTCTACTTAAAAATATTGTCAACAGACCGCGGAAGGTATCAAAGAAGACACACCGTTCAACTGGACAGTAGAAGTAGAGTCCTCAATAGATTCCTCATATTTCTTCGGGTACCTCATAACGCAGGTGCCGGGCGGGTTTCTGGCTTCCATGTACCCCGCTAATAGGATTTTTGGAGCGGCCATCGTGGCGTCTGCCTTGTTCAACGTCGCCATTCCCGGGGCCATGACTGTGGGCCCCACAGCCGTAGTATTATTGAAGGTTGCACAAGGATTTGTTGAGGTAAGTTCTAGCCAGTGTTGTGTTGTGCTAAGAAAAGAACACAACTATAAAGAGACCGGAAGATCTATAGATAACAATGCAGGTTTTGTGATAGTATGAGTAACTAAAATCCACATAAAATAATTTTATTGAGATATTTATTCTTTTTTTTCTCTCAGCAGATGCCACTTCCGAAGCGCTGGTAGAGTCTGTAGTCTTATTGCGTTAATTGGAACGATTTCATATTTGGTTTTTTAATTTTTTCAATTATTTTTCAAGCTTGGGTAGTTTGTATTCTAAAAATTTTGGTCAGTCTGCCCGTGAACATGAGACCTGTAAAGGGCTCGAAATGTCGGGAATTAGATTCGTTACAATACACGCGATATAAACCGTTTAAATTGTTTTATTTCAATGTCTACAACTCGCGAAAACATAAGAAAATATGAGATATTTATTCGTTAAAAAGACAATGTCTTTAGTTTTTACTGAGATTATTGTTTTTTTTTTAATTTGAGTACTAAAATAATAAATCGCATTTTATTTCAATACTGTCAGCTTTTAAATAATTCCTTTTATAATCAAACCTTCAAAGGTTTACATCTGGATTTCAACGATAGTATTATATATAAAAAAACCTTTTCAATTTACCCATTTCTTCATCATTTTCGGAACTCTGTACTGTAAAATTTTAAATTTTTTGATGTTTTTTCTTTCGATGTAAATATTATTAACGGTTAACAACTTCACACTTTTATGCCATTTGGTTTGTATGTAAGTAGACAGTTTTGTCTACCCTAATCAGAGATTAATTAAAACTGAAATTGTATATATCGCACGCTTAGTATTAAAGTGACCCATTTCTGAATAATACACGTCCCAAAATATCACCTTAATTAAAATACATAGGGTTTAATTTTGGGAAATATCAAATTCAGAATTGAGTCACTTTAATACTAAGCGTGCAATATGTGACGACTTTAGATTTTCTTAATTGGAAGAGGAACGAGTTAAGGTACACTTAAAACATGCCTCCGAGTCTTCTCTGAGTAGCAGATAGACCTAACTTACGTGAAAAGTTATCCGTTACAACGAGCCTGTAAAAGGCTTGAAACATCAATAATAATAATTGTAGCAATGTATACTTTTGTTTTTGTAACGTATGATTAGATTGAATATTTTAACGCTATTTTTAAAGCTTTATTGAATGCTAACGCAATAAATGATGTAGCTTGTTCTAAATGTTTCCACTTTTCAAACTAGGACTAGTTTTTGAAAGAGAAAAGTTACTGGAAATTAGAGCTAAATTACATGTAAATTGAAATATTACGAGCATATTAATATGGAATGTTTGGAATGTCGGAATGCCTAAAGGCATAAGAGTGTAGATGAACATGTAACATACAAAACGTCATACGATTAAATTTTGAACATTTGGCGCCGAGCGGATCGTGACGTCGCATGATGAGGCCTATTACGAGAGCTTCAAATTTCGGCGCCGGCCATGCCGAATGCACGACTCGTCACGTTTGGATTTAGCTCCCCTTCCTTTTGTACTGCAGACAAACAACATTTTGCATATTACGTCTTTTCTATCTTGTTTCTATCATTACATGGCACAGATAAAGTTGTCCCCAATATTAAAAAGGTGGGATGAAGTTTGTTCTGTCTGTTTTCACGCCGCTGTACTCTGTGAAATGAATATGGAACATTCTATGTAAAAAAGAGTCTTTCCTCACAGGAATAGGCTGAAATGGCGTAACTATATTTTCATTGAGGGAACGAATGGGCCACTCAAAAAATCATGTGGCCACATGTGGCTTCTGAAAAAATCTCTATTTACTAGACAACGTGTCGTCAACTATAGGTTTTTACAAAGTCCCAATAATCAGAGATCTTGAATGGTTTCGGGCTGTAAGCGTGTTAAAATTCATAGCAAAACAGTTTTTGCAATGTTCCCAGTCGTAGTGCCTATCTATCAAACCGTGATAGTTTTGGTAATCATGAACTACTTATTTTTATTTAAGTATAAAAATTACTTCATAGCACATGCTCCATAAGTTACTTGTATTTAATATTGGCTTTGTTTTAATAGAGTTTTAAACGGGTTATTCAATTTGGCCATCGATCGTTTCCATTTTCAATCGCTCTCAAGTACAGTCGACATCGATTTCCAGTATGTACAAAGCCTCTTTAGGATTACGGAGCCCTTGGTCGCCATGGTTACGTATTTGCTCCACCCGTGTATCTCGCTTTAGGATCCCCGATATCAATGCCATATCTTTTCAATTCTAATCCTGATAACTGAAGATATACTGACAAAAGATTTCCATCATATGAGACGCTTTGTTGAGATTTCGTTTTTTATATGTTTTATGGTTGATTTTTCTTTACTGTGACATACATACTTATAAAACTATATATATCCTGTTTTTCTCTCGATATCATTAGATTGATTATTTGGCGTGACGTTTAATATACCTACAAAGATACAAAAATTGTTTTTATTCTCGATAAATTTTAGGAAACTACGAGAATTACGATATAGGACGTAAGGTAACCGTCTCAGTGCTTGACAATGTAGGACATTGGTATTTTTCTACCAACAGGGTGTTACATATCCATCATGCCACGGCATCTGGAGGATGTGGGCGCCGCCGATGGAGCGGTCGCGGCTGGCGACACTCGCCTTCTGCGGGACGTACGCCGGC
This sequence comes from Ditula angustiorana, assembly GCA_963691745.1. Taxonomy (NCBI): domain Eukaryota; kingdom Metazoa; phylum Arthropoda; class Insecta; order Lepidoptera; family Tortricidae; genus Ditula; species Ditula angustiorana. The sequence goes on along the minus strand of OY829481.1, from coordinate 3,576,272 downwards.
ATCGTCATCGGCATGCCGCTCTCTGGCCTGCTCACCGACTACATAGGCTGGCAGGCGCCGTTCTACTTCTACGGAGTCTTCGGAGTTATATGGTAAGTACGGATGATAAGCCTGGAGCACTGTCCTACTGCTGGGCAAAATTCTGAGCGGTCTAAAGCAAGTCGCTATGGGATATGTTTATATAGTCTTGCCATCATTGCCTAGGCGTCTTATGTAGTCGCCTTCCATCTTGTGCCAGCACACTCCTTGAAAAAGTTAGCCCACCTTTGTGGATGTATATGGCTGACGTGGCCAACTCAAGTTCATTCAGAGGGAGGACATTTTTTTTACAACATGGTCTTAACTGACGACTTATTAACTGACTGACTTATTAACGTCAGTTAATAAGTCGTCAGTTAAGACCATGTTGTAAAAAAGCAACTTTAAACTGTAGGGAAAACGCTTTTATGTAAGCTGAGGTAAGACTTAGGCAATGGGACAGACTGCAGTTTTTTTTTAAATAACTCTTTCGGTTATTAACAAAAGAATCGTTAATGTTATACCGGCAAGGTAATTTTTTAAATAAAGTTGTGTATATCGACATATCAGTCACACATTGTCTTCCTCCAGTATGTCTTATCACACACTTACACAATCACACCCTTTTCGACAAAAACATATCTTTAAGACTCAATTTCAGTTCATGTCTTTTTGTTGATATGAAGGTACGTAATGTGGCTCTGGCTGGTGTTCGAGCGGCCTTGCAAGCACCCGCACATATCTGGCAAGGAGCTGACGTACATCGAGCAGTCGCTCGGCACCGCCAGCCAGGCCGCCATGCCTAGCTTCTGGTCTACGCCGTGGAAGGAATTTGCTACTTCTGCTCCTGTAAGTAACTCTAATTACTGGCCTCGAGGACTAGTCTTGAAGCTTTTTCTTTTCTAGTGCGGGCTTCGTTTATTGCCAGTAAATCTTTCTAAATTATTACATATTGGATTTAGGATTTTGGTTTTATCGTAAATATACTTTTGCAATTGACTATTGCTATGTTTTAAAATTAAAGTTGTGATTAGATACATCAATGCCATGCCATATTTCCACACGATAATATTCTCAAGGGCGATAATGCAGCGTGAACATTTTGAAGCACATTGGCCACTCTAAATAATATCATTATTATTGTTTTATCTAATTGTGAGCATAATAATTAAGTATTACGTAAAGTTTTCAACAATGTTGCATTGTTGCAGGTATACGCTATAATTGTAGCCAACTTCTGCAGAACGTGGAACTTCTGTTTGCTAGTAATTTTCCAGTCTGCGTATTTTAATACAAGATTTAACATGCAGATCACAGAGGTAATTAGACACATAAGCATAATATTAGTTTATTTTGTGAATGCCAAAAAAATCCGAATTGATTATTTTCGAATTTCAAAGCGTCCCATGTCATAATTCCGACTTCTTGTTATTCTGAAAGTACTTACGACTGAATGTAGAAAATAATCTTTTTGTAATGCCGTCTATTAAATCCGCATGAAATTCGTAGTACCTTCTCAAAATCGGAAATAAATATTTTAGAATTGAGTATCCACTATTCCTATTCCTTTAATTGTATTTTTAGTCTGGATTTGTTGGCGCCATCCCCCATTTGATAATGACGTCACTAGTACCCATCGGGGGTATGCTAGCAGATTACTTGCGCAAAAATGGTATCATGAGCACTACCAATGTGAGGAAGCTGTTCAACTGCGGAGGATTCGGACTCGAAGCATTCTTCTTTGTGCTCATTGCTTATGCCGATAATAAGGTGTGTATTAGTATAGTATACATTATTTTTACCACATCATGTTGTGCCTTTCTTGGTGGAATCTGTTGTCGGAGACCAAGTTACTTTGGGTCAGTGCGCTACTGTCTATAGTAACTAAGTATTTCTCACACTATGGGAGTTTTTTATCGTCTATACATTTACTAATTGGTGTGTACTTTCATGGGTTTATATTCAAACCTCTATTTTAATGGTTTATCTGATTAGGAAGATGGAATGCGCAGACTGCATCGTAATCGTTTTTAAATTAAAAAAATAATAAATAAAATAAATATCTTAGGACAGTTAACACCAATTGACCTAGTCCCAAAGTAAGCAACTAAAGCAGCTTGTGTTATGGATACTAGACAACGGATATAAATACTTATATAGATAAATATATACTTAAATACATATAACATCCACGACTAGGGTACAAACATTCGTATTCATCATACAAACATTTGCCCCTCCCGGGATTCGAACCCGGTACCTGAAGCTTTGTAGTCAGGGCTACTAACCACTAGGCTATCCGGTTGTCCGGTCGTCGGTCGGTATCGGGGTGTCCGGTCGGTTATTAATTAGCATTACTGAGTTGCCTTTACTTTGATTGAAATTAGTACGTGGCGACCATGGAGCTGACGCTTGGCGTGGCGTGCAGCGGGTTCGCCATCTCGGGCTACAACGTGAACCACCTGGACATCGCGCCTCGCTACGCTTCCATCCTCATGGGGCTCTCCAACGGCATTGGCACCATCGCCGGCTTCGTCGTGCCCATAGTCATCAACTACATGACGCAGGAGAAGGTCAGTATGATTTATGGAAGTATCGGTTTTTTTCATGAGGCAATAGTGGCCCGTTTCACGAAGCTACAATTTACAATTTTACAAGTCTCAACCGGCAACATTGGTCACTATGCCCATTGCCATTGGTAATTATTGACCAATGTTTCCGGTTTAGACTAGTAAAATTGTAACTTATAGCTTAGTGAAACGGGCCACTGATGGCGCATAAGACGTGAGCTACCTAGATTGTCAAATGGCAATGAAATCTTCACCAGGTTCGCCATATTTATCTTCATTAACTATATGATACAGGAGAAGATCAGTATAATTACTAGAGATATAGTTTTTATCGTGAGGCAACAGATTAGACACTATGATGTGAGCTACCTGAGCCTTTTATGGAGCTTGTCTAATCGCATTGTAATCATCGCCGTTTTGTCGGGACTATCTTCATAAACAGCGTGACGCTGTAAAAGATAAATGCAATCATTAGGTGTATTCTTCTGTACGAAACAGCATAATTATAATCTGATCTATCTCTCGGCGTGATTATAAAATTGCTCAATGACACCATCCAACTTAACTGGCTTCATTGTACCCATAGTCTTGACATGACAGCAAAAAATAACCAATAATTACTAGCAGGTTTGACTGTATCTGTAGTCTTTTCTTCTGTACAGCACTGCATTAGTATCTGAGCCTCCTCGATGATTATCCTCATAGAGCTTTCTGACGACATTCTACAGTGCTGCTATGTTGCGCCCCAATAAGTCAATGATGCAAAGTTAGCATTAATCAGTTCTTATTAGAATACTAGCTTCTGCCCGCGGCTTCGCCCGCGTGGCCTACAGAAAACAAATGACACCTAAATTCGAGAACCCCGAAACATCGTTATTTATTTATGATGAGCAGCTGCAATTCTAATTTTCAAGTTTATTTTTATTATTATTATTATAAGCTCACGCCTGTTTCCCTTTGGGGTAGGCAGAGACCACAGAACGTCACTTGCCCTGGTCTTGGCATATTCCCTCGCTCCCTCCACACACATTCCTCTCTTCGTGCATGCTCGGCGGTTCCATGTACTTCTGGTTTGACCTGTCTTCAGGACATCACAAATTTGGTTGACAAAAGTACGTCGAGGCCGCCCTCGACCAACTCGCTCAGTCACATCACCTTCATAAATTTGGTAACATAATTGCCTTTCATCCATTCGTTCAACATGCCCAAACCAACGTTACATTTGTTTCTCTATTCTAGTCACTACATCTTCTTTCAGACCTCACCTCTCTCTTATAACACCATTTCTTACTCTCTCAGTCAGCTTGATCCCACTCATACTACGCAGAGAACGCATCTCTACGGCATTTATTCTACTCCTATGCTTCTTCTCGCAAACCCAGCTTTCATTTCCATACATCAACGTGGAAACTAACAAAGCATCGTGAACGGCCGAACATTGTAAAAGGCACGTTTGGCTGTTCACGTTGCTGGATGCGACATTCTGGCTGCTCACAAAAACACACAGAGCTCCCAATTTCCCGCTTTCACTCTCCTTTCAATGTCTTCATCGTGCTTTCCATTCCCAGTAAACATACTACCTAGTACACAAATTCTTTCACTTGTTCAACTCTTTCATTACCAATCTTTATTACACATTCAGAAACCTCTTCATTCTTCTCTTACACCATTACTTTGGTTTTCGTAACATTAACTGTCATCCCTTAAAGTCTTCCAAGTTTATATCTTCGAAAAAGCCTCCATACCTCCATACAAAGTTTTAACCCCGTTTCTCTCGTTTTAATTGTGAAAATCCAAATACCCTTAAACACGGCGGTATTTATTTATGCTCAATAGTTTTAATTTTCAAGTTTCTACCTTTGAAAAACGCCGATACCTACATACAAACTTCCCCCTCCCCGTGTTATCCCTTCAAATTAAAAATCTAAAATCTCTGAAATATCTCATTATTTATTTATAACTATCTCCTGCCCGCGGCTTCACCCGCGTGGCCTACAGAAAACAAATGTCTTTTTTTTAGAATCAAAAAACTTATAAGTGCTCTCACTCCCTCTCATATTTTCACCACCCGCTTTGCCCCCTTTCAATGTAAAAATCCAAATACCCTAAAACAAACAATCATTTTGAAGTTCTTATTTTTTAATAAACCGATACCTCCCATCCATACAAAGTTTCACCCTCGTTTCCCACCTCTAAAATTCTATAGTCATAAAACCCTGAAACACACAATTATTTATTTATGATAAGTATCTAAAATTCAAAATTTCAAGTTCCTATTAAAAACCCAATACCTCCATCCATACAAACTTTTACTCCCCGTTTCCCCCTACAAATTTGAAAATCATAAAACCCTGTGACGCGTCATTATTCATTTATGATAAGTAGCTGTATTTTGAAATTACAAGCTCCTATTAAAAAAAATCAATACGTCCTTACAAATTTTCACCCCCGCTTCTCCCCCTTTAAATGTGAAAATGCAAAATCCTGAAATACGTTATATGATCAGTAGTTCTAATTCAATTTTTCATGTTTATAACTTCAATCAACAAAGACTTTCATACGAAGTTCAACCCCCACCCCCGTTTTCCCCCTAAAGGTAAAAAATATCAAAAATGGTTTCTTAGCGGATGCCTACGTTGTAAAATAAACCTATATTCCAAATTTCAGCTTTCTTGATTCAATAGTTTCGGTTGGACGATGATCGCAAATCAGTCAGGACATATTTGCGCGTGGCAGACAGACAGACAGACGGATAGACGGGTGGCAATAGAGGCTTAGTAATAACACGTTGTCACGTACGTTATTTTTACTTCAATACAAAAAAATTGTGAAGAACAACTCAAATACAAATTTTCATCCCCCTTTTCACCCCCTTGAAGGTTGTACATAATTCCAATAAAACCCGATATACCCGTTGCGTTATAAGCCTAAATAAGAAATGTAGTGATTTTTGCTGTGAAAATGAAGGTCTTTCCATACACAACTTTATCCCCCTTTTCACCCCTGCAGGGGTGGAATTATCAAAAACACTGAGACCCGTATAAATTTTTTTTTTAGGTAATCCTAACAACAAAATTTCAAGACCCTAACTTCAAAACTGACGAACTTTCATACAAACTTTCATCCCCTAATTTACCCCCTTAGGGGTGAAGTTTCCAAAAATCCTTTCTTAGTGGATGCCTACACTATATAAGGTATCTATGTGCAAAATTTCAAGTCTCTAGGTCCAGCGGTTTGGGCTGTGCGCTGATATATCATTCAGTCAGTCAGTCAGGACTTTGAATTTTATATATATAGATTACTGAGTAAGTATCTGGGCAAAAACCTGCAGAAAAAAGAAAGATTGGCACGGAAATTGATTTCATTGTTTTGAATAGAATATTTTTATTTTGATGCATTTCTCCACTTTGAATCTTAAGTTCCTTTTGAACGTTTGAAGTGACACTCCCCACCGTATCGCTCCTCGGCGATAGCAGGCGCAACAAAAAGTACATTCGGCCGTGGCTAATTTTAAAAAGGAAATCGAGCTCGGAGCGAGTTGCGCCCGGAATATGAAATGAATCGCTTTGTGGGTGCGCGCCGGTGCGTTACTCCGGACTGCGAAACAGTATTTATGAGTTAGCACTTTATTATGGCTCTACCCTACATCGGTACTGCGCTCCGATGCCTTTGTTTTGCGCATTTTGATAAACATGATGCTTGATTTAACAGTTCAGACCTTACGTTTAATATGTTGACAAAAAGGAAAACAGATCTCGTTTTTGTTTTTAATAGATTATCCGCAGCTTGCTAGCAAGGTCGTTCTTAAAGTTCTGTATACTCGGGAGTTACTTTACATAATATAATAACCCTCCATTCTGGCGGCAGTCGGGTAAAAAACTTTACTTTGATAAGAATTCACCACAAAATTGCATTATCAAAAGTTTTATTTTGATGGAGTCGTAGTCGTACTTTAACACGATATTTAAATGAAACGTAGCAATTTCTTTTCTCAAATATTATACACAAACTCAAAGTGAATATTCACACTACTGTAATAAAACATTTTAGGATATTTTATTTTCTGATGAGTCTAAATGCCGTCAACCATGCACTGAAGAATCCATTAGCATTATTCATGAAATCCAAATAACCGTTCAAACAGGATCAGCTAGAAAAGGCAATAACAGAATGGCGGGAGGTGTTCCTAATGGGTGCCACGGTCCATTTCATCGGGATCACCATATACGGCATCTTCGCGTCCGGGGAGCTCCAGCCCTGGGCCGAGCCTACGGCGCCCTACGAGTCGCCCATCAAGTCCAAGGACCATGAAACCACTTTCGTAAGTCACACTTGCAGTTTGGACGTCTTGTTTTTATTTAATCAAAGGATCGTAGCGCTGCGGAAATGTGTTCTCATGTCTAATGAATTTGACGGTTTCAGTGATGGTTTTTGTTTTAATATTATAAGAACTCCTATAATACTGGGGACAACAAATCGCGAAAAGCACTCCTTATTAGTTGTTGATGGGAAATTACGTGAAAAGTAAATTAAACCAGTGAGGACTTATTTTATCAAAATGAAATTTGATCCTGGAGCAGCGATAGATTTTATTAAAAGTTGTTTTTTTAAAAGAATTTTATTAAGAAGAAATTTTATTAAAAGAAATTTAAGTTTCAAACCGCTATGTGCCTATGTCGAGCGGTCTGCTAACGAACGCGATGTAGCTGTAAATAACAGAATGGATTCAATATTTGGAGGTATACCGATGTTTTTCGCTTTAAACCGTTGGGCTAATATTACGAGTGGTTCAAACAAATCGCAGGTGCAATTTCTTTTTACTACCGACCGGTGTATGTAGATGGAGGACCCGTCGGCTCCACTGAAGAGCGTGGAGCCCCCGGCGTACGGGGCGGTGGTGCCGCCGCGGCCCGCGCCGCCCGCGCCCGCGGCCGCGCACGTGCCCAACAACCCGTTCGTGTCCGGCGCCTTCTACCAGGCCGAGCCCGTGCAGCCGCCCGCGCACAACTATCCCGAACTCACCGATGACGGCACTTACTAACTTAAAGAAACGTCGTCAACGTAAATGAAGTACGGCTAAACAGACTATGCGCAAACGAGTCTTCGGCATTCTTCGGCAATCGTCAGGTTCCTACGATAAGCTGGATGTATTCTAATTTTCCGTTAACGTTTAAAAGGCAAGTGCAATGTACAGGGCGTCTACGGTTTGTGATTTGTTTTTTGTCATAATGCGTTGTATGACGAAGATTCCTTTGCGCATCCTATTTGTAGCCGAGCTGTTAGTCGGTATTTTACCAGGATAAATTAACTCACCGCCTCTGCAACCTTAAAACTTAGTCTTTATTATTTTAAACGGAGTTACTGCATTTTTTTAGCATTGCAAGGCAGATAGATTATTCTGGCAGAAGACTGACACCAAACATGTGCAGTAAAGTGTGTGTGTAAATATTTATTTTGCACAAGTACACAAAGAAAGCCTGTTCATATTGTCCCTGAACGATCTAGGAAATATTCAAACGACGTGCATACCGGTTGCCAGAATACATATTAAATAAAATAGAACTGGTTTAAACTGCACTCAAACTACAACTCGCCGGTCTACAAACCATTCGTGGGAATTCTCTTCCCACACTACAGACAAAAATTAATTACTTGCTGTAAAAATATTCACACATTTACTTAACTGCATATTCTTAGTACCATATTAACGCACACTATGCGCCTAAACTACGAGTGTATTAACTAATTATAGAGACTTTCTGTGTGTTCTACTAGATAAGACTTCGTGCTGTATAACGGTTTTTAGCACCATAAATTGAGGCAAGTGGGTTTTATACAAAGTACAGTCAACAACAGGTATATCTGCGGGCGTTATCGCACTGGTGATTTGAGAACTAGAGATGGATAGGCGGACACGCTGCGTGTTTGCCGCGAGTTCGCAGCGAGCACGCGACGTTATCGCCGCGTGTGCCCAACGACCTCGCGCCGCTTCTTAAGCTTCTATCCTTCCAAGCAAAGGACATAAACGAAATATTTACTCTTTCATCTGAATCATTCGTTTACATTCGCTAAAATGTTGCGTACCCGCGGCGTGACCATCGCGTGATCGCTGCGAACTCGCAGCTAACCCGCAGCGCTTTCGCCTTGCTTTGAAATAGCTTACAAATCGCCATTTCGATTAGTCCCTATGACTCTATTTTCAAGAGGTAAGAGCTTCCGTTTTTGACAAATTAGGGTATTAAATTTTTTCTGCTGCTAACTGAACTTACAAGGGTTTTTGTGACTGTACCATTCGTGATACAGGCACATGACTTGAAAGCAAATAATAGCGACCTTTTTGTGCAATTTTTTTCTTCTTGTATGTCTAGTAGTATGCATATTAAGTCTTAGCATAACACGTGATTTTAATGGTACGGTGACACTCTCGCTGGTCTTGATAATGTGCGTGAGAGAATCTTACTCGTTAGACTGAGATAGAGGATAGTTCTTATCTTTATAAAAACATGCAACCCTCTCAAATAATCTATAGATTCGGCATTGGTAGCGCACTAGCGTTTATCGCGGACATAAAGTATTTAGCCCTTTCGCACGCTAACAGGCTTGTAAGGGGGCCTCAGTTAAGTAAATGGTATGAGCACCCGCGCGAATTAGCGGACGCTCTCATACTATTTTTCAATATTTGTGCACCCGCTCCGTGCAACCGTGCGACTTAGTGGAGGCCCATATACTTTATGTCCGCGATGTCCGCGATAAAGGTTACCGTGCTAGGGCCTCAGGCGTTAGTCTGGATTTACAATAAGCATTTACGAGCCATAAAAACGCAAAAACGCGGCAATGGCTGTTTCTGATTGGTCGATGGCCGCGTTTTTGCGTTTTTATCACTTGTAAATGCGTATTGAGAACCCAGTCTTACTCGCTTTGCTCGACACTGGCTGAAGGGGTATTTGTAGCAGTACAGTTTTGGGGCTCACTAGTATCTCCCATTTGATGGAATGTCTTGCCCCAGAGTGTGGAGCCGACATTATAGATAGGTCAAATTACATGTGCTATTACTCTCACCATGGTTAGCTTGTATTATGTCATATCGTTATAGAAATGAACAGTACCTGCTGTCAGAACTTCGTTATTTTCTGACACACTTTGTGTTGCTTATTTTTGACCTAGTTGACATATATTTTGAAAAGAACCTTTATATTTTGTTATAACACGCGTTGACATATCATCAAGTTATAAATTTACCATAGGGTTGACTTTTTGTTTGTTCGCATGATTCTGTTTGTAACAAATGTTACTTGCACGAGTCCCATATCCCATAGACGCGTACCTATAAATCGTTCTTCTTGTTGCCTAATTGTTGTAAAATGTTTATATCTCTATAAAGTAAGTATGTAATTAAATTGTTCAAATTTAGAATTACCTGTACCTATTTAAAATATAATACAATATTGAAAACGTAGAAATATATGTACTTGAAAATGTTAATTACAAAGGGAGGTAATGCAACCATTGTTTATGTTGAAATATACTTTGCTATGTCTATGAATATTTTTCTTAGAAAATTTATTATTTACATAATTTAGCGTTATAACTGTTTGACATGTAATATAAGACAAATCATTAGAAATTTTAGGATCAATCATAACTATTTTAGAATGGGTGTTTTTATGGACCTCGGTGATTACGAAATTTAGAAACAGAGCGACATAAATGTATATACGTAGCGGAGTGTTTAAAATATTGTTAAAATTAGCCATCAAATTTACATTTTCCCGTCTTTTAATTAATTCTAGTAGGTTTACTAGCTGTTAAGAAATAATTGGTAGTCGTACTATCAAAAGTCCTAGTTTAAAAAAATAATACAATAAGGAATACAATAGCTTAAGTGGAGATTCATTATAATCATAAAGTTACTTTAGTTTAATTTCATTACCATATTTTTATTTACTTTACTTACACCGACTTTTCATCGAAACTTTTTATTACTATTTACATATACAAGAAAATATTTTGGTTTAAAAATAATATTACCTTTGTACTTATACTTTTTAATAACTTAACGACTGGCCGGAGAGTGTTCAAGGTTGGTAGGAATGGAGGACGAAGGGGGAGGGGTGGGGGTTTGGCCCAGCAGGATTAGACCAGTCAAGTGATCTAATTCGAACTTATTTATAGTATATGTATATATTTTTTAAATAACTTATCCATCGAATACTTTCCTTTTTATGGATTTTACTTAGTTATAAAACAATAAACCACATAATAAATAATGTGATAGTAGTTAACGTAAGAACATAACGCATCAATTGTAACCTAAATGAAAATGTGAAAGTAATTATAAAATCCTACCTTAAAACCTTCTGTAATTTGTTCGCTAATGTTTTAGAAAATATTAAATTTCTAACAAAAACAAAACTGTTGCAACTGACAGTCAAATTTTGTACATAGATTTTTGTACTTAAGTGTTTATAATTATTTTTGAAGTAGAGATAATCTTTATGTTATTTATAGATTATAAATATACTAGCTTTCTGCAAATTAATGATAGTTGTGCACGTTTGTAAATAAAGCACCTTAGGATAGCTCCAAAAGAGTCACTTCACAGTCATACAATTAGATTATAGAAAGTAAATTAGTAGAAAGTAGTTCACAGTATTCGCTCACTACGCGCCAATATATTTTCTTTTTATTCCTAATTTAAAGAATGGTTATAGTTTTACTAATTAAATCCCACTTTATAGTTTCTGGGTTTAAAGCACGGCATTGTTCTAAACCAGAACCACACTCAAGTCAAGTCCCGCAATGTTCGTGCAACCACCTTATTCCACCTTTAGAATGGTTGAGACAGCAAAACGCTTGCTTAGAATTGGCTAGAGTGTGGCTCAAGCTTTATACATATTTAGCACAAATTTGCACTACTTATTTTCACTAATCACAATGCACGAACTTGCACCGTAAAATAAGGATTATGTGGTTTCACAGCTTGAGGAGTTTTTATGATGCTTGGCGGTTACGTTTCTAAACGTATACAATTTGAAATTACGTAAGCGCCAGGCGTAGTAAGCAGGCTTCTGCTGTGGAGTGCCACATTTAGTTACCTAAATATTTGACAATACTGAAGCTTTAGCATTACCTAAGATCAGGGTATGAGCCTTACAACGATGACTTCGGAACAGCAGGTTTGTGACAATAATAACGACTGAAGTTTGATGTAAGAGGCTAGAATAAGATCACTCGTTAATCGTGCACAATTACAGGTTTACATGAAAACGCAAGTCTCAAATTTAAAGAATATGCCGTTATTTTAACCCAGTTGATTAAAACGACAGAATTAAAAACGATGATTGATTTTTCCTATTATCGATAGATAACAATTAATTGCAATGTTATTAAAAAGTATCTACCAGTCACTTAATTTAACATAATTTAAGGAAACTTTACATGTTGTAATAAAGCTTTCTTTAGCATGTTGTCATGGTATTTGCAACATTGGGTCATTTTTACCAATTGATTCTTCTATTCTCATAAGACTCGATCACATTTAACAAAATTTTATTTATTTAATATAATGAATGTAAACTACGTATGATATAAGTATATGTTATAATTATTTTCAGAATGTAATATTAGAAAGACAAAAAACTAACATAAATAATAATTTTAGGTTTAATTTGTAACATGGTTGGTGCGTTGGACATGGGTGAGAATTATCATGGGAATTTAAATAGAGCATTCCCAGGCTTTAACAAATGCTTTTTGTAGTTAAACTGTGACACGATTGTGGAACTCAAAATGAATTAATCTGAATCCATTTGGACTGATATTTAACCAATCTTAAAATGGGATGATTAATTAACATTCTATAATTGCACCACAGGGTAATCGATTAAAAGGTATTGTATATTTAAACTAGCTATTATATAATTATTTTCTGTTCCTAATAAAACAATTCATGAAATTCGAGATGCTAGTAGATTTGCGTCATGTATTTATTTAACTTCGATGTCATTAGATTCATGTCTTAAATTATAATATAGAGCAAGTCGTTGTTTTAAAGAATCTCTACACCGTCAATTTCTGTGTTGTAAAATATTTTTACTAACTTTTAAAGTATTACTTCAATGTGTAGTATTTTGTATCATGACTTAGAAATTTAATAATTTTAGCAATAAAACAATTGTTTAAAATCACGTGGACATTTGTCGGTAAAATGAAACAGGTACTTATCTAAGTTACGTAAGACATCATATTGTAAAACAATTTGATCAAGGATCAGAAAACAGTAAGGCATCTTGGATTTTAAAAGAGCAATATACAAATTTTAACTAGAAAAAAATATCAAACTGAACTTATCATGAGCATCACATATTGTTAATAGCTAAAAAACTTCATCAGGAGCTTATTCGTTCTTAATTTTGTAAATATATCGTAGAAAAATTTACTTTGTTTAGTTTATCCAGAAGTGTTTTACTAATTTTATTTAAAATAAGCAACAACGACGATAGTTCGCTTAAAAAAAGAAGCAGGTGTATAATAAAGCTAAGCCGGGAAATGTGCAAAGAATGTACTTTAAGCATGAATCATGTAAGTTATAATAACGGTAATTTGCTTGTAATAAATGAGCAATATTCTTCGACGCCTTTATAAAATTATGTCATCGTTTCTAACGTACAACCAGCGAATATTGAATTATACGATGAAGATAAACCTCACGAATGCAGAAAAATTAGATCTAGTGTCAAAGTCATATAAATTATTTGGCGTGTGAAATCATTTCATGGTTTCTCTATACCTATTTTTCATATGATAATTTTCACGATGTCCAAAATCTATGGCGGAAAGGGTATCGATCACCCAGGCACTTGTTAACGTGCACTGTTACGTTAAGGTTAGCTAAGTTAGCATAAGAACAGTGGTGCAGTCGCGTGGGCAAAATGAATTGATAAATGAATAATAAACATAACCCTCCCTTCTGGCGGCAGTCGGGAAAAATGTGGTTAACTAACCGTCAATATCGAAAAATGTATTTTTAACCGCGCGTTTAAAATCATTAATAACCGGCTTCGCAGCTACAAACATGACTGATCAAGTTTATTTTTCCTTTTAGCATCCTTTTCTTATGATATCACGTACAGCTGCACTAAGGTATATGTTGTACTTGCGTAAGGGTCGCTGTTTTAAGATAGGCTAGCATAGCAACAGCCACGAGCCATGCCAACAACAACTTAAGTCCATTCAATGCATAGACAAAACCGAAAGGGTGTACCTACCTAGAAAGTACGTGTATAGGAAAAGTCTACTCCTCATGAGCTCTCGTTTTCTGAATAGCTAGTGGGCGCTAAGAATGGGTTGTTCAAATTGTTTAAGCCTAACAACCATTGGCTATGGTTTGACTTTTGGGTCACGGCGTCTGTGACGGCCCTGTATAGGTACCTCTACAAGTTTCCTACTAGTACCATATACTGTTACATCTCAGTCGATTCATGTCAATTCATTTGGCTGTCCGCAATTGCACCACAATACCTATAAGAATAAACAGCAGTAAACTATCTCAACAACCTGTGTACGGATTTTTTAGTAGCAGTTCTATCTTTTATTACCCAACTGAGGCGAAGCCAAAAAAGAAGGGCTATGTGTTTTCTTATCTCTTGCTACATGCTACTCTGCTTATTACTAGTTAAAACACTGTGTTTGGTATTTTGCTGTAGTTTATTGTTATTTCGTTCCTCGTATGTGTTATTGTCAAAATGTACCTTCGAACGACGCCTTTTACTGCTTTCAAATTCTTAAATGAATACAAGTCTGTGCTCAGCATTCTTGTTTCCCAGCATTGTATGTACTCGCTGTATGGTAGGTAAGTTAAATTTACGACAATAATTATACTTTTAAAAGGGGTGATCTCACTCTATAAGGCTGTGTCGACAATAAAGCTTCCTTGGGGAGCGACAACTAGCTTGTATAATTAGAATAAAGAATAATTTAGATATACATTCGAATAACTTGACAATAATGTTTTGAAATGTGTATTAAAACTGCGATATTTTAATGTAAATACGGTACTCAGTAGAGGAGTAGAATAGTAAATTGCTCGTCTGTTTTATTTTCTTATGATTCTTGGTTAGGTAGATGAAGAATGGATGGAGTGTCGTTTTTCCAGTTATGCACCCGTTAATTCGTATTCACGTAATATTCATTTTTGTTTTATTTTAGTCTAAAATAGGTTAATGGTTAAAGTTCTTAAAATAAGACGGGGTTGACTGTTTTGTCTCTATAATTCATATTTTGTCTGCGTTAAGAAGTATGGCAGGTGTGAATTGTGATGTGATGTATAATGTTATACATATAACAGAGGTGACTATGTTCTTAATATTTATCTAGAGTACTGTGCGAATGTAATTACAATTATCTTACCTGTAAAAGATATGTAAATATTTAGAATTGTAAATTTAGAAACAATTTTGTCTGTTTCCATGTAGCACTTTAAATTCCAAAATTTGTTCAAACCACGTTTGACCTCAAAGTCGTTAAAAAATTGGGCGTTTATCATCGCAAACTCAGAAAGTCTAGCACACAAATGTCTATCGTAAATTTAAACCGTTTTGTACCTGTCCAACGTCTACTGTGCTTGAATGAACTGTGACAGTAGCAAAGGCAATTTGTTCCCCACGGTGAACCTTTTTGGGATATTCTATCCTAGTATAAAGTAGAGACCCATAATGGGATAACTTAAACTTGGGCAGTTCCGGGCTAGGGCCACAGATTTTGAATTTATCTTTTAGATCACCTCACCAACTAACTCCCTGCTTCAGGTCAAGGTTTAATTTATCCTTTCCTGCGTCTCTATTTCTCTGCAACTACACGACAGCTATAGTTTGGGCATTTACCTACAAAACGTCCCTATATAGACTTTTGAACTAAAGTGACGTCATCGTTGCAAAATAGTACCTACAGGATATTTATGACTCAAAACGGTGGTCAACGTATCCACCCTCTACATGGTTGCAATCAAAATGAAGTAACATAAGCTTTGACGTAAGTATTAATTGCACGAAGGCACTGATTTGTCAATTACTGATTAGACTCATGTTTAAGGATTTGCTTTCAAAGTCCTGGTATTAACAGCTGTAAATATTTTGTGTCGCTTTTGTCTCGTTTCATTTGATACAGTGTGTTTACTCAGGGGTCTTATATTACTTATCGATGTTCTAACTACTATAAAAAATCCTTAAATGCACATACATACACTTAAATTATTCTTATCATTCTTGCAACGAGTGTTCATGTTGTGAATACTGCGACCTTTAAAGTCAGTTAAATAGAGTATTGGTGAAGAAACATTTGATTTCGTTTCCATGGCCTGTTTTATTCATCAGCCGACGCGTCATTTGATTGTATCCACTATATTATACCACGTCTCTAGTGTAAAGTTTTAAAAGTTGCGTATAGTTAATATTAAAATAGGCATTTGGTCAGCATTTAGTTTCAATCTGGCCTACAAATATTTAGTGTATAAGAATTGTATATATTAGTAGCAAGCTTTACTTATTTTATACTTGAGTTTTCCATTGTAAATAATCATTATTCTCACAACGAACGGAATTAGTTTCAGGTTCCCTGTAGTCTGTCAATGATTAAGCTTTGATTCGTATACTAGAATTACAAAAATATGAAGACTATAGTCTCTATATTTTTGTGATTATAATATTCACTAGGAGCAAAATATAAAGTGTGATATTTTTTAACCCATGATATATTTTAAGGGTGTGTACCCTGTACTTATAATGGTTAGCAAAAATAGAAAAATAATAACAAAAAGAAAAAAGTTAGAGCGAATAGTAAATAATGGGTGGTTCCCAGGTTTGCACCACATTAGGTTTATTTAACGAAACGCTAACCATTAAATAAAAATGCACAAAAATATATTTACGTATTTCTTTACTGCTACGACAAAAAAAAATAGAAATAAGGTTCTTACTTATAAATGAAGACGGGGAAATGTGATATTTGACTGGTTAATTTAAATGCTGTGGAGTGATGGAAGGATACGGGTAGGTACAATTTTTTGTAAATATTTTTGATTATCGATTGTTCTGTTAATACAATTTTGTTGGACTCTAGTTGAAATTGCAGACTTGTAAATAAAAATTATGGCGAACCATCAAATGTACTGATAAGCATTGTTATATTGCAAATAAATGTTTTGGTTAGTTAGTTTTCATTTGTTTACTGGTAACAAATGTTAAATCAACGTTTCATTAAGCTTATTATCGCTTTTTACTTTTGACATGAATGTTGTAATCAATTTAATTGAAATAGTTATAAATAGAAACATTAACTTAGGTAAATTACACTTAGCGTAAAATTGTAATTTAAATTGATCTCTTTAGTGGATAAACTTGTTAAATTTTTTCTTGATGTAACCTTCACACTGTTATCTATTCTATAAAACATTGACAGAAATATTTTAGCATTTGATAGACGCCATGTTCTTTTTATCGGTGCGTTTTTTTTATACTTCTGGTAGAACTATTAGATAAATGTTGTTTTTCAGAATGGTGACATTATCTTCCCTAATAATAAATGTATAAAATTATGTGGTTGTTTTCTTTCCTGTTAATATCACAGTTATTTTTTTGTATGAAATTGGGTGAAAAACAAGCATTCGTATCACTTGATGGGAAGTAATAATTGTCGCTTATGGGAACTCGCAAACTCAAGAGAGTTAGCAAGTCCCTTTCGACAAACGCTAACTCGCTATGTAACTCAGTGTATTTCGTTCCATCTAGTCTAGTACTTGTAGTAGAGATACGCTCTGACTTACGTAGCCAGTTACCGCGTATCGAGAAGCTCCGTGCTATATATGTAGACTGATATACATATTGCTTACCTCTAGGCCCCGCCCTGGTCCTCCGGAAAGCAGTAGCCACTTCATGCCTGTATTTCGTGGGAGCCTGGTTGTATCCCGATTAAGCTAGCCCATTAATTGTATTGCAACCACCAACTGGGTACATCGTTTCTTTACAATTATAAAGTCCTTAATCTAACTAAAAGTCAAGCACGAGTGGTTGCGACTTTCTTATTTGTCCCTTTGTTCGATTCTATTTCGAACTGAGGTGCTATTTTGAATCTCACCAGGTCAACCAAATGCTCACCAAAATGACCGAATCTCTATGACAAACGGCCATTTTGGTCAGCTTTAGACACCCAGTGAGATTCAAAAATCGCACTCCTGGTTCAGGTGGTTGGTGATGCCTGTAGGTTGACTAGTTAGAAAGTAGCGAGTGTGAGATTTTGAACGGAGATTGCTATGGATAAAAGGCGACGAGTTGTTTCAATAAGTTTGTGAGCCAGCGCTAAAGTTCACCTTACTTTTGATCCTTATCTAAGCAGGGAGTGATTCTCATTTGCAGATTTCACACGGGGGCAGGGCAGCTTTCTAATTGTAATAGTACTGTGCTGTTCACTCTACTGCCTCACTGTTCTGCTTCTGTGTGTAATCAGCATTAGTGCAGCAGTAACGAGCTCGATATCGACAGGTCTATTCCGACTAGTTACATTATTAGTTCCATTGATAAAGTCCAGGTAGTTCCAAACAGTCTTCGTTAAATGTATCGTTCGTTAAACTACTGGGCACAAAAGTCCAACTAAATCAATGAATGGAACTAGTCGGAATAGACCTATCGACACGGCGCCTTATCTTGCTCTAGCGTGCTATCACAGGTGAACGAGAAAGGCCTTGCCTCGACGGCGAGCTCGTCGCTGCTGCGCTTAGCCGAAGATATTGAAGCGCATAACGCTTGTCGCCAAGCGTGACACTTTCGGTGTGTCACTTTAGCAAAAGGGATTCACAAATGCAAGGAAAAAGTGGAACGCTATAGTCGAGTAACAAAAACAATTGGTGAAAATGACAAAAAACGTCATTGTATATTTAAATAAAAATTTATTATAACTAGGATATGGTCGCAAAACCATCATGATTCAGGGTGACTTGCAACGAAAAGTTTAATCTATGGCTCAAACCTCATTTAGTAGTGAATGAATACTGCGTAGGTGGGTTTGAGCTTAAACTAGTACTTTGACCTTTTTGATGTAAGTCCCTGTTAAACTTTTATAAATTAATATTCAACCATCTCCAAAATAAATAAAAAAACAACTTTAAGTCATCATTCGGTTAAATTTGGGTGCATACGTTTCATATTGTTGTAGATCACGCGTATTCAGACTTTTTCAACAGCTTGGCGACTCCATGATACTTGACGCCAATAGAAGTAACTACATAGAACCCAAATTAAGCGGGACACTGTCCCCTTACAAATATCTGGCCAATATCCTAATATCTGTCTTATTTTTAATGTAATTACATTAATTTTATCTAAAAATAAGTTACACAGATCCAAATACGTACACATAGGCAAATGAAGACAGTACTACAGTACCGATAAAGGCTACTTAACATAAGTAATCATACAGCAATATATACCATAAAACCTATTGAGAAACATTAAATATCACAAACCCCTATAAACTATAGCAATAAATTATCTCAGTGAATTAATTAATTGACAAGAAAACACGAATTCATAAATTTTCTAGTTAAATCTGGTTTAAGAGTAATTTTAACCACGATTTAACCACATTCTTGCACTAACTAGGTATGTAATCAAATTATATGTACTATGATAAGCCCGTACTATAAAAGGTAAAAAAATAAAAACGGTTGTTGTTCGGAATTTGGAGATACTACCCTACTATTTACGGGTAAGTATAGTTTTGACAGCTCTTTTTTGAAATGCCAAGAATTTAAAACAAAACAACTTTGAAATTTTTGAATTTAAAATAATAACATTTTGAATTCTAAAAAGTTTGCCGTACAAACTTTCAAAGACAAACATTAGGACGTCTAATTATAAGTTATTGAAGACCAGTGTATTTAACCGCAGCCGTATATTTAAGAGTTATTTCATATACTTTTTGTATAAGTGGCGACAGCGACGCGAATATGTTGTATAAAAATGTATCAGCGATTAAAAGGTTATTTTTTACGTTTTTTTTCAACATTGTGTTTGTTATTTAATATGCAATATTGCATAACTAAGGGACATTGACATTGGACCGCTATTCCTATAATTTAAATAGGCATTCAAAATGCCTCCAAAAATTCAATGTTGCCTGTTGACTTTATTTTGGGTTGGCGCCTACTTTATTTTTCTGTCAATTCTCTTCACCATATGCACCTGCCCGCCTTCTGCTAGAAAGGATGTGTGGAAGCAATTGCAACATGGTGATGTGTTTGTGTCCCTTTCCCCTGAGCTAGTGAGAAAGTGACGGTGCCTTGCTAAGGCCAGTACAGCATCAACTGTAGGGACCTACGGACCTCAACCGCCGAGATTTACCGGGAAAACCGCGCGCGTACGGCGGCTTGGCGTTAGTCGTCACGTAGTATACACCCCGTGCCCTGTAAAAAAAGTAGGCACTAATTATTATATACTTTGTAATATTTTTATTAGCAGGAAATTACGAAACTTGACCAATTATTAGTTTTTAAAACCTAAAAAGTTCTATTCTAACCCGCTTTTGCATTGCTTCGGGCCTTCATTCTTTTTTTGACGCTCATTTTAACAGTATGTTATACAATGAAAATGAAAATGAAAATGAAAATGAAAAATTTATTTTTGCAAGTAGGCCATATAGGCTCTTTTACATGTCTGAATCTACTAGCGCTTCGGAAAATGGAAGAATCTGCTGAGAAGAAACGCCGCAAGAAACTCAGCAGTTTATCTTTTTTTTTCTTCTCTTTTCAAAACAAGATTACAGAGCAATATACACAATCATAACAATAGTTCACATAAAGTGTGAGAAAAAAAAAAGATAATAAATAGCACAGCAAGCTTTAAGCATATTGAACGAACTGGCACTAGTACAGATTGACCAAGAGATGTATAGGGTCCCCAGGTCAAAGAAATTAGAATCGGGATGTATGTGGTCCCTGATCAAATACTTAGTCTAAATAACTTAGAGATGTATAGTCTCTAAGGGTCAAAACAAATTAATTACCTTAATCTATGCTTAGCAGAGGTGTAAAACGCCTCCACGGTCAAATTGTACAATATTACTTGGAGATGTATAGTCTCCGAATGTCAAAAGAATATAAGAATAAAAATATTCATGTCAAAAAAAAAATTGGTGAAAATCCAACAAAATCAGTAATATAACAATAACAACTCAATATATATCTATATTTAGTTATATATATAAATATAAATAAATAGACAACACGATGAAGTCTCCCACATCAAACCGCATTTAAGTACCTACATTTTAGGCTTTTTGAGAATTACATTAGTCTTTGCAGCATGAATAGTCCGGACCCCACAAACAGCACCCGATCACGAGTATGACGCGTATCTCAGCCATCGTCTCCCTCAACCATATTGCAGGGAAGGTGGCGACCCGATCAACGACGCCACCGTAAGCAATGCCCTTTAAGCGAGCATGACATACTCAAGCTGTACGACTACAAAAGAGAAATTGAATACGGCTCGTCTGGCGAGAAACATCACAATGTGCTCCAAAATAAAAATTACACTTTAATAGGATGTCATACATAATTAATAGGAATAAAATTAAGTGATAAAAAAAAAAAGATTAATGCTTAGAAATGTCACAAACATACAATAATTATTAAAGTCAAAGATATTTAAATTAAATAGTGAACAGCCGATATTTAAATTAAATATTCACGCCTTTAGAATTGGCCAAGTCAAATCGTCGCATATATATTCGTCGACTTTGTAGTAAGCTTTTTTCAATAGCGTGTTTTTAATATACCTCTTGAATGCATTTAGAGGTAATTCCCATACATCCACAGGCACTTTATTATAGAACCTCACGCAGTTCCCTAGAAAGGATTTGCTTACTTTTTTTAAGCGGAATTTGGGTACAAAAAGCTTATTTTTATTTCGTGTGTTGAAATGATGGACATCACACAGTTTCTTGAAGGAATTAAAGTTCCTATGCGTATATACAATTACATCATATATATATTATGAAGCTACTGTAAGGATGTCTATTTATTTAAAGCGTTCTCTCAGTGAATCACGAGAGCCAAGGTTGTAGATGGACCGAACTGCCCTCTTCTGCAGAACAAAAATGGTTTCACAAGCACCGCTGTATCATTTATTTTGTACCACGTTGATGATAAATAAGCATGTAATTCGTCTGATACCAAGTTACCACCGCTGCTGCCTACGGAAGCTATGTTGGTAGTATGGTAGCTTTGGTTTTTACCGCGGATCTCCTCCTTTCGCTGTTTTCGTGTCATGAGCGAATTATTTGGTATGGGCTCACGTCTCACTTACTTATGCGTGAGATGTTCTCCCATGAGGACATACTCGGTGTCCTTGGGCTCGCACCAGCCGATGAGGTAGGAGAACAGGCTCGGGCACGGACCCGCCCAGAAGCCCACGCGGGAGGTGATCGACTCGATGAAGTATGGCGTCACCTTCGTGTGGTCACAGGACAATGTTTCTGGAACAGATAGAATAGAAGTGGTTTATTTAGTGGATCACCTTATAGCTCCCGGTTCTCCTTCACCTCCGGTTCCCTCACTCACCGTACGTAACGCAGTAGCAAGCTACAACTTCGCGCCGGTATTATGTGAGTGTGGTATACTACCCCAGGGGAGCCGGTCCATTCGTAATGCAACCACTGACTGGCTACAGTGTGGTTCTACCACTTTTATTTAAAAGGAAGGTGAACGCATGCGGGTGACCGGATGGGAAGTATTAATAATCACGGTCGCTCGTAGGAACCCGCAACCCCAAAAGAGTTGGCTTTACGTCCTCTGATGGGCCATCGGATCTCCTCACCTATAAAAACGCATTACAATGTTACCACTTTACGTTGGCATTTTGTGAGAGTGGTACTATCTCGGTTGAACCGGCCTATTCGTTCTATAATTAGCAACTGACTGTTTTTTGTACGGACATTCACAATAAGGCTGCCGAAGTCAACGGTATTTTCATGAATGCCAAATCATAAATTAAAGAGTGTCGTATTGCTCAGGCAGTACCCACGACTTAACGCGAATGTACTTGATTTTTTAAGTTCATTTTCAGTTTCTTAAGCAAAATTAGTTTAGTGCAGTCGTCAGAGAAAAATCCACAAGATGACAGCATTACGTGAAGGACGCTGTCCGTGAATGTCCCTAAAGAGCCTTATTTTTTACAGCTACTGCCATCTAACGGCTCTCAATTTTAGCAAAACAACGGAATCATACTTAGCAGTGTCATGAAACGCAGACAGATGGAGCTGTTAAAAAGCAATGAGCAGCGCCACCTAGTTTGAAGATATTGTACTGGTTTCAATGAAGCGGAATAACAATGTATTTTGGTTTAGCTTTTGATTTGAAGAGGGCGCTATATTAAAAGTTAAGTTAGGATAAATTAATAAAATAAATTCATAATTAGAATTACGATTCTCTTTGTGGACTATTTTATGAGTAACTTTGGAGTGGATGTAGTTAGGTACGTATTCTATTGCAATTTTCGCCAAAAAACTATTAAAGTGCAAAAAAACTCTGCTAAGTGGAAAACCCATTAATGCATGATCGATTAATTAAGCATTTGCAAGAAATGAGTTTTTCTTCTTTTACTTTTGATTTTACCCGTGATTTCGTAAAGGTTTTTTTTTACGGATTTAAAGGTATTTATAAACAGAAGCTAATAAAGATGAACAAGTTTTAATTAATTTCTATTTAATACATTTCTTGTTCTAGATAGACACTTTTTTATTCCGACGTGATGCAATAAACAATTTTGACTTTCGACTTTGCATTCCTTCCAAAGGTTCCACTCATGACCTCATGACTAAACACGCATGCTAAGTTTAATAAACTCACGGAAGATGGTGTCATGCGCGCACCCCGGCTGGCTGGAGCCCCCGTTGACGTAGAAGTCAGCGTGGCCGTTGGGCCCCCACTGGCCGAGGATCCCGGCACCTGTGTGCATGATGTCCACGAACAGCGCGTCCGTGTGGTCAAGGTCCCGGGAGCGGTTGTTACCCATGTAGAAGAGGATCGTAGGGTCTAACCCTGCAAATGGTGAAGAGAAAAATATTTTGTGAATTGCACCTTTTTTATGACATTTAAAACAGGACTTATAACTTTTGGCCTTCATTAAAGCTATACGAAAATAAAAATGAAAAGTATGAATGGATGCAGATATTAATTGTTGGTACCACGTGGGACACTGTCATGACTCGATCAGTATCGCGTTATTTATCTCTAAATAAATATACCTAAAGTGTTTCTGATAATCTATCTCGCTAACGGTTATACATTTTTGTCTCTTTCTAAACAGTTATTTTCTCCAAATAGACTCTAAGTCCAAAAAAAACACGCAACAGTAGCTACAGTGGCCGACAAACAACTTGAGCATTGACCTTGACTGCGCAGTAGCTGTTTCTAGTACAAATGTGTATGCGCAAACTTACCCCCTCCACTCGATTTATGCTCAAGTTGTTTGCCTGCAACTATAACACAAGCTTGACCCTTTGCCATACCTGTGATCCGGCCCAGCTTGCTGCTAGGCAAGAAGTTAGCCACAAGGCCGAGGATGTGTGCACCGACGCTGTAGCCGATGGTGTGGACTCGCTCGGGAGGGAACGGCTTCACCGGATGCTTCCGGAGGTACTCCAACAGCTGAGCTATGCACATGCCAGCGAAGCGAGGGGCCCATTCAATCTGAAACATGACAGTGTTTGCCAGTTAGTGAACGGTCATAAATATAAAGTGTTTATGGTTTAATTTGCTAACGGTTATGTTTGATCTGCATAAGGACTAGTATCTTTAGGCCCAAGGCAAACAAGTTACAGGAGTGCTATTTTTGAATCTCACCGGGTAACTAAAGCTCACCAAGATGGCTTTTTTTCATAGAGATTTGGCCATTTTCGTGAGCTTCAGTAACCTGGTGAGATTCAAAAATTCCATCACAGTAGCTATAAGGCTGATAGAACAGGTTGTTTAACAACGTTTAGAACAAAGTGCATGGTAGCAGATTCACGCTTGTGAATTATGTCTTAGTCTGATAAATAACATTGCCTAACAAACCATGCGTGCGGGTATTTCATAAGTCATAAAAAAAATACGTGTAAATGTATTGCCGCTGGCAATGTGCGAAAATAGTAGGTATACACAATAAACAATGCGCCACAATGGTTTCATTAGCACGTCAACTGTACAAGAATTTAGTTGTGACAATGACAACTCTATAAAATATATATTTATTTATGGCTTAAAAGGTCAATCAATAGTGATGAAATCATACCTATGAATTTCCCTGAATAATCTGTATAGTCACGAAACTTTACTCTAGGCCCAAAATAATAGCGAAGTTGCCACTAAGGCCCTGGCAAATAAGAGTAAAAAATACCGACCTGGCTCAAACATGGCTCCTTCACTAAGCTGCCGTAGTCCACGATAATGATATTATAGTCCCCCTTAGTGAAATAGGCTTTTCTCATATCAGTGCTGGGTGAGAGATTCCTGCCGCCGCCAAACCCGTGCACCACCACTTTTGTGGGGTGGTTTACGTTGAATTTCGACATAGTCAAAGATCTATTATCCAGTGTGTTTATTAACTCTCCATTCTCTTGTGTTGTTCTGAAATCATTAATGTCACTATGTTATTTTGTACTAATACAAGTGAACTGTTATCTGTACCTATAGATGGATGTCAATCACTACACCAAATTGAGCAAATAGAAATAAAGTACCGCTCTGAAGCATAGCAGGGGTGCAATTTTTGAATCTCACCAGGTGACTAGAGCTCCCCAAAATTACCAAATCTCTATGAAAAACGGCTGTTTTGGTGAGCTTTAATTACCGGTAGAGATTCAAATGCAATTTTTGAATCTCTTTAGGTGGCTAAATCTCACCAAAATGGCCGTATTTCTATTAAAAACTGCCATTTTGGCGAGCTTTAGTCACCGGTGAGATTCAAAAATCGCACTCCAGAGCTCACTTAGTATGCCTAAAAAAAGATCCCGACGAATTGAGGATCTACTGCATTATTGAAATCGGCAAACAAGAACGCCTGTTTTACTTCCTCTTTGGTTAACTTCTCGACTTGCCGACGATGATGTGTGTGATTAGTGATTAGCTCAGTTGTCCTTCATTAACTTAATGCAAATTCGTCATTCGTTTAAGCAATAACTATTTAAATCATCTCTCGGCCTTGCCTAGACAAAGGTTGTGTTAAAGGTGCTTACGAGTGCGAGTGAGATTTGGCATTGGCATTAATTTATCTTTTAGACTTAATACTTCGAAATACAATATATAAACAAACTTATGCCTTAAATGTCCCATCCATGTGACGAGAGGCAAGTGCTTGTTTTGGTTACATAACCTTATTTGAGATGAACGCGTGTCAATGTTTACCTAGACATTTACGAGTCAGACATTGTTACAAGGAAATTCTTCAAATAACACAGAAACAAAGCATGTACTGAAATTTGCATAAGTATGTTTTTTACGTAAGTAAAAGGCTGAATTTGAGTTTGGTTGTCAATTGGATGCTTTTTTAAAGGAGCATGTAAGATCACAATCCACTAAATACGGTTAGTTTAAATTAGTTAGTTTTTTATTTACGTAGTGGTTTTATTTAATTTGCAACCCGGGTTGGTTAGTTTTATTGTGTTTTAGTCTGCAAATTGTAAGATTGGGAATAAAATATTACTCGAATTTATCTAATATTTATTCAAAAGATATGCTTAGTTTTAATTTATATTTTCAATATTTTGTTAAAGTGGGTATTTAAAACGAGTTTTATTTTGAGTTTTCTGACAATTTTTGATGGTAGTAGCCCTTATTTGTCTATATTCCCTGTTTGTCTGTGTTTTTTGCGATAGAGGTTAGAAAAAATTGTCTGATAATTCGATTATATTGCATTAGTTAGGTACCTATTTTAAGAATAACCTAAATTGGCACATACAAGTGGACTTTGGATATCTAAACTGAAATCAGAATTTACTAACGTAGTGATTATTAAACATTCTGTCTGTAGCTAACATACTCTATATTTATTAGTCTAAAATAAATGTATATTTACCTAGTGTAGAGGTAAAAATGCATGTTGGGATGTGGGCAGCGGTAGGGCGGTGGGATGCACGAGGTGGTGTTGAAGACGTCTTCTAGAGGATGCTTCTGCTCGCGCACTGGTTTGGCTTTTCGCTGGCTCTCCGAAACTGAAAACATATGATTTACAAGTTATAGTAATCTTAACATACCTGATATAAAACAAAGTCACTGCCAGTTCCTGTTTGTCCTCATTGTATCTTCGGCTGGTTTATCCTTCTAAACTACGCAACGTATTTCTTTAAATAATTAGATACAATAACAGTTCCTGACTCTTTCTCTATCTTTGAGAGTCCAAAGTATTTTTCGCATGTCGGTCAAAAGTCCCTGTTTAGGGCTTACGTGCATGTAAAATACTTTGGGTGTTATTATATTTAATACTCAACGTATCAAGATGTTTAGTGTAGTTAAGCTTTAGCTAACTTGAGCTTGAAAGAGTTATTTTCATCTGACCAAAGCATTTATCTTCCTCTCGCTAGTACGAAGCTCTTATTTAACGGAAATGGCATCCGAACCCAAGTAATACCCCTATTATTCTAATTTTTTAAAATTATAAACTTATATTTAGTGAGTCTGTGGATGCCTGAACTAAATGAATGTAAATACGTTATTGCCTTTTATGCTATTAAAGGTATGTTTTAAAAATTAATGTATTCTAGCGGAGTCGTTATCTGGTAATCGGAGCATAAAGGAACAGGTGGTTACACTCTGGGCAGAGGTTACGTGGTATAATATACGCTTATTAAATGTGATAATGTTTTGTAGAAGGTTCGGGAATTCCACGCCTCCATGTCCCATCATTAACCATATGAAACGCAGTAACAAACTACCACTCTACGTCGATATTCTGTAAAAGTATGCCACTATTTCGGTCGAGCCACAGAATAAAGGAACGAGTCATAGCGACAGCGTCCTGTAGTGACACAAAACAGGCGCGGGTTACTACGCGGAGTTGAGAAAATCGGCGTAACACTGCACTGGGGCCGGCACAATTGAGTTGCTGCGCATGTGAACGAAAACGAGTTATACGATAGACAGCGAGGCATACAGTAGGACGCTTCTTATACCTAAATTTATAAACGGTGTTTTTGTTCGAAGTAAGTCTTCTGTACTTTTAATTCTGTGCTTCAAATTGGTTGACGGTACTAAAGGCCGGCCATAGTACATTCAGTTAAATGGATATCTAAGGTACACTTCAGAATGTACAAAGCCGTAATGTTGCAACTATAAAACCTTTAGAATCTACATGACTTGAGCATCACAGCCCGTTTAAAAGATTTGCGCAATTGGGTAACTTGCTCGTAGTTTGCTACGACTAGGCATAATAGGTACGAGATTGGTTGGTATATATGTCTAGCTACGTTTAGTAAAATTATAATCCGCCTTTATTTAGGTACCTCAGTGACACAAATATCTTGTGGTTTAAGCAATTTTCTGAAATTATCTGCACGGAAATAAACTGGACACTTAAAATATTTTCATACAAGTATACCTGCTATAAGTACGATTTTGTAAGCGAAATTTAAGGTAAAGCAATATCGTGTTTTCTGAAGAAAATTAAAGAAGTCACCGCATAAATAAATTGAATAGTATTTATGAATTAACATAAATTGTTTAAGTACGAAATTTTATTCAAGAATTGAAGGCATTCTTATTACTAACAAAAATGAATATATTTATTCTTTTTTTTTTAATTATTATTAAATGATCTCGAATACACAGCAGGTAAGTTGACTGTGCACTGCACAAAGCCAGTGTCATAAAAAAACTTGTTCCCACAATGAAACTTGTCTTTGCATAACGTCGCGTTTTCTCACAAAGTGACATATCGGCAAACATACGCTGATCCATTATTTACTAGTTAACGATAACCGTGTGAAGGTCAACGGAAACTGGTCAGGTTAAATGAGTCACACATGTCACGATCCGACGCTTTCACTGTTCATTGATTCACTGATATGGTGCATGGTTAACGTGACCATTTATTTATTTTGTCAGACCGGGACACATCTGCGGAAATATATAATAAAAAAAGTTTTTAGTGTTTTACAAGTATTTTATTATAGAAGATGGAATAACGAATAAATCAACGCTCTAAACACAAAATATTTACGTTGGCATGGCATGACTTACTAACTAAGCCCCCAGTAGTGGCGTGTCGGGCCACGTATTTCGAGTGGAAAAATAAATTTTAAACTATCGTTGGTTCTGCTTGCAAAACCGGGACTCCGGGACAGACTGCCTGAAACCGGGACTGTCCCGCCC
The DNA here is from genome assembly GCA_963691745.1 of Ditula angustiorana. Taxonomy (NCBI): domain Eukaryota; kingdom Metazoa; phylum Arthropoda; class Insecta; order Lepidoptera; family Tortricidae; genus Ditula; species Ditula angustiorana. Next base: position 3,547,289 of record OY829481.1, on the reverse strand, counting down.
AAACCGGGACGTATGGTCATGTTATGCATGGTGCATAAGAATGATGCCGGAGGTACTAACTGCTCTTGACATTCGGATTATACGCGAGTTGAGATTAGGTAAGGCACGTGAATTAACAAATATACTCCATTCCATTGGAGACACCGATTTCATTGAAATGAATAGCGTGTGTTATGGACACGTATTAATGTTCAAACAAACAATTTGTTTGAAACATTTTAACATCGATAAAAAAAATGCTTGAAACCTTCGCCAACTAAGTTTTGGTACTGCCATACGTCACTTCAATGAAACCGATCTAAAGTTTACGATATCTGAAGATTGGTTGCTTTTGGCACAAGTGTTCCTAACTAATTTTTGGACATCAAAGCCGAAAGTTCCTGCATTTTCCGATAGTCATACCTCTTGTCGTTCCTCTTGTTTAGCAATTCTCTTCTTCAACAGGAGTATTAATTCTATAATACATAATTTTCTTTTTTTTTCAGTTACTATTGTTTTTTTTTTTGTTCTTAAAGCTTTGACTTATTATAAGACTATTTAGAGCCTTGGGATTTTTATACAACCGATAGTGATTTCTTGATCATGTTTTCATGTTTATTTGGGCACAAACGGTACAATTGTTCTTAGAAATAATTATCTTATATAAAACATTAACTAATAAAGATGCCACCATTAGCTCGTACTCAAACAAATCATAATCATAGCAATATTGTGTCACAGATGCTTTTGATACCGACGGTCTATATTATGTGCGAGTATGTGTCTAACTCGTCAAGGTGCAGCGATGTGAGTCGTCTAAATTAACTGGGCCGTACTCTACTACTCTACCTTTGTTGTAGTTAATAGTCATAAACATTGTAATAATTTACTTAAGCTTTGTTTTGATTTTGTTCTGTTTGTCTCTTAACATTTGAGACGAATTTCATTATTTTTTTTACTTTATTTTCCGTGACTCCTAGCTTGACGTCTCTATCTTTCATGGTCTAATTTGGGTTTACGTGTCACGTCATCAGTCTCTTGTTTTTGTCTATGTTCAATACAGACATTTACTACTTCATTAGTTAATATCTTCGTCCAACTTGTCGCCCTATCCAATAAGTACCCAGTAATAAGTCTTGGATCTATTATTATAGTTATCGGTTTGGCAATACCATCGAGGCGGTTTACATTGTGTTGGGAAACATCCACCTTCGATGAAGGACGCTTGCTTCATACTTATACTCATATGTCAATCAATGTTTTTACAATTATACGGGGTGACTGGTAACTCGACCCATTCCTTTTAAGAGCACATAAAAGAGGATAATCTCAGTAAAAAGCTCTCGTTGCGCACTGTCCAAAAAAGATAATTTTCCAAGATATTTATTTTTAGCTTCATTTTTGTATATTTTTCTAGGGGGAATTTTTTAAAGGATTTTTAGTCAAAATTTAACCTTTTTGAAATCTTTGTGTCAATGAAATTGTTGTATTTACTTTGGTTTTTTTTTATTTATTTTATTTGCATCTTACTTACTTAACTTACCTACTTAATTGATTTTATTATGGCATACAATAGGCCAGGTGAGGAGTACCCAGCCGACGAGCACGCATGAAGAATGTTATGAGAGTAAGTGAAGCAAAGGTTGTATGTCAGGATCGTAGCAAATGGAAACCCGTGGTCTCTGCCTACCCCTCCGGGAAACAGGCGTGAGTTTATGTATGTATGTAAGAAGCAAACTGTCTCACTCGATCGAGCTTAAATCCTTGTATACGGATTCAGTCATGATTGCTGAAGTATCGTTGAACGCAACGATGTTACGTTACAAAATCAGACTACAAATTTGAATAAATCATTGATGCTCTTGTTAATGTCATTCGCGAAATGTGATCAAATATGTATTTTGTTTGTTAATTGTTTATGAGGTTATTAATAATTATTAATTAGGGATAAGTATTTTCTGAGACAATTATAGTGCATTAAATTAATCGTCTGCTTATACTTGTATAACTTAATAAGGTCAGGTCTTACAAGTTAATGGAGAACCCATTACGGAGTTGTTTGTGTATACAGACGGTTGCTTTAGTATAGTTTCAAACATGAACATGACATGGCAACATTTATAAACTTTTTATTTTTGTATAAAGTTCTATACTTATCAATGAAACAGTTCATAGAACGTGTACTAGTCTATTTTTTTAATCCTAGGTCTGGTTAAACATGTTTTGATAATAGTTTTGTGAGCTATTAACGCGTAGTAATTGCACCGGCTGTCTTGCTCTCCATGCCGGAACGCAACAATGCAAGCACTGCTGCTTATCGGCAGGATTAGCGAGCAAGATGGTGCTAGCGATCCGAATAAACCTTGCACAAGGTCCTATCACCCGCAAAAGTGTAACCAATTCAAATAAAAAAGTCATTCAAATCAGCTCAAAATTGGCGGAGATATCGCGCAACACACACACAAACAAAAGATATGCAGCTAAATTGGGAACCTCTTTTTTTAATCGCTTAAAAAGAGATACAGTGAGTTACAATGGCGAATTAAAAGTAAGTACAACGAGGATATTTTAATCATGCCACGTACGTTACGAAACGTTCCAAGAATATTGACGACACTTGATCTTTCTGACACGGATCTAGGCTTATATAAGGTGGAATGATCAATCTTATATATAATATACTATACTTAAAGTTCGAGGCGATATACTGTAATAATTATTAACTTTTCAACTCTGGTAAAACCCAATGACGGGTATATGCACCACAGCTGGCAACGTCAAAGCGACCTACGTACGTTAGCGTAAGACTCACATTGCCGTTTATGTGACGATTTTTGTATGTGTAATGGTTATTTAACTGAAGGGTTATTGGCTTGTAATAACTGAAAGCAATTGTATAATTTAACTTTAGCTTTAAAAAGGATCCGTAATTTGTGTTATATAATTTAATTACGTTGTGAATTATATTTTATTTAACATAAGCTATTACCCACGGCTTCGCCTGTGTGTGTGATATTATTTTTAATTTGTATTTTAAAGGATACAAATATGAGAGTAGTAGGAAGGCACAAGTCAGTACTTACTATCCGAGATGGTGATTCAAAGTGTCGTAGCGTTTATGTCGCAGCTTGTGCACTTTTCTCACTTCACCTTCATATCACACACACACATCTCACACACATCTCTACCTCTACATTATTTTCGTCTTACATCTAAATAATGTACAGTCAACAAATTAGATTCATAGGCCACCGTAGAACATCTTTGTAATGTGTCGTCGCTAATATACTAGACATATTATTATTGTGACATTTATTCAGAAGTCATTATATGACATCAAACTGGAACAAATTGCCTTGCTACTCCGCGAAACCAGTGCCGGGCTCGTGCAAAATAGCTGCTATTTTGCACGAGCCCGGCACTGGTTTCGCGGAGCAGCAAGGTAATTTGTTCCAGTTTGTGATATGGACCTCCGCAAAGTAACGCCTTAATCTATTATTCATTATGACATTTATTGTGAAAAAGTTCTACAGTGGCCTATGAATCAAGTTAATTGACCACACGAATAGTTTTCTCGTATCCGGATGGGAAGTAACAGCTTGTGCGTTACTTCCGACGTTTTAGATCAAAAGTTCAAAGCCGCTAGTCCGGTTTGATTAAGTCATTTTATTTAAAAACCTGTTGTATAGCTTTTCCAGTATAAATGGTTACGCCGGTACGTGTTGCGGATAATTTACCCGAGGCATTGCCAAATCAGAATTTTGATTAGGTACACTTATTTTATGTGTAACCAGACTTTACCTGCGTAAAATTAGCGTTTCTCGTATACTTTTATAAACTAATTTAATATTATTGGTTAGCACGCGTATTCATATTGTCGCTTATAGCTCAACTAGCGGACGCCCGCGACTCCGTTCGCGTGGAATTAAGTAGCCTATGTCCGCTAGACTAGCCAAGAAGGAGAAAGATGTTCTGGTCTATTTTCTCGCTTGTCGCTTAGTGCTCTTATCTACTGAGCTAGTTAGAGAGACGCACTGAGCGACAAAACGAGTCGCGGTGTGTCGTGCTAGCTATATTGAGGGTTACGCGACAATCAGTCTTATGTATCAGTCCCCAAAGTAGAGCTAAAGCAATATCAACCTGCTATTAGTAACACACTAGACAAATGGTACACTAAGCGCTATATACGCTGTATAGTAGCTTAAAGATGCGATGACCTTTGTACAGTCAGCATCAAATAAATCAAAGAGGGCAAAGCGGTAATTTTTTTTTAACTCGACTCTAGTGTCGTACGTTTTGTCGTGTTCAGATATTTTTGACCACCTTGCCCGCTCTTATACAGCTTTTATAGCGCTTGTTACTTGCTACTTGGGTAGCGTTTATGGCGGACTTTAGGCAGCCATCCCTTTTACGCAATCTAACTGGTTTAAACTAGATATTTGCTTTATGTCCGCGACACAAGCAACCATGCCATGTTCTCTAGACGCAGTTTTTGTTACATTTAGCATCGTCTTCGGCATTTAAGTTTTGTCAGTATGTAATGTACCTAACGTTGAAATCGAATAAACATTTTAGCATGAAACAAGCAGGAAGACAGACGGCCACTTTCGCATGATCACGTATGCATTAGGATTTTGGGTATAACTTATAACGAACTCATGTTCCAGTTCTCTTTTCGCGTTCGCATTCTCGAGTTACCTAATGCCAATTTAAGACTAAAAATGCGATACTATCAAACAAGAGAAACTATGACAATTGACAATCGCAGATCTGTAGAAAATTGTCCCAAATCAGTCAGTCACGTCCGTGGCTAGAGTTACAATGTAATGTATCAAATTGTTAGGTAATGGGTATGAAGCGGCGTGAGAGTAGAGCATGCGCGCGCTTAGGTTATGCAACCCAAATGTGTTCTGCGTTCGGAAGCAGCGCTGGCGCATGGAAGCGGTTACATCGCGCACTTAAGTATAATACTAAAAAGTTACATGCTATTATTAGTGTAATCGGGATTGAACACTATATTGAAGGCCATGGGGTTATATTTTGATTATCCGCAAGGTGAACAACCTTGTATTAAACGGAACGAAACGCTGTCTGGATAAGGCATTTCGAGACGGTGCCGTTATGTCCTTTACAGAATTTAAGGAAGAATGCAAAGTTTGTTTTAAACTTCCTTTTTGTACCACGTTCTATGTTTTTTTTATGCTAAAACTGATATGATTGTTTGTCAATTTAAGAATAAACTATTTTGAAAGGCAGACAGAAATCTGAAACGTAAATAAATTGAAACTAACCTTATTACTTACCTATCCAATTGTCTATCCATTATGTACGAAATGCCTTCTTAATTATGTCCATGATCGTCATTATCGTTAGGTACATTTAAATATTTCCTAGCCTTGTAGAATACATTACAAGCAGCATGTAAATTTAATCCTAGTACATAATTTTAATAATTTTCTTTTAGTTACTGTGCGGTTGGGAAGTGACATGATATTTTTTTGCTTTGTGTTTATTTTTTACCTACTTAATGATTCTAGGAAGAGCAGAGTCACCTGTCACAAGTATTGTTAAACTTAAAGGAAGATTCTGATTAATTATTTTTGCAAATTTTAGCCCATGATTCTCGTTTGCGTTTAGTTAAAATTAAATTTCAAATATAGAATTGAACTTTGCAAATTAATTTCCACAATTTTAATGATTCAATTAAATTAATGTAACAACGATTTAATGACCAGTTTATCGCATTTCAGGTTTTGTAAACCCACAGATCTTGTCAATCCAGAATCAATTTGGGTAAAATATTATTGATAAACCAGTACAATAATTTAAGTATTATCTTGACATTTAAAATCACTGTGCAGCAATATTTAGCAAAGTTTAATTTTAATTCATGTTAGCTTTTTCCTTTCTTATCATATGTTGCAAGAAAATCTTCACCCACTTCTAGTGATCAGATTGACTGAAATGTGGTAATTATATCAGACCCGATGACAATGCAGTGTTAAATAAAGAACCGTTAGTAAAAAAGCACGCATCAAAACACACTTATTTTAGAGTTATGATCTGCCTAGCGATTTAACTTCAAGCAATAATTTCTTTTAAAATAGAGTCAATGGCTTTGTTCCAGTAAAAAAAATGTAAATAAAGAAAATAATTACGTGCATTTGTCGTGCAAATTCTTCCAAATGACTTCAGTGTAGCGTAATGTGGCGTGTTGTCTAGGTCAGTTATCGTGCAACGACACGCCATGTCAATTAGTTTTTACCAACGGTTTCTGACAAGCACGAAGCGTTGGTGTTTACTTACAAAACAATGCTTACGTTTGCACTTCGCGTAACTTAATTATTGTTTAATAGTTAGGTTGGACAAAGTTTTGTTATTGTAAACAACTTTTTGTTTACATATTGGGTGTATTTTAGATTGAGTATACAAGTTAAATTCAGAAAATATGTGGAAAAGTAGAGCTGGGACAGTGACACTGATTGTTTTATTGTTAATTTTTTAGTCCAAATGCTTAAATACAGCTATGCACTTTAGCGAATAATGTAAAAGGTTATTTTTCTGTTTTCGTTTTGGCAACTTTTGTATTGTTTTAACTTAATTAGCAAAATATATTCAAAAGTCAATTTTTGTTGTAACTAATGCTAACATTTAACGAATTTGGCTTAATGTTTAGCAATTTATTTATCTAGGTTAAAGTAGATATATGAATAAACTAGCAAACCAAACTAAGAAAATTATGCAAATGCCTGGTTATAATAGATTTGGTATTTAGATTACTATAAATTTATGCATTTTTCAAATAAAATAGGGGAAAAAGTGTTTTTTTATTCTTTGCAATTAGCGTTGCCATAGTAATAGAAGAAAAAAAATCAATGATTTAGTAGATTTCGGTAAAATATTTTAAATGTTTTATTACATTTGAACATTTTATAGTATCATTTTATTACAATAATTGATGTAGCTAGCTTGTTACGATCTAAGAGCCTTTTATAATCATTAACAATGTGTACACATTGTATTCAATACTGAACTAATGAATTCATTAAGTAGTCTTTAATTTAATAGCGTTATAATAAAACGTGTTTTTATTACTTACCCGAATATTACTTTCTATCAAAAAATCACATTTATTTATATTAAAAAGCGATGAATGAATATAATGTCGTGCTTACCGGAAAAATGTGAAATGGTCACTCCAATCAACACCAGCCACTTGCCACACCTCGCCATTTTCAAATAATATTTAAATCATAAATATATCAGAAACGAGCATAGATTCTCCGAATAAACATCACAAATATGACTACTAAAATTGTATTATTTTAGTAATACACACATAAATATTTTTTATTATCACAGAATGAAATAAAACTATTATTTTAATAAATATTAGTGGTTCATGCTTCCCGCGTTTTCATTGCAACGCGTGTTGGTTCGTTCGTGACGTGTGACGCGTGTGTTTTCCGCACGTATACTGGCAGGCGGACGGCGAAAGTGGTGGCTGAATAAGTGCTGACCCTCGCCTGTTGGCTTCCTCTTGTGGTGCGATTAAAAAACTTGGCGGATTTGGTGAACCATGCATAGGCATGGACCATGCAAATAATACGCATAAGGTGCGATGACGTGTTATGATCTTTTTATAAAAAATTAGGTATCTAACTACCAATGGTAGCATTAGCAAAAATTCGGGTTCTTCTTTTAACAAGCTTTTGATAGTTTCTAATCGTCTAATGAGTTGTCGTTGCCAATAAACGGCCAGGTTTGGTGGTATTGAGACGATCATAATGAAGTTTTAAGAAGGCCATGATAATAATGGAAATTAATAGTGGGGTCAATAATTATGGAACATAATTCCAAAGCTCCTGGTATATTTTCAATATATCTAGCTTTTCAAATTAGTGGAATTGCTGCAAAATTTACTTTAATGTTCCCGTATTAGACAGGCAGCATTCGTTGGGATGACTCTTAAAGTCTTGGAATAGATTTGGTTTACTCATCCTCTTTTCTTATTTTGAATTGTATTTTGTGTAATGTCTTGGCAAGGCTAGCTATTATTTTTACGTTTTCAGCTCTTGTTAATTTTTGATTATGATTAGTAGCATATGGTAAAATTTTCATGCTGAATAACCGACTGAATACTGTTCTCAAAGTTTATATTAAGACCTGTATGTATGTATACGTATTCTTAGGAAATAAATATTCTTTCTTTCTTTCATGCTTGTGTGAAATTTACGGAAACATTGTACAGTTGCTAACTCTGAACGTATCATATTGGTCATATACCTTACAACTTTGCAAAGATACTCATATGCTGAGTTTATGCAAGTCCTCATTGCTCTCACTCACACTTTACACTTAATAAGTATAATTTCAGAGCCACATTTATTTAGCATTTTCAATATTAATAACATTCCACGTCCGGTTATGGCGTGGCAAATTAAATCAGTATTTCATAAGACCGGTTTGTTTCCAAAATTCCCTTGAGCGATGAAAGTTGAATTTTATCCAGTCTGCGTTTTTTCCTCGATTCTTACCAACAATAAAGGTTTGGGTACAGTTAGCGTGCCATGGCAGTAACTTTTATAATCTGTGGCCACATACGGATTAAACAAGCGACGATATTGCATAAATACGCTGCTTATTATGTTATGCGATAATAATAGTCTTGATTTTTAACCTTTTCAACGCCATGTCAAATTCAAAAATCGTCATTCACACGCTATGATTTTCTTGTAAGTTACGAAGTTAAACCAAATACAAATAAATGATCGGCTACTTTTAGGTTGTACACGTTGACAGAGACGCGTTGCATTTTGTGAATAGATATTTTTGTCTCACTTTTGGAGTTGACTGTCCCTAGTGCAACTTCCGGATGTAACTGACATTTGTAGGCCTTATTAGTCGGAGATGACATGTTTCACTGCAAAACCACAGGAAAACATTATACTTATTACTAAGAATAGGCGTTTCTCGGGTGGCTAGGAAACGTGGCGTAACTTCAGCTTATCTCTTCCGGCAACAGAAGGCCTCTGCAGTCTCTAACTATAATTTTTGTAGTTGCTTCATGGGAACTGCTACCACAGTGGTCCTAACCTGACTGGTCAAATTTAGTTTGTCTCTATGTCCCTTTCTTATAATACTAGTTTGACAGAGACGCAGGGAGGGATAAACTAAACACCAACTGTTCATGTTAGAACCACGGGTGCTTATAGAGTGTACTCCACGAAGTTATAAAGGCTATTCTTTATATTTCTGTGGAGTACTCTGAATGCCAAATCACAGTTTTGCAGTCTGAACCGAGGCAAATGGACCAAGCTGGTATGCAGATGCAACGGCCATCGCCTACATGTGTAGTCTGCCTGGCGCTTTACAAAGCAGCAGTCTGTGCTCTGCAGTAAATTAGCGCTTCGCCCTATTGAGCACATTAAGTTCTTAAATGCCAATTTTACATTCCAAATGCTTACAGTGCTTAACGTTGCTGGATATGTCGGCACCAAAGATTCCAGAGTGTCTACACAAGGTGACAGTCTGGTAGCGTCAATGCTAGAAGAAACAATAGAATGCAAGGATTTGACATTGGCAATCGATTAATTTTGACGTTTGCTTTCGTTACCTTACGTCAAGTCCATAGATCTAGAGCGTTGACGCTCATAAAATTTTGCATTGCCTAGACACTCACTTTGTTAATACCAACATTAATATTTCATATCATAAGACGCAAAAAAAGAGTTTATTTATTTTATCTACACACATATCATAAGTGCTCAATAACGCGTTCAAAAACCATAGAAAATAACCAGCATTATTCAACCAATGTTATTCTAAGAATTTTCTTGTCTGTGGTAGTAGGTTAATCTGTTCTTTATTGGGTAGTATCTCTTAGTAGTCTGTGTTTATTGGTGATCACATTACCGATATCTCTGACGTTATGAATTTAAATTTGGAACTGCTGTCAAAATTCAAGTTGGTCTCTATTCTAGTATCCATAAATATTAAAACAGTTATCGATACGAAACGGCACGACGTTTGATCTCGAGTAACATGACAATAGGGACTTCATTCGTTTGTCTATGATTTAAAAAAAAACGTTCGTCTTGACGGATAGATCGAATTGCCGCCATTACTTGTTGTCACTGGTTTGTTGTTTTTTTTGCTGTTACGGTTTTTTGCAGTTATGATATGTGTGTAGATAAAGTAATGTATGCAACTGTCTATAATTAGGCCTTAAAACACTTGTGTGATCCTATTATGAAACTCGCTAACGCTCGTTTCATAAAACCACACTCTTGTTTTAGGACCTCTCATTATATAGCAGTTGCATAGAATACTATTTCAATACATGAATGACAAGTTTTACGATTTTAAACCGCATTGGAATTGCTATTCAGCAATCGGCATGAAAGCCAACTGGGGTTCCTCGTTTATACCGGGTTTTGTTTAAGGCAGCTAGTCTCACCCACTTTACATCCTACCTCTATGCACCGTAATGTTGTGATTCACCATCAATTGCAAAATCTGTTTCGATCATGCAATGTTCAAGTCACCTATCACTAGACTAGGATATTTTGAACCAGCCTTTATTTTGTCAAGGCCTGAAGACGTCCGTGTCAGTACAGATTTTATGTAACAACTTGTAACGTGGACTACTTTCGTTTCTGCATCAAAACATCCTGGACCGGTTTGAAAGAAGAACAGATGCAAATACAGACAACAGCATTAGTAGCACGCCGGCGTTTATCGCAAAAATAATGCATCCAATCCTTTCGCACACGCTAAAGTTAGAAAGGGATATGTGCTATATGTCCCCGATGAAAGCGTATGCTAAGACCTCAGCCTCTGAGAAATGCTCGTACCTACCACAGCATTTTTAGCTAATTCCTTACCTATTTTTTTAAATTTTCTCCGGTTTTCTTTTATTTGTATCTCTTGTGACAGATCTTAATGCATGATTAAGGTTCACGACTAGATATTTAAAGAGGCGGTTTCACGTGAATTTAATTTCAGGATAAAAAAACATACTCACACACACACAAACAGATCTGCGTGAGTAGTTTAATATTGTTTCTTAATTATGTTGTAACACTTTGCTTAAGTTAACAATGTACGGTTGTGCATCATGAAAGAAAATGAGTTAAAATAATACAATGCAGCAAAAATCCATTAATAAAGTAGCCATCGAATATTACGTTTGCTGCATTACCGCATTTAGTCCCGCTAATGTTTAAGCACGTTAATGGCATTCATTATATAATACCTGTACTTAATACCTGCCCACGACAATAGAAGTTTGCCGGTAGACAATAGTAGATATTAGCCATAACTGGACAGTTTTGCAATCCTCCTCGGATGTTAACGTAAAGGCGGAGCTGATGGCAACATCATGGCGTTATTGCGACATTTGTAAATTGAGGAATGGCGCCGTAAAAGGATGTGAAGAGTTGAAGATAATTCTATGACCCTGGCGACAGTTTACCAAGAGTCCGTGCGAGAGACTACAGTCTTTAAATATAACTATTAAATTCTGTTTTAAAAATACAACGAAGACCATGTTCTTTCTGTTCCGGACATTCTATATCTGTTTATGTATAAGGTCGATTCAAAGAGCTGGAAAATGCATATTAAAACTATTATTAATTTCAAAGATATTCGGGGCTCTTATGAATCGACCAATACCTTCTAAATATGTATTAAAATCCATTTAGTCGCAGCCGAAGACATATTTTACCGACCACATTAAAACGAGAAGCAACTTGGTTCAGTAATATTATTTCTTACAACCAAGTAATTACTCGAACAAATAAAGCAGAACACTATTCTCAGCCTTGAGCACTCTTTTGTTTTCTATATGACAAATTCGACACGCGAGAATCGGCTCAACTCGGGCTCAACCCTTCACTTGCGCTTACGCATATGGTAGGACGTCAAAATAAGGTTAACAGGTTTACTTCGTAGGAAATCAAAACCTTTTAAAGAGTTCAGAATATTTTGGTTAAATATTGGATAGATTTATTTACTATTGCACTTAGGTAATGTTAATTAAAAAAATAAATTACTAGTTTCGTAGTAACAGTACTATTAAATTTTTTAAATTTAGGTCAAGCAATCTTATGCAAAATATTTGGGGGAGGAATGAAAATGAAAATGGAAGGCTAAGAAACAATAATATATTGTTAAACATATTTAATTTTGTACTTTGGTACTCTAATTTTGGTACAGTCAGCATCAAAAGAAGCCGATCACTTTTGTACCTTACACTCACCTTCTACAAATTGTCGCGGTATTTGTAGTCACTGCGACTAACTACTAAAATGGCCATCTACTTCTGACGCTGAGTGTACCTAATGCACTTATTTATATTTTTGTAGTTTATAAATTAAAGAGACTTCTTCGTGATTGTTTCTTATTGCGACCGCGGGCGTACGGAGGCTCGGAGTTGGTTGCGAAGAAATAGAGTCCAGACGCGCTGCAAAAAATCAGTAATTTGATTACTAAGGCTCTAGCATGCTAGGATTTATCGCTGACAAGAAGCATATGTCCCATTCTAACCAACAGGTGTGTGCGAGAGGGACGAAGACTTTATGTCCGCGATAAACGATAGTGTCCTACTACATATAGCTGATTTAAATTACCTTTACGTCTTGCGAAAGTTGAGTAAAGAATTTAACAAATGACCTTACTCGCCAAATTTTGATTTTGAATTTTTGCTGAGTAGCATGGTAATTTATTTGAATTTCTTAAATACGTATTACCGAAACAAAGTAAAGCCAGATGTATTAATTAGTGTTTACATGGGTCTATACAAAGTTAATGTAACTTTCCTTTAGTCCCCGGTAGTATTTAATAATCCTGTTAATTCAGTAAATATTTTTATAGACCTCAAGTCAAAAAGGGCAATAAAACAAGAATTGAAGATTTAGGTTTAGTGAATCCGGGTTTGAACGTCCGATACTTTGCATGAGAGGTGATAGGTCAAATCGCTAGGTTACCACGGCGTCATAAAAGTCTTATTACAATATTGATTACAATAAGCAGTAATTTGTTACTGTATACCGTAACCTGAGCGAGGGGAAGCGAGCTCGAATTAAACGGTAACTGTGGCGAGTGAAAGTATCACTGCATCGTTGCCTGCGCCGGGAATGACTGGTAGGAACTAAAGTTTCTGGCCATTGTCCCTACCATGACTGTTTCTGTCTAATTAGTGTCGTAAGAAAGGGATGTCCTAAGCCTAAGGGCTAAGGATGAAGAACCCCAGGTAGAACGCGACAGAATACTGCGAAGCTACTTTTCTTTCAAATAAGTTGCCAAAAAACAGTAACAATAGTACTTCAAGCCAAAATTAGCACGTAGGCCAAAAAAGGTCGCCATCCCTAAGGGGCGACTTGTGTCACTTTAATTTGCGTCAGTCAAGTTCGGGGTTAAGTTAACCCTCTGTGCATCTCTATGATATGATACTAGATAGATATAGCCGCAGCGAGGGATAAGTTATTCTTTCGTCAGTCATGTTATCAATGCTGCACTGTTATTCTCTAGGTACATCAGCGTCGGATTCGCTTACTCGAGCCAGCGCGCTAGAGCAAGACAGGACGCTGCCCCGGCGTCGAGCTCGTTGCTGTTGCGCTTAGAGAATCACTCTTTACTCGGGCTCTAAGTCTACAGTCTTGCCAACTGGATCGTCCAACGCTTACGGTTGCCAAATGGTCGGAATCAGTCTGGATTCTGGACCAGATTTCTTTTATTGTCGTCAAGCGTCAATTAATATTTAAATTATAATTATATGTTACGCGTTGGCCGATGTTTGGCAAGCGTGTCATTGTAAAGTTACCGGTAACCCCAGCCAACTTTAATTTTATTGGTGTTAAATTTTAATTACTTTAATGGCATGTATTCCCCGTACAGCACTTCTTCATCAGTGGAGGTGAACTCGCACCAGCCGATCATGTACGTGATCCAAGAGGCACACTTAGTCGCGTAGAATCCAACCTTGGTTACTATAGACTCAGCAAAGTAAGCTGGCGCTCTGGCATGATCGCACCCTGATTTTGCTGGAAATCAAAAGAAATAAAATGACATGTAATGACAATACAAACAAATAATTTGAATGTTCTACATTAACATGCGAAACAAATTTCGGATACAAAAGTTAAAATAAATAATCATTGCATACATTAGAAAGAACACCCATGTTCGTTATTTTCTTATTTATAGTGTGGTTGACTGGTAGAGAATGCCTACTGGCATTAAGTCCGCTAATTGTATTTGTTTTGTAAACTGTGCAATGAAGCTTAAATAAATAAATAAACACACCAAATCACCAACCAATCAACACTAAATCGCGTTTATTTCAATACTGTAAGCTGTTAACTTTTTTTACATTTTTATCTGAATTCGAATTGACCATATTTCGAATCAACAAAAGAACTTTTTTACTCTTTAGATAGCCGATACAAAATATAGCTTATGAAGTTAATATTGTTTTTTATCTTCTTTATTAGACATAAATATCTTTAAGTCTTATCTAAATCCGAATCATACATTGCTAAGTAGCCCACGCAAAAGATGTCCGAAATAATTTCTGTTTTAACTGAAAAAAAAAACAATCGATGATTCGACACAGCATTACATTACGATGAACAATGTTAAATATGCGAGGCGAAGTACTAGGCATTGGAATTTCTTCTGTGACACTAACCGAAAACCACTCTGGCATCAAAAGCAAAATATTTCACTAACAACTCACTAACCTCAATAATCGCTTTTCATTTATATAAACAGATTTGAAAACAAGTGCTTCTCCGAGATGCCGCAGAGAGGCAAACACAGTCCGACACTTCAAACTTATATTATAACATTGTGTATTATGAAGAATCCTTTTTGCATCGGAATGTTACAATACAGTTATCGACGCTTTATCATTTCTTGTCATATAAATAATAATAATATACCTATCTGCATTAGACTGAACACGTTTAAGAATGTCAACAGTGCCAAATCTTACTGTGTATAGCATTTTATATTATATGTAGATAATCTTTTCGCATCGGGACGTTACAATACTTACAGTTAGATATATTTTGTCCTAACTATAATATCAGCATTAATCTGAGCACGTCAAATGACGTCAAAAGTTGTCAAATCTTACTCTGTTTTTCAGTGGGCACGCAACCAGGTTGCGAGTTGCCTCCGTTTGCATAGAAGTCCACTTTGCCACTGGCTTCCAGCTTTCCCTTCTCCAACGCATTTGTATGAAGCACATCCACGAGCTTTGCGTCACTAGCGTCTACCTTCTTTTTATTGTCCTGGGTAACAAACAGGGGCATTGCAGGGTCAAGGGCTGAAAATTATTATGAGCAAAGTGACACGCATATTTGAATAAGTATTATGGTTATCTGCCAATTAATTATGCATTGCTAACTTGTTAAACAACCATCCTATTGTTAAAGTTGAGGTTGTCAGTCATCTCGGAGTAAGGAGTGTAGATGTCATGGTTATTGCTGGTTTGTAAATCAAGAGATTGATATGGCATAGCCTACGCACGCATGCATGGTATGAAGCATACTTAATTCATTGCACGGAGAACTGCATCGCTTAAGGCAATAGTCATTTTAAGGCGTTCGCACTTTATTACTTTCCATTACTCGACATGTTTTACTTTGATTATTCAGGAACAACCTTCGCCGTCAAGTTGTTTATCTCTTGCTATTATGATCATTTTGTTTGTAAAATTAAATTTAAACGAACTAGCTAATCATTTCGACTCACACTTCCCAGCGATAATGGATATATTATATAACGAGATGAGGATCGCTATAAGAAAGCAATGGGTAAATAAACCGGGTTTTGGTGACGAGACACAGCGGCAAAACTATGCAGGTCAACTACTTGGCTTTAAAACCATGAAAACCCTCGCTAAGCGCGGTCACCACTCAACATGTTATCAATGCTAAAGTAAATGGCATGGTACAGTGGCGTTCAAACCTAAAATCTTACCAGAAATCCTTTCTAGCTGGCCGCTAGTCAGATAATTCCCGATGAAGCCAGCCGTCTGCCCGCCCAGACTGAAGCCAATAACGTGGAAAAGCGACAAATCGAATCCATGCTCGCTGACCAGCTGGTCTATCAGCTGCGCCGTGCACTTCCCCACCAGCTCTGTGTTCCGAGCCGCCTGGAAGTAGCACGGCTCGCGCGCCACTGGATTGTAGTCGATAGATATGATGTTGTAGTCGCAACACTCCAAATATGCTGGAAGGGAATACTTAAGTGTAAAGACACTGGAAGAAGCTGTCTCTTCCGCGTAGGGCTCTAAAAGGCATGTAACAGCAGGAAAACTATAATGTTCCTCGGCCACCAGGATAAGGGACGAGTTAATAGCGCCATTGTATGAACACTACTCCACAAAGGGTAAGCCTATTTCTTAATAATTGCTCTCTTTTAAAACTTGCACAGCCAAGGTGCTTAGGGCCTTGACATGATTTATTATGTTGTTTAACAGCTTTTCGTAAATTAAGAAAAATCCACAATCAAAAAGTTAGATTGTGCACTGTTATTAACAAAAGGTATTTCTTTGTTTACTTGTTATTTTGCTATTTATGTAGACATGATATCGATGTAATTCATTAAGTTGTAAATGTAATTATTTCTAGTACAACTTTCATCGTTTTCCTGCGCATCTTCCGTTAGTTAACCAATGCTCTTCAATATTGCAAAATTCGATGCTAAAAGTAAGTAAACCTTACTAAATTTAAATTAGATATGAACAAAAGCATAATGTCACTGAGTTTAATATATTGACGTGTGATGGATGTACATAAGGCGAATCAATCATTTAGTTGTTATATACTTCACTGGTGTTGTTATTAACTAGATGGTCATTAACTATTACATTGATTACCACTGAATGTTCTATATTTAACTATGCATAATTGCCTCGATACAACCACAATGACGCTGGCCGGTATGTCGGCGGAGGCAGTATGAGGCGTCGCCATCCTCGTCTTATAGTGTTACCCTAAATGCTATGTTAGTGATAGCAGATCAGATAAAAAAAAACTTCTAATGTCAGTCCCTATTTGTACCAACCTGGTCGTATTTCAGTATTGGGCGAGAAGTCCTTATGTCCGGTGTACCCGTGGATGAGGATCTTGATGGGGGCACCCTTGACCCAAGGCGCTGACGAGATAGAGTCACGGTCCATGGCTAGCACTTGGTGAGGGTCATCTTGGTTAGCCCTTAGTAAATTAATGACAGTAAGTATTTGCCAAATATTTGAATCAAGTTATTAATGTTAAGTAGTTAACGCTGTCAAAAAAATGAATACTTAGATCTTTTTCTTTCAATTGTAAGAAAAAGACTAATTAAAACCAAAGGCATTATAAGCTATAATAAATATTACTTGACCAGACACGGGTAGTGACTAAAAACTATTTAAGTCCGCAACCCAGACAGCATTGCAAATATTAATTTCTTCCTTCAATATGTTCACTGTCCACGAATGGTCTGCGCGTGCATTCAGAGACGGGGTCAGTTTAAGTCTCAATTTGGAGAGCTTACCTTCCTAACTAAAATCAGCTTTAAAGACCGTGGGGTTCCGGAGATTGAATGACGATTACACGCAATAAAGTTTGTTTCCCACCTTTCTTTCGATCTTTATAATTTTACGATTACTTATGAGAGTTAAGTATAAGAATTAGTTTTATGTATTCATAATAATACTTATATCAAATACTGCTGACTACTCCTACTCTGATCCAGGAGTGTGATTTTTAGATCTCACCGGGTGACTAAAGCTCAACAAAATGGTCGTTTTCATATAGATGCGGCCATTTTGATGAACTTTAGTCACCTGGTGAGATTCAAAAAGTGCATCTTAGATAGCAATTTTTACCAAACTAGCTTTTACCCGCGGCATTGTCCGGGTTTTTGGACTACATACTAACTTTCACTCCATTTAATCCCCTTATTGGTTTCTAAAAATCCTTTCTTGGTGCACCTTAGCACTCCCCAAGGAACACGTGTTCCAAATCGTTGTCTGTCAGTCGTTACGGAATTATTTAATGATCACGTATAGTTTGTTATAGATAACCTATTTTGGTACTTACCTCGTGTAAAGCCAAAACGTAATATTTTCATTTGGACATTCCATCGGAGGAGACACGCACTCTTGTTGTGCTAAGACATAGCTGAGAGCTAGAAATTTTAATTAACAAGTAGATAAGTGAAGTAATTAAATCAGACATAAAACATGACAACGTTAAAATAGTTCCAGTTAATTTATAATTTTAGTTTCAGTTTTTATGCCTGCCAAATCGAGGATGGTCTAAGCGTACCCCGAACTATGGAACGGAAAAAAAGCGCAGGAGAATGTTACGGTTTCGATGAATTTCATATGTCATAAGATGTACATGTGTTTAAGTAGGCTCTCAAAAACCTTGATCAAATTATTTAATTGCCTCATCAATGCTTATATTTATAGTATTTATAGTACAGCAATGTTTAAGTTAATAACTACATAAATCGCGGAACTACCGTACTATCTTATATCCCCTGTCTTATTACAGTTTTAACACGTACTTTCCGCAAGTTACCTGGTTAATATTGGTATTGTTTTAAAATAATCAACGTTAGCAGATTTTAAATGTTTACAATAAAGTACTATTTAATACAACTTTACTAAAAAACAAAGCCTGTTGGCTTAGTACACGCACAAAGGTTTTTATCTAATAAGTACACAGTATGATTAAAATGATAATTGAATTGCTCGTTTATGTCAAGAGAATGTTCGGCGGAAGGCGTTTCCGATAACAATCCACGTTCGCATGACTGTTACGACTACGGTTTGGCGTAGCAACTGTCATCATCAATTATGTGATACGAAAAAAAAAATTCGTACAAAGGTCTATGCTAGATCTTTATTCTCATGGAGGCGAAGGTGGAGAGAGATACTATATTCTCATAACTGTTTTGTAAAACAGGTTAGCAAGGGATGCCATGCTCCCTCGTCTAGCATCTACAAGTCATGGCTGTCATGAGCCTAGCTATAATTTACAATAGTGACATATTTTTTTTACACTCGCTTAATTGGCACGGAAGGAATCGAAGCTCACCGAAAATGCCCTCATGTGCTGTAAGTACATGTAAAAATCGTTCCAACACATCAAGTTAGGAAAAGGACGGTATACTTAATGTTTCATTTGTAAGTCGTTTTTCTGATAATCTTTAGCTAAAATATTTTTTTTTTATATTAGGTATTGTTTTTAATGACATGACAAGTCCAGTCTAAAATGACTTCGTTTGCTATCTAGTTTAGAGACACTTATCATATAATAAACAATTTGCATTTTCATTTACTAACGTTGTGTCGCAGCGTAATATTTTAATGTACCTATATTGACTGTGAGAATGTTTAGTTTTATGAATGGAATAACGACAAGAAAAAAACATAAATACAGGAATAAAGCGATATGACATAATGTGAATAATCGTTGCTTTCCTTTATTGAGAGAAAGTTAACTTCAACGTAACGATTAAATACACTCGATTTAAAATACCTGCCAATAACTTATTAATTGCTTAAGAGTAATTATTTTATATGACATTATAAAGAAAGACTTCTACAAACATGCTAAGCAATGTTAAAAATACTTACAGATACAAAGAAGTACAAAAATACGAACGGAGTAATCCATTATAAAAGTAACAGTTTTTACTTGTAAATAAATTTCATGTAAACTGTCACATAATATATAGAAACGTTAGGACACGCCTCGCTGCCTTCAGGAGCCTTTTCGACTCACGAGTGCACTGCATCTGAAAAGTTTTTCGGAACAGCTAATGTCGTGGAGTAGTCACAATTTTTCAATTTAATTTTGGTAGGGTTCCTATGAATTAAAGGTGAGTCTGGGTTAAAGGTGGGTCTTTAAAAATGCTAGACGCTGTCTTCATACATACAGTGTTTAGTTAATAGAGACAAGGGTGATTGATTTCAGATGTAATTTTGTTCAGAGTTGATTGAACTAAATAAAGGTGCCAGTTTTAGTCCCTGCCACAGAGGAAGTCCTAAGGAATTTAAAGATATAACTTCCGCTTAAAACATATTTAGTTCCATGTAATTCAATCAAACGATCTTACTTTTTTCTGCTTTTATCGTAGACTTTCACCACCGAGATGAAGACGAAATTCTAGGAGAATGTTTTTAAGTACATTTTGATCCCCACGTTTTAGTGATAATGTTTAACTTATCAATAAGTGCATTCCTTTCTTATAACACCATAGATATACTGACAGACCTTCTTTGTGTCAGTGAAGTGGATCGGTGGAGGTTGGTTTGCCTGTGTGTCATCACCATCATTTTATATCAGCCAAAAGACGTCCACTACTAGACACAAACAACAAGGATCTCTACGATGGTCAGTTTTGTGCTTTTGCATCCAAAAAACATCTACGACCCTTAACAGTTCGTTTGTCCATCTTGTTCACTTGTTTTAAGAAAATTATTTATAGTGGATATAAAACACGAAGAACAATAAAAAAATGTTATAACCGGTGATGCTTCTCGACCGACCAAATAAGAGTACAATAGAAATTGCATTCCTCAATGTGGACTTGATTCCATTTTATGTGCAGATTTTGTGTAAACTACATTCAGTATTTTCAGTATTCCGCTCATAAGCAAAATTTGCTTACTTAGACCAAAAATGGCCTGAAATCACCTGTGACAGCGATAGTAAAAAAAAATCATTATGTGCATCCGATTGATACGAATATGAACATTATTTAGCAATTTCACAATTTTGGGGATAAACCATTTTCATTTCAAAAATTATTCCTAAATAATACAGAAATGGCATCTTGTGGTATTTTATTCGCTCTATGACATTATTGTTCCCAATTATGTAAATTTTGTCAAATTAATGCGAAGAACATGCTCGTATTAGGGCCTTATCTTCATTGCGTGTGTTTTGGCATTTTACAATGTTTTCAGTTATAATTATGCGTTCAGCGAGCCTTATCGGAGATAGTGAAACAGGTTCCTGTATACACAATATCAATAAGGTACCTACCCTAAAATCCAGCCCTTTAAGACTGAAACCTGTCGTTCATAAGACTCTTAATTTGATAATGTTTACCAAGGCAATCATATTACATGGTAACCTTTTTTTACTAAGTAATTTCTTTAAGGCATATTAATAAAATCAAACGAGGCTTGAATTGTTTTTTTAAGGTTATAGTTTGGCACGGGAGCCATGCCTTGCTTTGTCGGTAAACCTTGGCTGTGAGGTGCGTTTTTGGAAGTACTCAATTGTAGATTTCATTGCCTTTTTTATTGATTGTGTCTTATATCTAACCAATATCTACTTTGAAAATGTAAGTTTATTTAAGAATATAAGTATAAAACGGGTTGTAATAAAACAGGGCTTAGTTTTAATGTGTATGAAAGTTGGCGACGAGTATGGGACTCCTAAAATATTGAAAGCCAAGGAAAACGACTTTAAATACTAATGCGCGATATGCGTTGCAACTCCTGAATTTGACCCTTGAGTATGTAATTTTTAATTTTTGTGTATGTGGTGTCCAATAAAAGATATTTGTTGTTGTTTTTGTTTTCATGCTTTATCCCACCTTCCTCCGCCTTCACATGGACCAAATTTCACCAATTGAATAATCGACACATGTTTTGACTGTCTTCTTCATTGATTTTGTTTCAATTTGTTAATAATATAGATATTAGCAAACTAATACCAATGGATGACTACCCAATTTTAAGTTATACCTTCCTGTGGCTCGGTCTAACTAGTGCCATTAAAAGGGACGAACTGCGAGAGAGATTAAACTTGGGCGGTCGCGTTGGGGCCAGTGAAACCATCAATTATTTAAAATAGTAAATAAATTTGCTCGAGGATCCGTGTGCGGGCAATGGGCGTCATAATAATATAGGGTTATTATTAAAAGTCATTATTTGAGTTATTTTTTTTATTGTTTACATAAACTTAAATCAGTCAGTCATCGTAAACAAAAAGGCATTTGGCACTTTGTTCGCAAAAAATATGGCTTTATACAATTTAAAAAAGAAATAATTGCTTATAAATGCTTCACGGACTCCAAAATAATTACTTTTTACTAGATGGCAATTTACTCTGCACTGCAACAATATATTTTTTAATTAATGAGTTTAAATTTCATTCAAAGAAGTTTAAAATTATTCTGATGACATTAAAAAAAATCGTCGAAACTTAACTTCATTTCCTATGTACAAAGTGACTTTTTATTCTATATCTACATTCACAATAATAATCATTCATACAATACATTACAAAGTCATAAGAAGTTTATTACACAACATGTATTCAACAAGATATGGCAAGAGGATTGAATCTAGAGAGACCTTGATACAAGATCGCAACAAATATTTGTACAAAACTTAACACTACTACTATTCCATTAATATTTACACAATTTCTTCGAACTTAATTTATACATTATACATATTCTTCCGACGGCTTTGGTGTCCCGTTTGGAAGTCGTAAAGAGGAAGACATTCGGCCATTTACGGAGTCTGGCAGTTCAGCGATGTCTTTAAAGACACCAATCATACTTTCAAAATTTGGACCCCAGTTGAGCAAGTAGTCCCAGCCTAGCGTGGCGGGCGCGGGCGAACCGTTCGCCTGCCGGTACAGTGCTGACCCTACGTGCGGCGCCAGATCATCATCCGATGCAACTAATGTGCTAAGAGATCCACGAAATGAGGAATCAAAACTTTCATATGGTGGAGGTAAGATAGGTTTTTTTGAATTATTCCCACTACTCACGTTTGGCCTTCGTACACCCTCTGGCTTATCAGCATTAATACTATTGTTATCGTACTCTACTTCTGAACACGTAAAGCTATCATTACCACTTTCATCATCTGACCCCGTCGAACTTCTGTTGTCAACAGGCGGCGAGTGATGCCTGTGTGACATGTGGTGGCCTACTCCACCGCCTCTAGGCGCTTCGCTGGAGCTCGAAACAGCATCCAATGTAGACACTAGACTTGAAGTCCGCTGTCGTGCGTTCATCCTTTCTATTTCTTCTGCAGTAAGCCCGACAGCTCCGGAGCCAACTGAAACTACTTGAGGTACTTGTGGCGGTGCATTAGGTGTTTTTCGTCCTGCAGATGAGCTCTGACCACTTAGTTGCGACATCACGGGACTATTTAGACTACGTTCACTATTACTGTGCAGAGCATCTTTACCGACGCCACCCGAACTGGATGTAGTTGCCAATAATGCGCTTTGCAATGGTTTGCCTGATATATCATGCAGTGTAAGTATTCTTGGTTGTTGACTTAGTTCACTGCTGGGTGACAGTCTGGCTAAAGGCGTAGTTTGGTGTTGTCTCGGTTGAGAAGGTGGTTGCGAGGGTTGTGGTAGCACTCTCGGTGGGTAACCGGCGTGGTGAGGAGAATGCCTGTGTTGGGGTGCTTGATGTTTGTGGTGATAGCCAGCGATTGGAGGGGGCGTGGCTTTGTATTTGCGAATGCCCGCAGCTTCTCGAAAACCTTTATAATGATAAACAATATCTATGTCGGAAGGTGCTATAGAACTGGCATTTTCCAAGTCGTAATGTTCAGGTATTTCTGAATTTAAATCCATGCCACTCGGATGGTCATGTGTATGGTGAGAATTATTTGTTGACGGCGGTGGCGGCGGATGGTGATCTTCTCTCAGAGCCGGACTTTTGCCAACGACTTCGCGCTCTATGATATCCGGCCTTTGCGGTCTAGGTAAGTCTATGTTCATTATTTCGCGATCTTTGTATTTCTTTGATAACAGTTCAGGGCCAACAATATGACCCACGTTACGCATAATGTCGGCGTTTTCTGACATGTAGCTATTCAGACTTGTCTCGTTATTATGCAGATTTCGATTCATTATACTATCGTTTGTGCCGGCTATTAAGTTTGGAGCATTCAGCATCGCTGGACCACCGTTTTGTTTTGAATGCATAATTCCCTTACTCGTCGGCATAGTGCCTTTTTCTTTCTTTTGCTTTCGAAGTCGGAATACTACAAACGATACTAAAATAGCAACAATCAAAATGATAAAAAATACTATAACGAGGGTAATGCCAATACTGAGCGGGTCTGGACTTTGCGCTAAGCCAACACCAAAGCTACTATGACATCCAGCTAAAATCTTTCCTTTTCGGATTATTTCTTTAAATATACTCCCGTTTCCAGTAAATGGTTGTATTTCATTGTTAATTGTAAAGTTTGCCAAACAACCCTCAAAATTGTTAGTACTGGATACGGGCAGGTGTTCAGTTTTTACTCCGCCAAATGATATCACTGTCAAATACGGGTCTAGGAAGTCGTGTACTCCAGCAGCATCGAGCTCTTCGCCAACGTTTGCATTGTCTACCATAAGACGAATACTTCTGCCAAGGGAGTGTAAGGTAACGTTATGCCAGCTGCCATCAGAAACGTCAATCTGTTCTACCTGTGTCATGTTCACTATGGTATTTTGTTTTGAAGTATAGATAATCTTCCCACCCAGTAGTTCTATTAATGTGTAATATTTGTCGGTAGCTGAATAGAAAAGTATGCCATCTTTACGGTAAGTCCTAAAGAGAAAGGATAATCTTTTAGCAGGATTAGCATATTTTTCAATGAGTTTCCCAGATCTTTTACTCCAATCTGTATCATCATAGAATGAATCCAGTAACTGCATTCTCCGATGTTTCTCTGATATTGAATAGTAAACAAATCCATTTCCCCCGACTGATATCGGTTGGAATGACATACTACAGTCTGGTGACAGTAAATTGTTATCACATTTGCAGTAATTAGTTTTCCACCTATCTAGACATTTGCCGTTGCCACATACATCTTTTTTGTAACACGCTCCTTTCTCTTCTCTTCCACAGTTTGCTTCAACGCCTCGAGATTTAATGGGATTTGTTAGGTTTAGTAAACGACCGTTGATTGTAATACTGTGAATACACCCAATAAAATCATCTGTGTGTATTTGTCCTGGACGTTCCAAAACTGGATCAGCTTTATGTAGACCGCCGATGAGAAGAAGCTCGTTGTTGAAATTTAATGTTCTGCAATAAAGAAATGATGCGTTAACAAAACATAATGTAAATTTTTTGTAATCGAAATTTCTTTCGATTTTTATTTTTTGTTTTTAAATAAACATTCAAATTATTAAATTTAATTGACATGCAATGACAACACAAAAAAAAATAGGGTAACGGTAGGACTCGAAGCTGCAACCCAGCATTCCGTGCCTTGCGTTTGCCAATTGCAAATTGCAATTTGCAGTTTCACCACATTACCACTACTACCACCACCACCACTATTTTTTCCCCTTTGTGTTGTAATTGCATAGCATTTAAAACCATATTAATACACAAATTTAATTAAAATTTTTATCGAGATTAAGACCTCACATAAGACGGGAAAAATATTACTAGGACTGTTTAAGAAAAAGAAGTATGACTTTATTTTATGTATTCTGCAGACCGGTGTGTGAATTTACAATGATTCTATTAAGTAAAAATTGATCTAATGAGGTAAATATATGTAATAATTAATTATTATTAAACGGTACATACCCAGCTTGACCAGTTTCATCATTGTAACAAGAGCCATCTCCGGGTTCGCATTCCATACAGACGTCACCATGATCTGTGCACGAGGTAACGCTTAGCGAAATTACTCTGCCGTTTCTTGTAGCTGTTAATTTGTACCATTCGCCATCAGCAAAATTTTTCTTTGCGTCGGTGATGGCAACTGATGCAATTGATGTTCTTGCACCGCCAAAAGAGAATATTGGCGTCCCTCCAAGAAGTTCGATAGCAATAAAGTCCGACCTTCCACCAGTTTGAGCTCCGTAGTTATAGAGTAAAAGAGCATCTGACTTTGTTGTAGCAAATATTATCGTAATATCATTAGTGGAAGCATCCAGAGCCGGAAAATGCATGTAAGATAACTCATTAAATCCAAAAGTAGAGCTCTCGCAGTGTGCACCGTAACGTCCACTTGTGCAGCTGCATTTATATCCTGGTTTCAAACTGATACATATTCCACCATTCAGACATGGATTAGGCCTGCATGAATCCACCAGAGCTTCACACTGGTTACCACGATAACCTGGACGGCACAAGCAGAAGAATGTTTTCCTATCAGCGCTTTCTTTGCAGGATCCACCATTTTTACATGGGTTGGTATTGCACAGATCGTTTCTTTCCAATTCGCAGGATTTTCCTTCACGCCGGGCTGGACATGTGCAAGTAAAATCATGACCTTGTTTTCGACACTGACCTCCAAATCGACAAGGGTTTGGTGAGCAAGGATCTTGCCGTTTCTCACATTTATCGCCCATAAAACCATCTGTACAATGACATGTGAATTCGTGTCTAACCAAAGGTGATGATAGGATGAGTGCTGCGCTCTCTGTTATTTTAGTTTTGTCAAGAACTTGAATTGAGTCAGAGCAGTGACCATTATTTTGGCATTGATGAAATGAACATGGCAAATAAGATACCACTAATTGACTTTTTAACAACTTTCCAATATCTTGTTCTTTAGCTTTTAAATGTTTTTCAGTGAGTTCTTTTTTCCAAACCGAATTTTGGCCTTTTGTGGCAATGGTTAAATACAAATTTCCGTCGTCTTCATTGATGCTATACAAGTAGACACTTTCTCTATGTTTTAACCCTACTTTGAGGGTTTCAAGTAAACTTCGGTAATAATGAGTAAGAAAATGTGACGCCGTCATGTTTATAATCTTCAATGTGACGGATTGTTCTACAGTGTTATTGTCAAAAGAAAAGTATTCCACGCTCACTGATGAGATCACATCTCCGTGAATTCCATCATTGCCTGACACTGAAAACGAATACCCTTGACCAGGTCTTACTGCGTTTGTGTGTAAATCGCAACCTTTTTTGACAAATAATAAAGAAAGTGTAGTGTCGGATGTTGAATCTTTGATAACTTTGCATCTGTAGTCGCCAACAATATCGAGGTCATTGGGTTTTACATCAGCTATTCTTCCAGTTGGCACTTTATTGTTAAATGCGTAAACAAGAACATGTACGGATCTTGATGTTGGAGGGTTATCGTTTCGATCTAGTACTTTTATGGGTATAGTGTAATTTGATTTCATTACCGGTGTACCACTGTCTTCTATTTGTATTATTATTTCCAAATAAGGAGTTAATTCCCGATCTATTTTTTTCGTCGTGAGAAGCAATCCTGTATGTTTATGCACTTTGACGTAACTTTGATGCTTTCCTCCAATTACTGAATATGAAAATGGTGCACCGTTGGGTGGTAAATCGGGATCCTTAGCTGTCAGTGTAGTTATACTTGTATTTGGTGGTTCATTTTCAAAAACAGCGCCGTTAAAATTGGCAACGTCAAATATCGGTCCATTATCATTTATATCAGTTAGTGTAATTTTCACTGTTGCAGTGCCAGTTTGAGGTGGTACGCCAGTATCAATAGCTCCAACAATTAAAGAATACGTAGGCAGTACTTCTCTATCTAGTTGCCGTGCAACTTCTAGTTCACCTGATAATGGATCGATTTTGAAATCTTGATTAACATTTCCTCCAATTATGGAAAAGCCAAACTGATTATTCTGTGGGCGCACATCCTTATCAACAGCTTGCACTTGTATTACTTGATGTCCTATATTTGCACCTTCAGAAATAACGGCTTCATACTCATGGCGTAAGAATTCAGGGGGATCGTTGCCGTCTTGTATTGATATAATAACTTGTGCTTCATCTGTGTCATTACCACGTATTCCACCTGAATTTTTTGCCAGTACTGTTAACACCACTCGATTCTGGGTTTCTCTATCTAAGTACCGGGCGACTCTTATAACCCCAGTTTGGGAATTAATGTTAAAACCTTTATCGTTACTAGATCCAACAAAGAGATAATAAATAATTCCGTCATCACCACTGTCTTGATCAGTTGCTTGAATGACTCCTACATTTGTTCCAACCTCTGCTGATTCTGATACATCAAAATGGAAGACAGGCTGTAGAAACTTTGGATAAAATTCGTTTACACCTGTTATTTGCACAACAACTTCAGTCGTAGTCTTCATTACTGTATCTGGATTTGCAGCTGTAATTTCTAATTTATACTTTGACTTTTCCTCATAGTCAAATATTTCCTTTGAGAATATTTCGCCAGTGATAGCGTCAATACGGAATAAAGATTTCATTTCATTATTTGTAATTGAGTATCTAATGATAGAATTTTTTGGCGAGTCAATATCAACCGCCTTTACTCTGTAAATGAAACTGTTAAGCGGTGCATTTTCGGGCAAATATGCTGTGTAAAGAGATTGGTTAAATTGAGGAGCATTGTCATTTATATCAGTTAAAATTATTGTTAATGTAGCAGTTGTTTCTTTTGGCTTAAAACCGAGATCACTGGCAGTTATATTCAAACGATATTCTTGAATCGTGTCAAAGTCGAGTGGCCGAAGAATACGAATAATGCCCGTCACAGGATCAACTTGAAAATCTTTTCCTACGTTGCCCGATGAGATTGCGTATCTTACAATACCATTTGGTCCTTCATCGTCATCACTAGCTCTAACTGTGAGTATTGAAGATCCAATTGGCTCATTTTCAGGAACAATAACTTGATAGCTTAATGCCGTGAATTTAGGAGTAAACATATTTTCACCTGTTACAACAAATGTCACATATGTTTCATCTAATTGCGGTGGAACTCCACGGTCAATTGCTTTGATTTTCAGTTCATAATACTGACCCAGATGATGAAACTGTCTCTTAACGATTATCCAACCATCTTTTTTATCAACTGTAAAAAAGGTGGATCCATTACCTCCAGATACATGATATTCAACTTGAGCATTAATTCCAAAGTCTAAATTGTCCTCTGCTGTCATCTTTACAATTTTTTCTCCAAGTATGGCATCGTTAGGAACAGGCACCAGTTTTTCGTGGTCTAGGAATTTCGGAGGATTATTATTAGCATCTACAACATTGATTGTAACGAGGCATTCTGATGACATTGGAGGTTTACCATTATCTGTAGCTACAACAATAACAGAGTAAGTATTTTCGGGCGAAGAATTAATGGATGTTCTTTTGTACTTTAATATGTATTTACTCAGTATTTCACCTGTTGCAGGATCTATAGTAAATATATCCGATGGTTGTTGTAATGCATAGGATATAATAGAATTAGGTCCTTGTTTATCTCTATCAGTGGCTATCACTTGACCTACAAAACTGTTCTTCTTTTGTAATTCAGGGAAATTAAAACTGTAATAGGAATATTCAAACTCTGGCGCATTATCATTTTGATCTTGAATTGTTATTGTTAAAGGTGTTTCTGATCTCCACGCACCATCAATTGCTGCAACTTTTAATATGTATTCATCTTGTAATTCCCGATCTAACGATCCAACAACTGTTACATTACCGCTCACAGGATCAATAACAAATTTGTTGCCTGGATTTTCAACAAAACTGTATGTTGCATTCGCATTTGGACCAGAATCTAAATCTGAACTAGTTACTTTGATCACAAAAGAGTCAATTTCTGCATTTTCAGTAACATTTACGCTAAACAGCCTTGTAAATCTTGGTGGATTATCATTTTTATCTAAGACTGTTACAATTACTGTTGAACTTCCTACTAATTGTGGCGTTCCGTGGTCGAACGCTTCGACCAAAATTTCATAGAATGGAATAGATTCTCTGTCCAAAGCCATATTTGTAAATATTTCACCACTTTCGGTATCAATTTCAAAAGTTTCTTCATAATCATTAATAAGTCTGTAACTAATTCTTCCATTTTCATTTGAATCATCATCATGAGCTTCTACTTTAATCACTAGTTGAGGAGGAGATTCTTCTTCCATCACAGTTGCATTATATAGTACTTGCTCTATTACAGGAGCATTATCGTTAGCATCAGTGACTTTGATTTCTATTTCAATAAAAGATTTTAGTGGTGGATTGTCTGAATCTCTGACTTCAAACCAAACTTCATACAAAGGCATGGTCTCATAATCAAGTCCTTTTCCAGTCACAAAAACTTCTCCACTCATTGTTTCTACTCTGAGAGCGTCACCCACATTTCCTCCAGCTATAGCAAACTGTAACAAACCTGTTGGTCCTTGTTTTGGTGAAGTTGCCGATAGTCTCGTTACTAAAACACCTTCTGGTGTATCTTCAGAAAATGTGAAAGTCAATTTATTTGTTACAGTAAATTTTGGAAAGTTGGTCACTGATTTAGGAATAAGTATTAATTCAGCTACACTTCGTTTCGGTACAGCTCCGGAGTCTGTGGCCACTATTACAAGATTAAATGTGGAAGTTTTGCTACGATACTTTCTAAGATTTTCCTCAGCCTTTATGACACCGGTTTCTTTGTTGATAGTAAACAGATTTCGGTGTTCACCCTTCAGATCATACACTATCTTTTTGTTTAAACCTATGTCATTATCAGTAGCCTTGACGCCGAAAATAAAATCGCCTGTGACAGTGCGGTCAGAAATGTAGGTTTCATAAACTGGTTGGGCAAATGTTGGAGTGTTATCGTTTTCGTCTTCAATTAATATTGTGAGATTTGCAGTGGCTGTCCGAGGATCAGTCGTAGATGAGTCTTGTGCCATGATAATTAAGTAATATATGTCCCATTCCTCTCTATCCAAAGTAGCATTAGTAGAAATAACACCAGATGCAGAATCAATAAGAAATCTCTCAGACTTATCACCAAGAAGACTGTATCGAATTTTCGCATTATTCCCTACATCCCTATCTGTAGCTTTTGGACTAAGAATAATAGTTCCTGGAGGAAGATTTTCTTTGACGGTGGTTTTGTAACTTTGTCTTTCAAAATTCGGACTATTGTCATTGACATCTTGAACTATGATTTTGACAGTGCCAGATCCAGTCAGTGGAGGTGATCCTGTAAAGTAATAAATAATGTTATGAAATAAAACTTTATCAGGTTATAAAATGCTCATTGGATTAATAGTTTAAAAAAGAGCTTATACCTGTATCCATAGCAACGAGCGCCAGGGTATATTCGTCCTGAACTTCTCGGTCTAAAGTCCTTAGTAAAGATATCTGTCCGGAAGATGCATTTATTTTGAATAGATCTGCATCGCCTTCCTTTATGAAATAACGTACTTGGTTATTGAACGGCGGAGAGTCGGCATCGTGAGCATGAATAGTTATCACATATCCACCATTAGGGGGTATTACATTTTCCATAACGTATGCTAAGTACGGTGAATCTAAGAATGTGGGCGGGTTATCGTTTATGTCTTGTATTGAGATAGATAATTCAGCCGTATCAAATCTAATATCGTCTTCCGCACAATCTTCGGCTCTAATAGTTAAAACGTAGCGTGCTTTTCTTTCAAAATTCAGGTTTTTGGCAACTCTTACAATCCCTGTATCTTCGCTTATACTAAAGTCTCGATTATCGTCCCCAGAAGCTATGGAATATCGAACTCTGCCATTAGCATCTTCATCTATATCCGTAGCTGATACCTTAAAACAAAAATACGTTAAATTAATATAAAACACGATATACAGAATATTTAATGTTATTAAAATCTTTGTAGCTAATTTATTTATTTAATATATCATTACTTACTTGCAGTACGCTAGCCCCGATGCTGGCATTTTCTGGAACGGCAGCACTGTATTGCTTAGGATCAAATACTGGGCTGTTATCGTTTTCATCTAAAATCTTAATCTCGATTTGCGTTTTAGACATTTTCGGTGGATCACCCCTGTCTTTTGCCGTTATTAACAATGTATAGGTTGATTTTAACTCTCTATCAAGTTTTCCAGTAGCTCTTAAAATTCCATCAACGTTACCCAGAGAAAAGTAGCCATTTACTTTTTGATCTGAGGCCATAAAGTATTCCACGTATCCGTTTCTTCCTTCGTCTTTGTCCACAGCCTTGACAGTCATCACAACCGTGTTAAGCGGAATGTTTTCGGACACAGTTGTTACGTTCGGGGAAACAAATTCAGGCGCCATGTCATTGACATCCTTTAATTGTATTGTAACCTGAAAAAGTTTACATAAAACCAGTATTAATGAAAGAAGAAGAACATATACACAAACATTTTCTAGTTATTAAAATAAATAAACGAATCGCACGACACGTAAATAGGTAAAGTTGCCTTTTTTAACGCACTGTATTTTCTAACAATAGCTCCACTTAACAATAGGACCTAACGAATCCCATTTAGGTCTTTACCTTAAATTTCTCAGTATTCAATAAGTTTAAAAATTGCTTGAGAGCACTGGTCTTGAAAGCATTACAGTTTTGAAACTAGGTATAATGGAATGACTTATATAATAGCCTTTAATAATAGCAATACACAGAAAAAGTTACATTTACAATTTCAAATGATTTTCTTGAGAAAACGCCGTGTTCCCGAAATCCACAAGACCTTGTTAAGTTTGGAACAGTATTTCGAAGAGGTGATAGCTTGTTAGTGGGACGTCACTAAAAATGACACGAGCTCGCTAGAGCTAATAAAGCCCGCGGTTGCATTTGAGCAGGCCGAATGATCAAGTGTAAACTGAAGTTTTCACATCAAAGGTGAACTTGACTGTGCAAACATTAACTGTGAGAACTGAAGTGGGCTTAATGACGGCCAAGTAACTTTTTAACTTTGTTTGCTAATGTTATTTTAACCGCTCTGCGAAATTAATTGCTATGGTTAAATTTATAATAGAAGTTTGTGTCGTAATGATAGTGTCCGCGAATGAAAAAAAAAAGCCAAAACCAAAACACATATAGACTATTAGGAATATTTTAAGTGAAAACTGATATAGCGATATTAAAAGGAAAATTATCACGATGAGTGTCATTGGTTCTGGAGTTACAGGTAACTTAAATTTATATACCTCTAGACAGCTCAAAATCATCGAAGGTATCACAGAATAACTTTAAATACCATAAGAGCTTAACCTTAACAAAGCTTGAAAAGTCGTATTTATTATCGTTCAAATCTAACTATCCGCGTAAGAACCCTGCACTTAGAAGGTCCAAAATGGTGTTTTTTAATCTAAATAAGATATCAGCATTTGATTCTTACACTGTGCTCAAACTGTATGATCCTTTTCTTCCTTCAAAACAGGTATTTATTATTAGTACTTTATTGGCTGTAAAGATATTATTGTTGTAAGCTTTCGAATAAGTATGTTCCGCTCAATTTATACAGGAAGACTACTGTGCGGATATCACTACGAGTAGTTCCGAGCCACGCAGCATGTTTCTTTTCATAAAGAAAAGACGAAAGGCGTCGGCATCATCCGTTTTCACGACAGCAAATCGTGTTCACACTTTACTGAACAGGAGATGGTAGCCTTAGTTTGTTTATAATAAATGTGATTAATAAGGTACAACACAACGTAGGTACGTATTATACTGATTAACCAATTTGATGCTTAAGCCGTGAAAATTACCAAGAAATAGTCTTTTATAACTTGCTGATACTATGTAAGCGGTATATTTTACCTGAACAGTTGAAGACAGCTGGAATTCAGGCGGCCGCGCAGAGTCCCTCGCAGTGACGATCAGGTTGTACATTGGCACCGTCTCCCTGTCCAGGAGGTTCGCGGTATAAATAGTCCCGTTGGCAGAGATGACGAAGTCCTGCGCCTCGTCACCAGCAGTAATGTTGTAGGTCAGCTTGCCGTTCACACCTGGAAGAGTTTCCCCTTGTTATTTAAATTTGTGTATACATAAGGAAATACGTTCAAATAATCTCTACAGAAAAGTACTGAGAATGAAATTTGGGCTATTTAACCGATTCGACACTTTGTACTTACTGTAAAATGTCCTATTAAGGTAGCATGAAACAACAGTAATGTAAATATTACAATAATGTAAAATGCCGATTGAATGAAGAGGAAACTAATCTAAAATTCGGAATCTATACCAAATATGTCCAGACAGGTCATTGCGTACAGAATTTTGCGTACAGAAGTACCCGCAATAATTAGTTATTGCGATATAAATATCGCAATTACTAATTATTGCGGGTCTAAACCCTTGCTCTTACACATTTTTGTCGTGTATAAAATCATCCAAAAACTTTCTGAATATCTGTAACTAAAGAAACACCTATTTAGATTCACACAACCGTATATTTAAAACTACTTACCGGAGTCTAAATCGGTTGCACTAATGGTGACAATGCTGGACCCGACAGGGATGTCTTCTGGGACTTCATTGGAGAAGCTCATAGGATCGAAGACAGGAGCATTGTCGTTGAGATCCACCACATTGATGTAGACTGTTACGGTGCCTGAGAGAGAGGGCCGGCCACTGTCTTGCGCCTGCGCCACCAGAATGTAGTGCTGCGTCTGGAATGTAAAAAAACGAACCTGAACGTACTGTTAGTAGATTTTTTCCAAGCAAATGGAAACGGACAATGTGGTAAAAGTACATATGTATGACTTTTTATTGTACATATCACATAAGATTAACAAATTGCAGGATATAACAGATGTACAAAAGTGAACTTATCCCTTGAAGAGGCCAGTTAATGTTTTAGTATAATGAAGTACCTTATAGGTAGTTACGGCGTTGTGAATTCGCTGCAATCTTAGGCATATTCAACCTTAATATTCTTCTACTCCATTAGGGTTAGTGAGATCCACATACTAATTTGCGGTTCCAGGACCGCACCATAAAGTGTTTTCACATTAAAAAAGGTCAGCAAGTAAGCACAAAATTCATATCGTTCAGTATCGATTCATAACGCGCTGCAAATGCCAGGTCAATCTTGCACTGGTCGTAGCTGTTATAAACACAATGTAACTGACACGGTTTACCAAATACGTGCAAGCATTTAAAAACATAATTTGTATCTACAACCGAGCACTCAAGTAATAAAGCACGGCTGTAAGATTTTACGAACCTCGCCGGCATTCAGATTTTTCATTATAATAGGACACCGAAGCATTCCAGCTATGATAAGCTCCCTCATTCGCGGATCGCGAACCGAGTTGGTGATTTAAAAAACGGGCCGTGGTTACGGAATCCGGCTCGCGAATGTTTTGCAGACGGCTGCTTTGTCTGACATTGTTCGAGCCTTAATTTCGATGGCGGATCGAGCGGGCAAATGCCGAATATGATGCGCGACGGGAAAAAATTGTACCTGGATGAAATTAGCAGCTCTCTAGCGGGGTACGCGGAATTGGCGGGCGGTCGACAGAACGAGTGTACTCCGAATTGTTTTTATTAATTAGCGGGCCTGGCCGACTTGATGAGTCTCTGGCGATGGCCGCAGAGCGCCGCGAGTCGCGCCCTTATGGCCTCGCGCTGCGCCTGCGCAGGGGCGACGGGTGCGCCGAGAAAGGCCAACTGACGAAACGCAGAGATAAATTTAACAAACAATGGAACGAGTTTTTTGGTGTTTCAATAGTAACTATTAAAATATTCTAGAATAAACTTTTTGCTTTGATTTATTTCTCTTTTTATAATTTACATCGTACGAATGGTACGAGTATCGTACTTACTCAATTTAATGATAGTGCTTGTAGTTATACTTAGTTTTAGAACTTCCCAGGAAATTAAAATAGTTCCTTATCAACTTGTCGGACCAGAAATTCTTGTCGCGACTTTCAACAATAATCCGGGATATAGACAATTTATGGCGTAGCTGCTGGCAAGACATCGATTTTAAATATAACTGGAACGAAAGTAATCAGCATTAAATTAATGCAAATATGTAAATATCAATATAAAATGCACTTTGGAATAATGTCGTTCAATACACGGCAGGTTCCCGGGAGCAGTATATACGCAGTTCGGCCTGCGAGGTGTAGTAGGCATTGTCTTATTTAATATTGATCCTTGTGGTTATTAATATAAACATCAAACTGGTACTCGGTTTTATAAGCCCTTGTTACACATGCTGCGAATTAATACTCGCTCGGAGGCATCACTGTCCTTCGTTTCCGAATCGCGCGTTCGCTAGCCTACTCGTACGTTATAAGTGACGCGTAGTATTTTATATCCAAAAGGCATTCAGGTAAATAGCCAGGAATATGTTTAAAAGCAGTAATTGCGCGATTAAAAGAGTAGGTATGTACCAAAAACTGGTTTACTTTGACCTTTACGTCACTGCTTGAAGAAGCAATGCCTGAAGCCTATCTTACATCGTACCTATGTACATCGAGTTCAATATAAAATATGAATCAATGGTTAAATCTCTAACTACGAATAAATTGAGTACAAATTTTAAATCTCAAAAAACATTCCGATCAACAATAGATGTGACAGGCTTTTGTTTAATATCGGGGCTACTTTTACACGTCCAATAGTACAGTAGAACAACTTGTCCGGTCAACGCCCCCCTCTAGATCTATGTTAAGATAATTCTTTCAACCGCAATGTATAGCCTCGAGCAGAGAGCCACTAAATCGGACATGAGTACTTTAAAAATAAACTTCACGAGAGTTAAGCGTCTATTAGTGACTCTTTTTGTCTAATGTCATTAAAAATAAATACACAATGGCCGATTTATTTCTAGTTAAACAGATTTACGAGAATTTGGTCCCATGCTCGTAGTTCGAACGGTGTTACGGCACCTCAATAAATTTGCTAAGAAAAACATGTGACGTTTTGATGATGTCGATGATGGATACATTTAATACGAGGACTGGTCCGAAAGTATTCCTCCACTTATTGGTCCTATTATAAAAAAGCACTATCCGTTGTGTCCGACTGGAAAATATTGTACGTACCAGTACTTCATCAATAGTAAAATACCAGGACAGATTAACTTTTGCTGGTGCGAATAATTAGTCGTGTTTCTTCTTGTGAAAAGCATGACACTGCAGAATAACTGTATTTGCTTTTTAACAAAATATGCACATTTTAATTTCTCATGTAAACGGCATATTGCCGGCAGTGGTCAAACAATGTCGGAGAGATTACTCTCTGTTGAAGAGCTCTAACGATCGTAAAGCATGGCGACTAAGCGTACAGGCCGACGTATACTTATCACCTTCGCTGTTCACGATTTTCCGGGCTATTTATCAATCAAGAGGTGACTGTACTTAAAGTGTTTTACGTTACCCTAAAGTGGGAAATTTATAGATACCGCTCATGATTACTGCTAACATCTCAGCTTCGCATACTTAAGCAACGAGACAAGTCAATATCGTCTCCAGAATGCTGATTGGTGTCAAGTTATTTTTATCTGCGAATGAATTGTTAATTACCGATGCCTTCCCAGCTAAAGTATTGTGACCAATACCAGTAGTAAAGTGAAATAAATAGTGTTTACTGTGGACGGACATGCGATACGGTTATTTATTGCCTACAAATAATCGAAAGCCGGAGCGGAATCAATCAGGCCACTTCGGCGCATGGAAGGGCGGGTGCTCGTGTACTTATTTGCAAATGAATTAAAAAAATACTGAACTACAAAATGCCAAGGCCCGCTGCCAAGTACCGTGAAGTGTTTCGTCTGAGTGTGAATATTTTGCATGGTAATCACTTAATTTATTATGAAACGTCTTTAATTGAACATTTCGTCTGTTTTAACGACGACGCTCAGCCGTTTATGCCTGCTTTAATCTCGAATATTACGCTGTTAATTGTCAATAAACATGGACTACTCAATTGTTTGGGGCTCAGCGTGGCTTTTTAATTGCTTTACATTTATTTGTCGCGTTAATGTTAAACAGCTTCATTTTCATGAACCGGATTGAGTTACTGTCATGTTTAATCACATAATTCCGTCAGATTTTTTAAGCTACTGTTACGTAAATATTCTTCTTTTTCATGCCAATTGGTACATGCATTTATGCTTGAATTTTTGACTTCAAGATTTGTATCAATACCTCTTCATAATCCAGCCTTGCAGTGAGCGTGAAGACTCCAGTCTGAGGGTTTAGCGAGAACACGTCGTTGGCCCAGTCGGATATAAGTGTGTAGGTCAGCTGGGCATTGGGCCCGGCATCCAGGTCGATGGCACCCACTGTGCCCACGATGGAGCCCCGAGCTGCATTTTCGGGGATGTCGAAGGAGTAAGCACTTTTTTTGAACACCGGTGGATTGTCATTGGAGTCCGTCACCTGTGAATTGATAGATGAAGTTCAGCTTTGGGTTGTAACACAGTGATTTTGAAAAATAAAAAATTGGGGTTTTTGAGTGAAGACAATAAAAGGTAGTTTTCTCATAACCACTGGTGTGACAATGAGAAGTTATGACCTAAACATCAAAGTTAATCAACAACAAACTCTTGGTTTGGATTATATTACTCAATGAGTTTGACTAACTTGATTTTTTGTAAAATTACTAAGATCACCTGCATTTATTTCATAATGGACCAAAAACAAATTAAAGCGCCTCAGTTGCCACGGTTACTAATACGTTAGCATAACATTGATTGGGTATAGCTACTTTTGTTTTAAGAGATAGAATCTTCCAAGTATACTTTGTTGCATGCTAACTTTATCGTATGCGTAGAGCCAAACAAAGATCTTGTCGGAGTGTAGCCATATTTGAACCATCAAAGCGTGTTATAAGCTTCTAAATAATGCGACAAAACAGGTTAAAAACGGCGTTGTGTTTGATTTCTCTTTCTTACCAGTGCAACTGCCACATTAAATTACTTTGTCACTTGCACACTAAGGACGTCTGGTATTTACACTATTTTCAAAATGTTATAGATGCGAGGAGATTCAATGTAAGAGTATTGCCAGAAAGACAGAAAAATAACAAAAATAAAACTTTAATTATTAAAGCCAACGAACATTAGAGAGTGCCTTTAGATCAACAATTGCGGATTATATACATACTGAGAGGTGTAATGATAATGGTCCATTACTAACCTGCACGATCACAGTAACATCAGTAAACTGCACCCCATCATCAGCTCTTATGACCACATGGTATTCTGATATCGTTTCCCTGTCCAAGGGATCTTTCAGAGTCAGAACTCCGGAGTGCTGGTCTAATGTAAACGGTGGCGGTTCTTCAGACTGTATGCTGTACGTGATGCTGCCGATGGTGTCAGGGTCTTCAGCTACGATGGTGGCCACAGGCTGTCCTGGAGATAGGTCTTCAGAAGCGTAGTATGCTGGTGGAATGTTCTTGAACACCGGTGGACTGTCATTTTTGTCCAAGATCACAACCTCTACCTGCAACAAAAAAGAAGTAGTTTGTTAATGACGTCGCGATTTATTTTTATAATAAAACCCCCGTTAGGTTAAATGACAGATCAAACAGTAACTCAATTAAATTTTTGACATTACTAAATTAATAAATTAAAGAGAATCCGTATTATTAATATTCTTAAAACATTCTAATACGATAAGTAAGCGGCAATTTACAATCTAACCTTCGTTCAAATCTTTGCTAAAACAATATCTTTTAGAGTCAAACAAAGTTAAGACTTAATAAAGCATTTAAACATGCCCGGACTGCCTCAAAACCGATGCAGAAGAAGGCTAGCGATGTTTTATTCATAAGATTGGCACAAAATCGCCCAATTTAACACAATATAAGAACACAAACCAAATTAATAATTCTAAAAATGCAGCCAGCGAACGGCTGCCTCGACAAATGTGTGACTCTGAGGACGGACGGAATGATAAATAAAACGTGGCGTCGCCTTTTGGTGATGTCGCCCGACTCGACCGGGATCATCATTATGTTTCGAATTTCGCTAAGCGAGTACTGAAACAGGTCAGGATCCGTATTCTCCCGTAACACAATGTTACATTGCTGATTACTTGTTTTACGTACGTAAACGTAATGCAGTTTATGTATGTTTATGTTTACTTTCACAATACAAGTCATGCCTATTATATAGTCTTTAATAAACTCGTAGTTTAACGTAGTTGGAGCTCAGTGAATTATATCTTAGTAAATTGTTATGTTAATAGGATTGTAAGAAAGATGAAAGCAACTAAAGAGTTTATGACTATAAACTCTTTGGCTACTTGAATAGGGTAAATGATGGGGGATTGCGAACCTCAAACATGTTTTAAACCTCAATCAATACTGCTAGACAAACTCGATGTATTGGTTCAGTAGTTGTATATTTGAAAATATTGCAAACTGTCTAGAGGTTAAAAAATAGCTCTAGACACTTTTAGTAGGCGTATCTAAACAATACTAGTTGTCAGAATGCAAAAGACTATCATTTTGTACAAGCATAATCGCGATCCGATGCTCATTAAACTGGATTAATGTATCATACGCGGGGATCTTCGAAACCTGCCTAAATTATTGTTGCCTTTTTGTTACTCGTATCTTGTCCGAGGCCTGAGATGAATTGCATTATTTAATGATTTCGGGTGTCGTTAAAGAAATGAATTGAAAGAAAATCAAGAAGAAATTGAGCAGGAGCGCTCTCGACTTTCCTATCAGTGGTCCTATGCATTCATCAATATGATTAATGAACTCGTTTCTTTAACATTCTATTTTTTGTTTTTATTATGTTTCGTGCATCGCTTCTTTTGTTCTGGAGGATAAATAGTTTTTTTTTGTATTGGCTTTGCAAGAATTAAGCTTTATTAGTATTTTTTTGTGTTGATATATCTGCGTACTACAATGATTCAAATTAATGTAATTATTGTGCCAAAATATTTGTGTTATGTTGTTTTAGTATTCTACTAGGTTATATATATGAGGTTATACCAAGTTGATTCTGTTTATCCATCTGTAACTAACGTCGTTGTTTAATTCTCATTGCCTGAGATGCATCAGTGCGATAAGATTAATAAAGTCAAAAGCGAGCTTTACAACCGTTGCCGGTGGACGTCTACAAAAAGCCATTCGGAACCGACTCGACGAGTCAACAAAGGCAGGGAGTAAAAGACCAAAACGCGCCAGCATTTCGTCATCTGTACTCTGAAGCACGAAGAATTCGGGGCACAATGATCGGAGCCGTCACAGATAGGAAGAGGGCGATTGTAGAGAGTTCCGTGCCCTCGTCGCGCGGACGGCGCGCCGCATTTGTTATGATGACTCAATCTTTTCATTGTACTCGCGCAGGGGTACATCCCGACTCGATAGCCGCGAGGAATGCTCTCGGGACGCCTACGATTTACCCACGTAAGAGAAGCAGCAATTAACGCTGA
Organism: Ditula angustiorana; assembly: GCA_963691745.1. NCBI lineage: Eukaryota > Metazoa > Arthropoda > Insecta > Lepidoptera > Tortricidae > Ditula > Ditula angustiorana. Next base: position 3,506,182 of record OY829481.1, on the reverse strand, counting down.
TTGTGCCATCGTACTCCACCAAATAAATTGAAACGTGTTAATAAAATTTGTTGTTCAGAGAAAGCATGAGAAAATGTTGAATCTATTGTAGAAACTTTATTGATATTTGCCTTTATTGGTGGCAATTTAATGGAGAAATTAAATTTGTACGCTTTATTGGGAGTTTAAACTTTGTATCACCGTTCTCTCCTGGAGTGCCACACAAAGCGTATCGCTGGCTAACGCACAATATTAAACAAAAAGATTTATCGTGAACAAAAAGCGTCCGTATAGGTCGTGGTATGCTAGGAGGCCCCCTGGCGCTCATGTTTGAAGTAATCGATTAAGGGAAGAGAAATGACAGAACGTCGGCTTAGAGGGATCATCGATTAGTCAAGTTTCGATAATTGATTATGCCTCGCTACTAGATTAATAAGAAGTCATGTGCGTTTTCTTGTAGTGCACCATTCATATGATTAATCTAACATTCCTTGTTTTAGTTTAGCTAAACGTTATTCTCTTTTACAGTTGTAAGTATATCTTAGATTTAACTTTAAATAATTATGCTGGGGCAATGACCTCGATGCCTTGCATGTAAAAAAACTGTTCATTCTCGTTTATTTTTCTGGGTAGGTTCTTTTTTAAAGTAATTTTGCGAACATCAATCATTAAAATCGTTTACTTTGAAAATTCGGCAGACACTCCTTCGCAGTCACGGTCACTTTCATTAATGGAATTTATATCACACCTTGCAATAGAAAGAAAACGGAAGAAATTATTGAAGAAACTACTCTAAAGATAACTAGATGTACCTATTCATGTAGGTAAGACGTACCTTACTTACGTCTAAGATGCCCACATACATACCTAGGAGTGTAAAATTTACTCCATGAGTGGCATAAAATCCTGCTCATATCTTTACAATTAAATTATTTACACCTATTTGAAAAGACGTTTATTTACACAATTTTTTGCGGAGAACAGTACAGTTTCAAGGCAAATCTCCAGTTTTAAATCAAGACGTACAAGGAGGAAAGATAGTTTTTCAACGAGAGCAACAGTTATGAATTTAGGTATCGATTTTCGATAAACCACGTGTTTGACTGTGTCTCGAGGTAAAGACATGAATTTGATAGTACCTACATTTTGTTATATGATACGTGAATATAAAGTATCTACCTTATCTAATTTGCTAATACCATGAGAAAGTTTATTTTGCCGGGATCTCTGTTGAATTACATGGTTGTACCTATTTTTATATTACGATATTCAACCTATCGAGAATTGTAAATGTTACGTTTATTGCCTCCACTCTTGTGGGTGAAAAGGGGGTCACCAGAGATTCGGTTTCTATTTTGATGGGCAGAGAGCTAACGACAACAACAACAACAAATATTCTTTATTGTACACCACATAAAAAAACACAAAGAAAATAAAGGAACGAATTAGAAAGGTAAACAATAGGCGGTCTTATCGCTTAGGAGCTAATAGGTATTTCCAGATAAATTGTCTGCTCATCGTCACCTTATTGCAGAAAGACGTCCATTTCTGGGCATAGGCTTTTCTTAAGAATTTCCATGACGATCGGTCTTATGATATGATACTCGCATCTAACAGTTTTTCAAATTTAAAACGTCATTAATAACAAATGTTAAATAAAATTTCACAGCTAAGGCAAAATTGAACTGATCAAAGTGCACTCAAATATTTTAATAGTTAAGAATGAAAGTGTGAAATTAAAGAGTATTAAGGGTTGAGTAATGTTTTTCCAAACCTTATTAGTTTAAGGTAATATAGATTTACTCAGAAATTTAACCTTACGGACTTTACAATTTAATATAATAATATGCACTATCAATAGAATTTGTCCAAAATATGATTTGCTTTAAATTCATTCCTTCCTAGATAGTAAGTACATACTTGACTAAAAATGTAATTGATTTTGTGGAAGCATATCTAACTTGCGGGGCCCGTAAAATAGCGTGTGATCACGATCATTTGAAATTACGCAAAAATGTGACATTTCTATCTACGAAACCACAAAATAAATAATAGTACGAATACAGGACTTTTATTTCGAACAAAAAAGGCGTTTAGGTATAAAACGCGGCTTACTGTACAACTGTTTGTCTATCGTATAACTCGTATTCATTACCACGCGCGGTTCAATTACGCCGGCCAGTGCAGTGGTGCGCCGATATTCTTGTAGCTTCGCGAAGTAAGCCGCGGCTGACGAAACTTTATACGAAAGAAAACTCCCAGCCCACTAAACTAAATAATCAGCCCATAGCCACACACGGATATAAAGATCTATTGTAACTAAAACGCATCAAATGTACCGTTAAAGTGCATTCTAACGTGTTAACATCAAAAGTGCCCATAAGACTTGGCTTGAGCATGAATGCTCTCGCGCAGGGATGGACGTACCCGACGGATATGGTGGCATCGTTTAGGCTCCGCTCTATGTTTAGAACGGTTCGTGACCGTGCGCCCGCGCCGCTATACCCCCGGGACTTGCAACAAATTATGTTATGCTCCTAAAGATTAGTTAGGGAAGCGATAGGGAACTTTGCGATAGCATTTCGATATGCCTTTGTCTTGATAAAAATAAACATGGTAATGTAAAGTTTATTTAGTTGTTGATGACTTTCTCATATTGTTAGTGCATTCTAATGAGTTGCGTAACTCTTTTAAGTTCAGAAAAGAAGTGACTTGAATTATAATTAATACTTTTAAGACTTAAGACTTTATAATATAACAATACATTTCGTATAAACGTTTAGATATTGAAATTAAACATGCCAGTCGATATCTAATAATACTGAAATCGTTTAAGCTCTTCCTGTTGCTGATGCCACAATGAATAATGATACCTATTAAATGCTTGTGATAAATCATATCCATTTTTCAAGCTAGACGCCAAAGAGATCGCATATTATTCCTTCGCAAGTGACTCTGTCAATGAGTCGCTTTGTATGTATAGATAAGCGTACAGTTTTTTTGTACTAGTTTCTTGTTGTATTCTTTAATAATGATACGATTTTTTCGAGATTATAAGTTTTGTATACTTCATTACAAAACTTTTCTGAATTTGATAAGCATTTGGTTGAATATTCTTCATGTTATTGGGACAAAATTCATCATGATGACATTTTTATATCTCATTCAATTTCATTTCTGCACGAAATCGCACATTCTCGCCTTGTAGGTAAATAAAAAAGTTTGAACTCATTATTACTTATCTACACTAATCTACACTAATAGAGGTGTAATAAAGAGGAAAACTTTGTTTGTTTTTTGTATGTAGGGGGTAATCTTTGAAACTACTGAACTGAATTCTTTCACAGATAGAAAGCTACACTATCCCTGACGGACATAGGCTACTCATCCCACGCGAACAAAGTCGCGGGCGTCCGCTAGTTTATAATAAGCTTATAAATACGTTCTTCAAGCAGACTGTTATCAGACAGCAATATGCTCTGATTTTTACCATTTGGCATTGGTTGGCGCAACAAAATGCGAATTAAAACGGAACTATGCCCTGAGTACAGTCTGTCGTTACCGCGCATTAGCATGCGCCGCAGTCCGCCCACTCCACTATCGCCGCATCCACAAATATATGTAAAATATGCACAAAGCACCCTGGATAAAGTGCAGCGATACCGCGACGCAATTTACATCGCCCCGGGCCAGTCGCGATATTCGGCAATGTTTGACGAAATCATGGAAAAGTTGGAGTGCGTCATAATTTTTTCATCATTCTTGGGCGGTTGGAGGCATGTAATGAGTTAATGACGCTGTCGTGGTGTGATGATGTATGGCCTATAATTATTGGCGTTCCTCAATTGTTTTGTGAAAACTTCACAACACTGACCGCTGCGCCGTTAGACATAACAACTTTCTCTATAATTTTTATGGCTTATGTTGGTCCTCCTGAACGTAAGTATACTTTAGTCTGATAATGCAAAGAGCGTCTCCAAACCCGGTTGTTCTTGAAAGACGTGTTTCAAGACTGTCTGGAATCTATTACACAAACTCTATAGTCTGCATTGATTTTGAAATGCATTCTCCTCGTGCTTTATGATTTTGAGGTGAACATTTATTATTAGTATGCACGCAGGATGGCTTGCGGGAGGCACGCAAGCTGCTCAATTTCGCCTAAATTCACCTCCCGAGGCTGCTCCGAGCCTATTATTGTGTGATCGATAGTATAATTTTGTAATAACTAAGGTTATTGTAACGCAGTTTTAACTTTATTACCGATTTGTATGGCGTTGCAATTTTGCTGGCGCACGTATTATTAATCAGCTGATTAACATTGAAAAAGTACTTATGATTGTGAAACATAAGTTTTAATAGTTGTTTTGTACAAATAATTAGAACATTACTAAGAATAAGCATTATAACACACTGGAACGTTATGCAATTTTTTTTTTAAGTTGGTGCCACAATAATAAACAATTTAATGAAGTGTTGGTGTTCGTTATTCGCAAAACATTTAGGATTGCATTATGCAAAACAGTTTTGTCCACGTGAAGATTTGGTAGATGGGATCGATAGAGATGGAAACTAATTCTGAGTTTTGTTGTTCATGTTAGAGTTTGCCAGTAGGTAAACATATAGACGCCTATACGGAGACGTATAGAGTCTATGCTCGCGAGGTCCAAAACCCCGAAGCCTGCGGCCTCGTGCGCAAGCTTTCTCAGAATGACAAAATTACTCCATTCTTAAACTGAATTTTACGCCAAATTGATGCTTTGTTGTGTTTCGATACCAGATAAATGCATAATAACTGTGGTTTTTATGTTTTAATCCATACATTATGGTAATCTTTCATTGGTTGTGTTTTAACGCTCCAGATGTCGATTTATTTAGAAAAATATTTATTTTAAAATCTTTGTTATAGTTTATGAATGAGGAAGTAAGTATAACACTTATGATTGAAACCGGAAATAATCTAAGTTTTGCCGTAAACAATATTCTTCGTCCAACACATAAATGAAGTACACGAACAAAAATCACGAGCTCTGAATTTTTCAACGTCGCTCGCGGATCGTGGCTGCGCGGGCGCAGCGGCGAGCACAAAGCGCTAACGATTAACGAACTGAGACCAAATAAACTATATCAGTTTATTACGTGATGTTTATTCATTCATTTCAAAGATAAATTTGGCTAAATGTTCTTAATTACAACACTGATTAGCAATCGGGGTTCTCTTTTGAAATGTATCCCGCCCATTTTTTCAGATAAAATTATCATTCAGAAAAAAAACAACGACTTGACTATCCATCACTAGATCAAGCGTTATAGTTTGCAACGTAGACACACAAATCAACAAGTACTACCCACGCGAAACCTGTAAAAACAAATCAAGAAACGAAACAAATTACATGAAATGTCGGCGATTTACAAAATTTGTAGTTGCAACGGCACGTCTACACTTTGTGATCATCAGTCATCACTATGAAAATAATAGCAATAATAACAACAAAAGAATTAACATGTCGGCTGCCAAAACGCCACAGACAAACCGGTCGAGTCGTCTCGCAGGTGGTTCTAGCGATTTATCGATATGCGATATAACCGTTCGATAATGACGGGGCAGTCCGGCCGACAGAGAAGCGATGTCGCAATCCGTTCGCCGATTTCGGTGTGCCCGTCGGTCATCTCTAACGATGGAGCGATAATTAAGATCGGACGTCGGCATTATTTACGCCCGCAGCGTCCCGACCCGGCCGCAGTCGGTCACGACTTTTTCCAAGTCGGGCGAGACTATTGTTGCTCTTACCCGTGTTTAGTTTGGCTAGCCGCTTTCCGCACGGGCGCTTTACACGCTGTTCCAGCGGTCGACATGAATGCAAGATACGATTTGTCTGTCAGATAAAGATAAGTGTATTGAAGCCAAAAAATTAGACGGCATTTCGTTTTTTTAGACGCGTTCTTGAGATTCGTTGGTGCTTAATTACGAAGAATGAATTTTGTTATTTTGAGACAATTGGTACATGATGAAGAAGGTTTATGCTGATCATAAGTATTTGACGTGTTTTATCCTTAATTGCTTCTTTCACAATTATAATATAATTATTGAAATCACTCATTAAACGTGTAGTCTTGTCTGCGATATGCAACTCTTCATCATAGAGACCACCTACATACACAGACCAACGTAGACACGCCTTGCTTGGGCATTTACTCATTTCGCTAGTGTAATGGATTGGAACAACTTGGATTTTTTATTAAATTTATAATGATAATACATTATGTGAGCTACCTAACTGCTTCTAGAATGTCACATTGTTTGCCCAGTAGACCAGCTCTAAATAGATGCAAGCTTCTAACAGTGAGAGCACATGAGAAATGAGAGATAGAGTCACATGGAGTGCCTTTCGCCGTGATTTGCGTAGCCGATGCCTTTAAGCAAATGCTGATATGTCTGTATGGTACCGCTGTCACTGTCACTGGCGCTTAGTCCCGTATAAGCGACATACTTACATCGCCGACAGCAGTTTCGGTACTAATCATGGCGAAACCGCTTAATGTGCTACACTATAATGTTGTATGAAGCTTCTTTTTCTATAGAATTGATGGGATATATTATAATTATTATCAAACAGGACATTTAAAATTTACGAGCGCTATAACGTTAGAGCTACATGCTTTAAATACCACGTTACTCGACGTGTGAATAATAATTTGGCGCTTACATTTTAATGACTAGGAAGAAATACACGCGTGTCGCGCCTTTTATAGTATGTATAAGGCTAGCTTAACTCTTCAATATTTTAGTACCGCTTTCGCTTAGGTACGTTAAATAGTAAAACGATTTGTTGTAAATTAAGTTTCGCAGCATTCTGTAGATACAATATTGCCGCCGTCTTCTGGTTTACATTTATATTAACTGTCACCTCAACTGCATCTTGAGGTAGACGTATTGTTGATTCGAAACGAGTAATATTTATGGAATTGAGTTATAAAATATTGATGCGAACTGAATGTAAAATATTGTTTTACATATGGGCTGTGGATTGTATTGAATATCACGAGGGAACACCGAATAATCTGTCTTGGTTTTGGTGTAAAATATTATATTAGAATGATATTTTGTTGGTTGTCTTCTTTAGGAATGTTAAATAAATGATTTAAGCTAGTAGTTATGTGCTGGTAGATTTAAATAAAGTAGCCACATCATTGATAGCGTCGCAACCTCGCCGACCGCCCGTTGCGCTTCTCTAACTACTACGCTATAAAATGCACCGCCGTAAAAATGACACAATTTATCGTTATTTTATGAGACATTTTAAATCAGAAAATGAATACACGGCACCATTACCATTGGGCAATATATATAAAAGTATGGAATTGATAAGTGTCCCAAACGTCGCACTTAAATTTAATGTTCAATGGTACTTATTCGTTTGCTAGAAAATAAGTTAATAGGCTGTAAACTGCTTTGTTTGTTTTAAGAATGTTGTTTTAATATAGTTGACTGCATGTTTTTTACAGTACGATAGTAATTGAGTGAAAAATTGTCTAGTTTACAGAACCAGTTCATCAAATCAGTTACCCGCTCTCAGAGACATTTATTGTAAAGTTACCTGGTTTTTTATCACCGTATCATCGTGTCTGAAAGATCTTAATGTTATCAAAGTATAGTGCTCTTGGTAATACAGCTTTCAACTTAGATTTATAACGGAATTAATACTTGAATGCGTATAATTTCCTCAACCGTGTCGATCCGATCCATAGCATTTGATGTTTTTTTAATGATAAGTCACAATAAACAGGCCACAAATAAATTAGCTTTCAAGCGAATACTTTCAAAGCATTTTAGAGTGGGATCCTTTATGAACCGCCTGTGTTTCTATTTATGTAGGTGTATGTTATTTATAAATATATTTATTTGATACAGAATACTTGTATTTTGGAGTTCCTATTAACATTATATCCGCCAAATGTCCTTGTTTTTGTAAACTGTGTTATTAAGCTTAAACGATTGCTGTATTGGGTGCATGTTTGCTTAACCCATACGCAATACAAGTATATCAGTGGTTAGTGGTAATAATGTGGCGAAACTGGCAAAACGAAGGCACGGAATGCTGAGGTTGCAGGTTCGAGTCCTGTCATTACCCTAATTTTTCTTTGTGTTGTCATTATATAGTATGTACAATTATATCACGCGAACGAAGCTGCGGGTTAAAGTTAGTAAATAAACAAATGAAAACTAACCTCTGCTCTAATTACGTATGAACAGAACTATTGCAAAAAGACAATTCAAGAAGTCATAATCTCGACATTATGCATCGGTTCACGGTGCTATTTTTCATCAAAACATGTTCAGAAGACTAAATTCAAACCGTCATGCTCACACCACACAAAAGTACAAGTTTTATGCCCTCATTTCACAGCAAACGAGTGATGAAGTCTCAATCTTCGTATTAAAATATTTACAGTGTGATAAACCTTTGCAGTGTAACCAAGGCTTGTTACAACGATTTATCGATCGCCTCTAGGATAACGTTTTTTCTGCGCCATTATGTTTTAAATACCTAGTGGAGGTTCAAGTCATCGACATTGGACGCAGTCTAATGGACGCTCGTCTTTTATTGTTCGAGTGTAGGTATTGGACCATTAGCGAAAATATTTGTTCGTAAAAGAAACTTCTTATCTATCTTTTGTCATTTGATCGATGGTGTGTGTTTGAGAAATTAATCAACGAACGGCGCAAGCGTTGGAATAATAGAAAGTTTTATGTTACTGACATTTAGATGTAGGTGGATACAATGGCGTCCCCAATGCGTCAAAGAAAAATTATGCAAAAAAGATTACCTAAGTGGCTTGATGTGTAGTTCAAATTCTTTTTTTATAATTATGACAGTTACACAAATGCTGAGCTGAGTTTTAAAATACACATGGTAAGAATACGAAATAAATTCAAGACCTATTATTAAGGGAAAATTTTATTAATTCAACTTAGTGACGAAGTTACTTAAATCAAAGGTGTTTATGTATGTTTTTTATATAATTTCACCGTTAAAATGGTCTTACTAAATTGATACTTTTAGTTAGTTGATCACTCATTAAACCAACGTATAAGAGACACTGAAATGTTTTTTTCGACGGGCACGTTAAACGGTAGTTAACTATAAATTTCAAAGCAAAACTAAAACTGCAGCAATCCAAACATTATGGAAAGCTAAACTCGTTAGCGGTTGCCGGTTAATGCATAACCTAGTTACCGTCGCTTCGCCTTTTTTCACAGAAACCGCGGTCCCGGCGGTTTCATTAAAATTCTCCTTCTTAACAGTGAAACATTATCAAGTAGGTCTAAAGCTCACAATGGGCCGAGATCGTTGTCGCCACACCGACCACGACAGCCGCGGGCGCGGGTTCGATTCCCGTTTAACGAAATTCAGGCTAACGACCGCCCCGCGATAGTCTTTTGTTACGTGGATACCGTTTTAGTGTTCCTTAACAAGAATGGAAAACTTTACGAAAAATAGTTCACAGACTCTGTAAAAGCGCTGTTACCGGCGAGCGGGGTGTTGTTAGTTTGATGCTTTTGTTTGTCTCTGTGAGTGTGTGTGTGAGTGCAGTGCTGTATTTATTTACTTTAGCTTTTTTTTAGCTGAATATTAGCTACTTATGATTAACGTTCAAGCTTTACAAAGTCGGAGATGGATTAAAAACACTTGATTGCCATGTGTATGTTTGCATGAACCTAGTATATATTATTATACTAGCGTAAGATGAACAAAGAAGCGGCTGACTTAAAACTATTGTGTACTCAGAGTTCAAAATGGTGCAACAGTTAATTTAATATTTGGGGTTAGAATTAAAAACTGATTACAAATGCCGTTGTGTTTGTTCTTTCTTTCTTACTGCCATAATTGAATACTTTCTCACTTGCACACACGGTATATTATGGTCAGGGATAAGAAATGTAAAGAATGAATTGATATTTTCAATTTGATGACAAGTTACTTTCGTCTCTCTATTTCTTTTTCGGGTCCAGCTAAAAATAAACGCTGTGGTCCCACACCACAGCATTATGCTGAGCTGGCAGCCCTTTCGGTGTTATATAATTTTACTTTATTTTGTGCTTTAATTATAATTGTTTGCGCCGAAAAAATATTTCTTTCCTCCTTTTTTCGACCCCGTAGATACAACACAACACAAATAATACAATTCGCACCTCAATCATCGATTATATCGATTATACCAAAGACGCGTTTGTTTATTTACATTATCCTTGCTTCAAGTTCATCTGACCAGTCTGGCTCCACCATAAATTCAAAGCATTCAGATCATTAAATTTTAACATTCTTTATTAGGCCCCGAATTATTGAATGACGTTTAAAAATGACTCCAATAAGGATAGCCTAATAAATTCGCCGTGCTTATACCGAGGTTCATTATCGAGCCCTAAACTTAATCGAAAAGCAAAAAATTGATGAGACGTCACCGCGAAAATAATTCACACTTATTTGAACCGGCGGAATATAAAGCGGTCTTCACACGGGGCAACGTTGAAAGCTGATTTATTTATACAACGTTGACAGGGCAACTTTGCTTGCCCGGGTAACCTAAAACGGGAGGGGGGATGTATATAAAAACGTGTAATTTGACATTCTATGCAATTTATAAAGTAATTTTATATTGACTGAATAAATAAACTAAACTACAACGTGTAATCATTATAGTTGTTTGATGATGATGAGTGCAATTCGCTGCTGAAATCAACCGAATAGGTGTAAACACTGGTCCACATTATTTTTATAAAAAAGAGGATATGACCATGCGGGTCGCCTGGTGAGAAGAGTCCACACCGACTATGGGAATCAGTGACCTCAAGAAAATCGCCGATTAGTTGCTCACCTTTAGGTCAAAGGGTTTACAAATGTTTTACTCACAGTACGAAATGCGGTAGCATACTAATTCACGCAGGTATTCGAAAGAGTGTGGTACTAGCGGCTCATTCACACTGAATCCAACAGTTAGCTAAAATGAGGCTCTACTACTTTTAAACTTCGTGTAAACTAGGCATCGACGAAGTCGTTTGCTAGAAGTTGGCAAGATCCGATGTAAATGAGCTATAAGACTCCATTCACGAGTCCAATTAAAACCTAGATCATAACTAAATATCTCGAATAGAAAAACAACTTGCAAAGAGTAACTTAATTATTAAGCATTTTAACGAGCGAAACGAATACGAAGAATACTCCTCAAGTGCACACAATTGAATGGTTATACGACTCGTGTTGCATCGTCTGAACACGACTTATTTCTTCGTGTTATATTACCTAAGGGCTAAGTCAGTTCATTAAGGATCGTTCAATCATTCTTTAAGGGGAAGTGAAAAGAACTTGCCTCCCATTATTTAATAAACCCAAAGAATATTCCAAACGCTTACATAATAATACCTACTTTAATGAACAATGAATTCAGGTGCTTCGTTTAGTAAATATTTGCAGCGTTCAAGTTTATTACGTTTCTCGTATCGATGCAGTCACGCGTCTTGACCTTAAATTATGCCTTTTAATTTGTTTATTTTTGTTTCATACGAGATATTAAAGTTATATGAGCGGGTATTACACCCTTCGTTTCTTGGGTTTCGCATTATTTTACGCATTTTATTACTCTAAGTTGTATTGTTTATTTTATGCGCTAGGTAAGTGCATAATTCTACCTTCGATTTATGCTGCAAAGATATAAAATCAATGGGAATAGCCGTGAATACCGGCCAATTGTGATTCAGATTCATAAATAATAAACTTTAATCTAGCGTGTTTTTTTTCATCTTATAGTATCAATCACTATGCCAAATTTCTACTAAATATATACGCTACGCCGTTTTGTGATAAACGACATACAGACCAGACGGTCAATAAAGTGATTATTATGTAGTATGTAAACCCTAAATAGGACAGTAAAATATTTTGTCTTAAATGTTTGCAATTTTTACACTTGATATACTACCTAATTATGGCAACGGATGAATTTAAGTGTTTATAACACAACTTCGAACCTCTGAAAATTTTAAAACAATGCTATTTTCGGTATTGTAACTCTTTAAAATGTGAATTTATCTAATTTCCGTGTAAAAGAATGACAACAAAAGAAATGCACACATTCACATTAATTATGCTATTTTAATTATAATGAGCTACTGAAATAAGTGATAATGTTACTTACGCGGTTTCCCATGCTTCTCACGTGTGCGACAGAAGCGGGTCAACTAGGGTATTAAGGTTTATCTCACCGCCAATGACCTTGTGCGTGTGTGCTTCTCCCCGCACCACTCGTTGCTTTTTTTGAGAAATAGGAAGAATTTTTCAAGGATTTCCAAAAAGTAAAAAAACCTTATGGTTTTAAATTATGTTATAGAAGAAACAATATGTACATTTTCATATTGTTTTGATAAAAATAAATCGGTAATATTCTTCCAACCTTAACATATAAGGATGATTTTGAACTTTTCTTCTTCAGTACATTAATTCAAAAACATTTTGAGAAAAACCACAATGCTGTTATAATTTTTTAAAGCTAAGTTTTTAACGTCAGAAATTATTTTTTTTACAACACAAGGTTTATTTAAATCGTTTTAACTAATTTATATCAATATTTAAAATTCCACATTATGAACTTTTAATTTTTTACCCCACTGCCGACAAAAGGGAGGATTATTCTATGTTTCCGATTTATATTTTATTTTTGTCTTGTTTCATTTATTTGTTTTGTTTGTGTTTTTGACGATCCCTATTGGAGACAATTTTTTTTACTTTGACATTCTATTGTAATTTTGTATCAAATATAGTGTTATTAATACTTTTTTGTTGATTTTAATTTTTATCATTATATAATTTTGATGATCTCAGTATTAATCCGTATAATTTGACATGCAATGCAATTTATAATGTAACTTTATATTGACTGAATAAACTAAACTGAACTAAGAAAAGTGCTACGGTTTCTGTAAAAATGGTTACAAAGTTACCGGGTTTCAAGGCATTTTAGCGCGGAGAAGCCTTAAGTGGGATAACTGGGGTAAAGCGAACACTTATAATGAAAGGAGACGCGTGCGCCCCACATCCGTGACAGATACGTATCTATTAATTATAATTACAATCTGATCTGAGTTATCGACTACAGCAACTTAATCGGAAACAACTTTAGAAAATGGGCCTGAATAATTTATCTTTATTAAAGTAAATTGGCTATTACTATGACCTATTAGTATTAGCACAGTGCCAGTATTACTATGATGAGGCGTAAACTACGAGCGGCGAAAAGACATAGAGATAAAATGTCATAAACTATGTATTTTTAAGCTTTCCTACATAATTAAGGTTTTGAATTCGTCGAACTGTACATTTGGGTTGTCAACGGACAGACGAACAGTGCAGCTTAATAATAGAGTCCCGTTCTATTACAAAGCCTCCGCCGCCTGTCTGTCTGTTTGTCTGTGCTATTTTTGGAGGGGTCTATATTATGAACCGTAAGGTACTAGTTATTCGATTGAGATTGACAAAATATTTGTTTTCATGGCGGAACAAATAAAATAATAATATTTTATTTTTTATTTTTTATTATTATTTTATGATTTTAACGTTTTTTTGGTATAGAATGTCAAAGTATTTAAGGCGCAAGTCTGACTCGCAATTAGACAAAATCGCAATGGTGGAATTGTTTTTTTTTTTAATTATAAGCTTAATCTATGACAAACGACTGGAATTCATTAATTCAAGGCACCTTTTTTTTATTAAAAAAAACGACAAATGTAACATTTGCAAGCTGAAACTAAAAAAAAAAGAAATCTTGGATGTACTTTTTAAAAGACACAGATTTCAACTAAATCACACACAATTTCCCGCTAGCTAAAAGCATCGCGAGATAACATACACTTACATCTTTGCAATCTGTGGATCGGGTACCTACTGTTGTATACTGGTATATAAACAGGGTGATGCGTAAACGGCTACTTTCATTAGGCTGTTAGACTAGAACCTATTTTTAAATGCTTAATGATTACACACTATTAAAAAAATAATGTTTTTTAAGGTTGGTAGGTATTTTAGACTAAAACCACTCCGTTGAAGAAAAATGCAGCAATTGCTCATTATTTATTGAGTACCTACTGTTTTAGCTGACGTATCAATTATTGCATTGTTTCCTTTTGTAACTGTACTAAGATTTTATTCTTGAAACTGGAAATTTGAGTTAAGGAACTCAAAGACTTGAGCTCAAGTAGCTCATTTAATTTCGGATATAGTGCAGTGTAAAATTATAATTAAAAAATATGTACTACGGAGCTCTTATACAGCTCCTTGAAGTGAATACATCTAGTTTCCCATCCCCCTGTACACAAGTGATAGCGTTAATGAACCCATGTAGCCGTCACAGAAGTGGCGCTGTTTGAACGATGGCGCGGCCATTAGGGAAACTCAAGGCCAGCGAGGGCGGACAGCGGCGCGGGCGCAATTATCTAAAACAAACTAACGCTTAGCGGATATCGCTCGTTAAGCCCTGGAACAGGCACACTTACCCTAATAAGCATTACTGGAACTGGATGCACATTTAATTGATGCCGTATGTCTAGTAGATTTAATAATACTGTTGACAGTCCAATTGGATTGCCTAGTGGTTAGTGAGGTACGACAAGCTAGAAGTTTCAGTTCAAATCCTGGTAGAACAGAATTTGATTTTTTCAAAGCTTTATTGCAAGATACAATACATGAATGTGCAACTGGCGGACTTAAGGCCATAAGGCATGCTCAACGAGTATATACATTTAATATAAATGTATGCAAGAAAGTCCTGTATGTTGTGTGTATTTGAGTACATAATTAATTCATTATTAGTTTATATTACTATTGATTTATAAATATGACAATGAACAAAGTAAAATGAGATATTGAGTAACAAATTGCCTTAATAAAAATACAAAATATAATTATTACGTTTATCAACAATCAAGTTTACAATGCACGTTTCACAAGCAGATTTTGTTACTTGATTTGGAACTGGGGCAATTAGTGTAAAATTGTCTCGAGATGTTTATTAATTATTTTTTAATCAAGGGACGTGGTCACGCTTGTAATGCCCAAAGGTAATCAAAGAGCGGTAAGCTCCATCAATCATTCAAGGTCCATTGTCGACTTACTGGTTCACATTTCACGCAGCTGACGTCATCAATATAAAATTTTGGCGATGCACTTTTTGAAGTCAATTTCGCTGAAGCATTCGATGCATTTATAACTTCTCACTGACAACTTCTAAAGTCCGTAATGTTCCGTAATGTTTCTCTTTCAATTACTTCGTCTTCTTTTTGTTGTCGGTAACCTTCATCTTTTGGCTGCTTTTTGGCGATGCAGTTGTGCGCTGTACATTTACGTATTCCATGTAAATTTATATTTTTATGTATATATTTATATTTATATGTATGTTTATTATTTATTTATTATTATCTATGTAAACTCGTATGTATGCTTATTGTGAGTGTGTTTGATTCTTTTTTTTTTTTATTTGCACTGCCCGTTGTACTCTGACTATATCTCACCGTATCTCTTTCCAAAGGTTGTCTGGAAGAGATCGCTGCTTAGCGATAAGACCGCCTGTTGAATCCCATGTAAAATTTCCCTGTGTGTGTTCTTTTATTTTGTTTACTTGTGTGAATCAATAAAGAGTATTTGTTGTTGTTGTTGTTGTCAAAGTCAAAGTCAAAATATCTTTATTCAGGTTAGTCTTACAGGAAATACTTATATTAAATTTACCACCGGTTCGGAAAAAACCTCTGATGAGAGAGAACATACCGACAAGAAACTCAACGAGGTGTTTTTTTTTTAAATAAATCAAAATTAAAATGTTGATTTTGTGTCTTAAATTTTTAAACATGTGACACAGTAGGTGTCCAATATTTGGAGCCAGGAATCGCCAATACAAGTCGGGATCATTTCCAAACATCTCTGTCCAAGATATAGTCATAGATTTTATAATACGCCCGAGAAATTAATGTCTTCTTGACAATATATTAGAATTTTGTGTTATTTTGTTCAGCAATGTTTTTTGGAATTTTGTTGTAAAGTCTTATACAATTTGCCATGAACGACTTATTGGTTTTAGCCAGTATTTAAGTTGGAACTAAGTTTTCCCGCATTTCAAGTAGGTATCCTTTGGCTTATCGATGTTGGTAGGGAAATTGCATATTTTCCTAACGTTCATGATTATTTCAAAAATATATAGCAACGGTTGGGTTAGGGCATTTATTTCCTTGAAAAGTTTCTTTAATGACTCACGAGTGCCCATATTATAAATAGTTACAAAAGGAAGGCAGCGAGAAAAAAACTGGAGCGCAACAGCGGGTCGCTTTCGGTATCGGGGCCCGAAACCGCTGGCTTGGAATCTAGATCACACGAAACCGGACCCCAGTTTGTAACCTAATGCGTGCAGTAGCTCAGGAACTTTCAATATTGATTAAATTCATTAGCAATTCTAATATTAGTCAACAAACGAATTTATTGGGCTTAACTGTCCAAACTACATACATTTATTTTGCATCGTAAAATGGAGCTGTTTTCCCGAGTTATGTAAGCTCAAATAGATCAATAAGAGGTATTAAAAAATCTTGGGTCAATTTACACTATTTAATCAAGTTCCAAAATCAACTAAAGTTGCTTGTAAGTGATGGGTATCTAGTAGACATCGGACAAACACACTTGTTTAGATAAACACATTATTAAATACATAATTTTATGGCATCCATGACTCAAATAAGTATAACCGTACATGTTCACCATACAAATCTCTGTCCGGGTTTGAATCCGCCCCTCTAGTTTTATATTCAGAGACACTAACGTCTAAGATACTATCCAGTTGTCTGTAATTCAATATTCGATTATATTGAAAACACAAAAATGGGACTTTGTTGAGTATTATAATTTTTCATGACAAACGACATAATCTCTCATTAGTCTTATCATTTCAAATTGTAAGTACGTTAAAAGTAATTAACAATGTAAAAAA
The DNA here is from genome assembly GCA_963691745.1 of Ditula angustiorana. NCBI lineage: Eukaryota > Metazoa > Arthropoda > Insecta > Lepidoptera > Tortricidae > Ditula > Ditula angustiorana. Next base: position 3,489,184 of record OY829481.1, on the reverse strand, counting down.
ATACTCAATCATCAATTAGGAGGAGTGTGAACCCAGCGCTCTTCATACAAACGGCGATAACGTTTTCCACCCCCTAAACCTTAACCTATTGCCATGATTTTTTGGTATGTTGTCATTATGCCCTAGAATTAGGTTTGTATGTTTTGATTTTTTAAATATTCTTAATAGTTTCAAAAATGTTGACGTTTGTTTGTTTCGTATGAAACTCCGAAACTGCAAATATTGTCAGATCTATGAAGAATATTAAAAAAATCAAAACATACAACAACGACATACCGACAAATCATTAGGTTAAGGTTTAGAGGGTGGAAAACGTTATCGCCGTTTGTATGGGGAGCGCTTTTTCGGGCTGGGTTCACATTCCTCTTAAAGTGGCACGGGAAATAAATTTGTCAATAAATTCAATTGTCAAACTTATATGTTTAAGTAATGGTTTAAACATTGCCTTGGCGACAGCTTCGTACTTTGACGACTGTGCAAGCCAATATAAGAGCGTCATGCTCGATCGCGTGCGCATGAAAATGGGTTAGAAATGGGGTACGCAAACTCGGTTATTTTCTTTAAGCAATAACCGTTTAAACCCGGTTTTTCTTAGAGGAAGTAACCGGACTTGCATTCCCTAGTTAGAAACCGGAAAGCTGACTCTCTCATACAGAGACACAAAATAAGACATAAGGTACCGGTCCTTCATTAACAGAGACCCAAGTATTGACGAGAAGATACGGAAAACAAACGAGTAAAAACGAATGACAATTATGTCAACTACTGGTAAAACAATAACCTACGCGTGTCAAGCACTGGAACGGTTGCCTAATAACGACAATGAATATTGTTTTTTCATGAGTTGCATCTAGCTATAAACTTAGTATACAAGTATACTATGTTATTAACGTACAGAGAGCTCGTTAACGTGTAACGTGGAACAGTCGTCATGGGCCCTGCATTGTACAATCACCTCCCTAACACTATACGTAACGCACCATCTGTGCACTCTTTTAAAAAGAAGATAGAATTCTGGCTGCTCAGCCTTATGGCTACATCTTTAAAGAATTTCTAGAGCTGCCTCTTGTAATGTAATTCAATTTATACAATTATGTATTTGGAGTAATGATGTTAGACACAAACTGGCTTGTAACCAAAAGTTATCATTAACATTATCTTATCTTAACTTATCCATCTTAACAATTTTTTATCAGTCAAAGTTTGCAACAAGGATCCAAATAATGTTGGGCGCGGCTTACTTCGCAAAGCTCCAGGACCACCAGCGCCCCACTGCACTGGGGCCGGCGCAATGGAGTTTCCGCGTGTGCGATTGAATACGAGCTATACGATAGACAAGTACATACATAGACTGCTAAAAACATAACCCGTCCTTTTGGCTTGCCGTAGTCGGAAAAGGCTTACATTAGGACGCTTCTTATACCTAAACGCTGGTTTTGTTCGAAGTAAAACGTCTGTACTATAGTATTCTGTGATAATGTGAAAGTTCATAATAAAGCGGGGTTAGTTTAAGCTGTCTTGCCTTTAAAACAGGTTACAATGTCATTGTGTTTGAGTTCTCTTTCTTACCTGTGCACCTGCCATAATACATTACTTTCACACTAGCACACGCAGGACGTCTATAATAGTAGATTATAAGTTTATTTATCCAACGGCTTTGTGGTACCGGCATCCATCCCCACTATTCCCCAGAGCATGTTACTGTACGTATACCTGCGGTTTGTGTACTAGCTGAAGTACACCCGCCCTAGAACATTAAACTCTACTTACCCTTATTGCTATAGGAATGGACCGTATAGAAACTCAAACTTGTTATCTCCGGTGTACAGGCCAGTATAAACTGCCGTAACACTTTTACCACCATCCTGATGCATCACGATAGCTTCAGATTGCCCTGCGATATTGCTGGCTTATCGGTAAAGCCTAGATTGTTAAGTGAAATTTAATAAAATTGCTTTCTAAAATAAATTGGCTTTTTAAACTTTGTAAAGTTGATTTAAAAATTTATGACAGTTCTTTAACTGTTTTTTGGAGTTACTCGTTTCCATGTTTCGACGGCCAAGCGCGAGCTCGGTACGCATAACTTAAGGGGGCCGTAGAATACCCGTTTTAAAGTTTATAGTAGGTACTAAGTTAAAGCTCATTTTAGGAAGAGTAAATATAAATTGATTGGGAACTGAAAGTTCTGAATATCTCAAAAACGTAATTCACATTATATTTAAAACTACCACGGCCGCTGCAATGCGACCGAAACGTCGAGGTAAATAAATAAACAGTTTATTATAGCGTTTAAGTCCCGATAAACGTTATAAGTATATTTAAAACTAGTTTCATGTGATGCTTTTAAAAAGTTTAACTAATTTCCACCCCCCTTTAAAAGGTAGAGTGTATCACTTTTTATGACTTTCGAAGTACATATCTTATCAACTATTGGCTCAAATGGAAAAATCATTGATATGCCTTTGTATTCTTTTCATAGACCTATTTAAAAATACAACACACATCCATGTGCTCTCAAAAGGCTACTGAAGTGTCGTATTGTATGGAGTGCTTAATAAGACTTAACTACTTCCTTAAATAGTGATTCACAGAAGATATTATAGGTACTTTCCAAACTTTATGTATTCATATTTCCCCAATAGTCTCCCAGTTAAATAGCTATGGCATCCAAACCGACAGGCAGGGCGAAATTATAAGGGTTCTGCTTTTGCTATTTGGCTGCGGAACCCTAAAAATGCAGTTGATTCGTTAATTAGGCCGCGATCGGCATTCTGACAAAATTGGCAATCCTTGCAAATCGCCGATCACCATAACTGCCGCTTAATGTGTTTATTTATTCATTGCAACTGCCAGCATTATTGGTATTTTATAGCTTAATAGCTTTGTAAAATAATACAAACCTATATGACTCTATTTGTAAAGTTATTCCATAAATATTTACATTGATACGTCTTCTGGCTTTATGTATTTCTGTCCGAGTGTTTTCCTGCGACAGCCGCTGCTGCGGCAGAAGCTGTCATTTAGGATTATAAAATTATTATTTTTGAGATGTCGCGTAGTGTCGGTCTTAATGCACCCAAGTGAGACGGCGGCGCGACGCGTAAACTGTCACGATTAGAATCGATCGCGAAGATATGTATCAACTCTCTCGATCGGTCTCTGTGCCCGCAATACGCACGACAGTTGCCCGACATTCCAGAGAAAGCACGACAATACCGTACTGAGAAACACAACCGTGTTGGCATGTCTTAGAACATAAACTTCGCCGCCGAACGCCCTTGCTTCTAGTGGAGTAAGTACAATTTATTTAGACCTTAATAATCACTTGAGTGGTAATCACCGTGTAACAACGTCTTTTGATCGCGGAGTGCTGGATTAAACACATTAGCTAAGCTTGGACGTTTAAACCACCACATTATAAAGATGGAAGTTATATCTTTGAAGAGTTTGTTAATGTATGCTTGTCTTTTTGTAGGCTCGTGGCATCGTACACCGATTTCAATGAAAATAAGATTTGTTTAAAAGCTAGCGTTTATTAGTGTTTTTTTTTTAAATTTTAGATCAAAATCAATCTAGACTTTTCTTAAACTTTCCTCTGTCCACTTTTGTCATAAATAGGAACAACAAAAATAACCTTTCATCTCATGACTGACGGCCGATGGAAATGGACAAAATGTCCAGTTTATTTACATGTTTACGAAACCAAGTTCCGTTTAGTATGTTATTTTATTTCTGATTATGTATTAATATCTATAGGTCCACTTTAAACCTGCCAAATCTAGGATCATAGTCAAAGCGTCTCCCGAATTAAGAAACGGGAAAAACACTTTGAGGAATCAATGTAATAATAAATAGAAGTAAATACAGAGGTACATATGTACCGAAACATACAGTTGTACAATTTTTTTGACCACTGTCAAAAGACAGACGGCGATGCCAGCCAGTTGTATCCGAGAACACTAAAAATGTCTTTCAATAAATAAAATTCCTTTATGCGTTTGATAGCCGCTTTAGGTGTCCGTAGGACGGCATCACAGGAGCCCGGCCGTTCACTCGATCTCGTCCAATTTATTTACTTTTTTCCCCGGGTGTAGTGTTACGGCTATAAAATTCAGTTTTTGTTGGTCGGGCGCATGCTCGGCTAGATCTCCCGTCGCGAGATATGTTGATTTACGTTTAACGCGCGTGACCCCTCGTCGGAGCCGATCATAGACCAGATAGACGATTCCAACTCGCGCTCTCGAGATATCGGCGCATCGCACTCGTGCCGATGTATCTCGGGAAATATTTCGCGGTGTATAGCCTCCTGCCGGCCATTCGGACCAAGATTTGAAGATTTCTTTGTGTTTCACACGATTCATACACCTTCAACATAATCTTTTTACTTTAATTCTATTATACGCCAGCCATATCTATAAATTAATGGCGTTTGTACTTGAAGTGACTTTTTGATTTCCTTCTGTTTTTTTAATTAACGTAGATTATGAAAACTTTATATGGGTACATAAATTAGTGGACTAACACGTCGTGACTGAAGTGCCGCGGGAAAGTAGGCGTTTACATCATTGTATTTAGTAATTAATGTTAACCTTATCTTATCGGGCACTTTGAGGCTTCATCTGTCAGAAATGTATGAACTTTCTGCGACCGTTGCGCGTATAATTTACGACGATAATTTAATTCAAATTACGTTTGACCTTAGACGGCTTGGGTGTAAGAATATAAGTAACGGAATAAGGTCACTTGTTGTCTTGATTGTTCGCTAACACTGTCAAAGCAAAGCCATATTTAAATAAAATGAGCTCGTGATAACAATACGTGATTAAGACGCCCCCGCGCTGCATTCCGATGCCGATTAATAAAGAGTATAAATTACGATAGTGAGCCTTACTAAACATACACTCCACTGGATTATTTCAATTTTCTGAAACATACCCTAAATACAGTACATAAATGCTTTGTTTTGCTTTAAATAATAATGTCTTAAATAATGTTAACGATAGTAAAATAGGGACATTAATTATGTAGGTCTCGGGCTAAGATAGCTTATTTCAATTAGCATTAGACATAACAATGTATTATTGTATGGAAATACTGAACCCGTTGCTTTACCGATGTGGTTGCTTCTCTTTGAGCGCAGCGACAACATCTGACCTTTGCCACGACGGCGTAACTGTAGAGGACATGTTTTTACAAGACAGAGTGAGAACTCAAAACGGATTGACTTTACAACGAACAAGATCATTAAATTTAAACATATTTGAGTATATTTTTCATCCTTGTTACACAATGTTGAAACATTTTTTCAGAGAAGGGAGAAAAACAAGCATGCGGGTCAATTATTTTTTTTATTTTATTTATTATAAATAACTTAAATTTACGATTACAGGATTTGTACCTAATGCGATAGATAAGTGCTCAAGAGAGTAGACTAATATAAATAATAATATAGAAAGTGATTACCGCTGCCAATGGAAACCACCAATCCAAGGAGAAATTGCTGATCCGTTGTCCATCGTTCCCGAGGGCCTCCGGATCTCCTATTTGCCGTATGAAACGCAGAAGCAAACTTTGCTTGTACTACTTTGCGATGGTATCCTTAGAGTGTGTGGTATTAGTGCTACCCCGGTCGCGCTGGCCAATTCGTACAGCAATCAGCAACTGCCTACAGTGTGGCTTTGTCACTAGAAAATTCTCCAATTTTGGTTCTGGACGCTTATCTACAAAGTATAAATCAATATAGTCAGATGTGGTGAATTGAAAAGCAAGTACTGAAATACGTTATGCCCGCGGCACATGTCGTGGCCAGGCCTTAAGTGGTGGTTTCCGTTAAGGGTTACAAGGCTAGCATTAGAGTGCAGTTACTTTTTTTCAAATAAAATTCCACATTATTAAACACTAAACAAACAAGATATTGAATTAGTTATCATTATTCGAAGGTGTAGGTTCTTACCTTAATAAATTAGGTACATATATGTACCTAATATGCATGGGTAACCCATGCATATTAAGAAATCTGCTGGAATGTTTGTATAAAGGCAGCAAAACGAATTTTTCATTTTTATGCAAATGTGTCAGAAGTCGCTAAAATTGGGAACAACGCCCCGCTGTGGGTACAAGACATATTTATAGAAATCAGTATTTTAATTTCATAAGCAAGCCTCAATATTTTGAAAAGTTGGTGCATATTCCCTTGCATGTTTATACCGCTAATAAATAACTTTGCTTTTATTTCTCGTTTTTTTTTCTTTTAAGTGTAGATCATAAGTAGGTACAAAATATCGAGATTGTTTGCAGCCAGACCACTTTGATGCGAATCAAGTTATCAGTATAAACGACGAGCTGTCCTATAAACCGATAAAATACACGTAAGGCGAGATATTTTTTATTACCGGTTCAATAAAGCAAATTAAGAATGTTAAACGAAATATCAAATGGCGCTGCTTATTGCGTTTCTGTATTGCGAATGCATGTCGAAGGCTTTAGGTTTATCAAGGTGACAATAGATGTACAGTGCTTCAGATTATACATAATGTTCTTCGTGTGATCGACGTGATCGAGTCAAGCGTAATAAAAATGTAGATCTTGGTTTGTAATCTCAAAGAGGAATATGAAAAACGGCAGTTTATATAACTTTCTTAACTTGTCGCATTCGGCGTCGAGACCCTTGGTTCGTGGAGTCCTAGCGCTCTGAGCCTCTTCGAGCAACTCTCCAAAAGGCTCGTCGACGTCACAGGTTACCGAAGAGCTGGCAGTTTTCCTGGACAAAGGATAAGTATACTAATACAGAGAGGGAATGCTGCCAGCGTCTTCGGTACCATGCCTAAGAGGTTCACTTTTTTATAATTTTTTATTTAAATATTGTTTTCTATTTTAGGATACATGCAGCTTTAGTTTAGTTTTATTATTTCAAATATAGTAAAGTTTCACTATGTTTTAATTTAATTTTTAATATTGCAGGTCATATTTGGCAGGGTCAGATCTCAATACCCTAGAAGATAGAGAGAGGGCCGTCCATTTTACTTGAGTAATCTCATCTGTCAGATGAGCACTAGTAGACTACTCGTGACCACAGCTATAACGATACGGTCAAAACGTCGCGTCGAGGCGAATAAATTATATATTTTGGGTAAAAAGTCGCGTTATAGTTTAAAGCAACAAATCTGTCATATTTTTATTAAAAACGCTTATGAATCCACCATCACTTGAGGTAGTGAGGTCATAATTTAGCATTTCTTAGATGCTGATGATGTGACTGTAAAAAAAGAAAGACAAGTGCAACATTTTATATCATCAAAAACTGTTTATGTTAGTGGGACATTCTCGCCTCAAACCTATTCAGAGTTGATTGCACGCACAACCATATTCAATAAACGCGTTTCCCTTAGTTTCGTCAACTATTTACCACAAGGCAATCGCAATAAAGTACAATAAAGCTGGACGTCTTCCGGCATTCGTCAAATGGTCTGAAGTCGCCACTGCTTGCGCAACCCGCCACCCAACTAGCTGCGCCGACAGACTACCCGGTCCGGACAATTGAGCGATTTGTCAACCATTGCAGTAGGTAACCGGTCACCGCGCTCATAGAACCATTCCCAGGACGCATTGAAATCCGTCGCGTCCACTACCGCTTACGCTACATTGATTCCAATAACGGCCCCCTCAAAAGCCGTAATGAATACTCTATCACTAGATAGTGACTAACACGGCGTGGGCAGGAGCGAAAGCACAAGCCGTGAGCATCGCAAACTCCTTACGCAAGATATATCTGCAACTAACACAATGGACGAGGAATGCTTATAGAACAAGCTTTTTGGATATTTATTGGATAGATTTCGTGTGGGATGAATTTGCTTCGGTAAGTGCCACGCAATTTCCACGTTCCATTAAATCCTTTTATGCATTTGGATAATATACAACCTAACAAAGCAATAGTTTAGATGATTTATCTGTTCTAATTAAATCTTTAAAAATACGACTAGATAGTGATCTGTTAAATAGCAATAGGTATTAAAGTTCTCGCCAACAGTGTAACCACGGGCTTATCTGGTTTTATAGATCGGAGCCGGGTGTCACAACGCTGGACTTTTAAGCACCGCGCAATACGGCGGAAAAACTTTATTGGCAGTAAACATAGCTAGGAAAATTACTTCAGGCCTGTAGCCTTAGTGAGCGTCAGTAACTTAGGCACGTCCATCTTTTAGATAAGGGGTTACAATCACCAGTACAAATATAGCAGGTGTAATGCGGAACGGATCGAAGTGTCGAACAGGAACAAGAAGTTTTATAATGTGATCTCGCCTTGTGTGTTGCAACAGGAAAGCATCTAGAGCTAGGTGTAAAAGGGGAGAGATGTTCTAGGTTTAAAGGCAAAAACATCAAAACAATTTACGAAAGGTTTGCTGAAGAGATGTATAAGGTAACCGTCCCAGTGACATCCCAGTTGACATGCGTAGGACATTGTTCTTACCAGTAGTTGATATCAGTGTCTCTCGTTTTTAGTGACTCGTATGTTTCTGTATCCTAGCGTCAATTATTAGCTCACCGTCAAAGACTGGGACCGTTACCTTACCTAAATTAAAATTATTAAGAAGTGTATGAAAAACCAGGAACTTTTCATTGACTGAACGAAAAATTCCTATAGCTAAATATGATACGAGTACATTATCTAAAAAATGTCGTGTTCGTTTTGGACATTAGAGCCAACAGGTCGAATGTCCAATTATTACCAAAATCACTTATTCTCACTTTTTAAAAAACATACCTACGTTTTTAGTCAATCTTTACACTTTTTGAGTAAATTTGGTCAATAAAAGAAATAGCGATATAATGATCATATGCTCTGAAAAGATATAAAAAAGTAAGTTTAAAAAAAAATGATTTTGGTAAAAATTGGTCATGGTCTTTTGGTTCTGGAGTCCAGAGTTAAGACCTTTTTAAAAAAGAGTTTATAAATCAAAGCACATGCTAATAATGTGAAGGAATGTCCAGGGCGGATATAAGCCCGCGCAGCTAGTTAATGTGATCCATCTTTACCTAACTACGACCAATTTCAGACTTCTCGTTTAACGGTTTTCGATAAAATCAACTGCAACGGAAGGTCAGACGAGTGACCTTTGAAGAGCTCCAATTATTGCCTTAAAGTACTGAACCTTAAAAACTGTTCAAATGCGAGTTAGGCTAGCGCATCGAGGGTTCCGCGCATCAAAACAACTCGGCAAAGAAACAAAAATGACTTCACAGCTTTCATTCATTAGGTATTTGCTGTTCAAAAATTTTATATGGTACATCACAACATCCAGAAATTGCAAATTTCTCGCTAGTGTTATTTTGAGATAGACCCCGGAACAAAAATTATCTAAAAGTGAGAACTGTGACAACCCTCCATTTCTTTATTTTGCATAATACAAATAATAGTATGTCATGGTACTCGTAATGTATTATATTACTCAAACCAGTATGGTATAGATAATGACAACTACATAAGGCAGGATAATTAAAGCATTTAAGCTTTTTATGGTGTAGCCCTTTAAAAAAACCATTTTAAATTTCTGATTTCATATTCGGTTCTCAGTGTCAACATTGTATAGAAAATACCGCAAGTCTGCGTTAACTCATTACGTTTATGAGCTACAAACTCTGGACATATGGACGGACAGACAGTAGAGTGACAGCAATAGGGTTCCTTTACTATTTTAGGAACCCTAAAATAGTAAAGTTACGTTATAATTGCATATTTGCCGTGGCTGGTAGCGTCTGCAACATTAATTTTCCACGTCAAGTTATTCCCTGACCTTAGCACTCGTCGCGCCACCCGACACCGCCCGTTTCTGGGTCGACGTGGATGCTTGCTCGCGGTTCGAACTATTTGTACCGTTCAACCAGTTAAGGTTACACGCGTGGAACCTATTCTTATACCTGATAAATGATACACCGCGCTATGTAGAATGATATCGTTTTCATCTCGAGAAATTTATTGCGGCGAGGTTTTTCATCTTTGGTTGTGATCGTTGAAATTATTTGTGTACCATTGTTGGAAGCATTGAAAACAAACACCATTGGATATCTATCCTCCTATCTAAATTGTCAAACGTAGATTTAGATTAATTTATCTCATAATATTATTTATTTATTTTATAATAACATTTCATTATAAATTACATACTGGTAGATGCCAATTTATACGAATTAATAATTATTATGATCGTCAAAGATAAGTATACTTATAAAACGAAATTTAAAAAATATATGAGTATATTTTCATTTATCTATTCCTCTTTTCTTAGTTATAAAGTAGTTGTGAATAGTTTGGATAACGACGTTTTGATGGAGCTGTAAATGTCAATTAGAACAGATAAAGTCAGTAAACATTTCACTGGACGTGCTCGTCAAAAGGGAACATGCACGATTTGAAATTCAACCTACATAACATAATCGTTATGCGATGGCTCGAAACCGCCCTAAATCTGCCACGGTGCAAATCAGAACCATTACAGACGTGGAATGTTATACTTGATTTAGGCACGGGTATGTAATGACACTTTGTTATGATGTCGAGGTAAATCCATAAAACCCCAGCGCTGTACGCTGGGCCGCAGCGGGTCGGGTGCGGCGCGCCTCGGGCCTGGTCTAACGGTGGTTGCGCCCACTCTAGGTGTCGCCTGACTGCGGCCATCCGTCCCCTGTACAAACGATTTACGAGACACCTCTTACTTTATTGGGTAAAGCGATTCACATAAATCCTCTAAGTACGTCTTGGTTATAATTTTTTATGCGGGGGGCAATTTATTTTCGTAAGGCAGGTTTTTACCGCATAGGTTTTATTAATAAAACGTTTGATTTATAGCTCTTATTCGGTGGGAAATTGATGTAGTTATTATGAATGAAGACGTTTATATGAGTGAAATAAATATTTGGAAAGGTGTCATTTTTGGTCACACAATACAAAGTTAATGTTATAAAAGTTACATGCGGCTGCTACATCGAAGCACTGCTTCTCAAACATGGGCATAAAGTTAGACAATGACTTAATTCCATTATATAAATTAAAGTTTAACCCGAAAATAATAGGTACTCGTAATTATAGTGTATAATGAATCCTGTAATAAATCCTGGTCAGGTTTTATAAGACAAGTTTTACTATAATAATTTCATGATACCCGTTTTGGTGCCTCGCCAAACAAGGATAAGAAATATACTTTACTTAGACGCATAAACGGAAAACAAAATATGTCGCGTGGATCCACAGTTATCTGCTAGGTCAGGTATAATCGGATGAAAGATTGAGTGACAGAACAGGCTGGGAGCCAGAACGTCACGCCAGCGGCAGAGCTGAGCGCACCCGTTAGGCATTGAGCCTCACACAGATTGTCTGGATTCTACTACATAGATATCATCAGTTACCTCGCCAGCTGTTTATTTTGTCTGTTTCTTTCTCTTGGCAGACTGAATGAGGATAATAAGCCGAACAAGTTGCGCTAAATTGCTTGGCGGCCGTTAAAATACTGCCTTGTAAAATACAGTTTGGGAATATCTGGTACTTAGCTACATTAATACTGGTTATGAATTTTAATTTAAGTATGTTACTTTCGAAATGTTCATACTTTGATTAATACAGCGTACAAAATACTTAATTTATTTCATTTACTTAAAAACACTTTAGCACATAATGTAACATGAAACTAATCACAATAATAAAAAGACGAATTTGCGAATTAGAAACTAAATATAATTTTATTTACAGTTACTTAAAGTTTTTGTATAGTACCTATAATTGACTAAATATCTTGTGTAGTGTTCAAAACTTACATCATATTTTCACATGTATTTTGTCAACATACCCTACAGTTAAACTCGTATTAATCAAATATTAAAATTATCCTATCGTAAAGTACTAAGGAACCATAGCGCTATTAGGCGCTGTCAAGCACTGGTCGCGATTCCCACGACGCTATGAGTTATAGCCGCTGCTTACGTTGGTTCCCTACATCCCACAAAATTGGTGGTTAATAAGATCGTTTACTCGGTTTTGAATAAAAACGCCATAACAATGCTTGCGTAGTCATTTTACGTGAGAAGAAAATCAATTAGCGCCGTCGTGTCAAAAAATACTTTAAATCTCGTGTACTGACTGAAGTGTGAGACACTCGAATACTCGTGTTTGTCGATGGATTATGTAGGTTACTTTCGTTATGGAGTTTTTATCTTAATTAAAGTAAGACATTTATTTTAATAATCATAAATTTATGAATCCTATGAAATGTAAGACAAATATATTTTTGTTTCGGCGAGAGTTACTGAATTTACTTTAGCATACAGTTTGTACGCAAGTGAAAAGACTGGCGCGAGGGCATTATGTACTAGCTCAGTGTACTTGGGTTTTGAATTTATTTTTGAACCTTAATTAATCAATTTTAAAAGCCAATTTTATGAGTCAATGAAGGCTAGATACAGAAGGGTGATAAAAGAAGGGATATAGCTTCATAAAAAAATATTACACGGCTCAGCTTATCCCACGCGCTGCCCTGTTTAAGTGAATAATTATTATTTAATAATATGCATAAAGGAAACACCTCTGATTTAAACACTCCGCCATAAATACCATCATCTGCCTTAAAGCCTGCTATAAACGTACAAAGTTCTTGGTCCAATTATTTAATACGTCTTCAGTAATTGTAAGTTACTTTTGAATGGCGCTATAAATTGGCATCTCGCGAGACGTCATGATAACGCAACAAATCAAGGCAGAATGTTAATTACTGCCCTAGGTATACTAGGTGCCTATCTAATAAGTCCACGGCGAATAGATAGAGATGTGAAGCCGCTTGCGCATGTCTACGGAATCGAGTTACATTGCAGCCACGGAACTGGTTCCTTCTCAAACTAGTTACAAATTGACGATATCGGTATGTGAGTCATCTTTGGATAAATGTTTACTAAAAGCTGAAATTATTGGGAACTTAATCACTAGACGCTTCTAGCTTGCAGCTTGCAGTCCGGTTGACATCGCCGGTTAGTGTACAGTACTGCACAGCGATAGATGTACTGCGAGCTGAAAGGTGACATGTGACAACGACAATTCGGCAAACTAGGCTAACTCGAAGAGTTTTTGTATTGCCGAGCTTAACTAGTGGAAGCGTAATGTACTTTAAAATGTCGTTGTCACCTGACATATGTCACTTAAAATAAGGCCTCATCTTCGCTGTGAATGAACCTGAATCAAAGCTTCAGATATTCCATATTTTCTTGTAACAGCATACCAAAAAGCACTTATGTGTCATTGCTATTACAAACTATTAACCCGTGAAAGAAATTAAGATCAAAAACCCTTCAGACTAAAGAGATCTCGTACTCACATAATCTGGTTACCCTTGTTAAGTCAAAGGTTTTGAGACATTTAAATACCACATCGGTGGCAAACAAGCATGTGTGTCTGATCATCATCACTCGTCTGATGCGTTATCTTATCACCTGAGTATCGTGTGATGGGCAAGTATCAAACACGCGATGCCAACTTTGCAGGCAGCCAAAAGAGGCGTTTTATTGTCAACATAAATACCCAATGAGCTCTGGAGACCGTACTCATCACCAAGCATTCAGAATTGGAAACGCGCCATTACCTACCTGCCCGATGTTCTGTTTTGCAGAGATTTTTCCCCAGACGGGAGCTTAAATTTAAGTTGAATAATCATAAGTGCCGTACAGAGGTAGGGCACTCCGTCTAAACTTTAGGTATATTTTAATGTCCCACCTTTTAGAATAGTGTGACAGAATAAAAATCGAACTAATATCTCATACATAGTGCTACGAGGTTAATTGAATGTTATCTCCAATTCAAATTGTCTCGTTACTGTAGCCGTGTGATAAGAAAGTAACGTAATGTATATTCCTTCCAAGATTCCATGTATAGAAGAATGTAAAAGGCTCGTGATATCTTCATCTCGATTGTCGATAAGCAACTCTCTAATCGGGCCGAGTAACGTTTATGTTTACAAACTAGTTAGGCAACGGAAGTTTCTTGTTGATTATACAAAAAATGCTGTCCAATTGTTTAATTTATACTTGGCCCAAAGCGGCGGATACAGTTTTGTTCACACACGTCTAATGAGAACAAAGCATATTTAATTTACAGATTTATTTACTAGATAGGTGTGCGTCTGTGATTAGTGCGAATTAAAAAGATTTATTTAATTGGGCGGCCATTTAGGGTCCTACTAGTCTTGAGTGGGTATGAAGCCAGTAGTTGCAAATGATAGCTTATTAATTTAAAGATATACGTATCAGAATCTTTTATTTAGTAATTTTTTGTACTTACTAAAGTATTAGTCAATATCAATGATAACAGTATTAATTTGTATTAACCGTCCATTGTTACACTACTTACTGCTTAAATTATTTTGAAATAATAAACTATTATGGAATAGTTTAAGTAACAAACAAAAAGGATAATACAAAGTTAAATGCTGTGTAAATTGCTCTACATTGACCAATGCTATACATTTATACCTAAAACAAAGGTTTGATTGACGTATTAATCGTCATAAACAGAAATTAAGTTAACTAAACCCTTTCTTTACCATTTTATCTTACTAATAATATACTATTAATAAATGCAACTATAAACTATTATTATTGATAAACCGTCATTTTGACCTAATTCTGGAATGGAAACTGTTTTCTAGAATTAATGATACACAAAACTGTTGGCGAAACTAATAGAAGAGTCGGGTGACCAGAGGGCTCATTCACTCCTTGTCAAAAACATCAGCATTGCCAAATAACTTAGCATTACATTGGTGCCCCCAACGGCAGGGATTTGGAACAACTGTTTTAATTGAAAGTTAAGTTTTATTTTAGTGTTTAATTGTACATACTTACTTATATATATGTGGGAATGCTAGCAATACCGAATGAACGACTGATGTAAACGAGCGAATGACTGGATGAGATTTTGTGAACGAATGTGTATGACCGAAAGACTGGGAGTGCGTGTGGTGATCCGTTAGCTGCTAGTTGTGTTCTTTGTTATTTTCCGTATTTTTATTTTCATTAAATTCTTTTATACTTCTAATTGAGTTTATTCCTTCATACGATCCCACATTTTGGGGGCTCGTACCGGGATTCTGAAGGCAGAAGTAAAATCGCGGACACGACGAACGACGACGTGTAACGAGGCAGTTACGTTAAAGTTGATAACGGTTGCATTTACGACGGGCGGCCGAAATCGACACGACGACGAGTTTCTGGTGGCTTCTGAAGTAAGACGGTAGCTTTTGAAGCGCCGAGAAACAGCGTAACAAGCAGATGTTGACGGATAACTTTGACGACGACGCGGCAGCTAAGAAGTGACGACGACGACGAACGACGAAATCGCCTACCTCTCCACCACCAAGAAAATGACGGCGCACGAAGACGAAAGTCTCCAATACTTGGACGACTTGGTGCAAAAATACAGCGCGCAGGACGATACCTACAGCGTAACCAGATTCGTCAAAGACGTGGACGAAAACGCTGAGATATTCTGCTGGACACCTGCTCAGCAGTTGATCGCCGCGAGGCGCAGCCTAACAGGGACCGCAGCGCTGTGGCTAAAAGGCGAACGGCCGTTTACGTCTTGGGACAACCTAAAAACCGCGCTCAGCAGGCAGTTCCCGGACACGGTCAACTTAAAGACGATACATGACTTAATGGCGGCACGCAAACAGAAAACAGACGAAACTGTTCTAGATTACCTGTATACGATGCGCGAATTAAGTAAAAGAGGTGAGATGCCAGATTACGTAGCCGTGCAGTACATCGTTGACGGGATAGCGGATGTCGAGACAAGCAAAATAATGTTTTACGGCGTGAGGACGTACGACGACCTGAAAGAAAAAATTAAGATCTATGAAATTATAAAAAATAAGACTCAAACAACGAATTTACGATACCACGACGAGGAAGAAGACCGACCGAAACCGGTTTACAGCGCCAACAACGAAATGTGCTCCAGCTGCGAGGAAGAGAGAAATGCATCCAGTATGTGGCCGTACAAGCAAGGTACGGAATCAGCTGTTACGATGCATAATGGCGGCCATGACGGTGCAAGCGCAGCCGAGAGCGCATCGAGCGGAAACGCAGCGGCGCGAAGTTCGCCGCAATCGATCTCTGTTCGGTCAGAAGTTCGTTCGAATGGATCGAGCGAGAACGACATGAACGGCGGAAGCGGAGCAATCTGTGACGACACGATGAAGATGGCGCCACCGGCGGAGACAGCTGTCAGAAGTGACAGTATTGACACTGACAGTAGCGACAGCTCGTGTCAAACCTGCGACAACGCCAACGGTGAAGGTGATGTAAACATTTCAGATCGAAAGCCGGTGAAAACGATTTCTTTGTGCGATAGAAACGATGACACGGTAGTAGACAACAGCAGCAGTGATATTGTGCCGGGAGGTTGCTTGTTGTCAAAGACGACGGACCACACGAAGTGAGGAGAAACATCGCTTACGGGACTTGGTTCGGCGCAGGCGCAGATAATAACGCCGGGCCACAACAAGACGAAAGATGATTTTGACGGAGGATGTTTTAGAAACTGCCAGCCGAATAAGACGCATGAAGCCCCGACCCAGACGAAGATGATTTTAAAGGATGACGCTACGATGGCGCGACGACCACGATGCCTGGCTAAACTAAGAAAAGTGCAAGAAAGAACTCGCCAGGAGTACCACAAAAGCCGCAAGAAAGGCCTATGCGACCAAGACAGAAAGTACATGGCAAGCAAAAGGACGCCCTACGGGCCATGCTTTAAACTTAAAGTATAGTTTTTTATAATGATGTTTTTATTTATTTGTTTTTGCTATGCAAGATTGTTATAGTTTTGTTTTTTTCCTATTAGCTAGTGATGGTGTTTAAGATGTTTTACTTTTATGAATTGTTTTTATATTAAGATGTTTACATTTGTTAAGATGTTAATGTTGTGCATAAGATAAAGTTTAAGATTGTAGAAGATGTAGTGTAAGGTGTACCTGGAGTAAAGATGTTATGATGTTATGATTATGAGGTATGCCTGAGGACAGACATAGATGTAGGATGGCCGAGTGTGGGAATGCTAGCAATACCGAATGAACGACTGATGTAAACGAGCGAATGACTGGATGAGATTTTGTGAACGAATGTGTATGACCGAAAGACTGGGAGTGCGTGTGGTGATCCGTTAGCTGCTAGTTGTGTTCTTTGTTATTTTCCGTATTTTTATTTTCATTAAATTCTTTTATACTTCTAATTGAGTTTATTCCTTCATACGATCCCACATATATATATAGTTCTAATTTAACTATATATACAATTATAATATCATACATCAGCTTGGAAGTATTGCAAAGGGAAAAAACAAACCCCTGAATAGAAGAAAACCCACTAATTTACCGTGATTAATTCCCAAGTGTGGCCTGCGGGCCTCATCCGCGGACAGATTGCTTAGGCTTGCTGCAGGCGACCTAGACGTCTAGAGCCCACTCACAGATAAGAAAGTTATAAATGGAAGTTTATTTCACTCTCTTGAATAATTGATCGTGAAATCGTTGGTCCATATCTACGCTAAGTGGACATAATTATGGAGTAAATCTGCCATCTGCTCGTTTAACTACGTTCGTTAAGGTATCCAGCGTCGTCTATGAACGTAGTGTATTTGTTACCCGACTACGGCAAAGCCAAAAGGAAGGGAATGTTTTGTCTACTGTATTTGTTGACATTTTACAAAAAAGATTTGCGCCGATCATTGATTTTCTAGAAAATATCACTTTTGAGCAGAAAAAAAAGCTTAGGGTGGTTGTTTTAGATCGAGCTCAAGTACCCGTTTTATACTATGCAGCTATCAAGCTAACGTTAAGTATTTTTGGATCAATAATATAATCAGTAGAGTTTGATATTTTCATCAGTGACTTTAGTGAGTGGGATAGTAAGGAACTCTCGGTGCGCGAGCCCGAATTGCACTTGGCCGGTTCTTTTACGTATGTCTAGTTCAACCAGAGCCTCGGAAGATTCTGCTGAGAAACTCAGTAGCTATCTTTTTCTTCATATATTTTCAAAACTTCATAGATGACAAAACTTAGTTACTTATACTTGTAAGGTACAGCCAGCAACCTAAGCAGCTGAACGAGTGAAGAGTTTAAAATATCCACTCAATTAAGGCTCCTACTCTGTTGAAAATAAAGGTCGTCAGTCGATTTTTTTTATGTCTTCCTCCGTTTACCTACTTTTGCTAACTTATATAGAATTATAATTATTAATTAAAGCGTTTATCATTCCCAATACGTGTAGAAAGCGCAATAGGATGATAATTATTGTAGTACTAAAAGGTAAACAGGGTTCAGTCTGCAGTCTGAAGTAATTGCAGTTAGCATTAAAATTAACACACTTTCCTTGGAAGAAAATCTTTAATGATAATTATCTAGTTTGAAGTGAAGAAATGGTTTTAAATAAGTACTATAATTTAACAGAAGTTAAATCATGTATAAATTTATGCTGGATTTGACTATAGTTGTTCATTATTTCTTGTTGTGATAACACAAAAATGTTTGTTATAATACAAAAATTATTTAACATATCTGACACTTTAAAATTAAGCAAAAATTATAAATAAACGACTTCAGCATCAAAAGCGAGTACCAGTCTGTTTGGTAATAAATAAAACCTTACAAACTGCACAATCTGACCGCAAAGTATATAAAACCAAGACAAAACTTACTTTCGCTTACTTAGGTTACCAACAAGTGAAATTTAATGAGGCTTGTTAATTTAGATAGCAACCTACTAAACAAGTATGCAAACCCAATTTAAACTCCACGTTGATTTAAAATGATTTTTGATTTTCCTGCTGATAATTTTAAGAACCTTTGCAAAATTAGCGCTGCCCTTACTTCCGGTAATTAGTAGAAAAAATAATAATTATAATAAATTACACGTACTTTAGTATAAGTGTTAACGAATTCACATAAAATATGTATATTTTTCTTTCTATAGATTGATGTGCACGTCACATAGAATAACAAATGCAAAAGGGAATTGCCACTTGGTTTTCTCACAGGCTAAAATTATACGCGTGCATTCCCAAGCTCCTCATGCGTGAATGGACAATGCAACTCGCCAATGCTTAGGGTTGCCATACGTCAGTATTTGTCCGGACATGTCCGGATTTTTTACCCTTTGTCCGGATTGCGGCCGGACTTGGCAAGTGTCAGGATGTTTAGGAATGACCTCATAAAAAAAAGAAAAAGTTTACGAGATGTAATTTTTACAAAGTTTACAGTTTTAATGAATGGAACAATACATAAAAGTAGTAAGTAATAAACAAAAACAATAATATTTCTCTCAAAACAATTCAAATAGGATGAATTAAGTACAGCTAAAGAGATCTTAATCAAAATTTGTTTGCTTAAAACTCTAGTTTCAAAACTCTGTTACAAAGAAATATCTGGATTTTTAGGATTTATATCAGGACATTTAATTTTTTCATATGGCAACCCTACCAATGCTGCAATTCACTTCTTTATCATACCTTTGAGCGATTATATCTCGCTAGAGCTCGCAAACTAACAAAAATTGATGAATCGCTTCCTAACTGGGCACTGACCAATAGTAGCTGCAACCATTACCGGCAACTATGTCCCGCCGCCATCTTTGTTTAGATTTAATACGCCAGAGAATCATAAAGCTCCGAGCGTTTATCATAAACTTATTTGAAGTAGCGGAGTTTTAGTTACAACGGCTGGTTTATAGGTTCTGCGAAAATGAATTGTAATTTTATTTTTAATCACTCGGTTTAAATTTGATGGTATGAAATCTCGTAAAATTAAGTATAGTGTTATAAGTTTTTTTTTTTATTAGTATGTATAACTAATAATCATATTATAATAACTTACTTATTGTTTAATTTTGTGGTTAGTTTTTGGTTTAGTTAAAATATTGTGTCGTCTCTGTATTTATAATTTTTTGTTTACAATTAATTGAACGTACAAAAAAGTTAAATTTCTTAGACATTTTAAATTAACATCGTTAAGTAAGTAGGTACATTAACAATGCTCTTATTTGCTTTTTAATTTTATAAATAGTCAAGGCGTAGATGAACCTAAGTCGTCTGATAGCGAGACAACTGCTGCGTCGTGAAAGTTGGAACACAATAAAAAAAGCCTTTTAACGGCTGTAAACTTTAATAATAAATTTAAATGAAACTAAATTTAAAGTTTTCAATTTAATTAGGGAAACAAAGCACTTAAAAGTGGTCATCAAATCAATTTATGAATGTTTTTGTTGGTTGTCTTCGTAGCTCTGCATTGGTACGCTGCGTTGTATGTACACTCGCCATCAAATGTATCGGACCGGGCGAGGTTTACAAAAATATCTAAACACGACCGAACGCATTGGACAATAGAGTCGTGTTCATGTTTCTGAGCAACTTGGCCGGTCCAATATTTGGTGGTGACTGTACGCGGCGTTGTAAGTACGGGTAGGTAGATATTCCTGTGCCAACCAAGCGATATGATCGGACTCCCCGTCGCCTTATTGATAAGGTTTCCATACTTCCCGTGGGTATTGGAATGCTTCTGAGTTTATTTAAATTGTAATTTATATGTAAGCACCAGTATCCAGATATTGTGGTGTGGATGAGCCTTTTGGATTGTAAGTTGGTTTAAGCCGCGCATAGGCGCTTATAAAATAAAAGATGTATTTTAAATGAAAATAAATATTAAAAAACCGGCTAAGTGCGAGTCGGACTCGCGCACGAAGGGTTCCGTACCATTATCATTAAAAACGAGCAAAAAATCACGTTTGTTACACGGTAGCCCAATTCAATATTTATATTATTCTGTTTTTTAGTATTTGTTGTTACACCGGCAACAGAAATGCATCATCTGTGAAAATTTCAACTGTCTAATCATCACGGTTCATGAGATATAGCCAGACAGACTTTTTTTACCACATTTTGCGATTGTTTTGCGACACTAAAACATTGTTTCTTTGGGCACTCTGTTTTGTTTTTGAAAATTCAAGCTGCAAATTGTAGATAATTGTGTATGAAATGGGTGAAAATCAGTTTAAACATTAAATCTATTATTATTTAAAATGAGTAACTCGAACTTCCAAAATTAAATAAAAATTGCGTAAGAAATAGTTCTTTACTGTCGCAAAATTGCTTGGATGGTGATAAAGTGAGGTCAAATTTATTTAATTTAGCCACAATAAATTAATTACTGCTCTTAGTTTTAAATTTCCCTCTCAAAACTATCACAAGAAGCGATCCCCCATTTTTCTTGTATCATCCTACACCGTTCTCTTGGAACTTCGCACAATGGGTCTTTTTAGCGGTTTACGATGATTTAAGTGACGGCAAATAGTCTTTGTGTCAATGAGAAATAATCTCTGGGTGTATTCGACGAGTTCCATGTTAAAACTATTTCAAAAACATGAAATAAAAGTTAACAAAGTTTTTGAAATGACAAAATCTAACTCGATTATGTTAATACTAAGATTTATGCCAGCTGCTACACCCAAATTATTTTGTAGTAGTCTTTAATCTGGTTAATAAGCCCTTAAGATAATAGAAGAAGATCTGATGATTTGAATAACACTAACCGCTCTATAATAATTAAACAGTATTATATTGTGTTGCACTACCTACAACGATTTCTGTTTTGCCTAAAAGTGGACTGGTAGAGAATGCCTTAAGGCATTAAGTCCGCCTTTTGTACATTTAAATGTATTTTTTTGTGCAATAAGATTAAATAAATAAATAAATAAACAATTAACTATTATTAAATAGACTAGAAAAAGTTACCTTGCTACTCCGCGAAACCAAATCGCTGGTTTCGTGGAGTAGCAATGTAATTTGTACCAGTTTATTACTATTATCATCAACATTTTCAATAAATAATATTATTCTTTATATTTTATTGTACTGTCCTACAACATACGCGAGTCAGGCAACGGAACAGCCACCGTAAATTGAAAGCATCGATTATGATGAGGCGAGCTGGGCTGTTATTCTCTTGCCGCATCAGCCTCGGACTCATCGCTGGGGCAGCGCTCCGTCCTGCTCTAGCGCGCTAGCACGAGTGAGCGAGACAAAGCGACGCTTCGTCGGCGAGTTCGACTCTAAAACGCTTAGAGATTAAGGGGGCTGATTCCAGGGTCAGGCGACATCACGAGCACAGGTTAAGGAGCATTCTCGAGCTATACGCTGCGCCGTCACAATGGCCAATTTCTTAGAATTTTCCTTTGATGGATTTCAGTACATAACAGTTAACGGTGCTTTAGAGTTTGGGGTGAGTAGTAGACCAATAAACTACCTTATTAGGTTGAACTAAGCCCGCTATTGTTCATTATTTCTGAGTGGATACCAAAGCGTAGATGATAAATCTATATACGTAAGAGTGGTCGTAAATAAAAAGCAGATATATAGTTTGTTGACCTAAGTGAGATTCTAATTATATTATAAGATGGTTGCGACATGTACTATAAACTTACTGCCTATTGAGCAAAATGCCGAACTTGGCTTAAATTCTTTGTATGTTTGGCATGTCATATCCGGCAATCTGCCTGTCTTTGGCCTCGTAGTTACAAAAGAACTGTTATCAACACTTTTTCATTGATAGCTAAATTAAGACAAATAGTTAGCCATGTTTAGTGGAAAAGTGCAGCGGTTCTCTCGCAATAACTTAAAAAGCATCAGTTCACACAAATCTTTACTTGTTTATTCATCAAGTTAGAAATGTTAAAAGAATACTTATACTAAGTCAAAAAGAGCTATCAGATTCCTTCAAATCTGTAAATTTTGACCTATCTCGAATGTGAGATGAATCTCAATAAAAGCCAGAATTGGGAACTTGAGTGGATTAAAGTTCAAAAAGATCAACGCTCCACTCTATTTTCAAAAGAGTTTTTTTTTTGTAATTTTCGTCTAGTTTACTTTAGGTCGGTAAGAACTTTTGCTGTTGACTGTACATCAACTCAAGTCATCTACCCCTGAACCGATCATTTCATTCAAGTACTTGTTCCGGCATTGTGTCGTTTATTGCCTACGCAGTGCTCACGAGGTCCGGCGATTGCTGCAGCGGGTTTGGTTCCCGGGAATTCGTCACGGGCGAGACACGACGCGGCGTCACGAGCAGACTACGGTAAAGCCTTAGAAACACGAATAATGTATTTATTTGATACGTCTATATTAGTTACATAGAAATCAGTTGGCGCATTATAATGGAAAATGCGATAATGACATTTAAATGTTACATAATCTTGAAAACTTGTTTCACAATCACATTTTAATTTTCAAACTTTGAAAACAAAATACATCCAGTTTAACTCATCTGCTTTACAAATCAACAGACAGTCAAACAAAGAATCGAAACTAAAATAACAACTCTCTTGTTTCCACCAGGGACTTAAAAAAGAAATTTACTTTTACAACGAAAAACCAAATACGTAATGGATAAGAATGTGACAAATTTTATGTAGATTTATTTTAAAATACCCCCAGTCTCATTTGATACATGCCCGAAACGTTCTGGCCGCTGTATAGCAATAACCATTTGTAATATAAACACATCCATTAAATATTCATGGTGCCGGTTTCCTGACAAATAGGTACAAGCGCCGAACACGGCCGAGTTTCTGTCATTGTGGTAAGGCATCAGTAAGCATTAAGGGAATCCTCCATCCTGCTTCGAAAATAAGAACATCGCAGCCTCGATTCGACACAGAGCCGACAGCGCGGCGATCACAATGCCTTCTCATTATACCGTCACTGGCCGACGCCTGACACTAAAGTCATTTCGACGAAAAAATATGCTTTAACCGTTTTTGTTACATTTTTTGACGCAGTGAAAACTACAAAAGGTACTCTTAGCTGATGCGTGACCATCGTAATTAAGTGGCAAGTAAGCGGTGTGCGCACGTTCCACGGGTTAAAAGTGGTTTGGTAATATGCATTACCAATAGTTTTTCAGCGTTAGTTAGTGATGTACTGAAGTACGAGTAGATACGTTTTAAATAGCTGCATTATGCTAATTATAGAAATATTAACCGACGTCCCGGCCCGGCCTCTCACGGGTGCTATTTATTTATATCATAAAGTATTAAAACTAGAGGTTCCATACTACAACGCAATATATTTGTGTTCTGGATTTACAAAAAAAGTGTTTTCTTTAATTCAGTTCGGGATTCGTAGCACTTGCCCGACTTGATTGCTTTTTATTCTTTGTAGTTTGATATAGGAAAAACATCACAGAAAAACACGTTTCTTGTATGGGAACTTACCCTTAAATTTTACCACATAAACTGACATGGAGACAGACAGACAGACAGAGTAAAGAGATTATTATATTTCAACTCGTCTCAATTACGCCAAGGATCAAATTGTATCCCACACTAAACATATTGATAGAAAATAAAACGCATACGTCTATTTCAAAAGTGACCCACTTGTCTTGGCAGAATTGTCTATCATAAAACATCAGACAACCAATCACTTACAATGTCCCATCACATAAAATCCGAGCTTAATAAGTTGCTTCCAATTTAAAATCAAAATTATTTTTAAGTCCGCTGTCTCTCAGAAAAGGGGACCCGTCGGGGGCCGGATTATAAATCATAAATGCCACGTTAGCCTGCGCCCGCGCCGGCGCTGGCTCGTATCAAAATTATCGCCCGCGAGCCTCGCGTAAATATACAAAACAGTTTCAGGTTACCGCGTCAAATATTTCTTTTTGACGTCTAAAATAAAATACAATGACTCATTAACACACCAGCTTAGCTTCACACGCGACCCATGCTAAATCAACCCGTTAAATACTGCTCCGTCTCTAAACATGGCTTAATGAACTGCGGCCTTGCGCCGGTATGGTATTTTTAATTCAATTGCACGAGTCATTCAAATTACAGACATCAATGAAGCGATTCTTAAACATGATAATTAAATTAAATCACCAAACAAAGCTCTCATGCGCAGTGTTCCGAAAATTCTCACAGTCCATTGACGCTACTTTTACATGCTGAGAAAAGTGGTCCGTAACTTCCGCGCACACGGCTCGTCAGAAATAGAACTACAAGCCTGCGCTCGAACAAACGAAATCAAAAGCTCGTATGAGCGGGTAACGAAAATCTTGTTTCCCAATGACCGGAATGAAATTACTTACTTCCGACGCACAATTAAAAACATTTAGAATATCGCTTTCAATCAGCAAGTACTTACGTAGAATTTTGCGGCTTTAGAAAGCGATAGTAAGTAATGTGACTACGCGTCTTTGTAATTAGCTCAAAAATAATAGTTGTCCATTTTTCGCAAGTGCCATGTTATAAGCGTTTAATTTTTTAAAAGGATAATCTTATGTCGTCTACATTTTATTTGTATTTATAGTTGTGGTACCATATAGTACGCAATCCAGTGTTAATAAAATGCTTGCGCCACTGAACTGTAGCAGGTTGGAGCCAGTGGTACAGTCGCCATTAAATATTGGAGCGGGCAAGTTTCTCAAAAGCACCCGAACACGATTCTATTGCCAAAGGCAATTCAATATTTTTGAACACCTTGCCCGCTCCTCTTGCGCGCAAATTTGATGGAAACTGTATCTAGCGTATGTCTGAAGCGAGAAAGTATAAAAGTACTCAATACTAGCGAGGGTAATTAAAGTGCGTCTCGTAGGAAAACATTAATGGATAATTATGTAAAATACTGTAATATTATCATCTTTGATTGTCTTTTATCACATAAGAACACAACGCCGTGGTGCACTTAGCCTAAAGTTTCTATTTAGTTAGACCAAACCTATATCAGTTAGATCATAATTATCATAATTAACCACACAATAGCAATAATGTTTTTTCTAAACAACACGTCTTTCTTTCAATTATTCTGAGATAATTCGCAGACATGACAAGATAATTAATGGCAAACGTCATCCAAGCCAAGTGAACTTAGTTCAAAGTTAACACATAGTCCGTCTCTTTTACTGACATTAGACAGGATGGATTGGCTTGCATAAACAATGTTAGAGACCTTAAAATCTATTCCCCGTGTCATGTTGCCTTGTGGGCTAGATTTAAATGGTACATGAATTATTGCAAAACTGACTATGTCGCGGGACACAGAGCGACAAAGCAATGTAAATCATGGAATGCCGGTAAAAATGATCATGCATGATTTATGCCTACGCTACGTCTTCACTGAAACGTAAGAAGACAAACTGTGAGGCTAGCTCAATATAGAGCAAAATGTTGCCATCCTTATTGTAAAGAGATAAAGATTGCCAAATTATGGCAAATGGAGTCCTACGTGTACGCTTCCGTCTATATAACGCTTTTACGATATTGTTTATATTTCTGTATCTTGTTCTTGGGTATTATCCGTAGTGCGCAAGAGTGGCATACAGCACCTAATTTTATCTGGGATTTTGTATTGTATTTTATTTGTATCTAAGTGTGTATTTATCTATATAAGTATGTATATCGGTTGACTATAGCACTCATAGTACAAGCTTTGTAAGGTTAATTGGTGTGAGTTGTAACGAGATATTTATTTATTAGTCAAATAATGACTTATTTTAAGACCTAAGTAATTAAACGGGTTGCAGTTTCTTATTTTGCATTGTAACTTAAACTTTAAGATCTCGACGCTTTTGAGCAGAAGATGTTTTTCAACTGTCAATCACCTATTTTTAAATGTGGTCATTAAGTATGCAAAAAGTTAGAACTTCATAAAAAAACCTTTTATAGGTATTCTAAAAACTGACAAGTGGCAACGTCTGCACATAAAATAAGCCCGCAAGCCGAGGTCGTAACAAAAAGACTGGAAATATTATTTTTTTATGTTTTGTTTATGAACATTCGTATGAAAATCTGTGATAACATTGCTTGTTTAGTACCGTTTCAAGTTTTACATTAGTTTCGTTAAATTATGTTTCCGCTATAAAATTATAATTTTCATAACTTAATATAACTAACTAGTCTACAAGAATTACGGAGGCTGGTATTTCAATCATGGTTATCGTCATTCGAGTCAAACATTATGGTACCTACGAAGTACAGTAACTGTCAGAAGTAATTAAACTTAACACCCGTGTCGTAGTAACGCATGAAATGAGAGTAGCTTGAATTTGTCACATTACTGACAGTGTCAAGGTACTAAATGTTCAATTACTTCTGAGTCTCACCGTACCTACCATGCATAAAGTTCGAAGAAGACAGTAAATTAAGTAATAGTAAATGCCTAATTGTCTATACAAACACTAATTACTATTAAGTATTTATGGTTTTACATGCAAAAGATGCATTAAGTAGAAAGTAGATTTAAAAGCTTCCGTTTCATTTTTTAGCATCCTTCTTTCATTTGGCTTTCTGGCCCAACCTATCGTTAATTTATCTACCTAAGATATTCATCGCTTTGAAATTCCTACCTCAGTTTGTTGACTGCATTAACGGCTTCGGCCTTTTTTCTCTGGTTTCCTCTGTTGTGTCCTATCGAGTGAAACGGTAGGTATCCTCTAATACATCATTCGGAAATAGCAAAAAGCGGCGTCGGTTCGTAGCGACAGTAATCACGGCTGCAAAAACCACCTCACATTCACCTCCAATTACAAACCATTTATGGGATAGTGACGTGCCTCACATAACGCCCATAACTTAACATTTTTCTTGCTAGGAAGTGGGAATTGGTATTCGAATATTTAATTTACACCGGATTAACCAGAGTAAGGGTGGTAGACTGGGAGATGGGAAAAGGTGTCATTACTGTAAAATAATATGTATTTTTAAAACTGGATAGTAATTAATTATGTTAATTATATGGTAGCAAAAAAATTATATATTATGAAGTTTAAGTTAACTATTTGTACAGTCTGCAGACACGTGACTTTATAGATGTGAGAGTCGGATTTCTTGGGGATTTTGTACTTCTGCTGAGAACTGTAGGCAGTGTAGGGCTGCATTTATATACTGTACCAGTTCATACTTAATACATGCATAGATTGCAGATGTTTCTTTATAATTTATACATAATTAAGTATCTACATACACTTAATTTTGTAAACTTATGCAAACTCCATCACTGAGAATTTTAACCACGGTACTGGTATCAAATATCCTCAAAAGTTTATTTAAAAAAAGTCGTAACTGGACAGCTATAAGTCAATATGTAAGGCTAAAATAAATGGTTAGCGGAATATTAACCACAGATTTAAATAAAAACAGGTATATCCATTTGTTTCTGGGGTAAGTTTTGGGGTAAGATTCCGGGGGATAAGAAGGATTTGTGTTTTACAAAAACATTAACTTGATATCCTTACCATATTGGTATTTTATATTATTCATTTTAAAACTATGGAGTGCTCATTTAAGTAAATTTGAAATTTCAATTCATTTCTATTCAACAACCGTTCTTCACTTCCAGAGCAGTCAGGATTTTACTATTTTAGAAAAAACAGCTACGGGCGAATAGCGTCGCAATTATAGCCGGAGCGGCTTCGTCCGTCCGTCTGTCCGTGCTACCAAGATGGCGGCCGCATACCTGCCCAGGATTGACTAGTAGCTGAATGTTTCTTTGCCAACGGCGATCTAGGTTGAGCCGATGTATCTGAGGGCATGCTGGCATGTAGGAATGAAGCTCCTGCCTTCGGTAAATTAAAATTCTTTTTGTTTGATAAGTGTTCTGTCATTATCTAGCGTGTTGGTGTAATAAAACCTTAGATGGTTCATTAAGGGGTGATAATTTATCTCCGTCACTCACCGCTCGTCAGTTTTTCCGCGTACATACCTGAAAATTAAGAGTCTTGTTAGCTGATTGGAAAAATACACACAGTACACTTCCTTATACAAATAAGATTTAACGAACGTAAAAAAAACATTTAGTCATTTTCTGCAAGGAATTGATTTTGCAAGCACGTTTTCTCACCAGTATCCGATTTTGAACATCTTTGTTTGCACTATGACAACAAAGCATCCTTATAATTAGAAATCCAATGTATTTTCTCTGTATCGTAAATTTAAAATTTCACAATGGGCTATAAATACAAAACATAACATTAATTATAGATGATAAATGCAATGAATAATGTTTTATAATCAATAAAATAATCCAAAAAAATGTTACTTAGTATATGTATAAACATAATTGAGCTGAATAGAGCAGAGCATATTTTAAAATAAAAAGATGAGTATTTCTCATTCAAGAATCATTAATAAGTTTCAGTCATTCAGATCAAACCGCTACAACTTATAAATAGCTACAGCGGTTCATTGAACTGGAACAAATTACACTAAACAATAAATCACAGCGTGGACAATAATAATGATTACGTTAGCACTTAAATTGCCCCGCCCAAAGTGCACAAAGCCGGTGATTACCGTCCGCTAACTCAAAACCACATAGGTAGGGTAAGTCACATTTATCGCCGCATCAAAAAGCAATCAAGCTACAAAAGTCGGAGCGAGTCATTGGGATATACCCCAACGAAATGTCTTTGAAACGCATCTAATCGATTTCACATTAAGGCTACAGGTAAAGCTCCTATTTCTGTTATAACGGAGAGTTATTGGAAAATGTGTTACGTGTTTTAAATGCGGCCGAATAGTGAGCAGTAAAATTTAAATTAGAAAACCGAATCGTGTAAATAAATAACTAAATAAGCCTATTGATTTACCAGCCTACCAACTGACTTTCCCTTTGAGTTCCATTTTCAATTCTTAGTTGCGGCCACTCAGTTTGAGGAGAACACCTCACTTTACAACCTTACTCATAAGTTAAACCTCAATGGTATTCCTTGATGCTTTATCTATTTTTTTTTAACCAACGTTACCTAATTCTAGAGGCATTCGTCCTTTAACTTTGCCCCAGACACCCCCTGCTGTTTTAAGAAATATATTACCTGCCGCCGGACGAAACAGACCCTAGTGTATTGACGAGGCTATAAATTTAAGAAATGACCCAGCATTCTGATTAAAAAACCAATTTCGGGGCGTATTTATACCGCATTTGAGACCATAAACCGTTGCATATCCTGCCTTAGAATTGACAAAGTTCGAATGAAGCCGTATACTAACCCAAATAAGGATTAGGTACACAGATTTCATACCGTAAAAGATACACAATAAGCGTCTCGCAATAGCTGCTACCATTTTAATAAAGTAGGTTTCTTTGTTGAACATGAAATTGAACTGTTCATCGGTTAATTGAGAATATAGTCTTGACAATATTATCTTTCTTTTCGTAAGGCTAAATACAACTATTTGGAAGTTTAAAAACTGTCACATTCACACTATCATTATGTGAAATTGTATCATACTGATTTTTCCTTTTCTTAGGATTCATACTTTTAAGACGATTCTTTATTAGTCATTGTTTATTATTCATAAAATATACATCAGGATCGTCTATCTAAAAAAAATCTAACTTTGTCTTCAGCAATTTTTAATGAAATTCATTCGAAGTGAAGTAAATCAAATCAAACCACTTCTGTGCACGGCTACTTAGAAAACAAATTATAAATATGAACGTATCCGCTTATGAACATAGAGTTATGGTTCTCATTAAAAGGTTTAATATCATTAATGTTCACATCCCTACAAGCTCTGATACGGATCTAGCGTTCCATTACACATTTCACCACGGGACAAATATTTATCAAGCGAACAAGATTGACTTAAATTGCTTATTTGAAACCAAAAAGAATTAAGTTAAAACGCCTCATTTAAAGTCGAGATCAAGATTTAAATGAGAGCGGATTTGTCTTCCGATTTAGGTCTATTAACTAAGACATTGATTGAATTTATAGAAACATACAAAACCAGGTATCTAATAGGAATTTGTGCCTCAGTTGTGCGTGTAATAATTTATATAATCATGAAAAAAAATAAGATACTTTTTCATTGGTTAATAACAAAATGTTTTAAAAAGAATGGTTTTTTTTTTCAATTTAATTAAACGCCTATTTTTGTCATTGTTAATTTTAAACGACGATAATACAATCTACCAAAAAGCTGTGCTTCTACGCCAATTCGTTTGTGTATGTATGTATGTAAACTGTTTATTGTACATAAGCACTTACAAATACACAAAAAAATACAGGACGTGGTACAAAGGCGAACTTATCCCTAAAAGGGATATTACGGTGTGATGCACTCAAATCTATTTTAATTATAAATGTATGTATGTATATAAAACTCTTTATTACACATAATTCTTAATTAAAATAACAAATAAACACAACAAATGTTTGCAGACCAGACCAATACTCTCCATTATATTCGATTGTTCCGAACCTAGTTAAGTTTCACCGGAAAGCATTGCATTGCAAAATGGTAGTTATATTTAGAACCATAAAAGGCTGACAATATTGGCAGCTATAAGGGCCCAATAAGACAATAATGAAATGTTTTGATACAATATTAATTAACAGACACGCTATCTCGGGCATTTTCTAGTCTACAGTGGTGTGCCCAGCGAAGTTGTTTCTGTAAACTGGTGCCTTAAGGATATGAGAGAACAGTTTTATCACCTATAAAAAGCTTAATTGAAGGGTGTTATTCTTCCATCTTCTTCTAATGAGCTGAATTCATATATACATAGTAAATAAATAGAGCAGTGCGTCTAAGTTAATATTACCCGACTGCTGCCAGAAGGGAGGGTTATTTCCGTTTTTTGTTTATTTGCAATGTTTTCTTAGTAATTTGATTTAAATATGTCTTTATAACTGGATATTAAGCCAACAGGTTGGATGTCTAATTTGTACCGAAATCACTTATTATTATTATTTTTTAGTTGATCTAACTTGGTAAATAGAAAAAATAGCGATTTAATGATTTGATGGTCTGAAAGAGGACAAACGTTGAGAATTCTTTAAAAAAAAGTGATTTTGTTAAAAATAGGACATCCGAACTTATACTCGTAGCTCTGATGGCCAGATATTTTATATTAAAGTTTGAATCTTAGCTAGCTCTGCATCGTAATAGTCTGTAGTGAATTATGTCTCTGTGACAATTTTTGTAGTTAAATGATAATTATCTGATTGTTTATATTTTACTGAATAAATGATGTTATTCATTCATTTATTGGACGACCGGATAGCTTAGGTAGTGGTTTAGTGACCCTGACTACGAAGCTGAACGTTTCGGGTGCGAATCCAGATTTAGAAAAATATTTGTATGATGAATATAAAAGTTTGTACACAAGTCGTAATATGCATTTATCTACAAATAATGTATATCCGTTGTCGAGTACCTATAACACAAGCAACTTTAGTTGCTAAATTTGGCACTAGGCCAATGGATGCAAAGTCTTGAGATTTTTATTGTTATTTATTTATTCAAACTAGAAGGAGGGACTTATTTGTCAGAAATCGAATACGTTTTACATTATAGGAACTTATACATCGCTTTAAAATTTTCCATAAGCATTAAGAACTGTTGAGACGCTTCTGGCGATCTTTTGCTGCTTTACTTAAGGAGAAACATATTTAAACATTGTTATAGAGCTGGTTTATCGCGTGAGTAACCTAAGATATTATTTTCATCAGTCTATTCTAGTCAACGCTATCCCGGGCTACTGAGAAAGCCGCACGCAGCGCCTGCGCCGCCGGAAGCCTCTCTCCCAACGACCGTCAGTGTCAATAGGCGACCTACTGCCGCGTTAAACTACATCTATACAACCTCTATACACTAGTCATTACAAGTGTAAATAATAACGCACTTTTGCGCCAGTTACGATGATTAAGGCGCCCAGGCGTCAGAAATTATTGATACTTAACTAGTAATTTTATGTTTTGTTTAACAGGTCGAAAAAGAAATTGCGCCCAAAGGGGACTTTCCAATAATGTTGAAGTCAGAGAT
This sequence comes from Ditula angustiorana, assembly GCA_963691745.1. Taxonomy (NCBI): domain Eukaryota; kingdom Metazoa; phylum Arthropoda; class Insecta; order Lepidoptera; family Tortricidae; genus Ditula; species Ditula angustiorana. The sequence goes on along the minus strand of OY829481.1, from coordinate 3,456,334 downwards.
CGGTTGTCTATTATCGCACTCACATTAACAAGATATAATGTTCGCATTCATGTCGGAATAATATATAAGTACGTTTTTTTTGGAATAGGGAGTCCAACCTACCAGCCAATACCTGATGAGATGTGATCATTTAAGATGAATTGCTTTGACCAGAAAATGTATTATTTATTTAATCGTGTCGCACAAAAAAATACATTTAAAAGTACAAACACTTAATGGTAGGTATAGGTTCGCCCATTAACTGTATTCTTTCATTTTACTTGCTAAGCAATCGTAGTCGCCCGTACCTCTCGCGAGGACTACGATTTGAGACATTCAGGCCACCAAAAAAACTCTGTATTTTTCTGTGTATTTGTTATTGATTATGTGGGTACAATAAATAATTTACCTACATACAAACAGCCGCCTGACGCCGCTAGACCATGGACAGGAATCAATGTAAGGTTACGTCCCAGTCATTGGCAGTGACCTAATTATTGTGCTAAAACATATGAGTACAAACGAGGAACAAAGATGTCAATTAGTGGTAAAAACTATTTATGCCCTACCGTGTCAAGTACTGGTACGGTTACCCTTTTTCACTGATTTCTTTAATTGATACTTTAGAGGTTATAAAGTGACGCAAACGGTTTTGAGAGTTTATAAAATAAGTGGGTAGCTTTTTAAGCTCGAATATTACTTTGAATACGTGTTTAAATCACACAACGCGAGTGACAAGTAACACCGCTGGCAGCGTGTAGGAACGAAATACAAATACTCAGCCAAAGTCGCATGAAAAAGATGGGCCATAAAAATGTTTATTGCTTTTCTTCCCACTTGACTAGCAGGTCGTCGAACTCATATATTTTAGACGAAATTTACAATATAATTTAATATGTACATACGATTATCATCAATCAATCAATACATACATAATAAGCATTTTAAATGTATTTCTCTGTATGGATTAGACGAATTAAAAAGCATTAGGCATAGGAAGTGAGGATAATAAGGCCTGGCCATCAAAATATACCAACAAAATATTATTAACGTAAATAATATGCTAAATAGATGACATGGAAGCTTATTCCAGATATAAAATTTATTTGAACACTAATTTATGTAACTATCAAAAGATCTCGTACCATTCCTATTTTGTTTTAACAAATGAAGTTCAAAATTAGTGTGTATTGTTGCTTCATCTGATGTTCATTTATCTCCGATCGTTCGCATGTTTCTTGATAATGGTTCAGTTATTTCTATCTGAGTGGTCGTTGTTTGGCGGAACCGGCGCCGTAGACTGACCTTGTTGGAGTCAAATCCACAAAATATCAAATGTACAGGAAATATAGGATTTCATTAAGCCCCCGCTCAAAACATGCTACCGACACAGGCGAGCTCTAATTGAAAATAGCGAATACTCTGTACCTGGACCCAGGTATTAATTAAAACTAAAGATTCGCGCCTCTACTTGCTTACGCTCAAATACATTACTTTGTAGCTATAAGAATTTCTGAGTTATCACCACGAATTGAACGCAAATGCTTACTTATAGGGCTCAAATTAAAACGACAGCGATTCACATAAAGATTTAACACTTTAAACTATAATGCGACGCAGTAGAGTCGGTATTTAAACGTTATACGGACGTGGAATCAAACAAGGAGCGTAGTTAATAATTTATTGATATAAGACATGCAAAGCCCATAAAGTTTTCTTTGGCACACACGTTCCGGTCGCTTTTAATTTGTAACTTGTTAGAATTAAGAAGCCAGTGTACGAGTCGCGGTAAGATAAACATTTTGGCTTTATTCAAAGCTCCGCGACGCTGTCGTGTCGCTGTCCACTGTGCTATCTGGCAACGCTTCTAAATTTATGTCCGGCTAACCTAATGTTAATTGTAAAACAATTCCCAGTACCTCGATCATTATCAGAGTTCACCGTAGCATACTGTGCGCGGCACGCCTCTTCATTAATGACCGTTAAATGAACTCTACAGTTAAACGTAAGGAGCAAACAGCTTTTATGTTATCAATTTGTTGGTTATGCAAAGTCACCTCCCAACAGAACGAATCATTTGAAGGATGACTTAATAGAGCTTCATTAAAAGTTAGCAAACACTTGAGTAAAGGCAGCGTGTGGCGAGCGTAACGAACATTAGTGTCTCAAACAATGCTCATAACTGTTGTACAAACAACCTGCGCTAACGCACGGAGGCCGAGCGCCGAGCGCCGAAAGCCTAGCGTTTGGCCGAAACCGAGGGGCGTGCGGTGCGGGCGGAGAATGTTAGAAAAACTTATAGAAAATGACAAGCGGCTGACAGGGACAGACACAGTTACACCATAGTTGAGAGCGGGACGGATAGAAAACTCGTTCTCCAGCATTCCGCCGTATGGTTGGATTTAAGAACGGGGGCAGCACGATACCATTAGGAGGTTATGTCATGTTGTTTTTAAGCTTCTTTCGCCCAAAATATTAAAAATGATAGAAATCAGAACCCATTGTTCTAATTTCTTTCACTTTGTTAATGATAGTTGTAAGTTCTATGGCCTTAAAACAGCTATTTGGTTTCAACAATCGATAAGGTTTATTTGCATAAGCAATTTGTTTTAAGAACATTAAACTTAATGCAGATCTATTAAACCATTTCGAGATTAGGATACATGTTTTCAATTATGTCCTTTCAATTATACCTAACATATAAATGGAGTTAAATCTAGAGCATTTTTATGCTTTTGAAAAAACAAAGTGTGGGAGTTAACATACTTATATATTTAAAATTTGTCTGTATTTCTGGAAAATTCTTATGTGTTATGCAATAAAGCATATTGTATTGTATTGTAATATTTGAACATCTTAATATTTTCCTTTATTTGTTCCAGTTTCTTAATACCTTGTCGCTCTAACTCCTTTAATAATTTCGCATAACGACTTATACATAATGTTAAAGCGACAAGGGACTAGATATTTCAGATATTTATGACGCTGGCTATACGTAACCATAGGCATAATAATAACATGTATTCATGAAATAAAAGACCCTCGACACCTACATAAAATAAATACAACTCGCAGAATTATAGCTTGTAGGTACGTCGCTAATATAACGATACGGCTGTCCATAGTGTTACGAGGGTATAAACAAAGCACTTACACAGGTGGTATACATGTGCTAAATACCATTCATCATCAAATGCAAGGATGACATAAATGAAAAATATGACAAAGCTGTAACTTAGTACAAAAGTGCAATGATACAGAAACCCCAACAACAGACAACAAATAATGTATTATTGTAAACACCACATAAAAAATATAAAAGATAATGTTTAAAAAATAATAAGGCAGACATTAGCCGTTTTTATTGCTTCAGAGCGATCTCTTCCATGCAACCGTGTAGATACTGAGATTAACAGAAACAGAATAAATACAAACATACATACATAGACTGCTAAGACATAACCCTTCCTTTTGGCTTTGCCGTAGTCGGGTAAAATACGACTGATAACTGTCAACAAATACAAGAACTTTTGTATGTCACTGTATGGGTCGCTGGTTAACTAATATGTCAAACAGTTCGCCATTTAAATGCAATCCACAGTGACTTTTTTATCAAGTGAAAAGATACATGACGATTACAAAGAATGTAGTTGTTTTCTTTAACTTAGTGTCCTCTCGACGGTGCTGTAATACAAGTTATTTTTAATCTGTTTCTTTTATTAGTTCAGACTTATATAACCTTTGGAAGGTTAATCTAACTGTGGAATCCGGATTAGAACTCGCGCCGCGTAGATAACAAGAACAAATTCCTGGATCTCAGAAATTCCTTAACAAAAACAAATATGGTAAGAGGTTAGAAACTGGATCGATATTTGCAGTGCTGTGAAATTTAAAATTTATTCGTGAGAGTGCTTGTTAATACAATTTATGTTACCTCGTAATTTAAGACAAAGTCAAAATGTTTTGTGGAGCCAATAAGCCAGAACACAATTTAAAAAAAATGTATATGTGTACCTCGTCAATGTAGACCAATTGTCCTAGTTCCAAACTAAACAAAGTTTGTACTATGGATTAGAAAAGAACGGATTTACATACTTAGATATAGACCTCATAGATCAGTGAATACTGATCATTCCTAACATTCCTACTTATGTAAATACACATAACATCCTTGACTTAGTCGCAAACATTCAAATTACGAATAGTTTGACAGTTTTATAATTTAGATAGTTTTATAACTAGCTGTGCTCGCGTCTTCGTTCGCGTGGAATAGTGTCTGTGGGTAGCATTTTTAATTATTTAGACTAATTATTTTACAAATAAGATACATACGTATAAATAATTTAATGAGCTATTTGCAGTACATTTGCCCTCACGTGTCTGCCCGTTCGGGTAATGCACGCTCAGGCATATTTCCCCATCTACACCTCGCCGTACAAAATATAATAAATAAAATAAAGTCGAAAATAGCAGGACGTGGCTCTATCACAAAAATATTTTTTATGTATGTTTCTTTCGTATTGCTACAAGGTAAATAAAAAATTGTGTTTTTGTGCGATAAAGTACCATCGTACCATATCATATGACTGAAAAATCTCGAAAGTTTTTGAGTTTAGTGGAAATTGCATACGTTCTGTTACAGATAAGAAGTATAGCTTTACCTATTTTAAGTTTTGGTAGACAAGGCGGTTAACATTACTATTAAAATGTAAAATGACAGAATTTAAACGGCTTAATATGCATATACATACTGCCATCTGTCATCTTAGTCTGAACATGACACCTGAAAACGGTTCGAAAGGTCGAAAACTAGATTTGTTGCAATAATATACGTGATATAAACCGTTTAAATTGTTTTATACCAATCCCTATCGTCATCAACGTACAAGGAATTCCTAATAAGTATTCTTTCCACTTATTTCATATATACACGTAGAGCAAAATTTTAAGTGAAACGGGTGTCGTTTGTTTTCACATTAGAACATTAAAAAAACTAATGCCTTAAATCGTAACAGTATCGTATCAATTAACTGAAAATAGACAGTTGAGTAAGTGAGATCGTAAATCGATGCAAATATCGCTATTATACATACAGGTAACTCGCGTACGCGCACATTACCATGATGCACGCAATCATACCGTATAACCACGTATTTAGTGCATTAACATAAAATAATAAAAAATACCCATCATAAACTCGATCGATCGTACCCTCCACCCTGGAGCAACCAACACGGTATTTTTAAAAAAGCTAAAAGCCGTACGTTATATAAATTCCGAACATGGGCGCGACTATCTCCATCCAAAAAAGTGTCGTAATAACAAGACTATAAGCCATAAAATTCGTTAACGCTACTTTATCTCCTGCCACTCATTATGAATAATTCGCCTGCAAAACTTTTTCAAAAAACTTTGAACACAACGAGAATACATAAACAGCTCGAGCAGGCGGTTGAATCAACTGATAGTTTTAATCAGGAAACGTTAACCTCGTAAGACCCAAGTCCTACATATAGGACAAATTGACAAACTGACGTTGACCTCGCTGTCTCAAACGATGTGGTTCAAAATTCATAGAACGAAATTTGACGTGGATCTTACGAGGTTAAATTTAAAATAGAGTAGTTACTAAATACTACGAGTATATTCTACGTTCTACTAACTTTTCTCTTGTGAAGAACTAAGTTTAATAAAAAGGGGACCAGCAAACTGTCACCCTCGCCGCAGACCTCGCAGGATGCGAGCCAAGTCTTAGAAAAACCAACCGACTTTTAACTTTTTTCTCGGAAGTGTCGAACGCGACGTGCCAAGTGATAAAATACAGAGCTGTATACGGTAACTAGTCTAGAAACAATGCCAGTGTTTTTGTAACAGCCCCTAGGTCATTACAATAGCATAAAGTAGCCAGTTATGAAGCAGCGGACGGTGTGAGAACCCGCCGCGAGACCGGTTTATAGCTTAACACTTTTTGTTAAAAAAACTCACAGCGAACGTGAAATCTACGCACTTTAAATGACTAAAAGCGATCTAGGGATCTTCCTAAAAGTATTCCAACAAATTAAGGGTAGGTTTCGTTAAAAATTATTTAAGCACGGTTTACGCTTATATTGAATTGTCCAAATGCGCTCAGTGATTATTTGACTGCAGAAAGAGATCCCTTAAAGTTTCCCTTTTCTTCCTATAAACTTTATATTTTTCCGTGTTTCTATACTAAAAAAAGGTTAACAATTAACTAGTCAGTTATTGTATATTAAACTCAGCTATTCGTTGCTAATGTATTATTAAAAATTATCGAACGCGTTGATGTCTTTTGTACTAGAAATCAGGAAAGTCAAAGAAAGGTCATCGAATGAACTTAGTTTTAATAAATATTAATAATATAAAATCTTCGTCTCATCATAACTTTATACCTACTGACGCCTTTTTATATAGGTATACTAAAAATTTGCGTTAGTCACGGTCAGCGGGCAACGCAGTAAGGTGGAACTTTTGCTACCTGTTGCAACATAAAAGACCGATCTCGAATTATCGATACACCGCGAACAACCGATCCATAAAAGTAAAAAAAGAAAAATGGAATATCGTATAAAATCGCATTGCAGAGATACGGGCGAAGGGCGTCCGCGGTGCATAGCCCACGGCTGTGGCCCGATGTTTCATGAAAATCTCGATTTATATGCGACGCAGAGGGCCAGCAAAACTTAATGTTCATGTGCGTAATTATCGCTAAAAGGGAATAAGAAAAAACACGTGATTCTATCGACCGGAGAAAGTTTTAAGGTGACTTTTCATCTACTTTTTGACGTTCGGACAACGGCGATATATCTACATCTACACTAATATAATAAAGAGGTAAACTTTGTTTGTTTGTATATAGGGGGTAATCTCTGAAACTACTGAACCGATTCCAAAAATTTTTCACCGATAGAAAGCTACACTATCCCTGACGGTCATAGGGTACTAATTTCACGCAAACAAAGTCGCGCGCGTCCGCTAATTTAATATAAAACTTTTGTGTATGTATGTAATTCTTTATTGTACAAAAAGCATAAATTATAAAAAGAGATACAGTGCGTACAAACCCTAACTTATCCCTTCAAGGGATATCTTCCAGTTTGAGTAACCTTCGAGTGTGTGAGGAGTATCATAGTAGGGACAGACAAAGAGCAAGAGCTAAGTAAAAAAATGTAATGAAAAATTAACATATAATAAACTAATAAATACAAGTATCCATATATACTAGTCATAATAAAATAATCAAAAGACAAAGGAGTCAGAGGAAATGATATAACATGACTTTGAAAAATCTTTTCATCGTAAGGAGGCGTTGCGTGAATAAAATAAAAAAACGTGTTGTCGTTTTTTCTTCCATAAATTTAGTTTGTTAGATACCTTGGAGATAAATGTCCACTTTGTTTGTTTAATAAAAACTTTACGTTACAATTAAATAAAAAAAATTACATCTAGAAAATTTTTCAACCAGGTTTTAGAAAAATATTTAAGTATTTTATTACGTAGTGAAAACTTCAAAACAAATATAGGACTCGCCCATTTATGTAGGCCTAAAGCAAGCTACGGATTGCTGAATAAAATACCACGGTCCACTTTGTACAAATAAAAAATGTTCACGCATTAACCTTGCCTGCACGCCCACATAGAAATACCTGCTTTCTCAATTACCTGCCTTAAGTGATAAAAATTGTCTTTTGTGCGATTTACATGGCGCGGTAAAACTAGCTTTCCGGCCTCTACTAACATTAGAGTCATAAATGTATGTAGAGGCCAATTCAACTTTTTCTTTCTCATGTTGATTCTAATGGAAACAATTTCTTCGTTCGTTCGTGCTTCACCTCTCCACGAGGCATCATCAGGAGCTATTGACCTCTCGACTATCAGTCGACGAAACAGTCGAGAGGGCAATAGCTCCTGATGATGCCTCGTGGAGACCTGAAACACGTGTCGAGTGGTATTTTTGGTGTTGGTGGTTGGGTTGTGGTCGCGTTTTGTGTTGTTTGTTTTATTTCTTTTATAAGGTATTCAGCACAGGCGTTGTCTTTTCCTCGATTGCTGACACTGGGTTCACGGATTAGCAAAGAAATTGTTTCCATTAGAATCAATATGGATTTCCGCAAAGTGAGGCCAGAATCTATAAACTTTCTCATGTTTCCGGGGTCAAGGGTGTGGGTGTTTTTAATTCTAGTACGTCACAGTGTGACTCGTTTTATAGTTCAGTGCATCTCGTTCTAACTTCTCTAGCAGGGAAAAGATGCACTGAGAAGGAAATTGACATTGCGCCGAATCAAGAGTTGCGGAAGTCTAGTGGAGAGGCCTTTGCCAATATTTAAAAAAAATAACGTGAAACAAATGCATTCAGAAACGGTTCTCCGCTTTCTGATTTGCTAAAAGAAAAACAAGGATTTATTAGGTTGTAATGTAGGCCTATGTTCAGCAGTGGACTTCTTGTGGCCGAAATGATGATGATGATGATGAATGTTAGTGATGTGACTGGACAAGTCGGTCGAGGGAAGCCTCGATGTACACTCATCGCCCAAATTGGTGATGTCCTGAGGACAGGTCAAATTAGAAGTAAGAAGTATGAAAAGAGGAATATGCAAAACGTGCTTTGTGGTCTCTGCCTACACCAATGCGAAAGAGGTGTGAGCATATAATAATAAAAATATTATATTTGCTGGTTACTAAAGATATACAGTCAAGGAAATTGAAACACGTACCACCGTAGTACCTAGTCGAAGAGACATACGCATGACATTTGGATGACATAGCCGGGCGTTTAACGCGTCGAGCCATTGTGATAGGGTTCTAAGGTGGTACGTGAATATATTTCTCCTACTGTACCTCCGAGAAGCTCCGGTTTAACGTCGAATAAACCCGTCCACATTAGCGAACGTGTCAAGATGGTGAAACCGAATCGAACTGTTTTTACGACTTCAATAAACAAAGCCTGCTTAGGAAGGTATCTCGGCTGTAGCCGTGAAACCATTCACACGTGGCTCTAAGACTTAATAGTCCAATCATTGAGGAGTTTTGTGACCCCCGACAGTATTTTTTTTATTGCAAAGGGAGGAAATCAGCTAACGGGCCACCTGATGGGATGTGATCAATACCGTCTATGGGAAATAGTGACCGAACCCAAGAGGATCGTTGATCGATTGTTAATTCTGGTTTTTGAGGAATCTATTGCTGACATTATTTTTATGATGAGAATTTTTTTATTAGGCCGATTGCGGATAAACATAAACACACACATAAACGTCATTTTAATTTAGTCAGATATAGATTTCTAATAATAATTATTATTAAATAATACTAGGTACCTCTTAATAAATTGATTGATATATTACTCTTCATGTGTATTTGAAAAGCGGAAATGTTAAACCGTTTATAAATAAATTATGTTTTTTTAAACTGATTGCAGATAATATTTCGTTTTGACATCGCCTTGATTTGTTCAATAAAAAAAAATAATTATGATTTAACATTTGCTAAAACATTTGCGCCCATGTGCCTATTTTGATGCTACCTAAAAACTTAAATAATGTTCACAGCTCTTAACAAACGCATGTATGTATGGTATTTACTGCCTGGAATATAAAGCTTCTAAAAGAGATGCTCTTAAACCTCTTAACACACTTGTTCAGACCACAATAGTATTTTATTAACGTTGCGTAAACGTTTAAGTGAGTTTGAAATAGTGAAATAAAATACTATTATGAAATAGAACTGAATAAAGAGTAAAAAAAGCATTGATGTGTATTGGAGAGTAAGTCTTAGAAAAATAAGAAATTGTGATTTTTTTATTCACAGGAATTTTTGTTTTGTGATCTAAAAGTATCGTAAAAGATAAACGCATGATTATGGGGGCTTATTAGACAGCATGCGTCACAGTGCACTCGTAACAAGGATCACAATATAAAGTGTCAACTGAGGGACCGAAACCACTGGACGACTTTTTGTGCACGTTTTATTTAATTTAAGTATTAAGAGCAGACAGGTACTCATGCTTATCAGGCCGGCCACTGATGGATCGGGGCTTGGGACGGGTCGTGCGAGAGCCCCATTTTCATGAGGATTCCGTATCATTAAGTTGGATTAATGCCTATACATAACCCTATTTCTTTTAAAAATAACATGTCTAGGAGGCTCAAAAATGAAAATATGAGAATTATTGAACAAAGTTTCAGTAGGTAAAGAATAATTATATATTAGGACTCGATAATTTCTTTCGACTTTTATTATTATTTTTATAGTGGTAATGCGGCAAAACTGGTAAACGCAAGGCACGGATTACTGATGTTGCAAGTTCGACTCCGGCCATTACCCTAATTTTTCTTTGCGTTGTCATTGCATAGCATTTTAATTTAATACTTGATGTTTGCTTTTTAGGAAGTTGCACGTTGATGTCTTTTGTATATAATTTGGTAAAGTCAAGTGAAGGTCATTGGTCGAACTTGAAATGATATTATGGTTATTAAACGGGGTTGTATTTCATAACTTTGATTACTTATGATTGTTTTAAGGGATTTTCTCGAAATTGTTATGTTTTTAAATTAACAATATTTGATCCGAACTTTTGTGAGAACTTTGAATTAAAAATATAACGGTCACAGTTCGCGGAACCCAACCGCTACCTTTATTGGTCGTGTGCGCGTTCTCTAATCGGCTACCTTTAATTCGAGCCGCGAAGCCTGTATAACAATTTGTATAAACGGCCATAATTAGCGTCTATGTGTATATAATATAAACAATTTGCATAAGTGTTTTATTACAGGGCAGGGTAGCAAGGGTTATTTTGAAGTACCGTTTTGACCTACTGCTTAAATTTTGTTTTTGTTACACGCTAATGGTCCGACAGCTGACTGTCGAACAAAAATCCAGTTAAGGCTTAAATGGCTGCCACTTAAAGTTTAACGTTTTCATGCAAACAATGTAAAAGTTCTTTTGGCTCTTTTATAAAAGACGAAACACATTGAAAAATTCGCAAGGTATGGTAGCGGTAATGTGGCGAAACTGGCAAACGCAAGGAATTTATTAACTTTTACTCACAAAATGAGCTTACAGAATAGTTAAAGTCAATGCCGTTAATTGAGCTATAGTTAAAAAAAGCATTAGAGTCTGTGAAAAATTATATTGTTGTAATTTTTTTAAACTTAAATTAAACGCCGCAAAAAAGTAAAGAAATATTAATAAACTTGCTCACCTTTTAAACTTGAGTGTATTTAATTTATGGTTATAGTCAAAAAAACATTTTAAATTTAAAAGTGATGTATTTTTGACTGTGACGTACGGGTACAATTTGGATATACTTCATGTAGGTATATAAAAATCTTCTAAAAGAAAATCTCTAAATAACAATGAAAACACTATCAAAATCCGTTGTATGGTTTAGAAGGGGTAAGCGGGCGAAAATATGAGAGCAACCAGAGCTCGATAAAAACTAGAAAAGGAAAAGGAAAATCCTACTGATCTTATTAGTAATATTATAAATGCGAAAGTGGTGTTTGGATGTTTGTATCTCAATCACGCATTAACGGCTAGGCGGATTTAGATGAAGTTTGGCAGACAGATAGACCACGTACTGGACTGAAACATATGATACTTTTACCACGCAAATTGCAGGCAAAGCCGCGGGTAAAAGCTTGTAATTCATAAGTCCAGTAGATACACGTGTAAGCCACACAACCGCGTCTCTCATACAAATAGAACAAACTGTCCCCCGTGAGGCTGGCGTCCCACTAAACGTGCGGCCACAATAGCACGCGTCAGATTATAAGATGAATGATTCGAATTTGGCGTCCTGCCGACTCGCCTTCTACCTGAGATGAAATAACCAATACATTTATTGGAATTCGGAATGCCCTCCGGCGTAAGTATCAAGCGATCAACTTTCGAAATATCCCCTTGTCTGCTAACTGTCGCAATTTGAATGTAAACTGTGGTCAGATACGACAGTTAGCTGTAGGAAACAATATAAGGACGGTAACCTACAAGCGCGACTTGGCTTGTTTCCCCAGTGTATTGTTTCACCTAATTTTCATAGAGGCAGAGCTGTCGCCGGCTCGACCAAAGTAACAAACTGGAACAAATTACCTTGCTACTCCGCGAAACCAGTGCCGGGCTCGTGCAAAATAGCTGCGTCTGTGCGACACATATATGTTCATAAACAAAGTAACGCCTGAATCTATTAATTATTTCGACCAAAGTAGTCTTTTAGAATACCGGTGGGAAGTAGTAGCTTTTTTTTGGTGATCTGATTGTTTCAAATCTTAGGCCTCGCAAGAGGTACGATTGCTTAGCAATTAAAATGAACAAATACATCATAAGTGTTATAATAAAGACCGAAGGGCCCATCCAGTCGGCAGTTCGAACCACCACCAAAAGTCATCTAGAACGGTGCACCCTTTGATCGTAATTTACTTTACTTACAATTAGCTTGCTAGGGAAGTAGTAGCTTGCTACAGCGTTTTGTATGGAGGGATTCAAACTCCCGCGAAAGTTAGGGGACCGAAAGGCTGGCAACACATCAGCATCGCTGCTTCCCATGAGAGGCGGTGATTACATCCCATCAGGTGGCCAGCATTCTATTTTGTCCTGTTTTATTCGGGGTACGATTTGCCCATGATCCCAGATTTGGCAGTCCAGGATATTGTTAAAAAAATGCGCTTTCCCTAAACACATTTTTTAATTAAGCCGTTGTACAAAATTTAAATAGCGGATCGGGAATTCATCAGTGCCATAGGTAATTATGTCGAGATTGAGTTTATTTAGGATTGAATTGTGCTATGGCTTGGGGGGCAGAGCCGCACATTGAACCGGCGAGTGTCGGATATCCGATGGCGAGCTAGGAGTACAGTCAGCAGAAGAAACCCGGCTTAGCGGGGTAGATTTTCACTATACCCTAGAGGCTATAATGATTACAGCCATGTGTTCTTAGTTCTTGCAGCTTTGCCAAGGTTTGTGATTTCTCTGGAGTTCCAAGCTTCCATAGGTAACGGTAATTGGTTACCATCAGGCGTGGTAGATCCATCCGAAATACCATACCATCAGAAGTGGTACTGAAAGTGTGTGCGATATTCAGGAACAAAACTTAAGATTACAGTTAAGAGAACATTAGTAAGATGAAAAAAAAAACTTTTCATCCACGACATTCCGGGCCCTTACCAATTTGTTTGAATAGAATATAATAGAAAATTTTGTGTTGTATAACTTTTGTTTGAACTAAAGATAATTCCGCCAAATACAGATTATTCTTCAATGTTCTTTGTTTTAGAGGTCATCGAGTTCTTTAGTTTTTACGTGTTAAAAATAACAAAAACTTTTTGGTTAAGAAGATACTCATAATTGAAATAAGTTCGCAATTTTTGCTTTAATTAATCAAAGTAGCGCTATTACAATGTATGCTATAGTTAAAAGAGAAAATACATAAGAATATCCTGTAATTCTTATCTCGTATTTGGTATTTCATTTAAAAATAGCACGTTAAGCAGCCAATTAAGCACAGAAAAAGATTAAAACCGTAGAAAATGCTGTGAAACGTTTGACGCTGCGACTGTACTGGCGCGATCCCGAACAATGGCCGCTAATAATAAGGGACCTCGTATTTACGAGCATACGTGCCTTCGGAGTTGAGACGAGCAGCCCTATTGTGCACAGACCTCCTATGATTATTTCAGTCCGTAAGAACATTTACAGAAATCCCTTAAGCTGGTCTGGTTACCCATACAAACGAAATATAATGCATTAATTAGGTGAAAATTCTTGATAATATTACATCTAAATTGTAAATCGTAGAGTCTTTGGCTCGCGTTGCAATATAGTAGCAGTTGGTTTCGAGAGCCTCGGTCCGGATTCTGACGCTCATAATCTCTTAAAAGAATTGCAAAGCGTCTGATCGATTTCACTGGCGACCAAAGAGCTGGCACCATGCCATAGCACCTATCGCAAAAAAAAATGAATTACGGCACAACTGAGAATGCTGCCAGACTCTTGGGCACCATTAGACTTAGTTTAGTTTTCAGTTAGTTTTTACGGAATTTGTTAATGATTTTAATTGTAAATATTCTTGCATAGAATATAGAAAAAAACATAAAGCACTTTTATATATAAATAAATAATCTTTGTTGCCTTCCTATGTTGTATAAAAATATTATTTGGATGTTTGTTTCTCAATCAGGCATAAATAAATAAATCATGTCCTAGATTAAAGAAATACATAGGATACGGTTATCCCTTAAAATGCATAAAAACAATATTACGCAAGCGAAACCGCGGGGAAAAGCTCGTATTATTATTTAAAGAAAGACAACTTGAAAAAGGTTTAGCCACCAGCAGTTGGATGCGGCATCCAAAGTCAAGTTTAACAACAATGGTAATTGATTCCAAATATTTACTATTAATGTTCACTGTTTCTTGATTGTTTTATTAATGTTGAATGGGATAGCTTTATTTTTGCACTTTATGAGTTCAACTGAATCAGTCGTTGCTTTTAATTTACGGCGCAAACAATTGTGATGGGGTTTAGAACTGTCAATAAATCATTTCGCTTTTCTCCGACTGAATAGGATATAAAACTCAGACACAACCAGCTCGACTTAATTTGCCAATAAATTAGTTTTCTAGGAGAATGTTTTATTACGTGATTAAAATACACCAGATAAGTACAGAGAAATTAGCTCCGGTCTTTATTATTGGCTATTCAAACAATCATGCCAATCAAAATATTCGTAGTGTAACGAAAAACCTTGAAATCTAGCCACAGTTAAGATCACTTCTTAATAGAAAATAAACTATAATGCAAGAGACCGTTTAACCTAAAGCTATTTGCCTTTGTGCCACGCAGATTTTAAAAACACTTAAAAATGGAAGTCATGCAGAAATAATAACCTACTAATAAACTATGGGAATTAAAAGTTCTCATAGCTCAAATAAGGCATAAAGGCTGTTGCTAGATTCGACCCACGCGCTGACCTAAATACACGCGCCTGCGCACCCGGCGCCCGCCAATCACACGCCGCCATTCAAATCAAGAACCGGCGCCGATCCTAGCATCTATAAATCCGCGCTGAGATACAGCTCGAATTATAGATTACCCAGCTAACTATTAATATTAGCAAATGCCCTTTGAATTATAGGTCTCAACGTTTAGCTAATGCTGGACTGAGTGACCTTGCCTGGCGCCTTTGTGCTATAATGCGAATAATTACAATACGATTTGCATTTATACATCAAAGCTTGTTTTTGAGTGGTGTAGCCGTTCAATTTGTTTCGTAACTGTCCAGTCTAACTCTCTTTATTACGCTTATAGTTATACAGTCATATTATAAGTTGTTATGATTTTGTTCCCATAACTTTACTTATAAGGCGTAGGCAAACTTTTAAAAAAAAAGAGAGATGAGTATCGCATTTGGGATTAAAATCTTCATGAGAAGTTCAAAACGGTGTACATAATAACTAAATTGGACCCTAATAATATTTTCCAAGCAGGAGGATGCCGCGGTTTCGGATTTTGCGATTTGTACAGACAACCTACCAACCAGTACACAACATCACATCTTCAACTACGATTTACGGCAACTTAAGCATGCTGACTTATTCCCCAGAGTAACTCAAGCTGATGCAAAAAAGGCTTCACAACACCACCCCGACACTGGTGCCAGGAACTCGGGAACCGTTCCCGCTAAGCAGCCGACAAAGCCCTGCAAAGCGAATTGTTACGTCTCACACGATTGTGCGTTAAACTCCGTCGTAAAAACGTGCAAAACGAGACAAACAACTATTGGCTTCGTTTAACACGTTCTTTAACGTTAAATAAAAACGAATAGCTTTGCTGTCTTGTCAGCTGAGCTAAATGCTTCGTGAGCTCTCTTCAAGTCGCGTGAAGTTTATTAGGTCTCACTTTCTACTAAAATAAACTGCAGTCTAAAACTCCACGTTGAACTGTCTTTGCAGTACAAACAATAACGTCTTTAGTCAAGTTTTTAATAACGAACAATTCAATTTCACTATGATAGTCTGTTAACATGGCGGCATCAATAAATAAAGCTTATTTTGAAGCCGTCAGAGACTGAGCTTTTGTGGCTGAAAGGATGGACCTTTTAAAAGCTTTCCTCAGCCACGAGGGGCATTAAAGCGACGATAAGCGGCAACAACGCCGCGATATATTGCCGCCATGACACATTCATCTACTTTGTCTTTATCTTCGAGATAAACCGAGTCATTTGACTAGTGCAATGGTCAGATCGTCAGGGTTATTTGATACTTGGGAACGTAGTTTATTTAAGACCGAATAAACTGGAACAAATTACCTCAGTACTCCGCGAAAACAATGTTATCTCTAACACTCTTATACAAAACAGCTGCCTGCGTCTATCCGATGGAATTTGTTTCATGCTATATTTATTAAGGTGAACCTCCGCCAAGTAACGTCTGTATCTATTAACTACTCAAAGACAGAAAAATCGTATAATCATGGCAAGTCTGTATTTTTTTTTTATTAAAAAACACGAAGAAATTTTAACAGCATTTATGTAAATGTATTGCATTGCTGGTGCATAAACAGGAAAAAAATAAGCAACGACTGTCGTTTTTGGCAGTTTATTGCTGACGTTAGTAATATTGTACGTAAAGAACTTAAAACTCCTTCATTTCAACAAATTAATTTTTAATTCTCGTAATATTTTGGTACGAGGTCGCAGTCATCGGGGATATGCGCTTAGCCTGACATAATGTGGGTGCATGTTTTAGTCATGTTTCACAAAATATCCATAAAACAAACAGGACCCCTGTCACTCGTCGTGCTCCCACACATTAATCCAAACGCAGCATTTTAAACTTTTTTTATCCAAAACGAACCTACAATGAAAACATAACAGCAAATTTGTTACATTTAGTAAATTGTTTGACAAATAGAGATGAAAAGTCGGGCACGTCGCTCTGTCATTTATAAATTCTAACGTTGCTTTTGTACAATATACCTTCACTATCCCTCTTTGCCTCGTGAGTGCGGCTATGGACACGGTTCACACTTCATTCCATTGAAAAAAAACACAATGACAAAAATCCCCTCGATCCGGAAACACATTCTTAGGCGAGATAATATATGACTGTCGCTTAAGCAAAAGTAAGTCCGATATTTCAAGTCGCGGTTAAGTTATTGGCTGTTATTAATAACGAGCCTTTCCTAACTTAATCTGACTTGAGAGGCATTGACTCGCGCGACGTGTAGGCAATGCATTGTCCGGACAGCACATAGAATACTTTATCCGTACCTCAGCACAAATACAAACTGTATTGAATGAGTACTTTACTCTGGAATAATAATAATATGAATACACTGTCGCGTAATTTAAAATTATTATACCCAACCCAGGTGTTCGTGGCTTGAGAAAGATATAAGTTTTAATAACAAGAAAGCGCGTTTTGTAAAATAAATCAACACTTCTAAATATAAGCGTCAACGTCAACTGGGAGTACATAAGAATGCTTACAGCGCGCCTATGTTACGAAATATAAATAAACATTTATGTAGCCGAAAAAAAGGCCTCAGTCAATCTCTACTCGTTAGCTGGGCCTGACTTAAAGTTAACTTCTAAAGAATCGAAGTATCTCTTGAGAGTTCCGCTGTGTCATTGCTCGAGCTAAACAGAACAGGGTCCAATGGAGTCGATCTTGTATGATTTAATTTATTTATATTTTCTTGAAAGTTGATACCTAGGTGGAGAGAATTCATGAAATATATTATATTATATTATATTATTATAGTAATATGAGTAAGAATGATAGGCAAGTAATAGTGGATTTAAGGTGATTTTGTTTGAAACGATTAACTGTAGAGGGTTGTAATAAAATATCCCTAACTTAAAACATGTTACGTGTATTGAAATCCTGCAAAATATATTTCGCGCAACCGTCAAACCGCAACGTGTCAAATATAACTTATCGTTTTTGCTCTACCATAAGATACAGTTATACCAATGGTTGTCATATCTATTGAAACGCCTCCGTAAAATCTTTCTCATGTAATAATGAATAGATTATTTAATTATTGTAAATAGAAATGTGAGTATTATTGAAATGTCAAATATTCAAGTAACAGTATTTCTTTATTTCCTAACAACAACCTTGACGTACTTACGGATCATAATTAAATCCGGTTGTCAATTAAAATTGAGTGGTATTAGTTGGCTATTGTGCACGTTACTTTAGAGCTGAGGTAGAAAATTCATTAATTAATTTGAGTAATCATCTTTAATGATGTCCCTACTCAATTTGAGATACAGCCGATGAAAAACTAATCAAGAAAACATATTAATAAAACATTCACTGTAAGCATTGGAAGAAAGAAAGGTGGGCGGTCTACAAAAGCTTTCGAAAGTCACATAGTTAACAAAATGTAAGCTATTTATTTAAATTTATATTTTTCTAGCACAAGTGGTATCCCTGGAAGTCCCTGTGCCAGGAAAACGAACGATTGAGTGGCCATAGGTTGGCGTGTGGGCCGTCGAGGACTATTGTGGTTTTTTTTCTGCGTGCGCCTTCGACCGACACCGGCTGCCTGCTGCCTATGTCGGCATTGTCCACCATCCACTAAAATAGCCCGCATTTTAGTGCCCCAGCAAAGCGCAGGAATAAAATGACGTATGAGTTATAGCATGGGTTGTGCGCGAGGGCTAAATGATTTATTTCAACTGCTTGTAGTACATAGCTGTACTAGGTCCCGGCTTGATTGTGATTCACTGAAAGAGCATTTTTCAATCGGTTTTTATTCCATGTAACCACAAGTTGCCAGCTATTTGGGCAGCTAGTAAAAAAAAACCAGTCAAATTTAATTTTGTGCATACAGAAATTACAAAATTAAAAGGATAGATGACAAAACTGTACTGTCATAAAATTCCTTTTTGCGCTTTACTAATATTAATTATAGCAAAAAGCACAAGCCGCTAATAGCTATATTGAAAAGCTTTTAAAAATATTTATAAGTTATTACTTGCATTGTTAAAGTTGTAATAGGTAATGAAAGTTTACGTCCCATTTTCAATTAACTCGAAGTACTTAAATTACTGTTAGTCATTTTCATCTTGAAATACTCCTCCCACGTTTAATTTTTACTACTTTTAGCTAAAGTATGTGCGCCTTTTATTTTACTTTGAAAATATTTTTAGGATTGGTTTAAAATAATCTAAGGAATTATTTAATGAGAGCACTGTACTATTTAATAAAGTCAAAATATGTATATTTATTCTGATACAACGAAACGTAAAAACGAGTACAAACAAATTACACTAACCTAAATTAAAAATACCATACAGAAAACAATTTGGACTTTTTTAAAACTAAT
The DNA here is from genome assembly GCA_963691745.1 of Ditula angustiorana. Classification (NCBI taxonomy): domain Eukaryota; kingdom Metazoa; phylum Arthropoda; class Insecta; order Lepidoptera; family Tortricidae; genus Ditula; species Ditula angustiorana. The sequence continues at coordinate 3,437,001 of OY829481.1, read as the reverse complement.
ATGAATTACGTAAATCTAAGTATTGCTCGGAAAAATCATGATAACTATAAAAAAATTGAACTTTTCTCTTTATATTGTCGCAACTGCAGTTTCATGTTTCTGTAGTTTTAAGTACCTAAACCAGTCCTAATGTGTAATTTCGTGGACAAATTTCGATACTTGATAAATCGCACGCTTAGTATTAAAGTGACCCATTTCTGAATAATACACGTCCAAAAATATCACCTTAATTAAAAGACATAGGGTTTAATTTTAGGAAATATCAAATTCAGAATTGAGTCACTTTAATACTAAGCGTGCGAAATGATAAATTGTAATTCTATAAAATTTTCAATACGACCAAATTAGTGTCGCACAGGATGCTTAAAAACAATTAGACCTTTTTTTTATTTAGCCGGGTTTAAATTAACTTTTATGAAAATAGTATCACATTTTTGCATTTAAATTTTCTCATACAAAAGAAAAAAATGTTGATGTAAAATGCAATTTTCATTGAAAGTTAAAATAATATTTGACTGGTGATTGTAAAACAACGTTATTCATCGAATAAAATTAGGAACTACCAAAAAAAAAAATTGTAGGTATACTATTTGTTTTATTAATTTTAGTATGAAAATGCGAGCGGGATGCTCAACCTCGAATATGATATTTTATGACGCCTACAATGCAATTTTACTACAAAATGAAATAACGGTTCAACAACATGTGCACAGTTACTAAACTGAAATTTAGATTTACTAGCATAGAAGCAGGTAATTAATTGACCTACTAAAGCATGGCATGATAGTGAGTAGAAAATTTAAACTATGCGTGTTGGTGAGACACGATAAAATCAATTTTGTACTTTACTGTTGAATGTCATAATAAATACTGAATAATGTTGTACACTTTGTTAGTCATGTCGATTTGAACGTAACCGCCACCAAGCAGACATTTTAAAAACGAGTCTTCTACCCCTTTGCGATAAGATATGATTTACTTCGTACTAGGCTGAAGAAGCCGCAGCCTTTCTCGTGTTTCGTGGATAATATTTATTTTGGTTCGGGCCCAAATTCTTGTTAGAATCGAGTGCTGGGAACAAACTGGTTTGGAACTGTATCCCATGCGTTTGTTAATAGTGACGCCCCCGGGCGATAAAACCCATTGTTATGAGCGTTTCCATATTGTCACATGTGTCAGATATAATTTCCGCTTCTATAAAAAGAGTGGGATTTAGTATAAATACGGAGTATACGAGGCGGATCCAAATCTTTCTTTTTTATGGCATTTCTTCTTCATCTTGTCAGAAAATTTAGTAGTCGCTTTCAGTTACAGAGTTAGCGAGCGTTTTGACCTATGATTTGCATTAGAGATAAATCGATTGAATTTAGTCAATCTAGGTCGTTTTGTGTGATGTTCGCTCATATTTAAATGATAGATCTAATGAAATTACAAAGAAAAAATCTATGTTACCTAGCAGGATAGTTTTTCCTTTATCTAAATGCAATGATATAAATTCTCTATAAAAAAAAATATCGGTTGCAAAATCTCCTTCGTGTCTTACTTAAGTACTATGTGGTCGAAGCTTTTAAACTTATCATAACACAACTCTCCTAGCATTAATTCTAGATTTTATTTTCCTGGTTAATTTTGCTCGGTCCGTTTTGTACTTTCATTTATTAGAACCCAGGGCCCACTGCGGGTCCCTAAAGGCGATCTGTATTCCACGTCCATCGGAGTGAGAACGAATTAAGGGCATCATGTCGCGATTCCTTCGAGAACAATACAAGCGACGCGACACAAAAACAAGCACACAAAATAACACACGAAAACCGTCCGAGACTTAACAAAAGGCTTTAATTACTTAGGAATATGGCGGTGACAATTTGGCTTCCTTTTTATAATTAAGGGGAAAGTTTCAGCTTTGTTGTTTGGTGGCATTGCAGGAAGCGGTGTACATGAATAAGTATTTGCGTTGAGACTAATATTTTTCTACAAAATGGTGCTGCAGCATGGTATACAAAAATGTAAATGAATGTTTTTTTTATTCAAATCAATTTTACAATAAAAAAGCTACAATGTAAACAAAGTACAGGAGAAGAAAGATGCCTAAACTAGGATGTTCGTGTGTTCTAAGCGGAAAAATATTTAATACCGTAAAATTATACTTGCGGAGGAACGTACCTACTGAGTAATTAAGGTAAAGTATTATAGGAAATACAGTTCATTTATAAACACTCAATAATTAAGTATTGTATGATGCGACTGACCTACAAATAAACACGAAAATAGTTTTAATGCTGTCAAAAAAACCCACTGATATTTCGAGTCAGCATTGCAATAGACGTGATGAACATTCCTGTATTTTATTTGGTTGAGTATTGAAATGTATAACTTCAAAAATGTTCTCCATTAGGTAAATAAATAAATTCGCCAAGAAATAATTTAAATCTGTCATCAATAGAACAGAAAAACATGTAAATTAGAATACTGTAAATTTATCATGAATCTTTATGTTTTTATTAAATTACAATGGCCGTACGAGTATGCTCCGTTAATTTCTTTCCAATATGTATCGATATGGTGACAGTGTAAGACATTCTTTTCTCCCGTCTTTAAAAGGTGGTCTCTATAGCGTCCGCATTTGTCCGGAGAAACCGCTAATCATGGTTTTCCTAATTAGACGAAAAAGCGTCCTCCCGAGCCCGGTATGGACGGCCGAATTAACTCACGCATTGGCTGTCGAGGAACTCAAAAAACCGTTTAAAAATGATTCGCCCCGCCCCCGGTCCGCCCAGCGACGCGCGCGCACTTTATGATTTATCGCAACGACGACAACCCGCCCCTCACTAACTACCCGGCTTCCGTACCGCTAATTATACCTGTAACATCGCCCTCACGAAAACTTTATCGCATTCTCGAATATCTCATCGGGCGAAATCGCAACCGTAATCGCATTCGATTCGCATATTCGTCTTAACCGTGCGCGTGCGACTGGACGTAATAATGTCATTAGTTTTTATGCTGATCAGTGGTTAGTTTTGTGTAATTGTATTTGAAATTGTATGTTATTAGGATTATGTCGTAATATGCTGGATTATAATAATGAATTAATAAATAAATATCTTAGGACAATTCACACCAATTGACCTAGTCCCAAGCTAAGTAAACCTTGTGTTATGGGTACTAGACAACGGATATACATACTTAAATAGATAGATACATACTTAAATACAAATAACATCCAAGACTCGGGTACAAATATTCATATTCATCATACAAACAATTGCCCTTCCCGGGAATCGAACCCGGAATCTCTAGCTTCATAGTCAGGGTCACTAACCACTAGGCTATCCGGTCGTTATCCTGAACATTAAGTCATTGTCTGCTACCTTTAGCACCGTGAGGTTTAAGATGCTAGCCTCCATAGCGTCATCATCACCTCGCTTTAGATAGATAATAATTAGTAAAGTCAATTTAAAAAAAACAGGCGGGGACAGCCAGCGGGCCGTCGGCCGTTTTGAGTTTTATTGAAATATTTATGTCTTTTGCATGACAACTTTTGTTTTGCGTGTGAGATATGTGCAATTTTTATAATCATGGGTAGGGAAAGCAATTAATTATATTGACAGCATTGCTGAATTGCTTAGTTTTTGTTAATCATATTTAACTGAAAAATAAGTAGGTATACGAGGGATTGCATTTCCAAATATTTACACCTATTGCCAAATAATAAACCAAAGGAATTTGATATTTTTTTAATGAAACCTTTGATCTAAAGAATATGTGTAAAAATCGCGAAAGTTTAACAATCCGTTTTTTCTTCATTGTAACGTCTTTAAAAATAAAAACTCATGATTTTCTATTACATTCCAGGATTGAATAATGCAGCTCATTATTTTATTCAGATTATTGTCGAAAAAAAAACGAAAAATGTCCTACGGGCACAGTTTCTAGCGTTAAATATACAGAGTGTAATAATAACTTAGCAGTACAACCACGTTAAGTACCTTAGCTTATATTTATTACTCTATTACAATAAGTTAAAATCGCGAGATATTTTGCAGCAGTCGGGTAAGTTACGTGCTATGTAAAGTAATAACACTTTAGTACATTTGCCACATTAATATTAGTCTTAACTCCAGACATTCAAAATGTACTGTTCGACTACTATTGCTGCATTGATTGGGTTGAAATTTCAATGTTCAATTTGTGCAGTTAGGACGGATTGGGTTTTGTAACTTGCTTTTATAAATACTTGGCCAACTGATCACGCATCAAGGCCGAGGATCGAACGCGCTTGGCATAATTTGGAAGTGGACATCGCTCGTTCTCACGCTTAGGGCAGGGGTTCCCAAAGTGTTCGCCGCGGCACCCTGGTGCGCCGTGAGAGGAAAAAGGGGCGCTGTGAGTTACTCATATATAACTCAGATTTATGTATGGTATCCTATTTCGACTAGCGAGGGCGCCGCGACAAAATAGTAAAGCTGTAAGTGCGCCCCGTACTATAAAAGTTTGGGAACCCCTGGCTTGGGGCATTCTCAGTAGCTGATCATTTGCATACACGTGGTCTATCTCTATAGCTCCTGGTGTGCTTAGAAACATGCAGCAGTTGATGGAAAAGTTACGTTGACGTTTTATTATTTGCCAAACACGCAAATTAGGATAATGTTCTTAAATAACATTTAAGTATTTTGCTGGAAACGGGCCACAGCTGCGAAGGCTCATGAGTAAGGACCACGAACTGGTTCGAAACATGTCAAGCAAAATTCGTCTTTAACGCGTAAGAGACCCGTTATATTGTAATCTGATCACACGGTACTTTTTTTCTTAAAATTAGATTCTATCGAAAGTTATGATAAGTGATATTCTTATTGATTATGTTTAACGCCTAATGTTTATTGGTTTCCGTGTTTATATGTACAGGTCTTTATTGCAGCTAAAATGAAAGGACAAAATGGACTTAAAAGAGGAGCTACAGTTCCCGGCAAACAACTTGAGCATTGACCTTGACTGCGCAATAGCCGTTTCTAGTACAAATGTGTAACCCCCTTTACTCGATTTATGGTCAAATTGTTTGCTTGCCACTATATCGTTTACTACAAATTGCTTTTTACTTAAGTCCATTTAAACTAATTTACCAGTGGCCTTGTTGGGCATTAGATTATTGCAAAAACTACAGCTAATCACAGCCGACGTAAACTCTTTATAGTTAAAACCGTTCTCTAAATGGATAACAACGCGTACAATAAATAAACGGTCGTAATCAATTAAAATATTATGAACACCCACAACGGACACCTACCCGCGTACCAGGTAGAACTAATAGGGAATTTATCCATGACAAATTAGTCATTTAAACCGGTGCTCCGCATGAATTATCTATGAGTTTGAAAAACTTGTCCCACTGTTTGTTCTAGTCCCACAATTGCTTGGATACGTCTACATTATTAATTGATTGACTGTACTTCATGTTTAACGGCGTAACCAGTTACGTGTACCGAGAATCAAAGTCAAAGTCAACGTTTTTAGTTTGATACAACTTTAAAAAAAAAGTAAGTAATGTAAATTTTGTAGAAATAGATATGTGTGTATTCCGAAGTTTGGATAACAGAAAATAGTGCTTTCTCTAGTCATAACGTGTTACAGCTAATTATTGTAAGAGGTATTATCTACGGCAGACTCAACAAAGTAACTAGTAAAGTTAGTAAAACACGGAAAACACGAGGGACACAGAAATAAATTAGAAACAAACTTATCACCATCCCCTTTGTACTTGTATCTCATCGTGAAGCCGCTTATTCGTCATCATATGATGTAATCCTACTTAAACATACCTATAATGCTTCCAAAAAACCATCAATCCTTCATCTTTTAGCCACCACCACTCTGTTCCTATCCCACATTTATAATTCACTTAACGAATGTAGTAAAACAGTTTCACAAATATTCAAGATATGATATCATAACACTAATCTAAACAAAACCGTAAAGATAATATCTTTAACTTCATTACGAACAATCATAAAAATCTCGGTTCTGTTTTTATTACACGACCAATTACATTTTATTGATAATGTGTATTTACTTTCATTTCATTATATATTAAAAATTACAAGCATGTGAACAAATAAAATGTTATCTATTGAAATATTTCTCGTAAATAGAGGTATAAATATTAGGAATATGAGATTCAATATAAATAAATTGTCCAATAGAAATGCCTGGGGTACAACGCGTTGTGGATCAGATATCATAACTCAACACGTAACATATCAATTAAGAGAAGTAATAAACATATCTCTGGGTATGAGAGAGAAGATTCAAATGCGAATATCGTGTTTGGTAGCGCCAGCCATAAGTTGGAATAACTTATCAAGTTCACCAAATTGAAAACGTATTTAAAAGTTATCAGATTATTAGGAGTCTGCCAGTGAGTTATAAATCATAATAATATGGTTTTTTTATTTTATACCGATAACTATTTGAAAATTACAATATCAACACATCTTGGAACCAGTAAAACTAATCGACCTAGTCCCAAACTAATAAAAGGTTGTACTAGGGGTACGAGACAATGGTTGAACAAACGTATATCTAGATAAATGCATAAAAAAATACATAATTGTGTAACGTTTCCGATTATGGTACAATACATTATCCATTATACATACAAACATTTGCTCTAATGAGAATTGAGCCCGTAGTCTTTAGTTTCTTATTCAAAGTCAGTAACTACTAAGCTATGCGATCGTCTTAAAACCATCTAAGAAGACATACATACCTTACTTTTGAATTTATTTTAAACTTTTCTATACATAAGATAGGTCATAAATTAGAGGTTGCAGATTGCAGAACTGTGTGCGCTAATATTTATTCTATATTGAATATTCTAGCAAAGTATAATGATTTCACAGTTACACATGAAGCCTTTTTGAAGGTCGATCATCACAAAAAATAAAATCGACTTTTAGTTTAACTTTTATGATACATACGTAATAGTATTTTATGCAACTGTTGCATAATGAGGGGTCTTAAAATACGAGTGTGGTTTTATGAAACGAGCGTCAGCGAGTTTCATAATAGGATCACACGAGTGTTTTAAGACCTAATTATGTACAGTTGCATACATTAATTTATCTACACACATATCATAAGTACTCTATGATGGGTTCAGAAGCCATAGCGCAATGATCTGCATTGCTACTAGCTACTAGTGCTAGGTACCTATTAAATATCTATAGACTGTACTCATTAAAATAATGTAATAGAAAATGAATTTGAACAAATACAGAAACAAATCAGAAAAATTCTCATAATAATATTGGTTGTTATAATGCTGGTCATTGCCTACGGTTTCTGAACGCATTATAGAGCATTTATGATATATGTGTAGAAAAACCTTAAAACTTAAAAAACTACAACCTTGCAAAAGGTAATCGTGCAATTATGTATATATGTATATTGCAATATGTATACATTCTAGCTTTTTAGCAGATGCAGCAGTGCATATTTTGAACCTCACCTGGTGACTAAAGTTCACCAAAATGGCCGAGTCTCTATGAAAAGGGCCATTTTGGTGAAGTTCAGTCACCTGGTGAGATTCCAAAATTGTACTCCTGCACCAAACGCCCTGTAAATTGAGGCTTCTTTCATGTGTTAGTTATTCTTCCGTCAACAGAGCCCACTACTTAGTTCCCGTGTTACGTCATCTGGAAAATGTACTGGCAACATTATTATGCGATTATTTACTTGAAAGCTGACATTTCCATCAAGGGAGCAAAGGCTATCGCGGCAGTGGGTAGCGCGTACGAGCGGCTAACGCCTCAAGATATCTCTGTTTTGTCATAAATTGCAACATTATTTACGATCAATATCTCCCAGTGATTTACTACAACAATGATATTAAGCACGTTTAGCGCATGCGTGCGATAAACAATACCGGTGCCGTTTCGGCGTCGACACGACTTCTGAGCCGAGGAAAAAACTGACGACAAAAATAGAATGCATGTTTATTTATGGCGCCATGATATGATAGATGTGGCAATTATTTTCGATATGAATAATTAATAAAGCATTAAAAACTATTCAACTTGGTTGCTTGCCTTTTTTGGTCAAAAAGTTTTTCCAGCTCACACTTTTTATTTACCAACCGTTTATTACTGGCATACTTGAACTTTAAAGCAATATAAACTTGAAGGTAAATGACTAGGACGCAATTATGTCACCATGGCACAAATATAAATTGAAATAAATGTTAGCCCATCAGTTTTGTAATCGATTTTATGATTTATCACCGTTAATCATCTCGATAGCATGTGGAATAAACTAAATTCAATTATTTTTCAATGCATGTTGATGTGCGGGAATGATTTTCTAGCCTGCGGTCCTAACACGATTGACACAAAGACTACGGATCGCTCAGTACGGATCCGTCTATTATCGCTGAGATCTAGCAAACGATATTTGGCACTTGTCTATTGACGTTTGTAGTGACGAGGCTAAGGCGTGTTGATTTACGTATCTACCGATTATCGACTAAGGGTGGCAAGTTATTGCAATCGATTATAGTGACGATTTAAAAAAATATTTTTATCTGAGTTACGACGATGAACCTCGTGCAGTTTCCGCCGGGATTGGTACCATAATCTGATATTGTTTCGGTCAGAAATCTATGTTTTGAAAATTCAAAATTCGCTTTTTAGTGAGTCTGGTTGTTTATCTAAGTTACACGCCTAATGTCAATTGCTCACCATCCTTTACAAAATATTGGTTTTCCCAAGGGACGTTAATTCTTGAGGAGTTCTCCTGGAGTGCGATTTTTGAATCTCATCGGGTGACTAAAGCTCACCGAACTGGCCGTTTTTCATAGAGATTAGGTCATTTTTGTGAGCTTTAGTCACCTGGTAAGATTCCAAAATTGCACCTCTTCACCATCAGCCTCATTTAACCAAATTCATTGCAATGAGCACAAATTGCCTTAGCAACTATATTAAAATAACCGCGCGTATCGCCACCCGTGAAATACTTATTATTGAGTGGGTCCGGAGGCCGCCTGTATTCACCATCAGGAAAACTGGTTTTCCGATAGCAAAAGTACAAGTTACTATAAAAAATATCCAAATCGCTACAGGTGTGCATATATTTTTTAAGATTTCCCTCGATTTCTCCAGGATCTCACCATCAGATGGTGACCTGATGACAATGGAACCAACTTGAAAGTATACCCTTTCAAACAATACAAGAATTTTTCAAATCGGTCCAGCCGTCTTCGAGTAATCGCGGAACATACTCCTCCTTTTTTTGAAGTCATTTTGAAGAAGAAGATTTTGTTGGTTCATTTTAATGTTTGACTTAATGTTTTGATATCTTATTGATTTTGTAATAAATTAATCGATTTCAACAAATTTACGAAAATGTTATCTGAATCGATACGAAGAACTTGGTCACTACACTAAGTTTAAGAAAAAAAAGACTTAATATGTAACTGTTTACGTGTTGAGTTGTTAGTATGAAATAGTGTATTATTACGATATAAATAAATGTAATAACCACTTAGTTGCACCTCAAAAGAGCTTATAAATAGCTTTTAGGTATCTGTGAAGCTCAAAAGTGGTTGAATATTTTATTTATAATTTCAATGGATAATGCACATTTACGTTATATGGGTGTTGTCATGTGTCAAATGATGGGTCTTACATATATACTTCTATAAGTCAGAGTACCGGAGCCTAGCACGCTAGCTTTTAACAATGACATAAAGCATTTATCCCGTTCTAAAATCATATAATGTTCTGTAGATTATCTCGATAGGTCCGGCCAAGCGCGCGTCGGACTCGCAAACGAAGGGTTTCGTACCACGCCGAAATTATTAACCAGTCTACAACAGATGGCATTATAGTAAGTAATCAAAAAATATGTTGTATTAAAAATGTACAACTACTGTACAACAGATGGCGTTATTATTGTGGAAAGTAAACACGAGAGATTCTTCCGAGGAGTGCATTATTTAGGATATTACAACTGTAGAGCACATTATAACACCGACATTTCTTTTGGACAATTCTATTTGACAGACTTACATAAACAAGAAGATTCATTAGATTGAACCAAAGCAGGTTCTATCACACCCCCTCTTAATGAGTTATCTTCAATTAATTATTCATTTAAACATTAAACACAAAAACCCCCTCTTAATAGAGTATACATAAAAGATTAACAAAAATAAAAGAACACTAGCAATTAAAAACTCTAATTATGTTTTTGTTATTTAAAAATCTGTCAACCCTAACTTCATATACATCTTTATTTATCTTCGTATAAAACTACTACAGAACTACTATCATACAGCAACTATTATCACTGAGATCTAACAAACGATATTTGGCACTTGTCTATTGATGTTTGTAGTGACGAGGCTAAGGCGTGTTGATTTACGTATCTACCGATTATCGACTAAGGGTGGCAGGTTAATGCAATCGATTATAATATTTAAAAAATATTTTTATCTGAGTTAAGACGATGAACCTCGTGCAGGTTCCGCCCGGATTGGTACCATAATTTGATATTGTTTCGATCAGAAATCCATGCTTTGAAAATTCAAAATTCGCTTTTTAGTGAGTCTGGTTTTTTATTTAAGTAACACGCCTATTGTCAATTGCTCACCACCCTTTACAAAATATTGGTTTTCCCAAGGGACGTTAATTCTTGAGGAGTTCTCCTGGAGTGCGATTTTTGAATCTCACCGGGTGACTAAAGCTCACCAAGCTGGCCGTTTTTCATATAGATTTGGTCATTTTTGTGAGCTTTAGTCACCACCAGATTCAAAAATTGCACCTCTTCACCATCAGCCTCATTTAACCAAATACATTGCAATGAGCATAAATTGCCTTAGCAACTATATTAAATTAACCGCGCGTATCGCCACCCGTAAAATACTTATTATTGAGTGGTTCCGGTGGCCGTCTGTATTCACCATCAGTTCCAGTTTTCCAATAGCAAAAGTACAAGTTACTATAAAAAATATCCAAATCGCTACTGGTGTGTATATATCTTTTAAGATTTCCCTCGATTTCTCCAGGATCCCACCATCAGATGGTGACCTGATGACAATGGAACCAACTTGAAAGTATACCCTTTCAAACAAAACAAGAATTTTTCAAATCGGTCCAGTAATCGAGAAATCGCGTAATCGTGGAATATACTCCTCCTTTTTTTGAAGTCGGTTAAAAAGGGCGCGTTCTTAGTCATGGGGATTTTTTTAGTTCATTTTAATGTTTGACTTAATGTTTTGATATCTTATTGATTTTGTAATAAATTAATCGATTTCAACAAATTTACGAAAATGTTATCTGAATCGAAACGAAGAACTTGGTCACTACACTAAGTTTAAGAAAAAAAAGACTTAATATGTAACTGTTTACGTGTTGAGTTGTTAGTATGAAATAGTTTGTTATTACGATAGAAATAAATGTAACAACCACTTAGTTGGACCTCAAAGGAGCATATACATAGCTTTTAGGTATCTGTGAAGCTCAAAAGCTGTTGAATATTTTATTTATAATTTCAATGGATAATGCATATTTACGTTATATGGGTGTTGTCATGTGTCAAATGATGGGTCTTACATATATACTTCTGTAATTAGTGTCGTGCATGAGAATGGCATGCACTGACGAATAACTTAAACTTCAGTTACTTCTTCTTCAGGCTTCAGTCAGCCGCAGGGTATTGGATACCGTTAAAGTGAAAAAACGAAGCGCAGACCAAGATGCTGTGTCTCGCTCTTGTGCGTAATATTGGTATTGAGTAAGCGCCGAAGAGGCCTAGGTCTAATTGGCTACATTAAACAGCAGTATAGTAGCAAATGCGTTATATCCTCTGTTAATTTTATAATTACGAACAAGCCAAGTAACATGGCTTTATAGAGTTGTTGAGCCAGGTCAGAGGTTATCTGCAGCGTCTGTGATTCTTGTCAGCATCCGCGCGGCCTCTTAAACGACGCTTCAACTGACATTTCAAAGATACAATTCTATTTCTGTATTATTGAAACTCTCTGATGAGTAAATTAAATCCCACCTTAGTAGTTATCTGATTAACTAGCGGACGCGCGCGACTTCGTTCACGTAAAATTTGTAGCCTATGACAGTCAGAAATATAGCTTTCTATCGGTGAAAGAATTTTTGAAATCGGTTCAGTACGTCCAGAGATTACCCCCTACATACAAACAAAGTAACGAACAAACAAAGTTTACCTCTTTATTATATTAGTGTAGATGTAGACGATTAATACTGTATTAGGTACATTAGGTACATTGGACGGTCACCTTAGGGGCATACGTATAAAGCTACTTAGGTATTTTAAAGTCATAGATTACCTTCAGTTAATGATTTTTAGTTGGGATAAAAGGAACCATAATAGCAATTTAAGGACAATCTTGATCTCTGAGAGGCATATTGGTTAATCATTGGCTACCTGTAATCATTAAGCGGCTGATAAACTCCTTGTTTCTTCCTGCTTCGGGTCAATTCAAATCTGTAGATGGATTTACCATTTACGGGTAAGTCTAAAATCAGCATTGTTTGTCTATCTTGTTTAAACATTAGTAATGTAAAAGTTATCGTCGGCGTAGATACAATGCGCAAGATCCGTTTTGAAGTTTTAGATTTTTTTTACGGCAATCGCGTAGCTAAGGAGCTTTAAATCCCATTTGGTTATGAGTGTTTATCCAGTATAATGTAAACAAGCAAACAGGTAAGTAAATACAGCTTGTATTAAATCATACCGTTTTTGATTTTTAATGATAAAAAATCGAATTTATCGCCTCTAAGTGCTATTAAATGGCTCCGGGTGGAAGTAATCTCTGATGCCGGTTCTAGATGTCCGTACCTAAAGAATTAAAACAGGACCCTATTGCTAATACTCCGCTGTCCATCCGTCCGTCTGTCTGTCACCAGGCTATATCTCATGAACCGTGATAGACAGTTGAAAATTTCACAGATGATGTATTTCTGTTGCCGCTGCAACAACAAATACTAAAGAACAGAATAAAATAAGTACTCGGGGCTCGCATACAACAGACATGATTATTTTGCCGTTTTTATAGATAATGGTAAGGAAATCTTCGTGCGCGAGTCCGACTCGCACTTGGCCGGTTTTTATTAATCGCGAGTCACTTACAATCTTAATGTTCAGCGCGTCCAATAAAAGGACTTTTGACGGCAAGGTGAAAACTTGTCTGCTGTAAATATTTCTCTTTCTGGTTTTTGCTGAGCCAATACGCGATGTGCTAGGTTTGCGCCGGGGCGAGGCGCGACGCCGCGAGTTAAACGCATTCCTTCATTGTATATTGTAGCTCATTTGTATTCCTGTACTATTTCATTTATTAAGTCCTGGGAATTATTACATTATTCGGCGTCATTTTCGACGTTTATTTATAAACATTACTTACAGATGCCAAACAGAATTACGTTTTGCGAGTAATCATTGATAATTAATTTTGCTTTTTTTAATTTCGTATGCGCTGTTCAGCTTGTTTTAAATTGTTAAACACTGTTAGCTAATTCTTGTAACAATATCCGTATGTAAGACGCCAGAAATAATTTCGCCACGTGACAATATTTTCAACGTATCATCGTGTTTTGCAGAAAATAATATTAAAATATTAGATAAAAATTAATGCAACTCATTATTTTTCCAGTTTGGGTCAAATATTAGTTGAAATATTGTTTTAACAATTACACCAAACAATACAGTGTATTCACTTATCCAATATTCGTAAACGGTCACTTAACCTACCTTAGAAAGGAAGTAACAAAACATAGGTAATTTTAGTTAAAAGGGGTTTACAAACTTTAATGAATACAGATTAGACTATAAAAAGGTGGCAAAAGACTTCCCCCTCACTAATAAAAGTTTATAAGTCTCTTTTAATTAAAGTTTACTTAATGTGTTTCTGTCCTTTATGCTGCTAATATTTTGAACTTCTTTTTTAAATTGTACCCTCATTTTAGAACCTTTATAAAATATGCCTTAACAGCGTCTAGTGGTGTGCCGAAAGAGTTTTAAAAATATGACCTGATTACCGATTTATTCAAGATAAACTTAATTGCTATGTCAACTGCCACGTCACGTTATTGCAACTCACATTCCACCGGTTTATACCAAGTCCTAAAGAGTTAATCATAATAGGTATCACAAAAAATGGTTAAGGCTAGGAGTATACAGGACGGCTTCCGATAGGGTTAAAAAGCTGAAACCAAAAAAAAACTTCAATTCCCGGTTCTGATTCTTGAGTCAAATGTCTAACATTCCTATTTATGGTTATGGGATTGGATGAAAAATCAATTCTTTTTTGTATTTTGTTAAATTATATAGACTGGGATGAAAAGAAAAATGCTTTGGCACTTTTTCCCGTTTCTTCATTCGGTGTGCGCTTTCTGACCCGTAAACCTTTTGACTGGGAAACCTGAGCAATAGGATCGTGTTTACCAACTTTACCAATTCATAAATTTTCAAGTTATTTAATGTTGTTTTATTTTAAAGTTTAAAATTCACGCAGACAGATCAATAGACAAAATATCGTCAAACTAAATAATGGTTAAAAAACCAGTTTATGATAGCGAGAGTAAAAAGGCAGCTTCATACTACACTTTTTAAGATATCCTATTTTAACATTATTATTATCATCTCATTATTACAAAAGCTGTGCTGTCATTATAATGACAAAATAATACATACATCGGATGCAGAACGTATGTGAAATGTAGATAATTGAGAACAACGGAAAAAAACTACGTTGCCAGCAAGGGTTTGTAGCAGCCATTTTGAGTTTTAGATATACGTGTAACTAGAGTAACTTATAAAATAGCACACATTAAAAACAAGTAAAATGATACGAGGATTTCGATACTGCGTTGCTACCTGCTGATTTTCCTATTAAAAATACATAAACACATGTGTATTACCCGCCGTATGTTTACAAGTTTATCGTGACCAGCCCCATATCGCGTGGTCATTTAGATCATAAAACAATAGAACAGTTGCAAAGGGAACGCAAGCGCAGTTATGCAAATAGCGAGGTCGCGACCGTAAGCATGAATATTGATACAGCATTGTCGAGATCGCAGATCTCTACGATAGCCCGCGATCCCGCTTTCTATCAGCACGACTAAACGAATTACTTGAACTTGACAAAATACATTGCAATAAAACAACGGAAGAAGCACACGAGGTTAAATCTAATATTTCTATGTATGGTATAATTGGAGTTATTCTTGAGAAATAGGGTTCGAAAGTTACGTTTGAATATTAACATGAAAAGCAAACAACACGAGTAGGTATTATATTATTTGCAGGATATCAATTTTTCTAAAATAGTGTTGATAGAATGGTGCCTGTCAATTGAATTGACCAAAAAACAAAGTGATAAAACCACTCGCTTTTATCTTATCACAGTTTTATTTAAATCCGGCGAAACTTTAGCACATTCAAAACTCAATAAGCGCCCCGGATAGAAACTTTTGAATACATCGGTATGTGAAACAAGAAACCATAAGATTGTGTTTCGTAGCTTTCTCTAAGACTCGCGATGTTTCTTATAATATATAGCCACCTTATTCGGAATATCCGTGACATATCGACTAAAGAAATAGTCTCTTAATCTTCAAAGTCGCACTACGAGCTACTTTACTTTTTATTTTAAAAACCCGAACGATACTTTACTAGAAATATGCATCGCAATATACCCACAAATCATGCTGCGACGTAGCATCTATTGTTTTAATAAAAAAGCGTAATAAGCTGCAGACTGTAGTCGCACAGCCACAATACTCAGTCGAGGTAAGAAATAGCTTCAAAAACGTATATAACTTCGTCAAATGGTCATAAAATGAGACCCGTTTTATGGCGCGCACCTTTATAGCCGCAAGCTTCGAAGGATGGCCTGTGGACGCCACGTTGGCCCAGCGTTGGATCCAATAGCAAAAAACTTTCCATTTACTTTGCAGGCTTGCATGCAATAGTGTTTTGTTATTTCCAAACGCAGACTGCCTTTATTATTTTGAGTAATTACGAACAGACAGAGAATAGTCTTTAGAAATTAGTACAGTTCTTAATTTATGTTTATTATAACGTTTGTAGCAGGGTTAAAAAGATTAAAGGCATAGTCCAATAGGTACTAGGTTTTCTTATACCGGGATTTTTAGTATGCACAATACCGGTATTCTGCAAGTGTTCTAGTGTGACAAATCCCAGCATCTCGCGATTGATTTTACTAGAAATCTCGGGATTGGAAGCCATAGTACCTACTATGGCTATGATATGACCTTATGTACCTACATAAGGTCAAAAAGGTCTTGGTTAATAGTAGATTTCGATGCTTGCGGTAGCAATATCACGACGCTTTTTTAAAAACTTTTCCTAGTCATAGTACGTAACGAAAATACACTTTTACTGATTTCATACGAAATTTTCCGCGTACAACCATGACATGTTACATTGTGCGTGTCCTCAACTCTGATAGCCTACCTATATATATTCTTACTTTTTTGTAACTTTGTATCTTTCTAGATAGCAATTATGCAAGTAGAGAACATTCCCCAAAACCTTTTTGAGAAATTACTGAATACATTCTCGAGAATATTTGAGAGCATTAAAAATGTTTCCCAACAAATATCTTAGAAGTTACTGAGAACTTGTCACAGCAGAAAAGTTTTACCATTTGAAAAGTTCCTTTTGGTACAATGCTATTTCTCTGTGCAATTTATAAAAATGATTTTTGTGAGAATAAACTAGAAATAAAAGGAAATTTTATTACCGCCTCTCTTTGGCTTAAGCTTAGGTTTATCTCACACGCCGCGTTCAATTGGCTCTAATTCTAATTATTTATTGTTTACATTGCCCACAATAATTTAGAGACATTCATACATAAATTGTTTTGATTTAGCGTCGCTCTGCGCCTGTACTCGTAATTATTTATAGTTTAAATGAAGCTGTGCAGTAAATGTCCCTATTGATTTATTTATGACGCTTGCGCTATTGTACCTAAACATTTATTAATTGGTGTTTACTATATATATCATGTCAGGAACCCAAATCGAAAGTTTAAAACAATTTTAAGTTTAAGATTTCTGGTAACATTTTTCAAAGTATCAAAAGTAACTTTATTTATTAATAAATATATTATCATTATTCAATGTAAATAAAAATAATACCTAGTATACCTACTTACTTAACTGCAAAATAGTATAAGTACCTACCTATTGCGGTACTTTTTGGATTTATTCCTGAAATTATTTTATCGGCAAAATTGTCAAAAATTAAAATTTGTCCGAGAAAGCATTTTAACTGGCGGCAAGATATACACACAGGAAAATTATTTTATTTTATTTATTTTAAAAACAATAAAACAAAATTTTAACATTTTAATTCAAATATTAAATAAATAAGTATACGATATAAAGCTTAATAAAAATTAAATATTTTATTTTATTTTATTTTATTTGTTATAAAAACAATAAAACAAAATTTCAAAATTTAAATTCAACTATTACTACTACTACTACTTACTAAGTAAATAAGTATAGGATAAAAAGCTTACTTAGAATTAAAGTCCAAGAAATAATTAAGATCCACATAATTAATTTTAATCTGGCTTTCAAAGCTGACAAGAGAGCAAATGTATCATTGAAACTTAAAACACCTTTAAGCTTTAACATACGAGTTCAGAATTCGATAAGAATCGGTAACCTTTCTCGTTAATCCGAATTCCAGTAAGAATAGAAAAAGTCGTCAATCTGATGACTAAAGGAACCCTCTACCTGGCGCAGGTATATTTGACAACAATAACAACCAGACTGTGGTAAAAGGTACAACAAATAGCCGACTCATGGTCGGCGTTCCTCAGTTTTTATCCACCAAACCTTCTGCCTCCACTCGGTACCGTCCAAGTTATCTATCTAGCAGCGCTCCGCAAACCAGCGGGGCGATTCTTGGTTCATGCGAGATTCATCTCGCACGAAAATAACTGTCAAACCCTTTTGTATTCTGTCATTCTTTGACGTATTCCGATTGTGAGATGAATGTCACATGAACCGAGAATCGAGTTTCAGGTGTATATTGTGAGATTTTTACGGATATATTTTGCGATGCACAACCATTGATTTGTGAGCCGCTTATAATTTTTATTAATT
The DNA here is from genome assembly GCA_963691745.1 of Ditula angustiorana. Classification (NCBI taxonomy): domain Eukaryota; kingdom Metazoa; phylum Arthropoda; class Insecta; order Lepidoptera; family Tortricidae; genus Ditula; species Ditula angustiorana. The sequence continues at coordinate 3,418,831 of OY829481.1, read as the reverse complement.
TTAAAATAGAAAACTTCCGACATCTAGACATATTGAAATAATGGATCACGCCTGATCACTCACGTATTTTAAAGTTAAGTTATTGCGCGATATGTCTCGGATCATTTGATCATTTTTATAATAGCCTTTATTTGTATTCCACTGCTGGGCAAAGGCCTCTTCACCAGACTGCCAAAACTCCCAATATAACGGAGGTTAGACCAATTCATTGAATAATTAATTGGGATTAATTTTGACCACTATATAATTATCAATCCACTGATGGACGTAGAACTCTTCTAGAATGCGCCACTGAGTCGGAACTTTAGCTTATCTTATTCAGGTATTGCCATTTTTTATCATATTTAATTGCGAATAACCATTGTGAAAGTGGCCAATAAAAGAGTCCCCGTTTGGCGAAATAGATGTGACTCACACGCAAACTTAGTTTTCGGCAACTCCCGTAAAGGTACCACTCAAGTTCCATTCAATTCATTAAATCAAAGGACAAGTTTTAATTATAATAGAACCCTTTCAACCTTAAGCATAACTTGGCAGAATCTTTAACGATGGCGACAAAAAAATTACGCCATCAAAAGCCTTGCCTCGCCGTTCTCTTGAATTGGTATTATTGAATAGGCTTATTACTAAGGTGGTTTTCTTGGCTTTTGTGTGAGTCTGAAGCACATTTAAAGAACCTGTTCTTTGACCTGAACCTGTCGCTGATGACTAAGAAACCGCGGATTAAGATCGGCTTCCCATGCCAAAGGTTAACCTTGACGGAGAAAAAGATTTGTGGCGCAATTAACGAGTGACACTTCTGAGTTACAATAAATGTTACTTATTACTCAAACGACTCTGTCAAAATAGTTATAAACAACTTTTTACATTCCTAATTGGTAACCGCAACTTTGTCTCCGTTGAATTTGTTAGCGCTGTCTGGTGAGAGCTGTGCAATTTTACTAGAAAAAATTATACCATGTATTATTAAAATCGATGACTGTACAATTAACATCTAAACAACCAGGCATCTCCACATATCCAATTTGGCATTTATAATTTTAGTAGGTTCCGATGAAACCATAACTTCACTTATAATTATGTCGTAAAGTCAAACAAAATAACCACTATTTTGGCTCTAAGACTATTCATAAATTATATTCAAATAGTTACATACTTTAAAATCAACAAGGTCTCTGAAGCCAATTGAACGCTGAATTTACGTATAACCTGTTGATCGTAAATAACTATGTAACGTGTAATTATGGGCTACGCGCCAACCAAATTAAATATTTTGAACGATCCGTTTCCTCTAGATTAGTGATGTGTCAATGCAGCCGAACAAAGCCTTCATAAACACTATCATCGATAATAATTGACATTAATAATATCGATTGTTGGCATAGAACACTTCAGAGAAAGTGCCCGGCATATCGGTATATGCTCTTTGTATTCCCAAATTGTTCTCAAGACACCATTGGAGCCACCTTTGTCCATACCTATCAAATAGCCGTTATTTGACTGGTCACTTTTAAACAATAATTTAGTTAAAGTATAATATTTATTATCATGATGGAAAAATAAGCCTAAATTTAAAACGTGTCTAGATATTTTTCAGCACCTCGTGCTTACCGTCTTATGTCTTTATCTATAGAGACACCAATATATCGTTTCTATAGACAAAGCAATAAATGATAGTACTTATGACTTTTTACAACAAATGCCATAATGCCACAGCGATGACTCTATTATAACAATATTTATTTTACTGATTTCATAATCTTAATAAGTATTTGTAGTAACAGGTCAATGTATTTGTTTTAATCTGACCTAAAAACTATAATTATTTGTATGCGTAAAGTTGAACTTAACACGTCCCGGCGACGTCATCAACATAAGTGTTTGCCTCTCCCATATTTGATTCGATCATTGGCCATTTTTATCGAAATCGATGACGTTGTGGACCGTCACTAGTCACAAAATGGCGTTTAGCTGCCGGTTGGCGCTTGATCGCCGGCCGCGAGCTCTCGTGCCCTCTGCAATTACACGATGAAATGTAGGCTCTAGCACCGCCTATTATCTTGCTCACCTTAAACATTTCGTTGGGTTTCTATGACTAGCCAAAGTTTTGATTCAATAAAAAGGGGTTGAGATGTGAATGGAAGAGTTCTTTATAGCAAAGAGTATACTCGTAGGAAGATAGAAAGGTAGTTTGTTGAGTTTATTTCTCATTGAAAATGTCATTACGTTTATAATGTCTAAACATAACTGTACATAACTGTATCTCTTGTTGTCATTTATGTTATTTTGTACACTAAAGAATTTACATACACACATACATACATAACCAATTCATAAAAAGATCGTCAATGTAAAACATGATCAAAATAATCAAGTATAATAAAAATTAATATTAAATATCTAGAATTAAATCTGGAAAATGTCATTATAACAATAAATAAAAATAAAATGTCAGAAATATAACATACAGGGTAGAAATGATATTACGGAACACGAACCATTTTTTTACATAGTCGATTTTTATTTCAGATGACGCTCCTAACTATACTGTGTAAATGATTCATGTAAGTGCTTACAAGCACTATTTTAATACAATAAAACGCTGCATATTTATGTTACGATACATGGTAATCGTGTCTAGGGCGATCCTATTAGTAAAAAAAATATTTACCTTTTTTTTTTGTTACCCTGTAGTAGTATTCCAATGCTTGAGCAAGACCTCTGTCACGGAATTCCGATTCTTTAGTTTCCAACCTTGCGGTTTTTCACAAAATACCTAAATTATAAAATAAACTGGTGCCAATACAGAACACTAATATGGAAAAATTAAATTGTACTGCACAATTTGACGCAATACAATTATATTAGACGCACAATTATACGAGACGCTATAACAACCTACTTAACTACTGCGAACAACAGTGGCATACGAATTAGCTTAATTGAGTTACAATATATAATTTTAAATATGTGAAAATATGCCTTAAATAAGGTAACGGTGCTAAAGCGAGCGTGGGCGTTAAATTCTTAGCATTTCACTATGGACATTTGCATTTTACAACTTTTATCGATGTACTAAAACGAGATTCTGCCATGGCAGCCGAGTCGCCAGATCCCATATACTACATGTTTATCTTATTAGCTGGCTAAAGCGAGAGGTCCATTTATAACATGATAGGCACCTACTTTGAGAATGCTTACCGCATCCGATATCCAAATCCGAAAAAACTAGAGACAAAATTCGGAATGAAGCCTTGTAATAAATTGGATCCGATACGACTATGTGAGATTGTACTCGTAAATTTTCGAATTCGCTAACCAGTCTTAAGATTTATACTTCAAAGTAACAGTCTATTACAAAATTTCAAAAGGCGTTTGTTACCCTAAATTTAAAACATATGTTATTTTTGGGTCTCATTATTTCAGAACTGATAAATTCCCATTGAAAACCAAGAAACAAATGACTGTGTTATGAAGGTATTAAAAATAATAACTTCGTCTCCGATCGTCGAAGTCACGACAATAAATGAAATCAGACGACAATAAATGGGCTTTTACTTTTAAAAAAATATTTTGGACTAGAATTGCGTAATTAATAATAAGTCAACAGTGACCCTTAAGTGGCATTGGCACAAGAGAATAAAAAGATATCATTAACAGCCAAAGAAATTCCATTTCCAAATGAACATGCAACTGTAGTTGTTCTTCCTGATATATCCAAAATGGCTCGGGGTATTCAGTTTTTCCATGAATATACATCACTTGAGGCACGTGGGCCAACGACAATATGCATTATTTATTTTTTTGTATAGAAAAATCAGATATTGCGCGTACCCAACATCGTTTAATTCTTACTCGTTAAGGAACATCAAAGCATGCCAAATCAAGAAATCAACAAGAATGTGGACCAAATAAAGCGTAAACACTTTGAAATATAATACGATATGTCAAAGTTTATACCTTTAATTGTAATTTAGTACGTAGCATCGAGCGCGAGAAATCAAAATGAGGCCGCCGCGCGATGCGTCTCCGAAACTTATTTGACTCATGTGATACCAGGGTAGGAGGCAGGAGTCCGCGGGCAGCGCTTACAATAACGCACTAAATTATATGAAAACGTAATGCGACGGAGGTGTGTCTCGGCGCAGAATTAAAATGCAATAATATCTCCGGCGTGCTGTAATTCTGGCCTGTCTCAGATCACCACAGATTATCGTAAAGTATTTATTTATCCAGCGTTCCCTCGGGAGGTTAGATAACATCAGGAAATCAATTTCGCAGCGAAACGTCGTGGAGGCGTAAGGTTTGCGGCCTCTAAGTTACAGGTGGCGGTAAAATGTCGATTTAAAAGCTATTGGCATTCGAAACAGCCTTAATGGAAGCGGCCCGACTCAAGATTCTTTTCGGACACCTTACTCTCAAAATACTCAAATAATACTAATTATAAAAAATACTAATTTGCTGCGTTATTAAAACCAGTAAAATATAAATATTTCAGGACAATTATTGATAATAAATATCGTATAATTAAATGGAAATGTGAAGTCGGTATGACTATTCCCACCGAACGAGTTAATTGTGTTTGACATTCAATTTACACCTGAGGTGCGTGTGTTTAATAGCAACACGTCTTGGAAGGCCGCTCTATTTTCTAAGCAAGCCAATACATAAACATAAATAAGACGGCTACAAGCGAGCTCCAACTAAAGTCCCATCACGCCTCTGCCAATGATACACAAATCATAATAAACTTCATACAAGTTTAAACTTATGGTTTACATGCACACAGCGTTTCTATAACTATGCCTGTATAGTATACCCTCCGATATATGACGTAGAAAGCAACAGACCCACTAGAAACCGGTTCGACTTCACGTGAATGCATACATATAAACCAACCAATTAAGCGAGACCTGTGACAGTCTGATTACTGTCCCCGCACTGATCTTTGCGAAGGGAAGTCCGCGGGGACGCGGCAGACCAAGTTAACGTGGTTGTTACAGTCAATAGCGATAAGAAAACAAGCACAGCCGAAGAACTGTCAAGAAGCGATCTATGAAAGAATGTTAGTTAAGGATTTTTGTATTCTACCGAGTTTTCGGAAGACATATTAAAAGTTTTATTTATAATTTGCATAAGATACCTGCTGATTTATGTACCTACTGTATGCTCAGGAGAACTTGTTTATTTAAACTAGGCTGGTAGGAACTTCATTTTGAAACAAAGGAGTTTGTTTTAAAAATAAACTTAGAATTTTATAACATCAAAAACAATTAGAGATTCAAAACCAATTAATAGAATTAACCTTTTTTCTGTTGCGTAACTAATTAAAACAATAACCAACAAGATAATTTCACTACATGCCGCCTTTGTTAAAAACAGACAGGAAAGAGTATTTTAAAATTAAATTAACTATACAAGAATGGTGGTCAAACCAGTTAAACTGCCATATTTCTCGAGATAGAAAATGGCCGCGAGTCCATCGGCCGAGATGCTATAATAGTGTCATTTTCCACCACTACGACACCCACTAATGATATCGAGACCAATCTCTCCGCTGTGTCTGTGCCGTATTGACCAGTGACCGTCTCTAGGTATTTTATTACACGAAAATTTTCAAATTTCTTTATTATTCTGACAATATGTTAGAACATATTGTCAGAATAGTAAAGAAATTTGAAAATCGAAAAAAAGCAGAAAGTATTATTTAGTAAGCTTTATAAGGTGAATCATTTTAACAATGTTTTTGATTGTTTTTGAAATAGATTTATATTGTTAGGTAACATTTTAAATTAAAACAAATAGAATATAGGCAAATGAAATTTAAGATAATTTAAGATAACAAATAAACGTATTTCATTTCATTTCATTTCATGAAATTGTAATTTAATGAACCATTCCTAGAGTAATTCTTCCAGTATTTTCCTAGATATAACAAAGAGGAAACATCATAATTTTATTCAGAGAACATTGCTTAAGTAAAAGTTAATTTGTCTATAATATTGAAGTAAAGCGTATTATTAGTAAATATTCCTAATATAGCACAAATGACTAAAGAATGGTAAAAATGACAACCATAAGAAAACACCAAGATATTAGAATTAGTATATCCACTCTGAAAACAAATTTGTATGTATGTAAATAAATTCGACATATAATTTAAAAGCAAAAATGTACAAAGCGGAAATTATCCCTTTAAGAGATCTCATTCAGAATTTTTTCGATTTTTTTCAATACAAAATAAAGTCGTTTTGTAGAGTTTGTATTGATGAAACCATTTTCATATCCGCATTACAAATAATAATTGTTGATTTTATTAAATTTCAATCGCTTCTACTAGAGACGGGATCTTTGATTCCAAACTCATTACAGATTCCGTCTCAAACCCGATCCGTAAGATTTGACAAATTAATCACTATTCCATTGGAACCTGATATTTAGGCGTCCCATACAATTTGTCAATGTTTAATAGTCCTCGATAATGCTTCTCGTATAAATATGTTGCCTATCTACCTCTACCTACGTGCCCATCTTACTATGTATGAGAAAATGCTTGGCAGCAGTATTTCAACTTTATCTAAGCTGCGTAAAGGTAATTTATGGCTTTGATTTCTATAAAAAAAGTGTTTGAAATGGGTTTACGTAATGAATCCAAAATGTGAGGTTGTTGTGTCTAGATTTACCAGTTCTGTGATAAATATTGTATATATTAATTACAAAAAAAAGTTATGTATTTGTATGCCTTAAAAGTAGTTCGTTACGTTAGAATTATAGTTTGGTTCTTAGAAGTAAATTCTGTAACTTTTTCTTTACTTTTGTGTCTTTTTGTCTAACATTTTTGACTTTATTAGTAAAATAACGAAAAGTATAAATGAATGGCTATAGAAATAACATACAGCCATCGAATTAGAACTTAAACATTCGGTTTTTGTAAATCAGTAAAAAAAAGAATCGTTTTTAAACACTTGCATAATTAAGTTTTATGAATCTTATTGTTTGTTACACTGAACTTTATATATTTGTTTCATTTAAACTCATGGATTATTAAGCGGAACGACAGAAATGCTACGAGTATATTCAACCAATACTTCTATCTAGTTGGCTGATTTTGACGTCCACCAATCGGTTCACTACTGTGCCACTCTAACGAATAATGGAGCTAAACGCATAGTTTTAAAAATGTATAGAAAACTCGACTACTAATTGTGGTTATTACACATATTTTCGCGTACCTTGCTCCATACTTTTTTATGCTGATTGTAGTTGACAGTAACCGTTACATATAAATTAAAATGTGAGATAGTAACAGGTTTCCGTAAAGACCGTAAGTCACCTGCTGTCGTCAGTCAGTGCTTCAACTTCATCTCAGCGTGGATCAACGGGTCGGATCACGATCTCACTCAACAGCTCTCTCTTTGACGTAAACGGTTCGATTTTCTACTTAATCTCACGGCTATTGTGCTACAATTGCAGTTTACTTAGGTCAGGCTAGACTTCAAACCGGAGGCCAATTAAAAAGTTACACAATTCGAAAAATACATCGGTTCTTTAGATCGGTTTTGTTCGAAACAGTGTTACATTTAAAGCCCTTTATAAGCGATAAATACAAGAACTTTAACTTATGTTTGACTTTGTCGTGTTATGTTAATCAGCAGTACCTTATTATTACAATAAGTCCTTGTATCTATTCCACAAGTTGTTTAACGCCCGTTAGTCTATTTATGATGTCATACAACTCACATGGATTTAGCGATATTCTTCTTACCTATTGTGTATTCGATTTAAAAGCTGGGATACTCGTGTAGATTTTCAGCTATGTTTCTTAAAATATTGGTTCAGCCATTTTTAACATATTATGTACCTACCATGTTTTACGTCAACAGAGGTCAGTTACAAAAAGGTAAAATCTTCAAATTGTCTCGGGTTTGGATTCAGTAAGGTTTTAACTGTCTTGTGACCCCGATATTTTAGAATTTAAGATCATATTCGAGTAGTTAGATATGAAATTTGGTATATTTACTTATTTGTTGCCCCTTTTTCCAAATTACTTATTTAAATAGTTGCATAGTTTGCTTTTCTAATTTTCATCAGAATCTTCCATTTTTTGAATCCCTGGTAGAATCAGACATATAAAAAAGCTTACATGGCCTTACTTGTTAAAATATTATATTTTATATTCGTACCTAAAACACACGTATTAAGATGGCGAATTAAATGTCTATAGGCATTGGGGTCATTGGGCTTAGCATGACCAGCATTTTGTATTTTTTTCTCGAATCCCAAATGTTTGTGATCATAAGTTCGGCGATATCTAAATGATCGCGTCAAGTTCGTATTTAGGCGACGCTAATATGTTTCGAGTGGAACAAAGTAATCCAACGTCCAAAGTCTGTAAAATCTTGACTTTTTTTATCGATGTAAGCGGCCATGATACGTGTAATAAAACGCGCATAACAATAATACGGGCGTGTCAATTAACATAAAATAAACACAAAATTACAAAGGTGTTAGAGTTTTAGCTGCAAACCGTTACTGGACGCTATATCTCTGTCAACTCCGCCAATATTGTTCGCATTTTATTATTGTAAGGAACGAAACAGCGAATATTTTAATTGAAATAGCTTTTTGAATAAAGCCATTAAAATGATAAGATTTTAAGTAGTTGCCATTAATAAAATAGGTCTACGAAATTGTTTTTATTGGAATTGTTTGAAATATATCTCTGAGTGTGGGAATTAAACAGCATACCTTAAGATGATAACAAAAATACATTAACGAGCCTGTTACAAAAGCAACGTGTATTATAATATAATAAAGGAAATTCCATTTCAATAATAGAAAAAATATGTTCGATGGTTATTGGTTGATGGCTTACAGAAGTAATTGAACCTTGGATGAAGAACTAAAGCATGGATATAGCCTCAGTACCTACATGTCAAGCGTACACACCCAAAACGTCAAAATGGTTATCATTGGTGTACGTCAAGGTAGTAAAACCTGTAAATAAACAAGAAAAAGTAGATTGTACTACTTTAACTGTAACCATGTAAACCATGTCATCAAAGGTATCCATTTTGATGTTTCATTTGTGTACAGGGTGTAAATTGAAGAGGAGGTTTATAGTATGTAGTCGTCTCTATTTGGCACTTTGTATTGCCATTAAAGTGAAGAAATCTGCTATTAAAATCTAGCTTTCAGTTTTATTACTCTTTCTATGCTACACTATTTCTATGAACTGGACACTTGAAGACGACAAAAACATCCACATAAGTCTTTGAACTATAAGTTATACTAGAATGCCACATTATGGTTAAAAACACTGAATCTAGTAAGTACATAGAATCGTTGACACAAGTTCTTACTCTCTTGACAATAGAGACTTGTATAGATCTTTCTGACCTTCTCGACTGCGTAGATATGAGTATATCTGCTTCTGGCTCTACAGTAGAGCTTACACCTATTTTAACTACAGCCAAGTTATGAAATTTGTGTTTACACTTAAATTATCAATGACAAAAAACGAGTGTAGGTATTTGTAAAAAAGGTTATTGACTGTAAAAATGTCCGTGAACTTTAGGTGTGGCATAAGGCATATTAAATCTTATCCAACAAATAAAAGTGTAAGAAGAAATAATCGAGTAGTACTCGTACTTAATTTCAAGGAATGTGGACCGTTTTATTACTATTTGAATCGTCTTATCCGGGTCTCACTTTTCACGTACATATCTAATATAAATTTAAAGATCAAATGAAAATTATGACTTGTCGCCTTTTGATGAACGGAACCTCTTGTAATTAGAATGGCTTTGAAAAAACACATAAAGCTCCTCTCATAACCTGAAAATTCACTTGCAACGATCATTCGTCGAACTAAATTGCGCGGTGTACAACAAACTCGCAAACAATCGTGAACTTGTACTATGTGGTTGCTGAAACATAAACTATGGCTCGCAACCGAATGCTAACCACGCTTACGAGAATTCATTATTAGTTAACAAACATTGCGAATGAGACTAACCGGTGTGGATAGTTCCCGAGTCATATTTCGTATCGTCAACAATTAGGTAGGTACCTATTTTTATTACATTCACATTCAAATTAAATTTAAAATGCTATATAATGAATGACAACACAAAGAAAAATTAGGGTAATGGCAGGATTCGAACCTGGGTAAACTACCCTCGGTGTCATCTATGAGAAACTTAATCAAGTCTCTCATTCAACTTGGTCATTTATGAATGCCCGTTAGCTGACAAGAGATGACGCCTTTGAAAAATACAAAAAGAAAAATCGAAAAAATTTAGAAATAAATATTTTGATTACAATAATAGGTAGGTACCTAGTTAAAAGTCTGGACCAAAACGACTATGTTTGTGCCCCCGTGGAGTGATGACATTGCGTAGCTTTCAATTAAAATGAAGCTCAGATGGCGTTAGAGCGGTGTGCATTGCGCAAGGCTCAGCGATTTTCGCAGTCAATCGGCCGTTAATAGGCGCAGCCTGCTTTGAGTCACGACGGCACCAAACACGACGTCTCTCGTCAACTTGTCATTCAATTAAATGAATGCATTGTGCCTAATGGCAAACACTGTCGGCAGTTATTGAATTTGCTTCTGTACGTAGTCCTCTTATTTTGCAAGCAGGAGAGCGGATGAAACTCGATATTGACAATTGACATAGACTTTATTTCTTCCAAAAATTATTAGAAATGAAATGTGTTTCTGGTTTCTTTCTAAAAAACCTAGCATTGAGCAATACTCACGAAAACGCTCTATAAAAATAAGGCATATACCTACTTTGACGTCTCAGTTCACGTTGTCACTACAAAATGTAGTTTTTTAAAATTAAAATCGGCTTATCCCATTTACTTATCTTATCCCATTTGCTTCGTGATGCATATTTCCTATTGTTGAAGTTAGTGGGATGGCAGGCTTTACTGTAAAAATCAACAATCATCGTTAGTTGACACCGTAATCGTAGTTGCTGTTGTTAAACCATGACTAAGATTACTTGTTCTTTCTTTTTTTTATAATTAGCTATCTTTTAACATTAATAACAAATCATACTTGTCAAAACAATTAAATGTTTAGTGGCAGTCCATGATATGTAACAGTTATAAAATCTGCTATAATTGTCAACCTTTTATTAGTAAAAAGTTGTCAGTGCACCCTGTCATGTGCAAGAAAAATGAGACAGGAATGAATTGTGGTCATTCCACGCGTAAAAGTTTTAACCTAGGTAGCTTGCGTTGCGGGCAACATTCCGTCAAGTTGCGTGGCATTGTATTAAAAACAGAAGAACGGAAATCACTTAATGGGTTTTAGAGATACGGGCGTATTTCTCGTTTATCCTACTCTGGAAAGGCGACGTAAGTAATTTTTTTCTGACGATAACACTTTCAGGGGACGTGCCACCCAAACTCGTTATCAATTGCGCCTCAGAACGCATTAAGCCGAGGCAGCAGGTTAAATAAACTTTGATTCAACATTTAAGGTTTTGTCCAATCGGCGCGTTGGCCGGCCTTCAATAAATCCGTTGATAAAAAGCGAAACGCTAATAAGTTAAACACTGTCCGAAAATCGGCATTTTAGCCTGATGCGTTGCCACGATAGAAATAATCGATCTCCTGTATTCCAAGTGCACTTAGTTGCGGATAAAGGCGACTCCGTGGACGCAAAAACATTTTTTAAAAGGTTCGTATCGATTTCATTTAAACTCAAAGTAATTACGGTGCAACAAAGTCGCGTCAATAAGGATTCACCATTCGGTACCGATTCAAATATTTGTGAAAATTATACAACAAATTTTTTGACAATATTATGTTTACCACTACCGATTACACCTGCAAAGGTTTGGAAGAGTACACCAAAGGGACAAGTTTATTTTAAATCATACACATAATACCGTCTAACACATTATATTTTGCTTATTTCTTAAATTGAAATCATGCTTAATAAATGTTAATACAATAATATTATTTAAAGTTTGGACCTTGGCACTGGTTGTAAATATTGTTGTAGATTAACATTGCTTCTTTGAAACATTACGTGATACTCGACATTCTATAAAGGCAGCAATGTAATGCGCGTCATTTTATTTACTATGGCAATTCTGATGACAGCTTTAATCACAGCATAAATAATTTTAATGTAGTTCGCTCTTGATATAAGATGTTTTTTTTTTAAAGATGAACTGTTTTTCATATCGAAGTAATTAAAACAATCCAAACAATTCATAGGTACCACGTAAGTATTGTGTTGTAACAAATCTAATTCCCGACGTTTCGCGCCCTTCTCGGGTCTCATGTTCATGTTTTTTTTTCATTTACATGCCTTTGCTCCTGTCTCAACGCGTATATCTATCTTTTAACTCATAAACAGAGTAATGTTCTTATTCACATACTTTTAAGCACTCCGCCTGCTTAAACATTGATTGAACACCTCGCCAAAGATTTTAGCGCTATTCAGAAAGCACCATTTGGAACTAGAATGGACGGACTATGACTAAGATTGGCGTGAAATAACGAAAGCCACACTATAACGTAACTTGTACGTTCATTAAGGCGGGTGTCGATGCCCGCGGCGGCGGGTGCAACTTGCATAAATCAGTCGGGGGAATGCAGCGGAGCCCTAATGCGCTTTCGGTGTCGGCTGATAGCTCACCCCCCTCCCTTGCCTGCCTTAAATCGCTCGTTTTTCACCCAATCATGATTTTTGTGATCTTAAGGCACTAACTGTAATTTTATAAGATGGACTGAGACCGAGCCGCCGATTATTTCCGTGACTGCTGAAGTAAATCACATAAATGAATAATACATTTTTCCCAGTTTTTAATTTATTCTGGAAAATGGAAATGTCTTTACAAAAACAATAGCTCAAACGAAGCGATTCATTATTAAAAATTATGTAACTCAAACAAGATGACATAGGGGATGTCCCCAGTGTAAATAGGTGGTTTGTTATCAATCTTTTACTGAATTTCTATAAGTGTTGAGATTATCTATTGTATCTTGTAAATTATATCTAGAGTTATTTATTTTTTCTTCCCGTTCTACCTCGATCACAGACTGAGCTGGTCATCCAAGCTATTAGTATTTTTAAGCTAATGCCCTAAACAAAGAACTTTAAGTTGAGTTTCTTGCCGGTATCTTTTCATCGGAGATTTTTCCAAACCGGTGGTAAATTTTACGACATTCATAAGTATTTCCTGTAAGCCTAATCTGAATAAAGATATTTTAACTTTGGCTTTGACTTTGACTTTTTTCAGTTACGAGAGCCTCCTCCTGACCACACTTTATTTGCCGGTAATATTCCTATGAATGAGAAGAAATGAGGGCGAATATTGTGTGTTTTAACCGTCGTCATTATCAGCAACAACTTCCCAGCAGCATATTAGCTGAATAAAGGTGAGGTGATAACCTCTTCATAGAGCTAATGGGCTTCTTGGGTTGTTGACAGATTTATTTAGGGATGGTTGGTGTCAATTAACTTTATGTAGCGCGCGCGCGTGTGTGTGTGTGTGTGTACCTAGTCAAACCAAGTATTTCCAGCAATACTTTGATGTGTGTCAAATGTGCCATACTATTCTTCGAAATTCTAGTAAAATTGTTGCTGGCAATAAAACCCACGGATATTCTCTCAGCGTTCCTCATCATATGCCCAAAATATCAAGTTTTGTCATGGTACCATAAAAAGTATCTATATTGTATATCAGAAAAAATCCGCATTTATTTTATTTTCGGTCAATCCAAATAACTGGCTATTTAGTAACATAAGATGTGTATAAAATGCCATTTTATATTCCTTAGTTAATAACAAAACAGTTACAATAATGTATGCTTGATCTGAAAATATAGGGCATTCAACTTGAAGTTTCGCACTCACGGGTCAGTATCCTTCCATTGATTAAAAAACTGGCCAAGTACGAGTCAGACTTGTGCACAGAGGGTTTCGTAGCAATGCGCAATATATCAGTGTGACATAATTATCAAAATAACCATCAAAACAGGAAAAAACTGAACTTAGTTTGTAAATTATTGATGGTTTCTAAACAATTGCGTACACATTAGAAGGAAACACGTTTTTATGAATTACTTTAGGTTTTGTGATATAGAAACTTTAGATATAAGTTGGAGAAGGGATATTTCTTGTCGTTTGTATAACTTTTGAAAACTATAAAACAGTAAAACAAACTTCTTTTGGACAATGTGCACTTTAACTAATAAGTCTCACATTGAAAATTTGACCCACTTTATCAACCCTGTTTACAAGGAAACCAAAAATTTTTCCTAGTTTTTTTTTATACAACATAGGAAGGCAAACAAGCAAGTGGGTCACCTGATGGTAAGTGATCACCACCGCCTATAGACACCTGCAACAACAAAGAGAGTGCAGATTCGTTGCCAACCCAGAGGGCTAAGATGGAATACCTCTTGTGCCAGTAATTACATCGGGTGTCTTGCTCTCCACGCCGGAACACAACAGTGTAAGCACTGCTGCTTAGCGGCAGGATTAGCGAGCAAGATGGTGGTAGCGATCCGGGCGGACCTTGCACAAGGTCCTACCACCGCAAAGTTACCTACTTGGATTACAGTTTGCAATAAACTTTCAAATCGATAGTTATGGTAGTTGCTGAAATTACAGCTGTGAAAGATATACGGAAGATGGAGACGAACGGACGCGGACGAAGTCACATCAAAAAGGTTTCGGTTTTTATTTTTTGTGTGGAACCCTAATAAGTACCACAGTCATAAGCTAAATCTAAATGGTATTGATTTGAAGGGGAACTCGCAATATAACTTAAATAAATAATTTGTATGAATCACAATTTAATAGCGACGTAAACCGAATACAGGTAAAAGACTTACTTTTTATTGGGGCAAATTTCTACTCAAGCAACGTTAAACTTGAGGAGGTATTCTAGACGGTGTTATTGGTATTATTTAAAAAAACTCGAATACTTCCTATTATTATTTACAATAACAATATCGTATTATGTTATACATAAGAAAATATTTCCCTCTAATAACCGTTTATGAGGAGAAAGGAGAGTAAATAGACAATTTTCTGTTCTGGGTAATCACGTTCCATCTTTAGTCTCGTCGTCGCTTTCCATCGAGTGAGATTCTGGTCAAGTACAAACCCATGGTCATTAAAAAAACTTTTTTTTTTCAAAAAAATCATTCTAGGGTCAGTTTTGAGACGAAGAGTTCACATATTATTTTACGTTAAACTATATTTTACTTTAAACTGCATAATGTACGTGGGTTCCACAAAGTGTCGTCAAAGTGAGGGACGGTATAGAAATGCGCCTGGAGATTTTACGACTGTTTTTACTTTGAGTTCTTTATCCACGGACGAATAAAAACGCGCGTTTGACATACGTTACTGTAAAAGGTTTCTTTTAGTTCGAAGGTTAATCGCTTGGGGCCAGGATCGCTTAAGAACGCGTGTAACATAAGCGGGCCGTGTTGACGACAGCTTGGAACAATTGAATGTCGCCCGGTTTTCGAAACACCTCGCTTCGCATAACTAAAGGAGCAAAACTGAGATTGAAAAATATTCACGACTAGCAGACGCCCGTGACTCAGTTCGCGGGGAATTCAATAATTCCTGTGTCCGTCAGGGATAGTGCAGCGTTCTATTAGTGAAAGAATCGGAAACTGTTCCAGAGATAACCCCTACATTTGCGGGTGGTAGGATCTTGTGCAAGGTCCGTCCGGATCGCTACCACCATCTTGCTCGCTAATCCTGCCGCTAAGCAGCAGTGCTTGCACTGTTGTGTTCCGGCGTGGAGAGCAAGACAGCCGGTGTAATTACTGGCACAAGAGGTATTCCATCTTAGCCCTGTGGGTTGGCAACGCATCTGCACTCTCTTTGATGTTGCAGGTGTCTATAGGCGGTGGTGATCACTTACCATCAGGTGACCCACTTGCTTGTTTGCCTTCCTATGTTGTATAAAAAATAAAAAAACAAAATAAAAAAACAAAGTTCACCTCTTTATTTTAGTAGTGTAGATTAGTGGAGACTAGATTTTTAGTTAACTCAACTAATATCTAGTTTGTAACCATGGTGACCACGTAATCAATGGTTTCATATCCATAGTGTTTTCATGGCAGATGAAAGATTGTTCAAGTAGGAAGTTGAGTTAATTATGGATCAAACAACAGGCCCTAACTTTCATCTCTCTTAATAATGGAATATCCAAATATAATTTCTGAGTGCACTTCTACATCCCCTAAAGGACACGTGTTTCCATTACATGTTTCTATCTTAAGCATTCTAGGCTGTGCATTGTCTGTGAGTCAGCCAGTGATGGAGCTCTTTTATATGTAATATTATTATTATAAGTATTTATATTATACGCCCCGGTTCCGTACGGGTACAATTAGAATTTAATGTACATAAAAACCTTTTTTATAAAAACCTCTCAATTACCGTGAAAACCGTATCAAGATCTGTTGCGTGGTCTGGAAGGAGCAAGCGGCCGAAGATACGAGGAAAGACAGGAACGGATAGCTTCTTTGTTTTATACTATGTAAAGATAAACAAGGTAGAGATGTATAAAAGATAAAATTTAACACCTAATTAATACAAACATTTTA
Organism: Ditula angustiorana; assembly: GCA_963691745.1. Classification (NCBI taxonomy): domain Eukaryota; kingdom Metazoa; phylum Arthropoda; class Insecta; order Lepidoptera; family Tortricidae; genus Ditula; species Ditula angustiorana. The sequence continues at coordinate 3,402,229 of OY829481.1, read as the reverse complement.
CGATCTAAGCTATTTTAGAAGCGAAAAAAAAATCAATCTTGAGGAGTGCCTATTAAAGTATCCTTTCAAAAGTCATAGTAAAAGTTTATTTTGTAGGATTAAATTACTCGTTTACGTACTTATAAAGCCTTTCAAGACGAGGAGCAATAACGCATCAGGGATGTCTGCATGCCTAACAGCATAAGAATGCTGTTTCGACTTTGCAAAGCTGTTCCTGCTTAGATCAATCAGCTCCAAGTTTATTATGCGAATCACGACCACTTCGGTGAAGAATTCAGCAAAAGAATGTTCGCAACTTAATGAAGAAACGGATGGATAAACTGAAGAATCGCTATAACAAGGGTAGCCACCAGAAGTCATAAACTGTCTGAACTGTATCTAACAACCGTCCTACAATGTTGTCGAAGATATATTGTTGCCGTGAAAAAAGTGGTCACAAGTTGCCTTTGCCCAGTTTGTGGGTAGTTGGTCACTCGAGTCGTAAATACTATTAGTTACAATACATATGAATTACAATAGTGTAATGAAAACGAATTTTATAATCGTTTTACTGTAACTGTTACAGTGTAATACTTATCTGCTTAAGTGGAATATGGCGCGGTATTAAAAAAGTTAAATTACGATGATTCACTTCATATACTCGTTGATTATATTAGACAAGTTGCTTTTTTTTTTTTTTTTGGCTAAGAGATTGTTTAGGTATTTGGTGAACTCCTTGCGCCACCTTAGTTGAGGATCATGTAATAAATATTTTTAAATCCAGATTTAACCGCCTGTTGAATCCCATGTAAAATTTCCCTGTGTGTGTTCTTTTATTTTGTTTACTTGTGTGAATCAATAAAGAGTATTTGTTGTTGTTGTTGTTGTTATTTAACTAATAATTAAACGATGCCAAATCCATACAGAACGCAAAAACTATTGTAAAAGAACATCTTTTCGCAATTCTACGTTTAAAAATACGATGATAAAGCGGAATAATGAGGCAACAAGATTAACAGACCAAACCCGTGCTTCACATGTAATCTTCGGAAGGTTTCAGAACGAATGTAAAGATATCGTACCGAGGCGCGACTTATCGTTAATTTAGAACCCCGATTAGACGCCGCCGCGCGACGACGGCTGCTAACGAGCATTCGTTTCAAATAAATATAGCTTTATTTTTATTCCACCGTGCCAATGTTTTGTTCGACCAATTGTGCAAACTTAATTGGATGGAGTGATTTGACGTGATGGTAGTCTATATTTCAAAGGGTCATAAAAATGGTAATCGAACTTACTAGGTTCAACGTAGGATGTGCTCGCGCGATGTTAGCAAGAGCTACACTTATTCGTACCTATCGTAAACTTTACAGGACACACAGTTTCGTTCTGTAGCATTTACCGAACAACACTAATTTAAGCGAATACGTAGCGCGATAGGCTGTTGGACTGGTTGTTGCAAGTTAACTTTATTTCCACACCCACGTTGGATTCTGGTATACAATTGGGAACTCTAATAGTTTTCCGGAAGTCATCTAGTTTTTGTTATCTACTTCCAATGTCGGAAGCATGAAACTAAACACGTTAAGTTCACATTAAAAAAAAAGTTGTAAAAGTTTTACAAGATTCCTAGTTTCTAATAGTTATTATATTTATTTCAATTCGAATAGATTAAATTAAAATTACATCTCCATTTAATTATGTTACGATTGCAATCTGTTGTTTAATGGTAGGTAAAACTTCGAAATGCTCTTTTTATCGCTTAATTATGTATCGTAATAAATATCGATATAAATTAAGTTACTTTCTATCTTACCTTAGTTGTGGTTGTTTGCAAAGGCAATCCCGAAGATACGGCACATACTTCTACTTCGTATCTGTCAACACCAGCTTCCCGGTCTAATGAAACAGCTGTAGATAAGATCCCTAGGGAGGAATCGATATCAAATAGTCTGTCCACTTGTCGCCCATCACCAGTCACATTCACTATGTAATACTCTAACCCTGATTTATAATTGTTTGTTAGGTTTAAGACCGCCGTACCCACTGGTTCGTTCTCGGCCACCGACACCGAACGCGGATTGGTCCACGTGACGCCCTCCAGTTCAGAACTACCCATAATAACCGTTAGATAAGTCTCAGTACTCTTTTGTTCACTCAGAACTGCTTCGTCAGTTGCTTTAATAACGAGATTCCACCTGGCTTCGGGTTTTGCGGGTGGATAACGAAGAGTCAACTCGCCATTACTTCTATGCAAGTCAAACAGATCATTCCCTCCATGGATAAGCTTGTAAGTCACCAGACCATTCGTTCCGGAATCTAGATCACGTGCTATTACATTCATAATAAATATCCCTCGGCCAGCACTCCGTCCCAGTCTCTTTGAATTAACTACTGCAGCGTTCATTGAGACGAAAATTGGAGCATTGTCGTTGATATCTTCCACGATGACGGTGACAAGCTTTTCTGCTGATAGTCGTGCTGAAGCTGGTTCCGCTCGGTCATAAGCGACGATAGTTATGCGGAAAGTATCAATACTTTCTCTATCAATGGGCAACAATGTATGAATAACTCCTGTGACATTATTTATTGCAAAATGACGATTGTTATCGTTTGGATCTTGATGCGTTATTGAATAATACACTTTGCCATTTAGTCCTGAATCTGGATCTTCAGCCGTTACTGTAACTATCGGGGTACGCTTCGGAATACCTTCTCGTATTTGGCGAACAATAGCCGTGTTGGTGAAAATAGGTGCGTTGTCATTTGCATCAATTACGTTGACGACAAAAGAAATACTAGATGATAAACTTGGACTTCCATTGTCAGTTGCAGTAACATTTAAAACGTATGACGTTAAGTCTTCATAGTCCAATTGCTTGTGTAGGAAGAGTTCACCAGAATAATTGTCAATAAAAAACGATTCCTTTCTGTTTCCTGAAGTTATGGAGAATTGCAACTCTCTATTTATTCCAAGATCAGCGTCTGTAGCATGAAACTGGATTATTTTTGTATTGATTGGCTCTGTTTCTAGCACTGAAACTTTCATTTGCGTTTGAGTAAATACTGGTGCATTATCGTTCTCATCAAGAACTTTAACTGAAATTGTAGTGGTTGCAGAAAGACGCTGAGATTGGCCGGAATCTTGCGCTAATATTGTCAGATGATAATTATCTATTAGCTCTCGATCTAGTGATTTCTTAATTAATAATTGGCCAGTGGCCTCATCCAACGTGAATTTCCCCATGTCATCGCCTCCAATCAGTTTGTAGTATATGTCACCATTGAGACCTTCATCAGCATCTGTCGAGTATACTCTCATTATGGAAGCTCCCACTGAAGCTCCCTCTGAGACTTCAACTTTGTATGGTGTTCTCACAAAAATAGGGGCATTATCATTCACATCTGTTATATAGATCGTTACTCTAACAGAATCTGATAGTCTTTGCTTACCATTATCAGTAACAGTTACCGTCAAGGTGATGTAGTTTTGGCCTGTATTATGAACTAAGCTTTCTCTGTCGAACGATTTCATTGTTTTGATGAAACCATTTCTTGTATCAATTCTGAAGTCATTTTGCGCAGATGAAAGGCTGTAAGTTAATTCAGCGTTTCTGCCTATATCTTTGTCAGTTGCAGTTAGTTTACCCACAAAAGTGTCTTGAGGCTCGTTTTCTCTAATTTTGAATACAAATGTGGTATTTGTGAATTGTGGACTGTTATCATTTTCATCAAGCACGTGTATCACAACAGGAACTTGTGAAGATCTAGTTGGTTTACCGTTGTCCGAAGCTATTATTGTTAAAGAGTAATAATCCCTTTCTTCTCTGTCCAAAGAACTTTTTACATAAAGGTACCCGTCAGGGAAAATGCCAAATTTGTTATCAGTATTTCCTTCAGCTATTTCATATGATATTGTACCGCTTGTACCAAGGTCTGCATCTGTAGCCGAAATTGCAAAAAATCGTGTATTCACCAAGGTCGACTCAAGCAGCGAAGTTTCATAGGAAGTGTGGTCGAAAACAGGAGTATGATCATTTACATCATCTATTATTGCCGCTATGGTATGTTTTGTGGCTAGAGCGGGGTTGCCATTATCAGTTGCAGTTACCTCAATCGATACAACGCTGCCAGGCTCGTTAGTAATAGATTTATTCAAATATATAACCCCAGTGGTTTGCGATATACGAAAACTACTTTCAGGATTGTAGCTCAATGTATAAAACACCGTTCTATTTGATCCAGAATCACGATCAGTCGCCCTAGCGAAATAAACCTCGTGTCCAACGGCCATATTTTCAGGTATATGAATTTCATCTTTATCTTCTATAAACACTGGATAATTGTCATTTATATCCAGAACTGATATGTTTACGGTAGTAAATCCAAACGCTACACCACTCTTTGCTAATATCGTAAGATGATAGTTCATTTTCTCCTCGCGATCAATGTTGGAATCTGTAGTAATAATGCCACTTCTCTCATCAATTTTAAAAACATTCTTTGGGTCGCCTTCTAAAATATGGTAGGAGATTCGATCACTCGTCATCCGAGCACTGATTTTGCCAACAAAGCGGCCCGCTCGCGCTTTAAGGGTTCCTTCATCTTCCACTACTTTAAAATTGTAACCATTATACTCTTCAAATTCCAGATTTTTACGATGTGACATTTTAACGATTTCAACTATAGCATCTTCATAAGCTGTTCGATTTCCCTTATCTTTGCAGGATATTTTCAATGTATATGCCATTCCCGGTGCTTTGTGAAAATCTTTTTGCAAAAACACATTCCCAGTCCAAGGTTCTATATCAAAGAATCCATCTCCACCACTTTCTAATTTGTACATTACTTTTGCATTATCTCCTTCGTCTAAATCGAATGATTTAACTTGAACAATAGTAGAACCTGGTGGAACTTCTTCGCTGATACTTTCAATATATCGCTTAGGATAAAATACTGGATCATTATCATTCACATCGAGAACGTTAAGAAAAACTGTAGCAGTAGATGATTGAGGCGGAAACCCTTGATCTTTAGCGAGTACTTGAATTTCATAAAGATTAATTCTTTCTCTATCCAACTCAATTACAGTACTTAATTGACCAGTCAGCGGATCTAGTATAAATGTGTTAGGATACTTTCTTTCAATACTGGATGGTAAGTAATATGAAACTGACCCATTAGTGCCCTGGTCATAGTCTGAAGCGGTAAGTATGAGTATTTCTTTAATCGGCTTTATATTTTCATGAAGGGTAGCGTTAATTTCAGATTGCGGAAAGGAAGGTGCCTCATCATTTTCATCTAAGATAGTAATTTTAAGTCTCGTATAGGCCCATTTGGGGTTAGGTCCTCCATCTCTTGCAGACACATTAAGTTCTACAGTTCCCTGAATTTCACGATCTAAAATTGATCTAGTAGTTACAAGACCCGTCAAATGGTCAATGAAAAACCATTGCTGTTGATTACCATCATAGAAATCATAATATATTTCAGCGTTGACCCCAGTATCTTCGTCTGTTGCGGTGATTCCAGCAATGTACGTACCAGGTGGCGCAAGCTCACTCAAAATTGCTGAGTACTCAGATTTTTCGAATACTGGTTCATGATCATTTACGTCATTAACATGAATTACCAAGAATGAGGTGGCCGTCCGGGAAGGGCTACCCTTGTCCGTGGCAACAACGGTCAAATTATATTTACTTATTTCTTCCCGGTCTAAAATACCGTTGACATGTACTATGTACACACTGGACGTATTTTCAAGTCGAAAATGATTTAATTCATTTCCAGCTATAATTTTAACGCTTGTAATACCGTTGAATCCAGCATCCAGATCAGTCACAGTAATAGCAGCAACTAAGGAACCATTTTTAGCATTTTCGTCTACTGTGGCGAAATTTGCCGTTGGTGGTACATACGTAAAAGTAATAACGGGGTCGTGATCGTTGGCGTCTATAAGATTGACTGTGACGTATGTCCGAGCGTCTTGTCGCGGGACGCCATGATCCCGTGCGATGATCGTCAATACACAAGTCATATTGCACGTCATGTTACTGCAATACTTTGGGCAGTTTAACTTTTTTGCAGTTGTTATCACACCGGACTCTGGATCCACCGCGAACTGTTTCTCCGTGTCCGTCACTTCATAAGTTATTTTACTATTGTCACCTAAATCACTGTCCGTGGCGGTCACTTTCAGAACAGTGGTCCCCGGCGGTACGCTCTCGTTTAACGAGACCGAAAAGTCACTTTGATCGAAAATTGGAGGATTATCGTTTACATCTAAAATAGAAACGTTCACTTGCAAATACCCGTACTTAGGCGGATTACCGCCATCACGCGCTGATATATTTAAGATGTAAAAATCGTTCGTTTCTCTGTCTAGTCTACCGGTGGTTTCCAAGTGAAGGTAGGAAGTCTGGCCGCTTGGGTTTACGGTAACGTTTAGGCGGAACTTGCCTTCACTATCGCCGTCGACAATTCTGTAGTCGTTAGCGATACCGTTCTCACCCAGATCCTTATCGGTAGCCGCATCAAGCAGCAGCTTGGTACCAGCCGCGGCGCTCTCCGAAAATGACACAGCGATACTCGGTTCTGGGAACTCTGGGTAATTGTCGTTAACGTCTGTAACCCGCAAACGCACTTCTATTGGGTACGTCGGCTGGCTCGATAGCACCACAAACGCGTAGCGGTCGACAGCTTCCCGGTCTAGCTCGACATTCGTCCGTATCTCTCCCGAAACGGGGTCGAGCACGAACTCCTTGGGTGGCTCGTTAAAGCGATACGTGAAGCCAGGTTTGGTGGGGATCCTGCCCACGAGGGTGCCGGCAGGCTGGGCCTCAGGCACACGCAGGTCCACGCCGGTGTCCACGGCGCGGGACTGCATCTGCTCGGCCGCGGCGTGCGCGCACAGCAGCGCCAGCAGCGCCACGTGCCAACCCCCCATCCTCATCCTTGTCATGACACCGACATCGCACCCGGTCCTCGTCAGCGAAAGTCAGTGCCGGGAGCGCTCGCTGTGTCCCGTTCGCGCACACTCGCGCGCTCGCTCGCCTCAGGTATGCAACATGGCGGCGACCTGCGCGCGCTCGAATATCTCACGGAAAGTGCGACCCGCCGCTGCGCCTACGCGCTTCGTAAACACACGTGACACACGCACTGCACACTAGAATCCTCAACAATGCAACGTTAACACTTAACTGGCTACGTATCGATCCCGGTTTGGCTCGGAGCACGTTTAGGCATCACTTTTCAGTTATGTTTATGTCGGTTTGACAGATGTTGCGCGGACGAGGCTGCGCGGCATGCGGGTCGCGTCGCGGTCGGCACGGCACTGGCGGGCGGAGGCTTTCACGCCGCCCCGCGGCCCCCCTCCCGCGCCGCATAGCCCGCCTCCCCGCAGCTTTGAAAGCTCCGCGTGATGATGATGCTAAGATAACGGCCACCGAACGATTCTGCTGCTTATTGTATGATACGAGTCACTCACTATTCCCAGAAAAGCTCTCGAACGCGTACAGCACAGGTAGGTTGTTGAAAAACAACGTTTACCAGGTTTTTGTAACAGTGCAGGTACATTAAGAAATATTAAGTTATTGCCACCATTAGGGTTGTGCAACTGATAGGACGGACGGTTTTTTGTCTAAGTTGTGCAGTACAAAAAGATGTTTGGGATGGATTAGTCATTTGTTTAAAATACTTCTGCCATTTCCTCTATTGTTATGTAAGTAAGCATTAAAAAAATGATAACATAAAAAACTTAACCCAAAATGTTTGTCGTTTTTTAGGAAGTAAACATACTTTTATTGCAAAAACTTCAAACAGTTGCGCTTCTTAAGAAGCATAAATAGCATAATGAATAGGGCACTTTATAAAGACATAGATTATAGCAATATTTGACGATTTTTAAATCCTAATATTTGTCTTTGAAAACCTATTAATTTTACCTTACCTTTGCCCTACTGAGTTATGATTTGTAAATTTGAGAATTATTTGTATTTTATTGAATTATTTATTTATTTGCAATTTTAGAGCAACACATTGGTTTACCGTGAAAAATATATTGACGGACACGTCACTAAGTATTCACATAGAGTTGCTAGATTTGATAGAAATCACAAACTGAAAAACATTAAATGCTGCTCGAAGTGCGACAGCGCGTTGAAGTCTTTTATATAAATGCACAAGTTCAAATAATAATTGAATTAAATAGTCTATAAAAATCCTCTAAGTATTTCAATCAGTCTAATTCTTGTATAGGTAATAAGAGTTATGGCTTCCTGGGCAATGATATTATAATAAATGGATGTACATTGTACAGTGTCATACTAAATGGCAGCAGAAAAACGGACCGACATGAGAATACAGGTTGACGCCAATGTTACAAATGCAAATTATTAGTTAACCATTTACAGTCATTGGATTTACAACTTTATGTCTAACTGCATAAAATAATAATTTAGTAAGTTTCGTTGTAAATAGGTTTTTTTTACAAAATAATAGTATTGACAGCAGCGCCGTCGGTCTATCAGACTGACAGCGCGAGCAATTGTCGATTTGTTGTACTTTTGTTCGACTTTTGATGCGGCCATATTTTAAACGCTGACTGGAAGTCCATTACTTATAGGTCAGTGTTCCTGTGACATTCCGTCAACCGAACATAAAGTATTGTATCGAGCTTTCTACCGTTGTCTATAATTTTGTGACCACCAACCCCAATATCAGGTATATTCAATACTACTATATTTTTGCAATTTAACTACATACTTTAAAAAACCGGCCAAGTGCGAGTTGAGCTCGCTTGGAAAGGGTTCCGCTCAATGCCAAAGTCAAATGTTTTTATTCGATTTTTTTTATGGCTCAGTAGTTTCGGAGATCAGGGGGGGGGGGTACTTTGTTATTTGTACTCTGCGTGTTGTGTGTATTACGAGTACAATTGTATTAAATAGTTTAAAGTGAGGGGTTTTTTCTTCCTTTCTTTCTTTCAAGTGCAGGTAACAGAGATAGCCGGTGGTATATTTTGTAAATGGACCAATCAGCTGATAAAACACGCAAGCAAATGTCTGTTAAGTAAATGAGAGTTTTATACATTTTCAGTGACAGCTTTTCGGAATCAAATTTTATGAAATGAAATACTAATATTCTTGAATCAATTATCTAATCAAGGAATCGAATTGAAGAGAAAAGTCTGTGGAAACTTTCCTTTGTAAATTATAATTATGTAACGACAACACAAAGAAAAATTAGGGTAATAGCTGGACTTGAACCTGCAACCTCGTTCATTACCACGTCCGATGTCAAGTAGTTCCAGTCCTACCATTATCCTTATTTTTCTTTGTGTTGTTACATATCATTTAAATTCGATTTCAATACTAAAAAAAACAAAAACAATCGAAAGAAATTTTGATTACAATTATTTTCCTATGTTGTTGAGTACCAGTGGGTGTAAGGGTCCGAGTAGACCGGCCAAATTCAAAAATAAAAACGTGAAGTGCGATGTAGAGCTGCATTTTTGGTATCATATTTAGACCCCTTAGGGGAGCGTGAAACTACAATATGCAAACAAAAAAAAGTTGTGCTACCTGCATAACACTTGAAAATTTGCAATATTTTCGGACTTTATTCTATTTTTGCAGTTCAACTCATATACTATGTATATTTGACATTAGTTTGTTTCAGTCATTTTGAGAGTATATATATTAAATTTGCGCATTTAAATCTGCAGCTCCATAAGTCTAGTGATTTTTGAGATATGAGCTAAATTTTGTTTTTTTTTTTAATTATTAATAGAATTAATTGCTTTGCTAATCCGCGAACTCAGTGTCAGCAATCGTAAAAACAGACAACGCCTGTGATGAGCATTAAAAAAAAAACAAAACGCGACCATAACCCAACTACCAACACCAAAAATACCACTCGACACGTGTTTCGCCTCTCCACGAGGCATCATCATGAGCAGCACGATTACTGACACTGGGTTCGCTGATTAGTAAAGCAATTGATTCTATTAATATCAATATGGACTTCCGCAAAGTAACACATGAATCTATAAACAATTTTATTTTTGTTGGATACCTCCTCTTCACGTAGTTTTTCTCGTCTACCCCATAGTGTGGGATAAATTCAAATTCAAATTCATTTATTGTATGAAAACGGGTACAGAAGGCAAGATGGTAATATATTAATTAAGTAAACATGACCGTAATCTACCATAATGTCATGGTGTACAATATTTTATGGTCAATTTAAGTAATTTTTACTAAGTTCAATACTAAGTTACAATGAATGTCAGAAACAATAAAATAGATATGATTTACGGATAATGTCAAGAGGTTATAATTATATGATTTACAGGTAATGTCCGATACCGTTGGATTACGGCCCGGACCTCCCTCTATTACCTTGTTATTTCAATTCTTTATTGGTAAGCATTTAATATTGCGTTTTCTCGGAGGTAAAGCAGGCTATACTCACTGTTAAGTTTTTTTTTAAGTTTGTTGTAGAAGTTTATTTAACGACAACAAATTCATCATCATCATCATATCAGCCGAGAGTCCACTGCTGGACATAGGCCTCTCCCAAGGATCGCCACAACGACCGGTCTTATGCTGCTTGCATCCAGACTACAAATTATGTGTTACAAACTATGAATAAATTAACCTAATAAAATAACAAAATAAAATAACATAAAACTTAATTAAATATATTATTTTGTACAAAATAGCATAAATATCTCCCAAATCTGTCCCCAAAAAGTACTCAAAAGGTTCGCTGCTATTTCGCGTTTAAAATTTTATCCGATAAGAAATAAAAGTCGTATTTCGAGTTATAAAGTCAGCATTGGAAGAACCTATATACTCGAAAAACTCTAAAAGATCCACACAAGCTCTAACTCTCTTGAGAATAGAGTTGTGTGCAGATATTTTTGACCTTTAAAGTACCTACATAGTAGTGGTAGCAGCAGTGCTTGCACTGCTGTGTTCCGGCGTGGAGCGCAAGACAGCCGGTGCAATTACTGGCACAAGAGGTATTCCATCTTAGCCCTCTGGGTAACGCATCTGCAATCTCTTTGGTGTTGCAGGTGCCTATAGGCGGTGGTGATCACTTAGCATCACGTGACTCACTTGCTTGTTTGCCTTCCTACTTCATAAAAAAAAAACTTATTATATACGTTTTCTTTGACACGTTTTCTATGGGAAATCCAATGATATTATTATGCATGGATGTACAGTGTCATACTAAATGACAGCAGAAAAACGGCCCGTCATGAGAGTACAGGTTGACGCCAATGTTACAAATGCAAATTATTAGCTAACCATTTACAGTCATTGGATTTACAACTTTACGTCTAACTGTATAAAATAATAATTCAGTAAGTTTCGTTGCAAATAGGTTTTTTTTACAAAATAATAGTATTGACAGCAGCGCCGTCGGTCCATCAGACTGACAGCGCGAGCGATTGTCGATTTGTTGTACTTTTGTTCGACTTTTGATGCGGCCATTTTTAAACGCTGACTAGAAGTCTATTATTTATAGATCAGTGGGGAAATCTGTCAAACTTTAACGGCTAATAGGTAAAACGATCCGTTGTTAAGCTGTTTTTTCACTGCTGAGGAGCTGTGCGGAGATGTGCGACGTTTTCATACATTTGAAACACCGCTCGACTCCGCTTGGAGTGTGAAATGTATGGAAACTCGGCACATCTCCGCTCCGCCCCGCCGCAGTGAAAAGGCAGCAAAAGAAGCAAAACACATCACTTCTAAATATGTTAGTTTTTAGACCAGGGGCCTGTACCACAAAATTTACAAGTACTACAATTTAACATATTGGTCACATTTTTGTATGAAAAACTCTACAATTACGTCAAATTCTAGCATTTGTAACTTTTGTGGTACAGGAAGCAGGTTTTGTTTTAAACTGGCCAATTTCTCTTAATCTTGAATATCCTATCCTATGGAACAACTTAGGAAGCTTAAGTAAGCAAATCCCAAAGAGGACAGTGAGCAGCAGAAGTAACCTGAACACACAGGCTTACCTCTTAATAAAATAATCTTTTTTGACCTCTATCCATATTGACTGCTGATTGTCCGCAGCCTGTATTTTTTAAACTACAAAGGATGCAAGCAAATCCCATGAATATCCTTAAAAAGAAGTGGGATAGATGAACGCAATTATACCACTTTCACCATTTAGTTTCGCCATCTAACGGCAAGGCAGCATACCGCACCCCCACGACTTTTCGTAGAGTCCAAAAAGCTCAGACAACTTTGTTCTTAGTTATTACCTCACCGCATTTTCAACAGATGGCGCTGGTAACTTGTAACTTTAAGGTATTCGTAAGGGTTGCCTGCCAATGCTCGTAGCGATAGGTGCAGATAGGTGTCTCTAGTGATTGTAGTGGCGGTTCCCTTACGTTTGCCCGGCCCTTTCACAATGGTATAGTGGTACTCTCTTCAATTATCCCGCTAGGTGGCGCCAGTGTTCATGGAGGCTTGTTCAATGGTTTTCTCACTCGGGAAACGTTTTATTGTACTTCCTGAAGGAGAATTGACCCACCAAATACTTTTCAAGTATTCAATTTTGCAATACACGAAGTAAAATGTATATACTCGTAAGCCGAGCCTGAACCCCCAGCCGCACTCGAGCTTGTTCCTTCTTTGCTCTGTTTTTCTCTGCTCTAAGCATATTGAGTTAAAATTTAAATTGCGAACAAAACATTACAAGTTAATAAAACAATAACTAATCAATATTTCAAAATTCTAAACTAGGCATTTTTAAGTTTAAGTTAAATTTATCCAAATTGTGCCTTTGTTGTTGATAATAAATGTATTTCTTTCGCAACATATACTGCAAGTAAACTCGGAAAAAAAAATTACAGGTCTCCATTGACAGTTGTGAGGTAGCTCTAAGGGATGGGATTCTTTTTAATTAGTCAGATTGACTCCAATTGGTTTAGCTCATAAGCCCTTACAGGCAGCAACTAAAGTCCAAGAACAAAATTGTCTATAGTTACAAACTAATAGTACTCATGGACATTTTTGGTACGGGCGCTATTGTGACTTTATTACTTACTAGCTTTTGCACACGACTTCGTTCACCCAGAGATAGGATTGTATAGTAAATGCGCTTAAAAAATCCCATTTTTGTTTTGTGTGTAACCCCTCAAGCGCAACTGTCAAAGTGACACTTTACGAAGATGGCGACCATAGATGGCGACACTACCTAGTTTCGCTTTCAGCCACTGTAATTTAGAGCTTTCCCACTTGCCACACTGTAATGTGAAATGTTGAATGTAGAGTCGACCAAGAAATTGCTTGATCACTTTTCGACCGTATTACAAACGGATAAGGTTCAAAAGTGGTTAAGCAATTACTTGGTCGACTATACGTAGATGATGTATTATTCATTTCCCATTTATAAAAACGATTTCCTTCCACAGATCGAGAGCCATAAAATGCAGCCAGGCTTAAGCTTTGGAAAATAAATTTTGTTTTGAGTAGGTAAATAAATTATTTTCTTTCCTTTGATACAAACCAACCCTCATTATAAATTTATAGAGCAGTCGATGTTCCGCCGTGGCTAAAGATAGCTCAATAAATATATTAATCAAAAACTTTGAATTCGTCCCTGACATAATAATATTTTGACAATTAAATTCATGGTGGACCATAACAGCAGCACGTGTACTCATTTTGTTACTGCCCCTCAGTGCGTCTCTCTCGTACCAGGGTACTTAAAAAGAGACGCATTGAGTGTCAATACTTAATAAATTGGAAGGCAAACGCAAGCAAGGAAACATAGCATTGCGAGACCTAATTTACCTGACAGTCAGTGATCACCACCGCCAATAGACACCAGCAATACCAAAGAGTTTTCAGATGCGTTGCCAACCCCGAAAGATATATGCTACATAGCTCTTGTGCCAGTAATTTCACCGGTTGTCTTGCTCTCCACGCCGGAATAAGTACAACAGTGCAAGCACTGCTGTTTAGCGGCTGGATTAGCGAGCAAGATGGTGATAATGATTCGGACGGACGGTCCGTCACGGACCTTGCGTAAGGTCCTACCGAACGCAAAACTGTACTAATTGCGGTATGTCGTGCTAGCTATCCTGATGACGATTGTGGGAACACTAGGAACCCGCTGGATGCGAGCAGCGGGAGACTGGTCATCGTGGCGGTATTTTGAGGAAACGTAAATATCAGCAGTGGACGTTTTTAGGCTGCTAATGATGATGATGACCTAAATATCACGAAAATCGCTAACCTGTATGCCACCTAACATATATGGAACTAAGAACTATCTCGCTTCAGTCAGCTACAAAAACATAGCGTTGAAATTCGTTCACCGGAGGACAGTCAGACAGATACTTCAGTTCAGTTATTTATTGGTAAAACAATAAGTTTACATGCTTCAAGCTTGTAACTGACCCCTCTTTGCGTAGCACCGTTGAGGTTAAATATAGTCTAAATATAAAATTAATCGATAAATTTAAATTTAGAAAGGAAAGATCTTTATTTTTAGGAGTTTCTTAATATAATTTTATGATGTAAAAAGGTTTCCGTTTAGAACATGAGTTGCGGTCAAACCAGTTGAGTCGTATAACTTTAAGGAAATACTCCACTGTTAATATCATACATAAGACATTCTAACACCCAGGAAAGTCATTATGCATTTATTGCGAAAAGGTTCCACAGCGGTCACAATTTAAATGGTTTCAATGTACGGTCGGCGTAGAAAAAGGTGTTCCACTTTTTAAATCTTAATAACTGTGTAAACCACTTTCTTTGCCTACTGTACCGATACATAACATATACCAATTGTCGACTACATATATAATATATCATATGCAATATAATATACAGGCGTAGGTAGCAGTGTCAATATACATATAGTTAAGTAACATTTTCAGCTGTTATTCTTTAATTTTCTCTCCTTTGTAAAATTATTTAACTAAGATTTTTTTAGGAAACAAAAACTAATTCTTGGCATTATTTTATATACATACCTATTGATAAGAGAGTAAGAGACCAAATATAGAATTAACTTAACTAATTTTGGTCATCGAATCAGATATTTTTAATTCACAGTCATGCTACACTTTGTAGGTTTTAGACGAAAGTTAGCAAAATCTTTAAAATGCATGTAAAAAACATTTTTTCGTTTGTAGTAAGGTCTTCGGAACCCTACACTGAGCGTGGCCCGACTTGCTCTTGCCTGGTTATACAATCTTTACTTAGGTAGTTTAAAATAAAGTTGCTATCCGGGTCTGTCTCTACTCATAATTTTCAGCCGCGCGGCCGCTTACTGCTTCTAAGTAAACCACGCAACAAAGGAGAATGGGCAAATTGTCCCAAGTGCTGTATACAGTTGTGCTATATCTTATTAGAAAGCTCTCAATAAGAGCTTAATTTTTTTATATGACAGCAAAACCGAGATGTTTGCAGGGAAAAAGCTACAGCCCATTTTATACCTCACTTTGTACTAGCAGTTGTATGAAAAGTATCTGTAAAATCATTTTCGAGATATAGCCGAAAGATTTTAACCACGCATTACTGAGGCCACTAGAAGTAAAAAACGTAATGGGAGCATAGGTCTAATTTGGTGTTTTTTTTTTTTTTTTCATACAAAACAATGATTAATGCTGCAGACACCTGGTCTTCGAAACATAGCCTATGATGATCCTTACACCGAGTACTACACGTCCATACTACTCACTATTGTATACAAGGGTTGGGACAGCGCCCATACAAAAATGCCCATTCACCTTTTGATACGGTTTGCACTGTCATTTAGACATTTTTTTAAGGAAGGTTTTGATGTAGGTACGTTACATCCTAATTGTACCCTTATGAACCCGGGGAGGTCGCTAGTATAGTCGACTAAGAAATTGCTTGACCACTTTTCGACCGTATTACAAAGGGATAAGGTACAAAAGTGGTCAAGCAATTTCTTGGTCGACTATACGAAATAATCGTAAGTACTTCAGGCTATTAAACGAAAACAAAACACAATCGAACTGATAAGATTATCAATAAGCCATGGGGAGCACCTAATGTTATTTTAATCTCTGGGAAAACCAACACGCTATCAAACAAATAAACCGAATAAACTGTTTTCTTTCTTTCTTTATTTTCTTTCTATCATGTCATACATTATGTTGTGTGCTCCTTTGATGTAATATCTTAGCGCTCAACGATGCGCCAGCAGTGAAGACTGAATCCATATACAGGGATTCCAGCACAAGAGAGCGAGCTGTAAGCCTAATCTGAATAATGATATTTTGACTTTGAATTTCACTTTGAACGTTTTTAAGTTGGAAAATCAAATCCCTGAAAGATATTTATGTAAGTATGTAACATATATAAGTTTTGATACATAAACTTAATTTGATACTATTCATACATACATACTCAAAGGCTAACAGGAAGAGATTCCTTTAAAGGGATAACTTCACCTTTGTACATCACTGTATCTCATTTTGTAATTTATGTCTTTTGTACAATAAAGAATTTATATACATACATACATACATACATACCTACTTACTTAATGTCACGCCTGTTTCCCTTTGGGGTAGGCAGACACCACAGAACGCCATTTGCTCCGGTCCTGGCATACTTCCCTCGCTTCCTCCACTCACATTCCTCTTTATAATGGTCGGCGGTTGCAGGTGCTTCTAATTTTGCCTGTCTTTAGGACGTCACCAATTTGGTCAACGAAAGTTCGCCGAGGCCGCCCTCGACCAACTCGCCCAGTCACATCACCCTTATAAATTTGCTTACATAATCGCCGTTCATACAACTGTTCAACATGCCAAAACCAACGCAACATTCCTTTCTATAAACTTATCTTATCTTACTTATCAAAAATGAAGAAGCAAAGTATTTAGTATGGCCACAATTTGTTTGTACCTAGATTTATCAAAACAAAGGCGCTGGGCTTCAATGGAGCCAGTAGAGTTGATAACATCTTCGTTTAATAGTTTTTCATTAAATATAAGTAGACCCCACGTAATTCTTCTCCCCCCTTCCATTTTGCTTCAGCCCTAGTGCGCAAACTCGCGCATGCGCAGACTCAAGCGCACTTGTCAAAGGTTAAAAAAGATTTCCTCTATATTTAATGACTGGACACATTTAAAGGCTTTATACCACTCTCATACCACATTTAGCTTGGAAATTATTGGACAGAAATGAAATTAGTATCAGCTAGCAACTACCTTAGCAAAATACCTTAATTTATGACTATTCAACAATACCAACTAATTTACACAGCTTGGGCAAAATACAAATATTGTATTAATAGATTCAGATGTTATTTATAGCTTGCGGAGGTCTATATTACCAACCACACCACTACAAGCCCGGCCACAAGCTGGTCCGATGACCTCATACAGATGGCAGGAAGGCGCTGGCCTCGAATTCTGGCGCTCATCGAGATTCATCTTGCATTCGAGATGTGTCAAAAAATGCCAGATTTTGAAGGGATCTGACAGTTCTTTTTAGCATATTATGTCGAATGTGACTTCATCTCTACTGACGCCTGAATTGCCCAGCTGGATACATGTCGCTTCCAACCGGTCACTTTGGAAATTCATGGAGGAGGCCTATGTTCAGCAGTGGACTTCTTGTGGCTGAGATGATGATGATATTAACAAACTGGAACAAATTATCTTGCTACTCCGCGAAACATTCTCTTTGGTGTCGCGGAGTAGCAAAGTACCTAATTTGTTCCAGTTTGTTGAAATGGACCTCCGCAAAGTAACGCCTGAATCTTTTAACTACAGAGGTTTAGTATTGGTGGAAACGCGTTACTTGATAATTTGGGGGTGTTAAGTGATGATTCAGAAATTATATGCTTATTTTTAAATTTTCGTACGGTACCAATATAAGGTAAAATACTCTATTAGATCCTTAACTCAGTCTCATACTAACATAATTTAATCCAACCACAGACAACCAAGAAGACTGGATTGCCCAGTGGTGCACCTTTACTACAAAACTAAGGGTACTGGGTTCGATTCCTGCGAGAAACAAATGTTTGTGTAATAAAAATAAATGTAAGTGGCTGATTCTTGGAAGTTATACATATACTTATTTAAGTATGTATTCAAAGTCATAGAAGATCTTAAAGCTAAACAGTGTTTATTTATATGATTATGTATAACCGTTGTCTAGTACCCGTAGTACACTTCTTAGTTCGATTATAGTTGATCTAAATTGTCTTAAGATATTTATTTTTTACAAATTGAAACAAATTACCTTGCTACTCCGCGAAACCAAAGTTAAGTTGGTTTCGGGATCAACAAGATGATTTGTTCCAGTTTGTTGATATGAGCCTCCGCAAAGTAACGCCTGAATCTATTAATTATATTTATTATATATTATTATACTAGCTACCCGCCCTAGCTTCGCCCGAGTGTAACTAAAAAAACTAGAATATATTTGCCATAAAAATCTTCTGAAAAAAATACCTAAATAACTAGACCGTATCAAAATCCGTTACACGTGATTTATTTAGTACGAGGCAAAAGATATGACGATGTATAGTCGACCAAGTAATTGCTTGATCACTTTTGAACCTTATCCCTTTTTCTTACGGTCGAAAAGTGGTCAAGCAATTTCTTGGTCGAATGAGCGGATAATGACTTTGTTTTATACAATTTTAAGACGTAAAGATTTTTATCTTCCTTTCTAGGTTTACACTAATACAATACAAATATGCTTAAATGAATACCCTATTAACAATCTTAAATAATTACATGCCATAGGTATCCAAGAGGCGTTCAAGGCAGAGGCATAAAAGGAAAGATTTAGTTTAGTAACAGCGCACGATGGTGCAGGAGGTTAAAAATAGCTTCAGATTCAGCCGCTATGTGAACACTTGTTGCGCACGATTGACGTCAGGCTGCCTCCACGAGGGTGGGGCGGGCGGCGCCGTGGGCCGACTGACGTAGATTATATTCATGAATGAAATGGATCCCAAAACCATCACGGGCTCATTCTGTACCAGTGTCGAGCGTACGGACGCATCACACTATTTCCAGGGGCCTATGCCACAAAACTTGATGAGTATAGCTTAGTTGTTGACCCTGACTATGAAGGTTGCAGGTGCGATTCCTACGGGGCAAATGTTTGTATGATGAATATGAATGTTTGTACCTAAGCCGTGGATGTTATATGTATTTAAGTATGTATATGTTTATCCGATGGCCTTACTAAAAGTAAGTACCCGTAGTAAAAGCTTTGCTTAGTTTGGGACTAGGTCAATTGGCGTAAGTTGTCCAAAGATATTCCGAAGTCAAAGTCAGAGTAAATTTATATTTATTCAGATTAGGCTTACAGGAAGCACTTATGAATTTCATAAAATTTACCAATTTATTTATCTAGATTTTTACTTACAAGTGTTACAATATAACGTATCTATTTTTTGCATTTTTGTATTAAAAACTTTACAATTTATATTAAATTGCAGCACTTGTAATTTTTGTGGGCAGTGGACTGGTCGCCTTACCCCGTGTATTGTGGCGCCACTGTGTTGTTGAGAATGTGATCTTGAGGCTGAAGCGTAGTTTTAAAGGTGGAAGGGGAACAGAGTCAATAATGGATGGGCTATCAACGTTAAGTGTATGGATTTGATGGCAACACGGCCGTTACTGTATGGCAGGGGTGTTAAGTTAGGGTAAACAAACACTATAGGTAGGGACTAGTATTTACCCAAAGTCCATCCCTAAATTGGATCGATTTGTTGGCCTTGTGGGCACACTGTTTGACAATACTCGTTAAGTTAGTGGTTATTTATAAAAAAAAATAGTATAATCACACTTATATCATGAACAGGCATCGTAATGTTGGTATATTTCGGGGGCATTCGTAATGAAGTGACCGATCCAAATCGGTCGATATCAATGTCAACTTTTCTAAATTTAAATCGGTTGGTACTAAAAGAATGTGGCGTGAAGTAACAGATTGCTATAATCAGGGCGGTTCCACTGCGCACTATATTTACGGTCGGCCACCTTGCCGGCTTGCCGTGCGCCCGTTCGCTCGCCTTCCCTGTGTCAGTGTAATTGGAAACGAATGCAGCGCAACCCTGACGTTTCGCCGGGAGTTGCGGGGGAAGGCGAACGCGGACAGCACGTTCTTTTTGCACATTACTTCCCGATTGTAGCCGTGCGAAGCCAGTTCGGATCGCTAGTAAATAAAAAGAATAACAATAATACATAAGTTATGATTTCCAGAAAGGAACGAAAGACTCTAACGTAAGTTTTACATAATGTTGTTAATAAGGAAGTTCTGTAATAAAAGCCTATAAATAAGTTAAGTAAATAACTAACATGTCTCATTCTACAAATGCTCAGAAAAATTACATCTACTGCGACTGAATTGCGTTAGACATTTTATTATTTTATGGTCCCGTACCAAATAGGAACCGTTATAAGGCGACTTCTACCGTACGTTTATCTGTCAAAGCGCCGTATTCCAGCAACTACATGCGAGCGACATGGAATTTGGAATAGTTGTAAATGATACTTATTCAACGTTAGTACTGCGACAAACAGTTTTTTTACAAACGGAGTGGAAAAGGAGGGTCAAAATTTTAAAGTGAAGAAGTCAAGGCTTATAAAAAAAAAGTATGAATGCTGCCTAGTTTTGAAGTAGTAGTTAAAATGCTAAAAAAATACCCCTTGCTCCCATCCTCTACGAAGTCCGTAAAGCGAAAATTTTTAATTAATAAAAGTTTATGTTAATAGCAGAAATTGTAAAACTATTATTCTTACTAGTTAGCACACAGTTTTTTTTTGTAGTCATCAATACTCTACTACTTAGTTTTGCGATTCGGTTATATCTTTTACATGCTGTTTTGGAAAATACAAGGCAGAACTTCGCCATCACACCATCGCAACACGCGTGTAGTATGACGCTCAGAACCCCCCCCCCCCCCTCCCCCACAAAAAACGCTAAATATGCTCTATACGCGTCTGCTACTACGAAACCCTCCGTGTGTAAATCCGACTCGCATTTCGCCAGTTTTTTCAATACCACGTCTGGCCAAGACAGGTATTATGGCCCATGACGACTGCCTACGTAAATATTATCTTGTTATCGTTTATAAAGACACCGTGGTCTTACATAACGTTATGAAGAAGTGGGTCAGCTATAGTTACGGCTACAGTTACAGTATCGATTAGTTCTGTTATAGAAATAATTCTATTGTAAGGACTGCAACTGAATAAAATATTTAATTTCAGTGACTGATTCAAAACTAAGAAATTATTTCTTATAGCATTTATAGAGTTTCGGTTTATTAGTTCTCAATTAGGCTGATTGTTTGCTCTTAAGGCCGAGCTCACCGGATGCGTATACAGCACGGCTACAGCTCCAGCTCGGTTTGTAGACCTGCGTTACGTGCACGCAACGCAAACGATGTGTCATCTCAACATATTATTCCACTTCCAGTGCACGCGCTGTCTCCGGAGCAGTGCTGCATACGCATCGGTTGTGCCCTGGCCTTTACATCGCCAAATTTACTAAAACTTGTGACATAATATTAGTGGTGTTATAAATAAAATACCTTACATTTTTAACCGAAATTTCTTTTGATTTTTACTTTTTAACCATTCAAATGATTAAATTTAAGTGCTATGTAATAACAACACAAAGAAAAATCTAGGGTTATGGCAGGACACGCACCTACAACCTCAGCTCAGTCATCATTAGTCATGTGAACAGCCATATCCCGGAAGGGTGCCGTGCGTTAACCAGTTCCGCCACATTACATTGTGAGTCCGGGATGGTAGAGTTAACCAAACTGAGTTCTATAGTTTCGAAATTGTGTGTCCGGTGTGGTAGAGTTAATGAAAAATGAATTATACATATAGATTCAATGTTGTAAGTCCGGGGTGGTATAGTTAGTGAAACTGAATTCTATAGGTTCAACATTGTGAGTCCTGGATGGTAGACTTAACTAAACTGAATTCTATAGGCTTAATATTGTGAGTCCGGGATGGTAGAGTTAACCAAACTTAATTCTATAGGCTCAATATAGTGAGTCCTGGGCGGTGGAGTTAACTAAACTGAATTCTATAGGCTTAACAATTTGGGTTCGAGGTGCTAGAGTTAACCACACTGAATTAACTATACTACTTTATCATTTTAACTAACTGAATCAATATAACATTTATTTGGAAAGAATACATATGTACGAGTATATTGGCTAAGAGTTTTGATTGAATGAATGCTGCGTTGCATCCGTAACGAAGTGATCCGACAGAGAACCAAAGTTTTCGACATAGCCCACCGCATTAGCACGCTGAAGTGGCAATGGGCCGGTCATGTAACCCGAAGAACCGATAACCGTTGGGGTAGACGAGTTCTTGAGTGGAGACCACGGATCGGCAAACGTAGCGTGGGACGTCCTCAGACTCGGTGGAGCGATGATCTTCGCAGGGCGGCTGGCAAGAGCTGGATGAGAGTGGCCGAGGATCGTGCTCAGTGGCGTGCCATGGGAGAGGCCTATGTCCAGCAGTGGACGAACATGGGCTGATGATGATGATGATGATGAATGCTGCGTAGGCCACTAGGAAGGTAATGCTTTGTGAAACACACATTTTATTGTGATTTACGACGATAAAATATTTACTACTGAAAACGGAGTGATGGGTCTATCTTTTTAATTAATTAATAAGTAAATATAGATGTCGAACCTAGAGATATTATTTATAGCAACATCTAGATTATCTGGATTTTATCTTTAACTTGTTTTCTGCAGCCATTTCCAATCTTGCGTAATCAGGTCAAGACGTCAACTGGAGTTTATAAGCCTCGGCTTTATAAACATCCGTTCGATCTAATTTCGATTATTAATGTCAAAAATTGTTCTGACTTAATGATATTAAGTCTCATGTATTGATTTTACAGACTTTTTAAAACCGGGTCTATGTTATTATCATAGTCCTTACTGGTATAGTCGGCCAAGTAATTGCTTAGCCACTTTTGAACCTTCTCCCTTTGTAACACGGTCGAAAAGTGGCCAAGCAATTTCTTGGTGGACTGTACATAAACATTCTACAGAGAATATCCAAATTTTAGGCATTTAATTACGGCGTTTCAGAGCTAGAATCACGTGACATTTGACCGGACGGACAGACAGCAGAGTGACATCAATAGTGATTTCAATATATATTATTCGATTTCAGAGTTGTGATTCAGTGGGTGCCTAACTCCCTTATTCATTAACGCTTCGTAAACGTTTGTTAGTTAACACATTTTAAGTTTGTTAGCTTAAAAAGATTGTTAACTTTTTATAAATAAGGGGGTAAGTGTTTAAGGATGGTAGTTATAAACCGAACTCATATTCCAGTTTCATGCTAAGATATTATGAAACTGAAATTTGTGCTCGGTCTATATTTACCATCCTAGGTGTAGAGGGGACTTATAGGGGGGCAACAGATCTGCGATTATCTTGGGGTTGTTTGTTCCTATAGGCGGCTGTGATCACTTCCCATTGGGTGACCGCAAATTACAATACAAGATAACGATAATTAAGGTTACATACATCAAAATAATTAAATTTGTATACATAAAATTTCGTAACATTTACGTGAACGAAAAAAATAAAAAAATCGATCTAGCTAGGCCTCATTTGCAGAAAAAAACATTTTTAACATACTGGTATTTTTTACATAAGCATTAAGCAGAAATGAATTGCCTAGACACTGTAGTTAAATAGGCCATCTTATTTTTACTAAGGGCAGTATTTAGGTAAAGACTTTCCGCAGAAAACCTGGGTTTAAAAATAACCACAATTTATGCTACTTCCACTCGTTAATGCTAAGACCTATAATGAAGTACAGAAGGCGGCTATCACCAGCTGACTCTAAAAATAGCAGCCCCCTACCGCCTCCCTCCATCGACCAATTCTGGGACTTCGCCCACCTAGGCAATTCTGAACACGATCCCTTAGAGGAACTTAATAAAAAAACACCTTACTTCTGATGTCAGGAAGTTAAATGTCTGAGATAAGGATGAGTCAAAAGGCAGACAATATCTAAAAAGAAGCCGATTAATGTAAGCATTAAAACGGGACAGAATACTGAAAAAACCTTTTACCTAGTTACCTTGGTTTGCTGTCTTTTTACAAAAAACGTTTCCCAAACTAATTAATTTCACAAACTGATCATTTGGTAAACTGCTTTTGTATCTGAAACTGTAGACATTTTAGGAGTTTAATAAAAAAACTAACCATTCTACACGATGGTCCTAAAATGATTCCTGAATAGCTTACAGTTTAAAAAAAATGAATTTTGCCAAATGAATAGTTTGTGAAATGTATCAGTTTGTGAAACGTTTCTTGTGAAATTATTGTTTACGATTTATGTTATTTACTTATGTCATTGGCAGAAAAAATACGTTTTCTTTTCATAGTAAAGCAAGCTAAGTTGCGCTCTTGTGTATGAGTAGCGTGTAACTGAAAATATTCCACATTTCGAAAAGTAGATCTGCCTTCTCCTTAGTGATAATTTTTATTTTTATGTCGTTATTTTGATATTTACATTATTAAAGATAAGTATTAACTTTCAAAATGTTTATAATGGCATTAAAATAAGGTGTTTAACATTTCTCAATGCCACCAACCTTCTGATTGGTGGCATTGAGGCGTTTAACATTTCTATGTTAAAGGCCTTTTTTTACTCCTGTACCTGCGGACGATACTTAATATCAACAAGTTAAGAATATTCTTAACCTTAATTTTTAACTTCTTTCGTAATTCAAGCAAATAAAACTTCATGAATTTGCTAGTGCTTCTTGCTAAAACGACTTCGGCGGGCAGTCGGTTACAGGTGTATTTCTCTGAAACTGTTTGATGATAAATAAAACGGTTTACCCAAACTGAAACGTATAAAATGTACCTATACATACAACAGCGAGGCAGACGGTAGTGGGCGGCATGTGCCATTGATCGAATGTACAGCGTTTCAAACGCTATCACTACTACTACCTAAGCTAAGCTACAACCAGAAAATACTTAAAAATGAATGTATAATATAATAAATAGTTTATTATCAGGCTACAAGGGATACATAAATACCCTACAAACTAACATACATAAAGATATACAACAAAACTAAATTTTTTCGGCGACGATTCAGCGTGACTCGTGACAGTTGCTTCGTCAATTCTGGTGACTAAAGTCTCCTCCAGTGGTAGGCTGCTGCTGAACCGCCGGAATTTGACACCCTTCGGCCAGAAGTCGGCACATGAGATGCTTTCCAGCAACGGCCGCGGCTCGAGCACCACCAACCAAGCGAAGTGCACGTAGT
Source organism: Ditula angustiorana (assembly GCA_963691745.1). NCBI lineage: Eukaryota > Metazoa > Arthropoda > Insecta > Lepidoptera > Tortricidae > Ditula > Ditula angustiorana. The sequence continues at coordinate 3,376,932 of OY829481.1, read as the reverse complement.
GGCGTGGATGAAGCTGAGACACCCTCAGGAGTGCGTTTTTTGAATCTCACCGGGTAACTAAAGCTCACCAAAATAGCCGTTTTTCATAGAGATTCGGCCATTTTGGTGAGCTCTGGTCACCTGGTGAGATTCAAAAATTGCACCCCAGGTTGTAGCCGGACTTCCAACGGATGAACTCCACGACATCAGTGACAGTCATGGAGTGGTGCAGGCGCGATACGTAGACCAATGGTATAATGACGTCTTTGACTATTTTTTGTAGATAACTAAGATACAGTGGAAACACCAATGCGTAACCCCTCCGCCCACGGTTTAGTGCCCGATTTTTCGTAACGGTTACATTGCAATTCAGTCGTATAACCCATCCCCATTAATCATGGTGTTCAGTTGACTTACTACTTCTTCGCTTTTGTTCTCAATTTTCCTGGTGTCAGTTTACCTCACTTATGGCTGTAGTTATATCTTTCTCAAGTGCAGCAGTGTACTCAAGATGGCATTTAACATTTTATTTCTATAGAAACGAAATGTCAAGTGCTATCTTGAGAACGATTCTTAACTATATGTATAGGTAAGTACCTTATATTTCCATCGTAAGCGTATTGCATAGTATTGTAAAATATTAAGAAAGAACAAGAGAATTTTCTTCGGCTGAGAATTATCTCGAAGACTTAAGGTACCACCAAACAACTGACCGCAGTATACTCTAACCGAATACTGATGTGAATCCAGATGCCGGAAGGTAGGGGGTTAAAGACTGGCAACAGATCAGCGACTCTCTTTGTCGTTGCTGGTTTGCATGGGCGGCGGAGATTACTATCACTATTTACTTTCCTTTTCCATAAAAAACTAAGTTCCATATATTCAATATAGCTAATAACACACATTTCGATGCACAGTGGGGTGATTTTTAGAGTTTCGTACCTAAAGAGTAAAACTATTACTAAGACTCCGCTGTCCGTCCGTCTGTCACGAGGCTGTATCTCATGAACCGTGATAGTTATACAGTTGAAATTTTGACAGATGATGTACTTTTGTTGCCGCTATAACAACATATACTAAAAAACAGAGTAAAATAAATATTTAAGGGGGCTCCCATACAACAGACATGATTTCTTTGCAGTTTTTATAGATAATTGTATTGAACCCTTCTTGCGCGAGTCCGACTCGCACTTGGCCGGTTTTTGAATTTCGAGCTCTCGAGATTCGCCAGCCGCAAGACAATCAACGCCGGCTAAAATATACGCTCGCGTCTTTTATTGGTCCCCGACTGGCTAATGTCGAGCGTTCGATAGTCAAAAAACAAACCGCCGTCGACTGTTCCTTCTTTGTAATGCCTCTAAAGCTGATAATTAGAAAGACCCACGAGTTACAGTCAAGGAAATTGAAACACGTACCACCGTAGAACCTAGTCGAAGAGACATACGCATGACATTTGTATGACATAACCTGGCGTTTAACGCGACGCGTCATTGCGGTAGGGTTCTAAGGTGGTACGTGAATATATTTCCCCTACTGTACGTATCACATAAGAGACTTTGACCGATATCGACCGATTGACCTATATGCATTATTCTTTCAGATTAGAATATAACGATCAAACATGCACACGTTTTTAGGGTCCCGAAGCGAAATAGTGAAAATGAAACCAGTATAATTTCGTCATGTTCATCCGTCCGTCAATTAGTCCTTCAGTTTATCCATTATGTCGCAGCTATTTAACTACAAGACTATATGGAAAAAGTAGGTGTTTTCCTCAAACCTCTATACACTGGAGTAGTAAAATTACAACGTTACTCCATATATCTAGCTAAATGTGACATTATTATAAAGGTTCCGTACCCAACGAGTGCTATTCCTATGCGTTCACTGTCCGTCCGTCTATCACAGGGCTCTACCTATCTTTGACACCGTAACAAATAAACACTTGAAATTAGGCACGGTCCGTCCGGTTAGCTACCACCACCTTGCGTGCTAATCCTGCCGCTAAGCAGCAGTGCTTGCACTGTTGTGTTCTGGCGTGGAGAGCAAGACAGCCGGTGCAATTACTGGCACGAGAGGTATTTCATCTAAGCCTTCTAGGTTGGCATCGCATCTGCCATCTCTTTGGTGTTGCGGGTGTCTATTGGCGGTAGTGAGCACTTACCATCACGTGACCCACTTGCTTGTTTGCCTTCCTATGTTATAATTTAAAAAAGTGTATATTACTAGGGCCGCTGTAACAAAAACAAAAAATAAATAAAGGGGGTCCTCATACAACGTGTTGAAGATCGATAGTATTATATAATTAAAAAAAGAGAATAGGAAAGAGGAATAGGAATAGGACATTGCTTTAATCTTAGGTAATATTATATGGCTAATTATTATTAACCGTAAATAGTCCACAATTTCCAGTAAATTCCTTCTAGTCCCGAGAATTGATTTTCGCAGCCATGTTGCAGCCGCGCTCAGTACGTCGTTACCGTTTGCTGCTGTATATGTGTTGGGTGACCTTTAAAGGGGGTCATGTCGTGTCATCCGACCTAAACTATACGAGTACGTGTTAAGCTTAGATGATCCCTTTCGTTGAGAAGGCTTACTAGGTCGAGTTACAAAATTTATGACCTAATACATCGGCGAAATGTGTTTGGTTTAATACTTAATTGGCGTATGTTTGTTCTAAAAATTTCCACTGAATTGTTTACCTTTTTCCCTAGTCATAATCATAAAACATATCTAACATAGCATAAGTGTTCACGCCAAATGTTACATTTAACTTTCATATCCCTTTATTTCTGTAACTTTGGCAACCTCTTTTAACTAACATAATGTCTGTTTTGTTCCTTTCATTCGAAGGCAAACGTCATTGTGACTGATGAAGACGACACATGTGTAATAATTTAGGTTTACAGTGCATCCATCACTTAACTTTTCGACACGCTAGGTGCAGTGAGCGTTTATTAAGAGGGCTAGGTTTTCCCTCTTGAGTTGCATGGAGCGAGTCTACTCGATTACTATGATTTTAGGTTACGGAGGCATAGATAATTTGATCGATCAATCGATCCAGCCTCACAGTATGCTACTCGCATGCGAAAATAGGTACCATACCTTCGGCCTAAGCACAGACTTTTGACAAATTTCATATTGAATTCCGAATCTGCAAACGCAAATTGTTAAAAAAGATAAAATAAAACACGTGGAATTATTCTATTCAGAGTTAAATTATTTACGAAAATTACGTACTTGTTTCTTTATTTTACTCAGAAGCACTCTGGTTGTTAGGCTTGTCAGCGAAACGTGTATTTGAATTACATTTCGTTTCCTCGCGTGGGTGTTACACAGACAGCAGCCATTAGACTTAGTACGCAGCGAATTTTATTCGGAACAGTTCTTTGAGGGCTTCTCTTCTTTGCTACACCTAAGGCCCTGTTTGTTCTACAACGACAGCGAGGCGTCCAATTTCACTCATATGTTATGCTTAGAACGCAGACATGCTTTTTCCTTTTGCTTTTTAAAAAGGTACCAAAATGCAAATAGGTACGTACATTCAAAACACTTTCGATAAAACGTGGAAATGCAGCTTGCAATGCATGCTTGGGAGATATTTGTACATATTATAAATAAGTTTTTGTATTTTTTATTAGGTTAAGTAAATTCACGTTTCACTGCTTGTCTAATAAATATATTCTAGAGTACCTAAGAAAAACCCCTTTTTTAAATAAATACTTTTTATAGTATTTTTTCGACCTAGTGAATGAAAATAGCGAGTCTAAAGTTAAGGCTAGGGGGTTAAGACGGCGCGGCGTTTGTTTTATATGAGTGTTCGGTTGGCGACTAGTTGTAATATTTGAAACTGACCAACATCCTAAACTGTGGAATTCCTAAAGTGAAATTTAATTCAGCACTATAAAGTTCAAAACAGGTATTCAAGATGACTCAAGAATCAGGTTAAATCTTTTAGCGTCATTGGGTGCATTGGGGCGATTTTTCACTTTAGCGCTTATAATCGCCGGCCGCGCTCCAATCAGTGCCGGCTAAAATATACGCTCGCGTATTTGATTGATCCGCGGCTGGAGAGTGTCGAGCGCTCAAAAATCAAAATCGGCCCGCACCTATCTGAGACAGTTGGAAATTAGCGAGATTCAAAAGCCACGCTCGACAGTCTTTATAAAACTAACTATACATATTGATGTGGATGATACCGAGAAATTCAAGTCAAATTCGAAATATGTCAAAAATAGCCGACAAATTCCTTCGAATTCTGTCATTCAAATATTATCTCGAATAAGACATGAATCTCAATTAACGCAAGAATTGAGGGCCAGTTACTGACTTTGGCTCTCCTTAGAAATGCTTCTGTCACAAAAACTAAGCGAAGTACATTGCTGTTTTTAGAATGCCAAGTATCACGCAAGAATCCAAAGAAGCAAATTAAATCAAATACAATCGTCGATTAATGCCGAGAGCAAACTTTAAGTGCATATGGTACTGCACAGTCGAAGTCACTATTAAAGACAGAACTGCGAGAAAGTGTCAATTTTCGAAAGGGAGGCACATAATATTATGATATATCTATTCCTTTCGATCATACACAATTTCTCTCAATTCCCCTTTTTAATGGTCAGCTAAGTTAGTTACCTTTAAGTCGTTTTTCTTTATTAAAATTTCCCTCGTAGTCAAAGAGTTCTTGCGAGTCGAGTGGCGGCAGAAAGCGTTGGCCTAGATCGCCGCCGTGACACAGTTATGGGCTCCTGAATATCGCTACCTACCTTAGATATTGTTAGACACTACGCTGATGACCCACTTTTGACCCGATTGCACGCATTATCGATTGAGAGGTGAGGACTACGAGGGGTACGGAAACCGTGCTTAAAGAAAATTACTTTTGGATTTTATGAACCTTTTATTCCACTTGACAATACGAGTAAGAATGTTTTGGGAAGGTATGAAATATTTAAGAAAATCCATCGATTCTATTTTTAATTTTTAGGAAGATTTTTTTATCATTTTCATTTACCATCGAGTGAGATTGAGGCCAAACGCAAACCCATTTCTAATATAAAAAAGAGAATGTTATTTAAAGTTAAAAACTTGTACGGATATACGATATAATTATGTATGTGCGTCTGTTTATGACATTGTCCCTTAAAGGGATAAGTTCGCCTTTGTACATCACTGTATCTATTTTTTTTAATTTATGTTTTTTGTACAATAAAGAATTTACATACATACATACATTGTAAAAATCAAACAAGTAATGATAAAACATATCGATCAATTTTCTCTCACACTGAGACTAGTTTAGTTCAGCCGGAGTCAAAAAGAAAACTATCTTAGAAATGCTTTGATGGTTTTGTGAAAACACGATTAAGAATAACTGCAGCTATTGTGCCTTCCATGTCAAAAAAAACTTACTTGAATTTTAAGTACCTATCTTACCATTCTTTTTAAGGGTAAAACAACTAGCAAGGGTATCGCCTGTTGGGAAGTTATTAACGCTGCCCATGAGAGCCAGCGGCCCCAAGAGAATCACTGATCCATTTCCGGCCTTAAGGTCTGCCCCGCCCCTCCGTATGCCTCTAGAAAACTCGTTTTGATTTTTTTTTTATTTGATTTTAATGACTGACAATTCTCTGCATTGTGTTTTAGACCAATATCTACTTCCACAACTCATTATTTTAACAAAAGCCATCGCAATGTGACCGAAACCTAGAAATAAATGAAAAAAGCCCATCTAGACACGTGGTAGCGTGTCAAGCAAAGTTCAAGTAACAAAACTGGCGAGCAGCACCGTGTGTAATATTACACGAACCATTTGGAGCCACTTTTGACCCCCTCATAACTCAAAAACTATTTCACATAAACGTGTCATATAGCTTACGTAAGGCAAAGGTCCTAGTCATTGACAGCGCATTGACAGTGACTCAAAATTGTCGAGAAGATACGGACACTTAGATACGAATAAAAACGAGAGAGAATGATATCAACTAATGTGGTGCAATTTTTGAATCTCACCAGCTGACTAAAGCTGACCAAAATGGCCGTTTTTCATAGAAATTCGGCCATTTTTGTAAGCTTTAGTCACCTGGTGAGATTCAAAAATTGCACCTCTGGTAAAAGATTGTTCTACGCGTGATAAGCAGTGGTTTTATTATTAGCTCTTATTTTTATTATTTTACTAACACTCTTGAGTTCAGCGGAAACATTTTCAATAATTAGAGCCTTAAAGATTAAAAGTGTTTCCGCTCTTTGAATAAACAGGGTAAAGTTAGGTACAAGTTGAGTACTGAACAAGGTTTCGTCGGTAAACAAGGATGAGATGAGTCTCAGTTTTGCGAGGCCATGTTTGTTCAAGGCTCCTCGCATTAATATGAAACAAGATATGCTTCATGACGGGGCATATTCTGATACAAAGACGGGCTTAAAGTGTGCCATCCTATTTATGGAATTATTTCCACATAGGAAGGAGTGGGTAGATCAGTTTCCAAAACTGTTTGTGCAGAAGCAAAATGCGTCGCAATGTCTAGTTATTTGTTTGGCTTTTCCGATTTTTCCGTCCAAAAGTCACATTTCGTATGAATAATGTAAAACGAAATAAGTAAAATGGTGAAGCCTTTAAATGGCTTGAAAGTTTAAAAGTCTGAAACTGTTTCAATTCGGTCACGAGTTCATTAATAGGGTTCTTTGCGTAAAGTGAACCTCGTAGCTGTTACTCTATTTTGTGTACTTAGCAATGTTGTTGTGGTCCCTTCTGAACCGTGTCTCCTCTGTTGAACCCATTGGGAGAGACATCAGACATTTTCCAATACTGGTGTCTTTTTTTATACTAAAGCCGACAAACGGGCAAGTGGTTCAGCTGATGTTAAGTGATCACCGCCGCCCATGGACACCTGCAGCACCATTAGGACTGCTAGTTCTTTGCCAGCCTTGCAAAAATCAGTACACTCGCCTTTTGAAGGCACCCATGTGGAAGCAAGATGGAAAAACACCAGCCGCCAGCCCATTCCAGATTTTGCACGTCCGAGGTAAAAAAGAGCGTTTAAGTGTGTGGAGGACCAGTGCTGGAAGACAGTGGAGGACCACCACGTATCGAGGTGGTATATCCTGTTCTTTAGACTTGACCACCTTCCTTAGACCTCTTTCTTAGTAATGAATACTTATTCATTATTGAGTTATATTTAGAATCAAGTTCTGATATTTCCCCAAGGAAGTGGAGAAATAAGGGGTTTGTAAAAAAAACTTTGAGATAAAGACGTCAAATGAACTTTTTTTTGTATTAAGGATAAAATATACCTTCTGAAATACCATGTAGGGAAATGGTGATTGTTTCTATTTATATAAGGACTATAATTCGATTAATGAAGGTTTAGAGGTAAGAAAGTAAATGAACGAGGTTTTGTATTTTAGACAATTTTTATTTATTAAGGTTATAACTTACTTATTTCATTTTATTACATTAGATTACTCCTCAAAGGTATAATAAAAACATTGTGCTTATGTAACATAAGTGGTAGGTACACCAATTTCGAATATTCGGGCCATAAAGCCCTCGCCTTCAGCTCGGGTTTTGAATATGTTTGTAACTTGTCCTTAATTAATTGTCTATACTCCTTGACGCGCAATTTATTAAATTGCTTTCTGGAATTGCACCACATAAACTTCCGAATGAAGTAGGAAATGGAATCGAGAAGTAAAATCGCAATCATTTGGTTATGTATGAAGAAAATGTGCTGTATTTTTTATGTAAGTACAAGTAATTGCCAAAAGCCGTATAAATTCGCAAAGTTATTTAGCACAAGCTCCGTTACATGAAACTAGTTTGAGAAATCGTATGTACAGTCAGCAACAAAAATAGACTTTCATTTTACTTTGTAGCTGCGGCCGATACTTTGACAGTTTGAATCTGATAAACAAGTTAGTTAGTTAAGTGACAAGGTACAAAATTGATCAGCTACTTTTGACGCTGGCTGTACAGTCAGCATTAAATATACAGGAGCGGGCACGGTGGTCAAAAATATTTGAACTTGACTCTATTGTCAAAAACGTTCGGGCTAGAGAAGGCAAACTCGGTTATTGTGTCCAAAAATCCGGTTTTAACCGGTTATTACCTACATAAAATAACCGGCTATACATTCCCTAGTTCGGGCGTGTTTAGATATTTCTGACCACCTTCCTCGCTTAGACATTTTTGATGCTGAAGGTATAGTCGACCAAGTAATTGCTTGACTACTTTTGAACCTTATTCCAGCTACCCTTTTGAAATACGGTGAAAAAGTGGTTAAGAAAAATTTTAGTCGACTATAGGAAGCTTTGTTAATACAATAGAAGAAGTAAAAGAATAAGAACCAATTGAAAACCGTGCCAGAATTTCATTATTTAAACATGGTCATATTATGAAACCGCGATTAGAATAGCATTGGAGAGTAACGTCAGCATACTGCCATTTCATAGGTATAGGAATTAAGCTTGACGCAGTCTATAAAATGACAGTGTGCTGACGTTACTCTCCAATGCTATTCTAAACTCGGTTTGATAATACTTAAGACTGTAATTTGAAATTAAATTAAATTAAATGAAACACTTTTATTTCAGGTAAGCGAAACACTTTTATTTCAGGTAAGCACCCATATGACACATAAAAAAATACAATAAAATGATGTCACAATAATAAATTCAGACATTTTTGTTTATTTGCAGTTTGCATCCCGGTTCAAAGACAATCAGAATCTGAAAATGGAGCTATTTAAATCTTCATTTATGGCAGCAAGGATTGAGTTTCCGGAGACGCGCACTCTACTCCAAAATGAGGCTACTCGTAATCTGACGACGGCGAAGAAATCAGGAACTCTGGCTTCAGCGAACATGCTCGACGCACTACACCACCTGGGCAAGCATTTGAGATGGCGTAAGGTTTGTTATATTTGATATTTTGTAGATATTTATAATATTTCTTATTGATAAAATGAAAAATGCTATAAACATTTTGGGTATTTTGTAAAGTAACCGTCCACGTGCTTAAAACACATAGGACATTGTTTTTATTTACCAGTAGTTGACGTCATTGTTTCTCGTTGTGATTCGCATGTCTCAGTGTCTTCTTGGCAATTATTAGATTACTGTCAAAAGTGTCAAAGACTGGGACCGTTAACTTATTTAATTAGTGACTAAACTAATAGCGACCACTTGGGTGAGTTATTGAAAATTATGTTGATGGATTATATTTATGGCAGTGCGGTACAGTCAAAGAATTATATTTCCACCACACCTAAAGTTTAATGTCATATAGCAAACTGTCACCATAAGAGCTAACTAGAGCAAGACGTTAGTTTGACATATCGACCTTAATGCATTGCGAATGTCTGGCGACATTTCAGCGAAGTGGGTATGGAATTAAATTCTTTGACTGTACATGTTCATACGCCGAGTGTAGGTGCAGACTGAAAATCATTGCGGAAAGTGCAATATCTGTGCACCTAGCACGAATCTTCTCGTTACGTGTTAACTCGCTACGTAACTTAGTGAGTCTCTCTTCTACGGGGGTGGTCAGAACGAGACGCATTGAGTTAACGCGTGCCTAAAAGATTCGTGCGAGGTGCACTGGTTCTTACCTCACCGTTCATGCAGAGCCTGAGCTTTTTGCCACTTGGGCTTGTTTTTTCTAGTTTTTCTCTGGTCAGATCTATTGTAATTTAAAGCTAAGTTTATCCAAATTGTGCTTTTTTTTAGTAATGGCAATAATTGTTTTGTTTTTATTATAATTCTCAGTACCTAAAGTAATTTACGATGGCAGGGTACATCGGGCTGGAGGATTTTTGGTGGTGGCTGGGACTGCAGACTGGAGATGTCGCATGGAGCTATGAACCCTTTGATATTCATTATAATCCTTATTATACTGCTTATTTACATTGACTTTAATTGACTATATCACATCTAAGTTTTTTTTACAAAATTGCACTACCCACAACTATTTCTGATTTACCTAAACACCTAAAGGTTTGATTGGTAAAGAATGCCTTACGGCACTAAGTTTCCACAATAAGGATTAAAGATGGAGATGTTTCTCTTAATTACACTTTTTTATTATTATTATTTATACAATATAAAGTTAGATTATATATTAACATAACATGTCAAATTACAAGAATTTATACTGAGGTCGTCGAAATTATAAAGTTAATATAATATAATTTAAAAAATATTTATAACACCATATTTTTGATACAAGATTACAATAGAATATCATAGTAAATTAAATTAGTCTCCAATAGAGATCGTCAAAAACACAAACAAAACAAATAAATGGAATAAGAGAATAATTAAACATCATTAAATTAAATATAGGTACGTAAGTCATTTATAAGTCAAATGATATGCTTTGCATGCTGTTGTGGTGATCAATAAAAAGTTACTGTATTTTATTTCATTAAATTAAATAAATATTTATATTGGCACTGGAGTGCTTTTAAATGTGGTACGAGTAGCATGACCTTATCTCGGGTTCATGCAGTTACGACATCAAGCCACGGTGCGTCGTGACAGAGGAGCATGGGGTAAGTCGGTGCATCAAAGGGGGAAGGAGGGTGCATTTCGGCGCAGTCGAAGTGCATCGTCAGGTTCGGTTACGGAAGTAACAAATAAGAGGTCGGTGACCGAATGGCGCCGCAGAGGCGTTTGACAGTTCGCAAAGTCCATGTACCTAGGTACGTTCGTAAAACGCCCTTAGACTTACGAAGAATTTATATAATCCAATTAGGGAGTGTTTTCTTTGAAGTACGCGCCCAAACCCACGCGCAATCTGCCTTCATTTAAGACCATCAAAGTATTTTGCTTTTTCGTTATTATAATACAAATTGTTGTACGCGATTTTACTCATGCGGACCTTTTTTCGTGGAATTAAATATGCTCTACTTAGGTGTGTCCAGCCTATTTCCATGAAGTGGGGTTGGCTTCAGGAATACGCGATCGAGTTCGGTTATTTAGTGTAATTATTAAAATGTCAAAATAATAAAACTGGACAAACGAGAGTCGGCTCTCCCATCGAGGGTTCTGTATCACCGCATACAAATGTGTTATGCTTTTACCAAAACAATCCGTGAAAGAACCGCAAAACAATTGAATTGTGGGTGATGTTTTATGGTTTCTAAAAAACTGTGTTTGTTGGAAATATCTCTCTTTTTTTCTGTAATATACAGATTCACATTTCGGTGGTAAGAGGGAAACTTAATTACGCTTTTATGAGCTTTACTCGTAACTGAGTACCTAGCTAGTTTTTGTTTTTCAAAATGATGAAAAAACGGTGCTATCAAAAAAATCTGATTCTGTAGTGGAATGTGTAATTAAACCTTTTTCATATGACACTACCATTATTAAAGTAGGTGATTAAAAATATCTTTTCACTTTCATCAAGCCACCAAAATTATTTCAAATAGACAGCATTAGAAGTTGCTGAAATATGCTGCTGCGACAGACAGACGGACCGGTGTCGCACCATGAGGGTTGTTTTGTTTACCTTTTTGGTACAAAACCCTAAGAAAAGCGCATTAACATAAATTAGTAATGATTATTATTATTATTATTTCATATTTATTTAAAATCTTTGGTCAAGTTTTTACAATATTTCTATAAAAAGTAATAAAACAATATCAATACAAAATATACAAACATTATAAAAACCTAACCTAGAGTGCCGCCGGCAGCGGGGCAGGGCTCAAGCTACCGGTGGTTAGGGCTGCAGAGTGAGGAATCTCCTGACTATTCGTGACGTGTCCAGGAGTACCGCCTTTTGTATCTGACCCTTGATCCAACCTTCTAGCGAGAGTATCTTGAGGTATTGGTCGAGACTCTTCGCTATAAGACCGTTCGCTGAGACTTATTATTATTATTATTATAAGCTCACGCCTGTTTCCTTTTGGGGTAGGCAGAGACCACAGAACGCCATTTGCCCCGGTCCTGGCATACTTTCCTCGCTTCCTCCACACACATTCCTCTCTTCATACATGCTCGGCGGTTCCGGGTACTCCTGATTTGACCATAATGATATAATTATATATATGCCCTCAGTGGCCCTAACATGACCGATCCAGGTTTAACAGACTTACCCTACATCTCTGTCAGACCAGTGCACCTAGCACGAATCTTCTCGATACGCGTTAACTCGCTACGTAAATCGGTGCGTCTCTCTCCTACTGAGCTAGTTAAGATGAGATGCACTGAGTTACGTAGCGAGTTAACGCGTATCGAGAAGATTCGTGCTAGATGCTCAGGTTTAGAAGAAAATTACACACGTAGATATAAACTCAGATAAACTAAACTTGTCCGGTCATGTTAGGGCCACAAGTACATACGACATAGCAGTGCACCTAGCACGAATCTTCTCGACACGCGTATCGCTACGGAATTCAGTGCGTCTCTTTCTAACTAGCCCAGTTGGAGAGAGACGCACTGACGTACAAGCACATAACATACAACAAACATGCACCTTTATAACAACAACTGTGGGCCTACCATGACCGGACAAGGTTTAATTTATTCCTCCTAGCGTCTCTATCAAACTAATGTCACAAAAAAAAGGACGTTCATAGAGATAAACTCAGATAAATTAGACTTGGCCGGTCATGTTAGAGCACAGTCAGCGTCAAATTTACCAGAGCGGGCAAGGTGGTCAAAAACATCTGAACACGCCCGAGCGTATTTGACAGTAGAGTCGAGTTCAGATATTTTTGACACCTTGCCCGCTCTGGTATATTTGACGCTGACTGTACTCATGGGTAATGGAAACATTTCGTTCGGAAAATATATATCACATTGGAAATAATGAAACAGGAAGAAAATACTTCTTCTTTTGATTTCAGTAAAACGTATTTTTTTGTTTTGTGTAAATTTTACACTAAACGATATCTTGCCATTATTTTTCCATTTATTTATTATTCTGGAAAAAAAAATAGAACTTGATTAAATTGATTAACGAATTAGTTGGGTATTTTAGTTTAGGCTAGTTGATTTATTTAAGTAAACATAAATCACTTTTTAATTCTTCTAAACTTTTCTCTTTGCTATGGACAAGGTGTCCTTCTTCTGACATTTTACACTAATCACTCGATTATTGGACTTCTAAAGATCTAAAAACTTCCTTAAAAAAAACTTTCAACCAATAAGTTCGTGATGCTTTAAATCAAACGTCGATATGTGAGACATTTTATATAACGAAAGAAATTCCATTAAAGCAAAGTGGGATATTCCCAGGGAGGCGGGCCTTTGCCATTTATAGCCTGGCATATTAATAGATTCAATATTCCCATTTAACGTATACTATATACGGAAATAATACTGAGTTTGTTCAGTTTTAAACCCTGCTCATTAAAGGAATAATTAATTTACTTTATCAAACGTATTAGGCAAAGACTCGACTCTAAATGCTCAACGAAAACACTTCGTTGAGCATTGAATCTATTATTCAACAGTAACAGTATATGAATACAAAGATCAAAACATATTTCTAAACTTAACTCAAGCACAAAGTTTTGGCTTGAGACCGTAAACCACTTTAATAAAACTCATACTCCTGGCTTCATTTTGGCTTCAACACAGTTTGCCTTATACGTGGGAATTAGACCGTTGCCCAACAAATTCATTCTTTATCCGTCTCCGGATATAAAACCCAATTTCGACTACAAGCGGGGAATTTAAAAATACGTAAAATGAATTAAATGTGTGCACAAACAGACAGAGACATTTTGCATTTAGTTAATTAAAAAAAAAGCATTCAATTTTCTTTAAAAAAATCAGTCTGCTATAACCACCCACGTTAAAACAGAGCGTTAGGGCAAAAGGTACAGACTACAGAGAGATCACGATCCTAAGAATAATATCTTTTGTTGTAAAATTCATTATAAAAGATAGCTGTTATATTGTGTTTTTCAATTAATTCTGAATGAAAACGAGACAAAGCTCTCGAAGGGTAGAAAGAGCCGATCGAGTAATAAAAAATAGACAATGGAAATTGTTCACGACGCCCACTGCTCGCCCCTGGCTCAACTCTTTCTGTCCTAGATGTATCAAATAATGTTCCACCATTTATTGGTGAACTTTGGCATTTGCGAAATATAAATATTAATCTTCATGCACGCCCACATCCTACACCAACTTTCTGGTTTTCTTTTCGCGGTTACTATGTGTTCGTAAATCAAGTCATAAAACCTCTGGGCTAATAGAAACTGTTAACAATCTAATTGGCTCACGAATATTCAAGATTTCCTTTAGTATTGCCATTTTTACGAAGTTTTCATCACTATTCATTTAATGCAAGGATCGTGGGGCAACTGGAGTATCGTGGATGGGTTTGCTATGCATGCTCTTCGAAACCTAATAGGTACTCTCTCTTCAATGGAGCAGTCGCCATGCTTCTTTATTCCCTGCCTTCTCTTTCTTCAGAAACATACTTTCCTGAAAGTACTCACAACTCTCTTCGTTTTATCTCTAAATTTTAGAAAGCGCTCACAAGTGAAGGCGTCCACGGTACGGCGCTACATCCAGTAGCTTTATGAACACCGATACAACAAAGAAATTTTCCGACCCAGCAGGCAGCTACAAAAATAGAATACTATTTCGACATTTGTACTATCCTAGCAAGCTCATAAACTTCGCTAATTCTTCATAGCACTATATGCTAATATTGTAGTGAATGTGTCTGGTGAAAAAAAACAGTGTCACAATTTAGTGAGATGAATAATAATCTGCGGGTGCGATCGATAGCCGGGTTGGGGAGGCGGGGGTGTTGGCGGTTTCCACCACCCTCGGGGAGGCAGGGGCTGAGGGGCATACGTACAAGGGGAGGTTCATTGAGAGTGTGGGCGGAACGCGTGGGCGAGGTGCTTATAAAGCCGCCCGGCGCTCCCGCCTCGCATAGTCGTGCCCAGACCGCGAACCAAACAAGTCCGACAGTGCTCAAAGTGCAACATGCAGCTCCCGAACATAAGGTGGGTGGATCTATTTTAACTATTATCGCATCGTTACTTAACATCCCAATAAATAATATTTTTAACTATTACAAATTTAAGTGAATAACAGACAGAGTGCTCCCTTTATTAACTGTCATATTATGATAAATTAAATAAAAAGTGCAATCAATTTTATTTATTTTTTCTTTTTAGAATATGGACAGTCCTGGTTGGGTACTTGGCAATGCAAAGTGAAGCATACCCGTTACAAGGTTGGCCTATGTACCCTCAAACGCCCCGCGAATACCAAGACGACGATTATTACTACGCACCGAAAGTACAATACTACTATGATAACCCTGCAGTGAATGCGCCCGAGGCATACGGGCAAGTCCCTTACCCTTACTTCTACGACCCTTACGGACACTTCGTGAATGAAGCTCCCAAGAGGCAAGAGGAAAGGTTCGCTGCCCTTCCGATCGGGCAAGAAACGTGGTTCGAAAGCGACGCCTCTCCGCACTGGCGGTCCAATGACGTGGATGACGTAAGTGCAGCGTTCTTGGATAACCTGATCATCACGCAAATGGCCCAGGATGCACAGCGGCGTCGCGAGAACAACCGCGCGGCTTTCCCCACCGTCGACTACGAAGAAAGAGACCTCGAAGATGAAGACGTTCGAGAACTCAAGGCGTTAGCGGGGAAGCCACTCTACCACGTACCAAAAACAGTTCCTAAAATTGAGGATGACGAAGAAGATTACCAAAACGACGACGGCTTCATCAACTGGAACGGGAACAAAAGAAGCGTCACGACCGTCGCGCCTGTATTCAGCACAGCGAAACCCAAGGCGGGTCAGAAGGAGATAATGGTGCCGAGGCCAGCACAAAACCACCACCATCAGAACGAGGAAGACAAAAGGGCATCATCGTTCTACGGCACCCTTGCCAAACTACTGCAGAAGGAAAAAGAATCGAACACTCACAGTGAGGTTAGTATTCAGTGTTAACTTGAATCGCTTTTCCTAATTTAGATTTTTAGATTCAAAAAGCTATACGGGATGATGTCACTTGTTTTCGAAGTCGGCGAAATGGTAAACCCCCGAGTCTAAAAATAGCTCGGCCGGGCCGGGGGTGGAGGGTGACACGGCCCGGAGGCCGGAGGGCGGGTCATTCGCGCAGAGCGCCAGGGCTACAAAGCACTATACGACACTAAGCAACACCATTTTGTTGTAGCACAACTGTCTGTTAAACAATTTTTTTTTTCATAATAAACTTTTTATTTTTCCTTGAGTTTATATTATGGCTTCAAATGTTTATAAAATATATTTTTTCAGCAGGATTTGGCAAAATTGCGGAAGATCAACAAGCGTTTCGTGGCAGGAGACTCCGACCTGGTCCTCGAGCTGCGAGGGTTGAAACATCGCATACCAACTTAAAGCGCTCCCCTGATCACCGCCAACAATTATGAGACTGAGTAATTTGTAGCTTAATAGGTATTTATTGCAACGGCGACCTGAAGCGACAGTCCCGGGCGATACAAACAAAATGACAAAAAAAACTTAGAGTTTGGTCATATCCATTACACTATTTAAAAAAACTGTTATTAATATCTTACGTATATTAGTAAACATGCCCTGATGTCCACTTCTGACGAAATATCAAGAAATCTTTTGTATCATCTTCTGATTAGTGACATAGTTTTTCGATTGTTTACTACTTTGGTATCTAGCCTAACTAAAATACCTTCGATGTGGATGTTAATAATCGTACAAAACATGACTATAATCTCCATTAAAATTTGACGATTGTATTACGATTAATAGATTATAACGAGAGAGTTGCTCTTCGGATTGCAGCTAATAATTCGCACAAGATGTGCATTTGTAAATACCTGTACTGATTATGTCTAAGACTTACTATTATTTAGATAGAAATACAAAAATATGTTATTAATGAAGTTTTGTAGAAAATTTGCGCTACATCCGGAGTCACGCGAGCGTGTTGTGGAAAACAGAGGGAAATCAAACTAGCTCCTGAGCTTATTATGGCAAAAATAAAATCTCGATGTATTTTAAATAGATCTTAATAAGTATTCACGTCTTGCTTTAAGTCATTACGAATTATTTCTGTGTACTGAACTGAAATTTCTTGGCCTAACTATGTGAGTAGTGGATAGAAAAACTCTTTATACTTACACGAGTGCTAATATTGATTCAACTAACAATGTCTAGACAATACCACAAAATATTTTGCAAAGCAAAACATTTACATATAGTTTATTATCTATCTGTGTAAGTATCTCTAGGTGGTGGAGGGTAAGTGATAATGGTTAGCTTTACCGCTTTACACTCTTGGGTCTCTAAGACCTATTATTGAATCAATAGATATTTATAATATTGCGTCCTCGTTTCTATTCGAGCAAACTAGCTTTTTTACGTGAAGTTCTTCGTCAACGATTGATACGTGACATTTTTTTCCTTTACGATGTTGTTTGACAATCGTGCAGTTTGTGGACGTAGGTGTCTGTCTAAACTGAAGACATATCTGTTTATACATTACTTTCCAGTATTACTTAAAGGATCGTAATTCGATTTTGAAATGTCGTTTGTGTATCAAGAGCCGATGAAGCCAGAATTGCGTATGAATTTCCGAACGTGTCTAATTTAAACATAACCAGCAAAGGTCCTTCCTAGACGGTTTAACACAAACGGCCTTTCGTAATTAATAAAATAGATAATAAAAACTAAGTAGTAACCTGTAAAGTATTACTAATACATGTGAAAATGTGAATAGTTAGGCATTTATTGTGAAATAAAATCTTAAGTCAATAGCAACGTTCTGGTCGATGTAGACGTATTACTTTAACGTCTTTATTTTCGTTTAGAGCATGCTATTTTTTATAGTACATGTCTGTAACTCCATGTGAAATATGTCAAATAAGAATTACAGTTTTAATAGTGCCTAGACACATTTACAGTTTCAAATAGTCTGTCCAGTTGATAAGTTGACTAGATTGCTATTTGGTAATTATATTCTGCTTAGTGTTAATAGGGATTTAACATTAATACAGAAGAAAGAATGCCTATCAATTTATATTTTATAGAGACGTACTGTATTTGAAAACATAGACATTTTATTTTAAATTACATTTAAATACGTTTAGTAGGAATAACATAAAATGTACCTATGGACAAAAGTCCCAAACTTAGAGAGCTATTTAATGACGTTGTGTAAAAAAAACTGGGAATTAAATCATTACATCAAATATTATCGAGTGATTTTTAATAACCTCATTTTGTTCATCCCTTATAGCTTACAAAAATTTCAAATTGCATGCTCAATTCGAGTTAAAGTTCAAGTTGAGTTTCTCAAAGTGTAGAGCCTTAGGGTCTACCCAAACCAGTCGACGCGGAGTCAGCTTTCGTCGAGTGTTTTACACCACACTATTCGCATTTAGCCGATCGACCGTCTCCGCGGTTGGACACCTGCGTTTAGCAGTCTCATCCTCCTTGCGGCCGTAGAGACGCCCGATCGCCTGCGACTTGCTATCGCAACAGTTGTAAAGCGACGGTCGGCTCCCCCGTGCTCCGTCCTGCCGTCGAGATGTCAGACAGCACACGTACAGCCGTTGAGTCCAACGAACAGATGTAGGACAGCGGGTGATCGGCAATCAGCACACGTAAATAATAAAATAAAATTATCAAATGATAAAGTTAAAACAGTTTGGAAAATAATAAATACCGAAACAGGCCGACGAAAAAACACAGACTCATCTATTTCACTAAAAATAAATAATACTATAATAACGGACGCCGTTAAAGTAGCTGACGAATTTAATACACACTTCTCAGAAATTCCCGCCAAAACGACAAAGTGTCTCGCGTCCTCTTCAAAATTCGCTGAAGCCCTATTAGAACAAAATGTTAGTATCCAAAACATTAGTCAATTCAAATTTACAAAAGTCTCTCCTTTCGATATTCTTAAATCCTTTAAATCATTAAAAATAAAAAAGACGGAAGACTTGTGGGGCGTATCAGTCAAGGTTTTACATGCCATCTTGGACGTCATTGCGCCAACTCTGGCTACCATTTTTAATAACTGTATAGACGTAGGCGTATTCCCCAATCTAATGAAATGTAGTAAAGTAGTTCCTATCTTTAAATCAGGTAATAAGGATAATCCTTCTGATTATCGCCCAGTGTCCATTCTACCAGCGTTTAGCAAAATATTCGAAAAAATAATGCTAACGCAAATGATTTCTCATTTCAATACAAATAAAATCTTACATTCGCAGCAATTTGGATTCACTAAGGGTAGATCTACTACAGATGCAGGTCACAGTTTGATTAAATTTATTTTGCAAGCTTGGGAAGAGTCGCATGACGCCATAGGTGTCTTTTGCGACCTTTCCAAAGCATTTGATTGTGTAGACCATGACACCTTAATTTGTAAATTAAATTTCTATGGCATTCGTGGCATCTCTTTAGATCTACTCAAGTCTTACCTAGTGCAGAGAAATCAGAAGGTAGCGATAAATGGAGCAATATCATCGGGATCTGTGGTCGAGATGGGAGTGCCTCAAGGATCAATTCTTGCTCCATTCCTGTACCTTGTTTATGTAAATGACCTTACATATATGGTGAGCCGAAGATCAGGCATCGTCATGTTTGCTGACGACACTTCTTTACTCTTCAAGGTTAATAGGAAAGATACTGAATTCATTGAACCCAACGACACCCTGTCCAAGGTATCTGAATGGTTTGCTGCCAACAACTTGGTATTAAATCCTAATAAAACTAAATGTATTAAATTTTCATTGTTAAATTCAACTAATATAGTTTCAGTCTCAAATATCAAATTAGATGGTCAAACGATTGAATTCATAAAATCAACTGTGTTTTTAGGAATAACACTCGATTCTAAACTGCAGTGGGGTTCCCACGTCACAGCGATAGCAAGTAGGTTGAGTTCAGCTGCTTTTGCAGTAAGAAAAATTCGGCAGCTAACCAATGTAGCGACGGCACGGTTGGTCTATTTTGCCTATTTTAATAGCATTATTTCGTACGGCCTTATTTTATGGGGATCTGCTGCAGATATTGAGTCAGTTTTCATTTTGCAAAAAAGGGCAGTTAGAGCAATTTATAATATGGATACTCGTGAGTCATTAAGGGAATTTTTCAAGGAAATAGACATCTTAACCCTACCGTCGCTATATATTTTTGAAATAATCATGTACGTTAGGAAAAATATATGCAATTTCCCTACCAACGTCGATAAGCCAAAGGCTACTAGAAACACAGGAAAGCTTAAAGTTCCAACTTACAGACTGGCTAAAACCAATAAGTCGTTCATGGGAAATTGTGTAAGATTTTACAACAAAATTCCAAAAAACATAACTGAACTAAATGATACAAAATTTAAATCTATTGTCAAGAAGACATTAATTTCTCGGGCGTATTATAAAATCAATGACTATATCTTGGACAAGGATGTTTGGAAATGATCCCGATCTGTATTGGCGATCCCTGGCCCCAAAGATTGTACACCTGCTGTGTTAAATTGTTAAATTGTAAAAATTTTGAATATTTGAGATGTAAAATAACATTGTAATTTTGATTTATTTAAAAAAATTACACCTCGTTGAGTTTCTTGCCGGTATCTTCTCATCAGAGGTTTTTCCGAACCGGTGGTAAATTTTTTGACATTCATAAGTGCTACCTGTAAGCCTAATCTGAATAAAATATTTTGACTTTGACTTTGACTTTGAATCGTAAATCTCATTTTTGGAGACTGGTTGTTAGTAATTAATAATCCGTCATTATTACTTCCGTGTTGTCAGATCTATTGCAGATTTTAATGTGGGTAATAATTCAAATGAACAAATACAAACGCATCAGTAGCTACTTCGGCCGTCATCGGCTCTGTTCGACCGTCGTCAGCTATGTTCGGCCATCGAAGACGCTGAACGGCTTCCGCCAGCTCTGACCGGTCCTTATCGTAGGTACTCGGCCGTGATCGGAGCCGTTCAACTCTTTCCGGCACCGTACGGCGGTATAAGGAGATTTATAAATGCGAACGTGTGCGGTAGGCTGCAAACAGCGTCGTACGAATGCGAACAGCTTTACGGCAAAACGCCGTTTTCCCGTCGAAAGACGTCGTTTCGCGTGGGCCGAGCCGATTTACGACTTATTCGCTCTTATTGCGTTGACGTAAAGCTTTTTCCGTACGCGATTTGCCGAAACGGCGTCGACTAGTTTGGGGAGACCCTTAGTGTAGCC
Source organism: Ditula angustiorana (assembly GCA_963691745.1). Lineage (NCBI taxonomy): Eukaryota > Metazoa > Arthropoda > Insecta > Lepidoptera > Tortricidae > Ditula > Ditula angustiorana. The sequence continues at coordinate 3,355,743 of OY829481.1, read as the reverse complement.
AGATGCTGGTTGCAGTTTCAGTGGAACAACTCGATCGGGGTAACTCTCACAGAATACCGGCGAGAAGTAGCTTGCTACTTCATTTCTTGCGGTGACCTACACTGGCAACAGATCTTTTGGGGTCACAATTCCAGCGGGTGATGGTGGTCACTTTACATCAGGTAAGTAACGGGTGGAAGGACCTTGTGCAAGATCTGTCCGGATCGCTACCACCTTCTGCTCGTACTATTGTGTTCTGGGCGTGTAGAGAAAGGAAGACGGTGAAATTACTGGTAAAAGAAGTAACCATCCAACTTAACCCTCTATGGGTTGGCATCGCGTCTGCAATCTCCTTGGTGTTGTAGGTGTCTATGGGCAGTGGTGATCACTTACCATCAGGTAGCCCACTTGCTTGTTAGCCTTCTTATTTCAAAAAGGTGACCAGCATAATCCTTTGCCTCCTTATTCCATATTTTTTTTATTTAGTTTGTAGATTCTACTACATATATTATTAACATACATCTGCGCAGCAACTTAATAAGGCAATTTTATCTCACTCTAAACTTTGGGGTTAAGGAAATTCAGTTCCATTCACGTAAATTGTTTTGCGTTAACATATTTACGCCTGAGGGCTAGCTATTGTAAAGAAGCCGCCAATTCACAATAACAAAAAAAAAATTAACAAACGAAGTCTTTCCACTCTAAATATGCTGTGATCCAAGTGGAACACACCCCTGAATTCTATGGTGGCACGTCACTTCGTTTTGCTTGCTCGCGTATCCGCGTGAATGAAACAGATGCACTACATAAATCGCTCTTCACATGAATGATGGAGATGCATAATGACCTGTGAACCTAATACGAATCTACAGGAGACGCCGTAACTCAGTGCGTCTCTTACCCACGGGTCTGGTTAGAAAGAGAGGCGCTGAGCTGCGTATCCAGTTAGTCGCACAGAGTCGTCGGGGCTCTGGACTCGAACCTTTTATTGATGTCAGCATACGGTTGTCTCAATATCGGAACTAGTGACACATTTAAGTATCGATGTACAGTCTTCCAAGCTGAATACTGGGCCACTGTAGCAGCTTTTCACAACAAATGCCTTAATTACTTTTTTTCGAAACAATTTCAAACCGGTCGTTTTCAGATTCACAATAAAATGAAACTAACGTATTAACTTTAAAGTAAAACTCTCAACAATACATAATTAAGCCTAAAACGAACACTACGAATATTAAAATACAATTTTACATAGTCTAATAACCTGTCTGGAGCCACCCCTGGCTCAAAGGTGGGTTTTATATAAAACATCCATACAGTGCGGCAGATTATACAGAAGACCGAAGAGTATAATCAGCCCTTGTGTTTAGCGTTTGTGGACTATGAGAAGGCCTTTGACTCGATCGAGATCTGGTCTGTTCTGGAATCTTTGCAGCGATGCCAAGTCGATTGGCGATACATCCAAGTGTTGAGAGGTCTGTACAACGCCGCTACTATGGCCGTCCAAGTCCAGAATCGGCAGTCTGAACCTATCCTCTTGCATCGTGGTGTGAGACAAGGGGACGTTATATCCCCCAAATTGTTCACAAATGCATTGGAGGATATGTTCAAGACGCTGGACTGGAAGGGGCGGGGCATTAACATAAATGGCGAGTACCTCTCACACTTACGATTTGCAGATGATATCGTCATCGTGGCGGAAACGCTGCAAGATTTGCAACATATGTTGAATGGCCTAGCTGATTCTTCTCAACGCATTGGTCTTCGGATGAACCTGGATAAAACCAAGGTTATGTTCAATGACCATGTAAGCCCGGAACCAATTGCAGTTCAGGGCAATATTCTCGAGGTTGTTAAGGAGTATGTTTACCTCGGGCAAACTATGCAATTGGGTAAAAACAACTTCGAGAAAGAGGCCAACAGAAGAATACAGTTGGGATGGGCAGCGTATGGGAAACTGCGTCGAGTCTTCACATCGCCAATTCCACAAAGTCTAAAGACGAAAGTCTTCAATCAGTGCGTCCTGCCCGTCATGACATACGGTGCCGAAACATGGACACTCACTGTAGGGCTGGTCCACAAATTTAAAGTTGCTCAACGTGCTATGGAAAGGGCTATGCTCGGAGTTTCTCTAAAAGATCGAATTAGAAACGAAGTGATCCGACAGAGAACCAAAGTTATCGACATAGCCCACCGCATTAGCACGCTGAAGTGGCAGTGGGCCGGCCATATAACCCGAAGAACCGATAACCGTTGGGGTAGACGAGTTCTTGAGTGGAGACCACGGATCGGCAAACGTAGCGTGGGACGTCCTCAGACTCGGTGGAGCGATGATCTTCGCAGGGCGGCTGGCAAGAGCTGGATGAGAGTGGCTGAGGATCGTGCTCAGTGGCGTGCCATGGGAGAGGCCTATGTCCAGCAGTGGACGAATATAGGCTGATGATGATGAACGTGCACCCAACATGCAATCTGCAATATTTCCTGGACAAATTAATGAGAAATAGTTGCTGCTGCTCATGACGTCACGGCGGCGTATAACTCACTTATCGCTATCCCGTGGGAACTATGCATTTTTACGGGATAAAAAGTATTCTATGTGTTAATCCAGGTTATAAACTATATGTGTGCCAAATTTTATCCAAATCCATTCAGTTGTTTTTGCGTGATCGAGTAACAAACATCCAAACATCCAAACATACAAACTTTCACATTTATTATATTAGTAGGATATCTTAATATTACAGCGGTTACTATCGTTGCGACAAGGTTCTACAGTGTATTTTTTTTATATACGAGCAAGTGGGTTACCTGATGGTAAGTGATCACCACCGCCTATAGACATCCGTTGCACCAAGAATATTGCAGATGCGTTGCCAACTCTTGAGCCAGTAATTCCACCGGCTGTCTTGCTCTCCATGCCGGAACACAACAGTCGAAGCACTGCTGCAAAGCGGCTGGATTAGCGATCAAGATGGTGGTAGCAATCGGTACGGACCTTGCACAAGGTCCTACTACCCGCAAAATAGCCTAGAATTCGGTTTGGTTGACTGTACTTGATAGTACAGTACTTTTTTATGGAAAAGGAAGGGAAATCACTACTTACGCAGCTCATCTTATGGAAAGGGATCGCTGCATAGAATAAAACTAAGTCTCTATCCGTCACCTACCCGTTCCTGTCTGTCCTTATCGTATCTTCGGCCGCCTTACTCCCTCTGTACCGTGCAACGGATTTTGATACGGTATTTTTTTTAATTTTTTTTTATTCAAGGTTCACCAACGATTTTTAACACCATAGATACAAAAAGTTACATGCGTGTACATATATATAGTATGGGTGTCACAATCACTTATAGGTGAACACCGCGTGCAAAAACTATAGTGAAGCTAAACAAGTAAATTAACAGCAATTGAGGATCACTAATTAACAATAAAAGTAATAATTAAAAGTAAATGAGAGTAAACAGAAGCAAAACTGGACATTAGTTTGCTCATTCTAATGCTCACTGATACTACTTAGGACAGACGCTACGAACTTACACTTTCAATTAGAGTTTTTTTAAGGAAGGGTTTTATGTATATTACGTCCTTATTGTACCCGCGCGGAATCGGAGCGTGTTGCTAGTAGTATAAAGCATTCAAATCGATGGGTACCTTTAAACCTCGAGAGGAAACTTCACTGCAGCTCTACTAATTTGAATGACAGAAGAATTTAACTTATCCCTCAGTGCGCTATCTAACTACCATCGAAAGAAAGGGATGCACTTAAAGATACTATTCAAGGCCGCAGGAATAAAAATAAAAAATAAAAATTGGTTAAAAACCATGTAGGTACATTTACCAGCGCTTTAGGAGATCAACGCCTAGAAGAATGACAAAAAAAAGTAACTAGTTACTTAGAAGTTACTTGTAATTACTTATGCCTTTAATTATTTTGTAAGTTATTTTAGTTTAAAATAAATTAAGGTACTTAGGTAAACTTTCCAAAATTATATTTTGCTGCGTTTCTAAATTCAACCAACGGATCGTTTTGACAGAAAGATGTCAAGTATAAAGTGAGTCAAAATTGAACTGTTGATAGGCAAAATAAAAGGGGCGTAGATACCGCCGTATCAGCCGTATCAACGATACGTTGTGGACCCATAAAATCACTACCCTCCATTTGGGCTTCGCCGCAATCGGGTAGGAGGGCCTTCGATAAATTTCGATGCAGGGCCCATCCAGGGCAAGCTACAACACTGCAAAATGATTCCTTATTTGAATATAAAAACCGGTCACATGTCGTTTATATCAATTCAACCACCTGCCTGAAAGAGATCGCTTATTGTCTATTTAACTTTAGTCATTTGTTTCTTTGTTGTTTCCTATAATGTATCTTTTGCAAATGAGTAATGAGTCTAAAGGCACCTTTCTACGAATCGTTCTCTAAACGCGAAACGCAAATAAGCAAGGACCTAAAATACCTTCTATAAAACCCAGGGAAGGTTGAATTTATTATAAACAAGGTAAATAATGTAGTCTTACGCAAAGAGACCGGGAAATAGCTACACTTGCATAAACACGCCCGTTTGACCCCTGACCTTTTGGATTTCCAGGAAAGCTGACATCCGCTTCTTTCCCGGCTTGTTGGAAAGGCAAACTCAATTACATTACCGTCCGAACTTAATTATTGACTGAAACTGTTCAATGCGAAACATTTATGGGCGAAATTGCTTACTTTGCAAGGTATTGTCGGGAACAAAGTTATACATTTACCTATTAGCCTGATGTCGCAATTTCGTCCGCAATAAAATAATGACTTTTCTCTTCATCTTTGGGTTCCATTTTCATAATCATGGAATAATGTAGGTACCTTATATTTGTAACCAATATATTTTTCTTTATTAGGTATAATCGACCAAGAAATTGCTTGACCACTTTTGAACCTTATCCCTTTGTAATAGGGTCGAAAAGTGGTCAAGCAAATTCTTGGTCGGCTATAGGTACATAGTATAAAACAAAGTCGCAATTCGACCCTGTCTATACCCATCGTGTTTTCAGCTGCTTACTCCTACCATTACGCAACGAATTTTGATAGGGTTTTTACTGTCATTTAGAGTTTTTTTACTCAAGGTTTTTTTATGTACTAATTGTATCCGTGCGAAGCCAGGGCGGATTGCTAGTCCTATATAACTGTTCATGTAAAGGCACTGACTTATAAATAATGGACATCTGCTGTCAATGCTATTATTTTGTAAAAAAAACCTATTTGCAACTAAACTTAATAAATTATTATTTTATGCAGTTAGACGTAAAATTGTAAATCCAATGACTATAAATGGTAAACTAATAATTTGCATTTGTGACTTTGGCGTCAACCTGTATTCTCATGTCGGGCCTTTTTTCTGCTATCATTTAGTATGACACTGTACATTCATGCATTATCATTGAGTGTAAAGAGCATGTACAGAAAAGAAAGGTACAAATCAGATGTAGATGTATGGACTCAAATCCCCTTGTCTTTCTGCGGCGAAAAACTAAAACAAAAATTGACGTTGACAGCTGTCGTCGTCAAGAAGAATTTTGAGTTGACTGACACCTACCTACTTGCAATTTGCAGGCGGTTGGAGAAACTCGAAAGTTTGTTCGAAAAAATGTTTGTTATATTTATTAAACAATGTATTAAGAGCATTTCATTTTAGTTATGGTTATATTGCCTAAACTTTGTGGAAATTAGAAGTAGATTCATCGCGATATAACTGTTAAACAAAACAACCGCTCTCTCTCCCGTTATTCCAAAGTGTCGACGTAGTTTTTAACTGTTTTTGTTTGTGTTTGATGAAGGATGAACATGCGTCGTTCTAAAGGGTATCAGGACTTGGATGACAATGCCGTGGGCCCGCGACCAGGTCCGGCACCAATGCCGGTACCTCAGGAAATCGAGATGGCTTCGGTCACCGTAGTTCCCGACGGTAAATTGGAATTCTGTTGATATTTACGTATCAAATGGCCTGGTATGCTGGAATGCGTGTTATATACTTTGTTACTAGCTAAAGGTAATGCAACTGGAAGCCATTTCCCAATATTGGGAGTTAGTTTCTCTTTTAGCTTGTAGTATGTGCTATTATTAATGTATTTTCTAGTTTTAGTTAGGTAGTTTTAATTTTAATGTGGGTCCAACTGGTATGCAGTTCAAAAAGGCCATGTAGTATTCCTCAAAACATTATAAGTTTCAGATTGTATTCGTAGTTTTTATTAACATTTTGGTATTTTTTCTTCTGGGGCATTACTATGAAAAGTACTTGTGTTCGTGAATTATTTCATAGATTTCTCTGTGAACTTGAAAAATGTTTATACCAAAGTTCCCCTATATCCCCTTAAAGAGTTGCATACATTTTAAAACTACCTGTATAATTGTTTTGTGATTTAAGTTATGTTTTTATCTACTTCTGGACCGTTGTTCATCAGCCAGATTGCACCCATTCACGGACCTTAGTTTGCTCATTCCTGTCTTATAGAAATAAAAAGAAATAAATTTAGAACTGTTCAACACATGTACACTCACACACACATACACAAAACAGAGGAGAAATACACAAACATTGTGTTGAATAGGATCAAAAGGCCACGTACACCGAGAATCTGATTTTCAGTGGAACCATTGAGATTCTTAGAGTCATATTTTTGAACCGAGCTCAAGTTTCAGTTTCATACTACATTAAGTATTACATCTTAGCACCGAATAAATTGTTTTCTTTCTTTCTTTCTTTCTTTATTAATATGAAATTAAAACTTGAATTCGGTTTCAAATTACAACCCTTAATACTAAACTTATACTAAACTAAAAAAAAAACTAGTGAATAGTGACAACACAAATGAAAGTGAGACTTAAAACAAAAATATGCAATTATAACAATAAGACACTGTTAGGACAGCAACTACTAACACTTTGCTATGTATGGCAACACTTAGCAGTTATTCCATTTTATAATCTTTTTCTTTCAGATACATTCACAGTAACACAAGCTGTGAATGCGCTGGGTTTCGGCTGGTTTCAAGTGAAACTGTCACTTTGTACGGGTCTCTGTTGGATGGCAGACTCCATGGAAATGACCATACTAAGCATTCTGTCGCCTGCTTTACACTGCGAATGGAATATCACCAAGTAAGGAATCATAGTAAATTACGAGCATTTGCTTAAAAATTTGACTCTGAGCTCAGAAACACTGCTATCAGGGGCGTAGCTACCGCCATATCAGCTGTATCAATGATACAGAGTCACTGAGCTACAGGGGCCCTGGCTCTGACTTATAGAACCTTAAGACCTTTACCCTTTATCTAGGCTTCGCTGCAGTCGGGTAGAAGGGCCACCTGTCAAATTTTGATAATAGGGCCCAACCAGGGCAAGCTACGCCACTGACGGTAATATTTATTGAACATAGTTCATTCTTTTTCTTAATATAACTAAACTAACTCAATGTCTTTCTTTTCCTCAGCACTTATTAACCCACTGTTGGACATATGCCTCTTCAGGTTTCTTCTAATCCACCCTGGTTCTGGTTTGTGTTGCATTACTAACTCATTTTTTAAATAGCATAGTTATAATCAAGGATCAGACAAATGTCCGTCATTTTCAAAACATAACCCTGTTCCATACAGCAGAGACTTCTACAGGATCTAAAGGTATATTAAAATACCTTAGACTTGGAACTTTTCAGCTTGTACAGTCTACAAAAAAACTCAATGAGCTATATTCTTAGTCGAACAGTGGTACACCACTTTCTTTGCCTACTGTACATAGATAGATAAACATAAACTTAGTCCGGGGGCCGGCTAGACGCTCCAAAGAGAACCAGTAACCGCAAGAGAGTCGCTGTTCCGGTGCCAGTCTTTAATTCTAGCTAAGCGTTCAGGTCTCGCCACTCTCCATACGGAACGCAGTAGTAACCAATGCACCTAGCACAAATCTTCTCGATATGCTACGTAACTCAATGCGTCTCACTGTTACTGAGTTGGTTTGAAGGAGACGCACTGAGTTACGTAGCGAGTTAACGCGTATCGAGAAGATTCGTGCTAGGTGCACTGCACGTCTGCTACACGCTGGTTTTCTATGAATGTGGCAGTAAGGTGTGATAAGCCGGCCCATTCGTACTGCAGTTAGCTACTAGCTACAGTATGGCTTTATTATATGATTGATTGCAGGTACCAGCAAGCCCTCACAACAACGGTGGTGTTTTTAGGAATGATGCTCAGCTCAACATTCTGGGGGAACATCAGTGACCGATATGGAAGGAAAACTGTAAGTATATGGTATATTTCGCAGGCGTTTTCCAAACTGATTTGGATCACAACCCTCTTTGATTTTCGAGTCCAAGTCACTTGCAGCCATCAAAGGACTTTGGATAGTGATTCTCACTTAATTAATGTCAAATTTATGTTTTTTTGTTTAATGGAGGTATTTCGACGCTCCCATCATTGCCTAGCATTTTACACTTAACAGAAGATAAGGAGAATTGCCCACCCTGCCTCCCCCATAGCTATGCCCATGATTGTACGTGTTGACGGATATATCCGTCATTAGCGTTGAACCCTTAATGATGGATGAATTCGTCTTTGGCGTTGAAAAGGTTAAAACCAATTGAAGTATAAACCGTATATGCTACGATGCTGACTCTACGTTTGTGGTTTCAGGCTCTCAGTATGTGTGGAGTGTTGCTGTTCTACTACGGCCTACTGAGCGCAATAGCACCAAATTTCCTATGGCTCTTATTCCTGCGAGGGCTCGTTGGTTTTGCCATTGGATGTGTGCCACAATCGTTAGTATTACATGTATTCATAGTTCATTTGTTTGTATTTTCTTGCCGCGATTTTGCGAACACGAAGTGAAAATTCTGAACTTCAATTTCATATTTGTCTTTTTTTTTCAGAGTCACCCTGTATGCAGAGTTCCTGCCTACGAAACAGAGAGCCAAGTGTGTCGTCTTACTAGACGTAAGTTTGTTTTGTTGAAAAACTCTTAATTAGAGCGCTTACACATTAGGCGGTTCAGCCACGCGACTGGGGACCATATAACAGGTAGCAACGTAGTCCGCCAGCACCAGCTGGAGACCTTGTGTCAGGCTGCAGAGCTGGTAGGGACCATATAACAGGTACAGGCGTTTGGGGACCACAACTGGGGAGCGTGGATAGGTGCAGATGAAACAGGCGCTACTGCCGGGTCAACAACCACTACTACTAACCAATGAAGAAACAACCGCTACCACCGCGCTGATAATAGGAAAAACAAGTGCTACTGTGGTGCGGAACTACGGAATAGCAACGGCTACTGTTGCGCGGAAGTACAGAAGAAACAAGCTCCTGCGCCGCGGCTAACCCGCTTATGTGAAAGTGGCATAATATTTTGTGGTTTACGCCATAATCTTTTTTGTTTTCTGTGTTTTACGCCTTAATCTAATGTTTGTTCCAGTGTTTCTGGGCGCTCGGAGCTTGCCTAGAAGTAGCTCTAGCGCTGGTTGTCATGCCGACCTTAGGATTTCATTGGCTCCTCGCTCTGTCGACAATACCACTCCTTATTTTTGCTCTTATATGCCCGGTAAGATATTATTTAACATTGTTTTTGTATTTCTTAATCTGGTCCATTTGCTAAGGGTGTACCAGAAATTTAACCAACCTAGCCATGTTGCTAAGGAGACTTTTATATTGCTTTTGAGTGATCATGAATATACATAGGATGTGAGTTTTTACTATATTGTTTTGTTCTCAGTGGCTGCCGGAATCTGCAAGGTATCATGTTGCAAGCGGACATCCGGACAGAGCTCTGGCTACCCTAGAGCAGGTGAAGACATTACAGTTAGTTGTCTAAATATGTCATCCCTGCGTCACAGGGCGGACACCCCTGGCAAAATACACGGAGTCACTACTACAAAGCGATAACTTTGGTTTTGTACATCACTGTATCTCGTTTTGTTATTTATGTTTTTTTTACAATAATGAATTTACATGCGTATATATTACATAAACAAAGTGATGTTTGTATACGCGCCTATGTGTGCGCGCCACATTCAAAGTCGTCAGTTTGCGTCAAACTAAGGCGCGGAAGCAGCGGTATCTGAATTCGGTGCAGGGCGGTGAGTGAAAATCATCGATATTAAAGAGAAATTGTCTAATGTCAGTCTCACTGGTACGCCAAGCACATCACTGGCACTATGTAAACATTTTTTCGTGCCAGTCCAGCGCTGGCCGCCAGCGCTGAAACTAAATAGAGCCCGCGCTAGTTTTCGTGCCAGTGGCTCACGGTGGCGGGCGACGCCTGTTGGCGCTAGCAACTGCATACGTCTAAAACATCACATCACACATCGGAAACATCGGCGACATCGGAAGTGACGACGCAACGGGGCCACGCCGTTTTGTCACCAACATGAAAATTGTTTTTTTTAGTCTATATATTTTTATGTATGTTAGTTTGTAAGGTATTTATCTATGGGCCTTGTTGCCTGAAAATAAAAGATTTCATTTCATTTCAAAACCGTCTAATTAGAGTTCTAGCTTTATACTTCTTTGGCCGTTTACGGCGTTTACTAGATCCAAACAACAGATCATTTTGCCTACCAAGAGATCGGCGGCTTTAGATTATTTTTGTTTCTGGCCGGAAAGTGAATTGATCCTTTGTTTGAGTATAGAACCGCAGCATTATCAACTTGTTTCTACTTCATCAGATAGCCCAGGACAACGGGCGCCCGATGCTGCTCGGACGGCTGGTCTGCGACGACTCAGTGGGCATGGGGCAGCGCGGCCGGCTCAAACACCTGCTCATACCACAGCTGAGGAACACCAGCCTGCTTCTGTGGCTCATTTGGTAAACTGATCAACTTAAAAAAACCCGGCCAAATGCTAGTCGGACTCGCGCACCGACGGTTCCGCTAGGAGTAGCTACAATACCACACATTTCTCATTTTTTAAAAGATGTAACTACAAATGTATGGTTTTCAGATGTATTTCTTCATTTTTGCTGTGAGACCTTGATCCTTGCCAAATTTCATGGTTCTAGGTCAACGGAAAGTGCCTTATAGGTTTTGGGAAACTTTGCAATTGCAAATGGCCGTATCTTTTGATTCCGTTGACTTTGAAAGTTGATTTTTTCACAGCTCTAAGGGACTTCAGACCCGAGTATTTGATATTAATTTAAACTCGAAACCTTTACGTACGCGTTCTTGAGAAAAATGGTCTTGACAGACATACAGACAGATGGACAACAAAGTGATCCTATAAGGGATAGGTACGTTTTTCCTTTTGAGGTACGGAACCCTAAAAAACTGTAGTTGTATGGTCGAGTGTAGAAATACGGTGGCCTTATAAGGCCGGTGGTGTAAGAGCGTTTGGTTATCTTTGAGATGTTGAATGTATGTACACATGTTTTTAACTCTTGACTGTACTATCAAGATCTGAGCCGACCTGGCCATATTACGGCTAAATAAGAGGCTCAAATGTTCAGCTAGCAATAGTGTTATACAAAAGGCAATATTAAAGTTAAATTCCAACTGCATTGTTCATTAATATCTCGACAACTTTTATTCCTCCAAATCACAAAGTTACTGTCCGGACTTTTATTTTTGGTGTCGAAATATCAAAACGCTTCATTATCGTTCTCCTCTCTGGCATCCCTTGGCTCAGTTCCTACACCTATAACCCAGGACGAGTATCTATTTTTCTTTTTCCGGGTGATAGAACTTTGTGCAAGGTCCGCCCGGATCGCCACCGCCATCTTGCTCGCTAATTCAGCTGCTAAGCAGCAGTGTTTGCACTGTTGTGTTCCGGCATGGAGAGCAAGACAGCCGGTGTAATTACTGGCACAAGAAATATTACATCTTAGCCCTCTGGGTTGGCAACGCATCTGCAATTTCCTTGGTGTTGCGAATGTCTATAGGCGGTGGTGGTCACTTACCATCAGGTGACCTACTTGCTTGTTTACCTTCCTATGTAGTATAAAAAGAAAAATTGTAAAAAGTGGCCCCCGTTATAATTATTTCAATTTATTTTAGGATGTCATGCGCCTTCTGCTACTATGGCCTAGTGCTAATGACGACGGAGCTGTTCGAGACGGAGCCCGGTGGGTCACTGGAGGCCTGCGCGGCCGACTGTCGGCCCCTCCACACTACCGACTATATGGACCTGCTGTGGACCACGCTCGCCGAGTTCCCTGGTAATATACATTCAAATGCGGTCATTATGAACATGGGATCCAGAGACATGCGACACAACAAATATATATAGGACTTTAACACGATAAAAGCATTGTCAATAATAATATGTCCTAAAAGTGGACAAAAAAAGTAAGCTTCGTAAAAATTCTACATTCGACCTTTTGGGTCTTACTTGTATGTCCTGAATAAATCACTAACTAAACACTAATAGACCAAGAGCTGACAGCAAAAATTTAATGTCATTTTCTAACGAAATAAATTATTCTAGTCGTGTTCTGACGTTTCTGGACTACTGACGTGGCAGTCTTGTTGCTGAAAAATAAAAAAATAAAGTTACTTTTTGAGGTTGATTTTTATATTTTCTATAAATTACTAACGTAAACAATCCCAAATAAGTGTAGCCAGACTATTTACTGCTTGTTAAGTTAGTGACAGACTGGTTTAAAGTTGCTGAAACCAACATTCAACAAAACTCGATAAAACGTGCAAATTTACGTTATATGCGTAACTCATTTCATTTGTAGCTAAATTACTGTATAATTTGCACTATGAAGTTGTTATATCTATTCCTTTCTAGGGTAGACAATTTCTCCAAGTTCCCTCCCTAATGGTTAAATTTGTGGTAATTAAATTTGTTGCTCAGACTTTTCGTCTATTTCCAGGAATTTTCGCAACGATATTCATCATCGAGAAGTTTGGGAGGAAGAAAACAATGGCGTTCCAGTTCGTTATATTTTCCATGTGCGTTTGTCTGCTGGTTTATAACGAGAAGTGAGTAACTTATTACAATAGACTTATTCATATGTGCAACTAGCTTTTGCTCGCAACTTCGTCGGCAAAGATTTTGGTTGCATACTGACTTCTACCCCCCTCTTAATAACTCCAAAAAATCCTTTCTTTGTGAGCGTCTACAGTCTCTTAGGAAAATTTTCTAAGTTAATAGTAATTAAAGAACAAAAGAGAAGGTTAACAAAAAGGATGTATAAAGGGAGAGTAGATACAAAAATGGGTAGGGGAAGACCTCGGCGAACGTACTCCGACCAAATCGGAGATATTCTGTAGAAAGGCCCGATCAGGAGTACCCTAAACTAAATTGTTCTCAGAGTAAGTAAAGCAAGTTGTATGTTAGGGTCATAGCAAATGGAAATCCGTGGTCTCTGCCTACCCCTCCGGAAAATAGGAGTGACTTTATGTATGTAAGAGTAATTTGTTTTAGTTTGTTCATATCGACGTCTGCGAAGTGAAGACTGAATCTGTTAAATATTTAATGTTCTGCTTTGTGTTTCAGTCGAGTTTTCTTAACGTGCATTTTGTTCGTGGCGCGTGGGATCATTGCCGGATTATTCCAAGCTGCATATGTTTATACTCCTGAGGTAGGTAACTACGAAAATAATTTTCATTATTATTTCTTTTCGTTCTTTACTGTTGCCACCTTCTTGCTTTGAAATTTATTAATTACTAGCGACCCTACATAAAAAACCCTCCGGAATAAATATGTGAACGACAGTGAAAACTGTATCTAAATCCGTTGCGTGGTGTAGAAGAAGAAGGCGGACGAACATACACTATAAGGGTTTAGGATAGACAGGAACGGATAGCGACTTTACTTTATACTACGTAAAGATAAAGACTAGCTTTTGCCCGCAACTTCGCACGCGTAGAATGGAGGTAGGTAAGCACCTAATGAACCCTCAAATCAATGGGCATGACGATTAAAATTCGTGTTTTCAAAATTAAAAGAACTTGTTAAAAGAAGAATGATTGCTATAATATACGTATTATATTTTTTGTAACTAGATTTTAAAATGACGATCTACATCAATTTTCCACTTTCATGCCATTTGGTTTAAGGTATGTCACTACCCAATTGTCATCATACGAGGAAACCCACCTGTGTACGAGGCTCACGTAATATATGTATTTTAGTTTAAAATAAACTGTCTTGTCCTACCTGTTAGAAACACGCATTATCTACTGAGATTAGTAGAGTTTTATTCATATTCTGCGATATAAAGGGGGGTAAGTATCTTATCTTATCTATTAGGGGTCCTTACGGATACACTTCGACCCAATGGGATCTTTTGTGTATTTACCCCTCCTTCGCACTAATTCCATCGCTTTTTTCACTTCCTCCATAAAGTGGATGATGTGGAGCTGTGGTAGTGCCTTGACTTCTGGTTCGGGTATCCGTTGCCAAGGAGCTTCATTCTCGTTCTGGCGAGGGTATCCATCACAATCACACATAATGTGTTCCATTGTTTCATCTTCCTCGCTGCACATTCTACAATCTTCGTTGTCGTATAGTTCCATCTTCATTAGTAGGTGTTTAGTTCCGAAGTGATCCGAGAATACCCCGATTATAAGTAAAACTGGAGTCCATGTTTCCAGGTGTACCCAACCGCGCTGAGGTCTACTGCCGTGGGCGCGTGCAGCGGCGTAGCGAGACTCGGCGCCATGATCACTCCCTACGTGGCACAGGTAGATATAACTAAACCACAGAATAAATAATAGTACTAACGTACAGAAACTTCTCTTTCTCGACCACCATTTAACGAATTCCAACTTTATGATCAGGCACAAAAAGTTCGTATTACTTCATAAACATTCGCCAGGTGGCATGCGTCAAAAGGAAGGCGCCGCCCGCGCCCGCCTTCCCCCCGCGATGCCCTGGCGCACCGCTAGGGTTGGGCTGCTTACTGTAATACTATTACAACGCGCGACACAAAGTGAGCGGGCGCACGCGCTACAAGGCGACAACCTACTGCGATTAATCTATGCCATAGGTAGTGCGGCGAGCGCACCTACATTGCGGAGTGGAACCCCCCTGACTAAACTAACGGCACGCTATGATGACCGGTTTGACGTATCGCTCATGAAGTCTCGTTTAAATTACGCCAATTAACTACTACCTACAATACTAAAAATTGTTTAAAACTTTTGCGATTTTCACACATATTTATAAACGTTAACGGAACTTTAACGCGATAAAACATTGTTAAACATGAATCCCCTTATTCATAAAAACTTAACAATCTTTTTAAGCTAACAAATGTTTTGTCCTTTTCATTTGAGGTCAAACGTAACAATGACAGATAAAGACAAAAAATGTGAACTAACAAACGTTTATGAAGCGTTTATGAATAAGGGGGTAAATGTCGAGTTAAACTAACAATGTTTTAATCGCGTTAAAGTCCCGTTAACGTTTGTAAATATTTACAATACTACTTGTAACTCCAAAAAATTATAATAAATAAAATAAAATGCGTTTATTACGGATACAGAATCCGGAGACGTGCAGTTTTTCTTCCCACTTAAATCGATGACTTGGTTCCTAAGAACAGATTTTATAATTGTAGACTTGCCCATACTGACCCTTCTAATCCATAAACAATAAACAATCTTAAAGGCACACATATTAGTTAACACCACGTCAAATACATAAGTCTTCATTCACACCAGGGGGTTCCACTCCGCACTGTAGGCACGCTCGACCGCTTTGCCTATGGCATAGGCAAATCGCAGTAGGCTGTCAGCTTGCCGCGCGCCCGCTCGTTCGCCCTAGTTGTGTCAGTGTAAGATAAACGAATGCCGCGCAACCCCAACTTGTGGGAGTTGCGGGGGAAGGCGGGCGCGGGCGGCGCGTTCCTTTTGACTCGCCTGGCTAATGTGTATGAGTTGGAATTCGTTTAATCGCGGTCGTAAAAGAGAAGTTTCTATGCATTTAGTACAGAATTAGTATTTATTCTGTGATCACACGCCAAACATTTATTTGTAAGTAACAAAGAACCTTATGCAAATGCACGTACGTTACTTTAATACTTTACGCGTTGACACATAAACCCCTTATCGGCGTTGAACCTAAGTGAGGGATATATCCAACTTTCGCGTTAAAAAGGTTAAGAAACAACTCTTGTTTCCAGGTGTTACTGAAAAACTCCGTAGTAGTGGCGACCGGCGTTTACGCAACCGCTGCCCTATTGGCTGCTGTGGCGTGCCTGCTGCTTCCTATAGAAACGAAAGGGCGCGAGATGAGGGAATCTGTCACTGGTACGACCTAAACCATACTTGTCTTAAGTAATAAAGAGTATTCTAACCTAAAATTCAAATTTTCGACACCAAATAATGTTTATTGTTTAAAACACTCTAAAGCAGCAAATTATGCATTGCCTCCTCTATTTAAAGCCTCAGTTAGTGCTATTTATGCGATTAAATGTGTTAGGTGACAATAAGAGGAAAAAGGTTAGAATTTTGTTTACAGGGGAAGACAAGTTTCAGACTTAGACTTAGAATTCAGACCCCTATTTAAATCTTTCGCCGCTGGTAATCCAGACACAATAGGTTCTATTGTTATAAGGGCTATAACCGTCTACCATCGGCGAAACTGTTAACCAAACTAAAAGAAGCATTTCAATTTCTCTAACAATGAGAGAGTATAGTTTTAATATTTAGAGAGTGTCCTCAGGCAGAGCAGTTACTATGATATTTCTGATGACATAGGAAGTCACTTCTTGAAATAGTTATACTGTATGTATGTTACCCAGCAATGCAATTTTTTTACGAGTTAGCCATATATTCCGAATTGTCGTTCTCACATGTCACCTGTCGGCTTGGTGAACTAGGGGCTAGATTTGTGTGCTTACATACATATCGGTATATAGAGAGCACACAAAGATATACCATTTTGTATGTATTTCGGCAACTACGTGTTTGATGCATTTAAGGGTCAATCAACTATTTTTACTCACACCAATCTTGCAGAGTTTAACTCTAATTTAATTTATATTGTTTAGTCGATCAAGTATTTGCTTGCACTCGGGCGCAGCGGTTCTAGGGGCGCTGAGCGCCGCTCGCTATGGAGCCCCACTCGGCATTACCCTAGCGCCCCCTTGTCTAGGGGGCGCTAGGGTTATGTTTGTACACGGGCGCTACATGGGCTACAGACGCCCCTGGAACCTTATCCCTTTGCAATACGGTCGAAAAGTGGTCAAGCAATTTCTTGTTCGACTATTCTTACCCATGATACTCGGCATGCGTTTTACCTATTAGTTAAATCTCTTTGTGGAAACACGATTTTCCGTTAACACCAGAAAAGACTTTGGTAACGCTAGAGACATCGCAAGTGTGATTAAAATAGTTGAATAACTCCTATACAAGTAAATAAAAAGACTTAAAATTAGACTCGCCTAAGTCCAAAAAATTGATAAAGCATTTTGACCTTTATAGTGAACGCATTACGATACCTCTAACCTCACTTTTATACAAGTAATTAAAAATACTTTAAATTAAAGTTGAATACATCGAAACGGGAAAGATGTTCAAAATATCTGAAACATCTGACCCCCCAATTATTTTTGTATGTATGTAAATTCTGGATTATACAAAAAACATAAATATTCCTCATCCTCATTCACTTCACTTATCTCTTCAGTTCGATTACAATGTTATCTTTCTAATTAAAAGTTTGACATTTAAAAATACAATGTTACTAGTTTTTGACTTTTTTCTTTTCAATTGTTTATTTTGTTATAATTTGTAATTTTCACTTACTTATCAATCCGAATTTTGTTTTAATTCCTATATGCTATCGATTATTTATTTTTATTTATGCCTTGACGATCTCTTATAGTTAGCTGACGTGTGAATTAATTTATAATGAAGTAATTTTATGTTGAGTGATGAATAAACCTAATCACCTAGGGCAGGGGTTCTCAAACTTTTTTAGTACGCGGCGCACTTGCAGCTTTAGTATTTTGACGCAGCGCCCCCGCTTGTCGGAATAGGATACAATACATAAATCTGAGTATATGTGAGTGCACATCACAGCGCCCCTTTTTACCTCTCACGGTGCAACAGGGCGCCGCGGCGCACACTTTGGGAACCCCTGACCTAGGGTAATAATCTTGTCAGATATTTTAAATATTTTTGAGGAACTTTTCTGTTTTGATATATTTCATGTAAACTACGTTTGGCACGAGATTTCAATTTACTTTTTTTCATACCAAGTTTAAGCTTCACAAACAGTGAAGGAATGGCATTCGTGAAACAAAATCTAAATAAAATTTATATGGGACCAATTTTTATCTGAGGTATTATATTCGTTAAAAAAATGTTCAAGTATATTTATAAAAAAAATGTCGCTTAACTTCCAAAAACTATGTAAATGTAAAGATGACCTGAAGACTTAATTTGTATGAATTTGGTTTTTAAAAAATGTATGAAAATATTGTATATTCTTAAATTATCTATAAGTTGAGATTGAGTTGATCGAACAATTTAGTCAATAATTAACTTGAATATTGATGAATCTCTGTTAACGCATTATTTATTGGTATGAGACTTACAAGCTAAGACGACATGGCAGTATTTTTTATATGAAGAAACAGGTTGAAAACCAAACTTAAATGCTGTCCAGAAAAATAAATTGAAGCCCTATTTATGACAGTGAACTATAAATATTTTATAGAGGTAATAATACGTCGTTGCGATTGTTATATGTATATTTAAAAATTATGATTATTAGTGACAACTAGTTCCAAAAATATCCGCAATATGGCGAAGGTTTTTATTTTTCTGGTAGGCCTTTAATTACTTTGAAGTTGTTGAAAACCACTGAGAAATGTCACTGTTTTTCAACACTAAAAATATTTGCTAATTTATATTACTATAATGTAATACATACTTTTAAGTCGCATTTATTGATACGCAAAAGATTGAGGTGTGAATCTTTGTTATGCATTATGTTTATTGCGTACGAACTTATATCACTATTATTTTGTTAATTTACTAATAGGGACATGCAATGAATAATTTAGGGACCATAATATATATCCGCACACTAGTCTTTAAGCTCTTAAGCACTGAAATATCGGAAGACTGTTTTTGTAATCGCTTTTTAACGTTCGTATGTGTAATAGCTATTGCTATACATTTTTTTTTACTTTAAACTACTTTTTAACATTTCGACCAATTGACAGTTACTCAATTATGATAATCCACAAAAATAAAGTTAGCACTCTAAATTTAACAAACTTGGTTACGCCCGACATCAAACTAAGAGTTTGGCTACACTCACCGGTCTCCCGTCGCGGGTAACTGCTCTTCAACCGTCGCAGTCAATTCAATATAAACTTCATATTACTCAAACTACACAGCGACGGTTTTCCGCAATTGTGTCATTAAATGCGAGAACTTGTACGAGAACGGTGGTCTTGCGTGCGTCGTGTGTGACCTGTAATTTTGCAGACGAAAAATCGGCTTAAGTACAGTCAAGGAAATTGAAACACGTACCACCGTAGAACCTAGTCGAAGAGACATACGCATGACATTTGTATGACATAGCGTGGTGTTTAACGCGTCGCGTCATTGCGATAGGGTTCTAAGATGGTACGTGAATATATTTCCCCTACTGTACTTGAACTGCAATCCGTATTGTTCGATGGACTGGGACAGCTTTCTCGAACGGATTCCCCTTGTAGCCAGGAGTGCGGTTTTTGAATCTCACCAGGTGACTAAAGCTCGCCAAAATGACCGTTTTTCATAGAAATGCGGCCATTTTGGTGAGCTTTAGTCACCTGGTGAGCTTCAAAAATTTCATTTGAATCTCACCGGGTAACTAAAGCTCATCAAAATAGCCGTTTTTCATAGAGATTCGGCCATGTGAGCTCTAGTCACCTGGTGAGATTCAAAAATTGCACCCCAAACCCTAAGGTTGCTATAGACGGACTAGCAAATCAGTTCGTAAGCATTGTAAATGTTTTGTTTTACATTGCTGGCGACGCAATTTGCTGATCTGTGGTTTGGCAACCCTCAAAGTCAAAGTCTATTGAGTCGTTAAATCATTGAGAGTTAAATCAATAGAAATTGCCAATGTAGAGGTATGAAGGCAGCATTATCCATCCTTACTGCCTAAATAATTTGAAGTTATTTTTTAAAATCTAAACTAATTAATTGTTCATTCGGGCTGTGCGATGTCATATTTTACATACACAAACGCACACAAACGAGTAGTTTCTATAACACTCAGTTTCTCATAGTAGATTGCTTGCGTGCATTTGCGAAAGTGATATACTTAGGTACTAATATTTATTTTTTCATGTGGATTATCATAATATTTCAATACTCATTAAATCGAAGTGTAACCTATAGATCTAACTGTCAGTATTATTATACGTCTTAAGTCTGGTTGTGATATTTGTGAAATTAGTACTTACTTTAGGTGCTAATTCCCATGCCTATTATTTATTTAATAAATATATTGCTTTGGAGTCTTCCATCATTGTATAAGTGAAATATAATGGGACTTTTTTTTAAATGTTTAAACTAGGTATTATTTGTTGCATCTCACGAGCGCGCATGGCCTAAGCCTTGTCAAACGCGTCTAACGTTATATGGAATGAAATACCTATTGATTTTCCATTTGGATCTTATGACGCCGCGCCGTACATTATGGGCGTATTGGTTTTGTGTTATATCAACGTACTTAATCCACCTACTCAAAAAGGAGCTAGGTACGTTAATTTCACTGGAGCATACCGCAGACATCGTCCTTCACGTAACGCTGTTTGATTGTGATTGCTTAACATGGGTTTTATTAACTTTTACCGAAAATTTAAAGATAAGAGTGCAAAGCTATCGTTACCCAAGTAGTGTGGTAATTGGGTAACGATAGCTCACATGCTATATAGGCTGTTTAGTAGCTGTATAGAGGTTGTAGCCTCTATGAGCTATAATAATAGTGCTTGAATGCTACTTGGGTAGAGAAGTGGGTATAATAACTTACATAATTAGGCAGCTGATGAATATTTTGCGCAGACAGACGATGCAGATACAGATATGATTTTCGAAACCACAAATAAAATTACTAAGCAGGTACATGGTATGCCACATCAAAGTACTGTATTAATGGCCGAGCGAAACCGCTCCGTGGAGCTGCGTAACGCAGCTCTACGAAGCGAATAGTTTTCACTGTCTGTGGAATGTTTCCACTGCGGAGAGTATAATGTATAAATATTATATTCTACCATAAAATTCTTCAATCTTCTAGATATTCTTTGTGTAGATAAACTTGATAGATCAAGACCAAGACCTAGAGGTCAGATTTTTTTTTCTTGTACTGGCAGCTTTCCAGATTATGGAATTTTCAAAAGTAAGTTAAGGCTACAGGAACAGCACAGCTCTCAATCTTATATTTTAAATATTTTACAGCTTCTTTAACTTTTGCTTTGCAAGATTCTAGAATTTCAGTCTTCATTTATATTAAGATCATTGTGACCAAATGTTATTTATTTAAATCTTTATACAAATTATTGTTAAGTTTACACAGAATTCTGTTTAATAAAATGCACTAAGATACTATTACCGTTTTGTTCTTTTAATATTTAATTAGGGTATTTAGTTAAATAATAACAAATAAAACTATTCAGTATATACTTATAAGATTATAATTACTCATTTTAACATTTATAATATTTAATACTCACTCAAATAACTTCATTTTTAAAGTTCTAGTTCTATCATGTTCTGTATCATTCATAAAATAAACAAAATCCTTCAATCACAGTACAAACCACACAACTGGAATATTGTTAATTATGCAGAAACCCATGATTCAGTCAATTTCTTTAAAAACTAAACGCAACATTCAGTCAAACAATGGCATAAAATGAACAGAAATTAGTCTGTGCCTGATCATTAATTTGTAATAGGCTTATGAGTACTAAATTACAATAAATAGAAATACTGGCTATGTTCTAAGTAACTTAAACAGGCGAATATACAAATACAATAATAACACATATTATATCATTATAATATGTCATAGCCTTACATTCATTTATCAAACTAGTTACCACATATACCTACACCTAGGAGTTCGGAAATTACGAAAAATAATCAACATCGCCATTTATCATTTACTCTTGTGATTCAAATTCCTATTTTAATAAACATTACATTACAGATTAGGCTATCTTACATTCCTTAATGTTTCCATTAGCCTTAGGGCCTGGCTACACGGGCGTTTCTCCTGCCCGAGAAAGCTTGCAGACCTTTATGTTACAGGTATTGCGGTTGACCGCACGACCACCGCCCTCGCCCAACCTCGCACAATGACGCAAATCGCCGTCGCATAGTTTGACGCTGCATGCGGGTCTATTTTCTCCCGCCCGCGAACCGTAGCGGGAAACCGCACACGCAGTGCAGTTTGCGTAATACAAAGGTTTTGAATTGTCTGTGGCGGTTGACAAGCGGTCTCCCGCGACGGGAGAACCGCCCGTGTAGCCAGGCCCTTAAATGGCGAATACAGAATTAACCACCGAGTCTGCCAGTGCTCCAGTTGAGATGATCTTGAAGAAACAATCAATTAACTTCTAATGATGAGATCAATAGCAAATTATAAATAAAAATAGAAATGAATTTTCCTTTCTTCAGGGTGGCAATAACTGCGTACCTATGTAGCTTTTCCTAATCCTACCTACTTGTGAATTATTACAGTTCGGTGGGATTTGATACCTGCAAATCTTATGTTGAATAAAATAAAACCCCCCACACATTTGCACCGAAAATGCGAAATTTCTAACTTATTACTGAAACCTGATAAGGGATAAAAACAGCCATAACATTTAGTGATTCAAATTCTGCCTAATCACACAAGTAATTGGGAGTTTCTGGCATACATACAAAATGCTTTTGTGATGAATTTTATTGCTTTCTAGATAAACACAAGATTGCCACATTTATTGTGGATCACTTAGTGTGACAAAGTACCTAACCATGCGAGAAATTGCGAATGTTTTCAAACTTGCATACAAAATATAATTGTGATGATTTTTATTGCTTTCCTGACAAACACAAAACAACCACTTTTATTGCGGATCAGCTAGATGTGAGGTACAATTCTGCATATAACAGTTTATCTAGTACTTAAGTCTTTTTTACTAAAAGATCAATATCAAGTCTACCTTAGCATGCAATTTTTTGTACAAAAGAAATTTTAATGTTATGTTAATTCATTTTTTTATACATTTGCCCTGTCTATTACAATGAAAAATTAAAATGTATGTTACACTAGTCACAAATAAAGTGCTCAGGTTCTTTGTAGTATTAATAATGTAGTCCCTGTACAATATAAGATCCTAGTTACAAAAAGCTTTCAAATTTCAGCTTATTTCTTTAAGTAGGTATTTGTATTTTCATGAGATGCATTTGTTTGTATGCAGAAAAAGTATCTGATTACAAAAAGCCAGCTGCCTTAAAATGTTTATTTATCAGTAAATTTTGCTCCAGTCTAGGTATATTAAAAAATAAATCAAATATTTAACCTACATTTGCTGTGCAGTTCAATACCTAATTAATAATAAGAGAATTCTTACTTAAAATTACTTTTGTACTAAACCACTTTGTTTCAAATACTCAATCATCATCTAATTCTATAACAATTGGTTCAACATTATCAGTAGCTTTTGTATACTCATCCTTTAACTGAGAAAATAATGTACACTTTGGTATTTTAAGTTCATCCGCTTCGTCTACAAGATTCTTTAATTTCTGAAGCCGTCCAATATCTGGAGCTGTTGGAAGCAAAATATTTTTTGTTTCAGTCATCCATTTGTCAAAGCTGTTCACTCTGAAATCAATGGTCTGCAGCATAATGTGCAGTTCATCCATATCATAACGATAATTGAGAGTTTTCTTTCCTAAAGCACACTGGCAGGCCTCTTCTGCGTGCAGCAAGCAAGCCATAAATTTGCAATCAGAGCAGTACACGGAAGACAAGAAACAAGTTGTTTTGCACACTTCGCACAATCGCTCATCATCACCAAGGAGTTCAAAAGCAGTCCTGCAGACATTCTTCAGCCCTTTGTTTGCTATCAATGCTCTCAAGTTTCCTTCATCCCGAGTTGCTTGAACTAACTCCTTTTGTGTTTCCAATGCAGTCTCTAGGTCCAAACGATCACCTTCTAGAGCCATTTTGCAAATTAGTTCATCATGTGAAAAAACACAGAATCTCTTTAAGTTCTTGTAATGTGTTATACAATCTCTACCAATCTTCAGCCAGTCTGGAGGTGCAAAATTGACAGCTTCAGCAAAATTGTAGCCTTGGTTAAAACCTGCATGATAGGCTCTTGGAAAGGTGACAACAAACTCACCTGCTTGCTGATCAGTTCTATAAATAGGCACTCCAGCAGTCATCAGTATATTAGGGTTCATTATAGTGACCAATTGATGGAGTAAATCAGGCTGTGATTGAAAAAGATCAGGTGCTGCAGCTTTCATAGCTTTTTCTAGCAACTCTGCACCACTCCCAGGTACACCATACCAAGTCTTAGCTTCACCCCAATGTAAATAATTGATGGAATAACTCCAGTGATCTTCATTATGCCAGCAAAATGCTGAAAAACACATGCCTACATACATCCATGGAACTGTCATCCCAGATATGTCTGCATTGATGAATCTTAACACTGACCCATTTAATACTGGTAGATTATTCAAATTCCAACCTGAATCAACATATTCTTGATCACCTGGATAGAGGTTTAAAGAAGACTTTGTAGGGAATCCTGAGCCATGGTCCATAGAGTGCAGGTCTGCACCATATTCTACTGTAACGTCTTCCTCAACAGATGAAATAATCCTCCAAAACTCTTTCTCTGCTACTGTGGTAGGCACAAGATGTCCTGACATGCCAAAGTAGTCAGACTTAAACTTGTCTGCCATTTCTCCAAATTGCTGCAAGGTGTATTCTCTCTCAGCTTGTGCAAACCCAAAGGCTTCAGCAGGCTTGTGGACTTCCTCTGCTATACAGCAGGGACAACGCCAATCTCCTTCTGGCACAGAGGTGAGAGGAGGCTTGAGGCAAAATGTGTGATAAGTATCTGAGCAGCCATTACAAATCAATAGCAAATCATCTCTATTGTCTTTTTGGCAAATAGCACAAGTATAAATAGCTAATGGATCCATTTCATACCTAGGCCTCTTCCTTGACTTTGTAATGTCAAACTCTTCATCATTGAGTCCAGGCATCTTTGGGCCTGGGCCATAGCAAGCAAGTCTTCTGAGTTCTCTGTTGCACTTCATTTCTTCTGTTTCATTTTTGGTTTTAGGAAAGTCCACATCTGATTTTATATCAGATCCGGTCTTCATCTTTTTAATACTGGTGTGAGGTTTATCATCCTCCATTTCATGATCAGCTTCATGTTTTTTAATGGACTCTAGTGGTACTTCTCGAAACGTTTGTGGTTTGTTCATGTCGTTGTCCTCTTTGATTTCGGTCTTTTTAACTGTCTTCAATATATCAGCTTTACTCTTTTCGAAAATTTCGTAAGGTAAAAGAATTTTTTCGTAATTATTTCTGAGAAAGTTCATCGTTGAAGCATTCTGACTGTATCCCATGGAATGAGCAATTTTACGCCATTTTTTCGGAGTATTACAATTTTCAAAACCGCCTTCTTCATCTACCCAGAATTTAAGGCAGTACAAGTCCAATGTTTTGTTCTCGATCATGGGAATTTTCAAAGGAGAGCCTTGAAGATCCCAAAACTTCAGAATTTTTTCGAGAAACAAAAGTTTCAATCGGGTAATGGCTTCCAACTCGTTAACTTTCTGAATCCGTGGGACAAATTTTAATTTATCCACGTCTAATGAAAATGGTGGTTGCCAACGCGCAGGAGGCTTAATTTTGCATATGCCAGTCTTTTCGGCCACGGGTCGGATCTTAGCGATGTAGCCGAGAGGATCCATGAATTCTTCCGCTGTAGGCTCAAATACAGGAGCCTCCGGCGGCGCAGTGAACGTGAATTCTGCCGTTTTTTGCATAGCATTTTTCTGAATTATTTTGCTATCCATTTCCGTATGCACAACCTTTATCCGTAAAACTAGTTCAAATGTATTTTTCACTATTTCATACGTTGCAATGTGATCCACATATTTCACTCAACAACAAAGTCTACGTGACTACTCGCCATGTGTAAATGGCTCCTTAGATCTTTATTATCTTGCGATAATAAAAACAAATGTCCACTGATTTTTAGATATCATTGATCAAATTACACGAAAATCGTTCAAACACTAGATTAATAACCACCGCACAGTTTATGGACTTCAAAGATGCATTTAATTTACTTCTGAAATATTGATTGATGTCGGGCAAATTTTAGTACACAAAACCCGTGTCCGTATTCCGTAACTAACGTAACGTAATGGGCAATGGCAATATGGTGATTCTTACATTATATTCGATACTCTTTGCTGTTTACTTTTGTAGAGTAGCCACACTCGCAAAAGTCCGTTTGAGGTGCTGTCTAATAAAGCTATGAAGCGCTATCAATTAATGTCAAATTCATATCTCACCTTAAATGACTACGTTTTAATGACATCCACGACTAAGAACAAGCCACGAGGCGTGTGGTAACACAAAATATTTTTTTATAAATAATATAGGCAACTAGACCACGAACAGAGAATGCAAGCTCGTAATTTTTTCGTTACTTGTTGCTAGCCATTTGGCATTGATGTGCCCCGAACACAATCTGTATCTACTCGAACAAATTACATTTCCGTCAAATTCCGCCCGTCATTTTCATTCACCTGCCAATGCCAGGTCATGTGTCAGTCAGTCTCAGTCAGTCAAAATAATTGTCAGACCTTACCAATCACTTGCTAATCCTAAGAGGCTCTCTGAGCTACAAAATGAATAAAGTGTGAAAGAATTACTTCAAATTGTTTTTATTGTCTATTATTTTTGTACCAACTGTAGATACCCAGTACAATGTTGAACACATTTCGCAAGGCTTGCATGTCCAATGTGCAACTACAGCAAGTCAGGTTAGGCCACAGGGTTCGAGGTAAAGCTCCAGTATTTTGCCGCACTATAAAAGAGCGATTGGACGAGCTTAATTACAAGGATGAACTGTACACTACTAGAATCGACATCGGTCTTCCACGACCCAAGTAAGCCGTTTAAAACTGTCTAATGTCTAATTTTATTTCACGTAAAGTGCTCTTCGTCTTAACCTTTTCTTCGTTATCTTAAAAATTACTATCCATTCCTGTCTGTTCTGATTATTTTCAGCCACTTACTCCGTCTAAACCACGGAGCAGATTTTGATATGGTTTTCACTGTCATTCAGATAAATTTTCGCAGGTTTTTATATACATTACACCCTAATTGTAGCCGTGTGAAGCCAGGGCCGATCGCTAGTGAACTATAAAATTTAATGTTACAGAAACCTATCATCAGAGCTGAGAAATGCGAGGTTGGAACACATGAAAAAAATAAAAAGCGATAAAAACTTGGAGCAGCTTGCCCGCAAGCATAAACTAAAGGTTGATCTGAATGAAGTTAGGAATGAATGGCTCGATACGTTGGGCCCTCATCATAAGAAACAAGTAGCTGATCACTATGGCATATTCGAACATCTTTATGGGGAAGGGTACTTTGTGCCGTTTAAGAATTTGGAAGTTTTTTATGACGTAAAAGATTGTGTCTTGCCGGTGTATTGTGGGAATGTTATAAAGCCTTCTGAAGCACTAAATAGTCCCACTGTGAGTTACGAGTCAGACGGCAACACAATGTGGACTCTAGTTCTGTCCAGTCTTGATGGCCACCTTAATGAAAATGAGAAAGAATACGTGCACTGGTTTGTTGCCAATATTCCTGGCAATTTCATAGAGAAGGGTGACAGCTTAGTGGAATATTTACGGCCTTTTCCCTTGAAAGGCACAGGATACCATAGATATGTCTTCGTTTTGTACAAGCAAAGTGAAAGGATAACATATGATGTCTCACTAGGTAAGAGTAGGAAAGACAACAGATGGTAAAATTTAGTATAAGTCAATCAATTTTAGATAAATTTTAATTGGGCAAAATTTTTCATTTGACTTATGCACAAATGTATCTAAATTATACAAATAATTGCATGCTCTTTGCTGGTTGTTGATTAATGTTGCATTGTCATCCAATCTTGACATGTATGCCAATTTTTTTACCAAATGAGTTAAAAGAAGTGGGTCAAAATCAAAATCCACTTTCATAGGTAGTTAAGTAAATTAAATACATACATGTAATGCTGAATAAGATATTTTTATCTACGCATATATCATAAATGCTCTATAATGCGTTCAGAAACCGTAGGCAATGACCAGCATTATAACAACCCATATTATTATGAGAATTTTTCTAATTTGTTTCTTTATTTGTTCAAATTCATTTTTTATTACATTATTTTAATTTGTACAGTCTACAGATATTTAATAGGTACCTAGCACTAGTAGCTAGTAGCAATGCAGGTCATTGCCCTATGGCTTCTGAACCCATCATAGAGTACTTATGATATGTGTGTAGATAAAGTAATGTATGCAACTTTACATAATTAGGTCTTAAAACACTTTGATCCTATTATGACCCAAAACCACACTCGTGTTTTAAGACCCCTCATTATGCAACAGTTGCATAGAATGCTATAATGTCATCAGTAGCTGTATTACAACTTGTTTTTAGTGCATAATCAATACTTTTTTTTTACTTTTTATTCTAGTCAAACAATTGCATTAACAATTCTTTTGCAGTGACATCTACATCACCACTGGAGAGCCGCACTTTTGAAACCCGGCCGTGGTACCAAAAGTACCAAGATAAAATTACCCCGGCAGGCCTTGCGTTCTATCAAACAGACTGGGACTATTCAGTCAAAGACTATTTTCACAATGTATTGAATACGAAGGAACCAGGTAAGCCCCTACTAACTTTTTATAGTTGCTCAAGTCTTTTTCCGTTATCCTCTGGTGCACTATTTTTTTTTTTCTATTTCTATACATAATATAATAAATTATGATCTGTGCATGTATCTCACTTGCACTTATTGCTTTAGCACCCAGACCCAGAGGCTTCATTTCTATAACACTATTGTGTCTGATAATCATCAGTTTGCAATAACTAGCTGTTTCTTACTTTATTTGAACTGCACCTACTTCCCAAAGGTACAGTCAGCGTCAAATATACCAGAGCGAGCAAGGTGGTAAAAAAAAAATATATACACACGCCCGAGCGTATTTGACAATAGAGTCGAGTTCAGATATTTTTGTCACCTTGCCCGCTCTGGTATATTTGACGCTGACTGTACAATGAGGATGTATTGTACACAAAAGTCTTCCATAAAAAATCTCTAAATAACAATGAAAGCCATCTCTGTTTTGCTCAGAGGTTAGCTGGAAGAGATTCCTTTAAGGGATTCGTTCGCCTTTGTACCACTTCCTGTATATTTCTATGTATTTGTAAGTGCTTATGTACTGTAAAGTTTACTTAACCATATCAAAATTCGTTGCATGGTTTAGGAGTAGGCAAGTGGCCCAAGATATGAAAACTGACAGAGGCAAATAACAACTGTAAAGGGAAAGATGACTTTAAGTGAATATCTCTCATTGAACGATTCTTTATTTGCAGTGTACGAGTATGATTTCCCTGGACCATACATTAAACCACAAAAATGGTTCCCTAAGAAGGAACCCTTCAATATCTACATGGACAAATACCGTGATCCGAAACAAATCAACAAGGAATATTTACTGCGTAAACTAAAGGATGTGGATCCGTTCCAGAAGCCAGCTCCTCGGCTGAGGTTCCCCAATGCCCATGCTCTGCCTAAGAGCATGCCTTCTTGGCTCAAACTGCATGAAAAGAAGATTAGAATGAACTGGGGAAGAATCAATGATGTTTGAAGTGTAGTTATTTAATTTAATTAAAGTGTATACTGCTAGTAAATTTTGTTTAATATCTTTAGCGGGCAGGTTACATCAGTTTAGCATCACATTACCTCAAAATACAGACGTGCGTGAAGCAGCTTGCTACTGCACTTTGTATTGTGATTGACGAGACGACCAATATACATTACGCTTCTGTTTTTTTAATTAGAATAATAATGGTTACATATGCACAACTTTTTCTAAAAACGAAGATAAAACACCACATATGACAACACATTTACCTAAATAAGTCTTAATTACTGTTAATAATTACATTTTCAATGGAGAGGTTGACATGCTTCCTTTTTATCTTCGTTTCACTTTAATGCATGTGCAAGTTCAATCATTATTCTGATCTGAAATACAAGCGAAACCTGATACAGCGCACATGCGTATTTTAGCTACGCGAATTTTATATGATGTTGCCGCCCATCTATGTCATTAATAGCCATCATTAAGTTGGACGACGAAAAGGATGCAAAATATTAAAAGACTAATTATTTAAATCAATTATTTAATAAGAAAATAACCAGCATAATTAAAGTAAATAAAACGGGCTTTAATCTAATCCACTAAAAGAAAAAACTGACTTTGGAATTTTCAGCTGTTTCATATCAACTTGGACACCACTGGTGACTAAAACTGTGATGAAACTGAGCTGTTGCGCTTTGATTTGCCTCTTAATTAAAATGAGGTTATTTGATTGCAGTCTCTCAGCTAATACCATCAATATTAGAGGTTGTTGAACAGCATATCTTAGAGGCCAACCCAAGCGCAGGAGCGTCTAGTCGCCGCACAATTTCGACTATCTACTGAAAAATATATTTTTACATATAGTAAATGCATACAAATACAATTCAAATCGTGGGCAACTATCGAAAGCACCTCCCATCACATTGTTACCGTATACCCATAAAAATAAGCAGTCTCTGTAAAAAAAATGACACGTTTTGTGGCTTAAAATTTAGTTAAAATACATATCTCTCAGCAAGGCTTACTTTACATTTGCTCTTACTCGTTGCTCGCGTCTCTTTCTTACAGTTATCGAAATATCATTTGAGCCGATGAGAATGCTATCTCTTGGAACGGCTTGGCTTTCTGTACCCTTTAAGTGCTTATTACACTATCCTATTTTTAGAAAACCTAATTAGAAAATAGGAAGATGTACAGTTAGATTCCGATTTAGTGCGATAGGAAGGGCCCGACCGCTCTACTTCCTAAATAGTTTACGATTTAGGCAATTGTAATCGCACCCCTACGATTTAGAGCGACTAATGCCATCGAAACGTGCAACCCCATGTAATTCTTCTTCACGACTGCGAGTCGTCTGTCCTATTTAGGATTCTATTTAGTGTAGTGTGATCACTAGCTTCCTACTTCCTAATTAGAGTGTTCCTATTTAGATTTCCTAAAAATAGGATAGTGTAATAAGCACTTTAAACGCCAAGAACGCTTAAAGGTGTCGTGAACTGTCGTGCCCATCACGCCGCCGACGCAGTGCAATAGCGACCTATGAGCGTATGTTTAAAGCTTTAAATTTCGCGTTCGACATTATGGTGAAAATTTTTGTTTGCGTTCTTGGCGGTGAAAAGGTTAACACTTGAACATACATGGAATAAACGATCTTGATCTACATTGGTGTTTTTTAAGAGCGTCTTTGACATCTGGCATCCCAGTACAATTTTTGAATTTGAGGCACTGACCTATAAATAATGGATTTCTAGTCAGCGTTTAAAATATGGCCGCATCAAAAGTACAACAAATCGACAATCGCTCGCGCTGTCAGTCTGTCGGACCGACGGCGCTGCTGTCAATACTATTTTGTAAGAAAAACCTATGCATGTAACATTGACGTCAACCTGTATTCTTATGTCGGGCCGTTTTTCTGCTGCCATTTAGTATGACGCTGTACATCCATGTATTATAATATCATTGGTTACAGGTTATAAATACTAGTGAGATTACAGCTGACAAAAGGCAGTTATTTAACTTTTAGTTGATGGTAAGATGATATTTGGCGTCATAAGTTAAACAAAAATCAATCGTACGACATGCGAAAAACAGATAAAGTTTAATTCAAACTGTCAAACCATTACAACAGCAGTGTTGTTCAACGTGTCTCTTATGGGGCTGTGAAACATTTTTTCCTACCGAGTGGATCGTGTCATGAAAAAACTTGAAAAACACCGCACTGAAGGGTTAAAAAATTATTAAAGGACAATAAGAAAGAGACGAGCGACAAAACCCTATCACATTCCATAATTTCATATGCTTATATGCGTTAGTTTCAGCAAAAAAACGATTAAGGGGCCGTTTACAGGAAGCGAGTTCTCGTATACGAGTTGCATTGCATTGCGCAGCTCGATCAATCCAGTGATCGCATCACACCTGGGTGGCCCGCAATGTAATACACCTCGCGCCATATAAATCGTCCTCAAGTATGGCAAATGAAACAGGGGCGTATGAAATTATGGATAACATTAGACAAGCGACAATGCCAACTTCTGCTATCCACGCTTTGTGATTCGAGACATTCTGTACAAGTTGGCTCAAATTAGCAGGAATTTAGGTTAAATATAATGTATTGCATTTAACTCTACAAGTGAACGTCAACAGTATAAGGTTTAGGATTACAATGGCGTTCTGACAACGTTTAGTCGAGCCCGACGTCATCGTCCGTGGGAGGCTTGGCCCCGCCTCCTGGAGCCGCTCCGCCACCGAATCCTGTTAAAAAAACAACGATTATAACACTGAGCTATAAAATCTTTATACATACATTAAAAGAAATTGCAGAAATAAATAAAAAAATAAAAATAAAATATAATAAAAATAATAAAATAAAAATATAATTTGCAGTTGGTAGGACCTTGTGCAAGGATCGCTACCACCATCTTGCTCACAAATCCTGCCGCTAAGCAGCAATGCTTGCACTGTTGTATTCCGGCGTGGAGAGCAAGATAACCCGGTGTAATTACTGGCACAAGAGGTATTCCATCTTAGCCCTCTGGGTTGGCAACGCATCTGCAATCTCTTTGGTGTTGCGGATGTCTATAGGCGGTGGTGACCACTTACCATCAGGTGACCCACTTACTTGTTTTCCTTCCTATTTCATAAAAAAAAACATAATAAAACTGGAAGACGCTAGAAATAAGTAAAGGAAACGTATTTTTTGAATTTTTTGTCAGTTTGTCTGTTTGTCTGTTTGTTTGTTCGTTTGTGCGCGGATCACGCAAAAGTCACTCATTAGATTCAAAATCTAATTACTGTAAAATGTGAAGCTTTAGTCTGAGCACCATTTAGCGTTTATTTCATTAAAGTCGACCTACGGAATCAAAAGACATTCAATTTTTAAGTTCAGTTAGAAATCTCATAGCATAGAGCATTAGCATATATTATAGCCTAGGTCGCGGGCAAAAGCTAGTGCTAAAATATATACCGTACAGACGCAGCTGTATTGCACGTGCACAGCACTTGTTTTGTGGAACAGCAAAGTAATTTCTTCGAGTTTGATAAAAATGGAATCTACGCGTTTGATGATTAAAACTAGGGAATTGTCTTTGTCACATGTCACCTTGGGGAACTACGGGCCAGACAGATTTAATAATGAGCACAAGTTCAAGCGCCCTAATCCGACTGCGGCAAAGCCAAAAAAGGATGGCTATTCTATTTAATTGGGCACATACCAGAGGAGAAGAACTTGTTCTGTAGTTTCTCAATGGCAGCGGCCACCTTCGGGTTGTTCTGGTATTTCACAAAGTTGGACGGGTTGGACGACACATCGTGGAACGCCGTTGCCACCTCAGGGTCCTAAAAAAAAACAACTGTTAAAACTTTTCATCGGTGCAGGGCCGCGCCAATGAGAGCGTAGAAGCGTCCGCTGATGTCCGTGCTTGGTCGGATCGGCCAATGAAGCCGTGGGGCGTGTCGCCTTTTTTTATTTCGTTGTCCTTCCCCACAAGGAAAAAACGTATTCTAATCGGTTCACCTGTTTAAAAACTACAATGTCACAGACCACACAGTGATACATATAACAGCCCTTTTTCCATCAGGGGTTGAATATTTGATTTGGAAGAAGGTGACGTCAGTTACAGCTCCGACATCTAAACTGTTAAGTGGTTTTTGCTTTCGGAAAATACATATCCAATTGCATTTTCCTTAATATTCATTACATGCCATAGAAATAAAACTGACTTGGATGAGCGTCATGATCTCAGGGTCGCTCAGCAGGCTGGTGAGGTCAGGCATGCCGCCCGCGCCGGCGCCGGGGAACCCGCCGGCGCCCGGGAACCCACCGGCGCCCGGGAACCCACCGGCGCCCGGGAACCCGCCTGGCGCGTCAGCCTGCGCCTGCGCAGCGCGGGCGCGCGCCTCCTGCGCCTTGCGAGCTCGACGCAGCTTGTCTTGGTGCTACAATTAGAAATGGTGTTTAAAAGTGGTTAAAACTGGAAACTTTCCTGAGAAGAATTTTATTTATTTACGTATGTACATACGTTAATGCTTTATGTACAACGAATATAAATGAAAATAAGGACACAGTGACAGGGATACAAGTCTTGCATGTTTTGATATTTTTATTATCATCCATGGATTTATAGTATTTTATGCAACTGTTGCATAATGAGGGGTTTTAAAACACGAGTGTGGTTTTATGAAACGAGCGTCAGCGAGTTTCATAATAGGATCACACGAGTGTTTTAAGACCTAATTATGGACAGTTGCATACATTACTTTATCTACACACATATCATAAGTACTCTATGATGGGTTCAGAAGCCATAGGGCAATGACCTGCATTGCTACTAGCTACTAGTGCTAGGTAGCTATTAAATATCAATAGACTGTACACATTAAAATAATGTAGTAAAAAAAGGATTTGAACAAATATCGAAACAAATTAGAAAAAATCTTATAATAATATTGATTGTTATAATGCTGGTCATTGCCTACGGTTTCTGAACGCATTATAGAGCATTTATGATATATGTGTAGATAAACAATATTTACACCTTAGGAGTTAGATAAAAAAATTACAAATCTATTAATAATATTTAAAAAATTAAACTCATAAACTTAGTTCTACGAGTAAGATATAACAACAATAACTATAGGTTAAGGTTTAGAGGATGGAGAACTTTGTCGCCGTTTGTATGAATAGAGCGTAGGGTACACAACATTGTTAATCTTTTTAACGCCAAAAACGCTTAAAGTTGTCGCGAGCTGTCGTGCCCATCACGCCACCGACACCTACAGTTGATCGATGACATTGCGCAATAGCGAGCTATGTGCATGTGTTTAAACTTCTTCGCGTTTGACATAATGGCGAGCTGGCGTGTGGGCACAGAATAGATAATAGTACTAATTATACAGAATCTTCTCTTTTTCGACCACCATTAAACGAATTCCAACTTTATGATCAGGCACATAAAGTTCGTATTACTTCATAAACATTCGCCAGGCGGCATGCGTCAAAAGGAAGGCGCCGCCCGCGCCCGCCTTCCACCCGCAATGCCCTGGCGCACCGCTAGGGTTGGGCTGCTTACTGTAATATTATCACAACGCGCGACACAGAGTAAGGGGGCGCGCGCGTGGCAAACCGGCAACCTACTGCGATTAACCTATGCCATAGGTAATGCGGCAAGCACACCTACAGTGCGGAGTGGAAACCCCCCTGGTGTGGGTGACAACTTTTGCGTGGGCTGAAGAGATTAAGTGGTGGTGGTAATTTCAGCTATAAGTGAAGCGAGTGATTGTAGACTCACTTCCTTCTCCTCCTTCCTGCGCTGTACGGTCAACTTGTGCTGGCGCAGCTTCTCCGCGTTCGGTTTGACCTCGTTCAGCCACTCGTTGGTCTGGTCGTCGTAGTCAATCTTCAACGATTCGCAGAGGTCGTGAGACGCCTCTTCGAATTTACCCAACAGCCTAAGGAAGTTATTCAGTCAATAAAAAGTTACTAAGTACACACTAACCTATAAATAATGGACTTCTAATCAGCGTTTAAAAAATGCCCTCAAAAGTCGAACAAAAAGTACAATAAATCAACAATCGCTCACGCTGTCAGTCTGTCGGACCGACGGCGCGCTACTGTCAAGACTATAATTTTGTAAAAAAAAACCTATTTGCAACGAAACTTAATAAATTATTATTTTATGCAGTTAGACGTACAATTTTAAATCCAATGTCTATTTATGGTAAAGTAATAATTTGCATTTGTCACATTGGCGTCAACCTGTATTCACATGTCGGGCCGTTTTTCTGCTGTCATTTAGTATGACACTGTACATCCATGCATTATAATATCATTGTAAGTACAAGTACATGATAATAAAATGTTAAGTTGCAGAATTGTATTTATAAAGTTATCGGGATTTAAACGCGATAGAAATATATTGTTAATTTACCTCGTTAAAGTCTCGATAACGTTATAAATATGTGCGAAAATTGCGAAAGTTTAAAGCAATTAACAGAATTGTAATTTTAAACGTCAAAATAAGAATATAATACCGAATAAAGTAATCTTATTTTACTAATATTATAACTGCTGGACAGTTTTAAAGTCCTCCGCTAGCTCACGCGGGTGCACGCCCATCGAAAATAGTATGAGAGCGTCCGCTAACTCGCGCGGGTGCTGATGCTATTGTTTGATAGGCGTGCACCCGCACGACATTGCAGAGGCTAAGGTTCACACCGGTTGCGTACACGTTGCATATGCAATACGGCTCCAGTTAGCTTCGTAGAGCTGCATAACGCATAAGTAACGCAGTTAAAGCTAGCACTTAATAAAATAGCAATAAAACCTATAAAAAAATGGAAACTAACCTGTATGCTCGTCCTCGGAATTTGTATGCAGCCGCACTGTCACAGTTCAGTTCTAAGGCTCGAGTGCAGTCCTTGATGCACGCATTAGGTTTGTTCAATTTCAGATATACCTAAAAACAAATTAGGTACCAATTAGCAATGTCGGGTTACTAGGTGACAACCTAGGTTTTTTTGGTGGGTTGGTACATCTTACAGGGGTTTTGTCACATCAAAATATCTGTATTTTTACACTAGCTTTTGCCCGCGACTTGGTCCGCGTAGACTTGTTTAATTGAATCTAGCAGACGAGCACCCAACATGCAATCTGCAATATTTCCTGGACAAATTAATAATAATTAGTTGCTGCTGCTCATGACGTCACGGCGGCGTATAACTCACATATCGCTATCCCGTGGAACTATGCATTTTTACGGGATAAAAGAATCCTATGTGTTAATCAAGGTTATAAATCAAAATCAAAATCATTTATTGCAGGATTTGATCCCATAATGTGTTAGTAACAATAATTACTTACAAAACTATGTTAGTGCGCAATATAAATTAAAAGTTTAAAATTAAAATGTTGATTATCTTTACTTTGGATGTCAAATAGAAAAATAATAAAAAGAAATGGAAAAGTCAAATACATAATCATAATTTGAAAATTAAATTAAATTGTATGTCATTAACAAATAAATAATTAAAATTTCAAAACAATAATCATTGAATCGAATAAATAAATTTAGAATTTTAATAGGATAATCCAATAAAATAAAATGTCACAATTAAAAATTTAAAATACCTACATTATTTTACATTAAAAATGGCACGCCTATTTCCCCTATGAACATAATTCCAGTGTCTAACCACTGGACACTCAACCCTGTCTAGTATGCTGCTCAGGAGGCTGTTAGCGCTCCCCCCCACCCGGCGCATTAGAGACGCAATGCGTTTGCGAAGTATCGCCCAAAACCCATCCGTGCTTGCCTGGGCGAACATGCCCGAAGCGCTACAGTGTCGAGGCAGCCCCAACAGCATCCTGAACCCATTATTATATTGGACGCGAAGAGCGCTCAGCGATCTCTGAGAGTATTTGGCCCATAGGCTACAGGTATAAAAAGTTTGACAGTATGCTTTGAACAAAGTTATCTTAACTTCCCGTGAGCACCGTGCAAACCTACGCGCCAACATGTTAGACCTCACCGCCAACGCCCTTCGCTCCCGCTCGATATCTCGATCATCAGAGAGATCGTCAACGACCCAGTGGCCAAGGTACTTGAACTCCTCGACCCTTCTCAACGGAACCCCGTTCAGAGTGATCGGAGGTACAGTCTTGGGTTTTTTGTTTCCTGCCTTGAAAACAAGTAACTCACTCTTTTTGGTATTGTACCTTAGACCATGGGCTATAGCATACCTTTCACAAATTCCTATAAGGATCTCAAGGGCTCTGACTGATGGACCCAGCAGAACCATGTCGTCAGCGTAACTAATATTATTAACAAATTGACCATCAATGGAGCAGCCGACGCCAGCTCCGCTGAGCTCATCTAGTAGCCCATTAATATATAGGTTAAACAGTCGTGGTGAGCTCAAGCCCCCCTGCCTAACCCCGCATGCCAATCCAAACTCCGCAGAACAAGAGCCAGCCCATCTAACACTATTTAACTGGTTATAGTACCAAAATTTCAGCAAGTTTACAATTTCTGCAGGTGTACTGGTATCGTTCCGCATTTTACCCCAGAGGACTTCGTATGATACCAAGTCAAATGCCTTCGACAGGTCCAAAAAACAGGCATATACCGGCGTTTTCCTTGTAACGTAATACTGAACGGTATGCTTGAGACGCAGTATTGCTGTTTCCGTCGATAGACCTGGCCTAAAACCAAACTGTGCCTCATTAAGATTAATATGTTTAGTCATCATGCGATCAAGCAAACCGTCCAGCACTTTTGCCACAACTGTCGCCAAGGATATTGGCCTGTAGTTGTTCCTGTCGGAGGCATCACCTGTTTTATCTTTTATGATGGGTACAACAATAGTCCTTAAGAGGGCAGGAGGTAGATATGCATGTCCTATGCACAAATTAAACAGCATAGTCAATAACCTGGGCAAATGAACACCCGCATGCTGCAAGTGTTCGATGCTGAGATCGTCGTGGCCTGGTGACTTTCCACGAGTCATGCTACTTATTATATCTGTCACCTCTTTCGTGGTAAATCGAGTCAACTCGTTCTCCGATTTATTCTCAACATCCAGCACTTGCCGCTGTTCTCCCAGTGGCGACTCTACAGCAAAATGATGCCTAAACAACTCGGCAATCTGATCCGGCCCGCACACCCCATCAACATCAGCGGGCAAACCAGATTTATTCTCGAGGTTCTTGGTGTGCTTCCAGAAGCCCCCAAAGTCCTTCGCTTTATGGTGAGTTGCCAATATGTCCATTTTTATCTGATTTTCGTTGTTCTGACACCATTTAAGCTTAGACTTGAAGCGCCTCCTGGAATCACTCATCCTGTCATACACATCTCCAAAAGTAGGTCTGCCATGGTCAAGCCACATCTGAAAACAAAACCTTGCTTCTTGATGTAACCCC
The DNA here is from genome assembly GCA_963691745.1 of Ditula angustiorana. NCBI lineage: Eukaryota > Metazoa > Arthropoda > Insecta > Lepidoptera > Tortricidae > Ditula > Ditula angustiorana. The sequence goes on along the minus strand of OY829481.1, from coordinate 3,316,461 downwards.
CGAACATGTTTGTTCCAGCCGACTACATGCTTTCTTCTGTTAGGTTTTCGAGACTCAAAACTATCTTTTGCAGATTCTCTTAAACTGTTTACAATATTTAGGTATAAGTTGTCTATTATTGTTCGATGTCCTAAGTTACAACATAAATTGTCAGCACAATACTTTAATTCCACCGGAAAGTCGATATTTTTTAACTTACGCCCACATAATTCATTGTATTTGTTAATTTGTTCACTATCTCTTTCGCCCCACTTAATCATATTACAAACATTATCAAAAACTAGTAATTTTCCCGGTAAATTTCCTAACCTATATTGTATTTCTAAGGGGAAATGGTCGGACCAATATACATCATAATACACATTAACATCGGACACGCACTTCCATGCAGCCTCTGTGACTAGACAGTGATCGAGCCATCGTTGGCAGTTATTGTGAATTTCACTTATATACGTATGTGTATCTGACGTTACACCCAGCCTCGCCACATCGGCGCAACGCCAACTATGTTCATCACAAAAATACACCAATTCTCTATAAAATAATTCAGTCGGATGTGCATTAAAGTCACCAAGCATTATAGCAGCCTCAGTGTGGCAGTTCTCAATTACCGCATGCATCTCACTTAACACTTCTGTGAACTCCGTTAAGTTCTCTGTCAGGTCCGTAGGCATGTAGACAGAAAATATGAGAGAACTCTTATCACCCACACGCACTATAACCGCCGCCAACCTATTACTACGACAGGGCACTACCGTAACTGAAGAGAAAACACCTTTTCTCCACATAATCGCAACTCCTCCGAAAGGTCTTCCTCGTAGAATGCCAACCGACGTATCCACGGCTGATTTACTTGTGTATTCAAATTTTTCATCAATAGTTCCGATAAATGATGTATCATATGGCAGGAGCCATGTTTCTTGTAAACAAATAACATGCGCCGACTTACATAACTCTCTTATTCCTTGCACCGACCTGGTTGCGGACTTACAGTTGAAACTAACTAGTTTAACGTGTTCAAGGTTGTTCTCCATTATTATTGTTTAATTAAGCTTGCCTCACTTAAATCTCGACTAGGAGATCTTCTTTCATTGAAATGAATGAAACGTCGAAAATTTATCCCCTCAGGCCAAATATTTTCATCTAAAAACATCTGAATTTTGTGCTTCGGGACAAACACTTTATATGCAGCGTAGGGCTTTGGACGCTTCATTTTTATTTCTACTAAGCTTACTAACACGTTCGTTTTATTCATAATATAATCCGTTATATCCGTGGCCGACGACTCTTTATCTACGTTGTTTATAAACAATGGAACTTTAATGTCCGCAGCCTTAAAATTACCAGTTGAGTCCTTAGACTGACCCTGTGTACCAATAAATCTATTTTTGTGCCGTTTTCTTTGTACCGTGATCCAGCGTTCATCCGTTTTGTTATTAAATTCGCTACCATCGCGAGCGACCTGTGAGTACGACTGACTTAAGCTGTTATGAGTCATCCTCGCTGCACTATTCGGTGCACGCGCATCGGGCACCGTCGGAGATGGCGACGACGCGCTGTTTTCAACTTCGGGCACGATCGGTTCTACGCGAGGGATTGCTTCGGACCGGCGTGCTGCGCGAGATAAGGATGGCGATATCTCTTTCTGGTATGACGGTTGGAGATGGGTCGTTGAACTATTATATTCATCAGCTGTTTTCTCGCCTACCCCCTTTGTAGGTGAATTGTTTATTTCTTGGGATATATTCAAAATGCCAAACGGCCCACTATTGTTTTCACAGTTTTCATACTGTCTTAAATTACGTGATCCTCTCTTCATATTTATATAATTATTTTGCTGAAATCCGTCTACTAGAGATGCTTGTTTTAAATTATACAATTCCATCTTAATGCCGTTCAATTGTTCAATTGTTGCGTACTGCTCCCTTGTATCTTGAACCTGATGTTTCAACATATTTATATCTTTAAGCAGTCTGGTGCAGTCAATATGGTCATATGTTACCGGTGGAAGTTTTCTCAAATCTCGCGCCACAAATATTGGAATGAGTTCCGTCGATGTACATTTTATAATAGATATAATATCCTCTAAGTCGCGCTGTATTTTTCCTTCAATCTTGCCTTTCCTCTTCACATTTTTCTCTGACGTTTGCACTGAAAGAAACAGCAAATTCTTTGCGGTTTCGATTTCCTCCACCGAAAACGCAGTCGCGCACAATCGAATGATACTCTCTTCGTTCATGACATCTGCCTGGTTCTGGATAAACGCCAGCACTTCGCTGATCACTATATTACAAGTGTTACATTTTACTACACTCGCCGACATAATTAGGAATATCGACGCGCGCACAATTTCGCAACCGTGAACCCGTACGTCACACACGGATGCGCGCACGAGACTGATTATAAACTATATGTGCCGATTTTCATCCAAATCCATTCAGTAGTTTTTAGGTGAAAGAGTAACTCCATCCATACTTCACACTTTTGCGTTTATAATATTAGTAGGATGGTACACAAAAAATAAAAACATACAAACAATTTTTTACTTGGAAATAAATTCGATAGCTCTCCATTGAGGGTGGCGACCCTCCTACACGGTGGCATTTTTTAGAACTACTCAGATTTGCTTCAAATTTCGGCATTATGATTTACAGCATTCTCTACGGCACGGAGAATAGAACTTTAGGACATGGTATAATCATATTATTCCAAAAATGAGCCAGAAACATAATTTACTGATATTAATTGGGTCCGTCATTTGAGAAAGCGTCACGTTTCATAGTTGCAGTTCTGCTCAAGTGAACATTAATGGTCCTTGTCATCTTTATTCCTAATCAAACCTGATCTGTACATCATGTTTCAGTCTGATGCATTTAAATAACTAATTAACTCGACTATTAGACTGTTTGGTAAAGACAAATTAATTAATTTAACTATAATCTCAAATCACTTGTCCACTTAGATTGTTTCCAAATACAATTTAAATATTAAACAAATGAGTAAGTTTTTTTTTGGATTTTTGGTTCCCATGTTAGGCGCCATTTGTATAAAATACTCTTAAGAAAAATAAAATAAAGCATTAAGGAGAGTCTAAATATAATAAATTTTGCAAGGAAGCCGAAACTTACAGGTAAACTAGTGAGTGATTGTGCAAGTGTTGTAACAAAATCGGTTCATCTACATTTAATAAATACATAAGAAACATGGTATAACATATTCAGTCTGTATCAATAGTAGTTTATGCAACTGCTAAATAATGAGTATATACAGTTGCATAAACTACTTTATCTACACAAATCATTACTGCAAAAAACCGTAACAGCAAAAAAACCAACAAACGAATGACAACAGTAATGGCGGCAATTCGATCGTCTGTCAAGACGTACGTTTTTTTTAAATCATAGACAGACGAATGAAGTCCCCATTCTCATGTCATTAGATATCAAATTTCGTGCGTTTTATATTAACAAAACATACTGGATTAACGTTTCATATTGATAACTGTTTTAATATCTATGGATACTAGAATAAAGACCCACTTGAATTTTGACAGCTGTTCCAAATTTAAACTCATAACGGTACAGAAATCGATACTGTAATGACCATTATAGTACAGATTTTACCTACGACCACAGACAAGTCATTTCCTACGGTTTCTGAACGCATTATAGAGCAATAATGACACATGTGTAGATAATAGTATTTTATGCAACTGTTTCATAATGAGGGGTCTTAAAATACGAGTGTGGTTTTATGAAACGAGCGTCAGCGAGTTTCATAATAGGATCACACGAGTGTTTTAAGACCTAATTATGTACAGTTGCATACATTACTTTATCTACACACATCATAAGTACTCTTTGATGGGTTCAGAAGCCATAGGGCAGTGACCTGCATTGCTACTATCTACTAGTGCTAGGTACCTATTAAATATCTATAGACTGTACGCATTAAAATAATGTAATAAAAAATGAATTTGAACAAATATAGAAACAAATTAGAAAAAATCTCATAAAAATATTGGTTGTTATAATGCTGGTCATTGCCTACGGTTTCTGAACGCATTATAGAGCATTTATGATATATGTGTAGATAAAGTTTATTAAACACCAAAGTTACCTGTCCTCTTTTTGCAAATAGCAAAGCACTCTGCGGGTTTAGCAGAATGGCTTCCGTGTATAGTTTTATAGCTTCGTCAAAGTTCTGCTCCGAGAACGCTCTCATGGCCTCGGACCTTTTCTCGTCTGACTGGTCCCTCTCTTCATCCGTGACTTCCTTCTCCTGGTCGCCCCATACTTGGGAATCATCGATAGGGTCTGCTTCTATGACACCTGTTTTGCAAATGAAATAATTGTTATTGTTGCTTTTGCAACTATCACCATTATTGGCTGTGTATAGAATATCTGTACTAGTTAGACTACAAACTAAAAAAAAGCATGGCAGTAAGAAAATTTTTTTCCCATAAACTATGAGTGGTAAGATTCTCATAAATTATATTAGGCATTATTTATGTCATAAATAGTTTTTTTTTAATATGGCTTTCCCATCTCTAGGTTGAAATAGATTTTGCCAAAATCGTATTTGTATGTTCGGTAAAAAAAAAACAAGTCTGGATTATGGTGTGGTCGACTCTCGCTTGTGGGATTCTTTTACTCCTCATTCAACCATTGGCCCCTGAAGACACAACCTACCTAATAAAAATAAACTAAAAAAAGCAAAATAACGAAACTAACCCTCCATATCCAGTTCAACATCGGATTCTGGTTCAGATTCATCATCAGATGATGGTATCTTTTCTGAAGTATTGTTAGTTGCAGTACCACTAAAATCACTGAAACATCACAAAATCCATTATATATAACATACCTAAACTAAGCTTTACAGTCAATATTTATTGCACCTGCATATTATTAACTAACATTTATTACATTTGTTTATTATTAACTAACTATTGTTTATACTAAACTCTATTAAATAGAAAGTCTTTCATGCCTCACAGATAGGTGCCAGACATGGTTTTTATGCAAAAACAAAAATCAAATTAATGGTATGTACTTAAAACAGAGAAAGATGTATTGTATGTTGGGAATTAGAATAGCAGATAGTATAATGCCAAATGTATTATAGCTATACATAATATGACTACACATTTCTATATTCAAACAATTGATCATATTATTTATCAACAGTAAAAAATTTCCCACATTCAATAAATTTGATAAAATTTAATGGCTGGTAAGTAAACCAATGCATAGCTTGCATACAGCTAGTCCACAAGAAATAAAAAAAAGTTATTTATTTGAGACCTAAAATCCTTAAAGACAAGTGTTGGCATTACCAACAAATATGGTAAAACCTTTAACATTAAACCAACCAAATTTACTGCAATAATTATAATAGCCTGGCAACACAGAGTCTTTCTCTCCTATAAAAGGCATCATGTAACAACCATGTAACTAATGTGCCTTCTTCAATAAACTTATATTATAAACACCTAGTGAATTCAGTTAGGTTTTCCTAAGCACACAAAACAACCAGTGCCTAAATGCGACAACACATTGATCACGACCATAGAAATAGTACAGCATAGAAAGAGTATTAAAATTAAAAAGAAATTTTATTCGCTGATTTCTTTACTTTAAATGACAATACAATGTGTCAAAAAGAGATGACTACATACTCTAAACTCGTCTTCAATTGACACCCTGTACACAACCAATAGACAAATTGGTCACCTTTGGTTATGGTAATGTTTACATTAAGGTAGTATAATCTACGTTTTTCTTATTAATTTGCAGATTTTACTACCTTGACGCGCACCAATGGCGCATTTTGACAGTTTTGGCTATGTACACTAGACAAGTACTGAGGCTATATTCATGCTTTAGTCCTTCATCCAAGATCATGACAACAGGCAAAAACTTTTTACACAACATCACTGCTTTTTAAACGTTTCTAAGGCAATGACTGATTAGCATAACAACATGTAAAAACGCCATTCAAGGCTGTGGGAAGAGAATTAGAAAAAAAACAGATAAGACAGCTCCCAGTCATGTTTGTTTGCAATCAGTGTTATTTATAGATAGCTGTAACGGAAAGCTGTCATTACTATTAGATATTTTGGAGAATGGCTACACAGAAGTTTGATTTGATATGAACCCCAATATGCTTTAAGAGCAAAAACATTTCCGAAACTGTGACTCATCAACTGCAACCACATCTCGCTTAATTTAAATTAAAAAAAAAGCCACATTGAAATCAGTTGATCAAATTAAAGTTGTAAAATGAAAATTTTGTGATTACTGATTGTATAGTCGACCAAGAAGTTGCTTGACCACTTTTGTACCTTATCCCTTTGGAATACGGTCGATAAGTGGTCAAGCAATTACTTGGTCGACTATACTTGTTAAGTGAGAGTACAGTCAGCGTCAAATATACCAGAGCTGGCAAGGTGGTCAAAAATATCTGAATGCGCCCGAGCGTATTTGACAATAGTGTCGAGCTCAGATATTTTTGACACCTTGCCTGCTCTGGTATATTTGACGCTGACTGTACATAAAGTACTTAACAAAATTAGATATTTCATAGTTTTTAGAATACCGGATAGTTACCAGATATCAGTTTCATCTCTAATAATAATATCAAGTACTTTTATTTTATATTACTGAGGGAAAACAAGTGAGCAGACGATGATGGTGTGCAGTCACTGCCATCCTTGGGCACTTGTAATATTGTGTCTTTCAAAATAATTTCCAGACATTTATTTACTACGACAAAATCCAGGGTATTGATATTTATCAGAAACCCGCTACAGTAGCATGCTAGCTTTTATCGCGCACATAAACGCTTCAGTCCTTCTCGCACACACATACTGGTTAGAACAGGATAAATGCTTTGTTTTTCTTTTTTTTTATATTTAAGCCAACAAACGGGCAAGTGGTTCACCTGATGTTAAGTGATCACCGCCGCCCATGCACACCTACTAGCGTCCTAGCTAAAAGCTAGCATGCTAGGCCCCCTGGTCATAAACACATGAAATAGGTATAGTGAGCAAAGAGAAAATAAGTGTGCCTTGTGAGACTCCTGTTTACTCTCTATGGGGTCCAGCAAAAGCGCAGTTCAGGAAGCTTGCATTATACGCTTCGCAATTCGACTGTTTGACGTCATTCTTTTTCACACTATAGTGACAATGAAATCAAATAATAGCCAATGTAATTTGTTCAAACAGGAGCTAGAAACAGGTAGAAATAAAAAAACAGTTACCTGTCTCCAGAAGCAGGGAAACCTTTAGCACCAAAAGTTGCCGCGGGGATCGTGCCGCCCAGCGATATAATGTAGTCTTTGAAAAAAGATACTTTTGGATGTTGTAAAAGCTGAGGTTGGGTTTTGCAGATCTCCACGAACATCTTCAGCTGGCCCAGCTGCTCATCATTGAACGGGCAACTCATTTTCACTCCTGTGCTTTACCGGCGAAATCACAAGTACGTATTCTGCAATGACATGTAATGTATCATATTTTAAATTCTCAATCGGTAGTAGCTATACAAAGTTACGCGAAAGAGTCAGTATTGATTGAAATAGTGTTAAACTTACGTTTCTCGCGTTTGTTCTGCGTTATGGCAATCAATCGGATCAGCGCCGGATTGATGAAGAAACCTTGTTTGCAGAAAATTCCAGTGAAACAGCGCAAACAAGACAGACAAATAAAACTTACCACAGATACAGAACGAACTGTCAGTCAGTCAAATGCAATGCAATATGCAACTTTAGAAAAAAAAAAACAAAGTAAAAACACCCGTCCTTTTAAAATTATCTGTAGACTCTGTGATAAAACCACAGATTACACAGATAATTGTAGCCTCAAAGTAGCATACCAGCGCCATCACTAGTCAGTCACGAACAGAGTTGCCAACCCCAGCATAGAGCGAAACTGTAGATATGCCAGATAAAAACTGTAGAAAACTGTAAATATCAAATTAAAAAACAGTAAATCTACAGCTTTATCTTTTTATTATTTAATGATGGTAATAAATAGAATACATTTTAGCGAGGGAATTAAAAACAAAGAAAAAATATCATGTGATTATCAAAGTTTTAATCAAATTAAATATCAAAAGTCATAAAGATACATTATGTGAAATAAAATTAGTAATATTTAAAAGCTAGTATTGTAACACTTCAGGAAATGTGACTAGCGATTTTGAGGAAGTTTAATTACATCAGCTTATAAAGGTCCATCCATAACATTGAAAAAGTACCTGATCAGCAGCTGATCATCAGCTGCTGATGACACATGTTAGATAGTATCACTAGCTACTATCTTGTTTTCAATTTGTAAATCTTGATTTTCCATTTCATCAAAAAACTGTAGATTTCGAGGCCTAAACTAAAAACTGAGAGAATTTCCAAAAAACTGTAGATCTACAGTTAAAACTGTAGGGTTGGCAACACTGGTCACGAATCTAACCTAATATTGACGCCATCTTTTAAAAGATGTCGCTGTGTACCTCGACAAATAGAAAACTTTATTTAGCCGTGATTGGTCAACATAGATATTATAAAAAACAAAACAATTTAAACGGTTTAAATAGCGTATATTGCAATGAACCTATATGGACCATTTAGAGGCCTTTTTCACGGGTAGACTGAGATGGCAACAACCTTATGATATTACTACTAGTTACTACCTACCCAATTAAAAAAGCAGTTGTTAATTAGGTAGGTATAGTGCATTTTGTTAGCTGAAGCGAATATTTACCAAGTACGGCGAAGTTCAACGTTATTGATTAGTGGATTTGTTATAAGGAACCCAACAAACGAAGTCAGCACCACAGCGATTTAGTAATAAAGTACCTAGTTGAAACTTATTTCAAAACTCATTAGGTAGGTATTACTTCATTTACACTAGGACTAAAATTAACTATATGTACCTAAGAGCGCCTCTAGCTTACTAGCATAACTTTTTATAAATAAAAGGACCGACACACAGGCAAGTGGTTTACTTGATGGAAGGCGCATTAGGTACCTATAGTTTGTAAGAAATGTACCTACAGTCAAGGAAATTGATATACGTACCACCGTAGAACCTAGTCGAAGAGACATACGCATGACATTTGTATGACATAGCCTGGCGTTTAACGCGACGCGTCATTGCGATAGGGTTCTAAGATGGTACGTGAATATATTTCCCCTACTGTACAGTATACCTAAACAATAATTTTAATTTGGCCAATTAAAAGTACTTACGGCAGTTAGGCCAACATGCCTATAACTAAGCGTAAGTTTATTCCTAATTGCATCCCTTTTTTTATAATGAATGACACTTAGTTCGTGTAAGCGTGGTGTCAGCCATGTTAGAGCCGCTGCCATGAAATAACATTTTAAAAACATTAAATTTACAAAGTAATACCAACGTTAAGGAGAAGGAAAACCCTTTCAAAACAGAATTCTTGGATGTTATAATCATTATGAAAACCCAAATGAGAACGTGTTTGCGAAGAAGCCATTAGGTACCAATTAATTTAAAGAAGGAACATAATATTATGATGTCGTTAATGACGTTAGCAGTAGGTGGTAACGATTCAAAACGAGCCAGTTTTAGATTTCAATCGCTGTGTAGCTATACAAGTATTTGTACGTGTTGGAGTATATTTTCATGGAAAAGACATCAAAATGTTTATAAAAACATTCGTGTTTGTGTTTGTGACTCACTGTTTAGTAGGTAAGTGGTTTCAATTAAGTATTGCACAATTTTGAAAAATATCTGTTTTCTTAGTATTCCGTAAGTGTTAAATACTAAGTACCTTGGGACAATAAACACCAATTGATCTAGTCCTAAACTAAGCAAAGCTTGTACTATGGGTATAAGACAACGGATAAACATACGCCATGTAAATAAATGTGGGTACACTTACGGATCCAATTAAAATGTATCAGCCCCTCTAGCACACTACCGTTTATCGCTGACATGAAGCTTTCGTCCGTTTCGCACACACATACTGGTTAGAACGGGATAAATGCTTTACGTCATCGATAAAAGCTAGCGTGCTAGGCCCCTATAACTACTGAAATTCGTCATATAAACATTTCCCCCTTGAGGGAATCAACCTACAACCTCTACCTTCGTAGTCAGTGACACACATCACTATGCTATTATTAATAAATGATTTAATTTATTATAGTAAGCTAGTGTTCAGCTTCGGCTAAGCACGGGTACAAAAAATTTTAGTATAAAATTTTGTACAGCCGACCAAGAAATTGCTTGATGACTTTTCGACCGTATCACAAAGAGATAAAGGTCAAAAGTGAGCAAGCAATTACTTGGTCGACTATACATAAAAACCTTCCTTGAAAAATCTCTAAATGACTAAGAAGTCGCTTTTTGTACATTTAATTGTTTGTGCAATAAATATCGATTTAAACTTGTCGCCAACAGCATCGGTACATGCCGATACGACTACAGAAGCTGTCATCATCAGTTCAACGCCGCAGACAACACCAGAGATAAAAGAAAGGTTTTTTGGCCTGGATGAGATCCTGGGCTCAATATTTCATGGTCCTGATCGCAGCTCTGGTGGTTTCGGAGGCAATTTTCAACAACTCTCACCCTATCCTGTTCAGGTTAAAAAACCTTACAATACGAATACTTAAAGTTTGCATTTCGGCATTAGTCGACGAACATCGTTTTTGAGTTACATTGCGTCTTTGGACCATTACGTGGTACTTGACATTCTTATTAAAGACTGCAATGTACTTCGCCTAATTTTATTTACTATGGCATTTTCGATGCCAAGTTACAGTCCAAGTCACTTCTTGAAATCATTGTTTTTGGGAATTTTAATTATTTTCTAAATTTATTTACCACAATAACTTCTAAATCAATTTTTTTGTCATCATTAAAGTGCGTTTTACAGTAAATTGTTAATCCTGACAACCGATTTATTGCTTACAGCAAAACCCCCAACAAGGCAACTGGCCAAACATACAACAACCACAACAGTCCCCAAATCAGGGACAAGATTTTAGCCAACAGGCTAACTTCGATCAATACCCATCACAGAATCAAGCCAATTTTAATCCCGGAAACAGCGTATGGCCTGGTCAAAACCAAAACTCACAGACACAACAAAGCAACTGGCAAAATGTACCAATGCCACAGCAGTTCCCAAATCAGGGACAAGATTTCAGTCAGCAATACCCATCACAGATTCAAAACAATGTTAATCCTGCCTGGCCTGGTCGTGGCCAAATCCAAAATTCTCAATCACAAGGCGACTGGAGAAACGTAAGAGCACCACAACAATTCCCAAATCAACAAGATTCTAATCAGCAGTACAATCCTAACCAATATCCGTCAGAATCCCAAGACAACTACAATTTCGGATCTGAAACAAACCAGAATTTTAATACTGGCACTTTAGACGATATTCCATCTCAAAACGGAATACAACAAGCAGGATATCAAAATGCTGGCCAGCTTGGGTTCCAAAATCAAAATTTGCAAGGAAACGGCGGGAATTATAACCCTGCAGCTATTTTGGGAAAACCAGTTGTTATGTCTTCAACTTCGGCACCCGATAGCATTGTATTCCAAGACGGGTTGGTATAAAATTAAAGAATTAAGCAATGGCGGTTTTTCGATAGCAACAGTTTTGAGTTGGAAAAGTTGATGGAATTTACAATATAAGACTTAAAAACCGTTAAAATAGTTTTATTTAAACACTTTTCTTTGCAGTTCAGACACTCCTGAGCAGTTGCAATGTGTACAAGATTGTCAAACTACAACTGAATATAGCCCTGTCTGCGGATCGAACAACATAACCTATTTTAATCCTGGTAGATTTGTATGCGCCCGTAACTGCGGAATTAGTAAGTACCTACACCTATTTATTAAAATGTAGACTAATAATAATGTGAAATTAAATCTATGTAGATAGATTCTCAGGCTATTAGGTTAGATGTGACTTAAATAAACCACTATACTGATTTGGATAGAACCTATAGATATGCTACCTTCTATCTATGCAAGCAATTAACGTATATTTTACGGAAAACAACATTCGGAAACCGTTAATTTACTTGTCTATTTGAGTTTTAAAATATTATCGAAATTAGTAAAAGATGGGAGGATAAAAAGGGGAACACCGAAACTTCCATTTGTATTATTTTACCAACATCATTTTATTGTCCAACTGCGCTTAGAATAGCATTGGAGGGTAACGTCAGTCCATTGTCATCATAAATATAGGAATGAAGCTTGACGCAAGCAGTGAAAATGACAGTGTGCTGACGTTACTCTCCAATGCTATTTTGATCGCAGTTTGATAATAAAATGTTGCCCTTCTTGTGTTTAGCCGATAGCTTTACCAATCAGTTCAGTAGGTATAGCTTGCACGCGCGCTCAATTTCTAACTAGTCGCTCAGTGCATCGCTTTCCTTCTGGACTTGCTAGAAAGAGACACTATGAGCGACCAAGCGATCTATATACTTAAAGGCTCAAAGTAAACAAAAATTTGCTATAATCGCCCCCTCTTAGGGATAAGTAGTTTTCGGAGTTCGTGCATTGAACATAGAACCGTGAGTGCAATCGAACTTACTGTTCAACTAACGGATTGCATTTGAAACCGTGAACATTAAATTCATTTGCAAACGACTGAACCGTTCGTATAGTCAGCAGCAGAAATAATCGACAAAGCCGGATCGTATCACACACACACCTATTCTTAAACTAGGTACCTATTTATAATTCGGCTAACCAAAATAAAGGACAATTTACACTTTGCAAAGTGTTAAGTCTCCGAGCAGCAGTCTGAGGGCAGTCAGAGGGCATTAGAATAAGAAGTGTTAAAGGCGAGTTTGAACGGTTGAAACACTTGACAGCAAATGTAACACCAGGCTTGCACTAATCAAGGTGTAAAATTGACGTATCGTCAAGACATCAAGGGGGATCACTTCGAATGAGGCGGGTATTTTTAAAATTTTTCTCAATTTTTAATTTATTGTAGTTAAATGGTGTGACTTTTTATCAATTCAAGTAGTTTTTTAGTAGTAAAACACTGTTTTTTATACGATTGTGTTATAATTTTGGAAATTCGACTTACTAATTTTAAATAATTATACTATTTATACATCAACCGACTTTTATGCGTTTAATGAACTTTTATTTCAAATCAGCAAGTTAAACTTTCAAAAACAAAACACATTGCCTTAATAAATAGTATATAAATATTATTCTTCCGGAAAACTACTTTCATTGCTAAATAGTCACACCATATAGCTACAATTAATTAAATACTGTGAAAAATTCAAAATTCCCGCCTCATACGAAGCCTCACAATAAATAATAGTACTGACGTACAGAAACTTCTCTTTTTCGGCATGCGTCAAAAGGAAGGCGCCGCCCGCGCCCGCCTTCCACCCGCAATGCCCTGGCGCTCCGCTAGGGTTGGGCTGCTTACTATAATACTATCTCGCGCGACACAGAGTGAGCGGGCGCCATGCCATAGGTAATAAGGCGAGCGCACCTACAGTGCGGAGTGGAACCCCTCTGACGAAGCGATCCACCTTAAAGTACTTCCACGCCTTTTGGCGACGGGCGCTGTCTGACTGCGCTTGTAAACACGATTTTGATTTGTGTGACGCGGCAGCCGTCATCCGAGCAACACACAAATCAAAATTGCATATTACAAGATGCCACATGCGAATATGAGTTGCAGTATCTTTATGCCTTTCGCAGCCGTTAAGAAACAGCGCCGTTTTGTATTTCAGCTGACCGTATTGAAATTCAGTGCATTATGCGATCCGGCTGCAACAATTACCTAGGTTAAGTTTCAAATTGAGTTAGTATTTTGTAAATAAATGAATAAATAAAATGAAACGTGTCTGCTCAGTCGAAGAGGTACCAAAAATATAAACCGGCCAAGTGCGAGTCGTACTCGCGCACGAAGGGTCCCATACTATTATCTATAAAAACGGAAAAAAAATCATGCCTGTTGTATGCGAGCCCCCTTAAAAAAATATTTTATTCTGTTTTTTAGTATTTTTTGTTAAAGCGGCAACAGGAATACATCATGTCGCACGCTTAGTATTAAAGTGACCCATTTCTGAATAATACACGTCCCAAAATATCACCTTAATTAAAAGACATAGGGTTTAATTTTGGGAAATATCAAATTCAGAATTGAGTCACTTTAATACTAAGCGTGCGATGTGTGAAAATTTCAACTGCCTAACTATTAAGGTTCATAAGATACATCCTGGTGACAGACGGACAGACGGACGGTCAGCGGAGTCTTAGTGCTAGGGTCCAGTTTAACAGTTTGGGTACGGAAGCCTATAAACTGTAGTTACAAAACTCTATTGTAACGAGAAGAAACGCTTGCGTAGATGTTTTGATCTCTTCAAGTTTTCAGTTAGGTACCTACTTGTTATGCTGACTGTTTGAGTGTGTTTAATAGTACTTGGATTGTTTGTCCGACAGTAGTTTAGCTAGGTTGCGTATATTAAAGCATATTTGTACGGTATTGATTGTCGATTGTAACTATTGATTTGCGATGGTAGTTGTTATTACCTAACTAGCGACCCGCCCCGGCCTCGCTCGCGTACAATTAGGATGTATTGTACATAAAAACATTCCTTAAAATATAAATAAATGACAGTGACAACTGTATAAAAATCGGTTGTGTAGTTTAGAAAGAGTAAGCACCCGAATGAGGACAGACATGAACAGTTAATGACTTTACTTTATGCATAGGTAGGTAATGATTATTATGTCGGTACGGTTTCCGATCACGGGCCCATGAGGACACGGTCATTTGAAAGGCGTTCATGGGGCCGAAGCCAACATGAAGAGGCCTTTGGTACCGTATAATATAAACGAGATGGGCGCAACTATGGAGGTCTGTCCCCTAATACACTAGCGGACAGTCCTCCCCAGTTGCCAAACTATTGCCAGGTAGGAAGCGACAGATTATTATTATTATTAAGATTTATGAAGGTTAGGATTAAGATTTGAACTAGGTACAAACGCTAATATAGATAAAGTTCACGAATGGTCAGTTATGCGTGTTGGCGACTGTACTTAGGCATTTTGGCTTTTCAAAGCTTACCTACCCACTAATTCTCTATCAAGCCTTGTTCTCACCTTTAGCATGTTCAGTTGTTTCTATGATTTTCTTTACACGGAAGTAAGACCATTTTTTTATTGAAAAAGGAGATAAACAAGAGTGCCGGTCACCTGGTTGAGAGTTCTCAATGCCGCCCTTGGGGACCTGCTACCCTATGGGCTATGAGACACTTGTTTATACATATACGTACAAATAAAGATATATGATGTTGTTTTCTTTGTTTTCAGATGTTTTTGTGGATCGGCCTGGCAGATGTTTTTGAACGACTAAATGTTCCTCGGCGGTGGTTCGACATCTACCTAACGCATAAGTCTTACCTACTTCTTATTATCAGGAGATAAGTGACAGGGGTTCTATTCGTACCTAAGTCAGCGGGATGGATGTAGAAGGGAGGAATCTTCCATCCCTGGATGTAGAAGGGAGGAATCTTTTTGCCTATCCAAATTAAACTTCAAAAAAAAAAATCTACATAGAAACTCGATTGTCTGGGACACGTAAATCGTCATGGTATCCAAAAAGCAGCTTTAAATAATGTATTTTTAAATTAAACATCAACATTGTACCGCTTCGTGACAATCTGTAATGGAATTTGGTTATCTTGTTCCTGCCAAATCAATTATTTAAATTTAAAACAAATGCTAGCCACCGCGGTGACGCGCGAACCGTTTATAGCAAGGAGGTTAGAACCCATGGAGCAAGCCTGAAAAATTGAGAAAAAGCGTGAATGTATCTGCTCCATTCACTCTTACGATGTAGCAACGTGAAGGAGTGAACAAACATAGCTATTTCACACCGTCTCTAAATCTACTAGGGTACACACTCAGTGCTGACATTTGGTCATATAGGTCATTTTATTATACAACAGTTTAAAAAAGTTTCTTTCGTGTATTTAATATGCTGTCGAATAGCAGCCATTCTTTTTAGTCGCATAATATTCACGTCAAATTTTGATGACGGTTCGTAGAGCTCTCGGTGCAATTTAATAAAATTCTTATGGTTATCGTTAGATTTTTGAGACAAGCAAGTGATATTTATTGTGCGAAATGGTATACTTCGTGTATGGTTGCAGTTAGCATTCATCACGGTGTCCTAAAGAAAGCAATGAAGGACAACACATCAGCGTTTACAAGTAAGTATTATTTGGTATTTATTTATGGGAATGTCGCGTTTTGGACGGCTAGTATTATTATGTGGGTTAAATTATGGAGCAAAGACTCATTTGTGCTTGTAAAAACTAAGCTTATTTATTAATTTTAATAGTAATAAATGATTTATTATTTCTATAAGAGGTTATGGAAATATAGACTAGTGATGCGGTGCATCTGACATTTTGTAGAAATTATCGATAAGGTATCCGCCAATCTGATACCTTTCCCTACTATGGGGCAATAGTGTCCAGGACTTTTGGGAAGCGTGCGCGGAGCCGTTGCCGACACCTAGAGGCCCTATCGTCGATTTAGAGCGTCCGCTACGTCGTGCAGGTACACGGAGCGGGTGCACGCCTATCGATCAAATAGTATGAGCCCGCAGCCGCACCTGTGCGAGTTAGCGGACGCTCTCATACTATTTTTCTATAGGCGTGCACTCGCTCCGTGCGCCTGCGCGACTAAGCTCACAAGCAATTTTATGCCATTAGATTTTTGAGTGAAATACCGTATTGCTCTATTCCACCGATTCGCCTGATATGGAATTCCTTTTTTTTTCACAGCAAACTCACAACATACATGGGCCACATACGGATCAAACATGTGTCGGACTTCCTCTGCGAGCTCTGTGGGTACACGTTCGTTAGCAAGAAAGGGATAGACGTACACAAGAAGAAGAAACACCGACTGGCTGATAAAACGATAAGGAGTTGTTAAGAGGAGTGTGTACAGTCAGCGTCAAATATACCAGAGCGGGCAAGGTGTCAAAAATATCTGAACTCGACTCTATTGACAAATACGCTCGGGCGTGTTCAGATATTTTTGACTACCTTGCCCGCTCTGGTATATTTGATGCTGACTATACGTCCTTATTGCGGTCACTTCTTTCAATAAACCTTCCGCATCCATTCCTGAAGTTCATTCATTAGTTTGTATAAGTAAATTGGCCTGAAAAATCGATGGTAGATATACGCCTATCTAATAAAACGCTGGCTGTACCCGCCCCTCTCCATACAAAAGGCGATGACGTTTTCCACCCTCTAAACCTTAACCTATAGCCATGATTTTTCTGTATGTTGTCATTATGCCCTAAAACTAGGTTTGTGTGTTTGATTTTTTTTTATATTCTAAATATTTTAAAAAATATTGATGCTTTTTGTTTCATATGAAACTCCTAAAATGCAAATATTGTCAAATCTATGAGTAATATTTAAAAAATCAAAACATACAAACCTACTTCTAGGGCATAATGACAACATACCAAATAGTCATTGCCATAGGTTAAGGTTTAGAGGGTGGAAAACCTTATCGCCGTTTGTATGGGGAGCGGTTTTTGGGGCTGGGTTCACACTCCTCTTAATATTAATAAAAGAACCGGCCAAGTGCGAGTTGGACTCGCGCACGAAGAGTTCCGTACTATTATTAATAAAAACGGCAAAAAAGTCACGCTTGTTGTATGGGAGCCCACTTAAATATTTATTTTATTCTGTTTTTAGTATTGGTTGTTATAGCGGCATTATTTCAACTGTCTATCTGTCACGGGTCTTGAGATACAGCCTGGTGACAAACTGACGGCCGGATGGACGGACGGACAGCGGTTTTAGTAACAGGGTCCCGTTTTACCATTTGGGTACGGAATCCTGAAAAAACGAATTATGGAATTATTAAAGTTGTCCAGTGGTGGGTTCCGGCTGGTATAATGATGGAAAATTATGAAATTGTTGCGGGTGGTAGGACCTTGTGCAAGGTCTGCCCGGATAGCTACCACCATCTTGCTAGCTAATCCTGCCGCTAAGCAGCAGTGCTTGCATTGTTGTGTTCCGGCATGGAGAGCAAGACAGCCGGTGCAATTACTGGCACAAGAGATATTCCATCTTAGCCCTCTGGGTTGGCAACGCATCTGCAATCTCCTTGGTTTAGTGAGCGCCTATAGGCGGTGGCGATCACTTACCATCAGGTGGCCCACTTGCTCGTTGGCCTTCCTGTGATGTATATATTTTTTTCAGGTTACACTAGAAGGCCCTTACTGCGAGACGTGTGAAGTTAGGTTCGTCTCGGACGAGGCGCATGCGTGGCACTTGAAGCTATCTTCGCGGCATAGCAGCGATAGTGATCCATGAGTAAAACGCCGGCCGAGTGTGTGTCACATTCGCGCACCGAGGGTTCCGTACCGCCGCACAAAATTGTTTATTTCTTTTAATTTCAACAAAAACACTGGCTCTGCCAAAAGAAAAACTCAGATCATTTTTTACTAAAACTGTCATATTTAAGGGACAGTAGTTATATTAATTCCTTCTTCCTATCCTAATCCTACTAATATTATAAAGCTGAAAGTTTGTGACTTAGATATTTGTTACTTCTTCGACGTAGTAAAGTTTCTGACATTCATAAGTGATTCTTGTAAGCTTTATCTGAATAAAAATATTTTGACCTTTGGCTTTTGACTTTTGATTTCACATCACCACTCGCCTTTTGGGATCGAAGGTACGCAAAAGTATTTCCATCAAGGAGACGCTTCACTTATTTTCAGCTGTGGTTGTGTATTCGCTATGCTACAATTAAAGCTTTTATAAGACATTATAGTTTGGCACAGTACAAGATTTTAAAATAGGTATCCCGAAAATGTCGTACTTCATATCAAATATTCATCGTCAGGTTTCATCGACTAATGTACATCACTAGCAATTTGCAAAAAGTGTACGGCGCGGGAACGTCTCGGTTGACTCTATGGGTTCCTTTCTCTGAGGTTTATAGGTAGGGACGCTGGAATATACTGGCAGGTAAAAAAACGATTTAAAATAAGCCATCCACCTTTCTATCTAGCCAGGAATTTTTACACGTAAATTTAATTTAAACCAACATTAAGGCAGTATCACACTACTAACTAAGAACCAGGCTAGAAATAACATAATAATTAAGAAATCACATAATTATTATTTATATACAAATCATTGGTATATACACAAGAAACGAAACTCGTATGATATTACTGATCCAATTCAAAATTTTGTTATTTGTAGCAGTTATAGTACTTTATGAGTTAAGTAATGTAATATTCCGATTGAATTCGTAATTTGTGCTCGTAACACAATGAAATACTTAATAATGATAAATTGAAATTATAACGATTCGATGCCAACAGAAATATACGAGCGTTGTAAAAAATGCAATGAAATGACGTTTAAGCGTTTTCTTTTCAAGATCTCCGGAGTACCTCTAAGTTGATCCCGTACTTTTTCTCAAGATCTGATACTTAGCCGAATTATTCTACACGAAGTCTGTTTTTATACTCAACTCTGGAAAAAGTTATTCCAGAACGTTACAATGAGGCTGGACCCATAAATGACAACGAGAATACCATTAAGTTTTTTTTTGTCAAACTTTGGAAAGCCTGTTGTGCTGAGCCCCAGCACGTTAGCTTTTATCGTGGACATTAATATCCCTTTCTCCAGTGGAACTAACTTGACTGGCCAAGGTAAGTTTATCTCTATATCTCTTTTTTATGACACTAGTTAGACAGAGACGCAGGGAGGGTTTAAACTAAACCTGGGCTGTCATGTTAGGGCCGCAGTAAGCGTTTGTGTCAGCGATAAACGCTAGTGTGCTGCTAGAGCTGGAGTTCTTAAAAAGAAGACGGATAAGCATATTTCTCAATTGTAAAAGTACTATGCAATCTGTGACAATAGTTATCTCTCAATGCAAAATCCCTTATTGTGACATTGAACATATCTGCACTGAGGGATGTAACTATTTCGTGAGTTATGTTAGGGCCGAGGTTTATGTTAAGTTTTAGACGTCGGTTACACGCTCATTCTGTCGTCAGTTCAGTCCATCATTCTGGTCAGAATGACGAGAGAATTAGCGTGTAACCTGTCTCGTGTCGTGTCAGTCTGAACTGATCGTAACCGTGTCCATTTGTCATCATTCTGGCATCAGTCAAAACTATACCGGAATGATGGACTGAACTGTCGCCAGAATTAGCGTGTAACCGAAGTCTTAGACTGAGACATCCATAGTTCCAGATGTATTGCAACGAGGCGGTAATCCTCATTTACAAATCTGCTTCTTGACTTTTTCTTTTCATTAAAAAATATAGTTCCAATTTCCAAATTCAAAATGTTTGTGGTTTAGACATTACTTTTGATCTCTCAGTCTTGTTCTCAGTGCTAGTGAAAGCAGACGTAGGAATCTCCGTATACTCGTATTGCAATCGTGTCAGTGCTATTTCAATCATCTTGTTGCTTCGTCATTTTCTTTTACTTGAAGAAACATTTTCGTAAGTTTATCCTTTTTGTTTGTACATACTTTTTATGTTTATCTACTTTTGTATTATTAACCTTCTACAACATTGTCTTCAGGTAGCTTCTATTTAAGTTATAAAACTCCAAAATTCTCATTATCTATTATTAAGGCAAACAAGCAAGTGGGTCACCTTATGGTAAGTGTTCCCCACCGTCTATAGACATCCGCAACACCAAAGATATTGCAGATGCGTTGCGAACCCAGAGGGCTAAGATGGAATACCTCTTGTGCCAGTAATTACACCGGCTGTCTTGCTCTCCACCGTGGAACACAACAGTGCAAGCACTGCTGCTTAGCGGCAGAATTAGCGAGCAAGATGGTGGTAGCGATCCGGATGAACCTTGCACAAGGTCCTACCACCCGCAAAACATATCTGTGGTTTTCATCAAGATCCTCAAGAATTTGGTATAGGTACTTATAAGTCACAGTATGCTTATACCAAATTCTTATACCTTTGCAGCTTTGTTCGTATTATCTTAACCTTCATTGGACGAACCGTGCAAGTTACTCGGTATAAGACCCAAAAACTTAATCAAAGTGTAAGTTAGCTTGAGGGGAGCGCTCGCCGAATGTGTTCCCGAAGTGATTTCCACTCTCACGCTTTAAGAATACGTAACTAAATCTTAAATGTTATAACCATTATTGGTTACAGCTTTCTACATTACACTTCTTGGAGTGTGGAATGGCTGCGCCGTTGTAACGATGAAGCAACTTTGTTATTCCGCGGGGTCCCAACTAATTTCCCCTACGATACTACAGAGACAGTTCATTAATGTATGTAGTTTATTAAAATTCTTGGAGGAATGCTTCTGAGCAGATGAGATTTGCTTTAATAATAACAGCAGTTCCTTACCATGATTATTAAATTGTTGGGAGTTCAAGTTTATCGTGTATTTATTAGCTGCTATTTGCCTTTATATTGTATACTCTTTTGTATCCTATTAATAACGAGTTGTTTGCCCGCAACTTCTTAAAGTAACGTGGAATTTGAAAGTGGGTATCTATAATTTTAATTGAATTCTTTCAGATGTCGTAGTTATCAGTTATTTTGTTGTCTGTTTTAATAAGTTGGGTAAGTACTCATATTTTATAAAATTTTAATTAATATGTTACTGAATAAAAGGATACTAAATTCAAAATTATTTCAGAATAACGATTATTTATCTTGGACGATATATTTATGTTTGAAAATGATCCCGAATTGCATTGGCGACCATTGGCTTCAAAGAGTACCTACCTATATTGTATATACCTACTGTGTTAAATTAAAATACAAAAAAGAATACTGTACCTAATTTTGTTTTAAGTACCTATTTGTAAAAAATATACCTTGTTGAGTTTGTTGCTGATATTCTCATCAGAGGTTTTTTCAGAACCGATGGTAGATCTGGCTTTCACAAATGCTTCCTGTAAGCCTAATCTGAATAAGGATATTTTGACTTTAAATACTCAGGTACTTACTCGTTTTTATGCCCCACAGCTTCCCTAACATGACTGGCCAAGTTTAGTCTATCTGAGTTTGTTTCTAATAGGGAATACAAACCCGGTTATTTTCTCTGAGGAATAACCGGTTAAAACCGGTTTTTCTTAGAGCAAATGACCAGGTTTGCATTCCCTAGTCCCTACATGCGTCCCTTTGTTATGACGGTTGTTTGACACAGACGCAGGGATAATTTAAATGTGGGCCGGTCATGTTAGGGCACAATAAAAATCATTCCTCTTTTTCTGGTTCGAGCCTTATCATAATAAAGTATCGTATTAATATTGCTCATAACTATAGAAATTGCCGAAAGTCACTAGCCAGTATACCACAGTGCAATTACTGGCACAAGAGGTATTCCATCTTAACTCCCTGGGTTGGCAACGCATCTGCAATCTCTTTGGTGTTGCGGGTGTATGGACGGTGATGAAGCACTTACCATCAGGTGACCCACTTGCTCGTTTGCCTTCCTATACTGTATTCAAAAAAGTCTTTGAGTCGTAACCACCGTCCGAATCCAGTTCGATCACGCAAAATGCAGCAGATTAATCGGATGACTCGATCGGACAAAGCGGAATGACCAGCCAAAGTAACGTAGCCTTGATTTTTTCTTTTCAGGAATTCAGCACATTTTCCTTTTAGGCACTGAAAAAACGTGTGCTTTTTATGCCACCTTTGCGCAGTCCATTAGTAGGACAAAGCTTTTGTGCCGTTATCAACCCTATACTATGTAAGTACATATTCTGATATGACCCTTATTCATATAGCCATAATATATATAATTTCTATCCAGTGCTATAATAATGGAAGAGGTTTTTGAATGTAACTTATTATGACCAGGGGGCCTAGCACGCTAGCTTTTATCGATGACATATGGCATACATCCCGTTTTAACTAGTATGCGTGTGCGAGAGGGACCAAAGCGTTTATGTGCGCGATAAACGCTAGCGTGCTACTATAGCAGTGGGCCTAGCACGTTAGCTTTTATCGATGACATAAACATACATCCCGTTTTAACTGGTATGCGTGTGCGAGAGTGAAGAAAGCGTTTATGTGCGCGATGAACGCTAGCGTGCTACTAGGGCAGAGATTGGTTAACCACCTTGCTTCGTTCGTATTTGTAATATCGATTTGAAAATTGCAAGTAGGTTTTAAGCTGTATCTGTAATGTAGGTTTGATGACAATAGGTAGGTACGACAAAAAAGTGCCGTCAACAAAAAACTTCATTGAGAATTTAATAAGAAACTGTTCCAGGATAGCGGTCTTTTTCGTTACCTTAAGGACGATAACGGATCAGCGATTCTCATTGGTGTTGGTTCCTATGGGCGGCGGTGGTCACTTCCCATAGGTGACACGCAAGGTCATTGCAGTCCTATATTGCAATACCTAGTGTAACAGTTGCAGAACACTAAGAAGTTCCGAGAATATTTCCAAAATTGGAAATCTTTTAAGAAGTTATCGAGAACATTCGAGAGAATTAGGAATTTTTTATAACCGAAATTTGTTTTGATTTAAAAATTTTAAATATTCAAATTATTCAATTTAAATGCTATGTAATGACAACACAAAGAAAAATCTAGGGTAACGGCATGCCTCGAACCTGCAACCTCAGCATTCTGTGCTTCTCGCATCGTTTCGTGCATTTCCGTGCGTCTGTTTCCATACTAAAAATAAGAATATTTTTAGAACTGACCGAGAATTTCTCACAGCAAAGTTTCACAATTTGAGTACCTACCTATTTTCCGTATCCTTTAGGTACAATGTTATAGATGCCAAAGTTCCGACGCCGAAAAAACTTAAGCACACAGCAAAGTTGAGAGAAACCCTCAGTAAGTGCCAGGTAATCATTTAACGAACATAGTCTAGCCGTATTGACGGGTGACAATACAAACGCACTACACACGTTGAGATTCCCTCCATCCAAGACGCTTACTCAGTTCCCGACACACCCTTCCGACACTCCACCTTTTTGCTCCTCAACACCTCTCTTCACCTTTTTCATAATAAAAGAAGGCCAAGTGCCTGCATTTATTGAACATGTCTCAAAGAAGGGGGTTTGTATTTATCCTTATCAAATTTATTTGTTTAGGCGATTAAACGTTATTGATTGGTCGTCGTTTGCTTAGGAATTGGTTGGCTAAACGAATTGGAACAAATTACCTTGTGCTACTCACCAATAATATAATCTTGGTTACGCGGATTGGCAAGGTAATTTGATCCAATTTCAAAGTTAAAGTCAAAGTCAAAATATCTTTATTCAGATTAAGCTTACGAAGCATTTGTGAATGTCATAAAATTTACCACCGCTTTGGAATCTGATGAGAAGATACCGGGCATACCGGCAAGTAATTCAATAAGGTGTAACTTTTTAACAAACCACAATTACGATGTTTGTTTTACATCCTAAATATTAAACACAATAGGTGTAAACTATTTATTTGGAGCCAGGCATCGCCAAAGCAGGTCGGAATCATTTCCAGACATCCTTGTTCAAGATATAGTCGTTGATTTCGTATCGTATGAGAACTGGGACCCAATTGCAGATTAAAGTCGAGTGTTTTGCTTAAAAATATATTTGTTTCTATAAATTCAAACGTTTGACCATCTAATTTGATATTTGAGGCTGGAAGTACATTAGTTGAATTCAATAATGAAAAGTATGAAAATTTGTCATTACATTATTGATTTTAAGGGTATAACTACCCTCGGTGTCATCTACATGAAGCTTCTGCCAAGTCCTGCCGTCCTGCCATTACCCTATTTTTTCTTTGTGTTGTCCATGTGTTGTCATTACATAGCATTTTAATTTAATAATAAGTTATAGGCAGCAAACCATTTAAATACCTTGGACATATAATGTTACCTATACATTTGATATGAAGTTTCGAAAAGTAACTCCTGAATTTCTATTAATTATTGAATTCGGGTGTCGACGGTTTGTAAGACTTCCTAACTATACTGGTACTGTATTTAATTTAAATTAGAAACAAAAGGTTTTCGTATTGAGTTTGTGGAAGTTATGTGTATTTATATGTATTTATCCATATAAGTATGTTATCCAATTGCAGACAAGCAGCTTTAGTTGCTTATTTTAAGACTACGTCAATTGGAGTAAAGTGTTGGAGTTAATATGTTACGAAACTAACTAATCTAACATAAATATCTTGCTTCTCTAGGTTGTCTGGAAGGGATCGCTGCTTAGCGATAAGACGGCGTGTAGTAAACCCTGTGTGTGTTCTTTTATTTTGTTTACTTGTATGAGTCAATAAAGAGTATTTGTTATTATTGTTGTATTTCTTGAAGAATTTACGTCTAAAGAATGAGAAACTGACTTTTAAACACCGTTTACACAACTCGTGAAGTAATTGTTAGCTGATTGTTTCGAATGGCCCCTGTAATTAGGTATTCATTAAATTGTTATTAAGAAAATTGTCATTAGGCTCGGAAAGGACATTAATTAAACATGTTATGGGCCGAATTGGTCAATTAGGGGATGTAACAACAATACGATATACGTAATCATAATTAATTCAAAACCAGTATATAATAAAGGGGTAAACCTTAAGCTTGCTACAGTGCAAAGTACGTTCTGCGGGAGGTAGGACCTTGTGCAAGGTCCGTCCGGATCGCTACCACCATCTTGCTTGCTAATCCTGCCGCTAAGCAGTAGTGCTTGTGTGCCGGCGTGGAGAGCAAGACAGCCGGCGCGATTACTGGCACAAGAGGTATTCCATCTTATCCCTCTGGGTTGGCAACGCATCAGCAACCTTCTTGGTATTGCACTATTGCCGGTGCCTATAGGTGGTGGTGATCACTTACCATCAGGTGACCAACTTGCTTGTTTGCCCTCCTATTTCATAAAAAAACAGGACACGTACACTATAACACGTTTTGTATTGTTTATTTTTGAGTTGGTTTGGTTGGTTTTTCACAGACTTTTTTCGAGTCACAAAGTCGTTTCTATCTCGTCTGTTTATTGACTTGCGCACCTCTAAACCGAATACCGTTCTCACCTAACTTCGCTTCAGTTATTTTAGTGTACTATGCAAATACCGAGAACCGCTGACTGGTAGCCGATGGAACATAGCCGGAACTTTGTAAGTGTACTTAACAAAGTTTTTGTCTTAGCTTTAGTCGGCGTCTAAAACTAAATTTCCGTAAACTAAAACGCAATTAAAACGGCGTCCCGCGTGTGGGCCAAATCCGGGGTCTTAGTTGCTGAAGCCTGTTTCATACTAATCTGTTTTGGATCTTGAGTTGAAACTTAAGCTGCAGTCTTAGCCAATTGAGTTGAGCAAACAACCTCGACTTACACACAATTACGAGTCAAGTACTAAAAACCTACGTATCTATATTACAAGTATCCCACACGGCTATGCGTTACGACAGAAAAGTACTTTTATCAACACATATATCATAAATGCTCTATAATGCGTTCAGAAACCGTAGGCAATGACCGGCATTATAACAACCAATATTATTATGAGAATTTTTCTAATTTGTTTCTATTTTTGTTCAAATTCATTTTTTATTACATTATTTTAATGTGTACAGTCTATAGATATTTAATAGGTACCTAGCACTAGTAGCTACTAGCAATGCAGGTCATTGCCCTATAACTTCTGAACCCATCATAAAGTACTTATGATAGGTGTGTAGATAAAGTAATGTATGCAACTGTACATAATTAGGTCTTAAAACACTCGTGTGATCCTATTATAAAAGTCACTGACGATCGTTTCATAAAACCAAACTCGTGTTTTAAGACCTCGCATTATGCAACAGTTGCATAAAATACTATAAATTGTTTACATAGAATATTTTACGTTAGGAATACATTATTTTATTACCTATTAAAATTAGATAAGTAAAAATACTTGTATCAACTGGGAATCCAGGTTTAATTTATCCCTACCTGCATCTCTGTCAAACTAGTGTCATTATAAAGGTTCGCCTATAAAAAATCGCAGACAAACTAAACTTGGCCGGTCATGTTAAGGCTGGGCCACTGATGTGATTTTTTTATGATGCTCTAGCATCATTTATTCGTTTACGAAAGAATAAAAGATTAAGGATTAATTCCCTTTAAGTTAAATAGGTACTATTTTAATTTAAGGGACACTGTAAAACACGCGTTCTGAGGAATATGCTTTCCTTTCCGTTACTTTTCCAACTACTTATTTCAAAGGATAGAAGCGCTGTTGTTTTCAAAGAATAAAAGCGTGGAGTACAGTCGGCCTCGAAAGTAGCTGAAAACTTAAGAAACATGTTGTAGTAACATATGAAATGACAGTTGCTCGAATGCATCACATTCCTGACAGCGACAAGGTGCTAAAATGTTTAGCTACTTCTGAGGCTGACCGTACCTACCTACTTGGTGGACAAATATTCCCTTAACACAGGTGGTAAAACACATAATCATTGTTATATACCAATTTAGATATTATTATGTATGTTTTTCAAGACCGTTTTGTTGCCATATTATTACACCACCTGCTCTTATCTGTTCATCTCTTCTTTCTAACGGTTGTCTGGCAGAGATCGCTTAATGCGATAAGACCACCTATTGCATGTCTTACGAATTTTTGTTATACCTGTTTGTGGTGATCCATGAAGAGTTATCGTATTGTAAATGTAAATTCTTTATTGTACAAAAAGCATAGCACAAGAACAGGACTATTTTTAGCTTCACTGCATAAGCTTGGGTACCTGACAGGATAGAACGTGTACTGCCACGTGCATGTCTTGTGCTAGCAATGCAAGCCCGTCTGGGACAGACTTATTGTCCTTGACGGGACAACTGCTCTAGACACTACATAGTGCAACGAACAATGTACTGTACAAGTCTTAGGAGATAGCCACATGCAAAACGCTCAGAAATCTGTAATGCAAAAAGTAGGACACTGACTCGATTGGCAGAACGCGATTTGCTTATAGATCGTTTTGTAGGTCAGTAAAGGATGAATTTTAGAATGGTCTCGACGTCGATGCTGGATCGCATAACGCGCCAGATCACAATACGGCGAGTCGAAATAAAAACGGCGCCGTTTTGTAATCCGGCGATGTGAGTATCAGCCGTTTTACAAAACGACTGAACGTAACATCGGCGTATTACAATGGTCACTCACATTCCTCAATATGGCTAATCGACACGACATTGCAATAAGAATAAGCGCACTCCCTTTTATTTCCAAATTTTTAGTGATATTTGAATTTCTAGTGATAAATTGTTTGAATCTTTCGCGATTCTCATCATATTTATAACGTCGAATGGGACTTTAATACGATGATTTTATCGCGTCTGATACTATACATATTTTGGTGAGCTTTAGTCACCTTGTGAGTTTCAAAAATTGCTCCTCTGTTCCTTGGATCTGCAGCCATTTTATAATACTATTCGATTATAGTATGAGGTGTAGCAGAGGCCTAAGTGAAAATACATTGGAGCCCATATTTATCCCCAGCGGCCCCAACATGACAGCCCAGGTTTAGTTTAGTTTAACCCCTCCCTGTGTCTCTGTTTAACTAGTGTCATAAAAAAGGGCCGCAGATAGAGATAAACTAAACTTGGCCAGTCATGTTAGGGCCACAGATAATGGAGATGTTTTTGTTTTTGGTTATGTAATAGAAAGGAAAACGAGCATATGGGTAACAACCTGATGATGTCACCACCGCCGAAGGGAACCAGTGACTCCATGAATAACTGATCCGTTGCCGGCCTTAAGCCCCTCCCCCCCCTCCGTGAGCTCCCGGATTTCTGACTCACCATACGAAATGCAATATAACAATTTAATATAGTATTTGGCCAATTTCTTTGGTCGCTTCTATATGATACTGGCTGTACGTGTATTTGACAGACACATAGACGGAGGCTTTCCCGTACTACCCCTCTTTGCGTTGCGTCGGGGGTTGAAAACAAAACACAGAACAGGAACGTACCTAAGCGCCTTGTCCGCACTGGGTCCCATTTCATAAACGCGACAGGCGCAAGGTGACAGTGACAATTCGTTATACATTGCTTGCCCACTATGATGTTAAGGCTGTAAAGTCTGTAGCGTCACTTTTCGACACAGTAATGTACAGAGAATTGTCACTGTCATCCGTCGCATGTCGCGTTTATGAAATTGGTCCCTGGCTCATCGCACGGACTTATCCGTCTGCACATTCCAAAACCATTGTTACCTTTTGTAACGAAACTCATAACGGGGCGATCCGGATTTTATTGCAATTTTCTGCTGTTGTGTTATGTACCTGGCATTTGAGAAGATCGGGAAAGCTCTAACTACCATTCTGATAGAACTGAGTTCAGACTATATGCGCTTATTCGTGGTAGACCTCAATTCAATTTAGAAATTTAAGGAGAATAAACTTTTCTTTCAATTCACCCGAGTCTTGGATGTTGTACTTGTGTATTTTAGTATCTATAAAATATTTATCTATATAAATATGTATATCCGTTGTCTAGTACCCATAGTACAAGCTTTGTTTATAGTTTGGGACTAGGTCAATTGATGTGAATTTGTCTCGAGATATTTATTTATTTATTAATAATGAAAATAACGCTAGGCTATTGATTAGTGTAAAATTGTATCACATAATAAAGAAGGTAGGAGGTAAGTAGTTGAAATTACCAAGGCATAATATGCATAATGCATCTAACACTGGTGTTAGAAATCGCTGAAATTTTGATCGTTAGTATGTATTTGTCGAATTTGCATCGTGTATACTTTGTAATATCGTACCTAAATCCCGAAATTTCGACACTTTTACACAGGTCTTTTAGTAATGCCCATCACTTGAGAACATTAAAACACCATCAATGTAAAAGTATATAGGTACATTTGTTTTATTTATATCGCATTTATAACCAAGAAACTGGAACTCACCTTACCACTCCCCGAAACCGGCGCTACGCTTGCTGCGGGTTTCGCGGAGTATGTAGCAAGGTAATTTGTTCTAGTTTGTTGATATGGAACTCCGCAAACTAACTCCTGAATCTAAGCATTCAACGTTTAATGGAGATAGAAGCCGCAGCAGCCAGATTAAGCTGGTTCAATCTGGAATCCACCGCACGCCGCACAGAATCGTTCTAAAAAGAAAAGTGTGTAAAAAAAAGCCTTATGTCCCTGATGAAGGACGAGTGGAAAATTACGATAATGAAGATGATGATGGTGTCTTTAATCCTTCAGGGCGGGCTACACCACTTGCGTACACGTTGCGTATGCAAGACGACTCCAGTTTGCTTCGTAGAGCTGCATGATCATCCGGTTTGGCTCGGCCAATAAGCAATTTTATTTTAAAATACCACATCCAATATAAAGCTGCCTATACACTTCGGTGTATTTACTCCGGGTACAGTTACAGACGGCTACAAACAAATGTATCCATTTTTATGGTTCTATCGTCAAATTAGTTTTACATTCAAATGCAATACGGTGTAGAAGTGGATACATCGTTTTATAGTCGATTGTACAATTTCACAGCAACAGTCTCATTAAATATCCCAAGTTGTGTGACTGCAAGCCACGCTTAACTTAATGGCAAATAAAAAAATTCTCTTCATCTCCCGCACTACAGAGACGGCAAGTCCATAAATAAACTATTACAAATTAACTTGCAAAGTCTTCAGTCCGAGTATTATTATTCCGAGCCAATTTAATCATATTGAATAAATCATAAAGCCGAGAACTTTGCAATCAGCCAGTTTTACACCGTCGGATCTGCGCCTTTTTAATCCCGTGCTTCACTTCCCAGTGATTGCCTACTCTGAGTGGCCAGTAATGTCCAGTAGTGCACAGTTCTCGTGTCCCCCACTAGTGTTATATTTCTCTACTAAGTTTAGTTGTCACTTAGTGTCACGAATGTCAGCGTTCGCAACTTTGTCTGTAAACCTGATTATGATTAGAGCTTGTCCGGTGTGGAATTTCGAGCTCTCTCCGTTCAAACTTGTTTATTTGAATTTTTGTTATAGATAAAACTAAACTAGTTAAAATAGCTGTGTATTTGTTGTATAGACCTTGTTACCTGAAATATAAGTTTAATAATAATATTCGCTTGTGCAAATGTATAGCTTAAAATCCATAGTATATTATGACAATGCCTTTTAGTCTCCTTTAAAAACGTTCCAAGCCTAAATTCTCTAACAACACCTAGATACAGTATTCAGTTTTTTTAATTAATTGAAGACTTGATAGAAAGTAAATAGGTTCATAAATATCATACGAAGAAGTGTAATGTACCTAATAAGATGGTATGTATGTAGATGAATAAGAAAGAAAGAAAAACATTTATTTAAGACTATTCAACACAAAACTCACACACACACATCACACAGAGTACAATTATTACAGAAACGTGTGTGTTGAATAGAAACAAAAAGGGCCCCACATTAATATAATCGCATTCTTCAAAACAAATCTTGGTTTACATTGTTCCTTACAAACAAACTTAGAGAATCATGAAAATATTCAATGAACATTAATCTCAATCAATATTCTAAACAAATTATAAATGGCATGCAACCAAATTACGTGACAAGAAAAAGTTTCTAATTAACGGTAAGTGTTAAACTAAGTAATGCCTGAACTAATTAGGCTCGCCCGCGCGCGGTGATAAAACTGAAGCATCCTTCACGGAGAGTAAAAATTCCCACCACATTTAAAAAAGTTACCACAGTTGCCAACCGGATGACGAGCGATCCCTAGGTAAATCAGGTAAACGTGTTTAACAAACTCTATATTATCCCGTCCGCGCTTTCGACTACTATCGGGGACGCTGCCTATTCCTAAAAATTTACCACTTCATCGAGTGGATTTCATGAATCGTACACGTTCGGTGGAGGTCGGAGGCGTTCGGGAAAGCTCGGCAGTTTAGGCGGGCGGCGTTTCAGTCTTCGAAACGCTCGGCAACTGGTTCGACGCAAAAAATCACTGATGAGTTACATCGTCTACATAAATAGCGGGTGTAATAAACATTTAACAATCCAGTGGGCACGTTCCGTAAACCAGAAAAAAGTAGACGCATAGATTATTTACGAATGTTTCTTAGATAGTGAGTGGTGTTTTATAGTTTCTAGTGTAATTTGGTTTGTGAACGTTGTTAACAAAAAGTACGGCGGGAAAGATGACTGGCCGGTTAACTCATTACTTGGAGCGCAGCATGGTGAGGAACTTAAGAATTAAACTTATTAGTTAATTGTAAAAAAATAGCAGACTATATGACTAAATTCTACCAAAGCTAGCTTAACAACTAAACGTTCATAATGAAAATACATTCCAATCTATGATTCAAGGTCGTTAAGGATTTGTTGGTAAAGTCAAAAAGTATAATCGAAGTACGAGCTAAGTATCTAAATTAAGCACTTAAATTCCGGGCTTTCCGTTAGCAAGGCATACGTAGTGATGTTTTAATCAACGGTAACAAAAACAAATGTGGCAATTGAGAGAAAGCTCAATTAATTAGTCCGATTTTAGCCGATGCTCGTCTAAACTCCGAGTGGCGGTCGCGTCAACTTTCGGTGTCACCGCCTCCTCAGGGATTGTTATTATAAAGGTGCGTTTTTACACGGCACCGGCGGTTACTTTTTTAATGAAAAGAAACCTTTTCGACAAACGTTTACGAGCAAACATTTTTATAAAATATGCGGGTAACGCAGCACAATAGAGACGTATGCTGTACCGTCATCTTTCAAAGTGTTGTTTTTGTTGGTACCGGGATGAACGGAGTACGCGAACATTAATGCCTGTTTTTAGGGCTCCGTCATAGCGGGGACCCTTATAATTTCCCTGCCACATCCGTCAGTCGTACGTTTGATGGTGTACGCGATAAGGGACGCAATAGGAGATTAGAAAACAAATAGGCGTTCATGCTTTGTTCTCACTCGGTGTTTCGTTGCATTGTTCGGCATTCGGCATTCTTTCATCAGTAATTACATACCTATGTTTTAATGAGAATTCAATACTTGCGGCCTCGCGTAGAAAGAGAAGCGAGTAAAAAGTTTTTAGTCTATTTAAATATAGTTACCACTTTTATTCAAGCTAAGTTTGTTCAGTGGATAGGTACTTTTATGCTGTAACATTTTCTAATGCACGCTTTTACTTTAGCAGAACTGGCTTCTATTTTTATTCCAACAAAGCTACTGGAGCGAGTAAAAAAGTTGAAGTTCAACGTGAAATATTCTTGTATGAGACCCTGATCGTAAATAGGTACAGTCAAGGTCCTCAATATTACACGGTTTTTCAACTTGACGAAGTTTAACATGTATTTCGGATACCCATGATAAGTCACCATGTAAATCTGTAATAGCAAACACTTAAGCTAGGTTTTATAAATGTACGTTCGAATAATAACAATGTTTACCTTCGGTGTACATTAAGGCAGTGTGATCTAAATCCTAAATGTTAACCAATTTGTCAGTTTTGGGTACCTGACATGTAGGTATTAAGGCTATATCCATGTTTTAGTTCTTCATCCAAGATTAAATCAGAACAAAGATTAAATCGATTTCCAGAATCGTGACTTTGAACCAGTCAGAAATACGATCATACAAAGTATAGAAAAAAAACTCCCCGAACCCATATTCATAAATGTGCAGTAAAACGGGACGTTATCGTACAAAATACATGTTTTATTTACTTTCACGTTTCGGCCGTATTGGAACGACCGTGGTCCCGAGTAAAGGTAAATAAAATACTTAAGTATTTCGCGCGATTAAGCCCTATTTTACTGAATAAATTATATAAATTGATGCGTTACGAATTGCGTAGACAGACAGATACACAGATAAGAGCTTCAAGTAGAAAATTTTTACAGAAACCTAAACACGTTGCTATGTTTTAACAAAATTGAGTTCTATTTAAATTCGAAACCATATAAAAGATAATAAGCCTACCTATTCAATTAGGATAAAAAAAAACACTTTTGCAACGTCGATCGTATTAAAGAATATTTAAATATATTTCGCACTTACTTTTACTCGCGGCTTCGCCTGCGTGTCTTTTATTCTGGATAAAAGTTAGCCTATGTGTTATTCCAGGGTACGAGTATAAGCCATCTTTTCCAAATTTCGTCCAAATCCGACCAGCTGTTTTATTAGGGTGAAAGAGTAACAAAATACTGTAACACACAAACCTTAACAGGAGTGTGAACCTAGCCCCAAAAAGCGCTCCCCATACAAACGGCGATAACGTTTTCCACCCCCTAAACCCTAACCTATCACAATGATTTTATTGTATGTTGTCATTATACCTTAGAACAAGGTTTGTATGTTTGGATTTGTTCAATATTCTTCATAGATTTGACAATATTTGCATTTTAGGAGTTTCATACAAAACACAAAAGCGTCAATATTTTTTGAAACAATTAAGAATATAAAAAAAAATCATACCATACGAACCTAGTTCTCGGGCATAATAATAACATACAAAAAACTCACGGCTATAGGTTAAGGTTTAGAGGGGGGGAAACGTTATCGCCGTTTGTATGGAGAGCGCTGGGTTCACACTCTTAAGATTTACTTTATGAGTATGATGTCAGGGCAGCTCTTCTTGTGGACAGTTCTACAATCAACCAATTTGATTCGTAGGCTACTGTAGAAGCTTTTCGGAATAAATATCATATTGACTGCTAAATGAATGTCATAATATCCCAGCGATGGCACAGCGAAAACGTTTTACAGTGGAATATGAGTCTAATTGCTTGACTGTACCGGTGGATACCCTCTAAATCTTAAAGCTATATCTACTCTCTCATCGTTGGAGCAATCGATGTGCTTCTCTTTTCATTTTTTTTTTAATGAATTATGAAGGCCAACAAGCAAGTGGGTCACCTGATGGTAAGTGGTCACCACCACCTATAGACACCCGCAACATCAAAGAGATTGCAGATGCGTTGCCAACCCAGTGGGCTAAGATGGAATACCTCTTGTGCCAGTAATTACACCGGCTGTCTTGCTCTCCACGCCGGAACACAATAGGGCAAGCACTCCTGCTAGCTAGATTACCGAGCAAGATGGTGGTAGCGATCCGGACGGACCTCTTCTTCTTCTCTTCTTTTTGACCTCTTGAAGTCAAGGAATAGAGAAACATGGGAATGAGAGAGTATAGCTCTAAAATTTAGAATGTCCACAAGTAGATCATAGGTAAGCAGTTGCCCCCACTGATTGCCCACGTTAAATGTGCTATTAAATTTTCAATTGTACTACTCTTCAGCATTAGGAAATGAGTTATATATGAAAATGAAAAAAAAAATTGCAAGTTTAGTTATAAAGGTCATAACGGCGACCGGATAGCCTAGTGGTTAGTGACCCTGACTGTGAAGCTAGAGGTTCCGGGTTCGATTCCCGGGAAGGGCAAATGTTTGTATGATGAATACGAATATTTGTACCCGAGTCTTGGATGTTATATGTATTTAAGTATGTATCTATCTATTTAAGTATGTATATCCGTTGTCTAGTACCCATAACAAAAGGTTTACTTAGATTGGGACTAGGTCAATTGGTGTGAATTGTCCTGAGATATTTATATTTATATATAGGCTCGTTTACATGTCTGAATCTACTAGCGCTTCGGAAAATGGAAGAATCTGCTGAGAAGAAACGGCACAAGAAACTCAGCAGTTCGTCTATAGGTATATTAATAGCACAAGCGAAGGTTGTCTTTGGGCACCTTAAAGGATGGGGATTCACTTCCGGTCCAATCCACATGCTTCATTACCCCGTAACATGGCAGCGTCGAATTGATGCCGAGTTTACATATCGAATTGGGTTACCTTATAAATCGCGAATTTACCTACCCATGGAATACGTTTTTACCCAACTGCCGCCATAAGGGAGGGTTATTGGATTTATAAAAAAATGAATTGTCTCCAATTTTGCTTCATTCGTTCAATACGTTTAATTAAAGTCTTAGTAAATTTGATCACATATTAATTGAGTTCAGAATAGCGGAGTGAAGTAGTAGCTTGCTAGTGCGTTTCGTACGTTGAAGACATCCAGAGGCCTACGGAGGGAGGGAACCTATGGGGCGGCAACGGATCAGCGATTCTCTAAGGGTTGCTGCTAGAAAATACAGTCCCTGATCGTTTCTACCACATTTTGGTCCTTTGAACCGGATAGATAGATAACCAAAATAACACCCCATCCTATTCAGTTGTTTTAGTTTAAGACATTAGCTCACTGTCTTTCTCACTATAGCCTAGAAATGAAGCTTATTCTATATACACTGAGCCCGGCTTACTGGCTCAGCTTGCTACGTAGTCGTCTGCAACTTGCTACCCGTTGGAAAAAGTAACCTTTTGTAGCCCGTGCATTTGTCTCCAATATGATTTACTTTTATTATGGTTGGGTTGTAGTGCGTTAATTATTAAAATACTAGCGACCCACGGGTACAATCGGGATGTTGTGTACAGTAAGGGAAATATATTCACGTACCACCTTAGAATCCTATCGCAATGACGCGACGCGTTTAACGCCAGACTATGTCATACAAATGTCATGCGTATGTCTCTTCGACTAGGTTCTACGGTGGTACGTGTTTCAATTTCCTTGACTGTACATAAAATCCTTCTGTAAAAAATCTCTAACTGACAGTGAAAACTGTATCAAAGTCCGTTGCGTGGTTTAGAAGGAGAATGCGGCCGAGGATTTAGGACTGTCAGGAACTGATAGAGACTTTACTTTAGATTAGATTAGAATAGATTAATTTATTACTTATTGGAAATTACATTAAATTTTGAATGTCAAACATAACAAATTCACAATAAGATGGTCAAAAAGGTAAACAAAATAATAAAATTAAAATATCTAGAAATACGTCTAGAAAAATGTCAAAATGTCAAAAATAAAAAATTCAAATGTCACAATAAAAATGAAAATATAAACTCACAAACGGTGAAAATGTCAATACAAGCAAAAATGAAATAAAATGAAAATGAAACAAAAATAATCAGGTACAAAATAATAATCTAAAACAATAAATGAGAAAGCATAATAATAAGTCAAATTAAATTAAATTAAATGTCACAACTGTTTTCATTGTACTCTTTTACAGAGTACAATGATTTATTTAACAAAAAGTTTTTTAGTCGGGTACCAAATGCTTCGTCCGAACATTCATTCTTTACTTTTCTTTACTTTTTACCATTTACCTAAAGATAAAGATAAAGAAGATAAAGATTGGAGTTTTCGACAGAGCAATGCAAAAAGATACTACCGAAGTTATTATCTGAACTAGTCATCGTAAAAAATTAAAACACAGAAGTAGAATAAAAAAACATTTGTTGTTAAAAATAAATAAATAAAACAAAAATTTTGTAACAACGTATTGAGCAAGTGATGTAAATTTAATTGAACTTTAACATTATTTCTATTTTATTTCATAGTGGAACGCTGTGCTGAAATCTGATAAAATAATACTAGTGGATTATGAAATAGTATTTTGTAGAGGTACTATGATAATCAAGTTTGTAACGTGTTGACTTAGCTGTAAGTTGCAAATTTACTTAAATAAATATACAAATAATTTATAATCGTACTTGCGATTATAATGTTGATTGACTTATCTGTTTGAAGATACTAAAAACTCCTTCTATTCTACTTTAACAATATAGAAAATCATACGCGTAAAGCCGAGCCATTTCAATTTTGGCTTACCTGCGTGGTACTTACTGTCGCATCTATTGATCTCGAACCCCGCATCTGAGTTTACATTCCGTATTTGTATCGATATTCTTTACCGGGAAGTAAGTGGAAAAGTTGCCGTTAGCCTGTATTGCGGCCAGTAAACCTGCGCTCGGTTATTACTGGACTGCAAACCAGTGTTGCCAGATACACCGCTTTTAATTGCGTGGGACGCCGTGGCCCTCCACGTAGGTTCACAGATGCAATTTTTGAATCTCACCAGGTGACTAAAGTTTACTAAAACGGCCGAATCTTTATGAAAAATGGCCAATTTGGGGAACTTTAGGTGAGATTTAAAAATTGCACCCCAGGAAGGTGTTTGAAGGAATAAATTTAGTTTTCTATTTACAGTGTTTAATGAACATGTATTTAAATTAGTATTTATATGACTTGGTGTCTCAAGGCTCGATGATAGAGTGCCATGAATTTTGTTTTCTGTCCAGCGGCTACGCGCGGTGTAGTTGCCACCAAGCAGGTGTTAATATCGCGCTAGGCTTCTAGTGTACTCAGTTGTGGCTGGGGCGCCACAAATGTGAAGTTAAAATGAGAAATTTCACATTTTTTGTGAAAAATCCGCATCAACGAGCACAGTTAACTCATTTTCAAATCTCGTACAAAATTGTACAATGCTCATAGTGTCCTTGTATCTAGTACAGATGAACACAAATCTCGTATTTATACGTGGAACCTGGTGCAGTTGGCAACCCCGGCTCGGTTATAAAATGCATGGTCACGTAGGGCCTCGATCTTTATCTACAAAGGCGCGATAAAAACGGCTGAATGCGTACTGGACTCAAGCTTTGTATGGATTTACAGTGTTTTAATGGCTTCTATTTACAGGAGGGGGAAATATATTCACGTACCACCTTAGAACCCTATCGCAATGACGCGAGGCGTTAAACGCCAGGCTATGTCATACAAATGTCATGCGTATGTCTCTTCGACTAGGTTCTACGGTGGTACGTGTTTCAATTTCCTTGACTGCCTTAGTAGGTGTCCTTGTCTGTTATAAAGCTTTCATAAAAGCTCAGTAAACCTTTAGTAGTTTAAACACGTGTCGTCTTTATGTGTCAAAGTGACGTTTGGCTTCGACAGGAAGTAACAAAACATATTTTAGTTAAAAGAGTTTGGTAAACTTTTAAGAGTACGGGGGTTAGTTTGATTTGACCATTGTCATAGTGTTAAAATTTTGCATAGCTACTATGAGTTGAATAAAAATACAGTAAATTTATTGTTTAAAAATTTCAACAAAAAAGATTGTATTAAAATGAAGTCAAAATATTATTTCAGCAAGTTTTATGCAAAAAATAAAGAAATTAACTATATGGCAATCATATTAACGCTACCAATATTATAAATGCGAAAG
Source organism: Ditula angustiorana (assembly GCA_963691745.1). Lineage (NCBI taxonomy): Eukaryota > Metazoa > Arthropoda > Insecta > Lepidoptera > Tortricidae > Ditula > Ditula angustiorana. The sequence goes on along the minus strand of OY829481.1, from coordinate 3,277,366 downwards.
TAATTATACTTGGATTATTGTTTCTCAAACATGCATTACCGGCCATACGACTTTAGATGAAATTAAATGGCAGACAGACAGACAGATCATTTTCTGGATTAAAACAAAAAATATGTTTTATCCTGTCAAATGCATAGAAAATAATATCACGCGGGGGTTTCCGCGGGTAAAAGCTTGTATATAAAATTTCGCTGACCATAGTAAATTTTTGAAGAAAACTGTTAACTTTTCAAAACTAATAAAAGACCCATAAAGTGTACCTAGCACGAACTTTCTCCTTCATATATTTTTCAATACAACTGTAACGTCCATGCTTGAGCTACGAGTACAGAGCCCATGTTACATTTGTCTTATACAGCTAATGTTAGCTTTGTTTTATAATTCCTGAAAATATCAGGCGTCCAGCAAAAAGATGAAAGAATATGGTAAAAGAAACGTTCGGGTATATGAAATGATGAGTTTAGTTTATTTATAAAATATATAAAAACACATTATAAATTGCATAGAATTTCAAATTACTTACACGTTTTTAATGTTGAGATCGTCAAAATTATATAAAAGTTAACAAAAACTAAATGAAATAAAAATTGATAATCGCTGTGAAATATCTAAAACGAAAAAATGTGTCTAAAGTCCCAAAATCGCCAAACACAAACTCACACCTGTTATTAATACTAGGACATTTGCGTCAATTTGAGAAGCTCCGTAAAAAATGTACCAAGATATTTTTAATAAAAACGTTGAAGTGGACCAAGTAAATTGAGAAGATAAATGACCTCTATTAATAAAGATCAACTTTGTCTTACTTCAAAATGAACAAAAGGTCTGGCTTTGTCAGTCAGTGGACGTTTTTGTTCGTGCACGAGATTTTATAAGTGTGGTACCTATAATTAACACTGGAAACTTCTACGGAATCGTTATAACTTTTGCCAGCGTCCGCGTCCATTTTGGATTAAATACTAACTAGTGTCCACCTTTTAACTCCCCAACTAAATGGCTAGCTTTTCAATTAATAATAAATACACCCCCTAATGATTCTATCTTCAGCGGTTTACGTTATAGGCACAGAATAAATAATAGTATTAACGTACAGAAACTGCTCTTTTTCGTCCGCAATTAAACGAATTCCAACTTTTTTAAAACGCACAAAAAGTTCATGCACATTCGCTCGGCGGCTTGAGTCAAAATGAACACGTCGCCCGCGTCTGCCTTCCCCCCGCAACTCCAGGCGACACGTTAGGGTTGCACAGCATTCGTTTTCAATTAGACTGACACAGCGAGGGCGAGAGAGCGGGAGCGCGACGAGCCGACAACCTAATGCGATTCGCCTACGCTGTAGGCAAGGCGGCCGAGTATAGTACAGTGCGGAGTGGAACCCCCTGTTATGGGTTATTTTTCAGTCAGTTACTCAGTAACTTTTATACGACTGTATACACATATTTTTGACACGCTGCGGTCCGTCTGTCCGTCCTTAAGTATAAGTAACTAACTTAATAAAAATTTTTGTGAAACCAAATAGGTATTGAAATAAAAATTCAATCCAAGAATTTTGTATGTTCGAAATATAGAAAAGAGCCCAAAATGTATTTAATTTTTATGTTAGTGTTGAATAAATCATATTAAATTTTCTCTTCGTTTCAATGAAATGGAAGGGGTGTTTAGATATCTATAAAAATCTTAAACAAATGAAATATACTGTACAGAATGCCGATCCTGTAATTTCTTTCGATTTTTTACACTGCCACTTATTGTTTTCATTAAAAAAAAGATAAATTGTACACTATTTTCGAAATCTGCTAAGATAATGGAGCTCTGCTTGCGCTTTGCTGATAGATACAATGGTTCTTCTCTTCTCTCACGGAACCCTAAACTTGCTCAAAAAAAGATTATAATACTGCTCTCGTTAGCCGATCCTCTTTGTGTCCCTTTGATCCTTCAAATAAATTATGAATAGGATCACTGATGCGATCAATGTCAACACTGGAATTTCACATCGGAGCTTCGGTGCAATCACACGAATTAATGTAATAAAGCGATCGCGTACAGCAAACGTTAGTTGTATCGGCTGTATCCTTTGACTTGTATGTATACACTGTGTATTGTACATTCGATGACACATATAATTCATCATTAAAGACGGAACTGCGAGAAAGTGTAATTTTCCGAAAGGAAGGCACATGCACTATAAAGTTGATCTATCCCATTCGACCATAGACAAATTCTCTCAATTCCCACTTTGGTTGGCTTTGTTGCTGTTTGTACCAAAAAACACGTTAAAAGCACAGGGCATAGGTTTTTTTATACAAAAAGAGGCAAAGAGGTTCAGTCCGGCAACCTCAAGAAAATAGCTGGTTCATTGTCGGACTTCTTAGGTCTCCCCTCGGACTTCCGCAACACGATCCTTACCGAACGATGCGCAGTATAAGCTATTTCTTCACGTGTCAAACCATTATTCTGTGAGAGTGTGGTACTATCCCGGTCGTGCCGGCCTGTTGGCAATGCAACCAGCTTTGGCAGTGTAGCTCTACCACACTTGTCTCAGTGTCGAGATTGACTAACCCGATATGAACGAGATGCACATGGCGTCTTTCCTTCTCATACACGCTGACTGATTAGAAAGGGATAAAATGCTTATGTCTGCGACAAAAGCAAGTGAAACACGAGCCCCATTTAGTCGCTAGTCGCTCGTTGTTTCACTTTCGAGCTTTCTTATACCAGAATAGAAGGAATGATACAGCGCGACTCGCTCTGTCACTTAATGCGTCTTATTCTAATCAGGGGAGTAGGAGACAGGCGCATTAAGCGACAAGTGGTCTTTTTTTTGGCTTGTCGTCTACAAGCCAAAAAAAAGACCACGCGTGCTAGCGGTACGCGTAAGGGCGTCCGCTAAGTAGCGCAGTTGCACGGAGCGGGTGCAGGCCAATCGAAAAATAGTATGAGAAGCGTTTGCTAACTTGCGCGGGTATATATTGTTCGACAGGTGTGCACTCACTCCGTCCACCCGCGCGACTTAGCGGACGCCCTTATAGTAAGAAAGCGCGGCCCATAGCGACAAGACATATCGTGATTTATCCAATCTGTACTACTAATGCTTTGGTCGGCCGCCATTGTTAATTGCGTAGAGGCGCCGCAGATTTCACAATTAGAGCGGGAAGCCGAACCGTTGTGAATTTATTTATCGTGTTACGTTGTCCGCTGCAATTTGATTAAGCCGCGACAAATGAATATTCACACAGTGTTCGAACAAACCGCCGTTACTTGAAGTTAAATAATATAATATAAGAGTTCAATACAGCCAGTATCGGGTACATCTATGCTAAAAATATTTGAACACAAAATATTGTAGAGAGGCTAAGAGCTTAATCTCTTGTGTCAATCCAGATTCATATCATTTTTGAAATATAGACAAAAATTAAAGGTCTCATACGAAAATTACAGTTTTATGACTTATCGTTTTGTTTTTGGTTTCACACTATTCCAACAAACTATTCCTAAAATATCACGATTTAACGACGCTCCATAAAACAACATTTAATATTTTGATATCACAATATACATAAGTATAGTATACCATTGGTAGGAAATGGTTCAATGTTGACTGACCGTATTATGCATTTTTTATAATTTTTGTCAATATTATTATCGGTTTACTGTACCCAAATCCGGTCACATCAAATATTCTGACTGCTCTACTTTACAACTTTATACCTTTATACCTACCTCCAGTCTATCCTCATGGCATCTGACAGCTGTCAAGAGGCCATTTTTGACGCTCATACTGTGTAATGACGTTGATATGATCACTATTAAAATGCCGCACAGATTTATTCCTTTATTTGCTTGTAATATAATAAAAAACCTGCGTGTTTTACGAGCCATTTATCTATTAATAGCTATTTTCATCATCATTATTCCAGTAATTATTTGTTTTCCTCTGGAATGCTCAGCCAAATATTTAAACAGAGAGAAAAACTTTTGCGTTTATCGATTTATAATATAATTAGGTTTAAGAAACGCTGTAAAGAATATTTAGTTACCTACCTATTCTTAAATGAAAGAGGATTTTAATCCCGCTTTATTGCTTTCCCTGTTGGAAATAATAATTATCCTCACTAACAACGTTGGCGATAGGATAAAGTTATGAATATTTCTGAGAGTTGTTGTCGGTCGTCTTGAATAATTCCATCAACAATTTCCTGCTTTTGAAAAATGTATTACCCAATATTGCAAATTTATTGTTACTTTGACAACATTAAAGCAAAATTGTAGTAAATAAAAAGGAAGTACAAATTGGAACCAATTACCCTGCCTCTCTGCGAAAAACAGTGTTGTACTCGTACTATATCTAACAACCTGGTCGCAAACAGTTTCATCTGCACGACAAGAATATAATTGTTATGCAAAACCCTTTAAATGAAACGTAACGTGTCGCTTCTTTTGTGTATTCATTTATCATTTGCGATTTGTGTTGTGGCGAACTTAAAAAAATTATGACCTTAGGATGTATGGTATGTTTTCTTATGTCAACAGATATTTAACTTGCCTAAGTTCTTGTTTGGTATAGTATAACAAACTGAAGTTTATTCTATTGACAAAAAACGCCGTAGCATTTGCATGGGTTTAGGCGAGTTTGATAAGCGCATACTTATAATAAAACAAGTTGTATTGAAAAAAGCTACCTGTGTATGCTTATGGCAGTATGGCATGTGTCCTTTTTCTAAATCCCTTTGTTGCCATGTTATGACGCCGCTTGCTCTTATCTGTTCTTTTCTTCATCTCTTCTTTCTAACGGTTGTCTGGAAGAGATCGTTTAAAGCGACAATACAGCCTGTTGAGTGCCTTGAGTACTTTCACTAATTTGCACCTTTTCATGTTTAGTTGATCAGTAAAAAGTTATACGTATTTGAGAATTTATTGATTAAACAAGAAGTCAACAAAGAGAAGTTGAGAAATACAAATTACACTAAACTAAACTATGTTCAAATTAAAAATACCTAGCCTAAAAATTAAGTACCTTACTGACCATCCATCCTGCTGTACGCCCTGCCAAGGCCATGCACGATGCACGATGCCCGTTACGGGCATTTGTGAGTATAATCACCATCGTGCGCGCATCCAGCGTGCTAGAATAGATGTAATCGAACGAATTAAATGAATGCACGTGTTTTACTTATTTAAAATGCCACCATTTTTATCTAAACGCAAAAGAATTGAGATCTTCTGATGTGAGCAGCAGCAACAGAAGCAAAGAAAAAAATAGGAAGAAGTTTTCAATTTAAAATGTATCGCTGGATCCAAAATTGATCGTGCAAGTTCAGCAAGCAATTAATAATAAATAATAATAATATTGACGTACGTCAAGCCTACTCACGGTCGTGCATCGTGCATGACCTTGGCGGGACGTACAGCAGGGTGGATGGTCAGTAAGGTGCTTTAGAGATAAAGAATATAGGGTTATTGTATTGAATAGGTGGACTTTTCGGTTCAAAAAGATTACGCCCGGAAGATGTATTGTATTGTTGTAGATGAAAAACTTTTGGTATTACCTAAGTAAAATAAAACCGAACGAGAATAAATTATAATCCTTTAGGGTTTATAAATCAGTACCCTCCCTCGCGGTCTAGTTCTGTATTAGGGATAGGAATAATTAAAATGTGTTTACACCTAAACACTGGAAGCTATTAACGTTTGTTCATAATTAACCCGCGGTCAAAAGGGAAGCCTTAATTAATATTGCATGTATAGACAAGACATTGCTTGACCACTTTTCGACCGTATTACAATGCGATAAGGTACAAAAGTAGTCAAGCAATACTTGATCGATTATACAAACGGTTTTCTCAATTAACACACCAAAATAAACCTATTTCAACAAACAATATCGCGAAAATAGTTTTTTTATCACAGCGTATAGGCACCGCCTGAAATTATCCGCTGTATTTAAGGTACTGCAGATGAGTTGCCGGCCTTCAGGAAAGGAAAAGTGAAATAAAAAGGAGTAGAGGGAAAGTTAATTTTGGCTTCTGTCGTCACGCTGACCGAACGAAATGTAACAGGGGAAGTTTGGTGAGAGGCGGCACTAGAGAGGTTAACCAGGTAAATTTGTACAGTCGGCGTCATAAATGTCGCAACTATTTAGTACTGTGTCGCTTGTTACTTTACAAAATAGTTTACAAACGAATCTACCCAACCTTCTTTTTTTTACTCAATCCCAACTACCCCCATTGTTATTAACAGAATTTAAACATACGCGCATTGAAAGAGATGAAATTATATATTCATTATCAGTGAACAAGTAAATATTGACATCGAAAAAAAACTGCATTTTCATTTTTTCTGTAATTTATACATAACTATAGTTTTATTAATTTTTCAACATATTAACTTAAAAATCTAAAACAATGTAGCATTAAAAATAGTAGAAATATTATTTGGAAACTGTAAATGATGCCCTTTTTAACTAACAAGAAAAACGGCGGTTCTCAGTTCGACCCGTATATTTTTTTTCTACATAATGTTACTCCACTTAACATAGTAGCCTTTCAAATTTTGATTTTTGATTTATCAAAGAAGCTGACAACATTATGGAATTGTATCATTTGCGATAAAGTTGGGTAAGCAATATTTACAACTATTACATATTACAAATGGATAGCATTAGTATACTATGAAATGAAATCCGAGATCAAAAGGGATTAGAGATGACATTATCTGATACTTGAAGTGTCGGCTTGATCTGTTTTGTTCGATAGATTTATCAGGAGTGCGATTTTTGAATCTCACCGGGTGACTAAAGCTCGCCAAAATGGCCGTTTTTCATAGAAATGACACCCCAGTTCTCTCAATTTACTACCTACGTCATCAAATTGACATCTTTTTTTATTTTTTTTATTTATTCTTGGCCATGGCATGGGTACAAAGCCTTTTAGCTCGCAAATGACATCTGAACCTCAGTGTTGCTATCGCAATAAAAATAAAAGTCCACAAAATAGTGGTGCTATACAAATCACACGATTATTTCCATAAATTAAATAATAATCCAAATACACGACGTGGAAACAGTAAATAATGACATGGTGAGCCTTACAACCATAAGAGTTCCTTGTCCTTCTTGATACGGAATCCTGAAAAGAATAATTCATATGTTCACGAATAATATCTTAAGCTGAATGTACATACATCGTTACAAACGACATAGGGAGAAAGTCAATGAAAGCCTCTAGGTACTCGAGTGCAGGCGCCGGTGCCCGCCAGTTCGTTAGCCACTAAAAGGATTAGCATCATTGCAAGCCAGTCTGCCCCGTTAGGCTGCGTATCCACCAAAGCAATGCGAGGTAGCTAAGCGGTGCGTGAGGAAAAATCCACCAATAGGATTATGAGTACTTAATTTTCTTATCCTCGTCCAGCACGGCTCTGGTGAAATGGGCTTAGTAGAGCGCATTTTTTACATACAAAACGAGCGAGACATGTGTGCATGGGATGTGAGTGAAGAATGCGCGAGGAATGTGTACGAGGGGTTTGTGCGAGGGAAGTGAGCTAGGAATGTATGCGATGCCGTGTGCTGCACTACCAGTCAATAGACGATATATGTTAGGTATAATGTGTAGTGCACGAAAGATATACGAAAAGAGTTCACAACGCATCCTCGCACAGTTTATCTGTACACAGTTTCCCAGCTTCCCCTCACATTCTCGCACCGCTCAGCTTCCTCGCACATCTGTGTATTTAGCACGAACCTTCTCGCACGCGTTATCTCGTCACGTAACTCAGTGCGTCTCTTTCCTTCTGGGCTATTTACAGCGAGTCGCACTGACTTACGTAGCGAGCGTGCAAACAGAGATTTGGCAACGTCGCCTATAGCTGCCAAATATTCAGATGTTTTCATTGATTTATCAAAATTAATGAATTAAAATACAGAATATAGCCACGGTATGTACTAGAACTTGTGTTCTTACATTTGTTGGTAAGTAGTAAACCTTATATACTTATACCGAAATGTACACATTTACAAATGGAAAGTTTCCAAATGCTTTTTTTTACACTTAATTATTACTATTTAGTATAACTGTATTAACTATAGCAATGCATTATCAATATTTTAGTACATACCGTTGCCGTGTTGCTATATTCCGTATTTTAATTCATTAATTTTGATAAATCAATGAAAACATCTGAATATTTGGCAGCTATAGGCGACGTTGCCAAATCTCTGTTTGCACGCTCTTAAGACGTATAGAAAAGATTTGTGCTAGATGTATTGTTGAGGAAACGCTCACACCGTTTCATAGCTTTGCTACGCATCCGCGTACCGCTCCGCTACCTCGTGCAGCTTTGGTGGATGCAAAATCTTACTCTTTAAGCGCATCAGCGTCGAGCTCGATGTCGAGGCATCGCTGTCTCGCTCACTCGTGCTAGCGTGCTAGAGTAAGACAAGGCGCTGCCCTGAAGTCTAGCTCGCCCCCTGTTGCGCTTAGAGAATAGCCCCCCGGACGCGACCTAACGATACAGGCTTGTGCACACGATTGATAGCTTGATAATTTCTTATATCTTTGCGAATCATTAATATAATATAAATATTGCGGTTTAAATCGCGTATTTGGCAACGAATCTAATTCCTGACATTTTGAACCCTTTTTAAGTCTCATGTTTACAGGTAGACTGAAATTATAATAAACAATGACACTATATTTTTCTTTAGTTACACTTCAAAGATCAATTGTACAAGTTTTAATTTTTTTACCCCTTCGTGGAACTTTTTCCCAGTGTTGTAATAATAATATGCCAAAGTTTAGCAAGTAAATTAAGGTGACGTTCATTGTGAAGCGATTCCACGGAGAGCTTTAAAAACGTCACCAGTACTTTCTTCATATAATGCATCGAATAGTAAAACGGCTCACTTGTTTGATTACTTACCACAAGCCAGTCTTGTCTGACAGTGTAGATAGGCTCAATCACCAATACAGTGCACCTAGCACGAACATTCTCGACATGCGTTAACTCGCTACGTGACTCAGTGCATCTCGTTTTAACTAGGCCAGGAGTGCGATTTTTAAATCTCACCGGGTGACTAAAGCTCGCCAAAATGGCTTTTTTTCATAGAAATGCGGCAATTTTGGTGAGCTTTACTCACCTGGTGAGATTCAAAAATTGCATTTGAATCTCACCGGGTAACTAAAGCTCACCAAAATAGCCGTTTTTCATAAAGAGTCGGCCATTTTGGTGAGCTCTAGTCACCTGGTGAGATTCAAAAGTTGCACCCCAGTAGGAGTAAGACGCACTGAGTTACATAGCGAGTTAACGTGTATCGAGGTACATGCTAGTCGCACTGTGAACACTCTCGGTATCCTATTACAGTATCCAAGTTACTGTTTTGTCCTCAACTTAAAGGAAGCTTTTTTTGTACAACTAATGAAGGCAAACAAGCAAGTGGGTCCCCTGATGTTAAGTGATCACCACTGCCCAGACACCCGCAACACCGAGGAGATTGCAGATGCGTTGCCAACCCAGAGGGCTAAGATGGAATACCTCTTGTGCCAGTAATTACACCGGCTGTCTTGCTCTCCACGCCGGAATACAACAAGGCAAGCACTCCGGCTAGCTAGATTAGCGAGCAAGATGGTGGTAGCGATCCGGACAGACCTTGCACAAGGTCCTACCACTAAAATTATGACACATCATGGCCACAGTTGCAAAGAATTTGTCGCGCGCAATCTACGCCGTCTCCATTAAATGTAATTTTAGAGATAAGCCGAATTAGGAACCATTAAATTTTTAGTAATAAAAGTAATAACGTTACTCTTAATTACTTCTGCGATGCTTAAGTGAGAAATTCGGATCTAATTTACAAATGCTTTCATCTTCCTTATTGGATGGGGATTTTATGCTTCAATATTGTAATGAACAGTTTTGAATGTTAATTTAACGGAATTTATGATAAACACCACTATAATTAGTTTCCTTTTACAGCTTAAAATAACAGTCACAACAATAACAGTAAACAGTCAAAGTTGCACAAAATTCAGTAAAATAAAGATAAACAGGTAATTTTGTTAACGACTCCATTGAAAATGTTGTCAATGACAGTAAATAAAGTAGCGGCTCCAGTCATTGACAGTGTCCCCATATTTGACTAGAAGGTACAAACGAGTCATAACGAGAGACAACATGATGTCACCTACGGATAAATCACACGTGTTAGGCATTAGGACGGTTACCTTAAGTGTTTTTAGATATGTTCCAGTTTTATCCTCCTTTTTCCTTAAAAAGCATGCATGTTTGACCGTTATAAATACTAATCTGGAAAAAAACCGAAGGTTAATATATAGGAAGGTTTGACAGAGATGCAGGAAGGGATAAATTAAACCTGGGTTGGTCATGTTAGAGCCATTATTGGGAGGGAGACGATATGTAAACGTTTAGACATAAGTCATTGATTGCATGTAAAAATAAAGAAGTAAATATTTATGTGCACAAGTTTTCTGCTAGCCCAATTGGTGTGAATTGTCACAAGCTATTTATTTATATAGGATAGAAACCCTAGGGCCGTGGGGGTCAGGCGTACGAGATAGCGTAAAAGAGATCTCGTCACGTTTGATCGACGTATCTGGTGACAACTATTTTGGCCAAAGACTTGCCCCCAGCCTTGTTCAACGGGGCAATGCTGCCAGCCTTTGGCACAATGAGTGGTGGCAGCGATCTGGGGGATGTTTTCATTTATAATAGGCTTTTTAATGTGCCTTTTTTTTAATCTTGATGTTAAGTAATTTATTGTTCCCGTTTTATGTTTCTTTTATATAATGTGATTGTAAATAAATGATTATTATTTTATATTAGAGCCGCTGTTCAAGAGAATTTCAAGGTATTTTTGTTCACATAAGCCAATTTTATGCCGGGTACCGTGCGTATGGGAACCAACGCAAGGGACAGCATTAAGAAAAGTTAAATTTATTTTGGTTTTGATCCGTTTTACTTTGCTAACATGGAAAGGTCTAAATCTACCCATGTTTTGAGTTAAGCGAGCCGGCTTAAATGTTTGTTAAAAGGGATAATGACTTGGTCAATCCAAAAGTGTTTCTACAGTTGACACTGTGCGACTAAATCAAAGGACGATTGAATCACATCATTTTAAACGATATTTCTTTAAGGAAACAAAAAAAGCTTTTGGATATTATTTAGAAGATAGATTCAAGGTTTAATCCGTGCACGTTGTGAGCCAAACGTCCAATTAGTTTATAATAATAGAATTTGCGCAGACGTGTCAAGAATCCAGTCTCGCCACCGAGATTCATCTTGATTGCGTGATTTTAACACATTTCATATGATCTCATCATCTCATGGTAGAGATTGATTGTGTCGAATAGCAGCTTAATATAGGTGACACTGGCAATTCGCTGTACATTACTGCGTCGACAAGTACCGCTACAGACTTACAGACTTAACATTAAAGTGGGCAAGCAATGTATACCGAATTGTCACTGTCACCTGTCGCCATTGGGCCCTGTGAACCTAGCACGAATTTTCTCGATACGTTAACTCGCTACGTAACTCAGTGCGTCTCTTTATAACTAGCGTAGTAGAAGAGGGACGCACTGAGTTCGGTAGCGAGTTAACGCGTGTCGAGAAGATTCGTGCTAGGTGCACTGGTTATCTTGATAAATTTACGTTGTATTAGCGTCTACGTCAGTGTAGAAACGATAATAGCTAAGCAATGGCGCGCTGTCGCGTCAGAGGTGTGAACTGCGAACTGTTTTCACAGGACAAAGAGTAAACGGGGCCACGTCGCCGGTCGTATGCTAGATGTAGAGACTTCCGTGCCAGATTTCCAGCTAAGTTAACGTGGTGTAACTTAACTAAAGTCCGTTCATACATACTTGTCTTAACAGATAAACAAAATTCTAACCTAAATTTACGCTTTTTGTTACCTAAACGTCGTTTATTGCTGACATAACAAATCGAGGCTGTAAATAGAAGTGATGGTGAAATAACTCCCTTTTTCCGAATATGAGAGATGAAAAAGGCTTTAAAGGTGTTATCTACATTGCACTTTTTTCACTCAAAGGGCACGTTTTTCTGTTTTCAGCTACCTACCTAATATTTTTAACGCACGTGGGTTTTTGTTTTTATTAATACATTTTGTATTATTAAGGAGGACTCAGTCAAATCAGTAAGGTTTCAAAATTTAACATTAGGTACGTAAAGCATTTTCGTTAGCAATTTTGTTTGGCGCACCCTTACAAATGCAGACGTATTTTAAAGCGAAAACTTAGTAGTGCCCTCTCTGTTTTCCGCACTACTGTGAATATAGGTGTCCCTTTCTTCCGGCAAAGTGAGTTGTTAGTCATAACATACTCAAATATTGGTTCCTCAAGCACACTAGAGCGTAATGCATATTATTTTTAATGTAATGTTGGACATATTTTTGAGATGTTTTACGTTTTATTACCTCTATGCAACACAAGATGTTTTAAGTTTGAAGCTTGTCTGTCTGTCTGTCTATCCATCTGCTTGTCTGTTACATCATAGCGAGTGTGCTAAACCAATTTCAATTCAGATTTTTATTATGTGAATTTTTTAACCATGCGAGGTGACAATTAGCTTATTGGTTTTCGATTTATGTTTTTCGTCTATTTCGTTGGTAAAAACAGGTAAAATTTGTATTTAGCTACAGTACAATTATTCTTAATAGGGGTTTATAAAGCAGAAAACGTCGCAAAAACATTACACGTATCCAAAATTACGCTAAATGTATATATGCATTACGATAGAATTGACTTCGGCTGTCATCAAAAACGCCCTATAGTGCCTATAGTTCATTTATTAGCTCCACTATAGTAAAGCTAACCAATATTTTACATTACATTTTTTCAGCCAGCACCTTTTAATTTAAATCCTAATTAATATTGCTCCCATTAATTTTGTTTTAAGGACTAATATTTAAAAATCAACTCCATTCTCGTTCCTAGACATACCACAGAGTATTGAGCCGTTTTTTAATATAAAGAGCACGTGTCCGTAGCAGGGGCGTGACGTCACGTAACTACGTACTTATGGTTTATTACGTTAAGTGACTTGCTTGTGTGGGGGCGTACACGCTAACGTTTTATTAGATGTTCAACTTTATACTTAAAGTTGCTTTAAAGACAGGAAGTTGCGCCAAGTTAAAAAAGGAATAAAACTATCTATTAACCTTTTCACCGACAACAACGCAAACTAAAGTTGTCACCGGCCAGGAGTGAGATTTTTGAATCTCACCGGGTGACTAAAGTTCGCCAAAATGGCCGTTTTTCATAGAAATGCGGCCATTATGGTGAGCTTCAGTCACCTGGTGAGATTCAAAATATGCATTTGAATCTCACCGGGTAGCTAAAGCTCACCAAAATAGGCGTTTTTCAAAGAGATTCGGCCATTTTGGTGAGCTCTAATCACCTGGTGAGATTTAAAAATTGCACCCCAGGTCGCCATAATGTCAAACGCGAATTTGAAGTTTAAAGATAAAGACGTAGATCACTTGATGCGCTGTGTCATCAGTCAACCAGTGGCGTGATGGGCGCTACAGCTTTAAGCGTTTTTGGTGGTTAAAGGATTAGGTACATATAAGTACTATATATGACTGTATAATTAAGTAACTATGTATGACTGTATAATTCTGTGCCTCCTGTGATAAGTGATGTAACTCGACTTGTACCCTTTTGTGTTTTTTTATTTAGAAATAATCAGAAAAAAATTACGATTTTTTTGGTCTATGTCACGTACTTCTAGGAGCTATAGTTTCGGAGATAATTTTGTGAAAAGTGATACAAGTAACGGCATTTCGGCAAAAAAATGGTGCAGATTGATATATATCAAGTTGTAACCCCCTTTATGTGACTGCTCTTAAGGCTATTTTCGTGCTTTGTGGTATAAGTGAAATTGAATTTATTTTCACATTGAATTTTTCGGTATTTTTTTCAGAATAATTGATATATCTACAGTTATATCACTTTTGACCAACTTTTCTAAAACCAGACCAGGGTACAACTCAACATGTACCTACCTATGCGAGACCAATTTGATACATTTTTTTGTGATAAGTGATACATCTCGTCATGAATCACTTTTCACAAATAATTTTTTAAGTGTAAAGGAATACAAAATGAATTATATCTAAAAGTCAAACTATTCTGGTAAAATATTTATGCAATAGCAGTTGTGTTAAGTAATACAAGTACGAGCATAAAGAGTGTGGTGGGAGTGCGCGGGGGCGAGGTGACGCGGGAGCGGGGGTGCGCGGGACCTAGGTGTGACAAGGTGTGGTTACGTCGGAATTCACTACGGATCGACGCGTAAGTTAATAGTTGTATCATTTTACACGAATTTTCATATATTTTAATTTTTCGTCTAAGTATTGAAATATATCAATTGACACGAAATAATGTTATGTAAACAGTACAGTCACAGCCAAGGTAGCTCTTTTCTTTTTGTATTTTGCTTAAAGTACTTATTTTATCAAAAGTGTCAATCTAACTTTTCAGAGATACTTGGATACTGTGTGCGTGCTATGATTGTTTTGATTACTATCTATACCTATACCTATGCTGGCACAAATTCCTTTAGATCTATTAGCTAATAAAAAAATAAGCCAATTACGATTTTATCAGACTAATACTATCAACCTTTGCTATTAATTATGCTGCTTACTGTTAGGTAGGTACTACCTTAACTACTTTATTATCTACTCCTTATTACAAACTACTTTCTTAAATAACTATAAATACTAAATTGCATCATGTACTTATCAAAACACATCAAACGGTTTTTTATTCCAGGTGTCATTTCCCCATCCTCGCGTTGCTTTAGCTAGCTACTTTCAATATGGCAAAAACGACGTCTCAAAGCAAGATTGAAGCGGGAATTGCAGAAACAGAAGAAAATGCATGTGATGATGACGCTGGATCTAGAGAACTAATAGAAGAATCGCTGCCAGAAAAGCATAACGAATGTCCGGTCACTCCTCGCAACGTACAGCAGAGAGTACTGAAGAGTACCTTCGTATGAAATACGACACTTTTGCGGGAAGGGATTTCGTCTGAATGTTTTGCAGCATTTGGAAATAGGTACAACAACGCGGAGTTCATTATCAATGAACAGGTTAATTTTCCTTCATCTCCTTTATTGCGGGTGTGTTAAAATTCTATCATTAACATTGTCATAATGGATAAAAAGGATTGTCATTGGGGGGTAGTTTAGATTGAGAAAAAGTATGTGGGTAGTTTGTGAGACATAATAATGTATGGGGATATTTTTGTTTTGTTTTTCAATTTTGGGGGTACATTAAACGAGTTTTGTGTTTTTAAAGGGTATTTGTGCAAAAATGTTAGCGGTAGGCGAGATTAAAGAAAAATGTTTTAGTTTGTCAGTACGTGATTCGTTCAAGTAGCGAACGGTCGTACTATTTGATCCGGATGATGCCTCGTACAGAAGCGAAACGCGCGTCGATCGTGTTGTTTTAGTATTAAGTGGTGGTGGTGTATAGTTGAGTCTGTGTGATATATGACTGTTGTTTCGTGTAGAGGCGTAGGAGGATGGGTTTTGTCATGAAGATACATATGTTGCACAGACGCAACTATCTTGCACGAGCACGGCAGTGGTTTTGCGGAGTAGCAAAGTACTCATAATTTGTTCCAGTTTGTTATTTGTGAAGTATGTTAGTTTTTCTAGATTTTTATGAGTCTGACAATGATTATGATACTTTTTTTGTATTTAATAACTTTAACACGTCTCATCATAATACTTACTTGTAAGATTGAACCAAGCCATTTCTTAGTTTTTAAGAAACCTACTTAAATTTTCATCCAAGTTTTTTGAAACTTATAAGTTCCTATAGAGGCAGAAGTCAGCTATATCCTTGTCCCAATTTACAAAAAAATATGATTATAAGATCTCAACTTACCTTTGTTAAGAATTGTGATGAATATGTGCCTTAAATTTAAGTTAATTATTCATTTTGGTAAAGTTTAATAAACGTTGATTATGTTTCTAAATACTTACATTTATTTACACAATAAATATGAATGTTGGCGAGGGGTATAACTTGACTTGTATCTTTTAACACTTTTTTTCACATGGCTATAATTTTGGCAAACTGATATAAGTTAGGTAAATTTTATTTGTAACGGGGTACAAAGTCAAAAAATCTATTTTCCAAGGTTTTATGTTTTACTTTAGTTCAAGCAACATTGAGCTGGGAACATTATAACGCGAGTTATAGGATTTTACAAGTTCATGTATATCAGTTTACACCAAGAGATATTATGGGTGCTCCAGGGATGCACCATGATATAACTCAACTTGTATCATCTAACACATATTATTTACTCATATTAGACATTTCAATAGGTACAACTCACAGGTTTTTCGCGATTTTCTTCGAAATTACAAATTTTACCGAAAAACACTAAATGCTAGTTTATAGAATATATTTTTATCTATAAAAAAAAGTGCTTCGGTAAATGCTAGCCCTCCTAGCTCACAAACCAGAATTTTTTAAATCTTATTTTTGCGCTCCTGTAAAATGACGATTTTACACTTGTATCACTTATCACAGGAGGCACAGAATTAAGTCTTGTCATTATTATAGAACTCAGTATATTATGTACTAATATAGATATACTAAAGTGACTACTAACTATTTATGTTTTGTGCTGTGACTATTTAAATAAACCCTTGGCAACCCGGGGCACCTTTGGATCGGGAACGGTCAGGGGCGGGTTATTTTAGTTTCGTTGACTTTTATTTATGTAATGATTGTTGAGAGTTTTTATGAATATTTAAATAAATGATTTATGATTCAATTGGAACTGTCCGATATCCGTACACAGGATATATTTAAGAAAAAAAAGAGCTGCTTGTAAGAGCAATAGAAGCTAAAACGATTATATTTTTAAAAGATCTGTCTTTCAGAACGTTGTGCAACACGCAAAAACGACTGCTCGAAATTGAATGCGATTTTAACAGTTAAATTGATGTCAAACATAAAATCTAATGCATGCTTTATCTTGATACGCAACCTAGAAGCCGAGTTACTATTAGCAGATATAAAAATATATACGCATACTTCCAAATTCTTTATATGTGACGTTCGCGGACAAAAGCTAGAAGATATAAATTTTAAGGAACGAAAGAAGAATTGCAGGAAATATTTTTATTTTGTATGAAAAAGCTTCCCTTTTCCATACAATAACGAGCACGGGGAAAGACACTTGGCGCGAAATGTCCACGGCCGTATATGGGCATCGTGATCTCAAGAGAATATAGCTCGACTGTCCCAATTAACAAGGTCGTATCTACAAAAAAATGCTAAGAGAGTTTGTGTTTTATATGTAGTTGGATTAAGACAGGAATTTAAGAAATTGTCATCCTGTACTTTGTTCACTGCTACAGTCGGGCTAATCCGATGCCGGCGTTTAAGTCCCAGTGGACCTCAGGATCTTTCACTCATCATAAACGGATTGGAATACTACTAGTTCACACTGAGTTTCTGCATTAAGAAAAAACAAACGGTTGGTATGGAAATACGAGCCTAACTTAATCTTGTTAAAACTATAATGTGTGAAGCCATTTTTATCATTTGTTTGTCTATGCATGGCTGTATGATAACACTAATTTGCTCTACTGTCTATATTCGCGCCCTCTTCTTCAAATTCCGACACTGACCTATAAGTAATGGATTTCTAGTCAGCGTTTAAAATATGTCCGAATCAAAAGTCGAACAAAAGTACAACAAATGGACAATCGCTCGCGCTGTCAGTCTGTCGGACCGACGGCGTTGCTGTCAATAATATTATTTTGTAAAAAAACCTATTTGTAACGAAACTTACTCAATAATTATTTTATGCAGCTAGACCACTGACCTATAAGTAATGGACTTCTAGTCAGTGTTTAAAAAATGGCCTTATCGAAAGAAGAGTAAAAAGAGGAGTAATTCGCACCTTTAGAATTAAAGCGACTTAATTCTGAATATGACATTTCCCAAAATTAAACCCTATGTCTTTTAGTTAAGGTGAAATTTTGGGACGTGTATCAATGTCAATGTTTTTTTTATAAGTTGCCAGACATATTTTTAGAAATGCAATAATAAAAAAACCTATTTGCGACAAAACTTTATAAATGATAATTTTATACAGTATGGCGACGTAGTAAGGTTGAAATTAAAGTAAATATAAAAAGTCAATTAAGAGTGTACATTTTGAATATTGGCGTCAACCTATTCTCATTTGTCGGGCCATTTTTCGGCTGACATTTAGTATGACATTGTACATCCATGCATTATAATATCGTTGAGCTAGACGTATAGTTGTAAATCCAATGACTATAAATGGTAAACTAATAATTTGCATTTGTAACATTGGCGGCAACCTGTATTCTTATGTCGGTCCGTTTTTCTGCTGTCATTTAGTATGACACTGTACATCCATGTATTATTATATCATTGCATTCCGATCATGGCTCCGGTTGACTCGTTTACGTTTGCTGATCTTATTAATTATAGTAATTAAATAATGTGCATTAATACATATTATGTTACTAGTTTCTGTAAGTAAATAGTATTTTATGCAACTGCTATATAATGAGAGGCCTTGAAACACGAGTGTAGTTTTATGAAACGAGCGTAAGCGAGTTTCATAATAGGATCACACGAGTGGTTTAAGGCCTAATTATATACAGATTATATACAGTTTCATACATTACTTTATCTACACACATATCATAACTGCAAAAAACCGTAACAGCAAAAAAACCAATAAACGAATCACAACTAGTCATGGCGGCCATTCGATCTATCCGCCAAGACGAACGTTTTATTTAAACCATAGACAAACGAATGAAGTCCCTATTGTCATGTCACTCGAGATCAAATGTCGTGCGTTTAAATTAAAAAAACATACTGAGTTGACGTTTCGTATCGATAACTGTTTTAATATCTGTGGATACTAGAATAGAGACCAACTTGAATTTTGACAGCTGTTCCAAATTTAAATTCATAACGACCCAAGATATCGGTAATGCGATCACCAATAAACATAGACTATTAAGAGATACTACCCAATAAAGAACAGATTTACCTACTACCACAGACAAGAAAATTCTTATAATAACATTGGTTGTGATAATGCTGGTAATTTTCTATAGGTTTTGAACGCGTTATTGAGCATTAATGATATGTGTGTAGATAAACACTATTAATGTCTAGATTGCTGATACAGTACAGTATCGTGAATATTTCCGGAGTGTTATTTATGCCGCCTCATTGCCTCGGATCTTCTGCTTCCACCTACGCGGAAAGAGACCGCCTCTGCACTTCAAATCTTAACTATAGTGACTAAGTATGGTAACTATTAGATCTTAAGTACAGGAATTAAGATTAAGATATTTCTTAGAGTTTTTGTAATATATATGTATATTTAAAGGCAGTTCAATGTTAATAGAGTGTTTAAAGATTAGTGTAAGATAACTAATGAAACCAGCAAAAGCTAAAAAAGGTTTGACTTTTGAACGAAAACTATTTTTATACAAATATAATAATTATTTTATATAAAATAAAATTTTATATAAAAATAAATAAGTTCAAAGAAGGTTCTCAATTCAACGCGTATGTTTTTTTATAAATCGAGACGTCATGATGTCAACATAATCACTAACGACATAATATGGCAACATTTATAGTCGAATTATTGTTATAATTCTAAAGCCTGGAATACACGTGCCCGTGACTACACGCACATAACGTAATACACTTTTGTGCAAGTAGCTTGCATGATTGTGTCAGTTTTTTTTTCATACAACATAGGAAGGCAAACAAGCAAGTGGGTCACCTGATGGTAAGTGATCACCACCGTCTATAGACACCTGCAACAACAAAGAGAGTGCAGATGCGTTGCCAACCCAGAGGGCTAAGATGGAATACCTCTTGTGCCAGTAATTACACCGTCTGTCTTGCTCTCCACGCCGGAACACAACAGTGCAAGCACTGCTGCTTAGCGGCAGGATTAGCGAGCAAGATGGTGTTAGCGATCCGGACGGACCTTGCACAAGGTCCTACCACCCGCAAATGAAATATGACATAAGCATGCAAGCTATTTTTATAAAAGTGTGCAAGGTACAAGCATGTATATTCCAGGCTTTACTTGTCAATAAATTTTACCATAAAATTGCTACCTACCGTTTGAAAACTGCAAACCTTACTTTTGCTTCAAGAATTAGCATTTCATTTGTAAATGGCTTATCATTTGTTAGTAAATTTCGTCATACATACCGTAAAACTAGAATCCTCACAACAAAATAAGTCGCAAGATCGTTAATAAGCTGAAAATATGATATTTCGCTACGGAGAGTAAGTTCGTAGCAGATCCGGTGCACGCGCTAAGTTGCTACGAACTTCTGTGCATGTCTACGTCGTAGGCGATACGCGTAGCTAATGAAAGCTTTTCAATGCCCTGTTGCACAGAGGCTACATACAACTTCTATACAACAACTATTTTTGAACACATTACTACCAGTAACTGGAGTTAGTGACAACTAATTTATTAATTTATTTAAAAATAAGTGAGTACTTAATGTTAATATAAATAATAAATTTAATGAAAACACAAAAAATGATGATCCAAAACGGGCAGGTTTGAACCTGTAACTTTAGAATTCTGCCTCAGTTGACGCTGCGAGACACTATGAATGTGCTTTGTTTTACGGTTATTTCGTTACCTATTGGTTTAAAAGGGCACACATGCTGTTTGCTATTTCTATACTATTTCGATGCAATAACTGAATATCGCCGCATAGAAAGTCAATAACCTACTTTAAAACTACGCGGCCAACTGTAGAGGCAACTCCTATCTATTCTGGTCATCACGGCCCATAGAACGTTAAAATAACGCCGTGTTAGGGCGTCGATATATGCACACGTGCTAAGACCCGGTACACGATAACCCGTTGTCATTTCCGTGACTTGACAACAAAGCCGTGTCACGTGTCCTGTTTAGCCTGCTTGGCAATGTTATTACAGGTGAATTTAATGGGCAATAACTTTGATTAATCTAAACAGCTGAATAGTTGCTACAAGTTGTGACTTATTGGAATCTGATAGATTATCGAGATTTCGTGATTTATTGTAGAATCGATCAAGTACTCGTTTTATACTTTTGAACTTTATCCCCTTGTGGTATGGTTGAAAAGTGGAAAAACCACTTCTTAATATAACCGTCTAAACTGAAAAAAAAAATGGCTTTGTTTCTAACTATAATCTGTCTGTATCTTCTTATTTAATAAATTGGTACAATTTGCCATAAAAATAATAAAGTCACTTTAATCTTATCCTACTAATATTATAAATGCGACAGTAATTATAATGATTTTTGAATGTTTTTTTTTATATACAACATAGGAAGGCAAACAAGCAAGTGGGTCACCTGATGGTAAGTGATCACCACCGCCTATAGACACCTGCAACAACAAAGAGAGTGCAGATGCGTTGCCAACCCAGAGGGCTAAGATAGAATACCTCTTGTGCCAGTAATTGCACCGGCTGTCTTGCTATCCACGCCGGAACACAACAGTGCAAGCACTGCTGCTTAGCGGCAGGACTAGCGAGCAAGGTGGTGGTAGCGATTCGGACGGACCTTGCACAAGGTCCTACCACCCGCAAAAACATATATCTGGATGGATTTAGATACCTACTTAGTACCTACTATTTTGAATCAGAAGAAAATTAAATACCCACATACTCACATACAAACGTTCAAAGTTAAACAAAATCTGGTAAAAAGAAAAAATCGAGTTTCAGCTGTTATAATGTAACACGTTTAACACACAAAAAACCGAGCTCCTTTGTTAGCTCCGATTAAATTTAGGTACTTGAAATGGTCTCGTACGTTACCTTAATTTTACAAATGGTATAGTCGACCAAGTAATTGCTTGACCGCTTTTGAACCTTATCCCTTTAAAATACGGTCGAAAAGCGGTCAACCAATTTATTGGTCGACTATACGTTAACGTAACCAACGTTTAATATATGGTTTTCATAATAATTAGGGTATGTAATGATTGTAATGGCCGCTTTACAATCAGCGTGGGTGAGAAAGAAAACAATATTATGATGTTAGTTTCGCAATTATGGACAGTAAAGCTACAAACAGGCGAAGAGTTTGTTTATATGATACAAAATTGGGTTAATTAAAAACGTTCAAATTGTTTAATTAATTATAACGAAATTGATTCAGTTTCCAGTAGCTCAATATAATTAACAAAACCCTGTTTGGTTTTTAGTAAGACATAGTTCGGAAGTCACGATTTTTTGGTACGCAGTAACCAAACTTTTGGTTGCAGGTTACTAAAAATTTCTTTCAGTGATGTAGGTAATCGACATTGCAACTAATACTACTTATGCCAAATATTTTTAGTAAAGCGCCTGTTACGCACCAAACATAAGCAAGACAAGTCCAACGTTTTAACTGTTTAAGTCGGTGGCATCAGTTGGCTACAGTTTGATTTGTGTTTCCATGTCAAAGTTGGCATTGTTTCAAGTATCGGCACACGGAGCACGTCCTTAGATGCGTGTGCCGAATGGAAATGTAACGTTTGTAATATTTTTTCCTTACAAAACGAATAAAGGTTATGGCTGCTAGTTATTGATTGTTCGACCTGAATTGCTGCAACCGATCTGAAGCACTTCAGTTCGCGCGGTGCGATATTATGTGTAGTTTTACTTTCCAGCCAGCGTACTGGGCAACGGGGGGCTATAAGAGTTGTAGTAACATTGGCTATCAGCGGCCCTAACATGACAGCCCAGGTTTAGTTTAACCCCTCCCTGTATCTCTGTCTAACTAGTGTCATAAGAAAAAGACGCAGATAGAGATAAACTAAACTTGGCCAGTCATGTTAGGGCCACAGTTCTGATACATGGCACTCACAGACACAAAACCAGTCCTTTAGTTGCTAGCGACTAGCATTGTCATCTAAAAACACTGACCTATAAGTAATGAAGTTCTAGTCGGCGTTTAAATTATGGCCGCATCAAAAGTCGAACAAAAGTACAACAAATCGACAAACGCTCTCGTCAATACTATTACTTTGTAAAAAACCTATTTGCAACGAAACTTAATAAATTATTATTTTATGCAGTTAGACGTAAAGTTGTAAATCCAATGACTATAAATGGTGAACTAATAATTTGCATTTGTAACATTGGCGGTTACCGGTATTCTTATGTCAGTCCGTTTTTCTTCTGTCATTTAGTATGACACTGTACATCCATGTATTATAACATCATTGTATAAAAATAAATAAACGCCTGAGTATGTTTTGATTGCGTTGATGTAGAAGTTTGGTTTTCACAGCTCCAACACACTGCAGAGTTGAGTTGCTATTGATTTCCACGTGTTCCTGAGAAAAAGGGTTTTGTTGGACAAACAGACAGGCAGACGGACAACGAAATGATGAGGTTCGAAACCCTAAAACACAATTTAGCTTAAGTAGTTCCGGCCTAAAAATGTTTCATTCCGGATCATATTATTTTACGTGTATAAATATGAGTATCTATAGTAAAATCAATGAAATCAAAGATAAGTATAAAAGTTTGTAAACAGTTTAAGAGAACGATAAAATGAATAAGTATGTGCCTACTGGTAGAATCTTATTACACGTTACAAGAATATTTTGTCGATAAGTAGTATTTACATCACTAATGCGAACTTGTGAATGCAATATATATGTTTTTTGTTGTTTTAGTTCAATAATAATCGAACCTTGGCCTGTTAAAGATACTGTAGGAAACCCAACAGTATGTGGATTAAATTATTTTTAGAAAGGCATATAATAATAAATAATAAATAAATATCTTGAGACAGTTAACACCAATTGACTTAGTCCCAAAGTAAGCAACTAAAGCTGTTTTTGTTATGGGTACTAGACAACGGATATACATACTAATATAGATAAATTTATACTTAAATACATATAACATCCACGACTCGGGCACAAACATTCGTATTCATCATACAAACATTTGCCCCTGCCAGGGATCGAACCCGGTACCTCAAGCTTCATATTGCATATTATTACGTATTTAATGTTCCCAGTTTAGATCCAATTTTAAAATTTAAATTTGGTTTTCAAATGTAGCTCTATACGAGTATCTTGCAGTGCGTCTACAGGGGTTCATAATATTATCTTTTATGAAAGTGAATAATAGTAAGTATTAGTAGCAGTATTTTATTGACCACTTTTGAACGTTATCTCCTTGTAATATGGTCGAAATGTGGTCAAGCAATTTCTTGGCCGCCTATACAATAAAGTGTTTACTTACTTACAAGACAAGACAAACAAGACAAATACTCTTTATTGAAAACCACACGGAAAATAGTTAACAAACATTACTTAAAAAACAATTGGCGGTCTTATCGCTTAAAAGCGATCTCTTCCAGACAACCATTTACTTACTTAAATAGTTTGAGTTTGTTTGACTACTATCAATAAACATTATAAATAATATACACGTGCCGTTTCGCTGCCATGTTAACAAACCCGACAACAGAAATGTTGACACCCGTTACTTTAATAACTCTTATTCTCATGTGGGCTAGGTCACATTCAGGATATGTGAAAATGTGATAGATTTCGAAAGTAGACTTATACGTATCTCGAACGTCACTGCATCTCTACGGACGCGAGAAATGCGTCTGGTAAATCCAGGGTACAGGTGTACCCCTAGTTTTCCTCTGTCGCCAGGCCTTCGTGTATGTCTAATGATGAATCATGATCCCTAAAATTCGTCCCTATGTTTGATTCTCGCAATAACGCAGTAAAACGGCATGACTAATGCGAACCTTTACCCATTTTGGAAGCAGTGTAAGTACTCTAAGGCCAATAATTACTTTTTGCTGGGAAAATTAAATGCTTATAGCATGCAGGATAAACTTGGGATGGTATTGCCGAAATACCATTTTTAACTCGAAATCCTATTTATGATGTCAATACTTGTATTGC
This sequence comes from Ditula angustiorana, assembly GCA_963691745.1. NCBI lineage: Eukaryota > Metazoa > Arthropoda > Insecta > Lepidoptera > Tortricidae > Ditula > Ditula angustiorana. The sequence continues at coordinate 3,252,352 of OY829481.1, read as the reverse complement.
GTTATGTGCCTACTTCAATTCCACTTTTATCTGGTTTCAAAATCAAAAGTCCACGTTTGTTATCCCGATGGGACTCTACAGTTGACTTAAAAACGCAATTTATTTACAAAAACACGGCCGTTTTCGTAACAAAGGATTTTATTTACGAGTAGTAAAACGGACCGTTTGATTCGATAACGCTCAAACAGAAAATACCATTAGTTTTATAAAATAAAAGAATTTCAAGTGAAAGATCCAAGCGGCTATTATTCATCATTAATAATACAGGTCGACCTGCGTAACATTTTGGGTACGGGTGAAAGAGGGTGCTTTAGTCTTTGATCCGTGGCTCGGATCCACTCAAATCGAATAAATCATGTTAAGTTGGAAGGCTCACTTTTAGTTTCATTTTTGGACATTGACGAAGTTAATCGACCGTCTCACTCTCATATTTTATCATCTTGGATTCGACAAGCTCCAATATCGGCCATAATTGCAAAATAAATGTGAAATAAATATTTTATAAAAATATGACGATCGTTTTTTATCTAGTTAAAAATATATGTTTCGAGCATATAAATGAATTTTGTGACTTCATTTTACGTTTGCTCGTGTAAAAACGTGAACGTAAAGGAAATATAGGTTAAATATATCCACACGAAGGCGTGGAACCAATTTAAAAGGAATTTCACCTACAGATTGGGTGGAAATTGGATTAAGCAACAAGCAACTTTTTGGGGTTTCAGCGAATCCCTTTGGAGTGTTACTAGGTTGGTATTCTGAGTGTTTTAATATGTAGTTTCTAGTGTAAATATTTAATAGACGTGGACGATGAAGGCAGGGAGATATTTTGGAATATTCTGTTTGGTATGTCTGAGTTAGATTACTGCTATTAGTTAATGGCTAGAATCTCTGAGGATTCGTGTTAGCGAAGTAGGTAAGTCTATTAGGTAGCTCAAATTAGTCAACTTCAGTGACAGGGCAGAAGGTACATTAAAATAAAGCTATAAATTCTGCAGATTTAAGATTAATGGATGCGGACAGTGCCATTTACTCCAGTCCTGTGATTCTCTCAGCTGGAGCAAGCGGAGCTACGTCGAGGCGTTTAAAGATGCTGGCACCTGCAAGTGAGATAGAGCGCTACCTCGTCGTCGAGCTCGACGCTGTTATGTTGAAGAATCACATTCCCGCTGAAAATTTTAATTAGATAAATATGTAATTAATAGAAAAGAAGTGAGAATAATTAAAAAAATGGCTTTGTATAATTCTAAGACTTGATTATGATTTTTTGTTTACTGTTGGCGAAAATGGCATTCTATTTATTATCCTGGCGTTTCACGCTTGCTTGCTTGTATACTCAACGAGGCTTTATACAGTTTTGAAACGCCAAATAGTCACCCTCTTATTTATTGATTCAGCGGTCACCTCAAAGTAGTTACTTGTGGAAAAAACTTTATTAATTATGTACCTAATAGAAACGTAGCTAGCCGCAAAGTTTAGCTAATATTCGTGCGTTTATGTGTGTGTGTATGCGCGAAAGTCTGTGTGCGGGTATTTGCGTGTATGTGTGATTTAGGCATAACACGCTTGGTTACAGCAACACTTGAAATTATATAATTAATAGATTCAGGAGTTACTTTGCGGAGGTCCATTTTAACAAACTGGAACAAATTACCTTGCTACTCCACGAAACAAGTGCCGTGCTCGACTTGAAATTATCTCTAAAATAGTCTAGAGCCATGCTGAATTTTTTTAAGCTGCATTAATTGTCCTTATCCACAATAGGTTTTGGTAAATGTTTAAATACTTTAGGCGCCGTGTCAGTTACACCATCAAGTAGGAAAGGTCAAAGTGTTTTTTGTATAATTCGAGATACGTATGTGATAAGGCTTGGGAGTCAGGCATTAAAGGATTTGTCGCAACCACCGCCACCGGACATCGCAGAGATAATGAGATAAAAGGGTCTTTCCTACAATCTCCTCAGATTAACGGCATTTAGCACCACACATACTCATCCTGTACTATGAAACACACTTTCAAATAATAATGAGACGTTTTTAATCTAAATCTGCACTAATCAACACTAATCGTTACTTGCTAACTAATATAATAAAAAGGTAAACTTTGTTTTTTGTTTGTTTTTATGTAGGGAGTGTTCTCTGGTATTGAATCGATTCTGAAAATTCTTTCCCTTATTGATAATTACAATCATAATTATGGTATATTTATTTAAATCACATTTCGATCAAAAAACAGATAAGTAAGTGCAGAATTTTACGGTGGGCTCTCACACTAGCACGACTACGCGGAGGAGCAAGCAATCGATTCCGCGGCGATTGTCATTTGTCACCGGGTGGATACCTCACCTGCTCATTTACATTGGTTGAGTCGGCCCGTACCGATTTGTTCTTCTTGTTCGAATTCATCGAGCTGGGATAAAGTCTGTCCCGCGAATGGTAAACAAAGGGCAAGTTGTTCCTTCCTTGAATATTCTTTAACAGGGAGCAAGCGTTGGTGTCTAGTTAGAAGTGGACTTGTGATCACAAGGTACAATCGAAAACATATATAAGTCAGCATTAAAGACGGAACTACGAGAAAGTGTCATTTTTTGAAAGGGAAGCATGTAGTATGCATAACGTGACCATTTATTTATTTTGTCAGACCGGGACACATCTGCGGAAATATATAATACAACAAAGTTTTTAGTGTTTTACAAGTATTTTATTATAGAAGATGGAATAACGAAATAATCAACGCTCTAAACACATAATATTTTAGTTGGCATGCCATGACTTACTTACTAAGCCCCCAGTAGTGGCGGTTCGGCCCACGCATTTCGAGCGAAAAAATAAATTTTAAACTATCGTTGGGTCTGCTTCCTAAACCGGGACTATGTTGACTTCGCTGGGGACACCGAGACAGACTGCCTGAAACCGGGACTGTACCGCCCAAACCGGGACGTATGGTCACGTTAAGTATGCACTATGAAGTTGATGTTTCTATGCCTTTCGAGCATAGACAATTTATCTCAGTTCCCTCTTTGACGGTCAGCTACGTTTGTTGCAGTTTGTTTTCATCATCAGCCTATATTCGTCCACTGCTGGACATAGGCCTCTCCCATGGCACGCCACTGAGCACGATCCTCGGCCACTCTCATCCAGCTCTTGCCAGCCGCCCTGCGAAGATCATCGCTCCACCGAGTCTAAGGACGTCCCACGCTACGTTTGCCGATCCGTCAGCCTCCCGAACAGGCCGGGTTTCGATCGGGATACGGCACCATAGACCACATCCATTCAGTGCGGCAGATTATACAGAAGACCGAAGAGTATGTGGCGACTCTAGCGCCATCTAGTGTTGAGTAGAGGAAACCAACTGACATGCGCTAGTTCGCGCCAACGAAGTTTCGTAACACGGACGCATATATACAACTTCCAACTTTCATCCTTCGGACTTCGGTCCCCAGGCATAACACCCGCCTGGAGAGAGATCTCTCTATTGTGACTTACCTCTACATTGGTGACCCACGACAATGAACAAAAAACGCAACCTTCGACAACTTTCAAGACGAAGACGCAGTCCCACAGCAAGCCAGACTACCGCACTGTGCACCACTAGCATGCTGCTATATCTCCATGCCTGGTGTCTACAGTGTGCAAACCCTTCTCCTACGACTACTGCTACGCTCTCCAACGAGGAATCCTGAGCAGCAGCAACTCAACTCCACAACGCTCTCCGACTCGGATCTGAGCAACTACGGAGCAACAATGCTCGCCAACGAGGCTCTGAGCAACCAAGCAACTGGCACTTGCAAGCGCCCACATGACGCACAGACTGCACTGCATTACGCACCAACCTCCGGTTTCAAAAGGCGGGCTGGTGTGGCGACTCTAGCGCCATCTAGTGTTGAGTAGAGGAAACCAACTGACATGCGCTAGTTCGCGCCAACGAAGTTTCGTAACACGGACGCATATATACAACTTCCAACTTTCATCCTTCGGACTTCGGTCCCCAGGCATAACACCCGCCTGGAGAGAGATCTCTCTATTGTGACTTACCTCTACAAGTATAATCAGTTTGTTTTACTAACCTATTATTATTATTACTTAAGTATTGGTAGCTAACACATTTACGGCGAAGGAACCTGTACAAAACTTAACTAATTTTGTAAGCATGATTCTATCGGCTTGGTTTCCCCGTCAACGTTACTGTGGCCAGATGGCAGTGGCTCTAATGTAATAAACTAGCTTAAAAAACGGCAACAAAACAGAAAAAAGCACTAGGGTGGTTATATTAAGTGTAGTTTGATAGAAAAATTAAAACATTTGTCACGATGACATGTTTCGTGTGCCAGCCTGATTCCCGATCTTGGCAGAAGCACTACCGCGCATCTAATCCAGAAGCCGCGTGATTGTTGGGTCGGGGTTTTGTGCGACTTACGAACTTATGTAGATAGCTGCTTTTGTATATTTCAGCGATACCGTATAGAAGAATTTTAAACTGGTTTCATCTGGTGCTGAAACAAAACTTACTATTTAAATATTAGTTTTAAAAAAACTGGCACAATTTATACAAATTGACCTAAAGTACGTTTATACAGAAAATATTAATAAAAGACTCTTTTGTCAGGAGAAAAGAGCTTAAAATTAATTAGTATTTTTATTTTTTCGAGTTTTCAGCTACCTACTTCTGCTAGTGATTTCGTAGTCAGGGTCGCTGAACACTACATTATGTGGCCTCTTTCCACAAAAATTAATAGATTGAAGGGTTATTTTGCGGAGGACGGCAAAACAGCTGCGTCTGTGCGACACACACACACACACGCACATATATATTTATTTTCATGCAAAAACCCATTCTCCTCCGTTTTGATTTTTCATTAAAAAAATTATTACTTGGCGTATGAATGATGACTCAGACGCTACCGTCGTTACTTCACCAATGTCGTGTTTGTCTAGGAATACGCATAGGAATTCTAGTAAAAGAAGACATTTAGATACAAAATGATTAGCCGATTTCCCAATTATTCAGCCAATTCATTTTATAAGCCCACAATCTCATACGCGAATCGGCAATTGTTATGGTAAATTATAAGGCTGCGGGCTTACCACCGGAAACTTTCTGTTGATATTTCTCGTGCGGCTCCCAATCCTTGTATAATTTTGAGGGATAATCAAATCGCACTGTCCTCGATAGGTAAGCTGTTAAACTTGTGACGTCACCGTCAAGTCATTAAGTAATCCAATTTCACCTTTAACTTTTTAGGGTTCCTTATATTTATATGTATGTTTATACTTTTTTATTTTTATTTATTTATTATTATCTAAATAAACTCTTATGTACGTTTATTGTGAGTATGTTTGGTTCTTTTTTAATTTGCACTGCCCGTTGTACTTTGGATATTTCTCACTGTATCTCTTTCCAAAGGTTGTCTGGAAGAGATCGCTGCTTAGCGATAAGACCGCCTGTTTTATCCCATGTAAAACTTCGCTGTACGTGTTCCTTTGTATTTGTTTACTTGTGTGAATCAACAAAGAGTGTTTGTTGTTGTTGTTGTTGTTCCTTAGCTCTAAAAATATACTCTACCAGACCAGCGTTCATTATAAACCTAACAAATTTAAATATATACTTTAGTCCTAGTTACTAATCATTTCTCCAAAATCTGAATGGCTAGCACAGCACACCGCGACTCGCTTTGTTGCTCAGGTTGTCATTCTAACTAGTCCAGTGAAAGAGAGACGCACTGAGTGACAAAATGAGCACGCGTGCTAGCCATTCTCCGTTCTCACATGGGTTATGGATTCCGAGTATTGTGATACAACTAAACGTTCCTACAATTTCATAGCTTCGATATCTGGTTAGTCATGGCTAAAAATATATTTTTCTAGTAACACTAAGCTTAGATTTAAAAATCTGATTTTTATTACATTTGAATAAATATTTATAATAAACTGGAACAAATTACCTTGCTACTCCGCGAAACGAGTGCCGTGCTCATGCAAGTTAGCTGCGTCTGTGCGACATATATATGTTCATGCGAAAACCCACCTACCACCGGTAGCATTAGCCCTGCCCCGCTGCCGGCGGCACTCTAGGTTAGGTTTTTATAATGTTTCTATTGAGGTTGTTTTATTATTTTTTATAAAAATATTGTTAAGACCTAGCCTACGAGTTTAAATAAATATGGAAGAAGAATAAATAAAACTTGTGTTGTCTTGATTTTAAATGTGTTTATTCCACTTGTGATTCTGGCGGTTCTTTCAGCAGGATTTCGTAATAATAATATCATTTCCTCATATCGCGGCGAATCAAGATTATAATCTCTTCAGATGATTATTAATGCTTCTGTAAGTAGATTAAGTTTGTCATTTTTCAGTCTTCGATGTAAGAAAATTACTTCGTCGTTGAGTATTGTGAAGTTTTACTTTCGTCTGCATGTTGAGATAGACATATTTATGTAGGTACATTCGTCCATAAGGAAAGGTAAATAAGTCGTTGGAATGAAATCAGATCGTATAAAAAAGATTGCGTATTTTGTATGTAATAATTCTTTGTTATACAAAAAACAATAAATGACATACCTACCTACAGTGATGTTATATGAATAGATGAACAATTATCTCTTGAAAAGATTTCTTCTAGTTAACATTTATTGTTTGTACTTGTTTTGGTTTGTAGAATCTTTATTATTAATTTAAAACTATCGTCACAAGAGAACTTTAAGTTAAAGTTAGTATGTAGTTTAGGGTAGCAGGAAAACAATTAAGTTACTTAAATATGAAGTTTAAAGTATTAATATTATTCATTCATACGATTTATCGTCAAAGTTTTTGAAACATGAAAGTTTCTTACTTTTTACTATTGTTTTTCTCCAAATAAACTAGACTTTCAGGATTTTTAGTGGATCATGGTTAGTTTTAGTATTAAATTATAAGAAATGACATACAATTTTAAACCTACAAGCAGTTTAGGAAAAAAAGGGGGACTGCGTTTGTGAAAAAAATGTGGTAGTTCCGTATTCCACTTAATCTTAATGTCTACGAACTACAAGGTAATAATGAATAGATATAATTATTATACTCGTAATAGATAATGAACCATCTCTACTTCTGATCTAGTCATCATAACCTATACCTCGTTTTTTTGTTTGGTTTAGGTTAGTTATAGTTTAGTTTAAGTAAAATGACAAATGTTGTAAAAAATGCTTATTTTTTTGCAAAGTGCTACAACATAATATGTAAGTAAATAACTTTTTTTGAAATATACTGAGATAACGTGATTTATTTGTAATATCTTTGTTAGCACATCTTCATTATTTTAAAATGGCACTTTTGCAAAAAAAGCTAACCAAGATTGTTTGCAACATTTCTCATCATTAAAAAAAAGAGTATTTTTTAAATAACACGGTAAATAAGCAAGTGGGTCACCTGATGGTAACTGATCACCACCGCCTATAGACACCCGCAACACCAAAGAGATTGCAGATGCGTTGCCAACCCAGAGGGCTATGATGAAATACCTCTTGTGCCAGTAATTGCACCGGCTGTCTTGCTCTGAACGTCAGAACACAACAGTGCAAGCACTGCTGCTTAGCGGCAGGATTAGCGAACAAGATGGTGGTAGCGATCCGGACGGACCTTGTCCTATCACCCCTATTTATCGGGTGAGGCTAACAAACCCGTTTCAAATATAAAACAGCATCAGATCCATGCAAATATTAAAAATCTGAAAACGAGATTTTTTTCAACATAGAAAGGAATAATGCAAAAAGAAAGGCAAATATTTGATCCCGAACAATAACAAAACACGACGAATAAACTCACCACACGTAGAGAAAAATAATAAAACACGACATTATGTAGAACATGCATAAAACTATCTGTCTGTTTATATGTTCTGATGGAAAAAAACACGGGTGGTTCAAGCTTTAATTAATTTTAAATCTATCTACTCTACTCTTCTACTCTTTCTGGTATTCTATTTCTATAATGGTAAAGGTATTTGCGGCAGGATTTGCTAAGCAACGCTGCGGCGTTGTATGACCCCGTGTGTAACCTTTTAGCAACAGTGCTTGCACTGTTGTGTTCCGGCGTGGAGAGCAAGACAGCCGGTGCAATTACTGGCACAAGAGGTATTCCATCTTAGCCCGCTGGGTTGGCAACGTATCTGCAATCTCTTTGGTGTTGCGGGTGTCTATAGGTGGTGGTGATCACTTACCATCAGGTGACCCACTTGCTTGTTTGCCTTCCTATTTCATAAAAAGACACATTTCGATTAAAAAAAACAGACATTATGTGTAGAATTTTGCGGTAGGTGGTATCTTAGACTACTACTACCAAAATAAAATTACAACTTGCAAAATAAAATTTCATTTTCAATTGTTTCCTATAAGTAGATAGTACTTTTTAGTCCGTCGAAGACGGTCATTCGTAGAAAGAGAACAATATAAATTGCTGACATCTTCCTTTTCATTCGCACAAAAATATGAGATGAATATTAAATTGCTTGTTCAAGAAAGAAACAGAAAATGTTATTTTCGTGCCTTATCGCGTTCCGGTTTTTTAAGACGGATCATCATGATCTGTGCAAATTACATGTACTTATCTGCTGTCCCTTTCAGCGACACGCTCGGCTGCAGTCTGCGGAATTATTAGTCTAAGCCATGGATGAAGGACTAAAGCATGGATATAGCCTCAGTACTTGTCAAGTGTACATAGCCAAAACTGTCAAAATGGTTACCTTTGGGTGCGTCAAGGTAGTTGTTCCATGCAGGAACAAGGAGAAGATTTCTAGTTGACTTTCTTATTAAAAATCAGTAATTTAGGTAAAGAAATTTAATACAATTATTGTTTTGTTACAAATCAGATTGTTGAGCGGTTAGAAGTTAGAAGGCAAGTGTTGAGTACGTGTCAGGAGTATCGAATGTACGGTGTATGCGTGGGCGTGTGTGTGATTGGATGAGAGGCGTATGTCGCGATATGTAAGTGTTTTGATTGGTGGAACGAAATATATGACGTGATATGTAGGTGATTTGATTGGGTATGATTTTATACAATAAAAAATGAACTTAATTTATATAAACATAAAGTTTCTTAATACGAAAGTCTTGCTGTGAGACGTTTATGGCGTGAACATCATCCCGGCCCTTGAAAGCTCTAGCAGAAGCTTTCAAGACGTGCTCTCTGTAGGCAGCAGACACAGTCGATTAAGCGCCCTGCGTATAACGCCGTGGGCTGTGTTGATGTCTGCTACTCGAGGAACTCCGTCGGCCCCCGGGAATAGCTTGCTGACTCGCCCTAGACGCCAGTAGAGGGGCGGGGTCTCATCCTTTATGAGCACCAGGTCATCCAGCCGCAAATCTCTGCTTTTGACGCGCCATTTCGTGCGCTGTTGAAGTTCCGCTACGTATTCGCGCGACCACCGCTTCCAAAAATGCTGACGGACTTCCTCAAGGCGCTGGTATCGGCTGAGACACGTAGATTTTGAGTCCCCGAAGCTCGGCGACGGCAACGAAGTAAGCGGCCTGCCAATTATAAAGTGAGCCGGGGTAAGGGGTTGAAAATCGTTGGGCGAAGGACTGAGAGGACAGAGGGGGCGGCTGTTGAGGATGGCTTCGACTTGTGCAAATAGGGAAGCTAGCTCCTCGAAAGTTAAATGAGTCTGCCCTAATATTCGACGAATGTGAAATTTGGCTGATTTGACTCCCGATTCAGCCAACCCGTTGAAGTTTGGAGCGTATACGGGTGAAAATTTAAATTGTATACCTCGTTGAGCTGCAAAATCGGTAATATAATCGTTGTTTGATTTTAAAAAATCTTTTATTTCTTTGGCTCCAGCCACTAGATTTCTACCATTGTCACAATAGATTAAATTTGGCATTCCTCTACGAGCAATAAACCGTTTTAAAGTTAGTATAAATGCGTCTTTGCTCAGCTCACTTACTGGTTCTAAATGGACGCATTTATATCTAAAACATACAAAAATACACAAATAACATTTGGTTATTTTACACCCTCGACCCTTGCGATCGGTGATCAAAAATGGACCAGCAAAGTCAGTGGCAACAGAACTAAAGGGAAAGTCTGGCTCTACCCGTTCAGCGGGCAAGTCGCCCATAATGTTAGTCATCGACTTTGCATTAAATCTGCGGCACCTGAAACAGTTATTAAAAATGTCTCTAGCTAGCTTGCGGCCTCCTAACGGCCAGTACTGGTCACGTATGGAAGTGAGCAATAGTTGGGGCGGGGCGTGCAATAGGCGATCATGTTCGCATTGGAAAATTAATTTCGTCAGATGATGTTTTCCTTTTAGTAAGATAGGGTGTTTTTTGTCATAGGGGTGATTTGACTTGTCAATTCTGCCACCGACGCGAAGCAAATGTTCGTCATCAATAAAGGCATTTAGTGAAATTAAATTTGACTTAGAAGGCAGCGATTGCTTTCTTTTTAGGCATTCGATTTCTGTGGGAAAGGAATCTATTTGGGAGACTTTAATGAGAGCGATTAAAGCTTTTTTAAGTTCGTTGACTGTAAGAATTCCTGTCAGTTTATCGTTGGGGTTTTTACAGTTATGGGTGAATCTAAGTACTCTTGCGCACACTCTCTGAAGTCTAGTCAATTTTGAAAATTTAGTTACGTCAATGAATGCTGCCGTAGGTGCAGGCTCCACCACCAAAGCGGGGAACGCTTTTAACTCGGGTAATACGATGACTGTAGAGTCTGAGGTGGGCCAAGACGCTTCAGGTTGAGCAAGAAATAAAGGGCCGCGCCACCATAGATCGGACTGCATAACCTGTTGGGGCTCTACGCCACGAGAACATAGATCGGCTGGGTTCTCAGCTGTTGGCACATATCGCCAATGACTAGGATCAGAGAGCTCGTGAATAGCGGCTACCCTGTTGGCAACAAATGTTTTAGTTCTATTAGCTGATTTTAACCACCCGAGAACGACTTGCGAATCGGACCAATATACGTGACGATCAATCTTGCAACGTAGAGCTTGAGTAGCGGCAGAGCTTAATTGAGCACCCAAAAGCGCAGCACAAAGCTCAAGTCGTGGGATTGTGGTGGCTTTTAGGGGCGCGACGCGGGATTTAGCACACAATAATTTAGTTTGCACATTTCCTTCCGCGTCCTCGGACCTGAGATAAATGCAAGAGCCGAAAGCAAGAGAAGATGCATCATTAAAAGAATGCATTTCAATGGAAGTGGGATTATTTATTAACACTCTTCTTGGTATCTCAAGCGAAGAAAGTGAATTTATATTTTGAGTGAATTTTAGCCAAGTCTTTTTGGTGGTTTCGGGAACTTCTTCGTCCCAGTCTAATTGTAGCGACCATAATGTTTGAATTAAAATTTTGGGCTTAATTGTGCATAGAGCTAGGAGTCCAAGGGGGTCAAAAATTTTAAAAGTAGAGGACAGAATAGATCTTTTAGTTATGGTGGAGTTGGGGGAGTAGTCAATTTGAAATTGTAGATTGTCAGACGAGGGGGACCAACCTATTCCTAGAGTACTCGCAGAGTTACTGATTATGAGGTCACCTTCCTCGGGTAACGAACAATCGTCAAGTAAAGTCGGTAGATTTGACCTATACTTTCTGAGGTGAAAACATCCTTTAGCTAGTTCACCTGAAACCTGACGTTGAATGTATTTTAATTCTGCCTCAGTATCGGCTCCGGAGAGCAAGTCGTCGCAATAAAAATCATTTTGAATAATGGTTTTTATCGCGGGGTCAGAACATTCATCGCCTAGCTGCCAGATGCATCTTGTGGACAGAAAGCTGGCGCTTGAAAACCCATACGTTACTGTATTAAGTCGTAAAGTACGTAAAGGATCAGTCTCATTGTCGCGCCACAATATAAGTTGCATGTCTCGGTCTGACTCCCTTATAAGGACCTGGCGGTACATTTTTTCAATGTCCCCTGAAATAATATATTTATGTTGGCGCCACCGTAGAAGTATACTAAAAAGAGAGTCTTGAATGACGGGTCCAACCATTTGTAAGTCATTGACAGAGAAACCGGAAGTGCTGCGAGCCGAAGCATCGTACACGACCCTTAGCTTAGTCGATTCGCTTTTAGTCCTAATTACAGGATGGTGGGGAAGAAAATAGGCATTAGGGGGTCTGTGGATAGGGGATTCTTCGAGATGACCGAGTTCTTCGTACTCATTAATGAAATCGGTGTAAAGATTTTTTAATTCAGGTTGCTTTCGAAAGCGAGCTTCCAGACTTAGAAATCTCTTTCTCGCCAATGAGTATGAGTCACCCAAGCAATCTTTTGTTTCGCGCAGAGGAAGACCTACACAAAAACGTCCAGTTTCAAGTCGGTAGGTATTAGTCAAATAGTGTTGCTCGCATTGCTTTTCTTCTTGGGTATATGTATGAGTTTGTGGGATGTTTTCTAGTTCCCAGAATTTCTCTAGTTCGTAATTAATTGTAGATAGGTTAGGGTCTTTAGTTAGGAAATTACATTTTATTATTTTGTTATTTTTGTTAGTATTAGGTAAGTAGGTTTTAAGTATAGGTAGGGGACCGGTTATGAGGTATCCTAATCTAGAGCTGCGAAGAATAGGATTGTTTGCTCCTAGTGAATGCTGAGTGGAACCGATTAGGTCCCAAAATAGATCAGCACCGATGAGCATGTCAATAGGGGATGCCTCATAAAAGTTGGGGTCCGCTAGTTGGAACTTCGATAAATCATAGCAACTAACATCAAGGGAAGCCTTAGGCAATTTATCGGCAATTTTGGGTATGACTAAACATGACATGTTGACTTCAAAATAATCGACTAGTGACTGTAAGTGTAGTGCACAACGCTTCGTATTAATAGTTACAGGAACATCTGAAAGTCCAGCTATGTTAACATTTGACGGCTGGCAAGGCAGATTTAAACGTCGTTGAACCGTTTCGGTAATAAGCGACGACTGGCTCCCGCTGTCTAGCAATGCACGCACCGTTAGAGTCTCGTTTGTGTTAGGATTCGTCAGTTTGACCTGGGCAGTGCACAACAAAACATCGGAGTCAGTCATAGCCGCCAAGCTATGGAATTGAGCTGAGCTTGTACTAGGTACCTCGGGTTGAGTTAGGACTGGGACATGCAACAAAGTATTGTGCTTTCGTTTACACGAACGACATGACCCTGGCAACCTACAAGTTTGAACCTTATGGCCCACCCTTAAACAATTTTCACATAAATTTAAACTCGATGCTAAGGTAATCCTGTCTTCTGGTGTCTTGGCTTTAAATGTCGCGCATTCGTAGAGGCGGTGAGGGCCATGGCAGACTAAACATTGAAAAGGTGATGCAGGAGAAGACGGAGTAGTCGGCTTAGTCGTCAGAGCAAATGACTTGCTTTGTGTCTTGGGGAGGGGGGTTGGTGGTAGATGTCTAGTCTTGTCTTGTCTTTGTCTGTTTACTGTTTCTAAAACGTCGGCACGGTTCTTAAGAAAATCGAAAAAATTATCTAATGATGGAATTTCAGGTAACGTATTTCTATGTTCCTCCCATTTATAACAAGTACTGTTGTCCAACTTTGCTGTTACCATATAAATGATAAGGGTGTCCCATTGCTGAGTGGGTAACCCTAACGTGCGGAGAGCCCGCAAGTTTTTTGTGACATGGTCCACTATAAAACGTAGGGACTTGTCAGTCTCTCGCACGCTTTCAATGCCAAACAGAGCCTTTAAATGGTTATTGATTAACTGACGTTTATTGTCGTAGCGTTTGATAAGGAGTTGCCAAGCTTCGGAATAATTAGCATCCGTAACTTCTAAGTTACATAAAACACGAGCAGCTTCACCTTCTAAATAAGAGAGAAGATAGTGGAATTTGTGAATATTTTTAATTTTGCTATTCTCGTGAACCAAAGAAATATAAGTTTCCTTAAACTCGAGCCATTTAAAACAAGTGCCATCAAAATTAGGAATCTTAATTACTGGCAATCGAAAACTGACCGCGTCACAGTTATCGTGACTACACTGTGAAGAGGAGCTGCTTGCATGACTAGGCAGAGGACTCGCCTTCACAGGAGAATTAGTCTCGATGAAAACTTGAGCGATAGAAATACAAGTGTCAAATTCTTGCTCAATTAAATCGCGAATCGTTAATTCGTCAGCTTGGTTAGACTCTTCTAAAATCTCTAGTTGGCTTTGCACCTCATCGAATTCACAATATAATGCTTGCAATCTCGACAATTTCATCGATAGTTTATTTATTTCTAGAAGAGAAACATTCTCTAATAAGGTTACTGTGTCTAAATAGTTTTTAAATTTTGTTAGTCGTCCTTTAATTGAACTGCGCTTAACCCTTAGTTTCGCGTCTAGTTTACCGTCAGTCATGGCGATAAAATTACCGAGATTAAATCAAGCAAAGAAAATAGTAAACAAATGAATACAATACGCTCCTCGCTTCAATAGATCGGCTGGTCGTCCCGGGGCAGCGGCGCCCGGGCGTCTAGAACCGGTTTCTTATCAGCTGGCGCGCGCGCACAGCTAGATGCGGCGAGTGCCCGGCGATAGGCACTTGACAACAAGCGCTTGACGACGCGCAGAAGTGTGATGCACGAAGTACTTAGGCCACTGGAATGGAGAAATGCAACCGGCTAAGCGACTAATTGAAACAATAGCAAGCGGGGCGTTAGGACTCACTTTAATTCTGGCTAATAAACCACAAATAGTTAAAAGGAAATATTTTTGATGCAAAGTTTAACTTTAATTCGTAATAAAAATAATAGTATTTAGTTGCAACACAGAGTAGGCAATATAGGCGTGTGCAAAATGCATAGGCGAAGATAAAAGCGGCTTATAGCTCACAATTATGATTAATTACGGGATGAATGTCTTGCAATTTTAAGTACCTATAGTTGATTTGTGATACCTCGCTTAAGTTTTACGTAGCTTATAGCTTTAGCGCAGTGTTAAGCAAGTGCATAGGGACTGGCTAGAGAAGAGAAAGACCAGAAAATTCGTGAAAGTAGAATCACTAATTGCACAAATCAAAGAGGAAAAGAAGGAAATAGCTAGGAACGGTCTCACTTGATAGGGCAGGCAGGCAAAGATAGGCGCTTAGGCAGTGCGCATTCGTGGCACTGGATGCTCCTGCTGCTGTCTGCGGCGTAGGCGTGGCCCGTCGGGGTAGGCGTCTCCGGGACGCACCGGAAGTTCCGGCTGGGAACGAGTAGGTCCGGTGGCACGATGCACGATGTAGGCACAGCTGATTACTCTGGACGGCCTTTGTCCAGAAATCTTGGCGCTGTACGGCGTACACGTAGCTTTGATAGTCGCTCGGGAACAATGACTTGTAACTGCAAGACCTCAGAGTCCTTGATTATTAGCTGCAGGTCCTGTCACGGTCGCCACTTTTTTTTTTTTTTTTTTTTTTTTTTAGGTAAAGAAATTTAATACAATTATTGTTTTGTTACAAATCAGATTGTTGAGCGGTTAGAAGTTAGAAGGCAAGTGTTGAGTACGTGTCAGGAGTATCGAATGTACGGTGTATGCGTGGGCGTGTGTGTGATTGGATGAGAGGCGTATGTCGCGATATGTAAGTGTTTTGATTGGTGGAACGAAATATATGACGTGATATGTAGGTGATTTGATTGGGTATGATTTTATACAATAAAAAATGAACTTAATTTATATAAACATAAAGTTTCTTAATACGAAAGTCTTGCTGTGAGACGTTTATGGCGTGAACAGTAGTAAACCTGCAAATTAATAAAAAAACGTAGATTATACTACCTTAATGTAAACATTACCATAACCAAAGGTGACCATTTTGTGTATTAGTGGTATACAGGGTGTCAATTGAAGAGGAGTTTAGAGTATGTAGTCATCTCTTTTTGTCACATTGTATTGCCATTTAAAGTAAAAAAATCAGCTAATAAAATATCGCTTTCCATTTTAATACTCTTTCTATGCTATACTATTTCTATGGTCTAAGCGGTCATTAGTAAAGGCACAGATAACATTATATTGTACAGGAGCTCAACAAAATAAGCGCGCCAATAGAGAGCGACGCCAGCGCCCTCTACAACTTTTGGAGCGTTCGAAAGAGTCATGGCGGTCACCAGAGGGTAGCATTACGGGACAATTTGCTTGCGGCAGCCACTCAATATCGTGAATATTCCTGACTGACGTTCCGACAAGCTGAATAAAACTTTCGGTGCTTACATATTCGCGTTCGAAAAATACCTACAGAAATCATCTATTATTTTGACAACTTTTATCCTTAACCATATCCTTTCTTATACCCTTGAAATGTGTATAATAATGAATTTACATCTTCTTAAATTGTGGAATATTCTATCATCATCATAAATAGTAAAATTTCTCGGTAACTTCTAAAAATAATCTCATTTTTTGTATGGAAGAAGAACATTCCCAATGGTCTCAAATATTCTCAAGAGTATTCTCAGTAATTTCTTAAGAAGATTTCCAAATTTTTTGGATAGTTCTGCAACTTGTATACGCTGTTTCTATAGCGCTGCCAGAAGGGAGGGTTACGTTTTTTACAAGACAATGCAATCAAATCAAAGTCCAGCAGTTAAGAAGCAAGTCACAAGTGTCTACAGAAGCCACGCTTTATTTAAATCTCATTGAGACCCCGATGGCTCTATCAGCGCTTGTTGATTCAGGCGTAGAGGCGTCGGTAATGTCAATATTTTTTTTAGCTCTAACAAAGTTACCCGTTGTAACGCTCTGGATATATATATTGCGGTTCTCTTTGCACAGCGAAAATTTGTTTTGATTAATGATGCTTTTTCTGCGGGACAGCTTAATTTTTTTAAATTAATGAAAGTCTCACTTTCTAAAAAAAACAAATGGTTTTTAACTTAGGCAGCGACTGAATGGACAATTTGACTAGAGGCTTATTAAACAATTTACATCCAACAAAGTTAAGACTAAAATAGAAGGGAATCAGCACATTTTGATTGAGCCCTAAAAACCATGAATGGACAACATCGACAGACAGATGTAAATAAACACGCAAAAGTTTGAAATTTAAAAGACTCCTTTTATATAGAAAACGGATGCAAACGAGCGTTTAAATGATTATCGCCGCCGACGGGATCCAGCAACCTTAAGAGACGGCAGACCAGTTGCCGACTTTTAGGTCCCCGAGGGCCTCCAGATTTCTTACTCACAAACCCTGTACGAAACGGGGATTCCGTCCGATAGACGGCGATGACCACTTGCTGGTTTTTCTCCCCTTTCCATAAAATAATTTGTTAAAAATGGAATATCCAAAGTTTAACTTTGTCATCATTGTTTTTTTCATTTGTGGCCCGTTTCACGAAGCTACAAGTTACAATTTTACAAGTCTAAACTGGCAACATTGGTCAATGGTGGTTTAGACTTGTAAAATTGTAACTTGTAGCTTAGTGAAACGTGTCACTGATTCATGTTTAACGCTGCCAGCAACCTGTTATTACTTACTGATGTCTGTGCAGTCAGCAAGGAAAGTCCATGAATAACACATATAGTCTACAAAATCATACAAAACATGTACAAAAATTAAAAATGAAACAATTAAGATTGTTTATATCGCGTGTATATTGTATGAGTCTAAGCTAAGTCTAATTCCCGACTTTTCGAGCCTTTTTCAGGTCACATGTTCCCGGGCAGTTTATTTATTTATTTCGTTTTTCAAAATAATATTAAAAACTTGCGGATAAGTTTATGGCAAATGTAACAAACTTTTTTCTAAACTAAACACTTTCATTTATTTTTATCTATGTGAAAAAAGGTAAAGAAATACTTTGTTAGACTATCGTCGCTAAGAAGAAAGATTAATCGCTATTATATTTTAATGTCTCTCAGTACGGCGTCAGCTAATATAAAGATCTGAAGGAATGCTTTCACATCGCGGGCCCTTTTTCCCCGGAGATATTTACTAACTAAATACGGGGTGCGGTTTGTCAAGACTTGCGTACGCGGTATTCCGACTAGATTAACCCTCTCCGTCCGCTCTTTTCAAGAGAGCATCCGTTTAATACTGTGAATAACTTAGTACGTGCGTTCTGATATTTTCGGGATTATACGTGATGTTTTTTTTGGCATTTTTTAACGCCTTCTCCCCTTTGGTGATACATGGTGACTAACCCACCCCCCCCCCCCATATCACGTGTATTTTTAGTGCCATAAAAAAATCTTAATTTCTTTTTAATATTTATCAAGGTCACACTACAAGTCGTTTTGGATTTTGTACGCGTTTGACGAAAAAATAAATACACGTAACGCCGCTTTTCGGTTCAGTATCGCGCGTTTGCCGAAAAAATAAATACATGTGATATATAACTATACCCCTCTCCCCCTTGTGATATTTCGTGATTTTTTATGGACCCCCCCCCCCCCCCTTTCGTGTCTCACGTGATTAATGGACGGCCCCTAAGACATAGGTTTTTCTGCTGCGTTTGAGGTTATGGAGTGGGCTCCCTGCAGCTATATTTTCACGCGCTATAACATGAAAGTCTTTAAAAACGACGTGGAAATACCTCTAAGGAACTAAGGGCCTTAGTTCCTGCCAGACCTACTAATTTTGGCTGTTGTTAATAAAACCTAAAAAAGTCCTCTTTCATATCATAACGTCATATTAGAATAATCCTCTGTCAATCCATCTTTTCTTTGACCCCTAAAGCGATGTAACTTTTGTAATCTGACACGGATTTACTTACTTTTCCACTTCATCCCATATTTTTGCGAACATGTCCCGTTTGAACTGAAATTCGTGGGTATATTTTACTTTATGTTGGCATGCTATAATTTTTGTTCAATCAAGTTACGTCAAGTCATTATAGTAGGTTTATTTCGTAACAAACAATAACAAATGTATTCAAGTGGTTTGATTTGATCGTGATAAAAAAGTAAATAATAAAGGGATAAGCTTCTGAGTTCCTCGCGGCGTTTCTTCTCAGCAGAATCTTCCATTTTCCCGAAGCGCTGGTAGACGCAGACATTGTAAAATAGTCTACCACTCCCTTAAAAAGCTGCAAATGTGCAATCTTCATTATTTACTAGCTGATCCGACAGACGTTATTCTGTCCAAAACTCATAGAAAAATGTACGTACTGATTTTTCCCGAATTTGAAAAATAATCCAGTTTTTCTTTCCATAATAATTTTATTCAGACTAATACGAAACTTGCATGGTAATGTTTATATTTATTCAGTGTGGAGCGAGCGAAGTAACTTGTAAAGTTTTAATGCTCCAGTCGCCGTGTACCACAGACAAAAAAGGGTTTATAAATGGTCTCTATGTATAATTTTTTTTTATACAACATAGGACGGCAAACAAGCAAGTGGGTCACCTGATGGTAAGTGATCACCACCGCCTATAGACACCTGCAACAACAAAGAGAGTGCAGATGCGTTGCCAACCCAGAGGGCTAAGATGGAATACCTCTTGTGCCAGTAATTACACCGGCTGTCTTGCTCTCCACGCCGGAACATAACAGTGCAAGCATTAGCAGCAGGATTAGCGAGCAAGATAGTGGTAGCGATCCGGACGGACCTTGCACAAGGTCCTACCACCCGCAATTAAAAAAAAATCCAAATCGGTCCCTCTCTCAAGTGATGCGTTAACCAACAACCAGCACAACATTTTTATGTATACTTAGATATGTGCATAGATAGATAGATTGATGTCCTCAATCAAAAATTTGGCCTCCTCTTTCAATTTATTTATTGAAAACAACGTTTAACAGCATTAAATTAAAACATTAATGCGCTGGTAACTTGAATTATTCTTAACTCTATGTACAGATATACAATTAAATCAGACAATAAAATTGGTAAATCAAAGAATAACAATTAAAATAGATTTCACAGTACCATGACAAAGTGAAGTAAAGTTTGCTCCATTTGTTGGCAAATAAAACAATGTAAGCCATACCACTGCTTTCGTTAGTTACCACAGAGTATAAGCACTTAATTGTTCCAGTTTAATAACAACAACTTTCAAAGGCATCACTTAAAGGGATAAATTCGCCATTGTATAGTCGACAAAATAATTGCTTGACCACTTTTCAACCCTATTCCTTTGTAATACAGTCGAAAAGTGGTCAAGCAATTTCTTGATCGACTATACATCACTGTATCTCTTTTTGACATTCATTTTGCACAATAATGATTTTTTACGTACATACAATAGAAAGCCACGTATAAGTCACCATTAAAGACGGAACTGCGAGAAAATTACATTCTTCGAAAGAATAGAATAGAATAGTCATTTATTTCCTCGAATATGGTACATGGAGAGAAGATGGTACAGGAAATTTAGATCAGCATATCCTGCCAGATTAGGCGTAGACATATTTACAGATGAACAAAGAACAAAATATGAAATTACAAATTAAAATTGTCAAATTAGTTGCTACGTATACAAACAAAAATGGACTAAATTACTAAAAATTAAACTCAATGAAATTATTAATTATTACACATCAAAATGTCATTTAAAAAATATATAAAAAGAAAATATTAAAAGAAAAGAATATTATAGTATGCACTATGACGTTAATATATCTATTCCTTTCGGGCATAGACAATTTCTCTCACTTCCCTCTTTAGTGGTCGGCCAAGTTTGTTGCTGTTTGTGCATACAAAATAAATTTTATTTAAATACAATATCCACCGAGAACGTTCGTATCCGTGGGAAGCAGAACGCCAAAATATTAAGACGTAATTCTCTTTTACCAGCAACTTGCGCTATACAAAAACTTTTCAAATTTATCGGGATATTATTACACATAAACGAATACAATGCCGTTCTTCAAATTTGTGAAACAGATATAATGAAAAAAGTTTACATCGGGCGGGCCCTTGCTTTATTATGATAACGAGCCGGGGTTTTGTAAACACGTACTTAGTTCGAAACGCTGAATCGGATCCTTAGGTGGTTTTCGTTTTGCCCTCAGATGTTGTTGGATCAGCTTTTATAACCAGTTTAGGAATAGTCGACCAAGAAATTGCTTGACCACTTTTCGACCGTATTACGCAGGAGTAAGGTTCAAAAGTGGTCAAGCAATTACTTGGTCGACTATACATCCTCTCTCATTTGTGGCTGTGTTTGTCATATTTACCTTATTACGCAGGATAACTTGTAAAATACTATTATCTACACACATATCATAATTGCTTAATAACGCGTTCAAAAACCGTAGGAAATGACCAGGATTATTACAACGAATGTTATTATAAGAATTTTCTTATCTGTGGTAGTAGGTAAATCTGTACTCTAATGGTCACGTAACGCTCGTTTCATAAAACCAGACTCGTGTTTTAAGGCCTCTCATTATATAGCAGTTGCATAAACTACTATTATCTACACATATATCATAAATGCTCTATAATGCGTTCAGAAACCGTAGGCAATGACCAGCATTATAGCAACCAATATTATTATGAAATTTTTTATAATTTGTTTCTATATTTGTTCAAATTCATTTTTTATTACATTCTTTTAATGTGTACAGTCTATAGATATTTCCTAGGCACCTAGCAGTAGTAGCTAGTAGCAATGCAGGTCATTGCCCTATGGCTTCTGAACCCATCATAGAGTACTTATGATATGTGTGTAGATAAAGTAATGTATGCAACTGAACATAATTAGGTCTTAAAACACTCGTGTGATCCTATTATGAAACTCGCTGACGCTCGTTTCATAAAACCACACTCGTGTTTTAAGACCCATCATTATGCAACAGTTGCATAAAATACTATTATATTGTGAAAGAAAGACAACAAGAAGCATGCAGGCTGATGATAAGTGATCACAACTGCCAATCCGGCCTTTAACCTTTTCAACGCCACGTCAATTTCAAAAGTAGACGTTCACACACTAAGCTTTTAATATTGCACGCGTTGACGTATATCTTTGGCGTTGGAAAGGTTAAGTCCTTACGTGGACCTCAGGATCTCTCTCTGTAATGATCACTTTTGCTCTTAGATCGGATATCAATCATATCAAGACTTATTGTAATATCATTTAAAAGATGACGTGAGTGCTGCACCAAGATTTTCTTCGAGGCCAATGACTGATTAGATAGTCAAGTTATATCTCCAAAACTACCTCTATAAGCTGAATTAAGCCTACTTAATATTATATCGTAGTATCTAGGTCAGTAATATGCTATTAAAATCCTTCAGTTACGTCCTGGGAACGGCGTAGGTTGGTATAGGGCAATATAGGCTTTTATCAAGCCCTATATAAACATATATGTCGATGTCAGTAGGATGTTATCACGAAGGTATTTGCGCCTCGTTCCGGCGGTCACGTGCCCGTGCCGAAACGCGCCGGTTTCCACACGTGATCCTATAATTAATTCCACCGAGATTGCAGGGAAACGTAAAGTTTTGTGTACAACAAGATCATTGTGTGCACAAATATACTGTTTTTTTTTTAATTTTAAGGAACAATAACATGCTGTTTAGAAATGTTTGAAAGCTCGCTATATGTTTATTAATGATAACACTGTGCCACGAATACCCAGTTCCTATATTTCAATACATAGAATAAATTTTGATACATTATTTCAATTGGAGATCTGCCTAAATTTGACGGTGGGTAAAAATGATCCGTTCTTTGGATTAGGAACGTAGCATAAATGCCTTTCCTCTCTTTATTTTAAACCCCTGACGCAGCGCAAAAGAGTTGTATTATAAGTTTGAAGCCACCTCTGCCCTGTCTGTCTGTCCTTGGCCTCGTAGTTCTGGGTCCAATGAACCAATTTCTTTTTGTCACAGATACCGCCAGTGACTGTTTCTAATTATCATTCATTCATCACTTTATAAGAAAGCTCAAGATCGCTTAGAAGACATGTAGAGGGTTACGCTCAGAGTTTTTTTACGTGATCAGAAATGAGTTGGATCCACGCAAGAACCAAAGTCACTGACATAACTTTTTAAACATTTATATGTCCGGGGCAAAGATAAGGGAAAGACTTTTTGTATTCTGTGGTCGGGGGCAATGTTATTAATTTGTGTAAGCACACAGCATTTCTGCTACGTTTTAATATTTAAACAAATAACCATTATATCTACCAGCCTTTAAACTTTGACAGATATCTCATAGAGAATGTGTTAAACTTTAACTGTTGAGGCAAAACGATTCGGTGTTTGAATAAATAGGAATCGGCCATTACTCGTTTGCGTAGCCATACTAAATGTCAACTTGAAGAATGGCTATCTAGTTATTTACAGGCCGCAAATACATTTTAAACTCTAGTAAGCAACAATATATGAAATAATTATTAAAAGTAAATAATAGATTCAGCCTTTACATAGGGAGATCCATATTTAAGTATTTTATTTATACTAAAAACTACTTTGTGAAACGTGCGTAAATCGAGTAAATTGTGTTTAGTGGTTGATAGTGGTGAATAGTTGAGTCTGTATTGTTTTATGTGAATAATGTTTTTTGCATGACGTATTGAGCTCACGACGCTGGTTTTGCGGAGTAGCGGGGTAATTCGATCCAGTTTGTAACGTCATAGCTAGTTCAAAACTGATTCAACCTCGATTCAACAGTTTCCAATGTTAGTAGTGGCAAGTACATAAAAACCCTAGTTGAAACAAAACTCACGTACATCGCCTTAGTTTTCATAGCATGTACGAGTAATCTGATCCTTTGGAAATAGGTATCCGCTAACCGTAGTTCAGTTATAGCCCCGTCTCGCGAGGGCCTGTGTTTGCGCCCTGAGGCCACAATTTCTGCCTATTTTATTTATTCACAGCTCGTTTACCTTTCCAATATAGAAAAAAGTTGGAATAAGCGATACTTTGTTGCTTCATAATAATACTGCCACTGCTTTGCTACATAATTATATTATAAGCATTGTATACTGTATTATTTGTTTGTTTCAGGATATAATTGAAACACAGTAACCGCTTTAAGTTGCGTTTTCTGAATGTTTACACCGACTGTCATACATATAAAATCAAAATAATAAAAAAGCAATGACTATATCTTGGACAAGGGTGTTTGGAAATGATTCCGATTTCTATTCGCGATCCCTGGCTCCAAAGATTGTACACCTGCTGTGTTAAATTGTAAAATTTTTAAACATTTCAGATGTAAAATAACATTGTAATTTTGATTTATTTAAAAAATTACACCTCGCTGAGTTTCTTGCCGGTATCTTCTCATCAGAGGTTTTTCCGAACCGGTGGTAAATTTCTTGACATTCATTAGTGCTACCTGTAAGCCTAATCTGAATAAAAAATTTTGACTTTGACTTGACTTTGACTTTGTTGTCTTATATTTTCTTTTATTTATCTTTACTTAGCATACATCTTATTGTCTTTATCTTTATCATTACATAGTATAAAGTCGCGATCCGTTGACTGCCCTGATATCTTCGGCCACCTACTTCTAAACCATGCAACGGATTTTGATACGTTTTTGACTCACATTTAGAACGTTTTTACAGAAGCTTTTTATGTACATTACATCCTAATGGTACAACCCGTACGAAGCCGGGCTGGTCGTTAGTAGATAACAAACGAATATCCAATTAAATCACGCACGCTATAAATGTATGCATACACGATATAAATGTAATTTCAATAATGTAATGACCGTAAAGACGAACCACATTGAAAAAATCGCAGGGTATGGTAGCGGTAATGCGGCGAAACTGGCAAACGCAAGGCACGGGATGCTGACGTTGCAGGTTCGAGTCCTGCCATTACCCTATTTTTTCTTTGTGTTGTCATTGCATAGCATTTTGATATACACAAATAGGTACTCATAACTTAAGTACTTGTTGCCGGGTAAATTTCATTATATCAATAAAAATCAAAGTGGACTGCCACTTGTTTCTACTAGTGTCTTAGTGTGATTGTCAGTATATTCATTCATTTATATCTTCAGAACAGCAAGCACGCGTGTTTATTTTGTCTCTTGTCGCGCAATGCATCTTCCTCCTGTTAAGGGTCATTTACATGATACGAGTTCTCGCAAGCTAGTTGCATTACATTGCAGGCTACCGAGGTATGATGTGATCGAACGATCGATCGAGCCACGCAATGTAATACAACTCGCATACGAGTACTCGCCTCATCTAAATTGCCCCTTAGGCTAGTTGAAAGACATAGCAGCTATGTCGTGCTAGCCATACTGATGGTAAAATCCTGCATGTTACTGTTGCCTACCTTTATTGGCAGGTATTATTTAAATTTATATATTTGCAGATCCGATGCTATTGCAATGATAAAAAAATAATACAGTTAACAAAACAGCTTTTATCGCAATTGAAGTTTTTAACAAAAACTTGTTTTTAACTAATGTTATTAGCAGGGCATTAATTAAAGTCTGGCAGTTTAAACAACAGACTACTCGTATACACGTTAATGTTAATGTAGGAGTCGTAATTAAAGAGTTACGATAGAACCGAGTTTTTTGGAGGCGTGGGCTGAAACATGGTGGTTTAATAGTTTAATAGTCGCATCCATTCTCTGAAACACACGACCTACATCTTCTTGACCTGGAGTGTCCAGTTTTGAAATAACTTGTTGTTTGATTGTAATTAATAATTTTACAAATATAAAAAAAAAATCATGTGTGAGAATATGTGTAATGTAATAATAATAATAATAAGAATCTACATTGCACGAAATGTTCTTGCTTACTAATTTGTAACGTTTGGATATTAATAAAATATTTAATTTCTCTACTACACACATATCGTTACTGCTCTATTATGCGTTCAAAAACCCTAGGAAATGACCAACATTATTACAACCAATGTTATTATAAGAATTTTCTTGTCTGTGGTAGTAGGTCAACCTATACTTTAATGGTCATCACATTACCTATATCTCTAACGTTTTGAATTGAAATTTGGGACAGCTGTCAAAATTCAAGTGGGTCTCTATTTTAGTATCCATAGATATTAAAACAGTTATCGATACGAAACGTCAATCCAGTTTGTTTTTTTAATATAACGCACGACATTTGATCTCGAGTGACATGAGAATAGGGACTTCATTCGTATGTCTATGATTTAAAAAAAACGTTCGGTTTGACGGTTAGATCGAATTGCCGCCATTACTGCTGTCATTAATTTGCTGTTTTTTTGCTATTACGGTTTTTTGCAATTATGATATGTGTGTAGATAAAGTAATGTATGCAACGGTATATAAATTAGGCCTTAAAACACTCGTGTGATCCTAGTAAACCACACTCGTGTTTTAAAGCCTGTCATTATATAGCAGTTGCATAAACTACTATTTCAATTTATTTCTAATATATTAGCCAAAGATTTTCACATCATCCGGTCTCACCAGTTGCATTCATCGGTCCGGCAAACTGAACAAAGCCGTCACCAGTTCACAGCACGAACCTTTGCTAACCCGTAACTCGCTTCGATATTCAGGGCGTCTCTTTCCTACTGCTCTAGTTGGAAAGAGACGCATTGAGCTACGTCTCGCGTTACGTAGCGTCGTACCGGTTCGTGATCTTCTTCTTGTACAGTTGGCCAAAAGTGGTCTACCAGTTTCGAACCTTAATGAACACGCGATAGAGTCAAAACTTAGACCACTTTCTTTGCCTAGTGTACGCGAGACTTGTTCAGCTTAAATACAGTAAACTTTAAATTTCATTTATTCACAGTTGGTTACGTTTTCCAATATTACAAAAACTTCGACCAAGCGATACTTGGCGACAGTAACTTGGTACTTACGCTTTGTTAAAAAGTTAAAGATACTTTGTTCTCATTTCAAAGGAAACACACCTGCTACTTTTTTGTCTCTAGTTCAGTACTAACTTTTTCTGACATTAGTTAGGTTTCAGAAAAAAATGGATTTATATGATGTTTTTTTTAGTAAGGAGTCAAACAAGCATGCGATTTATCTAGGCCTGTACCAGAAAACTTACAAGTGCTACAATTTAATCTATCTACACTAATATAATAAAGAGGTAAACTTTGTTTGTTAGTTTGTTTGTATGTAGGGGGTAATCTCTGGAACTTCTGAACCGATTTCAAAAATTCTTTCACAGATAGAAAGCTACACTATCCCTGACGGACATAGGCTAATAATTTCCCGCGAACGAAGTCGCACGCGTCAGCTAGTATTTTATAATTGTTGTCTAACATTTTGATATTAACAGTCTATCGATATTTTTATTTTTCCTCAAAAATATTTTGCTACATCACTTTACTATTTATGCCCCGAGTTAGCGCACGTTTGCTACTGGCTGGCCAAATTGAAATTTGGAATCGTTTAACCTATCAACTGTTAAATTTTGACACATTGCCTTTCAGAAATCTGTCAAAATTAGAAGGCTAGTAGGCAAAGGTATAACTTAACAATCCAATGTTCTAAAATAGGCTGCATATTTTCTTTTAAACCGCTTGTATAGGATGTAGAAATATTAAAAGGAGGTTTGGTTTTTCTTATTTATGTATTTACTATTAAAATGTTCCGCAGTATACAGGTTGATATACAACTTCTTTAACATTCACAACGTCTTTAATATTAAAAATTCTGATTAAGTAACTAGTGTTGCGGTTCTATAATTAAGACAGAAGTAATAAATTTATAAGAAATCGCAACGTCTATGAATCTTATATTATATTCCCGAAACATGACCAGAATTTTGCCCGGCTATCGACACAAATGTGTCATTCTACTATGTACTTTAGTCCAAATACATTTAGGCTCTATCTTGTCATTATAACGACTGTCTACGAAAAAAGTAACGAAACATACATATTTTAGTTAAAATAGGAGAGCATGGTTGCTAGCCGTCTGTGTATTTTTGTCTCATCCTGACACATAACTCTTTGAGTAGAGCACAAAATAAACATTTTCTTGTTTTTCTTCCTAAATATAAAAATGGTTTTACGTCAAAGATGCCAGCTGTAGCCTTTAATTATGGGATTTATTTAAGATCTTTCTCAAAAATTAGTTAGGAACTTGGAATTTGTGGAAGTACATTATGCACTTAACTTACTATTGTATTTAAACCTTGCTGTAGTCATACATCAACATAAAGTCCATTTTCTTTTACGCATTAACTAATGGCAGAGGCAGGTGCAGCTCGGGCATGTTTTTCTTAAAAATAAACCTTTATGATTAAAATAGGTCCACAGAAAATATTGCAGCAGAAGCCAGCCCAGGTACTAGGTACCTTTGAACTATTGTCTCGTGCGGAGTTCTTTTCGAAACTTGCCTGAATGCACCGAATGACGTCAACCGCCTCATTTTTCTTTTCAAAAATTAAAACATTCCACGTTCTTTTGTAAGGGATCTCTTACTCGAAAAGGTTTTTAACGAGGGCCTAAGAACAGTGCTGAAGTTCCGTGACGGAGCACAAGTTCGACAGGCACTTTCGGCAAGATTGTTTTTGACTCAAATTAAAAAGTTTGCAACAGACATCTCGAGAAATGTCGCTCTCTCATTATGTGAGTTGTTCTAGTTTTAATAGTCGTTTGTTATGGCGTCTGGCCCGCCAAGTGTGTGTACGTACTGCTTATTACTGAAAAGTATTTTGAAATACTCGTAAGTCTAACTTCTACCATAACGTCGTGATTTACAATGAATTTGTCTCCAGAAAATTGTTGGTAAATAAGTGTACATCATCATTCATCATCCTTCTGGCCATAGGATGTCGTGTTGCGACGGTTTCGGGGAACCTTACCGGTGGCGAACGGTTTTGTCGCCAACATGACAATTGTTTTATATGTTGTTTTATGTATGTTAGTTTGTAAGGTCCCTTGATCTATGGGCCGTTGTTGCCTGAAAATAAATAATTTCATTTCATTTCATTCTCTTAGGGCTTTTTACTGTTTCTTAGTTCGGGGTACGCTTTGAACATGATTTGATGAATAATCCTTAGGGTAACTGTACTATTGCTTTCACCAGTTGACATCATTATCATTCTGTGAAATTGTTGATATAGTATGCAATAAAGCATATTGTATTGTATTGTATCATTGTTCCTCGTTCTTACCCTACTGCCGTCAGAAATGAAATGAAATGAAATGAAATGAAATGATTTGAAGGGAAGAAGGGAGAGTTATACTTATTTACTCGTATCTTTTATTATCTTCTCATCAATTATTGGGTCACTGTCAATGCAGGGGCACTTGAATTTAGTGCGGGGTGGAGAACCATTTATTTCAGGCTGCATAGGCCCATAGATAAAATACTTTAAACAAAATATTAAAATTAGCACGTTACTTCGGGGACGTGTGACCTAGTTACGCGGTGTCCGACAGAACGACGGAAAGCGACTCCCTTCGGCCAGAATTCCTGCTTCATGGAGGTCGACAGATGATCGGTCGGCACCCGCACCACAAAGGACGTAAAATCACACCATGACGTATTCCGTGTCCAAGTTACAAAAACCTTAAGTCAAATAAAAACGCGTTACAACTCCAAATAATTGAATGCAAAAATCTGTATACCTAATACCTTAAATGCAGAGGAAAGTGAATTTTTCGTTACGTCCGTAATTCCGCGGCAGTCACGCGATCGCGTGCTGACCCCTGCCATACCGCACGCAAATGTCGCCACTAAAAACAAAACTACTTACTCACTTACTGTAACTGGCATAAAAATCAGGTAACGAAGGGCGTTATTACCTAAAATATCGAAGAATCTCAGCCTTGACTCGGCTTACCAACTTTTAACTAGCATATTATTATTTATTACTTTGATGGTGTTTTAGGAAGGAAGGAGGAAGTCGATAAGTGTGTTATTGTTTCCGCGTAGTGCAAGTTCTTTATGAGCTTTAGCTTTTTATAGTGTAATAGATTTCACGTTAGATTTTTTTGAAGTCAGTGTTTAGTTTTCGAAGACCGTTTCCTAGCAACGCAGTGGTCACCCGGGGTGTTATTCTGTAACGCAACATCATTAAGTTCAACGGACGGACGGCTCTCTGTCTCGCTTACTCGCGTGCAAGTCTCAATATACGGATTCAATCTTCATTGATTGAGCGTAACTATGTTACTTTAGAAAATGACATAGCTGGACCTTAACTCTCATTTCATGCGAACTCCATCTCACATTCGAAATACGTCTCCAATGACTAATTTCAAAGGGATTTGACAGTTCTTTTTAACACACACACCTCGAATGTGACTTAATCTCACTGACGCTCCGCACCACACTATACCTAGCTCCTGTATTGCCTAATCTTATTACATGTTGTACGATATTTGAAATAGTTGATATAGCAACAAACGTTGTTATTGTTTACTTATGGTGATCGGTAAAGTCATGTATTTAAATACTCAATAGTATTTACACTCTTCCGGTTACAAATTTGTGCTAATTCTGCTCAAATTCCATTTTACTCAATACTTAAAAAAGTTATTTTATTTCCCAAACAAATTCGCGCCGCGGATACAATAAAAAAATAATTAAGGAAGCGAAAAGTAATAAATTAAAAACAAGAAGAGACAAGTCTGGGGATTTTCTGGATATAAAATAAATAACGTGGGCAGTAGGCCGTTAGCGAAATAAGCAAGCCGGGACGATCCCGACGACGGCCGGCTTTGCTCGTAAATCGAAGCAGTGGACGATACCCGCAGTAAAAATATCGTAAACTCGGAAAACTTTAATAACGATACTATACAATGTAAATTTTAAATTTGATTATTCCACAACTTGGACGTAAAACTTGTTTTTGAATGCTTCTGCGAACGACCCTTCGTCGGATTCATGGCGATTTGATATCTGCTTTACATACTACAAACTAACAGTGTACGTTAAATAATGAGGGAACTTTTGAGACACGCGTTAAGGTATAGGCGAGCTGTGTTATAAATTCAAAGCTTACTTAGTTCTTTCTTCTTCTTTTTCTTTTTTCTTTAATGGCGGCCACGAGGCTTGTGCCAATGTCAGTGTTAAAAAAAATTGTACAGCTTGGGTCAAAAGACCCTTCCCTCCCCTCCCCCCGTCGGGTTATTAGCCATCGGCCAATGATATCCCACCATATGTATAGGATAAGAAATCATTGACCGATGCCCAGGGTGCACCAGCCCAAGCAATGCTCTTCCCCCCGGAGGAGTCCATAAGGGAACCGCAGCACTTGGGCACACGAGAAGGAAGCCATTCAACTGAAATAATTTGCGGAATTGAATTCAAAGTTAGCCGCGTCTTAGCAGGAAAGGCTTAGCATTCACAATAGCCCTTTAGGATAACAACGTGTACCGGTGCTGTTCCCCTGAGCTGAGCGGAGTCGTTACCCGTTATACGATATCCGTGCTATGCCGTCTCCACACAAAGGACATTATTAATGGTACTGAAGCGGGACAGGGCGTTGATGGGATCATCGTTGTGGCCTTTGTTAAGTGTTAAGCAGTTCGCCTATAGATGCAAATGTAATTAAAGATTATATTCTACCCATTCTACAATATCTGGATCCCGACCTGCATTGGCGATCCCTGGCTCCAAATAGTTTACACCTTTTGTGTTAAATATCTAGGATGTAAAAATAATATCGTAAAACAGGGTTTAAGAAAGAGTTATACACTCTGATGTTTACTTCGATAGCGAGGAAATGAAACGGTGATAGTGTAAAATAACTTTCCTCTTTACTTGACGACATAATTATTATTTAAATTCCGTAACACAACAAGTTTTCCAAAGAAAACAACTAAATAATAACAAAAATAAGACAAAAACTTTTCCCCGCCAATTTTTTAGGCATGACATATTTGTGCTTCAATCAGACGCAATACTGCCGAATCATACGTTGGTTTTGTAGTTTCTGGTAATAATACTTCTTGTTTTTAATAGTTGATTATTCCTTTTTGACATATGCAACATAGATGTCGAATAAATTAAAGTAAATGTATTAAAATAACAAGTTTATTCAATGCAGTCACCTCGTCTATCTGGCTGTAGGGCTTAATGGTTACGTAGCAAAATATCTAAAATCAAAAGTTATAAGTTTGTTTCTCAAATGACCAGAAGGACTTTACGAGCATGAGAAGTGAAAATCATATTTTAGGCTAATTTTGATAACGCTAAGTTATTTGAGGTTGAAAAATTATGGTAATTATTTCACGTCTTGATTGATACTAAGTACCTACTAAGTTAATAAAGTACTTACCTAACTCATTCGATTTAAAATTAATTTATGAAATGAAATGTGGCAAAGATTTATGAATCTTTTTAAATAATCAAACACAGATTCAAATAATAAACGTTCCATGAATTACATCTGACCGTGACAATGAGGCAGCGGTATTTGTTTGTCAAACAATCCTTCAGTAATTGTTTTCCGCTCGCTGCTCTAATCATTTTCTATTTCCGTCTAGCTCTTGTCACTGAGAGGGAGCGAGTGAGAGAACTCTATACAAATTGCTGAACAATTGCTTAAGGGGTCTTGTGAAACCTCCGCAACCGCCGCATACTGAGTGTACCTATAGAATAGTTTTTTGTTCAACAATCCGTCTGTAGACCCTCTGTTAGACACAAGCTGATTGGACATAATTAAAAATTTTTTTAAGGCTGCTTGAGAACCTTCCCCATTGTTTTTCCTTAGTTAAAGATAGTGCGTCGGCTCAGCGTTGATATAAGATTACTTAGATTCTGGGTGTTAATGGGCAGTGGTGATCACTTACCATTTGGTGACCCATTTGCTTGATGCCTTTCTATGTTCTATATAAAAAAAGATTCGTTTATTACCAATGTCAAAAAATGATAAATTTAAAATAATATGATAAAAATATTAAAAAATACGTCTAGAAAACGTCAGTCATAAATAAAAAATAAATTGTCACAGTAAATTTATGAAATAAGCTGGTTTATAATTAGACCTTCTCATATAAGTATGTAATATGTATGCGTTAGCATCCAGCATTTCTTTATGAAAAAGGAAGGCGAATGAGGATGCTGGTCACCTGATGGGAAATGATCACCGCCGTCAATAGGAACCTGTAAACATAAGAGAAACGCTGAGCCGTTGCCGGCATTTAAGGTTCCCTCTTCCGTCGGATCATTCCTCCTTCTCCGATCAAAACGCAGTCGCAAACTACTTCCTCACTGATAGGCTGTGGAGTGCGGCGTTACCTCGGTCGAGCCGGCCCATTAGTACTGCACCATAAACTGGCTGTAGTCTAGCTCTATCACTATTTATGGTTCACTATGCATGTTTTCCCTCATCTGAAATCTGATTCTAAGGTGAAATTCATGCTAATAAATTATGAAAGATTCAAAATGTATGTAAAAACCCATTTCCGTTTGGTTAGTACAACTAGTTTGTTTTATATTTCAAGTTATAAAGTTCCATAAAAGTTTCACATTTAACAGGAGAGAGAATAAAAAGTTATTTTTAATTATAAATTTCATTCTTATGAATTTATAATCCGTATTCCTAACTATTACGTAGGTAGAATCAAAAACATGCATGATAAATGAAAGTACTTATTCATAACCTAGAACATAGAACGATACGAAATATATTTAAGTGCCGAGTTATTATTACTCATAATTATTATTGCGTCTATTTACGAAAGTTTACGTAGTATACAGAAAATTGTCCTAGTTCTATTAATATAAATTACAATATCATGTTGCTCACGTGCCACTCAAATGTTAACTAATTATAACAATAATTATGAGTGTCTAGACAGCTACTCATTAATAAACTACTCTATAAGATATAGAAAGAAAGAAAGAAAGAAAAACATTTATTTAAGACTATTCAACACAAAACTCACACACACACACACATGACACAGAGTACAATTATTACAGAAACGTTTGTGTTGAATAGAAACAAAAAGGGCCCCACTCAGCATATTGCCTCGGTAAAACCGAGACGCTGATTTTCAGATATGGGGCCCATTTGACTTTTCTTTGTAAAATGAAATTATAAAAATAAGTATGTATTCCTACTAATGCACGTTGTGAAAGTAGGGTTTTATTTTACTAATTTAATGCGTAAACATTAATAAAAGTCTATAATGAAAATATGCTTTGGCATCGTCCATAAAACTATTTTTAAATTTTTGTTTTACTGAGAAATCTCGGGCCCTCTTTTATTTTGAGTAGTATACTTAACCATACAATACAATACAATACCTCTTTATTAAACACCACAAAACAAAAAAAAGATACAATATAGAAACATAACATAAGACACACAGTAGGCGGTCTTAACCATTTATAATAATCGAAATTTACTTTCGATTATAGTGGTAACTAATGTGGCGAAACTGGAAAACGCAAGGCACGGACTGCTGAGGTTGCAGGTTCCAGTCCTGTCATTATCCTAATTTTTCATTGTTGTGTCATTATATAGTGTATAATGTAGTATTTAAATTTAATTTAAATCAACGATGTTATGTAATTTATTATCTACGCTGGAGGCTACGTCAAGGCTATTCCTAACAAAGCGAGCCTATTATACGAATATTGAAGAACTTTCACATAAGCAATAATAATAAACAAGAAACTTTTCATTTACACACCATCTTCATATAAAGTTTTAACTATGTACTTCAAATGAGTTACTAGTATTTACAAAAGTTCATAAATCTTTTTACTAAAATTATATTTTATTCCTTTATAGACGCAAAACGGCTTGGATTGATAAAAAGTCATAATCATTTAGCCACAATCAATTACGGCGAATTTTTTAAAATTCCTGCCTCAAATAAAGTGATCATTTGATACCTTTAAGTTTAGCACTTAGTTTTACTGAAATAGTTGTAATAAAATGTAATGTTTATTTTTTGTACCATAAACTAAATAAAATTAAAGCAGGTTGATAATCGTTTATGAACTAGGGGGTTAGTAATTATTCCGGTATGATTACAATCCCTTTTAGATCAAAGTCACGTAAATAGCGAAGCATAATTACGTGAAAGTGACGTCATCACCGTCATTATCGCCGAACGGCACTCTATTGTAACATTTTAATTAAACTTTGTTCCAAACAAGGAACGACTGACGCGTGTTCACGTTATTTTTCTATGGTAAAATAAAATTACTGTTCCGTTCGGGCACGTACGGGATTTTGTTTAGTTTTTATAAGTCAGCAGTATTGTTTGTGAAGAATGTTATGAAAGTAGGACCGGCCGCGTGACCGAGGGTAAATCCGCGCAATCCACTACCTCCGCGAAGGGAACTCCATTACGATATCGCTTCCCTTGTACGACTACTCCATTTCTTTTATTCGGAACGAGGGTTTTACTTGAATAATATTGCTGCGTGTGTTAAACAACAGAGCCTTTCGACCAAAATTGTAACGCCTTAATCATTCTCACTTAAAACCGGGGAAGTAAGAAAATTTAAGCGTACAATGACCCAATCTTAAAATGAAAACAACGTTCTTAACAATGAAAGTGCGCTTTATTTCTTATTCCTTTGTTACAGTCAAATTATAAGCTTTTTTTTACGATTACAGATTCAACGGCGCGCTCTCAAGCCTCGGATAATGAGAATTTGAGGTGAGTTGGTAAATTAAGACGTCTATCATCCATCACGTTGTGTGCCCACGTCTACGGGATATAAAAAGCCCTTAATGGACATTTAATGTAGCATTTTTTCTTTTATGTGGTTGCTGTGTTTGTGCACGTATGGTTGCGTCGATAGCGAAACCTTTCAGTACAGAATAGAGGTATAGCTACCGGTACCGAAAAAACAAAAGTGTTGCGGAACACGCGTCACTATCGTGTTTCACGTAAACTGTTTACGAGTGTCATAATTCTAACGCGTGCGTAAAGTCACTAGAAAAATAATGGACTTTTATCAAATAATTTTGTCCTTGTGGTTGTAAAAGGAAGCGTTGTTTGTTTGCTATAAAACAGGTAAACGGTTTTAATTTTGCTTGCATAAACTGTTATTGCATAATCAATCGAATTATAAGGTTCGATTCCCCTGATGAGCAAATATTTGTATGATGAATATAAATGGTTGTATCAAAGTAGCGGATGTGGTATGTTCGAAATAAGTATGCATTTATCTATGTCATTAGCATATTGTTGGTTAGGAATCATAGTACAAACTTTGGTTAGTTTGAGACTACATAGATTAGTTTAATGTAAATTGTTCTAAGATATTTATTCATTTATAAAATGAAATTTAGGCTATTTACTACTAATATTATAAATGTGAAAGTTTGTATGTTTGGATGTTTGGATGTTTGTTACTCAATCACGCAAAAACAACTGAATGGGTTTGGATGAAATTTGGCTCACATATAGTTTATAACCTGGATTAACACATTGGATACTTTTTATCCCGTAAAAATGCATAGTTCCCACGGGATAGCGATAAGTGAGTTATACGCCGCCGTGACGTCATGAGCAGCAAAGCAACTAATTCTCATTAATTTGTCCAGGAAATATTGCAGATTACATGTTGGGTGCACGTTTGCCTGATTCAATTAAACAAGTATACGCGGACGAAGTCGCGGGCAAAAGCTAGTGGTTTATATTTCCTTCGTGATCTTATTTGTATCTTAAACTTGCGACTACTTACCTGTAAAGCAGCGGTACCCCTCTTGCATTTCTTTGGGTCTGTCAGAGTGCCAGAAGCCTCAATTTCCTTATATTTCCCTTTTCCTTGTCTAAACCTCTTTCTTTAGGTATTTGGGTTGTCTAAATACAAACGGCGGTGATTTTTTACCATCATGTATTATCCTCCTTTTCTCCTTTTTACGGTAAAAAAAATCTTGCGTTATAAAATATCAACTGGATACTCCAGTGTCATTCTTTCCTCGGTCGACCTTATATAGTTCCATAGAACAAATTCTCGCATCAAAAAATAGTGAAAACATGGAGAAAACGATATTTCATTTAGTCAGAGTCTGACGATTAAAATAATATATCTGCCAGCGCTCAACACTCAGCCGAGGCTTTTACAATTCACTGAAATTATACGGAACAACAACATTACAAAATACAGTTCAGTAAACTTTACTACATTGATTGTGATCATTAGTGTGTTTCAAAGGAGTACATACACTTCTTTGAAACACACAAATGATCACAATCAATGTAGTAAAGTTTAAAGCAAACTACTTACCTAAGTACTATGAAAATACACGAAGTAAATCACGACAAAAGGTGATAGCTTTTGAACAAAGGCAACGATTCATCTATGAACTTCCAATTTCTGTACAAAAAGTGGCGAAAATCCCGTGCAAAAACAGTGACTTACCGTAATGAAATGTTGCTTGTACCTTTCCGCAGAGGATAACATGTCATAAAGGTAGTATGGGGGATCATTGGTGTTAACGTGGCTGTAGTGTGCGTGTTACAAGTCACATTGTGCGCGTGTGGGTGGGGGCACGTGAGGTCGGGCGGAAGGTTGATTCCGTTTCGCGTAATTTCCGTAGCACAAGCTTGACTTTTTTTACATTTACACATTTCAGTAATTTTTGCTGCGAGAAAATATAGTTATTTGAGCAACAAGTGAACGTACGAGTAGTTAATATTTGTTGCTAGTGCTGATTTTGAATCCCAAACAAGCTCAAGATACCTACTAAATTTGCATTACAGCTTTTGTAGCAGTGTAGCCAGTTGCCGGTTGTAGTAT
Organism: Ditula angustiorana; assembly: GCA_963691745.1. Lineage (NCBI taxonomy): Eukaryota > Metazoa > Arthropoda > Insecta > Lepidoptera > Tortricidae > Ditula > Ditula angustiorana. The sequence goes on along the minus strand of OY829481.1, from coordinate 3,214,874 downwards.
TAATGGGCCAACTCGACTGGGATAGTACCACAGTCCCACAAAACACCGTAAGTAGTAGCTGACTACTGCGTTTGTACGAAGAGTAAGATTAAGAGATCTGGGGGTCCACGAAGGGTGACCTAGGTAGGCAACGAAGCAGCGATTGTCTTGAGATTGCTGATTCCGTCTGGAGGGGATCACCTGCGGGTGACCCACGTAATCGTTTGCCTTCTTAATTCATGAAAAAAATGCAACAAGAAAGCAGTTTTTTTAAATTTGTATTGCTTGTTTTGTATCCCAAACCAGCCAGTCATTCTAAGTTAGAATCCTGAATTTAAAAAGGAGTTGAAAATCACGAGATGCCAATAACTTTGCTTTTATAACTTTTTGCCACAGCAGCCAATGAGAATCCAACCACATTATCTTTTACTGACACTGATTATTCTAGAATACCTAGGTGTTCTTTATAAAAGTACGAACCATTTTTTTTAACAACAAAATATTGATAAAATGTTCTTTAACAATAAACTCACCTATTTCAGTTGTACACACTGATTATGCACCGTCATGTGCTGATTCAAAGCATGACAAAGCGAAATTACCATAGCAAAATGTTACTTATCGAAATTAGTATTAAATTAGCATAAGAAATTTGATAAAATGAGACAATAGGATGTCGGAATTTTGTAGCCGTTGTTACAGACGATTTCTTTGGCTTTTTTAAGGTTTAGCTAGTTTTATTATTTGTATATTTTTACTTACGCTTTTATTAAAGACATTTTCAAAGTTTTTAGCTTCTGTACTCTTGCAGAAGAAGGGAAAACAAAAATGATACATTTTGAACATAATAACATTAAAATAATAGACGACCGGATAACCTAGTGGTTAGTGACCCTGACTATGAAGTTACAGGAACCGGGTTCGATTCCCGGGAGGGGCAAATGTTTTTATGGTGAATACGAATGTTTGTACCCGAGTCTTGGATGTTATATTTTATATCTATATAAGTATGAGTATCCGTTGTCTAGTACCCATAAATCTGCACAAGCTTTGCTTAGTGTGGGACTAGGTCAATTGGTGTGAATTGTCCTGAGATATTTATTTATTTATTTTTAAGCGCTCTCTAACGATACACAAATTGGAACAAACTACCTTGATATTCCCAAACGGCGTTTGGTTTAGCGGAGTTGCTAGGAAATACTGTCTAACATGCTGATACGAACCTCCGCAAAGTAATGTCTGATCTATTAATTATATAACGATACCTCATCAGATGTTGTAAGATAAAGAGAGCCTCTTTGCTTTATATTTATCATATTTATGAGGTAACGTAAACAATCTTGAACATTTTATTTTAGATCCTTGTGCGCTGGACAAGACTCATATGTAAAATCGACGTCAAAGATATGTTTACGCTTTTTTATCTTATTCGATTGCAATAAGGTGATAAAGTGTAAACATATATTTGACGTCGACCGTACATAATTTCGACTTTGCAACTAGAAATAGTTTTAAAAATAGTCTGATTAAGGGTACTTTTTTAACTACAGAACCCTAAAGAGCAGAAATTGATCGTGGAAAGGGAAACTTGTCAACACCAATAACGGTACCTAAAGTAAGCCTAAAGTAATTACTTGTATTCAATAGCTACTTACTTCATTGATTTCGAAAAGCATTAAACACGTTTGTGCAATGGATAATTCAATAAAATACCGTCGTTGAATTTCGATACAATGCCCATTAACTTGCAATAAGTTAGTTAATGAAAACTATTATAAATCCATTCAAATATATTTACCACAAATGATAAAAATGAGTAAGTCTATACACTGAAACATAATCGCGGCAGCTACCAGCTCCCATCGCGATATCACGAAAATAACTGAACATTAGGCCGAAGTGACATTCAAAACGATATGCCTTTTTGAAGCTATACAAGGTTTGCAGGATATATGTTAAGAATGCCGGTGAAATGACATCCGGAATATGCGTTCCAGTCACGCTAGCGGAGCACTCTCCACCCGCTCACAGGGTTCATAAACCACAGAAGGTTCAGTCAGAAATCTGTTTGAATATCCTCTTTTGTTAGATAAAACATTAGACCATAATTCAGAAACTAAATCCGAGATCAAAAGCTTGAGCTTGTGATGACATTATTTGATGCCTGAAGTCATCGGACCTTTATTTGTCTTGTCGGAGAGATTTATCAGGGGTGCTATTTTTGAATATCACCAGGTGACTAAAGCTCACCAAAATGGCCGAATATCTATGAAAAACGGCTATTTTGGTGAGCTTTAGTCACGTAGATTCAAATGCAATTTTTGAATATCAACAGGTGACAGCCTCCACACCACACGATATTGCTTCTGATCTGACCACCACATTCACCAGTTCATGACGTCATCTGTAGGCCCTTTAATTTTGATCTCAGATTACACTATGAGAGGGACTGGACTTAACTTATTCGTAAACGCTCAGTAAACCTCCATTTGTTGCAACATGTCCGTCGTTGTGAGTGACGTATGCGTTCGGACATATATTTTACTTATTTATTTAATCCACCAACGTAGGTAACATAGGTTTGAGAGGCGATAAATCAAACCAATACGCTATCTCGGGTTTTATCACCAGAAGAAGGAATTATTGTCTATCTACGTATTCAAGTGGGATAGATTTATGAGTTTGGTCACACAATAAATTTCTGTTGGTGGACTAGTTACATATTATGTCCCATGCATTTATATTTCTAATATTCCGTTTTCCTTCGTCCAAGCCGCAACGTAAGGCATATTTTATCGGTTACAAGGATCTTATAGAACGATCCAGAACCAGTAGCATGATTTGCCGTTTCTCATAGCTACACTAATGTACTAAGTTATTTTTAAAGTACCGTTAGCTAAAAGTTCGATTTATTTAAAAATCAAAGTGATTCACTTAGCGTAAAAATGGCAAGCAAGCCAAACTTTGAACTAAGAGAATTAAAGTCAGCCTTAAGAGGCTGCAGACATTGTCACGATTTAAGACTGAAAGTCATATACCTACAGAATCGTGCCTATAATAAGGCTCCTTGGCGAGACGTCTCGCTCAGACACTACCTATACCTGCCTTATACCGGTCGCTGTGTGCACCTTCTGTGTTTCTCTACATTGCGGCACGTGCCCGTGACAAGCAAAATTTACGCGTATCCAGGTGTAAACAGGTGGTCATATTATTCCCTTTCATCTTTATGTCTTTATCACAAGCAATTTGCGAAAATTGTTAGAATTTATTGCGGATTTCTAGGCCACGACGTGGTTATTTCATGGCAATTACGATATTTCCGTTAAATCTACGCATTGGTGGGATACTAAAACAAAAGCTACTCTACCTTTATTAACTTAGCCTATGCCTAAAGTGCAAAATACCGAATTGTGTTCGGTATATTAGAAACGAGAATAAACGTTTTTCATTTGGACTCGGACCGTGGCTAGACGCGCCGGCTCGCACATGGGTGCAATTTAATTTTAACGTTTCACTAAAAGAGGCGTAATAAAAAGGCGCTTACATTTTCCTTGGAGGCTTGAAAGGTCGAAGTGTGAAAGCGTGGTCGTAAATAATTGGGACATTTAACCTCGGGATGTATTCAAAGGGAAATTTACCCCATAAATGAAGGTAGTCGGAGTGCTTTTGTGTACAAAATGGCGGTAAATTAGTATGCTTTAGCGGAAGGAGAGCAGTCGGTATTTCTTTTGGATATGAATGTTTTTTTATCTGTTTGCGACTGAATCTAATGCTTTTGTTACTTATAAAAATAGATTTACATAGGATGAGGTTAGAGAAACTTTTTTTAAAGTCGTAAAATAGTTAAATGCCTTGGAATTAATTCAATCCTCTAAAATCAAAAAAATTGTGATCGGCCATTTTGCTTAAAATACTAGTTAAACAATTAATAAATAAGTAGGTACATTGGGACAGCTTTATCCCACATTAAGCAACTAAATCTGCTTGTGTTATGGGTACTGGACAACTGATATAGATACTGTAGTACATATACAAAATCCATGACTCGAGTACGAACCTGCATATTCATCACAGAAATATCAGTCCCTATCGGGATTCAGACCAGCATTCACTGGCTTCGTAATTAGGGCCACTAACCATAGTAGCCTATCCGGACGTCAAATTACAATTATCTTTTAATTGGTTTTTAATTTCGTCTCTGGGTTACATCAGTCATACTATTTCTGTACTTACTTACTCCTCGGGTTTATCGTCCCGAAACGAGCCTATTAGTCTAAAAAATGTATACGCCAATTTTTGCGATGACCCACTATTTTTCGGCTTGAGACCTACATAGGTCGGCTTTCACAAGCTCGTATCAATGATATCTGGGGTATCCCATCCTCGGCGATCTGTTGGGCAACCCAGATATGCTCTCCTCTCCTCACGCTGCGACCATGTCCATTGCTCTTGAAATGCTTCAGCCAGCGAAGCCGGTGATCCTTAGCAGTACCTATGATATACGGTTCGATCGCGACTTCCTCAATCTCAGCTTTCGTTTGGACTTTTTAGTGCCTATCTTCCCCCCGCACTTGGCCTAATATTTTACGTAAAATGTTTCTCTCTGTTATTACGTGCTTGTTTTCCTTCTTATGTGTGAGTGTCCAAGCTTCAAAGCCATACACGAGGGTGGGCCGTATGATGATTTTTAAATTTGGACTTTAGTTTGTCAGACTTCGACACCATTTTGTGAACTCTGTACTACTTACTCTACCTACTAAAACAATAGTACCTACATATCCAAAAATGAATGTATCAGTTTGTCATTCCTTGTGTTATTTTCAATCAATCACAACATGTTCTGAAATCAAAAACCCCTGCGCCTATTGATTTGTCAAGCTACATCAAATATAACATTCACTAAAATATATGTAGTTTCGCACAGTGTTACAATTTTACATCAAAGGCGCGAAGGTAGCGCAAGGAAATTGGAAGAACATTGTAAATTCGCAGGAACACTCGCACCTTTTTCGGGAACAATTTATAAAGCTGTGTTTGTGAAGGTTAAATAAAGTTAAGATCGTAAATACCATTTGATCAGAGTAAACATGGCTGTGTGCGTGCCTGTTAAAGCTAGCGGACTAATTGGAATCCACGTATTGGGGAGAACGCATCGTTAGGCAATGTCCATAAGCCGGTACACGGATTTATGAATAATTTTCCGTACAATCGAAATTGATTCATTATACGCGCTTACGTGCTTCATTATTGTTCTCTCACGTTCTCAAGGGGCGGTGGTTCTGATGGCTGCTAGTAAAAAAACATTCAAAAATGTTTTTGTTTAGTTTTATTTCCAGCTTAATATTGAGTTTACCTTGAAAATGACCATCTGCCATAGTTTTGCTTAGTAAATACAATAAAAGTGTTACCTATTGACGAAACTCCGAAATAAACTTTGAAAGTATTTTTATCATTCCTCATATTAATCTTTACTTCCTTATAAAAAAGTTCCATTACCAACTGACTGAGTGACAGACAAATCTCAGCATACACCGCTAAAAACATTTAGATTCCTTATTGTGTGGATGTCCTCGTGCTTGTTAATAAATTTGGTACTTTGTTCACAGGAAGGCCAACGTCCTGGGAATGACGTTTAGCGGAGAAGACGTTAAACGCGGCGCGGGGTGAGCAGCTGGCGCGCGGCATGTGGGTGCTGCTGATGCTGGCACTGGCGTCGGCCGCCGGCGCCGAGTGCCCGCGCCACTGCGAGTGCAAGTGGCGCAGCGGCAAGGAGTCCGCGCTGTGTGCCCGTGCCGGCCTCGCTGCCGTGCCCCCGCGCCTCGACCCCACCACGCAACTTCTCGACCTCTCCGAGAACAGACTACAAACATTGCAGAACGACGCATTCGCGTCCGCTAACCTCCTCAACCTACAAAGACTTTACCTCGCCGCCTGCAACATAAAGACGATTCAGCAGCACGCTTTCCGAGCCCTAGTCAACTTAGTCGAACTCGACCTGTCCCGCAACCGAATAGAGGCGATACCGTCACATGCATTCAATTCAATATCAGAGCTCCGTGAGCTGAGACTAACCAGAAATTCCATCACTAAAATCAAAGATGACGCTTTCGCAGCAGTGCCTCACTTAGTGCGGCTGAGCCTTAGCGAGAATAAAATAGCCGAAATAGAGCCTCGTGCGTTCACAGGGCTGGAAGGTTCACTTGAATATTTGGAGCTGGATAAAAACAAATTGCAAGTTCTTCACGTTGCAGTTTTAGCACCGCTCCGGTCATTAAAAGGTTTAGAGCTCGCTAATAATAAATGGGAATGCTCGTGTGCTCTAAGACCGTTGCGGGATTGGATGATCAAAAGGAATGTACCCGCGACAGTTGTCCCGGACTGCGCCTTGCCTCCCCGGCTCATGGCACATTCTTGGGACCGCCTTGATTTGGAAGACTTCGCTTGTCCACCAGAAGTCAGTGCTGCATCTAATAACTTTAAAAGTGTTGAAGGTGACGAAGTGACATTAGTGTGTCGAGTGAGTGGCGTACCGGCCCCGCGGGTCCGGTGGGTGCGCGCTGGCCGCCTCCTTGCCAATTCTAGTTCTAATAATGTAAATTCAGGTAGATCTTTTATATTACGTAGTGAGGGGAAGACGAGTAATTTAACTATTAAATCAGCTGACTTGCAAGACACCGGCTCTTACACGTGTAATGCAGAAAACCGTGCAGGAAAAGCAGAAGCCGTTCTCAGTTTAACTATAGAAAAGAAGCCGCAAGGTAAAATTTTCGGTGGTCGTGCTCTTATGGCCGGTATGGCAGTGTCCGCGGTGATAGTGCTAAGTTCATGTTTGGTAGGGCTGTGTGCGTATGAGACTCGTAAGAAAAGACAGATAGATAGGTGGAACGAACAGATAGTGACCACAAATCGCCGTGATGATAACTACGAGAAGATTGAAGCTAACATGAAGGGTACTGTTGAAGTACCGCGAGTGCTCCCTTCGGACAATGGTCGTAAGCGGGGTGACTATAGGAACGTTCCGTCGCATGATCCAGAAGACGATTGTGCGGGTTACATGCGTGAGGAGGTACGTGAAGACAGAGACCCTATGACACTCTCCTTTGAGTCAAGATGGAGGAGAGCTGAGTTCGATAACACAATTAACAGAAATGGAATACTAGAGCGAGATCTACACATACCACGGATGAAGGATTACAGTAAAAGGTAATTAAACACTTCGAATTTATTTATTTTAAAGACGACAACAGATTAATCTAATAATTAAAAACGAAACAAGGAGAAAGAAAGGGATGTACATTAGTATTAACAATGTGCTAGTGTTTATTTCAATACATACATCCACTAAGATAGGAGACATTTTCACTCTATATTTACTGCTTTGGTGTGGTTTTGACCGTATAGTCGTACCAAATTACCAGTAAAGTCTTGACTCACTCTGAAACCTTCCCGCAATAAATATTAATGAATCGACTGATAACCTGAAAACTCAAGAATATTATTTCCGAAATTGGGATAGAGTAAAAGTAATATTTAACTTATTTAAGTAAGTCATTGTTTTATATACTATGAATACGTGTGTAAAGCAATTAATTCCATCCAAAATGTTATTTTTACTATATTTTAGTTGCGAATTTGCAACAGAAATTTAAAAAATAAATTCTTAAACATCATGACCAGCCAGTGTTCCAGTGCTAAGTTGGGCTGCAATTTTCATTTTTTTTGTTACAGAGCTGATGAAACCCCAGAATCAGTAGCAAGTTCTACTTCAACGGGGGTACTTAGCGCACACGCAGAGCATTCCACTAGCAACAGGTTTAACAACAACCCACGAGGGCGCCCGCGCCTGCGCCATGAGCGCCTAGATAACGACCTCTCTGGCAGCGACAGCGAGAAAAACTACCCAGACCTCATAGAAATGAGCGCTTTAGGGACTTCCTCTTACCTAAGAAGCGAGATGAAACATGACCCATACTACTTCTATACGATTCCCAGACGAAAAGACGGCGAAAGTCGAAGTCCACTTCTCAGCAGTCGAAGAAATAGTTCTGGTGGTGACTCTGGAACTTTTTTTGATCGGGTGTACGATAAAAATCAGCCGAGGAATGTTGGGCGACGTTCTAACAGTTTCCTCGACTTATCATCGGGCAGTAATCGATTGCGACGTAACCCGAGTCTCCCTTCGTCGCCTGCGAGAGAGCAGCCTACAGTACCGTCCGCCACCCCTCTTCTCGATCTCTCCGGACTTCGCGATTACACACGCATGGACCAGCCAATGGAAGACTTTGATTTCCGCGCATCGCAACTTGAGAAATTCTTAGAAGAGTACCGTACTTTGCGAGAACAGTTATCTAGAATGAAGGAGACAAGAGAGAATTTACAGAGAAATAGGGCTGTTGACAATGAAGAGTTGAGATCGATTTTGAAAGGTAAACCAAGTGTGGCTGTGACCGAAATGTCTTCTGGAGCCTTAGCGGATGCGGCGTCACCTTTGGCACTCAGTCCTCCCGAGTACAAGCCTCACCAGCCCCGCCCAGAATGGCTCACGACGTTACTTTATCGCAATTAAGTCTCGTTCAACTTGTAAATAAGTAGCATTAATATTTGAACTGATGTTAGCAATAAGTGATTAAATGTTTGTAAAACATTCTTTGAACGTTGAAATAAAACATTTAAGGAAGCCATATCCATTATTTTCCGTAACGGAATTATCTATCATTATCGAAGCGAGCTTGACTCTCAGGATACAGTGTTTAATAAAGCGTCGAGAATCGCTGTTCATAACTTCCTCTACTGTACTATGTCTCACAAATTGTAGGATATAGTCATAGTCTATGAAATTTGGTCTCATGTGAAATTTGTTTGAATACAAGGGTTAGTCTTAATAAACAGTCGTCATACAGATGATTTTAATAACAAGCACTCTTAAACCAAAATTAATTAGACAAAAACAGTGGTGTAGGAAAAACTTGCTATTCGATGTATTCTAAAAGTACCTTAACGAGTGAACCTATCACTCCCCTCATACTCTTGCTGGCGCAATCTTTACCTTCAACTCTTTTACAGATTTCTAAACTCACGTACATAACTATCATTTACCCACAAAAAAATCACACTGTCAGTCACGAGTTGTGGGAGAAGATCTCGTTGTGAGTTTTGTGAAATAAACACCACACTTACAGTAACTAGTTTGCGTTGATTTGCATCTTCAGCCAACTGAGGCCTTGGTGACTAGGCCTTTTACTTTGTCCCAAACCTTCCTTACCTTAAATTACAGAGTGTTTATCTATCGAGTGTCAGTTGAGTGCCAGTCAGAAAAACGTTGTGCCTAAATTCTATGATTTTACGTGTTTTCATCACTTGCAAAGTAAACATTATCTATGGCTATCTCTATTCATCATTATTTTTAAAATACATGGATGGCGTGACATTTTGCATTTGAGTTAGACAGTGTTATGTTTTATAAGATTTACTTCCAGACTGGCGTCGCTCGCGCATTAATTACTTATGCGGGTAGTAATTATTAGTTACAGCGCAGACTGCGTGGGGCCGAGTATGGCGACACGCCCTATACCCTAAATTTGATAGCGATAATATCGAGTGGCAATAATTACCAAAATTAGATGGGAATGTTTCTTTGGTATTAGTATTGAGTACTTACACCCCGACCGCAACCCCGTATTACCGATAAATTATAATTACTTTCATAAATAGGTTAAAAGGGTGTAAACAAAAACTAGTTGGGATTATTTAGACACAAATACCAACATTATTTACTAATATTTATTCAAAACAGTCCGTTTCCGTAAACAAAGTACATTAAGTAGGTACTTACTTATTATGACAATAATGAAGAACTGGTAAGTGAAACTAGAAACAAAGAAAGCCATCAAAGATCATGACTGACAAATAAAAACCAAAAGTTCATGACAAAATAGCAGCCGCTGAGACTCCTAAACATTCCGCACATGAAGAAGTTGCAGTTCTTATTCATTAAACTTTTTGCTCAGAGGAAACTACAATCTGATAAGTTTTGAAGATAATAAGTTATAGTTATAATATACAGAAAACTGTAAACGTTAATAATCGACCACTTAACATTACTTACATTAAGTTTAATTAGGTTTCTTTGTTTGTCAACGAGACGCAAATACGCAAATAAAAAAAGATCGTCCATATAAAACCACAATACTTACTTTGAAGAAAGAGCAAGTGTTTCCTTGATTTTTCAGTTGCATTGATTTTTGATTTGATTTCACTAAAATATTTGATTAAAATTGTAATGACAGCACAAAGAAAAATTAGGGCAATGCACTGCCTCTACAGTGTGGCGAAACTGGCAAACGCAAGGCACGTAATGCTAGTTGCAGGTTCAAGTCCTGCCATTGCCCTAATTTTTCTTTGTGTTGTCATTACAATTTTAATTTAATAATATGAATGTTAAAACATTTAAAAAATAAAATCGAAAGAAATTTCGGTTACAAAAATTTAAAATATTTGAATTAATCTTTTAATAGATTGATCGCTATCATTTTACTTTTTAAAGTAATTATTCTAGTAAACGATTAACTCGTTTTCAGTGAAAAGGACATTGCATAAGTTACGACCCATTTTATAAAGCATTTTTACGCGTCCGCTGGAGCAGTATAACATGCCCCGACGAATCACTCGACTGTGAAATTGTGTATGATAGTAAATGGATTACGCGTACCCAATAATCTAGTTAGGAATATTTGGCATGTGGATTATTTGAAATCAGTAATCTAAATACGAACTATATGCATAAGACTATAGAGCGTCTAGTGTAAGTTTTGTTACAATAAACGCCTCTAACGCGTTAGCGTTAACTTCTCTTTTACTAGGGAAGTAAACAGCGACTCTTGCGGCGCGTATTGGCAACAAAATGTTTCCATAGCAGTGTTGAAGTTAGCGTTAACACGTTTGAGACGTTTTTTTAAACAAAAACTTACACTAAGGGCACTGTAAAATTATTTCAAGAAGTGAAATCAGATGTTATCGGAAATGCTAAAATAAATAAAATTAAGCGAAGTACATCGCTGCCTTTAGATCGATGGTCAAAAACCATCTAAAGGTGCAAAGAAGCAATGTAAATCAAAAATCTTGTTGCCAGAGGGCGAAGATGGAATACCTCTTGTGCCAGTAATTGCACCGGCTGTCTTGCTCTCCACACCGGAACACTATAATGCAAGCACTGCTGTTTAGCAGAAGGATTAGCGAGCAAGACGGTGGTAGCGATCCGGATGGACCTTGAACAAGGTCCTACCACCCTCAAAATGAATATTGTGTTGGCAGCAAAAATATGCTTTTTGCTGTATACAAGGCAACTCTATGAGCTGTGGAGGTTGTATTTACCAGCTGTGGCCCTAATGTGACCGGCCACGGTTTTATCTCCACGTACGTCCCTTTCTTCTGACACTATTTTGACAGAGACACAGGAAGGGATAAATTAAATCCTGACCGGCCATGCCAGGGTCACTGAAGCACTACATTGCAAAAGCAACGTTCTTGCTTGAAAACCAAATTCTGACGGACGCAAGTTGGAATCTTCAGTTGCTAGATATCTTACTCCACTGTACCTAATAGTTATCGCTAAGTTGCTACAACAGCTTACATATGAACTGATACGTAATTTAATCATTTCATCGTATTTTACGTATGTTAAACGTGTAACTAAACCTTACAGGAAACCACGTGTTTGCGGCGCTTGCGGTTAAGGCATTTGGGCCGTGGGTCTCGACGGTTAGCCGTGGATCTCAGCAGCTGGGGTTATTAAAAAGAAATAACAAAAGAATAGAATAGATGTCTCATGCCTGTGTTGTTCATGCGTTTCATTACCAACACATTGGTCGAATTAGTTTCTTGTGTCGCACCAACTGAGCCGATTTCAATGAAAGCAGGTCCAACAACATCATTTTCTCTCCTTTTTCCAAAAGTTATGAATTTTAAACTACATATACAAATATAGTCCAGTCACAAGATTGGAGTCTTTCTTAAAATCTTTCCCAGCCATTCTCAATCCCTTGGATGTGACCTGCTTCGATTTGTGACACCTTCTGTTTGTTGAACTCTTTGAATCCATTTGGCTCCAGCCACTCTTTTGAAATCTTTAAACCAGCAGGATTTATTGAAGATATGGTATGTCAATGTCAATGGCTTCTTCACTTCGCTCTTGGACGCCTTGATTATCTCATTGCATCCTGTTCACATTCTCTGATCTTTGGTAAATAGCGGAAACAGGTGAAGGAACGGAAGTCTGTTCACTAATCAGCTGGTACGTACTCGTAGAATGTTCCGAAATAAATAGAGTGAAACTCAGTCTATAAAATTTTACAGTTTTAGAGTAACAAAAAAACGTGTTTCACTCATATGAATCCGTTGACAAAGGTTTGTTTTCAAAATGTACAGTTTAAAAATATTAGTTTCTCATTCATGTACTACCCGTGGCTTGTCTGAATAAAGCCAGGCAGGTTGTATTTTCTACTGTAGTAAAGTTTGCTTTTACATTACATATACACCTAATAAAGGTTTAAAACAGTTGAACTACTATTTCTTACAGCTGTGAATTTGTTGGAGTGATTTGGTCGTCAAGGTTCAAGAGTCTTATTTTCAAATTAATCATAAAATATCTAAATGTTGATGAACTGTCGTCATACTATACGTTTGAACCATTACAGCGAATGATCCGTAAACAAAGGCCGATAGTCCATAAACCGCAGTCGAAATTAAAACTCTCCGCACCCATAACTCCTTTCTTTTAATTTAACTAGCCATTACAATCACGCCGTCCGTTCCTAGTCCCGCAATCGTAAAACTAAAGTAGTGTAGGTTTAATTTGCGGACCAATAGACACTGGGAGAGTTCGCAATTACAGCTGTCCGAGCGAATTGTGTTCGACAATAAAAGCGATACTTTTATTGTGGCTGTAAATTCCGACTCTCCGTTGTCGGCGCTATGTCGTTGCGTGCCGTCTTTTAAAGGGGCTCCGTGGTTACAGATTTAAAAACTAGATTTTTTGTAAACAAATCCTTTTAACCTTTTCAACGCCAAAGACGGAAATATCCGTCAACTAGCGACCCGGCCCGGCTTGGTACGGGTACAATCGGGCTGTAATGTACATGAAAACCTTCTGCAAAAAAAACTCGAAATGTCATTTAAAATGTATCAAAACCCATTGGTTTAGAAGGAGAAGGCAGCCGAACATACACTATAAAGATTTAGGACAGACAGGAAAGGACAGTGACTTTACATTATACTGAAAAGTACAGGAGTGCCCTGTGTACATTTCCATAAGGATTAACTTCGTTACATTCAATAAAAAGCTTGGAGTCTGGATGACGATTTGTATTTGACGAGGCATTAAAAAGGTTAAATACAAGAATTTTCTTCACAGTACTTATTATCGTATCGTTATCGAATTTACCCCACATACCTCCCAAATGTCTAGTCGATTCGACCCCTGAAAGTCAGTGAGGATCATCCAAGATTTAAAACGGAAAGTAAGATAGATAAGAAATAGAAACTTAGCCCGAAATAAATGTTTAAAATGAACCAAAAAACCGATGATTTTACCCTCGCCATCATTGAAAGGTTGAAAATATTTCAAAAACAGTTAACTTTTTTCCAAACATGGCTAAGGATGGACCATAGGATGTGAAAAAAGAGACACACTGACCAAAAACCAAGAAGTAAACAAGCCCTCCAGAACGACAGATTGATTACATAATTATAATTAAGATAAATGGGACACGTGGCGTCTCACAAGAAATAATTGGACCAGATTTTTGGGCTTAGTTGCACAGTTTACATGAACAAGTATTTGCAGACTTGATGCTAATAGGTGCCTGTTAGCGACAAGCTCATGCGACCTCCTTGGAATACCTTAATTGTCACTGCTTTTGAAAACTGTTTTGCCTTTGTCAGTCGTATGTCTACTTTTCTACTGTCTTTACCGCTCCTTCTAATATATTTTGTTATTAGTTCACAAGTGTAATTTATTTCCGTGCCCGACTGTCAAGAGTGCCTGCTAGTCAACCACATAAAGAATCTTTTAACGTTGATTTCCAAATTTTCTAAGTAAGAAAAAACAACAAAGTACTAAATAAGTAAAACCTTGTAGTTACTCTGAAGTTTTAAATAAGTTAAAATTTACAAAGGCCAAACAGGCGCGGTCCGCGATCGTTATATCGCAACAGTCCCCTTAACTCGATTTATTGTTATTGTCCACCAAATCCGGCAGACGTGTCTGAACAAATAAATTACTAACGAATATTTCTAGAGCCGTTCGTCACCCGACCTTTGTTGGCGTTCGGCAGAGCAGTGACACAATATGATCACGACTACAATGTTTTTTTGGTATGAAATACATTGTTTTCAGGGTTTCGTGACACAAAAAGTAGGTAGGATCACTTCGTTGTTTGCCTGTCTTTTTGTCTGTTGGGAGACAAATTCAGCCTTATGATCCCCTGCAGCTGTAACAAAGAATCTAGCTTCTTTGTCAATGCGATCAAAAAATACGGCCATTTCACATTATAAAACTCGTAAATAAGTACTTCCAGATGACTTAGAACCATGAAATTTGGCAAGAAGCAACATCTTACAGCCCAAATAAAGGAAAAATCCCTGAGTTGTTGATAATATATAGGTATTAATACCAAATTAAAAATATAAACGTGCCATTACAAACCTTCATTTGCAGTTGTAGAATTAATCGTGGCTTACATTGATGTATAGGCAAACATTTTTGCAACTACATAATTAAATCTTTCAATACGACTCGCACTTGTGCGGTTTATTTCGTAGTAGGAAGGTAATCTGTTTCAATTTGTTAATATGGACCTCCGCAAAGAAACGCCTTACCCCCCTATTCATAAACTTTAGTTACATAATATTTTCGTCTTTGTCAGCCATTGGATCTGCCTTCGAGAGACACTGGCAAAATATGTTTTAGATAAAAGAGGTTAAAACTTTCATGAATGAGGAATTTATCATCATCATAATCATATAAGCTGAAAGACACTGCTGGACTTTGATATAGGCCTACCCTAAAGGTCGCCACTGCGACTAGCCCTGCGCTGCTCGCATCCAGCGGCTTCCCACAATCATCTCCAGGTCGTCGGTCCACCTTGTGGCGGATCTGCCCACGCTGCGTCTTGCGGGACGCGGTCGTCGCTCGAAAACCCTTAAAAGGTTAGTATATTTCCTTTTTCGTCGACAATACCAACATCCGTATTATACTCCAAACGCGCAAGATATACAAAATAGACAAAAAGATTGAGACAGATTGAGACAGTATAGCGTTAAATATAATAATAAATATCTGTGTGATATCTTAACTGTTTATGTTAGTACCGTGTAGCTGGACCCAGCTGAGACTTAACGCTGCGACCAATTAAGGCACAACACATAGCTTTTTTAGTTCCTCCCGTTAGCACAGAATAAATAATAGTACAAAAACAGACCTCTCTCTTCGAACTAAAACGGCGTTTAAGTATAACTTCTCTTACTGCTTGCCTCTCTACTTATCGTATAATTCGTATTCATTCGCACGCGCGAGAACTTGATTGCAACGACACCAGTACAGAGGTGCGCTGTACGACTTGTAGCTTCGCAAAGTGCGACGCGCCTGGTTGTCAATCTTTCAGCATAATACGTACAGTCAATCTAATTTAAACGCCCGGGTAACATTAAATGTCCTTAAAAAAACCTTTTGCAATGTGTTTTGGCAAGATGTTGTTGAATTAATAAGCTCTTGAATCTCATCTCCCTTTTGACCTTTCCGCAAATTGCAAGTATTTGAACGTTTAATATTATTTCTGAAGCCGTTTCAACCAGGTATTCAACCTGGAACGAAAACTTCACAAGCTCACAGAGATTGCGAAAACGTAGCATTTTATTGACAAACCTTATAAACAATTGTTAATGAACACAAGGATTTCGCGTAGTAATGCCCCATAGAAGAACTGCCAAAATTTAAATTAAAATGAGCCATATCTCGGAAACGAATAGTTTTCTAATTGCTGTTTTTATCGCTTTAAAAGTCCCGTAGACGTTATAATTTAAGACTTATAAGTATGTCTGAAAATCGCGGAAGTTTAAAACAATTGATGCATAACTTTTTTTATTGCTAATGACCGAACTTATATCTGTCTACAAGGATTGCATCGAGTTTTCAAACCTGTTACTAACAAAATACCTTAACGAATCACAAAAAGGTTTTGCGGAATTCAGACCCGTCGTTGCTCTGCGGATGCACTTATTTTACAAATGGAGAGTCGCGGAACGAGCGCTTAAGAATGAAAAATAAAGTGCAATTTGCAAGTCGCTGGAAATCCGGATAATGTGAGCGAGACTTAGAAGTCTCCCTTTGAAATCAAAACATCTTTTCTTCTTTGATACGACTATGAAAAATAAAAGCATGCTAAAACGAACAGAACTGCTCAAATAACTTTCTTGCTTATGGGGAGAGAAAACGAGACGCTAAAATATTTTTGCGGGGAAATCTTTCAGTGGAGTTGTTTGAAATATTGCTTACCGCCGTACTTAGATTTTGAGACGGTTCTGGCTTGGACGGTTTTGGTGAATAATTCTCATTGCATAATACTCAGTGAGAATAATTAAAGTTTTTCATCAAAAACGGTTTCAAATTAAAAATGTCAAACGGAACGCAGTTTGGAAATAATATTAAATTCGTTTTTGTAGTCATCCCAATTTATCTAATGCAGAAATAATTTCTTTAATCTACACTTCTACAATAAATTTGTTTGTTTGTTAGTTTGTTTGTATGTAGGGGGTAATCTCTGGAACTACTAAACCGATTTCAAAAATTCTTTCACAGACAGAAAGCTACACTATTTCTGACGGACATAGGCTGCTAATTTTACGTGAACGAAGTCGCGCGCGTCCGCTAGTTTGCTATAATTTTGTAAATGTAAACATGAAAGACGCTTTGATAGTCACATTCATTTTATATTTACGTTTTAAATAAAACATAATTATTACCTATTCACCGTCCGACTAGCAAAGTTAGTTGAATATTAGTTTGATATTTATCACGGTCTGCGTCAAGCGGAGTTATTATTTATTTAAGCTTATTTGCGAAATGCTCGAATTTATAAATGGTACCTTTTATGTGTTGTGGAATCCTCTCCTAGCCAACAATTTTGCGCTAACCAAATACAGGTTGTATTATAACATTGTACATAACATGAATATTGGTATAACATTTATTCGAAAGGGATCGTTGAAATCCGTATTATACAAAAGCACACTGTCTATTTCTCTGAAGACATCACGGCTAAATTTATCTAATTTTGACACAAAATGATCTAACTGTCTGTGGATATGGAAAAAGGATTCATCTAAAACAAAAACTTTCTTTGCGAACTAAATTGCGGAAAAAGCAAGTCGTTTATATTTACGTATCTTGCGTGAAAACTGAACTAACTGTAGTAGTCTTAATATTCATACTTTAAAACATGGGACAGTTCCAATCAACGGAGATTGATATTTTTAAGTGACTGAATCTCACGCTTCGGGAACTGGCGTCTGTTGTTGAAGCGTTGAAAGAAACTCATCAACTACTTTCATTTAAATTTAATAATATCCTCACTACATCAAAACATTGTCTTGTAATAGATACACAGTTATACTTTCGCGTTGGAGGTCTATCTAGGACCCAGTTTTATGCAGCAACACGGGTCATTGCACTTTTTTCGGCTTATAAGTAGCTTCATTTCTTACTCATTTTCTTTGCGTATGCGTCGTTACGGCGAAAATACAATATTATAAAAGAAAAAAAAAACCGGCATGGTAATCAATTTTTTAAACTTATTAGAATCTTTTATTTAGCATCATCTGCTTTCCTAACATGAGTGACCAAGTTTAAGTTATTCTTTAGTGCATCCTGTTGTATGTATGCACGACCCATGTAACAAGGAGCTATTGAGATAACATATACCTGTTTCAGTCATGTTAGGGACACTGTCCATATAATAATGTGTGTCTACAAATCTTACAAACTATATTTGACCAACTTCCTGGTGTTCCGTCGAGCTGTTTTTTATCTAAATTCACTTACAATAGAAAATTATTATGGTGTCATTGACCTGTTCTAATGATGAAGTCGGAAGTTAGCGACAGGAACTTTGTTATGAAACAATGCAACCATATCGAGTTTCAACTCTTTTACTTTGTCTTGACAAGTACTTAAAGAAAAACAACACTTGGATTGGACACGGAACACGTTTTAATAATGTCTAGAAAAACTAATAAATAGCTTCCAGTTTGCGACTTGCTTTCATTTTAAGTGTCCATCACAATGTAAGGAACGAATCAAACACGACTTTGTCCAAAACGAATAATCGCTTAGAAACAACTAATGTGGGATGTCGTGGTTACAAGAGTACCCGAGGAGTAACAAACGACCGAAAACAAATGAATAAGCGAATTCAAAAAAGGAAAAAAGCTTTAGCAGAAAATATTCTAATTTGGAACTTTAAAACTCATAAAAACTTTTTATTAAAAAATAAAACCGATACAAAAAGAGGGACGGAAAAGCGAAAAATAAAAATAAACTAACCTTTTTGGCCTGACTAGGCTCCTACACTAATGTACGAGTATAGTCGACCAAGTAATTGCTTGACCACTTTTGAACCTTATCCCTTTGTAATACGGTCCAAAAGTGGTCAAGCAATTTCTTTGTCGACTATACCTAAGTAATATTGAGTCGGCGCCAAACAAACAAACAAAGAAATTAATTAAGCTTTTTTTTCATCGGTTAAAAAAAATGAAGCCTTGTCCAAAGTGGCCAGTTTTGAAAAACGTTAGAGATATCGTAAGAAAGCATCGAATCGTATTTGTATAGGTAAGTACTTTGTCAAAATTGCACATGCTATTTCTTTGCCTTACATCCACAAGGCGGAATTCCTCCTGTCGTGGCAGGCTTTTATAATATGAAATTCGGTTTGGCTTGCACTCGTTAAAAACCTTTTCTTTTCCGGGGAACATCAAGTAAGATACGCATGGAACCGTTTGTCGGGCAACGGCATTCGACGGCGATCTTGAGTTGGTCGTTTAACAAAATGGGGTTCTTTTTATCTCTCTCAGCCAATACTCAGGTCTCGTTGTTTCCGAACTTGTTAACGGTTATTTCGTGTACTTTCTCAGCGTTAGAGGGTGAAATATGGCCTATTAATTATATTTTGTGGCTTGACCGTTTATCGCCAGGAATTGTTTCTTTTCCGAACCGAAGTGGTGCTTCGACGAACGCCAAGGAAAGTTTATAGTTTGTATTTAATTTAAAGTTTCTCGTTAGTCCGTTTACGATAGCTAAGTAATTAAACTTTACGTTATTACACCACAATTATATATTAAGGCTGCGTTTCCACCAGAGATGTGCGAGGATGCGTAGCGAGGGATGTGTTTGTAGAGAACCATTGTGCCGTTTCCACCAGAGCTGTGCTGACCCAGGCGAGATAAATAAAGCGATTCTATTGGTTCTTACAAACACATCCCTCGCTACGCATCCTCGCAAATCTCTTGTGGAAAAGGAGCCTAAGAGTACAGATCGCTTAGCGGAGAGTAGGAACATAGGGAGAAGGTAAAAAGAAAAGGGCCCAAAAGGCAACAATCTACAGACTGGACTAATTGCTTTCCTAATGAAATCTGATGGCCCGGTTGCCTCATGATGCCCAAGTAAAATTTTGTCTCTCCCCGTTGCTCTGTCTTACTAGTATCATAAGAAAGGGAAGCACATAGAGTTTTTTTATGGAAAAGGGGGGAAATGAGTAGGAGGGTCACTTGATATGAAGTGATCCACGTCGCTCATGGATACCAGCATTCATGCCCGTTTTTGGATAAGTTAAACTTCGGCGGTCATATAAGGGTCTCAGGTAACGGCCAGAAAATGAGGATATGATACATAATACCTCACCTAGAGATAATTATTATAGTAGTTAATGACAAATAACGTTCCAAATTGTGTTTTTTTTAATGCTAGCGACCCGCGGTGGCTTTGCACGGGTACAAAAAGGATGTAATCTAGATACATACATTGTTTCATAAAAAACATATATATATATATACATAATAGTGAAAATCATATCAAAATCCTTTGCATGGTTCAGAAGCAGTAAGCGGACGAAGAAATCAGGACAGACAGGATCGGATAGTTACTTTAGTTTATGGGCCACAATTCTTTTTAGTGCCTAAAATAAAGATGAATATGTATAAACACTTTTACAAAATTGTAGATGTCTCGAAATATTTTCCTAATAATATTACGTTAGTTCTCAACCGGGCCCCAATTTCTATTATGAAATTTCCCACCATCCTGGGTTTTTTATTACAGAAAAGTTTCATTTGGTACCCAAATTACCACTGCGTTACCAGTCCCCACGACTCCTCAAAAATAGTGTCCACTGCGTTACCAAATAATAGTTTTTTTCTTATTCTGAGCTCAAATATTTCTATAACAGTCATCATTTGGGTATGCGTATGTCATTCTGAATTTAAAGATAAAATGTTCTTTTAAGAATATCAGAATAAGTAAGAAATATGCGTTAAAATGTACAAGGGACGTTTTTATAGGCATCAAAAAGAATTTTGGCCCTTATACTGTAGCGATAGTAATAGTGATGGTAGTGAAGTATATTATTCATTGAAGGTAATCGTTTTCGTAAACTGCACAGTACACAACTACATCCAAAAACGCATGTCTTAAGTTTTTTCCTAAACTCGTACTAAGTAACTTATTTAGTAAAGGAGTGTCGAATGGGCACGCAACCATGTGAAGCAGTCTCCACTGTCGTTAGGAACTCAGGTAATTATTACCCGACTCGGCGAGAGGGCGGTAATGTGGTCTGAAGTTTGCAGGTTGCGGTGCTAACTACAAAATGACTGTTCTCTTGAACCGCTGAACTTTTTCCAATTTAATAATATATTGGATGGATTAATTACGTAGAGTGGTTGAGTTCGTAAGTTTAGACGTTGTATTTTAGATCATAATATGCTGAGTTAAATTTCTAGGTAGGTAAATTATTTTCTGCAAACACCATTTATTGTAGTTTTGAGATTTTCTTTGTCTATTTCCCATTGTTATAGAGCGCTAAAAATTTCATAAACCATCAAGCTAAACGCCACGACAAGTTACAAAAATATCTAGCTTTACCTACTAAAAATATGAACCACCTTTATGTTTTTATTTGACTGTTACATATTTTACTACATAATTCAGCATTTGGCACAGTCAATAAATCTGTAGATATGACATACAATTGAATACAAATTGCTTTAATTCTCAATTTAAACTTTCATATTAAACACAATTGAAATTCGTTTTGCTGCAATACCATAAATACCATAAGGTACACATAGAGAGGGAAAAAAGTGCTAAACTACTTTTAAATTATAACTTCTGTAGGTGATGGGTCGAGTAAAACCACGAAAATTTGGTAAAACAAAGGGAAAAGCGTTGGTACGTGTAAGAAGTTACAGCGTTCGCGAATTATCTATCTAGACTAACTACCGGCAATGTGTCGTATTCGTTTGTACAAGGACTGCTTATACCCACCAACGATTTCGCTAACTTTAATGTGTATAGATCACGCTAGATGGCGTTACAAGTAACAAACTCGTTAGACATATAGACATAACTTTTTTTAAAACTAGGTAAATCTAATAACAATGTAAAAACAATGAAAATAAAAATTGCGTCGCCTACAATTCCACCCCCTTAGTGATGACTAGTCATCACTAGAATTCACAACTGGTGCAAGTAGAGCGACGCGTGTCACCGGTCGTCGTAATACTCCCGTGCGAGTGCGCACATCGACCACGCGGATGCGTCCATCATCCCCGGGGAGTGTCGCACTCACTACACCGTGCCGCCATGAGCCACGCTCTAAGTTTGGTTCTACTAATAAAACATAGTCTCCTACACTCAAGGCCCTATGCTCAATGTTCCATTTTTGTCGCGGTAATAATGTAGGCAAATATTCTTTAAGCCACCGGGACCAAAACAGATCCGTTAAGCGTTGAGCGATCCGCCACTGCTTTCGCAGCGTAAGATCTACGTCTTCATACTTACCAAATGAGGGGCCATTTGATGACGTACCTATCAAAAAATGATTAGGCGTCAGAGCCTCGGGGTAGTTAGGGTCCGTCGAAACATGTGTGATGGGACGGCTGTTCACAAGCGCTTCGACCTCTGCCATGAACGTCGAGAGAGTTTCTGGACGGGGTGCACGTTCCTTAAGGACGACTTTCAAAGCCGTTTTAACGGTACGGATCATCCGCTCCCAGGCTCCTCCCATTTCTGGAGCTCCTGGGGGGATAAATCGCCACTGGATTCCTCTGATAAGTCCATCGCTGCATAGTGCATCAGCGTTTAGCTCTTCGATGCTGCGTCTGAGCTCCGAATCAGCTCCTCGCAGGTTGGTTCCATTATCGGAGAAGATAGTCGTCGGTGTTCCTCTGCGGGCTATCATTCTCCTCAAGGCCATGATAGTGGCGTCAGTGGTGAGGCTCTCCGTTATTTCTACGTGAACGGCACGAACCGTCAAACACGTAAATAACATTCCGTAGCGTTTCTGCTTTCCACGACCAACTGTGACCTCCATCGGGCCAAAGAAATCGAGACCAGTAAACGTGAACGGACGTCGATTGTGCTGCAGTCGGGCAGGCGGAAGATCAGCCATGCGCTGCGGCTGCGGGGCCGCGCGCCGGTACCTGCAGAATAGGCACTGCGTAGCGACGGCGCGAACGGTAGGTCTGAGCTTTAAAATCCAGTAAGACTGTCTCAACTCATTTACCACCAGTTCGTGAGCTCCATGAAGTGCACGCCTGTGGTAGTACTCCACGAGGAGCCTGGCTACTCTGTGGCGACCGTCAAGGATGACAGGTCGCTTAGTTCCTTCTGCAACACCATCCGTTTTATCTATACGGCCGCCAACACGTAGCAAGCCGTTGTTATCAAGGTAAGGCGTTAAACTTAATAACCTACTATTTTTTAATAACGGTTTGTTTTGTTTAAGACAATCTATGTCAGTAGCAAAGGAAGCATATTGTGCCTTTTTTATCAACAGTTCCTCTGCTTGCTGCACTAATTCATTGTCGATTCGATTGCATTTACGTTGACACTTACGAATAAAAAATAAAACCCTTGCAGTTGTCATTAATAACCGAATCCACGATGAACTATTATCCTCATTAGGTACCGGAAGTTCGACAGTTTGGCTGGTGGTAAGAACGTTAACACATTTTTGCTCACAAACCGCTTCGTCTGTTTTAGTAAATGTCTTAATGTCCTTGGGCCACTTACATTCCGGTTCCCTTAAAAAACTAGGTCCCTGAAACCACATGTCATTAAAGTTTAATGGGGGCGCATCCTCTCTGGTGGCTATATCCGCGGCGTTCAAGCCGGACGGCAGGTGGCGCCACTCGTTCACGGCGGTCAGCTCGTCAATCTCGCCGAGGCGGTGGGCGACATACGGTTTATAGCATCTGGGGTCGCTGCGTATCCACTGGAGCACGGTGCTAGAATCTGTCCAGAAGTACCGTTTGTCTGCCTTCACGTCCTTGTGTTCCCGCTGAACTGTACTGGCTAAACGAGCTCCAAGCAACCCTGCTTGGAGTTCAAGTCTAGGGACCGAAACAGGTCGTAAAGGTGTCACGCGACTTTTACCAGCTACGAAACAAACATTCACGCTTCCATCCGTGCGAATAAAACGCCAGTAAACAACGGCGGCACAGGCCTGGATTGACGAGTCACTTATTGAATGTAATTCGATACGTGCAATTACAGGTTCACTTACCCCATCCACCATGTCTGTGTAACATTTTGTCCACGGGCCCGCGTTGGCATAACAACGAGGAATGCGTAACGTCGCTAGAAGTTTTAATTCATCGAGCCACTTCACCCATTTCACGTGCTCATCGGATTGGATACGGCAATTCCAATCTATACCACTGCGATGAACATTCTGAAATATAATTTTACTTTTAATAATAAATGGGGACAAAAACCCGTGAACGTCAAACACAGACATAATTATGCTTAGCATTTTTGCCTTGGTAGGAGGTTCACTTCCATTCAAAATGTCCTCAGGTATCCTGTTAAATGATACATGAAATCCAAATGTATCGTCCGATGGATGCCACATCAAACCCAAAGTGCGCTCAGTTGTATTCATGGCTCCGTCCTTAAACTGCACAGCTGATTGCGCGAGCGCCGTGGTCGGTATGTTTTCTAAAACCTGTTTATCGTTACTCGACCAACCCCTTATCTCAAATCCACCGCATTTGTGAATTTGTGTGATTTCTTTAACCAACTTAATAGCGTTAGTAGCATCCGTTGTCGAATATAAACAGTCATCCATATAATGACTATTTAAAATGACCTGCACAGCTTCCGGGTACAAATCCTCATACTTGAGCGCATTTTTGTTTTTAATGTACTGCGCGATAAATGGGGAGCAACACCCACCAAAAATTAAACTTTGCATTACACACGTCTTAACGGGAGCGCGAGGCGATTCCTGCCACAAAAACCTAAACACATGCTGATCGCTTGGCCGTATTTTAATTCTCAAAAACATGTCCTTGATGTCGCCGATGATAACCACCTTGTTCTCGCGAAATCGAAACATAATACCCATCAGTGAGTTATACAAATCGGGACCCGTCAGCAAGTACTGATTAAGACATGTTCCGTTCACCTTAGATGCAGCGTCAAACACAAGGCGCAGCTTGCCCGGTTTGTTTGGGTTCTGAACCCCAAAATGTGGAAGGTACCATACGCGGTCAGCCGAGAGTTCATTTTCCTTTAGCTCTCGAGCGTAACCGTCGAGAAACAATTTGTTTACCTCCTTCCTATACCTGTCTGCGTAAGCGTCGTCCTTAGTGAATTTTCGCATTAAAGAGCGTAGTCGCGAAGATGCATTTTCAAATGAATCAGGCATGGTAAATACGTCCTCTCGGAATGGTAGGCCGACCTCCCAATGGTGCCCGACAAGGCGCGCTGTGTCATCTAAAATCTGCAATGCTCGTACGTGATCACTATTCTCACGACGTAAGGTTGAAACTCCTAAGGCATCTAAAGAAAAATAATTTTTAACTAACTCATTTAATTGAGTAATACTTTCAATACCCTCAGTTGAGTGAGCGAGATGGAGCACATTGGCAGCGTTGGAGTGAGTGCGACCGCAATAGCCATGTATAGACCAACCTAAATTACATCTAGACGCGTAAGGGTCATTTTTGTTACCATGAATTATTTCGAGAGGTGCGATTAAAAAGTAGTTATCTTCGCCAATCAGTAAACGCGGCACTACGCGACTTTTACAAACATGATCCTTTACGTCAATTAAATGCTTGCAATCAAGGGAATTTATTACAGATAAATCTTGAACAGGTAAATTTAACTTAGACACTTTTCTTAACTTAATGTCATAATAATTATTGTTATCGTGTTGTGCACTGATCTGAGCACTCACCGTCGGTGCATCGGATTGATACACCTCGAGTCCAAACGCGTCGATGAACTTTATAGCACTTGTGTATTCACTCTTGAGTCCTAACTCGGTAGCTAAGTCCGAGTCAATAATCGACACAGACGCCGCATCGTCCAGGAGGGCGTAGGTGTGCACAATACCGTTAGGTCCACTTAATTGCACTGAAACCACTTTTAACATTACGTGATCCGTCGATGAGCGTCGTGCGCTGTCGGAGGCAACGTGCGCCACCGTGGAGGGCTCCGAGGGCGGCGGCGGCGGCGCGGGCGCATCTGGCAGCTCCTGCGGCCGGCCGTCGGCCGCGTCAGCTGATGACGATGACGTAGGCTTCTGCCAGTGCAACAGGCGGTGGTGTGCGAGCCCACATTTATCTATGTCACACATAGGCGCGGGGCATGCATTTCTATCGTGTCGTGACGTCAGACAACAATAACATAAGCCGGTTTTCTTTACAAACCGCCACTTATCACGTCGCATGGCGCGTTTAAATACACGGCATTCGGTTAACAAGTGTTCCGATTTGGAGCAAAATCTGCATGTTTTTGTATCTTCGACGGCAGTGGTTGCGAATATGGGTCGATTAGAACGAAATCTGTTTTCTTCTGTTCGTTTTGTTGTCGTTGACGTAGTCGCCATATCCGTAGACTTTTTAAGGTCGCGTAATTGAGTTATTCCGACCAAAGATAACATGTCTGCCTCGTGCTTTAAGAATTCAGCAAGTAATTCTAGCTTAGGTTTGCCTTCTGATAATTTTTGGTAGGCAAAGTCGGTCCATTTACCAATAAGCGTACTCGGTAGCTTTGCTAAAACAGCTGACGCGAGTTCAGGACTTCGTAAATAGTCTTGCTGATTGAGAGCACGTATTGTTGCTATGCAATTATTAATTTTAATAGAAAAATTAATCAGGTCATACTGGTATGCAGTAGGCAACGCCGGTAGTTTCTTGAGCTGCGTTGTCAGGTTAATAATAATAACTTCGGGTCGACCAAACCTTAGTTCCAGGGATTCCATCACAGCTGCGGGCGGGGTGTTACCGATGAGCAGGTCAGTCACTGCTTCCTTAGCATCTCCGCGTAACGATTTGCGAAGCCTCCACAGGTTTTCAGAATCGCTGAACTTACACGCGCGTGTCGACTCATCATAAGCACTTTTAAAATGTAGCCACTCAATACTGTCGCCAGCGAAGTAGGGCAAATCACGCGGCGTCGCAAGACGGCTGATGAGGCGGTCCTCGTGATGGAGTGCGTCTCGTGATGTCATCATCATATCTTTCAAGGTCAGCGCTAGTTGCTGGATACTGTCACTAGGAATGTCAGCTCGGCCGGCCGGTTGAATATATGTCGGTGCCGTCGTTGGTTGCTGAAGAGCGCGGTTGCTTTCCGCGTGACCTTGATCTAGCCATTGCTCGACGTTGGATATCATTTGATCATCAACGGCTTCACTTCCGGTTTTGCTGTCGCCTTCGCTTTGGCACTCTTCGGCATCGACTTGAGCTAAGTCAGCTTCCAATTTTTTATCAATAAGCGCCAGCTGAATTCGTGCCTTCGCTTCAGCGGCTTCTAGCTCCAATTGCTTGCGTCTGGCTACCGATGACGAAGTTGATCGCTTCGATTTTGCTGACGTAATGGAGCCACTTTTAACGGACATAAATGGCGTAGACTTTTGAGCTACTTCCGTCTTCACTCGTTCCACATCTTCTGGCGGTATGTGACTATCGGTGCCAAGATGTGGTTCCTGGACTATAGGTTCCGCGGGCTGCTGTGCTGATGAACACGCTTTTTGTTCTAGTTCCCGTCGCTGTTTACGCGTTACGATTTTACTCGGTGGCGTTTTAAACATCTCGCTGATTTAAGATTCGGCTCGAAGACCACTTTATTGTAGGTGATGGGTCGAGTAAAACCACGAAAATTTGGTAAAACAAAGGGAAAAGCGTTGGTACGTGTAAGAAGTTACAGCGTTCGCGAATTATCTATCTAGACTAACTACCGGCAATGTGTCGTATTCGTTTGTACAAGGACTGCTTATACCCACCAACGATTTCGCTAACTTTAATGTGTATAGATCACGCTAGATGGCGTTACAAGTAGCAAACTCGTTAGACATATAGACATAACTTTTTTTAAAACTAGGTAAATCTAATAACAATGTAAAAACAATGAAAATAAAAATTGCGTCGCCTACAACTTCCTTCTTTCGAATGTTGCTAAAATAGCTAGCACACATTCTTGCGTGTCGCTCAATGCGTCTCTCGTCTATCATCTACTACTAGGCTAGTTAGAAAGAGTAGTAGTTACTAAACGACAAAGTAAGTCACAGTCAAACTGATGTTATAAAAAAAACAATCAAAGTCAAACCACGGCGTCAAACGAGATCAACTAATCCACCGGTCCCTGTTGCAGTACATGCGAAATGTAATTGGCAACCGCGTGTTTTTCCAAGACGGACCTGGGAGTGCCCCGCATGGGTCGTAGTCGTTTTTCCGCCGCGACCCAACCGCCGTCCTCCTACCGCTCGTTTACCAAAATGACGGACGGACCTTTTTTATCTCGCCCAACCGCAATTCGTTGCCGACGATCTCAACTTGCGATACACCGCACCCACCCGGCCACATTTAAAATTCGTTTTCTATAAATATTTACATAGATACGTAGCGCACTTAAATTTTGATGTCGATGCATTTAGATTTGGAGTGAGATAAAATTTTACAACGTTCTCAAATAAGCCGGGTAATATGATATCATTGTTGGATCTGACGTAAAATGTAATAATGTCTCGCAAGATGGCGTAAAGTTGTTCCGGGCTTAGGCTTTGAGAATCACACCGCAGCGATTCAGCTCAAGGACCCTTGATGACAATTTTATTATTACTTTCTTTTGAACATAAACTTGAAGTTAATATTTTGTTGACGTTTTTACGTTTACTTTTGTTTTGACTTAATGAATACAGTAAAAAAGTCTGTTTATCAATTAGGGTTAACATCTTTAACTGAATTTTACTGTAGGTATCGCCGTAAATGTATGAAACCGTCATGATTTTCATAGAGATTTGATCGCTGCTCTTATGACACCTCTACGCTACCTGTACACAGTTTACAGCAGAAAAATATACTTGCGGAAACATTTACGGGGATTTACGGGGGCGAAAAATTGATCTAGCTTACTTTCTTTTCTAGAAAGTTTCTGTGGTCTCCTGTCCTGCAGCCCTATATCATGGGCCAGATTTGATTTACCTCTCCCTGCGCTTCGTTCATACTAGTATTATAAGAAAGGGACGTACAATCGATAAAATCGATCCCTGATCGAATCGTAAGAAGTTTTTTACTATTTTATTTGCTACGAGCAAACCCCAGGATTTCGCACGCATGGTTTTTTTATGCATTTTACGGGATAAAAAATATTCTATGTTTTAATCCAAAAAAGGATCTATCTGTCTGTCAAAATTAATTTTAATCAGTTCAGCCGTTAATGCGTGATTGAAGAACAAACATCCAAATATTCAAACACCGATACTTTCGCATTTATTATATTAGTGGGATAGGATGTGAATTTGACACGC
This sequence comes from Ditula angustiorana, assembly GCA_963691745.1. Lineage (NCBI taxonomy): Eukaryota > Metazoa > Arthropoda > Insecta > Lepidoptera > Tortricidae > Ditula > Ditula angustiorana. The sequence continues at coordinate 3,185,814 of OY829481.1, read as the reverse complement.
AAATTACCACTTTTGAACTTTATTCCGTTGTCGTACGATCGAAAAATGCCTATGCAATTTCTCGGACGATTATACTAGAGATATAATCTTGGTTGGTCATGTTACAGAGCAGAACTTGGTCACCCAAATACCTTTAAATATAGACGGTTTAGTGAGCGTTTATTAACAAACAAGTAGTCTAGGACAAAATTAACAAGTCTCCGCATCCAAGAATCGGAGCTCACAAATTTAAAACAAAGCCATTGATTAATACTGTCGAGATATCGCTTCCAATAGTGATTTATACCGTTAACCCGATGAAATGGGAAAGCAAATACATCCAGGATACTTGGGGCTGTTCGAGGAAGCATTTTGCTCGTTTGCTATGTAAATTTTGCCATCCTTAGTTAGTCCGAGCGCCGGCTGCCGACCGACCAAAGTGGAGGAAAATTACCGAAACTAACGGTGACGGTTCGCTATTAAACTGTGATTGATGCAATCTAGCGTAAGACGCTGTACCTGCTCGAGTAGTTTTAATTAAAGGACACCGTTCATTATTAATAACAATATAATTTCCAGAAACAGAATCTACTAAGTAAACGCTTGAATCTATTAATTAATCAGAAAGAACACTTGCTTTTACTTTCTGCGACATTCCAAATTCTGTGACCAGCCAATAAATGTCGAACTAAAAGAATTTAAACTGATTCTTTAGCGTTTATTGTAATTAATTCAAATCCTGAAGTTTCGATCCTTTTGTAAGCTCTCGTGTACAAGGGTGGACTAAAACAGAATAATTCTGTAAATTTAAGTACTATCGACATAACTAAATTCTGCTTACCACAGAAACGCGTCAAATTAACATAATAAGTGAAATAGTAAGACACTTTTTATGATTAAATAATTTCACTTTGACATAGTTTCATTGGTGGGTCAGCACAGTTCGAAGGGGGTCAGAGTTCCATTTTGTTAATTATCCGAAATCAAAAGCAGGAGGAGGTTCTCAATTCGACTGAAAATCGTTTTTTTTTGTATATTCTAGTCGATTTGAGACTTCTGAAAATTATTTTATCCGAGAAAAACCCAATAAATAATAATAAATTATCATTATTATTAACTCACTTATAATAATTTCTGTTTCTGCAATTGCAAGAGTGCAAGATGGCATTGAAAAGAAACAAATTAAACTGTTTCTTTCAAATATATTGCAATGCATCTAAATCCAAATATTTTGGGCCGTTTTCAGTTCCCATTACCACGACCAGATTTAAACTAAACGAATATATTTGTTTTATATCTGTGTCTTTTTCATAGCATTGTAGCTGAATAAACGATTTTTATTTATTTCTAAACTTAATAACAAAGTTTCATCGTAAACAAGTTAAAAACTACTAAGGAAGAAGCGTGAGGAAGCGTTGACCCTCTCACGTATCAATATGAAATAAATCAAATTATAACATGACCATATGTACGATAATCTAATTGTTACAACGACAATATATTATTGTTAATCTATTAACACAATGATCAATGTATAAATAAAGAAAATGAAATGTAACTTTATAAATATGTATTAGCACTATAAGAATGACTTGTAAATTATCTTGTTTTTACCAAATAAATCTGAATCTGAATGTTGAATGTGTGCCTGTGTTAAACTATTTCTACACACCTTACAAATACATTCGCAGAAAAAGTATTAACAGCCAGCACTATTTACTTCCCGCAGCATACAGGCGTTTATCACGGCCATAAAGCATCTATCCTTTTCGCACACGTACGGTTAGAAAGCGACATCCGCTTTATATCCACGATAAAAACTAGTGTATTAGGGACTATTTGTAGATGAAACATTTCGCAGCGGATTTTTTCACCGCGAACGAGATTTTTCGAAGGAACTTTGGAAAAACTGTTCTAGAGTGAGTAATGAGAAAATTCACTATAAGCAGATTTAGTGCCAGTGAAATGGCAGCTTTTATTTTAACAGTTCGTTTCAAACAACCGCAATGCGTAGTTTTCCTAGCGCTACTTGTTTGCGCAGGCATTTTTTAAATATATTCACTAGGTAATCTATGACAGAGACATTTCTTTACATAATGTAAAACAAAGGCGCTATCCATTCCTGTTTTTCTTGATGTCTTCGGCCGCCTACTCCTCCTTAACAACGCAATGGATTTTAATACGGTTTTCAATATTATTTAGTGATTTTTTACCGGTTTTTATGTAAAATACATACAATTTCGCTCGTGCGAAGCTGGGGCCGGTCGCTTGTATATGAATAAATCGAACAACTACAAATCTCGTATATCTAGTTAGTATAGGTTTATACAGGGACGGGCGGTTAAATATCTTCCATTCTGAGGGTAGTCCGGTAAAAAGGTGACCTCGACTTGAAACTCGCTTAAGAGTGGCCAACTGTCCTATATTTTAGAGGATGTCCCGGATTCCTATCATTTTGGCCGTCTCCTGTAAAAATACAGGACCATTCCATACCAAAAACACCATGGTCCCGATTTTTCCATGAATCCTGTAATTAGAGATCATATGTCTTGTAAAATGAGCACACATGGTTGGTCACCCTACTCAAGACCATTCTTGAGCTTTTTTGCAAGTGTCAATGAATAATCGAAAGAAGGTTACGATAGAGTTACATATCATTCAAACAGAAGATTTAAAAAAATAGATTCCGGCGTTACTTAGCGGAGGTCCATATCAATAAACTGGAACGAACTACCTTGCTACTCCGTGAAATCATGGTTTCGCTGAGTACCAAGGTAATTTGTTCCAGTTAAATAATATATTTCGTAATTAGAATATTTTCTTCATATACTTTACAAAATATTTGACTTAAACCTTTACCATACTTGATGGGGTTGTAGAGCGTATATCTTACAAATCCTACAGTTGCCTACGAATACTTAACAATAATGGTACTAGACATTATGTTTTATTTATTTAGCCTCTCTAACAGACCCTTCAATTTTATATTACCTACAAATTGATTACGTTACATTCCTATCAATCAAAAAATACTTAAACAAGGAAATCGAATCAGTGGTTCTGAATCGTAACGACTTTAAAGTAGGACGGACTTATGTGTAGGACAGAGAGCGGCTTATATAATGGAGCCGGCAATCACATAAACTGCCGTTATCGTTATAAATCGCTGATGTCTTTTTTCTTGATAAGTGAAACAATGTTTGTTTCTTAACTACTATAAGCACGCCATTTTGAAATTACCTGTTTCATAGAATTTAACCGCGTGTCGGACCGATTCCGTCCTTTTTTAATCCCCTACAAAAAACGAGGGTATACTTTTTTGCCATATCGTGTAAGTCAGCTTAGTCGGGCGAGAATAAGCTCAAGGAAAAAGTAAGTAAAAGGCAATTCGAACGTTTTTCTATATTAGCTAGTACTACATGTACGGACACGTATACACCTACGGCAAAGTTTCTGCTTTTCAAAAGTGTATACTGGTCTGCGATGTAAGCTTACGAACGCAAATAAAAAGCCGCGATTGTGTTTTGTTAAAATCTGAATTTTACTTACGGGTGGTAGGACCTTGTGCAAGGTTCGTCCGGATCGCTACCACCATCTTGCTCGCCAATCCTGCCGCTAGGCAGCAGTGCTTGCACTGTTGTGTTCCGGCGTGGAGAGCAAGACAGCCGGTGCAATTACTGGCACAAGAGGTATTCCATCTTAGTCCTCTGGGTTGGCAATGTATCTGCAATCCCTTTGGTATTGCGGGTGTCTATGGGCGGTGGTGATCACTTACCATCAGGTGACCCACTTGCTCGTTTCCCTTCGTATGTTGTATATAAAAAAAATCGACGCAGTTCGAGTATTAGGGCCTAATTAAAAGTACGAAATCCAAATTCCCGGAAGGATCTAAACGTATTCCAGAAAGGGCTGAATTCTCTCAACTTTTCTGATGGAACAAAGCTTAGTACCAACTCAGAAATGTTAGGTCTCGTATAAATTAGGAACAGCGTTTCATATGAAATTCGACTAGACAATCACGTGAAAACACAAAGACAAAACACTTGTTCAAAAATGTTTGCTGTTGAAGCTTCAGAACTATTTACGTTTGTTACGGATGAAAGTAGTGTTTTGCATACTTTGTTGCTACTTCATAAAACTATAGCAAAACCATGGCGGTTACTGTGAGTTCATTTGTGTCAAGAAAAAAGATCGGGTGCGGGTGGTAGGACCTTGTGCAAGGTCCGTCCGGATCGCTACCACCGTCTTGCTCGCTAATCCTGCCGCTAAGCAGCAGTGCTTGCACTGTTGTGTTCCGGCGTGAAGAGCAAGACAGCCGGTGTAATTACTGGCACAAGAGGTATTCCATCTTAGTCCTCTGGGTTGGCAATGCATCTGCAATACCTTTGGTATTGCGGGTGTCTATGGGCGGTGGTGATCACTTACCATCAGGTGACCCACTTGCTTGTTTGCCTTCCTATGTTGTATAAAAAAAAAACATTTTCAGTCAGCATGAGCTTCTTTGTGACACGGTAGTTGATAGTTTTAGCTACTGTCATTATGTCTACATATCTATAGACTTACCTACTTTAAATGTCAATCTGACCGACAGTACCTTAGGTAAGTGTAAGTTTTTGACATAATAAATGTTTCGAAAGCGTTAGTGTTAACTTCTCAATTAGATGTTTTTTTTAATACAACATAGGAAGGCAAACGAGCAAGTGGGTCACCTGTTGGTAAGTGATCACCACCGCCCATAGACACCCACAAAGAGATTGCAGATGCGTTGCCAACCCAGAGGGCTAAGATAGAATACCTCTTGTGCCAGTAATTGCACCGGTTAGATTGCTCTCTACGCCGGAACACAACAGAGCAAGCACTGCTTAGCGGCAGGATTGGCGAGCAAGATGGTGGTAGCGATCCGGATGGACCTTGCACAAGGTCCTACCACCCTTAAATTACCTGTGTGTGTGTGCTATGAAAGTTTACACAGCGCCTCTATCGACGAGTATCCGCAACTGTTTCTATGGTAAATAAGAAGTTAACGCAAACGTGTTCGAGACTTTGATGTGACAAAAATCTTACCCTTGATGTTCTAGTCGGACGAGTAAACTCAAAATTCATTTGAAATCCTACTCCTACTAATATTATAAATGTGAAAGTTTGTATGTTTGTATGTTTGGATGTTTGTTACTCAATCACGCAAAAACAACTGAATGGATTTGGATGAAATTTGGCACACATATAGCTTATAATCTGGATTAACACATAGGATACTTTTCATCCCGTAAAAATGCATAGTTCCCACGGGATAGCGATAAGTGAGTTATACGCCGCCGTGACGTCATGAGCAGCATAGCAACTAATTCTCATTAATTTGTCCAGGAAATATTGCAGATTGTATGTTGGGTGCACGTTTGCTTGATTCAATTAAACAAGTCTACGCGGACGAAGTCGCGGGCAAAAGCTAGTTTATTATAAACATAGTACAAACACCTCGCGACAAGTAAAGCTAAATAGAAGCTTGCAAAAAGTTATTTAGCGAGTCGCTTCTAGCAAATTGTTTTTCATTGTACCAGTATATTGTATTACTTTAGTTTAACAAGTTTTGATTTGCTGCTACAGTAACATGTACGCGACACATTGACATGACATTCCAATCAATCCATTCCAACCCCGCTCCCCGTTACAAAGGGTGTTCCGATATTATATTGGACAGGTTAACTGAATCAATATGAAAAAAACTACAAACTGGTACGTTATACTTTTGTTTCTTACATGAACAAAGTTACAAACCTTACCTACTTTCTAAACGTATTGAGCATTTAGGTATTTAGGCATCATCTTTAAATGCGTCAGAAAGATTGTCCTTTGCTTTGTAAGATTATAAATAATTCTTAGAAGAATCAAATACTCTGAACCCATTTTTAAAATTTGTATCGTACGAACGATACGACGTACATCACAGTAATGAGTACAAGTATTTTCTGGACCAAAAAGCATTCTTAGCGTTTCTCCGGCTACAACGCAAACGTAAAATACTTTCTATATTTGTATAAAGCACGATCCCTATATTGGAATGTGAGTTTTTAGAGAATACTTTAACCAAATAAGCCGTTTACTTTGCAAATAGATATGACCAAATTTATTAGTATGAACTCTGCTCGCGTTATTCTAGTAATACTTTTAGCAGACTCATATCCGTTGAGGATGCTTTACACGCTGCAATCTCGCTACTGGGGGCAAATTTTAAAATAGAGTTTCATAAAAACTAGTTCTGAGCGCAACCAGCGCGGCGTACAAGGGAACTCATTACCGAACTCCTTGAGGTACTATTTCGGGTGAATGGGGAAGCATGGCGGCGAGATAGCGCGCTTATAAGGGATATCGTGACAAACGAAGTGCTCCCGCCCGCTCCGCCGCTAGATTGAAGATTGAAGCAAGCAAGAAACCTGCCTACAGACCTTATCCTGTCCTCTTTAAACTTTATGGATACTATCAGTTTTGAGCTGGCTGTGCCGCAAACTTGGGATTCTACAGTTTTTTTCTTTTATAGACAAAGATAGCAATGCTTGTGTTTGGATGTTCTTAAACAGTTTTGATGTTGAAAAGATTTCGTAATAGATTGCGTTACAAAATAAACACACAGTATGTTTTTCGGCAAATGAGTTGCAGAACTCATTTATATTGGTTACAGAAGCTATTACTGGATAATAATAGTTTTCGAAACATATTGAAGACTTCCCTGACTGATTGACAGACTGACAACGCTCAGCCTAAATTAAACATGAAATTCGGAACACGTGTTCCACAAAGGGCGCACAAAGAAAGAATTTTGGAAATTCCAATATTTCAACAAACTGGGAGGGGTGGTGGAATTTTGTATGTCATCCAAAATGCATGATAAAATTATTTATATTTATCTAGAAAAATAAATGTACATACATAAGTTTCAATATGTATAAGTCACAAGACATTTATAATTTGCTAATTAACATACAATGTTTGGTTGTAAAAACCACGGTATTATGCGGAGTAAGAATCTTAAGATAGGGGGAGAAGCTGGTCGGTAAATGACCCTGGCAGCTAAAGCACTGCAGTTCTATATTTCCTCATTTTTAAACTTGCAGCTTTTATTTAGAAGTTAAATCGACTAATAAAGTAAAAGGTTGCGATTGCGACGACCAACTTATTTAAGTGCCTCAAACGCACCAACGGCCCTGAGCGAACCACTTCAACAAAAGACCCGTTAACTCCTTCTGGGGAGAAACTAACCCGCCAGTTAATTTCGGGAGGCTAGAGATATTCAAAATAGCGACCGTCGGTTTGCGGTTCGCGGAAAATAGAGCGGGCAACAAATTGCAGCTCGACTAAGATAAAAAGGGCACGTCATTTTGTTAAACGACTCACAGTCGGGCAGTGCAAATAACCAGACGGGAAAACTCCACATCAATGTCTGCTACGTACCACTGTCTAGGAACCTTTCTGGTTCATTTCGGTTTTAAGTGATGTCTATTGCTGAAGGCACTAACAAATTGGAAGTCGTATGTAAGTGGTTATGGAGCAATATGTTGTTAAAAGATAAAATGAGCGCCAAAGATGCAATAAAACCTGGTTGAGTTGGACTTGTGTGGAAACGGCACTTTTGTGATAACTTATTACTATTAGTAAAGCTTTTGAAACAGAGATTTTACTTTTAACCGTTTTTCACAACCACTTCCACGCTGTAACAGATAGGGCTGCTTAACTCTGTCAACTGATTTTTATTATATTGCAAACTGGCCGTCGGTCGTCGGTGTCGGTGCAATTACTGGCACAAGGGGTATTCCATCTCAGTCCTCTGGGTTGGCAACGCATTTGCAATCTCCTTGGTGTTGCGGGTGCCTATACACGGTGATGATCACTTGTCTTACCATCAAGTGACGCACTTGCTTGTTTGCCTTCCTATTATATAAAGAAGTCATAAAAAACTCAGTTAGCGCAATCTTCCGAAATGAAACAGTTATCTGTTGAACCTGCATAACCGGTACACTGTGCAATGTAAAAACAATAATACATTATTTCTCACTTGCACACGCAGGACGTCTAGTACATTACAAGTTTGTGGAAGAGGTATATTTACATTTACTGTGATTTCGACTTATATACCGAGCGACGAGCTTCACTCGTTCCAAGCCACGGCGAGCCAAATCTAAACAAAAACACACGTACAGAGCCAGGGAGCGTAAGTGCGCTAGAGTTCATTGTAGCGTCACCAGCCTCCCACGACAGCTCGCATGAATTCGGCAGACAAAGAGTGTGTCATGAAAGAGCTTTCATCCCCGTTTGTAGACCCCAGCCCCCGGCGCCAAGGCCGCCAAGTGTGTGCGCCGTGATAACGCCTAAACCGGTTACAAGGATGAGAAAACTTGCAAATATTGTGGGATGTTAACTTTAATTAACTTTGCAATAGTGTGGGAGAAACTTCAAATTCGTAGTAATTCGAAAACAAAGACTGTATTTTCGTTATCAAATTTGACACTAGCTTATTTTATTGAAATGAAATTGTACAATCGGACGATTCAGTAACTGTTCACAGATTTAGCGCAGTTTTTAAGTATTTGCCATCAGCATGGTATGCTATATCCTGCAGATTCTACTATGTAATATTAAATGAGTCTTATTTTTTTTTTTATCTTTGACAATAGTCTTGGGCAGATTTGGAAAGAAAAATGAGGTTTTCCAAAGGAATAATTATTGAATCTCGTTTGCGATCCGTCTTTGTAGCAATGGTTACCAGTTAATTTTCGAGGAGGCTTTCTGAGAAGTAACATAATTGAATTTTTAAACATCGTGCGGATACAAGGGTATCTAACTTCAGCTATCTATCTAAGTTAAGTTAATAAATATAATTAAAAAAAACAAATAATGAAACGCTGGTCTGAGCCTGTAGGTACAGCAGAAAGAGTAAATTTCTTTGGTAAAAGTTTTTACGGTGAAAGACAACTCTATGATCTCATAAGAAATATACATTTATCTACACACATATCATAAAGGCTAAATAACGCGTTCAAAAACCCTAGGAAATGACCAGCATTATTACAACCAATGTTATTATAAGAATTTTCTTGTCTGTGGTAGTAGGTAAATCTGTTCTTTATTGGTCATCACACTACCGATATCTCGTGACTGCTCGTGACGTTATGAATTTAAATTTGGAACAGCTGTCAAAATTCAAGTTGGTCTCTATTCTAGTATCCACAGATATTAAAACAGTTATCGATACGAAACGTCAACTCAGTATGTTTTTTAAAGGAGAATGGGCAAATTGTCCCAAGTGCTGTATACAGTTGTGCTATATCTTATTAGAAAGCTCTCAATAAGAGCTTAATTTTTTTATATGACAGCAAAACCGAGATGTTTGCAGGGAAAAAGCTACAACCCATTTTATACCTCACTTTGTACTAGCAGTTCTATGAAAAGTATCTGTAAAATCATTTTCGAGATATAGCCGAAAGATTTTAACCACGCATTACTGAGGCCACTAGAAGTAAAAAACGTAATGGGAGCATAGGTCTAATTTGGTGTTTTTTTTTTTTTTCATACAAAACAATGATTAATGCTGCAGACACCTGGTCTTCGAAACATAGCCTATGATGATCCTTACACCGAGTACTACACGTCCATACTACTCACTATTGTATACAAGGGTTGGGACAGCGCCCATACAAAAATGCCCATTCACCTTTAAACGCACGACATTTGATCTCGAGTGACATGACAATAGGGACTTCATTCCTTCGTCTATGGTTTAAAAAAAAACGTTCGTCTTGACGGATAGATCGAATCACAGAGTACCTTTTTAATATACATGGCCGCCATTAGTTGTCATTCGGTTTTGGTTTTTTGCTGTTACGGTTTTTTGCAGTTATGATATGTGTGTTGATAAAGTAATGTATGCAACTGTATATAATTAGGCCTTAAAACACTCGTGTGATCCTATTATGAAACTCGCTGACGCTCGTTTCATAAAACCACACTCGTGTGTTAAGGCCTCTCATTATATAGCAGTTGCATAAAATACTATTAACTTAATGAGAGAGGCATGCCTTAGTTACGTACGTTAATGGCTTACAATGCACGCAAATGTTAGTTTATTCATTTAGGTTTTAAGGATTCCGTATCCATATGACAAAATGGGCCCATTTCCGTCACTCTACTGACCGCTTGACTCTCTGTCCGTCTCTAGCTCGTAAACCGATGTTGTTAAATATCTGAAATTTGGATATTTTGTGTAAGGTGTTCACCCCAAACTGACCAAATATCTGAGTTTATTGTATAGATTAACATTTTCTTACATACTTCAATTTCTACTTTCTGAAGGCCCTCTAAATGCTATCCGTATAGTTAGTCCTGAAAATAGACTCCGAATAAAACTTCGTATTAGCCTCTGGCTGTGACACACGGAGAGACCGATAGACAAATACGAATGGACAGGAAATTTTAAAGCTTCCGGTTTCCCCATATCGCTCCGGAACCCTAAAAAACCCCCGTCAAAGTACAAAACAAAAACAAAAGAATGATGTATTAGCATTATCGCTAGTTTGAGAAAACTTTAAGAAAGTAAAACAATGGAGCCTGAAGAATAAATGAAACTGCCTGGGAGCGCTGCATAAACTCGGGATTAAGTAACGAAACAACCGACATGATTAATTGCATAGTAAAATGTAAAGTGTATTGCGTTGTTTATAATACTGCAGACATTTCCATGCCACCGGGGCTAGTTTTATTTTCATTAATGCTCCGAATAACTCCTTGGAATTTGGGTTTGGTTTTCCACTTTTGATTGAACAGACAAAGCTTTCTTCACATAGTTATAATTTAACACAAGGTCACTATTCATTCCTGTCATATCTTTAAACGCTTACTCCATCTAAACCACACAACAGATTTTTATACGGTCACTGTCAATTATAGATTATTACTTAAGGTTTTTATTTACATTACACATTTGCGGGTGGTAGGACCTTGTGCAAGGTCCGCCCGGATCGCTACCACCATTTTGCTCGCTAATCCTGGCGCTAAGCAGCAGTGCTTGCAATGTTGTGTTCGGGCGTGGAGAGCAAGACAGCCGGTGTAATTACTGGCACAAGAAGTATTCCATCTTAGCCCTGTGGGTTGGCGACGCATCTGCAATCTTTTTGTTGTTGCGGATGTCTATAGGCGGTGGTGATCACTTACCATCAGGTGACCCTCTTGCTTGTTTGCCTTCCTATTTCATAAAAAACAAACCTAATTGTACTCGTACCCGTGCGAAGTTAGGGCAGGTCACTATTAGTGAATAAATAAGACGGATATAAGGATATAAAAGTATGTACCTAGTAATCATTTGTTCGTTTAGGAAAATTATGCTTATGTGGTGGTAGTTTGGGTTGACTCTTTATAAATAACTTACTACTACATTCACCTATCATTCAAGAACTCCACGATCAATTCCCACCATCCGCCTTCTACCAGCGGTCTACCAGGCGCCGAAAGGGTTTCCATCCTCGAGTGATTATCAAACTAACTGGAATAAATTCCGTTGCTACTCCGTGCAACAGTGCGTACACACACATTCAACACACACACTCACTCACACTCGCATTCAACAGCTGCGTCTGTGTGACTTACATTTTTCATGCAAATCATACAGACTCAATTATTAACCATCACCATTAAACATTTAAGCTACACGATTTACACACGTTTCGTCTCTATACGAGGTATCATCCCGATCTTAAGATCACATCTTGATAACCAAAGTCTGATGAAGCCAGGAGATTGTACCCTGAAAGGCGGTTATGAGAACTCTTTAATAAATCGACGCAACAACCCCATCGAGTTTGGAATAGAATAGAATAGAATACCCGTTTTTCGGGTGGTAGGATCTTGTGCAAGGTCCGTCCGGATCGCTACCACCATCTTGTTCGCTAATCCTGCTGCTAAGCAGCAGTGCTTGCACTGTTGTGTTCCGGCGTGGAGAGCAAGACAGCCGGTGTAATTACTGGCACAAGAGGTATTCTATCTTAGCCCTCTGGGTTGGCAACGCATCTGCACTCTCTTTGTTGTTACAGGTTTATAGGCGGTGGTGATCACTTACCATCAGGTGACCCACTTGCTTGTTTGCCTTCCTATGTTGTATAAAAAAAAAAAGAATAGTCATTTATTTCCGATTCGTTTGATTCGTTTTGACGAGATAAATTGGTTCATAATAAATACTTAAGTAAAAAAAGGGATAAAAAAACAAGCTTTATTAGGTATTTGTTAGTAAAGAAAATAAAACGTTTAATATAATAATAACCTTGAAATTTCATGAAGATAAAGACTCATAATATAAACATAAAGTCTCAAGTTTTCAAATAAAAACGTGTTACATTTTAAAAGCAAGAAAGAAAAAGAGTGTAGTAAGTAACACATCTTTGTTAAATAACTGAAGGTGGTGATACCCACTCAAAGATTAAATATACTTACATTATGGCGTAAAACTTCAAAGTTTATACTATTTTTAACTTTTTGGTTGTATTTTATTAACAACTAACACAAGTAAAAGCTTGTTTTAAATATTTTTTTTAAGTTATGATGCTAAGCGATCATTTGAACTGTGTACTGCATATTCTTGTGTTTTTTCGCCATAAGATTTCATTTGGTATTGTAACAAAGACATTCCAATAAGATTTTCAATGTAACCAAGTTGAGTTCTCCTCTCACGTCCTAGCCGTATTTTACTCAAACTTAATAATACATTTTATACAAATTTATAGCGCGAAACTTTGCTTTCTGACGTTAGCTATAAACTCGTAGCAAATATACGACCATAAACGGCTTATAAGAACGGATGGGAATATTTGCTCCGCTGGTAGTGTAATTAAGTGACGTATTGTGGCGAGACGCGTCAGTCATGTCGCACACAGTAATAAATGTAACATATGAAGCTACGCAAGTCGATTTTAATATACATAATACGACTTAAAGAGTTCAGTAGCGTAAATATAAAAAAATAACAATCTTTTAAGCCAACAAATATTTTGTCCCTTTCATTTGAGGGCAAACGTCACAATGACGGATAAAGACATAAAACAAGTTAACTAACAAACGATTACGCAGCTTTTATGAATAAGGGAGTTAGTCTTCGCCGGAAGTTAAAAGTAGTTATTAACCAAACAGGACATTCTGCGAGTTTGAAATTCTGCGCTGTTTTCGGTTGCTCCATCGATCGTACGTGTTCATTATTAAGCCATTTGACTTCAATATTTGACATTACGATAGGTCAAAGAAGACAGGCGGTTGCAGAGTTGAATTTTAGTTCGTTTATCTGTGGTTTTGGATGTTGCCAGAAATTGAGTAATGGCGTCTGCGTGAATTAAAAATACACGAACTGCCTTATTGAAAGGGGTTTTACTTTTCGGACTTGTACAGCCGAAAGTCAGCTCGGTAATCGTGTCATGAAGGGAAAAGTTTTTGATTGTGTTTTGTTCAGATTTCAGGCGAGGAAAGTTGCCAGTGTCAAATCAGACCGTGAGCGCAACTAACGTTTATCGGTAGTAAAGTTTACATGGACGCCTTTCTTGCCTCGTTTTTGCAATATATACATCTACATTTATATTGAAAAGTTTATTGAAATGTTAGTATATGGACTGAAAGCAATGAAAAACATATTTTATCCGAAATAAAACTCAGGCTGAACGTTTGTGAAACCTTTTGCAAACTAAATCCCAGTTACCCACTTTTTCGGATATTTTTTACATTTCAGCGCATTTGGTTCAAACATCGGGGTAAAATGAAAGAATTTAAAATATTTTTGCCATAAACTCTATAAACCATGAGTTTGACAATCATGTCGTGTTCACATAATTAGGTGCTTAAAGAAAAATATACATCTTTAACCACCTAATTATTTCTAATATTTTTATTGGCGACCTACAACCCAAAACAAAACCAAAGTTATAGCCTAAAATAGAACGGGAAAGTACCTTAATTAAATGAATGTTTTAAATAAAACATAAGCAAGCATAAATTCCTAACTCTCATACTACCCAGCTCCATGGAAGAGTGACATCGCCTTAATTATTTAACGCGCGTGGCCCAGCATAACAAACAGCTCTGTTAATTTATGCCTTCCGATCTTATGAGTGGGACATTAAAAGATCCTCGTGGGAAACTCTGCCGTAGTATAATTTAATTTGGAGAATGAATGCGTTAATTGTTTTGGACCGAGCGTTGTCACCACCCTATACGAACAAAGGCTGCATTCGGAAAGGAATTACTAATTAGATTTGAGCGCCAGTTACGTTAAAACGTAGACATATTGTTCTGCGCGGCTCCAACTTTTAATATGCTTAACTCGTCCCGAACTTTTATTTATGGAGTAATACTTAATAATCTACTGAAGATTTACACTCTTATTCATAAATGCTTCGGAAACCTATGTTACTTAAGATGAAAATGTGTTTGTCTTTGTCTGACGTTGTGACGTTTGCCTTTGAATGAAAGTAATAAACCTTTTGTTAGTTAAAAAAGGTTCCTTGTTAAACTTTTATGATTAATACACAATGATATTGATATAACTTAATGCACTACCATATGACTATAATTTTTACTGAATTAAGATACTGCGATGATCCAATATAATCAACAAATACATATTTTATTAACAGTACCCTCTCATGTTGTTTTATGGTTATAAATTATAGAGTTATTGTATTGTATCATGTTACATCTTGGTTTAATTTACACTCAAAGATCCTATTCCCAAACTAAGCAAATCTGTTGTAAGTAAACAATGGATAACCATACTCATTTAGATTACTCTAAATTAAATACATATAGAGCCATTACTGCCATAACTATCCATCATGTCAATGTTTGCCGCTAGCGGGGTTCGCACCCACGACCTCCAGCTTCATACTCGGGATCACTATAATCATTAGACTAACAGGCGAAAACTATGGCCAACAACATTGATTGACTTGTTGAAAAACTTGTGGTAATAGGAACCACGCCGACCTTAATAATAATCATATGATTACCCATGATTATTAATCATTTAATCGTTGCTCATTTTCCAGATATTCGTTTTTTATCCCATAGCATTTCCTCCTCTTTCTTGAATCAGTTTATAAAGTGGCTTCAATAGATAATTTATCTTTAATTTGAATTTTAATAACTCTCCATATTAACATGTACAGTCAAGGAATTAAATTTCCAACCCACCTAAGGTTCAATAGCATATAGCAAACTATCACAATAAGAGCTATAGAGCAAGACGTTAGTTTGACATATCGACCTTAATGCATTGCGAATGTCAGACGACATTTCAACGAAATGGGTAGGGAATTAAATTCCTTGACTGTACATGGTAACACGAA
Organism: Ditula angustiorana; assembly: GCA_963691745.1. Taxonomy (NCBI): domain Eukaryota; kingdom Metazoa; phylum Arthropoda; class Insecta; order Lepidoptera; family Tortricidae; genus Ditula; species Ditula angustiorana. Next base: position 3,170,470 of record OY829481.1, on the reverse strand, counting down.
CTTGCGGCTTAAAATAGTTCTATATGACGTAACTAATTCTACAAATATTAATTTCAGTAATTAACATTCTCTATTTGAATGACTTGCGAATTATCACAATGGCGCAGCGATTGCGTTGAAAATTAATCATGAACTTCGAATATTTAGGACGGGTAAAGTTTATTCACTAGGTCTGTATGCGATTATACGGGTTCCCGTTCGTGAACGAAGCAAGAAAGAGATGGATCAGCCCTGGGACAGATGGGCTGAGGTACTCAATTTCAGCGACGGATATAAACATCGAAACATTTTATGCCAGCCGAGGTACAAGTAAGAAAGATGTTATTTTTACATATTAACGTAGAAACGGGTCCGCTCATCAATTATGTTACATAATAAAAGATATATGTAGCGCGGTCGTGAAGGGAAATTTTGCACCGTTGATGGATTGTACCGTGCAAAAATTTTGGCATTACACGAATTTGTACGGTATTAATAACAAACAAAATATAATTTCTTAAAGCAACGTTCGAATATAAAATATATCTTAATAAATAATTTCTCCGCCTGAAGCGTGCTTGAGAAGTCAACGTAGTGAAACGAAATACCGCTCTAAATTAAAATCGATAAGGTAATTATTACCTCCGACGAAACTACACCGGTTTCGTTTTAAGGTAAAGCGAAGAAATCTGTTTCCCTAAAAAAAAGAATAGGAAAATGTCAAATATACCTAGTTGCAGCGACGGGAGGAAAAAATAAAACGGAGCCAAATAAAAGAGTGTCTCACTCAGCCTATTTCAAATGTAAATCTCTGTCGCTGTAACGGGCCGGCTCTCCTGAAAAATAAGACGTAGGTCGACGAGATTGTCGCTTCTTGCTTTCGTTGACTTGGAAAATTTCAGAGACGACGCTTTCAAACCCTCTGCCGGATTTGCGAAGAGTTTATGTGTCGCTCGAGAGAAAAACTTAAACAATGTACTTACGAGCTCGCTCCGCCCAACTTTACTGCACGTAACTTGCTGATGCCGACTTAGTTTTATAACAATAACTGATTTATGTCGTTAAACATGTACAGATTTAAATTTTGTAACCGAAATTTCTTTCGTTTTTTATTTTAAATGTTTTTAACATTCAAATTATTAAATTAAAAATTGTAATGACTACACAAAGAAAAATGTACAGATTTATGCGCTTATAAATTGCAATTTGAAATGTTATAAATGCTTTTTTTACCGTTTTTTATCGTAAAACGATAAACAAGTAAAAGTCTGGCAGGTATGGAGAGAAGGTCATTTATAATAATATAATTTACACTCCAGTTACAAAGTACTTAACAAGTTATAAAAAAATGATATGCTATAACTAGTTTTTTTAAGATATTATTATGTACATAAAAAACATTCAAAATTAAATCTGTATGAGCAAAATTTTTAAAATCTAGAAGTATTATCTTGATACGAATCTACGGGTTGTTATTGAATGATTTGCCTGGATGAATCCTTTTCGCCGCGTTGCCGTTGACTACCCATTTGCTACTATCACAGTTTTCTAATAAAATGATGCGTGTTAAATATTTGGGTATAAACTTTATACAGCTTCTTACAAAGTGTTTAAAACAAAGATAGGAGGGAAACTTTCATAATTAGCTTTTTTATTAGTCTGTCAGCTTATTTCTATTTTAAAACTTGGCTCTGGTATATGTATTACTTAGGACAATTTTATCGATTCAAGTATTTAATTAATAATTATCCCAAAACTTTTCTGAAAGAATGGTTAGGGTGACGTTGTACGGGGATTATTAGCTTTTGTCAGCTTTAGTAATTCGAAAGGAATATTTCTAAAATCACGTGGAATCCAGATGCTCGTTAAGAAAATTTACGACACAGGAATGATATTGGATTTTTTATCCATGTTTTACTACTAAGGTAATTCACCGCATAAAACACTATCAAAATTAAACTTAGAGTAACTTTAAAAATGAAATCTAACTTCATTATAAAGAGTTGGTTTTGATTGATTAAAAGACTCAGTAATAAAAATATTTATAAAGCAAGCAATTTTTTTTTCGAGTACAATTTTATTCTCTTTTGCGATCGCAAATTTTAGTGCGAACAGTTAAACGAAGTATTAACAATTCATAATGAAGAAAGTAAGTACTTAGGGAAAGCAGATAGGTACTCCATAAGGCTCGCTTAATCAGTATCCGTGCAGTTGATTTTTAAATTATCTCGTCATATCATGAAGCCGTTATTAGGTTTTCACTCCGCGACGCCGCGCCGTGTAATCTGATTTATGTTTAATTTTCCAGGTTCGAATGCTACAGAGATAAAAATAAATTTAATTAATTATTAATTAATTATTATTAATTTCCTCCCCACAATTTCCGCAGCATGGCGCATTGACTACACGGGGCTTTTCACAACATTTATTTTTTCCTGTCTGAAAGGAAATGACGGAGTCCTGCGCCGTATCAGCTTTGTTTATTTCTTTAGGACGCGGCGTCAATAACCGAATTGGTCGATACATCAAAGTTTTGTGCGCGGCCACGGTTGCTGGTCGGAGCGGTCTCGATGATCGCCGGGTGGTCGATAAAGGCCGGTTAGTGCTGGTGTTTACCAGGCCGTGATACTCAGCTCGCCCGATAGATAAGTCTCGTGGAGTGGTTATCGGACCGCAAGGCCAGTAAAGCTAATTGGTAGGGCGGTAGTTACGGCGAGCGTTAACGCGCCCCGTCCAGATTGGGAAAATTAACCTCTTCCGAGCGACCCAATTGGTGGCCTATGATTAGTTTGTAATTTGTGACGGGCCTTTGTGAATTGCGGCCGATACCGCTGTTAAGAGTTTCTGTTCAATCAACTGTTGTTAACCCACGTAAACCTGCCGTGATTTCGGCAAACAATACACCATGATATTCGATGCTTTTGTTTGATCGGTTCGATTATGCTAGAGGTGAACTCTTGGTTATGATCATGAAAATACAGATAACCAGAATAATAGCGTTCTCTTTGAAAACGTGATAAACAAATAAATTTAAACTTACAAAAGGAGATCTTAAAAATAACGTGTTCATAATATTGTTTTCATTTGTAAATTATAAATAGCTTCTCAGCTTAGGTATGGCGTGTATATGTTTTTGGATAAAAAAGTATTTGTTAAAAATATCTTAAAAGGAAGCACGCCGTCTGCGTTTTCGTTTAGGATTGTTTTTAATTTTTCAATATCGCCATATTTTCTATTTTTATGTCAATCACTTTTTTTTTAAATCACATCAGTACGAGTATAAAACGACAAAATAACAATAAGATGCTGTACGTAAAGTACTAAAACTCTAGTTGATCATACACGTACATCACGTCCCATTCAACTGTTGTGAATACGGCAACTAAATTTCCATTAACGTAAAAGGAGTTCAAAACTTTCCTGAAGTGCAAGTGCTCGACTCCGAATTTGCATTGAACGACAACAAAATTTAATGAACGCGTTGGCACTAACACGCAAGGGCGTAAAATAATACGGGCTTGAAAAACTATGTAAACATAAGTACTTCATCCGTCCCTCAAGGAAGTAGGATGCTCGGAGATGGCGTAGAGCAGTCGAAGGGACTCGCTATGTCTCAATTGTGTAACAGAGGAAGTTACAACGAGGGTCTGTGGGTTTTTACGGCCTTTATTATTGAGCTATAAACCATAAAAGCGCCCCGCTTTATAAACGCTAAAACAAAACACAAGCGACCGCATATTTCTCCTTTATACACTCCAAGTAATATTGCGTTGCACAATCAGAATTATTTACGATGGAAATAACACTGATTCTGGTGCTATTATGTGGCAGTGTCGAGCAATGTTGACGATATAACCTGTAGTTTATTTAAGTTGTATATATAAAAAATACTTTAAATAGATTTTGGAAGTTTCGTCGTCTTTTTATGTTTTATTTCCAGCACAATATGAAAAAACCAGACTCTCATGAGTTCAAAGTTCCATACAATAATGGCTTTCAACACACTCAAATCTAAACTCATTTTAGGAAGCGCAAATATCCCACCGCCGTGGGCTTTCAAATGCACACCGGTATTCTATGGGAGCGTGATACTATCCCGGTGCAGCTGGTCCATTCGTACTACAACCAGTACTTGGCTACAGCGCGGCTCTATCACTATAAAATGAAAAAAAAAAAACAAAGAAGCCACATAGGCTCTTTGTCATGTCTGAGTCTACCAGCGCTTCAGAAAATGGAAGATTCTGCTGAGAAGAAGCGTCGCAAAAAACTAAGCAGCAAATAAACTTAACTTATAAAATTTTATACAGCATGCATGATGCTGCTCATGTAGAATCATCGAAGTTAAAACTTCTATGAGAAATAGAATATTCTAGAGAATTGCTAACAGTCTATCGCCAAGCTTTTAGATTTGTCGAGGACTCTACTACCGCGGATTCCGTTTAACTTCAACGGTTTGATTTAAAATATAGTGCTTCTAATGCACGTAGAATTGGCTTAATTCAATAAACTTTATTAGCTCTTAACTTCTGAAAATAATAGCTTTTGTTCGTGCTGGTTAAAATTTGTCGACTAAACAATATTTCATCTACTTATTTACAGATATCTGTGATACCGTATCTGTGCGTGTGTGTGTGTGTGTGTGTGTGTGTGTGTGTGTGTGTGTGTGTTTGTGTGTGTACATAGAATAAACAAACGTCATTATATCTGATGAACTTAAAAGTGAGTGGTGAAACAGGCCCTAAATTTTGCTTTTTTTCTCTCAATTTTTTTACCTATACTAGTTCCGGTTTATTTGTCTTATAGCTTTTTGATTTTCGGCATTGCTTAACAAAAACGTAAGATTTACAGTCGCTTGTTTATCGCCCGTGTCGAATCCCACAAATAAATTGGGCAGCCGCTGCCCTAAATTTCTCCCCATTACCCCACGAAAAACCGTAATCCTACGAATCGTAAGATTAAAATTTATTGGGTTGATAACAGGGCGATTACGTGTCGCTCTATCCGTATCTATGATTTAGGATCTCTGCCAGTTCCCGGGCATAGGAAATGGTTTACCGATCGAGTAGCTGAGGCGGTCGGACTCCGCAACAAACTAACTTTGTTCAAAATTTAGACTGTCAACAAACTAATTCTACCGCGGGCCGAAGTGGTGCTTTAGCGGCTTTATTTGCATTATTATAAGGAAACTGGGTTGGAACTGGTAACTGGAAAAATTGTGGGAGCTAATTAAAATGCGCAATGTTTGTTCGGAACTGGGTAAAGTGGGATCAGAGAAGTTGTTTCTCTGCCGGTTAGGAAGTATAAAGACGAACAAGGTTCTTCAAAGGATATTTATCTAAGTACGCCTTAAACTCAATAGATATCTACATATAAGTATAAAGGAGTTCCTTTACTGACTGACTGCCAGAGAAAGCTCAGCTTAAACCGCTGAATATGGGAACATACAATTGGAAACACATGTTCCTTAGGAGTTGTAGAGGCCACTAACAAAATATTAGGTATTCGAAATTCCTCATCGTTGTTCATCTAATTCATTCTAAGGAAAATCTGAACTAAATTAATACAGATTTCTTACAAGTTTTAGCTAAGCTTCCGAATTCTATTACAACACTAGAAAATTTCGAATTAAGGAATCGAAATAACCACTCATTTAACGTGACCGCCGCCAAAGAGTTACGTTTTTTAAATCTTCTTCGCAAACATTTTGTGGATTTACCTATCAAATCTCTTGCAAATTAAATTCTAGGTACTAACACTTCGTCTACCAATTAGCACTATAAAATAACCAGCTAGATTAATTTCCAGTCAAACCACCTAAAATTCAATAAAACAGTTAGCCGACATTAAAATGCCTTAAGACATTAAATCCGCCTTTTGTACATTTAAGTTTAATTTGTGCAAACAAATGAAATAATTAAATGCAACGCATTTTTAAGACCAAAAGCTTTCAATATTAGATAAACCTGCTACCTAACCACACCTAATACGCGCTAGACTTTTAATTCATCTTTTTCACCTGTAAATGATATGAGATACATGTCTTTACATCGTAGGACCGATGGAAACTTAATAAAAATAGCAGCCATTTTATAAACGGTATGCCATTATAAAACGGCAATTGTCCGGGCTGTTGATTCAGGTTCTCAATTAACAAAGTAAATTCAATCACGAGCAAGGACACTGCTGATATCTGATACGAGACCTGCTATCGATATTCGACCAGCAATTTAGACCTGTATAAGTAAAATACTTAAGTAAAGCCCCTTTTGCGTGTGGTAGTGTTCAAAACTGATACGGAACTTACGTCATTTTTCGAATATGGAGCGTCATCTTGTATATGTATATGAACACGTCACTACTATATGCAAGGAAGACCTGATTTAATTAAGTTTTTTAGCTAAAGCTATTGATCGTTTTTAAGTATGACCGCGTACTCAAGATCGCTTTGACATTTCGTTTCTATAGAAACGCGATCGCGCAATGTGCGATGTCAAATGCAATCTTAAGCATGCGAAAGACGTAATACTATAAAAACTTAAGTAAAGCCCCTCTTAGTAGTAACGTGGCCGTATAGACAAGTTGGAGGATCCATGTAGAACCTTGGGGAAGGCCTATGCCCGCCCAGCAGTGGGTGTCTTACGGCTAATATGATGATGATGATGATGATAGACAAGTTGACGCTCTATATTCGAAACATGACGTAAGTTCCATATCAGTTTTGTACGCTACTACATGAAAGAGGGACTTTACTTAAGTTTTTTACCTATACGATCGGGTACTCCAGATAGCATTTGACATTTCATTTCCATAGAAACGCGATCGCGCAAAGCGAGATGTTAAATGCGATCTTGTGTACATGCGGTCGTACTTGACAACGAGTTTTAGCTACAGGGCTTAAACTACCAACTTGTGTGACAACCATAAGCGTTAGCTTCTGATACTTATAATATAACATTAACTCATACTGTTTGAAAAAGTGGTCCGCATTTTCTAAGAGAGGCGTGGTTTATAGAATACATGGAGAGTCTTTCCGATCGCGCTAAAATGAGTAGTGGCGATTTGATTTAAGATTATTGGATTTGTAATTAAGTCGAATTGAAAGTACAGCTGAAAAACAACACAAACTTGATTCATCATGATAAATCTCTTTTATACATCTCACAACAGAATAGAATGAGCAAAGAAAAAGGAACAACACGAGTAGCCGCGACGAGGTTTGACTAACACTAAATGCGTTGTTTTTCAACTAGCCTGCAAGAAAAAAGACACACTAAAGGGCCATTTACATTGTACGAGTTCTCGCATGCGAGTTTATTATGTATGTAATTCCTTTATTGTACAAAAAACACAAATGACAAAAAAGAGACAGTAATGTAAAAAGTGATCTCATCAAAGTTAACCTTTGTATGTATGTATATAAAACTCTTTATTGCACATAATAATTTAAAAAAAACAGTCGACAAGAAAATAAATTAAATGTACAAAAGAGAACTTATCGCTTTAAGGGATGTCTTTCAGTTAACCTTTGAGCAATTGACAGGATTTTAGAGTCGAGAGATTTGAGTGAATCTTGTGATGTGATCGATTTATTGATCGACGAGCCGTGCAATATAATACAACTCATATACGAGAATTCCCTTTATGTAAATGGCCCCTACGAACCACAAGAGATATATGAAACTACTAGCTTTTAACCGCGGCTTCGCCCGCCGCCCTGCGGGAATTATGTATTGTTACGGTATAAAAAGTATTTTAAGTATATGTTGAACCAGGGTATAAATAAGCTAGCCTCCGTTTTACATGTCATCTAAATCCGTCAGGTCATTAGCGTGAAGATGTAACAAAAATTTATGTCACAGATTGACACACACAAACTTTCAGTATTATCATATTAGTGCGATTAAACGCGCGAGCTGACAAACTGTCAAATCATCAGGGAAGTGACACACAAATGCGATAAGCCGTACGTTCGGAAAATGTTCTTTAATGAACTTTGGATGTAATCAACATTTTTAATTAAATAATGATTGATGAAGAGTTTCAATGTCATCGTTGTCAGCAAATTATATCGTTAGTCCGGGTTAAGGTTAGAGGAAAGGAGCTTTTTAAAACGTCTTTAACAATATTGAAAACCAAGCGGAAAAGTAATAACTAATTGGAACAAATTATCTTGGGTTGATATGGACCTCCTCAAGGTAACGACTTCATCAAATAATTATGGAGAAGTACTGACTTAGAAAAGTTTTTGCTTAAAAATTAACATGAAACTATGGTACTTGACATAGAAAGTGGTGGTCTCGCTCTTATTTTTAAAGAAATATTATTATAGGATACAAATGGGTTGTTTTTACGTAAGTCAATAGCTATGATACGTACCACCCTACATTTCACAGTCTTTTATTTCCATAAATATCCTTAGTAATCCTATAACAAGCATGGTTAGAATATATAATAGTATACATATACATAATAACATATTACATATTCACAATAAAATATTGTAGTAATACATATAGTCAAAATACATCTTCATAATAAAGTTTGTTAAAATCATAGGCAGATAAATACAATCAACTAATCGTGACTTTTGACCTCACATCAGTTTAATAAAAAAACAATGCACGCTCATTCCAGTTTCTGTGCAATTAACTTCCTTCACTTTTAGCGTTTTAACCGTTGCGGAAACTACTGTTACATCCAAGTCATTAAACCGTAAAGTTCCAGTCGTCGGTGAGATAAAGTCCACAGTAGCAGGTATAATTAGCGACCTCAGATAGTTGGCCGCCATTAAACGCAGGTGCGAATATCAAATAGACATTAAATCTACGAGAAATCATGTACCTACCTATCTAGATATTATGATCTATCACACCAACAAAGTCATACAATAGTCTGATAAACAAGCCACAGTTAATGTGTCAAGCAGTAGTTTTTTTGTTACCTGAATGTTGCAAATCGTAGTCCTCGCTTAGCAATTAAAATGAATAAATTAGTCAAACAGTAGTCAATTGCGCCAGAAATCAAGTGTTAGGAAAAACCAAAATCAAAAATTCGAAATAATCGTAATATTGGTTTGGTGTGGAAATGAATAAATAGGCAGTTAACATAAGTTAGGAGCTACATCGCCGTGCCACACCGAACCCTGAGCCACAAGTCTGTTAAAACGCGACCATGTAAAGTTGGCGTCAATCAGGGCATTATCTTCTAACTTCATTCTTATACGAGTTAAAGTCAAGGTTATCAAAATTAAAACATTTCTCTCTTAGGTACTCCATTGCAAAGGTGAAAGAGTAAGGGCTTGACTACCCAGTGAAGACAGCAACGATCGAATTCTCTTTACCTGGATGAAACAGAAATGAGGATAACCGTAGAAAAAGCAAAGAGACAAAGCAAATTAATTTACCACCTCCAAAGACACAGCCAGACACAGTTAATACTTCTATTTTTATACTCGCAGTCTTATAGTGTCAACAGCTGCTTAAGGTGGATCGCTCCGATGAGCCGCGAATTCCGATATTTTCACACATTTTTCTTTTTTTTGTAGCTAAATGGTGTGATCTAATTGTCGATTCGAGTCGCTTTGCGACAATAAAACTTTCTTCAGGCACTATGTTTTGCTTTTGCAAGTAAAATCGTACGTTAAACCCATGACAGTTGGTTAAAAGATAAAGTGTCATTATTTAAAGTTAGTGACTCGCACTTTTAAAACCAAAACACGATTGCGTAAACACAGTCCTTTATTGTCGCAAAACAGCTCGGATTGTTAAAAAGTTATAATATTTAGCCACAAAAAGTTAATTACTGCGAAATTTAAAAAAATCCCGCCTTAAACGAAGCCATCTATTTTTAGTAGTGTTTGTGAAGGGTGAAGGTCTGAAGGTGGCCACTTATACAGGGTGGAAAGTTTGAATGCCACATGGATGGCAACTTCCTTAAATACTGGATTTAAGGTAGTTGCCATCCATGTGGCATTCAAACTTTCCACCCTGTATATTATATTAACTACAGCCAAGCATTAGCAAGCAGTAAGACTGACAGCAGTTAAATAAAAGTTCTAGTGACGACCACGTGTGAAAAAACATGCGGCTTATGCGCTAGATATTATGTTTTAAAAATACCTATGTATAATAAAAGGTTTTTTGTAAAGAGCCGACGCGAGTATAGTAGTAGTTTATATTCTTTATAGTCTTTCAGTTGAGATAATGACGCCAGAACATACCTATCTTTATAAATAATACTGTTTCATACAATTACATAGCTATTTGAGCAGGTAATTTAATACGTAAACTAGATTCCTGATATAAAATTTGTACATAGGTAGGTTTGAAATTAACACAAAAACCACTATTTCGACTGTTGTAATCAAACCGATTGCAGTAAAACTTCCTCCTATGGGCGGTCTCTGGGAAGCAGATATATTCCAAAATAACGGAATAAGTATTCTTCCGTACTATTATTCGTTAAAATACATCTTTCTCTTTCAATTTTGTTTTTGCAAATGAGGTACACCTTACGCTGTGGTTGTAAATCGCAAAATCGTATCTAGACGGAACTTTATTATTATCCCTAGAGGTACTCTAAACCTAAAACATGAAATCTTATTTAATATTCTATATAAATTTTATGCGCTGAAGTGAACTTCACCCATACCATCTCCTTCGCGCCAGTTATAAAGAGATATACATATGTATATTGTATATGTATACCACTAGCCTACATAAAATTCTCGCCACATTATTATAGAATGTTTAAATTGTATCGCAAGAATAGTTAAATTTAAAACGGAATCTACTGTGTATTATTATTGCAAACGCATAAATCGCATTTCAGTTGCAGTCCCATTTTAGTTTTAAAACAAGAGTTAAGATTGAACAGCTCTTAAGGTCAACTGTGATCGTAAAGAACAATTTAAAAACAACTAGAAAATAATAATATAGAAATAAAACAATTTAAACGGTTTGCGTCGCGTGTATTGTAATGAATCCAACTCCTGACGTTTCCTTTTGAGCCTCAAGTTGGCTGACTAACAAAATAGTTAAAAATACAAACTACCCAATTTGAAATTTACGAACTATACTTGTACATGACATTGTTCCAACAACACACAACAATTTGTCAAACAAGTCGCGAAAACATAAAAAAATATGAAATAATTAACATTGTTTTTGCGGTGCTTTAATTTAATTAACGGAGAATAACATTCGTACTGTGAAGAGGACTGCTTGTCGAATATTGACATGCTTTTACAAGTTAATGTTAAAAAATCCACAGCTGTCAATTTAAATATATGCAGCAGCCCGCCAAGTAAAACCAGACTGCAGTAGCTTAAAATAAAGATTAATATGTAAATGCAATGCTATTAATTATAAACCTTTTTAATAGTGGTAGAGCCACTCTGTAGCCAGTTGTTAGTTGCAGTACAAATTGACTGGTTCAACCGAGGCAGTAGGTACAGTCAACCAATCTGATTCGAAGGCCACTGTAGAACTTTTTCACAAGAAATGCCATAACGACTGCTGAATAAATGTCATAATACTTCATTGGTGACACATTACGACAGCGTTCTACAAATTCCTATGAATCAAATTGATTGACTGTACATACTCTTAGAAGTTCGCTGCTGTGAATGAAACATCCGTACGCCCACTGGCCTTGAAATCTATAGTCTTTATACTAGCAACGTATCAGCAATTCTCTTGAAGTCACTTTACTAATTCCCATGGGCTGCGTTAAAAACTTCTCATCAGGTTATTCACATGCTTGTTTTCGTCTTTTTCTATTAAAGGAAACCCGTGTTTTTACATTGGAAATAATTACTTAATATAGACCTACCTGGTCCATTATCTTAGTTATGTGCCTCTTTGGAGCTAAACAGTTGTCCTGTCGACCCTTAGCTATTATTTTTGAGATATAGGAATGCAAACAAACAAGTGGGTCACCTGATGGTAAGTGATCACTACGCCTATAGCCATCCGCAAAATTATTTATTGTGGAATCCTTAAAAATGCATGTAAGAAACCTTTAAGGAACCTTATAATCTCTTGGTTGATGTGAAGCTCAGACCAGGATTATAAAAAACCTTGACACATATGTGGAGCCCTTAAAACAGTTTTTTATTTTATTTTCCTGGTCGGGATTTACCTCTAATTAGTTATATTTAACAGCCATACCTTACACGCACTGTGGCGGCAGCACAAACAATTATAATTTGTATAGTAACGTTGTGTAAAATACCAATAGTTTGTATTTCTGTCTCTTTGTTTCGTTTGAGTTATAAGCAGCCTAAAATGCAAATAACCATTAATTTACAAACTTGGACCGGTTTCCTTGACATCTCACTCCTGACTTTAACAGTTCAACACGCACTGAATCGTTTAGTTTCTGCACCTGCTTTTGCACATTTTTTTTATTGCTTATAAATAGTTACGCTACATAACTTCCATGTCTCCATTTTACTTATTGTTTAGTAAGTCAGCTATGTAACCCTTTAGCCAAAGCACCCTAAGCAGTTGTAATAATTTTCAAAGTAAATTCGCATTAGGTAACAACATAAATTTGGTACAACACAAGTCAACAAGACCGTACGGTTTGAATAAACGAACAAACTAAGAACTTACGCAATTACGAATTCCTAGAAATACGTTTGTACCGAACCCTTGTTTTTTTTTCTTCATAAAATAAGAAAGCTTTCCTAGTGGTAAGCATCACTGGATTAGAGAGCAACACGGTGATAGCAATCTAGGCAAACCTTGCACAGGTCCTACCACCTGTAAAACGTTAAAAAGTTAAGTTAAGTTAATACAGATCTCTAAAAGAATAATAAAACATTTTGACATGAAATTGTTCACAAGCCATCTGTACCTCACACTTCGAAGAGCTTTGAATGCACATGAACGCTTTTTGTGTATTGACGTTAAGGAAAACACTGTTTTTTTTACAAAAGCAAAAATGCGAAGTAATAAATGATACCGGAATGTGATTGGCGCAGTTTCGGCCCCTCGCACACTTTGGTTTGACGTAGAGCTATGATGTTTTAGTAATATTGCTCGTCATGACTATGTTGCTGTAATTGTTATTTCCTCGCAATAACCCATTTGGAAGTTGGCGGAGCATTTCTTCTAAGTCATCCATGAGCTATCATTTCCATGTCCGATACCTTTTTAGTTAGACTAAGCTGAAATTTTTCATCTTATTATAACTGTAATTACTGTAGGTGTCTATATTCTAAAGTTATTCTGACAATCTAGCTAATTTTGAAACTGAACGATATTATAGTCGTAGGTAACGCAACGAGAGATGAGCTACACCGCGCCATTCAAAACAAAACACAAATTTGAAAATTCAAACGAAATTCTCCGGTGCCCACGACATGCAGCGGTGTGCGTGACCTCAACTGTAGTTGCGTTACCCATTACTCGCCTGATCAAAAAATTTAGGCACCTGTATACATGTCCAAGCAATCCAAATAGGTTGGTATGGAGAAATCCGACACCATAAGAGATGGGAAAATTTGTTCAGAAGTCGATAGCATTAAAAAAAAACTTAGGCACCACCCGCGAGCTGAACCCACCTATTTTGTTTAGAACAGTCAGAAAGTTGTTTTATTGCCGTTATTGAGGTACTCGTAGTGTAGAATCGTAGGAAAAAAATTTGCAAAGAAATAGTAGATGTCCAATAGGCACAACTGCAAAGTCCTGGGAGATCACCTACCTCTAATTCAACTTCTTAGCAGTTTTTTTAGTTTTTGAAAATGTATGAATGAAATTTTATTTAATTTTAAAACCAATGACATGGTTCCTTAGAACATATTTCCCTATCTCTTATAGCTTAGAACTTCCTCGTACTGACCCATTTGGATTGCTCTCCCTGCATAATGTACACAGTTTTCGGTTATTTTATTCCAATTACATAATGTTCATCGTCAATCAATTCAACAATTTATCTATTTCCTCATTTCAGTTGCATCATTATAAAACGAATCTATTTAAAATATGGTAGCACTTCACAAAAGAACATTTCGCGCAACACTGCAAGTAAATGGGTATATTGCATTAGAAGGGGTTACAGCTGGAGCAATTTGTACATTTCAGGGAGATCGTATAGGTGGCGCCCGTGGGCGTAGCGCAGATGATGCCACCGCCTGTCTACGTCTACAACCCACCTATTTCATACCGAACAGTGCATCATGAGATCTTTATTTAGTACTTACAAAACCTTATTCATACATAAAATTAAATATTTATCAAAAGTTTTTTATTGACTGTACTTTTTGTCACTACATGCACATACTAAATTTCAAGTGAATTCCAGAACTGGTAATGATTTAAATCGAGATGCAAAAAAACTAATGTCTTTTTTTTCATTCTTTCCATGACCACGAGACCAAATCCAAACGGCTTGCCACCTTAGTAGGCAATAACCAATAGATTATTTGTACCTAAAAAAACTTTTTTTACATTATTATTTTACAAAACGACTTGCAGGAAATAACAGTGAGAGTGAGTTAGCTTCAGTAGTGGCCGATACAAAGGTACTCGTACTAACTAGTCAAGTTTAAAATACCAAGGAGTTAAACTTTCGTCGTTTACGGTCCAATTTAACCGGAACCCATTCGTCAACTTTACGACGCTCACTTCAGTTAAGGTACACAGTTTTCAAAGGGTCAGTGCTCGTTTAAATGTTATAAAAGTAAAGCTTTCACAGAAACCCTGATCCGATACAAACATGCAGTGCAAATTGGCCTCTACCTTCGTTTGACATTTCTTATTCTCAGTCTTATTTACATTTGTAACTAAAAATCTGACGTCAAACTGATACCTGAACACACTAAATCTAGTATGCCGTAATTAGAAGAGTGTTAAAAATGAATTCTTAAACAAATATCTAAATTTTGCTAATACAGTCACTACTTGCAAAATGTTTGTTAAAAAACACTGACCTATAAATAATGGACTTCTAGTCGGCATTTAAAAAATGGCCTCAAAAGTCGAACATAAAGTACAACAAATCGACAATCGCTCGCACTGTCAGTCTGTCAGACCGACGGCGCTGCTGTCATTACTATTATTTTGTAAAAAACCAATTTGCAACGAAACTTTATTAATTATTATTTTATGCAGTTAGACGTAAAGTTGTTAATCCAATGACTGTAAATGGTGAACTAATAATTTGCATTTGTAACATTGGCGTCAACCTATGTTCTCACGTCGGGCCGTTTTTCTGCTGTCATTTATTATGACACTGTACATCCATGCATTATAATTATCATTGTTAAAAAATCGTTGAAATCCTTAATCTGAAAACAAAATCAACATAATATTTAGTGCGCCAACCTTTTTATAAACAAGAGGGCTGGCACATGAACCAGGCAACGTTGCAAATAGCTGTCAAATTAAAAAAGCGTTAAAAAGAGTTCAAACTTTTCGCTTTAAAACTCTCAGTTCGCGTGCCAGATTATTACTTAATTGCCAACAAGTAAAGTCAAGGAAATTTAAAGACGTACCACCGTGGAACCTAGTCGAAAAGACATAAGCATACATTTGTATGACATTTCATTTCTATGAAAAACGGCCATTTTGGCGGGGTTTAGTCACCCAGTGGGATTCAAAAATCGCACTCCAGGTCATGTCCTGGATTAAAATATAAGTAAGATACCTAAGTTTTATCCCGTAAAATCCTGTGTTAAATGCATAAATAAAATCGCGGGCGAAGCTACGGGTAAAAGCTCGTTACAAATATTTTGGTTGTGGCATACAGAAGGAACGGCCGGACTCTTCTCAGCAAACTTAACCCGTAGGTATCTCCCGCGCAAAAATAATGTGAAAACTTCATCTTTTCTTTAAGCTGGTGTCAGGCGCGTAGTTTAAAACTTAATGTTTATATACACGCCCGTTTGTTGTTGACAGTGTTATGAAACTTCCCCGTTTGGATGCAGAGTTTCATATTTTATAGAGTCGGATAAATACGCCAGTGTATAACAGTATATAACCTATGTGCAGGGGCTGCACGTGGGTTTTAAGTCTTCATTTTTGCACACATATTGACAGTGGAAATCACAAATGTCGTAAGGGACACCAAAGGACATGTCCCTTACGATATTTCAGATTTCTAGTGTATTTAAAGCGACATGTCATTGAATACGGTGTGATATAACAAAGAGTAAGGACTTTTAATTTTAACAAGAGATCCTGTGTATAATAAAATGTATGTATGAAAAAGCATATCTGAAATAAATCACTGTAAATATATACGTCGTAACATAGAGTTACAGTAAAATTTTGACTCTGGCTCCCTATCGTTTATCAGGGATATTAAAAATTTACTAGTAACATTTAAGTATTTTTACATTTTTTTGTTTTGTTTATTGTCTTTTGCATAGCACCAAAAGTGTATAATGAACTGTCAAAGAGTTAAAAGAAAAGCTATCGAACATTTTAACTATAAAATATTTTGACATTTCTCATTGATAAGAACTTAGAATAATTCATTTGTTAAAGGAATGTAAATATAAACAAAAACAACACATAAACTTAAAACCTAAGACCTAAAATGACCTAATATTAATAGTGCCTTGGCATGAACTTTGTTCATGATGTTTTAATCTTAATTATATAATTTAGTTCGTTTTCTTCCAATTTTGCTTGATTGGATTTGCTCTAATGTACCTTTTTGATAATATTCTATGCGTGTAATATATTTTTGCATATTTTCGGATAGAGGACAATGGCCTTTGTTAAACGATTTGATTGATTGGTTGATTTTAGCGTAGTTCGGTTTTATTTGCTCTTCAATAAACAATTATTACATACAATTCTTTTCCTTAAATATTATCAATTTGAAACATAGCTTTATTTCTTGTAGCCGATTCACGTGTTGTTTTTATAACCTGAACACGTGCTTAGTTTCCGGAAGGCGGCTGAACGCGGCACGTTAATTTAAACAAGCCCTTTGCGTTCTGCCTATTTATAGGCACTTTACATACCTAAAGAAGAAACGGGGGAATGGTGACAGTAATGGGATGTACTTGGTCACTTAAGGAGGGTTCTGTACTGATTCCCGTACCTTCATAGCTTTATACAGGCAAATGAAATAACTAGAGTAACTTGTTGCTGTGCCATTTCTTTGACCTGCCTTAGCTGTGTTAGGTACGATTAGGATTTAAAGAAGTTTAGAGATGAGAAACCAGAAACGAAAGGAAGATAACACATTAAATCGACAGTGGAAATCTCAAATGTCGTAAGGGATATTAAGGGACATGTCCCTTACGACATTTCAGATTTCTAGTGTCGAATTGTGATGTCACGTATCGCTAGAAATTCCAACATAAAGAGTCCTAAAACTTGGTTTGGCTTAGTGGCAATGTTATATATAACTTTATAAAGCATATTTTCATTTTTGACTAGGTATTTTGTAAGGACCTGTCTCCACTAACAGACGTGGTCCCGTTTCAGCGGTTAAACTATTTTGGTCAGTATTGAAGAACAGGAAAACTAAAGTGTTTTGCATTGCATTCTTCTCAGCAGAAGCCATATTAGTAACATTATTACATTATTGTGTTGACTTAGAAACTTGTTTTTTTTACTATTTCATTTCACATTTCAATTTGGTACTAACCATTGCTAAGAAAAACAATTATACGCATGGACTTACAGACGCACAGGCGGACAACATAAAAGACGAACATGCAACAAATTTAACCTATCAGTACTATAAGGGTTCAATTTTTTTCTTTAGAGCTACGGAACCTTAAAAATGAAAGTGTATTTGAACCGAGAACCAAGCTGAAGTGTGGCATCAGATAAGCGGTTTCACGTGTATTTTTTTATTCAAGGTAACGAAGCTTGACACGATCCACTCCACAAATTCCACGAACACAGAATTTTATTGGAAAAGATTCAATCGAGCACTTATTTTAGGCTTCTTCTAAGTCACGCGTTTTAAATCTATACCTCGTAAACATTTTTTTTTATAGCTGTACAAGTATTTGTTATTACATGAAAAGAAGCGAGTACGCGACATCTGTAGTTCTGCAGACCTTAAGAATGAATTAAGTGGGTGACTGGGAGATACGGGATTGCGGAGGGTCGAATCTAGACTAAAACTTACTATATTTATTTTGTTTAATAAAGAGACGTTATAAAATCCCGTAAGAGAACTGCAAGATATGTATTTAAACTAAAGCTAAAAATTAGAACTAAACCGGGATATAATGACCTAACATTAACGTGTCACTATGTATAACAAATAAATAATAATAACATAGTAAACCAGTGCGTTCAAATGTTACTATTTTTCTTCTTTCAAAACCGGGACGTCCATTTCCGAACACAGCCCTCCACTAAAGATCTCTACAATCACCGATCGCACGCTTTCTGTACCCACTGGTATCTCTTTACCTTAAATTATATTATTTTCATTTCTACGTCTCTATCGGACACCCATAGAGATAAACTCAAAAAAACTAAACGTGCCCGGTCATATTAGGGACACAGGTCGTCTACCCACATTGCAGTGTTACGGTTTACTCGTAGCGTTGCGTTTTCCGGCGGCCGCCTCCAGAGTCCTACTGTAAAAAATTCTCGCCTCATCCGCCAACAGCTCTTGGCACTTCAATTCGCAGACTTTAACAGCTACGTCAGAGACCTGAGAAATGTTGTTTGAGCCTTCCAAATTTAGATGCATATGTACTCAAATAGACTCAGAAGACAATCAACCTAGAATGAAGTATTAACCAAACTGCGACTGGTTCGTCTTATCACGGCGACTGGCGGATTGCCAGTGCCAGCTCGTAATCATTGTTGTCTAATATTTGCATAACGTCTGTGCTGTTCCTATATCCGTCTAATGATGCCAGGATATTCCCACACATTGGCTCAGTTTAATGCGAACATAGAAACAAATGCACCACCTAAAAGTAAAACGCGACAAGTCTACTCCAGCCCGTTCCAGTTTGTATCTTAACGTAATTAGATAACTTTTTAAATGAAAGTGAACTTAGTTTGTACTTACTGGATTTTACATGCATCGTTTGAACTGTATCAAGAGAAAACTAAGTACCTAACTTATGACATGTTTCTCATTAGCTCATATGGTATTCTGGCTGTAAAGTTGGCTAAATTAAAAAATATATAAATCGAAAATGCAGTTTGTAGAAACTGACATGAAATATACAAAAAAAGTGCAGCATAAGCGCATTAAAGGATTAAGCATACACTCCATTAAGGCTTGCTCTACAGTGAAATCATTAATTTTAATAAAACGAGATCTGTACCAGCGCCGGGGAAGAAAAAAAGGAACGGAGACGGCTTTGCCTAAATTATTCCACAAACAACGTCCAGGACGCTAACTAAAACTGAAAATCCAGAGTTCCTTGTTACGAGGTCTGTTTTTAATTACAATCGTACTTGTATCCTTTGCTAAATCATTACCTAGGCGTTTTTCCCGTTTCCTAATACGGGGTACGCTTTGACCATGATCCCAGATGTGGCAGGTCACATTACATTGGAGCGACTGCTATTTGACCATAACCTCTGTTACAGGGAAACTGGACCAACAGAATCATGGTTACACATTCATTTACACGAATGTGCCGGTTTCCACACGATGTTTTCTCTCACCGTGAGAGCTTTCGTCACTACAGTACTCAGATAAATTACATAATTTAGAAAAACTTATTGGTACATGGCGACCGCTGGGGATCGAACTCGGTACGTCACGATTGCGAGTCCAGCCCCCTAACTACTACGCCACCGACGCTCTAACAAACACACCAAATTACCGGCAAACTTATGCCATTTCTGAAACGTCTCTACATATAAGAATACATAAATCTTTGAGTATTTAACATTGAGATGCCAAGCCGTATTATCACCTAACAATTTTTTTCTGCCAATTTTAGCGGGGGGAGACGGGTCTAGTGTTGCCAGATGGCTGGGAAATTCGGGATTGTCCTGGAATTACGTGTCTTGTCCCGTGTCCAGGAATTACACTTTATAGTCCCGGACTTCGAGTGTTACTATAGTTTCAGAGTAAAAGGAAAAATCCGAAAACTGTAAACAGTATCGGAAGTCTCCAGATGAGATATCCGAATAAAATCACAACACGCTGTCGGCAACACTGCCACGAATGCCATGATGTCAAATTTTGAAATGTTTACGTTATGTCTGTCAAAAAGCTTATTCAATTAAAATGTTTTTGGTGTTGTAAATAATAAGTTAATTGTGAAGAAAATTATTTACGTGTGATAAAAAAATCCGTCTTTAGTGAAATTTGAAGTTTTTAATAGCCGTTTGAAGGTAAATACAGCAAAATTAACCATTTTTGCAGAGATCGCTTTCGCGATACGGACTAAAGCAAAATGACACACGATATCGCGGCGAATTGGTTTTTATAAACCGTTATGATTTAACTCACGGTTTTAGGTCATATGCATTGGCAGAGGGGAATGCGTGCCTTGCGAGGTCCCTTGGCTAAATTGTCTAAGACATAAATACATTTTTGTTATGTCTTTACTGCCGATGGGCTCGTAAAAGTTCTCGAATGGCGGCCGCGTCATGGCAAGCGCAGTGTAGGACGACCAGCCACAAGATGGTCCGATGACCTTTTACAGGTGGCAGGAAGGCGCTGGTTGCATTCTGCTTCCAACCGGCCACTTTGGAAATCCATGGAGGAGGCCTATGTTCAACAGTGGACTTCTTGTGGCTGAGATGATGATGATGATGAATCTCTTTAATTGATTATGATTAAATCTGGACTCGACCCGCGTAGGGAGTATAACTAAATAATTCTCAGCCTCTGCCTAACAGTCAGACATTAATAATTTTATTTTACAATCACAAATACTATTTTTAGTAGACAAGTAATAAGTCCACAAAACAATAGCAAGAAAACATAAAACAGCCCTAATCAGGTAATATGAATGTTTACTCCAAATTGAGCATCATAATGTTCATTTAACTTTATCATAGTGAATGCTAGCACTGTGCCTGTTAGCAACATTTAAATTGACATTTCCAAGTTGGGAAGTTAGACTGACATGGGTTGACACGTTTGCGCGGCCGAAGCCCGATTCGGACTCAGCGCTATTACAGGTTTAACATACAACGGCAATTAATATGGAATTATTGTGACGTGATGCATTAAGATAAAATGTAAGTGATATGAAGACATCAATTCCGTTTTGGGTTGGCTATTCCTGTAGGTCTACGTTGAATTACATTAATTTTGATTCACCTAATTTCATCTGGTATATGTTTAACATGAAAGTACTGTAAGATTTAGACATATTCAAATAAGCGAGCAATAACTCTGCTTTAAAACTTAAATGATTCGTTTACTATAAGGTGTTCATCTTGTATACTTTGGATACCTTAGATTTAGATACATTTAGATTTTGCGGCTGGTAGGACCTTGTGCAAGGTCTATCCGGATCGCTACCACCATCTTGCTCGCTAATCCTGCCGCTAAACAGCAGTGCTTGCACTGTTGGGTTCCGGTGTGGAGAGCAAGACAGTCGGAGTAATTACTGGCACACGAGGTATTCCATCTTAGCTCTCCGGGTTGGCAACGCATCTGCAATCCCTATGGTGATGCGGGTGTTTATGGGCGGTGGTGATTACTTACCATCAGGTTAACTACTTGCTCGTTTGCCTTCCTATGTTATACATTTAAAAAAAAACTACTTGCGTAAAAAAATCTGCTCGACGAAATGAAGAAGCGTTGATGGTCTGACGAAATAATCGTTAGGACTATCAATAATTATACAAGACAGCCGAACCCGTTTCTGAGTGGTACGTGCCCAGAAACTGTGGCCCTTATTAGGAGTAATATTATCGAACCACTGTGCATTGTTTGGCGCTTAGAGAAATAGCGAAGCTTGGACTTTCTTAGAACTCAGTCTACAGGAACGTTTTACGACCTCTTTTTACACTCTACCTTAAACCCAGCTGTGAAAAGCTTGAGATAGAGCCAGTACCCTAATCTGTGCACCTAGCGCAACCCTTCTAGACACGAAGACCTTTCGTCATATTTTGTAAAGCGGCTCGAAATCGTTTTCGGGACAAATCTC
Source organism: Ditula angustiorana (assembly GCA_963691745.1). NCBI lineage: Eukaryota > Metazoa > Arthropoda > Insecta > Lepidoptera > Tortricidae > Ditula > Ditula angustiorana. Next base: position 3,148,425 of record OY829481.1, on the reverse strand, counting down.
GGTGGAACGCCACTCCATGTGCTCCGTAAAAGAAACGAATATGAAACTAAAATAATGACCAAACAAAAATGTTTATTTAAGGATTTCCAAATATTTCTAACACTACAAAAAATACTTTTATAAGTGCTATTAAGATGCAAGATGTTTTAATTATTCTTCATATACTTTGTCTATCAGAGACAGGAACGACCAGGTGACGTTTAAAATCTGAAAAATAAAGGTATTAAATTAAATAGCCTTTTACTAACTATTGACGAACAGGTATTAAATACCTAAATATATGTATACTTTGGGTACGAGACACACATTTATATAGATAAATACATACAATAACCAGGTCTCGAATACAAACATTCATTTTCGTCGTGCAAATATTTGCCCCTCGCGGGAGTCGAACCCGGAACCTTAGGTTTGGTAGTATCAGGTTCACTAACTACAAAGCAATTTTTTTACATCTGGGGTACTTTAACGCAATAAAATCATTGTTAGTTAAGCTCGACGTTTCGTTCATGCTAACTGCGTTCCTTTGACCTTTGATATTGAGCCGTCTTGTGGCCAGTCTTAATAAAATTAAAGAAAGATCGACGTAAATTAAATAAACATGAACTGTGTTAACTTCCGTTTTGTTACTGTAACGTGTATTAAATTTTCAGTTGTCCACTGAAACTCTCTGAGCCTCGAACTAACTAATAACCGTCCGGGCAAACAGCCCCGGGTGTCGATATCCGGGTTCTTTAATACCCAGCCACCAGCATTTTCATTTACGTAACTTACTGTAGAAGATGCTTTAAAGAAAAATGATATCAGTAGTGATTTTGAATTGAAATGAAACTGATATTTTTACTTCAGAGGCACTAGATTTAAAAGGTTCTGTCACAAGCTTGCTTTATGAGTATGACCTCTTTTATTCTTTCAGCCGGGTTCAAGATTGATTCTACCTCTATTGTAAACCTCCGTAGAAGATTTTAAACCTCTTCAATTAACGAACATCGGATAAGCTTGATGCAAATTATGCCCCTCTTCTCTTCGACACATAGCTGCGACGTAAATGCGCGGTGTGGACTCATCATGTTTTAACAAGGATATCGACGATGAGGATTTTTTTATGTTCTTTGTAAATTGTATGCAAATGTTTCCTACGTTAGCTGGAAGAGATTCCTTACAGGAAGCTTGCTTTTGTACTATTTTATTTTAATTGTGATGTTACGTAGCGTATTTTATGTACCCTAAATTTTAGTAAAAATATATATCATCCGACCTGTTGGCGTCGATTTCCAGAATTAAGAGTCCTTTTCTAAAATATTGTGTATTTAAATTGCAATTCCATAGTCTTTTCTATTTCATGACCCTTGCTGCTCTGTTACAAATAAAGTTTAATGAAGAATTTAGTTCTGCGTCGTTAATATTTCATCAAAGCAGGTTCCGAAGCGTTTGCTGCTAAGCATGCTACTTTTTATAAGGTGTTGGCAACGGAGACCTTACGGAAATTGGCACCGCAAGTCTATAAGTAGCCTAAGACGACATTTAGTTAGTTCTTTAACTGTACAAACCTTGGTGAAACTTTGCAGGGAAATATTTGTGAAGCTTGTGGACTTTATGTAGTACGCTTTTTGGGACCTGAAAGTAAATAGAAAAGTTTTAGGTAAAATTATTGTACAGTACTCCACTTTCTATTTTTTTCAGTTATTGTTTTGTGAATGACTTTTTTGGAAATCTCTGTTCTAATGCAACAAATTATAAATTATCTCTTCTTCATTTAGGCGATAATCGATGTTTATGACTAAAATTTTAGGTTTAAATTTAGTTTATATAACAACGTACGGATAAACAGATTTTACACGTCAAAACGAAACTTCCTTGTACTTGTTATAAGAACATAAATCAAAACAAGCATAAAAGCCGTATAAACAAAAAGTAAACCTTTTTGGGCTAACTAACATAATTATATGTAGAATAAACTGAAAACTTTTCACTTTACCCTGTAAATCGGTAAAAATTGTTACGTTATAAATAATACTTTTGTATGCTCAAAGTACTTTATTATTATACTGTTTGTATAGTCGACCAAGAAATTGCTTGGCCACTTTTCGACTGTATTACGGAGGGATAAGGTTCAAATGTGGTCAAGCAATTACTTGGTCGAGTATACGTGTAAATAAAAATGCATGAATTTAACATTTGAATAAATTTTAGCGCATAAACAAGTCAATATCTGGAATAAACACAATAGTCCCTTTTTTATCCAACTGATGCATTTACGTCAGATAATTTATAATCTCATACTTGATTATTCCTATCACACTCCAACTACGTTGCAAGTACTGTCAGATTATTTTTAACATAGCGGACTCTCGCGACTTCGTTCGCTTGGAATGACTAGCCTATGCCCGTCAGGGATTGTGTATGTAGCTTTCTATTAGAGAAATAATTTTTGGAGTCTGTTCCGAAGTTCCAGAGATTACGCCTCAAAAATACAAAGTTTACCTCTTGATTATATTAGTGTTGATTAGTGAAGATTAGTGTTAATAAGTGTAGATATAGCTAAAGAGCGTAGATTCCATAAAACGTAATTAAAAGTAAGTTCCATTCATATGTTTTATATATACTTATAGGGCACTGAACGTAAGTAGTGCGGAAACCGCGTTAAAGAAGGTAATCGACTGTCAGACCCCGCTTCCCTCAGACACACGTCGATCGCAACTGCTCTTGACATCAATGAAATTTCCAGTCGCTAACAAAAAAGGAAATTACTTTCCTTAAACTTTACATATGTAACGCGTAATTGGATGTTTCTTCGGCTTTTAAACTGCCTATAGCAGTACAAAAAAAAACCAGGTAAGCTGTATTTTTTTGGAAAGCTTGTATTTTATTCTCACTTCTAATTTCAGCACTATAGTTGGCAAACGATACTTCTTGTTGGCAAACCTTAAATAGGAAAAGATAAAACTTTATAATGACGAAGATTTGTCAATTCTAAAAATAATTAAATCATAATTAAATGTCGATAATAGGTACTATAATATGTTTTTATTTAATTTTTTGCATAAAAACAAAATTAAATGTACAAAAGTAGACTATGAGGCTTAAAAATGAGAGGCATAATTATGTCCCGTACAGAAAACCGCAGAGATTTTAGAAGTTAGGTTGGTTACCAAGAGACGGCGGGATGAGTAATTTATATTAAAACTGGATTAGTAGAAGCTTGCTACGGTGAGGGGCGAGTGAAAAGTACAGAGACCTCACGTCATACATGAAGTAGCATTCGGGCGTTATTTGTGAAGCAGTTGCATATGAGCAAAATGCTCATATCTTTGCTGGTCCCGCTGTCAGTGCCAGCAGCGTTTAGTTTTTTTTATAAATATAAAATAGGAGGACAAACAAGCAACTGGGTCACCTGATGGTAACTGATCATCACCGCCCTAGACATCCGCGACACCGAGGCATATTGTAGATGCGTTGCCAATGGCTACGATGGTATATCGCTTGTGAGAGATGGGACCCAACAACAACATACTGCAGCAGTGGCCACTATTATAGGTTTTTTTTAAATATTCAATAAAAATTGAGTGCCATTACCTCAACATAATAAATAATATGCATATTTTGTATTCATGCGACATGAGATGCCAGGGGCCTTCGTACGCAGCGTTTGCGACATCCAGGCTCTGAAATAAAACCCTTTTATGTAAATTCGTAAGCCTTTTACATATGAGACGTAACAAAATCCTCTTTTTAGACATTATAAACCTGCAAACACATGATAAATTCCCCAATAAATAACTAGGGAACGGGTAAATCAATCAGACATGATTACAGGTGTTTTATTAAAATCAGCTCTAATTAGACAGCCAAAAATCTCCTCAGTATCATTAAGAATTTTTACATCTCATTACGCACATACAGTCAGACGAACTCACAGATGCATATACAAACACACAGATAAGCTATAAAATTTCAACACCCTTCAGGGTAAGCGTGACATCTCACCGCGTCGGTCAGGTCTTGTCCGTAAGAACAACAGCTGTATATGCAAATCAGTATAAAGGACGACGCCAGTAGGTTTTTAATACTTTCAGGGCTGCAGTGTACCTGAAATATTAACAGCCGTTATGTAATTTTTTCAGTAGTGCATTTTGTCAAAATAAAATGAAACCTAAGAATATTATATTTAAATGCGTCATTGTTTTTTTAATCACGCATCAACGGCTAAAAGGATTTAGATGAAATTTGGGAGACGGATAGATCACGTCCTGGATGGGTAAAATGGGCAGAAAATAACACCACGCAGGTGATGACGCAGGTTAAAGATCGTACGTAGGTAGAGGTAGAGTAGGTGACGACCTGGTGATGGTTGCAGAGACGCTGGATGCGAGCAGCTCAAAACCAGTCGTTTCAGCGATCTTAAGTAGAAGTCTGTGTCCAGTAGTCAATTGAACATTTTTCGGCTGATATGACAGGATGATGCTAATGATAGGTAGTTAAGTGCGTTATTTTAAAGTACAATAGAATAACAAACTTCGAAAAAATATACTTTGATGTTATTACAAACGCAGCAATTGGCTATGTACGAACTGCAGCAAAGTGCTTGAATATTTTTTCATTATAAAGCAATAACCCCAAGTAATATCAGATTTTTTGGTTGCCTCATTTAATTATAAAAAATAAAAACATTTTCTGCAAGCTGGGATGGTGTAAATGCTGACTACCCTTAGTCCAACTAAAAAAAAAACTATGACATTTGCCCTAGTAGTTTAAATGTCTGGAGATTGCACGCTGAACTTTATATTGAAGACGACGAGTTTGCAATATCCACACATTTAAACTTCTAGGGCAAATGTCACAGTTTTTTTTTATATGTGTTGGACTAAGGGTAGTCAAGTCAGTATTTACACCATCCCAGCTTTTAGAAAATGTTTTTATCTTTTATAATTAAATGAGGCAACCAAAAAATCTGATATTATTTGGGGTTACTAAGGAAGCTTATTGTTTAATGAAAAAATATCCAAGCACTTTGCTGGAGTTCATCCATAGCCAATTAACGGCATTACTTTTTATCCCAATATTATTGCGCAAACGCAATTTTCATTTAAATTGTATTATCATTATCAAGGTCATACCCAAAATGCAGGATATAGTATACGCTTGAAGATGGTATTAAATTTATGTGTACCGTCTTCAAGAGCCATAATTAAAGTGCATGACAAATGATTCCACTACACAGCAACATTGCATAATGCATACCAATATTTGCTGGAAACTGTGAAACTATGACATTGTATGTCTTTAGATATTGGGCCTTATTATTATTGTGATTGCGTCCCTCCTACTGTACCCCTAACATGACCGACATAGGTTTACTGTATCCTTCCCTGTGTCTTTGTCAAACTAGTATCAAAAAAAAGGACGCACATAGAGATAAAATAATCTTGGCCGGTCATATTAGATCCACTGGCCGACACAAAGCATGAAAGAACCAACTTACCCGAGCGGCAAATCCAAAAAAGCACATGGTTCCAGAAAAAAATGCTAGGTGGATTAAAAAAATTGCTCCAAATGCGTCGCTTAATTCTATCATTAATCTGAGGAAGTAAAAATCAGACAATAATATTGGATGTACAAAGTATTCATTTTAATCGTTGCTTATTTATAATAACTAAAAGTCTTAATACTAACTTTATTCAACTGCAATCTGGTAAAATTTTACGGGTCTTGGTAAATATTTAACTGAATTAAATGCATACAAGTACTCTACATAATTCTCGTTTTCCGCTAAAGTTTGCATAATTTTATAAAAGCGCATAAAATTTCTTACTGCAGTAAATTCGCGTGTTTCGGTATTATTTCTTTTAATCTTCTTGTGGCCGTTTTCTCTTCAAAAGGTTCACTCGCTGAATGCACAATGCTCTTAAGATCGTCTTGCAGTAATATGAACAGCGTTCGAAGATGATTCATGCTGACATTCACCAGCAAAATGTCGGAAGTTATTAGAAATCCTGTGTTGTATACTGAAATATTAATGGGAAAAGGAACTTAAGTACTGGGTCAAAGTCAGATTTAGATTCGCCAATATTTTTCTCTAACATGACCGGCTTCGGTTGAATTTATCCCTCTCTGCGTCTCTGTCAAACTAGTATCATAAGAAAGTGACGCACATAGCGTTAAAGTGATATAAGCTAATATTGGCCGGTCATGTTAGAGTCACTGTAGACGTCAGTTAAGGGTGTATTTTTGTTCAAATCTAAATCCACATATACGGCGCCTGGCCATGGTTTCGGCCTATTCAAGAAAACACATAATATATACACAAAGGAGTGAATGAGCTTGATTAATGATGATCGAACGAGAAGATGAAACATAGAGGATTCATCGAATGGAAGAGTGAAGAAAGAGGTGTGATTTAATTATAATTTAATTCGGCAGTGGTTGCGGGGTATACAGTTTCGGCCATTCGTTGGTTTCATTGAAGATCTACGCTACATATACCAAAGCAGTAAACCTTTGAGCACAGGAAAGACAATTTGTGTTTTTACTGTGATATTGATCCTAGTAGAACAAAGTAAGAATTACAAGGTCTAAAAGAGGTAAAGTGTCATTACTGCTTAATCCTAGTGAAAAATGATAATGACAGTTATGTCTATGGGTAATGCAGTAAACATGCGTAACTAATTTAGTGGTGGACAAATCCGTACTAGGACAGATTATAATAATAAATAATACTATCAACCCAAATCGGTAAAATTGCTTACTCCACCGTCGATTTAAATGTAAAAGCGACTGCATAAGAGATTCATCGAAATAATTAACTTTTACTTCCGGATTAAACGTTGCGTGATTATAAATCACGTATTTTATAATAAAACGGCCATTGTTGTACGATTGGCTACGTAACACCGTAAAAGTATTTATAAAATTATTGCTGCCAGTATCTTCGGTACTATGCCACGGGGGCCTTCTTTTTTTGATATATTTTAGTTATAATTTTAGTAGTATTTTCTTATGTTTTCGCGACTTGTAGACATTGAAATAAAACAATTTATACGGTTTATATCGCGTGTATTGTAACGAATCTAATTCCTATTTAGATTTATGATTTCATATCTAGTTTTTTATTTTTTTCAATTATTTTTTCAAAATTGGGTAGTTTGTATTCTAAAATTTTTTGTCAGTCTGCCCGTGAACATGGGACCTGTAAAGGGCTCGAAACGTCGGGAATTAGATTCGTTACAATACACGCGATATAAACCGTATAAATTGTTTTATTTCAATATAATTTTAGTATTAATGTTTAGTTTTTATGTAGTTTGATTGTTTTATTATATCTATATTGTGGTTGTGAATAAATTTAATTAAGTTTTGTTGATCTTCATGGAAAAATAATACTGTCAAAAAATATTTCGAAACTAAATATATTTTTGAAGGTATAATTTAAGGGATTAAAAAGTACAAAAATTACTTACTAGAACCCTGACAAAAATAAACAATGCTATTTTAATTTTACGCTCCTTAATTTACTAGCAAAGACATGGTGACATCGTAACTTCGAACCGTTTCGTATAAAGCGTTTTCGCAAGACTTGCGCTGCCGTGTGCCATTTGTGACATTTTGAAAATTAATAAAAAAAATAACAATGTTTTTTTCATCTTTTAACGAGGTCATGGGAACTTCAAAAATATTCACGAATATGTAATTCTTAACTGGCGACCCGTCCTACTTCTCGCGGGGGTTTACTAGACACGGAGAATCGTGTTTTTGACGACTTGAAACATTGAATTTTTTCTACTATAAAAAAACTTAATACAATTTATTGTTCAAACAAACCTTCCGTAAAATAATCTCGGAATAACAGGGAAAGCCGTATGAAAATCCGTTGTGTAATTTACGAGCAGAAGGAGTGATTGAAGATATAAAGACAGATAGACCTGGATAGCGACTTGGTTTAATGTACTATGACAAGAAGAAGATAAAGATGAATATTGAAAGCCACTTATTCTTTTGTTTTAAAAGCGAATAATAAAAAAATAGAAAAGTACTTACAAACGCCATAATCGATCATGTAAACAATCCCAAACAGGAAAAAGTTGTCCTCAAACCGAAATGGCACCTTCAGTTTGTAGGTGGTAGTGAAAACAAAATTTTCTTGAAGAACAAAGTGCCTTACGGCCGCAGCAATAAGTGGCAAGACAAAATATAAGTGGATGAAGACATTCAAGACTTTGTAGAAATCTGAAAAATAAAGTCGTGTCTTTGAAATCTATTAACAGGACTGTGAACCCAGAGTCAAAAAGCGCTCTCCATATAAACAGCGATAACGTTTTCCATTCTCTAAACTAGATTTCAAAATATTTGCGTTTTAAGAGTTTCTTAGAAAACAAAAAAGCATCAATAATAATATACTACATAAACCTGTCATACACTAGACGTCCTGTGCGGGCGAGTGAGAAAGTAATGTATTGCGATAGTGGCATAAGTAGGAAAGAGAAAGCAAACCCAACGTCATTGTAACCTATTTTGAACGAAGCCGTTAACCTTGTTGATTAAAAATGTTTACATGTCGATTAGCCCTGGTTGTAGCCAAAATGGCTAAAGTAATTAATATTTTAAATTATACGTAATGATAACACAAAGAAAAATCTTTGGCGTCTGAGAGGATTTCGCTTTAACCAATTTGGCCTCTAACCCTTATTGGTAGACATTCCGAATTTTTAAATGTGCCTTGTTATTAGTCATTGAATTCTTAATTTAAATTTTAATAGACATTAAAAATAAAAATTAAAAGTATCGATTACAAAAATTAAATGATTTTTTAAATCACTAATGCTGAATGACCATAACCCTTTGAACGCCAAGAACCTATAAAGTGGACGTGTATATTCGTGCCCACTATGCCGACAACCACTAAAAAGGTCGGAGTGAAGGTGTATTTTGATCATGAATAAAATATATTATGAATTGTTTTTATTTGATTTTATTGTTTTTTTTTTGTTTTTATAACGCTGTGCTTGGCGTGTGAGTGGCCACTTCATTCAAATATCAAATCGTTGAAAGGGTTAAAATTCATGCCTTTTCCGTCTTATTTCACGCTAAGTAAAAATGTTATAACAAAGACTTCTCTCATTTAAGTGTAACGTAAATAATACGCCATAGATGTATGGTATGATAAGTAAGAAGATAAGTATTGGATATTTCGTTATTTCCACGCCAGACGGCAACTCCTACACAGAATGAATCGGAGACATTTTGAAGATTTTTCGATTTGTCGCTTCACACGCGGGTAGCGCGATTGATTGACTCCATGATTCGTCGACGTTACGTTTTCCATTTATATGAAGATCTCACGACGTCTCGTAGAAATGCGAGGGAACGAAGCCGTCTTTCTTTCGCAGACACGCCTACGCTGCGTCGTCGTTAATTAGTTATTGTTCGGTTTATATTTACTAGAAGAAAGTAACGCCTGAATCTATTAATTACTAGAAGACTTATTTATTATGTATACACTAGACAAGTTGTATGAAACAGAAACATTCTCACACTGAGTTACGGTACATGATCGCAACTCATGTGCGCAAACGTAAGAAGCAGACGCTTTATCACAACAACCAAATGAGTAAAAAATCTTTATTAACACAGCATTTTCTGGTTTAAAGGACAGCCGCTACGCTGTGAACTCGCAAATGCAACGTTGAGTTGCGGCCATGTACCGTAACTCGTAACTCTGTGTGACAACGTTTTTGTTCCGTACAGCATGTCTAGTGTATACATAGAAATCTTTGGATTTCGACGAAAAAAAGTTACGTTTAATTAAACATATAAAATACTATATTTAAAATTTTTGTTACCGAAATTTCTTTCGATTACCCTAATTTTTCTTTGTATTGTCATTGCATGGCATTTTAGTATAATATTATACTAGTTTTGCCGGGAAATGAAATATTAAATACTCTTTTTTTTTCAATAAACTATCTTATAGTAGGTCAGTATTTTTTCTTTCGATTGCTATAAGCTCCATTGAAGTCGGTGCAGCCATTTTCAAGTTATGAGCATAAAATAATACATTTTGAGATAATGATCATTAATCCGCTTGCGCGCTTTCTGAAAATATATAAAAAAAGGCAACATGTTTTTCGCAATCCGGTCTCGTTTTACTATTTTCACTTCATTTACAGAGTTAGAAAGTTAAAGTTTGAACTGTTGTCAAAAGAGGTTTCCTAGTGCTTTCAGTCCATAAACTTTACACAAAGACACAAAGTACGGCCACAAATGTTATTAGATCCTGGCGGGAATCAGAGCCGCTGCATTGTTGCAGTTTACCTATTTGTTAAGGTTTAACTTACTTTAGGTAAGAATTACCCGCATGTAATGGCGTTGCTGACGAACCTGCCGGTTTTTATGAGAGCTAGAAATGGCTCGAAACCTAAACTATTTAGAGGTATACAGGGTTATATTCTTAAGTCGACCTATTCCTGTAAGGGGGTTATGGGGGAGGTTATTTGCAGCAAAGAAGGTCATGTGATAGCCTGTCCGAAAAGTATTATTATTAACATTAGTATGGAAATTCTTATTTCAAGACTTTCTTTAAAGTTCAGTGAATTTTCAGACAGGGTATCACATGACTTTGAACGCGTATCGAGAAGATTCGTTCTTGGTGCACTGTACGTATAGTAAATGGTTTTCAAGTACAGCAGCAAACTCAAAATCACTTTAGATATTTCGTTTTTGTAGAAAGAAACGTCATAAGCGTTCGCGGTACACGTTAGTACTTGAAAACTATTTGTAACTACAGGCCCATTTAGTTATGATTAATGCAGTTACTTACGCGATATCCATTTATAGACAGATTTTACGGATAGCCGTTTAAATGCGACCATTTCCGGCCGTAGGTCGTCGTCAGAGCACCATTTACATCCAATGCTTAAAATGAGCTTCTTAATTGCTATTCTGTTGGCTTGAATCTGAACGTATAGAAAGGTAACTGGAAGGAAATAATACAGTTATTACCCGTGTATATAAAACAAGCGGACGCCCGCGACTTTGTTCGCGTCGAATTAGTAGCCTATGTCCGTCAGGGATAGTGTAGCTTTCTATCGGTGAAAGAATTTTTGAAATCGGTTCAGTAGTTCCAGAGATACCCCCTGCATACAAACAAACAAAGTTAACCTATTTATTATATTATTAGTGTAGATAGTGTATATTAGTGTAGATAAAGTCTACCTAGAGAAACTATGATTATGAGTAACGCAACAAGAGCTGAGGTCACGCACACTGCTGTATTTATGTCAAAATAATATTGTGTACCGGAGAGTTCGTTCGAATTTTAATTTTTTTGTTTTGTATGACGCTGTGCAGTGGTGTGTGTAAATCTTTCTCTTCAGCTCATGTTGCGTTACCTAGAACTGCTCTATTAGCACACTAGCGTTTATCGCACACATAAACGCATCCATCCCTCTTGCACACGCTTACTGGTTAGAAAGGGATATGCTTTGTGTCAGCGATAAAAGCTGGCCTGATCCCTCTTTGCATTGCGTTTATAAGTAGTAGAGTACCTTGCCAGAGCACAAGGGTCGCTGACAAGTCGCCAGAGAGTTTCACCATACCAGCCCCATCGGCCATCCCCTCCAACACACCGCCCGTATGGCTGATCACAGCCAGGATGTAAACCACAAACTGTAACCATCCCAGCCTTCCTACCCAAGGCGTTTCATCTAAAACATCGATGAAATTATTCTTGAAATACTTCAACACAATTGCAAACGTTTTTTGAAACGCAGGCTCGAAAGTTGAAAATTCAGACATGACTGCTGATCGACTAACGTTGGAAGCTTGTAGGTTTATTTATATACGAAACCTATTATTTTATATTAAATCTTCAGTACAATTTTATGAAATAAGGGTTCCGTTGTTTATAAAATTCGTATTCGAATTACAAAGTAGCTGTTAGTACGGGATTTAAAGTGGATTTGGTTGAAAAGGAAAATAAAGGAACAAAATTTGAGTTTGAAAGAAATTATGCACAGCGTCAAAAAAAGTACCTGTAAAAAGAGTTGAAAAGCTATTAGTTTTACATTTCCAATATTAAAATTTAAAGTGGCTTTGGTTCAAAAGAGCGTTTGTGTGATGAAAATTTGTTTTGTTTTTGGGTGGAAAAATCGAAATTAATTGCAAAGTGGCAGAGGGCAGAGCACATTGCTTGTAGAACCGAAAGTTGGTGTAGAAAGTTTCTCGAGTGGACCACGCGTTTCAGAAGACGAAGGACTGATAGGATTCCCACGAGGGGAATGGGTATCCTGGTAAGGATTGCGTGATATCGATATACGTGCCGCACAAAGTCGAATGAAGTGGAAATATTTAAGGAAGGCCTATGCTTAGCAGTGGAAGTCTTTCGGTTGATATGATGATAATGATAAATGAAGATGTATTTTTTAAAATTTTCTTCTTGTCCCAGCAGTTAAGTTTGGTAGTGCCCCAGGTGTACCTATGTAAGATTTTTAAACTTTTAAACTGCGATAAAGATTACTTTTTATTTTTAAATGGCCATTTTTCCCAGCTCAGAGAACCTTACGTCAGAAAGCCAGCGAAAACAGCAAAAAGAAAAGGTTTTCCTGTCATAGAAAGGCGAAGGTACGTAGTGAGTTGGTTCTGGAGCAAAAATAAATTTCTTTTCACACACTGAATTCACACCGCATCCGTGCCCCGAATCAGTAGTGTGCCTTAGCTGAGGAAATTAGTTTAATTTAGCTCGTATACACCTTGCTCGTTACTTATTATGGGGATGTTCCTGACTTGTGGATAGATTTTCACTTAAATTTATTTAGGCTTCACATTCCGAATAATTATTTTGTGTTACTTGCATGCGTAATATTTAATGAGGTAAGGTTATTTCTTTATAATTTTAATTTTAATTATATTTATAATCAATAACAATATTATTTCGGTTTATGAAACAAATTTATACGTCGTCGTAAGTTGGTGACTCGTGGCCATCTCGTGGCATAAGCCCCAGATCGCTTGCGCTATTGCCCCGCTGTATGGCGAGACTAAGCTTCTGTGCAAAGTATGAGCCAGCTCTAAGGTCGTCTAAAGCATGGAACGGTTATGGTAATGTCCTAAACCAGTTTCTTGGTATCGAAAGACCGCAGTCTGAGGGTCACTACCGTGAAGGGGAGAAATATATGATGCATGGTAAGTGCCGAGTAATTACGCTGTTTATCAAATTGGGGCTGCTCGGCAGCTGCACCGGCCCTGGCAGCGGTGTCATGGACGTGAGAAGGCTAGGGTGTCCGCGCATGTCGCATCCCAGACAAGTAAGTGCCAGTCTCAAAGACCATGACAAAAGAGTGCCTTCATCTGGTCTTTTGCTATCGTCTCTGGGCATACCAACTGGCTCTACAGCATTTGGAACAGAACAGGTACCAACAGCTAGGCGGATTAATCCATTAGTCTAAGAAGCGCATATATAGGGGTTTTTAGGATGTGGATAGTAGAAATAATAGCTCATTGTTATCATCAGACTCGATACTTGTTACGTGGACGTAAAGTTCTAGAATAACGACCAACATTGCGAATGGTGGTGTCAGTATAATAAAACAAAGTTATGATAGCCTTAGGGTGAGGTTGATACAAATAATTCAAATAAAAACATTGATTACAGGTTTCAGCATCATTTCTATAATGAGCATAACCTAATCAGTACCAAACCTGTGGCCGCAATAAGACCGGTCCAGTTTCATATCTCTATATGCGTCTCTATTTTATGTAACTAGTTAGACAAAGACGCAGGGAGGGATAAATGAAACTTGGGTCATCATCGTTATGACACGCTGAGGTGCAATTTTTGAATCTCACCGGGTGACTAATGGCCGTTTTTTATTTAAGCTTTAGTCACCTGGTGATATTCAAAAATTGCAACTCCGGTCTGGGATGCGATTTTTGAATCTCACCAGGTGACTAAAGCTCACCACATGGCAGCGCCATTTTGGTGAGCTTTAGTCACCTGGAAGGGTATTATATCAACTCTTCACCGCAGTTGTTGTAATACGGTTATTTGTACACAAAAATCTCCTTTAATATTGTATTGCGCTCCAGATCTCCGTATGGCTATATTTGCGACCACTTATAAAGACCGAGTGACTGAGGTTGACAAGACTGTATTAGAAAATTGACTTTCAATCCATCCATTACAATCATTACCTTATTCTTAAATATTTTCTTGGCATGTTCCCAATTTTACGCTTTCCCATCATACTTGGTGCAAAAGGATCTCTAATAGTCGTTAGTGTGGAGTGGTGTGGATATAAAACCTAATGATACAGTACCTTACTGAACAGATAAGTAGTAATTTTATATTCACCGTTAAAAGAATTTCAATGCATTGAGGAAGAAAATTTCCTGTATTTTTCATCACGTAAATACTTGAATGCACACATAATATTATGTTCTCATCACGATTTATAAAGTAACATTAAATAACACGCATGAACAAAGCAAAATTTACATTTAAAAATTAGGTATTGAACGTTGGTGGCCTGTGTCCAGGGGTAGGATTCGTAATCAATTATTTATTTACTTAATCAAATAAAAGTTCACAGTATTACAGTTTAAAAAATGCGCTATATAATTCAAGAAAACAAATTAAAACTAATGAGGTAGGCGACAACTCGGCGGGGCTCCGTCGAGACGCCATCGCCGGCGCTATGTTTGCCGTGGAATTATGAGGTACCGAGTTCGGTCGCCATGTAACAACCAAATTACCAAGTACTATACTACGTACATTACTAAGTACATTACTAAGTAAGTACATTACTAAGTACTATAGCGAACGCTGTTACGTTTAGTGAAAACATCATGAGGGAACCTCAGCCCTGTAAATGAATGTGTAACCGTGATCCTGTTGGTCCGGTTTTCTTGAAACAGGGGTTACATAGGTCTGGAAGAGGAGCGTAATAAGTTGTTGCTACTCGTAATAACGAGACCAGCTAAATCTAGGATCATGGTCAAAGCGTATCCCGAATTAAGTAACGGGAAAAAGCGTTAACAGAATGATACTTACCCCCGTATTCAAAAACGCTGCATAAACGTTTGTCAGTTAACATGTTTTATGTCTTTATCTGTCATTGTGACGTTTGCCCTCAAATGAAAGGGATATAACATCTGTTAACTTAAAACGATTGTTATTTCTTAATGAATAAGGGGGTAAGTCCCGTGACCAAATAAAAAAACAGTTGACCTAAAAATGTTCCTGAAAGTAGCTATCAGAGCGCAGGTGACCTAAGGAGGTTGCACTTTAAAGAATGTGTAGGTAAGTAACGACTCTTACTCAGCAGGGCAACGTTGTTTAATAAGATTATAACTTTTTAAATTAGATTATAAACTTGGCAAGTGCAGCGTAGGACGACCAGCCACAAGATGGTCTGATAACCTCATACAGGTGGCAAGAAGGCGCTGGTTGCATGCCGCTTCCAACCGGTCACTTTGGAAATCCATGGAGGAGGCCTATGTTCAACAGTGAACTTCTTGCTGCTGAGATGATGATGATGAACTTTTTAAAATTAAAAACAGACTCATGCACTTAGGGCACTTAGGGCCTCCGCTAAGTGACGCGGGCGCACGGAGCGGATGGACGGAGCGGGGGCACGCCTATAGAAAAATAGTGTGGGAGTGTCCGCTAACTCGCGCGGGTGCGGGTGCGGACGCTTTTAGTCTTAGGATCAAAATCACATTAAAAGAAAAGTAGTCTCTCCTATGGTTAAAACTTAATAACAAACTGAAAAAAAGACCTTGCTGCAAAATCAGGTTTCGCGGAGTAGCAAGGTAATTGGTACCTACCGGTTTGTTGACATGGACCTCTGCAAAGTAGGCTACCGCTTGAATCTATTAACACAAATCCAAGCCGTTTCTTGTCAGGAAATTATCAAAAAGAACACGACTTGGGTATGTACAAACAACTTATGTTATCTTTGAATAGGCCAAAACTTTAAATTGTAACACCTTCATACTGCAAGCTTATAATATTTGTAGCTCCAGTGAATAAAAACATACCTACATTAGCAACAGAGTTAACCAAAAAACGTAACCAAAACCGTTGATTAGTTTTTGCGAAGTTTTTGTCAGTATAAAGTAATAATAATATTTTTGAGTCCTGTTTGTGATATTTGTGATCAAAAGAAGACGCTAGTCATACAATTACATTAAAATAAAACCATGTTTTCAATTCAAACTACAGTATACTAATAATATAGAACAGAAAACTGTTATTTTCAATGCAAGCTTACACGAACCTACCAATTTTCTTTGCAAAACACATGCTTTTGCTTTTAACAATTCAATACTCTGTTCTTTAATAAAAATGTTAGCCAAATGCACGAGAGACTACTTGCACGATAAAAAACCGCTTCTTCTATCGCCAAGTGACCTTGTGTAAGGTCCGCCCGGATCACTACCACCATCTTGTTCGCTTATCCTGCCGCTAAGCAGCAGTGCTTGTATTGTTGTGTGTCGGTGTGGGAAGCAAGACAGCCGGTGATTAGTGGCACAAGAGGTATTCCATCTTAGCCCTCTGGGTTGGCAACGCATCTACAATCGCCTGAGTATTGCGGGATTTTGCGGGGGTCTATGGGCGGTAATGATCACTTACCATCAGGTGACTCACTTGTATATGTCTGTTGTACTTATAGAATACAATACAATACAATACAATATGCTTTATTGAATACCACATTACAGTTTGACATAATTACAGTTAGAATATAGGTATACAAAAGGTGGTCTTATCGCTTGAGAGCGATCTCAATATATATCTTCTATTTATGACTTTAAGTTTAAGTACACAAGTACGTACTAGGTAACGCAATTACATGATTGCTATACGTCTGTACTGAACAAGGTGTTTTGGTTACTAAACGAACAGATTCCTACACAAAACACATAGACTACCTGCTTTTGTTTCAAATCAAAGTAGCGTCCACGCAAGAGAAGTTGCGGGCAAAATTCAGTTTTTTGTTAGTATAGGCGATCAGCGGACAAGCACTTCTACCAACAAAGAGACTTAGTTGTATGCAGTTTACTGTTGTGAGCTAAAAGGAGTCTTTACAGGGCCCGCTTCGCTCGCAGTGAAAACCCCGCTTAAGAAAGCAGGTCGAGAAGAAACAGTTCTGTAGAATAAATCCAAGTGATCGGATCAAGAAGTGAAGTAAGTACTAAAGAAGTGAACTGTAGTAAGTCATAAATAGTCATTTGTGTAGTGGGTAGCAAATTCACGTTGTGGACATTGTCAGTGTGAAAATTATTGCTGTAAGGTAACCGAAGCAGTGCTTGACATTCTGGGATTTTTTGTACTTTAGTTGTTGATATAACGTCTCTCGTTTTTTACTCGTATGTTTCGGTATCTTCTCTTTAATCATTAGGTCACTGTCAAAGACTGGGACCTAACCTTATGGGTGTTTTGTGTAACTTTGAATAAATCTCGAGAAGTTCGACAAAAGAAGGCTGTCATTTTAATCCTGAAACCGCAGCTCGTAACAGTAGGTTACAATTATGTTATATTTTTATAACATTCTGTTGAAGGGCATAAAAGGGATCTTTTGAACTCTGGGGGTGAAATTATTACTGCCTTAAATTCCCAGTCAGAGATTACCTTTAAAACGGTAACTTAAGTGTGGGATAAGCCACAGACACCCCCAATTGGGGGTGATCTGTAGATAAAGCGATTTCTACACATTTTTTCCTTAAATAGGCACATTGTGGCTTCGTACGTAGTTTTTTTTTATCCTGCACAATTGTTTTGCCATAAATCTGGTGTATAAATTTAACAGGTTACAATTAAGATCGAATACACGTTCAAATTTAAACATTATGGAAAATTTCTTATGATACATTTTAATTATCATAAGCCCGTCTATACATCCCACCGTTGGGCACAGGCCCACGCGGAATCCCTTAAAGCCCGACTTAAAGCCCGTTGGGAATTTCGCACACCATTCAATTGCTATAAACATGCAAACTTAAAAATCAATTAGGGTAACCGTACCTGTGACACGCGTAAGGCATTATTTTTACAATAGCGTAATAATACAAATCAAATGCCGTGGTCGTGCGTATTTGCTATACTTGATAGTTGTAGTTGACGCACGACCAAGGCATTGGGTTTGTATTATTACGCTATTAATGGGACACTGCCAGAAGACTTAAACAAAAGTAAATTTACAGTAATATCTAACACATCAAACGACATGCCTTACTCTATAGGACATTGATAGTGATCAATTAAATTTTATTTTTTACTTTTTAGTTTTTTTTCGTAGTCGGGTAACAGTTTTTAAACTATTATTTTTCTCGAAAATTCCCGTATCTTCTTATCTATTATTGAATCTCTGACTGTCAACGACTAGTACCGTTACCTTAATGCATTCAAAAGTATACAAAATCACCTAGAAATGTCAATCAATATTCAGCTCAAACCACTCAGCTCGGACAAAACAGACCTCTACCTAAAATACAGAAAGGGGTGAAAGGAAATTGAAAATGGTGCTGCGGAATATAACTCCATTACTAAGGAAATGAGCTACGTGAGTACGTGCTGCAGGCATTTTCGGTCTGTATTTTTACCTTCGAAACCTTATTCGGTTCGAAGGTTAATTAGAAAAAGTTTCTATGAAACTCTTTTGTTTAAAGGGAAACGAAACTTAGCTGCCGTGTGTTTGAATCTCTAAAGCGTAGAGGTTTTTGAGTAATAACTTTTTGAGGAGCTACTTATTTTATATAAGGTATCGAATATGTATTACTATTTACGGTTAGAAGCAAATGCTCTACCTGTGAACGTACATTTTTGCATTTGTTTGTAATTTCACTACCCATTTTTGTAGCGGTTCACATAAAAATCTACCTTCTAAAGTATTTTCTTATGTTTTTTGAACATGAGACCTGTAAAGGGCTCGAAACGTCGGGAATTAGATTCGTTACAATACACGCGATATAAACCGTTTAAATTGTTTTAGTTCACTACCTTCTAAATTTTACATACCTATATGTGTTGCTAATTAATTTTACTTGTATTAGTTTCTGAGCGGTCAGATGGACATGTCGAAATTATGAGTTCTTTTTTTTGGCATCAGAATAATAAACTTCAAAAATTACCCATAAATTAAATTTACTGTTATGCGACGATTTGCTGAACGCATTTCAGAATGTTAACTCAAATTGTACTGTAGTTTGTATCTATTTCGAGTTGATGTTTTTTGTTTTTATGGAATATTACTGGACTAGCTATCCGCAGGCTTTGCACCGGAAAAATTAAGATGTAATGTGTACGTTAAAAACTTCCGTATAAATTATAATAATTTCTAAATTACTGTGATCACCGTATCAAAATGTGTGTAAGGAGTAAGCAGCCGAAAAGAAATGATAGGACTGGATAGCAACCTTGTTTAATACTATGTAAAAAGACACAGGCAAAAACGATAGTAACAAAAATAAAGAAAAAGAAAATAAAGATAATATGTAACAATGAATAATTTGAAAGCTACATACATACTTCCCTGTACTTACCTTCTATGTTCTTAGTCATAATTATACTTGAATGTCATTTCATTGTGAAGATTTATGTGCACGGCATTCATCGATCAATTTAACAATCTTCTATTCTGAGAATCCGTCTATTTAGCTAAACCGTGAACAGTTTACCATGCGACTTACCCTTCAAACTTCCTAATTCTGCAGACTAAAACAATAACACAAACGGGTAGCGTAGGCGCATAGTTCCCGCTATTGATAGGGGGCTATAATATTAATCTCCTATCCTTTAGTGTAACCAGTTTGGCCTTGTAGTGTAACAGATCGCCCTAAATGAGAAAACTTTGATGGCCGCGCTGAAACAATGCCAACAGATCCCTGACACCGGACGGCAAGGTTTTTCAGGTCAAGCCAAGTTTTTAAACACTTCGATCGCTGCACGATTTCACTGGCTTTGTGATCGTTGAAATTGAATAACGATTAAAAAGCCAGTGCCTGTTGTTGTTTAGAACTCAATCAAAATCTTAAGAGAAGGGGTTCGTGAATTTTGGATGTCGGAATCGGGCAACTGAATGTGCTAACAATTACATAGAGGT
This sequence comes from Ditula angustiorana, assembly GCA_963691745.1. Lineage (NCBI taxonomy): Eukaryota > Metazoa > Arthropoda > Insecta > Lepidoptera > Tortricidae > Ditula > Ditula angustiorana. The sequence continues at coordinate 3,128,329 of OY829481.1, read as the reverse complement.
CGAAAGTAGTTCGAAATGGTTCATACGCAATACGTTCGTAATACCCATGGCCGATTTTTTACTCTATTGTTTTCCAAATTTTATTAATTTAATTATTTAGGTGTGACTGGAGGATTATTTATGTTTAATTGTTCATTGATAATTGTGTATTAAAAAGTATTCCATGGATATTCTTTAAAGCAATAAATGAATGAATACTGAATACAAACTTGGCTTGACTATGTCGTTGCAACCTAATGTCACAATCAGATAAATTATTTTAGTGTTTGTTTAAAAATTTATAAATACATGGTTTATATGCAGTCAAAATATGAAAGTGTTCCACGTTATTTAAATTATATCATCGTAAGGGCAGAATAAATAAAAGAAAAACTAAAGCAATGTAACGAAAAGCCACAATTAACCAATGTTTTGTTAGTCTATTTAGTTTATTAATTCAGTCAATATTTATGAACTTACTTTGTAAATTGCATGAAATTGTAATATCACTAATTTCAAAATTAAATAAATGAAATCTGTATTTTTTATATTGTCTCTGGTGCCGCGGATTTCTTATTGAAACAAAATAACAGACAGTTCTTATTATTGTTTAAATTATTCAAATTATGATAAAAGTTGAGAAGTTGATGCACTTATAGTCCCTGAGTCCAGAAAGTGTAATAGTGGCCCAAACTTGATGGTAAATTAATGGATTAATGCAATCGGCACTTAATAGTTTGGAATCGATCTATTGATACTGTGACTTAGGTTTCGAGTCAACAGCGCTGGGTGTTAGGAGTGGCCAGCGCTTTGCGGCGACGGCTAGCCGCAGCTCTCACCCAGGCGGGGCACACTTAAAACTTCATGAAATTTGACAGTTAGCAGCGTCTCCTCGCGGATGGCGAGTGACTACAATATTAAAAAAAAAACTATCTGTCACTGCTAGTCACTCGTGTCGGAGGCGGCCATTGTCAACTCTGGCTTTTGTTTGCTTGGACGTTGATGCGCTCTTGGTTATCTGTTTTTGTTTAGTCATCAAGGTTTTGTTCTAGCAAATGTTATGAAAACTTACATAAGTAAGAACTTATATAAGTTTTCATTAAATTTGCTGGAATAAAACTTTGATTGAGTACATTTGGATCTAAAAATAACACGCACACACGCGCAAGTGCGCATACACACGTATATGTATACATGCCTATCTATAGCTATACGAGTATACTGCATTAGTTCACTAACCTGACACTAACAGCAGCACTTTCCATACATGCAAGTTAAAACCCAGCGTTGCCACCCTTTCATTCTATTTATATTACAATACTCTTTGCTCTCACCGTAGGATGGCCATAGATCAGAGTATTTATCTCCAGACTTATGACGTTTTATAACTGTAAATTAAGTATAACTATTATAGTATAACTGGAACTCATCTAGTTCTTCAAGTAGGTACCACGGTATTAACTTAAATTTTAGTGGACCCCTGTTATCCAAAATAAACATTTTTGATTTGACTTGATTATCATTTTATGTTTTAATAGATAGACTTTCCTTCAAGAGTAAAGAAATACTAATAATTTGTCGTAAACAGGTCTGGACCAATTCAACAATCAAAGGGATACCTAATTTATTAGTTTCAGTCAAGAGGAAGACCAAAGTATCGATGGACGACTTACTAAAGTTTCAGACAGGTTGACAAGACCTGCCGAGAATTTTGAGCGCCCTTTGAACAGAACTAGAATAAAATAATTAAAAAAAAAACATTAATTCAAATGCACACATTGAAGCGTGTAGAAGGAAAATAATCAAATAACCCCACCATATTTAAAAATGAATATTTTAAAACCTCTAACTTGTTTTTACACCAAACATCGCTTGAAGAACCATCTCATTTCATTCAGCTACGAATGTTTTAATGTTTACGAAAAATCGTTAGTAAATCGGTTAATTGGATCCGAAGCTGCAAGGTCGCACACAGACAAACAGGCTTTAAATGTGGCCGAAACGTCGAGGTAAATCAACAATATATTTCTATCGCGCTTAAGTCCCGATAATGTTATAAATATGTGTGAAAGTCGCAAAAGTTTAAAACAATTTTTTGTTAAGTAATGGTGTAAAAGTTGAACTGTATTGCTAACTAGCGATCTGCCCTGGCTTCGCATGGCAGCAATGCCTGCAATTATAATGTAATGTACATAAAATCCATCCTTCCTTATAAAAATCTTTAAATAACAGTGAAAACTGCAATGAAATCCGTTGGGTGGTTTAGAAGGAGAAGGCGGCCGAAGATACACTATAAAAAATTCGGGCAGACAGGAAAAAAAGCGATTTTACTTTATACTATGTAAAAAGAATCATCTTGATGGAACCGTACCGCACGTATTACGGCAGGGTGATTAATAACAATGTTCTGCCGAGTCACAACGTTGTAGTTAATGTATTGTGGTAACGTATGGGTTTCATTTAATGGTCCGTGGCATGGAGTGCTCACACATCTAGACCGCTGGTGACCTCATGCAAGCCACCTGTGGACAGCTCACCGAGAAACTGTTTGGGTGTGATTCTGTTACGTAACATCGATGCGCTCAACGCAGCACCAGCCCTCAGCCTCGCTCGCTCGCTCTTAAATCTCTGTGTACGGATTCAGATTTCATCGCTGGCGTATCGTTGGACTCAACAATGTTGCCTTAGAGAATCACACTACTGGAATCAACATCGAGAAATATTAATTTAGTTGGGTTTTGCACCGTGATGATGATAAATTAAATATACTGAAATTATTGATGCTGAGAGAGTTAGGAACATGATCTTAACACCATTTAGTAATTATCAGCATGAACAACAAAGTCTGAATAAGACAAAACAAGTGCTGCATGAAATGCTGTGTACTATAATCGTAATTTCTCATGTCAGCTCACAATAATTATTACACTTATAATAGCGACATGGAAGCTCACTACAGTTCATACGTTAACTACGAGTATACAAGGATAAAGTTGTAGGTACCAAATAAAACAAAAAACAAAATAACGAAAGGGCTTTTTATACAACGTCAGTGTCCGACTTATTTATCTAACCAACCTGGATATTCAGTTTAAAATAGATAGAAATGAAACAGGCGGAATAACGGAAGTTAGACTAAAGCAGTGCACCTATTAGGAATCTCTTCGACGTCGTAACTCGCTATTCAACTTAGTGTGTCTCTTCTGCTCCTACTGGTCAAGTTAGAAACGGACGTACTGAGTTAGGTAACGAATAAAGACGTGTCGAAAAAGTTTCTGCTAAGTGCACGGCAGTAGTAGCATGTTGGCAAAGCAATAAAAGCAAGGCAAGCAGGCAAATTACCTGTCTGATGGTCTATAATGGGGCGTTATGAAGTCAGACGAAATGTGGAATCCATATGATTGAACATTTAGCTGCATGAGAAAAAACCCAGGTTGAATAGATAAACTATCATCAGACAGTTATCTGTGCTAGCCTGAAGACCTACATTGCTGGACAAACAGCGTTGCGTAGCAGGGTCCCGATGGAGCAACATGGCGTAAAATCGGAGAGCACTTCTGCATATCGAATATTATCATTTCGAATGTATTCATATATGACAATCCTAATAATACAAGCCTACTTATACATTCTATTATCATTGGCCTACCAATTACCCTAGGCTTAAGACAGACAGAAAGATCTGAAGGGAATTGGTCGAAACGACAACCAAGACATTTTAAGATGGAAATGACCATCAGTAATGAAGAGCACCAGAAGTGGGAGTCTAATGCATTCGATATTAATTTTCGATATTTCAATACTTACCCGTACAGTACAAACGTGGATGAATCACAATCAGAATTGGGTCCGCGAATTTCTTTCCGATGAACAAAATTTAGGGGTTTATAGGTGTCTGGTCTATTTTAGGCTTATTCAAAGAAAACATAAATTGTATGATTCCAAATGGTTATTTTAAAATCACAGGAGGACAACTTTTGTTTTTAATCTAATTTTGACCCGGAAAGTCTGTTTCTAGCGAGTTCACGTTTCTTTAACTTAAGCAGAGATCATCAACCCATGTTGCATGAGGCCATACAATGCTCCCTTTGCTTCTGCAATATTACCACAGTAACAATTTTAGTGCAACTGTATCAGTGGCCAGGGATATTAACATAAATTATAATCATGTGAATAGAATTGTTTGATAATCATTGTATATTAACGTCATAATCAGTGATGTTCGATAAATGGAAAATGATTGTGGTTTCCTTAATAAGGATAGCATGCTAATTTACAGTAATATGTAATGCAAAATATCACTGTGTACTGGTCTACAGGGTTATCAATTTCGTTTAAGCCTCAGTTGATTGACGCCATTGTTGAAACGCGGTGTGAGGTAGGTGAGCGACATAAATTACGTCACTGGGCCGTGAATAGAATTTAATTCATAACACGAAGGAGAGTATATTTGAGCCCTTCAAAGGCAATGATAGATACAGTTCCAGGGTTCAGACTTTCATATTATTTGAGTAAAATCTTCTTTTTTTTTCTTCTTGCAGAAAAAGCAAATCTCGGTTATTATTGTAAGACGCAATTTAATATAGAATAAATAATAGAACAAGTACAAAAGTTTTCCTTCGAAGAAAACCGGAATAAGAAGCGTCCTGCTGTATACCTCTACGCTTATCGTATATCTCTTATTCGTTCGCACCGCAGCAACTCAATTGCCGCGGCTCCAGTGCAGAGGTGCACCGAATGACTTGAATCATCGCGAAGTGCGCCGCACCTGACGTTGCTGAAATTATGGTTTTAGGAACTATGATTAAAATCAGAATTGCATTTTATCTGTTTCCATGGCTTAGCCAATATTACTAAAACAATCACAGTCATGGTGGTCATGGGCACACACTGACCAATTGGGCTCCGAGAATCCCCAAACTGGAACAAATAACCTTGCTACTCTGCGAAACCAGTGCCGTGCACGTGCAAGGCAGCTGCGTCTATGCGATTTTTTTTTTCATGCAAAACCCACCCTCTTCCGCTTCCACACGAAACAACATATATCACACAGACTCAACTGTAAACCACCACCACTAAACACTAAAACACAGTAACGATCTACGCGCGTATCCAGTTTGTTGATAATATGGACCTCCGCAAAGTAACGCCTGAATCTATTAATTACTGAGGATCTCATTCCACAATAATTTAGCTTCAGTGTATTTTACTCAAGTAATTGAATTTTTAATTTAATTCTCCGTTTCCGACTCATTCTACTTAAACTATCCAAGTTTTAAGCCTGTAACTCATTCGGTTTACGAACTAGAAAGTCGTGACATAAGGACGTACAGACAGTAAGGCGGACAAAGAGTAGACGTTTTGCTGTTTGGGTGCGGATTCCTAAAAACGCTCTTGGATGCTGTCAGTCAGCTCTCTGGTGCTGTGTAAGTTTTGTATTAGACCAAAACAAACGACAAAAACATGAAGTGGGACCCGTAAATTTGACCACTACTTTTAGTTGTTAAAAAAAGTTAATGCATTTTTGACAATTAATAACAACCACTGAATAAAAACATAAGTTTGCTAAAATAGAAATAGAAAAAGATAAGATTCGAGTATTTTATAAAAGTTGCATTGTCGCAAGCATGCAGTTTAGCAACTTGACATAAAAAGCGGAATATTCGTCAAATGTATAACAACACGTAATCAGATTCATCCCTATCCTTTTGTAAGAACGGTGACGTAGCACTTATCTCACCATGTTCAAAAATAGAATCAGGCACTCCTATTTCAGGCAAAAATAATGGGTCACAACTACCGCCGCTACTCTGTAACACATCCCATATAAAAGTATACTTTAAAGGGAATATTATAAGAGCTAAGTCATTTCGCACCCGATTTAAATATGATTTTCCCGCATCCGTAAGCCTCCGGCAGGATTGGATACGTTTTTATTCCAATGGACAAACTGCGACACGAAAATAATAATTTGAACTGTCAGTTGTAGCCTCAGAGGCGATCCCTTGTCAAAAGGTTGTGTCGCGGGACCCGCTCGCCTAACGTATTTTTGGAGTCACTAGATTGCACATAATACTTGTATGTCGGCGGCGATAATAACATAAAATTAGTTGCTTACGAAAAACACTGTAGAAATAGTTCATGACGGATGTTATTGGCCCCATACTCTTTTGGGATACAGCATTTTTTATTGATGATACAGTACGTATACATGCTTCTTCGTTGCACAATCCGCAGAAAAAGATTTTTGGTGATGATTCTTTTTTATTATAAACGCAAAGGTACTACAGGTAAGGTATATATTGAAATAAACGGATCACTCACGCATTTAAAGTCGAGTTGTCTAAATCTTACTGCAGTTCTATGTTAAAAAGTAATGATGTTCGAATATTGGGATGTTTGGATGTTTGAATGTTTGTTGAACGCATTATAATGGCAGGACAGATTTAGACAAAATTTTGCAGATAGATAGATCAGGTCCCGGATTAAAACATTTGATACTTTTTATCCCGTAAAATCTTGTAAAATGCATATATAAAATCATTGGTGTAAAGCCACGGGTAAAATTTCGCTTTATGCAAGTTTAGTATTCAATAAAGATTATTGGATTCGTTTGTAAATGTTGGTCACAAAGAACAGATTGCTTTTTAACTGGCTTAAAAGCCTTATGCAACTTCGAAGAACTATGTATTTGAGCATTTTATGCCGATTGAGCCAGTTGTATCGTGGACTGCATCAGCCTTGGGATACAGAGAATGTCCAGATATAGGGAATAATTAGTCTATGACACATCTCTTTGGTTATCGAGTTTTCGTTTCTCTCATTTTGAATACTCGTTCCTAAAGCGGACGTACAGGGGCTCACGAAAACTTTGAGCACTAACAACATTTGGCAAAGTAAACTTTTAACGTTATACGCACGCTTCGTTCACTAACTTTTTTTGCCGCATGGTTTTATCCTCTTTAACGCCATTGTCTGAAATTAAAGACACAAAATATTCAGCTCAATTTTACCGTAGTCGCAATTAGACTAATGCCATGTATAGTTTTTGTACGCGTTACGAGGACAGTTGAACTCGATAAAAATGTATCAGCGGGTCAAGTTAAGTATATGTGCACGTACATTCCAGATTTCGGGTTGTTTGTTTAATATAAACTAAACTGACCAGACAGATAGTAACATTGGTTGCGTGACGCTATGCCATTAATCTTGTCAAAGGAGAATGAAGTGGTCAGACGTACGCCTCATTTCTCAGTGGAACGGCTCCTAATTAATCACAAACTTTCCTATCTATGCAAATAGTGGGGCTACAAAAATATGTGGGCCTTAGAGAGCTGTTTGTCATCTTGTGGCGCATTAGGTTGTGCTTATATGAGATGGTAGTGACTTTGAAGGGAAATTGGATACCAGCAATAAAATGTGGACTGGAAAATAGGACTCATATATTCCAGCGAGGGAGCTGAAAAAGTAGAACTTCATGAAAACTCTATTAAACTGTCAAACAATAAGTGTTGCCGATGATGTTGCAAAGAGATATTAAGTCGAAGTTTTTAAAGGTCTATTGTGTATCGAAAATGTATCAAAGAAATTGCTAAATTCCATCACACAACGGTTTTTTTAATTACAAAATGATGGAATGGACTTCTAAGACAAAAAGAGCGATTTAGCCATTATTATAATATCGATAAGATAAGAAGTGAAATCATAAAAAAATATTAATAAATCACAATCAGAATTCCTTAAAAATCATAACTTTTTCAAATTAGAAACCCGACTTTTATTTTTACATCATGTAGGTGGCAATTCGTCCCTTAATTTTCCACCCTTTAAATGGAACATTTATTTCAAATTTAAATGGATCCAACCTTAAGTATATGAAATTCCATTTAAAGGGAATTATTTAAATTGGTTCAAATTTGACGGAAATATCGCGTAATATACACACAAAATCAGTCGAATTGCGAACCTCCTGCGTTTCTAAAGCCGATTAAGAAAGTTAACAAGCAGTTTTTTTTACTAAATACACAAGCCATTAATCAAAATAACACCAAGATTTAAACTGAAGAAAATGAAATACCCTTAGATTTTAACCAAATATTTAGCAATTTGTAAATTTCTTAATTCTGATGAGCGGTATAAAAGAAATTTAAATTTTTTGTTTCTTTTGCAATTTGCTATACAAGTCTATCCTAATATTTATGTCGATATTTACAAATGAATCATTTAAAACTAAGAGCATTATAAAAAGGTTTAACAGTTTTAAAACCGTTATAATAACCTGCTTTCAGTTGTGTGTTTTTTTATGAAATAGGAAGGAAAACAAGCAAGTGGGTCACCTGATGGAAAGTGGTCACCACCGCCTATTAGACATCCGCAACACCAAAGAGATTGCAGATGCGTTGCCAACCTAGAGGGCTAAGATGGAATACCTCTTGTGCCAGTAATTACACTGGCTGTCTTGCCCTCCACGGAATACAACAATGCAAGCACTGCTGCTTAGCGGCAGTATTAGTGAGCAATGTTTGAGCAAACTTAAGAATTTTAACAAATCATTAAACTTCCTAACCAAAACCCAGTTTATCAAAGCGACAGGTCTACGTGTTCCTTGTCTTACATGAGTTTAGCAAGGGATAGCGCACTTGTATTGTGTTAGGAACAACGTATCTGAGATAAAGCGGCCCTAGACTTAAATTGCCACTTTAATGATTACCCTCACGAGTAGCCACATCGTCCTGAAAATTATGTAGACAATAACATCTATTACAACTAAGGTAGTGCGAATCCTTTGTTTCGTTAATTACTGGAGCTCGGCTCGCCACACCTGCTTTCGCCACACGAAAATAAACTGTGGGACTAAATTTCCTGTGTTCAAATTAAAATCCCGCGTTATCAATGGGGACGTCGTGAGAAAATTGGGTGCGAAAAATGCGGTTAAACGATCTGAAAACGAAAAGACACTTTAGTTTTGTTTTTATTGTATTATACGGTCTGCCTCAGAAGTAGCTGAACATTTTAGTATCTTGTCGCTGACAATAATGTGACAGATTAGAGTAATTCCTATTTAAACGTTGCTACGACAAGGTTCTTAAGTGTTTAACTATTTCAAAGCTAACTATACCTAGCTTTTGTCGCTGTAACAAAATGAAATCTCTTCATGAAAATGTAGGAACGATATTTGACCGGTATTGAAAAAAACGGAATGTTCAATAGCTTTTTGTAATTGCTCTACTTTACGTAGGCGGATAACGAACTTTTTTTTAATCAAAGCAGAACAATCGATTCTTGTTACACATTAAGAAAAAAAAATAGTCAATTCCTCGCCTGTGAAGAACATTATGAAAATAAAAGTAAGGCAACGAAAAGGCGCATATTATTATAAATAATGTCGAGAAACAGTTAAACAACGTGATGCTGGTTTTCCATGGGTACCAATACCTGGAGGGTACAACAATAAATTTATTTATTTATAAGTTATGACACTCGTGGAGTTTTCATTTTCATTTTCATTCATTTTTCATTTCATTTTCATTTTCTCGGTCATTAAAATGAGGCATTTTTTATGAAATAGGAAGGCGAACAAGCAAGTGGTGCAAGCAATTTTTTATTAAAAACTCTACCTACTCCAATATATGGTCCTTGTACATACCGAGAATATGTTTACTTGTAATAAAAAAAATATGTTTACACATTGACAGTGTTATTCAGCATGAAATAAATCCAATTGTCATGTAAAATAAAGCTTTGCATGTTCAAGTTGCATCAACAATAGAAGAAAATGCTTGACCACACTTCAGAACAAATATGTCTCGAACTTTATTTGAAAATATTTCGTTTTATATGCCAAACAATTTTGAAGGTGATGTTAAACCAGTAGATATAAAGTTCAGTTTTCAGGTCCGTAGTCTAGGTCTAGACATCTAGGTGGTGAAAAGCGACTATTTGCGACTGTTTTTTTTTATTCTAACGCAACCAGCGGACCTAGAATAAGCTAGGCCGCCAAGCAACACAAGTAATATTCTTGCACAGATTGTAGTGTATTATTATATTATATTATATATGATGGCAAAGTATCCCCGCACCCCGCGTTTTGTCGATTGTTGGAATAATGGAAGCTTTGAGAAGCTGTAAGAAGCCTTACTAAAAGGCACTTACACCATAGACGCTTATCCAAAAGTTATCTTGTTAGCTTACCTAGTACCTAACAACGCATATTTTGTGTGGCAAGGCCGAACTAAGGTTCTGTAATGCTTAGAAAGTTTTAGAGATTCGGCCCCTTCTAAACAAGTCTGCTCCATTGATACTTTGAGTGGCCTTCCGTAGCGATTTGTATCAAAACCGCTGTTGTCGATGCATTAACGCTCACACGTGACTAAACGCCGCTGTCAGTGGCAACAGAAAAGTTAGCACGACACAACACTACTCACTTTGTCACCTAGTGCATCTTTCTAACTAGTCTTTTGAAGTAGCGCTGAGCGATCGGTTACACAAACGCGGAACACCATTGTTCTTCGTGGTATGCTCTATCTTAGACTAAACGCAAACATACCTAGCCAAAAATACATTTATAACGATCCCAAATTGTATACTTGTATATTAAGTAATCCAAAAAATAAATACGAACAAATCCAGGAAGTTATTCAAGACACCCACGATAAACCTCGTACACTTCCTGGGGTACGTTATGAAGTAGGTTTCAAATGTAATTTTCTTATCGTACGTTAAAACGGGATTTCTAGAACATTCGCGATTTTCCAACGTTATAAGAGCGGTTTCGCACTACGTCCGATCTGAATCCGATCCGAACCCGTGAAAACATGGGTCTAGAAAACTCGGACCGAATTCGGATATTGCTTACGCACTAGTCCGATCCGAATCCGTGGCAACATGGGTTATTTTCAACATTTTCATTTAAAGTAAACACATCCTAGGGAAACATAACGCAAATAATAATGTGCGCACGCGCTCGCTGCCACACTGAACTAAGATACTGAATGCCTGACGCTTCACGTCACCCAGCCGCAAACCCCACCGGCCCGCTGCCTCTCTGCTCATACGCAGCTCGACTTTAACTCGAACGCAGTGCGCGAGCGTTCATACAAATAATATGGTTACTTCGGTCCGTCAAAAATCTTCTCCGGAATGGAGATTCTAGAATGACGGAAAGAAATCGGATAACGGAGATCGGATCTAGTGCGTAAACTACCATAGAAATAGTTCTACGGCTACTACGGATTATAATTTTCACGGATTCAGATCGGAGGTAGTGCGAAACCTCTTCAACGCTGCATAATAGAGGGCGTTGCGTAAGGTTTCAGTTTCCCATCGCAGGTAATTGAACTCTAAATATGAATGGGAAATAAGAAGTTCGCGGCGCGTGTGCTATCACTGCGGCGGGACGGCGGGACGGCGGGACAGATGGGGTAGGGGGGAATCGCGGTACTGCTTGAGTAGTGCCTCTAGGACCCTTCACTCCCCTGGCTCCCCTCTAGCACGTGTCTGTGTAAAGGACTCCTCTATGTTATCTACACAATTAAACATGTTTGCGAAGCTGACTAGAATTCTTTAAAAAAAGATTTTATTTTTATTGAAATTTTGTGTGTTATATTATATCAATAGTTTTAAAATAAATTGTTTAGTTAAAGTATATGTGTAGGCATAGGCACACAGGGTGGAAAAAAGAAGGCGGAGAAAAGATATATAACTCAAATACTTAAATTATAGCGAACGAGCGTTTACTCTGATGTTATTATCAATGAAATTTATGGGATTTTACGGAATAAAATGGATTCTATGTTTTTAGTCCAGAATAAATTATGTTATATCTGTCTGCCTAATTTCAACTAAATCTTCCTAGCCGTTAATACGTGATTTAGGAACAAACAGCCAAATATTTAAACATACATAATTATTTTCGCATTCATTTTATTTTAATTATTTTTCATATTTATATTTCAGGTACACTGCAGCCCTGAATGTATTAAATACCTAATGGCGTCGTCATTTACTTTTATTTGGATTATACAGCTGTTATTCTAACGGACAAGACCTCTCCTGTGCCACAAAAATACAAGTACTACAATTTGATATATTTCTAGAGTTTTTCATTCAAAAATTAGACAAATATGTTAAATTGTAGCCATTGTAGGTTTTGTGGTATATGCCCCTGCCCGACGCAGTGCGATATATGCAACTAGATTCGTAAAAAGTCTTTTTATCTTGGATGGAAGGGTGTTTGAATTTCATAAACATTAGTGACCCACTGCAGCTTTGGGTGCCAGCGGTGCAATGGGCTTACAAAAACTTAATAAGAATATTTTCTACATAAAAACCTTCTGTAAAAAAATATCTACATAACAGTTAGAACTGTATCAAAATCCGTTGCGTGGTTTAAAAGGAGTAAGAGGCCGAAAATACGAGGAGGACAGACAAGAACACAAAAACGAATAGTGACTTAGTTTTATACTATGTCAGTATAAAAAAAATTGCTATCTATTCGAAAAAACCTCTAATGTATTTATAACATTATCGGGACTTAAGCGCGATAGAAATATATTGTTGATTTACCTCGACGTTTCGGCCATGTTTCAATGGCCGTGGTCACGAGTAGACTGAAGTGGAGGGTATTACTTCTGTTTAGCCGCGCGAGTTTTACGAACTACCCGCACTTTGCACTCGCGCGGCTAAACAGAAGTAATACCCTCCACTTCAGTCTACTCGTGACCACGGCCATTGAAACATGGCCGAAACGTCAAGGTAAATCAACAATATATTTCTATCGCGCTTAAGTCCCGATAATGTTATAAATATGTGTGAAAGTCGCGAAAGTTTAAAACAATTTAACCTCTAATGTATTCTCAGTAACTGTTGTTTAATTAAACCTTCGTTACTCAAGCCAAACTGCTCTTGAAATTTCTTTGTTTAAAAAAATAATGAGCTAACTTCATGCCCACGCAAGACCCCTATCCCGATAGTAATCATGAATGGTACACATCGTCTATTCTGAGATTAACCCAGACAAATAAACCAACTAATAACAAGTCTCGTAATCAAACAATCCAGATTGGTTACAAATAGGTCTATTTCGATATACACACAAGCAATTTCATTTGACTCCGTAAAATCTTGCTATTATTTATTTCATTGAATGATGAACTAAAACGGTTTTAAAGTTAGACAACCTAATTCAGTCATATTTTTATCGTAGAACAAGACTTAAAGTTATCTCTGTTTAAACACATAACTATCTTAATGTTATACACATTGACAACACAAAGATAAATTTTGATCATCTAGCAGGACTTGAAACTTCAACCTTGGCATTCTCCGCCTTGCTCTTACTGATTGAGTTACAGATGCTCCTACCAGCCATTCGAATTCTTCAATGTTCTATATTTTTACGATTGCTTTCTATATTTATTATTTAGTTTAGGACTAAGTCAATTGGTGTTAATTTTCCCAACGTATCCATTCATTTTTTCTTGGTTTAGAGGGTTTACGACCTATTAATGCCATCCACGAGAATCTTTTTCAAGTTGTCTCATTCGACTGTTTAATTTTGCAGTGGCCTTTAGCCGACGAAAAAATGACATCACTGTTTTTGTGACCGAAGTATTCTGTACAAGTTTGATTTTAATTTAGAATATCAACAACAACAAATTTTTAATATAATCACCAAACAAAAAAAACAGAACAAAGCAAAAATCAAATCAATAACGTACGTAAATAAGTTGAGAATCAAACATTCATAATTATGGATACAATGACGACAAGAAGACACATAACTATTATCGTTCGCCGACGTATTCTCCTTTAAACGAAATTTATAAACGTTCTAATGTGGAGGAAACCTGATCAGTAACCACCAACACTCATTTCGTAGACTGTAGAAAATAGTCGTCAGTGAAACCAACATTTCTTGAAGTGATTCGATGACTCGTTTGTCGGTAAATCAAGGGTAAACCGATATAATGGTCGAATCAAAAGTAAAATATTCAATTTAAGCAAAATCAGAAGTGATGAAGAACAAGTTGTGCTGACTCAAGCGGTTAATATTAAATTTGCCTAGCAGCAAATCTTCACGGTTCTCGAAAGCTCTGAAGGCAAACATTTAAAATATTGAAATCAGGATAATAAATAATTCAGAGAAATTTAGTGCGTATTGGCTGGTTAGGTAATTTGTGAGTTTGATGCGCTGTGAGTTTGTGGTATCGTGTTAATGGAAAGATGACGTGATTGTTAAGGCCTAGTTTTAGTTTAGTTTTTTCTTAGCCCTCGGGGTTGGCAACGCATCTGTATTCTCCTTGGTGTGGCGGATGTCTAAAGGCGGTGGTGATCACTTACCGTAAGGTGACCCACTAGCTTGTTTGCTTTCCTATTTCATAAAAAAATGTGTTAAATGTCTTAGTGAAATATAAAGCACAAAACTTATCTCGAACTCATTTTTTTTTATTTCACTTATTCGGAAAAGACTGATAATTTTGTTTGAAACACTGTCGTTTTGGGAATAAATAATTAATGATCAAACGAACTTACCTGTACGTGAAGTTCGATCATAATTATATGAGCAGCTTCATTCGACGCGATTGGTTTACATATTGTAGTTGAGGTCCACGCTACAGCCTTGCACGGATTTTAAAGAAAGTAGGGTGTTTTTAAAAACCCTACTGGCAACACTTTTCATCCCCATCTATCCTCAGTCCTCCTGCCCGACGTTCATTTTGTTTAAAGAAATATTTTTCACAATCCTGGGTGGGAGACTTTTTTAAGTTCATGCGGGAGGGTTATTATTAATCGCGTCGAATGAAGCTGCTCATATAATTATGATCGAACTTCACGTACAGGTAAGTTCGTTTGATCATTAATTATATTTCACAGCTTCATTCTTAGCGATTGGTTTACATATTGTAGGATGTTGAGAGTTAAAGTCAATTGTGAAAAATTAACATGATCTTTTATTACTTCTTTATAATTATCATGATAGCTTACACGGTGTCTAAGAACAACAAGTTTCTTATTATTAGAACAACACTAATCAACAATTTCTGTCATATTCGATAATAATGTCTGAGCAAATGTATTATTATTATTTTTATTAATCACGATTTCGCGATTATAAAATTTACCAAACACAGAGGAGGTTTCGCTCCAACCAGCTGTCTTGCGAATCACATTCAAGCTGACCCCTAGCGCATTTGCTTTGGATGTGGCTGCATGCCGAGTACTATGAGCTCCGAAAACTGACGTATCTACACCGCTAGATTTCAATGTATCTTTAATCCACTGGCTTAACCTCTGGGACGATATTTTGGAAAAGGGCCTTCTGTAACTAATAAACAAATTGTTATGACTAGATGAGCGCAAAGTACTTGTTTTATTGATATATGAAATTAAACATCTGGCGGGGCAGATACACGGATTTGTGTTGAAAAATGGTAATTTTAAAACGGGTTGCGCAGCATTGATACGTGACGTTTTTATTGGGTCTGGAATCTTAATAGTAACATGAGAATCATCGATGATTTGAATATTGTCTAATTTAATTAGCGAGAGAGTTTGTACTCGGTGTGCAGTCACAAGTGCTAACAGAGACGACAGCTTTTTTGATAAAGTTTCCAAATCTAGTGAGTCATTAGGCCACTTATTTGCTAAATAACTTAATACTACATCTGTATCCCAAGTTAGATCATATTTTGGGGCAGTTGGCCTGAGACGAAAGATTCCTTTCATGAATCTAGTTACTCTCTCGTCTTTGAGATACGATGATCCTAATAATAGGGATATTGCTGATTTATGTGCATTTATTGTGCCATATTGAGCACCATTTTCAAACACACTAGCCAAAAAATTTATAACGTTAGGAATCGACGGCTCTAAATAATTAATCTTATGAATTCTACAATAGCTAAGCCAAGCTTTTATGCCACTATCATATTGTTTGTAAGTTTGATTAGTAAGAGAGGACAATATGATATCAACGGACTTGACGTTTAATGATTTTTGTAATAATGATCTCCGGATAATTTCACGGCAACCAAGGTAAGAGTCTTGTTCAAGTTGTGGGACAACCTGAAAGGAGATTTCAATAAATTTATGTTAGGCCCAAATTGTATGGAGTCAGATATCGACATTTTTCTTAAAACCGGATACCAGGGTTGAGAGGGCCAGAACGGCACAACTATAATTCCTGTAGCTTTATCCGTGATTATTTTCTGTAAGGTCTTCAGTATAAGTGCGAATGGGGGAAAAGCGTAAAAGAATATATTTGCCCAAGAGACAGTAAAAGCGTCTACCGCCTAAGCGTCAGGATCGTTCCTCCACGATACGTACCGGGGGCATTTCGCGTTACACCTGCTGGCAAACAAATCTATAACAGGGCGGCCAAAGCTATCTACTATCTTTTGAAATGCTTTGTCGCATAATTCCCACTCTGTGTCGCTAAATTTTTTACGTGACAGGTAATCAGCTTCGTGATTGTCTCGTGTATTTATATAAGATGCAAATACTATAATTTTACGCTCTTCACACCATTGCCATATTTCATGAGATATTCGATTCAAATGTGGGTATTGGATACTGCCCATACGATTTATACATGAAATGGCAGTAACATTATCTATTCGGAGCAATATTTCACAGTTGGATTCATTTCGGGCAAACGTTTTTAGACCTAAAAATGCTGCTATTAATTCCAAAAGGTTAATATGCATTGTTTTTTCTTCATCTTTCCAAAACCCGTGAAGCTCTTCCCCATTACAATAAGCCCCGAATCCGCTTAAAGAAGCATCAGAAAATATCTCTAATTTAAATTTATTAAATCTAAACGGGTTACAACTGTGATCAATGTTTTTGAGCCACCAGTTAATGTCACTGGTAATTGTATTAGGCAAATTTATCATCTGATCATAATTAGGGTTGTCAAGAAGGCAAAGGTATTTTTGTCGTTCGAATTGTTTTGTATAAAGCCATCCGTACTGGATGGCAGGACAGGCTGATGTTAGTAGGCCTATAAAAGTGGCAAAATCGCGTAACTTGCACTGTTTTACTGACTTGAATTCAATTAGTAGACTTTTAATTTTCTTTCTTTTATTTTCAGGCAATTTTAATGTCATCTGGTACGAATCAAATAGAAACCCCAAGAATTTACATTGCTGACTTGGTATCAAACAGCTTTTATCCTGATTTATTATGAACCCGAGTTTTTCTAGTATGTTTTTAGTAAATGTGACATTTTGTTGACATTCTAAGAAAGTTCTACCAATACATAACAGATCGTCCAGGTAAATCACAGATAAATATCCATTAGATCTTAAAAATTCTATTACAGGCTTTAAAAGCTTTGTAAAAACGTAGGGTGCGGTACATAAGCCAAATGGAAGACAGTTAAATTCGTACAGAATATTGTTGTATTTGAACCTCAGATATTTTTTATGGCTTTTATGTATAGGTATTAAAAAATACGCGTCTTTCATATCAATTGAAGCCATATAACAGTTTTTTGTCATGATCTTCGATGCGGTTCTGTAATCCTCCATTTTAAAATGGTGAGTTTTAATAAATTTATTTAAACATTTTAAATTTAAAATAAATCTCTGAGTTCCATTTGGCTTAGGTACTAAAAATACGCTTGAAATGAATTCATCGTTAACATGAACACATTCTGAGATTGCTTGTATTTTTAATAATGAAGTTATTGCATTATAGTACTCAAGGTGTTCAACCTTTGTTTTCGAATACACGCTAGGTGTATCAGTACGAAATGGAGTAGATATAAATGGAATTTTGTACCCACTTAACCATGATAAGATTATCGGATCGTTTGTAAGCTCTTGCCATTTAGGCAAAAAATGTGTAAGCCGGCCTGCGTACGATACCTCTATGTTTATCGTCTCCTGAAGCCCCTCGTTGCCGCCGGTCGCTCCGATGTCTCCCGTTGTTGAGAGCCGAGGTTCGCTGGACGCTGGCGAGGTTTCCCTGTAGATAGTTCTGCTTTGGGAGTGATCTTCCGAGGCATTGTTTTCCAGTTTAAACGATTGTTGTTAGTATTTCGATTAAATTTTACGAAATTATTCTTATTGAATATTTGTGACTTTCCATTTTTTGTTTGTTTTAAATCAGCTGCAGACTTTTTAATTGTCTTCGCAGATTTTAACTTCTCGGAGACATCTTCACCGAATAATAATTTGTCACGCTTTGTCTCATTGAGTGTATCTTTTAACTCAGGATTGATGACTGATATTATGAAACCCCGACGCGTTCTAGTATCAGTGAAATGACTATCACATAGAAGTCTGCAGGCATCGCTAATGGGTTTTAAAATCTTTGTGTGATTTTCTTTCGAGATGAGAAGCTCAATTCCTTGATTTATAGCTGCTATGGCAACGGATTCTTGCTTTTGTTTCGCTTGCAGGGAAGCATCTCTTTTTATCATATTTTCCGCTAACGCGACCTTAACCTCAGGGTTAAGTGTTGGTGCGACTAATAGGTCGCAATTTTCGGGTACTAAATAGGCATCTAATAATTTTTCTTTTTCTTCCTTGAGTAACCCTTTCTCAAGGATGTTTTGCCATCTGGAGGCTAAATCTTTGTGTGTTGCTTTTCCAAACTTTATGTCGGACTTCGGCGCATCGCCAAGTAAAGCAAGTATCTCACTGTCGAGGTCTGGATCAACGACCTTTAAGGTAGACGATTCAGCTGTCATGGAAGTCGAAGGCATATCGACAGCAGCCGGGACCTGCACTGGAGCAGGAGCCGGCGCCGGGGCGGGGCCCGGGTTAGGGCTCGACGTCACGGTCGGAGCTTGAGAGGTGGTTGCATCTCGCAGACTCGATAGTGTATCGGATCCTAAAACAATCCGATGTTATATATATATATATATGTATATATTTTTTGTGAAAGAGATAGCCCAGCTGGCGTCTCGCATCACATATAGGTACATAAGTACTTAAAGACTTTGCAATTTAAATAAAAGTGACAGAGATAGCCCAGTTGGCGTCTCGCATCACATAAACAAAAGTACCTACAGACAGCAAATTTTTTAAAATTTGACAGAGATAGCCCATCTGGCGTCTCGCATCACATTAACAAAAGTACCTTCAAACTTTGCAATTGTAATCAAAGAGAACAGAGATAGCCCAGTTGGCGTCTCGCATTAACATTTATAATACTTTTGAAAGGTATATTTAAGTTCACTGCTTAATACGCACTAACCGAATAATTATATAAATCATTACGTAAATTGCATCACAGAGATAGTCCAGTTTAGTAATGCCACTGTTTTGTGAACTTTTTACACAATGGTAACAAAAAAAATATTTTTTGAGGGTAGGCTTCAGACAATTTTACAAAGTAAGGTCTGGATTTTTCTACATTGAACCAAATAACAGTTAGCTCGCTATTGGAGCTCATTGAAAGATAGAAAGAAATTTGAGTAATTATAGTACTAACCTTCATTTTCGCTATCCGAATAAATAATTAACCGATTATATTTTCTCGGTTTCTTCCTTGTAATTTCGCTGCTGTGATCACGGCTTCTCTTCGGCATGACTGGTTTCGACACGACACGTGGAGACAGCAAGGATACGTTATATAAGTTTGTGGAACGTGCGAAGGCTATGAGCACGGAACACAGAATGAACGTCGGGCAGGAGGACTGAGGATAGATGGGGATGAAAAGTGTTGCCAGTAGGGTTTTTAAAAACACCCTACTTTCTTTAAAATCCGTGCAAGGCTGTAGCGTGGACCTCAACTACAATATGTAAACCAATCGCTAAGAATGAAGCTGTGAAATATAATTAATAGTTATTAAATCGAATCTTTACATCCATAAATTATACAGTGGACAAACCAGTAAAAGTGAACATTTTTTTTTAACACAAACTCTAAACTATGTTTGAACAAATGTCATAAACGAACTGATCCTACGGATAAATAAACAGAAATAAAATAAAAATTATCGAATAATCACGGGCTACTAATTTTCAATCTTGAGATGATAATTATTGATAACCAGCTAAAAAATATGTTGTTCCTAGACACGACGTCAAAAACAAGTGAACGTGAGTAAATAAACGTCTTCCCTTTCTTTATTCCTTTCAAATACTGTAATTTATACAATACTACAGCTAGGAGGAACTTCTCTGTTTAATACTGTACGCTAACGGATCGCCTTTTATTTCCGTTTTACGGCCTTTTCCATAGTTACAGACGAATTGTTAGTCAAAATTGTTTCGAAAATAAAAGGTAACGCCTGAATTGAGTAAATTCAATTCATAGAACATCAAAATGAATAGCTTATCTTTTAAAATGTCGTAGCCCTACTTGTTTAAAGTGGTAAGTATTCTAAGATGAAAAGTTAATTTGAGTACTGTAGGGACGTGACGTCCTTAGGATATCTAATTAGGAGTATAAACCGGGTACGTATCTGAATACCGAAAATCATTACATCGAAAGTTTAAATAACGAAGTTCAAAATATCGAAAGTTAAAACAGCGAACGGTCAAAATATCGAAAATCATTATATCGAAGTCTGAAATGCCTATGAGTAAAATACCACACGATTGAAAAATCGAATGTTCAAAATATCGAAAGTTATTTGGTATATGTATTAAAATGTCGTCAAATAAAATATCGATAGTTTAAATAGCGAAGTTCAAAATATCGAAAGTTAAAATAGCGAACGGTTAAAATATCCAAAATCATTATAACGAAGTCTGAAATGCGTACGAGTAAAATACCACACGATAAAAAAATCGAATGTTCAAAATGTCGATAGTTATTTGGTATATTATTATGTATTAAAACGTCGTCAAATAAAAGACAGTTTAAATAGAGAATTTCAAAATATCGAAAATATAAATGACAACCGATCCAATCCGCTGGGGTCCGCCAAACATTCCATTTTGTGTATAATTTTATCTTGTATTTTCAAGCAAAAAAATATTATCATTTAGCGAATAAGTATAATATATGTGTAATATAATTTATGTGGACAAAGCCTGTCACATTAAAATGAGCGAGCATAGCGAGCGAAAAAGTCTGTCCATTGAAATCCGAATCTATTAGGTTAGGTTCAGAAGGCAAAGGTGGGAGCGTAGCGTAGCGAAGCTCCCACCTTAGACTTCGATGTTAGGTTTTTTTATGTGCCCACAAAATCATTACTGCTAATACGTATGGCAATAAGGATGATCACTAAAATTTGTCTGTTATCATAATTGAATTAATTATTAAGTATATCGGAATAGGTAATTATTTGTTAACTCGCATTCGAACAATAACAATGATTGTCATTTACTTGTTACTTACCTACGTAGGATTTTTTTTTATCATAATAGAAACCAGTTCTGGGCACTCGCCGGCCGCTGCCGCGGCACGCTCGCTTCGCTCACTCGGCTCATGCGTGTTTTGGTCACGGTCAAAACTAACACGCTTCTCCTCGCTACGCTCGTCGTCGCACCTAAGTTTAAGGTTCAGATTACTCAGACTACATTTTTAAATATTCAAGATTTTGAATAATCTGTCTAAATTTTAAAACATTCAAGGTTTTAGTAATCTGAACCTACCTTTAAGTGCGACGACGAGGGTAGCAAGGAAAAGCGTGTAAGTTTTAACTGTGACCAAAACACGCACGAGCCGAGCGAACGTAGCGAACGTGCCGCGGCAACGGCCTGTGAGTGCCAGAACTTTTTGATTTTATGCATTTTAATTTTTATATAGCTTCTAAAATCTTTAAACATGAAGAAGCACTTGTTGTTCACATTTGTATTCTAGATTCTAGTAATTTTATTGTTTTAAGTAAATATCATTTTTTGATGGTCAGAAACTATTTTAAACTGCTGAGTAAGTACACTTTCGGTGGAATTGTTAAGGGGTATTGCCTCAATGCTTTAATCAAGGAAAAGAAGCTATTGTTTTCATCCATATTTTTTATTCATATTTTTGACATTTAAGTTTTTAATTTCTAGTAACCCTATTGTTGAAAATAACATTAAACGATGTGATTGCTCGAAATTCTTTTATTTTCTTAAAAAACTTTTCTATATTTCCTGTAGGACATTTATGTAGACTTGTAACAAAATAAGTTGGAACTTTGTTCGCTATTTTAACTTTATATTGAATTTCGATATTTAGATACGTTACTAACAAGTACTTTCGACATTTCAATGTTCGGCCTTTTAACCGTTCGCTATTTTAATTTTCGATATTTTGGACTTCGCTATTTAAAATATCGATGTATTGAACTTCGATATTTAAATACTTTGGCAACAAATCCATTCGACATTTTGAACTTCGGCCTTAAAGCCGTTCGCTGTTTTAACTTTCGGTATTTTGGACTTCGCTATTTAAAATATCGATGTATTGAACTTCGATATTTAAATACTTTGACAACAAATCCATTCGACATTTTGAACTTCGGCCTTATAGCCGTTCGCTGTTTTAATTTTCGGTATTTTGGACTTCGCTATTTTAACTTTCGAAATATTGATCTTCGATATTCAGATACGTACCCGTATAAAACACAATATAAAGAACTTTATAGTCTATTTCCGACTTCTTACGTTAAATCAAAACACATGTCAATAAAAAGTCAGCTTTCCTCTTCTAATACACTTTCCTCACATTCAATTCTGGTTAGCTATGGAAGAGGCTGTATGGATATCTCATGATTGGATCAAAGACATCCTTACAGTATCTAGCCTTTTCAATGAACTAGTTTGTTTTAAATTAAATTTAAAATGCTATATAATGAATGAGAACACTTTTGAATGAACAAAAGTTTTTATTTATAAATTAACTGCGTGAACCGTTTACAAGCCAATACCGGCACTTGTGATTAAGTTCTTATTCAATTGTACTCTTTTTTGTAATCCCAGCTTTCGGGTTTAAGCATAAATATTTGCTCGAAGTAGTTAAATCGTAATCCTTTCCAAGGAAGGCAAACAAGCAAGTGGATCACCTGATGGTAAGTGTTCACCACCGCCTATAGACACCCGCAACACCAAAGAGATTGCAGATGCGTTGCCAACCCAGAGGGTTAAGATGGAATACCTCTTGTGCCAGTAATTACACCGGCTGTCTTGCTCTCCACGCCGGAACACAACAGTGCAAGCACTGCAGCTTAGCGGCAGGATTAGCGAGCCAGATGGTGGTAGCGATCCGGACGGACCTTGCACAAGGTCCTACCACCCGCAAAGAAGATTTCACAATAGTAGTAGCCATTTTGCAAATCTTTAGTAATTTGTTGTTGCGAAGATACGCATTATTGTATTAAAACCTGTGTTGTTGGATTGAATTATATTTCAATAGCTGTTACTAAGAAACCCTTTTTTTCTTTATTTCGCAATAAGCTAACAATTAAGAGATATCTTGAAATTGTATTAAAAAAGAGCTGAAACCTTATTCCAAAACTCGACAGTGGAGCCTCGCGAGATATCCCCCTCGAATTCATTTAACAGTAAATTGTAAAAATATTCAAAAATATTTTATTTGATAATGGATTCTGCCTCGGAGTTCGAGAGCGCTTTAATGATAATTCAATTTCCACACCAGAGAAAACGGGTCCGAAATAAATCACAATCAGGTTTACGTTTATACCTATAATACTGCTCAGTCTCATTCTCATTACACTCTCTGTGTGGGTAGCTCTTAATTGTAATGAGCTAAGTTTTTGGTTACTGCCTACTATATCTTTTTCAATAGTCTTTGATGCGGCCCAACCAATACGACGGTCATGTCAAGCTTCCGAATCTTTATAGTAAAATTGATACATATACTCAACGATGTATAGTAGACCAAGAAATTGCTTGACCACTTTTCGACCTTATTACAAAGGGGTAAGGTTCAAAGATCAAGCAATTACTTGGTCGACTATACCATCGTTGAGTATATGTAACAATTTTCCTATAAAGATTCGGAAGCCGCATCGTACAGCAGGGCTATTCTCGGTTTATGCGAGATGCATCTCGCACGAAAACAACTGTCAATTCCCTTGGAAATCTGTCACTTTTTGACGGATCTCGCACGTGAGATGCATCTCGCATGAACCGAGAATTGGGGTCCAGGAGTGAATACAGGAGTGAATAATCGCTAATCCTGCCGCTAAGTAGCAACGATGTTACGAATTATAATTGATGCTTTCTCATGAACATAGGCTGTTTCAGTTTCGGCAGAAATGCCTTTTAAAATACTTTTTAATAAGACTAAACGCAAACACTATCATAAAGTGTTAGTAAAACCATAACCATTAATAACCAAAAACAATTTACACTATATTGTCAATCCCCTCAACGCCGAAACCCAGTTTAACTAGATGGCGCCATAAAATAGCCGGCGGGATATTCGATCAACAAAAAGATATTGGTATTGTCGGTTAAAAAAGAAATTGCAAATT
This sequence comes from Ditula angustiorana, assembly GCA_963691745.1. Classification (NCBI taxonomy): domain Eukaryota; kingdom Metazoa; phylum Arthropoda; class Insecta; order Lepidoptera; family Tortricidae; genus Ditula; species Ditula angustiorana. The sequence goes on along the minus strand of OY829481.1, from coordinate 3,103,965 downwards.
GGTGTGGATTTTTAACCGTTATTGTTTAAGACTTTGTAGACCCAAAGACATTTAACGCAAAGAAACGTGTAGAGATAGAAATGCCGCTCGACAAGTGATATTTTCCAAGTCCTAAGATATTTTTTTATATTTATTTATTTATTAAAAAGGGATTCGGATATAATGGGATATCTTCTTTATCTTTTCATATAATAAAACAAGTCGATACCCACTTTCTGTCTGCCTTCATATCTTCTGTATCTTATTCGGTTCGCTTCGGTCATTAAGAAAAAATAACGGAAGGTTTAATGTACAATATATATCCAAACTGTACTGGTGTGGAAACTCGGGGCGAGTCACCAGTAATATATGTATTAAAAGAACCTGATTTAGCGCTGTATATAAAACGCCCATAATCCTCATTACAAATTTCAAGTTCAGCTGATCTAAGTTACCTTAAATTACTTGCATTTCGAAAAAAACACAGTTACTGGTAACGGGTTAGCTGTGATGTTGGAAAACAATTAATAGCGTTACGCTAGTATTTAAGTTACGCTCCAATATATGGAGAATGACAGTCGATGTATGTATATATTATACTAGTGACCCACTCCGGCTTCGCAATTGTACAATTGGATATAATGTACATAAAAACCTTCAAAATAAAACTTTCTAAATAACAGTAAAAACGAAAACCATATCAAAATCCGATGCGTGGTTTAAATGGATTACGCGGCCGAAGATATAAGAACAGACAGCAATGGATAGTTACTTTGTTTCAAACTATGTGATAAAGAAGAAGATAAAGACATACCCTCCTTTCTATGACCATAGCGGGCAGATTCGACTGTCCAATCCTGGCTTAGTGGGTTGGACAGATTAAGGGTGTAGCCCAGTTTGTAATAATTTAAATAAAAACCTTTGTTTAATTATAAGTCTTACTAATTTAGATTTAAGTCAATTGTTACTAACACTACGGATCATGGGTCTGAAATAAAGAACTTATTTATTTATTGATTTATTTATAGTCAGTTTTATAATGCAAAAAAAGATCCCGACGAATTGAGAACCTCTTCCTTTTTTTGAAGTCGGTCAAAGACTAAACTGACATTTTGTTTCCGAAATAATGAGCTGACTTTACATAGACAGACATGGACAAGTAGGCTTCAAATTTTTACACCCCTGTTTGCATTGCACCGAGGGTTGAAAAGAGGACGAAAAACCTCTAGATAATGAACAATACTAAAATATCGCCAAAACCAAACCATCAAGCGTGCGTTATTATGGCTGAACACTAAGTTGAAATTGCAATTTCAGCAATACAAATTTACGTAATAATTTAAACGCGAATTTAATTCGTCCTTTGAAATTCAACATTCACATGCTCAAAACTATTTAATTAACTGCTAGTTTTGGTAACATTTGGTGTCATTTAGAACTTAAAACGTAAAATCATTATTGCCTCCTTATTACGAAGTTTTTTTGAATATGCGTGTCTAGTGCAACCATTATTTCCGTAATTAGGATTTAATACAATACAACAACTCTATTGATCATCACAAAACAGCATGAAAAGGTACAATTAAAAGAAAATATAAGGCACTCAACAGGCGGTCGTATCGCTTTAAGCTATATCTTCCATACTTCAGAACTTCTTATGCGAGTGGTAGGACTTTGTGCAAAATCCATCCGGATTGCTACCACAGTCTTGCTCGCTAATCCTGCCGCTAAGCAGCAGTGCTTGCTGCTGCTTAGCGGCAGGATTAGCGAGCAATGTTTGAGCAAACTTAAGAATTTTAACAAATCATTAAACTTCCTAACCAAAACCCAGTTTATCAAAGCGACAGGTCTACGTGTTCCTTGTCTTACATGAGTTTAGCAAGGGATAGCGCACTTGTATTGTGTTAGGAACAACGTATCTGAGATAAAGCGGCCCTAGACTTAAATTGCCACTTTAATGATTACCCTCACGAGTAGCCACATCGTCCTGAAAATTATGTAGACAATAACATCTATTACAACTAAGGTAGTGCAAATCCTTTGTTTCGTTAATTACTGGAGCTCGGCTCGCCACACCTGCTTTCGCCACACGAAAATAAACTGTGGGACTAAATTTCCTGTGTTCAAATTAAAATCCCGCGTTATCAATGGGGACGTTGTGAGAAAATTGGGTGCGAAAAATGCGGTTAAACGATCTGAGAACGAAAAGACACTTTAGTTTTGTTTTTGTTCTATTATACGGTCTGCCTCAGAAGTAGCTGAACATTTTAGTATCTTGTCGCTGACAGTAATATGACAGATTAGAGCAATTCCTATTTCAAACGTTGCTACGACAAGGTTCTTAAGTATTTAACTATTTCAAAGCTAACTGTACCTAGCTTTTATCGCGGTAACAAAATGGAATCTCATCATGAAAATGTAGGAACGATATCTAACCGATATTGAAAAAAAACGGAATGTTCAATAGCTTTTTGTAATTGCTCTACTTTACGTAGGCGGATAACGAACTTTTTTTTAATCAAAGCAGAACAATCGATTCTTGTTACACATTAAGAAAAAAAAATAGTTAATTCCTCGCCTGTGAAGAACATTATGAAAATAAAAGTAAGGCAACGAAAAGGCGCATATTATTATAAAAAATAATATCGAGAAACAGTTAAACAACGTGATGCTGGTTTTCCATGGGTACCAATACCTGGAGGGTACAACAATAAATTTATTTATTTTCATTTTCATTTTCATTCATTTTTTATTTCATTTTCATTTTCTCGGTCATTAAAATGAGGCATTTTTTATGAAATAGGAAGGCGAACAAGCAAGTGGTGCAAGCAATTTTTTATTAAAAACTCTACCTACTCCAATTTGTGGTCCTTGTACATACCGAGAATATGTTTACTTGTAATAAAGAAAATATGTTTACACATTGACAGTGTTATTCAGCATGAAATAAATCCAATTGTCATGTAAAATAAAGCTTTGCATGTTCAAGTTGCATCAACAATAGAAGAAAATGCTTGACCACACTTCTGAACAAATATGTCTCGAACTTTATTTGAAAATATTTCGTTTTATATGCCAAACAATTTTGAAGGTGATGTTAAACCAGTAGATATAAAGTTCAGTTTTCAGGTCCGTAGTCTAGGTGTAGACATCTAGGTGGTGAAAAGCGACTATTTGCGACTGTTTTTTTTCCTCAAACGCAACCAGCGGACCTAGAATAAGCTAGGTCGCCAAGCAACACAAGCAGTATTCTTGCACAGAATGTAATGTATTATAATATTATATTATATGCAATGGCAAAAAACCGCACAGAATTCCAATATTGCAATCCCCGCACCCCGCGTTTTGTCGATTGTTGGAATAATGGAAGCTTTGAGAAGCTGTAAGAAGCCTTACTAAAAGGCACTTACACCATAGACGCTTATCCAAAAGTTGTCTTGTTTGCTTACCTAGTACCTAACAACGCATATTTTGTGTGGCAGGGCCGAACTAAGGTTCCGTAATGCTTAGAAAGTTTTAGAGATTCGGCCCCTTCTAAACAAGTCTGCTCCATTGATACTTTGAGTGGCCTTCCGTCGCGATTTGTATCAAAACCGCTGTCATCGATGCATTAACGCTCACACGTGACTAAACGCCGCTGTCAGTGACAACAGAAAAGTTAGCACGACACAACACTACTCACTTTGTCACCTAGTGCATCTTTCTAACTAGTCTTTTGAAGTAGCGCTGAGCGATCGGTTACACAAACGCGGAACACCATTGTTCTTCGTGGTATGCTCTATCTTAGACTAAACGCAAACATACCTAGCCAAAAATACATTTATAACGATCCCAAATTGTATACTTGTATATTAAGTAATCCAAAAAATAAATACGAACAAATCCAGGAAGTTATTAAAGACACCCACGATAAACCTCGTACTTCCTGGGGTACGTTATGAAGTAGGTTTCAATTTAATTTTCTTATCGTACGTAAAAACGGGATTTCTAGAACATTCGCGATTTTCCAACGTTATAAGAGCGGTTTCGCACTACGTCCGATCTGAATCCGATCCGAACCCGTGAAAACATGGGTCTAGAAAACTCGGACCGAATTCGGATATTGCTTACGCACTAGTCCGATTCGAATCCGTGGAAACATGGGTTATTTTCAACATTTTCATTTAAAGTAAACACATCCTAGGGAAACATAACGCAAATAATAATGTGCGCACGCGCTCGCTGCCACACTAAACTAAGATACTGAATGCCTGACGCTTCACGTCACCCAGCCGCAAACCCCACCGGCCCGCTGCCTCTCTGCTCATACGCAGCTCGGCTTTAACTCGAACGCAGTGCGCGAGCGTTCATACAAATAATATGGTTACTTCGGTCCGTCAAAAATCTTCTCCGGAATGGAGATTCTAGAATGACGGAAAGAAATCGGATAACGGAGATCGGATCTAGTGCGTAAACTACCATAGAAATAGTTCTACGGCTACTACGGACCATAATTTTCACGGATTCAGATCGGAGGTAGTGCGAAACCTCTCCAACGCTGCATAATAGAGGGCGTTGCGTAAGGTTTCAGTTTCTCATCGCAGGTAATTGAACTCTAAATATGAATGGGAAATAAGAAGTTCGCGGCGCGTGTGCTATCACTGCGGCGGGACGGCGGGACGGCGGGACAGATAGGGTAGGGGGGAACCGCGGTACTGCTTGAGTAGTGCCTCTAGGACCCTTCACTCCCCTGGCTCCCCTCTAGCACGTGTCTGTTTAAAGGACTCCTCTATGTTATCTACACAATTAAACATGTTTGCGAAGCTGACTAGAATTCTTTAAAAAAAGATTTTATTTTTATTGAAATTGTGTGTGTTATATAATATCAATAGTTTTAAAATAAATTGTTTAGTTAGTAAGTATATGTGTAGGCAGGGTGGGGCACAGGGTGGAAAAAAGAAGGCGGAGAAAAGATATATAACTCAAATACTTAAATTATAGCGAACGAGCGTTTACTCTGATGTTATTATCAATGAATTTTATGGGATTTTACGGAATAAAATGGATTCTATGTTTTTAGTCCAGAATATATTATGTTCTATCTGTCTGCCTAATTTCAACTAAATCTTCTTAGCCGTTAATACGTAATTTAGGAACAAACAGCCAAATATTCAAACATACATAATTATTTTCGCATTTTATTTATTTTTCATATTTATATTTCAGGTACACTGCAGCCCTGAATGTATTAAATACCTAATGGCGTCGTCATTTACTTTTATTTGGATTATTCAGCTGTTATTCTAACGGACAAGACCTCTCCTGTGCCACAAAAATACAAGTACTACAATTTGATATATTTCTAGAGTTTTTCATTCAAAAATGAGACAAATACGTTAAATTCTAGCACTTGTAGGTTTTGTGGTATATGCCCCAGCCCGACGCAGTGCGATATATGCAACTAGATTCGTAACAAGTATTTTTATCTTGGATGGAAGGGTGTTTGAATTTCATAAACATTAGTGACCCACTGCAGCTTTGGGTGCCAGCGGTGCAATGGGCTTACAAAAACTTAATAAGAATATTTTCTACATAAAAACCTTCTGTAAAAAAATATCTACATAACAGTTAGAACCGTATCAAAATCCGTTGCGTGGTTTAAAAGGAGTAAGAGGCCGAAAATACAAGGAGTGTCCTCCTTGTACTTTCGGCCTCTTACTCCTTTTAAGACAAGAACACAAAAATGGATAGTGACTTAGTTTTATACTATGTAAGTATAAAAAAAATTGCTATCTATTCGAAAAAACCTCTAATGTATTCTCCGTAACTGTTGTTTAATTAAACCTTCGTTACTCAAGTCAAACTGCTCTTGAAATTTCTTTGTTTAAAAAAATAATGAGTTAACTTCATGCCCACGCAAGACCCCTATCCCGATAGTAATCATGAATGGTACACATCGTCTATTCTGAGATTAACCCAGACAAATAAACCAACTAATAACAAGTCTCGTAATCAAACAATCCAGATTGGTTACAAATAGGTCTATTTCGATATACACACAAGCAATTTCATTTGACTCCGTAAAATCTTGCTATTATTTATTTCATTGAATGATGAACTAAAACGGTTTTAAAGTTAGACAACCTAATTCAGTCACATTTTTATCGTAGAACAAGACTTAAAGTTATCTCTGTTTAAACACATAACTATCTTAATGTTATACACATTGACAACACAAAGATAAATTTTGATCATCTAGCAGGACTTGAAACTTCAACCTTGGCATTCTCCGCCTTGCTCTTACTGATTGAGTTACAGATGCTCCTACCAGCCATTCGAATTCTTCAATGTTCTATATTTTTACGATTGCTTTCTATATTTATTATTTAGTTTAGGACTAAGTCAATTGGTGTTAATTGTCCCAACGTATCCATTAATTTTTTCTTGGTTTATAGGGTTTACTACCTATTAATGCCATCCACGAGAATCTTTTTCAAGTTGTCTCATTCGACTGTTTAATTTTGCAGTGGCCTTAAGCCGACGAAAACATGACATCACTGTTTTTGTGACCGAAGTATTCTGTACAAGTTTGATTTTAATTTAGAATATCAACAACAACAAATTTTTAATATAATCACCACACAAAAAATACAGAACAAAGCAAAAATCAAATCAATAACGTACGTAAATAAGTTGAGAATCAAACATTCATAATTATGGATACAATGACGACAAGAAGACACATAACTATTATCGTTCGCCGACGTATTCTCCTTTAAACGAAATTTATAAACGTTCTAATGTGGAGGAAACCTGATCAGTAACCACCAACACTCATTTCGTAGACTGTAGAAAACGGTCGTCAGTGAAACCAACATTTCTTGAAGTGATTCGATGACTCGTTTGTCGGTAAATCAAGGGTAAACCGATATAATAGTCGAATCGAAAGTAAAATATTCAATTTAAGCAAAATCAGAAGTGATGAAGAACAAGTTGTGCTGACTCGAGCGGTTAATATTAAATTTGCCTAGCAGCAAATCTTCACGGTTCTCGAAAGCTCTGAAGGCAAACATTTAAAATATTGAAATCAGGATAATAAATAATTCAGAGAAATTTAGTGCGTATTGGCTGGTTAGGTAATTTGTGAGTTTGATGCGCTGTGAGTTTGTGGTATCGTGTTAATGGAAAGATGACGTGATTGTTAAGGCCTAGTTTTAGTTTAGTTTTTTCTTAGCCCTCGGGGTTGGCAACGCATCTGTATTCTCCTTGGTGTGGCGGATGTCTAAAGGCGGTGGTGATCACTTACCGTAAGGTGACTCACTAGCTTGTTTGCTTTCCTATTTCATAAAAAAATGTGTTAAATGTCTTAGTGAAATACAACACAGAACTTATCCCGAACTCAATTTTTTTTATTTCACTTATTCGGAAAAGACTGATAATTTTGTTTGAAACACTGTCGTTTTGGGAATAAATAATTAATAGTTATTAAATCGAATCTTTACATCCATAAATTATACAGTGGACAAACCAGTAAAAGTGAACAATTTTTTTTAACACAAACTCTAAACTATGTTTGTACAAATGTCATAAACGAACTGATCCTACGGATAAATAAACATCCCTTTCTTTATTCCTTTCAAATACTGTAATTTATACAATACTACAGCTAGGAGGAACTTTTCTGTTTAATACTGTACGCTAACGGATCGCTTTTTATTTCCGTTTTACGGCCTTTTCCATAGTTACAGACGAATTGTTAGTCAAAATTGTTTCGAAAATAAAAGGTAACGCCTGAATTGAGTAAATTCAATTCATAGAACATCAAAATGAATAGCTTATCTTTTAAAATGTCGTAGCCCTACTTGTTTAAAGTGGTAAGTATTCTAAGATGAAAAGTTAATTTGAGTACTGTAGGGACGTGAGGTCCTTAGGACATCTAATTAGGAGTATAAACAACAATATAAAGAACTTTATAGTTTATTTCCGACTTCTTACGTTAAATCAAAAACACATGTCAATAAAAAGTCAACTTTCCTCTTCTAATACACTTTCCTCACATTAAATTCTGGTTAGCTATGGAAGAGGCTGTATGGATATCTCATGATTGGATCAAATACATCCTTACAGTATCTAGCCTTTTCAATGAACTAGTTTGTTTTAAATTAAATTTAAAATGCTATATAATGAATGAGAACACTTTTGAATGAACAAAAGTTTTTATTTATAAATTAACTGCGTGAACCGTTTACAAGCCAATACCGGCACTTGTGATTAAGTTCTTATTCAATTGTACTCTTTTTTTTAATCCCAGCTTTCGGGTTTAAACATAAATATTTGCTCGAAGTAGTTAAATCGTAATCCTATCCAAGGAAGGCAAACAAGCAAGTGGATCACCTGATGGTAAGTGTTCACCACCGCCTATAGATACCCGCAACACCAAAGAGATTGCAGATGCGTTGCCAACCCAGAGGGTTAAGATGGAATACCTCTTGTGCCAGTAATTACACCGGCTGTCTTGCTCTCCACGCCGGAACACAACAGTGCAAGCACTGCAGCTTAGCGGCAGGATTAGCGAGCAAGATGGTGGTAGCGATCCGGACGGACCTTGCACAAGGTCCTACCACCCGCAAAGAAGATTTCACAATAGTAGTAGCCATTTTGCAAATCTTTAGTAATTTGTTGTTGCGAAGATACGCATTATTGTATTAAAACCTGTGTTGTTGGATTGAATTATATTTCAATAGCTGTTACTAAGAAACCCTTTTTTTCTTTATTTCGCAATAAGCTAACAATTAAGAGATATCTTGAAATTGTATTAAAAAAGAGCTGAAACCTTATTCCAAAACTCGACAGTGGAGCCTCGCGAGATATCCCCCTCGAATTCATTTAACAGTAAATTGTAAAAATATTCAAAAATATTTTATTTGATAATGGATTCTGCCTCGGAGTTCGAGAGCGCTTTAATGATAATTCAATTTCCACACCAGAGAAAACGGGTCCGAAATAAATCACAATCAGGTTTACGTTTATACCTATAATACTGCTCAGTCTTATTCTCATTACACTCTCTGTGTGCAAAGCTCTTAATTGTAATGAGCTAAGTTTTTGGTTACTGCCTACTATAACTTTTTCAATAGTCTTTGATGCGGCCTAACCAATACGACGGTCATGTCAAGCTTCCGAATCTTTATAGTAAAATTGATACATATACTCAACGATGTATAGTAGACCAAGAAATTGCTTGACCACTTTTCGACCTTATAACAAAGGGGTAAGGTTCAAAGATCAAGCAATTACTTGGTCGACTATACCATAGTTGAGTATATGTAACAATTTTCCTATAAAGATTCGGAAGCCGCATCGTACAGCAGGGCTATTCTCGGTTTATGCGAGATGCATCTCGCACGAAAACAACTGTCAATTCCCTTGGAAATCTGTCACTTTTTGACGGATCTCGCACGTGAGATGCATCTCGCATGAACCGAGAATTGGGGTCCAGGAGTGAATACAGGAGTGAATAATCGCTAATCCTGCCGCTAAGTAGCAACGATGTTACGAATTATAATTGATGCTTTCTCATTAACAAAGGCTGTTTCAGTTTCGACAGAAATGCCTTTTAAAATACTTTTTAATAAGACTAAACGCAAACACTATCATAAAGTGTTAGTAAAACCATAACCATTAATAACCAAAAACAATTTACACTATATTGTCAATCCCCTCAACGCCGAAACCCAGTTTAACTAGATGGCGCCATAAAATAGCCGGCGGGGTATTCGATCAACAAAAAGATATTGGTATTGTCGGTTAAAAAAGAAATTGCAAATTGGTGTGGATTTTTAAGCGTTATTGTTCAAGAGTTTGTAGACCCAAGGACATTTAACGCAAAGAAACGTGTAGAGATAGAAATGCCGCTCGACAAGTGATATAGTGCTAGGTACCTATTAAATATCTATAGACTGTACACATTAAAATAATGTAATAAAAAATGAATTTGAACAAATATAGAAACAAATTAGAAAAATTCTCACAATAATATTGGTTGTTATAATGCTGGTCATTGCCTAAAGTTTCTGAACGCATTATAGAGCATTTATGATATATGTGTAGATAAAATGGATTACGCGGCCGAAGATATAAGAACAGACAGCAATGGATAGCGACTTTGTTTCAAACTATGTGATAAAGAAGAAGATAAAGACATACCCTCCTTTCTATGACTAAAGTCAGTTTTATAATGCAAAAAAAGATCCCCACGAATTGAGAACCTCTTCCTTTTTTTGAAGTCGGTCAAAGACTAAACTGACATTTTGTTTCCGAAATAATGAGCTGACTTTACATAGACAGACATGGACAAGCAGGCTTCAAATTTTTACAACCCTGTTTGCATTGCACCGAGGGCTGAAAGGAGTACGAAAAACCTCTAGATAATGAACAATACTAAAATATCGCCAAAATCAAACCATCAAGCGTGCGTTATTATGGCTGAACACTAAGTTGGAATTGCAATTTCAGCAATACAAATTTACGTAATAATTTAAACGCGAATTTAATTCTCCTTTGAAATTCAACATTAACATGCTCAAAACTATTTAATTAACTGCTAGTTTTGGTAACATTTGGTGTCATTTAGAACTTAAAACGTAAAATCATTATTGCCTCCTTATTACGAAGTTTTTTTGAATATGGGTGTCTATTGCAACCATTATTTCCGCAAATAGGACTTAATACAATACAACAACTCTATAGATCATCACAAAACAGCATGAAAAGGTACAATTCAAAGAAAATTTAAGGCACTCAACAGGCGGTCGTATCGCTTTAAGCTATATCTTCCATACTTCAGAACTTCTTATGCGGGTGGTAGGACTTTGTGCAAAATCCATCCGGATTGCTACCACAGTCTTGCTTGCTAATCCTGCCGCTAAGCAGCAGTGCTTGTACTGTTGTGTTCTGGCGTGGAGAGCAAGACAGTCGGTGCAATTACTGGCACAAGAGGTATTCCATCTTAGCCCTCTGGGTTGGCAACGCATCTGCAATCTCTTTGGTGTTGCAGATGTCTATGGGAAGTGGTGATAACTTACCATCCGGTGACCTACTTGCTTGTTTGCCTTCTTATTTTCATCAAAAAAAATTAAGAAAACGTTCTTTAAAAAAAGTAGTATTATAAATGCAATCGCATCAACGAGTATACAGCTGATATAGCGTTATTGTGCTACTTGGGACGGACACAGGCTTGAAGATACAAAGGCATTACCTTCATTACTCTTTTCGCCTCAGCCACGGACGGTCAAATAAAACCCTGTCAAAACACACCCCAGGGAAACGAATTACCATGGCTGCAAACTAGGAGAGTTAGTTTAAAAGCACATTTGCTAGAAGCAACCCTTTCGTAATTATACCTGCTCTATAAGCCACGGCGGCGTAAGCTGGACGGGGACTGTACTCATTATGCGAGCGAGAATTAACGGGATTACCCCAGTTACCGAGCTACACTTGTTTATTGACCTCTAATCCCAAGTATTTTCCTTCGGACCGCGATGAATCTGTGAAAAAACCTTTTTTATCCACTCTGTAACAACAAATCGCGTGCCTACGTGGTACTCCCTGAAGCAATATAGTACAGTTAGTTTTCATGTTTATTTGGCCACAAACGGTACAATTGCATATTAAAATGATAAACTTATACATGCATAACATTAACCATTAAAGATATACATACAGTATAGTGAACACTAACTTGCTACTCCGCGAAACCAGTGCTGCGCACATGTAAAACAGCTGCGTCTGTGCGATACTTATGGTTTTCATGCGAAAACCCACTCTCCTCCGCTTCCACATGCAACAACATACATCACGTTTGTTTCACGTGCGTTTCGCTTCTACACGAGGCATCTACGGGATCTTAAATAGTATAACTAACCTTACTGACAAAGTGCGGGTAGTTCGTAAAACTCGCACTGCTAAACAGAAGTAATACCCTCCACTTTAGTCTACTCGTGACCACGGCCATTGAAACATGGCCGAAACGTCGAGGTAAATCAACAATATACTTTTATCGCGTTAAAGTCCCGATAGCGTTATAAATAAGTGTGAAAATCGCGAAAGTTTAAAACAATTTATAATGAAATTACAAAAAGTAACAAGAATAAGAAACATATTTTGTGTCTTAAATATACCAAATTTCAAGTCAATCCGATCCCTGAAAGTGCGTCAAAATTAAGCTGCAGCTAAAATGCAACCTAACACGAACAGTTCAATAAAAGCTTGTATTGAATAAATATAGTGTATGCAGATCTAGCTAAATATTTAGATACATAGTACAATTGAAAAACAAAAGATTTATCGGGCAACTAAAGAAAAAAAAACTTTGAATCATTGATTCCAAAATGAGTCACTGCACTATTACATTTCAATCTAAATTTAAACAATTGAAACAATAAAAGAAAAAGATAAAATTCAAAGCGTAACAGACCTTAAACCATTAGTTTTTAATTAAGCTCACAAAATAACGAGTTCATTAAAACAACTTCATTAGAGAATTAGTCTCCTTTCAGTTATGATTTGATATCTTCACTCCTTTTCCTTGTTTTATTTTTATCGGATTTGAGTGGGCTAAATTCGTAACAAAGTCTTCAGCACAAATACGATTGAAAAGTTTTCCAAAAGTACTTCCTGGAGTTCGGTCCTCCCAGCATTATGGCGTAAGTACCGAACCAATCGAGCGCGAATTTGTGAAATAACTTTCTGCATTTGGAGCAGTAGAGATTGCATTCTAACTGAATAAGTTCCATTATAAATGAAATCACTCCGCGACGCACTTTGATTTAAAATTAGTACTAAAATTTTGGTAATTTCGACTGCGAGTGTGTATTAATTATGAGTTAATACTAACCACCTATCACTATAGTTGACATCATAACATATATGCTTCGTATTCATATGTCACCAGCTTGCTTGTTTGCCTTCCTATTTTATAAAAGAAAGCTTTAGTACTTTGAAAGAATTAGTACTTTGTATTATTTCCAGCATCACAGTGTTGAAAAAAACAATAGAAGTAAAATTAAAGTAGTAATTTCCCACCTTTTTCGAACCGATCCACCCAAAATAAACTGTCTTGTTTTAATACAGTTAATTTAGGAAAAATAGTTTTAAAAAAAATCGAAAAGGCACCTTCAAAAGAAATATTACTCATCTAACACACATCCATAAATTACGTTTTGGTTTTCGCAAACAACAGATGAATGATCCCAAGTTGGAAAATTTGTTTGTAACATATAACATTTTGGGAGCCTCCTCTTGATGATAAATTCACATCATTGTTTACGAAAAATGTATTCAAAAACCTACCAAAAGGCATTATTAATCATGCTGGATGAATTCATTCAATGTATGCCATTGTAGCGGTGTGTTGTTTTTCAATGCCATGTTTTTTTTTCTAAAGACAGACTATGATAAAATGCCACTATTGCCACTAACATACTCGTATAAAGTTACAAGCCACAGTTGACGGTACTGAGATAAAAACAAATTAATTGTGTACAAAGTAATAAACAAACTCTTAATCAATGAGCAAAGGAAAAAGTTAATTTAATAACATAATGCTTAAATAAAGAATTGATGTTTTTTTTTCAAATTTATTAAGTACAAAAGACTTGTTTTGTAAATTAATCTTGTTCTATTACAAAATTTCTTAGTTTATTTTATTGTTATGAAATGATGTTGATGTGATAATTAAGAACATATGTATAAAGTTAATTAATGATGGATCCAACTAGGTTAGGTGTCACATATTCTAGTTATTACCGATAAACATCTCAATCTCAATAAGTAGTACAGATTTACCAGCTGTGCATAAAAATAGTAAGAAATGTAGAGTTGATAAAAGGGATATTTAATAGGCAATCCGCCGTCGGAATGTAGGCCACAAATTGTGTAACACTGGCACCATACACTATAAAACGCAGCACATTTATTTAACTGAAAAAGAAATCATCGTCTCCCTTTCCAATGTCAATAAAAAAAATATAGAGAAGTACTGGAGCGCGGTCGCGGTAGGCGTTAAATTGAACGGCGCGGCGGCAATAAAACCTAATTGAGTGTATGTCCATTAGGGAGCGAATCATCACGGACCCTTTCTATACTACTTGTGTGTAAGTTTGCAACCTATTTCGTATTTAGTAACCTTCCATGACGCTGGAACGAGAGCTTTACGGTTTAGACATCGAGTACTTTAGTCATTATATGGGAAATGCCTGGCTTCGTTGAGTGAGGGCGTCTGGGATTTAATAATAATAGATAGTGAGGTATCACGTATCAATTTTGTTGGATAAATAAATAGTATAAACGTCGACATTGGAAACCGGCCATGTCATTTGGACTTTGGGTCTTTGGGATGCTTAGATGATGGAGTTTTGGTCTTATTTAGCGAGCTTACAGTCAGTAACTGGTTACAGTAACTGTGGCTCTACCACTGTGAGAGCTACATAAACTCTTATTTTTGACCTCTTTGACTGTGAACATACATTATTATCTGCAACTGACTGACCTCAAAGATACGTAGTAGGTTTGTGGCAGAGCTTACAGAAAGTAAACAGATAACCAACTAGCACTACATTAGCTATAAACGTTATTTTAGATTACCGGTTTTAACTACACAATTTCAATTAAGAGTTGAAGTTTACGGGGTGTACCGCAAACATCTCAAAAACCGTAACACTTTTATTTAGCTTTTAATCTCACATTTGTTAAGTCCGCAAATAAGCTATTCAGACCTGAAAGATTATGCAATACTTACGGGAAACCCTGTATAAGGTGCTATAGTTTTTCACATGTAGGTATTGCCAATTTCTATAAATATTGACATTCAATTAATTTGATATATGAGCTTACGCGTAATATCTTAAGGCAATCGCTGAGCTTTGTACTACACGTGCCATGAACAAGGGGATCGGATGATTGGAAGGCGTAGTATAAGGCACTCGTCATAGCTCGATAAATAAGACATATCAGGTTCAAATTGAAGTCTCGTGCGCGCTTGCTTTATCATATTAGTATTAGGAATGTGCTTATTGGTAAATGAGAACCCGTCATATCTACGCTTAAGGCACAGAATAAATATTAGCTAGAGTACAGAAGGCTCTCTTCAAACATAACCGGCGTTAAGGTATAAGAAGCGTCCTATTTAGGATGGTCAACTGTCCTGTATTTTACAGGACGTCCCGTTTTTCGCCTATCGTTTTAGCCGTGTCCTGTATTTTAATAAGAAAAATGCAGGACCATACCATACCATGAAACGCGTCGTCCCGTATTTTTTCCATGAATCCTGCAAGTTTAGACTACATGTCCTGGAAAATGAGCACACAGAGTATGCCTCTCTGTTTATCGTATAGCACGTATTCACTCGCATCCCCGGCAACTTAACCGCGGCGGCCCCATCGAAGAGGCACACCGATGTACTTGTAGCTTCAGGAAGTGCGCGATTGAATTAGGTATACCATAACCTCCCTATATCTCTATACAATTTTATACACTTCCTTTAGCTACAATATATTTTGTGCCTTTCTTTCGAAGGCAAACATCGCAATGACAGATAAAGATGAAGCTTTTATTAACAAATGAAGGTTTACTAAGCGTTTATCAGAAAGTGGTTATTGTCCGTGCAGAGCAGAGAATATATTATAATATATTATTATATCACACAGTGGTCACACAAAGAATACACGTTTAATTTAAGCGGTTTTAAGCACCGACCGCTTTGCTATCTGCGAGGGGCTTTCCACTAACTCTCATTTATAAAAGTTTCAAAAGCTCTTTTAACTAAAACATGTTTGTTCCTGTTTACAGTGACAAATAAGGACGAAACATATTTAAACTAAAGCAGCTTTAGTGAGCGTTTAGTAATAAAGGAGTTAGTGAGCAACTAGATTTCAATGTCGCATGTATAATTATATACGTCTATATATATATATATATATATATATATATATATATATATATACGACAGCCATGTGCAAAAGTTGGAGAGTGTTGTGCACATCTGAGACTTAGTTATATGTCAGTCAGTGTATACATCTGACGATGAGCAACTACCGTATTATATATACGCTCGCAATACCATAAATATAATTCGTGTGTCGTCGACTCTACATGACGATCTATTACTAAAACTGCTATAACTATTGGTTTTTAAACTTCCTTTATTTAAATTGTTTTAAGCATTCGCAATTTTCATACACATTTACAACGTTGAACGAGACGTTAACGCGATAAAATCATAGTTAGTTTACGTACTGCTACTCTACTCTGTTTGTGACTACGATAGTTGTAATACGACCGAAACGTCAAGGTAAATGTCTGTTATTTAATACCTACATAGTCTTCTTTTTTTATATGCTGACTAATATTTTTTAATAGCAGAGTGTTTGAGTTCTCGAAAGTTCTCCAAATATATTTTGTTGGTCCAAATTATAGATGCAAGCGGGAATCTTTCCGAATGTTTCCCAGGGAATACTTCCCGTAACATTCGGAAGCATTCCGAAACATTCGGAAGTTTTCGATGGCCGAAAAATACGAAAATTTCTTTAAAAACCGACCAAGTGCGTGTCTGGCTCACGCGCCGAGGGTTCCGTACAAACCTAATAACCACCAAGCATTGCTTTAATGAAAAAAGAAACCGAATTGAGGGACAAACTTAACTTTGCTATTGTAAAACTCTTGGTCCCATACGTACTAAGTGCAAATATAAGATTGTAATAAATACAAAATGTGATGTAACATACCTTACAAGTTTACAGTTTTCGGACTTTTCCCTTTACTTGTGAAAAAAGTAAAAAATGTATGTAATTCTGAGGTTATTACTCATTATTTACACTATAAGTTAAGAATTATGATACATAATTATAAAATATGTAATTCCAACTTCCAATAGAATCACTGTTTAAATAGTAAGTAGTGATGCAGACCGATAAAATTACCCTGGTAAAATACGGTAAAATTCACTATTTTTCATACTTACTTCATTACTAGCACAAGTGGTATTCCATATTAGCCCTCTGGGTTGGCAACGCACTGCAATCTCCTAGGTGTTGCGGGTGTCTATGGGCGGTAGTAATCACTTTCCATCAGGTGACCCACTTGCTCGTTTGCCTTCCTATGTTGTATAAAAAAAATTGGTAAGAGTAACGCGGTAGAAAGAGATGGAAATTCGACAGGGCTGTGCGAGCTGAATATTTCTTTCATCTTAGAAATAATTCTACACTTCAGCTTGATTTCGAGGTACCTACCTAAGTACCTTGCTTAAATTACTTAACTGTAATTCAACACGAAGAATAGGCGAATAAACTGAACGGCGCGTGCGGCGTTTTACAAGCTCTCACACACAACGCAAGTAAACGAAATCAAAGACGCCGTGCGCCGCCGCCGCCGCCCCGGCCCGCCAGCTCTGCGCGCCGAAAACTTCCTTGATTGATTCCATCTTCGGTAACATTCGGAAACATTCCCAGGGACGTATGAGGTGGGGAACTATTCCGGGAGGGGAGGAAGTATTCATTCCGTTTGGCCTCGAGCTTCGGGCTGTCATTTTTGAATGTTGAAAGGCAAAGGTATCTTGGCACATACAACCATGTTTTATATAACACACGCCGCAAACTATCGGTATTTTACGCGCCTTTTTGTTAAAATTACTTACGTAATTTTGCAACCGTATGTACATTACACGCAGTACGTCCGTAGTTAGTAGGGGAAAAACCTAAAAGTAGATATCCACTGGATGGTTCCGGCAGGCGATTACCGATAAAGACTTTCTTTGTAGAAATCCAAAACAAAATAATAAAAACTACGACGAAATTGTTTTTAAACACTTAATAAAAACATCGTTTTAATCATTCCAATCCTTACATAGGTACATACCTACATACTCGTGCACAAAAATAACCCTACTACTGTTATGGTATTCTTTTATTGTAAAATTAACAAATTAACAATGAACAAGTTACCTGGGCCCAATTTCATAAACGCGACAGGTGACAGTGACAATTCGCTATACATTACTATGTCTACAAGTAACGCTACAGACTTGTACAGACTTAACATCATAGTGGGCAGGCAATGTATATCAAATTGTCACTGTCACCTGTCGCCTGTCGCGTTTATGAGATTGGGCTCTGGGACTAATTTCATAAACGTGACAGGCGATAGGCGACAGTGACAATTCGCCGTACATTACTGTGTCGACATGTAACGCTACAGACTTACAGACTTAACATCATAGTGGGAAAGCAATGTATACCAAATTGTCACTGTCACCTGTCACATTTATGAGATTGGACACTGGTACTAATTTCATCGACGCGACAGGCGACAGGTGACAGTGACAGTTTTCCGTACATTATTGTGTCAACAAGTAACGCTACAGACTTAACATCATAGTGGACAAGCAATGTACACCGAATTGTCACTGTCACCTGTCGCCTGTCACGTTTATGAAATTGGGCCCTGGACTACAAGCGTTGACTACATTCAAGACGAGGATGTACGTAACAAGTATCTGTATATCTACGCTTTTCTACATAAATTCATGGGACAGAAGAAAAACACACGGCGGCTAGGTTTTTAAGTTGCGTATTCGATCGAATATAACAACATAAGAAAATCATGATTAAATTACAAAAATTGGTACATAACTTGCCCTGACATAGGTAATACGATAAATATTTATGTTTTATTTACGCTTTTTTAACATCAACACGGGTGGAAACTTAATTTACCTACTGGGAAGTATTCCCAGGCAAAGACGAAAACTTCCTTGATTCCTTCCGAAACATTCGGAAACATTCCCAGGGACGTATGAGGTGGGGAACTATTCCGGGAGGGGAGGAAGTATTCATTCCGCTCGGCCTCGGGCTGTCATTTTTAGTGTTGAAAGGCAAAGGTATCTTGGCACATACAACCATGTTTTGTAATAATACAAAAAGCCTGATCCTTTTTTTAAATCTATGTTTTCAGTGATCATAGATTAATTTGATGATGATTAATAAAGATGAAATGCTGGTGTTACGCATTTTAAAGTCTCTGGGAGGTTGTTTAACCAAAGTCACATCGCCGACGAAAGACTTGACTAGCGGTCGTAAATAGTCGTAATATAAGCCTGATTGGATATTATATGTATGTATAATTTCATACGGACATTTTAAAATAAAAATTTATCACTTTAATTCCAAAATGGCCGAACCATGAACTGATGGACTGCGCGCTGTGAACAGCACAAACGGTCTAAGCGAAAGACTCGAATTAAACGCCTCTGTCTCTTTCTAGTGTTGACATCATTAGAATCGAATTTCCTGTCACTTTTTTTAATTACTCGTTCTGAAGTAGAATGACTAAATGTATGCACCCTTATGATTAAGGAATGTTTTCTGTTAAATATAATAAAAGAGTCCAACTCGCACGTGACCGGTTTTATTACTGGGAAAGTTTCCGAGTAATCGAAATATTCCCGGAAGTTTTCCGGAATAATTCCGAATATTTCAGAAGTTTTGCAACTATAGTCCAAATATTTGATGCCCTTATAAAATAATCGTTCCCAGTATTCAAACGACGTACAGTTCTGACTAGTTAAATTTGACAGATGTCAGAGCTCTTTTTTGTGAAATTCGGTAAATAAATATTGTATTGTATTGCACTGTAAACATACATTTTGTAATATTGGAAACAGCTATAAATCCAATATAGCTAGATCAAAATTGCCTCTTTTGATTATAAAGTTAATAATTTAAAAAAAGCAAACAAACATTACTTTCTAATATTCTTATCATTTCGATATTGCTTTAGTCATTTGTCTATAATTTAAAGTTATACAATCTAAAATAAATAGTTTGCTATTGTGATTCCGGGGACAAATTGTACAGTAACTAATATTATTATTATGTTAATTTGATAGCAGCCAGTTTAACTACCGAGCTATAATACCCAACAAATCTGTAATTATCTAAGTGAAGAGTTATTACTACATACGCCAAACGTTATGAGGACATTACGGACTAGAAATAGATAACCATTCAATTGAATATGGCCAACGTAAAAAGACACTCATGCACTTAAAACCCCAATAATCATTAATATATATTTTGTCAATCTTGTTTCATTCTGCGAGCAATTCAACTGCCGTCGTTAGCATTCGATATTATATTGATGACATAAGCGATTATTATGCCTATCGTCACTATAGTGCCGACAAGTAATGACTAAGGTTGTAACACTCCTAGAACGTTACTAGCAACAAAAAGGTACTCTTTAAAATTAAAATAGTAAAAAACTTATTAATAAAACGGATCACTCGCGTATTTTTACGTCGAGAAATGCCCGACATGTTTCGGACCAATCCGTGGTGGTTAATCATGAGCCCCCGCGGCGGTGGCGCGACGACGACTAAAAAACTTCTTAAGATTCGATTTATACACTGAAAAAAACGTTTAGTTTCGTTTACGGTTTACCTATCACACAAAAAAAGTGACTACCAAACTATTTGTTACACCATACCTAACTCTTGATTTGTAAATAAATCATCAATTGTTTATAAGTAGCACATAATTTTGCTAATTTAAACGAACTTTGATTACCATTAACCAAAATCACGAGTAAGCAAACTAGTTCGGTTGTAATTTTTTTAGTGTAACTTTGACAGACTTTCATGGTGGGTTAGGATTTCATTCTCTTGATTGTACTTGCACAAAAGTATAACTAAGTACAAAAGAGTTACACAAAACTTTTATTGCTACATTTTGTCGTATTTTGTAGCACCCATCGCAGTTTCAGGGGGTATAAGCAAATTGTATTATTGACAACGATGTTTTTAACATAAAACTACCGTGAGACTCAGACATATTAATAAAACGGATCACTCGCGGGGGCTCATGATTAAGGACCACGGACTGGTCCGAAACATGTCGGGCATTTCCCGACGCAAAAATACGTGAGTGATCCGTTTTATTAATATGACAACGATGTTAGCTATTATAAAGGTAGTTTGAGTTATCACCCCTCTGCTTGAGAGGTGGTAGCGGTAGATCAAACTACTAAAATAAAACGGTGTTTTTAGCTATCACGACTCTTTTGTTGCCTTTACAATTTCATAACATTACAAACACGTAATTGTTTATTAATAAGAAAGGAAATGAAAGGGACAACACAAAACCACCTGCAGAGCTAGCTAGCTTAGCGCGCCCCTAATATCTGTTTTCCGATTGGTTAATTGATTCCTTATTGTACTTTAATTTCTTTTTAATCGGTTAGGGACGCCGTCGTTCTGCGAAGTTTTGCTAATTTACCTCCTCATGAGAATGGTTAAAATATTGAATGTTTCTTCTTAAATTAGTTAATTATAACCTTCAAAGTAGACGGTCTTTATAAACATAAAATATTAGGACTAAAATATCTACAAACCAAAAATTTACAAACTATTTATTTTTTTATGAAGTAATGAGGAAAATGAGCATGTAAAGTATCGTTTTTTTTAACCGACTTAAAAAAGAGAGAGGTTTCGATTTGACCGCTTTTTAGGCAGACGGAGCACTTGATGAAAGATGGATACCGCCGCCTATGGGACATTTGTAACACCAGAAGGATACAATACAATACAACACAACATGCTTTTTTGAATACCACATTAAAATTAAGGATAGCAATCGCACTGCAGGTATTGAAGAACTCTTTTCTAGTTTTTTTTTTATAAACTCCCATGTAAAAACGCAATGGAAATATTTACTGCAGTGGGGATACCTAATGGGGACCAGAAACCACAAGAAACGTCGGTATTCTGTGCTAAAGTAGGACAATATAAACCGCATTTGTTTTGCATTATCCGTCTTATTCATAAACAGTGTTGTGTAGTAACACACTCGAACAGTATACCGCGTTTATGAATAAGACGGATAATGCAAAACAAATGCGGTTTATACTGTCCTACTTAGCCATGCTTTAAGTGCTGTAACTCAATTTTGTAAACGAAAAGAAGATAATCATTTCAAATTTATATCTAGAGATAGATCCTGGTTGACAGTGAGTGCTGTCAAAATCAATAAATGAGTTATCGCTGTCCTCGCTGAAGTTCTTTTGAGGAAGCAGCCGAATCCAATCCCAGTCCTTTCAGATTGATTAGATATAACTTTGGGCCGCTTTGTGACCGATGTGGGTAGTACGATATGAAAAGACGGTTTTTAGGGTTTCGGAGCCAAATGGCAAAAAACGGAAGCCTCATAGTTTCCCAGCTTTGTCCGCCTGTCCATCCATTTGTGTAGCAGGCATTATAAGCGCTAGAAAACTGAAGTTGTGCATCTACGACCACTACAAAGTTTTTTTTTTTCAGCAAAGTGAACCATTTAGCAAATATTTAGGTTGAAGGCGAGATTAGAAAGGAAAACTAGAACGGAAAAGAAGTTTTACTACTTTTGAGATGTAGGATTTTCGGTTACAAGTACTTTTGAATGTAGCGAGCGCAGAAAAAACATTAACTTTTAAAGTATCTTTCGAAAGTTATTTTCGGTGCAGGTAAACAACAACTCAACTAATATACAACAAATATCATACATTCAATTTTGGTGTTATATAGTTTAAAATTTTAATAACAATAACTCCTATATAATATTATTAGATTACTAACATAGTTTTAAATTGCATTGTTAGTAACAAATACTTATATGGGAATGGTGCCTAACATAAATGATTCAATTCACTACGAAGTCAAAGTAAAGTCAAAATATCTTTATTCAGATCAGGCCTACAGAAAGCACTTCATAATAAAATTTTATAAATTTTACCATCGGTTCGGAAAAAACCTCTGATGAGAAGATACCGGCAAGAAACTCAACGAGGCTTATTTTATTTTAATAAATCAAAATTACAATGTTATTTTGACATCTTAAATATTTACCACGGTAGGTCGGGATTATTTCCAAACATCCCTGTTCAAGATATATTCATTGATTTTAAAAATACGCCCAAGAAATTAATGGTCTCTTGACAGCAGATTTTAATTTTGTATCATTTTGTTCAGTAAGGTTTTTTGGGATTTTGTTGTTATTCAATTCAATAATTTTTATTGTACACCACACTCAAATACAGAAAAAGAGAATAAGGTAAGTAGGTGGTCCTTACTTTTCACTTAAGAGCTCTCTCTTTCAGAAAACCATAGTGTAAAATAAGTAAATTATTTTTTCTTTAAAATTGATTTTCATTATTTTGTAATACGCTTCGGGACCCTGTACAAAGCATAGCCCGACTTGCTCTTGTCCGGTTTTTTCCAACTGTAATAATAATCTCCAGACAAGATTATATTTCATATACCTATGACCTACCATTATATGTACCTATAAATAAAGATCAAGTAGATAACTCGTCAGAAATATGAAATAAATGTTTTAATTCGTTTTCCTTTAATATTTCATTTATTCCTTTTAACTAGCATGCGTGTGCGAGAGTGATACAACAGTGCTACTAGAGCAGAACCTGCAATAAATGAATTAATAAAAAAATACTGTTTACCTCTACTAAGAAGTCCATTCGCGTTTATTTGACACCAATTTTCTGGTGGCTGTACTAACATAATTATTGGCGTTGTCTAAATACACACAGCTCGAAAAATACATTCCTATGAACTCTGTTAACACTTAGAATAACCACAAATTTAATTTTTTATCATTAACAGAGCTAAGATAACTCTACGTCGCTGGATAAAAGCATCATTATTTCCTCAGAGCTTATTTGACATGTACCTAATTATTTTTTAAAAGGATAACATTTATTTAGAAAAGAGATAAAGTTATTAGGGAAAAGAACATTATATTTTTCCACTTTACTATGACAGCGAATACAATTTTCTTTACACGCCATCTTTAAGATATCTTTCTTTAATTTAACGGCAGCCGAGATAATGGTCTATTTCCCACGGGTCCTAGAAAATCGTTCGCTTAATAATAAGCAACTACCACGGCCTATAGCTCATAGGTATTCAGGTTATAGAAATATCATTACATATTATTTACCAAAAATAATAGTGAAATTTAGCTTCGAACTCTTCTCAGTACAAATTTTATGAGCTTCAAATTCTTCATTTCATTTTTTATTTATATACGCAAAATTAATGCAGGAATAATCTATATAGTTATCAAAAAATAAAGTAATATGTTCAACCGTACGTAGAAGTTTAATACACTTACTTTTGAGTTCAGATATTACAGAGTTTACTCTAACTAAATATCCTAAAACATTCTCGGAAAGCAATACCTGATATGCAACAAATGGAAAATAATGTCGAGCAATCGAACATTATGGTTATTTAATGAGATATTAATTAACAGTCGCGTATATTCGAAATAACTTGCGTTCTAATTTATTGCTTGTGATCAGTCAGACCAGATTATAATTTAAACATTTAGCTTCATCGACTATTCTATTTACTGTCGATGCACCTAAGAGTTTTTATAAGTATTTGAAAAGACAGGTATGTTTACAGATACAGATTCACAACAGTGTTATGAATCTGTAATGTGTATTTTCAAATATAGTCCATTTCGATCTCAATTTACTTTCATAAAATCTTTATTTAACTATTTAGGGGCATTTTATAAAACTGAACATGTCAGCCCCAATAGAAAATAATATGTATGTAAGTATTGTTGAAATGGATTTCATACCATGCATCAACCGATTTCATGAAGCCATTAAAAGTAATATTCAAAGTTGATACTACCTGAGATAATTCAACTGATTTGTAATGTCAACAAACAGAGTATCATTTTAAATATGAGAGTTTTGATATATGTGGTTGAAGTAAATGTTTAATAGCGAAAAGAAAATGGACTCTTCGAGCAAAATTTTAACCCGAATTTGATGTTTAACTGGAACATGTTCTAGCCCACATTTTAGAGTTTCTACTAGCTTTGACGCTAACAGCATGTCACTTTATATGTCTAGACACGCAGGGATCAGATCTTGTCGTCTGTAGACCTTATTACACCATTGGTGACTGTTAACAGTTTAAAAAACTTAAAACTTGGTGTGCTTCTGTGATATTTTAATAAATAAATTTTCCCGGTTCAATACAATAGAATAAACAAACTCTTTATTGATTACCACAAAACGGTATGAAAAGGTCTAATTTAGAGAAAATAAATACGGCTCGCCGTCGTCGTCGTTGTCGGCAACTTTCAAATCAATTCGCAATACTCATATTCTCTTGATTTTCTGGAGGCATCTATCACGTATAATTTAATCCCCTATTTCCAGCTCAATATCACTCGATATAGTGAGAAGATGTTGCCTGTTTGTACGTGTTGAACTAACGGGCCGTCCATTCATTCGCGCAGTTTCCATTGTGTAGTGCATCCCGTTACATTTCCATCGCAACGGATACAAGAAATTATATTGCGATATTGCACGTACAATATCTGCTGCGAGTGTTCGCAGACTTCGAAATATGCTTTCAGTTTAATATCTCTTTTTGCTATGAAGTGATGCGATGTTTAGTCTGTTAAGTTAAAATACAGGATTAAAGATATAAACATTGTAATTTCAAACAAGAGGAGGAATGTTTTTGCCCAGCAATATAGAGTAATAATAGAATTATAACAATTTACTTTGTGACCAGTGACTTTTAATAGAGTATAATCTAATCTACATTTCCAGTATACGGTAAATACAACTATTGTCAGCCTTTAAATGATGGACAAATTTAATCTTATATCAAGGCAAAGGTGCCAATGACTGTCACTTTCAGTGCCAAATAAAAAAAAGAGTTTAACGATACGTCAGAATGTTACAGAGGTGACTTTTGCGCATCAGGTCGAACTCTGAATTTTTATTCTTTTCTTTTTTAATCCGCGCCAAATGATGTCGGCCTGAAGTCTGAAATGGTAATGATATTCCATTTTGCTTCAAATGACAAAGTTAATTAAACCTTTAGCGAAGCGTATCGCTCCCGTGAAAGTTCCCGTCGAGAGAAAAAACTACTTTTTTAATCCTTTTTGATTTTCACTCTTTCAGAATTGAATATTTTTCATTTGACCTTTATGATTTAGACGTGTTTCGAAAATCTGTTTTCGTGTCGACCTTTAATTTTATACTGATTGCAAAAACCAAAGGAGGAGTTTCTCAGTTCGACACGTAAATAACGATTCTATTGAATCGATGGGGTATTTTCCTCAGTTGGTCCGATTTTAATGAAAATCATTATCATTTGATGATCGGATTATGAGTAAAATCGATGGAACTTCTTAAATATTACAAACAACCATAAAATATATCATTCTGAAAACGATGATGTTTTTATTTCGTTGTGGAAACTTTTATGGATTATTAACAAGAGGTTAGTCGGCCTGGCTGGACACTTTGACCTATGCACTTCTCAAATCCAGACCAGTTTGACTACTTTAGCTAAAAATCTGCTTTTGTTTAGTAGGTACTATAAACATATAAAATTATGCGGTGTCTAATGTACCTAGTGAGCTAATAATTTTCCCAATTAATCGAAATTTGTTTGGAATTATATAGATTTATTTAGTAATCATTGATAATTAGTGGGTTAGTAATTATGATAAACAATAGAATACTTGATGGGGGGTTTAGACAGACTTCCCAAACCACCTGCAAAATTATTCATAAACGGTTTTAAAGCGCAGCCGCTTACCATTCTTTCATTTCGTTATAATTTTGGGAAGCAAAGCTTTTACGCTAGAAAAGCGAATTTGTGCAAATTTCGAGAGCCTGCAACGACACTTCGAGTCTTTGGTAGTTAAACTTTTTTAAAATATGAACTTGTATTTCGTAAAATCATCAACGTAAACTTCCACAATTTGGGACAAACCAAAATAGGACCACAGTTTGCAGGCTAGGCTTGAGCGGGTACGCCCGGCGTGGCCGGCGGTTTTCGCAGCTTACAACTCAATTTCCTTTAGCAAATCCAGGATCAAAAAGGTAAACTGTATCTTGTTATTTACGAACAGTAGGTATAAATACTCTTGGGCTCCTTTAGTAGTTACTTTAAATTCGTATAGGTTATTGATATAAATAATAATATCTCTTTTGAGTACTTTTTATCCTGTTCCCGAAAGTTTATAATAATTAAGTCATATCTATCTTTGATTTAACACGATTCATATTAAGGACATCAGCCTAAAATTTGGTCAGTCTCAACGAACAAAATGATTGAAATTGTAATTAGTGCCTGAATTACGTATTTCATACGAAAATTCAAGAAATAATCTGTTGATTATTCGGGTAGTGTAGTTTTTAAAGTAAAGAAACAAATGGGTCTGTAAATTTTTATATAATGTATATAACATGTATCCGAAATTGAAAACGAACACGCTCTAATTACATTCAAATTACACATTGTCAACAAAACAAGAGTAATTGGTAATTACAACATTTTCGCTTCCCCTCGTCATTTTAAAACCATCCACAATTATGTTAAGAGGGAAATTGGCGACGCGTGTCGATACCCAGCGCTCAGCGAAGGATGCGTCGTCGTTATGACAGTCGACTCGTCTTACCAAAATGGCGGTGGTCGTCATTAAAGCGGAGTGCCCTTACATTTAGTTCCGTGGCGCGTTAACAGCTACGGAAGGAAAACGGGCTAAAAGCCTCGCTGCAACTTGCAGATTAGCCACGCTTGCTGCATAAAACACGTAAGCACTAAGAGATTACTTTCTATGACGCGGCGTACGTACGTTTTTATACACATTTGACATTTTCGCCGCGGGGACTCAGTGAACCGCGCCGTCCTAGTTACCTACATGTCGTTAGCAGGTTTCAATTGTGTTCATGTTATTCGGTGACCCGGGTCGGTGGGTAGCGTACAAGATATGAATAGAAATTCACTCTTTTTTTCTTTACAGTCACGTAACGTATGTATCACTATTAATATCACGATGGCAGACATTTAAAATAATTTTAGTCCAGTGCTAGCTTTTATTCGCAAATTGTATATGTATAAATAGTTAGATTGCATATTCTGTATAGTTAGGTTGATAATCGTCTACATTAAAATCTATTTACACTGGTCTTTATTGTTTAATAATGGCTAAGGTAACGGTTCATTCACAGTGACCTAATTATTGACGAATAGATACGAAAACATAAGGGTAGAAACGAGACTATGAGGTCAACTATTGGTAAAAAAATGTGCTAAGCTTGTCAAGAACTGGTATAGTTGATTTATTATATTTTTGGTTTTCAAGAGTTGGGTGAATGCTTTAAAAAAAATGTTCACACATTGACAAAGATTGCCTTGCAAATGGGTACGTATCTTAACTTGAGAACGAGGAGGGGCAAAATTAAAATATCAAAATAAAATTGATTTAAAACTATATCTTATTAGTTTGGGATTGTGAACCGCTAGCAAAAAATCAAAACGACATAAACAAGCAATCGCAAAAACAATTTCCACCTACGCCAGTAGATAATCGGAACGTTTATGAAGCTAATAAAGTTGGCTCCATAAATACGAGGGACAAACGTTAGAACTAAAGGCTAGGAGCAACAAATAGGGATGGCTCCTCTGGGCATAGCTGTCTCTGCGTTAAAACAAGACCTCTGGGTCCAATGCCGGGAGATTTACCGCGGTCAAACTTAGACGCGCGTCCCACGGGATGTCACGGAACTTCCCACCAACATTCAACCTTGTCAATTGCTGCTTTGACATCTATAATTTCCAATACATCGATACGGATGTAATCAGGGATGCTATTAATTTCGATTGATGATAATATCTCTGGAAACGAAGATAACGAAGCGAAACAGACGTGCACCAAAATTGGTGCAAAGAGCAAGCGTGTCACAGATACGGGATACAGTGATGTAAATGCAAGTTCTCTGTCCAGGAGGGGGACGCAAAGTGTTTTATTTTATAACATAGGAAGGCAAATAAGCAAGTGGGTCACCTGATGGTAAGTGATCACCACCGCCTATAGACAACCGCAACACCAAATAGATTGCAGATACGTTGCCAACCTAGAGGGCTATGATGAAATACCTCTTGTGCCAGTAATTGCACCGGCTGTCTTGCTCTCCACGCTGGGACACAACAGTGCAAGAACTGCTGCTTAGCGGCAAGATAAACGAGCAAGATGGTGGTAGCTATCTCGACGGACCTTGCACAAGGTCCTACCACCCGCATATTACTTGTAGTGTGTAAGATGCGTACGAGAAGCGATCTACAGTGCACCTAGCACGAAAATTCTCGACACGCGTTAATGCGCTACGTAACTCGGAGCGTCTCTTTCTAACTACCCCAGTAGGAAAGGGACATGCTGAGTTACGTAGTGAGTTAACGCGTATCAAATAGGTTCACGCTAAGTGCACAGGGTCTTACTGTGTGTTTAATTTATCATGTGCGTCCCCTTCTTATAACACTAGTTAGCCGCATGGAGGAATAAATTGAACTAAGCTGGGCGTGCTAGAGCCACTCGTATACAAACGGAGGAATGATTAGCTCTGGATATTATATTCAAGATTAAAACAAAGAGCGCCTAACAGATTTATGAACTAAAGCCTAAAAGTCAGCAAAAACTCATTCTCTTCATTTGGTTATTTTCATTTCTGGGCTAGTTTTAAAAATAACATTTAATTAATGATTAAAATAGCGTTTACCTGTGACTTGTCTTGTTCCACGTAGTTTTCGGATTAAATACCTACTTTGCTTCCCTTTTTAACCCCCTTTATGATGGAATTTCCAAAATTCTTTTTTTTGTGCATCTTAGTAGGTCTATCTAGATCGCTGCCACCATCTTGCTCGCTAATCCAACCACCAAGTAGCAGCAATTGCACTGTCGTATTCTGGCAAGACAGCCGGTGAAATTACTGGCACAAGAGGTACTCTGGGTTGGCAACGTAAGACGACATAATAATAAAGCTAAATACCTAATTAACCGTATACAGTCTGACGTAAACAAACTGAATGTTTCTACGTAAAGTTGTGTCGCCATGCGCAGAGAATTAAACTCGCCGCAAAAACCCGGATCTAAGCAGTACTAAATGATTGCCTTCACAAAAAGAGCTCTTGTTTGAGCCATTCGTACTTGCTACAACATGGCTGCTTTTAAAGGCCAGTATACCACTTCATGCAAGGCTGGGAACATACCAGGAGCCCCTACCCGAGTAGTCTAAAGTGCTATAGAAGCGGTATAGTAACTGTATACAGGAGATCGCCTCTATATACCTACTATATGTAGAGGTACAGCTTGGGAGATTTTTGCCTCGCATAATATTGTTTGTCATAATGTAATGTAATGTCGAATCATCATTTGGTCTAATTTATTTTCAGCTAAAACAGAATTTTTTTCAGAAAATCTTTGCGTGAGCTACTTAATTAAAATAGGTTAGGTTAGGCTTATGTTATTATCTTTTTGAGAAGTTGATACCAGCTGTCAGTATAAGTTCAGTTATGCGAAACGAGCATTATGTGAAACAAGCATTATGCGAAACGTTAGGTTAGGACAATCGATATGTATGCGATCTGATATAGACCCGTAACAGCTTCTATGCATAGCGCATGGTACACTACTTGGGAATGGTTGTATAAGTGTCACTGTGATCACAGAACATCTGGTGAAACACTTGCTCGTTTGTCGTCATTAAAATATTTAAAAACAAACTAAAATCCTAAGCAAATTGACATTTTTTACATTATATTTACTGTGTTAAACTTTACCTACTATTAAAATTAATGAGCTCCATGCTCTTCTTGCGTTTACGCAACATGATTTTCTATAAAGATGCGAAGTTAGTTGCTTGCGATTGGTTAGAATATCGACATCCAATTAACAAGCCAATAACCGTGTTTCCTCTCAGGACTTGACTCTTTGAAACATAAAGTATAATGTAATATATGAAATGCTTTTGCCATGGGCACTGTTTATCTTTTCGCCTGGCAGTAACAACTCTTTGACATGGTAATCAGGGCCAAATTTAGCAGAATTTATGTATAAGCCAGTATTAATTTGCTTCTGAGTGCAATCATGTGCATGCAGCAAATATTGAAATTATGCTTATTAATGTTTAAACGGGACTGGAATAGGATCATTAGATACTCGTATACAAATTTAAGTTATTTAACGCAGGATAGGAGGAAGTATTAAACAATAAAAAATCTGTTAATTGTGAGTCGGACTTGTGACCGAGGGTTCCGTACCACCACAAAATTTATTAGTGTTATGTATTTGCGAAACCGTGTATGGCATTTTTACACTGGTTTCTAAACATCTAATAAGTTTTTGTTGTTATCGTGCCTGTGATCGCCTAACTGTAGTTGAAAGACTGGACCGCAAAACTAAGTTTGTTTAAAAAGAATTTCGGTTATTTTAAATCGATAGCATTAGCAGTCGCTGAAGTATACCGCTGTGCTCGATTATGCCTTTAGACGAACACAATAATGTGTAATATCTTTTAATAATAATTACACTACAATTTCAACTATGTTTTAAGACTTTAAAAAGTCTATTATGATTTGTTTCAGTTTGTTGAAATGGACCTCCGCAAAGTTACGCCTGAATCTATTAATTATCTAAATTCAGAAACTAAACTTTGTCGTAGACAGTGCCAAGCGCGGGCTCATCATATCAATATATTCCAAATATCTTCCAAATCACCAGACTACTTAAGCATCCTTAAACGGCAAAATAAAATTCGCAATTCGTACACCTACTTAAGGGAAATAAATCGTCTGAATAACAGGACAAAAGCGGCCCCGATGTGACGGTAGTTATGCGCTCCGCTTAAAAAACGTTCTTTGTTTTGGCTGTCATCCAACTGCTTGTTAAAGGAAACTAGGGACTTTCGAGGAACCACCATTGTTTCTTGTTACTAACACAAAGGCACTTTGTCTCCGACTCGATGACTGCGAATGTATTCAATCGGAATAATTTCTTTGCAAGAACAATTTTGAATTTCCCGATGAGATTGGCCGACGAAATGAGAATTGGTAGTTGTTTACAGGGATTTTTTATGGCAAAAATGGAAATGTAATATTCATGTTACCAGTTTAATATTAAAATTGGAAAAATAAACTTTTACAGCCAAATATTTGTAAAATATATATTGACTATCATTAAGTTTTTTATTCGCTTCATGAAAATTGGTGAGTCATGATTTACAAAAGGTTTCCTTTTTAATCTGTAGTAAGTAATACAATATATTTTAAACTCATATATAGGAGCAGTCATTTTGTATTGAGAGTTTGTAACTCAACAAGTAGTAAAAGAAAATCTTGGGTTCCGTATTGAAACTTGGATATTTGTTTTGTTTTTTGCAATGATGTATTTTTTACTTATCGCCAGAAAGCAAGTTATCAAAAGCAGGCAGCCAGTTTATAAAACTCGTAATAGGCTTGTATTATTTATTGAAACACCCAATACGAAATTCTTGCTTAGGTACAAATATCGTCCAAGTTTGTAGGTACAGAGCTGAAATGAGAACAATTTGTTAGGAACTCTATTGTGCCCGTATACACTGTAATATAATTATGTGGGAGGGAAACGGACCATTTATTCATTTAAATGAGACAACAGCCAGTACAGTCGAATCCTTTCTTGATTGAATCTCGCTTTACAAGCAGGGTACGGGCGTCTCACTTGGCGAATTTGAATTTTATTCGAATCATGGAATACAATTTCATTGAAATCGGAATGGTTAGGAAGAAACGTGGGGGACGTAAACGCAAACAGCCCTGGTAAGCCAACAAAATCATGTATTCAATTTGTGTAAGGGATTACTTCTTATTTTACCGCAAACAGTTTACTTGCCGATATATTTGGTGCCTATTTTTATCTTTTACAAATCCTTTACATTGCAAATGGGGCCCGCGTTATTCAATAAAGTAAGTATTCAATAACTTTTCCGCTGGTAATTTGAAATGTGGGGAAAATACAGCAATATTGTGTAAAGGATAGGATTCCGAGTATTGAAGATTATAGTTTTCTATTTTTATATTTACATATCTAAGCTGTGAACAAATCATGAAGAAATATATATAAAATTCTACTTGAATTTCTTCTCAACCTCATGTGATGAACCTGTATGTATATAAAACTACTCAAAAATCACCTGATACGGTAAATGACTGTTTTTATTTTCCAAAGAAAAGAAGAGTTCGTCAAGAGAAAAAAAAACGCGTTAAATGCTTGTATTGATCTAAGTACGATCATCATTTGTTCACAACATACATAATAAATAATATGAAAGCTATGGAAGGCCATCGCAAAAACCGACCGCCCTTGTATAAAACAAGTGAAGCCACGACTTAGTGTACTGTGCCACGACTGCAAAGATCACTATATACAGTAACGTAGTATTGTTGCCAGGATTAATATTAATTACTGTTTCCTAATTGATTACTCTTCCCATTATAATTTTTAGCTACGACGATGTACTAAAATTTTCACATTGATATCTTTTGGTTTCTGGTGTCAAGCCAACAGCTGAATAGAATTTTCGTTTAAATGTACCCGTATATTTGTACTGTTTTCTCCAAACTTCGTCATGGTACACAGGCAGTATGGTAATAACCTCGAAGACGCTCGTTGGCGAGGTGCTGCCAGCGATTCCCGACGGCCCGCCCTCCTCTGCTTTTGTCATTATGGGGCTGTAAATCTTACTCGCTTCTCTTTTTCGATTCGCTCTCTAAGCTATTTAAATTAAACAGCGCGCTAAAAACGGTTGGATTGAAACATCAGGAATTGTTTTTGGCATTCGAGTGTCTTAAGACTTCGCATTTAAGTATGTAGTAAAACGGTACTTGACGCGTGGAACACAGTTTATTTTCACCTCAACATTAGTTATATTGCAGAAGCCATGGTGATGATCAAACTGCTGTTTTACTACTTACATTAAAATGTACTGTTGTTAATGTAACAATTAGATGCTACGACTCGAAACGTTTTTGCCGATTTTGAAATAAATTCTAGTGTCAGCATAGTGTAAAATGGTAGTGATTTTTATTAACTTTAACAAATTGCGGAAAATCTTAATGTCGATTTAAGAGATTATTAAAAAGGGTCTTACCCTCTTATTCATAAACGCTGCGTAAATTTATGTTAGTGAACATGTGTTATGTACGTTTTTATCTGTCATTGTGACGTATGTTCTCTAATGAAAGGAACAAAACCTTTGCTACTAAGTTAAAAAAGATTGGTAAACTAAAGGCGGTTATAGACGTTAAAAATATTTAGCTAAGTTGTCAAAGCGAATAGTTGAAACATGAACCAAGAAGCTTGTGTTAACATTGCAGCCCAACGATAAATAGTAACGTTTATTTCCCGACGGGATATTTTTCCGTTAATGCGCCGTGCAAGTTTAGGGGCTGCTCGATTCTGTCGTGGCGGGCCCGAGTAGCGATAATTCTGCCAAAATGGCCGCCTTGTCGACGGCAGCGCCTCTGCGCCGAGCTCCGCTGAAATAATAACCACATTATGATTTCAGACAACCCACCGCTTGAAGTGGTTTAAGGTGACGCTAAGTAGAAGGACTGCTTTGTGACTCCCAGAAAAATTACCCGGACTACTCGGATATTGCTCTACTGTCTCTGTTGTTGTGCCCAAATTCAAATTAAATTGTTTAGTTCCTAGCGTCCATGGATGATGATTCATTATTTATCGCAAGAAAGGGATGACTTGTCTTTATAAAAAGCTTTTTAACAGCCCCTCTGTAGGCCTGCATTAAATATTTATGTTCTTACCCTTTCACGGGCTTTAATTATTTCATTGTTTGGGATGTCACGGATTTTTAACGAAAAAGAATGTTTTATTTATGAGTAAAAAAGAACGTAAAGATAAAAAACTTAAAGTCTGGACCGTATTAATTTGAGAAAGACACGAATAAAATTCAGCGTAGAAACAGTCTTCGGTGAATATAGTGGATCACAGAAAAAGGCAAGTAAAAGGTATCAAATTATCTGGCCATTTTATATTATTTCGCTCTACCAATAAAAATGATATTATTAAAACAAACCATGTTGTTAAAAAACAACATGCTAAAATAATTACAGCTATATCTATAACTAATCAATTACTTTCCTCTCTTTAAAGCAGTCCATGTCACACCTTTGACTTAAACTTAATTTAAAACATAGTTAAAGATCCCATTACGTCGCAACCGTTTCAATCAACAAGAAAAGATCGCTCGGAGGTGATGAAGATATCTGTTACATTGGGGAGTTGTCGGTTCACACGCACAAAACTTTTACCCTTACTTTTACCCCGAGAGGGGTAGGAGGGTAAAAGCCAAGCGGGCGTGAAGTCTCTGCCACGTACGCGTACCTACTGCAACGATGTTGTTGGACGTCTAACAAAGAAATTAATTCTACCCGTCTCGGCTTTCAGAAGTAATTATTTGAAAACAGATTGCGCCTGTCACTCGGAAAGCTTTGTGTACGCACTGAGCTACCATTTTCACTCCCGACGTAACAATTGTAGAATTAGAAATCTCTCTGTGTATTTGTCTAAAGTATAAATTAATAGAAAATGGCCAATGTACTCGTAGCGCAATGACAACAGCATTTATTATTTATTATCCATCCCTTATTACAATACTTGCCAAATTATTCTGTAGTAATTGCTTGTTTCTTCAAAGTAAATTCAGTAATAACTTAACCGTTGTTTATTTGCTCAAACATGATACAAGTTGGTGTTATTCAATCAACTTACAGTAAATTTGTTGCAAAGAAATTGAAGTGGTG
Source organism: Ditula angustiorana (assembly GCA_963691745.1). Lineage (NCBI taxonomy): Eukaryota > Metazoa > Arthropoda > Insecta > Lepidoptera > Tortricidae > Ditula > Ditula angustiorana. The sequence continues at coordinate 3,068,285 of OY829481.1, read as the reverse complement.
TGTATCACATGCACAAATTATAATAATATAATTTAGGTATTCCTGGATTGATTATTAAGCCTTAGATGATAAAAACTGTAAGATCATGATGATGATGATTTTTATTGCTCATCATTGGGCATTTGAATTGATTTATACTTTAGATGATATTGGTGGTGAAGATCCTACGTCAATCTTTTTATTTTATTTTATATCTCTCAGATCTAGACTGGTCTGAGACATCTAGGTAGATATGCTAGTTAGATACGTCAGGGCTATGAACCAGCTGTGTACATCCTAAACCTATCAATTACCCGAAATACCTAAGTTGTTGTCCCTAAATCCTCTCGTTTCAAACAAATGTTCCAGTAATTGGGTACTGGAAAATATGTGTAAGAGGTGCAAAATATATTATGGTTTTAGCTAACTAGAAAATATATTTATTTAAATATCATATCGTTTAACCGGATCATTTTTAAACGTTAGACGACATTACAATCGTTTTAATGGCGTATGCTTTTGTTTCGGTGGCAGCGAAAACAAATGGAAAAAAACATGATAATTAACCAATAGCCCAAACATAACCGGCTTAATTTGATTTATCTTTAAAGTCTCTTTCATACGACACTAGTTAGACAGAGGTACAGAGAGGCCTGAACCCAACGTGGGTCATCATGTTATAGCCAAAATTACTATATATTTACGTGTTGCTATTTTATTTTATTGATATCTATAAGTGACCGAAAAGAAAAGCGAAGTCAATAGATGTTGAGTCACGATTTCATTGCCTTACACGTGCTTATAAAAAACTGGGTAAAGCAAAACAAGGGATGTGATTTTGACTGGAAATAAATTATTTTGATTGACAAATGTATTTCCAAACGAATTTAACTCTGAATTTGCAACTGCAAATAGGTATTGTAATCATTATGCTCCATTCATTGCAATGCTCGTTTTGTTCTGAGCTTTAGGTAAAATGAAATAAATAATTCGCTGCATTTATGATTGCGATTGCATAAAATGAGTCATGATTTTATTCGAGAATCTGTTGTATACTTTGACGGAACCAAATACACGTAAGCAACCACTCAGGGATTATTTCAGGCGCAAAAGGTCCCCTAAAAACTACCTAAAGTTATAACTGTGCGTCATGGATCTTTCTTAGAAATCATTTATTTTAAGATGTTTCTAGAAACCTCTGATAATGTGAAATAAAATTCTAGTATTGAGTTAGGTTGTAAGTTTTAACATCTCTATGTTAACTGGCTTTCTTGTTTGTCTATTTGTCTGTTCAGTACAAATTTTTAATTCGATTTTAAACTCACTTTCCGATGAGCTATACAGGAACTTGATACTTTAAAAATGTTATTTAGAATAGAACTAGATGATAATGCAACATGAACTCAATCACTGCAATCTAACGCTTTGCGCTACACGCAGCTTTTATGTATTCGTAGCTTGTAGCCGTTTTTCCTGGTTTGTAGCGCCTAAAAATGTTGCAAAATTTTACATACATAATACTGAAAAACAAAAATAATAATATAATCATAATTCATAGTACATATATGTTTAGATACGAGTATATTATATTGAAACCTAGTCCCAAGAGGGTACTTAACAAGGAATATAGTAGAGTTACATAAATAGATCAATGCATGTGTTTATATGTTATACATAAGTACATCCACGACTGTGAGAGTACGATGGACTGTCATGCTTAATAGTTCTAGTAAAAACTAATAAAATCCTATGGAGGTAAGCTTACAATCGCGTGCAGAAAAAAGTTTTGAGCAAAAGGTAGTATGAATGTAGAAGATGGGGCGGAACCCTTGCTTTGCGAGTCCGACCCGCACGTGACCAGTTGTTTTTCTTTACAGAAATCAATAAAGAGAAATATATAAAGGAGTCTAGACACGGAAACTGTACAAGCACCGCCTCGCGTTGCAAAATCTTAGCAAAGTTGGGAACTCTTTCACTAGAGAGTACACAGACGAATAAACTTCACCGTCTTTATTAAAACAAAATTAATTAGGTAATAAAGGATACTTGCTTCCCTTTGTTTGTCCCCGAACCATTTGGCACAGAACTGATGTTACAAAAGTTCATCGATGATAAATGATGTGGTAAGTGAACGCTTCGTGAAGTCGAGTAGCATTTAAAATAACGTTCATTTAATTCGTATGAATTGGTAAAATATGTATTGAAGTCGCTTTATATTATCCTGGGAATCCTGGGATACTAACTTTACCTATGAGTATATAGTTTTTTTTTTAAATTTATGATTGAGTACCAAAGATCTAATAGCAAAACGTGGTTTGACTGATTTATTTTGTAATAATTATTATACTTTATAAAAATACAAACAAATATCTAGTTAATAATACTATCATCTTTTATTTTCTATCTAGAATTTCTAGTATTTTTTGTGTGGTGTTCAATAAGTCTAAGTCATCCATCAAAATGTATCGTAGCTACGGTATAATATTTAAGCATTCAAAACCAACATACAAATCGCATAGCAAATGCAAATATATTACGAGCTACCAACTTACAAAGGAATGACTGGAGGAAAAATGCACTTCGCAATACGGACCACTCCGTTGTAAGCACTTAATCCAATAATGCTGTTTTACTTTGTAGGCACACCGACGGTGTTCATTTTGATACCTACCGGTTCGTTTCATTACGTTCTGCACGAATTTACCGATGTTTTTTTGCCACAACATGCTGTAAAGACTCTATCTAGGGTGGGGCTGTTATCATTTGGAACATTGCCAGTCCTGCAGCAGTTACGTATCTCTTATCTTTTTATTTTCTTAATTAGAGGCAATGGGATTGTCATGACCTTGGCTAGCGACCAGCGGTACTTATTAACGCCTTACAACGTTCGTAGTTGGTCTAATTTGAACATTGTCGACGTTTTATTCGTCTGATTTATTTAACGATTGCACTTCTCTGGTTTTATTTGAATATTCACGTACTGTTAAGCTAAGCTGTGAGTTTGAACGCCAATCGGAATTGAAATTTTAACACCAAAGTGTCAATGCGTTTTGGCCGCGTTATTATTGAATATAGCGAATGAAACGTCACACGTTTCGACTGTATATCCTAATAGCAGTAGGTACATTTGAACATTTGAGGAAAATCGCAAAAACACCTTTGCGCGTGATAGGACCTTGTGCAAGGTTAGGCCGGATAGCTACCACCATCTGGCAGCAGTGCTTGAACTATTGTATTCCGGAGTGTATTCTATAGTTATTCCGGAGTGGTGAACATAAGTGATCCACTTGCTAATAAAGGAACTAGAGTAAAAACAATGACATCACTTTTAATTGTGTTCTAATATCATAATTATTATAATGTATCGATGTTATTGTCGTCGTTTATTTAAAAGTCGTAAATGATCTAGGTACATTTTGAATTAATTTTCACAAATAAGTTTAAGAAAAATGTTTAATTAAATCTTTAATTATGAATACCTTCAAATCATCATCCAGATGCCGCAATGTTTCATTTGTCATGCTCGATTTATGCTGAAATTGTTAACTTTCTTTTTTTTTACGAGATTAGACTATCCTAAGCAAATAAATTAGTCTTATTGTACCTACATAGAACCCAGAAGTTAAGGTTATATTTGTTTAAAAATACTCCTGCTTTACGATTTCTGCATAAATCTTCTATTGGTAATGATCTCCTTGTCTCTCCTTGTAATTTTTGTATAAAACTTTCCTAGGTTAGCTGGAAGAGATCCCTTACAGGGATATGCTCGCCTTTGTACTATTTTATTTTAATTGTAATATTATGTACCGTATTTCATGTACAATAAAGTGTTTACTTACTTACTTAATGATCATTTTGGCGTACAAAACCATGGAAAACCGTAGTATAGTATCTACAAATAAAATATATTCTCGATCATCATAAAATGAAAATATTTTACGACCTTTTGACTTTCAAAGTTACAATTAAATCCGGCATTTACAAACTTCAAAAGTCTTACGTTTGTACAGAAACGCGCGTTTAGACGAGCTTATGGAGCACCCTTAACTGACCTGATTCAATATACCTTGAAGTCCTTTATGCAGCCGCCTTTTAAAAGCTTAAAATACCTTTGATTTCAATATATAAACCCCGTTAAGTATTTAATAGGGAGGATATTTTACATAAATGCGCTCGACCCGCTCGCTAACGAGCCATGAATATTCTTGAATATTCAACGGGACATGAATCACAATACTTTTATATTTTAACCCCCGCTTTGTTCCCCTTTGGCCGGCCCGCGACTGTAGGCCGAGAACGGGGATTACCTAAAACCTAGTAGAAAAGGTTTCCTGCAGTTAATTACGGGGCAAACAACGATATAAACATTGCCAAAGTATTCCCTGTGAAACTGGGAGTCCTTAGGTGTCGACTAATGTCGCGTTCCTACTTCAAATAACCAGCTGTTAAAAATTAACGCATTTTTTTTTACAATATAGGAAGGCAAACGAGCTGGTCTAATAAAACAGATACAGTAAAATTTGTTCCTTCAAATACTAGGACCGCTGTTTGTCAATCCCCAGTTACAACTACTAACTAAAAAAAGAATGGAGTAGCACATTTGTTAAAAAGTTGTCACCGCCAATTCACAACGTATGCCGAAACATAGCCCAAGTTTAGATTAGAGCCGTCAAAAAGAGGCACTTTACTCGGCGCGGTGGGGACCCCACTTTGTGCTGATTTGTGGGACAGCATTAAGCACCGACGATATTTTTTCATCAGCGTTATTTATTCGCACAAGTTACTTTTACATTCTTAGAAGCGCAAAATGTGAGAAACATCTTACATGCCTTTGAAAAAACACTTCCATATGTTAGAGTCATTTCTGGAAATCTCACCACGTATACGTCGCATTCCAGTTACAAATGGCCGACTTAGGCTGACATGGGATCCCTGCTAATAATACGGCGGGAAATGCGCCCACGCCGTCCCAGCCCGTGACTCATTCAATCACCGTTATAAAGTGATAACTCAACAATATCAAAATATATTTGGGCCTAAATAATCTAATTTTATTTTTAATGAATTATGAAGGCAAACAAGCAAGTGGGTCCCCTGATGGTAAGTGGGCACCACCCCCTATAGACCCCCACAACACCAAGGAGATTGCATATGCGTTGCCAACCCAGAGGGCTAAGAATGAATGCCTCTTTGTGCCAGTAATTGCATCGGCTGTCATGCTCTCCACGCCGGAACACTACTGTGCAAGCACTGCTGCTTAACGCCAGGAATAGCAAGCAAGATGGTGGTAGCGATCCGAACGGACCTTGCTTTTGAGAGCTGGCGGGGCCATTGACATGTCGGTCCATACGGTGTTCTGTTTTAGGTTCTTATGTCCAGTTCTATGTTAAAAAATATGTAAGTTATTTATTTTAGCCCAGCCATATATATAAACATAACCAGTATAATAATCCTTCGCGATCGCTTAAGTTCGAGAAAAGCAAAAATATTTTATCATCCTTCACAAAATCTTTTCCTTTGCGCTCAGCGGACTCCGCTTTGTAGGCAGAATCAGCGAATGACGCTCGGTCGCGGATCAGATAGATTCAATATACAGCTTAAATTGGATTTAGTACAAAATTCTAAGGCTGTGCTTAACTAAGCCAGTTCGTTATCACAAGTCGTTTGTGCAACTTTGGGCGTTTTAAGATTACTATGACGACGGTTTGAACTTTTTAAAAGTATTTATTTCATTTAATTATCAAAATTAAACAAATACATTTAAGATAAAGAAAGGGTACGAAAAGAAACTAGGGCATTAGCCTGATGCTTTATTGGATTGTACTTCAAATTCGTCGTATTCTCCTCACGTCTTTGTTCATTTTACACTCATCTGTCATCTGCTCATCTCATACGAGTTTCGAACAATTCAAATATTCTAGCTCATTCCTTTGCATTTGTCACAATGTGGCTATAAATTATCTAAGTAACTTTACCTGCTACTGTTTGAGCAATAATTAAATTCCAAAAGTGTAATAGTTCAATGCAACAGAATTCAATATAATTAAAGCTCTATATAGCTTTGTATGCATTACATTGAAAGAAATCCCGTCTAAAACATAAAACGTTTGAATCTGGCTATGTGTACCACAGAATTGAAATTTTCCTTTGATTTTCATATCATGTTATAAAATTTCAACTTTGACGGGTTTTGAATCTATGGCTTATAATTTTCTGCATTTTAATAAGTAAGATTTAGCACACATGCTCCACAGCATATAATTGATAGGACAAAAGGTTACAGTTCACATTGGGTTGGCTCCTTGCAAATGCTCCTTGAGAATTTAAACCGTATACCCTCTCGACTTGTTACAAGAACCAAGCGGGTAAATATACTCAAAATAGAACATAAAGCATGTTTTCAAAATTTCACCTGCCATTTCCCTTCACACAGGAAGCATAGACTGGGATTGAAGCCGGTTAATTCTCGCAGCACGGCAAAATGGGAAAAAGAAATACAAAAGTATAACTTTGCCAGCTTAATTGTGCCGCGTAGTCACGGTTAAAACGACCTTACTGAACGTGAATACGCAGTATGTGGAATCAGACTGATAAGTTGGCAGTCATGCTCGTGAGCTTCATTTGGGCAAAGGGAGGTCAAACACTTAAACTCCGGAGATACAAGATTGCAGGCAAGTAGGAGCAAACGAAGCAAGCCTTCTGAATCGCTCTTCGGCATGTGTGTGAGGGAACTTTTGAGGGTGATGGCCTACGGGGGGCATTAATAAACGTGCTTACTATACGATGACATCTTTTGTTCCTCAGAGGATAATCAATGTTTTTATGTTTCTTCGGTTCGTGTAGGTAGATAAAATATAAATTGAACGTGAAAAGAGTTAAGGTAGATTCACAATACGATGTAGCATTAAGCAATTTATCGCTAGCGACGCCATCTTTTGATTTGCCCCAATGAAACCAATCATGTCTTTGATTGGTCAAAATGAAAGGTGACGCCATTTTACATTATGAATCTACCTTTATTAATCTGAATGAATGTTATTTATATAAAATGAAATTTAGCATTTCTATTATATTTACTAACATAATTAAGAGCATGAGCCCTTAATATGTGGCCCCAAAATGAATGACATCGAAATTCGTAATCCATCGCCTTGTAGCTTCATGGGAAGCTTCAAAAGTTTAGGGGAACCCCAATCTTGGCAATGGGTGTCAAATTTCTGGAGCCTGAGGGGATTGCTGCGTCTGTGATGCAAGAGGATATATATTCAAGCGAGAATGGGCGCAGTCCCGGTCCTCGATAGTGGCGATAAAATTAGGTGTCGAATAACATAGCCTTGCCGGATTATCGATAGTTCGACTATCGATAGTTGACGTTGGAAAACAGTCACAATATCGATAGGCCTATCTTCTCCTTCAGCCTGTAACCACCCAATGTTGAGTGTAAGTCTCCGTCATTTCACGCCATTCCTTCCGATGTTGAACTTTTCTCATCCATCCCTTATAGATAGGCCTAAAGATAGTATTTAGCAATAATATTGATGCCTATCGTTTGCACTGGATTTTACTTACTATCGATATTTATCAATATTGTGACTATTTTTCAAGGACACTATACTAATAACAATATTATCAATAGTTCGATATGATACTGCCACAACACTAAAATAACACCGGGTTTCAAACTAAAAGCGTCTAATTTGCGAAACGCAAGTGTTTTAATCTTCATCGATTACGTACGTACGGGTCATGGTCGATGTGCCTAATACAGATTGGACAGACTCCGCTCAATGCGCCTACGGCGACGCGATGAGGTGCAAATGGTGCAATCCATGCAGCACGTCATCGCAGAGTGCCCTTTATCACGCAACGCTGGCCCCCTGATGATTTGATCATTCTGAACGACGAGGCCAAGGACTAGCTAGAATTATCATGATAGATTTGTAGTTTTAATTATTTCAAACACACCAATATCCCAAACGAATTGAGATGACCGGATTGCCTAGTAGTTAGTGAGCCTGACTATGAAGCTAGAGGTGTGTTGTGAATATGAATGTTTGTACCTGAGTCTTGGATGTTATATGTATTAAAGTATAAGTACGTATAAGTATATTCGTTGTCTAGTACCCATAGTACAAGCTTTGCTTAGTTTGGGACTAGGACAATTGGTGTGAATTGTGTTAATGATATTAGTATCCATACAAGCTTTGCTTGGGACTAAAGTAACATAGTGTCATACTCGTAGTATCCCATTATCTCCTTTTATTGATATCATAAAAAAACAACATAAAGAAACTCTACTCAGGAACAAAACGCCTTCTGATAATCATTCTCGCCTCATATACGCGTAAACATCAAGCGAGTCATTTAAAGCAAAAGGAAATGGTGTGAAAGTAGCTCTTTCTGAACTGCGAACCAACGCATCAGCAATTTCTAAAGGCGCGTAAATACACGCACCTCGGAGTGCGTTGAATCGACTGCGTTTGTCCCGACCCTCGCCGGGTAAACAAGGAATAGTGGCACTATTCTAGAATGGAGTAGGTACTACGCAAGTGTAGGGAGAAACAAAGAATTTTCCCTAACTGCGTATCCGTGCAGGGAATACAAACTTTTTGCTGATAAGGTGCGTGCTAGCTTCGTATGGTGTTGTAGTTTTAAGAGCGAACAATAGTGGTTAAAAAATCCCGCTTTTATTAGAGTTTAAAACGTTGCAAATTTTTGCCAGTGCAGCTTACTGCTAAGTGAAAAAATGGCTGCGATATATGGATAAGTCGAAATTATAGAGTTCCATTTTCACCATTTTGCTTCGGAAGAATAAAAATGAAAGTTGGTAAAATGGAGCAATTCGAGGTTTCGTTGTCCCTTGTTTACTTCTGAGAAGTATTAAATAATGATAATTATTTCTAAGAATTATTGTTGTCGTGATACGTTTTGTCCTAAAATATTGGTACGCCAATTCAACATATTGGAGAAAAGCTCGATTTTCCCGCTTTGTGGTGGGCATATTTATTTATTGCATTGCATATACAGGGATGCGCATTTGATGAACATAAAATTATGTATCACATCCAAAAATAATTGCCTTAATTGAGACAGTTTAGGGAGAAAGAAGGAGACAACATTTGTATGGTAAATTGGCCGCTCTATAGCCTCTAAAACTTTTATTCAATTTTCTGTTTATTAAAATGATAAATTATGTTCGTCCACTTCAAACTTTTTTTTCATACACCTTATCTATCAATGGGCGGGGCAGAGCAACATGTACATTAGGATTTTTTTTCACAGAGACGTACTTATTTAATTTGTTACTACCTTTTGTTATTTCTACATTTTAAGTTATTTTGATTATTGTTTTATCCATGTTTCATTTCATATGCAGCATAATACTCTGGCGAGTGGCGACGCAGTTCTTCAACGAGATTCACAACAGGTAGACATAAAAAAACAAGCGCAACAAAAAACTTATCTTGTTCAATTCGATTCGAAACTTTCTGTGGGAAGTCAACTAACTCGGAATAGTCCCGTTTTCCCCCATTTATCGCTTAGTGTTCTTACTAGGCACTTCCAATTACAACAACCACCGCCGCTTCGCACACACCATCAAAGCCTGCCAGCAAAGGAAGCAACACAATCCAGGGATGCAGAAATTATTTTACTTACTACGATTTAAATTGGGAAGTGTCAATTTTTCTTTAACCCTCATTCTGTATGTTAAAGACTTATTATAGACGTGTAATTTTATTTATGAAAGTTAAAAAATATAAATATAAATTGTTTAGTCTCTTGCGGGACTTCTCAGCAGAATATTCCATTTTCCGAAGCACTGGTAGAACCATACTTGTACAAGAAAGAGCCTTTTGCACCCTTGTAGAATATTCTTTCTATTTTTGTTTTCGATGCAAATATCTTCAGATTTTTAAGCTTTTATTTTTACGTTAATTATCTCAAAAGTATTTTTTTGATTCAATGAAGATCTTGACTCCTTAAATATGCGCTTAACAATATTTCAATGGCTGCAACTAAGATTTTAGTTGTTAAAGTTAGGATCAGTTGCTGTAGTTAACATCAGTTACTGTAGTTGAGGTCTTATTTACTGTAGTTAACGTCTTGTTTGGCTCATATGAAACGAAGTCCCTCTTAGACCGGCCATTTACAGGCATCTTGAAGCAGTCAGGATGGACTGCTTTAAGCTGCGACGTCCTGCATAGTAAACTACTAGAAGACTGTAGTTAGGCAGGCCATACAAGGACAGCTTGAAGCAGTCGCAGCTTTAAGCAGTCCATCCTGACTGCTTCAAGCTGTCCGTGTCTGGCCGACCCTAAACCAAACATTTGGTGTTCTCAATGTAATTTTTCATCAATTGATCCACCTATTGGAATTATTATTTAAAGCAGTATTAGTACGAGCACATAGAATCTAGACAATACGGCAAATGGGCGTGCCGGACAGTAACACAATACTTCTGTCAAAAAAAATCGACAGAACTCAGTTTTAAAGTTACTACTAATCTGTACTTTTATTTCAAGTCCTTATCTCTCAAATTTATACATATAAATATGTCTCAGCCAAGTCTTGTGGAATACGGGAAGATTTGTGAAAAATCGCCTGGATACCAATTTCGATGTCAACTGCCATGTCACTGTGATGCTCACTGGCGCCTTGATTTCATCTCATTTTATATCATTTATTGCAAGCTTTTACATCTTAATCTTGAAAAGTCCATTTGGCTTACTTTCCAGTGATCGGAGTGTTATCAAATTGGTATAAGATACTTTATCTTAAAGATAAAAAAAACCGGCAAACAAAGCAAGCGTTGGAGCGGGCGGTAATCAATTTGATAGTAAACTAGAATGATAAGATAACGGTTCTAGTCTTTAACAATGCCCAGTAGTTGACTAGTTAACGAGAAGGTACGGAAATGTACGAGTAAAAGAGAGACAATGATGTCAACTACTGGTACAAATAATGTCCTTTGCGTGTTTAAAACTGGGACGCTTACCTTGATTGTGGCATGACATTAACAATTTCACAAAATTACAGAAACAAGTAAGCGTAACAACAACAACAACAACAACACATACTCTTTATTGATATACACAAGTAAACAAAATAAAAGAACACACACAGGGAAATTTTACATGGGATTCAACAGGCGGTCTTATCGCTAAGCAGCGATCTCTTCCAGACAACCTTTGGAAAGAGAGAGAGTATACCTACGTTTAACGGTAAAAGTAACGTGATTGAATAACAAACATCCAAACCTACTTATTTGGTGAAGATTAAACGCTTTTTCAGCCAATTTACTTGACCAACTTTATGCTAAATGGATTCGCGTTTAGGTGCGTATTAGCGCGGCCATTATATTTATGAAGGCTGACTGCCAAATCACTTTCATACAAAAGAAGTAAGCGTTGATTAATTTCCTAAACGTAAAATGGAAATGGTAATAAATGTGGCCATTCTTAATTACGCTTTGGACTTTGGGTAAATAAAGGTTAATTATCTTGAATCATAATAAAAATGTAACAACGGAAAAGTTTTTTTGTTTTGTTGATAAGTCCATTTAAGAATACTTTAAAAAAAGTGAATAACGGTTAATTGAAACTACGGTTTTTCAAGACTAGAACAAACCGCCAGTTTTTTAATCCAAAAGAAAGATGAAGTGTATCCCGAATTATAAACACAAAATTAGTAACTATCTGCTCTCAGATTTCTCGACAGCATGTTAACAGCACTTACATTTTTACCACAATTGCGTACCAGTTGCATAGAGATGCGCAGACTTGCTGTCTTTTGTTTTGCTGATGTTCCGTATAGTTAAAACGGACGCAACTTTTCTTTTTTGCTGGTTTTAAAATGACTATGACGTTGCGCTTATCAACCTAGTGATGTCTTGAGTTTTTATCTCGGAAGTTCCGGTTATTTTTTTTTATCCCATGGTTTGTTTTCTCCTCGGCTGGATAAGATCAAGTTATTCGAATAAATCATTGCGCGCACAGTGAACAAAGTTGGAGCGAGGCTCGTTGCAAATTTAGCTTTTGAACTAAAATTAATCGTCCGTAGAGAACAAACTAGTTTCTCTAATTGTTTCCTCGTCTTTGACCCTCCGGTTTTGTCTCGACGGTTATATTATTCTGATAATGACAACACTGCTCCGAATATTTGATTATAAATATTACTATTGATCAAGTGTTTTCATTACTAAATATTCGATTGGTATTAGGTACAATCAGGCGCTTGAACTTGAACTCGACTCTATTGTTAAATTATGTTAAAGCGTGATTTTTGTCAACTTTTCCCGCTCCGATAATTGTATTTGATGCTAACTGTAACTTATAATTATTGTCCATTTCACACTTAGTACAAATGGTTGTAGATAATGCGTTCCCATGCAAACCCAGTGCCAATTCAATTGCAGCAGTGCACGTTTCCTCACGATGTTCTCCTTCGCTGAAAAGCTGACAGTATATTTCAAATTACATTTCGAATGTTTAAACCCACAACCCTGTGCTTGAGTGGAGGTAAATATGTTGAACCATTAGGCTACGGCTTGTCGACCATTAGAGTAACAATATTTACGACATCTCATACTACAACCAAAGCGACGAGATGGAAATAACTTTTGCAAACACTCGTAAACCATCCTTGCCGCATTTTAGAAGCTGACTTCGACAAAAACAACTGACAACCCGATTTCAGAACGTACGCCAGCATATTGCGCTATTAACAAATCTCCAATATCATCATTAGCAGTGTACTCAAATCAGTAACTTTCTTGATCGCTATAGAACCTTTTCACAGTAAAATATTAACTGTCACTATAATCTTACCATATTAAAATACGTGCACTAATGTTAGCACTACATTAAGTGTTTCATTTTTGAATTTCGGCCAATGGGGGTTTTTAATTTCATTTCAAGTTTTCCGTTGCTCAGTAGCCATCACCAAACTAAAGATTAATGTCAAATAACGTATATTTCATGACAAAACTGACAAAGGACACAGTATTTAAATACAGCCTAAGTTGAATTAAATGTACAACCTTTTCTGAAAACACCCCAATACATCTCCGTCGTTCACGTAACAAAAGCAAGTGAACAACTTTTACGTTTAAGCGAAAACACGAACACGAAGTGAAGTGAAATAATTTAGTTATTATTAAACAGTCCTAAATGAGCCCTCGTTAGTCCCGATGTAAAACCTTATTCATGAGACAAACCTTTAAGCCCTGGCCCAATTAGGACAAGACGGGAGGAAGACAAATTAAATTGTCGATTCGGGGAATCATCGGGCTCCGGGCAACCGCGGGCTCCTGACCCTTGCTGTGTTGATTGAGGAATAGTGTCAGCTAAAATTGGGTATTTTTTAACTTTAAAAATCGTCCAATTTCCATCGAAGAAACGCGGGAAAAAACACGTTTCTTGTACTTATGAGGATCCTTTTTAATTCTTTACTTTTTTTTCTTGTTATAGTCCCCATACACACTGTGAAATTTTAAAGTGTCTGCCTGTTACGATTCAAAGATACATCCCTGTGACAAAGAGGGACAGACAGACGGACGGATGGATAAACCAGGGGAATAGGACTCGGTTATGATCCTTTGAGTACGGAACCCTAAATATATCACTAAACTAGGTCTGCTACTATTTATTGTTAACCATTGAAGCTCCTTACAGCGCAGACCGATGACTTGGTGAAGGTCACGGGATTCTGCTGTATGTTAGAAGCGCTGGAATTTTCATCATGACGACCTTTGGACGAGACGACCAACAGAAGACGTGAATGATGAAATATTACAGTAAAGACATATTTATGACCTTGACTATGCCTATTTATTTATCCTGTTGGCTCAAAGAAACATCTTCTTCTCTAGGTGCCTCCCTAACTTGTGAAGGTAGTCAGCTCAGCATTTTCGTCTCTATATTTCTGGCGATATATTTAGTTGGCACCCGTAGTCCCAGTCTACTTTATTTTGCATGTTCCGAGGGAATCTCATCTTGTCAACTTCTTTGTGAACTCAAATTCTGAAATTTAAGACTTTCGGTCTTGTCGGTGTAGTGCTTTTCAAGCTTTCCTATCGATTGCCAGCTCTTTGACTTCTCTGTACGACAGGACACGAACCTTCTCCTTCACTTGATCAACATAATTTATTTTAGGTCTGCCTCTTCCCCTATCCTACGAATGAAAATAACCCAAAAGAATATAATTATTAAAACATTTGTGCGATGGAGCATCTTCGCGATGGACGATGTTATTTTACTACTCATGATATTTCGGAAAAAAGTGATCGTAGTAACAAGTTACACAGTAACTAACACAGTTATTCGTCAACGATTACATTTCTTAAAATGTTGAGAATAAAAAAATCATTATAACACCGTGTTGCCAACAGCTTGTGGAATCCTATCCTGCGCCCGAGTGTCGAAAATAAACTTCCGAGACCTACTCGGCAGTGGGATTTGTGATAAATGTAAACCAATATCATAACTATGCCTTATGATTATAATACAAGAGTATATTATGTTTGCTCATCAGTATAGTGTATACACTCGTATTCGTCTTGGGTACTATTCAACCCAAACAGCTATACCTACACCATAGATGTGCCTGTATCGCTGCAATCACGGGCCGTGTTTACTCAAGGACCGTAGTATTTATTTGCAAAACTCTCGAGGGATCGTGGAACGCCGGCCTAATTTCGAATGAAAGCTGAATAAGCGTTGAATTAGAGATATACAAGTTTAATTTAATTATATCGAGGCACCTCTGAATTTGGTTAAAATCACATTAAGCTGATTTTTACGTCTCTGTTGACAGAACTCCGCTTTGCGTGTCTCATTTGAACCTAAAGATATCTTTTACACAACGTAAGTAAGAACATATCGTTTTTGAACGAATAACCCCCTTATTCATAAACGCTTCGTAAACGTTTGTTAGTTAACATTTTTTGTCTTTATCTGTCATTGGTTTGCCTTGAAATGAAAGGGACAAAACATTTGTTAACTTAAATATATTGTTATTTTTTATGAATAAGGGGATCTAGGGAGTCTGGTTAGCACGTTCTTAACAAAGTAACGTATGTAACATGTTGATTTGGCATTTCGCATTTAAGCGATGAAGTCATTTTCCAAAAAACGGTTGAACCTCATTGCTGGGAATTAGTATTGTTTTTAGCTCTAAATAAATAACTGAATGAATTAGTCTTTGTGTTAACGTTTTTGAGTAACATCGTTCCCCTTCAGCGCTTTGAAAACGATAATTACAGACAGCTACATTCGCTCATTTCATATGCATTAAAATTTAGGTGAACCCCTCTTAGTGTGCGCGTAGAGTCTTTCTATTAAATGGAGTCAAAGTGCCCGATGCGTCAATGGGGGAACAGATCACCGAGCTAGCGTGTTTAACAGCTCCAAGTTCTCTGGAACCAATGACAAAAGGATTTGGAAGATTTCCCTCTAATTAAAATTGACGCGATCCGACCGATGTTAAGCCGTCGCAATTGTCTCGCATTACCATTTTTAAACACTTCTTACAATCATGGTTTTCTCAGGATAATGCCAACAAAGGCGACACGAAACTTTGTTGAATAGAGGTCAATGACAGAATGACGAATGTTTTTAGGGTTTTAAAACACTATGTTGCTATACAATTAAAACAAAAGCACAAGACACGGTTTTTAATCAGTTTTATTTTATTTTTTGAGGTTTTTGAGAGTTTTTCCGAATCTCAGATGCTTGGAGCGCAGGGAAAAATGCTCATGACTTCATGACTTTTTAGTGATTATATAAGTGATTGTGTAAGACCTTGTGCAATGTTCATCCGGATCGATACCATCATCTTGCTCGCTAATCCAACTGCTAAACAGCAGTACTTGCACGGTTACAAATTACAAATCATTTCTTCTATACTATATCTATATTTACAGCTTCGATTTTTTAAATTTAGGCCAGCTATACTCAAAGTGTGCTCCGCGGAGCCCTAGGGTTCCACAATGCATCTGTGGGGGCTCCGTGAGAAAAAAAAAACTGAAATACACCTCTCTTGTCTGGACGATAGTTCAACAATGTTTCTTATTTATGGGTTCCATCAAATATTTCGCTTTCCAGAAGGGTTCCATCGGAAAAAAAAATGATAACTGCTGATTTAGGCAATTAACTATCTTTAAGTGAGAAAAAGTGATATTTTAGATTAGAATTTTGTTTATAATAATGATAAGGCAAATATGCATGAACGTTACTAACAAGGGTCTGTAAGTAATTTGCTTATAAAACCATTATGTTACAAATAATTTTATGATTAACTTTTCCAATCGGTGTTTGATGCTAATTAAGCTATTTAAGTCGACTTGGTTTTCCTTTTAACTCCATTATACAAGCTACTAGCGGAC
Source organism: Ditula angustiorana (assembly GCA_963691745.1). Classification (NCBI taxonomy): domain Eukaryota; kingdom Metazoa; phylum Arthropoda; class Insecta; order Lepidoptera; family Tortricidae; genus Ditula; species Ditula angustiorana. The sequence goes on along the minus strand of OY829481.1, from coordinate 3,051,922 downwards.
ACGCGCAGCTTTGTTCGCGTGGAATTACGACTAGTTAGCCAATGTCCGTTGATAGTGTAGCCTTCCATTACAGAAGTATATATGTAAGACCCATCATTTGACACATGACAACACCCATATAACGTAAATGTGCATTATCCATTGAAATTATAAATATAATATTCAACAGCTTTTGAGCTTCACAGATACCTAAAAGCTATGTATATGCTCTTTTAAGGTGCAACTAAGTGGTTGTTACATTTATTTATATCGTAATAATAAAGTATTCAATACTAAAAACTCAACACGTAAACAGTTACATATTATGTCTTTTTTTTCTTAAACTTAGTGTAGTGACCAAGTTCTTCGTTTCGATTCAAATGAAATTTTCGTAAATTTGTTGAAATCGATTAATTTATTACAAAATCAAAAAGATATCAAATCATTAAATCAAACATTAAAATGAACCAAAAAAATCCCTATGGCTAAGAACGTGCCCTTTTTAACCGCCTTCAAAAATAAGGAGGAATATGTTTCGCGATTACTCGAAGACGGCTGAACCGATTTGAAAAATTCTTGTTTTGATTGAAAGGGTATACTTCCAAGTTGGTTCCATTGTCATCAGGTCACGATCTGGTGGTGGGATCTTGGAGAAATCGAGGGAAATCTTTAAAAAATGCACACCTGTAGCGATTTGGATATTTTTTTATAGTAACTTGTACTTTTGTTCTCGGGAAACTGGAACTGATAGTGAATGACACACACACACAAAAATGGCCGAATCTCTATGGGAAACGGCAGCTTTAGCCACCCGGTGAGATTCAAAAATCGCACTCCAGGAGAACTCCTCAAGAATTAACGTCCCTGCATTGGGAAAAGCAATATTTTGTAAAGGGTGATGAGCAATTGACATAACCGTGTAACTTAGATAAACAACCAGACTTACTAAAAAGAGAGAAATGGTTTTATTCATCGAATTTTGAATTTTCAAAGCATAGATTTTTGAACGAAACATTATCAGATTATGGTACCAGTCCGGGCGGAACCTGCACGAAGTTCTATCGCCTTAACTCAGATAAAAATATTTTTAAATCGTCACTATAATCGATTGCAATAATCTGCTACCCTTAGTAATCGGTAGATACGTTAATCGCCACGCCTTAGCCTCATCACTATAAACATCAATGGACAAGTCTCAAATATTGGGTCTTACATATATTCTTCTATAGTTAATGAATTTCGGACTAGTATTTTTTGTATTTTTTTGGAACTACTGGTCCTTACGTACAAACAAACAAAGTTTACCCCTTTATTATAGTAGCGTGGATAGCCTGTAGGGGACATTTTACATTTAGAGCTGCAATTCCTAAACGGCAATCCAGATCCAAAAAATATTTTTATACAAACGAAACTTATTAACATACCTTGGGTTCGTTACCCGTTTCAAAACAGACACGGCTGTATTGATCAACCTGATTACTCACACATCTCAATTTAAATAATATCCTGATCGCGTTAAAATTTATTTTGCTAATTGCCCTTTCAATTATTCACGCGTACGCGCAATCAGCGGTAAGCATCTATTTACTGGAGTAGAATCCAAACGGCACACAGCCAGTTACTTTGCAAGGATTTTGTACTCCAGATAACTTGAAAGCAGTATATCCTCAACTTAACCCTAAACCGTTTCGTATTATTAATGTACAGTACGTGGAAATCATTCTAATGACGTTTGTTGAACAACAGAAATTATTATAACCCTAGTACGCCGCCTGTTTTCATTGCTTTTGTGAATAAAAGAAAACCCTGAATAAGCATTAAGTACTTGCATTATGTTTTCATTTCGTCGATGTTTTGCTCACGTGGATTATTTTCGTTTGTTTTCGAAATAAACAGTCTATTGTGTCCCTTTCAGGTATGTTTTTTCATGAAATTGGAAGGCAATCTAGCAAGTGGGTCACGTGATGGTAATTTAAGTGATCACCACTGTTCATACACACCCGCAACACAATGGATATTGCAGGTGCGTTGCCAACCCAGAGAGACGGTTATGATGGATTATCTTTTGTTCCAGTAATTACCAATGTAACGTTCATTAACATTACATACACATTACATATACATAGTTAGCAGTAGGTAGGTATATTTTAATTAGTTCAATAGTTTAGCTGTGAAAATATATGAAACAGACAGACAGACAGAAAACCAACGTGGAATGCTGGCAGTCTGTCGGGACACTCTCCCTGTTGGCGGCCATTGGGGAACAGTGGTTGGGGTCGGCTCACATTTTCTGATTGCCTTGTGAAGAGCTTAGTATAGAAATGACCCTATGAAGGAACCTTTAGTAATAGTTAAGAATGAGATTCTAATGTTATTTTTAAGACAGTAATTCTTAAAAAAAATTTTTTTGACAGAAAACTAGGACATATAACATTTTTAATAGTATTAAAATATGATTTTGTTTTAAATGTTTGCACACATTTCTATAATCACTTGAGTAAGAATGTAATATTATCTCTTCTCAGATTTTAAATAATATTTTGAATTATGTAGCTTCTGTATGTTTAAAAAAAAACAACTTCAATCCAAGAATAAACAAAGAACCACCGCCTTCAGAAGAACAGATATCACATTCTGTGTGGCTCCTCTCAGCGCCGAATGAATAGTGCCAGTAGGTTATTTTACAAGAACTGCGACAAATTTCTGACTGATGAAATTAATGACTATTGCATACATTTTCGTCGGCAGCTCTTAAAAAAACTGTTTATTTCAGTAAGATTGTTAGCAAAATTGACCATCAAATCTTAAATCATTAAAGATTTTTGGGTTAAGGCTTTGCTACATAATACTATTTTCATTAAGACATGACCTTTACGTTAAGAAGTACTCAAACATTGATGCCTTAGCTTTATAAAAAAAGTTATCAGTCGCCATGAATCGTCTTGAAAAATAACAGTAAATATTAACATTTATTATCCAAAGAGTAATTTAATACGCTCTAAGTTATAAGAAAGTATAAAGTAACAAGTAATTCGTAGTAATCCAATTTTGAATTCTTTAAGACTGACTTCAATCAACTCTGGAAAATCGTAAAACTTCAACGACTGTCTGATCAAAGTGAAATTTAGTTTTAGATTCAATTTAATCGTAAAATTTACTGCAGAAGTTTATGTCATAGAAATTGAATGTCATTCAGATAATCAGATGAACTTAAATGTTTTAAAAAGGAATTGGATAGTTTAGTGTCTACTTAAATTTAGGCATGCAACGTAATCGTGTGTTTTTCTGTTGACTATGTTAATAAAATGTATTCAAGAGTTGACGTTATTTTGGATTAACACAAACATTACAAAACGTTATCAATATAAATGACCTACTAGTCGACCTGTATTTTGAATACTGGACTTTATTTTATGCCGCAGGTTTAACTAAAAAAATGTTTTGTTCCTTTCATTCAAGGGCAAACGTTACAATGACAGACAAAGACAGAACACAAACATGTTTAACTAACATAGGTTTACGCAACGTTTATGAAGAAAATAAGTGACATTAATGGCTTCTCTGAGACTTTTTCTTTAAGGTTGATGTTCTGGGAGCACGGTGGAATAAAGCAACATTTCACAGTCTAAACAGAGAGCTTCTCTCCCAAAAGGGAATCGGTGTCTTTTCTAGGCTGCGCGATATATTTTAGAAGTTTTAAACTTTTATGTGTCTTTTTCTTTATTAGTATCATTTAGGATTTAAGGCTTACCTGGATGGGAGTTACGTGTTTAAAGTGTATTTGGTATTGTAGGTGGTGTATGTTATTTTCGGGGTTCCGTACCTCGAAACGAAAATAAATACTTAGATCACTTCGTTGTCCGTCTGTCTGTTTGTCAAGAACCTTTTTCTCAGGAACGCGTACAGGTATCGAATAGGAATTAATGTCAATTACTCGAGTCTGCAGTCCTTTAGAGCTGTGAAAAACGTTCAGCCATTTATGCCGCATATTTCATACGTTTTGTAAAGAAACCAGAAACATAAAGGGTGCTTCTCGTGAACCAGAACTATGAAATGAAAAAATCGAAAACCGTTAATTTATAGTTACATCACAAAAACAATATTTCTTTGCAATCACTAACTTATATTCGCACTTAGTATGGGGACTAAAGTTATCCAATGGTAATAAAGTTAACTTTGTCCCTAAATTCATTTCATCGACTATTGTTAGGGCAACGTTCAGTGCTTATAAAGTCTGTACGGAACCTCCGGTGTGCGAATCCGACTCGCACTTGGTTGGTTTTTTAATTGTGTAAGTACATGAGCAACGAGTTCGACGTCGAAGCATCGCTCTATCTTGCTCGCTCGTCTAAGGGCGCTTAGAGAATTATCTCCCCTGAATTGACAATGGGTTTATAATGCCATCTGATATCTAATAGTACCTACATTGTATGTAGCAGAGAAAGGAAAATAAGCACTCGGCAGGCGAGTATGTTATATGTATTATAAAGGCCCTTGTATTCTAAAGATAAAAGACCTGCAATGTGTTTTCCGTAGAAATTTGTAAATTACTTTTTACGGCCACTGCGAGGAAAAATAATAAAGTTTCGAAAACTTTTTAATCTCCATTCAGTATTTTTACTGTCAACATTTTTTTGTTACCGTAATAGCCATTTCTTGTATTTCTGTAGACATAAGAAAGTCAAAAAGCGTATACAGGGTGTTAGATAATGAGTGGATAATTCGCGACGTGCTGATAGGGGGGGGGGGACACTTAAGAAAGTCTAAAAATGGTAAATTAGGGTTAGTAAAATTGATCGTTTTCGAGATATTTTTATTTCTTGATTTTTTTCAAAAATCGACGCCCTCACTCAGGTTTCCGGTCGTCGTAAAAACTCTTTTTTTTATTGTTTCATATTGTTGAATACCCGTACATATGTTATCAGACTTAACATATAATTATACATGGATACAAGAATGTTGAACTTTGGCTCTATGTTAGGGCTGGTGGATTTCTTGGTCAACGCATTGGAATCGCGATCCAACGTGGAAATGCAGCCTTACCGCAGGGGACAGACTTGGGAGATATTTGTTCATATAATTAAGTATTGTATTTTCTATTAGGTTAAGTTATTCATATTTCACTTTTGTGCAATGTTCAATTATCGCATCCTTTTGTGTAATACAGCAAGTTTGTGTACTAACAAGAATGAAGATATTCCCGAGCAAGTATCGTGGAAAAGTTATTACAATTGCTACTTGACATTATTCCGACGCATTATACGCCTATTGGGCTAAAAAATTTGGTTCCAAGCGATAACTCTGAAAACGGTTCAAAATAATTATTAAACTTTTGACATTTAGCAAAATATATCTGTAAAGAGTTTTAGTTGCTATTTACTATTTAATTCGGTTATTTACCAAGGCGTAATATCACTACACAATGTTTTATTATAGTTTGTAAACCAAAGTAGTGAGCTTAAAGGATTTTCCATAGTTCCAGGCGTCTGGCTTTCTGATCTCGTACTAAACGAAGTTAGATTGAGTTCTGTTATTTATTACTCGTGTAGAAAATAAACCGGCTAGTACATATTTCATCTGGTACTACGTCAGAAAGTTCAGAAATAGAGATTTATAGCTAACATGAACATGATTGACAGGACAATGATTGATATTAGTCCAAAGTTAATCCTAACTAATACTTATCCTTTGAATTGGAAAGTGGCTTTACGGTCCTAAGATGGAGGACACAAGTATAAAATATCTCGCAGTGTACCCTTTTCTAATGTCACTGGTTAGTTAAAACCCATTTAGATATCGTTGCGTTGTGTCAATCATGTTAGAACCGCTATATTATATCCATTAACATGTCATGACTAAACAATTGCGAACGAAATTGAAAAATGTTGCCTGTGTTTGTATACGAAAGGGAAGCAAGTAAGAATGCGGGTAACCTCAAGGGGAGTGATCACCGTACGCAAGCGTTATATCAACTGTATAACAACAACAACAACAAATACTCTTTATTGATTCACACAAGTAAACAAAAATAAAGGAACACAAACAGGGAAATTTTACATGGGAAATTTTGCTGTATAGTAGTTGTATAGAGGTGATCACCTCTGTACAGCTACTAAACAGCCTATACAGCGCTTAGTGTTGGGCACCGCCTATGGAAGCCAGCAAATCCGTCGCCGGCCCTAAGTTCAACTCTCCACGTGGACCACTGGAATACAGAATTCCACAAAGATAGAATTCGTTTTCGTCTGCTAATAATGTATCTAGAGTAGTCTAGTCTCTGCGCTCGGCCTCAGTAGCTGAACATTTTAGTACCTTGTCGCTGATATTAATGTGACAAATTCGAGCAATTTTCATTTCATACGTCTACGACAAGGTTCTGAAGTGTTTAGCTACTTTTGAGGCTAACTGTACGAATATATTGAACACCGGAAAAACTCGGGTGAACTCATCTGACATCACTTGAAATATAAGATTTTAAAATCATATACATATCTATGTACAGTCAAGGAATTTTATTTCCAATCCACCTAAGGTTCAATAGCATATAGCAAACTGTCACCATAAGAGCTATAGAGCAAGATGTTAGTTTGACATATCGACCTTAATGCATTGCGAATGTCAGACGACTTTTTAACGAAATGGGTAGGGAATTAAGTTCCTTGACTGTACCTAGGGTAACTTATACCAGTATTAAAAAAAACGGGAAAAAATTACGCAAGAGCACAAACGTCTGATTTTCAATATTTTTTTAACTGCATAAATTTAAAATACCCTTGAAGCCAAGGAAAAATACCATAATTATTTACACTCACGAAGTAATTTTCGAAATTGAAGTCCCCAAACCGCAGTGAGTCCGCGCTGGGACTGACAATCTATCTTAACCAAATACACGAGCTTTATTCCCACCTGTGGACTAGTTCATTATGGGATCCTGTTATCTTCCATAAAATTAAATTTCGAATGTATATTTAACTGACAAAGTAAACTTTTTAGGATTTATTGATAACATCGTCGTACAAAACTCATTTGGAATCGTTAAGCTTGTAAAATAACATTCCTGCAACGTTAAGGCGCCCGCAGAAAAAATAATAGAGTAGAATAGAATAGAACCATTTATTTCAGGCTGCATAGGCCCATAGAAAAAAATACCTTAAAGACTAACATACATATTTATAAAACAAAAACATTAAAATTAGCACGTTACTTCGGCGACGAAGTATAATAATAGCAAAATGGCAAACGATACAATTCGGAACTTTCATATTATTATTTCTGTATATTTATTTAAAATCTTAAGCTAGGTTTTTATAATATTTTTATAAAAAGTAATAAAACAATATATATATTTTAATTATTATAAGCTCACGCCTGTTTCTCTTTGGGGTAGGCAGAAACTACAGAACGCCATTTGCTCTGGTCCTGGCATACTTCCTATTATTTTAAAGTCATCCTAAATAATGACTAATCACTTTGCACTGTTGTAATAGTTGTATTTATAGGTTCACTGCAACCATTGTAAACCTCCCTTCCCTTTCCTACCCCCTAAAATCATTAATGTTAGTGTAAATCCAATATCACCGTTATTGTAACTAAATGGAAACGCGAACTGCGCGAGACCGTTATTGACTTGAACGAGCAAATAATCAGTATGCCTGAAAACACCAGCATTTAATGTTACTAATTAAGCCAACGCAATCAACCCTGAAATTCCTGATTAGTAAAATTTTGCTTATCGGAACCATCTATATACATAAAAATATTTTATGGAGGTAAATTGTCTTAAACTTTCGCGATTTTTACACATATTTATAATTTTATAGGGACTGAAACGCGATAAAAACAATGTTAATTTACCTCGACGTTTCGGTCATGTTTCACGGCCGAAACGTCGGGGTAAATTAACATTGTGTTCATCGAGTTTAAGTCTCGATGATGGTATAAATATTATATGGCTATAAAAGAGTTTCGTTACTCACAGATAGACAACCCACTACTTGAATAATGGTAAGAAGTCTATGAGATTTTTGTACATCTAAACGAAAATTAAGTTTATGACCTTAAGCATCAAAATTACAAAAATTGTACCGTTACTGAAGTAATGAATTCGGTTTCGTAACGAAACCGTTATGAAACCGACATTACAGGTAGGTCCCCGTGCAACGTCCGTCCGGATCGCTACCACCATCTTGCTTGCTAATCCAGCCGCTAAACAGCAGTGCTTACACTGTTGAGTTCTGGATGGAGAGCAAGACTAGCAGTGAAATTACCAGTATTCCGTCTTAGCCGTCTGGGTTGGCAACGCATCTACAATCTTTGCGGTGTTGCGGGTTTTTATGGGCAGTGGTGATCGCTTGCCATCATGTGACCCACATGCTCGTTTGCCTAATATAAAGTATTTTAGTTACGGTACAATATTTTTGATTATGACCCGTAAACAGTAGGCAGGAGAGCCAATAAATAAATAGCCATAGATTCTGTAATCATGTCTTTAAGCCCCTTATCCCAAATGCCTTATCTCGAAGGACCGACATATCGAACGAGAGATAAATACCCGGTATCCAAGAAAGTCTTAATACCTTTTGTAGACATGAAACTGTACGCAAACAGAATTTCCTATTAAAGTTAAGAAATTGCTTAAAGAGTACGTATTAATAACAGTTTTTTAATGAAAAGCTGATGATTTTAAAAAGACAGAATTAAAAAGGGCCTCCTCAGCATACTGCCTCGGTAAACCGAGACGCTGATTTTCAGTGTGACCCTTGGGAATTGCTAATACTAAACTAAAAACTAATGAGCAATGACGACACGAACGATAGTACACTTGGCAAATAATTAATAATTAATTAACACTTAATAAATAATTAAAATATATAAATATATATATTATAACTCCAGGTTTGCATGGCAACACTTAGCAGTTTAACAGTTTCAGAATGTGTACTGAACACGGTTCGAGACGAATTGGATTCATTGCAATATACGCGATATAAACCGTTTAAATTTATTTCAATGTCTACAAATAAATCGCGCTTAAGAAATAACCTTTTTTTACGTCTAGTGAATTATAATAAAGTGAAATTGTGTACTTTTATATCTGTTTATCGCAGGTAGTATAAGTTTACGTTTCACTCGCGCGGCACTGGCCCGATAAAGCTTTTTAACTAACACGGCTAGCATGAACGAGTAATCATATTAGTGTGCCAATTTGTGGGCAGTAAACGAGAGCAGTGCGACGAGGCAGATCCGACTGCGGTCGGCTATTGCAGCTAAATTGCGAATAAAAACTAATATTTGTTTGCAATATAAATCTCAAAATATAAAGTGGTTTCCCGAGGCAAACAAACTTGAGACTGTCTGCCTATTTATAAGGAATTACCGCAATCTATAGACGCTTTTCATGGAAGAGGCATACGTTCAGCAGTGGACAAATATATATTATGCTGAGAAGAAGAAGAAGAGAAGAAGAGAAGATAGACGGTTGCTAAGAGGAAGATATTCGGCGTAGAGGGAAGGTGGTTGGTGCATCCGCTGGAACCGAGTGCTGGAGAATCTAGTGTCTGAGCCCAATATTATTGGAAAGTCAAGTCTCTAAGACTTCGTTTTCATGGTCATCTAAAAAGGATGCCAATTGATAGGGATACGTTTACGTAAGATCTCCGAATTTTTTCCGAAACCGTAATAACGCAAGTCTAACACTGATATAAACTTCACTTCAAGAAATGTTCAATAACAAAACAATCTGTGCGTTTTGTTTTTAAAAAAAGCAAATTACTTTGACACCCCACGGGTTGTATTCTGTTTGAGCTGGATAGTAATATTTTTCAACTCCTGATAACCGATTCAAAGTTATCGTGTATAAATATAAAATTCAAAGTCCTGACTGACTGACTGACTGACTGACTGATATATCAGCGCACAGCCCAGACCGCCGGACCGAGAGACTTGAAATTTTGCACATAGATACCTTATATAGTGTAGGCATCCACTAAGAAAGGATTTTTGGAAATTCCAACCCTAAGGGGGTAAATTAGGGGATGAAAGTTTGTATGAAAGTCCGTCAGTTTTGAAGTTAGGATCTTGAAATTTTGTTGTTAGGCTTACGTAAAAAAAATAATTTATACGGGTCTCAGTGTTTTTGATAATTCCACCCCTGAAGGGGTGAAAAGGGGGATAAAGTTGTGTATGGAAAAGCCTACATTTTCACAGCAAAAATCACTACATTTGTTATTTAGGCTTATGACCCAACGAGTATATCGGGTGTTATTGGAATTACAACCCTTAAGGGGGAAAAGGGGGATGAAATTTTGTATTTGAGTTGTTCATTCACAATTTTTTTATATTGAAGTAAAAATAACGTACGTGGTAACGTGTTATTACTAAGCCTCTATTTGCCACCCGTCTATCTGTCTGTCTGCCACGCGCAAAATGTCCTGACTGATTTCCGATCATCGTCCAACCGAAACTGTTGAATCAAGAAAGCTAAAATTTGGAAAATAGGTTTATTTTATAACGTAGGCATCCGCTAAGAAACCATTTTTGGTATTTTTTACCTTTAGGGGGAAACGGGGGCTGGGGGTTGAACTTTGTACGAAAGTCTTTGTTGATTGAAGTTATAAACATGAAAATTTGAATTAGAACTACTGATCATAAATAGCTTATAAGTATTATAACGTATTTCAGGATTTTTGCATTTTTACATTTAAAGGGGGAGAAGCGGGGGTGAAAGTTTGTAAGGACTTATTGATTTTTTTAATAGGAGCTTGTAATTTTGAAATACAGCTTACTTATCAAAAATGAATAATGACGCGTCACGGGGTTTTTGGATTTTAAAATTTGTAGGGGGAAACGGGGAGTAAAAGTTTGTATGGATGGAGATATCGGGTTTTTGACAGGAACTTGAAACTTTAAATTTTAGATACTTATTATAAATAAAAAATTATGTGTTTCAGGGTTTTATGACTATCGAATTTTAAAGGTAGGAAACGGGGGTGAAACTTTGTATGGAGGGGAGGTATCGGTTTATTCAAAAATAAGAACTTCAAAATGATTGTTTGTTTTAGGGTATTTGGATTTTTACATTGGAAGGGGGCAAAACGGGCGGTGAAAATATGAGAGGGAGTGAGAGCACTTATAAGTTTTTTGATTCAAAAAAAAAAAGACTTTTGTTTTCTGTGGGCCACGCAGGCGAAGCCGAGGGCAGGAGTTATAAATAAATAGGTAGTTATAAATAAATAATGAGATATTTCAGAGATTTTAGATTTTTAATTTGAAGGGGTAATACGGGGAGGGGGGAGTTTGTATGAAGGTATCGGCGTTTTTTAAAGGTAGAAACTTGAAAATTAGAACTATTGAGCATAAATGAATACCGCCGTGTTTAAGGGTATTTGGATTTTCACAATTAAAACGAGAGAAACGGGGTTAAAACTTTGTATGGAGGTATGGAGGCTTTTTCGAAGATATAAACTTGGAAGACTTTAAGGGATGACAGTTAAGGTTACAAAAACGAAAGTAATGGTGTAAGAGAAGAATGAAGAGGTTTCTGAATGTGTAATAAAGATTGGTAATGAAAGAGTTGAACAAGTGAAAGAATTTGTGTACTAGGTAGTATGTTTACTAGGGATGTAAAACACGATGACGACATTGAAAGGAGAGTGAAAGCGGGAAATTGGGAGCTCTGCGTGCTTTTGTGAGCAGCCAGAATGTCGCATCCAGCAACGTGAACAGCCAAACGTGCCTTTTACGACGTTCGGCTGTTCACGATGCTGTGTTAGTTTCCACGTTGATGTATGGAAATGAAAGCTGGGTTTGCGAGAAGAAGCATAGGAGTAGAATAAGTGACTAGAATAGAGAAACGAATGTAACGTTGGTTTGGGCATATTGAACGAATGGATGAAAGGCAATTATGTTAGCAAATTTATGAAGGTGATGTGACTGGGCGAGTTGGTCGAGGGGGGCCTCGACGTACTTTTGTCAACCAAATTTGTGATGTCCTGAAGACAGGTCAAACCAGAAGTACACGGAACCGCCGAGCATGCATGAAGAGAGGAATGTCTGTGGAGGGAGCGAGGGAATATACCAAGACTAGGGCAAATGACGTTCTGTGGTCTCTGCCTACCCCAAAGGGAAACAGGCGTGAGCTTATAATAATAATAATAAAAATAAACTTGAAAATTAGAATTGCAGCTGCTCATCATAAATAAATAACGATGTTTCGGGGTTTTCGGATTTAGATGTCATTGGTTTTCTGTAGGTCACGCGGGCGAAGCCGCGGGCAGAAGCTAGTCGTGTATAAATACTCACGATACATTCCTACAAACCGTGTGTCGAGACCTATATCGTTAAGCCAAACGTAGAAACCATGTCGTTTAACTTCGTAGCGTTAGCGTTTGTGCCCGAAGGCGCGTCACACGATCCCGAAATTTTAGAAGCAATTTGAACGCCTGCCGATCATTCGTGTTATCTAAACGAATTCTCGACTCGCTTGCATGCAACCACCCGGCGCCCGGCGCCGAGCACATTTAGCTCCTACGGTTGACGCGTCGATTTCATAAAAATACGTGCACGTGACGGCTCTGGCGAAAGGATACCTACACCACTCGCAATGGAAAAATGTGTCGCGCCGTTGTGACGAGGAAACGTGCTTACTCAAATAATGACAGCCTACGAGTAATCATTCTTGTATCTGTGACTTTGGTGAGAGGTTTCTTTTGTTCGCGACTGTTTATTTTTTAATAAAAAAAAGCTTTTCATATAATATCACACGTTACTGACGTTTCATTTGTTTTGTTTCTCTCAAACGTAATCGTTAATGTTAGTACATAAAATACGGTAATAACCTCAAAATTGAGCGTGGATTATGCACAAAAAAGTTTCAATAGGCAAGATGCAATTCAAAGGATTTCCAATTAGGAGAAAACCACACTTCGTGTTATGTGTTTAGGTTAGCACGTGAAATTCCTCCCCATGCTCAGGTTCTCGATAGAAATCGTCGCTCCATTAAACCGCGCGGCACTCCACCATTACCCTTCAATCCATCAAACTCAAACTAATCGCCTGCTTAACGTGCGGTCGCGCTATGCGCCTTGAGTCTTGAGCACTACGTCCGCTCGACGCCTTACCCAGTCGGATATCACTCCGTATTTGGGCAATAAAGCCCCAATGCCACCGCCTTATCTCCTTCGAACAGCACCGCAAATATAAATCTAAAAAAAATTGATAGCAATTTATATGTTAAACATCGTCCTGAGTGAGATATTTCGCGTCTGTGCGCTCCTTGTGTATTATTTATAGACTTGGGGTATGTTTAAAGCTGCCTTCCCCTGTATCATGATAAATTCTCCCCAATATTAACTTTACGCGGTTTGCCCCGCATTGCTCGCACAGCCACTGTGCAAGTGCGAAAATGAAGACAATGCCATAGTTGAGTCTTCACCCCTCCGGAGGGAAGTCAGTGCGGGGGACTTTGGTGATTTTGCTTTCGTGGCTTGTAAGTTGGTGTTGATAGATACATTCGTCGACATTAATGTAAACGGAGTTCATTTCGGTGTAATCGCATCTTTAAAAGCATACTGTAAGCAAAAATTCAATGTGAAAAACTGGTAGAAATACGAATGCATGTAATTATTTTGATGTTTCTGTATGTACCTAGATAATTTTAAACAGTTCTAGGTTAAGTTTGACATTTGTGTTGAAACCAAACACCTTTCGCGACTATAACGGACGATATACATTTAAATAAATCTGCATCAAACCGGAAAAATGGCATTTATTAAATTCAATGAATTACAAAGAAGTTTAGAGTTCTCCTGGTTACTAGAATACCTGTGAAGATGCCTCATTTAACGCGATCGGTTTCATTAAAAGTGTAATTTAGAACTAAATAGTCTAACTTCAATGTGTAACAAATGCGAATCAAAACGTAGGGTAAGGGGTTGTTTGTTGACATGAATTTTGCGGTTTTGTACCCTTTTGGAATAACGGTTAAGATTGCAATTGCCAAAGCGACAACGATGTTGACATTTAATCAAAATCGAAGACTGGCTACGAAATAATCAAATAAAACTTTTCTTTCAGTTTTACCTTTTCGTCAATCACTAATATTTTCATTGGATTGAGTCAAACGTTCTGAAACTCATCCGCTTATAAACTTAAAGCAAAAAGCTACTTTCCCAAATTCACTTGCTAAAAATCCTATTTCGAGCAGAGCCGCCATGTTTTTCCTCAGCGTTGCAGTTTGCTGTAATATTTCGATCAAACCAAACAAATACCACACCAGACCTATATTTCAAATAACGTTTGACGTAAGTTAGAGCTTAACTTTATTTCATGCTGCACTAAATCACAAGGTTTAGAGGGCTATAAATTTTGAGGCTGCAGGAAGTAACATGTACATCAGTAGCGAGTGCAGTTGGAATTATAGGTGAAGTTGCAGAAGGAAGTGCATCAACTAATAGAGCGCGTTAGGTGGGACACACGTGCCCCGTGTGCGGGATTAGGTCATTCGTTTAACTGAATGCTGCACTTTGCATAAGAGGGTATTTTGTAGCTGTCTACGAAATATAGCGACGTGTTTCAGCTGCTTGGTTTATTCAGTGTTGCCAATTTAGCGGCTTTGTCGCTAGTTCTGAAGGTTCCAGGGGCTACGTTAGCGACCATTTTTGCAAGTGTTGCATACATTTTATATAAATAACTTGTTTTAGGCATTGCTCCATACATTTTTTTAAAGACATATGAGCCCAATTTCAGATGAACTAGTTACTTTTTCAACATTTCTAGCGACTTCTAAAAAACTAATTTGGCAACACTGGGTTTATTTACATTGCTGATTTGGTTAGGTATACGGATTTATCGAGTTACTGATGTTAGTAGTCGCTGCATTGTAATGACCTAGCCCATAAACTCAGTATACACTAGCGTATAGGAGTACAGTCTGACAAGTTAATTCGTGGCCCACTTTGGAACCTTCCTACGATAAATGTCATACTGCCATTCCAATAATTATCGAGGAAAGTCAGTATGCATTTACTGTGAAAATGTGCCACAGTGAGTCACGGTTCAAATGGTGCAAAAATACAAAGATCTCATTGACTTGTAACTATTAACTGTTTAACTATTTTTCCAAGTAATGCGAAAGTACATGGATTGACCTGGCATTCAAAACAGGTTATAATGTCATTGTTTGTTTTCTGTCTAACTTGTGCACCTGCCATAGTAAATTACCTACTTTCTAACTCGCACTTACAGGACACTTAGTATATTGTTACGAGCTACGGGTACGGGATTGAAATTATAGCCTTCTGGTATCGAATTTCACGGGATTTATTCACTAATTACTGAACAATACTAAACACACAGAATACAGCACTAATTTCTACGCTAATAACGGTCACCACAAAAATGCACTATTTTCCAAACTCACTTGCACTATTGTTCTTTTATGACACTTTTCTCACTTAGCACTCACTTATGCTTCACTTGATTTGAGATCTGTTCCCTTCGACCTCTTCTAATTGCCTGACTCTGCCAGCCGCGGCGCGCGCTTTTATACCCTATAAAATTTATTTCTAGAACCATCCGGTATGTTCGATTTATCGATAATTTTAGAATTTCTTTAATTTTATAGAAATTCTTCATTTTCGAGAAATACACTTCAGAACATTCAAGAAAGGTCTAGAAAAAGCCCTTATAAACAAACAAAGAGAGCATTTGCATTGCGGCCGGTATGGGATTTGAACTCCGGTCGTTTGGTTCTATCGACCGTTGTACAACCAACTAGAGCGAAATTTTGAATGCTAAAGCGCAAATGCCATCTACGTCACAATATTATAAGTGTATAACCTGACCTTCCACGAAATCATCAATCAAGAACGTACTCTAAACCGGGAAATAGGAATCGTGTACCACCTGGATGGCAAATGTTTAACCAGAATATGAAATGCGTCTTAAATATATTTTTGTTTGGTCTATTTCAGGAGTCACCAAGTGGCCGCGGTCGGGATACGAACTGCGGACCGACTATGTGTTGTGTGGACCTTGCCGGAACAACCCACGTTAGTATCTGGACGAACCGCGACAGTCTAGAACTTGAAGTTGTAGGTACTGACCTCCAGTACAACTAAATGGCGATCCCTGTCTATTGCTCTTGTTCCCTTTGCCCATTAAGCGGGCACTAAGAGGACAAAAGAAGAAAGGGGACAAGAACCGTTTTTTTTCTACTTACTCGCTTGTATACCTATAGCTCTACATATAATAAGGCTGATGTTGATTTTTACTGAAACTTAAATTTTTCGATTTTTACTTTAAAAAGAATACTTATTGCTTTATAAGCATTTAACCTTTATCTATTGTAATGGTTCTACTGAGTTAATAAGTCCCTCATTTGATTAACGTTTATTATAAAAAGATTAAGATTAAGATTTTAAAATCGCCAAATACTACGTTGATGTAACTTAAATATAATATCAATTTACATATTAGATACTTAAACAAGCACATTCTAAAAACTGAAAATACATATGACATGTCATTTGATTTCATGTAATTTGTTCCAACTTATAGCAAAACTTTTTATACGAGTATCACTATTTATATGCTCGGAATGAACTTAAAATCTACTTTAATGCATGCTCAAGCTGAATTTTGTGAATATTAAACCATTTTTATTTGACGACAATCCAAATACCTACATTTTTTGGTTTATTTAATCTTTAAAGCATAAAATTTACAATATCATGTATAAGAAGCAGACTTAATGCCTTAAAACACTCCTGACTAGTCTACCTCTAGACAAAACCACACATAATACTCCCTTTATTGCTCATTTAAAGCATTCAAATCCTTCCTCAACATTGTCTTCTCCCCACTACAAGCTTGAAACATTATGACAGCACTAAAACGTTCCAGCTGCATTTAGTGTCTTATGCTATCTTTCCATTGATGGCGGAGATGTGCGGCATTTCAATATATTTCACGCTCCAAACACTCTCCAAGCATGCTCCAAGCATGCTCCAAGCACGCTCCAAGCTGGCGCCAGCAAAATCCTAGGCTCCGCTCCGCTCCATCTCAGTAAAGACGCAACAGCCAAGATTGGCTACTCTACAAGCAAGGCGAAGATGTGCGGCATTCCAATACATTTCACGCTCCAAACACTCTCCAAGCATGCTCCAAGCATGCTCCAAGCACGCTCCAAGCTGGCGCCAGCTGGAGTCCACGGCTCCGCTCCGCTCCATCTCAGTAAAGACGCAACAGCCAAGATTGGCTACTCTACAAGCCAAGTCGAATCCTTTTAAATCTTCTGCGATCTCCTCATTTCTAATTCGATACCGCACAGAAACTTCGGGCATAGGTTCTACGACGGATTTAATTTTAAATATTGTGTCACTTGGAATCGCAGCTTTTGTCTTTCGCATTAAAGGCCCTAACGCACTGGCTTTTGTCGTGAACACAAAGTATATTATCCTTTTCTAACCAGTTAGCGTGTGTGAAAGGGACCTAAACTTGATGTCTGTAAAGCTCATGTGCTACTAGAGCTGTTCGTTCTAGTGCCACCAAGTCTAAACCCGCGCTCACGCGTTACGGAATCCATTTAGCGCATACCGCAATCCTTTTAAAACGGCTATTAACATTCACCCTGCCTCCGCCATCACCCAACTTGCCAACACTCGTTAATAAGTTGCCAAGCCGTAGCTAACTCATAAACTTAATAGCAATTATTACAATGCCTGTTTACACCAAAACAAAACGCCTTAAATATTTATTTCTTCACCGTTTCAACCGTTTTCTGTTGTTTTTAAACGGCTATTAAATCCCGGGGAGCGAAAATTGATACCAGTTCAAAACACTGTGTTTTTGATGGGCCGCCCATCTTGTTAATGACTAGTCATAATTGTAAAGGCTGTTTTTTTCTGCAAAGTGGAAATTTAATCATCTTTTAGCTTTGCGAAGTTAATCCGTTAAATTGTGAGGTATAATTTTGAAATACCGCTTTTAAATGTTCGCACGAACTTGGTGCGTTTACGTCACAGTGACGGATGGTTTAAGCATATTGATGCTTACAAGAATTATCCTTAGAAGAAGGTGCAATAAAAACATTTTATTGACCACGTGGTGACCACGTTAGGTAAAAAATGACACTGTTAAGATAAAACTACAGTGAGATTCGGACATATTATTATTCACAGATCACTCATATATTTGAAAAAAAAGGACCATGGACTGCACCGAAAGATGTCAAGCGATAACTCGACTTCAAATAAGTATGTCATTAATCCGTTCATATGAATAAAATGACACTTACCTTACTTGTCACCGAATATACTTTTAGCATATTATCTCAATTCGCTATACTTGTAATTACGAATACTAATAGTCCTTTTACAGGCTCAATAGGCTCACTATCACATCCGTAAGCGAGCTCACCGAGTCGCGTAAGTGCAAACACGGCGTTCCCTTCAGGAAGGTATTTGTCGCGCAGTCCTGTCGCGCCTTCCTTTAGTCTTTATGATTAATGACACGTTATTTTTCATTGAAACAGCTGGTGCGTATTTTTTCCTACTTTCAAGTCTTCTGTACCATGACGTGCGCCTATTAGTCACGCTCTGAAAAGGTTTCGATGTGGATTTTTCATGTTATTTTTGATTTATGTCATTCCTGTTGATGCCGTAAGTTTAATAATAATTGCATAAATGCGGGCGATATTTTCGACGGGTGACAGTAAGTCCTATCCACTTAGGAGTACATTTTTGATATAACTAATAAAGTTATATCTCATCATGACAGTATGCTTATAAAATTGTTTTCACAAAACAGCCAGTGCAGTGCGGAAGCCATTAAATAACTAAACCTCATACATTATTTTTTCGATGGAATTTGTTCGTTACAATTTTTAGCTGATGACATACTGTATGTAATTATTTTTTACCCGACGGCTTTCAGAAGGGTGGGTCATGTTTTTGATTAAATAAATAATTGCTATTTTTATTATTCTGGGTTCCCTGCGGTTTTTTCAACCAAATAAATAAACGTCAGTATGTTTTGTGTTGTGTTTTCAGGGTTCCGGAACCAATTGACAAAAATTGAACCCTTACAATTGTTTCATGTCCGTGCGTCAGTCCGTCTTTATAATGGGTATTTTAACTTGTGGACTATAAGTTACTAGAACGCTGATACTTTCTTATTTATATATATTTACAACGACTACAAAATCATGATATAAAATTAAATAATCCATTTTTCCGGGTATTTCATCTAGATAATGTATAAATTGATTACAATTGAGAGTCCAATCTAATTAATTCAATCCAATCAATTTTGAGGGAAGAACACTGCCCAGCAGTGGATCGATTTTAGGTAAGATTAAGTTCACTAATTCGTGAATAGTTTTAGTGTAGCTTTCAAACATTCTTAATCACAGCCACGTCAAACGTCAAATCCTGCAGTAGTTTAATAATAAAATTAATAAAATTGTTCATCATCAAATCATCATTATAATACCCTGAAGACACCCAGAATTAAGAATTTTCGCGGCGGTCAAATTTATGCTGTTTGCATCCATCGGTGTACCACGATCCTCACCAGGTCGTCGGTTCTCATTGTGGGACTAACTTCAACCTAACCACTACCAACACCAACCAATACTTCGTCTTCCGGTCTGCAGTCTCCACTCCTTGCCTGTTCGCCCAATGCCACTTAAGGTTAGCAATTCGCAAAGCTATATCGCTGACTTCGGTTCTTCTGCGGATATTCTCACTCCTGATGAAATCTTGCAGAGAAATTCCGAGCACAATTATTCATTATTTATTTATTTATTTATTAAATAACTTCTAAATAATAGTTCTATCCTATTCCCTGCATTGCATTGCTTTTAACCCTTCTTATAAGTCCCTAAGGTTCATAAGAAGGGTAATAATTGGACCCTATTAAAAAAGCTTGGATAGGACATTAATAAAGCCGCGTCCACGCTTGTATGTTTGCGCCGTGTTGAATCCCCGACGCGACCACTGACGCGCATCATGATCGCTAGTAGGAACAAGAAATTTGCCCGATCACGATAAGTACGCGTCGATGATCGCGACGAGGTTACGATACGGCGTGAAATATAAATATGAACGCGGCTTAGCAAAGGAGTTGTTATACTTTGAATAATATTTTCCATGATATTTCATCACATCTATTGCTTTTCTTAGACTCAATATTGGGAACGTCCTAGCAAACGTAAAAGAAAATGTTTTCTACTTCCGCCCGCTAAGCTGCCGAGTCAATCACTCGGAAGCGGGTAAGCATTTTCGCTTGATTACATCTTTATTTCTCCATACAATATATATTAATATGTACCTACTATTATTTCGTTGGTAACTAAAAGCGTACACTACTTAAGACAGTAATAGCATCATGTATGGCATAATACATATTTTACAACACAACAAAATGACAATGTTTTGCCAAACGTTTAAATCATAACCTTTTTAAGATGTGTGGAACTTTTCAGATGAGATATCCGAATAAATCACAACATGCTGTCGTCAATATTGCCACGAATGCCATGATGTCAAATTTCGGAATGTTTACGCTATGTCTGTCAAAAAGCTTGTTTATTTAAAATGTTTTTGGTGTTGAAAATAATAAATAAATTGGAAAGAAAATTTCTGACGTGTGATAAAAAAAATCCGTCTTTAGTGGAATTTGAAGTTTCTGATAGCCGTTGGAAGGAAAATACGGCACAATTCACCATTTTTGCAGAGATCGCTTTTGCGATACGGACTAAAGCAAAATGACACACGATATCGCGGCGAACTGGTTTTTATATCCCGTTACGACCAAAACTCACGGTTTTGGTCATGTGCATTGACAGAGGGGAATGCATGCGCTTGCCAGATCCCTTGGTTTAATTGTCTAAGGTACTTTAGTAGTATTTTTCCGTGCGAAGCCGAGGCTGGTCGCTAGTATGATATAAGTAGGACTGTATAAGCAATGTACTTTGGAGTGAAGCGTCATGGTACAGTCAGCACTAAGTCTATCTACTCAGCCGAAGAGGTCGAAAAAATCAACACTTGATTGTATTGCCAATATGATAAGGCTTGGTATAGATATTTTCAATCACTTCGAGTGTTAAGCTACTTGTGGTGCTGACTGTACGGAGCCTCATTTCCGCATCCGCGGCAGTTCGGATATTTGCTGCAGCTGACAGGTAGGTAACTATTAATGTATGTCAAGCACACCTCAGATTAGAGAAATTTAAACATTTAGAAATTTTTACTTTGTTTAGTTTAATTAAATGTAATTACGTAAATTACGAGAGGTAACTGTCTCAGTGCTTGATACGTGAAGGACATTATTTTTACCAGTAGTTGAGGTAATTCTCTTTCGTTTTTACTCGTATGTTTCAGTATCTTCTCATTAATTATTCGGCTATTGGGCAAAGACTGGGAACGGTGTCTTAATTAGGTATTACGTAAAATTGTACGTAGTTACAGTACGACTAGTTACTTTAAGTTTGGCACACGGCGTTAGTCAATGCAATTTTTGGCACAAGAGGCATTCTATCTTAGCCCTCTGGATCGGAAACGCATCTGCAATCTCCTTGGTGTTGCGGGTGCCTATAGGCGGTGGCGAACACTTACCATCAACTGACCTACTTGCTTGTTTGCCTAGTGCTATATTGTGTCGTTATTATATGTATAGCATTTAATTGGGAATATTGTTATTTCAAAGATTCCAATGTTTGGGAGTTTTAGAAATGTAACTCACGACAAATCAAATATTTAAGTGTAATTTTTAGTTTAAGTTATTTTTTTGGTCGCTTGACTAAAGGTTTAAGACATCAAGAACCTTTTTCCTAAATAAAAAAAGAATAAACTAAAAGCTGCGGTAAATCTCATCAAATTGTTACAATCACAAGTTGTCGATTTGTCGAAAAGGAAATGTTGAAAACAGTAGCAGAGAGGGACCGATGCTGCAGATGGAAATCTGAGATAGGTCCCGACTGGCACCGCGGCTCCGAACGTCAAACTGCTTATGCCCTCTTATCGCCACCGCGATAAAAAACTCATTTCATAGAAGAAATTTTCAAAACGTTATTTTTTCAGATCCGCTATTTTAAGAAATTGAGCCGCGAGATTTTGTTCATATGAAAGTTGCACGCCTTAACTATTAGTAAGAACAGAACTCAGCAAGGACAAATTCTCCCTTTTTAGATTTCCGTGCCCAAAGGATCCAAACGGAGCCCTATTACTCTCGCTGATCGGTCCGTCTGTCTGTCCTTCTGTTACAGGCTTTATCTTTAAAACCTTAACCCCTAAATATTTATCTTAAATGTTTTAAACTTGACAAGTGTTTACTATGGCCGCTATAACAACAAATACCTAATAGAAATAATCTCCTTTTGGTAGTTTTTCTTCTAAAACTTAAAATCCATGGTTGAAAATAGTACAATTGTACGTTTTCATGTTTTCATGTTTATTTGGGCACAAACGGTACAATTGTTCTTACAAATAATTATCTTATATAAAACATTAACCAATAAAGATGCCACCATTTACTACTTTTTATTCGTCCAGAGATAGGCAATACTCCAATGTTCAATCCTATTAAATGTTATAAATGTAAAAGTAATTATGTCAACGGATCAACTCCTGGGAAAAATCCGAATTTTTCAGTTTCAGAATAGTAGTCTAAAACTAGGGTTTAAGTTTTCAGTACGCTGTCCCTTACACCCTGTATATTGATTTAATAATAATAATAAATCGTTTATTATCAGGCTACTAATGGAATCAATTTCTTTGCTAATCCGCGAACCCAGTGTCAGCAATCGTGAAAAAGACAACGCCTGTGCTGAATACTTTATCAAAGAAATAAAACAAACAACACAAACGCGACCACAACCCAACCACCAACACCAAAAATACCACTCGACGCGTGTTTCACCTCTTCACAAGGCATCATCAGGAGCTATTGACCTCTCGAATGTCGTCGACTTTCGTCGACTGACAGTCGGTCTGTTTTGATTTTAATGTTATAATCTAACTATCAAGAAGCCATTAGAATCCACGGGAAAATTAGTTCACATGCAATATCCTAAGTGAGGGTTGTTGAGACCGAACTCCCCAAGCCATACCTTAGCTGCTGTCGAGTGTACTTAACGTATAAGTTTACTCACTGATCGTATTTTCCACGATTAAGATACCGAAATAGATGTATTTTAATTGAATATTAATATGAATAGTGGTATAAGAAGCCTCTTTAACCTAAAGAAGATTATTGCAGGGGTAAACATAAATTATAAAATATTTTCGATTTTCGTTATTGGTTTGTGCCAACAATAACCTTAAGTATACCTACCTAATATTCAAATTGATACTTAAAAACCTCAACATTGTTTAAATAAACTTTCTTAGGAAATTACTTGTTTTCCCTTTTTACTCGACTGCGCGACGCAAAGGAGGGTAATGTGTTTATTAATTGGTATATTTGCAGACACCTTATTAGAATTCGACATACCTTTTATCGCTTTCACGATTAAAAAATAATTATCAGCACCTCGCATATTAAAATCCATCCAGCCGATAAAGCTACAGAGCGCGCCAAGGAAGTTTACATTTTTAACTCGAAAAATATAACCAGAAGGGTCTGGCGGCAGTCGCGGTAAACATCAGACGCATCGTTGCTGACTGAACCGAACCTTCCTTACTGTTACATACCTACGAACAAGTAAAAATTGCCTCGCCAAAAAAATAATGAAGTGGTTGTAGATTGCAGACGGCTCTCATGAAAATTAGCTTTTAAATTTCCTTATTGAAGTCGCACTTCACGAAATTTAATTAAAATTCAGGTCAAGATGATAGCCCGAGGGGGCAGGAATCCAAGGTTGTTTTTAATTTTAATTAAAATAATAAGTTTAGCTCGCTCTGCGGTGTTGCGTAAGTAACTTGCTTAACGATTTTAGATTATGAAAATATCATTTTGAACAGCCCTTTATGAATTAAAAGGCGTCACACTCAACGGCTGTACGGCTAGCACGCGTCATTTTGTCGCTTGTCACTCAATGTGTCTCTCCTACTTGGCTAATTAACAAAGAGATGCACTGAGCAACAAAGAAAGTCGCGATGTGTCGTGCTAGCTATCCTAGGATAACCAAATGCATTTATAATTAAGATAACTTGACTTTGAGGAACTCGGAAATGATTTTAACTAGGTACATACCTATCGTATCTGTATATCGAGTATTTTTAGTGCTAGATAGCGCTTTATATAGCTAGTTGCAGCATTAGTAGCACACTATCATTTATCGCTGACATGAAGCATTCAACCCTTTCGCTCACACTTATTGCTTAGAAAAGGATGTATTTAGTATACTTTAGTCGCGACAAACGCTAGAATGCCAATGTTGTACCTGTGCTTGTTTGTTGTCCTGTGTTTTTGTGTAATGACAGGTCAGCTTTAATATGAATTTTCTAGATCTTTTGCATTACTTAAAACCTTGTAGCAATACTTGGATAGATCAAAGATCTATCTATTGATATACACGTCAATGAGATCTTTGTAAGTACCACAATACGTATATTTATTTATTATTTCTACATACAAGTTTACCGCAAAACAACCAAAATAGTCATATACGCACACACATAATACATTCAGAATACCAATTACATACTTAATTAATATTTATTAATATTGACAGGCACAATGAAGTTTTCATACATACAATATACCTAAAAATGGACATTGGCAACTAAAATAATGAAAGTATTTACAACAATAAAAACGGATCTTTTTAAAAAGACACTACATTTTGCTCAAATGCTGTATAACGCCATCATGTTTATGACTAAAACAGACAAACGAACGCTAATATAAACTCTAGTGCACAACAATTACGGAACGCAAACTTATAATTTAATTGGGAGCTGAAAAAGCGGGGAAGGTTCCCTCGCTGCACTCCTTTACATCGCAACCCAAAACAGCGTTTCAATTGACTTGACGTAACTCGTTTGCACAGTTATAGGTCGGATTTTCCACCGCATCGTGCTAAATTAAGTTTGAATTATTGGCTAAATGGTTAGCAATTTAGATTTGACACGTTATTTATGGTAATTGCCTGCACGCCGTTATCCTAATGGACTCAAATCAAATTGATTCTAATCCTGCACCATGAATTTATCAATGCATTATCCGTCTACAATTGATGGTGCAAATTCCACGTCAAAACATTCCGCCCTTGAACAAAAGCGGGATTCATCTATCATTGTGTAAGCTGCGACAGAAGTGTGTAAGTAATTAAATATAGGTATAAACGAAATTAAGGAAAAAGCGTTTAGTAACCTTGACACGAACGTATTTTCCCACATTTCTTCCATGCGATTATAGGGACAGTTAAGTGTAAAAATGTGGACGTATTTTAAGTCCCAAAAATATGTAGTTACTAAACTTACCAACGAGGCGAAGAGCTCCCGTAGCATAGGTACACTTAGATTTTTACACTTGGCGCTAAAAACAGATTGCAAACGGATATATTCTCCGCAAGAAACAGTAATACAATTTATCTACACTAATATAATAAAGAGGTAAACTTTGTTTGTTTTTTTGTTAGTTTGTTTGTATGTAGGGGGTAATCTCTGGAACTATTGAACCGATTTCAAAAATTCTTTCACAGATCGAAAGCTACACTATTCCTGACGGACATAGGCTACTAATTTTACGTGAACGCAGTCGCGCGCGTCCGCTAGTCATTTATATAGAGGATAAATTTATTGAATAAAAACACAGTAGAAATTAATAGAAGCGTCGGGTGACCGGAGGGCTGGAACATTCCTTGCCCAAAGAATTAGTATTGCCATACAACGTGGCAATGCTGCCAGTCTTCTGGGCACCCTACCACTAGGCAGCGATTTGGAACAACTGTTTTATTTGTAAGTTTTAGTTTTATTTTAGTTTTCAGTTGTTTAGTTAGTGTGTACATACAATTTATTGAATAGTTTATTTTATTAATAACAAGTGACCCGTGGGTACAACTAGGATGTAATATAAATAAACTTTCTGTAAAAACGCTCTTAATTACGGACATCAGTCCGCATCAAAATCCGTTGCATGGTTCAGGAGGAGTAAGCTGCCGAATGATGAGGACAGGCAGACGCGGATAACAACAACAACAACAACAAATACTCTTTATTGATTCACACAAGTGAACAAAATAAAAGAACACACACCGGGAATTTTACATGGGATTCAACAGGCGGCCTTATCGCTAAAAACAGTAGGTAGTAGTAGGATAGAGACTTTATTTTATACTAGCTTTTGCCCGCTACTTCGTCCGCGTAGACTTGTTTAATTGAAACAAACAGACAAATTAATGAGAATTAGTTGCTTTGCTGCTCATGACGTCACGGCGGCGTATAACTCACGTATCGCTATCCCGTGGAAACTATGCATTTTTACGGGATAAAAAGTATCCTATGTGTTAATCCAGGTTATAAACTATATGTGTGCCAAATTTCATCCAAATCCATTCAGTTGTTTTTGCGTGATTGAGTAACAAACATCCAAACATACAAACTTCCACATTTATAATATTAGTAGGACTATGTAAATGTACATGCAAACTCAACGATTTTGTTTTCTTTCTTTTAGCAAAGATTATTTGTATTTTTTTTTAATTGGCTTGCAACCTGGCAATGCTGCCAGTAGTTTGGGCACGTCTTCATATGCAAAGGTCTTATATACAAAGTTTGTGACTAATTTGTATTTTAGTTTCTTTTTAGTAGTAGTTTTATTTCTTATTTGTATGTTTTATTGTTTATGCTTTCAAAATCAATAAAATTCTTAATTCAGTGACAAATATACTAAATATTATAATTATAATAGTACATACTTGTAAACAATTAGGTACTGTCTAAGATAAAGAAACAACTTAGGTTTTGCATAATTTGGTTCTCCCATAAAATGGTAAAAATGGTATAATTTAAAGGAATGGCGACCAAAGTTAATCAAACCTACGCATAATGTACCATCCGAAATAAAAACTTAAGCTTAGAAGTTTCAGTATTACTTAAAAATTATTACATACCGGTTACCCGGAAACCGGTTTGAGCTAAATTGTTCTCTAAATCCTTTCAGAGGGTTTCAGGGCTGCAGTAATTAACCCGCCGTGTTTATCACGACTCTGATATCCGGTAACAGAGAGGAAAAACCGAAACCGCCCCGGAACCTACCCCGTTATATCAGAGCACCTAGCACGAATCTTCTCTACACGTTAACTCGCTACGTAACTCAGTTAAGGTTGCCAGTTGAGTCGCGAAAAAATACCGGACAACTCCAAACAGGGGGGGGGGGGGGGTGTAAGCTTGGTCGCAAAAAATACGGGTTTTTTATAGTAATAGTTTTTATTTTTTAATCTACAGTGAGAGCCCACAGACGCAGATACAGACAGCGAGGTCAGCGAGCGAGGAGAGGAGTTCGAGGGATATCATATGCCTACTTTTGTAGGCGCTTGTGACCAGTAGTAACGACTTTCCTCAAAATACCGGACATTGTTCTGTCCGGTATGACCATTTATTTTTTACCGGACAGGGCTCGAAAATACCGGACTGTACGCTTAAATACCGGACATCTGGCAAACCTAAACTCAGTGCGTCTCTCTCTTACTTGACTAGTTAGAACAAGACGCACTGAGTTATCACGGCTCGAGAAGGTACGTGCTAGGTGCACTGAGGGCGAGAACAATATAAATTGTTCGGGACACGTTTGCTTAGAGGAAACTAATTAGTCACGTTTTTTAAGGTTCCGTAGTCAAATTTTGTCCGGTTTAACGACCGGATAGCCTATTGGGTAGTGGCCCTGACTACGCAGCTAAGGGTTTCGGGGTCTAATCCCGACAGGGGCAAACATTTGTATGATGAATATGAATGTTTGTACTCGAGTCATGGATGTTATATACCTGAGTATTTAAGTACGTATTTATCTACATACGTATGTATACATTTTATTCTATTATGTATGTGATATTTGTACTCTGCCCATGTGTGTGTGTGTAGTGTATTGAATAGTCCCAAAAACATTTGTAGTAAGCCATTACTACAAATGTTAGCCAATGTATGCGTTGCCATACGGAATTCTAAACTGAGCAAGATGCGACATGCTCTTGGCTGTTTTTTATACTTAATAGAGAGGTTCCTGTACGTAAAAGTACCATTAGATTCGGAAATATTAATGTAAACGGATCACTCACGTATATGAAGTCGAATTGTCGCTCGACGTGTCATTGTTGCGGACCAATCCATGTCGCGGAGCTAATGAATAAGGACCATTTTCGGACCACGGACTGGTCCGAAACATAATTCATAATTCATTTATTCACTGTTGATTGCATTATACATGAGGGTGTTATTTTACATGTCATTTTATTATAGTACTTGTCAGAAATCTACCTTATTTAGGTTTTCAATGATTTATTATTAATAGTATATAATTGAATTGGTACATTAGAGTTTTTTAAAGCGTTTCCTTGTCAATTGATATTAAGTTAAATAAAAACATGTCGACCGATAACTCGACTTCAAATAAATGAGTGATCCGTTTATTAATAATATGTTTGCGTTCTTACTACGAAAATAGTAGTTATAAATAATCAATAAGAAATTAATTAGATTGTAAAGGTCTACACGTATCTGATGTACATTGAACTCGTATGAACATTAAATACCCTCTGTATTTCATAATTGAATCGAAAATTGTTTTCGATTAAAATTTAATGGAATCTCACAATTATGTTACGTAATGGTTTAACACAACGATGAAACATAAATCATTTAAAACACATTTAACTCGCGTTTCTCTAGCTTAACGTGCAGCACTTTCAATTCACAAAAGTTTTTTGTTCACCTACTGGAAGGTAAGGTACGTATTCATACTATGAATATGCAAATGGCAACCCGAAACTATCATCATGTATAAGACGTACAGAGTTTTGATAGTTGTGAGGTCGAAAACCAACAGACAACTAAAGCTAAGTCGCAAGTTGTACCTTAACTAACAACTAATTGCCTCAATCGGGAACTACCTTCGCAATCCCCCTGCGATCAAATGTATCCTAGATCAAACTGTCTCAAATAGAATAGAATAGACAAAATCATGTATAAGTCCTTCTATGAATGTCTCATCAATCAATCTAGTTTGTGAAATTCTCATTTGAGTAATATGTTTCTTTTCGGAAGTAAACTTTTGTAAACCGAAAATGATCACTATTTTTCATGATTTTGTATAAACTATTTTCCGTTTGGTTTTCAATAAAGAGCATTTGTCTTGTCTTGTCTTGATCACAAGCGTACTTGGGACCTTCAAGAAAAGTGCCTATTCCGTTCTTAAAGGCCGACAGCGCGGTTTCCAAGCTTCCGTAATTGCAGGTGTCCACGGTCGGCGGTGATTGCCTACTATCACGTAACCGTTTGCTTTCCTCTTCTAAAAGAATAATAAACACATTTTCAGGATCAAAAATCTTTGCTCTCATTAGCATACAATACAGGAGCTAAAATTACGTCAAAATTGTTGATGGTCGTCATACAGGTGGCAGGAAGGCGCTGGTTGCATGCCGCTTCCAACCGGTCACTTTGGAAATCCATATAGGGGCCTATGTTCAACAGTGGACTTCTTGTGGCTGAGATGATGATGATGATGTTTTATTTTTATCATAGGTAGGTACTCAACCTAAATAGGAGGAATGCAGCCAGCATCATGGGGACCCTCTCGCAGGGATCGAACCTGGGAGACCTGACATAGTTTTAGTTTTCCAGTTTTAGTTTAAGTTATATATCGCTCTCTGTAGTTTAATTTAGCATTCCTCTTTAAATAAACCTGTAAAAATTCCTTATTAGTTACATAAAATCAGAACATACGATACACTGAAAAACCAGTTTTGTTACACATACGTAACCAAAGTTTTGTTTACCTATTACACAAAAAGGTGACTACCGAACTATTTGTTACAACTTACCTAACTCTTGATTTGTACATAAATCATCAGTAGCAAATAGTTTTGCTAAACGAACTTTGATTACCATTTACCGAAATTAAGAGTAACCAAACTAGTTCGGTTGTCCCTTTTTTTCAGCTTACTTAACTAAGAAAGATAACTAACCCATTAGTCAAATAAAAACATTCAGTGCACTCTGCAACATCATTTTTCATTATTTCGCGCACGTTTAGCCCGAAAAATATGAATACCCGCTATCACGACTTAATGTCCGCATAGAGTACGTATAAATCGGTCTTATCGTAGTGGGTACAATGAGAGCTACATACATTTAGTGGCTGACGGCGCTCGTGTCTCACTCGCGGTTGGTAAACCAAATCACGCGATATGAGCCCACTTACTATTTGGCCACGTAGCTAGGAATAATATGGCTATAAATAGCCGTGTCACAACTACTTTATGGCCGCGTAATAATGTTCTATTATTAAGAACCCATGTTATAAAATAGAAAGGCAAACAAGCAAGTGGGTCACCTGATGATTATTGATCACCACCGATACACACGGAACACCAAGGAGATTGCATGCGTTGCCAACCCAGAGGGCTGAGATGGAATTCCTTTTGCGCCAGTAATTTCACCGCGGCTATCTTGCTCTCCACGCCAAATCACATCAGCGCAAGCACTGCTGCTTAGCGGCTGGATTAGCGAGCAAGATGGTGGTACTCCCAAACTGTAATGTTTACTTAGTCTATACTTGACTGGGTGTCATAATAAGAATTACTCGTAGGTTCTCAAATGTCTTTCCTATAGCTGACGGTTAAGAGTCTATGATCTAATATTTTTCGTTAAGACTATATCCGCATTTACAGTGCCCGGCCTAATTTACTCTAATCAATCAAACATTCTAAACTAAGAAAATCTCTAAGCATTCGAAACGTTAATTTAAAAGAAAAATCAATTTTATAAGGTAGAAATGCTACCGTTTAAAAGAAGAATGAATTTTATAACCATAACCAGTGCACAATACTTTAAATTTGTATCATCAACATTGTTATTTATAATTCTATTTTTCTGCGCAATAAACTTACTTATTTACTTACTTACTTATGAGGTAGAAATGCTATGGAACCTTAGGAACTTGGAAACTACAGATGCAACGAGTCACCGGAGGGCTGATTCTTTTGTAGCCTAACTTTGTCATCCAGTAAAAGCTTGTTGTGAGCCTTCTAGTTTAACTTACTGTCTGGCAGCTACTTAAAGCAAGTAGGTATTAACAATCTATTTATTCGGCGATAAACACAAGTGGACAATACAACACTAAATGTAATAAAACAATCAAACTACATAAAAACTAAATATAAACTAAAAATTAATACTAAAATTATAACTAAAATATATTCAAAAAAGAAGGCCCCTGTGGCATGGTACCGAAGATTCTGGCAGCATTACCTCTCTGTATAGTTAAGCTTATACGTTGTGCAAGGCAGCTGCCAGCTTTTCGGTCACCTGTGACGTCGACCAGCCTCTTCGAGATCTCTTTGAAGAGGCCTAGTGCACTAGGTCCGACGGACCAAGAGTCTCAACGCCAAATGGAATAAAGTTATATTCAGTAGGTATTGAATGTGTAGGTTTTAGTTTAATTTTGATTGTATCTTAATTATATGTATTTATAAACAAAATAGAAACTAAGTTTAAGAAGTTTAATATTATTGCAAAATTAGATTTTGATTGGGTAGACAAACTAATGTATAATCTGGTTTCGAAGCTGTATTTTATAGTTACTCGTAAACAAGTAAACGTTACACACGACCACTTCGACTAAATTACTAGCTACATTCTTACTGTAAACAACGGATCCCCGTAGGGTTTAATCGAACTTGGTCTGTCTACAAGTATTCTCCACTTTATTTTCCTACGAAGCTGATTAAACCAGAGACCGCTGAATTCCAGCCAAACGACAGACCCAAGTTCCATTTTTGTAACAAAATGAGCATACTTCGAGTCCGTTCCCCGTGACTGCACTCCCGAGTGTAGCAGACCGCGTGCATGGACTTGACAGCAAAGAGGTTCAATCTTTTGAAGGAAATGACATTGGTTGATACGAGTAGGTACTCGATCCTCCAAGCCTTTGTTAGTTTTCGAATCGAAGCGATTCGCCCGAGAATAAATCCATCTCCCTATGGAAATTGCTAGAATTACGAAGTGGTGAAAGGGTTTGAACTCGATATTTTATTAAATATGGCAATGCCTTTATCTTATTTGGTTTTCCGCTCGACCTTTCATCGCAACCACGATACGTGATTGTAATCTAGTAACAATCCACTTGTTTAAACTCTGTTTTGAAATTTATATTCTCCATTTTATTTTCTTTGTGTTAAACTTGTGTTAATTTACGTTTTAAGAACTTAATTATTTTTAACGACCTTAATGTAAATGAATATTATTATAGCTAAACACAAAATAATTAACATCGAATTATTATACTGAGGAATGGATAAAATAAAACTAACAGTTCCGGTGTTTAAACATTTTATCATTAGATAACTTTCCACCGGGAATCGTAGAAAGGTCGTAATTAATCGACCTGCTACGTCTTTCTTTGATTTTTACCTCAAAAGCGATCGTTAACTTCTTTCAATTGCAATTAGATGGGACATACCAAACTGCTTACTACAGAGTCGAGAAATACACCAGTGATACCATTACATGTATAAAATTGCATACTTAAATAAAAATTGAATATAAGAAATAAGCATTATTATTATCGACACCCTCGTACTTGCCCTCTATTTCGGCCATGTTCTTGCTGAAGGTCATACTGTAAAACTGGTGACAATAATTCAAAAACTATAGATTCCTATAGTTGCTAATAACTGAGGTATTTCTCCGTTTTGTACTTTCCTTCCAAAACCTTTCGTTTATTTGTATCTTTAACATAAAAAGCACTGAATCTATGTTATAGTCTTATCATTGTTTATGATTTTTATATATACCGCAAACTCGTCAGTTGAGAGCTAAAAAGTTACTTGAGACGTTATTTCAATCTGATTAAGTGATGCTAGAACGGGTGAGAGCACCGAGTACCTTCAAGTTAATTTATACTTTAGTTTAAGCTGATTAGCTGACACTGGAGCGGTAAGAGCACCACGGAGAGTCATTGAATTAAATCAGTAGCCGTAAGCATGTCAGGGGGTTACAACCCATAACTCAGAAGTGGAGAGCTTCTCGCGGCCCATAACATTCAATCGTCCGCACGAGGGGCGAATTCCGATGACCTCAAGGAAAAGTTTGCGTCTTGAACACTCTGTATAAATCCGGGGAGTCATGTCGGGATTTCGTAAATCGCCTTTTTTATTTATTGCGCGGCTACCACAGTGGGCAGCCGTTTAGGAGTGACGTCGTGTTACTTGTACGTGATACTTTTTTCCAGGTCAGATGAAATTATTATGGCCGGGGCTATAAATCTCGCAGGAATTGCTTCCATCTTCCTTTATAAAGAAATAGAATGAAACCCTTGCGATGTCTTTGTTTGCGCTATTGGACTATAAATTTAGGACGTAGAAACAAATAGCTCTGCTTTTTACAGACAGCGCAAAACAAGATATGGGTTTTTAAGGTTCTCGACGAATACCTATGTCAGATGTCAGGGTATCCAGCCAGTCTCAGACAAGAATAATTGCAAATAAAAAAAAAATACTTTTTGCAGAAAAAATACTTAACTTTCTTCCGAGCAACTAACAAAGGCAGTATTTTTTCACATTTCTTTCAAGGTTAGTACATACAAAGACTGGAAGTATAAACTCTATTAGTTAGTGTTTTTTATCATTAATTACAAATCCATATTTACTTGTCAACAATTTTAGGTAGTAATTTTATTTATTTTAGTTATTTTTTGTCTTGTATTCTTGTCAACTTAACATTGACATGATAATTATACTGAAATTTTACAGACCTACTTCACTAACACGTACCAATGTATTTACCAACATTATTAATAAACACCACGGGCTCGAAACGTCGAGAATTAGATTCTTTGCAAAACACATGATATAAACCGTTTTATTTGTTTTCTTTCAATTATTAATAAAATTCAACAGATATAACAACTATAAGAAACTTAATCTTAACATGACGCTGGCTAAATTTCCTCCTTACACTGCTATGCCGAAATGTTGGACGAGCAATGAGTCAACCCTATAGGACCGGTGGATCTCACAACTTTTTTGGTGGAACTAAAAACTTACCTAACCCAAAAGTACCGAAAAGAAAAGAGTGAATCCATTTATTCTAATTTTGTGTAATGCAACTAATGATAAGTATAATACCTAAATAAATCAAAATTAATAAATATCATGACGCACTTTGCACCTATTCAACAACTCCCAAATTAAGCAAAGCATGTACTATGGGTACTAGACAACGGGTATAAATAATAATATGGTCTTATACAGATAAATACTTACTTAAATAGGTACATATCCCATCCCAGCCTCAGATCAATATTCATATTCATCATACAAACATTTGTCGCGCACAGAAATCCAACCCATAACTTTTATCTTCGTAGTCAGGATCACTAACCACTAGGCAATCCGATTATTGTCACTCGTATAATGGCACAGCTACCACTGAGTATGCAATTGTTTACAATTTAATTAAATTTAATGATCACTGGAGTGTCAACTCTACCTTTTAATAAAGTAGCTTTTAACGCAAAGTAATATCCTTAATTTGCTTCTAGCATAAAAAATGCACATTTAACATTTCCACCGAACTTTAAAATGTCGGCCGTATTCGCTGAATGTTTCCATTAACACAATTTGAATCCCCGGTTGCAATTTCACTAAATCATGCTCCTAGCAGACGGGATACTCAAATATCACGATGAATGAAATATCCGAGCTATCCTCACTCCCTGTCATCACTATCTATTCAATCTAGATGATAACGATTGAATAGATATAAAATTGTATAGACCGGAGTAATATTACTAATGCTCCCCTTTAGCTCTCGGATCCATTGAGGCCTAGGCTGAAAAAACGCGTACGTGGCGTAAGATCCGTAATATAATTGGTGAGAGGAGTTCGTGTAAGCTTTTGCTGGCGTTAAAATAATTCCCTTCAGTGCGGCGGATGCGACGATGGAGGCCGGCGCCGGAAGCGGGCTCCGGCATTACGTCACTTCCTTCCGGCTTCTCTGCCGGGTCCCTCGAGCCCCTTACAGCCTTAGATACCTAGACATTTTGCATAAACCACAACTTAGGCTCATTTTACGTATCGCTGCGGACATTGACTACACTTGACTAGCTTCAGTCGATTCCGATAAAAAAACTTTCTTTTGTTTTGTTTGTTAGGAAACTCTAAGCATTTCACAGTATTCTTAATCTGCTTAACATAAAGACAATCGTCGTTTCAATTCCTTTTGATAATTGGTCATTAAGATAACCGAAGCTTACTGATAAAGCAGCGAGATATAAAGTTCGCTCAATTGAATCAGTCCATTTAGTGAATTTAAATTGGCCTCTCGACGCTGGAATGAGAGTTTCGGAAAAAACTGTATTTTCAAGCATATCTCAAACTTTATCTTTATTCAGGTTAAGAGAGGGTTTAATTATGTGCTTGGGTTGGTTTTCATTTGCTATTTAAACCATTGTTGAACCTTATTAAATTCTAAATATTTTCAGCACCCGCTTTAATATTAGTTATTTTGCGGAGGCACATAAATATTCACAATTTATTAACATATTATTTGTTGTTTTACGACTCGGGCATAAAATTTCTGTATTTAGGACACCAGTATACAGCAAATTCAATGAACCATCAACCACCACAAAACCACAACCATAAAAAAAAAACTTTCTCACAGACACAGTAAAATCGTGATCGTAGGCTGTAAAATAAACACCTGTATAAGCAATCTTTGAGATAACGATAGAAATTTCATCAGGCCGGGTCAAATATTCCATCAATGCTGTGTAGTAGCCCGCGGGTCTGGCTCTTACCTGGACAGCTAGAACGTTTTACAATTTCCCACTTACCCCTCACTACGTCTCTTTTCACCTGGGCTGGTTGGATAAGGACATGCATAGCTGGAAATCGACTCGCAGCCACTCGTGTTAGCCGTTCTGAACGATTGGATGACTGATCCCTTCAAGAACGTTGCAAATTGACTCCTAAGATTGAAAGCAATCGTAATTGTGCGTACCTGCTTATGCGATTATTTCCTGCCCTTTCTAAAGTCTCAACAAGGTTATACGATTAAGAGATCGATCAAAAGTAAACTCTTTGCTTAGATACGTTCAAGGGGGTATTAATAAATAAAATATAATAAAATTATACCGAACATTATTTATTTTGTTCTTTCTTTTTTTACACATGATATTTCTATGCATGTTTATATTAGCAGGACCCATAAAGTTGCTGATTCGTTATCAGCCTTCAGAAACAGTGGGTACGTACGTATCTCTCACTAATGGTACAAAATGCAGTATTAAGCTACTACTTCTCGCCGGTACTTTGTGAGAGTGTAGTAATACCCAGGTCGAGCCAGCTTATTCATATTGCAGTCTGCAACTGGCAGCAGTGAGGCTGTACCACTATATCATCATCATCATTTCAGCCGAAAGACATCTACTGCCGGAAATAGGTCTCCCCAAGGATCGCCATAACGGTCCTGTGCTGCTTGCATCCAGCGGGTTCCCGCAACGATCACCAGGTCATCGGTCCACCTTGCATCGGCCACCTATATATATACAGTAAAAATTAACTAAAGAATAGGTCAGGAAGATAAAGAACGTACGAATCTAATTAGACTTTTCTACAGTAATGGCTTTATTTGTATGCGTCCTACGTTTTCATAATTCAAATAAAGAATCAGATATGAGTTTCAGGAGAGCAGTTCACCCGCACGATACGCGCAAAAAGCAGCTTTTGTTTTTCAACTTTGGGGTAACCGTGAAATTTTCCGGAGGTTTTCGTTCAACTCGTCCAGTGGAACAGTATGCGGGTAATGATGAAACATTTGAGTGCATATTTCGGTAGTGACCTTTGGACCGGTCGATTTTTGTGTTTTTTTTTGGGCTTAAAAAGGTAATAACATGAGAAGGCAGTTTATAGACAAATGATTGACTGCGAGCAGTATGGTAATACCAATTACATCCTCGAAAACATTAGAGAACATTCAGAGAAATCTGTTTCCATACGAAAAAATCTTAGAAGTTACCGAGAACTTCTCATAGGAAAGTTGCACAATTTGAGTAGTTTCTTTTTGATAGTGCTAAGATTTTTTATAATCCTTTTTCACATATGTATATTAATATGGCCGTTACAACAATTTTACACGATACCCTTCGTGTGCGAGTCGGAGTAGCACTTGTCCAGTTTTTTAAACTTTATTTGTCCCACAGGTCAAAAGAATACTAAGCTCAGATGTCCATTCAAATAATAATAACCAAGGAAATCTATAAGTATTTAATAAATAAAAGTTTTAAGTCAGAGAACCTAGACATATTATCCCAAGATACTAAAATAATTCAAAATATCCAGTCTAAAATCAGAGACTTAATCAAGTCTTCAACTTTAGTGAAGACGGTAAGGTGCAACGAACGCTCCCCTCCCGAGTTTAAGGCATCCGAAGATAAGTGTG
Organism: Ditula angustiorana; assembly: GCA_963691745.1. NCBI lineage: Eukaryota > Metazoa > Arthropoda > Insecta > Lepidoptera > Tortricidae > Ditula > Ditula angustiorana. The sequence goes on along the minus strand of OY829481.1, from coordinate 3,014,339 downwards.
ACGTCGGATTGGAGTTAAAAGGGCGAATAAGATTGTTCGATCTTTGAAATCGCGTAATGGATGAAAACGACATCGCGAGTACAAACGGCAGTTTGTCACATCACTAATGGCGTAGAAAATCGGGAAAGTTCCGCTCCCCGACAACGGTGACTCGTATCGATAGATTGCACCCAAATAACGCATATTATGCCTCGGGTGAGCACGTTCCGTATATCGCCACCTTCGTGGTAAAAAGCGAATCGTTTTGCTACAATAGGTTTTTCATATAAAGTTATCCTCGGCATAAGAAAAAACATTCAAAGGTACTAATATGTTCAAATACTTCTGAGCCTGACCGTACACGATAATCTAACCGTTGAACGATGCACTGTGGCGACCATTCTGACTTGGTTTTCGACTACACAGGTAATGCATAAAAATACCTAAAACAACTTACAAAAATAAAGGTTTTCATTATATTTTTTGAAATGTCTAGGTTTTTTTTATACAACATGGGAAAGCAAACAAACAACGGGTCACGTGATAGTAAATTATCTTTACTGCCCATAGACATTCGCAACACCAAGGATATTGCAGATGCAAGGTATAGTTAGCATAATTAATTATTATTATTTAATAACGGCCACAGCACAAAGGTAGTGACCGTGAAGACTCAGTTAGCGGTTCTGGAATCGATTCCCACAAGGGGAAACGTTTGTTTGATGATTACGTTGGTTTGTAAGTACCTTAGTCATGGATTCTATATAAATTTTAGTATACTTTTATCTATAAAAGAATGTGTGTCCGTCATCTAGTACCTATGGTAGGTACAAGCTTTTCCTAGTTTTTTTAAATAACATAGGAAGACAAACGAGCAAGTGGGTCACCTGATGGTTAGAGACCATTACTGCCCATGGATATCTGCAACACTAAGGAGATTCATAATTCATAATTCATAATTCATAATTTATACTTCATAATCCATAATTCATTTATTCGCTATTGATTGTTGGATGCGTTGCCAATCTAGTGGGCCAAGATGGAATACCTCTTGTGCCAGTAATTGCACCGGCTGTCTTGCTCTCCACGCTGCAACAGTGCAAGCACTGCTGCTTACCAGCAGGATTAGCAAGGAAGATAGCGGTAGCGATTCGGACTGACCTACCATCCGCAAAATGTATCTAAATCTAATGGACAGTATTATTATTGGAATTCACTCCGCCGGAGTTGTGTAAATTTAATATACAAAGTTGTGTATGTTCTTACTATTCCAGCAATGGTGTCCATGGAAAATCAGCGCCGTGTTAGTACCACGATGGTACTACCACGCATTACTCTGAGTAGGTCCCTTGTCGGTCTTAGGTCCTATCCTATGTCCACCTGGGCGCGGAATAAACTACTTTCTTTCTTTCTAATTTCATTTCTACTTACACCTGTATTTTGATATTGAACATTATAGAACTCAACGTATGACCTATTTTCGATCCAACAGTTATCCCGTATGCCTACGTAATAAAGCCGAGTGCCGACAAGGCTGGTCACGCACACACGCACGCCACAAAGCTTATATAACGCTAAGATTTTACGCCTGATTAAATATTTTCGCTCGAATGCAAATAAAGGTTGTTGGAATAAACGGTAGAGGGAAATCCTCTCGCGAACGTTTCGATTCTACTTGTATTTTTGCATCGTGTGATATATATTCGGCAAGCACGCCGCTGATTTATGCCAAGGCGTAACCCCTTGTTAGAATATTTTTAAAGGTTACCTTTATTTTATTCAGACAACGAAATTATATTTTACGTTTGCAACAGAATAAATAATAGTACAATTTCAAGTACAGAAACTCTTTCTTCGAACAAAAACGGCGTTTATGTAAACCATATTTGATTTGATTTGATCTGGGGACCCTATACATCTCCTGATCATTATTAACTAGTGCCAGTTCGTTCAATATGCTTAAAGCTTGCTGTGCTGTTTATTTTTATCTTTTTTTTAATATATGTGTGTTGTCATGTACTATTGTAATAATTATGTATATTGCACTGTAATCTGCTTTGAAAAGAGAAGAAAAAAATAATAAACTGCTGAGTTTCTTGCGGCGTTTCTTCTCAGTAGTATCTTCCATTTTACGAAGCACTAGTAGATTCAGACATAAAAAAGCCTATACCTATGGCCTACTTGCAAAATATTTTTTTCATTTTTATTTTCATATTGATCCTTACTTATCTTAAATATTAAACAACATTCTAACCAAAAAGTCCCTTGAGATTCCTAATACTAAGCTAAAAACTAATGAACAACGACGATACAAACCAACGTTACACATATATTACTACGTTTAAATATGAAATATTTAGGTATACAACATTTAAGATATCTACAGTTTGAAGACCTATAATAACATTATGCTAAAGTCGACACAATTTGAGTGGAGACACAAGTGTCACCTCAGCCGGAGGTTTAGACGCAAACATTTAAGTTACATAGTTTATCAACGCTGGTGACATCCTTGCCACATTTCAGCTATTATTTGGACGCTTTACCCGTCTTATTTACCATCCCATCCATGAAATACTGACGAATGGGTCGCCAATTAGCAACGACCTTTAAGATTTCCATTCATTATGGCAACACGGCACCAACTTTTTTTTTAAGACGTCCAGATTTTGCAGATCGCAGTTTTCGCAAGAGGTACGGTCGGCTACGATTGCATACCACACAAAAGTATTATTTATAATTAAGAATATCAAATAGAACAATCAAAGAATTTAATTCCCTACCCATTTCGTTGAAATTCGTCAGACATTCGCAATGCATTAAGGTCGATATTATGTCAAACTAACGTCTTGCTCTAGTTAGCTCTTATGGTGACAGTTTGCTATATGATATTGAACCTTTGGTAGGTTGGAAATTAAATTCCTTGACTGTACAAACTTTGTAGATAAAGTGGATGGAATGGCGTTTTTGTCATTTTTCATTTTTATTTAATTGAAAACTAGACAGCAGGGTGTGGATTCGTGCTAAATGCACAAATTTAATCCTCTTTTAATCTTCGACATCGTTGTTGAACTTATAAAACTAAAATAAAACTACACTAAAATTAAAAGTATTCTAAAATTAACACATACATGTCATATTTACATCAAAATTTATAACTAATTAATATTGAAAAAGTAGGCCCCTCAGGCATGGCACCAAAGACACTGGCAGTCCCTTTCTGTATGACTATACTTATGCTTTGTCCAAACGCTGCCAGCTCTTTGGTCACCTATGACGTCAACGAGCCTATAGGAAAGTTGAATTAAATAAAACTAAAATAAAAGTATAAATCAAAATGTCCTGGCTACCAGAGTTAGGGTTGAAATTAACAAAAACTGTATTTTCTATATTGCTATGTTTAAATGTACCTATTATTTTTGCAACACCCACTGGCGAAGCCAACTGAAAGCCAACCCAAAAACCAGCGTGACTTTGGTACGATACCCCTGTTTTCATGTTTTCATGTTTATTTGGGCACAAACGGTACAATTGTTCTTACAAATAATTATCTTATCTAAAACATTAACCAATAAAGATGCCACCATTTACTCGTACTCAAACAAGTTTTTGTGAGTTAGTGTTTAAAAATGGCTGAACCGAATATCTACTAACAATTACAAACGTTAAGAATGATAACCCCTATTCTTAGAATCTGGTAAATCCAACGTAACCTGTTTTTTCCAGAGTTATCTCTCAACACGATGTGGTCAAAAATTATAAAACGTAAATTACTCATTTTCTGGCTGACAAACTTTAATTAATCCTTGTTGAACCAAGAACCAAAACAGCAGCATAACAGCACATTGTTTGTTTACGAAATTTTAGGTTCGCCGGGGTGCCGCAGAGGCCTTATGCATTATGTTATTACCTTGTTTTCTTTTACCTTCGAGCTTAGCAGAGCTAAAAGGTTTTGTTTTCATAATAAATGAGCTTACTTTTGACCTCGATCATGTAGGAGGACGCGGTGTGAAGAATGACCGCAGTTTTACCTTGCTTCTTTTCTTTTGAAAGAGATTGTTGGGGCGATGCAGAGTAATTTGTTCCAACTCATTAATAGAACAACCGCAAGAAACGGCTGAATCTATTAATATATCTGACGCAAAGTATATGCGCCATATTGGAGGGAGAAAGTTGGTCAAAACTGTACCTTGAACGTTTTCAATTCCAATTAAAATGGGGGTTCAAAGCAAATCTTTCGAATGTTTTTCTTTGTTTCCTCCTTTTTACATTTTTATTTAAAAATGTAATTAATGTAGATTGATTTGCGTTCAAAAAGTTTCGGTTGGATTTCAATGCGAGCGAAACGCCCAGGTAAATAAAACATGCTTTTGGAGCGATAGGAAAGTTTTGTTTTACCAACAGTTAAAAACACTTAAGAAATCTGCATTATACAATATACTTTTCATAGAGGCAATGTGATATTAAAACATTTGCATGAGCAACGTACAGTCAATTGAAAAATATTTACATTTAACGTCTCAATGATATAAAGCTCAGGCAGGGCTTTTATACATGTTGACTGTGTGTGTGTGTGACTGTACATACAACTTTTAAACGAACCTAAAGGTCGTTTCACAAGAGCTGCGGCCAAAATTCTACGAAATTAAAGACAGTTTCACACATTTTCGGAGCAGCTCTCATAAACCGGCAGAACGATTTATTTTATTTATTTTATGGAAGGCAAACGAACTTGAGGGTCACCTGATGGTAAGTGATCACCACCGCCTATAGACACCCACAACACTAAGGAGATTGCAGATGCGTTGCCAACCCAACTTGCGTTGCGTTGTCTTCGGTTAAAATGAAAAATTCAAGTGCCCCTGCATTAAAAACCTACGCTAATATATTTAACCGAAAAACAAGGTGAGCACGAACAATTGTACACATTGGCCAAACGAATTGCGGCCTAAATACGCACGTGACGTCCGCCGAAAAGGGTCGCCGGGGCTTATTAATGTCACATTATTTTTGCACAAAAAACCGGCGGCACAACTTTAGGCCCTCCCTCTGTCTGAATGTCAAAATTAATCCATTAAACGGGAAATTTTGCATCAGTTCAAAGCAGAATAATGCGTGTGTGAAGTAGGGTAGTATTGATTAACGGAACGTACATTTTATCTAATCCACTTATCCGCGCACGTGAATACATTACCAATTTAATGGTTCATTTATGTATGAAATGACTAGCGTCTCGGCTTCAGGCAGCATTAGCATTTTTAACCGACAACGTCAGACAAAATGATTCTTAGTTTGTTTTTTTAGTACTTCATTTCAGTTTATTCGTGATAAATGTGAAATTTTAATGTAAATAAAACATATTTTTAAGTGATCACTATCTTTACAGCACTAAAGACAATTAAAAAAAATCAGAAAGTAAAGGAAATAAATAATGTACTGTCTTTTCGCTTCGAATCGATCACCATATATAACCGCTCTTAAGAATATTATGTATAGCGGACCCCCGCGACTTTCTTCGTTTTGTATCTCCGTCAGGGACAGTGTAGCTTTCTATTAGGGAAGAATTGTTAGGAATCGGTTCAGTAATTTCAGAGATTACCCCCTATATACAAACGAACAAAAAAACTAAGTTTACTTCTTCATTATATTAGTGTATAGTTGAATTGCTTGACCACTTTTCGACCGTATCACAAAGGGATAAGGTTCAAAAGTGGTCAAGCAATTACTTGGTCGACTATACATTAACACATTTTAATATGGATATGTTTTATAGTTTATGTAATTTGCGGGTGGTAGAACCTTGTGCAAGGTCCGTCCGGATCGCTACCACCATCTTGCTCGCTAACCCTGCCGCTAAGCAGCAGTGCTTGCACTGTTGTGTTCCGGCGTGGAGAGCAAGACAGCCGGTGTAATTACTGCACAAGAGGTATTCCATCTTAGCCCTCTGGGTTGGCAACTTATTTGCAATCTTCTTGGTGTTGCGGATGTCTATAGGCGGTGGTGATCACTTACCATCAGGTGACCCACTTGCTTGTTTGCCTTCCTATTTCATAAAAAAAATGACGATCTCAACTCAATATAAAACATGTAATTTGACATTTACGCAATTTCTAAATTAATTATGTAACTAGCGACCTGCCCCAGCTTCATAATGTACATAAAAACCTTCAGTCAAACACTATCTAAATGACAATGCAAAGCGAATCAAAATCCGTTGCGTGGTTTAGAAGAAGTAAGCGGCCGAAGGTATGAGGAAGGCCAGCAACGGATACCAACGTTGTTTTATACTATAATTAATAGATTCAGGCGTTACTTTGCGGAGGTCCATATCAACAAACTGGAACAAATTACCTTGCTACTCCGCGAAACCAGTGCCGGGCTCGTGCAAAATAGCTGCGTCTGTGCGACACATGCATGCATTTTGCATGAACATATATGTGTCGCACAGACGCAGCTATTTTGCACGAGCCCGGCACTGGTTTCGCGGTGTAGCAAGGTAATTTGTTCCAGTTTGTTTTATACTATGTAAAGATTTTATAATGATTGAATAAATAAACTTAACTGGGTGATAGTATTGCAGGCACATACAAAGCGTCGCGCAGTAAGCGTTATGGCCTGATTACACTTTGATTAGTCAGAGTGCGAGTTCATGCATTCGGTGTTTAGTGCAAGTAGAAAATATATGAACTCGCACTTGCAGTTATCAAAGTGTAATCAGGCCATTAAGCGCGATTCTCATTCTTATTAATAAGGCTGACGGTGCTGGCCAGCTAGCGGTTAATGCTGCATTCCAATTGTTAATTTAGAAACTAATACTTAGGCTTGCTCATTCAACGGCGACAGTCTTCGAAGGGATCTAGCTTACAGGTAGGTGACGTTGTCTTAGTAGAGTCGGACAAAAAACAGCAATTTTGGCCATTAGGACTTATTGTAGAGTTAGTAGCAGGTAGGGATGGAGTAGCGCGGATTGCAAAGGTCAAAACAAAAGACACTGTTTTGACCATACCGCTCCAGAGACTTTATCCTTTAGAAATGCGCCCGGGAGGATGTTAGAGACTCCTTGGTTTTTAAATGGCTTGTTTTACAGAAGAGGAATATGTTTTTATTTGAATTTGTATTTTTGTTAAGGAATTGTCTTTTCAGTGTCAAATAAACCGGCTTCAAGGAAAGTTGTTCTTTTTGCTTTACAAACATTTTCGGACCCTAAAACCTCTAAATTCAACACCAATAGTATTCAAACAAAATATCGTTTTACGTACTTGTGGCCCTAGCACGACCAGTCTAGGTTAAATTTATCCCCCTCTGCGTCTCTTTCAAACTAGTGTCATAAGAAAAGAACGCATATGGAGATAAACTTAGATTACTTGGCCGGACATGGTGTCACTGTAGTTAAACTTTGTTAGATATCCCATTGAATGTGTCAAAAGTTAACTGTTCATAAGTTAAACGATCCGCTTTTTAATATAGGAATCGGCCATAAGACGATGGTCTCGAGATTCAAAGATTATATTGGGTGATCCTATGCGCCTATCACGAATCTTTTCGATACTTGTGAACTCGCTACGTAATTCAGTGCGTTTATTTCTAACTAGCGGACGCGCGCGACTTCGTTCGCATGAAATTAGTAGTCTATGTCCGTCAGGGATAGTGTGTAGCTTACTATCTGTTAAAGATTTTTTGAAATCGCTTCAATAGTTCCAGAGATTACCCCCTACATACAAACAACCTAACAAAATTTACCTCTTTATTATATTAGTGTAGATTAGTGTAGATGTAGACTAGGCCAGTAAGAGAGAGACGCACTTAGTTAAGTAGCGAATTCGTGCTAAATGCACTGCGCGCACTGGTAAAGAAGGCTATGAAAAGATTTATTTTTCCTGTAAAATTCTTCCCTCCGGGCTAGGCAGAGTGATAAATCAGTCATTGTGTTGAAAGTAGTGAACTGCGCATTCCTCTGCGTTCTTTTGAATATTTAAATGTGTGCATAGTTGGTTAAGTTTAATGCTCATTTTTAAGACACTTGCGACTGGCGATTTAATGTTCTTGATGCAGTAATATAATTCTTTCCTTGTTGCATACATAATAAATGCATTTTAACAATTAAATATTACAGAGACACTTTAGATTACAGTTAATATCGAATATGTTTGATTCCTCTGACGCCTTTTTCCACCTGTGGCTCTAACGTGACCACCTAACTTTAATTTATCTCTTATTGTTTATCCCTTTCTTATGACACTGGTTAGACAGAGCCACAGGGATGGATAAATTAATCTTGGGCGGTGATAATAGGGACGCTGTTTTAGTAGTTGTACATATAAGTCGACTCTCCAACAAATATCTGTAAGAGATTGCTTTGCAATAATAAGATTATGTTGTATATTTTTATTGCGTACAAATTATGTGTATAGATTCTTACTTATTCATAAACACAGTAGACCTGCATTAGTTAACATATGTTTCGGGACCAAATAATCGTTATACCATTCGGTACTAAATTAGTAAGATCAGTTTCATAACCATTTTGCAACTATTTATATCAGTTTAGTAACAATTTCGTTATTAAACTGATATATTATGAATTGTTACAAAACCGTTACGAGAGCCATATTAATTGTTTTAGTTGTAATTGTTGTCAAAGTTTTGATTTGTAACCGACTTAAAAAAAAAGGAGGAGGTTCTCAATTCGTCGGAATCTTTTTTTGACCCTTCATCTTTACTTGTCATTGTAAAATTTCCCTTCGAATGTGTTGGTGAAAAAGTTCACTTAAAAGAGGTTATTAAACTTTTATGAATCATGAGGAGTTTCTCATTTTGTATTCCATTCATATTCATTAACATTTTGTTTTACGATATTTTATCTACACACATATCATAAAGGCTAAATAACGCGTTTAAAAGCCCTAGGAAATGACCAGCATTATTACAACCAATGTTATTATAAGAATTTTCTTGTCTGTGGTAGTAGGTAAATCTGTTCTTTATTGGTCATCACATTACCGATATCTCGTGACAGCTCGTGACGTTATGAATTTAAATTTGGAACAGCTGTCAAAATTCAAGTTGGTCTCTATTCTAGTATCCACAGATATTAAAACAGTTATCGATACGAAACGTCAACTCAGTATGTTTTTTTAATTTAAACGCACGAAATTTGATCTCGAGTGACATGAAAATAGGGTCTTCATTCGTTCGTCTATGGTTTAAAAAAAACGTTCGTCTTGACGGATAGATCGAATCACAGAGTACCTTTTTAATATACATGGCCGCCATTAGTTGTCATACGTTTGTTGGTTTTTTGCTGTTACGTTTTTTTGCAGTTATGATATGTGTGTAGATAAAGTAATGTATGCAACTGTATATAATTAGGCCATAAAACACTCGTGTGATCCTATTATGAAACTCGCTGACGCTCGTTTCATAAAACCACACTCGTGTTTTAAGGCCTCTCATTATTTAGCAGTTGCATAAAATACTATTTTCTCACAGTTTAAATAAAAACTCTTCGCAATAAATGAGTATTTCACCCTATTCACACACTTAACGTCAAGTAAGTTTCCTTGTTGCATACGGTATTCTGGACCCGAGTAATAGCCTAGTGTAAACGAACAATAAACAAGGAAAGTGACGTGCGAGTATACTGTAGACAAAACCGCTCACTCGATGCCAGGCTGGCGTGATTAAAAAAAAGACTGGCCGGGTGCGAACCGGGCACACGCACTGAAGAGGGTTCCCTACAGTGTTATTATAATTATTTTTACACTTGTATTTACCATATACATATAGAAATTTCATGATTTCATTGTTAAATGAAGAATAATTTAAATATAGAATAATTTAAATATTAAATATAAATAAAAACTAAATGTATGCATGGTTGCAGGTTTAAGACCTCAAAGATGATGATTTGAGGATGTCAAATTTCTTTTTTTGTTTGTCTTTGCAACACACACACACACGATATATATGTTATGTATGTGCCAAACTAACCCTACAACGGTTTTACGGTGGAAACGGTTTTCTAACGATTTGCATCTTGCTCGTTAATCCAGCCGCCAAGCAGCAGTGCTTGGCGTGGAGAACAAAACAGCCGGTGAAATTACTGGTCAAGAGATATTCCATCGTAGCCCTCTGGGTTGGTAACATCTGCAATCTCTTTGGTGCTTGGTGTCTTCTATATGAGTGATGGTGATCACTTACCATCAGGTGACTCATTTGCTTGTTTTGCTTGTATCTACGTAACCCTAAAACTGACATCACTGTACATGTCTTCATGTCAGCGGAAATGCGAGAGTAAAAAGAAAAGCATTGTTGCCCACACATAGTCATGTTCTTTTAATGTCGGTGAGTAGAGCGCTAGCGTTTTGTATATGGAAATAGTACCTACTTTGTGGTTTTGAAAAAGGGACTAAAAACGAGCATGCCGATCACTGGATGGAAAGCAATCACCACCGCTCATGGAAACTAACGATCAGATCTAGGGAATGCAAACCCAATTTATTTCCCAAAAAAAAAACGGTTTTAACTGATTATTTCTTAGAGAACATAACCGGCTTTGCATTCTCTAATCACATCCATTGCTCAGCCCAATTTCTGCAACCTATCCCTGTACAATTTGTGCGCAAAGCAATTATGTGATAGTACTTGCAGCGCTTCGTCGCTGCAGAATCTTCCATTTTTCAGACATTGAAAAGAGCCTATATGACCTACTTGCAAAATGAATTTTTCGTTTTCTTATTCTGAAGTATTTGACAACTACCAATCATAAATTTAAAGCAATTAGTTTGAGTTACTAACTCACTATGATACGGTCCTAAAAAGCTCTTACGTTCTATACCAAAACGAACTATACCTACGTATTAAGCACGTGTTTTTCAAGAATAAGTGCTCCTACCGTTACGCCAAGAAAAAGCTAACGTCACTTTAACACCTCCAAAACGGCAGTAAATCTCGAATGTTACTTCTACATTCTAGATCAAAACGCTTTGAATTACGTGACACTGTACTTCATATCACAGCACCGAGTGAACCGAACGCTTCCATTTCTCCCGATCACGACGAACAGCATAAAAAATATTGATGAGGATCCGATTTAAGAGCAACTCTCGCAGCCCTGGCCCTGCGTGTCGTCCCTGATATTACGTCATAAATCCGACGCCGGTCGCTGTCGCCTGTCGATTATCGCGCGGGTTCCGCGAGGAGCGATTCTGCTAGAGTCGACGGTGCAAGTCACAGGCGCAGTGCACCTAGCGCAAATCTTCTTGATACGCGTAATTTTTTTTTAAGTAACTTTTGGGCTACTTAGAAAGATAACACAGCACGCCTATGAAGCGTATCCCGGGACCACTCAGTGTAATTGCAATATGGGCTCAGCGTTAAAATTAAAGTTTTCTTACCCTTTTTTGAGATATCTACAAGAGTTACTTATCTCTAACACTGACAACTGACTGTAGGTACTTCGCATTCTTCAATTTTGAGTCAATTCTCTATTGATATAGACTAATGATATTTCTGGGCCATGTTTTGTATCTTTAACTGTGGTGTTTGCTTCGTATGGACCCCATTGCGTTGAATGAAGTCATTCCATGTCTTAATATCCTAAAACTAAATACATTGTGTAAGTCCAAAGGATGACAAACGTCCTTTTACGAAGCAAATCCCACGATCTAATCATGTGTTGAGTGCGTGACCTCAGTCAGTTACGTTTACAATACGGAAAAACGCGTTTAGCATCATAAGAGCTACTTGTGAGACATATTTTGAAATTAAAAGCATCTGAAGTTATACGTCACTGTCCATAAAAACATAAAACAGCGTAAGCTTGTACCGTGGACTGGGCCAAAACGCGTTCAGAATATATCCCGTAAGTAATCGGATACGGGCTTTCAGCGAAATTTTTGTCTCTCGACCTAAATTGATGTTGAGTTTATGAAACTCCGGTAGCGTGATGAGATTGCCTTCTTAATTTTATTTATCATAGATCGATCATCTAACATGTAAGTTAGTGAAGCAGACCAACTGTTTGTTATTTCTTTGATGAGTTTAGGAAATATTATGGACCTATGACTTATGTACCTACTTGAGCGATATTAAAATACCTTACCATAGAGTTAGTGCATTTCTTGGTCAAGTTGGTCGCTGTTCTGAGAGAATCACCCTCCGTAAATTTTTGGGCAATCGCAGAGAAGTGTTGGGGTACTTTCTAACCATAGTGAATCGTTTAATGTAACATCAGCTAATGATCGGGGATTTGGATGCCACTCGGGGTGAATGACCTCAATCATTATGCTAATATGGATATGCCGCGGGATACCGGGGTTCGTGTATTTGAAAAAGGACAGTTTTTTGTCATATTATTAGATATATCAATGTGACACGTTTGAGAATACCTCATACAGGTGACAGGAAGGCGCTGGTTGCATGCCACTTCCAACCGGTCACTTTGGAAATCCATGGAGTAGGCATAGGCCAATGTTGAACATAGGTTCAACAAGGGTTCAACAGTAGACTTCTTGTGGCTGAGATGATGATGATGATGATGATGATGATGATGTTTGAAAATAAATGAACAAAATACGCAGGTACTGCTTTTTTATGTTACACCTAAATCATGAAACAAATACATTTTTGTATAACTTTATTATAATTTTTTGTAAAAAGATTCTTATTTATATCATAACCAATGGCCACCATGGGTTATCGTGCAGACGGAGCTCGCGACGCTTTTCGCGCCACGCTGGCCTAAATGACGTCATTCGTCGGGCTCTTGTCAGTGCTGGGACACCGGCCGTCCTCCGCGCGACGACGGTAAGAGGCCCGATGGCATGACGCTCATTCCCTGGAAGATGGGACGGAGGTTAGTGTGGGATGCGACGTGTGTCGACACACTTGCTCCATCCCATCTCCCATCTACGGCGTGTAGGGCCGGCGCTGCTGCCGATGCCGCTGAGACCTCAAACGGCGCAAATATGTAGCCATTGGTAATGGCTATATGTTTGAGCCGTTTGGGGTCGAAACGCTGGGGCCTTGGGGGTCTGGCGTATTATTATTTACAAGGCTGTAGCGGCGAAATTAATAGAAGCGTCGGGTGACCGGAGGGCTGGAACATTCCTTGTCCAAAGAATCAGCATTGCCATACAACGTGGCAATGCTGCCAGTCTTCTTGCCACCCTACCACTAGGCAGCGATTTGGAACAACTGTTTTATTTGTAAGTTTTAGTTTTATTTTAGTTTTTAGTTCTTTAGTTTAGTTGTGTACATACTGTGTTTTTATACCTTTCTTAAATAAATATCACCCATTTTTCTGAACATTCTTAATTTTCGGATACATGATATACTGCTTATTTAATGTCGTTTATTTAATAAACATGATACCAACGCGGGAATTGCGTTTATTTTTCGAACAGTTTAATTGGTATCGCGGGCCAAACGGCGTATCCATAATACCATTTCTACTTGACATCCCGCGGTATGGCAACCAAATCCCCGATCACTGAACATCACAATAACCTTGAACCAAAAAGGAGATGATATTCGAGTCCGAACACCACTTGGCAAACGTACTATTAAAATATTAAAGTTATCACAGCGATTTCAGAGCAAGCCTGGGTAAAAATAACCTCACCCGTACAGCGAGCGTCAACGTTTTAAATATTTGTTTTTGAGCAAAACGATTCGCCCCTTTTTCATTAAGTAGATACTTATGTGATTTTTAATTAAATTCAGCTTGGTTTGTATATTTGTTATTGATATTACAGTCAATAATAATGCTCAAATAAATTGAACACGAGGGTATTATCAGGAGAGTGAAAGTTTGTTCGGAACTTCGGATGTTTTTGACCGATGTGCAACGTCTTACATAATCACATAAACATAATAATAAATAGGTATCTTGAGACAATTTACACTAATTTACCTAATTCTTCTTTGTGTTGTCATTACATAGCGTTTTAATCTAATTTACTTAGTTACAACGGATAAACCATGTATAGGATAAATGTATCCTTAAATGACAGAATAAATAATAGTACTAACGTACAGAAACTTCTCTTTTACGATCGCGATTAAATTAATTCCAACTTTATTAACACCCACAAAAAGTTAGTATTACTTCATACACCAAACGCCAGGCGGCGCAAGTCAAAAGAAACGCGCCGCCCGCGCCCGCCTTCCCCCCGCTACTCCCAGCGACACGCTAGGGTTGCGTGGCATTCGTTTTCAATTACACTGACACGGCGGGGGCGAGCGAGCGCGCGGCAAGCCAACAGCCTACTGCGATTTGCCTATGCCATAGGCAAGGCGGTCGAGCGTACCTACAGTGCGGAGTGGAACCCCCCTGCTTAAATACATAAGTAGATACAAAGATTTGTAGTCATCATACAAACATTTGCTTCTTCTGGGAATCGAGCCCAAAATCTCTAGCTACGAGTACATGGTCAGTACTAACCACTGGGCTATCCGGTCGTCGAGAGAAATTCCATATGACTTTTTCCTGTAGTCGAATTTCGCCGAGATTGAATAATTTAATAGCACCGCACGTGTCCGCGCTCATCTGTGCGGAGTGCATTGTGAATTGAATCTTTTTATTTGCTTTAATTTCCAGACTGCAACAGCCTACAAAATATGAGCAGTTTTCGTGATGACCTTTTGTTTAATTAACGCAATTTCCCGCTCACTATAGTAATAAAATTAATGTCAATATTTACAATGGAGTTAAGTTTTTGTTTGTGTTTTCGATCGTCATTATTTTCCAGCAACATAGTTAAGAAGCATTGTTTTATTCATAAAGGAGCTGAAAGTGTTTTGATGGAAATCCGATTGTAGTAAGTGAGCTTGTAAAAAGGTCAAGTTTCATATTGCTTAGTTGGAAAAAAAATAGATTAAAAACAGACCAAATTCATTTCATTGTGCACAGTAACTTTATTCTTGACACTTCATAAGAGCGACAGCTATAATGTCATTGGGTAGCGATTAAATTTCAATTCAAAAACTTTCCTGGTTCTCCTTCCTGAATTTTGGAATAGTGAAATGATTTTAGGTATCATTGAAGAATCCAAAATACGAGTCAGGTTTTGATTTCAAAGAATTTAATAACTATGAGCCAGTCAAAATCTTAAAAATTAAATCCTTTGACCCTGTCAAAAACCCTTTGGTCTGCGGAATTGGCGTATATTTTGCAAAAAACGAACCAAGCGGGTTTGCGGGTGGTAGGACCTTGTGCAAGGTCCGTCCGGATCGCTACCACCATCTTGCTCACTAATCTTGTCGCTAAGCAGCAGTGGTTGCACTGCTGTGTTCCGGCGTGGAGAGCAAGACAGCCGGTGTAATTACAGGCACAATGTATGGTGACGTGACAATACGTGGTGATCACTTACCATCACGTGACCCACTTGCTAGTTTGCCTTCCGATTTCATAAAAAAAAAAACCCAAGTCGGAACTCGCGCACCGAGGGTGCCATATAAACTTATTAAGCACCGAACATTGTTCTAACGAAAAGATACACTGAATTTAGGGACAAACTTAACTTTGCCATTAAATAACTGTTGTTTCGTTACCTACCAAGTGTAAATATAAGTTTGTACGTAATCTCAAAAAGAATTGTGACCTAAGTAAAAACTTACGATTTTGGATTTTGTCCTTTATGTGTGCTGGACCTTGCTTCTTGCCAAATTACATGGTTCTAGGTCAGCAGAAAGTACCCTATAGGTTATTGATTCACTTGCGAGTATATGAAATATTGCGGCCAAAACGGCCGAATGTTTTAATTGCATTGACATGGAAGGTTCTTTTTCACCGCTTCAAGGGACTGCAGACTTGAGTATTTGAAATTAATTTTAACTCGATACCTCCCTCCACGCGTTCCTGAAAAAAAAGGTTGTGATAAACGGCAGACAGAAAGGGTTGTAATTTTAAACCAAACTCGTGTTCCAGGTTCATACAAACGTAGTATGAAACTGAAACTTGAGCTGGGTTTCAAATTACGACCCATAAACTAAAAACATGCCACGCCAAAAAAATACCCATATCCCATGTTTTTTAAAAACGGGTAATGTCTTCAGCATTCAAACATTATCATCGAAAGAGGGAACGAAGGTGGTGTCAGGGTGTGACCCAGGGGAGGGCTGTGCCTCACAGTGGAATAAGAAAGACTGACATTAATGATTCAATGGCAATGATTAAAAATATTCGTTCCTCTCCCCATAGCATAAAAAAAGATTGCGTACAATATTTTGTAAATAACTGAGAATACCGTTTTAACTATCCTTATATGATTGTTAGGTGTGGGGTTCTTCCAATGGGCAGTAAAAGGTCTTATATAATGAAAACACATTATCTTAAGGTCCAATGTGAAATCACGTTTGTACTCTCCCAGTAATGTCTTGATATTTTATAACAAGTGGTTAAAAGTTGACACAAGCAAGATGCGTACACGTCGCCGCAAACCACAATGTTACTGCTAATAAGTTAAAGTAGCCATTAGAAATGGTGATCTCTATGGGCCCAAAAAAGTATGTAAGTATATTAATATTTTTAAATAAACCTAGTAATTGTGTAAGATTATGTGTCATTTACCACACTGTCTCATTGAAAAGTCGATGAAAAGGTCGCTTCGAACAAATGCTTCAAGTCTTTCAACGTTATGCCACGAGTCTTAAACGTTACCTCATGCGGCAAGTTACTTCTCTCTAAGAGAGACTGGTGTTTTACAAGACCAGTGAAATGAAACGGTTAAACGAAAAGCACAATCCAATGGTACCTTCACCATTTTTAAATTTTCATCAATCAAACTGTCAAAACAGAAAAATTATGCTAATCCTTAGAGCCTCTAAATTCTTCCGGTTGTGTACAAATAAGGCGATTTAAATACGAAACCATACTGCTGAGACTAAAGTATGAAGATTAATTGTGATCCCAGTTCTCTGGTAGGGGACCAAAACTTAATTTTGTTTCTTCAACTTGCTTCCAGTTAAGCGCGGGATTAAACCTTTAAACTCTGAGAGAGATTAAAATAATAAGCGCTAAGAACTACTTAGCTGTTTGATTAATTTATTGTAATCAAATCTGACGGTTTCGTGCTGAGTTGAGCAAACATTGTTAATCTTTTACTTTTGATTAGTTTTTCTCATGTCAACTCTGATAAAAGTGATGCTGAAACATTTGTTACCGGTACCGTTTAGAACAGAGATGCGCAGAATTATTGGGCCAGGCCCAGGGCCTTGCTAGGGGCCTTAGACAGCTATGAGCTAGAGGCAGGCCGCACAAATTGAAAAGTTTACCTAACAAATTCGCGCTTCGTCTATGTGGTCGTTCTTGACGGATTTGATGTTGTTAGGACAGGATAGGTTATATATCCTCGAAAATTTAACTGTATTTCAATTAACTCCTTAGCACTCGTATTTCGTATTTCATTGATCAGAAGCTGCAGTTAAATCTTTATCTTGTCATAATGTCAAACTCTTTACCATATATATATCTATCTACTCTTTGTTTGTATGTTAGTTAGGTTTCCTAATACTTTCCGTCGTCGGAGAGGCCGCAAATTCAAATTAAACAGACTCAAACTCAGCGCATCAATCTTACGATACGGGGTAGTTAACCACAGACCCCGGGACTTGTTTTCCCTCGGAAAATAACTGAATTTTAATTAACAAGGAATAGTTAGAGGTGAGGTGTTCCAGAGTAGCGTGTTAGTTGGCATAGTTGAGCAGATTCCACTGCATGCGAACACCAACTATAAAGCGGATCGTGGAAAAGAAAACATTAACGGACACCCGGTAGGATAATAGCAGTCGCACCAATACTGCCAGGAATAGTCGCCATTGTTGAATCAACTAAAAATACAGTACGGAGAATATTTAAAACGTTTCCCCTATTTGGTGCGCGAGTAATAAAAATAAAGCGAAATGTGGCTTGTAACTAGTGGCGCAGTAAAATTATTGTTAAGAACATTAGCGTTGCAGTTGGTGGCCACTACAACAACAACTGCACTTACTCTTTATTGATTCACACTAGTGAAAAATAAATAAAAAAATACACACAGGGAGATACACTACTATGTTCTATGGTAACATCACGAAATGAACACAATATTGAACATTTACAAGTTACTATAATTAGGAAAAATCAGTAGTTCTGGAATAGGAATTATTTATCTACTAATTAACTAAATTATTCGATTCACTAAGTAGTGAGACAATAATATCAACTTTTATCCTTTAAAATACAGATAAATGTGATTGAAAGGGGGATTTCGTAGCAGTTTTTAGGAAATTCATTTCTTTACTTTATTATATTGAACTGACACGGATTATACATATTAACCCATTCATTAATTTTAGCAACCGAAATTTCTTTCGATTTTTATTTTTAAATATTAAACATTCAAATTATTACATTAAAATGCTATGCAATAACAACACAAAGAAAAATGAGGGTAATGGCAGGACTCGAACCTGCAACATCAGCATTCCGTGCCTTGCGTTTTCCAGTTTAGCCACATTACTACTACCATACCCTGCGAAATTTTCAATGTGCTTCGTCTTTATTTATTAGTGTAATAATATGGTAAATATTCTGTAGTCATAATCATAATTTACTCACGGATTGAAGAAGGAACTCCACTATATTAAACGTCATTAAGTAAGCATTCTTGCAGTATCGAGTCATCTATTAGGATCCTACTTTAAACACTAAACCAGAAACGCACGAATATGCACGAGAACTGCTACCCACGTAAAATACTTATCAAGTCAAAGAGACACTATACTCATAATGTTTACCGTGTTGAACTCCACAATACTCCACATATTTATTACGAAAGTTAGCGTTTCTGTCACAAGTCTCTTTGTACCCCAGTAGTTCAAAAACCACTCAACCAATTTGCAGTTTTAATAAGTTTGTTGTCAGACAAAGATAAAAAGCTTCATTAAAACAAACACAAGTGTAATTGCGAGTGGCGTTCTAACTGTGTGACTGATTTCTCAAAAACCTATCTACATCTGTTTCTTATAGAGCTATCTTTGCTTAGTTTTCTACAGTCTGGGTACTTACCCAAACTCGATAATACTTATTATTGAAGTTAGAGATCATAAAACTATTCAGAACAAGTAAATAAGTAAGGCTTAAAGTGTTTTAAGGAGTCCTTCAATTTCACAGTTTTGAACTAGAAATAGTTTTTTTTTACGAATGAATGAAAACGTATTATTAGTTTTTTAGAACATATTTAACTTAAATTAAAATAAAGGTTTCTAGATCCTTAAAAGAAGTCATAGGTTTGACAATTTGTCACAGTCATTTTTTCTTCTTCAGTGACAGTTATGCGACATGCACTTTGGCTCCAAATAGTGTATACCCACTGTTTTATACTTAAAATGTAAAAATACAACATTGTTATTTTGATTTCTTTGAAAAAGTGAGTATAAAAATAATAAACAATTTTCTTAAAAATTGCATTGTAAACGGTGTGCATAATGTTGGAGACAGTGTTCATAATAAAATGATACTCGTAATCAAGTATCTACTATGAAAACCATATTTTTGGGTTCATTAGTTGCCCATAACAGTTTCGTTGAATGCTGTATCGTATCGCATATTGGTCTTTACTGGTTAAGATTCGATAACTTTAAAATCTCTAATCCCACAAAAGAAAGATTCAACCTGAGTGACTAAACTTTGACTGAAGTGACTTCTCTGAAGGGTCCTGTTTGTAACTCCTGAATGTCGGTGCCAGTGAACTGTAAAACGAGCTGGTGATAACTCGTGTTTACGCCATAGTTTCTAAGCCCACAGATAATACGTCGCGTGTTTGCCAAGCCGCCGGTAAACAGTGTAAATTGTTTGTCAACGGAACGCGTGTAATTTGTAACCTCCCACCAGTGTTGCCATAACCGAGTTTTAAAAATCTGTACACTGAAAATGCGTTGAATTTCGTTGATGACTTGCAGAAATTTGTTGGTTTTGTTTGACTATTTGAACTGAAGGTAATGTTACTGCATTAAAATCGAAGTGCAATGAGCAGCTAAAGTAGCTGAACACTCGAAATGGTTATAAAGACCAATACAAGCACCTATTTCTCTTGACAATAGAGTCGAGTTCAAATATTTTTGACCACCTTGCCCGCTCCGATATATTTAATGCTGACTGTACTCATAATTTGGCCTTGGCAAGCAAAAACATATTCAAGCAAAGGTAGAACTAATTGAAAATCGACTAGGTGCATATAACGAAACGCGTTTCAATTAATAAAGCTACAGTTTCTATTTTCAATTCCATATGTACCTACTACTCAGCAAATTTTAGCAGAAAACTTGCTCGATGTTTTATTGAACGGGAAACCAGATGATTTGGCTTAGTTGCAGTAGTGCCATAGGCCATCTTTACCGTAAATCTTAATAATGCCGATTAACACGCTCTGCAGAAAAACAAAGATCTTGACTCCATATGGGTTTAACAAGATTTTGCTGCAGTAACTAAGATGTTTACCACAGTAACTAAGATCTTATTAGGCAAGAGTCAGGGGTCAAAGTCTTTGTCAAACCAATCATTTATTTGTCTTAGTGCACAATCCAAACAATACGTATATTGATTAGTTATTCAGTAAGCAGAGATTTGTGCAGTCCCGCGCAAAATGTAACAGTTGGCGATTCCACGAAGGATATGCAATCAAGCTCGCTTTGGCCGCTCGTGAATGGGCCCCGAACGAGCTCCGCCTATGCACAATGAACGTTCTCACTATGATTTCATTTCGCACTGGTGTTTACGGTTTAGTGAATGCCCATAATACCACCGTAATTAATTACTAGAATTTCACGCCGCAAAATGGCCGCGTATTAAACGATTTGCATTTTTGACGCTCCGCTCCAACATGCGTCCTTTTGCCGAAACATTTGCCTTTGATTTAATCGTTGTTTCGGTCGGCGATACCAGTGTTAATAAATTAAACTATTTTAATGATGTAATCATGTACATTGTAACTCGATTTGCGTCTCTTGCAAAGTTTTACGGTTATGTTTATAATCAGTCCACGCCGCCGTAGAGTCCTTACAAAATGTATTTTATTATCCTCTTAGCGTCTTTTACCATTTCTTCATTAGAGGTTAGCTTTATTTATGATTCCATATTTAGCATCTAGTCGGTTAAGTTATCAAATTTGATCACCTGCTATCCATTCTCTGTAACCCTCGTGACAGGAAACCATATCAATAATATCATAGTTCACATTGATTTTCATGAATATGGGGGTTTTCACATGACTCTATCCTTCACTGTAAAGCGTTGGTCTAACAACACTAAGGTAACGTTAGCAAAAGTTAAAAAAACTCACTGGTATAGGTAACACAATGAGAATTGAGACGACGCACACTGCTGCATGTCATGTGTCACGGAG
The DNA here is from genome assembly GCA_963691745.1 of Ditula angustiorana. NCBI lineage: Eukaryota > Metazoa > Arthropoda > Insecta > Lepidoptera > Tortricidae > Ditula > Ditula angustiorana. The sequence goes on along the minus strand of OY829481.1, from coordinate 2,992,974 downwards.
AGTAATAGGCTAGTTGACTCATTTTCAAAGTAGCCCTAAAATAATTGTTCATTGTTCTATTAGATCGAAAAAATTACTTCCATATTTTTTTGGAACCTACAAAACCGCAAAACTTTATTTTAAAAGTTAACTTATCATAAACAGGAGAAAACGGCGTCTGCCATATTAGTCTGTATATTATCTGTGATGTGACGTCATACGTCTTGTAATCAATCATTTGACATTTTATCCAACATTCACCGTTTTAGAAATCGCAATTTTTTATTAAAAACCATGACTTCCACTAGTTTACGCAAAAAGTATAGTAATTATCATTATTGTATGTACACTGTACTTACATAGAAGTCTTGAGATTCCTCAGCTCGGCAGAACAAAATTTGATATGAGTCAACTAGCCTTCCAACCCCCCCCCCTTCCTAGCCGCTATACCAGCAATGGTTATTGTGTAAGTACATACAATATGACAATACCTTAAGTTCGATGCGTATCGGTCGTAGGAATGTAGTTATTACTAGTAGCTGTTGTTAGACAGACTAGATTACTGTAATTTCCGCTATTTGGCAGATAGCCTAAGGCAGTTAAGCCATGCGTACGATTCGAGAGAAACAATTTGCTAAATTCTGACGCGTGAATTTAACTTAACAGACGTATTTCATGAAGTCATACGTAAACCATATTCATTCTTACCTGTCTTAAGTAGTAATCAACATTCTAACCTCAAATTTTAGTTTTTGCCGTCAAAACTTTGTTTATTGTTTAAATAAAACAATTTAAAGCAATTAATTATAAATAACCTCTTCTATTGAAAGCCTCGATTTGATTCATTTAAGGTGACAAATAATTAAATTTTAGGTTAAAATTTTGATTACATAATAAGACAAATATGGCTGAATACACTTTAGTTAGGGTTTTGTAATTTTAACGATGCGTTAAAAAAGGAATCGGTTTTTTGTTAAAAAAATCACTTTTATTACAAGGATTTTGCTGGCGGTACTTTATGATTGATCTCGGAACTACATACGCAGTTGGAAACAGGAGGGACAACTTAGCTAAATACGACAATTGCAAGTTAAATAAAAGCGTGGGGGAACTCTCAATAAATCGATTACAATAGAGTACAAACATAAATTAGTTTGACGTTATAAACAGAATGACCTTTATTCGAGCTCAAAATTTCGATATCATAATCTGATACAGCATTTTCCATTGCCCATTAGGCGTTGAATAAATAATAGTACAAAAGTACAGAAGTTACACTTCGAACAAAATCGACGTTTAGGTATAAGACGTCCTACCGTACGTACGCCTCTCTGTCTATCGTATAACTCGTATTCGTTCGCACTCGCGGAAACTCATTTACGCCGGCCCCAGAGCAGAGGTGCGGCTATATTCTTATAAATAGCTCTGCAAAGTAAGCCGTGCCTACATTAGGTTGGTTCGTAGTCGTATATAGAGCCACACTGCAGTACAATAAAGTATTCTGTTTTAATAATTTGAATTTATTCTAAAGAGGTTTTTTTAATTTTCCAATTTTGAACAAATTCGTTAAAAGAAGAATAGATGTTTTGCTTTTTTTACGATCATATTTTTCAAGATATCATGAGTAGAAGAATGACAGCGGGCAATCATCGCAAAAATGCTTCATCGCCGTGGAGCCAACGCCTTTTTTGAAAATTTGAAGTTTCATTATTTGGAAACACGTCAAAATTCCCACAAACTTTCCTTCGAGCTTTTACAGCTTACTCGTATGTTTAGGTGTATAAAAAGAGAACGGGCAACGCATTTCCTAGAATAGTAGACGAACTCAATAATTGAATCTTGATCCGCTAGTTCAAGTCTATTTCCGCCATTGTTAATCTACCCGCTTAGCTGCAAATACATCTTGGCACAAACCTCGGCATGGAGTCGCAGATTTAACTGACTACGCGGAGCAATAGAGCACACGGATTGGAATAAGTGACGTTTCTATATCCTTACCAGCTTTGGCCCTCTCGCTTATGTGTTCACTTACTTACTTAAAAGAAGCTTCATCTTTTAAGTAAGTAAGTAAACACTTTAATATACATAAAACACGGTACATAACATTAAAATTAAAATTAAATAGTATAAAGGCGAGTATATCCCTGTAAGGGATCTCTACCTGTAACCCTAACTTGACTGGCCAAGTTTAGTTTATCTCTATCTGCGTCCTTTTCTTATGGCACTAGTTAGACAGAGGCACAGGGAGGGGTTAAACTAAACCTGGGCTGTCATGTTAGGGCCACAGCTAACCTAGGAAAAAATATACATAAATGACAAGGAGAGACAAACAACAAGCGTCTACCTTCAGCTTAATTAACAAATGAAAATGAAAAAAATGAAAATTGTTTATTGAGAACAAAATACGAAAAGTACAGTAGGTCCTATGGACCCCAAACTAGGCTGAGCCTGTATCTTGGTACCTAGGAAATCACAACAATATCAACATAACTGTAGCGATAATGCACAAAACGAAAAAAAGAAACAAATTAATAAATAAATAAAACGTAAACGTAAAAAAAAAGTAATGACTGAAAATAATACTTATATAACCGAATAAATATATTCTAATCTACATATATTTATTTTTTTATTATATTCTATTTTTATTTTTTTCTGGTTTTCAGGACAATAAGTGGGCTAATTGGCTAAATGAGTATTGTCTACGCAACTACTTGCATATAAAAAAAACTCAGAGGTGTCAGCGGACTTGGTGCGCGTGATGCTAGATTAGGTTGGTAGTTGACGGAATTCAAGTTCCAGTTTTATACAGTTATGACGATGTGCGGAATTATTAAACAGTCCAGTATATGCCAGAGTTAGATGTACAGTCAAGGAATTAAATTTCCAACCCACCTAAGGTTCAATAGCATATAGCAAACTGTCACCATAAGAGCTATACAGCAAGACGTTAGTTTGACATATCGACCTTAATGCATTGCGAATGTCAGACGACATTTCAACGAAATGGATAGGGGATTAAATTCCTTGACTGTACGTTAGTGTGAATAAAAAGTAACGTTGCTTAATCGTTAGTTTCATATAATACTTATATATTATCAACACTATTGCAGCGGCTGAATGAAGAGTAGAGTTTCATCACAGTCTGTTGAACTGTAATGTTTGCTATAGTTCTAACGTTTATAATTATTGTTAATTGTTTAATCACGTTGTCGTAAGGTCAACTGTGATAAATGGACTGAGTACAATTTATTATACCGCCGAAACAGTTTCCCGTCTTAGTGACTATCTGGAACTAGAGATTAAAAATTTGGAGGAAATATTCCTTGACTATTGAGAGCACGTAGAAAGGATTTTGAAGCTAAATTGTATAAATTTCAAGCAAACACCCAATACAGCAACTAATAATGTATTGTGATATTTATAATTATAATGTAATTCCAGTGCCTTGCAGAAATTGCTTGAAAAAAAAGTATTATACTCGTAATCAATTTACCTACTTAAGTGAGATTTTATTTCATGGAGCTATTATAGTGTAAGATAAAAATATTAACATTGTGTTTGTGTTGTCTCTACCTACCATATTAAGTATTGTCAGCTTGCAGATTTTCTTTAAAAGACTTTAAATTCTCATTGATTCCATGAAGCATTGTCATCATTTTCCAAAAAACGTTGCTAATTCCACTTCACTGGCTTCATTATTAGGAAATTAATTAATTACGTTAAGGTTTGAGGTACGATCAGGGAATGTGAGCGGGATGCAATGACGAAATCAAGGTTCGTGCTAGGGCACCGAAGAGTCATATAGCAAAATCATGACTACTTTTCTTGGAGTAATTTTCTTTCTGTTGGTTGGTAGGTATTACCACCAAACTATAGAACATTTTAAAATAGACTATAATAAATAAACTCCGTTAAAACATTAAACCTGTTTGTGTTTGTGTATAAATTTGAAAACAAAGGTAAATAAAAGATTAATATAGCGATAGATGTGGATGGTCGGTGCCATCCTGCTGGAAAACGGTGTTGAGTACTACGTCGGAGACGGTGTGTCCGAGCCTTTATAGAGTGATGTGGTTAGTGTAGTGTGCAACCCTATATTTGACATTAAAAAATAATGAAGTAAACGAGCCCGCGCCGAGTAGCCGAGCTGTCGGCCGCCATAATAGAGAAGAAGAGAAGTAGCCGAGCTGTCAGGGCTTCGGTACGCAGTCGTCGTCGCGCCACCACCGCGGGGGCTCATGATTAAGGACCACGGACTGGTCCGAAACATGACGGGCATTTCTCGACGTAAAAAAACGTGAGTGATCCGTTTTATTAATATGTTAATATAGCGACTCCGGAATTAAAACATTTCTATTTTTACTCTTTTTTATATATTCTTGTGAATAAACGACTCATTCATTCATTAATTAATTAATTAATTCATTCATTCATTCATCGTTTTTCTGTGTACCGGATTTATTTTCGGTATATTCTATATTCTAGTACATGTAGTTATTTTTAAATTTAACGATAAAAACAAGTCCATGTGAACACAAATCAAATGTAATCTATTTCAAGTTTTTACTCAAACTTTTTATCGTAGAACGTATGCAGTTTATTAGTCAAAACAAGTACAGTTATGCTTTTTTAGCCGTTAAATTGAAAGTTTGTTTGAGTAACCAGTCTTAAATCACGTTTAGAAACAATGCTTTCCATCATTATACGTAATTGTATCTGCTTAACTTGCTAAGCAGCTTAAGCCGAAGCTTATTATACAGTCGCGTTTGCCAATTAGATTTTCTTCGCTCCCTACAAGTTCGTAACTGTGTTACTCCTAGGGTAGGCAAATACCCCACGGATGGCGACGCCACCCCCTTATTTATTTATTTAATCTCTATTAGATGGATTTAAGAGTTTTTTCAACCGCTCGGGGAAATATCATTAGCATCGACGAATGATACCGAAAGAAGTACGGGCAAGTTTAAGGCCCTGTTCCACCACTCTCTGTTTTGTTCATTAAAATTTCTTCGACCACTAATGATAATAATATTTGATCGGTCTGCAATGTGTTATGTTCTAAAGGCCGGTCGCGAACCACAGCGAAAATCGAACGTTGACCTTTGCATCTACAACCAGTAGTCAACAACATTTTTATATTATGTTCAATGAATTATGGCAAGCATATAATATATTCACCAAATAAAATGCAGTATTTTTCTATATTATTGTAGAAATATTAATGTATGTAATAAAAAAAATCAAAATATAGGCATTTTACTTGTTTCCATTGCATTTTATTGCCATTATAACTAATTAAGGTACCATATAGGGTGAAGAACCAAATATAATAAAATAACTACTTACGTCCAAAAACATGGCAAGGTAGGTAATTTTTCAATTAGCAAATTAAAGATTTCTTGACATTTTTATAAATAAATGTTACGCCATATGATCATGGCACCAATAACAATGCAAGCAAAATAACACGTGCGTAAAATCCCGCCCGTAAATTCCCGTACGTAAGGTTTACAATTTTCTAATGGGGCTGACATGTTCAATTCTGATCAAAGCCCCTAAATAAATAAAGAATTAAAAAAAAAAGGTTTACAATAATTACAATCTCTGCTGCCGACGATCACGGTTACTGTGCGAGCGTGAGAGCACTATTACTGTGCGCCTGCGACAGAGACAAATAGAAATAGGGCAATGCTTGATTTTCTCTGTGGTTCGCGACCGGCCTTTACTGGTTTACTGATAGGGATAAGTTGGCCTTTGTACATGTTACTTATTTTCTTGTAAATACCATAAAGAGTTTTACATACATACATATAAAAAAAGTAAAAATGGTATTAATTTAAATGCTGTTTGTATTGAAATTAAAAGCAGAATTTAATGACCACAAAGTGAGAAATTTGACACACGTGTGTGAATTTGTCAACAAAGAAGCATAATCACAAGCTCCCACCATTAAACTAAAGGCATGTCCTTATAAACTCAGACCATTAACTCGTAATACTGAACTCTAAATGCAGGTCACGCTATACCCAGTGATGTCAAAGTTGCACCACACTTCAGTGGCAGCCAGTCAACAAACAGCAAGTGAACTACATCACAAGTGGTTCGAACTTATGCGTTCATTGTATAAAGTAAACCAACTGCAAGATAACTACTCTGTGTCTTTGTCGATAAGTAAGGTACCTACTACCTACTGCTATATTATAGTTTTATTTATTTATTTTATTTTATTTAAACTTTATTGCACAAAAAATACAAAATGTACAAAAGGCGGACTTAATGCCTTAAGGCATTCTCTGCCAGTCAAACAGAAAGGTTAGTTTTGTTACCTATATGTATACTAAATTAACTATAAACAACATGCATCACACAGATTCAACTGGAAACCACCATCATCAAACACTTAAACTACACGATGTACGCACGTGTTACATCTATATGAGGCATCTTCGGGATCTTAAATGGTACGACCGTCCGCTACTTGAACGATATATAAGTATGAGCAGTGAACTGTTTAATTACTTCAAAAAGTTTAATTTCATGTTTTATGTATTGCTTATGCCATTAATCTCCTGCTCATGTTTGGTCACAGAGGTTCTCGCAACTTTCCCATGGGGACATAACTCAGATCATAGAAAGAATTTTATGTTTTGAGGGACATTATAATGTACCTAACCTGTTTTTGTGCATTTCAAACGAACCCGTGCATTCGAAACGGGGGGGGGGTTAACGAAATCGTTAACCCGTGGCATTAATTTATCAATAACAAGAGCAAATACTCTTTTGTTCGTTCAAGTAAATAAAACATTTTAAATACACATTACTAAATTTTACAGACCAACTCAAATAAAAATCACCACTTATTAATAAATTATCGAACACTTTGGCAGCGCTAAATATTAATTTGTAATATTTAATTCATTGATTCCAAGCCAATTAGCGGAAATACCGCTCGTTGTGATATACGTACCTACGTTCTTTAACAGGCAGTTTTATTTAAAACACTATTATGTACCCAACGCAATCCATACAAACGGGGATAACGATTTCCACCCTCTAAACCTTAACCTATAGGCATGGTTTTTTTTATGTTCCCATAATGCCTTAGATCTATGTTTGTATGTTTTGATTTCCTTAATAGTCCTTATAGTTTCAAAACTATTCACCCTTTTTGGCTTTGTATGAATCTTCCAAAATGCAAATATTGTCAAAGCTATGCAAAATATTTAAAAAAATCTAAGCATTAAACCTAGTTCTAAGGTATAATGACAACATATACCAAAAATTCATTGCTACTGGTTAAGGTTTAGAGGTTATTTATTACCGTTTGTATGCAGAGCTCTTTTTGAGGTTGTATAGTCGACCAAGTAATTGCTTAACCACTTTTGAACTTTATTCCTTTGTGATACGGTCGAAAAGTGGTCAAGCAATTTCTTTGTCGACTATATATACACACTTCTCTCAAGACTTATACTCTTGACCCTTCACCCTTGTAAAGAAAGAGTTATCAGTAACATAATATTATGATGTGGCTCGATTTAATTAAAGTATCTTTCTAAACAAACCAACATGCTCACCAACATACTCGTAAGAAGGGGTGGGGTACCTAACATATTTTAAAAGTACCCCAGAGTACTCTTAGGCAGACTAAAAGCTGTTTATTGAACGGGCGTTGAGCTAGCACATGAATTGAAAGATATTGTTCTGATATTTCATTTAATAATAAATAAACATGAAGTAAGAAAACGTACTTTCGGGATTCAGGAACCCGGTTTGCGAACCTTAGTGAACACCACCCGCGACTAAGATCTTAATTTAGATACTGCAGTAAATTTTAATGAACTGCAACCAAAATACAAAGTTTCGTCATACTGCTCGCAACGTTACAGTTTGCAGGAACGGATTTGTGTCTGTCTGTGGGTTTGAGACTATGTTCTGATGGTAAGTAATATTGATAATATATGTATAACAGTGTGTATGGGCGCTTTGGTTATAAATGTAAGCTTATATTTGAAATTGAGATAATAAATCAAATAAAAAATTACAACACGCGTGATTCTGATCCCTTGATATAGTTAAAATGAAACTCCTTGGGAACTGGTATAAACCTTTCACACATATTTATAACATTATCGGGACTTAAACGCGATAAAAACCCCACTCGTGACCACGGCCATTGAAACATGGCCGAAACGTCGAGGTAAATAAACAATATATTTTTATCGCGCTTAAGTCCCGATAATGTTATAAATATGTGGTATAAACCACCGTTGTGTCACACATTTTAGAGTGGCAAATGAAAATTAATTCATTTAGTGCAAAATATGGATGAACTCACAAAAATATCACATTTTACCAAAATACCAATTGTACTGGCGACAGTAAGATAACAGTAACTAGTACAGTTTTAAAATCGGTAGCTAGACGTAGTGAGGATGAAAAATATAGCTCCCGTTCTCGGCTTAACATCGAGTAATAAAATCTATTAACAATAAAGACTCGGAAGGAAAGTCCTAAAATAATTTCAAACTCCCCGGAGCCCCGGCACTGCGAACCACGACACGAGTCGTACATTATTAACGACAGCGGAGTGGCGAAGACGTTAACAACATCATCGCAGAATTTCATGCACGTTTTTGACATGAAACGCCATTTTAGTATGAGGTAGGTAACCTACTTCCTTCAAATGCAATGAAAATTATGACGCCTCTCGCTTATACGGTAATACTGGAGGTAGAGCTACCAAAGTTGCTAGCCAGATGGAAAGGAAATGTTTTGGATTAGACTCGACATTGATAGGAGTGACATGGAGGGTGTGGCTGTACTATAATATTCTAGCGACCCGCCCCGGCTTCATACGGATACAATGAGGAAGTAATGTACATAAAATAGTCCAAATTATAGTGAAAACCGTATCCAAATACGTTTCGTAGTTTAGAAGGGTTACTGCCGAAAATAATTATTTCAAAAAAAAAATATTATTAATAATAAAAAAATAATAATTAATAAAATAATAATTATAAATAATTATTATTTTTAAATTATTATTTTATTATTTTTTTATTTTTAACGTCGTTAATTTGCTATCCGTTCCTTTTAGTCCTCATAATTAATTAATTATGAGGACTAAAAGGAACGGATAGCAAATTAACGACGTTATTTATACTATTTATGTAAAGATATACACGTAGACTGGTCCACGGGAGGGATTTACCCGTTTCAATCATTTAAAAATAAGTTAGTAAGTGCTCCCGTTTCCGAAATATTTACACATCTAGAGCAATAAAGTACTTTTATTGCACATATTTATTTATTACACGTATAGAACAAGGAAGTACTTGTATAACACATATTTATACACTTTTCGAACGGTTCAAAATCTCCTTATCACCAGGTCACAGATTATTTTTTCAGTATCAAATATATAGGAGCTAAACTAAACCCTGAAATTATTCCACAATTAACGACAGGTAAAATGAAATGATTAAAAAAAACGGTTTCTCGTGCAATCATGTAGCATATTTACTAATTATGTAGGTACTTAAACCAAATTTTAAGCAAAAAGTTGACAAAATAAGAGCAAAATTCAAATTAGATAAAAAAAAGACGCGTTGCGTAAACATGCGCAAAGGATAAAGGTAAGTATTTGAAATTTTAGATATATGCATGTGGTTTGTGGTTGAAAATTTTCGAGAAAGTTAATTTACGATTAAAAAGTAAAAACAAAACAAGACTAATAGTGTTACTTAACATTCAAACAACGCTTCGTTAATTGATCAAGTTTTGATAAAATTCACATAAAAAATGAGCAATTATTTGTTTCACAACTGTGAAACAATAACATTTAGGTACGAAATTGTCTTAATTGGACCCCTTTATTCTCTTAAGTCTCGGCTAAGTGGTTCTCGAAGATGAAACTATCCATTGGATCACAAAGGACAAATAAATTGGTGCCATTTCGCTAACAAATGTAGGTAGGGGATGAACCAATTTTGTATCGATAAGAATGCCTAATATGTCAAAACAAAAGCTTTCCTTTCCTCAAATTTTCGTTCTTTTGTCAAATCGTTCTGATTCATTTTGCCAATGTGGAATCATTTCTCTTTATTTTCAAAAACTCTTAATATCATAACGTTTGAGCGGTGAAATATTTAATTATTTCCATGAACACTTAGCAGTCTTTGCTGTTGTAAATTAAAAAAAACCTAATGTAGCAGGTGACAGGCATCCATGGAGCCATACAAAAAGCTGCTTTGAGTCCAGAATATAATGATATTCAAAAAAGAATTCTTACTGTACCTACTATAAGATAATTCTCCTTTAAAAAATAAAATTCTTAATTGGTTGATAAACACAAATATGGAAAACTTATTTCTTTGCAAAATCCTTACCGTCTTGTATTCGTAATGTTATTACTACAGTATTAGTGTCTTCTTTTACTGTTAACCACACATTATTAATTATTTATAGCGAAATCGTATCACAATACTTGTTCCTATGTGAAACGTGATGCTTACAAATGTAAGCCCGAGGGTAAACGGGGATAGGCATTTGATGATCGTTATTGTTTGTAACCATGAAACACGAAACTCTCTGTTGTAATACCACTGATTTGATACTAAACGTAATACTTCGCAGCGCAGTTCTATCCAACTAAGAGAACACGTCAGATAGAAACAGGGAAATTGTCTTCTAGACATTGAATAAAATCGAACGAGTGATTGAAATCTTTTATTAGCAGACTATATTGACATGAAAAAACGACAATTGTACATTGCGGTCCATATTGATAAAATTGGATCAAATTACTTGGCTACTCTGCGAAAACAACAGTAAAAAAAAACAACAAAAACATAGGTACCGTAGGTACACGGTACCTATGTTTTTGTTGTTTTTTTCACTACTTTAAAATTTAAAGTAATTTTCACGCGTTCTGAACTCAAAAATCGCCTTCCCATGTCGTGAAGCAAACTGGGGCAAAGAAAACACTTTTAAAAAACCATGTTCGCGACACTTCAGAACCTTGCCCGGCCCACGACCTAATCTACCCAAAAGTTTGTGCGGGCAGTGTCCTTGCCTAATGAATAGGGCTCGGAGAAAGTTCGCGGCGCTGATTTAGAGCATGATCCTTCCGAACCATTAATCAGACAAAATGAGGAAAAGGGTTAAAAATATTTATCAATAAAGTCAGTGCCGTGACGGCGGTTCCGCTTCTTTGTCGACGATTTCCCCGTCTGACCTACTTAGAGTCCGAGGTTTTTTACGCGCGAAAATTTTACGTGATTTACAACAAAAAATAAGCCATGATACACCAAAACTGACACTATAAAATACAACCCTCCCTTCCGACGGCAGTCGGGTAAAAACAAACGCGTCAGACTGGAAACTTCATTTTTTGAAGTCGGTTTAAAACAATCATTCGAAAAGTGTTCCATATCATACCTAAGACTCTTTTAGGGTAATTTTACGTGATAATTAAGCGATTTACAAGTAATTATAAACTGTTATACACCGCATCAAGACTTAAAATCAACCGTTAAAAGTGCCAGTGTAAAATTTTGTTAATCGTTAAAAGTTTCAAGCCGCTTTGTTTGCCAAAAAATAACTAATCGATTTTTCTTTTTTTTATATTCGTAATCTTAGTATAAAAATCCGCTAGTTAACTATATATAACTACAAATGACTATAATGTCAAGATTTAATTGTAAACGATTTTACAAATCTTGTGCTTAAAACTCCGTGTTTATTACAGTAATACGTTTTTCCGCTTTGCTCGTGTCGTTGCTACTAAAGCGTTTTATAAATGCATTTTCTAAATCAAAGTGAAAACCACAGCAAAAACCATTAAGTTTATTGTACGCTTTACGGGATAAGAAAATGATTTTTAAATTTAATTATCCATTTAACCTCTACCGTTTCGGGTTTCGCATCATGGCTATTAAAATAAAATTTTATCGTGCATGGGCAATAAGGTGATACAATACAATACAATAACTAAAGCCACCATCAGACAAACCAGTATGGCTTTCAAGTAGCGTACAAGCGCTATAAAAGCTGGACAGGGGTTCTCTAAGCGCACCAGCGACGAGATAGACGCAGGGGCAGCGCCCTCGCCCTGGCACCTATTTCACAAACGCGACAGACGACAGGTGACAGTGACAATTTGCCGTGCATTACCGTGTGGACAAGTAACGCTACAGAGTTACAAACTTGACATCATAGTGGGCAAGCAATGTGTACTGAATTGTCACTGTCGCCTGTCGCGTTTATGAAATTGGACCCTGGTCTAGCGCGCTAGCTCGAGTGACGGAGACCGGGCGATGCTTAATCCTCGAGTTCAGGGCTGATGCGCTTAGAAAATAACAGTCCTGTATAGTAGCTGTATAAAGGCGACAACGCTAGCATTTGCGCTCATTTTCTCGTCTGGCGCTCAGAGCGTCTCTTTCCTATTTGGCTAGTTAGGATGAGACGCAATGAGAGACTAAGCGAGTCACGATGTGACGTGCTAGCTCTCCAGGGCGAAGGTAGACAAAAATATATGACCAAACCTTAGGTTTTATACCGTGTTACATTTTACAAATGATTGAGCACTAGTCTGCTTCAGTCAATTTAATTGATTAATTAATTGATTGCCAGATAGCTTAAAGTTTTTACTCGTTGTTAATACATTCAGGCGGAACTTGCGTAGTAGAGTAAGAGTGTTGCGTGTACAAATTTGCATGATTAAGTTACTTTTTGGTATAGTGAGGCTTTAAATCATCATATATCATCTATGATAACCTACCTATGTTTAACAAAAAATACTTTTCACTTTTGACTTTGACTTAGCGGAGGTCCATATCAACAAACGGGTTTCACGGAGTGGCAAGGTATTTCGTTCGAGTTTGTTTTCAACTCATATTTTATCCAGGATGGAAAAAACCGAGAGTGAGCCCTCATATCAACTATCATCAGTATCCCTTCATTTTCGTTTTTAAAGAAAATTTTGGTAAAACAAACTCCCCTGATGCAATATTTTCGCATCACATCGGCTCCGGAAAGCAGATATCTTATCTTCAGGTGAAATTCGATCAGTGGCCTAATTTTGCGTTTGCTTCCCTGATTCCATTCCATCGAATCTGTATTTATCGGCACAAATATCGGAAAGTTATTTCAAATGAAAAGAAATAGGGAATGATAAATATTATTCATAATACATATAGGTAATATTACCATTTCTTTCATACGGAAATGTTCAACAAAACTTCTCGATGCAGGTGGTAGGACCATGTGCAAGGTCCAACCGGATCGCTACCAGCATCTTTCTCGCTAATCCTGCCGCTAAGCAGCAGTGCTTACACTGTTGCGGGTGTCTATAGACGGTGGTGATCACTTACCATCAGGTGACCTTGCTTGTTTGCCTTCCAAAATCTTAAAATAAACTGAGAAGGTTGAAGAGAATACAAACTCTAGTCGTTTTAAAGTCAAGAATCTGGCAACCCCAAGCTACTATTACTAGCGACCCGCCCCAGCTTCGCATGCGCAATTTACTAATTTAAACTTTATTAGAATGTATTTTACAAAAAACCCAACCAACCCTGACCAACCCTGTGTGCTCTTTTTTTTTATGCAACACAAGATGGCAAACAAGCAAGTGGGTCACCTGATGGTAAGTGATCACCACCGTCTATAGACACCTGCAACAACAAAGAGAGTGCAGATGCGTTGCCAACCCAGAGGGCTAAGATGGAATACCTCTTGTGCCAGTAATTACACCGGCTGTCTTGCTCTCCACGCCGGAACACAACAGTGCAAGCACTGCTGCTTAGCGGCAGGATTAGCGAGCAAGATGGTGGTAGCGATCCGGACGGACCTTGCACAAGGTCCTACCACCCGCAAAACCGTAACCGTTAACCGTTAACCGTTATTTTACAGGACGTATGATCTAAAATTACAGGATTCATGACCTGACCGTACCTGTAAAAGGTCTGTAAATTACAGTGAAAATCTAATCAAAATCCGCTGCGTGGTTTAGAAGGAGTGATCGGCAAAGGATACAATAAGCAACGGAAAGCGACTTTGGTTTGTTTTATGTAAAAAACATAAAGATTAAGAAAATTTACCCGAAACTATCTGCAATTATGGTTTATCAAGTTAAGTAAGTTTTTTACCCGACTAAGGCAAAGCCAAACGGAAGGGTTATGATTTCAGCAGTCTATGTAGGTATGTTTGTATTTAGATTTGTTCCACCGTAGCGCCTAAACAACTGAGCTGATTTTGGTGAATGAGGCATCAATCGATTTGTTATTTATTTTAGTCCAGGTGACATAGGCTACATTTTGTACAAACAAAACAATATGGTGATGTAATATCCATAAAAGTGTGCGTCCCAGTTTCTTTTTGCTATTATTTAGGTTTTGCCGAGAATTATGTACACGAATCATGCTACGCCATCTGGCGGGAAACCCTACATTTTAATGAAGTTGGCAGGACGACGCGACGCTCGTCTTTGTCACCATAACCTACCATAAGACAATGGCTGCGACATCTAGCGGACACTCGGCGAACCGCGACGTTTCAGTTCTTCATGATTTTCGCCAGCAGGTACGTTCCTAGTTAGGTATAGTAACATCAGGATCCGGCAACAGAGGGCGATGTTGAAATGTTTGTATGGTTTTTTTATGCATCAAAGAATGTTTCCTAAAAACAGTTGTTTATGACGAGCTAGTTTATGATTTCGAGTGAATCCATAGAAATAGTACAACATAGAAGGAGTGTTAAAATTGAAAGCGATATTTTATTATCTGATCTCCTTACTTTAAATGGCAATACAATGTGTCAAAAAGAGATGACTACATACTCTAAACTCCTCTTCAATTGACACCCTGTACACGACCAATAGACAAAATGGTCACCTTTGGCTTTTTTTTTTTTTTTTTTATAGTATAGGGGGAAAACGAGCAGACGGGTCACGTGATGGTAAGCAATCACCGCCGCCCATGGACACCTGCAATATCAAGAGAATCGCAAGCGCGTTCCCGGCCTTTAAGAAAAGAATAGGCTCGTTTCTTGAAGGTCCCCAAGTCGTATCCATTTGGAAACACCGAAGCCGAAAGTTGATTCCACAGAGCTGACGTACGTGGTAAAAAGGTACGTTTAAAACGCACAGTGGTTGAACGCCAACCATCCAGGTGGTGAGGATGAAACGAAAGCTTGTTTCGAGTAGTGCGGTGATGGAAGTTAGCTGCTGGTATTAATCCAAACAATTCCTCGGAACACTCCCCATTATATAGGCGATAAAATATGCAAAGAGATGCGACATCCCTCCGCAGAGCCAGTGAGTCGAGCCTATCAGACAGCACCCGGTCGCCGACGATTCGAGCCGCTCTACGTTGTAAACGGTCAAAGGGCAAAAGCTGATACTGTGGCGCACCGGCCCAGAGATGGGAGCATTCCATGTGCGGCCTAACCTGAGCCTTATAAAGTTGAAGGCGATGGGTTGAGTTGAAATACTGCGCCGCTCTACCAAGTACACCAAGCTTTTTGGAGGCTAGCTTAGCCTTGCCTTCCAAGTGACCTCGAAACTGAACGTCGCTCGATATGTCGACACCAAGAATGCCGATACTAGGCGTTGCAACAAGGGGAGTCCCATCAAAAAGAGGAGATACGACAAAGGGGTCTTTTTTAGCGGTGAACGCACAAACTTGTGTCTTAATTGGGTTAAATTTAACTAGGTTTTGAAGACCCCAATTTGAGACATTCGTTAATGTAGTCTCAATTTCAGACACAAGTTCGGCTATGGTAATGTATACATTAAGGTAGTATACTCTACGTTTTTCTTATTAATTTGCAGGTTTTACTACATTTTGACAGCTTTGGCTATGTACACTTGACAAGTACTGAGGCTATATCCATGCTTTAGTCCTTCATCCAAGAGTGAATCAGCGGGTATTTCGGCAAGATTGATTCACAAAAGAACACGAAAATATAAAAATGTTTAAAAAGGTCGCATTGCATCTTTATTTCACGGCGGCACTAATTTTTTAAGGTCTATCAAAATGCCCGCTGACCCGCGTATAAGTGATGAATGTCTGAGACCTGTACCAAAAAAGCTACAAGTGTTACAATTGAACATTTGAGTCACATTTTTGTATGAAATGGTATACAATTGTTTCAAATTCTAGCATTTGTAAGTTTCGTGGTATAGGGGCCTGTGCACCTAACACGAATCTTCTCGATAAGCGTTAACTCGCTACGTTAGTCAGTGCCTCTCTCTCCTATTGGGCTAGTTAGAAAGAAACGCCCTGAGTTACGTATCGAGTTAACGCATGTCGAGATGATTCGTGCTGGGTTCACTGCTCGTGGCTCGTGTTTCGGTTTGGCAACGCATTTGCAATTTCCTTGTTTTTGCGGGTATGTACATGCGGTGGTGATCACTTACCATCAGGTGTCCCACTTGCTTGTTTACCTCCCAATTATATATTTAAAAAAGCAAAGATAGAAAGGGTCGACCGGAGATGGGAAAGTGACGATCGCTTGCACCACGATTCGATCGTCTTATCTTTCACCGATTCTTATCACCCCAAAGATAAATTAAAAACTACCAAAACAAATTTAATTAAACTGAGATAAAACGTCAGTCTACTAAAAGGGTTATAAATGAAAGATCAAAGAAGTTGTTACCCGGGAGGCCGGTCGGCAATAAGGGTTTAGTTTGCAACAAAGTTAATGATTCAGAACCAATTATAATTACATATTTAAACACTCAGTAAACCTATGTTCACGTTCTATGTTAATCCCTATGTCGTCTTTATCTCTGATTGTGACGTTTGTTTTCCAATGGAAAGAATAAATAAAAGAGGTTGGCAAACTTTTATTAAGAGGCAACTGTTAAAAAGTTTCATATAGATGACACCGAGGGTAGTTGTACCCTTAAAATCAATAATGTAATGACCGTAAGACGAAGCACATTGAAAAATTCGCAGGGTAGGGCAGCGGCAGTGTGGCGAAACTGGAAAAACGCAAGGCACGGAATGCTGATATTGCAGGTTCAAGTCCTGCCATTGCCCTAATTTTTCATTGTGTTGTCATTACAATTTTAATTAAATAAAGAGCATCATCATCATCATCATTTCAGCCGAAAGACATCCACTGCTGGACATAAGCCTCTCCCAAGGATCGCCACTACGACCGTTCTAAAGAGAATAAAGAGAATGAAAGAGCTAATTAGCTTTTAGGTGCATTTTGCTTTGTTTGGACCAACTAAATTCACAAATCATGGCCTCTAATTACTTATAATACAGCTAATTGATTACAATCGCCCTCACGTATTGTATATGGGTGAAGGTTTGTTGTTCACCAGCGTTCATGAAATGGTTAAAACTAAGTCAAGTTCACTGGGCCATTTCTGTTCGTTAGTACGAGTAAACCTGTTTAATATTCGCCGTGTTACTTCATTCAAGTGCTGACGTTTATTCGTAAAGTTAGGCCGGTGTTTGGTTAAGCGATACAGCAGCGAAGCGAGAAGCAATCTGACCTTTGACACATTCGTAGGCAGTTTTAAGTTATAGTTAGGTTTCAATAGTATTGTTTTCACACATTTTATACAACATAGGAAGGCAAACGTACAAGTGGTTCACCTGATGGTAAATGATCACCACCGCCCATAGACAGCCGCAACACCAAAGGGATTTTAGATGCGTTGCAAACCCAGAGGGCTAAGATAGAATACCTCTTGTGCCAGTAATTGCACCGGTTGTTTTGCTCTCCATGCCGGAACACAACAGTGCAAGCACTGCTGCTTAGCGGCAGAATAAGCGAGCAAGATGGTGGTACCGATCCGGACGGACCTTGCACAAGGACCTACCCCCCGCAACCTGCACCCTTCTTAGTAGTATCACAACCACTACTGAACGTAGCACTGCAAAAAAAGTTCTGACGAACGAATGATTTAGATTTAATGACATTCATTTTAGAATCCTATTGCAATTATGATTAATGTTAAGAATTGATGGCCTAAAATTGTGACCGATATCTAAGAAGTGTAAAAATGACGTCATAGGGAATTCATTGTAAAGCTGGGAGGCACCGGGAGCAAACGTATTTTAATGCTTTCGTTTTTTTGATCCTACGTCATCAAATATTAAAATAATCAAAAAAGAAAAGCACAGGGTTGTTCACAATCACTCGCTCTAGCACGCTGTAAATATTAATAAAGAGTTTTGAGTTTTGGGCCACCCTGTGTAAATCATAAAAACCATTGCTGAGCCTAAATGTTAAAGTACCACAAAAGGAACAAGGACTAAAAACACCACTAATCGGCCAAAAACAATTCAACTGTGTCAATAAATAATTACAGATTTTACTAAACGAGAAAACACACTACAAAAATGTTTCGCAGCAACTAGTCTAACTTTCCTAGCAACACTTAAAATGTACTCGGTACGTACAGTAGGGTAATACATTCAGGTACCACCTTAGAACCCTGTCGCAATGACGCGACATACAAACGTCATGCGTATGTCTCTTTGACTAGGTTCTGCGGTGGTACGTGTTTGAATTTCCTTGACTGTACGTTAAATGTTAATGTCACCTATAAAGAACATTAATTAGTGTTACAGTGCAAATAGTGCAAAGTGATGACTTAACACAAAAAATGGGGACAATTGGTTTCTTATTAAAATTAGACCACTACTGAATACTTAGAACGACTGGCTCTAAAGAACCCTTATCCAGAGCGGTAAAACCAAAAAACAAGAAGTCGGTACAATGTCTTTATTTTGAGGTTTTATTGAAAATAAAAGTTTCCGCTGATAAATAACTTTCCTAACGATTGAATAAAAACGCAAATGTTCATTGCATTGGAATAAAACTGGACTAGTATATTCTGTTGCTCAAAAATCACGCAGCGAATTAATCCTCTGGAAATATCTCTAGGCACGGCAGTGCCACCGCCTAGTTGACCCAAGTTGTTTGCGGAGCGCTACTGTGTACCGCAAATTGACTATCCGAAAGTTTCAAATACTACCGATATCTGTTCATAATATTTAAATTCCTAATTCTATTGTTCGTGACGTTTTTATTCATAAATATAATTTTTCATAATATTTTATAATATAACCCAAATCATTTTTAAATGACATGCCTACTGACAATCCAAAGTAAAGTATTATAAATGTTTTTTTCTAAGTTGTGATGAAATAAAACTAAGAGAACATACTGTACCTTACTACTCCATTTCCATTGCAACCTACCCCAACCGTGTCGGGTCCGTTCCGACTACATCGATCTAGCTCGCTTCGCTCGTCCGATCTAACTCAGTGATGTTCCTATATTCTGCTAACACATTAAATTAAATAATGAAAAGCATTATTATTATTTATTAAGAATGGAGAATGATGATGACTCTAAAGTCGATGTAAAGTTGATGAATAAAAACGAGTCTGATTAAAAAAATATGACATGGGATAATAGTATAAAGTGAGTGTAGTGTAAGAATAGTCACGATGATTAAAATTATGAATTAAAATGATTCGGAGTTCCGAATGCTATGAATAGTGATTATTATGATAAAAAAAATTAGGACGAATTTTTTCAGACTTAAAATATATCATAAGGAAATGATAGCCATTCAAAATAAATAGATACCTACTTAAGTTTGATAAGGAGTGTCACAGGGTACATGAAGACCATGCTTATCAAATTTTCTTCTATGCTTATAAAAAACTGCAGCTTTTTAAAACGAGGCTAAGAACAAAAGCACTTGAAGCTCTCTAGCGCTCGCGTAGCAAAACGTATTAAGTCACTTTTAATAATTCGTAAAAGAAGGTTTTAGGCAATTATCAGAAAATTTGTGGTATAAAAGTTTTATGTTCCAAGATATGGTCTATCTGTCTGCTTTATTTCATCTTTATTTGTTTCAAGCATCCTAACAATTTCACATACTTGAAAAGTTGAAAGTATAATTATAATATGAACGAACCGGATAGAATGACATACTGTCATCGTTGCGAAGTATTACTCCATTATATACATACAAATTTTGTTTAGTTCGTGTTCAATTGTTTTCATGTAACCCAAAAAGGTTACTAAAAATGGCTTTTACTAAGTTTTGATGCTCATTTTCGGAAAAATACTTTCATGGCGATCCCGATTAATGAAACTATTAAGCTTATACTTAAAAAGTTCTAATATAATCTTTTATTCAGTTCTTAAATTTAGACCTTCGAAGCAGTTCAAAATGTCGTGCCGCACCCTAACAATCCTAACTTAATTTAACAGTCTAAAATGAACATGAAATTTTAACACTAGACTTGTAGAGTCTTTTTACCTACTCTTTGCTCGAAGCTCGACATCGATATCTCTTTCGAGATATTTTCTTGTTGTTTTTCACGTGTTCAAATAGAGAAAAGCAGCACGTCATGCTACCGTTCTGAAAAGGGATTATCTGAGTTGTAGCCTTCTCCCGCCGCGGTGCAACCTTGCTCGGAGGGCGTATTACCGCGACGGCAGCGCTCTGAAGCCAGTTTCGCTTCAGCCGCAAGCCGCGTTGCACAGTGCTCACACAGCGTGCACGACTGAAAACACACAACACAAACACACAACGTGATGGGATGTGAAAACAGTGACTTTGACTGTTTTTAGTGTGAAATTCGTGACACAAACGGTAAGTTACTTAGTATCTTCGATCCCCTTTTGGCGCTTAGCGAGCCTGGTAGTAAATTATTGAAATGTGACCTTTGACAATATCGAACTGTTTTGACTAAAACGATTCCGTTTCACAAATAAAATGGTGTACGGGAGCGCAGAGTGACTTTAAACTAATTTAGAGTATAAATAATTATACATATATAATATCGAAATAGTAAACAATCAAAACGAATCAAATATTTATCAAAAGCTGGCTGGTACCAAAATCCGGATGCTGTGACGATATGTAAAGTCGATAAGGAAAACTATAATGTGCTAATGTTATAATTCTATGGTTATGTTTCCTGACTATTGAGGTCAATAAGTCAAGTTCAAAAAAGTAGGGCAATAATAAACGTGCTAGAATTGATATTTTACTTTATCATATGACAAAAGGCGGTCTGAACATGAACAGTGAAAAGTAGGCATAGCATAGAATAGGACGGTATCATAAAAGAATAATTTTATCGTTCATATCACGGTCAAAAACAAGTTTCAGCTTTTAAATATTGTTTTCATTATTTTTTGTTGTTCATTTTTTGACTTTTGTTTTTTAATTTGACTATTATAGAAGACGTCAATCTAAATTAATTTCATTTGTCATATACGAAAAGATTGTACATGGGAAGAAAAAAAGGCAATAAAATTACAAAAACTGAAACTCTACTGGACCCAAAACTGGTTTTATCAAAACTAGAAGCTATTGTCTCCAATGTTGTGATAAATTTGTGCCAAAAGAATAGTGATTGAAACGATCTACAAGAATGACTAACTGCAGACAGGCATAAAATTAGCTCTTGTGACCCTAATGTGACAGAGACGCAAGGAGATTTAAGTTAAACCTGGGCCGCTGGAGACGTTAGGGCCTCTGGAGGTTCCATTTTTAACGATTTTAACTACATATACAGTTGTAAGTATGTAAAAGTTGTATATATGTAAGTAAGTATGCTCCTGGTGCAAAAAGTAAAGTCTCAACATAGGTCTGTCTTGTTTTACTATGGAAATATATCACAAATCTGACGAAGGGGACAATTTAAACACTCTGGCTATCATAATTCAACTATCTGATTAATCAATTAACCAAAACCACTCTCGTCTCGCTGTGGCACAGTACTGCTCTACTAGCGCCTCCGTAGCTCTAGTGTGCTGCTGAGGTGCTACAACGCTACACGCTAGAGCGCTAGTGCGTTCATCGCGGATATAAAGCATCCTATATCCGACACTTTAGCGCACGCTGAATACTAATTCGAAAGCTATATTATATTTTTCATGAAAAAAAATGGAAAACGGGCATGTGGGTCACCAAACGGTGAGTGTTCACCACCCAGACCATATACTCCCGCAATACAAAGGAAACTACAGATGCGTTGCGAAAAAGGCTACGATGGAATACCTCTTGTGCCAGTAATTACACCGGTTGTCTTGCTCGCCACGCCGGAACACAACAGTGCAACCACAGCTGTTTAGCGGTTGGATTAGCGAGCATGATGGTGGTAGCGATCCGAATAGACCTTGCACAAGGCCTACTACCCGCAAAATTATGCTTTATAGTTTATGTCTGAGATAAAAACTAGTGTTAGCGTGCTAAGGCCCCTGGGCTACTTAAACCAAACTCTGAATGTAAGGGACCAAAATAATTGAAATAATATTGAAAGGATTATATTCAAGGGCGGGCCTATTGTTCCGTCTTTTGTTGTCTACTTTATCTTAAAACACAATGGACCGGTTTACAGGAAAACGAAAAACAACCCTCACAACGACCATTCGTGGCTAAAAGGGCCGCAAGCAATTGCGCAAAATGAGAATTTGGAAACGAATTTGTCTGCATAAATTCTTAATACAAAGCTTTACTCACTTAACTTATTCGAACAGATATGTAAGAAAATAGGCAAAATCATGTCGAACCAAGCTTAGTTAGGCTGGGAACATAATATTACTACTTATATTCAATTTAAACCATTGATGATTTTTTTAGTTTTTAGTCGGGGGTTTTAAAAGTAAAAAAAGTTTTATTATTTTTCTCTTTTTAGTCACTTTATTTTTTACGCAGTTGGGTTTTTGTTTGAGTAATGAACAAGATGAACGGTTGCTAGGGGATGTAAATGGATGGAAGTAAATTATCCCTTCTTGCATTGGCGATCCCTGGCTCCAAATAGCGTACCTGTACCTAGGATTACCATCATTTCACAAAAAACGTTTTAGATATTTTAAGTAAATAACTATTTGTAGCAGCTTCAGATATAATCCGTGTATACTCTCCCAGTCACATAAACACGTTCAGAATATAATTATGTTACGTACGAATGTAAACTTGAGAGCTCGCCACTGACGTCATAAGCCGCGGCCACACTAACGACATGGTCGCCACACCAGCCAAACTTTTTATATGTCGGGCTATTGTGGTATACAGGGTGGAAAAAACGAATGGCACATGGACGATAAATACCTTAAATAGGTAACGGAAATAGCAAAACGTAAAGGAGACTTACTATAACTTTTGAAAACATTAAATACATCTTTGTACATTTGTTTTGTACTGTAATCTGTTATTTTTATGTGTGATGTACAATAAAGAGTTATAAATACATACATATAAATACTGCATTTATGGATTTTTGTAAATTCGTCTGCCTTAACCAGGAATCGAAATGGCCGAAAATGACAAAACAATAAAGTCGTGTTTTGTGATACATTCGAAAGAGTCATTGATAGTGATCATTTATAACTACAAGACATAAATTAAATAAATGTCATAAAAAGTTTAAGATTCGTTAAAAATCTCCCTTTCTTCCCTTTCAGGTTAACGTGATTTAATGACTTTGTTACTTTCAGTTTCAGTTAAATGATTAGGTAAACACAATGTACCATACAAGTAATTCCTAGTTTTCAGGTGTATATATTGTAGACATTAACGACAACCATCAATGACTTTTTCGATCTGTATCACAAAACACGACTTTATTGTCTTGTCATTAGTATTTGACCAATTCTATTCCCGGTTAAGGCAGACGAATTTTCAAAATCATCAATGCAGCAATTGTTTTCAAAAATAAAAGTAAGTTTTCGTTGCGTAGAATTTGCTATTTCCAATATTAATGGTAGTTGCTGTCCATAATGTGACGTTCGGATTTCCCACCCTGTATATATGGTTAAGCTTGAGTGGTTGACGTGGATGCGACGGCGGGTGAGACTAATGCTGGGATATGGGCGCAAGTACAGTTTTATAACTCCACTCTAGCCTGTAACTTTTCCTTTCATTACGCTTCATAGCTTATTGTTGTCCGACTTCATCGTGATATTAAAGTAATACAATATTGTACCGAGACGGGGCCATGACAAGCGCGAGATGGCCACCGTGATTTGTATACCCGATCCATATGAGCGAATGCTCATACTCATATGTTAGCATGGTACGGCACTGTCAGCGGCGTTTAGTCGCATCCGAGTTACATCCATCAGTAACAGCGGTTTCGCTACAAATTACTCCAGTGCAGCTAACATTAACCTCTTTGGTTCACGTTAACTCGCTACGTAACCCAGTGCGTCTCTCTCCTACTGGGCTAGTTAGAACGAGACGCACTGTGTTACGTAGCGAGTTAACGCGTATCGAGAAAGTTGACGACTTGGTTAAGAGGCCGGTCGCCAGTGGATATAAAAGGCGTATGGTATGACCAGAGTCCATCGAGCACGTAGGTACCTGCCTAATAGAGAGGAAATAATAGTTATTTTGCTTGAAACTAATTTTGAAAAAACATTGCGGCGATTGCTGCGCTCCGATTGGCCGACATAAAGTCAAACAAGACATTTAAGACTTGGGTAAACTACTATTAAATGCAATAATATAACTTAACGATGAAATGTGATTGCGTCTGTTTTGTAGTTCGAATTTGCTATTTTCCCACACCAATAGATTAGTACGAGCGACGGTTGACGTTCGTTAGTGACAAAACACTAACTAATTTCGGAATCAAATGGCCAGTAATCCCTTTATTGGCTACAGCGGCCCTAACATGACAGCCCAGGTTTAGTTTAACCCCTCCCTGTGTCTCTGTCTAACTAGTGTCATAAGAAAGGGACGCAGATAGAGATAAACTAAACTTGGCCAGTCATATTAGGGCCACAGGTGTCAAGAATAATGTAGCTTACTATTAGAGAAATCTTTTTTGAAATCGTTTCAGTAGTTCCAGAGATTACCCCCTACATACAAACAAAGTTTACCTCATTATTATATTAAGTGTAGATGAGCTCGACGTCAAGGGATTTCATTGAGGCTTATATTCATGAGATGACATCCCAGGCTACCCCTGCCACTGCCTCTTGCAAGGTTCTTGTTAACTAGTCGATATTAAAAACGTTAAACGTGACACGCGGCTAAATTTCGGAGGTTATAAATATTAAATAGCACCAAACGACAGTGATATCCTGGAAAGCTTGCATTAAATATTAAAGACCGCATTCCCCACTAATGGACATCCCTTTTCCTCTTCGTGCTCGGTATCCGTTCAGCTGAACGTGTCAATGTCAATCCGCCATTTATTTGCCTTCGTATATTGCGTTCAAAGCTTCTAAGCAAGTTGACAAATATTACGTCAGCGTTGCCTGCGTCAAAACCTGAGACAACCAAACAAAGTTTCAAGTAACGGGAACGTTTGGAACTGTTTAGCCACTAAAATTTTAGTAGATTTACGAATAACTAGAAAACATAAACCAGAGTCTGCATAATATTTATGGTTCGTATATAAACTTAAAATACTCGTAATCTACGAGTATAACATAGAACATCAATGTTTTCAAATGAGAAAATATGTAGAGGTAAGTACAATTTCATAAGAAAAAAACAGACACATAGTATAGCATAAAAGAGTTAGAAAATTAGGTATATGTATTGTTCTTACTGGTGTGTTCAATTTCTAATGTTTTTTTGCTTTTTGTCTACCCCTATAGATCCCTTAAAAAGATAAGTTCGCCTTCGTACAAACATATGGTCAGCACTCCTTCAATTGGTGCCTAGTTGTTGTGAGATTGTCACCGCTATTGCCTTGAAATAAAAAACGTGCTCACTGTTGGAGGGGTGCCGACAATCGAAGTGTTTACTATACATACATACATGCTACGTTAATATGTATATTACGAATGGAAGTGAAACCGAAGCGTCATTCCCGTATGATAGCATCTGTCGCGCAGTTACTATTTTATTTATTATACGTATATGCCATGACATTGTGCTTATCTATTTAAGCAAATTGTATTATCATTCAGCAAATAATGCCTTACGGCTTTAGCGAGCGGTTCGCATGGAAGATCAAAACATTGAAACCAAACGGAATTCCTAACGCACACATAATATTAAATAGTTTGCAGTTTTTTTTCTTATGTTTTGCTGATTAGACGTTAGAATATCGCTTATTTGGCTGTTTTACCTGAATGAAAATTCTTGTGAAGGCTTTTAATCAATATTATCGAGAATGATTGACAGAGTAACAGTTTAAATTATATTATAAGGAATATAACAATATCAAGTAATATTATTAAATTAGTCTGTCCTATTCTATATCACCGTTCACATTAACTATTCCATCAATAGAACAAAATAATAAAATACAATATATTAATAAAAATTCAAAAGTACAGTCATGTGTCAAAATCTACTAATCTAAAATGTAATTTCCATAAATTCTGCAATTACTCAATTATTGATTGGATTTTTCAATGAAAGTTTTCTTAGTTGACGCATAAATCAACTCGTTAACTAAGAAAACTTTTATTGAAAAATCCAATCTACGAGTCTGTACTCGTACTTGTCAGCCTTGCATTTAAGAACTAAAAATTTAAAACGCTGGTAGGAAATGGGTCCTATAATACATAAGTTCTTCTTTGAAAGAAGAGAAAAGGAAGAAGAAAAGAAAATTCCCAAGCGCTATGCAGCTTGGGAATCTTACACGCCGTGCAAGACATGTATCTACATATACAATGGTGTGCGACATGAAGAATAGTGAGGGTTTCCCTCCCCCTGCAACGCATGCGCCCAGCTGCTAAACAGTATTAATTTTGTGTCGGCCATTGAGTTTTTCTCTGCTGCCAATCAGCTTTCCACGATGACGAAAAAACTACTAATTCTATGAAACTATTTGATTCTATTCCACTACGGTTTTACGAGTATGGTCAAGACCGTCGCAAGCTGAAATTTGGTCAAAATTAAAACATAAAAAAACGATTTAAAAACCTCGGTCATTTAGGTGGACATATTCCTGTTTATTTTAAAATGAAGTTAATTCCATCAAAACCCTAAAATAAACCCTAGTAATTTATTAATACGGTCTCAAACGAGATTAATTTTGTCCCTTGGTATTTATAATTCAGTGCCAGGTTCAGGTCGTGTACATAAGCGTTCATATCTAATAAACTATTCATACCTACACTCTGTGGAACACTGGAGCCTAGGTAATCACCAGTTGCAATATCAACTACCCGGTTCGACCAGGGTAGTACAGTCAGCATCAGAAATAGCTAAACACTTAACAACCTTGTCGTAGTAACGTATGAAATGAGAGTTGCTCGAATTTGTCACATTACTGACAGCGAAAAGATACTAAAATGTTCAGCTAATTCTGCAGCCCTAACATGACAGCCCAGGTTTAGTTTAACCCCTCCCTATGTCTCTGTCTAACAAGTGACATTAAAAAGGGACGCAGATATGGATAAACTAAACTTGGCCAGTCTTGTTAGGGCCACTGAGGCTGACCGTACCATCCTTGATTTTTATTTCCCTTTTTCATTCTTTAAAGCTTGCATCTAGCCCTGGATATTGCAGGCATTACGAGTGCTATCTTGGAAACCGTCACGTACTCGTTTTTCTTTTACGACATTCTATACATATAAAAAAACCGTTAAGAGAAAAAAGTCTGTACATTGGAGATTCAAAAAAAGAACCACCCAGGGCGACTTAAAATGAGTAACTGAACACGATAAGACCATTTAAAAAAAATTTGTTTGTTTGTTTGTTTGTTTGTACGCCAATCACGTAAAAACTGCCGAACGGATTTAGATGGAGTTTTCACAGATCTGTTTAAATAAGTCCAGAATAGGTTTAAGGCTATAAAAAATTTAAAAAAAAGGGGTAGAAGGGAGGAAAATGGGGGGGGTGAAGTTTGTATGGATTTTTTTTTAAAGATTGTTCTAGAATCATGAAACTCAGAATTCATACTTATTATTTAAAATAAAGAAATACCTGTTTCAGCATTTTTTCCAAATCGCTTTCAGAAAAGCAAAGAGTGGAATTAGGGTTTAAAGATACTTAAATTCATACAACTATATTTTAGAAACAAATGAAGCGTGACTTTTGAAACTTGCTACACATAATCAACATCTAATAAAGATCAATACAAATTCTCAGTTTTCCAGAAATATGCTTTAAATGGCGATGTTGAACAAAAGAGTGCAACAGAAAAAAACAGTTTTTCTCAGTACATGAACTTGCAGTACTAGATCGCGATAATGGTACGGTCTATTTGACGGATTTGGATGAGAAACGGAGATAGCCTCTACCCTGGATTAATACATAGCATACCTTTTTTCCGTAAATATGCATATGTCTTGCAGGATAACGATTAATGAGGTGTGCGCGGATCTTCTTCGCTTTAAAACAGCTGGGCGGATTTAGACGAAATTTGGAATGGGGATAGCTGAAACCTTGGATCAATATCGGGTTTTTCCGCAAAGATGCAAAATTCCTACGGGACAACGCTAAACGACTTCTACGCGTTACGAGCAGCAAACAATCTTGATGTATTTTGGCAAAAAGATAGGTTGTATTTTGCTCCTTTAGGCTTCTTGGGCTCACTTGAGCAGGAACAAAGATAGGGGGACGCTTGCTAACGTTATAATACTGGTCGCCTTCGGGTCTCGCAAGTTACTCAAGAGTATTTATATCAGCGGGACGCATCATCGCACGCGCTTACATGGAGCCCGCACTTTAGGCCCGCTGGAGGGGGGTATAGGAGTTGAGTGCTAACGTCATACTGCCGCTCGCGATCTGGGCTCTCAAGATGGTCAGGATTATTTGCATCAATATTTTTTTATACCATATAGAAAGGAAAAGAAGCAAATGGGTCACCTGTTGGTCACCACCGCTTTTAGACATTCGCAACACCAAGGATATTGCAGATGCGTTGCCAACCCAGAGGGCTAAGATGAAATACCTCTTTATATTGATTTCAGACTAGCGGACGATCGCGACTTCGTTCGCGTGGTCATAGTAGCCTATGTCTGTCACGGATAGTGTAGCTTTCTAAGTGTGAAAGAATTTTTGAAATCGGCTCAGTAGTTCCAGAGATGACCCCCTACATACAAACAAACAAAGTTTACCTCTTTATTACATTAGCGTAGAGTAGATAGTGTACATGTAGATTACTGTACATTAATAACCCATATTGGATTAGTAACAAAAGGACGCTTCATCAAGGAATGCTACGTGGACGAAGTCGCGGGCAACAGCTAGTTACAAATATAACCATACATTTTTAAGTTAAGAATTTGCGCTTAGGGTTTTTTTTAAATGATCTTTCTAATAGACATGAGCTGCTATGAGGACCATGGACTGGTCCGAAACGTGTCGGGCATTTCTCGACATAAAAATACGTGAGTGATCCGTTTTATTAATAAGACATGAGCAATTTGAAATAGTGATTCCTATTTTGTATTATAACTGTGAGCAGGTGACATGTAAAGATAAGGTGAGTCAATTGTAAACTATTTAACCTATAATGAAACCTACTGGAATGCTAAGTGATGTAATGAGTCGATGTTATTATAACACTAACTCCCCTTATCCATAAACGTTCAATAAACTACTTGTCTTTATCTGCCTTTGAAACGTTTGCTTTCGAAAGAAAGGAACAAAACATATACCATCGTAAAAAGTACGTTTTTAACCTTTTATAAATAAGGAAGTAGGAAGTGCACTCAGCGATGCCAATTCGTCGTGAATATCTACATAATTCATTATTTTAATACATATTAGTATTTTTTATAATTGGCAAAAACCCTCGCTGCTTTCAACTAAAAGTACTATTCTTATTATTATAAGCACGCCTGTTTCCCTTTGGGGTAGGCAGATACCACAGAACGCCATTTGCCCCGGTCCTGGCACACTTCCCTCGCTTTCTTCACACACATTCTTCTCTTCATACATGCTCCTCGATTTTGGGTACTTCGAATTTGGCCTGTCTTTAGGAAAAGAAACTGACTGAAATAGATATTTACAATTTATTTACCTAAATAGTGCCTGCTGTACCTGCTGATGTTTGCCGGCATACGCTAAAATGCCACCAGCGTTGGACTAGTCATTGTGGTGACTTTTGGGGGAAGCTTATGTCCATAAGTAACTAAATCGATTATTACAGTATCATTGTCATCATCCACATTAACGACTGTCCCAATTATTAAAGTCGTATCTCCAAAAAGTAGCTAAAGAAATTTGTGTTTTATATATACTTTTATTAAGTAAAAAATTTAAGACATTGTCATCCCGTAGATCCGACTTTGTTTATTGGGACAATCGATTTTAACCTCGTTTAAAGTCAAGATATATGTTTTACATTATTTTAAACATTTAACCTAATTTTAGAATAATTATCACGAAACCATTAAAATGTGATTTCGTACCGTTCAGACTCAGACCAAATTGAATATTAAGCTACCTAATCCTCCGCGTGTTGCGCAGGAAGTGTGTTTTATGTAAAAATATTCAAGTTCGTATTCCCTTACGTATTCTCTGTTGAAGATTAAACGTTTTTGTGTGGGCCTATTTGTCTCGTTGGAGCTACTTTGTATTTGCCTGAAAGGTACCTAATTATACTAATGTATTTAATGAATAAATATTACTATTTTTTTGTACCAACATTTCTGTTTCAGTCTTTGAGTAATGAATAGCAACGCCTTAATACGCAAATACAGCAAAACAACATTTTACCGTAATTTTCTCAGCCATTTAAATCGTGATGTAATCTGACAAAGTTAATAAGAAGCTTCTGGGTTGATTGTCACCGAAATTAATCTCATTTTGATCCTTACTTTACCATTCAAAGTCGATGTCAAAATATCTTTGTTCAATTTAGACTTAAAAGAAGTAATTACAAAATCTCTCTGCCACCAAAATTTACCATCGGTTCGATAAAACCGCTGATGAGAAGGTACTAGACATAAACTCAACGCGGTATCAGTTAAAAAAAGCTGGCCAAGTGCGAGTCTGACTCGCTCACCGAGGGTTCCGTCATCAACAACATCTAGTATCGCATTTTTGCTTTGTAAGACAAAAAAAAAATTTTTTGTGTGTTAGCTACAAATTTACGGTTTTCGGATTTATTATTTTATTTGGGCTGTGAAACCTTAGGTTTTTGAGTGTCTGGCGAATGTATGAAATTTGCGGCATAAACGGCCGTATCTTTTAATTGCGTTGACTTAGAAGGTAGGATTTTTTTCACGGCTCTAAGGGACTGCAGACCTGAGTATTTGATATTAATTTTAACTCAATACCTCCACGTGTTCTTGAGAAAAATGGTCTTGGCAGACAGACAGACAGACACACGGACGGACAACGAAGTGACCCTATAAGGGTTCCGTTTTTTCCTTACGAGATACGGAATCCTAAAAAGTTACAATGTTATTTTTTACGTCTTCAGTATTTAAACACAGTAGCATTTGTCGCAATGTCTGTAACACATATTAGACACTAGCGACCCAGGCCGGCTTCGCGCGGGACAATTAGATGTAGGCACATACAAACCTTATATAAAAATCTCTAAATTATAGTGAAAACTGCATCAAAATACGTTGCGTGGTTTAGAAAGAGTAAGTGGCCGAAGTTACGAGGACAGATATGAACGAATAGCGACTTTATTTTCTACTATGTAAATAGTAGATTTATAATTTCGATACTAGTGCGGAAGGTATGTCATTACTTTACGAGTTCCGAGATATCTTGCCACGAGCCGCAGGCAAGTGGCAAGACTCGGGACGAGTGAAGAATGACATTTCCGCGCGTGTATCGAACGACGTTTTTCAATTCAGTTGCGAAAAAAATACAATAAATTTGCGACTTTTACTGAAGCTCTTAATTAAAGTAAAGTAAGTACAAACTTTAGCAGTGAAATTTTTTGACAAATTAAACGCGTTTTTGTTAGCTGTCGTATTTCATAAGGCAATGGCTTTTGCTATTCAGCCAACTCAATGAATATTTTTTTTCAAATAGATATTAATATGAGCGTTAGGACAATTATTAAAGGATAACGAAATATTCTTGCCGGGAACATTAATATTTTCACTCTCCCGCCTATTTTTACTTTTTTTTAACGATTCCGTTCTTAGTGGCCAGTCATTCAAAGGCGTTTTATTTTTTAATTTAGCGAAGCGCTTTGAAGTGCTTAAAAACACCCAGAATCGCTTATTGTTTGAATATCTTTGCCATTTATTTCTGAAGAAGTTGAACTAAAAAGAACCTTATTTTTTTAATGTAAATAAATATGGGGTACCAGAAAAGACCCAGTGTTCTGATTGGTCGATTTTATGTCGTATGCAGCACAAGTCGTGTTCTGATTGGTCGAATCAGTGATCAGCGTGCTGCATTGCAGGCCAACAATATTTTTGTCTCAGAGAATTCCGTTCCATTCAGCCACCTTAATAAGAACTGTTTTTAGGACTGTTATTATTTAAAAAATCATATTTTTTTGAGGAACAGGCTAGTAATAAAATATAAAATCTCAATATTTTGATATTCTTACATTAATAATAGGTTTTTAGCTTTATTACGTCTTGGTACAAACTAAAACTATAAAAACTCTTTGGTAAGTAGTTGTGAATTGGAACAAGTACAAATTAAAAAAAACTGGAAAAGTAAATCGCACTAGTTCGCAAAAACGAACTTTGCGCACGCAAAACAGCCAAAAAAAGGGCACTTTTTGAGCAACTGTATTGAAATAGTACATTTCGATACAAGTGCGGAAGGTATGTCATTACTTGACGAGTTCCGAGATATCTTGCCACGAGCCGCAGGCAAGTGGCAAGACTCGGGACGAGTGAAGAATGACATTTCCGCGCGTGTATCGAACGACGTTTTTCAATACAGTTGCGAAAAAAATACAATAAATTTGCGACTTTTACTGAAGCTCTTAATTAAAGTAAAGTAAGTACAAACTTTAGCAGTGAAAATTTTTGACAAATTAAACGCGTTTTTGTTAGCTGTCGTATTTCATAAGGCAATGGCTTTTGCTATTCAGCCAACTCAATGAAAGATTTTTTTTCAAATATATATTAATTTGAGCGTTAGGACAATTATTAAAGGATAACGAAATATTCTTGCCGGGAACATTAATATTTTCACTCTCCCGCCTATTTTTACTTTTTTTTAACGATTCCGTTCTTAGTGGCCAGTCATTCAAAGGCGTCTTATTTTTTAATTTAGCAAAGCGCTTCGAAGGGCTTAAAAACACCCAGAATCGCTTATTGTTTGAATATCTTTGCCATTTATTTCTGAAGAAGTGGAACTAAAAAGAACCTTATTTTTTTAATGTAAATAAATATGGGGTACCAGAAAAGACCCAGTGTTCTGATTGGTCGATTTTATGTCGTATGCAGCACAAGTCGTGTTCTGATTGGTCGATTTGCTCTTTAAACAGGCCAACAATGTTTTTGTCTCAGAGAATTCCGTTCCATTCAGCCACCTTATTAAGAACTGTTTTTAGGACTGTTATCATTTAAGAAAATCATATTTATTTGATGAACAGGCTAGTAATAAAATATAAAATCTCAATATTTTCATATGCTTACATTAATAATAGGTTTTTAGTTTTATTACGTCTTGGTACAAACTAAAACTATAAAAACTCTTTGGTAAGTAGTTGTGAATTGGAACAAGTACAAATTAAAAAAAAACTGGAAAAGTAAATCGCACTAGTTCGCAAAAACGAACTTTGCGCACGCAAAACAGCCAAAAAAAGGGCACTTTTTGAGCAACTGTATTGAAAAATATATATCTACTCGTAAATGTCAAAAAAGATACGAAAGATCATGAGTAAGTAGAGTTAGGTGTATCTTATGCTTATTTATTATCAAGGAAGATACTTGGGACGCAGTTATTATTAAAGAGGTTTAGGGATCCAGGCCTGAGGTCAACCTCCCAAGGCCAGCCGCTGTCGTCTCTTAGATATAAGGCATTTGGAATGATTCCAAACATCTCGAATTTACATTGTTACCTAATACACGAATCAATAGAAGTGTAGATAAAAATACAATAAACGTATGATATGGGTGTGTTTATTTGATAAGCATATTGTTTAAATCTTGCTGGTTAATGTTGACTTAATACCTTCTTATGATATGTACATATAGTTAGGTATGTAAGTATGTATAAAGAAGCTGAAAATGACGCTATTTAGATATCGAACGAATAGTTAAAATTGTTGACACAATTCAAATAATACAAAGGAACATAAACGAGTAAATAAGTGTTTTATGAGATAGGTTTTTTTTTGTTACAGGGAACTGGGTTTGCTAGCAACCACATTAGAGTACAGTTATGAGTAAAGATATGTGTAGATATATCTTTATCAAAAGTAATTATATGTATGTACAGTCAAGGAACTTAATTCCCTACCCATTTCGTCGAAATGTCGTCTGACATTCGCAATGCATTAAGGTCGATATGTCAAACTAACGTCTTGCTCTATAGCTCTTATGGTGACAGTTTGCTATATGCTATTGAACCTTAGGTGGGTTGGAAATTAAATTCCTTGACTGTACCAAACGCTCTTATACCGGCATGGCAAGCGTCACCAAGTACTATATATTTTTGAGTAGATTCCATCAATACATAATTATTGCGACACTTGACCGTATCTCAACTTTTCGGGCATGTTACAAAAACCATGGTTATGAAATTACTATAATGACACTGATCATTGAAGATGATGTTCTGCTTGCTCTCGCAGTTAAGCTAAACATTAAAGTATAAATGCAGTTAGTTCTATGAAAGAACGAATTATTAAAAAAAACGTAACACCGCTAAACTTTAACTGACAATAATAGTCAACCTATGTGTAACATAATCTCGTATACATAAATGCAATATAAATGTTATGTGTTCTTTTAAGCCTCTTTCGCGTAAACCTAGGTCGGGGTTGATGTATTTGAAGGCGACCAACATGCGACCATCAACAAACGTCACATTACGGCTAGTGAGATGAAGGCTACTTTTCTACTGTATTAAAGAGGTCCGGAGATGTGCGGTGTTTTCATACATTTGAAACACTGCTCGATTCCGCTTGGAGTGTGCAATGTATGGAAACTCTATACATCTTCGCTCCGCTCGCTTTAGTGGCAAGACTACCAAACAATAGAACATTGCGTCTAACTGCGTACTTAATGACGCTTTCTACACGGGGGTAGAACAGTGAGGCAGTAGAATAGACAGAAGAGTTCTATCACAATTTGAACGGCCTCGGCAGTCTCGGCGTGCGCGTTCAAATTGTATTAATACTGTGCTCTTCACTCTACTGCATCACTATTCTGCGTTCAAGTGAAATCAGTATAAGGCCTTAAAGCTAGAAATAGGTATGGGTAAGGCGCTTACTACCCGGTAGTGAACTGCATAATAATTTGTTTTCAGTCCGTCCACGACGCGTTGTGGAGTTAAGCACTATTTTTCCTCGACGTGCTTTTGTTTATGTACAGTCAATCCTAATTGCCATTTCTTCGCAGGGGTCTTTACCCTTTACTCGGTGCAAAATAACACGTTCAATTTGTCTAACAGGCGTCATATTGTAGTTTTAAGTGTTATTTACGGCGCTGCCCAGAGTTATTACGGACACACGATAGGTTTGGTCTTGAGGAGTCTACACCGCGTGGGCGGCTGGCGACGCCATGGCGAAGCCTCCCGAGACACAGACTCGTTTTCTGGAACCTTCTATTTATAGAATTTAGTTAATGCAACTGTACAAGAGTTCTCGTTGCTGTGCGAAGGGTAATGCCGGCGTTGGGAAATCTAACTGATAATGAGACTTTTCGGCTGGATATCAAGCTAGTTTTCTACTTTCTGCTGACACATCGTCACCGAAACTACAGACACATACCAAATTTAAAGTAAATCCGCTTTACAACAAAGGGGTCATGTTTCTTCATAATTTTAGACAATTATATCGGCGGGTTTACTTACAATTCTTTGGTGAGATGGGATAGAAACTTATTGGAAACAAGAATGAACATGCAAGTTAACACAAGAATACAAACTTTTTACCAAGAAATTGGAACAAATTATCTTGGTACGTCGTGAAATGCGCGAACACCAACGTAAACGGCGCTTATACTGTATCGCATATTTAGTATTTTGCCCTCTGCCCTCATTTCTGATACTGATTGTCCAACATTTTCAAAGATATTCAGGGCAATGTCGAAACTTCAACGGAATATCGAGATACCCCACTTGATTCCTTTCACGGCCTTTCGGGTGTAAAATAAGAATTCTTTCATGTTTTCGTTACTGAGAACGAACTTCTTGACGACATGAAACGCATTCTGTGCAAACTTTGAACCTTATTTGATGTCTGATGGATAGAGATGTGTTTATACATACATATATTCCAGAGAATGTTTATAAGTACAATACAATACAAATTCTTATTATTCGACACAGCATATGAGAACAAAAGATAGGACTCGTACAGACAAAGAAAATTTTGTTACAAAGGTTGACAACCTTTGGATACTGAAAATGGTAAGTCGTGATTTTGAAACAAAATTTTCTAGTGGATGACTTCGCAACCCTATGCTAAACATAGCCTGGCATATACTTGTCCGCTCTTTCGGTTAAAATAATGTACTACAACATCAATTATGGAATTTCCCGTGTACTTAGATTCAAAATCAGAAGTCACGAGCAATAAAAACGCAAAACTCCGGCAATAGCTATGTGATTGGTTTTGCCTTTTTGTCGCTCTCAATTTCTGATTGTGAATTCAGTCTCATACATTGTTTTTTTTTAAGTTTGTCACTCAAATTGGTTTGAATTTTTAAAGTTCTGCAGGCCTTTTTACGAGTCATGTTACGCATTGAATGCCTACTACATTTTGTAATACCTTTATCTAAGTATGATTTATTCATATACTGGCATTTTAGTATAGCTAATATAATAATGGCATGCAAAGGTTAAAAATAAGAATACCACAATAAGACTTGCGTGTAAAGATTTATTTATCTTCTGAGAAACAACCACGTGCCCAGAATTTGTTTTGTACTTATCAAATTACGTTTTATCGGAACGGGAGTTAGATACTTACGTACGTTTTAATAATTGTTTACAGACTTGGCGAGGAACCTTTCTTTATAAAGAGTTCAGAAATCCTTTCGTAAATGTCAGTCAGTATCAGTCACTGTCTTTTGCACTAATTATGGACCTATGTCTGAGGTTTGTGTAAATGTCAACCGCTTTAAGTTAGTCCAATTCGCAGACCGAACTAAATAGCTAAATACCAGGTCGCATTGCGACTGGTTCAGCCTGCGGCCCTAACACGACAGCCCAGGTTTAGTTTTACCCCTCCCTGTGTCTCTGTCTAACTAGTGTCATAAGAAAGGGACGCAGATAGAGATAAACTAAACTCGGCCAGTCATGTTAGGGCCACTGACCGGGATAGGTCCACACTCTCACTGAATACTAGCGTGAAGTAATAGCTTCATAGAACGTTTCGTACGGTAAGTGAAGAGATACGAAAGCCCAGAAAATAGAGGGCTAATTGGTAGTAACAAACTATGGACGGCAGTGACCTCTTCCCGTTAGGTGATTCCATTAACGCGCATTTGTGTTTCTTTTCTCTAAAAAAACGTATTAGCTGCGTATGTATAGTTGACCAAGAAATTGCTTAACCACTTTTCGATCGTATTACAAGGGGATAGGTTCAAAAGTGGCTAAGTAATTACTTCGTCGACTGTACAGTGGTGCTAACATGACCAACTCTCCTCAATCTATGTCAAACTAGTGTCATGGGAAAGAGACGGATATAGCCATAGGGATAAACTCAGATAAACTTAACTGAATAAATTTCATCATTAGGCCACTGGACTATAATTTTTATTTTACTGCTAAGTCCGTTTGAATGACATCCGATATATCGTATTTTACTTTTCTCTTATTTCTTATTATGAATTAAATCTGCTACTAACTATGGCAGTCGTGTTTTATTATTTTCTCCTTAGTTACCTATTATGTAGCAACGCAATAGGGGCTAATTTACCGTAATTATACCGCAGGAAAATTGGATTCCAACATTAATCATAATCAGCGACTTCTTGTTGACTTTCTGGAGTCTGTTGGGAACTAAATTGATGTAAGTTATTAAATTGGAAAATAAAGTGAGCGTCGGTGTCCTGTGGCGAGTAATTCTCCCAGTAATTTGTCCACATCGGCCGACACTTGATGTTGTTGAGGAAAAACGTGGAAACCTCTAAACCGTTTATTTGTGTGGGAATAAAACGAGTTTCTTTTATTTTGTTTTTGTTCATTCATTTCAAGTAGTTTATACTCTCTAAACATGCCTACAATATGAATATCGCACTAATATTATACAGCTGAATGTTTGTGTGTGTCACAATTTTGTTAATTCTTCTCGCTAAGACGGTGGGATGTTTTTGGATGTGAAAAGAAGATAACTTAAGCCCTGGATGATACTTTTTATTTCGTAAAATGCATAATCAGAAGCCGAGGGTAAATGCTAGTAGTTACATAGATAACAATTAGATGTATTTACTAAGGTTTGTGGCTAAGGAATTGTTTGATAGAATGCAAACTGTTATGAAAGGTTTTGTATGGATTTTTACAATTAACTAATGGATTAATAATCCATGTGCAAACTTTTTTTCGTCAATGAGACTTTAGGTTTTAATAACTTTCCTGTCGTCATCACCCGTCAAAATAAACACAAGAATATTAAGGAGTTCTGAAATTGCAAGCGTGATTTGAGTACCTACCTAGCTTATCTCTTTTCTCAAAAAGAACCAAGTATACATATAGAACTAAAAATATATAACTATAAATGTACAATCACGAGCGCCAAAATCATACAGCCAATATTTCTAATAGTTTATAAACTTGTCACGTATAATAATCTGACATAAAGCAAATTGTTACACTTAAAGTTGACATTTGTCGACACAAATGTCTACTTATAAGCTGACGGTTGTCGCATTTCATGTAAAGAAAATTTGGGGAGATCCGTACCGAGGAAGCCGAGTTACCGAGAATGCCCAGGGAGATCGTAAATTTAATAAAATCCCGTGTAACATGACCGCGGCCCTTCCGGGGCGTTAGAACTTTAGCTTAAACACCCACTTAAGCGCCTACGTGCAACTAAGTAAAGATTTTCTTTGTCGGCATGTAAATATAATGTAGAGTCAGCGTCCAATACATCGGAGGGAATAATGAGGGTCAATAAAACACTGTTTTTTCTTCCATCAATGTGTTTGGGCCCCACTATACAATGTTAAAAAAGAAACCATCATCATAGCCCTCTGGGTTGGCAACGCATCTGCAATCCCTTCGATGTTGCAGGTGTCTATAGGCGGTGGTATACACTTACCAATCAGGTGACCCGCTTGCTTGTTTGCCTTCCTATTTCATAAAAAAAAATATTTTAAGGATTAAGATTAAGCAGCGGTTGGTAAGCAGAGTTGACAGTTTCGAGATAGAAAGGTTTTTATAGCAAATTGCAAAACTGAATTGAGATTAAAACTTGCGAGAGTCCCGGGATACCTTTAACAAAATTATCAATAACAGACTACTAAAAAAACTGAGATTAAATATCAAAAGCATCATGGTTTTCATAAAGGTAATATTTAATTACAAAAAGATTTCCAATATAGCAATTAAGAGTTTTCTTGGAAAATCTCTTTCATGATCCTATAAAATGAAATATTTCAACTGTCTGATCTTTTTAATTCACAGAAACAAAAGCAACTTGGGAAGGTTGACGAGGCGTTTTTTTGTAAGACACAAGTATCTACCTGCCTAACGTTCCTCTAATTGGGGTATTTTTATTGTGCAGTACTTATTAGTGTAGGTCGAAAAGCGAGATTCTAGCATAGCTACCTAATTGCTGTATTAATTATTTTATTTTTGTCAGAAATCGGTTAGAATTAAGAATGTATAAAAACATAATTAATCACGTAGAAAGAAAGTTTCCTTCCAATTAACACGTCAAAAGCGACAACTTGTCCGAATTAAGACCTTTTCCGTCCAGCAGAATCTCATTCCATTTTAATTTCCTAGCTTACACCCACTGTTTCGTCTACATCTTTTTATTTACAAGGGCTGTACTGAGGGTGGATGTTTGGCAATGTTGTTTATAAAATTAAGCTTGGATCGGCGTCGAGTCAGCGGCTAGGACCATTCAGCGGTTAACATACTCTTCAATGTACGCATTGTGTGACGTAAACGTCGAGAAGCGCCCGGCTCGAGGAACACGGGCCGGTGCCTCGCGCAGCGCCATCGATCGCTTGCGCGCGCACCTCCACCATTCGTCTTTCAGTA
This sequence comes from Ditula angustiorana, assembly GCA_963691745.1. Lineage (NCBI taxonomy): Eukaryota > Metazoa > Arthropoda > Insecta > Lepidoptera > Tortricidae > Ditula > Ditula angustiorana. The sequence continues at coordinate 2,952,761 of OY829481.1, read as the reverse complement.
CCGACCAGAGCCTCCATTCGAATACCAAATTCGACAGAAATGTACCAAACCCGTGTTAACAGTGGCTGCTCGAGTAGGAATTGATCGCTAGGAACAGGACTGACGAGAGGGGATCAAAAACCAAGGTCAGTGGTCCGAAACTGAAATCAATGTATTGAGTTAAAGTTCACCTAGTTCACTGCTAATCTTCAACGGCAGTCACTTATCGAGATTAAATTTCCTTTGGCAGAAGGTATTTGTTGGCTGTAACACTCGAGTATTGTATTAATTCTGCGGATTCTGACCACTTTACCGATAGCTGCGAGTACAGACTACTTCAATCACGTTAAAGCCTTGGAGTACCTAGGTGTACAGTCACTTATAGGTTTGACGTAGCGATAGATTGAATTTCGACCATTTCACACTCCGTGGCTTGCTCATGGGTGTAGAAACTTACTGTTTATTTACTATCCCGCGAAGATATAACGCATAACCTACGATAAAATCTTTACGATCAGTGTTCATAAAGCCGTGAAAGATAAAATTAAACCCTCATGGGAATATTAACTTAGGTGGGAGGTAATAACGAAATATTACGGAACTAGGCTAACTTTGAGATTTACTTTAACATTTATTTTATCCTAGCATCGTACTGAAAACATTTGGAGACCTAAACACTGTTTTGACTTGTACCAACTAGCCACCAAAGTTACGAATATCCTAAGTGTTAACGTATGGACTTTGTGATTCCGAGGGCGAGCGAATGCACTCCAATTATTAGAAAAGGCTGTGATTATATAAAAACGAGTGACCCTGACTCATCGTCGATATCCATGTGATCAATTATTACTTTGGTATTTGCACAGTTTATTTCATTATCCAGCAATATATTCATAATGCTGTAACCTGAAACAATCGCCTCCTTGATCGAACAGTGTAATGGCAAATATTTTTATTTGCGCTTGCGTAATATTCATATTTTTAGATTTTTTTTATTTTAACTCATACGCCATTTTTAATCAATAATAATCTCTAGCAAGCTCTGATTAGGAACTATCTGCGTATTTTTGGTAAAACCGATTTTATTAGTATTATTAACCTGAAAACAGAATCTGCTCCCAATTTTACTGTATAAAAGCATGATGATAAGCTTTGTACATAGTAATGTACCTATATATCGTCAGCACTCGTTCTGAGTCGTTTTTCTTCCTCGGAAACCTACACTTTGTATTCTGAGGTAATTTTTATTAGGCCCTCCACATAACGTGGCTTACTTTTATCAGTGGCTTTCGTAAAGAATATTACCCCTTTTATACTAAAGACCTTTAAGGAATTATCTTTCAAATTATACAATAGTTTTATCCTGCGTGTGGCATATTTCCTTGTACTGATATTATATCTAAGAGCAATGGTGATAGAAACAGCGCGTGGGTGTAGCCTCATACGTGAGATAATGTATAAAAAGCAAAGTTAGATATAATCATTAATGAATCATCTATATAATAATTTGTCAATGAAACCCAATTATTGATTTGAGCCTTAGTCGACCCCGGTTACCACGAGAAACTAACCGGAAAGTTTAACCAATCAGTTAAAAGTTACAAATGGTAAATGGTTCACAAATGATAATTTAGTTTACAATAAATTTTCCACTGGAAATAGAAGAAAATATAATAGCCTATCCTTTCCATCCAAACGCCAGTACCTAACATTTATATCAATTTAGGTCATCATTTTGCCTTTCGTCAGAGCTAGAAGATCTGTAGGAATGAGAACTAGGTGAGGAGTACGTTTAAACTCATTATACTTTTTAAAAATTAGGTGAATAGAACTCAACCGCATGATATGTTTAGATATACGAATCAGTGAAACACAAACTGAGAATTATGAATTATGTATCAAAACCTAACTTAATCCTGTTAAAAACATGTAAATTTACGACGAGGGCTACATATTCGTCACATAGGAAGGTCGCATTACAAGCAATCTGAATCCCGGCATGTTTTTCTGATGTTCGCATGAGATGCGAACGTACGCGTATAGTAAACATTTATAACATTTTGAAATTAGAGAGTGAGAATTATTTCTTTTTCTATGTCTAATTTCTGGAAAATTGTTATGAAATTACAAAGTTATGTCCCAGATATCAAATGTTGATGGATTTAAAGAAACATGGATTTTATATCTCGCTGGTTTATTCATACTTACTAAACGATTCCTCTTGACGATTTGTTTTCATACGAATAATATTTTAACTGTAAACAGTCCTCGATATCCTAATGAATCCTATAATTTCTAAGATTACCCAACTCACCATGAAACCTAAACGCTTGAAAAGTTCGACTAACTCTTTTATGATAAAAAGGAACTTTTGAAATTGTTGCAAAATCATTTTCGTTACCCGCACATTTATGGTCAACGTGACTGGTCACGCGGCTTATACCAGAGTCGCGCACGATATACATAATTCATTTACATCGACGTTTCGATCATATTGCAACATTTTGTGGTCACGAGTTGACTCGATATATATTTTACGCGTAAAAATTTCGTTTTACTGTATATAATACTACTGTACTGTATGTTGTACTGTGTAATATGGGTTAAAAACAGGAGTTTTAAGCTGACTAAATGTCCTATGACGGAACGGAGAATTTTTACGCGTTTAGGCTGAGAGGTTGTTTGTGTGTGCATATTTAAGTATGTTCTTATTCCGTATTTAAATATATTAAAATCTGTTGTTATTGTTACATTTGAAACCATGTCAATTAGTATAATTAGGTTAACTGGAAGAGATCCCTTAAAGGGATAAGTTCGCCTTTGTACATCACTGTATCTCTTTTTGTCATTTATGTTTTTTTTTGTACAATAAAGAATTTACATACATACATACATACATCTATTTTCCGACCATCTACAAACAAAAAAAAAGTTTATATCACTTCTGTAATGACGATTGTTGGATATTTGCAAGCACTTACTGAGTATGTATGAAGAGAGGAATGTGTGAGAAGGCAGCGAGGGAGGTATGCCAGGATCGGGGCGAACGGTATTCTGTCGTCTCTGCCTACTCAAACGGGAAACAAGCGTGAGCTTACGAGTATAATAATATAAATATTTACTGAGTTACGTACACTAAGTTTTTTGTCCAGCTGACGCAATGAGCTGACGCACGAAAATATATGCATGGATACCTCTGACAACAACCATTGTGTAAAGAACTTTGAGAGGAAGAACTCTCGTAAATATAAGTACAAACGCCCAGCCTAAGTTTTTCTTCTAAGTCGATTGACTGCCGATGGTAACGGAGAGCTGTCTTATTTGGGAATGGAGTGACAGATCGCTTAAATGTTGGAATAGCTTGTCGAACAAAATCCCGGGATGACAAAGATATAGACTTAACATTCTCTAAGTAATTTTCTTATGTCTTGAAAGATACAATTGCGCAGTTTTTTTGCGCCATATTATTATAATCATCGACGGTTAAAAAGCTGATTGGTTTCAGACGCTTTTTTAATTTATTTTTTGTTTAACCGTATCACATGGATGGTATTAAACATAACTAGTGTTAAGTTCCAACGATTACCCATTTCGGGTGTACAATATTTTCTTAAAACTAAAAATGTATTTAGTTCTGTATTACAACATAATATACTCGTAGTTAGGTAGTTTCCAGCAAATAATTCGACAGGGGTCTTAAACTCGTTTCTCAAATGATGTATTAATTACAGCGATAGAAATGCCTGTAAATCAAACCCAACCGACACGATCAGCAGTTTAAAAATGAATTGGAAACCGATTTCATTGACATTACATCGGTGTAACGACCGACAAATTGAATTTTGGTCACTGATTCTCTTCGCACTCCATGACATTTATATGTATTGAGCTGTGAACACCCACGCGGTTTATTTTCGATGTTTACTCATTCCTTTTAGTATAAGAGTTTGACAAATCAGTAGGTATACCGAGTTGTGTCCAAGAAAAGATACGGCACTTTAGTTTTAGTCATCAAAAACACTTGCACAAAAGTTGACCGGTGGAGAATACCATAAGGCATTCAGTTCGCCCTTTGTGAATTGTGGCTGTATGTGCTGAGCGCCAATTAGACAGCTTGCCCTCTTACCGCTAAACTACACGAGCTGAGGCTTACAGTTCAATGTGTTAAAAAAATCACTAAGCACTAAGATCAACAAAAAAAACATAATGACAGTTTGAACTCTAATCAATGACGCCAGTATTGCAGTATGATTATCATTTGGGAACTAACTACCTATACATTTTTCAGAATTCTAGTAATCTATATCCATCCTCGATTTTAGACTAGCTTCTTACAATTTCGTTTCAAGTCACTAGTACGCTCGTCTTTGTTTTTTATAAAATTCACCAAAAAATTTTTAACAAATTTGTACGCCATTCGTTCAAGTAGCGAACGGTCGTACCGTTCCTTTGATCTTGATGATGCCTCGTATAGAGGCGAAACGCACGTCGATCGTGTATTTTTAGTGTTTAGTGGTGGTGGTGAGTTGTTGAGTCTGTGTGATATATGTTGTTTCATGTGGAAGCGGAGGAGGGTGGGTTTTTGCATAAACATATAAATGACGCACAGAAGCAGCTATTTTGCACGAGCTCAGCACTGGTTTCGCGGAGTAGCAAGGTAATTTGTTCCAGTTTGTTTTTATAAAATTATTAAAAAGTTTGCGTTCGTTTGTCCCTTCGCGTGAACTATGCATTTGTACGGAATAAAAAGTATCCTATGTTTCAGTTCAGTACATGACCTGTTTGCGAGACTTCCTCCAAATCCGTCCAGTAGGATTATTTCATTTCGGAAACATTCGAAAATGAGTACTTTTACAAAGCGTTTCACATTTTGTCTCCGTCGTAGCGGCCTACGGGTGCTACGATTGCCGCTACGCCGTAGCCATAACTGCGCCAATTTAACGTACTGTAATAAAAATAATGCTACAAACGCGGACAAAATTACACATACATAACTTATTTATGCGTAATTTATGTTACACATGCCAAAGTTCAAATAAACAACAAATATCAGGAGTTAAGTAAAGACACGTATACAAGTGAGGATGCATGTGCTTGACCTGAAATTTGCATCCTAGAATCAGAAACAAGGATGCACAATGGCAACGAAAACTGAGGTTTCAGATTATAATCACGTCATTTAGCGTTCAAATTAAAATCGACATTGGATTTAAAATACAAGAAATAGTATTGGTTTTCTCTTTGTAACGTATCGTGGAAAATAAATAAGCGGGTGGTAGGGCCTTATGCAAGGTCCGTTCGCATCGCTACCACCATCTTGCTCGATAATTCTGCCGCTAAGCATCAGTGCTTGCACTGTTGTGTTCCGGCGTGGAGAGCAAGACAGCCGGTGCAATTACTGGCACAAGAGGCATTCCATCTTAGCCCTCTGGGTTGGCAACGCATTTGCAATCTCTTTAGTGTTGCGAGTGTCTATAAGCGGTGGTGATCACTTACCATCAGGTGACCCACTTGCTTGTTTGCCTTCCTATTTCATAAAAAAAAAAAAAAAAAAAAAAAAACATTTTCGATCTCAATAAGGTCAAGATTTTTTACCTTCGAGACAAACGTCACAATGCCAGATAAAGACATAACACATGTTAACTAACATAGGTTTACGCAGCGTTTATGAATAAAAGAGTAAGACGGTATTGTTGTATGAATATCAAAGAACATACTTGAAAACCTATAAATATAGTTATAAATGAAATTTCAATCGCTTGAAGTCTGTAGGTCAATATCCGGCCTGGAATTCAGCAGTCACTGATATTAGTAGATCCTATATTTGCTGCGAGAACTCGAAGATAGGTCAATCTTCAGGAAATACAAACTGAATAACTATTAGGTCTAGAGCGGTAACGTTCTAAATTGTTCAAATATTTATGACGCCGACTTTAAGTAGCGCTACCTATTTAAATAAATAGTTATATAGATATATACATATTTACATACTATTAAAATACAAATGTACAAACATCCACGACTCGGTTATAGTCGACCAAGAATCCGGTCGGCAACACTTGCAACTAGGTTGCTGAAAATTACTCCCGAAATTTAAAGCCAGTGCCTGCCAGGCCTATACGATACTAAAGACATTTTATGAGCACTCTTCTATAAGGAAAATTGTCCTTGTAACCTCATTTATGCCGGCAATAGGTCTAGCTAGCTAGGTGTCGAATATTATAATAACGGGGTCCAGTTACTGTCTCTCGCAATCAGTAATTACTTGTCAAACATCGTTTTTGATTTACATTGCTTCTTTGGAGCATTACAAGACACTTGACATTCTATCGAAAGGTGCGCGGTGTGGATACTGCGCTCAATTTTAGTTACTATTGCATTTATATACGATGCCACCCGAAGTCAATTCTTAAACAATGGTATCTACTGAACTAGGTTACTTAGGCCGATGTTTGAACCATCTAGGTCGAACCGCCGGATCTTAGGGATTGAGCGCCGTGTCTACGAGTGACCAGGGATGGTTCTCTTTAGTCCAAGGAATCAGCATGAACAAAACAGCTAGCACTATGTCTCTTTCTAACTAGCCCATTAGGAGACAGCCGTACTGAGTTACGAGACGCACATATATGCTGTACATATATATTTTTAAAACATTACTTAAGTAGGTATATCAAAAGTAATTGTCTAAATTATTGGTTATACAGAATAGGCAACATAATAATATGTGACCATGAAACTTCATTAAATTTTGTTACGCGATTCAAAGTATTTATTACAAATGAGCGTTATTGCGACTAATATTATACTAAATATTTTATAGCGATCAGTATCGCTTAAAACTTCGACTCTAACGACATGTTTTGTTGCAGGAATGTCGCCTCCTTTGGGGCTTCTGCAGCGATGGCGCCGCGAGGCGGCGGCGGCGGCTGCGGAGGAGACATCCAAGTCCTCCACAGAAACCGTCACCACGGGACCCATCGAGACTACATGTAAGTTTCTGGGGTTGCTCAGCGAACTAGGAACCTTTAGAGCCAGGCCACACCGGTTGCGTACACGTCGCGTATGCGACACGGCTCCAACTAAGTTCGAAGAGCTGGGTTACGCGTTTAACCAACCGCGTACGCAACTTTAGGTATAGTTTTGCCATTTTCGCCTAGTTGTATGGCATAGTCACGTTTTCTCGGAAACTATAAAGACCTCATAGCTCATAGCTGACTTTTTATACACATAAAAATTATCGCACCCTCAAGTACTAAGTTTTTTTTTAGATACCTCAAAGTGTATAATGGCTCGCCTCCTAACTAGCATTTATCTGAGTCTGTGGACGTTTGCAATTCCAGAAGTACAGAACACAGTAAGCCAGGTTTAAGCGCTAAACAAAAATTTTTGAAATAACTGCATGTGGATTATGAGCGATAATTTCTCCACACAATATTCCTCGTTTCCCTTCTTAACTATGAGACTATAGAACAATGCTGTTTGGCTACGTTAGAGACAGTTAACTTATCATGCTAGTCTCCCTGGGCATTCAATTTTATGGTATTAATAGAATATATTAATAACATTATCGGGACTTCAGCGCGATAAAAATATAATCGTTATACTCGTGACCACGGCCATTGAAACATGGCCGAAACGTCGAGGTAAATCAACAATATATTTTTATCGCGCTAAAGTCCCGATAATGTTATAAATATGTGTGAAAGTCGCGAAAGTTTAAAACAATTAATAGAATTTATCGGGATCGTCTTAAAAATTGCATAAAAAAAACATTTAAAGTGTGCAATTGGCACTCCCGTGGTGTGACTTAATAACTATATCCGCTTCTTCCATAGCATCGGGGGGCACGGCGGAACCGGTGCTGACCACGACCATCAGCACCGCGGAGGCGTCCGAGAAAGCTGTGGCGGATATGGCGCGCAAGATGAACCTGGAGACCTGGCAACTGGTTGCCATCCTCGTCGGTAGGTCTTATGAATAAACGAGTAGAGTACTTTTATGATTACCATTCTTGTCAGGACGTCTAATAAATAAACGAAAAGAGTACTTTTATGGGTACCATCCTCGTCAGTAGGTCTAATAAATAAACGAAAAAGAGTACCTACTTTTATGGTTGCCATCCTCGTCGGTAGGTCTGATAAATAAACGATTAGAGACTTTTATGGCGGCCATCCTCGTCGGTAGGTCTAATAAATAAACGAGAAGAGTACGTATCTTAAGCCCTGAAGAAAAAAGGGGTGCCATAAGTTCGAAGTCATATGTACCTGTATTTTGTGTGTGTGCCTGTATGCAGCACCATCAGTTTAAGTCTCAAAAGGGTGTTATTTGTGCTCAAACCACTACATGATAGGTTTTATAGGCTTTAATCTTTTATAGGCTAAACATCCAATTATTGGCATTCAAATTACCAGTCACTGAAACCACCTGAAACCTAGTTTTTACAAAGCACTTGTAAGCCTTGTAGTAAATTTTTACATGTCCGACATTAGAAGGGTGACGGCAATAGAAGTGTTTACCTTATTTCTTACTTACTACGGTAGCGCAGTGATCCAAAGTGGATTTGGCCTCCGACACCAGATTCCGCCACGCCTTCCGGTCCGAACTAGCTCCCGCTTGACACCAGACCTCAGTGCTCAACACAACAGGAACCTCAGTTCCTTAGGCCTTTCTGGATTTTATTGCTCAAGCGGTACCTATGTCGCCCAACACGACGACGTCAATTTGGTCTCTCTAAGTACTCTGTTTTCGTGGCACCCTATTAGGCTAAACCAATAATAATGACCAATTATTTTTAATTACCTACTCTTTGCAAAAGAAAAATTAAAAAAAACGTCCGCCGAATAATGTGTTGGGAAAAACCGTATACGGCAAACCTGAATCATTGATACGCACCAGGAGTGGCAGTCGTCGTGCTCGGAGTCTGCTTCTGTTGCATCCGGCGCTGTTTCCGCAAGCGGCGCTCCAAAGATGGCAAGAAGGGCATGAAAGGTGTCGTCGACCTGAAATCCGTCCAGCTGATCGGCTCAGCTTACAAGGAGAAGGTAAATGCCATCTGTTCTAGTTCTTTGTCTTGATACTTTATTATTCTGCTTAAAAGCATAATAACAGAAAATTAACTTACCAATGCGGTCACGGAATCAATTGATTGTTGAGCAACGAAAGGCTTTCTGATGCTGTACGTATGTACCTTTGTAAAATTCTTTATTACACATAAGACATCATCACATCACCATTAAAAATAGAACAGAAAACGCAAAAGCGAACTCGTCGCTTTAAGAGACATAATCTAGTTGTTCTTTGAGCGGTTTATTACCTGTTTTGTGCAAGGCAACATGATTGGTGGTTTGTCAAGGATGTAACACGACCATTGTATGGCCGATATACGCCTCCATCCATCGGTCGTCCCGCGGGCGTCTCATGAATTAAATGGTTGCTCCATAGGTACCATATTTTCAATTCAAAGAAATTTATCTTTAAAGAAATGTCTACCTACTCTCCACTTTAAATCGAAATTTATGCACCTTGCAAATGCTAGAATTGAGTTCGCTTAATTTGTAATTTATAAGAATAAAGGAACGAGCTGTGAAATAATAAGCGTGGAGCGAACTGCGTTGCAAAGTGTCTTGGCATTTTGTTTAAGATCTTAGAACATTCAAACCTGTAGAGTATAGGTACGTTTTTGCATTTGTCTTAAGGGGACTTTTATATTCTCATAATATAATACTGTTACAGATTATTCAATGCAATTTTTAGTGTCTTGTACAATTAGTAAAATACTTACAAGTATTATCTATGATATCCAGTAATATCGTAGATTTTTTTTATAGAATTGTTTTCACGGGAACGATACTGTCCATATTACTCCTACTTCTCACTAGATTGAAGAAATAGTCGAAGGTATAATGTTAGTTATAAAGAATTACATCAGATACCTCATCAAAGTCAAAAAACCGTTACAACACTGACTTTCCTTTCACAAACAGAAAAAGCACGTGATTAAAAATGTACCTGCTGATATTTAGCTTAGATTTGAACCGTCTGGTTGTATAGGGTAGCCATCATGGTTTGCACCAGTCACTCCACAGCAACTCCTCGACAAAGGTTCATGTTATTTATAAGAAATATGATTTTCATGTGAAATTTGCCGCGGGACGTGCATGTAGGTTCAGCCGGACATGGAGGAGCTGACCGAAAACGCCGAGGAGCCCGACGACGGCGATTCCAAAAAGGAGGAGCAGAAGCTAGGGAAACTACTCTACAAGGTGCGTGATTAGTGTAGGAGCGGTGCTAGGACAGAGGTCTGAAACTGCAGCGTGGTATGTTGCTACTGTTGTTTCATACATACCATGCCATCTTAGATTAAACGCGGTCACTGTTGCATACAACATCATCAAAGTTTCTTAAGTTTGATAGTTCTAGTTTAGTAAGACTAAAACGAGACGCTCTGAGGCCAGACCGGTGCTACCTGCCTGCACACTCTCGCGTACCCTCTTTATGTACGCTGGCGCAACCCAGTTTCGAGTAGGTATACAATGATTAATTGATTATACGGCTTTCCTGCATACATTGTCATTTTATTTGATAAACATTCAACAAAGACTACATCAATGGACTTGCCTAATTTGTAAACAATTCAAGGTGCATAATGTATGAACAACGTGTTCAAATTTGAATTTTACAAGCTTTTATTAAACTTGCCGAGCCTTGTTATTTTATTAAACGCTCTGGTGAAATGTTTCTTATTTTTCAAAGTTATTACATATTTGATCAACCTACGATGGTGTGTGTCGATAAGTTTTTTATTGCTAACAAATATGGCAATTTCTATTTATATGTTTTAACAGTTAATTGCTGGCGATGCAATAATTAATGAAATACCTTCGACAATAAAGCTTGTATTTTACCAGTTATTCTTTCTTCTCATGTAGTAACAATATCCTCATTACTAAGTAACTTGTTTATAGAGTATTGTTTTCTAGTTGCTTTAGATACGACGCCACGTTTTATTACGTTTCATTACGCGGGGTCCAATTACCTCTGTCGTAACACATTTCGCCAGTAAACAGTATCGTAGAGGCATTAACGATTTTATTCTTAGTCCATTAACAAGCTCATATTTACTACAAGTTTAGGTGTCTTTCATGTTATGTTTGTAGCACAGGTCTTTAACTACTAAAGCATTATTTAGACATTGATTGTAGTTTTGGCCATTTTGTTGACTATTAACCATTTCATCACTTCAATTGTTTTTGGCTCACAATACGAGTGTTTAAAGCAAAAGATGTAAGTCTATTAACTATTTTTCAGCTGGAATACGATTTTAACAGCAACAGTCTTTCCGTGACTGTTATAAAAGCGGAAGACCTACCGGCGCTGGATATGGGAGGCACTTCGGATCCCTACGTGAAGGTCTACCTCCTCCCTGATAAGAAGAAGAAGTTCGAGACCAAGGTCCATCGGAAAACTTTGAGCCCCGTTTTCAACGAAACATTCGTCTTTAAGGTATAAAATGTTCCAAAACATTGTTTTTACTTTTTCTAAGTGTGCTGTTAAATAAAAATGTAAGGCCACAGTTATATCCAAGTCACGTGCGTAGGCGGCTACGGCTGACGATGCCTTTAAGCCGCTGATAACGAGACCGCCCCCCTGTTACTTTCGCTTGTAACCATTCTATTTTTATCCAGAACGTGCCCTATGCCGACGCGATGAACAAAACGCTAGTGTTTGCAATCTTCGACTTCGATCGATTCTCCAAACACGACCAAATCGGCGAGGTGAAGGTACCGCTGTGTCAGGTGGACTTGGCTCAGACCATCGAGGAGTGGCGCGAACTGCAGAGCGTCGAAGGCGAAGGGGGGCAGGTGCGAACACAACACACACACTCAAACCGTATGGCATACGATTCTCCGTGACACTGGTATCAGTAATACAAAGTCACCTACTCAGGAATGTAAACAATTCAAACAAGTGATGAATGCGTAGGAAGACAACGCATCAATTCCACCTTAATCTTACTTAAGATCAATAATGCTGCTTGATCTGACAAGTGTTTTTTTCACTGTTTTCTCTATTTTACAGATATTTTAGGTTTCTTAAAACTGAGTCTTGTGTCATTGTAAAATATTATTTCAGCATTCACCTGAACCACAGGGAAAGTTATTCTTCTTTCATTTGAGCTTTTAGAACCTATTAGATGGTTGGACGATGCAGACACGTGTGCTTTCTACTTCTTATAAGTGTTACTTTCAAAAGGGCCATAAAGATATTTCTGTAGTCATGTTTTTCAAATATTTTAAAAGGTACATTGTTACATAAAAACTACCAAAAATTGTGATTGGTCAAGTTAACGACGTTAACTGCTACACCCAGGTCACATCAACAGCCAACTCTGATGTAGGAACACCTACACAAACTATAGCGACACGTTAGCACACTTACTCAGCCAGGTTTCCACGATACATGAACTAGTAAGGTTGTAAAGGTACATGAGTATACGGAGAGCTAACGAGACTATTTTATATTTTTTTCTTAGCTTAGGCTATGCTGCCAAAACACATTAGATCATTGCGTTTTGACAGAACGGCAATATTTTAATTATTATAACAGCCTTTCAATGGGTATGGTACTCGATGTTAGTGCCACTTTTGCTATCTTTGCTTGTACAGAATAATTGATAACCACCTCTAAAGATGCTCCATAGTCATTGAAAAGCCGATTTACATTTTTTGAAATCTTACTGCACTTTTTTGATAAGAGGAACCTTGACAGAGCAATCCTACTTCATCAAGCAATTCTGACTTGATTTTGTTAGTAAAACAAAAACATTTTTGCTTAACACCATTACTGCATTGAAGAGTCAAGGCACCTCGACGTGGATTGATTCGTCATTTATTTTTCTGATAAAATTATTTCGACAGCAGAAATGTATTTACTTGGTTTTTCTCTTTTTCTCCATATTTTCTCTGCTCTGCTTGGCTGTGTTTGATTGTGTCCTGAACAATCTTGCATGCCGCTTCAAAACCGAAATGATCATTCACGTAAGTATTATTTTGAGACACATCAAGATATATTTGGAGTTGTATTTTGAACACGTTGTAACTCGGTCGTTATAAATACACAAGTTACTTATACATTTTATGTTGAACAAATCGTAAACACGCGGTTGAAAAGAAAGTCAGTGCGGCTGGCTTAGGGTCGTGGCAGGTCGGTAGGGGCATCGTTACCTACGTTTGATCCACACCTTTAATTCTGTAAGATTCACCTTATACCTTACATCACCTCTCGTACCATTTTTGTTTTCAATTTTCATTTGTTCCATCCAACACTTTGTTTTGGTTTTATATTGCGGCTGGGGAATGTTGCATGTCCGTCATCTGTTTAATTATTGTGCTCGTGTTTGTCCGTCTTGCCAATTTACGTGACAACATGTTAAACACATTTTTTACTTTACTTTCAAAGACAACAGTTGTTAATAGCATTAAATTTGTTTTCAAAATTATATGCCAAACAAGTTAACGGAAAATGGCAAGAATTAGGTATTATTAGATGGTGTAATTGGCTGTTTAAAGTGGGCACATAAGTAATTGGCTATGTCGTTGAGTACATATTGCTTTATCTCATCACATAAGTACTTTTAACATTCTCGAATTAAAAAATCTGTCTTTTCAATAAAATATTGAGAAACACAGAGAGAAAGAGAGCCAAATTTACTCGAGTTTATGGTCTAAATAAACTCATGCTAGGTAGGTGGCAGTCATTGGATCAACTTCTATTTTACAAAAAATCTAAAATGAACACTTTGTGTGTTTCTGGTTTTCAGTAATAAAAAAGCATATAAGAATCTGTTTTAACACACTCTTAACTATTCTGCGAATATGTTACAGGTCCATTCTTACCGATGAAAGAAGAATCATGCCTTACACAATGCTACCGACTTATATAAGTACTGATATGCATGAAAGCGATAAAGGAAAGAATTTAAATGGAACATTGTGGAAACCTTAGTTTTTTTTGTTATAAAATAGTCAGTGTTACGAGTATATCAAACGTCTCTATCTAACTTAACATAGTTGTATTGTACCTACGGTGATTCTTAAAGATTCCAAAATTAGAGAGAGACAACTAAGCTACCTTATGCCTTTATGTTTCAATTTAAAAAGACACTGCTTATTTTATAACAAAACGAATCTGACGTTTCTTTTCTTTGAATCAAACTTTGAAACTTTGCAACGCCAGCCTAATAACACATTTATCTTCGATCCTTTATTTCACATATAAAGTAATGGATTAAGCTATGCATGTTTACGATGAGTATACAAACATAATAATAATAATTCAAGGTACAATGAACTCTACATAATAAAAGTCGTTCACCAAATCTCAAGCCGCAGACATGCATAGCTTTTAGACTACACCAACACATCATGGCTGTTGTTATACAATCGTCTATGCTTGTTAGAATAATGTACCTATTTATATCCAACTAATAATTACAAGTATATGTGTCTAGAAGCTGTTTCAACTGAAGAATGTAACATAACTAAAGTAATAGTTACTTACTTGCTGGTTTTTTTAATGTAACGTAAAAAACGAATAAAACAAATACATTTTAGCACATGTTACTTTCTTTAGTTTTTGTGTTGTAGGTACATTATGTATATATGTATGTTTTGTACCTGTCTATAAGATAATTGCGATCTGTTTCTAAAATGACTAGTCTTTTTACAGATTAGTCAATATGGATACGAGGTTGTCGGATATTTTCAATAGGATTTTTGTGGTAGGTTTGAAAGGCGAGTTAGGTTTCATTTTGATCTGAGCTGGGTGTTACGAAAACAACAAATTGGCTTCATTTCGGTAACAGATCGTAATAAAGATCCTTCACTTGTTACAAATATTATATGTATTATCTCAGCGGATAACCCTGCTTCATGTATTGCTCTGAACGTTGGTGTTATTTTGTGTTTTGTCTAGAGTACCGAGTATGTTAATATATGTATCATGTTTATTTATATTACCTTAGATGAAGTTATATATTTTATATGTGCCAAAACGTTATTATGTAACGCAATGAGAGTGTTCGTCAAGTACGTGTCCGTATGACTAGCTGCAAACTCCATCTGCCGAGGCTACATCTCGGCCCCGTAGGCGTCCTAGCACGTCTCCTCGATACAGGCTTTCAGTTTAAACAAATTAAAATTAAACTTCTTAAGCTTTGCTTCAATTCAGCATACGTAAATCTGTAACCCCAACACATTAAACTACACTTGTCCTATATCTATTCGCACGTACAACTAATATTTCAGGTATCTAAACAAATTACCTCTTACAAGTGATTTGAACGCGCAGTACGTGGCTCGATGATGTAAACAGAAACACTATACATAGCAGGCTTACAAAGAATTAAAGCAAAACTCAAAAATACTGAAAATCTGTATCGATAAACCAAAAACCATACTCGTAATCAATGATATGCTTCTAGGTGATGACACGAGGCTAATGTTATGTTCCGTTTGTTTTGGTTGAGTGTACCAAGGTTCAGCCCCGCCCTTTGCCGTGTTTTTATGGCCCGTGTATTGTTGAGTTTATCAAACAGCTTTTCAAACCCGATCTCTGGACGCTATATATCCCTTACACAACTTTTCCTTCGTCTATCTTCCATATTTTCACATCCAATTTACCAAAAAGTTCCGACTTACTTAGCATTTTACAATACGATATACTATTAACCTACAAAGCGACGCCCTGGGTGAATTACAATTTACATACATAACTTATAGTTATCTCTAGTTAAAATTTTACATGATCATGCCATGAAACTTTACATTCAATATATTACGCATACATAAAGTTGCTTCACGTTCTTTGGCGAGATTATTTCTTTAACAGCGATTTAATTAACTCTTTTATTACTGTAATTGTAATTAAGCATTAGGGCAGTCCATTAGTAATGATCCATTTTGCAGGACAACAAGTTGGGAGACATATGTTTCTCGTTGCGATATGTGCCGACGGCTGGGAAACTAACAGTGGTTATTCTGGAAGCGAAGAACTTAAAGAAAATGGACGTCGGTGGCCTATCAGGTAATGATTTCGTGCTGTTCAAGTCAGTGATATTCCTTACTAAAACCTAAACAAACGAACACTGATAACATAACTATCTAATTCCACAGGAGTTTTAGGGTAATAATAAAACCTATACTATGTGCGTTTTTTATAAAATCACTTTAGCGTTACTTATTGTTATCTCGATAAGGTAGATCCCAAGTACATACTTTTCATTGAAGCATGTTTAATGAATCACTATATTTCGTATTTTATTTACATACCCTGTACGTTTACGTATAATATGTGTCCCATTAGATACATAGTGACACTATTCATCCTCACTATTAAAATCCCGTTTTACGCTTCTGTATAAGTTCAGTAAATAAATATATTTCAGCATTTCCATTTATAGTTTTATAGTACACTTATCATACGTACTTCTATTTATTCTCCATGCCACTAAATCACTACCATATCATTTAATTTTTTTATAAGCCGTTTATGTACATTGCAGGTGTGTATATTATTTTTAATGTTGACATTTCTTTTCCATATTCCGCACCGTGGTCCGGCCGCAACAGATCCGTACGTAAAGATAGCACTCATGCAAAACGGCAAACGTCTCAAGAAGAAGAAAACGAGCATCAAGAAATGCACACTGAATCCCTATTACAACGAGTCATTTACTTTTGAAGTACCATTCGAACAAATACAGGTGCGAGCCGAGATTGGAACAAAATTCGATGTCGTAGCGCTTATGGCTTAGACATTTTTTGATACAAGCATTTACAAGACACTACCGTCCCTGACTACTTTATTGAAAAACTGTCTAAGTATATGTGCGCAATTTGATGTTGTGTAATTGTTGTGAGACTATTGATACACACACCACTTGCATCCAGCCGATCCTACTCCTTACATGGACTGAACAAAATTTGCTTTCGATGTTTTGTTTCATTTCTTTGCGAAATATTATGAAAAAAAATGAGTTTATCAACATTACCTACTTTACAAACGACAGCTGAAGCCAAACTACTTACTTAACTTGGGAAAACATTGGAAGCGGGGTCGAAATAGTCGGATTTATTTTCAAATATTGCAAAAGTTTGTGTATACTACTGGGTATAATACCTACACTTCAGCCAGGACAACTGAGACACAATTATGTAGGTACAGCTTGTGTTAATCGACTTCGCAAGAAAAAATTGTACGCCCACTTCAAAAGAAATGTATGACGTGCATTTTTTGTTTCGTTTATGTTATTGTTGTTTGTGATGCTAGTTAGATTGGAAGTAGTAACCTCTACATGTTCTGTGTCTATATCCTGTTATGCGGTATAATAATTTGTCTGTGGTCCTCTTGATTTCCTGCTTTCCTGTATCCTTTATCCTTCTTTTAAAGCCAAGTTTTTTAGGATTACAACGAGGTCAATGTCCACCTTTATCTGTAACAAAACGTCTCAGACGAAGGTATCATTTACACGATGATTCTAATCAAATTGGCTTTAAATAGTGACCTCTATTATCTTTACTGCAACTGTACCTAAAAAGTGGTGTAAAAAATCTCCCCTCGTAACTGCATTACAATTTGGTGACTTCAAATTGTAATTACTTATGGTTCAAGGAATCCAGTCCCTCGTTCTTCTTCTGCATCTACTGTACAGCTTTACATTCTTACCCTTTCTTTAATCATATTTTGACAAAGTACGGTAAGTTTTCACACGTGACTATGACCAGTAGATAGAAATGAGCATGCCATGGTTTGCTTACAACAATTACTTGTTCTATCTATAAAAATGTGTACGCGTAAGTTATTGGTATATTTAAAATAAACACTTACAGTTCACAATAATCACTAATAATGATAGATATCGAATGGTATCGGTTTGAAAATGTAAAATATCAATAGCAAAATCAAATAGCATAATTCGAACATAAATCATGAAAGTTTTGCGCAGTGTTGCGTGACCGTACAAAACCCAATAAATTAATACCAAGATTTTGCTGATATGCTACGTCTTTCCGTACACGATAGTGATTATTTCCTAAAACACATGTAAGCAGTTCCATTTTTATTACGTTTGTTTTGTCACAACATAAGGATGTAATCTGACACTAATATAACAACCACTTAACGTATTTTTTTATTCTATTTTATTCTAAGCAACAAGAAAATCTCATTGCTTAAGTTATTCATGTTTAACAGAGTCAAAAAAGGGGGTTTTCAACTCGACGGTTTTTTATGTATGTTACAAGTACCCTCCGCCAATGGCGAAACGATTTCAATGATCCTTTTTTTTTAACAATTTGTAACTCCACGAAACAACCTAAACCAAACAAAAATATTTCGGGGAGTAGCAAGGAAATTTGTTCCAATTGTTAAGATGGACCTCCTCAAAGTAACGCCTGGATCTATTAAAGTTTTTTTATTGAATTGGTTTTACTTGAAGTTAGTTTAAATTCGAGAAAATATTCCACCTCTAACGGTGAAAAAAATAATGGATGTATCGCCATCTACAGAAGTACGAGGCTCATCGGAAGTTTTATTTATGAAGTCGGTTTTGCATCTAAAAAAGTCATTATCACTTTTATCAATTCATCAAATCATTACAGAAGTTTCAAAACATTTTAATTTAGAGTACCTACCCAGTTTTGAATTTCAAATTTCATGTGCTTAAGAATTAAAATGATGAAGCTTACATAGACAACCCGGAAATAAAAAATAATCCTTTTAACCGACTTTAACAAAAAAGGAGGTTCTGATTGAGACTTGATTTTCTGTTGCATATACATATCTATCAAAAGAATTTTTGTCATCATATTATTTTATTTAGGTAGTTCTAGTTTTAATTTTTTAAGGACACTCGGATGTTGAAATTCAAAACTCGCTCACGACATTTTACATCATTACGTTTTCTAATTATTTTTAATGTAGTTGACCTTGCATGAATTCACTATTTAAAAAAAAACTTTTACATTACTACCTAATAATACAATACCACTAAGCACATAAAGATTAATAAAAAATACAAACGCTTAAAGAGTTTACATTTTACAGTGTGTGGCTGGCTTGGCTTCAGATTTAATTTTTTGGAGTATTAAAATTTTTGAATCATGCATGTAGTCTGGCTATTGTACTATTATTTTCTAAAGCTATCATTTAAATTACGTAGGTAGTCACTTGCTTGCACTTTGATTAAGTCCCGTTGTTCATCAGGCGGAAAGAGTCAAGACATGGACGCGACAATAACTCATCAATAAGATTGGGTGCGTTATGACGACTTGCCACTACTAGGGTAGCAAGGTGGATTCACAATCCAAAGTAACTACTGTATCGTTTGTCGGTCACTTCTTCGCATTATAAATCTAGCTTTGGAGTTCAAGTTTAACTTGCGTCCACACTAGTATCATCAGGGCGTATCGTACCCCCGTCGCGATCACCACTGTACGCTATGATCGGTATAATGGACGCCACGTCGCAGCGGTTGTGATCGCGACAGGGCAGGATACACCATGAAGATTCTGGTGTGGATACGGGTTAGGGATTACGCAAAGAATATAATACCTCATCACAGTATACTAATAGTTAATCGCGGGCTTAAAGCATTCCTCCTTTTTTGTTACGCGCTAACTGGTGTTCCCGATTTAATGACCGAAAATCTGATGATCCGTTGGATACGTACACACCTTGAAAGCTCCAAACGCTCCAACGTGGAAGCGTTGTGGAATCACGTGGAATCAAATCGTATCGTGTGGATCCATCCAGCTGTAATTCAATTTGGAATTGTACCACGTAGTCATTGTATCAAAGAAATTTAAACCTAGGTACACTAACTGTTACGCACTTACTAGTGCTAGACGAATGGCTAGCACGAGTAGTCCCGATTCGCTTTGTCGCTATTTACTTCACTCTCTAACTCGGTAAAAGAAAGTCACGCTGAGCTAAGCAACAAAGCAAACAAGCCGCCTAGCTAAACTTCGATAGGGAGAAATGTCTTACATCCGCGATAACCACCCACGAATTGACGGATTCTTGTCGCGTCCTAGCAGTAGGTATTTTCTCTCACGCCTAACCGAACTACGGACCTCACATTTTTTTAATCGGACCGCAGAAAGTGAATCTAGTAGTAACGGTGGTGGACTACGATCGTATCGGCACGTCGGAGCCCATCGGGAAGGTGGTGCTCGGGTACAACGCCTCCGGCACTGAGCTGCGCCACTGGTCCGACATGCTGGCCAGCCCGCGACGCCCCATCGCGCAGTGGCACACGTTGAAAGACCCCGACGATGGAGAGAAGAAGGACTAAGGTGTCTCAGGTAATGCCTTCACTTACTGGATAACGTATTTCAGCGTTAGGACCGCCTGGGTATCTGAGCTGTATGCGACTTATTTATTCACATAGAGAGCAATTCAAATTATGCTAGTAGACCAAACCATTTGCACAGTATCACTGTTTGAGAATAAAGTAAGGTTAATTGGAACGATAATATGATGGTTGGCTACGAGCCCTATGCCCCTGCTGAGGGGCGAAAGGAACATGATGATGATGATGATGTGATGAATTGGAACGATACCTAATTAAACTTCTCACAAAAAAGATAACGTACTGCAACTGGATTGATATACTCGCATCTAAATCGATTTGGCTGAATAGTTTCCAAGTTTAAATAAAAAAATGAATAAATATCTCAGGACGATTCACACCAATTGGCCTAGTCCCAAACTAAGCAGAGTTTGTACTATGGGTACTAGACAACGGACATATGTACATACTTATATAAGATATATACATGCTTAAATACATATAACATCCAAGACTCTGGTACAAACATTCGTATTCATCATACAAACGTTTGCCCCCCCCCCGGGACTTGAACCCGGAACCTCTAGCTTCATAGTCCACTAACCACTAGGCTATCCGGCCGTCAAAATATACTTAATAAACGTACGTTTCTAAATATACGTTTGGTGTCAAAATTGATATACACATTTTGTTGTTTTGCAGGATTTCATCGGTTTTCCGAACCAGTGATATGATTGAAGAATTACTACAACTTCCTACAGAAGACATTAACATCTTTAAAATCGAAGAGTATTTTAAGTTCTTACAATAAGTTCAATATTTTGCTATAGTTACAAAAGGATAATCCTAAGTGACTAGAAACTATCAGTAATTGATTGATAAAGTTTGACGAGCCATTGTTTCTGCTGCTTTGAAATTGGACGTTTAACTTCGTTCGTTTGTTTAAATTTAAACATGGAAAGGCTTGAATGTTTTAATTCCGTTAACTTAGATACGGCGACTACAATAAAATATCTAATCGTAGTAGCCTACATTTGCAGCTACAATCCTATTAATAGTATTTATATGAATTAATAATTATAAAATTGTGCTCAGACCAATAACGACAAGGACGGAAGTAGCTGCAATATGCCCAGGGTGAATCTGGGAAATTCAATGAAATCAATGCACTGTATCTGATATCTAGGGCTTAAAATTTAAATATTTATTGTAACGATTCATTGGCATTCGAAAAGAGGTCGACTCATTAAACAAGCAAAGTTATGTCTCACTCTCAGTTTGGTAAAAAAGCTATACGTGGGTACTGAAAATTTGCTAAAGACTCGAAAAGCACTTATTATCTTGACAATTCCTGTGTGGATTTTTCACCCTCTTCTTACGGTACAGCCAGTCATATAGCTGCAAAAATAAAATAAAAACGCGACGCGAAAAAACCACTCAAAAATATGTGAAAATTTCCTTAAGAGGCTTGGGTGTGTACCTAGCCTCAAAAAGCGCTTTCCGTACAAATTGTGGTAACGTTTTCAACCCTCTAAACATTGATCTATAGTTATGGTTTTTAAGTACGCTTTTGTTCTGCCTTAGAACTAGGTTCGCATGTTTTGATTTTTTTATTATTCTTCATAGGTTTGACAATATTTGCACTTTAAGAGTTTCATACAAAACAAAAAAAGTATCAATATTTTCGTAACTATACAGAATATTTAATAAAATCAAAACATACAAACCTAATTCTAAGACATAACAACAACATAATTATTAATTACTAAAAAAAGCATAACTATAGATTATTGTTTAGAGGATGGAAAACGTTACCACCGTTTGTATGGAGAGCGCAGGATAAACAATAGTCAGTGCGTAGATTTTTTGAGTTCTATTTGCTGGTGACTGAAAAACTTGTCGATAAATAAATCGTAAAACGATACTGATGATGGTTGCTCTTAAATAGATGATATCGATGATTTCATTGAATATCACCCATACCCGGTTTCACCATCCGGGCATCGCTCTAAGCCGCTAAGACCTTATCGATAGTTCTGTCAACTAAAATAATACTCGTATCTAAGTAAATTGTTGTGAAACGGCACGGGGAAGAAGTGTGGTGAGTAGGGTTTGTAGACGGTAGATTCCCCTTGCTTCCTTCCATGGATAAAGTGACGAGACGTCTTCGAAACAGTTCAATACCGCATGACTGAGGTCATTTTGAACGGACTTTTCGCGTGACACGTAGTTGTAAGTGACGGAAGATTCACTTAATACGCCTATTTGTATATTTATTTTGTGTAATTAAAATAAATCGCCGGGTTGCGGGCGAAGGGCCATCGATTTAATTCTCCCGCTCGAATAAAATATTAATAGATAAATGATTTTTAGTTACAGCTAAAGCGTCATAAATAATTTGATGATGAATAAAGAGATATATATATCTATATATCTCTCTCTCTTTGTTTGCCAAAATTATATTCATTTGGGGTTAAAATAACAAAACTATACACCTCAGTGTAACTGGAAAAAAAGATAAAGAATTACAAATTAAATGTAAAAAATAATAATCTAACGATCTAAATGATATTTTGAAATGACTATAATACGTAGTCGCTGGTGAACTATATTTGTCACTCGATCGATTAAAAGTGATGGATGGCAAAGAAAATGAATCGTTTCAAGTTTTTTATTGTCTATCTTGGACATTTGGGAGAACGAAACTGTACTTATAGTCGTATGAAAATATGGGTATACTCCTGTTAAAGTTTCCTTATCGCATTGTTATGGACATAAGCCACCGTCTCTGAGAGATGTCCGCGGTAAAAGATAGGGTAAAGGTTTCGGTAGGAGAGTTGAAGCCATTAATTTATTCAGCTCATCTCTACAGTTCATTAGTGGAAGGAAAAGGAAAATTGAAGAATATTAAATGCTCTCAACTCTCGTGCCAAGACCAATGGCAAAGCCTTAAAGCTACCAATCGATAAGGTCTCGAGCTCACTGCCTGGCGAAAACTTAAATCTTTATGGTACTATGTAAATAATTAACATCGTGTTAAATTTACAACATTCTATTTTACTATCGTAAGTGTTATAGTATTGATACCCTTTTATTGTAAAGTTCCTCTATGGACGAGAAAGCTAATGACTCCTATTAAAAAGAAACAATTTAGTTAAAAGTTCAGTTACTTTTCCAATTTTTTTTAATGAAATATTGCAGTCTTTCTCATTCTGCGAGGAACAATTAGGCCTATCTTATCTATTATATTATAATTTTAATTCATGACACTTTTCTGCTACAATTTCAAATTAGTGTCCATCAGTGATCAACATCAACTCTGTATGGTTTCTTGAGACAAATTAATTTACATAATTTTTTTTTAAACAATACAAAAAAAAATTGATAGTTATAGCAATGGACACTCAACTCACAAATCCGTGGTATCATCGAAACTAGTCAAACGTATTATAGACCACAATAATAAACATATAATGTATTGTTAAATAGTTAAAATATATTATATACTGATTGCTTACGATAATAATAAACGCGATTAGACTGGGTTATCTTGACAAAAGAAATTCATTTAGATTAATTTCGACCCTAAGATTTGCGTATTTTTTCCGTTTCGGACTCTAAATTTTAAATTAAAATTAAGGTAACATTCTCTCTGATTTTTAAGTGAATCAAAAATATACTATACTTAGCTAAAGCTTGACTGTTGTTGATCTCAAACCTATGTGTTATCGTGTATATAATGTAATCACATGTTAAATTTCACAATCACTTTATATCTATGTATAGGAGTATTGAGAAGGGCTTCAAGTACATTAGCAATGCACCAACACAAACAAGTAGGGATAGAGTCGAGGTTCCGGAGCGAACAATAAATTTAACTAACTATATTGTTAATATAGATTGTACAGCTGATTGCAACAGATTCGCGGTCCACAGACTGTGAGACAAAGTGGAGCAGTTTGTCTCCGCAGTTCAAATTTAGATTTCATTTTTACTGGGTTTTATGGCATAAGTGGGGCTGCGAATCTGTTGGAACCATTCCTATTTAATTATCAGGCCGCGCCACTCCAGCGATGGGCCCCGTAGTATTGACAATATGGACATTCAGCGCTATTTAATAATGAAATTTTGTAATCATATGGCAAATTGCCACACAGTATGTGAATAATCGCTAGAATACGTAAAACCACACTTTGAAACTATAGACAAAACATTTGTATTTTCGTGCTGTTAATGTCCGTGGTATCTTCTTATATAAATGGAGACAATTATATCTGTCTACATAATTTCGAGTAGGTGTACTATTCTCAATACCTTTAAATTAAATATTGTACACATTGGTATTGGTGTGTTGGGCAGTTGTAATATTAATTGCTGTTTGTTACAAAATTTAAAATTAAAATTTTGCTGAACTAGAATTGTATAAATGTAACCAAAAATTAAAAATATATGATTTACAGTAATATTTAGTTGGATCTAAATTAATGCAGGGTTTACCTTATATTCATTAACTAGTCATCTTTGCACTGCACACGATATCCCGTTTGCTGGTTCTGTTCTCATCTCATCAGTATTGTTATGGTAGCTCTAATGAGATATATATATATTATAGAAATTGATAAACTTGTCATATCACTTGCCACTTAAATAAAATCATAATTTATTGATTTGTGTTGCATTTGGTTACAGTTACATAGATGTAACAGTTTTGTTAAAAACATATTATAATTTTAACTAGAGTTTATATTAGTATGAATTATGTAAGCTACAAAGAATGTCTATAATACATAATTACATAGATCCATTGTTTTATTTCCCAAGTGGGTTGTTGATGACCGGTTGGCCTAGTGGTTCCGAATTAAGTTTTGGCCATTTTGTGAGGGCCAATTATTTGTATGGTGAATATGTCTGTATCTAAATCATGGATGCTATAAGTTGTTATGCACCAACCATAGGTACCTTTCCAGGTTTACTAGCCTTATAAGGCACAAGCACAGAGTTTAGCTAATAGGCATATCGGCCCTCTAATGCACCCTAAGAAAAAAACCAGTTTTAGTCCCACAGCAAGCATGTTAATATCTATTCCTCTATTATGGTCAGATAATAATTTATAATAATAATACAATAGCTCCTGGGTTTTAAATTTGACTTTATTGACAATTATATACAACTAGAAGTATAAACGGTAAAAATTTTACCTTAAGGCACTTTCTACCAATTTCATTGGACAATGCTATTATTATTATCTTCCAATAGTGAATGGTCCCTAGGAACATTGCACACTAGAATAAAAAAATACTTACAACTAACTGTACTTATACTGAGCATAGTTGGTATAATATAAAACAAAAAATTGTTTCAGTTTAACACTGACCGTTGCTTTGGTCAAAAACTTGATAGCTTACCAACAATTTAGTTGTCGTCATAATACCTTCGTTTCATGGTTCGATACTTTTTAAGTTTGTACAGAGCTTCTATCTCCTTGACAACGAAGTCTCCGTGTTTCACCATCATCGCTATTTTCTCCGGGTCAGTTTCGCCGCTGTTTTTGGTGAATACTTTATGCAGTCGCTTTCTAAAGAGGTCATAACCTTGAGGCCATTCGCGGCCCATGTATAACAGCTGCAACAAGATACCACAGGAATACAATTAATCGTTATCTAATCAAAACACCGACAAAGTTCTATGAAAGGAACTTTACTTCAAACAATAAGGTCTAAGTGAACCATACCGTTTTATAAAGATTTAATACAGCTGCTCGATGCGGTTGAGTCATTTTCCACTTATTTTAATACTATAGTAAATATTGAAAGATAATTAAAAGCTAAAAGTTCATAGTCCACAACTTGTGCAAGGTATTGTTATTATCGTCACGTCAGTCAATCAATTACTCCAAGCTAATGTCAACTTAGCCATATGAATTTGACAGTTCAAATTGCTATTTAGCATGGATGTGGCATGGACACATTAGCGACAAATATTCGCGTGATCGAAAGAGATGCACTATACAGTTTATTACGTGAACGACAGAGAAGACTCACTTTTCATCTTGTCATTTCCGCGAAAGTTTACATGGCATTCATTGCATACACAACAACTGACTACTCATAATGACAGATATTCACCGGTGCCAACATAACATAAAAAAAAATTAAAAGTATTTTATAAATTGTACGATTATTTGAGTTAGTATTTCGATTTAACAAATCGATTTCTTTAAATTCGATTGTGATTGTGTATTATAATAAAATTGTAATACGTAGTTATCGCTTAACCTTTGTACAGAAAGAGAACCGTCATGATTAGTATGGACGCTCTTGGGACGCCCATACTAAACACAAAAGTAGTCTGTGAATCGTAACAAAAAAGGCATATAGTGAGAAAAGATTTATTTAATATTCACATTTACTGTGCATTAACGTATAAAATGAAACAGTAATTGTTTTTCTCTAAAATACAACGACCATTTTTAATTTAGTTTCAAAGTTAGTATCACTTACTAACTTGGTAACTCCTTCGTTTTCAACACCTTTCTGATTTTTGAGCGCCATTAGCAATTATTTACCGAGCAACAAAGCCTTTTACACCAGCAGTTTTGTACCCGGAATGTCGACAAAATGCCAAATAATCGATTTAAGAAGCAGTTTATGGTACTGTACTAATACAAAGTTCCTTTTTGTCATTCTTCTTTTTTAAAGGGTACAACACTATTAATTAGCTTGGCGCCAAAATCAAAATTCTGCAATACACGCCGCGCCGCCGCGAGCCTAAAGCTATCCTTTGGTAACTTAGCAACAGAAGTAGTTAATATTTTCTAATTGCTTTAATGAACGCTAAATATTGAACAGTACCCTTTTAAAACCTAACAGAATTGCTACAATTAGACTGAAATGGATGACGACGAACTTTCTGCTTTTGGTAAGTATTGTACTAATTTACTAGTTAAATACGCCACAAGACTAAATATGAATACAAATCATTTATTTGTCAACACCGGTGGATAATAAGATGTTACAAATGTTCAATCGCATCAGCATACTGATCAGCATGTTTCTCACTAATGAAAACATTGTTTTCATTTATATTTAGTTACAAACTTTAGGTTACGCTTTTACAATTTTATTCTTATAAAGAGCCATAGAACAATACCAATACAAAATGTTTATAAAAACCTAACCTAGGGTGCCGCGGCGGCGTACAATTATTTATAAATAAACATTAGTTACCTACATTATTCTAATTTATAAATTACTAGCTGTTGCCTGGAACTTCATCCGCCTAAAATTGGTTTATAGCTATCCCGCAAGATTTTTGTATCTTATAAGCTCGCTTATAAGATACCCTATAGTTATTCTCCCCACCACCTCATCAAGATTCTCTGTTGCCAGTTCTGCAAGTCTTTGTTTACCAAATTTCATGCAAATGAGTTTAAAAGCTAATAAAAGTTCATAAGAGGAACGGCTTAAAAAGAACATGATTTTTTATATAATTTTGGAGACCTCATTTTTTTGTTTTATAAGATTAGGTCTCATAATTTGTTTAATATTAATCAATGCTTATGCATAAATATGTAGTTATCTACATACACTGCCCTTTGAAATACATATAATATTAATGTATTATGTTCAAAAGACACATCAAGTACGCAAACGACATTTTCCTGCAAAACTATTCTCTCTTCAGAAGGAGAAGAGGAACAGGAAGTAGAGCCGGATCTCCTGCCAGACGAGGAGCAGGTGGAGGAAGAGTCCATACTCACAGAATACGACCCCGATGAATTCCTTTCGGGCGCCGTCAACACCTTAGACTCTACCATACCTCTAGATTTATTCGAATTTGAGTATCCTTTGTCAAATTTTGATCTCTACTGCCCAGTGTCCCTATAAACTGACCGCCCAAGTTTAATCTACCTGCGTCTCTGCCAAAGTAGTGTCGTATGAAAGGGACGTAGATCAAGACAAAGTAAACTGGAGCCGTCACGTTTGGGCCACGGGCAGCGTTGCCAGACGACCCGATTTTGGCGGGACGTCCCGTTTTTTAGCCTAAAATTAAATGTCCCGCGCGGGACACGCTCAATCCCGTTTTACGGAGATACTCGACCAGTAACCTAGATGGTAGTCGTTTTTTGGCCGAGCACCGTATTTTCATTAAAAAACATATTCTATAGCTGTCTATCATCACTGTAAATTGAATTTGAAACTCAAATAAGACGATACGTAATAAAAATCTGTTGATTATTGAAGCCATTTATGTTTTGTTTCGCTTTTGGCGAATTAGTCCCGGTTTTTTATACAAAAGGCTTCGAAGTCCCGCTTTGCCTGAAAATAAATCTGGCAACGCTGGCCACGGGGCGGCCACCCCATGCAAAATAGGCACGCGTCGATACTACGACATGACCTAGATGGTTTTTTGTATACACGCCGTGCGTCGTGCTTTTCGTCAGATTTAGGGATTCGTACCAAAAATTTTAAAAATTATATTTTGATACGATTCCGTCTTTCCGACCATCCTGTCACAGGAGCATGTTTCAGCAACTAATGAATTTCGAAGTTTGGAAAGCGTAAATCTAAAATTCTTTATTTTTTCGGTGCCTCTTCAACTAGTAGAGGTTGGCAGTTAGCTCCGTGTAGTGTTTGCCCCTTGCCAGACTTAGCTCATTCCAAAACTCCCTAACTCTAAACCAGACATTCATACGGATACAACTGCCACAAATACTTCAACCTTTGCGCGTGCGATGATAGCGTGGTATGCTGGGCCGCTGGCAGCATCATTACGTTCATGGACGTCAACACCAAGCAGACTTGGTTCCGTAGGAGCACCACAGGAGGCTCCGTGGGACATATCACTGTAAGGTTCCATGGAGTAGAGTCAATGCTCAGTCTCAAAACATCTAACTTAATAAAATTGTCAGTCTTTCAGAAAAGATCCGAACTATCGCATAGCCATTGCTGAAGGAAAAGAAGGATTTAAAGAGCCGGTGATACTGCTGTATACTTGGCCTCAAATGGAAATCGACGCGGTCCTCAGAGACGGCACCACCAATGCCTACTCCATACTTGATTTCAGGTATCACAAATTCAAATCTGGCATACTCGTAGTAAGGTTCCATCAGCAATCCGTGTCCAGTAGGCGTACCCTGTTCAACTTTAATACATAATGCATTTACTAAAACCTCTTCACTTCACTGGTGGTAGGACCTTGTGCAGGGTCCCTCCGGATCGCTACCACCATTTTGCTCGCTAATCCAGCAGCTAAGTAGCAGTGCTTGTACTGTTGTGTTCCAACGTACAGAGCAACACAGTCGGTGACATTACTGGCACAAGAGGTATTCCATCTTAGCCCTCTGGGTTAGCAACGCATTTGTAGTTTCCTTGTATATGTGTGTGTGTGTGTGTGCGTGAGGGTAGCCAGTTCCTATCATTTTAATCTGCTTATTCTCACAGTCCAGACGGCGAGCTGCTAGCATCAGTGGGCAAGGAGCCTGATTACAACCTCACGATATGGAACTGGAAGCGACACAAGATCCTCCTGCGCACGAGTGCCTTCACCTTTGACGTGAACACCGTAATGTTCTCGCCGTACTGCCCCGGCCAACTAACGACGGCTGGTGAGCAAGAATTTTCGCTTAGCCATAGTCACGAATGCCACGATCATAATAAATATAACTAAATATTAGGGTGTTTCACTTTAGTATGGGTAAAAAAAAAATATATTCTACCCGGCTTTGCTCGCCCCTCGAGTCTCGTTAATCATAAAAATACGTATGCCAAATTTCAAAAAGATTAGGCAATATTCAGGGGTTGCACAAAATAATAAGCTTTAGAATGAAAAATACGCATATTGAATGTCAATACCTTTATTTCTAAATGGCTTTCAAAGTGTAATTAAATAAAGAAGGTTTAGTAACACGCGTATAGCACTTAATATCCTCCTCTACAAAGACAAACACTTAATTTAAATCACTTACCGTAAATTAGTATGTAAATTTATTTATGTTGTGCAACCTCTAAATATTGATCGATTTTATTAATTTTGGGCGTATAAACCCTATACGTCAAGAGAGAATAAGAATTCATGCAAAGTGAAACGAAAATCAAAAGTTGAACAAATGAAACACTCTATAATATATAAATATATTGGATCAATTTACTGTCTTCATACATGCCCGGCGGTTCCGGGAACCTACTTCTAATTTTGATGTCTTCAGAACGTCCTCGGCAGCTGACCGTACGTACGCTGAGGCCGCCCTCAACCGACTCGCCTCACCTTTATTTTGCTTAGATACATAATCGCCTTACATCCATTCGTTCAATATTTCCAAACCAACGCAACATTCCTTTTTCTATCTTAGTCACTGCATCTTCTTTCAAGTTTTCAGAGAAGTAGATTTGTAAGAAAGTAAAAATGATATGTATTTTTTAATTTTTCTTTGAAAATTATTATTTACTTGTTTGATAAATATTTGCGTTGACTGTCTTAACCATATTTAGCCTTTAGGTTTACAAGTTTAAAGGAACACATTTTAAATTACCTCTTCTATTTACAGCCTTGATTTGTTTTATTACCGCTATAAACGATGTTTAGGTGACAGAAAGGTAATCTCTAGGTTAGAATTTTGTTTACATGCTAAAACTAATGTGGATGAACAGACCTATTTGTGTTGTTCAGGTGCGGCCCACATAAAATTTTGGAAAATGTCCCATACCTTCACTGGTCTGAAACTAAAGGGCGAGCTCGGTAGGTTCGGCAAAACGGAGATTTGTGATGTCCTCGGAGTTTACCCCATGCCGGATGAAAAGGTAACAGAAATCATTAAAAAGTATTAAAACTGTCGACTCTAAAACTTCTAGTTTCAGTTAAGTCGAATTAAGCCATCTGGAAATCGATATTATTCATTTACAAGCAGTACTAGATTAGGGCAAGGTTTGATTCATTGGAAGCAAAATTGTGGTCCTTATCTTCTTTTAGATGGATAATTGGATACTGATATTTTACGATTCGCATAACCCCATTAGGTATGAGTTTGAACCCTGAGGCTAAGCAAAATCTTGCGTCATACTTCGCGAGGCGACTAACGGACAGCCCTAAAACATGTGAACACACAACTCTATTAACAGCGTGTTACAGCATGATGGGAAGTCGGAATGTTTTGCAGCACGTAACATCACTTCGATGGCAACTGTAGTTTATTAATTAGCACTGTGGATGCCATAAGTTTCACAGACTGTCTCCGTATACAGGATACTGGTGGAGTAATACTTAGTTAAAAACACTATTCCAGCTGGTGGTCAAAGTGTTACGTGTGCACAGAGCCCTATAGCTGAACAGCAGAGGACTTACCGAGAATGTTGATGTCGCTAAAACTGGTACTGTTGGCAGGTGCTCTCCGGTTGCGAGTGGGGAAACGTCCTGGTGTGGGAGGCAGGGCTAGTCAAGATCGAAGTGACGCAGCGCGGTAGGAAGACTTGCCACAAAGCGCCAGTTGTTAGTTTATTTTTATTAACTCAAAATCTACAAGCCCATGAAGATTTTTTTTTTTTTAATCTTTCATTAAATTAAATGAATTAGCCCATATACCTCGCACTGAAGGCGAGGTCCCTGAAGGGAGGAGTACCTTATGGTTTTTTATAAAAGGTTCAATCTTGAACACTAAACACATTGCACTGTTTAATTTATTTCACAGATGTAAGCAGATTTCCTCCTAATGTTTCTCCTAATTAGTTGATAACCTATTACAGATCCAATTTATGTTAAGCGAAGCAGGCGACGAGGTGACAACGATAGCGCGAGACGGTTGCATTCGTGCGTGGTACTGGGACACTGTGGAACAAGCTGACCCGCCAGAAGATGATCCTTATGTTGAACTCAACCCTGTGGCTGAGACATGCGTACGTAACTTTCTCAATAAAACAGGGCTGGTATAAAGAAAATAGGAATACCTTCGCTCCTGATACTGCCACAGGATGATCCACCAGACGACCATGACTTCGTTGATATCATCCCCCTTGCAGTGAACTGCATACGTGAGTATCTCATTCATTCAGCTTTTGTAAAAGGAGACAGGAATACATTCGCGCGTAGAGAAGACAATCCCTGCATCGAAATCAGCCCCATGGCAAGCATAATTAATTCTCATATCTGTTCCAATAAAGTTGAGCAAATAACAGTAGGTTACGTGCAGTCAGCGTCAAATATACAAGAGCGGGCAAGGTGTCAAAAATATCTGAACTCGACTCTATTGTCAAATACGCTTGGGCGTGTGCAGATATTTTTGACCACCTTGCCCGCTCTGGTATATTTGACGCTGACTGCACGTAACCTACTGTTATTCGCTCAACTTTATTGGAACAGATATGAGAATTAATTATGCTTGGCTTCAAAATACATTATCAAATTTGAATCTTTTTTTACCTAGTTTTTCTCATGTGCCTTTTTGTTACAGGTACCAGGGTGTCAAATAATGTGCCTTAAGCATCAAAAAGATTTCTATTGGTACGCTCAAGTGAGTATTCAATTCTCAAGCGACCAGACCAAACCATAAGGCTTCTTGGTTACAACAAAGTAAAAATCTGATGGTGGACTAATGTTGATACGTCAATGTTTTAAAACGTTGCCGTTTTTCACAGGACGGCAACGGTGGTCTCTGGTGCGCGGACATAGAAATCGACAAGCTCGAGTGTAACCATCGCAAAGTGTTCACGTGCCACTCGGGCGGCATCGTGTCCATGGCAATGCTACGGACCCATCCAATCCTGGTCACGGCGGGACGAGACGGCGCATTGCACGCTTATAGCACCGAGTCGCACGTCT
Source organism: Ditula angustiorana (assembly GCA_963691745.1). Classification (NCBI taxonomy): domain Eukaryota; kingdom Metazoa; phylum Arthropoda; class Insecta; order Lepidoptera; family Tortricidae; genus Ditula; species Ditula angustiorana. The sequence continues at coordinate 2,919,622 of OY829481.1, read as the reverse complement.
TATTAGCTAGATACGTGTTCCCGACTGCTGTGTCTTGCATGCTGTACCCACCACTTGATGTGAGTTGTGCTCGATCCGTTGTTACGGCGTGGAAATATGGTGATACGGCGCGGAAAGTTTTCGCCTGCGCGCGATTGGTAAAGGTATTCGGAATAAGTATTAGCTTGCTATTTCGGTTGCTCGTAATAAAACTTTGGGGTTTGAAACGGATACCTCGGTTCTCGCAGGACTTACGCGAACGCATTTTTATACTGTGTTTTTGTTTTAACGGACTTAAATAAACTTTTTGGAAGTAAAATAAATAACGAAAAATGATGCTCTTTGAATGATGAATTTTGAAGTACTTTCTAAAATAATCATTAAAATTAGATGATTATTATAATATTTATAATCTGGTATCTGGTAATTCTAGTACATATTTACATAGCGAAAGCTCCTCAGGACTGGTTTGCGATCAGTTTTAAATTGTCTTCATTAATATTTACTATTGTTTCATTTCTTCAGGTGGACCAAACATCCCGGATAATAATGGTCGGTTTCGGGGACGGTATAATGCGCACTCTGCTTCTGCACCCGGAGCGTCTGCAGAAAGAGGCCAACCTCATCGACGTGCGCGTGCACTCGGCTCTGACCATACATAGCGACGATTCCGAACACCCCGACGTTATTGATATGATATCGGTAAGGAGACTTTCAATTAACTTTTAACAGGTTCTTATAGTCACATGATCACAATTACACTGAAAATATCGAAATTGTTTGAGGTTGTTCAATTGAACTCTCTAAATTGTACTGTAGGTACAATTTAGAGTTTCATGCTCATTCTGAATGTTGCCATCTGCATCTGTATTGTGTAATTAACTGTCAGCTGATGAGTACTCATCGAGATCTTATGTCCATTTAAATGCATTGTTTCAAACTAGTAACTATTTACATAAATACTCAAGATTCATTTTCATAGCATAAGCCTACTTATGTGCCTCCTTCTGAACAATTTTGCAATTTTGTATCCAACTGCCAAGAACTGTTTCTAGTTAAATTTCCAAGATTACATTATTATCCTATAGCAACGTCCACTCTTGTGACTTCACGCCGTATCATATTTCTATCACGATCGCCGACACATTTCATTTCGCTAGTATGAATGTCAATGATTAGGCAAATTTGGAATCCACACTAACGATCATGTCATGACACGCATGTTCAACAGTTTTCATGACCATAGTTTTTCCAAACAATAATTAAATTAATTAAGATTTTTATATTTTAGCTACTAAAACCACATTCAAATTCCATAACCCAAATAACAATCAACGAGCATCGAACTCTGCTAGTTACTTGCGCCGAAGACAGCACTATTTTCATGTATAAACTCATCCTCGGCACGCCTTTTACGCTGGAACGACTGGGGTTTATTGAGACGCCGAACAACATCGCGTTCATGACGTGGAAGCCTGAAGAGGTATGTGACTTGCACTCGAATGTGCGTTAAAAATAGTACCTGCTGTATAAAAGATTATCGATTATGTACGAGTATATGCTCTTTACAATACTTGCAGTCCCGTATGAATGTTACTGAATTAGTTAATATTTATTCTAAGTCCTTTCGTATTTTAGGAGCATGTGTTGCTACTGTGCGGTCGAGTAGGATTTGTAATGGAAGCGCTACTACCCGAAGTTGATGTGCGCGACTACTCCGAAATCACTACTTTCAAATTGGATTTCGTCTCATTCAAGGAGGTTCTTGTTAGGAAACATTTGTAAGTTATACAACCTTTTTTATTGAAAAAGTTACCTTAGAAGTTGCTGTCATGATTGCAAATTTAGTCTAAAGGGTAAAGGTAAAACCTGCAAGGCGTTCACTTGAGCTCAATGTGTACAGTAGCCACCCGAAAAATCGAAGGGTCCAAAAACCTCAAGTATGTGAACTTTACAAGGCAGTTTAAGCTTGTTGAGCTGATCTTGAGTTCTCGGTCAGTTCTCATATTCACATATTAGAGCCCTGATTGCCTTACAAACAACGCACAATCGAAGTCCCTGTACCTGGTGACTTGAAATTTGGAAGATGTATATAACCTTTAGTGAGTTAGTAGAAGTGCAAGGATAAGAATTCCATCACTCTTCTTCTTTTGAAGCTGAGGGAGTTTACTGCTAAACATAGGTCTCTCCTATGAAAAAACACTTCACAATGAACGGTCGTACGCCTTTTTACTACACCGGTCCATCTTGTCAAGCTGTTGTTCCAACTTGTAGGGGGCCAGCCTACGCTGTATTTCTTCGATCCATAGAATTCCACCATTAAGTGGGTCAAAAGAGGGGAAGGGTAGAAGTTAGTTTGTTATCTATGCGGATGAAGTCACGGGCAAAAATAAATTTATCAATTAATCATTTGACAGTATGCGCAACCGTCCTTTTCCTACGGAAGAAGACCTAGCAAGCATTGACGAAGAAGCTCTCAAAGCGAAAGACGACGCCGGCAAAGACGACGATGAAGAAGAGGAGTATTTAGGAGAAGTACAACTAAGTACGTGTTATTTTTTAAATATTGGCTTTGGGAACATTTCATGTAGACGATCAAGTGGGTTGCTACACCAAAAGTGTCTTCTTCAAGAAATGGAGGATGAAATGAGTCTTAAAATTGTTAGGGTGTTGAAATTATATTTTATTAATTTAGTCATTTATCACCGAAGTATATAAAACGGCTCAGCATCCGTGACTTAGCCTGGGGTTTTTTATCGGCCGCCATTTTTTTATCGAATTAGAAAGCAGATGAGCATGCGACCTGATGGGAAGTGATCATGGCCACCCATGGGAACCAAGGACCCCAAGAGAATCACCGTACCGCCCTGTCTCTATTAACAGATTTGTTAATTTTGCAGTGGAAAGTGAGAGCATGCTGGGAACTACGATCACTTGGGCGGAGTACTGCAAGGAGGGCATCTGGGTGGTGCAGCAGGGCACCGGAGCCCTGTTGCTGGTGAAGCCCGGCTTCACCAAGCTATTGAAATACGCACCCTTCCCCGGTGCTTGGTGTGAAGATATCACGTTTTTGAAGTTTGTGTGAGTACAGATAAGGAAATGAACCAGTAATATATTACTATGTTTATTTAACTGTAAAGTCCTAACGCGAGGCCACTAACTTTTTGTATCTACGTTCCAAATGTTAATATGCATGCTTATGCCATAGCGCATTAATCGCCATGTTAAGAATCGCTTTCGTATTTCTATCGTTCTGACCAGTTTCTGTGTGCAATAATAGGTTTTAAGTTACAAGACTTAATTTGCGCACAAAGATTAATAAAATCTTCCCCCTGATTATTTTAGTTGCGAAGGCCGCTACCTCGTCATAGGAACCAATACAGGCTATATTCGCGTGGTGAGGATGCCGACAGAAGAGGAAGATTCAGAAGAACACCATTACGTCACTTGGATGACCGAAACACAGAAGCTTCTTAAGAAACTCAAAGGCAGGCGGTTGGCCAAAGAAGAGGTAGCTTTAATGAACATTTATAAACCACTAATATACAAAGAAAGGCCTGGATACTAAATATAATGATGTACTCTCTAGCTTTAGTAGGTATAAGCATACTACAACTAGTCGTAAGACTTCAGTCTTCAGCATTCAATAAAAGTAGACTGTGTCTCGTGGGAGCAAAATTATACATTTACTGCGAGGGCGATGCATTGAATCCAGAGTTTAGCGAGGGGTTAAAAGTATACCGCCCAAGATGAAATCTTTTTGCTACCGAGCGATAGATGGAGACGTTGTTGATACTGCTCTTCACTCCACCTGCAAATCCAAATAAAATAATTTTATAACAAAAGTTGTTATTATAAGTCTCTATCATTATATATCATTTTATCATAAGACATAATAGAAAAACAAGGGACGAACATGGAACAGCTAAGCGGCAACTTTGATCCCTCTTTTGCGGCTTACATAAAGCGCGTAGGTACACAATGCATTGACAAGATTTCCAGTCTAAACCTAATCAGTAGTATCTACAAAAAAGGGCTGCCAATCGATGTTTTATTTTTATCTTTCTGCTGTTTTCCGTTGCCACATTGTGCTGGCCAGTCTCTAAACGAGTCGCTGGTCTTTTTACTAACCATACAAAATTGTCTTTATTCTTCTCAGAAACAACCCATCCCTCGGATTGATTTCCTGGACAACTATTACTTACCGATGCATGATCGATATACTGGTGCTGTCACCTGCCTAGAGTTCAGCTCTGATGGCAAGTAAGTCTACTTAGCTCAAGTGATCGTTTTGTGATTCAAATCTTAATTTTAAATTGTGTAAAAATGGTGAAAATTCGTCAGGTTTAAGATATTGGTCTACCAACTCACTGCTTTAACCTCTTTCTTCATAAACCAAAGTTATTAAATAATATGTTAAAGATTTAATTGTAACTTCGATTGCAGACGCTTATTCTCTAGCGGAGCGGATGGCAACATTTTCTCTTACCTCATCAATTTCCCAGAACCTTTGTTGCAAACACCGAAGTTACCTCGTCCACCAGAATTGCCTGTATGTTATTTCCTGTCTTCTAGTCTATTCATTTATTTGCTACACAAGCAATAATTTAGTGGAATTAATTTTGTAAGCATATTTCTTTTCAATGATAATGCAATGTTAAAATAGGTACTACAGTTAGCAAAAATACCTATCTCAAAAATGGTTTATATTATGGGAAGCTTATTAAATAAATAGTATAAATCTGTTGCCGAAAGTTGGTAGCTCAAAAATTAAATTATACTAATAAGCCTCAAACGCCTAGAAAGAATAGTATATTATTAGTTTAAACTTATCCACGCAACATTATTAATTGGTCGAACGCGTCATCTACAAATGATAAAATCACAAAAACTTGAGATCTATTGATTTAGAAGGTACAGATTAATAAAACCGTGTAATCGATTTAGAAAACGGAGAAACTGAAGGAGCCAAGTACGGTCGACGGCGAGCTGATGTCCCACGAGCAACTCAAACAGAAGGAAGAGTACGACAAGATGATGGCAATCGCCAACGCGCACAAGAAACGCGTGCGCGACCAGTTGCACGAACTTACGTTCGAGTACAGCAAGCTCATCAAAGCGTACGTACAGCCTCTTTACATACCGGTTAATAGCTTAAGTAGTTTCTATTGTGTTTTACAGCAATCTCTTTGTGTGCAGAAACTTGTGAATTCGAAGTTCTATTACGCGACATAATAATGATGATCTTGCAACGTGTAGCTTTTGTGTTATCTGTCTACCATATTTTGTTAAAAAGTAAAAATAGTTATACTTCTTCATTATTACTGATAATAAAATGAACTTGAGCTCTGAGTGAGAAGGAGGGCTCCACTTGATCACGTAGTTACAGTTATTCTGACAAACGTCTACAAGTCGTTACTTGGTGATAACCAACTTCACCCTAATTCGTTAGTGACAGCTTACGAAACCACCATTTATGTAGCAGCCATCCTTATTTTACCATGTTTGCTTTTCAGTAACAAACACCTGCCAGTGTCCCAACAAATCGACGTTACTCTCGACCCAAGGCCCTTGGTAGTGCAAGAGAACGAACTAGAAGAAGCCAAAGCGCTTACCATAAGGAAACTAGCTCACCAGCTAGAGGCTTCCGACTTGGCATTGCATAAGATGTACTCGCGAAATATCGTACAGTTGGATGTTTTCCCTTTTATTCTTAAAGCTATCAGGTCAGTGTTGCAGTATTTAAATGTCACAATACTGTTGGAACCCATGGGCAGGCGTATTCAGCTTTTGGTCTTGGGGGATTAAAAATTTCCTATCCAGCTACCCAGCTATCCAGCTAGTATAAGGCAAGCAAGGGTGCTCGAGAAAATGCATACTCGTACCAGTTACGACGGAGCTGTTTGTTAACCCTGCCACTCCGGTACGCTCATGATTGTACCATAGTAAATTGAACCGTCTATAGGTCTTTGCTAGAAATTTGAATAATGATGATATAAGATAGAGAACCTATGTACAAAATATTTTTTATTTTCACGTTCATGTAACTGTGACTCAAAAAGTACCTATGTTTAATAATGTTCTTTACAGAGATCCTGAGGTAATTATAAGACCATTACGGCAGAAGAATTTGTCCAAAGATTTTACTGATCAGCTCGAAGAAGTTCATCAGAAAATGGCCGAGGCAGCTTTGCGTGGCAGGTGAGTTAATGTTTTAAACTATTCAATATATTATTTTTTATATAAATTAAAAACGGCACGAATAAGCGACCGAGGCTTATTTTATAACTTAAAAGATTATTCTTCAAATTACACGCTTACAAAAAGGAATATAAACGTCTTGGAATTAGCCGCCACTGAACCAAAGTAAGTAAAATCCTTTAAAGTTGGTCTGCACTCTACTGTGTGAACACATTCTTTATCCCCATGATTGTTAAAATGTTCATAAATAAACCTGCACCGCACCATACATTTTCTTCAGAGGTAGTATCATCCCCATCCTCTATAGTGTGAATAGCTATACGTGTGGGTAATTACTCAAAACTTTCAATAATAATGGTTTAGCCTCAACTTTAGGAAACAACTCCTATTTGACACAACAATTAGCCCTGCGTTATCCTCAATTAGTGGCTTCGTGGGACTTTCACTAGATCGTTTTTTACTTTGTATTGGCATAATCTACCCACGCTTGATTTTATATGGTGCTTTGCCACAATAATTTGTTTACTTAATTATTATGTAATACCAACGCAGACGTGCAGAGTCAACAACCCGTCGCGCCGCCGTTCGGAAAATGTCCTGGGGCCCGCCGAAAGTTGCGTCGTTTCTTCTAGGCTTGCCTCCTCGTCCACCGCATCCGCTGAAGAAGGCACTCCGAAACTACTATCAGCGTTTGAACAGACATCACTTGCAGTTTATTCAGGTATAACTACTAGACTATTACTAGAAATAGGATATTATATTGTTTGTAAGGCATTGTGAAGATCTTAACACGTTCATGTGCGGTACGTGATAAGACGTAAAAAATTCGTATATAGGGTGCAACAGAACGTAAATAGCCGTCCAAATAAAAAATTAAAACCTCATACAACGTGACTGAACGCCGAGCGCCCGTACTAAATTCTATCAGCTACGTCATCGTGCTACATTATGTCAAAAATTGGCACCACTAGTGCCACGCTATATCCAACTTTACCCTCACTAAAGATGGCTAGAGTGCACATACATGCAAGGACCTGTACTAATACTAACAACGTCCTATGACGTAGCTGCTAGTTCCGCGAGTTGACGTTAATAAACGTTCCTGTCAGATTTCACGTTATTTTTACCTACTTTATATCACAAAGTCTATAGACGTCGTTGTATTTTGTATGGGGAAATACTGTGCGTATTAACGTTATTCTATAAAATCGACTGCGCACGTGAACGTGTAAATAGATATGGCAAGTATGATGATTCAAGTACGAAATGAACACTTCTTGACTGTGAAGATCTGTCGTAAAGCTGTCGTTTTTATTGCTGGCCTTTACCAACCAATCAGCGTGCAGTAACTCTGAACTCTCGCGTCCTAGTGGCAAGAGCACCTGGCCCGCAAGCCGGACCCTGCCGCCATGCCGCCTGGCGCTGCGGAGGCGCTGAAAGAGGCCGAAGCCTCCATAGGAAACCGCGTCCTAAAGACACATCCCGACTACGTGGCGCCTCCAGGACACAACACGCAGTTACGGGTGTGCTTGCTTAGGAAAGAGGTAATAATTTACCCCCTTATCCATAAAAAATGACAATCTTTTTAACCCAACAAATGTTTTGTCCTTTTCATTTGAGAGCAACCATCACAATGACAGATAAAGACAAAATATGTTAACTAACAAACGTTTACGAAGTGTTTATGAATAAGGGGGTTAGTCTTTAGCCAGGAAAAAGAGAAAATAACAGCAGACAATCAGATATCGGAACAGTCTGACTTTTTGGTTAAAAATCGTTGTGTTATACTTTTTATTAGTATATCGGAATAATGACAAGACAATCTAAAATACATTGTCTTTCCTGTGTCACCTCGAAAGTGAAATAGCTTACCTGAAGCTAAAAACCCTTCAAGATTCACGCTTATTTTCGTAATCTGTACTGTTTTGGTCAGCAGAATATGTTAATTACAATTATACTAAAGGACACAAAGAATTCTTGAAAGGATAATTTTCTTACATTCATGTAGATTTACGACAACAAGCGCGTGTTCAACGAGAAGGTGCTGCAATTACGCGACCACAAAGTGCACCTGGTGAGCCAGATGAAGCAAATCGGCGAGAGGCTTGCTGAGATCCGCGTAGAGATACCCGCTAAGCTGGTGCGCCCGCCGCCCGCCATACCGCAGATAGACGACGAGCTCGAATTTCCGGAGAAGAATTTGGAGGTCATTTAGGAAAACGTTCTTGTTTTGTTTCGAATTTTGCCTCCCGTCTTCATTTTTGTAGATCCTTCCACGCAAATTTATGTGTGATTTTTTGCGTCTCTACGGATTCCTATTATTACTCGCTTTATTTTTGCGAAATGATTGACAACAAACAGTTGTACTGATGGACTGACAGTAGATACTTACTGGTGTTAGCAAATGTTGATGCTAGTCTTCATTTTATCACGCACAACACGCACGCATGTAGTAAAAAATACATGGCAATTTGACGACTGATTTGTCAGACACACATCATACGCGTTATAGAAAAGGTGCCTCCTTATGCATAATGTAAATGTATTGCTCTTCGAATGTGATCATTCGTACAATTCATTTTGTTAAAGACTGCCACGTATTTAGCCATCATAATCATTAAGTGATGAACGAATAGTAATAATTGTTAAATATCTAGGTTATTAAGCTGTATCTGTAAACGTGCATGTAGGTCTGTCATCTTGACAGGTGAGGAACATCCGTCACCGTTAGTCTGTCTCCTTCTCTTTTCTCTATGAACCGCCGTGCCGTGCTGACATGTGTGGCCAATCCATTTCTGATATTTTAATCTACTATTATCTTTACTGTGACAAGGCTTTACGCTTTAATGTTATTTTGAACAATACATCGGGCATCAAGCTGAACCCGTCTGCATTTTTATTTCACTCCAAGGACTGTAACCATCTCCACGCGCTACTGACTGCAAAACAATAATACGAATATACTACCCGATTCTAGATAAAACCGGAAGTGAAGGCTGGTAGGCAAGCGATATCCAGTAAGAAGATGGCGGACAGACGTGAGCCGTCTGCCTCGACTTACCCACAACCCAGAGTGCGCCAACCTAGAGTCGCTAGATTTATACCTCTTTCGGGTAAGAAATATATCATTTTACTGTCGGGAATTTTGGAGCCCAAACAGTCCTATTGCTATACAAAGACCAACGTCTTTTCAAACACAAACTTCTATTCCCAATAGCATCTTCTTCTTTGCATAAAGCTTTTCTCATATACACGCCTTTATCTACGGTCGTGAGTTTCGTGGATCTCCAACATGTCATTGTCTTTCAGAAACTCGCCCTCTCGCTGCATCTTGGGTGCTGTTGAAAGCTGCACCAGATATGGAGTCTACACCAGAAGAAATTGAAATACGAGACAGACGCATTGAAAGGTGCCACGGCCATGTTCTGCATTATTAACTTTAAAAATACACATATTATGCAAAAAAAGTCCTCTGTCATCATCAAATTAGAATTTATAAGAGTTTTATGCCTTTACAGTTATAATTTCATAATCATTGACCGTGGTCAATAAAATCATGAGACTGATGGATGGCATATTCTCGAGCTTGTGTTATAATGCGTTACGTAAGACATGATCAAGCTAATCAGATATGAGTTTCAATACAGCATGTTCATTTCCTTAAATGACCCTATTGATCTAACCACCAAGGATGAAGTGGGACAAAGAGTCTTCTCCACTTGGTTGGGTTATTGTCATCAACAATAATCTATCTACTTCTAGGCATTTATACGAGCAAGACATGTTGCTAGCGGATGCAGAAGTAGAAGTACAGCAGTTCGACTCTCGGCTGCGTCAGTTGCAACGAGAGCGCATCAGGGTGCAGGAGAGCAATCAGTTGTTGGAGCTGAAACTGTGTCAGCTTCATCGTGAGATGAATGTGTTAAACCTGTTCGAGGCGCATGAAGACAGGCTAGCTGAAAGGGTCTACAGTAAACTGATGCAGGTAGGTAATGACACATACATTATCTTCACTGAATATCATAAAGTCAACAGCAACTTTGAAAGTATCCGAGGAAAAAGCGGGGCGGTTTGATTAGCTTCTCACAAACTTGCCCCTGGATCGTGCCATTGGCTATTAGTTCTTTGCATCCTTACTGACTGTCTAGATATTCAAAAACGCTGTTTTTCGCTCCAAACCTGCGGCACAGTATTTTTTTTTTTACACGAACCAATTCCAAAGGTTCGCGGCGTCCAAGACCAAATAGTGGACTGCGAGCATCGCATCGAGGAACATTTTGCGGAAAAGGAGAGCCTCAATCAACACTGCGAAGAATTGCAGAGGGCATTCAAGAAGCTCGTACAAGATAACAAATTCGCTGACTTCCTTCGAAGGATCTTCAAGAAGAAGTACCGCCCGCCGAGAGACAGGGACTCTGACGGTGAGTATATGCTCAAAACTAAGATGACTTTCATTATACGTATATCAGTAAGTAGAACAATGGCTTGAGGTGAGGGGATACCGCAAAAAATAGAGCCTAAAGAAAGAGCAATAGGTTAACAAAACTTAACGTGTTGGATAATATGCAATAAACAAATTTGTATTTGACTTTGACTTGTGTAGGACAAGAAATTGAGAAGGAAACTAAGTACTAAGTAGTAAGCGCCTGTTCATGGCCGAGATTGCGTTAAAGTTCGCATTTTCAACAACGCTTTCTAATTGAGGTGGCCTCCTAAGTTGTTTTATGTGACAGTTACCCATAGCACGATTAACTTATACTATGCAAGTACCTATGGAAAGCAGACTTGTTACCTAAAATAACTTAAGAGTACCCAAAGTATTTGGAGTCGTGCGTGAAAATAAGCATTGAATCTTCAGTATGAAATGTCTGTTCGTCGCTTTATCCACAATCTTTGTACTTAATTCTGTCAAAATTTGGTCGTATTATAACTATTGCACCTAGGTAAAAAGGTGTGTAATGCAAATCAATTAATTACAATTTATTTATATTTATATTTATTGAATGATCCACACATAAGTTTATAGTTTAATAATACTTGTTGGACCTAATTTAGTAGGTACTACATGTTAATATTATTTACAATCACTTTATAAAGCTGATAAAAAATAATTAACTAAGCCACCAGAAACTGTTCGCCTAAAATGTGTTTTGCACTTTTAGGGTTCCAATTATTGAAAAAAAAAACTTTTAAGTTCAGTCACTTTTAGTTTTTAATGATAAAGCCACGCTGTAACCCTAACATGACTGGCCAAGGTTAGTTTTTCTCTATCTGCGTCCCTTTCTTATGACACTAGTTAGACAGAGACACAGGGAGGGGTTAAACTAAACCTGGGCTGTCATGTTAGGACCGCTTCGTTAGTTGCAGTACGAATGGGGCGGCTTGATTCGAATTTTTAACTCGAAAACACACTTCGTTAACGACTACTACTTTTACAAAGCAATCTACGTAAAATAGTATACTCGGTGCTTTCCGTTGCAAATGACAATTCATGAAACTCTACTATAATTTAGCTTTTTAAACACGCCTCTGGTTCTCATTCTAACGATGTCACGGTTTTTTATGTCTGCATCATGCTTCCATTACTCCCGTTAACTGATCCGCTGGCTGGTTTTCCCTTCGATAATATTTCTTAAAATTCTTAAGACTGGCAGCATAATCGTGGTTTGTTGAATGCCAAATAAATATTACTTATTTTATTTTCAATCTCAGAACCCAAATAGCGCTAGGCTCAACTCTCACTCAGCAACTTTTTTAATTAGGTCAATCCATGATCCGAGATTATATATAACGAAGCTTATCAATATTATATTATTTGGAAGTGATATAGTTCCCTATAAAATGCTGAAACCGTGCTTTTTACTGTGACTTCATAGCATCCAATATGAATTATTTGCGAGTCCTTTTGTGCCTGTTTGGAGTTCACTATGCTGGTAAGTTTTAAATAAGAAATATTACAATTTAATGTTTATATGCTTAATTAATAATTTTAAATTATAAAAATACTACCACAGGTAAAGTTGAATGGTCACCGAACCATACTGAAAAATTGATTCTTTGACCAAACCAGTCATTTAATCACATCTAATAACTAGCACATTATCGTTTTTATTTGTCAAACTAACGTTTTATTATTAATCTAACTTTAAATCTTAATAAGCTGTTAATACTTTTGAATTTAGGGGCAACTCTGGTGTGGCCAGAGACTTACCACTTCAAGGCAATACTTAGAGTGCCCTCGGCCAATATAAACGAACCTTATGAAGTTTGGTAAGTAAGGTTTGTTATTTTATACCGGTCTGTGGGGTTAGCACAACAGTATGCGACTAGCTTTGTCGCTCAGTGCGTATCTTTCTATCTAACTGGCACACAGAGCGCGGAATCGCCGCGTCGCCCGAACAAACTTCGAGCGGACCGCCCGACGGTTGTGTATGACTAGCTCTAAATAAGAGAGACACACTGAGAGAGATAATGAGCACGGTGCTAGCCGTTCTATTATTTATTTGCTATGATTTTGAATTACATAAAGTGAAGACGAGAATAATAGAGCATTGTGTGTTTGACTACACTTAGTACAGTGGCTTTTAAACATATCGATGTGATCGAGGTACCAATGACGTTGGAGTACCTACCTTGACTGCTCCGACATATTTGAAAGTGACTGTACACGTTACGAAATATTTAGTAACACTTATTCTTTTATGAGTCGCCGCAGTACAAACCAACAAAATAAAGTTATTCAGAAAAAATAAACTTGGATCATTTTAACGGTATTAACTTTTAGGGCCGACGGTGACATAGAGAATTACAGATTTGATTTCTATCATGGCATGACAAGAATATTCAGAAAACAAAATGCAAAAAATGAAACTACGTATTACTCGGTAAGTGCCACTGTGTCACTTTCGATCATTTCATCTCCTATTCGTATTACGTTAAAGTTTTTTTTATCTATTTTTTTTTAAACGTAAAATTCATCTATTCTTTTATATCCTTATAGTCATACCATATCTGATCCGCCCTCGCACCCCTCGGTCGGCTTCCTATAACGCGAATTTAAATTGCTTCTCTTTAGGCCCTCGTAAAACAATCTACTATTAATAGTGACCGAAAACTTTCAATAAGATCCATTTTCCAGGTATACCCTGAAACGACAGAAAGTTATCAGAATAACAAGGTGTGCCATGAAATAGGGAATGGGTCCTACTTAGTGCGCTCTCTTCTACGCAAGACCTATTTGCCTCTCTCCGGATACTTGGCATTAGCGGGTGAGTTGAGGATGAAATTATATTAAACTTTTCACCGCCTACAACGCATAAAAAAAGTTGTCGTCCACTCGCCAGTTCGCCATTATGTCAAACGCGCATTTGAAGTTTAAACACATGCACATAGGTTGCTATTGCACAATGCCATCCACTGTATGTGTCAGTGGCGTGATGGGCACGACAGCTCGCGACACCTTTAAGCGTTCTTGGCATTCAAAGGGGGCTTGGGTAGATCCAATAACACTTCACACGTAGAAACGTGTGCCATAGAGAAATAACGCCTTACGATAGTTCGCATTGCATGCACTGACGATTACTGGCAGTTAACAAATTTATGAGAAGGTAGGAGAGAGAAGGTAGAAAATATTCCAGCTTGTCCCTCAGTGCGTGTCTCTCCTACCGTACGCGTGCTAGCCGTTCTGGCGTCGACGGGCGATTGAAACACTTTATAATGAGACGGCCCTTACAATGCTCCTTTGGGATAAACTTTATGTTCATTACAGGTACAGAAACTCTGAACAACGTTAAAACTAAAAAATGGGTGTATAGGGCTAAAAGTATGGACCTCAATGTGATAATCGACCATATCGTCTGGACCCACAGCAGTAGCATTATAAGTGGTAACCAAAAAGTTTGGATACCCATAAGGTGAGTAGAAATCAGGGCACCCAGTGAGCCAGTCGCCTCGTGAGGCCACTCTGTACCTAGCACGAACCTTTGCGTTAACTCTGCACGTCTCTCTCCTACTCGGCTAGTTAGAAAGAGGCGCACTGAGTTACGTAGCGAGTAACGGCGCATCAAAAAGGTTCGTGGGAAGTGCACTGGTTCTGTACCCTTACCATGAGTACAGTCCACCTAGCCGTAACCATACTCGCTAGCGACAGCGTAAAACGATTCGTATGGGAAATTGCACAGCGCCTCTAGCGCTCACTTAGATAACTAAAGGTCGCTAGTATGAGTCCAACGGTAAATTACCTATCGAAATCTGAACGTCAGTGTCTAACGTTTTGTAGCTGTTGCCGTAGAATATTGGTACCATGAGTCACAAATTTGAGACATGTCATCGAAAAATACCGTATCGACCATGGTTAACTCTTTCACTGACAAATGGGAGCGTATTTAACCGCTATCGACTGTAGCAACGTAATACGAATTTTCGATAGAAACTCATGGTAATGATACTGGAATGATATTGTGGCAGCCTGCCACTGGAGAATTTGACTCCAGAATCGAAGCTGAAACAGAGCCACACCGAATCGTCGCCGAAATAATTTTGTTTTATTCTTAGTTATGTATTTTTATGTATGTTAGTCTGTAAGATTTTTGTCTATGGGCCTTTGTAGCCTGAGAATAAATAATTTAATTTAATTTAAGTCAATTTAATTGAACCTCGAGGCGTATAAAATGGTGTCAGATGCGGCTGCCTCGCGAGGTGGCTGACTCAGTCAGCGTCTGACTAGTGACGTTTACATTTGTAGATACCTACAGTGCAATTTATTTTAATAAAACCCTTCGGGTTCAGGTAGCATCAATTTTATTAGTCTCACTTAGTAGAAGTGAGCGTGATACATAAGATAAATAGTTTCAGTGTATGCAAAATAATAGTGTAAAATAAAACTAATGGATTATGCACCCTATTGAATAAATTGTTTTTTTTTAGACACGAGTATCGGATGCTACATGAAGACAGGGAGCTTGATTTTCTACAACATGATTATTATCATTTTGACACCGACAAGCCTGATACCAGTGTGTTTAATATACCGAACAGTAAGTATGTGCCTAATTCCTAAAGTAGGTGAGTTAGTGGGCGGAAACCTTAATCCGTCATCAGCCGGAATGCACAGACCTTCCTCCCTATTGTATATAGAGGCCTCCCTCACGAAGCGCCATAAAAAACAATCGCTGGCCTTTCGTATGTTGAAATTGTGGAACATAAAATAAGTTTAGTAATATGATTAGATTTGGCCATGGCTTTCACAACTTACCACATGACTTGTGTCATATCAAAAAAATATAATAAATCATTATAAACCACATCAAAATTAAAATATATTTTCAGATTTAACATGTCCTTTAGCTGCAAGCAGATCTATTTATGAAGCTGTCGACCCAATTCTAGAGCTTGTAAACCCAGATCTAGAGGATACAAGATCGCGTGAAGCGTTCGAAGAGTAAGTAAATAAAGGCTTTCAAAATATCTTTGTTGATCTTTGTGAGTGAACTCAAATGAATACTAAACCATCGTCCTTCATTCACTTATCTTGGCTACTTTATTTTACAGATACAAAGTAAAACATAGTAAACAATACAAAACAAAACAAGAACACCTCATGCGGTTGCATACTTTTAAGAACAATTTAAGGTAGGTAAACATATTTTTATGTGTTCAATGCCCGCTAATTTCTAATCTAGACTTTTACTACTTTATTGGGATATTTCAGATATATCCAGTCTATGAACCGACAACAAAACTCATTTAAGCTAAACGTAAATCATTTAGCCGATTTGACAGACGACGAGTTGTCTGTTTTTCTGGGTACCCAGGTTAATCCTGAAGCCTTGAAGTCAGGGCATGAGTTCGTCGACGATGAAGACGTGGCTAATCTTAAAGGGATCTTTGATTGGAGGTCGCAAGGTGCTGTAACTCCTGTTAAAGGTAAGTTCAACCGCTGCTGAGTTTTCGTAGGAATCTCTTGAGCTTACTGGTGCTGCCCAGGCACAGGGCGCTGACCCTGGCTGGGCGCAAGAATATCCAGGACCGTGTTTTAGATCATCATGGCCAAGGATCGGACAAACGACCGTCATTTTCAAAACATAACCCTGTTCCGTACAGCAGAGACTTCCTTATGATGTTAATAAATAGTGATAACAAGTCAACCGGATCATGGACATCACCAGCCCAGCATCATAGAACTTTTTTATGTACAATACCTTCTAATTAAATTTTCGCTAGTAAATTGCATCCGTGCGGAGCCAAAGCGCGTCGCTAGTTTAGATAATTATATTATAGTCCAAAAATCATTGACCGCCAATTGTTTAACTTATGAATTGTTTATAAGTGGAATTTGTCGTCGATCTTCCGTGTGGTTTTCAATAAAGAGTTTTTTCTTGTTTTGTATAGTTTTGTTTTGTCATTCCTTGGTTGGTAGATCAGACAACTCTCTGCGGCAGCTGCTACGCCTTTGCGACAGCCGCGGCGATCGAGTCCGCGGCTTACATCAAAAGCGGCCGCCTGCAGAATGTGAGCGAGCAGGCGATCATAGACTGCTCCTGGGGGTAAATAGCATAAAATATATACTTTTTGTAATATAAAATAGGAAGGCAAAGACACAAGGAGATTGAAAATGCGTTGCCAACCTAGAGGGCTAAGATGGAATACTTCTTGTGCCAGTAATTGCACCGGCTGTCTTGCTCTCCACGCCAGAACACAAAAGTGCAAGCTAAGCACTGTTGCTCAGCGGCAGGATTAGCGAGTAAGATAGTGCTAGCTATCCGGACGGACCATTATATGAATTTACACTGAGGTGAACATTTATTGCAAAATTTTCTTGTAGTGGATCGTTCGGCAACCACGGCTGTGATGGTGGAAAGATTGATTATTCCTTGCAATGGATACAAAACTACGGCATACCTTTTAAGCAAGAGTACGGGCCTTATTTGGCAATGGTAAGTGCGGGGATGTCTTATTAAAGCAAAACGGCTCGTCTGGTGCTAACCACTAATTATGGCCCCAACATGACCGCCGGCCAGTTTAGTTTATCCCAGTTTGTCTTTATGTACAACCAACAAAATGGAACCCTGACCCACCATGGAATTATGTCAAAGTGAAGTTTGAAATCAAATCGTAACATGTCTCTTTTTATTTAACTTGTTATGTCAATTTGACACGGTTACACTCGAGACGAAGCGAGGAATAAGTTAAGTTAAGCCTGGGCCGGTCATGTTGACCCTTTCTGTGGCAGAGGCGTTTTATCAGCCCCATGCATTTCTTTTGAATTTTGACCGTAATATCCATACGTTATGATGATACAAATTTGAGTGTACTTCTTTGAAATTTTAGTTGCGCTATACTTAATTATTGGCGAAAGAGAAACGAAACTGCATCTGTTTTCATTATTTTTCTAACCTATCTATATTGATGGGCCTGAAAAAGGGTAAAGAGCGACTTTACTTTATACTACTATAGTGATGATGAATCGTTGATGATGAGATCTAGGAATCGTTAATGTAATGTCTACCAAAAAAATATTACAATAACGTCGTGTAAGAGGAGAAAGTGTTTTTTTTAAGTTTCTATTATATCACTTTAGTAAATTGTATTCGTATTGTTAATCAATAAACATTATGCAGCAAAAAAAGATTTAAGTAAATAGCTTTAGCATGCATTTTTGACTACTTAACGTTGAAAAGGTTAATAGCATTAATGACTTACCTCCTTATTCATAAACGCTTCGTTAACGTGTGTTAGTTAACATGTATTACGTCTTTATCTGTCATTGTGACGTTTATCCTCAAATGAAAGGGACAAAGCATTTACTTTTAAAATATTGTAATTTTTCTATGAATAAGTGGGTTAATGACGTCACGATTTATTTCAGGCTGGGTACTGCCACGTGTTGGAACAGACACGTCTCTTGACTATCTCGGGCTACGACCAGGCGCCGAGAAATATTAGCGTGATTAAAGTAAGTAATAGTCTTTGCTTTGGTCTTCATTCATTTTTCGGTCATTTTAAATTTCTGAAACTTTAAGAATAAAATAAGCTGCTGCGGCCTTAACTTGACGCTTATAAGAATAACTCCTTCGTCAGTGCGACTTTATCTTACTGGATCTATAATAAAAAAGGATGCACTGAGGGTTTAGAATCGGTCGTTCTTGAATCGTAGGAGTAGGTACATACCGACTCTAGCTCTATTAAAATATTTTTATTTGATTAGAAAGTTTTACAGCCACTTTCTTAAAAAGTTTGAATATTTTTTTTGTAGGTATGTATGTTAGCACAATACTTTACCAATCACCTCGTAAAGTGACTAAAGTATTCCATATTTTTTATTTCAGAAAATGTTACGTACCCAAGGCCCACTGGTAGCTGCTATGAGTCTCACAAAATCTATGTATTTTTACTCTGGTGGTATTTATAATGACCTAAACTGGTACGTATGTGTGCACCCACTCTGTAATTCCGACTTACTAAATCTACCAAGAATTAGGAACTGGGACTTAGAGACATTTTCACCTACTGAGCCAACAATTCATAAAACTTCGCCCGTATTCTGCCATCTTCTCATCATGTCAGTCCCCTGTACCATAAAAAAAACCTCTGCCACAATTTGACATAATTGTAGAGTTTTTCATACAAAAATGTGTCAAATATATTAAATTGTAGCTCTTCCAAATTTTGTGGTACAAGCCCCTGGACATTAATGCATCAAATATATTCTGAATCTCTGTTTTAATACTATTACGTGTCACTTCAAACTTCATGAACTCGTATTTATAACATTAATTGAAACGGGGCTTTAACGCGATAAAATTATTGTTAATAGTCCCGTCAACATTATAATTATGTGTGAAAATCGCGAAAATTAAAAACAATTCAGGAAGTCCGTACAATTATTCGACACTTACCGATATTTGATTTTAAAGCTCTATATAAAACCATAAAAGGAATTACCCTGGAGGCCTAGTGAAGAATGGGTTGATTCAAATAACTGTTTAGCTTTAGTAAACTTATCCCCTTTTTCATTAGGGACCTAGTGGTTCCAACATCGCCACCCAAGTTTTATTTATAGCTCTGTGCGGTTTTGTCTAACTAGTGTCATACTCAAACACAAGAACGGGATGCTCTAAGACATGAATGAAGCTTAGACAGTCATGTTAGGGCAAGTGGTTATGGTTTTGGGCTTACGTTAAAAATCACGAATAGCATTTGTATGTATGTAAATTCTTTATTGTAAAAAAAACATAAATGACAAAAAGAGTAAGAGATACAGTGAACACAGGAGGTACAGTGAGATACAGGATTTATAATATCCTCAGCGTATTTTAATTTTAATTTTTTGGTTATTGTGTCATTTTCCAGTTCGGCGAGGCCTGACAAACGTTTGCATTCCGTCCTTATAGTGGGGTACGGCAAGGAGAAACACCAGAAATACTGGATCGTCAAGAACACGTATGGCACTCAGTGGGGCGAAAACGGATACTTGAAGCTGGATATGAACGGAAACGTCTGCGGCATAGCAAATTACGCTATAGCGGTGACAGTGACGTCGATCAATTGATAAACTCGAACCTGTATTTGTGTAATAAACCGGCACTTTATGGCGCAAAAATATACCTCGACATTTCAATCGCATTTCAACCTTACTACATGGTAGAAATTTTTAAGTTTTGATTCAGATAAAATTTCAAGTATAACTTTTAGGGTTAATTGGTTTAAACTTTCGAGACTTTCAGACAAATTTATAATTTTGACGTCCACTTTAACGCGATAAAGTCATTGCTAATTTCCCTCGACGTTTCGGCCGTTAATAAATAAATGGCTGAAACGTCGAGGTAAATTAGCAATGGTAGTGGAGTCTTCTCGTGGCTATAGCCGGTTGCAATATACGATCGAAACGTCAAGGTGAACATAAAAAGCCCTGCTTTAGTCTTTGTTTGTATCCGGACAGAAAGGCTCAACTCTCATGTAATAAGAAATTAATAAAAAAAATGTACCTAATGTTTCAGACCTTTTATAATTATTCTTATTAAAGTCTAATTTCTTCATTCTATTTATAGGTATATGAGTATAATCGGTATATGAAAATGTTAAGCATAGCTAGAACGTTACTGTAAACGTCAATGAGTGGAGACCTGGCAGCCCGTGTTAGGTTACTTTATTACGACGTGGTTCCAAACTGCTAACATTTTCGTAGGCCCACTGTACTGAAGTATTGTATACTTAATTAAAAATAAATAAGTTATTAAACAGTATCTGCGCTAGTTCTATTATTTTATACAGAATCCTGTTATATCGAACCGTGCCCATCAATCCGATATTCTATGTGTAGTGGTTTCACATCCAGGAACGTTAATTATGAAAATAGCACACACTAAAGGAGTAGAGAATTATTTGAGTAAAAAACACATTAGTGAGTAATAGTAGTGAGTATAGTAATTAATTTAATAGTCTCCTGAATGCGAGGAAAGTGGTAGAAAAAAATTGTAACCAAGCCAACAACGCGTTCAAAAGTTGACACCCACGTGCTACGTACGTCATCAGAATGTTAAAGGCGACCGAGCCTTGAACCTCAAGCGTTATACATATTATGGGCACGTAATTTGCTATTGCAATTAGTAGTTCGTACAATCGAAGCCACATATAAGTCACCATTAAAGACGGAACTGCGATAAAGTGTCATTTTCCGAAAGAGTGGCATATAGTATACACTATGCAGTTGATATATCTATCCCTTTTGAGCATAGACAATTTCGCTCAGTTCCCTCTTTAATGGCCGTCTTTGTATAACTAGATGTAGCCTGGTGGCATTCGTTCTTGACACGACAGCCTGCGAGAACTATAAAAGTGGCCACTAGCATTCTAAATCACAGTTACTTTTACATTTCTGAAACCCTAGCACGCTAGCTTTTGTTGCGAATATTGTTAGCTTTAACCTTATCAAGTTATCAGTCTTATCACCGCCAACAACGCATTCATAAGTTGCCGCCCACACGCAGGTCGCCATTATGTCAAACGCGAATTTGAGGTTTAAACACATATAGGTCGCTATTGCACTATGACATCGATCAACTATATATGTCGGTGGCATGATGGGCACGACAGCTCGCGACACCTTTAAGCGTTCTTGGCGTTCAAAGGGTTTGATAGCTATGGTCTTCACCTGTTGATAATAGCAAAGAAAGCCACCCATTCTGAGTGGTTCAATAAAATGCCACTCTGTTGAGCTCCTGAATGGAAACCTGGCTGTAAAACGAAACGTTTCAAACGAAAGTTGTATATCTGTTTGATTTTTGTACTGTGCATATCAAAAAACGTTTCCTGGCTTACAAAACCATTACGACAGGCTTCCTCGCAGTGGTGCTGCCAAGGGGGTTAAATGGGGAGATTACATGGTCATGTTTTTCGTACCCCTCGTACAGAATCATCGGAGGAATCAGAATCATCTTCATCGAGCGAAGAGGATGACCAGGCCAGTATGGACAGCCGCGACATCGGCCCCATCCGGCTCGACCCCAACATATGTCCCGAGGGCTGCGAACAGGAGGTCTACGATAAAACCTACGAACTGAGGAACACCAGGTTAATGCTCATCATCATATCAACCGTCAGACCTCTCTTAAGACGGGCTCCTCACTTGGCACTTCCAATGGTATATCGGAGTCTTCAATATCAAATCCTTTAGTCACTCTGAGAAAATACGATGTAGGTAATTGATGACAGGTATTGGTTGGAAATACCTACCTAAAATACAAACCGTTCTGCAGTATTGGGCTTTATCTAACACTCGGCACAAAACCCAGCTGCATCCCAGCATCTCCACCAGATTGTCCATCCATCTCATGTTAAATAACCACATCAAAACACAATAAAGACTACGGCAGCAATTTTTTTTTAAACAGGCACAAGCACGAGCAGGACATGATAGAACAGGACCGGCTGGTGGATCTCCTGCGCAAAGACATCGAAGCCCACAACAAAGTGAAGCGCAAACTGGCTGTGCAACTGGACAAGAGGAAGAACGAATTAAGGGAGTTTATGGTAAGCAAAATAATGCCAAAAAGCATCAGGATGTTCCACAAAAACTTCCGTCTAATTTTAGGTGGTATTTGTGGTAGCTGCCTCTATCTGGTTTTGAACTATTGATACCGTTCAAGCGGCTTGCTGGTTAGCCACCATTTATAGGTCGAGACAAAGCCTCGTTTTCTACGTCTATGCAGCCATGTCGGTAAACAACCAAAAGATTTTTGGATGCTCTATTATTAACCCTTGACACTGAGTGAGGATACAATTTTGCAGCTGGAAAAGCAAAGCTGCATGAATGACGTGGACCAAGTGATAGTGCTCCGCTACGACCAGATCAGGGCTTCGGCGATCCGCGGGTGCACCGGGCCCGAAGGCCTGTCCAACACCGTCGTGTTCCCAGAAGCCTTGCTGAAGAAGCTGAGGAAACGGGTACTTGAGCTACAAGATGAAATAAAACAGCAAAAACAGCGACAGAAGTGAGCCCATAATTTAAATAAGTCTGTAGAGTCGAGATGTACTTTGCAAACTAATGATATTCATCAGTATAAGCGAGTGCCTCCTTGTTCAAAGGTCAAAAGACCTTAGCTCTTCAACCAGAGGAGTGCTGTGGTGAACCTGAAAAATTACATTCTTGTTATCGTTCCTATGCGGGAAATTTGGCAAAGGAGAATGGGCAAATTGTCCCAAGTGCTGTATACAGTTGTGCTATGTCTTATTAGAAAGCTCTCAATAAGAGCTTAATTTTTTTATATGACAGCAAAACCGAGATGTTTGCAGGGAAAAAGCTACAGCCCATTTTATACCTCACTTTGTACTAGCAGTTGTATGAAAAGTATCTGTAAAATAATTTTCGAGATATAGCCGAAAGATTTTAACCACGCATTACTGAGGCCACTAGAAGTAAAAAACGTAATGTGAGCATAGGTCTAATTTGGTGTTTTTTTTTTTTTTTTCATACAAAACAATGATTAATGCTGCAGACACCTGGTCTTCGAAACATAGCCTATGATGATCCTTACACCGAGTACTACACGTCCATACTACTCACTATTGTATACAAGGGTTGGGACAGCGTCCATACAAAAATGCCCATTCACCTTTTTCACTATTATGTTTTGGAAATAAATATTATAAATACTTTGATAACTTTTAAAACATCGAACGATGCCAGTCGTCAAGTTTTGAATCAGTGACATGAGGTATGATGATACCTAATTTGACGCTTAATTTAATACAACAAAATAAAAACTGTGATTGATTTGGTCGAGTACCTAGACCGACTGCAAAGATCAAGACTAAATAAACATATTTTTTTTAATTCTGACTATTCTATATTTTAGGGCTTGACTTGGGTAATCCAATTAAAATAAACATAATTCCCATTAATTCCAGAGTAAACCGCACTCACTTATTTCGCATGAACATCGACCTCCGCGCAATGGAAGCGCAGGCAGAAGAGCTCAGAGCGCAAATGAGAGACGTGCTCACGCGCAAACTGGGCAAGCCGCGCCGCGTCGACAAGACGCTCGACGACCTGCTGCGGCAGATGGCTCGGCGACACAAGTTCAGCACCACGCTGGGCACCATCCCGCAGGTGCTGAAACAGCTCCGGGGCTGGCGGGTGAGTGTATAGCCACACCTTAACAAACTGCTTTGCTATGAGAGTGTTCAACGATGCGACTCGGGATCGATGCGATAGTGTGCGACACAAATCCTGCTATTACAATTCATAGGATTGTTGCTAAGTATATCGCTCTAATAAGTGACAAGCTTCAAGACTTCCCACCTATTTTAGTTGTGCATCTTGCTACTGCTGAATACTACAACGTTTATTGTCAGTTCTTTTACAAAGTTTCTGTATTGTCAATAGGACCGTTACAGCCAGTTGGAGCAGAAATATTTAAACGTGTTGAATCGCCACTCCGAACGCCTGCGTATAGCGGCAGCGTTGCAGGCTGATGTATTGCCTCACAAGGTAGGTACTGACATTAATTTCTTTTTTGTGTTCCTTACCTTAAAAATTACCTAAATATTTTTTTAAGGATTACTTCACTTCTTGTTCTCCGTTCCTCTTAGTTCTTTGACAAAAGGAGTCTACTTTCTCTCACAACAAAAGTAGTCAGAAAAGTCTGCAATCTGCAAGTTAAAGTCCCGTCCTACTCCCCAAACGTATTCCCAAGAATTCCTAGACTTAAGTGACAACGGGGGTATCGATGACCGAGTGCCGACACTTAACGTGGGCAAATCTGCCACACGATAAACTGACGACCTGCGGCCCTAACATGACAGCCCAGGTTTAGTTTAACCCCTTACTGTGTCTCTGTCTAACTAGTGTCATAGGAAAGGGACGCAGATAGAGATAAACTAAACTTAGCCAGTCATGTTAGGGCCACTGAGGCACGCTAGCTTTTGTTCCTGACATAAATCATATACTTATCCCTTTCTAACCAGCTAACGTATGTGAGAGGGACAGATGCTTTTATGTCTGCGATAAACGACTAAACTATAGTTAGTGACGGGGATCCCGCTGGATACAGGCAGCGCAAGACGTCGCAGTCGCAATCTTTGTTGGAGAACTGTCAAGCAGTGGACGTCTTTCAGCTGACATGATGATGATGACTACTCCCGCAGGTTATAAAATCTGTTGAAGAGATGGCTGGTGGTTACGATACGGAGGTTTATCATCGCGACGTGGTCCGTCTGCGCATCGTGCGATCACAGCAGCTGAATCAGATAAAGGTACGACAACCTAAAGAGTAACATCAGCATCAACATTTGGATTTTTACCTAAATACCTAATGTCAATTTTAATGATAATTTTATAGAAGAAAATAAATTCAACGTCCAATAGCGTCCTTGCATTTAAGTACTAGGTATTACCAAAACCATCCGTGTCGTAAATAACGTATTTAAGATTGTCTAATCAGATATTCGTCGACATAAGTACTATAATTTGCATAAACACACTTATCTATTCTATTTGTAAGACGAGGCATTACTATTTATTACGATGTTAGAGTTAAAGCTTAAGTCGGATACATTATTTTACTTGCGACATTTTGGATCATGTTATTAAGACCTCATGTGGTCTCAGAAGTCTAACAATTTCAAAGGACTCGAACCATCCAAATTTAAGTTAAAAGCTATTTTATTCGTCGATATCGTTTTCATTTCAACAACTAACTGGTTTCATAACGTCAAACGGGACTTTACTTACTTACAAAGGGACTTTACCGCGATAAAATCATTGTTAATTAACCTCGACGTTTTGACCGTGTTGTTACGGCCGTGGTAACGAGTAGACTACTCGTGACCACAGCCGTAGGAACACGGTGGAAACTTCGAGGCAAATTAGCAATGATTTCATCACGTTAAAATCACGTTTGACGTTATAAGTATGCGTAAAAATCGCGAAAGTTTGATACGACTTAGGTAATTGGTTTTATTTTATTCCCGAACACCCATTCGCTATCATCAACGATAAGCATGCATGAAAGAAATACATCGCACAGACGCTGCTGTCTTGCACGTGCACAGCACTGGTTTCGGGGAGTAGGAAGGCAATTTGTTACAGTTAGTTCACCGACAAGAGCTGTTGCTTGCAGGCGCTCCGTGAGGAGATCAAGTCACTCCGGCTGAAGCCGCTATCGCCCCGGCCACCCCTGCCGTCGGCCACGCCGCCGTGGGAGGAGCGCGACGACATCTACCTGTTCATGGGCCCGCGGACCACCTGGCGACCCAGGAAGAAATACTTCCCCATGTCAGTTCCTCCTAGATTGGCAAATATAGTTCTTCCATGTCATAGAGGCCGTTTAGGTCATCATGCGAAAGGGTGGTACCTCTCGGAGGGAATTTTTGTATGAATTCTAGTAATTTATTACTTTCTGCAAAGAAAAACCGACTGACTGTTCTCAGCCATATGCATGCACTATAAAATATGTGCATTTCATTAAGCTATAAAACTTAGAATATGCTTATTATTTTGTCGTCATCCTGAGTGAGCAAGTGGGAAAGTAATCCGATATGGGAGTTGGACAAGGTAAGAAAGAGAAGACAAACACAGTGCCAATTATAACTTGCTTTGCATGAAAGGTCAGACCAAATAACACCGCCGTGGTAAAAATAGTCACATCATTTGACAACTTAAACCTTAGGCGTTGTATTGTAACATTTGTAACCGCCTTTTCGCGGCTGATCACTTTATAGTACGTAACATTCTAAAAGTACACTTTTACCTAGAGCTTCCATTCCAGCCAGGAGCGTACTAACCCTAGGGCCATCCAGGCCAAGGCCCGGGGCACCAAACTGCGAGGGGTGGCAGCCGCCCCTAAAATGAAATACTGTATCGTCATTTAATGGGGCGCGAAAGCTAAATGGCCCGGGGCGCCAAATCTTTAAATATGCCTCTGATTCCAGCACTCCACTAGGATCCCAAGTTAAGTTGGTGTACGACGTGAACATCATGAAGCTCCTGTACGACTGCTTGGACGCCATGCGGGTGACGCGGGACGACGCCGAGGAACTGCTGCACGAACTCACGGCCTTGCTGCCTGACGTCTTGTCCGGGTGTGTACCACACTCACGACCTTACGACGCTCTATTTCTAAAATGTTGTGTTCCAATGATTATACGTTATTTAAACAAAACTAGAAGAGAAAGGTTTCATACTTGGGTCATGTACTTTGGCACAATAGGTATGGACTATTGCAGCTGATAATGACGGGTAAGAAATCTTGGCTCCGTAATATCCGAGAGTGGACGGGGATTGCGAGTGCCGCTGAACTGTTCCGTTTTGCCAAGGATAAAGAAAAGTACACAGAGCTGACGGCCAACCTCCACTAGTTGGAGAGGCACCAAAAGAAGAAGAAGAAGAAACAAAACTATTCACTAGACACTAGACAGACACGACACTAATCAGAATCAATGTTAGCCATCCCGTTTGCCTATCCAAATTGTGGCACATTTGCTCTTAATTTTAAGCTAAAAAATTTGATTGATGAGGCCGAGGGGAACTGATGGGGTTGGCATTTCTGTTCGACTCATATTAAACTAATGCACCTAAGTTCAACTGTTTGGGGAGCATCATAATACATTATAATGCTCCTAGAAGCGGCAAAAACTAGAATTGAAAGTAAAGAGTTACTTACTCGTACCATTACTGATAACGGCTTAAAGGTCATACTGATGATAGGATGGCCCCTTGCTCAGGTGAACTATATCTGGCTGGTATGGGGCTTCCCCATCCTTCATCCACATGAAAGTAAAATTCACACATCTACTTAGAAAATTTGAATCACCAAGCATTAAAAAAAAGTTGATTGCTTCTAAGTTGGCTCTAGGCCGGGATTTACGGCGGAAATGTTAAGAACCATATCAATTTCTACTGCATTCCCACTGACACCTCTGATTGGCATACCTACCTTCCTTAAACCAATGACTATAACCGCTCTTAGGGTCACAAATGGTTTAATCTTCATTTATCTGTTTCTGAATGACTTATCCATTTATCATCAGGGCGAAATCGCGTTACGAAGTGGTAGATATGCTGGTGAAGAAATGGCTACTGAAATACGGCGGCGACCCCAGCCAGTACAAGAAGCAAACGCGCGCTTTTGACGCGCTCGCGGCTTTGGCAGACCGGCTTATACGCGAACATGTATGTCGCTTTATTATCAATAAAAATATTCAAACAAACCCAGGGTATGCAGGGTATGATGGCGCTGCTCCATTGAGGATAATCATCCCCTTTATGAATGTTTTTAAAACATTTTATTGCACGTAAGAATTGAAATAACAGTTTACTAGAAATAAAAATATAACGTTTACAAAGCCGAACTTTTTCTTTTCTGAGGATCTATCTATTCTATTTAACGTTTGAGAAATTTATCGCAATCAATCAATGTAGACCTAAAAAAAATAACACCACGCAGCATGAAGGCATAAGGTATATTAAGCTATAATACAAAGGTAAGCTATATTACAATTTACGAAACCAAAAATCAATTTCGTGTTCCATTCACGACACTTGAAGGGAAAATGATTGACAGAGGTTGTACATTGACAGCTCCGCGTCCATTGATGCCATTTTTAGAACTACTCAAATTAGGCTCCATTCCGGGCCCGTTCGTACCTTACTTCAAAGCGGTAGGTAGTTGCGAAATATGGAGCACACGTCCATTTCTCTTCATGATTTCTACTAGTGGTTATGTTTCTCTCTTATTAAGCACCTATAATAACTCTTATATGAAGTATTAGCTTTAACGACTTCTGTTGCCCTGATATGACTGCCCGAATTCATATTATCCAGTAGTGCATCCCATTCTGATGTCACCAATTAAACTTGTGCTATGTTGGAACCACTGAGGCCTTACAGTTGGCCCAGTCTAGCGCTGTCGCTTTAAGATAACACAACCATTATGTTATTTTGCGTTGACTATTCCTTAGTATACAAACTGTATCCAGGTGGAGACGTTAGAAGGGACAGGCTCACACGAGGTAATGCAGCAACTTGAGAGCGCACTCAAATCCGTCTCCGACGACAAGGAGCCACTCAAGACGAGACTGGGCCCTGCTCTGGCAGCCCTGTTCCTCACCGCTCAAACTGCTGATTTGGGTAAAGCTACAAACATAAATATTTCTATATGAATTTGCTCATGTCCTTGAAATAGCCATCGAAGAAGAAGCCTAACAAAGTGCCGATGAGATGCAAGCAGTGGAAAAATTTAGGCCCAGGCTGAAAACGTGAAGGCGGGCGGTGAAAAATAATACATTAAGCTGAAAAAATAGAGGCTGATATTAATAGTTCTAAACAAGCTAGGGCAGTAAAGAATGCTGGTCTATCGCTGGATGACTTAGAATACTTAGATTTAGCGAACCATTGTAAAGAAGCGATCGAAGAAAACGGTGGTTAAACTTAAACCACACTTATTAGACAGCTTTTTATCTAGCGTATATCGAAAAATCCAAATCATAAAGTGTAGAAAACTTCGTAAGAATGCAGTTCTGTTGTTCAAGCAACCATTAAACTTTAAACTTCAACCAATGCTTTTCGCAGAATCAATCGAAACGATGGCATCGCTCGTCAATTCGCTCGTGGACGAAGACCACCCGCTGAACGCAGAATCGATAGACCGCATAGAAATATTTGATGTCATCGAGGATATCAAAGGTAATCATTACATAAAGTAACTCTCATTTTCGACGCAAAAGCCAACATATTTTAACTAACAATTATTTAATTTACGGCGACTCGCTTTTTCGCTTACTGTGTCTATCTAATCCCATAGGAGAGCAACGCACTGAGCGATAAGCGCGACAATGAGCATGCGTGCTAGGTGGTCAGGACTTTGGCACTTTTAGTAACATGCATTTCTCTGATTAAAAAGAAAGACATCAGAATCTTCAGAACTCATTGAAATTTTCAGAATGCGGTGTAACAGCTTCTCATGATGAAATAACTGAAATAGTGGTAGCAGCTATAGAGTGCTTGAAGGCCCAACTGGCTACGGCAGAGGAAACTAAGGAACTGGAAGAGGAAGTTGAAAAGGCTATGGCTGCGGATCGGGTATTTATCCCAAAGAAATCTAACCTAACACTTAACTTTTATTCGGCATCTATTAGGCTGCCAGTAAAAGTAACAACTATCTGCAGCTAAAGAATTGGTCCATTAAAATTAGAACTCGTACCATCACCCTCTAGTTTTAACCCCCTGACGCAACGTAAAGACTTGTACTATTCAAGTTTGAAGCTCTATATTTCTGTCTTTCTGTAACCTCTTAATTCTGCACCAATAACTAGGGTCCAAACTTGCTTTTCCTCCTTTAGCATCCTTCCTTCATCTGAATAGTGGGTGGGATGACAAGCTCTATGTATAAAAACTATTAATTTCAGTCGATTTTTATTTTTAATTCATTGCTTTCAATAACTTATCCATTTGCACAGAAATCGTTGAAGTCTGCAGCGTTCTCCAAGACTACCTCGCGAGTCAGCATCGCACCAAGCGCCCACAGTCTCACAGCCGTGCCTACCACAGAGGGCACTCGTAGCAGACGCTCTGAGAGCACCACTCGCAGTACCAAGAGTTCGATCAGGGAGGACACAACAGTTCGAAGAACGACCAGCGTCACTGACACCGGAGAGCGAACCAGCAGTCGTCGAACTTCCGATACTGACGAGAGGAGCAGCCTTCACACTTCGGACACCAAGGCTCAGGCTACCGATGGGCCTGATACTGAAAAAACTGACGTAGACCAGCAAGAGGCTACAGATGAGTAGAGAGAAGTGAACAATTTGAATAGTCTAGTACTTATACCTTCTTGCTTTCTTATAACACCGCTGACTGTTGCCTTATAGCCATAACCCGAGAAGTAGGTAAGTAGGTTCATGTATACACAGCTAGCTTAGCTGCATTTCAAGAAGCGAGTTTACCTACTTACTTAGTGATTACACGGCACAGTTCGGTGTAAATTACAGATTTAACTACAATTATGTATTTATGTGTGTCTACGTAACTAAACCTAATAGAATTTACATTAGCATTGAGTAGGTACTTTACGGATAGATAAGTTGATAGTACTTATGTATTGGGTGTTAATTGTGGTTTAATATAATTTATCTCATACACGTTTTGTTTTATTGTGCTTCATCACTGCGAACAAAACATCACACATAAATAGGATAAGATAAGGGACTGCTAGAATCCGCTTTTGGATCCCTTGCTGATATAATAATGATTAGTTCTGGATTACCCATAAGGATTAGATATAGACAATGTAGGCAACTGCCTCTGGGCCCAGTGTCTCCTAAGGGGTCAACCGTAAATGACGTCACGCTCATGCAGGGGAGGGGATGACCTAACGTGGAAAGGCAAAAACGGCGAAGGGGGGCAGGATTTAAAATGTAAAAAATCGTGTGACGTTTATGGACGACCCCTAAAGGCCCCGTACCCTGTGAGAAAAATAATTCTACCTTATATGAATTTCTTGTTCCTGCCTAGAAATCAAAGTACTAATAATTTCTTGCTCACCTGCCTAAGGATAGAGGGTCCCGAGGTTTGCATTGTCTAGTGCCCTCCACCTCCATACGGCTTAATCCGACCCTGATAACGGAATAAGCATAAAGCACCTGGGATTCCCCGTTGGATTAAATGAGAACCATTGGCGTACCGTGGCTGGAGTGGAGGGGTCCTTGGGGCCTAGCACGCTAACTTTAATCGCTGACCTAAAGCATATGTCCCTTTCTAACCAGTAAGCGTGCGCAAGAAGGACAGATGCTTTTATGTGCGTGATAATCGCTAGCGTGCTACCCTGCCTAGCCGTGCTATCATGGCTCGCCCCTGGTTTTACTTTTTTGATATGCCAAAATTTTACCGAAAAGTTTTGCTTAGGTAGCTAATACATGATTTTTGAAAATTTTGGTTTTATTTTAAAAACCTCCAGTCCCAGTCGACATTTCAAATTCTTTAAAGTTATTTGAATCTTCTTGTCGTCATTACTCTATCCAATAAAAAATGTGTTTCAACCTAATATGTTAATTGCGACATGATAATATAAATTTCAATCAGAACCAAATTAAGGGTCGTAGATATAAACCGAACTCAAGTACTTTACTATTTTGTTGAAAGTGGAACTTGACCTCTGTTCATAACTACCACCCTTAGGCTTTTGTACACCCCCCCCCCCCCCCCCACGGCTCACGATTAGTGGTGATTGTGTTTTTTTTTTGTACTTAGAACTCAGGTCACATCTCTGTGCATTTATTTAGCTGGCACTTTATTGCTAATCAATTCTCAAGGCGTGTTGCGTTTTCTTACGAAATACTGGTTCAATCAAATCTAAAATCGATTCTTTGACAGGTCGTCATCGATTTAAATTATCGATGATTGAATTGGTTACTACTATTATTGTAATGTCAAAGATGGTCAATGATTATTATTGTATGATTAATTACATAATGATAAGACAATACAATAATAGTACCTAATAAACATAATCGATCATTTTAGTCGATTACCACTCTGACAAAGAATCACTTTTTAGTTTTAGATTTAACTGAATTAATAATTCGTATGAAAACAACACCAGCCATGATAATTTATCGTATACCTCTGTCAAACCAATTAACCCCTACGAAAGTGATGGACGCTTTAAGTTTACTAACTTGCACTTGTTGTTCATTTTGGTAATGTAGGAAGCGATGAAACTGTAACATCATAGAAGGTGTCAAAAGAGTAGACCTACCTAAGTAAAGTAGACCATTGAGATGACTACTGCCAAAATCTTATAAATAAATTATTAATACCGCACACCTAGCGACGTCCGCTCTAAGCGAAGTTCTTTCATAAATCGCTGGTTTTAATAATCACGCTGATTGCACACTTTTGAACACTGAAAAGCAATAAAATAAAAGATACAAATAAAGTCAATTTAGTCGTCCCAGTTTTTTATTGTAAAATAACTTTTGACTCTTAATTACCATTTGAGAATCCAATGAGAGTCGTCAAAACGTAGTGAAAACTTTCTCTATTAATCGAGTTTTTCATCGTCCTCCATTCGATTAATAATTATTTTAACTGGCAATCTAACGTTTCCTGCCTCAGTTTCGTTCTTGTTTCGCTCTGCCATTGTTATTCGTATTTGATGAGAAGTTTTATTATTTTGTGCTAGCAACATTAACGTTTTACTCACTCACGATCTCGCAAATAATATTTTTTTCTTTCATAAATTTCGTTTCATTCATTCGTTTTCCTTTTTACGTTAGGAAGACGTGTGTCCGCTTAGAACTTTAGAACACTGTTAAATACTTACTCGATTATCAGTTAAGTGCACAGTTCTGTTTGTGATTATGTGAAACTAAGTGGAAGCTTGGCTATTTACCATGTTGTGTAGTCACTGTGTACGTCTCAACGCCTAAGCAGTTCGTGGTATTTTAGAATGTATTATAATTAACGTGCGGTCAGTGTGCGTTTCAATGTTCTAATATTTACTTGTCGACAGTCGAAAGCGAAGTTGGCACTTGTCGAAATATGCCATGTTCGCTCCGGACCATCTCAGACGGAAGGAAGCCAGAGATGTTATGTATCGCAGTAACTCGAGTCTCGACTTGATATACGGCGAACACCCGTCCGGGAACGGCTTACGGCGCGAGTATGGCAGCCACGGCTCGATCGACGTGATCGGAGGCGCGAGCGAGAGACTGCCCGCGATGGTTCACAACTACAACGTAACGGAGAAGACGGCGGGGTTGGCGCGAGACGTGCTGAATGCTGACCACGCTGACGGGCCTCCGCCGCGCGCCGGGACGAGCCCCAAACCGAGGCTCAAGCTAAATAAGCTCTGGGGCGGCGCCGCGCCCGCGCTCGCTCGCCAACCCATCGACGATGCCTCCCTCTCCACAGTATCTGAAGGGGTCAAGCGGCAACAGTTCGCTCACTATGACTGCCAGTCCCTTATGGCTAACCTTAGCTATGCGGCGGAGATTAGAGGAGCTCTGTTGAGCAGACGTCGCAACACAACCACTGGGGCGTCAGCGGCGTCCCTCTCCGGCCGGGGCGCGCCGCCACCGGGAGAGGACACAGTACCTGATACGGGGGACGGACGGTCAAATGAACTGCTCGAGTGCTGCCCCTTCTTTAGGAATGAATTGGGAGGTAAGATTTCACTAATCTACAAATTGATGTTACTCGGGATGCACTTCAGCCTCAGTTTAAAAATAAATCAAAATTTGCTGCCAGACACTGAAGAGCATAGCACCGATTCTCACCATACCTTAAAACAACTAGATTTAAAACTAAACAATCTGATAATGGCTAGAAAAGACTTGCAGGTTCATTATTACCTACATAAAAAGCCTAAAATGCCTAATGAATTATTTTATCTAGCTTTTCAGTTGCCTTTTAATTTGCACTTTGATTCTTATTAGTGAACTTTAATCCGTGCAATAATGCCTTAATGGCATTCTCTACCAGTCTATCACAGTCCTAAACAGCAGATTAATGTGTGTAATTGAATTAAAAATAAAATATGACAATATATTACTGATAAATGCAACCAATATGGCTGTACCTTGATAATAATAATTGTGGAGCACATAACACAAGGACAATACATACATTTTATGATGAATTAAATAATTTGAAATTCCATTCATCAACTAATTCACTCCAATGGTTTTCCTTATCATCCCAATAACATGTTGAGACCATAACAAGGAACGCTAACACTGTAAAGTACAGATAATTATAGCATTTTGGTGCAGCAAGCATTACAACTTACTATGGAATGACCATTGTTGGGCTGTGAATCAGGTGACACAAATTCTACTCTCACATCTCACATTGTTCTCCCAGAACCATTACTCATGACTAGGCAATACTACTTCGCTTGTGTACTAAAATGAAGTCAAGTTGATGCAGAGATAATGTACAGTCAGCAACAGATACAGATAAGCAGTTAAAGTTGTCAAAAAAGTCTATACAAAAGTATTGTCAAGAGAGTTAGAGCTAGTGTTGACGTTTTTGACTTCTTGCGCGGGCTTAGCTACTTCTGATGCTGACTGTACAGTTAGCATCAAATAAATCTGAGCTGGCATGGTTTTGTAAAACTTCTAAACATGCTTTTTTGACAAAAGAGTCTAGTATAGATATTTTAGACCCCCTTGCCTGCTTCTATATATTTGATGCTGACTGTACCTTTGAAAAAAGAGTAGGTGCAATGTCATGCAAGACTTACCCTGCTCTATTCATACACAATAAATGTTTTGCATAACTTGGACTCTTGATGTATTCATCTTTATTCATAGGTATTATGCATTGCATACCCATCTTCCTTATTATTAATTTTCATTTTAAATATTTGAAATACTATATTAGATTACAATTACAGTTAAAAGTTTCATTATTCATTAATCTCTATCATAACATTCAGACTATCATAATATGTATTAAATTTAGATTTATCGAAAACTTGTGCCTGGTGACTCAGTGTACTAATAATTGTTAAACCTATCTTTCTCTACTTTTGTAAAGATAAATTAGTCACAAACATCAACAAGTTACTGTTTTGAATGTAAGTCAAACTATTCCAAACATTTTTCCAAATTCAGACACACCCCCGAGCTTATAAAAGAGGAAAACAGATGTATAACCAACCAATCAAAATGTTAATTAAAAAGTTGCACCATTACAACATTACATTTACACATAAGTATACTTCCATTGAATAACTGCTCAATTAATGGAATAATTACTACAGTTGTGCCCAGTCAAGCAACACTTATACACTCTGTTACAATAATGTGTTTTCTTTAGCATTCTTTCAGCCTCGGGCTTATATTATACACTACACCACACACAGTACTTTTCTCGGTACTGTTTGAGCCTTCTGCTCCCGAATATCTCAAGTGTAAATTTAACTTTGTTGCACCTCGCCCGGGCTGCGAACTGCGCTCTTCTCGTTCATTCAAAATTATCTGTTCCCCTTCCCTTTCAAATTGCTTGCCAGGTGTGGCATTTATGGCAATTTCCCTAAGAAAAGCTTATTAGAGCAAGTGGCAAATACGCAATCCGCATGAGCCAAAAAAACTAGTAAATTGAAGTATTTTGTTTTGATACAATGAAGTAATGAACAATCATTGTGTTCCTGTCTGAATGAAATATAATAATAATTAAATTCATTGATAATGTTGTAACCTTCACTCTATGTATCTTTTGATAAACATGCAAATTTTATCTTATCAAGATACATTTTACAAATCCTACTCTTATCTTGTTTTGTGTTAAAATTTTCACCAAGCATGTTTTTTACAATGTCTGTAGAAAGTGGGGTAACTTTAAAGATTGTCAGTCTGTTTGTGCAACAGTTTGGGTTAGTTTATGGGCATTTTTCATTAGGATTAGTAAAGCTATTTCCCTTTAACTTTTAGGAAATTTAGGCAACATTATTATTTTAAGTATAGCTACAATACAATTGACAAAATGGAACCTTGACCAACCATGGAACTATGTCAATGTGACATTAAATCATTAGAAGTCACTTATTATATTAATTGGATATGATTCTATGGTGGATACTAGCGTACTAATTCTACCAATACACAATGCATTGTTTACAACCAGCTCTGGGACCTCCAATTCTACAACTATAATTTCCATAACTGTTATCTATGCTAAGTATTGCAATGCCGTTTAGCAATGTTCATCTCAAAATGACTTTGTATATTCAAACTTGACCAAATGCCATTTGTGGTCTGGTCTGATTTAAGTAGTTATGCATATTCCAAAACTACATTTCCTTGTAATGAGTCATGAAACAGGTTTTAGGTTCATTTCAATGCTTTTGACCTCACTGATGATCACTCACACATTTCTATGAAAGAGAATGTTATTGCATAAGTTAGTTATAGTTAGTCACGATTTGCAGTAGGGAATTTGTATGCATAATTATTTCAAGGAAAAGTTTTACTTGGCTACACTACATGAGAACACTAAATAATTACCCCCTGTTCATAAATTCTCAATAAACCACAATTTGCTAACACTCGTTTCGTCTTTATGTGTCACTAGCGACCTGTGCTGGCTTCGCATGGTACATATAGGATGTAATGTATGTAAAAACCTGTAAGAACTCCTCTCAATGTCAGTGGAAACTGTATCAAAATCCATTGCATGGTTTAGAAGAAATAAGTGGCCAAATAGGTCAGACAGGCAGATGGCTACTTTGTTTTATGCTTTGTAAAGAAAATAAGGTTGTAATGGTTCGTTTTCAATCAAAATATCAAAATATATCTAAGATAAAAGAGGTTGGCAAACTAAATTGGTTTTAATTGAAATTTATTTTAATTTTTGACTTAACCTATGTAGTTACATTTCCAGAATACCAATGTGACGGTGTAGTAGCCTTCTATACCTTTTTTGTACAGTGAGGGATGAGATCTGAAAGCCTAAAGGTGATGGGAGCTAAAGAAAGGTTGGGAGGCTCCCATGGTTGGCAGTGATCATTCAATTCCCATTTAGTAACTCCTGCCTTGCTTTCCTTTACCATAAGTACGAGTATGTATACATTGTTCAACCTTAAAAAATGAAAAACTGTAAATAAACATATTTTTATTCTTTACTCATAGCAAACAGAAGTATACAACTACACGCTAACTAGTGCTGCTAGTGTGAAGTTAAATCATCCACATACCTAGTAATATAAATCTACTTTCCAATGTTTAAAAGTGTGTCTAGAATACTAGAATTTTCTCACAGAATAAAAACAAGGGATTGCTTATCTGTATCATTGATTAAAAGAAATATTTGCATTGTATGCATGCTTTGCGCTTTTATCTTCATGTTCTCTATTTATTCAAACAATGGAATCATTCGGTTTTCTAATATAAAAATAATAATTGAAACATTAATCATTACTAGATATCGAATCGCCGCAGTTTGGGCAACTCGAAGCAAAACAATTTTTTTTTTACATAATTGGAAGGAAAACGAGCAAGTGGATCACCAGATGGTAAGTAACACTGCCCATAGACACCCACAACAGCAAGGAGATTGCAGATGTGTTGCCAACTCAAAGGGCTAAGATTTTATTTTATTTATTTCTCAATTTAAATTACAATATAAATTACATGTCACGACTATGATGATAATACATTCACATTGAGATCGTCAGAAGGGATATAATAAATTACGAGTAAATAATAACAAAAACATAACAACAACAACAACACCGAAAATGATAAGAAAAAAACATGTCAGAAGATAAGATGGAAACCTCTTGAGCCACTAATTTCACTATACCATTTTCCTAACCATTGAACAGGCGAGGAAGAGCGCTGCGTCTCACTATGCTGGCGGACAGCTCGCGGCGCCATCCCCGGCCAGGCCGGCAGCTGGCACCGGCCGCGCGCCGCCTACGGCATATCGGTGCTGGAGTTCCCTCCGGGGCACACGCACTGGCGGCACGGCTGTCCCTTCGCGAAGACCACCAACCCCCTGCCGGTGGAGAGCCAGGACCTGGGCGCGTTGTACTACAGGAATTACTTTTACACTCAACGTAAGTACCACCTACCAATACCAATATTATAAATGCGAAAGTAATAAGAATTGGTTGTTCAGATTTTGTTCCGCAATCACGCATTAACTGCTGGACGGATCTTGATGAAATTTGTACACAGATAGATCATGTCCTGGATTAAAACAGAGGATACTTTTATCCCGCAAAAATCCCGTACGGGCGCAGCCGCGGGTAAAAACTCGTACTCAATAATGAATAGACTCAGGCGTTACTTTACGGAGGTCCATATCAACAAACTGGAGCAAATTACCTTGCTACTCCGCGAAACTAGCGCTGTGCACGTGCAAAACAGCTGCGTCTGTGTGTATTTTGATTCATGCAAAAAACCGTTAGCTACTTGAACGAATGGCGTACCCATGTTCAAGTAGCACACTTAATGAAGAGGTTCGAAAGGATCATTGTCATGATAGTAATTGTGATAGTTATACTTATATAATTGTCAATCGATAATAATAATAAAAGGCGCGCGTGAAGTGGACAGAATTAGGGAGTTAATTATTGCATTTATGTGTATGACGTGTATTGCACTCCTTCGCGCTAAATGTCAATTTGCGAGGGTATTCCCAGTTTGATGAAATGTCCGATCTGGCGAGGATGAGTGTTCGCTTTGTTTTGGGTTATTTAGTGTGACTTAAAAAAGATATAATCATATTTTTTTTACACCAACACCAAAAATGCACCGCACTGGTGCATTATCTCTTTAATTTTGTACCCTGCATTGTGACGTGTTACTAGTGTATTGGCAGAATATATTTGGTCAATTTGGCCTAAAGTTGTTTCACGCTGATTTATGTAAATTTTGGGTTGGACAAAACAAACCAGACCGATCACACCATACAAGAAGGGATAAGTTCGCCATTGTACATCACTGTATTTCTTCTTGTCATTTATGTTATTTTGTACAATAAAGAATTTACATACATACATACAAGATGTTTATTGAAAATATTCTAAGAGGTTCCTTTTAAAATAAAGAGTTAATGAAAAAGTTGCCAAGTATTACTGTTGACCAAAAATTATTCACCGATACCGCAGTATCCTGATAGTGGAGTCATTGTCAGTCATATTTATAGCAGATACGAGATTTTGACGGTTTTACGGTGATGCAATGAAACGAGCGGTTTTTCATTGACTTCCATGTCAATAAAACCTGCGTCTACGCGATTAATGTCCTCTTTTACTGTATAAATAAATAATAGTGACTCAAACGACACTATTTGGAAAACTAATTACGTTTCCCTCCACTAGTTAAACCGCAAACCACATTTATATAACAACGAGTATGTTTCTAAGTGTCGAAACGTCGGGAATTAGATTCAATACAGACGTTTTAAACCATTCAAATTCTTTTATTTCATGTGTATAAGTCACGGAAACATAAAAAAGTCAAACTAATCTTATAAAGCTGAGATTTTGTTACTTCCTCATGCTAAATAAAACAGCTAGAGGATGGTTGAAATTTGTAATAGAGAAGGTTTATACCCTGGATAAACACAGGACTAAATCGAATATAATTTTCGCCTCATGCGGCCCTCCTGTACCGCCTGTGCTCGCGGCTGATTTATAACTTTCTCTTCGACAGCCCATCAGAACTGGTTCGGTATGGATGAAACGCTGGGTCCAGTAGCGATATCCATAAAGAAGGAGCGCGTGGAGCTGCGTCGAGGCGGAGGTGACGCGTCCGCGCCGGCATCGCAGCTCGCCTGGCAGTACAGGCTTATTGTTCGCACTTCGGAACTGCTGACGCTGCGCGGCTCGCTATTGGAGGACGCCTTACCTATAGCGAAACCTAGCAACAACACCGCCACCTATAATACTAAAGAAGTGTTGGAATATGTCGCGCCGGAGTTGCAGCTCAACTGTCTTAGGTGAGTTTAGTTACTCTTTTCTAGCTTCAAGCTTATGAGTAAAGAAAGACCTAGCAGAAGCGACGCTTCATCCCATCCATGGGTTTTTCTGTGATGCTGACATCATTGAGGGGAATAACGTGGCACATAATAGTCTTTATTTATATAGCACTAAGCAGTCGCCCCCGCTTCGTACGGGTACATTGGGATGCAATGTACGTAAAAACCTTTTGTAAACCTTTTGTTTTTCTCGATTTTATAAGTCTAATAAAGAAGATAATATAGAAAGATAATTATTTGACTTTGGTTTTAATAAGTTTTCCGTTTTCAAGGGATTTATCTTCAAGAGATTTTATTTGTTAGTTAAAGAGCTGGTATTACTTTTTATTTACTAAAGATAATCTTGCCGCTGTTGCATGTTAGTGCGCAGTTTTCTCTAAACGCGATTTCGCATTAGCGTATCTAGATTGCGAATCCGATAGTCGATCAAAAGCAATGTTTCACCGACCACTTTTAATTACAGACTCGGCTCCAACACCAGCGGCGCCGAGGAGCAACTGTTACGCCTCGACGAGCAGTGCGTGACGCGCCACTACAAGGTGGGCGTCATGTACTGCAAGAGCGGCCAGGCCACAGAAGAGGAGATGTACAACAACCAGGAGGCGGGCCCGGCTTTCGTAGAGTTCCTCCAGATGCTCGGCCACACCGTGAGATTAAAAGACTTCGACAAATACAAAGCCGGTCTCGACAATCGGACGGACTCCACCGGTCTGTACTCCGTTTATACCACCTATCAGGGCTGCGAGATAATGTTCCACGTGTCGACCATGCTTCCTTACACGCCGAACAACCGGCAGCAGCTTCTAAGAAAGCGACATATTGGCAACGATATTGTGACGATAGTGTTCCAAGAGCCGGGAGCGGCTCCGTTCACGCCGCGCAACATCCGCTCGCAGTTCCAGCATGTGTTCGTGGTGGTGCGCGCTATAGACCCTTGCACTGAAAATACGCATTACAGTATAGCCGTGAGTCGGGCCAAAGAGGTGCCACTGTTCGGGCCGCCGATCAGAGATGGCGCTGTCTATCCTAAGGGCGAAGCGTTTACGGACTTGCTGCTGAGTAAGGTAAGGTGTATGTTTCTTTCGTAAGTGCTTTTCGACATTTGTTTGCAGATTTGATCATATCGTATCTTAATCCATAAATTTCAGGTAATTAATGGCGAGAACGCCGCGATCCAGTCGCCGAAGTTTAGTACAATGGCGACGCGAACGCGGCAAGAGTACCTGAAGGACTTGGCGAAGAATCACGTCACCGCCACGACGCTCGAGACTGGACAGAAGTTTTGTATGTATTGCCTGGTTGTATGCAACTTTGATAATAATCGAGGGGCTGTAATAAGCTAATGAAGCTAATCTATAAGTTAAGCCATTAATTTAGGAGAGGGGGAGTACGATTTACTTAACAAAAAAGTGAGGGATGAGGGTTTAAGTAAAAGTAAAATTTTCGTGACGTAATTTATAGTGGGACCTGAGCTGATTTGGAATATACATTTTCTTGACTTACAGAATTATTTATTACCTCTGAAAGTAACGCCTTACGAGTTTTCCCAGCCCAACAAATTAGTACTACAATGTCACAAAACATTAGTTACCATTAGACCTACCATTTCCATACCATTAGCCCATTAGTAACTAGATTTCTAAACTTAAATAGTTTTATTTGAATTCGTAGACTTTGTTGCAGCGATCTTCTCGTCGCTGCTGATGAAGAGTGGCAGCAACTCGAGCGGCGGCGCCGTGCTGCCGCGGCTCTACAGCTGCGCCAATGACGTTCTGGTCGGCGGCGCCATGTGCTTCCACGTGAGTTTTCTCGAAAATATAAAATATTTGTAGCCCGCACTGGTTTCTATCTATTGCCGCCCAAAAAGCCTCGGTCAAAAAGTAACTTTAGCTGACCGAAAACTAAGTATTTGTCCGACCGAATTCCCAATTTTTTTTACCTAAATACTATACTGGAAGCGGTGGCGGCTCTGTGGAGTCCGGGCCGGAAGTAAATCTCAAAGCAAACTCGCACCGCACTCTTACAAACGTTTTTACCTCCAGTACCGTTTCTGTATGCTGCCGGGCCTCACAGTACGTCGAAAGCTTGTTAAGAGCTGTGTGAACGTTGGTTGCAGGTGCAAGTGCAGGACGAGGGCGCGGGCGGCGCACTGCTGGACTGCATGCTGGGCATCTCGGCCGACACCATCGTGCTCGTCGAGGACTCCACGCGGCAGCTCATCCTCGTGCTGCCCACCAGCTGCTTGCTAGGTCAGATGCGGCCCAGCGCATAAACTATATCTCTAGGGCTAAACTTAGAAAGTGTTTTTTTTTATCGGTCTACAAACTGGATATTACAACTTAAACTAACAACACATAATGCTTAAAATTAAAGTGCATCTCGTGTAAATCCTAAAACAGTAGACACAGCATGTTTTTACGAACTATCTCTCTAGGGCGCCGTTGTAAACTTAGAAAGTGTTGAGTATTTAGCGTTATAGTTTTGCGCTTAATTATTTTTGGTATTTCCGGGATGGTGAAATAAAAAGCTCAGGTGACGTGTGTTAGCTTCAATACTTATTTTCAAACAGAAGGAATAGATGACTCGAGAAAAGGGTAGAAAGGTATTAAAAATGTGACGTTGCCGTGTGACGTGGTAGTACCACGACATCGAATGGTGTTTCAATTGGTCACACATGACACGATACAGCTGTAGTTCCATGGATCATCGTCAGTTGGCGCTAGAAGTCTGAACAGAACTAATTAATGTTAATCAGCTAGGTCGCCGTGGCGCACTTTTAGGGAAGCTTATCTGTTTTCATGTTTATTTGGGCACAAACATTCAGCAGTGTATCGACGTTGTGCTGATGGAGCTTCCTGTTGCACGGCTGTACAGTAATTGTCTGATGCGAAGGCGGTCTAAACGAGTATCTTTCGTCCCCCAGGTTGGGTGGTGAGCGGCGGATGGACGCGCGTGTTTTACCACCGCGGCGAGTCGGTGCGGCTGCGCGGCGCGGCCGGCGCGCTGCGGCGGCTCGCGGGCGTCGCGCCGCCGCTCGCGCACGCGCTGTCCGAGATCACGCTGGAGCGCGGCGCCGCCAGCCAGCTCGGTACGTGCCGCGCTCGGCGCACGGTCGAGCCGTCCGGCCGCGGGCGAGCGTAGTAACGGCGTGTGTTGTGCGCAGGGTTCCACGTGCAGCCGGACGGGCTGGTGGTGGCGGTGGAGGGCGGCGGGCTGGCGGCGGGCGCCGGGCTGCGCTCGGGCGCGCGCCTGCTGGAGGTGTGCCGCGCCGCCGTCGTGGCGCTGCCGCACGACACGCTCGTCGACCTGCTCAAGACCGCGGACCCCGTCACCGTGAGTGTGCCGTGTCTGCAGGTCCGCAGGGTTCCGTGCGGCCAACGGGCGGCGGCGGGCGCGGGGCGAACGCCCGGCTCCGCGCGTGGCCCCCGAAAGGATGAGGGAGCGCTGGAAAGCGAGCCTGGCGAACCTCTCTTGTGGTGTCCGCCCGTTGCTGATCGAGTGGTCCCTGAGACGGCACGGGCTCCTCTCCTTCCGACTCGTGCAGATATTGACCGGGCA
This sequence comes from Ditula angustiorana, assembly GCA_963691745.1. Taxonomy (NCBI): domain Eukaryota; kingdom Metazoa; phylum Arthropoda; class Insecta; order Lepidoptera; family Tortricidae; genus Ditula; species Ditula angustiorana. The sequence continues at coordinate 2,875,896 of OY829481.1, read as the reverse complement.
TGGCTGCTTCGGTCATTATGCACCCTCGAGGTATGCGGCGCCTGGGATTCCCAGCACCGCACTCTGGTGGCGACGATAGGGGGCGACCTCTCCCTGCCCAGCGTGGTAGCCGCCGTGCTGGCCAGCGACAGGTCGCGGGAGGGAGGGGCCTCCTTCTGTGAGGACGTAATGTCCCATTAAAAAGGGAATGCAAACCCGGTAATTTATTCTAAAAAAACAGGTAATACCTATGAGAAAATAACCGGGTTCGCATTCCCCACTTAATACTTAACCGGGTGGCGGGTGGATGAGTGATTTGATTCGCTTATATGTATGTGTTCAAAATGATTTTTAATTCTTTTTAAAGTACTCTAATCGCGTAGAAGTCTTCACGTGCTACCGACCTACCGAATAAACGAGAGTCGTGTGCCGCAGGTGACGGTCACGTTCGCGTCGAGCTACAAGTGCGGCTGCGAGCCGGCGGCGGACGAGCCGCTGCCGCCGGCGCGCGGCGACGCGCAGCGCCCGGGCCGCGGCCGCCGCGCCTACGAGCGCGGACACTCGCCGCCGCGCTCCGACAGCTCGGGCTACGGCACAGGTGACCCGCGACCCGCTTTGACAATAACGGAATCACGCACGCTCGTGTGATATAAGCTTCACCAGAGATCAGAGTGTCTCGCCGTAGTGGCTCTCTATGAGACTAAATTATTAAACGTGTATGACATCGGCCTCGATCGTCCCGCAGGCGGCTCGGGGCGCAGCGCGCGGCGCTCCCCGCAGCTGTCGCCGACGGCGGAGAGCGCGCGGCGCCGCTCGCACGACGCGTCGCCGCGCCACCCCAGGCACAAGCGCCACACCAGCTCGCTCACGGTCAGTCGCGTGTGCCACGTCAACCGTGGTATCTTTTTATATCAAAATAAGAAAATTAACGCATTTTACTCGTACGATACAAAATCTAGTTCTCATCACTCGTCTTTACGAATAACTAATATACGAGTCCACCCTTACTTTCTATGAGTAAGTAACTTACACATTTGAATCGTCATTTCTGTAACGACAACACGCCTCTTGACCGATTAATATAGCTCGTATTCTTTTTAACACATTTGCTCGTAACGTGAATATTATTACCTCGGTTTTAGGTTTAATCCAAGATAGTAAACGCGCATGTTTCTCACTTTACATTACCGCACTAGTTTTTTATGTTATCAAATTATTCACAATTCACCATAAGCTGTGTCATGAATACAAGCGCCACTTTCCATAAAGTCAATAACTATCCAGCTCTGTTTTCTTTTTCGCAAGCGTGTCGAAAAAGTCGCGTGAATCACGAGCGCATCGATCGTTCCGAACTCTGCTCTTTTATCGCGCTTACGTACCGCTCGCGCGAATAATGCCGCCTCGAGTATGATGACTACCACACGCCGTGTTCGTACAACACACTCCTATCATAATGGACCGTAATCGCCAGGAGGAACTAATGCGGCTGATGGATGCGGAGCTGGGCGAGGGCGAGCGCGCCGGGCCGCCGCCGCCCGCGCCCGCGCCCGCGCCCGGCCCGCTGCCGCTGCCCGACGCCTCCGCGCTGGACTGGGCCGCGCTCGTGCACACCGCCACCAGGGCCATGCTGCAGGTACACTCACCACCTTTGCGCATCACCAAATCGGTAAAACAGCTCCACTGAGCTCAAATATTGTTCTTTTGACAGTGTCGCGATTGTCACAATCGAATGGAGTGACCATGCATGCACAGCTACAACTGAGTGATCCAATCCGCGGATTGTTAATATACGAACGTGAACTGTTGCAGATATGCGAGGAGCATCAGTACCCGTCCATAGACGCGCCGGAGCCGCCGCTCGAGCCGCCCGAGCCGCCCGTGCTCGACTCTTGGAGCGAACCGCCGGTCAGTTTTCGACCTCTATCGCGGGGCTGCACCGCCACACTGATCGCGCAAAGTTACTAGCCCTCGCTTGGTGATGTTTACACACCACCGGGCTGAAGCGTTCGCATTTAACGTGCCTCCCTCGTTTTCTGCTTACCGTCGGATAGCGACACCGACGATCGACTCGGTGCGGCGATTGGTGGTCCTCGGAGCGCACATTCTGTCGTACCTAACAAGCGGGACGGGGACTTTTGTTTATTTTGTTGATTCCGCAATGAAACAGCGTGTGCTTGCCGGCAGACGTCGGACGCGGTGCCGCCGGCGAGCGCAGCGCCGCCGTGCGGTTGCGGGCTGGCGGCGCGCGTGGCCGCGCTCGAGGCCGAGCGCGCGCAGGCGCAGCGCCACCACCACCAGCTCGAGGAGGAGGTAACGGGCGATCATCCTACGTATCATTTTTTTACGATGTAATATATTATGATACGAGTGTGCTATGTCGGTAATTAAACAAGGGAGGGTATTATTCGCGCGAGCGGCACGCGAGCGCGATATGGGAGCCGAGTGTAAGTATAATGATCAATGCACACGTGTTTCATACGTTTTCAACACACTTGTGGGGAAAAACCAGACTTGTATTGTTTTTAACTTTTTGGTAAGTATTAAAAAAACCTCTCTCTCCGGTAAAATGTCAATGCCGTCTGACGCTGCTGCCGTCTACCAGCGCAAATCTATTAAAAAAAAAACTATTACCCGGTTAAATTTAGAAAGCTTCGTCGACATTCATACTCGTAAAACTTGCAGTGAGGTATAAACTTACCTCAATCGGGCTGATTAATGGTCAGGTACTTATACATGTGTCTGTACGCTACCTCCGTACGTGTCGTTATTATGGTTATCTCGCTTTCGTTTTGAGATATTTAACTACTGTTTCTGACGAGTCTGTTTTCGTTTGCTAACCGTCACTATGGCTTGCGGCAGGTCCGCCGGCTGCGGCGGCACAACGCGCGCCTGCGCGAGGAGAGCGCGCGCGCCGTGTGGCAGCTGCGGCATTTCACGCAGTGGCTCAAACGCACCGTCGACAAGCAGTGAGCCGCACCCGGCATGGCGTCGGAGCTCACTCCTCGACGTCACTTGTCATCTTCGAACACCGTAGCAACTGTAAGAAGTTTCTTTACATTAATTGCTGTTCCCACCGTTGGGCATCACGTGGTCACCAAAGGATGTACTCACACTCATGGCCTTTACTATTGGATAGCTGGATTGCATAGCTGAAGTCTTGAGGTCGGCATCGATCTTCCCTAGAAAGATGTTCAACTGTGGGCTGTTGTTTATTTGGCTATGGATGAAGTCACGTTTATGTCGAAACGGACTTTCAAATTATGAAATCTCTTTTGTGACAAATCTCGAGTGTGAGATGATTTTTTTCACAATCGATTTTGATGTCATTGACTTGAAGCTTACGAATCTGACATTGGACGCGTTTCATACGTCAAACCGTTTCGGTGACTAAATATGGTCAGCTATTTGGCCAGTGGGCTTTAAAATTAATTTAAATCTACAATGTTGTAGAAAAACGCGTTAAAACTTAAGTTGGTGAGATAGTTTCATGTTATAAAGCGTTGTTGCCTTTCTAAAAATGGACATGCTATATTTAACAAATTGAAATATGTGTAAATATAATAGGGAGTAGGACCCAGTCGGTGCCTGTACGTACCTGTTTGGTGCTCGAGTAGTTTCGGCTGCAGCCTGATGCCTTGTGAGTGATATCAACGCGGCGGTTTCTTTGTAAAATCGTCCACCTACCTTTGAATTTCATGTTTTCACATCAAGTTCCATTTGTTCTTCAAGAAACTGCTTAAACATGAAAAGCAAAGAAAAGACCTAACAAACAAGTTGTTTTAAGTATTTATGTATTTGTGCCTGGATAATGTCTTTTGGTAGTTGTGAGATTTTACTTAAGATTCTTGTATTATTGTCAGCTTACCTTGTCAACTTCGTATGTAGCGGAATTGTGTAGTTAGAAAAACGTCACTGATGTTTAACACAAATTGTTTGAGGAACTACATAATTTGGGTAGATACGAGCTTTACAAGGTTGACGATATGTGGTTATCCAACTCGAAAGGGGACTTGTAGCAGGCTGGCAGTTAGCCTGTTTTTTTTTCTTGTTACCAGTATAGGTAAAACAGTATTCAAAATAAAACAAAAGATTGAAAATTCGTACGAAACTCTCCGGTACACACGTGACTTATAGCAGTGTGTGTGACCTCACTCTAGTTTGCGTTACCTATACGAGTAATATGTATAACAATAATAAGAACGGCGTAACCGCCGGCCTCCCTCAAGCTCCCTTTCGATTTGACAATGGCGACGACGTTGCTGCAAAATCCCTAATGCCGACGGATCGTTACACCTGCCGGCCGTTAAATCATCTCATACAAAGTGGATCAACATTTAACTAACCATTTAAGTGTTAGTAGGCAAAACTATCTGTCGTTTTTTAATTATATAAACCGCTCATAAGTGCTGTGTTTTGTGCTTCCGATAGAGCCGTTATCGCTAAATCTGAAGGCCTAAATCTCAGCTAGCACTCACAAGTTTTTGAGGATATCTTAATAATATGAATATAAACTGCGACGACTGCAATAAAGTTAGAATGACTAACACAGTATCGATAAATTACTGGCTCAGAATTATTGCGTATGGTGAAAAAGTATTGTAAACCCGACTGAGTAAAAAATTATTGACTGAAAGGAAAAAGACAAACCTTCAATCTGAAACCTTTTTGTTTAGGATTATGTGGCAGCAATTGGGTAAATTTATTTGAATTTATCAAGAATGACTAATTAGAAATGTCTGTATACGGATTTATCTACACAATTAATGTATAACTTTTTCATTTTGGTTTACACTTAAATGAAACTACTGACGATGGTGCATCTACCTTGATAGAAGAAAGTGCTTTATACGTTTTGTATTTTCGTATTTATTTGTACCTAGTTGTATGATCAATGAGATCATTTTCATTAAATGTTTATCTTAAATCAAACGGAAAAGATAAGCGTCTTGGGTGCTTTAAAATATTTGATAAAATGTTATTGACTTTTGTGTTAGACAACGCAATGTAATGTTTTTAATAAGTACTTTTACGTACAAACGATATTTGTGTATAATATGCTCTATATTTTTCATTCTTAATTTTCGAAATCATCAATGTCTCCCCAAGGTGCCGTTTTTGAAATTCCAGAATTTAGGCCGGTATTCCTTATACTGAAAGAAAAGTACGGTCCAAGAAGCGATTACAAAGTTTTGGCGATAGCTGAGAAATTTGTAAACTTCTTTGTTCAGTATTAAAGTTCGCCCCATTCACATAGGAATTAATTATTCCTACGTACATTGACAATTTTGTTTTTTGATAATACGTAAAAAGAAAAACCTATCGCATCATCTAACCCTAAAATTATGATATTTAAAAAGAAACATCAAAATTTGTTAAATCAAAACATTTTTGTATCCCGTCGCTACAAATGTAAATTTTCCTCAACGCATATTAATGTATGACCATATTGGTTCCGATTCCAGGGAACTGTGACGATGGCTATCTATCGAACGATTTGCGGCCTAGTGCGTTGTCTGATTGCTTATCTGATTTGTCACCGATTAATATTTAACCGGATTTCACTAACAATACAATACAATATGCATTATTGAATACCATATTACAATTTGACAGAATACCTATGAAAGGTTTAAATTATGTTTACTAGCCTCTTATCGTGCGATTTCGTACGCGCTAATCCCACTATCCTGTCAGATATCTTTACGGCCGTGCACAAAAAACTCGCCAAAGTTTCATTACAATAAGATGAATGGCATGAACTGTTAACCCCTTCAAGAACCCTTGCAAAGGTGCGCACAACCATTTGCCAAATTGTTTAGGCTATCAGATTGGTACATGGCTAAGGAACGCTTATAGGACAAGTACAAACGATCAAAGAAAGACAGAAACATTCCTTTTTATCTATATCTTCGCTCATATTCAGATTTAAACCCATTTTTAGACTGTTGGTAACGAATTTGCTTTAAATAATGAAAGGCATAAACAATGCTGGTATTATAGTTCATAGTTATGGTGAGGGATACTTGATTAGATATTTACTGCTCGCAAATAAACTAGGGCTTCCTGTTAGCACATCAAAACGCATTCCATTAATTTAAAAAGTAACGAAGGATAATACGTCAAAAATTAGGTTAAAAGTGACGTTAATTGGAACTCAAGAAAGACGTAAAGGCTGCAAGATTCATGTTTCAAATGCAGAGCGCTGTTCAGCCTTCTACTTGTAAGACGAAACTCAACGTAACGATTGCGTCACGACTATCTCAAATATTCCGTCGCGTCGTCTAAAAGCGATTACGTCCCGACCACAGTCAATATACAGCTAGAGCAGTAAAACAAATCCATACGGAGCGTTCGTCACGTTTGACCCACACACACACACACAGAGACAAGCGTGGGGAAGTGTTTAACTGTATGTGTAAGGCCTAGTTGTGATACTGCTTTATATATTTCCTGTAACCCGATTCGGTTAATTTCCTATAAGTCGGTTAATACTCGTATCCGCTGTCGTTTGGATTATTTCATTGATAGACGACGTGTAAGTAGTACGCACAGATCAATCAAACTTTTCAATTAACAAGGGATTATCGTTATCTGTACTCGTATTTGTGAAAATCTTATCGAAAAGGTAGTTGCGGCGATTGCTGTCTACGCTTTTTTTGTATTATTTATTCACAAATTGTGCACCTTTTTGCAAGTTGCATTAAGGTTAAATTTCGAATCATGTGAATTTACACATGTCATTAAGAGAGTACAATTGTAAAAAGGTATAATTGTATACAATTACGGATGGACTTCAAACGGTCTTGACAGTTTATAAAGAGAGGGTATTTAAATTGGCGCAATTTGATACAAGAGGCCAGTAAAAGGTATTCATCAGTGAAGGACTTCTTTTAAAATATCCATTGAATTAAAGATTCTCGTTCACTTCAAATGTTTACTAATACCAAATACTTACAAACGATAATACGGACATACAGTAAACGTAAGACGAGCAGTGTTTTTAAACGAATATCGTGATGTCACCGACTGACAAACCTGCTATAATTACGATTTACTCATCTAGCTTAAATGTATGTGGTATCTATACCTATAGAAAGCTATATCTTATGAATTTCGTGCCTTTTTTGTGCTTCTGGGGAAGCGTTTGTTTTTGCGTTCCGAACGGCTAGCGTGACGCACCAATGCGTGTACCTGTTCCCAATAAATCTACACAAAAGTTGTGAAACACTCATAGTCTGTAAAGAGACCAATATTTTGACTTCCACCTTTTAACATCAAATCCTCAAGTGTATGATAATGAGAATTGAAGGCAGAAGATATAATTAAAACGCGTCCCAGGATTTTTACAAGAAATATTACATTGAAACAGTTGACATCAATAAACACGACATGCCATAAACACTGTGACAAGTAGTTTGTGTCACAACTTTTACAAACGTTTTTGTTTCCAAAATGGAGTGCCTAATTAAAAGTATTCGGGTGGGTTGAAGATAAAAGCCTAAGTCAAGCGACACTTGTCCCACGTGTTTTTCTTTGATGTTGACATCAAAGGAAAACGCTGAATATGGGGAGGGGGGGTATGAAGTCTTTAATAATATGGCATTAGCATGCATTAGTAGGGGGGAGGGAAGTGTCGCTTCTATGAAGTCTTTAGTCATATGGATGTGGTCCACTACCTTTGTGCAGATTCTTGGAACGAAACGTAAACTTCTTTGCGAGAGCGTTGATCTCTTGCTCAGATGAATGCGTGCTAGTCGTTCTGATGGCATAGTTGTGATGGCGTTAGTTATTGCCAGAATTGGAGATTTTACATTGATAGTTTATTCGGAGTTGCTGTTGCGGTTTTTGTTATAAAGTGGCACGTAGTTCGCAGAAAACGCCTCGCCCACCTAAAACTACGAATTCATGCGTGTTTACAGCATGAACTATATTCTCCTATATACCTAGTGAATAATTTTACCGCACTTAACCAATCGCTCTTTCCAAGTAACAAGCCCTATACCTAAAATTATCTATGTTTACTACAGAAATATGATTAATTGATAATAGAATAATGGGTACAACCTTGCACTCCGATACAGTTAAAAAGATGCCCTTACTTAACTCGGCATAAAATCCGTATTAGGCGGCGTTTAGACGGGGCAAAATTGTCTTGATTTTGCCTCTTTGAAACGCAACTTCAAAATCTCTTACTGGTAGTTGACTAATATCTGTATCGTACGTCCAAATAATATAGATCGTTAAGTTAACATGACGGAAACACATGCAGTCAAAGTATTTTAAGTACTAAATCCTTTTTAAAGTCCCACGAACCATGCTGCGTCCCTAGCTGTTTGCGTCCATAGCTGTGACTTGTGCCTCGACTCGTACTGTTCATGTATTTGCATGTGTTATGTCATGTTATAGACGATGTCTTATGGCGGGGTCCTTTCTGATTAACCTAGTCCAGTTAGTATACGTTTTTCAGTTCAAATATTGAAATGAGCAGTATAATGAACCATTTCGTTGCAACGATTAGTGAGTTCAGAAGCGACTGAACTGCGTGAGTTATGAATGGTTATCACGACACACCACGAATCGCTTTGTCGCTCAGTGCGTCTCTTTCTAATTAGTTCAGTAAGAGGGAGGCGCACTGAACGATAAGCGAGAAAATAATCGTGAATGCTAGCCGTTCTGTTACATATAATACGTTAGCAAAATCTCGCCGGAAGGAATGACGACAGCTAACAACTTTCATCAGGACAGAATGGCAAGCTTGATGCCGATTTTGTCGCTCCAGTGACATTCTACGAAAAGCAAGGCGTGCTAGCTGGTACATACTTAGTTCTGGACTAGATACAACTTTCGCGAGAGTTCATCGACTTGTGACATTTTTTAAATGCGGTTCAAACACTTCTCAATTCATTCCCATTTTTATTAAATGCTATTATTTTTTCATTATGCCACCATAATCCCTAAGAAAGATTAATATGTAATTGTTCTGATAGTGATAGCTTTTATGAATTTACCAGAATGATTGAATACTTATTCATAGTTGATAGATACGATTAGTGTTAAGGATATCCAAAATTGTAAGGTGAACACCAATTACTGTAAGGTTCTAAGCCGGTCGTGCCTCGAAGTTGTGATGGGACATTCTCATATTTCCTGAGATTATTTATTTTTATTTATCGTAATTATTGTATAAAGAAACCTCGTATCACAGCGTGACCATGACCGGTAGGCTTGGGGTTGTTTGTATATGGTTATTGGTGTGATATATCTTAAAGCCATACTCTTTCTAAGTCTCCGCACGCTTGGCGTCCCACTTGTATCCGTCATCTTTAGACTTAGAGCTAATTAGACGGCAACACGCCCTTGTCATAGACTTAGAAATATTGCGGTTTTAACTAGTGACGATTATGAGCTGCAACTATTACAGCTTTCAGCAACGGGCTGATAGAGTGGTATGACCGTATAAGAATAATTTAGTATTACTGACCCATTCTATCATTAACTGCGTGACTCTCAGTCAGACTCAGAATTTTTAAGTCTAGGTCTTAGAGTCACCATCAAATTGACACTGGCAGATGGATAAGAAGGGGTTCTATACTAGATTTTAGCAGATTAAAATCTTGTCTAAGCCTTACTCCCGCAAATAGCCCGTTGGCAAATCAACCCCAGCCCATGTTAGCATAAGAATTAAATATATTGCTGCCAAATATATTGTAAGAAAAAAATATAATTGCACAACTACTATAGTTCAGCCATTGCACTCAACAAACGATGTAGCTAACAAAGTTCACGTGATTTAAAGAAAATATAAACGAATGATCTGATAAAATTAACATAAGTTACAAGTACGTACTATTCTTTCAATTGTTTTTTTTTTGTTTTTTTTTTGCATTTGATTAAAGTAACAGACGTATCTTGGAGTACAGTCGGTAGCAAAAGCAGCTGAATACTGGGAAAGGTCAAAAAGACGTACACAATCTCTTACTCTCTTTACAATAGAGTCGTGTGTGGTCTTTTTGAGCTATTGTACAGTCAAAGACTGCGAGAAAGTGTAATTTTTCAAAAGGGAGGCATATAATATACACTATGAGATTGACATATCCCTTTCAAGCATAGATAATGTCTCAAAGTTCCCTCTTCATTGTTCAGTTAAGTTTATTGCTGTCTGTACCATGTATTCGTAGATATGTATATCTGCTGCTGACGCTGTACCAAGTAGTGGACGATTCGCGAGGCAGAGTAAACTGTAGCGGAATCTTTGGTCTGGATCAAAAAGAACTGTCAGAGATCGCATTAGTTTCACGTAATGGAGAAATTAATAACAAAAAAAAATTGCATCAAAAACAAAGCAAAGGTAACCCCCCATTGGCACTCAAAGCACCAGTGATTGGTACCTAGTACTTACGGGATTGTCACCACTATTGCCTTAAAGTAAGATTGAACGTGTACGTTATTGGAAGGGTGTCGACCGTAGGAGTGTTTACCTTACTTTGAATAAAATCACTGGCCCCTGTTTTATCAAGCTAACATGTGTCAATTTGACATATATGGCTTACTCGAAGAGTTATGGCTGGGTTTAAATAGTAGATACGTACAGCTCTTCCAGTTTCTTAATGACTTGTGGTAAGTCTCACTCGTTCTTGCGTCTGATAAGATATTTGTCACTCGTGTTTCTTAAGATCACCAAGATGGCCCATAGCTATTATGAAACTGGATTTAATGCAACGTATAGGTACTCTACATTTTATTGTCATTGTCCCCTGACATATGTTAGTTTGGTGAGATAGGGCCGCAGTGAATTCCTTGTGCGCAAGCGCCACAGTAACAAAATATATACAGCGTGTCTGTTACCGTGATTTCGGGCATACTATCTCAATTATTAGTTGTTTATGATATTTTATTACTCTGTAAATAAATATAAAACTAGATGTAATCATCATACAATGAAAGCTTTATTAGTGTAGGCCTTCTAGACGCATTATGTAGTTGTTACTGAAGTTAACAGGTATAATATTCTATAGTATAAGTCTCTAAATCAGTGCCTAGGATTATATTCTTTCAGTTGACTATTATTTTTTATTATTTATTTTTTGTAATATAGTTTTGTGAGTTTGATTTTTGTTGTAAATTTTACATTGGTTAACTGAAGTTTTATTTGCAAATAGCTTCAGAACTTTATAAATCAGTTTAAACTCATGTTTATCTCCCTGTTGTACGTAATGTTATACAACATGATATACATACATTTATGATTATCACCATTACCAGCTCCTAAAAACAATATTTTCGAGGGATCTCTGAAAATTTCTAAGCCTAAGATATTTTAATAAATCTTTTGGTTCCGTGTTATTCTTCACTTTTAAGGCATATTAGTTATGACAACGTAAAATGAAATGTGACAAAATCATCTTATTAGGACACTTAATTTTTTAAGATGCACTTAAGGCTTAGAAATTTTTTACCACCGCTATAGTAGCACTATAAAGGGCTATGTACATGGTACGAGTTTTTGCATGCGGCCTGCATTACATTGCAGGCTGCCGAGGTATGATGTTATCGATTGTTTAATCGAGCCGCGCAATGAAATGCAACTCGCATACAAGAACTTGCTCTTTGTAAATGGCTGCTGCGGCAATTTCACTTGGTTTAAGACAGTACGAAACTTCATAGCTAACGTGAAATTTGAGAATAGTTTATGACACAATCACTGACTAAGATTTACTGATTATTGATCGAAAACTTGTCGGTTTTTCAGTTTTTAACTAATCAAACTGGTTAATGTGAACTGATCTTGTATAGCCAGGTGTGTCCCAGTGTTCATCTCACTCACGGATGCTTTTAACTTTTTCAACCCAAGTTCGATTAAAAAGTCATCACAAAGACCCCAAACTCTTGGCAGCATGGGGGCCAAGTTAAGCCTTTAATACACGAAATATGAAACAATATTTTTTATCATTATTATTATTTATACCAGTCCTTGGCGTTGAGAAGGTTAAAACAGTAACGTACAAACATACAGTAGAGGTACAATTAACAATAGATAATAACCACTCCAATCAACGTTTTCCCTATTGTATTTTTAATCTTATTTAGACAATTTCCGTAAATGTTTTATATAAGCCGGTTTGGAATGTTTTTGATACATATTTTTTTAGTTAGGTAATTTTACAAAATGTTAAGTAACTTAATCGTAAGATACGATATTGACTTACTCCGTTTGTTTGTACAATGTATAATGGATTATGAAAATCCTTCCCACCACTCTCGTGTAAGCGTAATTTATTCTAAATCAATTCTTGCTTTACGTATCATTAAGATTCTTTGTATTAATTACCAAAGTGACTCGCAGCCATAGTTTTTGACTACATTGTGTATTGCGCAGGCGCCGATCCGACCAAACTGGTATGCTCTAAACAACAGTTGGAAACTTACCCCCTTGTTCATTAAAAGTTAACAGTATTTTTTACCACGCTTGCCTATTTTCTCGATTTCAGCTCAGCACGTCTCTCTCTTACTCGGCTAGTTAAAAAGAGACGCACTGAGCGACAAACCAAGTACAGTCAAAGACGTATCCACTTTCGCACGTTATTGCATAAGGTACGAAAATGGAAAAATTTTATTGATCGGCTGTACCGTATGAGAAAAATGTAAAACATACAATACATAACTATAACTCTTCATTGACCATCAAAAATCCATTTGAAAATGTACAATTTAGTACACAATGCACACAACAGGTGGCCTTATCGCGCTTTAAGCGATCTCTACCAGACATCTGAAAGAAGAGACATACTTATCGCGTCGTTGCCGAATCGCTCTAGCCTAGTTTAATGAGTCACATGGGCCTAAAATCCCAGTTTTTTTTATTGTTTTCTCACAATAAAACTCAACCAGTTTGATCGAGTTCGGCCATTAATGCAGCCTACATTGTACTGTTGAGAAACCTGACGAATTATCTAACCTAACCGTTACATTCCAATTTAATTAAGGTACCAAAGGACTGTATTGTATAATCATAGAATCTTTCTTACCTCAGTCGTGTGCTCTTTCTTGTGCATAAAATTCAAGAAATACATCATTATTTTCATGTGATTCTGGACTTTTATTTCAACGAACCTTTAACCAAATCAAACTTGTTAGAAATAGTGTATTCAACTCTTCATTACCACCTAGTAACAAAGATGTGCTTATTAGAAGAGTCTTTACATATAATAATACTATCTATTATATTAAGGTTACGATGGTGCAGCCATACGTTTTATGATATTCATCTTCGAGCGAAACTTTTGAAAGTTTAGACACCCATCGACCATTTAAAATAAATGTAGTAGAAATGTAGTGTTTTTTAATTATAGTATACTTCCTTTTTTACATTAGAATAATAATGGTCAGGCATATTTATGTTTCTCAACAAATTGAAAAGTGGCAAATATTAATATAAGCATTTTGTTATTTACGTTTTAAATGCAAACGTTGACACATTTTCCAGTTTTATAATCGTTTTTACTTAAAACGTGCAACTTCGACCGTTATTATTCTAATCTGACGAAACCGAAGTAAAGTTATTTCTCAGAAATGGCCTTAATTATTCCCAACGTAACTAGATAGCTTGTAAAACATAATTAAAAGTGAAAAACCATTTCAATTACGTTATAATTAAAATATTATCTTATCCGTGCGTGACTTCAGTCAACCAGACTAACAAAACAACCGTACATCAACTAAACTTAATTCTGGGTCATTATAGACCTTTGTCCCAATAAGTAGGTAATCGTACTGATATGACATTTCCTATGGAATGCTCGGCCACCGGTGTCCTGACCCTTAGTTAACCAATCTGAATTCTGTGGCACTTTCGCTTGAAGCGGGCTGGTGCATGACATGCTGAAATTACAGTGCGTAAGTACCGAGTACCTAGTTCGAACAGTGCACCTAGCACGAATATTTTCGATACGCGTTAACTCGCTACGTAACTCAGTGCGTCTCTCTCCTGCTGGGCTCGTTAGAACGAGACGTACTGAGTTACGTAGCGAGTAAACGCGTATCGAGAGGATTCGTGCTAGGTGCACAGTGGTCCTTACATGACTTCCTAAGTTCAGTTTAATCCTGCGCCTGTCCAATTATTGTCATAGGCAAGTGAGGATCCAGAGGGGTCATGGGGTAACCACCCAATGAGCTGGGTCTAGGTCGACCAAGGATATTTTTTGATTGATGATTGATGAGCCTGTCCTAACTGGAATAGAATAAAATAATTTTTATTTTGCTCCAAAATATGGTATACAATAAGATGACTTAACAACTAGAGTTCCACATATTTCGCCAGTATCTGGCATGCAAAATAAACCTCGACTCTATGGCCCCCGACTTGAAGGCTGGAGCCGCCCTTGGTTATAAAGCACATAGAGATAAACTAGTCTAGGCTGGTCATGTTATGTCATGCCTGTAGGTCAATTTCAGTTCCAAAGTTGCACTGGCCTAACATAACATCCGTTGTATCCACATATCCCCATCACAATAAAAATAAGATTTTATAAAAGAACAGATAATGCTCTAATCGGAATGGGTTTGTCCCAAATCATTATCCTCGCAGTAATTAAGCATTTGATTTTCAAATTGAAGCTATCGGATTTGGTTATCACTATGATTAGCTAGTAATTAATTACGCGATACGGGAGTGTATAAATATGTGTGGCGTTCATTCATGCTGTACACCGGTGTTGGTAGCCTGAACCATGCGCGTCCTCATCTTGCTCGCTCTCGTGGGAGCCGCTGTCGGTAAGCCGCTTTCAGTTTATGATTATGATTAATTAATTACCATTATGTTATCAGTCAAATAGTCAGCCCTACTTCTAAAAGTAGCTAAACACTTAAGAACCTCGTCCTAACTCATTTTATGAACAATGCCAATATGAACATAAATATAGGCCATCAAAATAAATGCAGACCGCTGTCCTGTCCTGTCGGCGTAAAGTTTAGAAGTGAGACATGCTTTCAGTTCATTCGCAGATGCCAGCGACTACCTTTGTCCTTTAAATATGATCATTTCTTATTTAAACGAATCCGTTTCTGTTAATCTATCCTAACCATAATTTGCACGTGTAATTGCAGCGGTGCCGAAGAATGGGCAGCGCATCGTGGGCGGGACCCCGACCACGGTGGACCAGTACCCGTACATGAGCAACATGCAGTTCGGCTGGTTCGGCATCTTCTGGTTCCAGGCCTGCGGCGGCTCCCTGATCACCCCTACCTCTGTCCTGTCGGCGGCTCACTGCTATATGTAAGTTACTCTTTTCTTATATATATAATAGGAAGGCAATCGAACAAGTAGGTCACCTGATATTGGTCGACGTGATCACCACCGCCAATAGACACCCACTCACACCACCAAGAAGATGCGTTGCCAATCCAGGTGGCTAATGTGGAATACATCTTGGGCCAGTAATTTCACCGGCCGTCTTGCTTTCCATGACGGAACACCACAGTGCAAGGACTGCTGCTTAGCGGCTGGATTAGCGAACAAGATGGTACTAGCGATCAGGGCGGACCTTGCAGAAGGTCCTGACACCCGCAAAAGAGCTGTTTTAAAAGAGCCTCGAAGTGTTGAAAGTAATGCGACAAAAGCAGCGACTCGGATCGACACGAAGATAACGCATCCCTTCATGCTGATATATCTAACTAGTGTCATAATCATAAGAAAAGTACCTATGTATGTATGTGTGTAAAATCCGTAATTGTATAAAAAACATAAATGACAAAAAGTGATACAGTGATGTACAAAGGCGAACTATAAATAAATATATATAAATTTAACCTAACTCGGCCGGCCATTAAACGATCGCTTGGTCGTGTGCAGCGGCGACTCCCCGTCGGAGTGGCGCGTGCGCCTGGGCACGTCGTTCGCGTCGAGCGGCGGCGCCGAGCACGCCGTGGCGCAGCTGCTGCTGCACCCGCAGTACAACGACAACACCCTCGATAACGACGTGGCCATCGTGCGCCTCAGCTCCGCCGCCGCGCTCGGCGCCAACGTCGGCACGGCCGCCATCGCCGGCGCCAACTACGACCTGGCCGACGGGACCGTCGTCACCGCTATCGGCTGGGGCACTCTATCCGTGAGTTTTTTGCTTTTTCACAGATTGATACGGCTACCTGAGACGCTGACTTGTCTCTGATAAGTTTGCATTTGACCATAGTACCTAGTCTCCCTGAACAAAACACTTTCTATTCTCTCTTGCCATGTCTCGCCCTGGTGAGTGATCAGAGAAAAGCGACGAGGTCGACGCTGGGACAGCGCCCCGTCTTTTTCTAGCGCGCTAGCCGAGTGAGCGAGACAGGGCGAGAATCCGATGCTAGTGCGCTTAGAGAACTGTGAAGACCCCGAGAGTGTTATAGTTCTAATCTTTAAATACGACTTTAAACGCGACCGATTGTTTTTTTATGAGACCATGTAAAAAATATTTTCTCTCTTTCAACTGAAACTGCCAACGTCATTTCATCTGTGTTCACATCCACTGGCAAGTGCTGTCGCATTACTATGCATTAAAAAATGTCTTTTCTCTATTAGAATAACTATGTCGGCGTCATGATTAAAAACTGCTATTGTTCAATCGCCTATTCATTAGGATCTCTCTGAAGATTGTAGTGGGCGGTTCCTACCTATCTATCGAAGATCTTAAAAACGTTGGCACTTGTTCCGAGGCTGATCTGATATTGTTTTGCTCCAGCCCGGCGGTGCCGCTCCCGAGCAGCTGCAGCACGTGGACATCAACATCATCGACCAGGTGTGGTGCGCGTCGCAGTACGCCTGGCTGAAGACGCAGCCCGGCTTCCAGAACTGGCCCGACGTCACCGACAACATGCTGTGCGCCGGCATCCAGCACGTCGGCGGCAAGGACGCCTGCCAGGTGCGTTATGTCGACAAACAGCGGGGCGATGCTCGGTTCATGTGAGATTCATCTCGCACGAAAACAACTGTCAAATCCCTTGGAAATCTGTCATTTTTTGACGGATATTGCACGTAAGCTGTATCTCGCATTAACCGAGATAACCTTTTTGATGCAACCCAAAGCTTACATGAAAAACAATCAGACCAACCCTGTACAAACAGCAACAAAGTTAGCCAACTATTAAGGAGGGAACTGATAGAAATTTTCTATGCTAGAAAGGGATAGATAGGTACACTACATATATCAATTTCATAGTGCATACTATGTGCCTCCCTTTTGGAAAATGACACTTTCTCGCAGTTCCGTCTTTAATGATGACTTATATATCTTTGATTGTACTACATAAATTATAAGTGCTATAATTTGTCATAAGTGTTCCATACAAAGACGAATTAATATGTTAAATTGTAGCATTTGTAAGTTTTGTAGTATAGGGGAGAAACTTTGGCATTAAGGGCTATGTACATGGAGCGGGTTATCGCATGCGAGTTGCCTTACATTGCGCGGCTCGATCGCTCGATCGATGACATCACACCTCGGTGGCCCGCAATGTAGTACGACTCGCATACGAGAACTCGCCCCATGTAAATGGCCCTTTAGACGGCAGAGGGCTCGTTTATTGTCTTCCAATATCGACGCTGAAAAGCATAATCACACAAATTGAAAACTTTATACCAGAGCCAAAAAACTTTTTAAAAATTACTAAAAAAATCATAACTTTTGACCCTTTTGGCGTTAAGTTATCAATCTCTGGGAAAAGGTGTGTTTTTATTAAGGCTATGATTCTCTTGTGAAGAATATTATCTTAAATTGTCTGCAGAGATGTTTTTGTGGATTACAGCATTTGAAATTTTATTTTTACTCCGCGAAAACGCTGTAACGTTAATACACTAATATATGGAATAATAGAAAGTACAGTTTTTAGGGATAACATAAATGTCGTAATTTGATACTGTATAATATTATTAAACTTATAAATAATGCAAGCTGGTTTAGTTTCCCAAAATGATACATGAAATTGAAGTAACTACTTACATCAATTCGATTCATGTATAAAATATGTTGATTGATGCATGTTTTGTCGTGCAGGGCGACTCCGGCGGGCCGCTGGCGCACAACCGCAACGTTCTGGTTGGCATCACGTCGTGGGGCTACCGCTGCGCAGAGGCCGAGTTCCCCGGCATCAACGCGCGCGTCTCCCGCTACGCAGACTGGATCAGCACCAACGCTTAAACACAACCTTAATGTTACGCACTTAATATAAATTAAATATAATTTCTCTACCAAACTTAGTTTATTTGCTTTGTTGTCTTCACCTAGAGCACGAACGTGATTAAACTTTATTCACACGATCAAAAAGTTCGTATTACTTCATACACCATGCGCCAGGCGGCGCGAGTCAAAAGGAACGCGCCGCCTGCGCCCGCCTTGCCCCCGCTACTCCCGGCGACACGCTAGGGTTGCGCGGCATTTGTTTTCAATTACACTGACACGGCGGGGGCGAGCGAGCGAGCACGCGGCAAGCCGACAGCCTACTGCGATTTGCCCATGCCATAGGGAAGGCGCTCGGACGTACCTACAGTGCGAAGTAAAACCCCCCTGCCTAGAGATCCTTGGTTTTGAGAATTTAGGTATAACCTTATATTTAAGTACATTATACTATCAGCCTATAAATCAAGATCAAGTGATCACTGGTGATCACTGTGATTACTGCTCTCACAATAAAACTTATTACATTTTTATCGGGATTCTAATCTTTCTAATGAATATAGAAAACAAAAAATAATTTTATCATATTTTCTGTAGGGGCTTAACTAAGCACAATAATCTAAATATTATACTATGTGAAGATGAAGTTAAAAATATGAATTTGATCAGGCACAAAAACTCAAACTCAAAATATTTATTTGCTTTCATAAAACAAGACATCGTTTTTCAGCAGCTTATTTGTTTTCATACTTTTCTTTTTCTTCTTCTTCTTCTTCTTGATATTAAATTCTAGGCTCGAACAGCTTCATTGTATCAATTTGTATCAATTTTGACAAACGTCAGCCATGTCAAGTTGTCACTGTCAGTAGTGTCAGTGTCAGTTTTAATATTCGTTTCCGGCAGTTGGTTTACTATTATTTGTTTATTTACTATTAATTTAATCAAATAACACCTGAGCACCTGAAAATGGATAAAAGGATACAGAGTAAATACAATTTATCACCGAGTACTATTTCCTCATAGTTTATTAAGTGATTTAACTTAATGTTCTCCTGAACGTGCTCGCGATAAAAAAATATGAATTCTATTCTTCTTATTCTGGTTTATAGGCAACCTCAGTATCCCATTGGCTTCCAATGCTGTGGAGACACGTACTAACAACATGTATTTTCTACAAGTTACACCAAATAATGCAGAAGGATCAATTGAAGCCATTCCACTACACATGCTCATAAATGTAAGAACGTTTATAAAATGATTAAACATATTTAATTTTTGCTTATTTAATTTACTTAGTATATCTTCACTTTGTCGATTTTGTTTTAGGAGCAGGATGCTGATAATGAGCAATACTTAATTTCAGTTCTACAGGCGAAACAGTTGCAGTTGTTTATAGGTAAATTCATTTTACAATTCACTTTTTCTTGAACTAACAACACAGTGAAGCAAAACTTACTCTACCTAACTGACTTACCCTCTTTTTCAAAAAGCTAACCAAGATGACTAGCATGACACCACAACTTTCTGTCACTCAGTTCATCTTCTTCTTACTAGGAGGAATAAGAGTTACCAAGGGACATGCTTGCCATTCTGATTGGCTACCATTAAACTGCCATATTGCTGTTCCTAACTTGAATAGATATGTTCAATTCCAGATCCGCGAGGACAAGTCAACACTAACACAAGTGGCCAGTATTATGAATTCCCCACACCAGAGGCTCAAAATGATACTGAATTCACAAGTTCACTGCAGATACTTAACCTAAGTAGTTTAGAATCCAACCAGCCAGAGAACCCTACTCACACAAGTGAGGCAGTTACAGAGATCTCGTTACCTAATGTGCCACCAAATTCTGGCGATCAGGAAAGAGTGAAAAAACCAACTGTTAAGAAATCAAACACTTGTCCACAAAGAGTAATACAGAAATTTGGTAAGTTTCCATTAGGTTTATTTAACACATGATTAAATTGAATGTGTGCTTATTAGAATCCGAAAAAAAATGTAGAAAACTTTATTATGAGGGTAATTAGTTTAAGCTCACACTTTTAAATTGATCAAGTGTTGGCTCCATCCATACATTATTGTGATGGTGAAGTTTGTACCATGACTAGGTCAATTGGTGTGAATTGTCCTGAGATATTTATTTATTTATTTGTCAGTGCACATAAGGGACCGTGTGGTGCCGCCGCGCGCCGTGGCCGTGCTGCCGGCGACGCTGCAGCTGCGGCGGGAGGTGGTTTCGCCGCGCCGCCCGCTGCCCGCCAGGGTGCGCTTCGGACCTATTGAAGGTAACTACTTTATACAATGGTAAGGTTGAATTTAGAACAGAGAGGTGTGTGAGGAAAAAAAATAAATCTGCCAATGGGATCACTAGTCTGTCCAAGGCCGGGGGAAACAAGCGTTCTCATTGGTCAATTTTATACCTTGTACACACTCATTTCAACGCACAACTCAAACAAATGAATAAAAATTTCTTAGAAACAATGGTGGCAAACGAGCATGGCGAGATGTGCAGTGTATAGCACCTGCCTTAATCCTTCCTATTAATGAAGAGTAGTACTGTTGCTGATCCTTTACTCAATATCGATATTAGTATTTCTAAAATAAACAGTAAAATTACTAATATTCTTTCCAGGAATCAGTCTGGCACTGTCTCCCGCTGAAGCTGAGAGCTTAGTTTTGGAGTTAACAAGCTCAAATCGTCCCGTTTTTCTTATAAAAAAAGATAGTCATACTGTACACATAGATGTGTCAGACAAGGGTATGTATATTGTCTTAACTTACTTCTAAGTATGTGGAATTATTTTGTACATGATTATTCATGATTGATGATACTAGTAAAACAAATCATTCTTGACAGACAAATCAAACTGGCTAAGTCTTCTGCCCCTGGGTGATCAGAACACGGCGAATGTGTGGCTGTACCAAGAAGATGAGGAACTCTTCGCCGTAACCACGCTGCCAATAGCGGCGCGTACGCCGCTCATGCTTGGGTATAGCAAAGAGTATGTCGACTTGTACGGTTTGCCTGTTGAGCAACCCGTTTTAAACGTTGACGCAGGTTTGTATTCAGTTACTATCATAGTCAAAGATAATATTATCACTATATTTAAGAGTAGCTCTCATACTTTCAAACCGATATTCCAAATGTATGAAACAAAGGCGAGCAGCAATTACAAATTGCATACAAACCTGCTTGTGTTTCACGCAGAATGTTTTGTTGTCAAAGAGTTGCGCCAGACTGATCGCAGACTGATCTATCGATACATCTATGCATAGAGTGAAAAATCTAAATGTATCAGAAATTTCAGAAAGTATTAGAGATAAAAAATTTGTTCTAAGAAATCTTATTTACATTCATCATTGTCATCAATTTTAGAGCCGAGTATGTTGATTAACATTTTGCCAAAAAACGAGTCATTATTCTCTCTAATACTTCATCGGATATTTTTTTAACTTTCTCTATAATTAGTAAAGTTAAAAGTCCATCGATAGTTTTTTATAGTTATTATTCTTTTATTTTCTTAAATTGTATGTTTAATGTTTGTTTTTATGTAATGTATGTTGTTTTATTTTCCGCGGAGTTTTAACTAACTAATTGAAATGTTGAAGCTTTGACGCAAGCTTGTGTGGTGGTAAGGGTTGTGGCTTGGTGTCCGCAGAGCTGGCGGTGGCGCACCGCCAGTGGTGGTGCTACGAGTGTCAGCGCGCTATGTCCACGGCGGCGCTGCTGCAGCGGCACATCGACGTCCATCACCTGGTAACTCTAACGGGGGTGACAAACCACTTGTACAGTAGGGGAAATATATTCACGTACCACCTTAGAACCCTATCGCAATGACGCGACACGTTAAACGTCACGCTATGTCATACAAATGTCATGCGTATGTCTCTTCGACTAGGTTCTATGGTGGTACGTGTTTAAATTTCCTTGACTGTACACTATTTTGTGATTTTATTGTGTGCGGGTTAGCACTCTTATTGTCATCATTAGGGGGTACCCCTCTAATGGTATGTACGTTCAGTCTAATTTCAAGGCAATAGTGGTGGGAATTTTGATAAATCGAGGTGCCAATTACTGGTATTTTAGTTACCAATAAAAGGGGTATTTATAGGTATCGCAACCTGAATTCAGGACACGCACACTGCTGCGTGTCATGTGTGTACGAGAGTTTCGTTCGAATAAAAAAAATGTTTTGTACGGCTCTGTGTAGTGTGTGTAACCGTTCCCTTCAGCTCTCGTTGCGTTAAGTAGCCTTACCTACCTTCCCTACCCGTACCTTCGTTTGTTTTGTTGTTTGAAGCGATAAGGGTGCCTATTGGCTGCCTCTTAAGCATTGGACTATAGGTGACATTAGAATAGCATATTTAATATGCTAATTTAGAACAATGATCGTGGCCCTCTCGCGTGCAACCGGGCGCACGATATGGCGCCTTCCGCAAGTAAAAGCGAGACAGTAAGTGAGGTGAGGTGCTAGCACTGCAGTTCTGTGGACCATAATGATAGTTTCAAACATTCAATCTACTAAATACTTAGATATCGTTGCGCTTAAGTTATAGTTTGAAACTTTTTAGTACTTATTGTTTTTTTTTTGCGTGGTGCTCAGTAAGGTTGTTTCTTTTCCAGGAGGAGAAGCAGAGGTCCCAACAGCGGTACCGCTGTCGTCACTGTACGAGAACTTTCTCCAGGATGTTTACGTGAGTACCTATAGATTTGCTTACGATTGTTACGACTCGTTCACAATTGGAACTCGTAGTTTATGAAATTATGTATCATTACGAAATTATGTTTTGCAGTTTAAGGCGGCATATTTCACGGCATTGCACAAAGAAGGTTAGAGAAGAAATAGTAGTAAGCAAACCTCCGGAATCTGTCACTGAATTATTGTAAGTATTACCACGTATTACTACATTATGAAAATGTATCGAATGTAGTTGAATGTACTAATTAAAATCAATAAATTCGTCTCATTATATATCAGTATTTATAGACAAGACAGATTTTTTTAAAACCGTCGTCATATTCGTAGTTTAAACATTGCTCGCCTTTTTTTGCGGCTGGCAGGACCTTGTGTAAGGTCCGTCCGGATCGCTACTACCACAATCTTGCTCGCTAATCCAGCCGGTAAGCAGCAGTGCTTGCACTGTTCTGAGCCGGCGTGAAGAGCCAGACAGCCGGTGAAATAACTAGCGCAAAGGTATTCCATTTAGCCCTCTCCCATCTCCTTAATGTTGCGGGTGTTTATGAGCGGTGGTGATCACTTACCATCAGGTGACCCACTTGTTCGTTTGCCTTTTCTATTTTTTATAATAAAAAAAATACCTTTAAGGTGCTGTCTTTATTTGTCTTCAGGGACTCTTCGAAAGCAGAAGAGTTGCCAGAGTTATCACTAAACTCCACAAACCCAGAGGACAGCCGGCTACCGTCGGACGAGAGCCTTCAGACCCTCGCCAATAATCTAGACTTTTCAACCAACCTCTTTGACACCGACCGAATGCCCAACCTAGACATATCGGGCAGTTCTAGATCGGACAACGACTTCAATCCGTATTCGTTAGGTTTCAAAGATGATATTGGTTTGGCGAATGCTGGTATCGATTTCGAAATTGAAACTGAGCCGTGCAATGGTAAAAAGGAGGCAAGTATGATAAATAAACTATTTTTGAACCTCCTACGCAACGCAAAGACGTTTTCATTCAAGTTTTGACGATTTCAATATAAATTCATGTAACTTGACATTTTCGGAAATTATAATGTAACTTTATATTGACTGAATAAATTAACTAAACTAACGTAGTATATCTAGAAGCTTCTGTCTGTCTGTGGCCTTGTAGCTGCGGTTTCGTCGAAAAGATGTTAACGCGATTTTTTTGTTAGACGTCTTAATCAAACGAGATGGTTCTTACCTATGTTTGGTGACAAAGTTTTTAGCGGTTTTCAAAGTAACCTTGAACTTTAAAAAATGTCGGGAGTAAATTTCATGGTTTTTTTTTTAGTTCGTCATCAAAAATTTTTATGATGACGAGTTACTTTTTTGAAGCGTCTTACACGCTACAGCTACTTCTCTACCACTATCATATTGATAGTAGATTTACAACCATGACTAGTTCATTGAGCAGTATTATGAATACGAGTCTTAAAATGCCTGTCTTTCTGTATGGCTAGCACAATACGCTGTGACTCGCTTAATCGCTCAGTGCTCCTCTTACTGACTAGTCTTAGCAGTGAGAGATGTATTAAATGACAAGCCAATGAGCACGACGTGAGCGATTCTGTTTGTTACCCCTTAATGACAAAACCGCTGAACCGATCGTGATGAAATTTGGCAAGGCTGTAGAATATGATTGAAGGCACATAGAGTATAGGACGTGCACACGATGCTTCTTGAAAAAAATGCGTATCTTCTAACTTTTTGTACTTTGAATAGTTTAATATGTCAATAAAATTAAGAAATTTGAAAAAAATGTTTTTAATTAAATTGAATTTGGATTCGTCTCGCATTGTTTCTGTGTTTACATCTAAATGGAAATTTTCAGGTTGCACCGGAAAATGTTGAATCGGTGTTCCTCACTTGTCGGTATTGCAACCAGACAGTCGTTAGAGGCAAGCAACGCCAGCACGTCAGGTTTGCTGCGTTTACTTCCTTAAGGCCGTCCGTAAAGTAGCGCGGGTGCACGGAGCGGTTGCACGGAGAGGGTGTACGCCCATAGAATAATAGTATGAGAGCGTCTGCTAACTCGCGCGGGTGCGGGTGCGGGCTCATACTATTTGTTCGATAGGCGTGCACCCGCTCCTTGCACCCGCGCGACGTAGCAGACGCTCTTAGTCAAGATGTTTAATGACAATATTAAAAAACGCATTGGCATTGTTGCTTTATGCCATGTGTACTTATAACTTGACCGCCGCTCAATTATTCGAACCGTTAGTACAAGGAAACAAAAAAAAGATAGGTTGGAGCCAGGAGTCGCCAATGCAAGCCAATTGCAAACAGCCGTGTTCAAAACATAATCGTTTTTTAACCTTTTCACCGCCAACAACGCATACACAAGTTGTCCACACGCCAGGTCGCCATTATGTCAAACGCGCATTTGAAGTTTAAACACATGCACATAGGTTGCTATTGCACAATGCCATCCACTGTATGTGTCAGTGGCGTGATGGGCACGACAGCTCGCGACACCTTTAAGCGTCTTGGCGTTCAAAGGGTCAATACTAAAGCCCGAGATATTAATGTCTTCTGGTCACGAAATTTATTTGTGTCTCATTTAATTGGTATCACTGATCAGGAACTGTGAGGGGAGAAAATTCCAGTGCGAGTGCGGGCGAGCGTTCCTGTACAAGGAGAAACTGGCGCTGCACATACGGTTGGACCATGCGAACGAATCCGCGGCGAACAAGCAGAGACCATGCGTGAGTCGTTGTTTTACTTTTTTTTTATGCTGTGTGTAATCTGTTTTTTGCTTGTCATTTTCATAAACTATTAATTTTGTTTTGTTTTTTACTTTGGGGGTCATCCATAAATGACGTCACGCTCATGTATTAATTAACCAAACGTGACAGTCTGTCCGTGTCAAAGAGATAAAAAAAAGCGTGACGAAGGGGGGGGGGGGGCTTGAAATGTTAAAAACCGTGTGACGTAATTTATGGATGACCCCTTTATGCTTATAAACCGAAGACTAATATAATAATATTTAATAATTTCTTATGTTTTCGCGACTTATAGACAATGAAACAAAATAATTTGGTAGAAGAAGGTTTATTGCAGAGTTTCTTGCGGCGCATTCTTCTCAGTAGATGCTGATTCCAGAAGCGCTGGTGAAGTCTGTAGTCTTGTTGCGTTAATTTGAACGATTTTATTGCTAGTTTTAAATTCATTTTTGCAAAATTAGTATGGTTTAGCGGAGTAGCAAGGTAATTTGTTCCAGTTTGTTGATATGGACCTCCGCAAAGTAACGCCTGAATCTATTAATTATTTAAAATTAGTAAGTTTGCTATTTAACTTTTTTGTCAGTCTGCCCGTGTACAGAAGACCTGAAAGGGGCTCGAAACGTCGGGAATTACATTCGTTACAATAAATAAATAAAAACATCAATAAAACATTGAGTCACTTTTTTCACAGGATACCAAGGAGTCAGATGATCTGCAGTACAAATGTGAAACTTGCAAACATATATTTAAGGTAAGTTTCACTCAATTAACAATACAAATGCGCTTTTATTTCTAACTTATGCTATACATATTGTATCACACGCCTCCCCTCGAATGAGCTTTTCAACTAACTTTATTTTTCTTTATTTTTGTCCACTAAAGGGAATTTATTATTGTATACAGTATTTTAGAAACTAAACTTAAAAATAAATGCTTGCGAGAAAAAATCGCTTTTCTCCACTTACGTATATATATAACAAATTCCAAAAATATTGAATTACTACTTGTACGTCCAATTCCAAAAATATTGAACTTCTCACTATATACTATATTTTTTCATAATCATAAACCTAAACATCATTTACTTGTCTGATTTATTTTATTCGCTTTCCCTTAATCGAAATTATTTTGATAATAACGCCCATACTAAACTAAATAAAATATCAGATCCTTTTTTCACCACTTTCTGTGAAAATCGTCAAAACCCAGTTAGTCGGAAGTTGGCATTTTTCAGCGGGCTGACGATCAGATATACTTAAATCAAAGATACGTTTTTACTCTTAGTGTCGTGAGTTTCAACATTTTTATATTCGCCCTTTTAAAATTATTTCTATTAATTTTTTTTGCATAAAAATGTCTAGGCTTTCCAGGAAACAAAATACACATGCACCCTTAAGTTTCGTCTTCTTAGGCAAAAAGACTGGTTGGTAATAGTAGATTGTGCAACAAGAGCATAAATCGAGTGCCACCGTACTGGCCCCGGCCCAGGACTTTACGAGCATGAGTAGTGAAAAATTTATAGTTGTCAACTATTTAGTTTGTTTATAGTAGCTAGTTTTGACTGAGGGTATGTCGATGTGTTAATATAGTGGTGTCGATTTTTCTTTTTTTATGGTTATATATAATTACTACCTGTGTTGAGAGTAGAGATGCCACGAATAGTCAATTGGCCGAATACCGAATACCGAATATTCGGCAACGCTGTCGGCCGAAGCGCCGAATATTCGGCCGCCGAATATTCGGCGCGAAGTACATGCTTGGTGGGGGCGCGTTAGCTGGAATAAGACAAGTCACAACCTATTTTTCTCGTTGCGTCGCGTCACGGAGCATTACAAGTGGTGGTCAGCAAACGAAAAACAATACCCGAACCTTTCGAAATTTGCAAAAGTTTATCTTTCTTCGCCTGGAAGTAGCGTTTATAGTGAGAGGTTATTTTCTGAGGCTGGTAACGTTAACGATGAAAAGCGTTTGCTACCAAAAAATGCTGAAAAGCTCGTTTTTATCCATCACAACTTACCACTGATTAATTTTAACTAATAAAATGTTATAATTTGGAAATAAACACATAATTTTGAGTAAAACAACATGTCTCTTTTTACATGATTTCCTATTCAGTATTCGGCCGAATAATACGTACTATTCGGCCAATACCGAATAGCAAAAAAAGTGGCCGAATAGGCCGAATACCGAATAGTTGCCGAATATTCGTGGCATCTCTAGTTGAGAGTGGCTTTTGGCTTGTTTTCTTTGTTTTCTTTACTTGTGTTTACTGATCGTGCAGTGCTGCGACCTTTTGCGTGCTAGTTTTTAAGTTCAAATACTTTGCTGCTACTTGTGAGATCCTGTAATTGGCTTTGTTAATATTATTGAAGATGTTTATGTGTATCTGTAAGCTGTTGGATCTCCTAAAATATATAAATAAATAAATATAAACTCCTATGCGCAGCGCCGCGGCATGCTAGTGAACCACCTGTGGCGCGTGCACAAGACCGTGTCGACGGCCGTGCCGCTGGAGCGTCGCGTGCGGCACTACCCGTGCGGCACGTGCCCCAAGCTGTACCGCGCCGCGGCCAAGCGCGACCGCCACGTGCGCGCGCACCACCCGGGTCAGTCGCGAACAGACAGTTTGCACTTTGTTTTTTAGATTAAAATAATTCGCGGTAGGTAGTGGTAGGACCTGAATTCACGCGCCAACGCATTATCAGTGTACAGTATTGTACTTCGACTTCCATGCATTTTTTAATCTGCGAGCCCATGCTACACGGCAGAGCGAGTTGCCAGTACTTTCACGAAATCATGTTACAAATCCATGTAAATCATCCGATCGCTACCACCAGCTTGCTCGCTAATCCTGCCGCTGAGCAGCAGTGGTTGCACTGTTGTATAGCGTGGACAGCAAGACAGCCGGTGTAATTACTGGCACAAGAGGTATTTCATCTTAGCCCTCTGGGTTGGCAACGCATCTGCAATCTCTTTGGTGATGCGGGTGTCTAAAGGCGGTGGTGAACACTTGCCATCAGGTGACCCACTTGCTTGTTTGCCTTCCTATTTCATAAAAAAATGGTCAAACTTGCACACGTTTTTAAGTAAAACCAAGATGTGTCAACTTCTCATGTGAATGTGAACAGAAAATAAGTATTATTCTACAATTAATCTGCCTCCCTTCGCACGGTTACAATTAGGATTTTAATACAATAAAAACTTACCGTAAAAAA
The DNA here is from genome assembly GCA_963691745.1 of Ditula angustiorana. Lineage (NCBI taxonomy): Eukaryota > Metazoa > Arthropoda > Insecta > Lepidoptera > Tortricidae > Ditula > Ditula angustiorana. The sequence goes on along the minus strand of OY829481.1, from coordinate 2,847,126 downwards.
AATCTAAATGACATTAAAAACTGTATCAAAATCCGTTGCGTAGTTTAGAAGTAAGTAAGCGGCAAAAGATATGCAATGAGATGAAATATTTCATTCATAACAAATTGTTGCAAGTCTTGTTTTTACAATGAGGGCAGATGGAATCGGATAGCGATTTTAACGGTTTTATATTATGTAAAGATTATGTTCCAACTTTTTTTTCGTTTTACTTCAAAACGCCTGCATGTTTGACTGACTGTTATCATTCTATTTTGAAAAAAAAACGAAGTGTTGTGGGATACTATCTGTGAGCAGTGCGGCACTATTCGTGCGGCACGTGCCCCATACTTAGTCGCGCTGTTTTTTTGTGTTGTTAATCTGAAAAAAATCATAAATTAGTATTGAGTATTATTTCCATTTGTAGTGAGCGCTTAGGCGTGTCAGTATTATGTCGAGTCTATAGTTTAATATTTAATTTTGATCTGTATAAACTAATACACTAGTCGTGTTCATTAACAAGTTATCCTGTGTAGGCACAGTCAAGGAATTGAATTTCCAACCCACCTAAGGTTCAATATCATATAGCAAACTGTCACCATAAGAGCAAGACGTTAGTTTGACATATCGACCTTAATGCATCGCGAATGTCTGACGACATTTCAGCGAAATGGGTACGGAATTAAATTCTTTGACTGTACTCAGATTGTTCTAATGAATAATTGTTCTAAGGCGCATCGCTGGGCGCGCCGCCGGCGATCGAGGGCGGGCGGCGCGCGTGCCCGCCGGCCGCGTGCGCCGCGTGCCCGCGCCAGTACGCCACGCGCGCCAAGCTGCTGCAGCACGTGCGCGCGCACCACCCGCTGCTGGTGAGCACTCGCTGCGCCGCGTGCGCCGATACCGAGCGCCTGCTTAACCTTATCACCAACAAAGCATACAGAAGTTGCCGCCCACATGCCAGGGGCGCAATTTTTGGATCTCACCAGGATAGCTAGCACGACACACCGCGACTCTCTTTGTAGCGCAGTGTGTCGCTTTCTAATTAGCTGAGTAGGAGGAAGACGCCCTGACCGACAAACGAGAAAATGCACACGCGTGCTAGCCGTACAGGTGACTCTAGTCACCTGTACGGCTAGCACGCGTGTGCATTTTCTCGCCAAAATGGCCGAATCTCTATGAAAAACGGCTATTTTGGTGAGCTTTAACTACCCGGTGAGATTCAAATGCAATTTTGAATCTCACCAAAATGGTCGCATTTCTATGAAAAGCAGCCATTTTGGCGAGCTTTAGTCACCCGGTGAGATTCAAAAATCGCACTCCAGGTCGCCATTATGTCAAACGCGAATTTGAAGTTCAAGCACATAGGTCGCTATTGCACTATATCATCGATCAACCATAGTGTCGGTGGCGTGATGGGCAGGGCAGCTCACGACATCTTTAAGCGTCCTTAATACTGTAGTATTTTAACCCTTTGAACGCCAAAGTAAAAACTCACCCCCACTGGGTGTACCCAGTTCTTACTTCTGAGTTCTTACTTTCAAACACTCAACGCTCGCCAGCAGCGTGCCAGTCACAGCCGACTAAAATACACGCTAGCGTATTTGATTGACCCGCGGCTGTCGAATTTCGAGCGCTCGAAAGTTTAAAATCTAATCGCCTCCATCTAATTTTGCGATCGTAATTTCTGGAACTCAACTTATGTTCTGTTGTAATTTTTGGGGAAAGCGCTTGATATTTATATTCAACTAGTTTTACAGATGACGTCATGCTTTGTAATGACATACTTGCTTGCTTTGCTTGAATTTATATTACACTTATTTCTCCACGACGAGTCACCGAATGTTACTTTTTTTCAAAGCCTGACGTTTTGACCGCGTTGCAACGGTCGTAGTCATGTGATGACTCGTGTATAATAATATGTATTCACGCAAGTTTCAAGTATCAGCTTTGCACTGACTTTAATTTTTATGATAAACTATCGAGTTGCAATCGTCATTCCCTTTCCAGTTCTCATTACTATACTTCTGTTTATCTGTTACAGGCGCCCCCCGTCAAGAAAAGGAGATCGAAAAATTAAAGAAACATGTTACTAAGGTGCGTCTAATGAGCTAAAGCAGTTTTAGAATTATTTCGAAATGCGAAGGTATTTATGGAGAATTTTTGTTTTAGAACCAAAGTGCTGCTAACACCTGAAGGCTGGGTCCTATGACTATAGTGCTTGCGACAAAGCAGATTTAAAACGACTCAGCAATGGAAGTACTTCTCTCATCCAATGGAAGGATGACCATTTATTTTTACAATACTGTATGTGCCATAAAAATGAATCAAAAATAAAACATTCCAAAAAATATGAAGTTTTTTTATTTAATACTAGCTTTTGCCCACGATTTCGTTTGCGTGAAATTGGGAAGTAGGTATCTAACTCGGATTCTAGGCGGCGTATTCAAATAAACCATGATCCAGGTTTTAAGTTAGACGTCCAGCTTAGTGATACAATTGCGTACAGTAGTTTATGCGTGATGCGCGTAAAAACGTTCAAACAGACAGTCAAAAATTCTAAAGATAATTCTTTGACTTCTATAGCTCGTCTAAAGATCCCTCATGTAATTTTTCGTAAAAATATCTCCCATTTACATACAGATATCGGTCAGTTACAGTTTTACCATAGTATGTATAGATAGATCTATTCATAATTATACTAAAACAAAACTACTTATTAAGGTTGGCCTTGACGACTAGGCTCGTTAAATCGAGTTGAATCCAATCGCAAATAATTCTCGTTTAAGTATAATCATGGAACTAGTCGACGTCAGTCAGTCAGTCAAGTTTCCCCGTACTCCCGTTCGTTCGTCCTACATGTTTAAGAAATCTGGGTCATATGGTAGCTACAGATAATGTCCATTTTGTCGTCGCCGCAATGCGGTAATAAAACCAGAAATTAAGTAACATTTAATCGACACAAAGCGAACATCCGTAACGACTGTATGATAACATTAAAACTTCGAACAATACGCTATTTGATACGCCTCTGCCACAATCAAGAGGCGATGGGCGTACCGATTCGTTGTTCATACAAACAGTTTCCTAATTGGATCGATAACTGTTTTGTCCTTTATTTTGTTTGACAAGAAAAAGAGATAAAAGATGAGCTTGTTGACCCAGTATAATACTGCATTGCGTACGACGCAGATATACTTAGTTGTGTTTGTAAAGTATTAAACAACATACACAAACTATACTTCGTCAGTATTAAATCAACTATAGTGGATAGTGTAGGTACCTATGCCGGTGGACCACTTGAAATGTGTGAATTGTATCACCATGGATTACAATGTCGAAGAAGGATATATGCCGAGTGAGTTCGCCGACTACGACTTCGCCGAGGATGCGTTCGATTTTGAGGTTAGTATCACAAGTGTTAAATCTAAGATCAAGAGTCAAATGTTTAATTCTGAGATTGCGTCTTATAAAAAGTGCAGCAGGAAATGGCACTAACCACAGAGACGTAAAGTTAATCTCAGGATGTTTTTTCTCAAAACATGTACGTTTTACCTTTCAATTATCGGGAGTAGACTTGAGGTAGTTGAAGTGAACAAAAGGTAAACAAATGAAGTAGATAAGTGTTTTATTGACGTTGTGGTTAAATTTATGAATTATTACAATCAAACATGCATTTTAATCGTTAATGTTAATTTAGCATTTAATTGTGTTTCTTTGTTGCATAACATTGGATAATTAATTATAAAATATGTTTTAAAATTGTAATTATCAATAACAACTTACTAACTTAAGGAAACAAAAGATTGTTCTATTTTTTCTGACAGAGGAAAGATGGCGCTGCCACTGTTTAGTTTAAATGGAGACGTTCAACTTTCCACAAAATCCGACAGATGGCATTAAAAAGAACAACAATTAAAATTCTCTAAATACCTGCATATGAATGAGCAGTACTTTGGTATGTATCACCAATTAGTATGCAAAAATTATTCCACTATAAACAAACCTGACCATGAAATTAAAATCATTGCTTTGGGACCGTAAACGTACCTGAGTGTTAACCAATCGCGGCTGAATGAGCGGATATTTTAGTGTGCGAGCGACTGTCCTGATTCCAACACCGTCTCGGCGAGCGAGCAAATAAAACGAATCCGAGTTATAATTGTAGTTGAGTTAGTGTGTTAGTGAGGTGTTAGAATAATTTAGTGAGTTGGTTTGTGTGATGGTGAGCGGAGACCGGTGCAGTTGCGGCGCGTTTTGCCGGCGGCTGTTTTGCCGCGCGCGCCCGCCCGATTCCACTGGCAGTATAAACGAAGAACATGTTCCAGTCACTTTGGTAAATTTTGACAAGGATTTATAAAAGCCGATAAATGCTGCCTAAAGTATTAAAAATAAACCACCATTAAAAAATCGACAGTTTATTTTTAATTGGGATGCGAGCGGCGAAACATTTCACCTCAAAACGAAAGTAAAATATTGTTAAAATGCATTTTGTCAGCCACACAATATTATTATTAGTAATATTATTCTGTTTTCTATTGGATTTTTTTTATAAATGACCTACTTACTTTGACGTCTAGTTTCAGTAATAATAGTACTTAATTTAAAAAAAATACGAATAAAAGTTTGAAGTGTTCGAAACTCAAAAATCCTTTAGATCAGTTAATTTCACAGATTAGAGAGATATAGTAGTGTTAATTAAAAATTTGCACATAATATTTGATCTGCTGATATCAGAGACTTTCCTTGTATGTATTTCGCCCTCTACTGACTTCGGTAAATAGTCTATGAACGTAACAAAGGAGAAGACACTTAAAATTTAAAAGTAAATAATTATATTCTACCTACTACCCTACCCAGCCGAGTTACCTGCGTCTACCTGACCCTGATGATTGATGTCTAGCACTGTCCCTTTTGCTCCTGCGACCAAACTATAGGGCCAGGAAGCAATGAGAAAGATTTAAATTGTGGATGGTTACATTTTTTTGCTGGCAACCGTAGCGGCGAGCTGTTAAAAACCAAGAATATCTAGGATGGTTTAGCTTGGTTCCGTATATTGAGAAATAAAATTATATTTTATGTTGTTATTTATTTATTTAAACTAGGTTGCACAAAAAAGGTTCATTTATTAACTAGGTAATTATTCTTTTAGACAAAGCCGCGAGAAGAGATAACTTACGCTAGTGCGATCAGTTAGGGTCGCTTATGTACCTATTATTTTGCACTAAACACTCACCAAGAATGCGATTTTTGAATCTCACCAGGCAACTATAGCTCACCAACATAGCCGTTTTTCATTGAGATTCGCCATTTTGGTGAGTTTTAGTCACACGAAGAATTAAAAAATCGCACACCAGGGGCCCCTAACATGACCGGCCAAGTTTAGTCTATTTCTATGTGCGTCGCTTTCGTATGACACTAGTTAGACAGAGACGGTGACGGATAAATTAAACTTGGGCAGTCATTAGGGCTGCTATTCCAAATTACGTGAGTCACAGTGTCACAGACTGTTTACCCATGACGAACTAAGTTTTTTTGCTGATATAAACGATGTGATTCATTGATAACTCGCTTCACCTCGGTACGTCAAGTTGAAGTCGTATACAAGTGTTTTTGTTTAGCTTATCTTGATTCGAACTATTGCTTGTCGGATATTATCCAGCGGTTCGAGACTTTATTTCCTGAATTTCTCAATGACAACTGAAACGATGTCGATGTAATTCACAAGCCTGTGAGAAACGGAGCTGCAAACGGACACTGCACATTGTGTATATAGGTAGACAGTTACTTCATTTTTTATTTTACAATACATGTATGCAATTGAATTATCTATACATATAATAAAATCGTTGAGACAAGAATGTTTGTACGCGCATCACGTAAAAACCGCTGAACGGGTTTGGATGAAATTTTCACAGATCTATTTAAATAAGTCCAGAATAGGACTTATTGGAAAAAAGGGGAAAAAAAGAAAGTTTGTATGGAAAAAAGTTATAAGATTGTTCTAGAGTCATGAAACTCAGAATTCATACTCAGAATAATGAAGAGGTAAACTTTGTTTGTGTGTATATACATACGTAGGGGGTAATCTCTGGAACTACTGAACCGATTTCAAAAAATATTTTACAAATAGAAAGCTACACTGTCCCTGACGGACATGGGCTACTAATTCCACGCGAACGAAGTCGCGGGCGTCCACTAGTTACCTTATAAAAATACAGTTAAATGATCAATATTTGCAATGTAACGACCAACATTGCTCTTCGACAATTTTAAAAAACGTAAAAGCAAAAAACTTTTTTATAAAGTACCAACTTACCTACACATTTTGATGTTTATCCTGTGCTATGCCATGAATTTAACGGCACAAGTTCTTAATGTACTGACCCCAAGTCAGTTTCCGCTGGACGAAGATGACACAATCTAGGTTTGTACGCTAGACAGGCTATTTAAAATACAAAACCATTAAATCTTTTAAGTTTAAATCAATTTTGCCAGTTTTGATTTGAATTGTTTATATCCACCACGAATAATCAAATTTCTAAAAATGCATAGGCGGGATGTGACTCAAAAATGCAATAACATTTTGTTTATGTGCAAATGTATCCACAAGCAAGATCGTATCAAGCATTAGAAATCTTGAAGGTTTTGCCTTCAAAATAATTCAGCGCTACGGGTCTATTCGATTCCAATTCGGCGCATTATCGTCATTTCTAAGAACGCGGGAAATTAATAGACTTGCACAAAAATAGAGATATCATCACAGAAGCTCGTTAGTATAGTAATAGTACATAACACTATTTTCGACTTCACCGCGTTTGTTTTCACTCCAATCTGAAGGTTGAGAAAAGTGATGTCATGCATTTATTTCCACTGAGCCACCGACTTTATAACGCGGCGTGAAGATACCGGGAAAATGATTCATTTTAGTCATTTGACCAACCGTTACTATATAGGGAATTCTACATGACAATTCGCCACTGAACACCACACCAACACTTTAAAATATCTACTTATTCAGAATACACGTCTAATTTAACCTTTGAAAGTTAAGTTACGAAATTCAGTGAGTACAAAATTATTACCTCAACTTAAAGTTTTAAATACATCTTTAAAAGTTCGAGCCTATTCTATCATCAGACATACAGTCAACCAAATTGATTCATAGGCCACTGTAGAACCTTTTTCACAATAATTGCCATAGTGACTTCTGAATAAATGTCATAATATTTAAGCCACATTGCGACAACGTATTACAGTGGCCTATGAATCAAATTAAGTTAGTTGACTGTACACGCCCTTAAATCTAGCCTGAAATGTAATATTCCTTTAATCCCTCCGATTGGGATCTGAAACGAGATTCCTAAATCCTACTTATTTATTACTATTTATACGAGTTAAATATAATAATTTTCAAAAATAATAATATAAATATTTATCTGTTTGTAACGGCTCGGCTCTAACAATTTTAGATCAAGTTTATAACGGGACGAAAAATAGATACCCATAGATCTCAGTTCTGAAAAAAACGTTTTTTTTATCTGTCCTGAACAGCTTAACATTTATAATACCCCTATTATTTTATATCTTTGCGTCCTTAGTGAACCACTTCATTAGGTTACCTCGCAACGTAAAAGTAGGTTGACGGTGACCTAAAACCTAGTTTATAGTTTTCCCTAAAGCATAAAATTTATAGGTAGGTACTGGGGTACCTTTGATTACTCCATATCACGCGACGCTACGCGACTGTTACGCTTTTTGTTGCTAGACACGATCAAATTCTAAGATTGTGGTGACGTATAACTTGTTAGCTTTTATTTGAGCATGGCTGCTATTCAAGTGTTTGAACACTGCTTTAAATTCTATGTATTTTCCTACTTATACCTTTAGTTTAAAAAGCATCAACTCTAATCATAGAAACAAATTAAGTAATCTCTTTCATCTTGCTCGCTAATCCAGCCGCTAAGCAGCAGAGTTTGCACTGTTGTGTTCCGGCGTGGAGAGCAAGACAGGCGGCGACATTCGTTGACACACGAGGTATTCCATCGTAACCCTCTGGGTTAGTACGCAATCTTTGGTGTTGCGGGTGTTTTGATGGGTGATCACTTACCATCAGATGACCCTCTTGCTCGATTGTTTTCGTATTTTGACCCGACTGCGCGACGCAAAGTAGGGTAATATGTTTATATAAAAAAGGTAAAGGTTTTTGACCCAATACAGCGGCCTGTAAGTAGCCGTCCGTTAATTAAATGAGTCGTTTTTATTTATTCGCCGAGATATCCTTGTTTGAACCATCAGCCATCACATTGAAACTAACTTACCTTTTAAAAGTTACAAACCCAATAAATATTCTAAACGCGACAAATAACTCTGTGGACTTACCGGACTGCGGCTTGTGCCTTAACTGGAGTCAGTGCCTTGATGAGATCATGAAGTGTGACGCAGCGGAGGTCGAGCGCCGCGCACTGCATTCATTATTGGCACTAGAGGTATTGCTACGACATAGTCCGTGTAAATTTTTGATGACAAAATCGAAAAAAATATATTTACGCCAAATTAGTCAGAGACTGATAATAATTTTGATGGGGTTTTATGCAGTCATTATCATTCTATTCGATATGATTATTCACATTTCCTATTTCGTCATATTTCAAGACAAAAATAATAAAAAACATACGTATCTATTTGTACTATTATCTTCTTCTCACTACTACGAGTATACTACGAATAGGTAACAAAAGACATCTCAATTAACGAGCAACGAGCCGAACTTTTGACGACATTGGTAAAATCGATACTCCACGTGGCATGAATGGCAGGGTATGTATAATAAGCAAAAACGTTTGTGGTGTTAAAGTTTATTGAACCATGAAAATTTGTTACACACGAGTTATATCGCTCAGTTACCTAAGTAAGCTAATGCGTAAACAAACAATAAAATGTACCACGCCTAACGGCCACGCAGACTTTTATTGCATTTGTGTAGATTTGTTCTACGTATATATTTCTTACTGAACGAACAATAAACATAAATGCCAAAAACACATACGGTGATGTACAAAGGCGCGTATCCCTTTAAGGAATTTCTTCCAGTTTACCCATTTATTATGCCTATCTTCTTAATCTCGGCCACAAGGCTTGAGCCAATGTTAGCAATTACTACAATTGTTAAACTCGGGTCGAAAACCAACATCAAGTTCATAAGCCATCGGCCAATGATCCCACCATACTAGGAAGTTGACCGATGTCCTGGATGCAACGGCCCAAAGCACTGCTCTTCTCCCGGAGGAGTTGTTAAGAGACTCGCCAGGGGCGTAGCTATACCATTTAAGGTCAGTGGCAAATTCATCGGATGGGACCCTCTCACAATAAATGAAGAATATAAATGAAGAAGAATCTCCTGTGCTGACGGCCCTCTAGTGTTGAGGACCCTCTCGTGCCAGGGGACCCTTCGGGCGGGGGCTCGTGGTATTATGCCCGATCTGCTACCCTATTGTTACGCCACAATTTAATAAACCGCACTTGGGTACACGAGGAAGTAATCCGACACGCATCCCATTAAATATATAAGTATTTAAAGTAGCATATTTTGGATTTATCCCGCTTCTTCCGTTGCCAAGTTTTGCTGGTCAAATATTTGGAAGAGTGATTATTATGCGCCTTACCTACGATTAATACGTTTGTAAGAAATGTAACAAAGTCAAGGTTTGTCCGATACCCACCGGGATTCGTTATCTTATCCTTATCAATAAGCCCATGAGACATGCCTTAACACAAAATACTTTACATTAATAACGGCGAATCATCGATAGATTTTAATGAACAGGGTACATGTACAGCCGCGAGCGTTTACATTTTTGTATCCAACCTTCCAAACACATGCATAAACCCAATCTTATTTATCTACCAATAAGGCGAAGCTTCCGTAATTTTTGAAAGATTGTGAAACAGATCTACCTATCATGTTTGATGAAGACTGTACTCTACCATACTGCACTAAGTTGGTAAATGCGTACCAAACAAAGAGACTTTAGCTACTTTTGCAGTAAAAACGTACCCACCAAGCAGACAAGACATACTGTCATACGGTCAGCCTCAGAAGTAGGTGGACATTTTAGTACCTTGTCGCTGTCAGTAATGTGACATATTCAAGCAACCCTCATTTCATACGTTACAACGACAAGGTTCTTAAGTGTTTAGCTACTTCTGAGGCTGACTGTACTGACCAACATCTTCTGTATTTATTGAACTCGGGGACGAAACGGCTTTTGTATGAGTGTTTATAACCCAATTATAAGTGTGAACCTCTATTCCAGTGCCAGTTGTCGGAGGCGCGAGACGTGAAGTTCAACCAGCCGCTGACAGAGCCCCTGGTAATAGGGTCCCACATCCTCTGCACCGGCACCCCTACGGAGGACTTACCATGGTAAAGGGGGGGCTCAATGAGATAATCCACAACACCAGGTCACTACCACCTGCGTAATGTTGAGTTACAAGTCTAAATCAGTGGTTTTCAAAGCAATATATTGTTTTATTAACAACAAAGCAATTGAACAAAATAAATAAAACAATTCCAAGTATTTCCTAATAGCCTTCCCAAAACCTTAACCAGGTTTTGGGAAGTCAGTCACACACCTTGGACTGTACCGAGCTATATGCATTACGCTGAAGTTTTTGTTTTGCGGGGAAGAGTCTAAGGAAGTATTTCGGAATGGTCGGAATAGTTAAATAGAACTTCTTGGTCACTATTACTACCCCAGATACAACTTAAAGGAAATCGAACCATGTACTGTACCCATGGTAATGTAATTTCATTGACCAGTAGCTCACTCAACCACAGAATAAATAATAGTACAAACGCACTCGCGGCAAGTGGTGCACCGATATTCTTGTAGCTCCACGAAGTAAGCCTCACCTGGATGAGTGCGTCATCCGGACGTCTGTATGGATTTGCATTGGTGTTCTAGTTGAATGTTTACTGTGCCCACAGGTTCGCGATAAACATAGGGTACGGCGACCCGAACGCGCGCAGCTCGGACGTGGCCGTCCACTTCAACGTTCGCGTGCCGCAGTGCTACGTCGTGCGAAACACGCGCCGCCACGACAAGTGGGGCCCCGAGGAGACCACGGCCTTCAGGTGAATGCGTGACCCACTGTGCAAGGGAAAATGGAAAACAAAAGGCACTGTTGTTGATTGAAAATTGTTGGTTCCAATTTCAATTACCTGTGTTTTTCATCTTCTCGCATATTGTATCGTACTTAGGTATCGTTACGTTCAACGTTGGCCCTAACATGACTAGCCATATTTGTTTATCTGAGTTTATCTCTAAGGGCGTCTCTTTCTTATGGCAGAGACGCTGGGAGGGATAAGTTAAACCTGGGCCGGTCATGTTAATTGTTAGTTAATGTAACGTACCTTCTACTGACTGAAAGATGTTGAATATGAGCCAAACGGTCAATCATCTACTGACACCATCCATTAAAAATGTTTTTCTTGGAATAGAGTTAACGGAAAATTAAAAATCATGCAAATAATGTCGGACGGACACCGACACGCAATTCTTGTTGGCCGTCTCAGATAATGTCGAGTATTTTGCATAGTTGCCCTCGTAGGACCTTTTCACGACAAAATGTCATACTTATTTACTTCCTTGGCATTTTTGGTATTTATAAAGGTTCTGTTGTGGAATTTGGGGTTTATGAATTATAATTCAGATTGTCTGGATGAGATTACTCTTAAGCGATAAGTGCGCCTCTTGTCAACCTTATTCATTTTATTTATTACCTTTTCCGTATTTTATTTCTAAGGTGTACTATATGTGAACAGTGGCGTAACAATAGGGTAGCAGGGCGGGCATAATGCCACAGGCCCCCGGCCGGTGGGGACCCCTGGTACGAGAGGGGCCCCAGCTCGCGGCCCTGAGCACAGAAGGATCCTACCATTTAGTGACGGAGAGTCCCATCCGATGAATTTGCCACGGGCCTCAAACGGTATTAGCACGCCACTGACAATGAAGAATATTTGTTGTTATTCGACTATAACAGTACAGTCAGGCAGTCAGTACAGGTAGGTTCTGTTTAGCCATATTTAAACCTTATCTACTTGTTATCAGGGCTCGCATTTACCCATAGGCTATTAGGCTAAGCCTAGGGCGCAGGGACCGAAGGGGCGCTGGGCCTTTGGAAGCACCACTTATTTACAGAATACAGGGCTGGGCAGGCACAGGCAGGACAGGTTCATATTTAGTTAGACTATGTTCATAGTTAGTCTAGGGCTTTCAGAACTCTAAATCAGGCCCTGCTTGTAACGCGATCGAAAAGTCGGCTACATTCGTACATGCAAAGGGCAGTCGCCAGGTATATACGCAAAGTGCTAAACGCGTGGGCAGGCACTAAACACTAATGGCCAGCAATTACGATCGTTACAGCGCGGCTAACTCAAACATCCCCGTTATCTAGGTCGAGGATAATTAATGTTATGGCTACTACCGTGGCTTCGCTTTTAATTGAAAATTTTAAGGATTATTTTATTTTTCTTAACATTTATAAAGTAAATTTTCTTAGCATGCAACATAATCTATTGATTCGTTTGTAATAACCTGGAATACAGTTCAGAACAAAATTAATTTAAATTAATTTAAAAATATGGACATATTATATTAGCATCTCATTCTGTCTTGGGTGTCTTAATTCATTCATTCGATAATTAATACTTATTGATAGTATTGGTGACTTTATCCATTCAGTTATGCCAATCATGTTCAGCTCCCGCAATACCGTCTCGTACTACATATTAAACATGTTTATAGATATATGTACGTTTATCCGTCGTCAAGTGCCCATAGCATACAAGCTTTGCTCAGTTAGGGACTAGGTCAGTCGATGTTAACTGTCTAAAGCTATTTATTTATTTAATTCAGGTCATTCCCCTTCAAAATGGGTCAACCTTTTACGATAGAAGTGCTCGTGGACGAGACGGAGACGATGTGGGCCGTGGACGGGGAGCACTACTGCAACTTCGCGCACCGCAGCCCCTCGCCGCTCGGCGCCGCCTGGCTGCAGGTGGCCGGCGTGCGCGACGCCACGCTGCACGTGCAGAAGACTGAGGTGTACCCCATGCTGGCGCCGCCGGCGGTAGAGGTGAGCTGTAGCAGAAGCCATCTATCAAAGAGGAATGAGACTAGTACCTTTCCTGCCATCAGATAATGGTGAAATTGTGTGAAACCAGTTTGCTACTCAACGATAGGCCAGGTGAATGCATAACCCGAAGCTCCTCCATAATCACCGTATTGTACCTACACATCCAGCGGTTTCCTTGGTTCTTTACCAGATCATCGATCTCCCTTTGCGAGGACAGGATACGGTTATCGTCTTATCGTCCTATCGTCTTCCAGTTAGCAGCCAGTCGCTGCTATAGCTTACTGACTTGTTTCATATTTGCAGGTGCCTGTTAGAGATAGTTTAGACGCACCCCCCCTGGACACCGAGCCGAGTTGGCGGCCCAATGTAACGGCGTTATTGTCCAATGGAATCCCGCCAGGGCATCAGCTGGTCATACAAGGAAGGTATGTCCCGCTTTTGTGGCTACATCACTTGTTAGCTTTACCTTTACGTTGATCTTCACTTGCCCGCAATAGGCAGGTGTTGTTTAACATACTTAATTAGAGTTTATCGTGTTGTATCGCTGATTATAATAGCTCTTCGTTTCTGCGACCTTAATTTTGAGCACGATTGTCCATATTCCAGGCTGCGTCCGCTGCTGCACTCGTTCACGATCAACCTGCAGGACGCGGCGCGCGAGTGGCCGGCGCCCAGCGTGCTGGTGCACGTGAACGTGCGCGCGCACGACGAGTCGCACCGCCAGCGCCAGCTCGTCGTGCTCAACGCGCGCCTCGGCGCCTGGGGCGACGAGCGGCGCCAGCGCACCGCCGCGCTCGTGCCCGGCACCTGCGTACGGCCCGACCTTATACCTACTTACCTACATCATCCATTAGAAAACAGCTGCAAAAGGGGTCAAGTAGTCGAAGTTCAGTCAGGACTGGGTCATCCGTCAATGAGATTAGATAATTACCTACCATTCGTGGTCGACCTGGACCCAGCCCAGGTTTGGAAGTTATGATCCCCATGACTGCAAATTAAAAATTGTAGTAACGCTTTGGGTTAAAAACGAGCCTTTTCGTTTTTGCAGAGCACGTTCCGCATCCTGCACGGGCCGGGCGAGTGGGCCGTGTTCGCCAACGACGTGCTGATCGGTGAGCTGGAGCACCGCGCGGCGCCGGCGCTGGCGCGCGCGCTGCGCCTGCGCGGCGACCTGTTCCCGCAGCAGGTGTTCCTGTGCCCGTCCTCGCACTCGCCCAGCGTCGAGGACCACAAGGGGCTCGAGGACCGCTAAGAAAACGGAAGAGGCTGTTTAGCATCGAGCTGCTGAGACCCAATCGCTCAGAGACTGCGCTAGAAGCTGCTTTTTACCGTCGAGGGCTGCTAAAGCGTGCCCGATTATTGCGAGATTATGAGAGAGACTGAGAGAGACTGTGCTAGCTGAGATTACTGACGACATTTACTCCCCAACCCTGGGGAGACTGAAGGACATATGCGATGATACCATAATCTTCAATAACGCATGTCAAAGTTCAAATGGTTGCCTGGATTCCAGTTTTTCTGTATTGGCCGCGAGGGAGGTCGTGCTTTTAAAATTAAGCGCTCGTCAATTAACATCGGTGTAGGTGGATTTCATGGCGTTGACTGCGAATCCTGGCAGAAGGTGGCTGATAGATAGGTGGCTTTAGGTTGAGGGTTCCACGGACACGTCAGACTGCTGAGAGACTTGCACGGATACCTGCTGATAATTGTGAAATACGATTTGGGTGGAACAAGATCTCTAGCCGACCGTCACAAATACCAACAAACGATATCCTTCACACATGTTATTGTGGGTTGCAAAATGGTTCGACTGAATCAATTTGAATGGATTCAGCCCATCGCTTACTCAGCTTACTTCTGCCCTTTATTGCAATCGCCATGACAGAAAGATAGTGTGACTGCTAATAAACTGAGCTAGCAAGTAAGTAAGTAAGTATATATTTTTCTGGCTTTACCTAAGTATGAACTGTTTTAACACTTTTTCAAATGAATTGCGTTTAGTGGGTGATTAGCCTGTGCAGAACATTATAGAAGTTGTAATATAGGCAAACAAAAGTGCTATTATTAAAAAAGAACTGAACAATTTTGTTATGCTGACTGTGTATGTTGTGATAATCTAAAGGTCTGACTAAGTAAACTAGTAAATATGCATGGCATGTATTATTATATTGACCATGAAATGTGGCCTGACGTGTATTGGAAGCTATCTTCGCTATTAAATGTAACTCTTGGTTAAGGATTATTGTATAAGGCTACTTAATTGTTAGTCCGGGTCCGCTGCACGTGTTTACCCGTACACAATTCAATTAAAGCCTGCAAGTTAGCCTCATATAAAACAAAGTTTTGTGTACCTACACAACTAAGTACATGTCTTTGTTGTATAGACTTGTACAGTCAGCCAATTTGATTCATAGGCCACCGCAGAACGTCGTCGCAATGTGTCATCGTTGAGATATTATGACATTTATTTAGAAGCCATTATGATATTTATTGTGAAAAGGTTACAGTGGCCTATGAATCAATTTGGTTGAACGTACGTCAAATAACGCACTGAACTCATCTGCCTTAGTAATTTTCTTCCAGTGTATATTCTAGGTAGGTAAGTAATACGCCAAAAATCAAAATCTCTAACACGCCAGGCTTCACTCCGGCATTATATATCCTTCCTAATTAGTTTGCTTAGACGAAAGGAATAAATGCTGATATAAAGGTGATGACAGACTGACTTCGATGAATAAGAGTTAGCAGTAACTTAAAGTATCGTCTCAATGTGTTGTTTGGACATAGATGTTGTTTTAACAGGAATTTACTTAACACAGCTTTATTGTTGACTTAACAGACGCTAGAAATAAATGTAAATGGTATGTGTGTAATTATATTACTTTAACCATTATACTAAATGGTAAGTGATGACAAAGTGAAACTGAAGTGATAATCTGAGGAAATAATATTTTAAAATATATGTAATTGAAATCGAATTAGTTACGTAAGAAGTAAAGTACCTACTCTAGATATATCTGGTTAATTATGGTTATGTTATAATTGTACAAAAGATAAATAGTTACTTACTATTAAAGGAACGTTAAGTTTTAAATTATGGGTGGTCACAAGGTGCTATAAATAGACTGAAGTATATACTTGTAATGAGCATTTTAACGAATGTTACAAAGCTCACAAAATAAGTAGAAAAAAACAGCGCGAAGCTGGTAGGCGCTTAATAATGGCGAATGTTCGAGGTTCCGTTACGAGTAAATACTGAAGTCTATGAGTACCTTAGTGTATGCATATTAACCGTCCAATGAATGGGACTTCTTAAACTATTTCAAGAAGTCCCGTTATTTTCATACTCAGCCAAGTTTTGTGAACTTTTACGTACTATGCTTGTTTATAGATACCTATATTTTTATTTTAACTTTCGGCCAAGGCAACCCAAAGAGGTGTTATAAAGTTTTACCACGACCAGATATTGGCCACCTATGGCTATGGAATGGAATCTTAATCATTAGTTTTAATGATATGCCATAATGCTAATGTTTTAAGCTAATGCTAAGGAAATAATGATGAAATTTATTGAGAAAAATATCCACAGAGGGTTTTAATAAGTTTGGCCGGACCGTAATATTAGAAAATGTGACGAGTATTGAATGTAATATTTAGGAATACTTATTTAATATGTTGAAAATGTTGAAATATTGTAGCAATAAATGTGTTTCAAAATAGTTATATAGCTTTTCATTTGTGATTAGTTTTTATTTTAATAAACGATCTGTAAAGTAAAGAGACAGTAAAGTTGTTTACAATGCAATCGGTTAGGAAATAATTGACCGATGGATTCGGATAGATGCACCGGTCTAAGCAGTGCTCTTCAGTACAAACGGAGCCGCAGGATTTGGGCACACTGGACCGGCTCCGGTGCCTCTCTCTGGTGGCTCCGTTTTGTTGACACGAGAAAGTCACTCGCACCTCGCATCCTGTGCTCACACTCTACCCCTAGTGTTTTTTTACTTATAATTCAACTTAAAATTTTCCTGAATAATCTATCGTCTTATGGGTCAAGTCTTATCTCTTATCCACTTTCGAAGACATCTCCATCCATACTAGCTTTTATAAAAGTGTCTACAACAAACTCGCATTCCTACAGCTGACTATTAAAATGACGTTTATAATGTCAGCTGACTATAATCTATTTACATGTTGCGTTTCAATATACGAAATAAATAAAAGGTTGTGTTTTAATAACAAATATTTGGAATAGGAATTATATTCAAAGTTGTTTTTATTAAAAATATTTAATAGTAATTTTTTGTGAAAATGCCATTATATTTTGTTATTCTTTGATTAACAGTCGCGTAACTTTGAGTGTTTCCGAAGAAGCTTTGAGTAAAATGAGCTGTAACGTAGAAATAGACATGCTTTCAACATGGAATGTAAAAATTTTTATTTACTAATTTTGTAATGAATAAAAACTGCGTACAGCAATTAGTAATACCAAATATTTCGATCGACAACCAGATTTCATGATAATACGTTCCAATTACCATTCATGATCATATGAAATTCTAATTAGGAAAGGCAGCATCGACGTCAATAGCCGGGTGGCCGATACATAACATCTCCGGTACTCGGTTTGACCTTCTCAAGGTGACCGATACCACGGGCTCGTTCAGTCGCGCTCAGTCAGGGTCTTCGTCGCGTCTCGAGCGCGGGTGGATTTCGTTTAGATAAAGACAATTCAAGATGAGCGTTCAGTCGGATTCAGATAAGCGTAAACAGATCTCTGTGCGAGGGATCGTGGCCGTGGAGAATGTGGCGGAGGTGAAGAAGGCCTTCAACCGTCATGTCCACTACACCCTGGTCAAGGATCGCAATGTGGCGACCCCGCGGGACTACTACTTCGCTCTCGCGCACACGGTCCGTGACCACCTGGTCTCTCGCTGGATACGCACGCAACAGTACTACTATGAAAAGGATCCTAAGGTACTTCTCATTCCATCCCGCTTGGCTACTGCTTTGATTTTATCCCTTCAGAAAGCTACATCCCAGAGGCCATACAACACAAGTCTGACAAACTAATTAATAATAATGTTTGACATAAAATTAGAATGTTTTTCACATTCTGTTTTATAAATACTGTAGCGACGCTAAACAAACGCTGCGTGCGTCCTGTAGGCTTGGCAATTACACTGCCCCTAATTACCATAGCTTAAAATTATTAAGCATGCTCTGACAAGAAGAAAATTTGCACAAGTGTAGTGTAGATCTTGATTTTAGAAAATAAGTGGCTTGGATGGATGTTATGAAAAAGCAGTCTTAGTCACCTTGATTGTTTTGTTTACTGACTTAAAATAAACCTTGTTTTGATCAAACATTAGGCTGCCCACTGCCAAGCTGAATCAAATAACAGAGTTACCCACTTTTAATTTAATCTTAAATGGATTAAGATTTTACACCTAATCAATATGATATTATTATTACGGTGCACACCTGAAGATTACATAATAGTACATTCTAGCTTTAATAACACAATAATGCACCTAAAAATAATAGCTGATAAATGAGTAAAGCACACATGCATGGCCAGGACAGTAACTGGTAAACTATTTGCCTGAATTTGCATTTTACATACTAAGTAAATGAAATGACCATATTTTAAAAGCTATTCAAACAGTATTTAAATTTTTTTAAAGATCGAATTTAACAAGCAGGTATAAAAGTCTGTAACTAAACCTGACATATTCTCTCCTGACAATGAATGTATGAATATACTGAGGAAACAGTCAATTTTAATAAAAATATTTTTTTGATCCCATTAGCGTGTGTACTACCTTTCTCTGGAGTACTACATGGGCCGCTCTCTACAAAACACCATGATCAACCTCGGCATCCAGGGCACAGTGGACGAAGCCCTGTACCAGCTCGGTCTGGACATAGAAGAGTTAGAGGAGCTGGAAGAAGACGCTGGCCTCGGTAATGGAGGGTTGGGCAGACTCGCTGCTTGCTTTTTGGACTCTATGGCCACACTTGGATTGGCTGCATATGGTTACGGTAAGTTATTAAGCGTAATTTCTATATATAATAATAAACTTAAGTGGAGTCTCCATATGAGGCTAGAGCATAGTCTCGCAATTGCATCAATACAATTTTAAGGAAAAAAAATGTTTGACACACACTACCCTAACAAGGCAAGTAAATGAAAGCTTGTCAGAAGTTCCTGATCGCCGATTTTAAATCACTACATAAGAATAAATTAACAAATCATACTTATTTATTTCCAACATATCATAATGATCTATCCTCGGTTATGCGGTTAAAAAACTGCATTGTTAACTAAAGTTATTCTAATTCTAGTTGTGAAAATACTGCAGAGCATGCCTCCAAATAGTTGACATTCGCTCAGCGAGCATAAACTAATTGACGTGGTTGACAACCCGCGACTGGCGCCTCGCCAATTTAATTGTGCGAACTTTACTAAACGGAGGATGAGGAACATCTGTAGCAGGGTTCGAAAGGATAATTATCAATGATAATTATCACGATAATTATCACGATAATTATCATGATAATAACAGGTTGATAATTATCAATTGATAATAACAAAAAATTGCGCCCGTGAAATAGAACTATATTCTAAGTATCCAAACGTGTATTTCCGCACTTGTTGCGTGTATCCGAACGCACGTCTAGTCGCGACACGGGAATTCCCCCAATTCACAAAAAATGTCAGTTGGTGTTACGTAAAGCCAAGTGAACTCGAATGTTATTTTTGTTTGTTTTGAGACAATAAACCATCGATATTTCTTATGAAACAATTTAACAAATGATATTTTAATAATGGTGATAATTATCGGATAATTATCCGATAATTATCGGATAATTATCCGATAATTATCACGGCTCGTTATTATCTTGATAATTTCGAACCCTGATCTGTAGGCATTTTGTTACTAACATTACTGTTGGAAAACTACTAGGAAAAGTTGAATGGGATCTGTGAACTGAATGAGGAATTGTTCTACTATTCGAGCTGATTTATTATCATTTCTCAATGCTACGTTATGTTTAGATGAAACTTTATGTAGTGAAACAAAAATATAGTTTCGAATTAGTTGCTCTATAATGTGAACTTAGTTGAGGGTCATAATTTTACAGTTTGTTTTCGTTATTATTATGTATAGCTTTTTTAAACATTTACCCATGGAGTTTTTTTTTGTTTATTGAGTCTATGTCCAGCTATCATCAAAATCTGTTCAGGATGTGAAAACGTACCAAACAGACAGAAAGATATGGACTCGAACAACAGTCAGGCTCTAACGCGACTTGCTGTTGTTATTTTATCCTTAAGAATGATGAAACTCCTCGGCAGTGCTGGGTTATTGAGAATGTTTGCTATTAGAATGACTTTGATCAAAGACAACACAGTTTTCATAATATTATGACATAATGTCCTTGTTTTGCATTGGCTGTGTATGCATTGGACGTTTACTCTCATTGATAGGTATTGTTAATTAAAATTAATTTTGTTACTTTCTTAAATACCCGGCTGCACTGTTTGGGAAGATTTTCAATCTTTCTGTGACAATAAAAAGTTCGAACAGAAGAACTAAGAATGCTGCATGCCTTTGTATGGTATTATTCACAATTGCTTTAAACAGCACAAGCTGTTGCAGACAAGTATAATTCTTCAGGAATTAGAACATCTCGACGCTTTTCAACTTTAATTGTATTCATAAAAAAAAATTCAATGTGTTCTTACGCAATTTGATCTGTCATCTGTCATGAGGTGTACTAGTGCTCTTGAAGATTTCGTGAATTACTGTGTAAAGCTGACGTTCGTGCAGAAATAACTATATAAAAGTGAACAATAACATTGGATTATCCAGGATTAGTGTTATCTCACCGTTATTTTCTGGAATACAGTGCAAACATTGCCCATAAAGACGCTAGTGACGTTTATTCTATTTGTGAAATATTCACCTACCCACATTTTATGATGGATTGAAATCTACCCACGTCCGTTTTTCTAAGCATAATGTTGCCAGAGAAATAAAATTTGCGGTCCGAATTGCACTATGAAAGAAGTTGATCAAGTTACCACACCTGCAAAAACTCTTACCCAGCAAGTTTTTCACAAGGCGCTCTTCGTGACTAAACCAAGATCTACATCTACAAGTGAAAAAACAGAAAATGTAGCAAGCGCTGATGAAATAATGCAAATAGACAGTGCTGATGGTTGCACAAGCACATCAAGCATGTCAGACAATTCCCAGAGAAAAACCAACCTGACCTGGCAACGACAACCAGCAATCAGAAAAAGGGACAGGCCAGTAGAATCTGAATCACCAAATTTTGGGATACAGAAAAAAACAAAAACCTCACAGAATAAAACCCAACAGCATCCTGTGGAAACAAGGAATAGTTTTTCAGGATTGACGCTAGATACTGAGGAGCCTAACGGAGCCGAGCCAAGCCCTGGATCACACCCAAAAAATCCAAAAATTTCAAAACCACCACCTATAGTTCTATATGGTATAGAGGATCTGTGTAAACTTACCGAGCTGTTAAACAAAGTAACCAGCAATGAAACATACACCTATAATGTTGTCAACAAAAACGAACTCCGAGTCATTGCTCGAACAATTGATGCATACAAATTAATGATTGAACATATAAGAAGAAATGGTCTTATAGGCCATACCTTTAATAGTAAAGACAACAGGCCTTATAGAATTGTCATCAAACATCTGCACCACACTACACCTATAGAAGAAATCACAAAAGAGATTGAGAAAACGGGAAATAAAGTTAAAGGAGAAATTATCTGTGCTCGAAATAGATCCACAAAAGAACCCTTAAATACATTCTTTGTCAATCTTGAAGCAAGCCCGAAAAACAAGGAAGTGAAAGACATAGAATTTATCTACAATACAAAAGTAACTATCGAAGACCCAAAACGTAAACGAGAAATAGTCCAATGTACCCGATGCCAACAGTATGGACACACTAAGAACTACTGTATGCGACCGTTTAGATGCGTCAAGTGTGGCCAAGGTCATAACACTACGGATTGCACTAAAAAGGACAGAAACACCCCAGCTACATGTGCTCTCTGTTTTGGTAATCACCCAGCTAACTACAAAGGATGCGAGGTGTACAGGGAGATCTGGTCTAGAAAAACAACTCAACGTAAACTAAAACCACAAGGGCAACAAAAATCCTCACAGCAATTCCAAGCGTCCTTGCAAGAATTCCCAACCTTAGGAAACAGGCAGAATGTTCAAGACCACACAATTGAAAGAGAACATACGAACTTGAGTCAACAAATCAAGCCGGGCACGAGCTTTGCTGAAGCAGTTAAAACTGTCCCAAATCATAATCAGGCCGAAGTTGCCTCAAATCTAGAAAGAATAATTTTAAGCCAGGCAGAAAAAATGGATACGCTAATACAACAAATAGGAACCTTAGTGGGACTTATTTCGACGCTCATTGCTCGACTGCCATAATGAAGTTTTTAAAGATCGCCTTATGGAACATAAATGGCTTGTCATCGAACAAGCAAGAAGTTGAATTATTTTTAAATCACAACAAAATTGACATACTTTTAATATCAGAAACACATCTAACAGATCAAAGAGTTGTAAAAATAAGAGGCTACAATTTATACTACACGAACCATCCTGATGGTACAGCACATGCAGGAGCAGCCGTAATTATTAAGGAAAACATCAAGCATGAATTTGTTAATGGCTTCAAGTGTGACTATTTACAGGCCGCAATAATAACTGTTCAAGACTGGATGGGATCATTGCACGTGGGAGCAGTGTATTGTCCACCTCGGCATCGTATAGATGATGATACTTTTAATGGGTTCTTTCAGACCTTGGGTAGACGATTCCTTGTGGGAGGAGACTGGAACGCCAAACACATTGACTGGGGCTCACGATTAACTACAACCAGAGGACGGGAGCTAAAGAAAAGCCTAGACCAGTTGAAACTAGACACTTTCTCCACAGGAGAACCTACCTACTGGCCAGCTGATCCTTGTAAACGACCAGACCTCATTGACTTTTTTGTCGCAAAGGGGATATCTAATATGTATACTAAAATAGAATCGAGCCTTGATGGCACTTCCGACCACACACCAGTGATTTGTACTGTAAGCTCCACTATCATCTATGCAGAACCAAAGGAATCCTTATATAACCACAAAACTGACTGGGAAGCATTCAGCTACTATATCGAGAAACAAATTGACCTACGTATCTCACTAAAGTCGGAGCATGAAATCGACGACGCCACCCAATACATAACTAACATTATACAAGACGCAGCCTGGAGATCCACTCCATTTGTTAAATATAACCCCAAAAGCAGAGACTGCACTATACAAGTTAAACAAAAAATCGCGGAGAAAAGAAAACTAAGGCGCAAGTGGCAAATGACAAGAAATACTAATGACAAAAGAGCTCTCAATAAAGCCCAGAAAGAGCTGAAAGAGCTTCTAGCAGACATAGAGAATAAAACTCTACAGGCTAGGCTGGAAACTCTCTCGGCAGGCAAAAACGATGACTATTCACTTTGGAAACTGACAAAGACATTTAAACGACCTAGAGTACAAGTACCCCCCCTGAAACAAGATGGTGGCTGGGCAAGAAAATCTAAGGACAAAGCGGAACTATTTGCTAACTTCTTGTCAAACGTGTTTAGGCCTAATGATGCTGATGCCAACCATCCTGAAAATGACATAGATGCGTTTGTTGACAGTGACCAGCAGCTCTCACTTCCCATGAAACCAGTTTCTCCTCGAGAAGTCTACAGGGAAATAAGTCATTTAAAGCTTAAAAAAGCGCCAGGTTTTGACCTTATTACGGCAGAAATCTTAAAGAGGTTACCAAAAAAAGGACTGGTCTTCCTTACAACTCTTTTCAATGCCATATTTAGAATACAATACTTCCCAATGATCTGGAAGGTATCTATAATAAACATGGTGCCCAAACCAGGAAAGTCTCCAAACGAGGTTTCTTCATACCGGCCTATCAGCCTCTTACCTGTGCTTTCAAAGCTGCTAGAGAAACTTATTTTGCGACGAATGATGCCTATTTTGAAGGATGAAAAAATTATACCTGATCACCAGTTTGGATTCCGACCAAAGCACTCTACTATTGAACAAATCCACAGGGTGGCTCAGGAGGTACGCCAATCATTGGAGAGGAAGAAATATTGCTCAGCGGTGTTCTTAGATGTGCAACAAGCCTTTGATCGGGTCTGGCATAAGGGTCTGCTTTTTAAACTTAAGGCCAAGCTCCCAAACACAATATTTATGCTGCTAAAATCTTATCTGCATGAGAGACTCTTCAGGGTACAAGTGGAAGACAGTTTTTCTTCCTTTAAAGATATACAGGCGGGAGTTCCTCAGGGCTCTGTCCTTGGCCCAGTTCTCTACACAATTTATACTGCAGATCTACCACAGTCAGAGGACGTGCTAACCGCCACATATGCTGACGATACTGCGGTTATTGCCGCCAGTCCTAGTCCAGAAAGAGCTTCTGAATTGCTGCAAAACCATTTGGACAAAATCAAAATCTGGCTAAACCGGTGGAGAATAAGAGTTAGTGCTGCAAAGTCAAATCATATTACTTTCACTCTAAAGAAAGGAAATTGTCCACAAGTGAAACTAGATGACACTATCCTACCACATCAAAACACAGTGAAATATCTTGGTATGCATCTAGACAGAAGGTTGATATGGCAGGACCACATAAAAGCCAAAAGAGATCAGGCAAATAGAAAATTAAAAGACATGTACTGGCTCATAGGAAGACAGTCAACCCTGAGTGTGGAAAATAAACTACTTATCTATAAGTGCATAATAAAACCAATCTGGACCTATGGCATCCAACTCTGGGGCTCGGCTTGCCACTCTAATATCGAAATCCTCCAAAGGTTCCAGAATAATGCTTTAAAAGTAATTGTTAATGCTCCATGGTTCACAAAGAATGTTGAAGTACATGAGTATCTAAATATGCCTACAGTTAAAGATGAAGTTCAGAAATTTTGTAAGACATACAAAACACGGCTGGAACACCATTCCAATAAACTAGCGTCTGAACTGACTGACACATCAAATTCAATATTCCGCCTGAAAAGGAAACGTCTTGCCTCAATTTAATACAAAAAATTGAAAATGAATTAAGGATGTCACATCACTGGAAGTGACTCCTTCAAATCCAAATTCATAAAACATATCTGATTATAGCTAATGGGCTGCTAGCAGATGGATCAATAAAAAAAAAAAAAAAAAAAAAAAAAAAAAAAAAAAAAAAAAATGTGTTCTTACTGTTAACTCATGCCTAAATCTTTTAATGGGAATCAGCATGGTGTTGAAAGCTCCGAAAACTTTCATCGAAACTAGACTATGATGCGACGACACATAACAAAAATTTGCTCTATGGCATCGCACCAGAACGTTGAGCTCGGTCCTTACGTATCTATTTATTTTATGAAAAACTGTGAGGCAAACGAACATGCGAGCCATCTGATGGGATGTAATCACTGCCCATTGGTACTAGCAACCCCGAAAAAGTCGCTGATCTGTTGCCGTCCTGTAGGCCCCAAAGGCCTCAAGATCATGTCCTGATTGTTCTAGTCGAGCCGATTCAATCGTACTCCAACCAGCAACTCGCTACCGTACAAATCGAGCCTTATAACGTATGCTACGATTGCTCTCAAACAATTTTCGTTTTTGCTAGGTAACAAACGAGCAGTCCTTATACTTAGAAACAAATTCCGAGATCAAAAGTTGGGATTTACAGATGACATTATCTAATGCCTGAAGTCGTCTGGCCTTGATTTGTCTTGTCCTAGAGTTTTATTAGGTGAAAGTCTCTATACCACATGATATTGCTCCTGATCTGACCGTAACATTCAACAGAACCCCACAGACCCTTACTTTTGATCTCTGATTCTATTGCAGAGTTTAGTTAGGTCCTCATAAGAGATCCTTGCCCCATCAGGTATAAGGTACGAGTACGGCATCTTCGCGCAGAAGATCGAGAACGGCGAGCAGCAGGAGGAGCCGGACGACTGGCTGCGCTACGGCAACCCGTGGGAGAAGGCGCGCCCCGAGTTCATGCTGCCCGTCAACTTCTACGGCCGCGTCGTCGACACGCCGCAGGGCAAGAAGTGGGTGGACACGCAGGTGCGTGCGATGCGTTATCCTGTGCCTCGGGGCCAGAATACGCGCCTATCATGTGTGGGATGCAGCTATACGTCATCAGTCATCACTCGCTGCATAGTATAAAGTCGCTATCGGTTCCTGTCTGTCCTTACTCCTAAACAACGCAATGGATTTTGATGCATCCTAATTTTACTCATGCAGAGCCGAGGCGGGTCGCTAGTGAGGAATAAAGAATTATTTCACGGTTGGAGGAGCCAGCCAGTTATGCCCTGATCACATGGGGCGAGTAAAATCATACAGGTTAATACATTGACTTGTGCACCCGCCGTTATCATGTCGAAAACCATGGTAACCCCGCAATGTAACGTGACTGAACTCTGCCACTCGCACATGTGTGACCAAGACATTAGGTCTGAATGCTTGGCGAACAGTGTAGTAGACTTAATATACTTAAGGTTAATTCACCTAGGATTAATTGACCCCATAAAGTAGGTAGGTTAGATTCGTTTAGGTTCCTTCTTATGCCCAAAGGGTAAACAAGCTTTCGATTTGCATCGTTTTACTGACACATCATTCACCGCTTCCGGTGCAACTGTCATTTTTCACTCGACTGCGGCTAGAAAGGATGATTTTGTACTTAACTGATAGCTTCACCAATCAGGTGCAAATTTTGGTAACGGCGACAGTTAAGTGGTAAAAGTATAAAAGGTAAATTCCTCGACCGGTCATATATGTTCTTAAAGTCTTGCGACATTGTTACCCGTACAGCACAGCGAGGAATTGCGATGCTACAAAACACCTCTATGGCCCAAAATGTTCACGCGGAAATCGCTCTGAACAATTCTCGTAAAATGCGTAAGAATATTTATGTTTTACTTATCGGAACCAATAAAACTTGCGTGCTTTTATCTCTATGTCAACAAAATTAGTTACACTTAAGATTTTTGTTCCACGCAACGCAACGGTGCGGACATGCGCGCTGCTAGAGGGCACGTGCAACGACCTTTGATATTAAAAGAAATCCCAACGAAGTAGCGAAGCAATGTTTTGCTCGCTGAATACCACAAATTCGCTATTTTTACTAGAAGGCAATGACCTTTATCACAGCATGCTGCCGCTTGGTGATAGTGTGTCATCGCCGACGTGATGAGAGTATGAAAAACATTTCTCTAATTGAGATAACTTATCTGTTATTAACGTTTATTGCATTACTAATAGAGGAAGTTATGGTTATATAATTAGTTGTTATTTGCTATAGTAATTGTTTATTGATGTTAATACTCATTCATAATCTGGTACGATTTCTATGAAAGAACCTGATCTCGAACAGAAATGTAAGAAATTATTTAAAAACAATTTCTCTAATTGAGATAACTTATCTGAAGTCAGTCTGTAGCTTTATTTAATGCTTTACTAATAGAGGAACTTTGTTGTATACTTTTTGGTTTTTATTACTTATTAATTATTATTCTTATAAATTTCAATTCCTATTCTTCTTCTTTCAAACATTAACAAGATATTTAGAACATTGTAGTCTAGTTACACCATATGACTAGGAACCTTTATAATTTCGCGGTGGCTATCTGTCTGTCTGTATATTAATATTTTTTTCTCTACAACTATCAAAGTTATAAGGCGAAAAAATTGTACTTATAATGGTGGTGCTTAGAATCTCAAGTGATTTCTTTAAAACGGTCTGTCAGCCCGACAATCAGTTTCTTATAGAACTCTTTTATGTATGTTAATAGTTTTTGAGATTTTTTTAGATCCATCCACATATCTATCCATTGACTATATTTGGACTAGATTTATTAGAAACTAGACACGCACGCAACTTCGTTCGCGTCAAATTAGTAGCCTAAGTCCGTCAGGGATAGTGTAGCTTTCTATTAGTGAAAGATTTTTGCAATCGTCCATTAGTTCTAGAGATTACCCCTAGTTACAAACAAACAAAGTTAACTTTTCTATTTTATTAGTGTAAGTAGATTTGACTTTAGTGTCTAGGTAGAAATTAGCGCTAAGTGCTAACTCTTTGAGATGCGGCACGCTGGTGACCCTGATCGCCCTTTCGGTTACCCACGCTTGAGTAATTGAATGCGACGTAAAATATATTTTTAAAACTGTAGTAAACATTTTGTACATTATTTTTATTGCGTTGGCACTGATTAAACGGTTTTTATTTGCATTTTATTATTTTGGACGTGTAACTCTTAGTCACGAATAAACGTTATTGTTATATGCAATCTATACTAATATAATAAAGAGAAAAACTTTGTTTGTTTGAATGTAGGGGGTAATCTTTAAAACTACTGAACCGATTTCAAAAAATCTTTCGCAGATAGAAAGCTACACTATCCCTG
Organism: Ditula angustiorana; assembly: GCA_963691745.1. Classification (NCBI taxonomy): domain Eukaryota; kingdom Metazoa; phylum Arthropoda; class Insecta; order Lepidoptera; family Tortricidae; genus Ditula; species Ditula angustiorana. The sequence continues at coordinate 2,818,479 of OY829481.1, read as the reverse complement.
ACGGACATAGGCTACTAATCTCACGCGAACGTCCTCTAGTTTGAAATATAATGTGAAAGCAATGGAATACTTTCTATAGCTATTTGCTATTATTATTTATTCAAGGTTCATCTGAGTTAGGATTAACCCTTTCGTTCCGGATGACGAGTTAACTCGTCTTGTGCGAATGTGCTCTCAGATCCGGTAGACAAGTAGGTAAACACGTCTTAAAAAAAATTACATTACATCCTAGATTAGGGCAATCGACAGTCACTTGCACAACCGGACACATTGCTTCCTGTACTCTTAGTCTTGAGCCATATTTATTTGCTGCAGTTATTTTAATGTTGCCAACTAGTGAACAAACTTATTAGTCTACCCCAAGAATATTCGTTACGCATTTGTGTCTAAATAGTTACGTTTTGAACAAACAACATGAAGAAAAATAACCCTAATTTTGTCAATATTAGCCAACGAGTTATCTCGTCTACCGGCTCTGAAAAGTGTTTTACGTAGCCGAGTTAAGTCGTCTTTCGGACGTAAGAGCATCATTTCTGTGAACGAGTTAACTCGCCTACAGGACTGAGGAGCAGGTATCAATTCACTGAATATGGAAAACTGTGTAGATTTTGTGTATGGCTTTGCCGGAACGAAAGGGTTAACTAGGACGGACGTTCAACATTAATTGTGTATATTAAAATGATAGACGCGATGCTAACACGAAGATAACTCTTGGTTATCTGGCAAGAGTCGTACCTAAAACCTTTGCATTCCGCGCTTACTCATACCAATTGAGCTACAGGTGCCTCTGACGGTCACTGTTTTTAAGATCATTGCTTAGTTTTTAACGGTTTATTAATCGTGGTGCTATCGATTATGCGTCTTAACTATTCAATTGTAAACTCTATTACAATGCTTGAGCCGCAAATTGCTTGCACTTTCGATGCATGTAATATTTGTGTAGTCAGTGCCAAATGTCTAGACTAGTCAATATTATTTTATCAAATTGTACAAAGTCAATGCGGACGCAACAGTTTTTTGTTGGTTTGCCAAATAGACAAACAAATGATTAACAATATTTTTTGTCTATGATAGGAAAATATACGATACCATAGGTAGGTAGTTACTTTGTTTTAATGTGAGAAATGATGTGGCCCAACATACACCATAAAGGATTTAGGACAGGCAGGAACGGATAGCGACTTCAATAAATATTGTAACACTTTTACATATACGATATTCCCTCAAAAATCGAATGGCATTAAAGTGCAAAATTGTTATAGACGGCCACTAAAATATCTATGTCCAAAGAAGTAAGTAAAAAACCTAACATTTTAGAAGTTATAGCGATACATAGTTACAAAGATGACTGAGGAAACAAGTTCTTTTTTGTTTTGAAATATGCTTATTCGAATACAGATAAAAAAAAATGTGTGAGTAATTAGTTAAAAGGTGACAGTATTTAAATAAATGCGATTAAGTGTTGGCTCGATACAAAGCACGTCTGTGACGTCACTGGCGCTGTATGCAGCGCGATAGAGCGTTTTCGCGACGCTCGCCCGTTGTCATTTTATTACTCGTGATATTTTGAAAAATAATTATCGTAGAGGATAACTAAAAAAACAGTTTTTGTTCTTTTAACCAACTCTATCAATTTTGGCATTAAAAAAATTCATTAGAATACCTTATTACTCATCTTTCTTTTCAATAGGTTGTTGTCAAATAATTGCAAATTTTATAGAAGAAGTGAAAAAATGTGGAAAATAAATAAAGAGTTTCCCTTGACACTCGACAGTACCTGCAGTCATCTACTTTAGGCCCAATTTGCCCGTCCATCCGAGAATGATATCCGGTTTGTACGGCACGAAGTTATTTTTAGCTTATGAAGAAAAATATACCGTCCTATTAGTTTACTACATAGGTCAGTTTAGATTGCTAGCCAGAAAGATGGATTGCAATGTGACTTATCATTCGTTCAGTGAACTTTGTTAGATTTACTAAGCAATTGATCAATCGAGATCCAGGAAGAAGCGGAGATTTATTGTGATACCTACTGAAGATGCTTAGTAGAAATGAAAAGTCACACATAGAAGAGTGAAGAGAGAAATAAAGCGTTGTCATTGGGTAGTTGATTACAGGCCACTGGCGCGCATTAAATGCTCCGAAGTAAATAAAAGCGCGTTAAAAACATACATAATTACTGCGTGTGTTTAAGTACCACGTTCCTCATTACAAATCTACCGTTAGGTTTCTCTAGTTACCTTAAGTTTTAGTATTCGCTACTAACGATAACAAGGCTAGCGTTTTATGCACGGGGTAAAATGTTTAATGAGAACGCCTCATTCTCCGTCATCGCACTGCCCAGCGGTCTCTTTGGTTGTCGTTCATAAGTAAAAAAAAGGGACATCTAACACCAAATTCTAGCCCCTAAGTAAAGCTTTTACTATGGGTACTAGGCTACGGATGAACATAAATTACATAATATCGCGTCGGCTTAGCACACGTAGGTACCTTAGGATGCAATGTACATAAAAACCTTCTGTAAAAAAATTAGAGATGCGCCGAGTAACAATTTTGCCGAGTAACGAGTACCGAGTATTACTCGGTTCAATTTTTTTTGAACCGAGTACTCGGCCGAGTAACTCGGTTCAATGAAATTCTGATTTCGCGCGCGTAACACATACAAACAGGTTCGCGCCGGTCGAGCGGCCGGCTCGCGTTGATACACCCCTCATCCCGCCCGCGCCTTTCAACTACCCTCAACTATACTCGGCATTCAAAGCGACTTATTCGGCCGAGTACGAGTATCAAAAAACCCGCCGAGTACGCCGAGTACCGAGTATAAACCGAGTACTCGGCCCATCTCTAAAAAAAATCTTTATGTGACAGTGACAACTGTATCAAAATCCGTTGCGTGGTTTAGAAGGAGTATGCGGCCGAAGATATTAGAACTGACAGGAACGGATAGCTTTATTTATATTTATTTATTTATTTTATACTATGTAAAGATAAAGATGTTTTGTACTAGGTATGTACAGAAGATGTTTATAACATCCATGACTCCGCTACAAACGTACATATTCATCATACAAACATTTGCCCCTCGTGGAAGTCTAACCTACAACCTAGCTTCGTCGTCAGGGTCACGAATCACTATGTTTACTGGTTTACTGTTTACAATGTATGTTCGAGTTGTCTTGTCCCGCAGGTGGTGTTCGCGATGCCATATGACAACCCCATCCCCGGCTACCAGAACAACGTCGTCAACACGCTGCGGCTCTGGTCCGCCAAAAGCCCCATCGACTTCAACCTCAAGTTCTGTTAGTATACTACACACGCTCTCCCACAGCACCTGAGCACAACTTACTAACCTACGATACCATACTATAGTGCCATAAAATGTATTAGCCTTAAAGTCATAAGCGTATATTTCATCAATGTCGGGAGCGTGTCACGCTACCGGCCTAAGGTCAATGCCGACCTAAGGCAATGGCGAACTGCATAGAAGCTCACTCTTATTCAGTGGAAGCGCTTCTATGCAGTTTGCCATTGCGAGTTAAACGGACTCCGTACGGAGCCCGTTCCGCTCGCAGTGGAAAGCTGGCATTAGAGGGTGGAAAGTGTTATCGCCATTTGTATGGAGAGCGCTTTTTAAGTCTGGGTACACAATCCCCTTAATACATACTACAATGCGGATGGCACATTGGCGTGATGGCCAAATTCATGCTTCTTGAGGGGAAGGGTTCATAAACCTCATAAAGTTTCCAAACAAAGGCTTCAAATTTATAACAGTCTGCACTGCGTAGGGGACGACCTCAAAAATCAGTAGGCTTTTTTATCGACCTTGTCGACCAATGAATATTAAAAGTAGCTGAGCAACAAGATTGTATTTAACCCAAGGTATATTAATTAAGATATAATGTTAGAAGCGCTGTTAGCAGACCTAATAAATTGAAATAAAATAAAATACATACACACAGTATGCCAGGACCCGGGCAAATGGCGTTCTGTGGTCTCTGCCTACCCCAAAGGGAAACAGGCGTCACCTTATAATAATAATAATAATATAAAATAAAATAAAATAAAACCCTTTTCTCCTGGCAGTCAACTCCGGCGACTACATCCAGGCCGTGCTGGACCGCAACGTGGCGGAGAACATCACGCGCGTGCTGTACCCCAACGACAACTTCTTCGAGGGCAAGGAGCTGCGCCTGCGCCAGGAGTACTTCATGTGCGCCGCCACGCTGCAGGACATCATCCGCCGGTACTGGTTTATTTATAATCTCAGCTGATACATGAAGCGTAGGGAAGAATCGCTCCAATGGGTAAGGGACACTGCTATGATGGATGCCGCCTCTCTAGCCGTCATACTTGTATAGTCTAGCTCTCTAGACTGTAGATGTTGGGTGGGTATTGGCATCCAAAAACACCTAGGGTGGGGTTTAAGTCCATTGTAAGACGTGAAAGTTAGGTTTACATCCAGAATGTAAATCCTAATTTTATCCGGGGCGGGTCGCAAGTTGTTGAATTATATTTGTGAGTAAACGATAGTCACGAATCGTTGCACGTAGTTTTCTCTACCTGTGAACGCTTGAATGCTTTTGACATATTGAAATGCAGGAAACATATTTAAATTGACGTAATACATTTATTTACAGATACAAGTCGTCCAAATTCGGGTCACGTGAGGCCGTACGTACCACGTTCGACAGTCTTCCCGACAAAGTCGCCATCCAGCTCAACGACACCCACCCGGCCTTGGCCATCCCAGAACTGCTCAGGATCCTCATCGACATCGAAAAGGTCCCGTACGAAGAGGCCTGGCAGCTGGTGCAGAAATGTTGCGCGTACACGAACCACACCGTGCTGCCCGAAGCGCTCGAAAGGTGGCCGTGTTCCATGCTCGAGAACTGCCTCCCCCGTCATATGGAGCTCATCTATCACATCAACTTCTTACACTTGAAAGAGGTCGAAAAGCGTTATCCGGGCGACTACGACCGTATGCGCCGCATGTCTCTCATCGAAGAGGAAGGCGAGAAGCGCGTGAACATGGCCAACCTCTGCGTCGTGGGAGCGCACGCCGTGAACGGCGTCGCTGCCATCCATTCGGAGATCCTCAAAGCGACCATCTTCCGCGACTTCTACGAGATGTGGCCCGCCAAGTTCCAGAACAAGACCAACGGCATCACCCCCCGCCGCTGGCTGCTGCTCTGCAACCCCGGTCTGTCCGACCTCATCTGCGACAAGATCGGCGAAGACTGGACCGTGCATCTGGAGAAGCTTCAGGGCTTGAAGCGCTGGGCGAAGGACCCGGGCTTCCAGCGGGCCGTCATGAAGGTGAAGCAGGAGAACAAGCTCCGGCTGGCTTCGCTCATCGAGCGCGACACCGGGGTGAAGATCAACCCGGCGTCGATGTTCGACGTGCAGGTGAAGCGCATCCACGAGTACAAGCGCCAGCTGCTGAACATCCTGCACGTGATCACGCTGTACAACCGGATCAAGCGCGACCCGTCGGCCGCGATCACGCCGCGCACGGTCATGATCGGCGGCAAGGCGGCGCCGGGCTACTACATCGCCAAGCAGATGATCGCGCTGGCCTGCGCCGTCGGCAACACGGTTAGTTCTTGTCGACTGAGAGTTCTTAGTAGGACCCCATTTCCTTCTCTATGTTTTCCAACTTTACTGGTTGGAACCGTCTCAAACCATGACCGTAGCCATTCGAGGTGTTCAATTGTTTTTTCTTCTTCCTTTTTCTGCTCCTGATGTCGGTATAGCATACGAAATAATTTCTATCCATGTTTTCATCGTTATGATTGATCTCCCTCTCAATTTTCGTTTTTGAACCTGATGAAACTTTTTAATATAAAACTACCGTGAGACTCGGACATATTATTAAAACGGATCACTCACGTATTTTTAAGTCGAGAAATGCCCGACATGTTTCGGACCAGTCCGTGGTCCATAAGCATGAGCCCCCGCAGCGGTGGCGCGACGAAGACTGCGTACCGCGTGCATTAAAAATAATGAAGCAAACGAGGGTAGTTGTGCGCCGCCTGTACCGAGCAGTCGAGCTGTCAGGGCTTCGGTACGCAGTTGTCGTGGCGCCACCGCCGCGGGGGCTCATGATTAAGGACCACGGACTGGTCCGAAACATGTCGGGCATTCATCGACGTAAAAATACGTGACTTATGAAACTTAACAAAAAAATCTAAGGGCCCGTTCCACCGCTCTCTTATAAGTTCCCGGTATTGTTCCCTTCAGATTTCTGTAAGATGTGATATCGGCGACGTATCGGAGATCGATAAAACGGCCCGAGTCAAATTTGATCACCTCGATGATTTAAAAAAATTGACGCTCGAACGGAGCGTCAATCCGCGAACGGAGGTCTTAAACAGAGCGCCCCGCCAACAGGTTAACAACGACCCGGACGTGGGCGACAAGCTGAAGCTGATCTACCTGGAGAACTACCGCGTCACGCTGGCCGAGCGCATCATGCCGGCGGCGGACCTGAGCGAGCAGATCTCCACGGCCGGCACCGAGGCGTCGGGCACGGGCAACATGAAGTTCATGCTCAACGGCGCGCTCACCGTCGGCACCATGGACGGCGCCAACGTCGAGATGGCCGAGGAGGCCGGCGAGGACAACCTGTTCATCTTCGGCATGCGCGTCGACGACGTGGAGGCTCTGCAGAAGCGCGGGTGAGTCGGGAGCGGGGCTTCGGCCAGGCGTGTGAGCCATCTGTTTCGTGAAATGATCCCGTTTGTTCACTTTAGAAATATGTTATGTAGCTCACCTGCATCTGAATATATGTATACCGAGTTACGGTACAGAATGTGACGAGATCAGGAGATTCAGGGGTGCGGACCCGAAGACAGTTAATAAATAAACGTTTTTTTTTACTGATTCTCATGGACAGCGGTTATTACTTCTCATGAGGTGATCCGCTTGCTCGTTTCTCTTTCCATTAAAAAAACTCGCTCATCGGGACGTTTTAAGCCTATGTTTAGACGAGCACTAAAACTGACAAAAACAGTGACTTCTACAAACGAGTCCAGTAAGCTAATTTCTGCTGTTACCAACTTGCGAAATTACTTTGACTCTTAAACGCTGTGCTACAAAATCTTGCAAGCGAGATCTTGCTGGTAACTTGCAAACGAAACTTCTGCTACCATTACTGCGCACAGTATAAACAAATCAGCAAGTCTTTGCCTAAGAAATTGCAGGTGGCGGCAAGATTTGACGTCTCTGATAGAATCACGTTTGGTTTTTTTTTGTTCTGCTACTCATCTGCGAGCGAGGGTGGAACGCAACGAGTTCTGTGCTAAACGCATGGTGTCGCAGGTACAACGCGTACGAGTACTACGAGCGCAACCCGGAGCTGCGGCAGTGCATCGAGCAGATCCGCAGCGGCTTCTTCTCGCCGGGCGAGCCGGGCCGGTTCGCGCACCTGGCCGACGTGCTGCTGCAGCACGACCGCTTCCTGCACCTGGCCGACTACGAGGCGTACCTGGAGGCGCAGCAGCGCGTCTCCGACGCCTACCAGGTGAAACAGCTTGACGATTACCGTGAACGAATAGTCCGCAAGGTCCGTCCGGATCGCTTCCACCGTCTTACCGCTAATCTTGTCGCTAAGCAGCAGTCCTTCGCTGTTGTGTTCCGACGTGGAGAGCGAGACAGCCGGTGCAATTACTGGCACAAGAGGTATTCCATCTTAGCCCTCTGGGTTGGCAATGTATCTGCTATCTTTTTGGTGTTGCGGGTGTCTTGGTGTATAGGCGTTGGTGTTAACTTACCATCAGATGACCCACTTGCTTGTTTGTCTTCCTATTTCATAAAAAAAAATGTGCAGCCGCTCAGATGGTTTCTGAAATCATAACTTTGGCTAAAACTTAAGGGGACCCGAAGCTTAAGCGTATGTGATAGTGTCAGCAAATGCCCAAATTAGCCTTGATTAAGCACTTCGCCGCCGATGAAATGCTCTTATCTGACGCAACTCCTCATCCCACAGGATCAATCAAAATGGGCGGAGATGGTGATCATGAACATAGCGTCGTCCGGCAAGTTCTCCTCGGACCGCACCATCGCGGAGTACGCGCGCGAGATCTGGGGCGTCGAGCCCTCGTGGGAGAAGCTGCCCGCGCCGCACGAGACCGCCTAACTCGCCAGCTGGGGCCCGCTTGCCGAGCTTACGCCTAGCCGGGACAATGGGCCCTTTATGCTCTAAGCGCAACAGCTTCGGGCTCGAGGTCGAAGCATAGCTCTGTCAAACTCACTCGTACAAGCGCGTTAGAGTAGGACAGGGAGCCTTGGCGTTGAGCTCATCGGTATTTCGTTTAGAGAATCACTCCCCAGGAAGGGCATCGGTTCTCTCATACGCTTAGGGTCGACTTCTCAAACCTCCGATAAGCTGTTACTCAACAAAAAACTACTTTTTTGTAAGTTGGTCGACGGTTGAAAAATCGCCTCTTAGTATTTGCAGAACCGTGCACTAGCCCACTGTTTTGACAGGTGAAAGCTTAGCGTTACGTGGCACTGAGGCAGGAGCAGTACTCGCTTGAAAACGCACAGACGTCATTTGATAAGTTTTGTTTTCAAACGAGTACAACTGCTATCAGATAGTGGGCACGATGCTCAAAGTTACCTGAGCACGCCCGCTGGAAATAAAGCCTTATGTTTTTGAGCACCTTGCTCGTTATATGTCTGACGGCGAGAGCAGTAGCTCCTAGACGTATGTTAGAGAGGCGTCTTATATGGCCAGATACTCTCCCGTCACGTGAAAGGAGAGTCGGTTGGCTGTGGATGAGGTCGGTGATTATTATTAATCAACAGCCCATTCGTATCGATGCGGATCTCATACCGACAAATAGACCGATAGATTGCCAACGATCTTTTTACGTGACGGGAACCGTAGCAATGATAATGTCAGAACGATGATTTTGTACAAGAGCAGTGCTAATAATTGTGCTGGTAATATTATTGGTGCTGACGGAACTAACGTCCGTATTCGTAATTAGTACTCTGTGCAGTAGCTACTCAAACTCGTGGCAAAATGGTTTAGGCGCCGCGTGGACTAAGCCACTCGGATACAATATTACTTTTTCCCAACATTTGTAAAAAAGTAAAAAGTTGGGAAAAAGTAATCTTGTATCTGAGCATTGTTTATGAATACGGGCGTTAGACACATTTAAGCTGTGTCATTGCTATAATTTAAAATTTTAGACGGTTGATGAATAAAAAGATTGTGTAATAAATAAGCTTTTGTTAAAATAAAAAACATGTGAAATTTCTTCTTACCTGTCTCAGTTACTTGCTCTATTTTCCTTACAACCGTCAAACTATAAACTTATAGAAAATATAAGTCCAACAATAAAGAGTAAAATTGTCCCCATTTTCTTCGTAAACGTCACGCACATTTCACACATTTTTGACAAAAAATTCTAGAAGCATTATCACAACTGGGTAAATCCTCGCGCAGTTTTTCTCCGACATTTATACACCTTTTACGTTAATGCTAAAAATGCGCCAGGGGTAATTACTTTTTTTTTAAGATTTACCGGATTTTGTGTCAAAACTTTCGTTTAATTTGATTTCTACTTTTTATTGTCGGACCTTATTGGCCTCATTGACGTAGAAATTAGGGTGATATAACCATAGTGCATAATGTCACATAATTTTGATGGCCGTTCGTTGGATAATTATTTTGCTCTATGCTTGGATAACTGTGTGAGTGACGCACGTTTAGAAAAAAAGAGGCGCTTATTTCTGAAACCTTATAATTAGTTGTTCCAAGTAAAGTCAATTATAGGTAACTTTACCCTTTGATGGGGACAACTGACTGTAAAGAGTTCAGAACTGGGTGTTTTACCCTTGTTGCAACTCATTGGCCATATTTCTCTCCTAGTCCTATAATATTGGTGTCTCTATTAGGTGTAGGTGAATCTTTAGGCTTGCATTAACTTAACACGAACTTTCTCGATACGCGTTAACGCGCTACGCAACTCAGTGTGTCTCTTTCTTACTAGGCTAGTAAGAACGAGACGTACTGAGTTACGTAGCAAGTTAACGTGTGTCGAGAAGGTTCGTGGTAGATGCATCATTTGCAAAATAATGTTATGGCGGCGCTATACTGCGGTATTCGTGTTCGGGTATTCGCTAGAACGAAAGAGATGTAAGAATGCATTTCTGTCCAATTACCCGAAGACGAATAAAGCAGCATAGTGCCTCCGTTAGGTAGCTATTGGATTGATTCTGGTGTATTGGGGTATGGAAGAAAACGTTAATTATAATAATATGAGATTATATTATAGTCAGTAGGTAACATTTTAAATCAAATTAAAACATTTTATTGTAGTAAAATTGTAACGATCACCTTTATAAGAGATATTAAAAAAATTGTGTGGATGTTTTTTATGTCACTGTTTATGTAGACGTAGAATTTTGCTGATATATTTTTGTGCCATAACTTTATTTTTGATAAAAGTTTAAAGTATCTGGTTCCTGAGGTCGACAGACTGTGGTAGTTATTTTTTACTCGTAGACTTTGAGCCTCAAATTTAACTTATAAATAAACCACAAAATGCCGCATCCAGTTTTTAAATGAATTTTGGGTCACAGTGTCAACATGAACTATTGTTGTAAAACATTTAAGGTCATAATAATATTTTAAGGTTATTTATCAATTTAGATAGTTTTATAAAGTAGTATATTTATGTAAATTACTGCCATAATTATGTATTGTTACTCCCTGCAATTTTATTTTTATTAAACTATTAAAATTAATGTGTCTTTCATTTGACTTTTTACTTTTAATACTTGTAATCCGAGCGAGGACAAACGACAATCGCTTTTTTCCTCTCCACTAAATCGCACTTGATGGCACGCAAGGTCAAATTACGAGCCAGGGTCCTGCTTGAATCCTGCGCGCGCAAATCTGGGATCCTGCCATCGGTCAAATTCGCCACGTTTCGGCAAGGATCGGATTCCCCTAATATTGGCCCGTCTAGCACGGTAATGTTTGTCGCTGACAAAACGTCTATCTCTTTCTAACGAGTGAATTACAAAGGGGTTGGTGATTTGTATCCGCTGTGCTAGGATTCTTACTGAGCGAGTGAGCGACCCGCTTTATCTATCTCTTTCTGTACTGGGGTGTCATTGGCCGTTGAATGTTTAAATACCTACTTTACTCACTCCGCGTCGGTTGCTCGGACGGGTCGGTTGTCGCCGCCGTCCTTTCGCGTGTGTTGTGATCTCAAGTGTTGTGTCGCTCCGGTGGTGCACCACTCCCTTACGTACAGGTATGGTCATAATTGTGTACTAAATGGCCCTCCAAAGCATGTTTGTGTGATAAAAGTATTCTCGCGAGCAACGCCGGCTCAGCGAATGCGCGAACACGATCGATAACGATGTTGTCTTGTCCGTGCCTCGCGGAAAAGTCGTATCAGAACCTCTTGATATTAAATATACGATTAAAGCCCATAATCGATTTTAGTGCCTAGTAAATTTTGCTAATATAAAATGCTACATCTAAAAAGAAATGTTATAGGGTCATCTCGAAGCAATAACTCAACAGAACCAGCCAATCTAGCCATATTCGCAAAGCCAGGACTTTTTAATTTTAATTGGAACAAACAACTTAGATATCGAAATTGGACAAACTGCGAAAGTCAAATGAAATCAGTGGGTGGAGGACATTTGGAACATGCGGTCAGCCAGCCCGACGAAATTTCGCAATTTATTGATTCTCAAAATCGTTAACCGCCTACTAAGCTAAGATTTAAATAATACGAAGTCCAAGTTAAAGAAGCTTATTAGTGGTTTAGAAAATAAAGGCGCCTTGCATTATATAAATTAGTGACATTATGATCTAGCTCCAAGCTATCAAGGTGATTCATTGATTTCATTCAAGAAATCCTTGACAGCGTGTATAGTAAGTTCTAGGTAGAGTGATGAGTGATTCAGAATTTATTTTGATTGGTAAACTTTAACATTTTAAGAAAAATAAGTTTGTTTTTATATTGGAATTGCTTGCTGCTGTTTAAAATATATTTCAATTACTTATAAAGAAATAAAAATATTTCGTTCTCTTAAATTAAAAGTGTTGTCTTAGACAACGGAATATTTTTTTGGAAAAACGTATAAAAACGATGGACTATAGAAAATTTCAAGTAGCTACCTACCTACTTATAATTTAAAAAGAACCAAAAGATTTAAATTTGTCCCATCCGCTTAGGACCTGAGATGTCCATACACATACGTACCGACTCTACGACTTAAAACTCTTAACATGTTTCTCTTAAGATTTGAACCTAACTAACAAGTAACAATCAGAAAACAACTTCTGGCTCTGGAAACTCTAGATGTAGATTTGTAGGTTGGTTTGAAATTGGATTATTTAGTGCAATTTAATCAGCCACGCCTTGATAGTACGTCGGTAATTTAGATACTGGACTGTATCTAAACTTGCCTACATAAATAAACAATCTTATTTGGCCGGCCGGCTGCTGAACTTTCGCTGCGATGTTTTGCCCCTACCTATATGTAAACATAGTTATCTACCTAGGTACAAACACGGACAGTTATGCTCTGGAAAAGTTCCGACTAGATGCTTATTTAAACCTAGTCAGGGAGAGGAACGGCCCCTGCCTAAGTCTCTATTTACTGCAGAGTAAATTTGATTTTGCTTTAACACAGCGGCCTTTCGCTCATTCCCTAGGTACGTATACTCCTTGCTGCTTGTTGGTATGGCAGCCAACCGTCCCGGATTGTGTGCGACAGTCCCGTAATCGAGGTCGTAATAACGCATCGAAATAATGATCAAAATAGTCCCGCAAAACGTCAAATGCGTTCCGCATGTCCCGCTTGTAGATAATTCTACGTCTCGCGCACCGAAAATCGGAATCTTTGAAATTGTTAACCATCAAATCAAATGTATGCTGTAACTATTCATCGGAATTAAGGAGCACCAGTTATTGTCTGAACGAAAGTCTAAACTAATATTTACTTAAGTTTAAGTACTTAAGTAAGTAAACACTTTATTGTACATAAAACACGCTTTATAACATTACAATTAAAATAAAATAAAAGGTAGGTAGTTAGTTAACTATTATACTTCGTTAAGTAAGATTAACTTGATAACAACTTTCATAGTATTTTCTTCTGTTTTCGCGACTTGTAGACATTGAAATAAAACAATTTATACGGTTTATATCGCGTGTATTGTAACGAATCTAATTCCCGACGTTTCGAGCCCTTTACAGGTCCCACGTTCACGGGCAGACTGACAAAAAATTTTAGAATACAAACTACCGAAACGTCGGGAATTAGATTCGTTACAATACACGCGATATAAACCGTATAAATTGTTTTATTTCAACAACTTTCATATTAAAAAAAACAAGGTATAGGTACCTCCTCCCTTTTCTATCCTGCGTCTGGCGCAATCTTTAACGAAATTAAAATAATGTCCCGGATTCGAGTTTGTAAAAGTTGGTCGCCTTCTGATGTCACCGTAGAGGCGTTAAGTGGCGGCATCTATGTTTAGAAAACAAGTAGTTCTTGTCCTACGCAGTTTTTGCGTCGCTAAATAACCGCCTAGTCTCACTTGTCACGCCATACAAGTCACCTTTCGAACAAAACAAAATTTAATCGAAATCGGTTCAAACATCCCTCTTTTTACCCGACTACGGCAAAGCCAAAAGGAAGGGTTATGTTTTTAGCAGTCTATGTATGTATGTTTGTATTTACGTATGTTCCATTGTAGTGCCTAAACGACTGAGCCGATTTTGATGAATGAGGTATTTGTTTAATGGGTTCAAAATAGGTACGCGTATTACACTCTATAGCGATGGTGAGGGTGCAGGTTTCAGCGGACTCCAATAATAAGTAGATTCCTTCTTGTTGTTTATTGTAGTTAAACAATTGAGTTAACAATATGGTGATAATATAAAATGCGGACTCTGCCGTCAGTACCAAAATTCTAAGCACAACAACCACACCACAGATAATCTCATATCTCTCTCTTGTTGCCCTCTTCATGTTCTATTCGGATGCGTGGCAATTCGCCACAACTCCTACATAAGCAAGATGCGGTTTACATATATTATCCGCGTCAATATACAATATGCGCGCCATACTAAAAGTCGTCAGTTCTCCGTCAATTAAGGGTCTGGGGGCTACGGGGCTGTGAGATCTGAATCCAGCCAAGCCATTCTGTATGCAATAGTCAAAATTCAAATTATTTATTAAATAATTCTGATACATACCATACTATAAATGAAAAAATGGTTAGGTAGTAAGCACTACGAACATATTATCAAATCAAAGTAGGTATTAGTATGTATAGTCGACTAAAAAATTACGTGACCACTTTTCGACCTTATCACAAATGGATAAGGTTCAAAAGTGGTCAAGCAATTACTTGGTCGACTATACAATCAAAAACCTAACGACTCGGTATAATGCCATTACTGTTATCAGTTTTTGGCGCTGTGAAAAGATTATTCTAGGTCACACGCAGGTCATCATTAGATAAATATACTACCTAAAACTTTTCGAACGGGTTAACATAACAAGCATTTTTTTATCTGTGTTGGTAAATTATGTCACCTACATGATTAAAGCACTAAAGAATACTTGTACCTTGTCTAATGTAAACCTAATTGATATTTATCCTTACGACAGTTTCGAAGCTTTACAGATATAGATAGACGGACACAAATGGCCACAAACGTACCCCCTTCTCGTGACCCTAATATGACCGGCCAAGTTTAGTTTATCTCTATGTGCGTCACTTTCTTATAACACCAGTTTGATAGAGACGCAGCGAGGTATAACAGCCCTGTAAAAGCCTTGTTGCCTGTATGCGGGTGGCAGGATCTTGTGCAAGGTCTGTCCGGATCGCTACCACCATCTTGCTCGCTAATCCTGCTGCTAAGCAGCAGTGCTTGCACTGTTGTGTTCCGGCATGGAGAGCAAGACAGCCGGTGTAATTACTGGCACAAGAGGTATTCCATCTTAGCCCTCTGAGTTGGCAACGCATCTGCAATCCATTCGGTGTTTCGGGTGTCTATGGGCGGTGGTGATCACTTACCATCAGTTGACCCATCTGCTTGTTTGCCTTCCTATTTCATAAAAAAAAAATATATGCTTGTAGAAATCTTCTGAATATTATATTTTTAAAGCTTGACCACTTTTCGACCGTAATACAAAGGGATAAGGTTCAAAAGTGGTCAAGCATTTACTTGGTCGACTATACATGTTACAACTCCCAACACTTTCATTAATAATGCACCGAGAAAAGATTGAACGTGTCGATTGTATTTAATTCGGCAGGGGGCCACCCTCGCGCCCTCCATTCCGACCTTTCCCCGTTTACCGACATAACTGCCCAAAGCACGGTGTGGGGTAACAACTCGCGTGGAAAGCCCTTTACCTATATACCTACCTACACAGCTACATTTATAATATCTAGGTCCAAGGTGTTTATTTTACGTGAGATTGGCAAGCGGAGGTGTTCAAAAATGCACGAAGAGCACGACTCTATTCTCAAAGGCGGTTGAACGTGTTAATTTTTTTATCATCACTAGGATTAGGACTTTTGGTAGTATAACTAGAAGAACCACTTCTACAATCCGTGGAATCGCTTTACTTAATTGAATTTCTAAAAAAATACTTACTTTTAAAAAATATTTTTAATAAATAACGACTCGGGAATGCAGGCCGTTTATTGCGGAAATAACCGGTTATTCTATAAGAACATAATCGGGTTTGCTTTCCCTCATAACGACTCCATGGATTTTAGAACCATGGCATGCTACCAAAAGTCCTAGCACTAATCATCACATTCATATTATGTATAATTTAAATGTAATAAATAATAATAAATGTAGAGCCATTTATCTTGACTCTATCGGCATGTGCTAGAAATCAAAGACAGCGTAGGTATTAAAAAAGTAAAAGTTCACGATTAGCTTAATAATATTTTTAACAAATAATTCATAAGGATGTAGTAGTCTATTCAGATAATCTGCACCCGACCGCTAAATTGCTATTTGGATGTACATAGTTTGAATACTGCTTTTGCGACAACAATAAAACCGCACTCAAACTGTTATCTAACTGCAATTTGGCTGGAATGCAGACAGACTGAGTGACCCTAACTAAAATATAAAGCTTATCGAATTTTAAAGTAACGTTTCTTAAATGGTGTAAAAGTGTGAATTCCCGCATGCCAGTTGCCTTACATTGCGGGCTACCGAGGCATGATATGATCGATTGATTGTTCGATCCCCGCAGTGTAATGCAACTCGCATACGAGAACTGGCTCCATGTAAATGGGCCTTAAACACACACACACACACACACAGAATTTAATATAATTTCGAATGGACTTATTAACCAACGTTGTTTTTGAACCCGACATGCTTGGGATACTATTTTGAAAATTCAGGCGAAAAAAAATATTTTACGGGAAGATCTATTTGAATAAGTTGGAACAAGATGTAAATAGCTCCAATTTAGTTTTGTCGGTATATTTTCTATAGAGGCAAACATGGTACCAAGGTAATAAAAATATTATACGTAATTGTTACGAAACAAAAAGCTCATAATCTTTTTCTTTGTGTGCCGCTTACGGCGCGGTATGCAATTCAAGCCAGATGGTAGGTACAACGTGCTTTGCTTGCAGCAGGTGCAAAATGTCTTAAAAGCGGTTTTTGTGCAGGTTGGCAGGTAGACGACCCAAACCATGCTTCCTTCGATTTACAAATTCAGCTGCTGTTTTCTTTGTCAACAATATGCATATAAAAAAATAAAATAAAAGTCTTGTGTCGATGCGTGACGTTTTATATCTATCCCTAATCTTTTTTAAGACTAAAGATACAATGTACTATATAATGAATGACAACACAAAGAAAAATTAGGGTAATGGCAGGGTTCGAAACTGCAACATCAGCATTCCGTGCCTTGCGTATTCCAGTTTCCGCCACATTACCGCTGCCATCAAAAAAAAAATACAAAAAGAAAAATGGAAAAAAATTAAAAATAAATAATTATAAGGATACATAAAATCAAAACTCTTTATGTCCATTGCGTGTGAAGAACATAATCGTACTGCTGTCACTTTGTTTTTATTTTTGCACCAACAACGCGTTCACTTTTACAAAACCTGGCGGCTAGGCAACGTGAAAAAGAGTGCGCAAGTGCTATCGCGTGCGCTTTTCAAACATGGTACAGGTTGTAGAAGTTATTTACGGAAATGATAATTATATTTTTATAAGATTCCGCATCACACATTATTATTTTCATGTCATTCTGAAATAATGTTCTCTTACGTTCAATGGACGGTGCGAACGAATTCGCGGGGAATAGCTAGTTTTTCAACAAACCTTTGACTCACCGAAGTGTCCATTCTATGAAACTAATGCTGCATACTTACTTGTTGGGTTCATTGTTCAGCACGGATGTTTAACAGAGAGACGTTATATGAAATACTAGCAACCCGCCCCTGCTTCACACAGTTATAATTAGTATGTAATGTACATAAAAATCTTCTGTAAAAAAACTCTAAATGACTGTGAAAACCGTATCAGAATCCTTTGCGGGCTTAGAAGGAATAAGCAGCCGAAGATACGAGGGCAAACAGGCAGGAATAGCGACCTTGTTTTAACTACGTTAAGATGTATATTTGCAGCACAGTGTGGAAAGAGGCGCGTAGCTTCATCCTTTATCAAAAGGGCAATCGTAAGCAAGCACCTATCTATCTAGGGGTATAAAACTTCTATTCACGAGATCTTTCGGCGTAGACTGGAGGTGGGGTGGAGGGGGCGCGGTATGAACGGTATGTATTCCACTTCCTCTTCGGCCCAGACGGCTTGTCGAGTCGATAGTAGAGGATGGTGACCCCCCCCCCCCCCTATTATGGAGGCATCTAGATTTCTGCCTCCTTACAAAATGCTCCAGCATTTCATAGATAAATGGACTAGCGGACGCCCGCGACGCGACTTCGTTTGCGTGAAGTTCAGAAACGTGTGGATTGCAAATAAATTATAGCTTAAGTATATGTTATTCAGATGTACTTATTAGCTTCATTACTAAAAAGTTTGTACTATTAGTAGGAATCTGCAAGCATTAGCGAGGGAGTACTATTGAAGCATTAAACACTGCAGTTCGTAGATAAGTAAAATAGAGAATAGAGATGCACATCGTAAGTTAATCCATGACGAATAAGACCAATGACTCACCATTATCGTCATCGTCGTCACCAACACGATCACTATGGTTGTAATGACTGAAAAAAGCCAAGGTCATAAATGTACCGGAGCGGTTGAAAAATTGTAAGCTATTTAACTACCAGTTTATATAACAAAGTATATCCGTTCCTGTCTCTCCTTATATCTTCGATCGCTGACTCCTTCTAAATCACGCAACGGTTTCGATACGGTTTTCACTAGCATTTAAAGAATTTTACGGAAGTTTTAATTAATGTTCATTTACATCCGAATAGTACTTACCCGGGGCAAATAGCTAGTAACTAATAACATGCTAATAATTTGTTTTCATTCCCTGCCGCCTTTACAAACGGTTTAACATAAACAGGAACGCATCTCCAGCCCTGGGATAATGGAGGCCCAAAAATAACCTTCCGTCACTCGGTGCAGGCGGCACTCGTGCGCAGCGCGCCAGTTTTATTAGTTAGCCGCAATTTTATAGGGGTAGAGTATTAATAGAATTTAAACTTAACGCCTCATTTGTCGAAATTGGTTGATGTGCTGACCCGTTCTGCCATTTTGTAGCTTCTCCTACTTGGCCAGTTAGAAAGCAACAGGTTGAGCACATCGTAGCAACTCATGCCATGCCATGCCATGGTCTAGCTTATGGTTAAGAAGTAGCGATGCCAAATGATATGCCAGGATCCCTGAATTTCAAGCTTTTAAAATTAATTTTGGTAAATATTCCAAACCTTCACTTAGCTCTGAGTTAGTTTTTCTGTAGTCGTTATTCAGATTATGTCTATGATCCACATACGTATATAGGCTTCAAGTATACATTTATGAACCTTAGCGAATGGTGCTAAAGTCTGGCAAATAAAACTTTGGCATAAAAGGATATAAGTAATATGTCTAGGTAACTTTACATTCGACTTACTGACTTTTTTTGCTGCTGCACAATTAATACTCATATATTATCATTGATCAAGAAATACTACAATTTATCATTTTAGTAAGTTAATGCGTTAGCCACCTCTTGTTTCCATAAAAACAAACATAATATGTGCATGACATTCCTAAATTTAATTTTCATACTAGACGTAAAACAGGTCGGGACGCAGTTAGTGTGTAAGACAAATTGCTGCGATGATGTCATCACCAACGGTTGATATGATCACATAAATTGCAAGTTTATATTATGTTTAGCACTTTGTCTAAGAAAAATTGTATGAAGAAGATGAGTCCTTGGTTGAATGAATCACATATTGTAAATTACTGTTCAACAATGATTGGAAACATTGCATTATTTAAACCGTACAATCCACTCTA
The DNA here is from genome assembly GCA_963691745.1 of Ditula angustiorana. Taxonomy (NCBI): domain Eukaryota; kingdom Metazoa; phylum Arthropoda; class Insecta; order Lepidoptera; family Tortricidae; genus Ditula; species Ditula angustiorana. The sequence goes on along the minus strand of OY829481.1, from coordinate 2,798,965 downwards.
CACTGTAGATAGTGCATTGTCCTAGAACTAAAAATAGCAACTTATTCAAAATAAAATTTTAGGGAAATACAACTGTGCACGTTTTAGGCCTAAGTAGTGTAACCTGTTTTACGCTCACAAGAGCAATATCCTGTCGTTAAAAAAGCACAACTATAGAAGTCCATTAACAAAGCCGAAAAATAAGGGGGAGCCGTCCGGTGGTACTCAAAATAAACAACGTAGCGTGACGGAACGGCGTGCTTTACTTCACGGTATTATGTTTGGGTAAAATATACTTAATGAAATGGAATCGGACATAGACCTGTCTGCTGAAATATTAATGTGAACGTCGACCTACTTTCAATTAATATGACACGCTGTTAGGGTACTGGCAACGCCCGTTTATTACAGGTAGAGCTCATATTATAACCATTCACTGAGCCGAACGAAGTTTAGGTAAAACGTTAAGCTTAACCCGGTATCAGGTACAGACCTTCTATCAATCATATTCAGTATCTTGTTTGATTGTGTATGTATGGTGCACAAGTATATTAAGTATGTAATTATATATTGTTTGAGAAAAAAAGCCGTTTGTCTGTTGAGCACAGTATCTGCTTCATCATTTTCCTTTAAGACACCTTTCAGCCCTGTATGTAACTATATTTAAATGCTAAGTAGATAATCAATTAGAAAAAACTGGTTTTGAATCTACCAGATACTTAGCGTACCTGACCCAGCAAGGTACTGGAAATGTATCAAGGCGTTCGATAACTACATAACATAGAGCCTTTAAAGTATTTCGATCATGATGCGAGTCCTTGCCTCTGTCACACGTCCACCCTCTACTCCCATGCCATAATCAGGCCATGAATAATAAAGTGCACCTGGACTGTGCTAAATCTACATACGTATAATTATAATTAATAACGTACGTTCATTGTTTCAGATTCGGGCTGCGCCCGGCCGCATCGCGGCACATCGAGTTTTGTTTTATTCAGTTACCGACATTTTCAGTTTTAGTTGTAGTGATTAAGTGCTCTGTGAAGTGTCCTAGTGACAGTGCCATGGCGATGTTTTCCGGCTTTGCCGTCCTCGCGACGGCGATCTTTTTTGGTGAGTATTATCATAATTTACGTATACGTGGAGAGTTATAGACGATAATATCAAATACGCATCAAATGTGGTTTCGAGTCACATATTTAGCTATGCTGGGCTAAAACCGTGACTTTAAGGTATGGCTGCATTTAGGCTTTAAAAACTTAATTTAGCCACTGAGGCAGGTGGACACCGTTGTTTTTTTAATACGATTGGATCTTTGAGTATTGGTTTTTTAAGCGTTAATTGCCGCTAGCTATTATATTTTTTCCGGTACGTTGACGACCCTAGCAGATGGGCTGTGGCGTCGATCATGTTATGGCTGACTAAACTGTTGCCTTTACCATGCCTGCGTAGATCGTCAAAGCTTTTAACTGTGTTATTTATTTACACATTAGTAACTAAACAAATGAACATTTTTTAAAGCAGAAATGTCTTCTAATTAAAATACCACCACAGTATAAGATATTCTAAGACTTGATATTTAATAACGTTTTTGTTCAAAAAGTGAACACGTTTGATAATTTAGCTCTCCGCTGAAATAAGGTCTAGGTTTGGAGCTTTTTGTTTTTCTGCGACATTAAATAAACAAGGGTGTCGACGACACGTTTTTTCTCGTATCCAATATATCAGCGAAACTGCAATCCGTCGCCTTTGGTAGTACTTAAGATGGATTTACCACCCTTCGGGGGCTAAACCTTGAACGGCGTGGTAAGGCCGCGGGGAGGATGCGGAGCGACGCTCATACGCGTCGGGAGTCGGGGAGTCCGCGGTGACGTCACGGGTCGATACAGCGCCCGGCCACTGAACTATATCTGCACGTCACGAATTCACTGCCCCTCGGCTTTATTCGTACTTGCGGGTAACAGCTCAGGGTGTTCATGAATGTCGTGTTAAATTTTATTAAGGCCTTTTTAGTTTATTCAAGGAACCCTTAAAACAAAATATAGTAAAAAAGCGGAAGGCCTATGCCTAGCAGTGGGCATCTTCCGGCTGATGTGATGATGAAAACGCGTGATGAAAGGAAGAGAATATATCAAATTACAAATAACTTCAAAGCGTGCATTAATTTAATTACGTAACTCGTAGGTACGAACCTAACTGGCGATTTTTAATTTTGTTAGCATCGTATGCTACTGATCAAATATTGGAATGTTGCAACTTTTATACATTCAGAGCTACGAATAATAATTCATTCAGAGTAATTAATATCTCAACAATTTAGTACCTACTTACCTTGTTGCTTTAACATCATAAACAAGACACTTTACGAAATAATAAACGGAGTAAAGACGACAAGGTTTAGGAAGCTAAGACGCTGACTGTTCATTGTCATTATAAGAAAGTAAAATAGGTTAATATCACTTGTTTTTGGTAACCCTATAAATTCATGTACCTACTTAGAGTTACTAGTAACGGTATCTCTGCTTTGAAATACGTATATGAACATTTATATCAGACATAACTGGATCATTTAGAAAAGGATAGATGGTTTAACTCGATGACAAAATATCCAATGTTGACTTTGCAATTCATTTATCTGTGTGAGACAGAAGCTGCACTGCGTGGGCGAGGCCTGAGAGTCAGGTTCAGGTTTAGCGAGTAAGCGCTAGGTCGTAGAATAAACACCCGGAACGTTGGCCTTACGATCTTTTTGCTGAGGTCACGGACGCCATGCAAATTTATAAGTGGCTATACACTTTAGTCTGCACTCTAACTTGTTGAAGCTTTTATAACAGTTAGTATTTTCTTTAACGTATTGCGTTTCCAACGGCCCAGCTGAAAGCCAGATGTCTAACATTGGGCGATGTCGTTAGCAAAATGCTGCCGATGATTTGCCAAAAATAGTAGTTAATTTTTATGTTCATGGGAACTGCCACATTTTAACGGGTTTTTGGGTGTCGTCGTCAGCAAAAGAAGTGTTTTTTATTTAAATGGGAAACTAGTAAAGGGGTATATGATAGTTAGCAATCACCGTAGCCCATGAAGGCACGGACCCCTGCAACAACAGAACAACCGCAAGAACGTTGCTAGCAAAAGCAATATGCTCGTTTAGTTGCCGAATTGAACTTTTTAATGTTGTTAAATCTAGGCTTAGTGCATTTTCAAAAAGAAAATGCTCTTTCAATTAATGTGAAGAAGACTTAAACTGGATGGTGCAATATCCTAATGAAAATCCGAACTTTTCCAAAAATATCCCATTTTTTGCAAGAGAAAGCCGACACGAAGGTGTGTAGAGATGTACAGCTGTACAATTTCCACACAGTTCGATTTTGTTAAAATTGCGTCAGAGGCATACCCAGAACGATAGAAACTAAAATAACAGAGCGTTGTTTATTATTGTCGAAGCCATGCGTTTGTTTTTATTAACAGTTTTAAACTACCACGGATCCTAGAACCGGCCACACAGAGTTACTTATTTACTCTTTGCAGTGTCGTAGTCATAAGACTAGTTTAGACCAACATCTGTTGTTGATTTGTGTAAGATTAAATGCAAGGCCGAACACTGGTTTGCATTAACGAGTTACCTAGTTAGGCTTCCGAATGCAGTCTGACGTTTGAGTTCATTTACATATGTGTTGAACTAAACATAATAAAAACAAAGTAGCTACCCGTTCCTGTCTGTTTACATATCGCACCTTTAGAATTAAAGCGACTCAATTCTGAATATGACATTTCCCAAAATTAAACCCTATGTCTTTTAATTAAGGTGCAATTTTGGGACGTGTATTATTCAGAAATGGGTCGTTTTAATTCTAAAGGTGCGATATCTTCGGCCGCCTACTCCTACTCAACCACGCAACGGACTTTGATATGGTTTTTCAATGTTATTTAGAGATTTTTTTCCGATAGGTTTTTATGTACAGTACATCTTAACTGTACTTGTGCGAAGGCGGGGCTGGTCGCTAGTTTACACTAAGTACATAATAAAAATACAAGCTAAATCACAGCTACAACGTTTGCTCAATGCATGCGTACAAACAAATTGCCCATTACACTCATTCAGGACTCAGGACCAATTTTCCAATTTCCTATCCACGATATGCTTCAGGTATGCCTATACACGCTCACTATACGGCTTGCATTCTAAAATGATGCCATAAAAGTATTTTAATACAGCGTAGTAAGAGCTTTGTTTGAATTAACCCATTTACCTTAGACGTGGTATTAAAAAAAAGTATACTTGGTGGGGTGACAATAATTTTAGTTAAAACTTAAATTCTGAATAAACAAAACTACAAAAAAACATGTTCGTTTTATGTAACTTCAATTTAGGTAAATGTTATTGCCCACGAATACTAAGTCCGCCTTTTGTACAGTTAAACCTTTTTTTCTGCAATAAGTTAATAAATAAATACTGACTAAGAAAAAATGACTCCTGGATACTAATAACATGTAACCACATGTTTATATCCCATGGAATGACCGACGTTCAATGTTATGCAACCAACAGTTGCCGTGATGGGACTCATGGGCGTAGGAAACCGGAGCATGCATACATGGCGCGTAGATGTGGGCGATTACGTTTACCTACCATGGATATTTAACACGAGGTCACAGCTCACAGCATAAATATGGTACAAGTAGTAGAACTAGAAGTCTTACTGTGAACAAACGGCGCGGCGTTTAGGTATTTTATTTTACTCACTCCCACGCACGGCAACTCAATTGCGGCGTCCGCAGTGAGGAGGTGCGCCGACGTTCTTGTAGCTTCGCGAAGTTGGCCAAACCTAGCGAAAAAAAAACTAAACTCATTAAAAAAATAACTTCTTCACTTCTTACCGATTAGATCATAAGTTTAGTAAATATAAAATATGATGTCGACTCGTTTGCTTTGCAAGTTGTGGCACTGAGCTGCTGAAAACATTCAAAAGGATAAGATTGTTTTACAAGCCGGAATATGCTTCTATTTTACCCGACTACGACAAAGCCAAAAGAAAGCGTCATGTTTTTAGCAGTCTATGTATGTATACTATGTATGTTTATTGAAATAACCCTCGACTTATTTTATTATTGAAGATTGTTTCTTATAGAATAGGAAGGAGAACGAGGAAGTGGGTCACGTGATGGTAAGTGATCACCACCGCCCATAGACACCCACATCACCAAGGAGACTGCAGAGTCTGCAGATGCAAATGAAATTCAATGCAGTAGTTCCTAAACTTATATCCATTTGGAATCCCTGCCAACTCACTATCACCAGGCGGAGCCCAGTGTTCTACAGAACCCTCTTCTGTTCGCCGGCCCGCCTGCATCCATAAATATTTATAAAACATGCTATTTTCCTATAACTGTGAAATATATCTAATTACAAGGAGGGACACAGTTTCTTTGATTTATCTGTTTTCAACTCTAGTAACTCCTCCCACGCTCTGTAGAGCAGACAGGCACATACAATTAAAAACTTAACACATACAGATCAGAAACTTGTTCGTTCCAGCCTGAATTTTCGAAACATTATGGCTTAAGCCCTTTACCACCTTAAGAACAATCTGTTATCACAAAGCTCGCAGTCCATGATGCAAGGCGTAGATAACATCTTAGATAACATGAATTCGGTAGCAGCCGGGTGAATGGCCGACGTTTACGAGCAGACAGCCATCGGCATCGGACCACGTGCTAATGAATCTAGTTACGATTCATTACGATTCGCATCTTAAATCCATTAACGGTCACATCTCATTACGGTTTGTTTACAAGCCTTTTGGTAATTAAACCCTGTTGGGTTACGTGTTAGTTGGGAAAGCTTTCTTTGTTGAAACGATTTTGGTTTAACACCATATGTAATCGCGGACTTTAATCGTTGAGCCTGTATGGATCATTGTCATTGCTTTGAATTGTTTACTAACGCGTGGCTACAGATTGGCAAAGTAATTATGGCAGGTTTCTGTAGTGGCTTAACAATTTATGTCTATGCGACCTAACGACGATAGTAATATTAATGACATTCTCCAGCCTTTATGAACATCAAAAGGACCTACATATTTTTCATTTTCTGTCGAAAAATATCGTTAGTCTTAGATGCCCTTAAAATATGTCACATAAATCTATTACACATCCCATGCTTTCCGACATAATTGTAGTCCGATTGCTGTCATAAATATTTATGTGTTTTAGGGCCCAAATAATTCCTGAGGTCGGATTAACACTTGTAGCTACCTACATACTATGAGATGGATTTCATATTACATATTTTCGTATACGTCCACCGTTGTGCACGACCGGACGAAACGCTCTCATTTGGTCCGTTTCTTGCTTCCTTTTAAAAGAAAAACATTGCTCAATGATTTAAAAATAATCAATTTTATTTTCTCCACACGCTTTGGTATTTATGTTGGAATGCAGCGCACGCGCACCGCACGCACGCTGGACAAATATCATCGCCACGAGCTGCTTTGTACTTCGGATTCCAAACACTGTAATATCAGTTCCCAGTTCCTGTTTTAAACGTTACATTACTTACAATTTTTATAACAATCTTTTTTGTATAATATGTAATGCCGAGATAGGTATTGCATGAAATACCTATTTTAGATTACGATTTCTGATATTTCTTGGTAAAACAATATTTTAGAAATAAAAGTCATTTATACATAACAACTAGTTGTTTACTTAAATTTTTAATGCTCTTATTTGGTACATTAAGAAGCATTCTAACAATCAATTTTTTTTTTGTAAATTGTGTAAAGCATTATCTAGTGCGTTATTTTTACATTAAAAAAATTACTTCATATATGAGTTAAGAAGGCAATATAATTATTTTGCCCCAAATTGCTGAGTGACGTATGAACCAGCAGCAGGGCAAAATACCACAAAAACCACAAGTAAAATAATTTGGCATAATTGTAAAGTCTTTCATAGGTACAAAAATGTGACAAATATGTAAAATTTTAGCACTTGTAAGTTTTGTGGCGAAAGCGCCAGGCGCATTTTTAACCAAGCTGACAGGTGCCATGTCAAACTACAATTCATCATTCATTGCTAACTAGAAGAATTTTTGTATTGCTGGCAAATTTCCGGGATAGTGGATTTGTATATTTAATGTACTTGTCGTTGTCACCTGACATATGCTATTTTGGTGAAATAGTGGTCGATATTCTGATTCTTAAAATTCCGATAATGGCAGTCAAAACGTAAAGCGACATCAACGCTATCAGGTCGCTATAGAGTAATAAATACTCTTCGATTTAGTGCGTAACTTTACCAAAAAAATATAACAAAAAAATTTAAAAGCAAAGTTCATACTTCATTAGGAGGCGCTGTTAGCTAACGACACTTACTTAGTTAAAACATGCAGCACAACCAAATCTTGAACAAAAGGTGTAAGTAATGAATAATGTAAAAGTGAATTCTAGTACAGGAAGACGGTATGCGTATACGGTTACGGGCGCAGTGTTCATGCGAAGCGTGTAGCTAAGTTTGAATAGCAAAGTTCGGCGCTAACAATAACATGCAAACTTTAGTGAGCTGCAAACTACATGGTATGGGTGAATATTTCGTTAGCTAAGTAAGCTAGAGCGTGAATTCTGAATCTTAATTTATGTAGTTGTATGACTTGTACGGCGGGAAGACGATGAATTAAATAAAGAACAATTGTTAATTGGTCCACAACTAATAAAAGTATAAACGTTTAAACAAACTGGTATTCTTTCACCATGCATAGCCAAGAACAGTAACGACCGAACCATATCGGTTGATCCAGCTATCAAATAAGAAAAACACATTGAAATCAGTACATCCAATCCGAAGCTAAGTCCACTGGCTTAGTCCAAAGGCTTGAAACTTAACATATCAAGAACAAAGAGTTGAGTTCCTTCGAGGTTGTAGGAACTTTTAAAGTTTACTTTACAACAAAATTTGTCCAGCTGGATTTGACCGGATATTCTGAATGACGTGTAGCCGAAAATGCGGAGCAAATCAAGCAATCGAAAATTAACAATGCAATAGGCTTGAGCATGAGCATGTACTTGTAAGTTTTGTTACTGTATATCTAGTATTCGCCTGCACGCTGCGTGCAATTTTTTTCCTATTTTGCAAGCTTTGTATTACTCGTAAGAATGTTTACTAGTTAATTACTAGTGAATGCTACTCTATCAACACCTTTGAGAACAAATATTATTAGGACTTAAACGCTATTTGTAAACATATTGACACCATAAATGTAATTAAATAAACTTCTTCACTTTAGGTAGAGAGTTTCAATAGATAGACCATAGATAGACCAGTAACGTATGATAGACTGTAGCATAGCTACCGAGGTACGTATCGTGTTAAAGACGGACAGCTACCTGCTATTGTTGTTGTCCATCATGATTACCCATTGTTTGTTAATCCTAATTACAATAATCCGGCTCGTAAATTGAAATATATATAGCGCTAGCTTATTACCTGCCTTTATGAATAGCTACACTAGTTACGTATTCGACTGATAATAAAATTTATTATCAATGTTTCAATATTTTGCTAGTAATTGGCTGCTGCTAATAACTTTAATGAAGTCAGTGATAATGATAATAAAACGACAGTCTTTTCTACATTACTTTTTGGATCACGTCAGTGGTTGTTTTTAAGTTTTTGAACATGTCCTGTGCGGTTTCGTCAATGGACAGCAAGAAAGAATTAGTTAACGTGACTTGACGTTACGAGATCTCTTTTAAAGATAAGATTGCTTTTATACATTTGTTTTGTCCTTTAATATGTTATTTTATTTTCATGGGTAACAAGTTCTTAGAGTAAACACTCCAATTGTCAGTGCAATAGTAGGTACATATACGACTTTTTCAAGACAATAGTAGAAGACTTTCTCCTGTGAATAACACATGAAAATAACAGATTAGAGGACAAAACAAATGTACCCAAGCAAATTTATCCTTTAAAGAGATCTCTTTCAGTTATTACTAGCGCCAATCCTGCAAATACTGAGTGCAAATGAATGATCCTTTGTCTGCCAATGGAAGCGGTGTTTACACTACATGGTGTGGCGCAGACGCTGTAGAGTGCCACTTTATCTTAATACCTTAAGGAACTTGTACCAAATCTATGGGCTTGACAAGCTACCTCCTAACAGCATTTTTCACTTTCTGTGTTGAATTTCTGATTCCGACTACCATTTCATCGATGTTTTCCTGTGAAAAAAAGGCTACAGATAGTCCAGATCGTAAACATGTTTTTATTGTGCCAATTTCTTTGAAGATACATAGTAATGAATCAGTGGAGCAGGATAATGACCTAGGTCAATTGATAAACTGAATCGCAGTTTGCAGCATGCAGCATTAACTGATAACAATTCAGCCATGCACTGGAGGACGTTATCGCTATTGGAAATATTAAACTGATACAGAACTTCTGATTTAATGTTCATTGATAAGTCGAAATACTTACACCACCTTATCTTGCTATACAATGTTACGTTAGCAGTAACTTTGACTTACCTAGTAAGAATTTTTATATCAACACGATAGAATAGGTAACTCGTTACCTGAGTAATACACGATTTGATTCAATCCAGTGGCAGGAGAGAGCATTGCAAGTGGCTATAAATCATTTTTGATTTGGTCTACGAGAGCATCGGAACATCTGTCGCGGCATCAGCCAATCAGGAGCGTGCTCGCGAACGCATCTGTCGGGCTGCCCTGGCGCACACACCCGCGCGTTTTTGTTCCTTTTGTGGTCTTTGTTGCTATTTTTTGTCGTACTCAATTCGATGAGTGGGACGGAGACATATTCATAAATTTCATAGTTTCCTTCCGTGCAATCAATCAAAGATCAGATACTTAATTCAATTCAAAACTGTAGGTAACTGCCATAAATTTTCTCCATACGTATTAACGTTAGCGCTACATTTCCAGATATTACTGCTGTTATTGTTAAAACCACTTATAGGAAGAAATAAACACATACGTTATGCATGCTCTTCTTAATTGGTTTACTCAGGAATTAACGATGCGTGAATCAATCGCTCTAATCTAAATTAAGCCCCGAAGTCCGCTTATAGGATTGTTAACCGGGCGCTCGCAAGAAGCGTGCCTGTTCCTATTTCATCATGCCGTCGCTATACTTCTTTAAACGGCCAATTAAAACAGCAAAAATGAATAAAACGTACTTAATGAATGAGGCTGTTATTAATTACCAGCGAGTAATTGTCGTCGAACGTCACACATCTCGCAAGCCATACTGCGCTTCAAATAGTCGTTAGTTCCGAAGCCGTGGTGTATTATTTTTCCCGCCTCTTGCGGAACTGGGTCGAGCTTGTAAACTAGTGCAAAGGGTGTTGGGCGGGTTATGGGAGTCAGTCGTAGAGTGCTGGAAACTCTTGACTTGCTATTCAACCGCTCCGCGGAACGCGCAAAGCTTTGTCAGCGCTCCTGTTGCCATTGAACAAAAGTATGCCAACTGCGAAATGCACTTGTACGTCAGGACGATGACGGTCCTTCGTTGCGCTTGTGATTATAATGATCAACATCCTGGGGCAATTAGGACGCCGTGAGTAGGAACTGTGGAATGTCAAAAATGGTACTGATTTACTAATTGATCTAGTTTCATGATGTACTGTAGCTGTAGATAAGATACTGTAGATAATTAAAATACGGATATTTGCCTGAATGCCAAAAATACGGTGCATAATCCCATATGAAACTGCAGCTTAGAGATATTCATTGACGATTGCGTCAGTCCTTATAATTAAAAATTGTCTAAGACAATATAGGTACTGTCAGCCAACTCAAATTCACGACCAATGCGTAGTATCCTGTCACAATGAGTCATCGCTGTGACATTATGCCATTTATTTGTTATGAAAAGTCATTTTAACAGTAATTGTGAAATTGGATTCTATAGTGGCCAAAAACCACAAAAAAGTATTAAAGTGTTTGACTGTACTAAGGTTGAAGTTTTATTAGGTATTTCACTCCAAGGGCCCTAACCATGACTGCCTAAAGTTTTCTTTATTCCTCCCTGCGGCTGTGTCGAGATAAATTAAACTTGAGCAGTCAAGTCATGCTGATCTTAACACTGCATGGTTGCGACAATTAGTCTAGTGCTAATGCGTGTAAAACTTTGGGCACTGTATGCGAATCTCAATAAGAAAACATAAGCAAACTCATTTTCTTGTTCACAGGATCGGTGCTTTGCGAGGATGAGACGTACGGCCCGATATTCATGAAGGAACCCCCGAATCGAGTGGACTTCAGCAATACGACCGGCGCGGTGGTAGAGTGCGCGGCCCGCGGCAACCCGAACCCCGATGTCTTCTGGGTGCGAGGCGATGGTACCGCTGTGGGCGACGTTCCCGGCTTACGACAGGTGAGTCTCTTTTCTCGATTCTTTGGGTAACTTCCAAGTAAAGCTGGGCACCAACGTGACAACTGGCTAAGCAGTAAACTTGGCGTTAAGATGGCGAAGGCAACATCTCTAAATGTTTGTTTGCCTAAGTCAAACCACTATTCTGCCTACTAGCGTCGACGCCAGTAAGTGCACAGAGTACCTAGGCTAAGCGTCACAGCAAGCGAGAAAGCATCGATTTGTTGGATATTTTTTTTAGCCTGTCCTGATCCTCACTGCAGAGATGTAACGTGTTAGCTCATTTTTCTGCGCCCACTGCTCCACTTTAAGCAATACTTTGACAAGGTAAATAACTATACGTGCTATAAATATGCTGTTCGTACTCTATACATAGAGCGACTTTTTCGATCCTCCGGGGTAACTTTATCTATACCCTTAAAAACGGTTTAAAGTGCAGAAAAGTTGACAAAACAACTTAGTTTTAGTGTAGAATTGATCCAAAATCCAAATCAGAGATCTCCACTCTCCAAATGCATATCGATTTTAATTGTAGTTAAACTACTTCATCAGAAGTCATCGAATGCGCTTTATGTTATTTCAAATTATTGAATGTTTTCTCATATTGTCGGTATTGGATATCCATTTCATATCACCGACGCGTGTCATACCAAAACAATTAACAGTAACAGTTCAACAAAAAGTTACGTAAGTCGAAGCGTACATACATACTTTTTTTGGTTCTTTTCTTTCATAATTTATTTTTACATAGTCTACACTAATATAATAAAGAGGTAAACTTTGTTTGTTTGTTTTTTTGTTAGTTTGTTTGTATGTAGGGGGTAATCTCTGGAACTACTGGACCGATTTCAAAAATTCTTTCCAAGATAGAAAGCTACACTATTCCTGGCGGGCATAGGCTACTAATTTTACGTGAACGAAGTCGCGCGCGTCCGCTAGTATAAAATAAAGTCGCTATCCGTTCCTGTCCGTCCTGATATCGGCCAGCTACTCCTTCTAAACCACGCAACGGATTTTGATACGGTTTTTGCGTTATTTAAAGATTTTTTATGGAAGGTTTTTTTTTTATATTCCCGTGTGAAGCCGGGACGCTAGTTACTTAAAAAAAAAAGAATTGATCACTGAACTCGATTTAGGAGCAACTTGAAGTAAAAATCAGCGACCCTTAATAACTATGAGTTTTGATTGATATAGCTTAAGAAATTATTTAAGTGTTGCTACAGATAATTTATAATCCTGTACAATATATACAGGTGTTACTTCATTAATAGATTCAGGCGTTACTTTGCGGAGGTCCATATCAACAAACTGGAACAAATTACCTTGCTACTCCGCGAAACCAGTGCCGGGCTCGTGCAAAATAGCTGCGTCTGTGCGACACATACATGTTCATGCAAAAACCCACCCTCCTCCGCTTCCACACGAAACAACATATATCACACAGACTCAACTACACACCACCACCACTAAACACTAAAATTACACGATCGACGCGCGTTTCGCCTCTAAACGCTACTACAATCGTCACAATATATAGGACAAACCGGTCGTAGTTTTAATATTAGATATAAGGAGCATGTTTCATCTTATAGGCATAAGCACGCAGAGTAGCGAACGGTCGTACTGTTTCTTTGATCTTGATGATGCCTCGTATAGAGGCGAAACGCGCGTCGATCGTGTAGTTTTAGTGTTTAGTGGTGGTGGTGTGTAGTTGAGTCTGTGTGATATATGTTGTTTCGTGTGGAAGCGGAGGAGGGTGGGTTTTTGCATGAACATATATGTGTCGCACAGACGCAGCTATTTTGCACGAGCCCGGCACTGGTTTCGCGGAGTAGCAAGGTAATTTGTTCCAGTTTGTTTAGGTGTTACATCTTCTGATTCTTATTTTACTTTAGCTAAAAGAAAATACACAATATGGAGTTGCTTGCAGTTACCGACTGTTTAATGAAATGACTAACCAGGCATCTTTGCGAAACGGCCCAACATGCCGCCTCGCGAGGCTGCTCGGTTAGTCGGTAACGCAGGGCCACTGGCTAATAATAGTAGGCGACCTAATAAAGTCGGGAATGTGAGAACTACATTTGGACTAATGCGGGACTAAAACACTGAGTCAGACAATAGGAAGTGATTTAGTTTAAACAAGTCTGTCAAAAAATTTAACGAAATTTTCTGCTATCTTAGGCTTTCGTCTTTCAAATAGTTATATTTGCAACATGTAACAAAAGCCGGTATTTGTTGCGAGTGTTGCCTTTGGATCCTGAGCACTAATGAAAAGATTATTTAATTGAATCAGGAGCATTTCTTCAAAAAATTAAATCAAGTGATCGACGAAAATGACGCCGATTAATTAAAATGTCTGAATATTCACCCAAATACATGCTGATGCTGGGTCACATAGGCAGAGTTCCTTGTACACAAGAATTTGAATATAACGCAAAATAAGAAGTTATTAGGCAATTTACTTTTGTTTTTCTCTATTGTTAAGAGGCCTTAAGGCCGAGACACGCCAGATGCGTATCCACGTATCAGCCTTAAGTACACTCGTGGTGACTATATGAGCCTTATAAGAAATCAGGTATGTCGTGATGATATTAAACATGGGAATCATATGAAGAGTTCTAGATAACGAGCATGCCACATGATTCCACGCCCGCATCGTTTGTGAAACGCTCGCTTGTGTAAATAAGAGAACTAAGTGCACAAAACCAAAACGTAATATAAAGAAAACATTTATTAACATCCTACATTGTTTCCAGGTCCTACCGAACGGCAACTTGGTCTTCCCGCCATTCCGCGCCGAAGATTACCGCCAGGAAGTGCACGCGCAGGTCTATGCGTGTCTTGCTCGCAACCCGCTCGGATCTATTCATTCACGGGACGTCAACGTTCGCGCTGGTAATATTATTATACTATTTTATGGGGTATCTCACACCTTTATAACAATAAACAAAGCTCTGTATAGTCGACCAAGAAATTACTTTACCACTTTCGACGATTGGTATTACAAAGGGATAAAAAGTGGTTACGAATGTCTTAGTCGACCATAGTTGTATGGCCTAGTTGTTCTAAACATATTGACTTTAAAGCTACTAGCAATCAAACTTAAGCCGTAGTTACATTAGGGTCTGTTGGCGTCTCTTATTTCAAGGAATAACCTTAATCTTTAGATAATTATAATGTTCGAAATAAAGAAGTAATAAACCTTCGATCGCTGCAGGTATCGTCGTCGTTAAAACACTAGTAAAGTCAAAGCACGTACTCGAAGTTCCGAAGTCAATATTTTTAGAACAAGTGCCTATACAAACTTTTATTACTGCCATTAGAACATAATATATGCAATACTGTAATGAAAAAATCATGAATAGAGACTTAAAAAATATTATGCTTTTAAAGTAGGTAGGTATCTTTGAGTACAGTACCTACCTGTTATAGACTCGTTTTGCTTAAAACGAGCAAGACTTATAAGAGCATATAAAACAACTATTTTCTGATGATAAGAGACTACCTAGCGAAGTGTCTGTATTATTACAGAATATTTTGGCCTATCATTCGAGTAAACGCAAACCATCAGATTATGTTTAGTAAGTATAAATCTTTACTATAGTCGCTTCCAACTAAATCATAACAGTAAGTGGATACTCCGAACAGTCCAACGCGACTCGTCGAGGCAAGGAAATAAAGTCTCCATTTATCAGACAAGATGATATCTCACTTCAAATGTGCTGCTTGAACTGTTGACTTATGCCCCTTGCTCGGTTGTAACATAATACTGCTGTGTCGAGATAAAGTATTAGATTTCATACAATAAAGATATCCTTGGTTAGAACGCGGAAGAAAGTCTAGTACGTAGATGCTCTCGCACCGAGCATGACGGTTGTTATGTGGTACAAAACGCATACCTACTGCTAGTTGCAAAACAAGACAAAAATAAAGTTATAGCTCATTACTTGCGTATTGACCTAAAATTAGTGTCAAATCAACTTTACAATTTTGATAAATTGAATATACATTGTATGATATGGCACAGAAGAGACAATAATACTACACAGAGGGAAATCTTTTTGATTTGAAAGAAAACTCGCTAAGATAAATACCAGGGAAATCACATGAAGGTTTCCCTTCACATCTCTCCAAAGGGAGAGAGACATCTCACGATGACGAACTTAACAAACCCCTCACGTAAAAGACAGCCCGTTAAGCCAAAGACAGCATAGACAGGGTTTTATATGCCAAAAGAACAACATCATCAACAAACACTGTAAGCACAAGATTGTAATAAAGTGGCTTATCAAAAGCTGTCATTCGAACGGCCCTTCAATGTAATAAATTAACAATAGCCGATGCGTTTTATTGGGTTGTCGCAGTAACAAGTCACAGGCCGCTGCCCTTCAGGGGAAGGCCAATGGGGTCAATTAAATAATCAACCGCGGAGAAAGATCGAGTTCATCATTGTTGCTTTGAGTTTAGTATGCTTGTATTTAAAGATAACTTCCTTAACAACCTGGAAAATGTCAGATAAATAGGCAAAGAAGGTGTTTTTCTAACATTAATTTTGTGAAACAGGAGGCTTAACAGTTTCTTTACTGATGTGAAGGACTATACCGCCAAAAACACTCATTCTGCACGTGATATTATAACTTTCATAAAAAAGATTAATTATCTAGCATAAAATACATACAAACACTTCGCTAGCAGGATCCTACTTTGTGTCAAGATTTTTTCGTTACAAATCTCAAGTTGACAAAAATAACTTGTAAATAAATGCAAAGTTACTTCCACTTGTGTTGTGTAATGCAGTGCATTGTTGATACAATGTAAATGATGTAAGAGCCACCTGTTGCGTTACAAATTCTGAAGGTATTGGCACTCTACGACCAAATGCGGCGAAAACAAAAGCTGCTCTTGAAAACGATAGTCAGAACCAAATTTTAGCCGTATGTAATTAGCGAAAACGTATATTTGTAGTTTATCACGTGTTATTTGCAGGGTAAACACCCCTTTCATTAGCGCCCACAGGTCCAGAGATTGGAACCTAATTTTTACAGGCTGTCACTGCTATTCCTAAGGAATGGGGTTGTAGACGTGCTCATAATTGGAGGGGTGCCGACTGCCGATCATAGGAGTGTTTACCCTGGGTTTGTTTTAGCCAGTATTGATGTCTAGTAATGGACAGTAAAGTTTTTTTTTTCTAAATTAACTAACCTTCAAATTTAGTTAACTTTACAATCCATGTTTAATTTCAATTTTAATTGTGCTATTGTGTATTTGTGTTCTCACAGGTACTTATACATATTTTAACTTAATGACTATGATTGTTTTTTGATGACATAATATTTAAAGCGTGTTATCTCAGTGGTCGCCCAGAATTATGACACTGACGTTAACAAGGAATACGTCATAATGGGGAACAGCATCGTGCTGAAGTGTCAGGTTCCGTCCTTCGTTGCTGATTTCGTAGAGGTCCTCTCTTGGCACACCGACGATAAAGAAGATTTCTTCCCTGGCGATAACTATGGTTAATTGCTTGCCCTTGCCCAATTAACAGTCCTGCTTCCTAATCCTTAAGGATTTTTTGCATCTGCAGTGGTACAACAGCAGTACGAATCAGAAGTAAACAATGAATACGTCATCCGCGGAAATTCTGCCATCCTTAAATGTTCCATACCCTCCTTCGTAGCAGATTTTGTGAATGTTGTCTCTTGGCAAGACGAAGAGGGGAGTACTTACGCAATCGCAGATTCCAATGATGACAATGGTACCACTAGTTTACATGTACAATACATGTCCCGCATCCTGTACTTGCCAGCTTTCCGTTCCCAACCAAATTACCAACCAATGGAAATACATTGTCCATAAAAACACTACAGCCTTATATGAGGTTCCGGTTGTCAAATATATCTCTTATAGTGCGTGCCTCTCGCATTTTCAACTGTTTGTTAGTCACACAACATACCGTTTTTTTATATCCTTATTACCATTATTTTTAGACCTTGCTTGTCTTATTTCAGTCGTAAATCAATTTTACGAAGCAGAGATCCTGACAGAGTATGTCATACGAGGGAACGCTGCTGTCCTAAAATGTTCCATCCCCTCTTTTGTCGCTGACTTTGTGAAGGTAGAATCGTGGATTGATGAAGAAGGAACAGTGATTACCCATTCCGACGACCTCGGTAACAACAACTTCGCTAAACAATGAAGTGACCACTTCCCGATGCCTCACTAAACGCCTGTCCCACACC
Organism: Ditula angustiorana; assembly: GCA_963691745.1. NCBI lineage: Eukaryota > Metazoa > Arthropoda > Insecta > Lepidoptera > Tortricidae > Ditula > Ditula angustiorana. The sequence goes on along the minus strand of OY829481.1, from coordinate 2,781,353 downwards.
TTTACCCGCTCATTCCTAGCTAGTTGACTAATCGTTATTCTTCAGTCGTGTCACAGAACTACGTGACCGAAGCCGAAAATGAGTACGTGATTAGAGGCAACGCCGCAATAGTCCGTTGCAAGATTCCCTCTTTCGTGAGCGACTTTGTCTACGTGGAATCATGGATAATGGATGACGGAGAAATACTCACGATTAACAATACAAATACGGCCGCGGGTATTCCTTTCACAAAATACTTTTTGTTCCTCGCTATCCCTTCCATATGTAAATCCTTTATAAATTGAAGAATGTAGAAAAAACATAACTAACAATATTGTCTGTCAGTTATATCGCAACCCTACGAGCCTGAGGCTGACAACGAATATGTTATCCGTGGAAATGCCGCCATAATGAAATGCGAAGTCCCAAGTTTTGTCTCTGATTTCGTATCTGTGGAAATGTGGACGGACAGCGATGGAGGCTCTTATTTCCCCGGACATAGCGAGGGTAACTCTTTAGTAGAAATGATATTCCAATCCTAAATCCAATTGTTTTGGTATTTTATGCAGCTGTACTACAAGTGTATGAGGCTAGAGTGAACGACGAGTTCGTGTTGCGAGGGAACACGGCCATTCTTAAGTGCATCGTGCCGTCGTTTGTAGCGGACTTCGTTCACGTCGTGTCTTGGAGTATGGACAACGAAACTGTCACAGCAGAGGAGCAAGCTAACGATCAGTCGGGTAGTTAAAATACGCGGATTTTAGGTTAGCGCCCTATCCCTCCCGAAATATCACGCAGCTCTAAAGAGATCAATATAGTTTATAACTTCCACAGTGGTACATCAGTCTTACGAACCTCGCGTTATCGACGAGGACGTCCTCCGAGGGAACTCGGCCATAGTTAAATGTTCGATCCCATCATTCGTGGCGGATTACGTCCATGTCGTGGAATGGATAACTGACGAGGAGTCCCTCTCTGCGTTTTCGTTAAACGGCTCTGACGGCAATTACGGTAATCGAGAGCGCCCGCCCGACCCCAATTGTCCCTATCCGCTCTCCACTAAATCCTCGAGCGTTAACCATAGTAGTATATCTAAAGGTCGTTCTAACATGCGTCAAACATTCCAGCGGTCAATCAGCTCTACGAGTCGCAGGTGTATGACATATACGTGATACGAGGAAACGCAGCGGTATTCAAATGTCACATTCCATCGTTTGTGTCCGATCATGTGCAAATAATCTCTTGGCATGACACAGATGGAGGGGAATATGTCCAAAATGAGGCTTACGGTATTACTTCTTTCTGAAAAAAAGAAAAATGTGTCCCACGTGTTCCTTCCTTTACATGTTTACGGTTTAGTCATTTTTAATTTTACATAAGTCATTTGAATATTACAGTGGTATCTCAAGCGTATACGGTCAATCTGGTTGAGGAGAATGTTTTACGTGGCAACGCTGTAGTTATGAAATGCCTCATCCCTAGTTTCGTGACAGAGTATGTCTCAGTCGCCTCCTGGATCATTTCGGAAGGCGATGAAGAGTCCGAAATTAAATTAGAAGACATTGCTAATAATGAGGGTATTTTAAAAGATAATACGTCAGCTTAGATCCTAAGTTCCTTTCCTGTCTCAATAAGATAAAATAACAGCCGATATTTTGGATGTTATTTCCAGTTGTCTCACAAGCTTACACTGTTAACATCATGGAAGAGAGCGTTTTGCGAGGGAACGCCGTCATTCTAAAATGCCACATTTCTACTTTCGTCACCGAATATGTAAGCGTTTCCTCTTGGATTATATCCGATGGTGACACAGACGAGTTGGAAATAAAAGCCGATGCGGAAGAAACTAATTTGGGTATTTCTAATAACGGTTCTTGTCACTTGCCTTCTTCCCATTTCCTTTAAAAGTTGTTCGGACATAGTAGCGCCACTTCTTTATAATATCATAAAAAAACGAACGCATTGTTTCAGTCGTGTCTCAGGCGTATACCATTAACTTGATGGATGAGAACGTTCTGCGCGGTAACTCGGCTATCCTCAAATGTCACTTGCCCAGCTTTGTCACAGAGTACGTAACTGTAACGTCTTGGATCATTTCTGAAGATGCCGATAAACAAGAAATTACTGTAGACGATTCAGTTAATTTAGGTATTTTAAAAATAACTCGAAACCTGTCCTAGACTCCTATTCAGGTCCTTTTTGTTTCGCATTACATAAGCGCTGCTAAGGATTTAGGATCGGCATTTCTTTGATTTAGTTTAAAAATATATAAGTAGTTTATTCATTTCAGTGGTGTCTCAGTCCTATACCGTTAATCTTTGGGAAGAAAACGTCCTGCGCGGAAATGCCGCCATACTGAAGTGTCACATTCCTAGTTTCGTCACCGAGTATGTCACGGTTACTTCCTGGATCATATCCGAGGGGGAAAAAGACGAATTGGAGATAAATTTAGATACTGAAGTTAATCTTGGTAAATAAGAATAGTGTCGTATCTATATATTCCTACCACTATCCCGTCCTCATTACAGTTCAGTCGTGATGTTGAGAGCCGTGCATTCTTTCGAAACTGTTGATGTTTTGGCTTCCATACCTGTCAAATAATTAGGAGTTGGTCGATGACCTCTACATTCTTCTAAATGAGTAGTACCACGCAGTGAGATTAAAAAATAAAGTATCGGATGAATCACACTAAGTCCAAGTTTCTTCTGAGTGGTGATTCATCGTTTTATAGGTATATTTACTCGTCATGGCTGCACGCCATGTCAGTAACGAAACTTATGCAAAGTTATTGATTTATTAAAATTATCGACTTTTGCCTTTTGCAGTCGTATCGCAAGCATATGACGTGAAATTTTGGGAAGAGTACGTTCTTCGAGGAAATGCCGCTATTCTCAAATGCCAGATCCCAAGCTTTGTTTCTGAATACGTCTCGGTCGCATCTTGGATAGTTTCTGAAGACGATCAAGAGCAGGAGATTAATATCGACAATTCATCAGATTTAGGTATTTGATTGGTTGGGTCCCTCTAATCATCTCCCCTCCCATATCCATTCTAAGTCCTATCTCGTTGTCGCTTTACTACTAATAGTGGCTTCAGGGCAGGCACTGGAACACTCGGTTTATACTAAATAAAAACTAGATTAATTTAATTAATTTCCTTAAATAGTTCCCTGACGAGAGGCTGTTGTTTCAGTGGTCTCACAGTCGTACGCGGTGAATCTAATGGAGGAGTATGTTTTGAGAGGAAACGCCGCTATTCTAAAGTGTCACATCCCGAGCTTTGTGTCGGAGTATGTTACCGTAGTATCGTGGATTATCAGCGAGGAGGGTGCCGAGGAGGTCGACATCAGTATAGAATCCGATCGTGACTTAGGTACGACCTTCATACGCTGTCCTAGGCATTTTCAAATACGCGTCAACGTTTATTCGTGGGTAGGAATGTCCTTAATTGGGTAACCGTGGCTCCATAGGCCTCACGGCCTACCTATCTCCTTAATCCTCCTTCCTGCATGCATTGAAATTTGTAAGTAACCGCAGCCTTATGTTGCGTTGCGTTCATAAAATCAAATACAATTTTATGCCATTAGATGACAGAGCAGAACCCTACAATGTTTTTAAATTTTCAGAGGGAAAATACCTAGTTCTGCCATCTGGAGAATTGCATATTAGAGATGTTGGACCTGAAGATGGTTACAAATCTTACCAATGCCGTACAAAGCACAGGCTTACCGGAGAAACTCGCCTTTCCGCTACCAAGGGACGCCTCGTCATTACTGGTGAGTTTTTTTCCTTTAATTAGTGGTGGCGCTGTCAATTCATTAATATTTAATCACTTGAAAATGTAATTAACACAGGCAAATGAAACGATTACCGTTTATTTCGGGAAGAGATAATGAGTTCAAAGCGCCACGTTAATAACAACAGTGTGGTATTAATTTTACCTGCAGAAGATTTGAATACGTACTGGACAAATAAACTCGACTGGGTAATTGCTCAAAGTGCAACCTGATACAAAATACATTGTTGTTATTAACTAGTTTTTTTTTTAATTCCATGTCTTTTCATTAAATAGTTTTTTAGTGCAGAATATTTCCTAATGCCTACATTTAGTATAGTTTTATTTCAAGTACTAGTTGAATAAATTGTGAAGTTTTTTATTTTATGAAACCCCAAAGAAAACTAACAGTGCGTTAAGCTGGCTTGACTTTAGGCTAGGAAGGAATATAAATAATGTGGCAATTATTAACAGTGCATAGGAAATATTCTGTTTTAAATTATTAGTATATACATTTTTTACTTAGTGTTATACAAAACAAATAATCTCTAATCAGTTTCAAAATATACGTAACTTACGTACACAGCATATTAGGTATTTGATATAATTCAACAAGAGATTATTAATTTTGTTTATGAATATAGCTAAGTTTATGCACACAACTCCTTGTGTCCGTAAACTTTATTGTGTAAACGACTTGCCTGAATGTTGGGATAGGGTACCCTGCAGAGCCTTGACTCGCGATTTCAAAATTAGGCGTTTAGAGTACAGTAGGGGTAACTTAGCCGATCAATGTCTACTCTGGTCTGTAACTGCCCGACCCACGTGACCCCGCCTTCTCCCAACATGCGCAGAGCCCGTGGGCCGCGTGCCCCCCAAGTTCCCTAGCGCACAGACCACCAGCGGTTTCCAGTTTAGCGTGGGCACCAACCTGGCTGTGCTGTGTTCCGCTCAGGCATTCCCCGCACCTGCGTACCGGTAAGAACTCTTCAATAACATAGTTTTACCTCTTTAGAGCTGGTAGGTCACGTGCCTTCCAGGCTGTCCAGAACACAAGTCGGAGCCATGTACGTTACCACCCTGGCCACCTCGTTTAGATTGCAATGTCCCGTCCAGGCATGTATTCAGGTAATGGCCTCTCATAGCAATTCCCTCTATTTTCTATAAATATTTTTAGAACCGGTTGGACGCGTACCTCCCAAGTTTGCGACTAGTGGAACTGGCACTATGTTCGAAGTTATGAAAAACGATACTTACGCGATGCTGTGTCCCGCGCAAGCGTTCCCAACTCCATTGTTCAGGTACTTAATCTTATTAACAAGTATTTCGCACTCCTTCCCTAGAGCCGGTCGGACGCGTGCCGCCAAAATTTGCATCTTTAGTGATGAGCACTATGATCGGAGTCAAGAAAAGCTTTTCGCACGCGTTACAATGCCCTGCCCAGGCGTTCCCGGTTCCAATCTTCAGGTACTTATTGTTTTCGGCCTTACTGATCTTTATATTTTTGTACGTAGAACCTCTGGGGAAGGTATCGCCGAAATTCCCAAATCTTGATAAGGGTCGCCTGGTGGATTATGAGAAGAGTAGCAGCGTCACTCTGTTGTGCCCCGCGCAGGCGTTCCCGATCCCGCTCTATAGGTAAAAATAAAAACCACATCATTTTGCTCCAGAGCCCATGGGAAAAGTATCTCCGAAGTTTCCGAGTCTAGAAAAGAGTCGCCTATTCAATTTCGAAAGCAATCAAACGATATCGGTTTTATGTCCCGCTCAAGCTTTCCCCGCCCCAATGTTTAGGTAAGTCACGTTAAACAGATCGCCGCACATTATTTAGTTATTTACATAACAATAAACAATTATATGCTATTCGTAGATCCGATGGGAAAAGTATCTCCAAAATTCGCTACCGGAGACGTTAGCAGATCGTTTATTTCGAATATGGGAAGCGGTGTCCCACTGCTTTGTCCCGCGCAAGGGTTCCCTCCGCCGGCATTTAGGTAATTTGAAACTGCCTCTAACATTTTTTCTCAAACAGAACCAATGGGCAAAGTATCACCGAAATTTCCATCCATGGAGACGGGACGCAGCTTTACCTTTTCTTCGAATACATGCGTGACATTGCTCTGTCCGGCACAAGCTTACCCCACGCCTTTGTTCAGGTACATTGATGTATATTGTTGTCTTCCTAGAACCTGTGGGACGAGTCTCACCTAAGTTCCCTTCGATGGATAGTTCGAGAAGCTTCAGCGCTACTCTTAACGCGAGTTTGACGATCCTATGCCCAGCGCAGGCCTTCCCCGTCCCATTGTTCAGGTAATCATTAGAAAAAAAAAGCATGTCAAAAAGCGTTTATGTATCCTTAGAACCTGTTGGTCGCGTTCATCCTAAATTTACGACTGGTGACAAAAGTCGCGCCTTCGACGCTAATGGCGGTGATAGCATCACACTCTTGTGCCCCGCACAGGCATTTCCAGCTCCTGCTTTCAGGTATAAACTTTCATTTTTACAACTATTTTGTAGAACCGTTGGGCAGTGCTGCTCCGAAAGTGGCAACTAAAGTGATCGATCTCACAGAGGAACCATCAAATAATACCGTCACATTGCTTTGCTCGGCACAGGCCTTCCCTGTCCCAATATTCAGGTAATTTATAGTGTCTTGCATACAATTAAACAGAAAAATAAACTGTCGCTGTTTAGAACCCGTGGGCAGAGTTCCTCCGAAGTTCCCTACCTTGGACAATGTTAGAGGTTTCAGTACGTCTGTCAATGCGAGCGTGACATTGCTGTGTCCCGCCCAAGCATTTCCAGTTCCTCTGTCCAGGTAAATACTAAGCCATTGACATGTACATATTTTCTTGTAGAGCCGATTAATAGCGCCCCACCCAAGGTTCCTACTAAAACGATAGAATTTGTGGAATTCATCATGGACTCGAGTATAACGCTGTTATGTCTGGCACAAGCGTACCCGGTTCCAGTATTTAGGTGAGTCTTGAAAGCTTAACTATAAGCATCGCGTTTGTTTTAGAGCCAATCGGTCTGAAAGCCCCTACATTCTCAATGGATTTCAAAATGGCGTGGTATGTTAAGGACGTAGAGCAAGGTTTCGCGTTGCTTTGCCCGGCGCAGGGATACCCCGCCCCTCTGTTCAGGTACTTTAATATCTATTGTATTGTTCTAGAACCTATCGGCTCAAAAAGTCCATCTTTTTCAAGTGGATCGAAACTAGCATGGTTTGAAATAAATTCCGGTCAAGACTTTGCACTCACGTGCCCTGCACAAGGGTTCCCTGTCCCAGTGTTTAGGTGAGAGACTATTAAGTATTTACATACTTGCAGTCCAAAACATTAAGCTATTTCTATTCAATCTTATTTTAGAGCCCGTTGGATCGAAGTCACCCGCATTTTCTACCGATAGCAAATTTTCATGGTATGTGCGGAAAATAGGCGAGAGTCTAAATCTTCTGTGCCCGGCTCAAGCTTTTCCCGTTCCCGTTTTCAGGTGAATAAAATGTACTATTTCGATTGTAGAACCTGTTGGCTCAAAGTCCCCTACGTTTTCGAACGACGTCCAATTCTCTGGGATCACTCGTAGAACTGGTCAAGATTTCGCTTTATTGTGCCAGGCGCAAGCGTTTCCCGTCCCAATATTCAGGTAAGAACCGAGCAATTGTTAGAGCTAAATCTGAATGAATTTGAATTGGCAGAACCTGTCGGGTCAAAGGCGCCAACATTTTCATCTGAATTTAAAAGTACCACCCTCACGAAGGCAGCCGAACAAGCGATTGTTCTGTTATGTCAGGCTCAGGCACACCCGTCTCCCCTGTTCAGGTGAGTATCTCGTTTTGCAAACGATTCCTATTTCACGTCCAGAGCCCATCACTGCGAGAGCTCCGGCGTTCCATACTACCGCAGCGTCATTTAACTACGAAATCGAGGCGAGTTCTGTGGGCTCCATGCTCTGTCAGGCGCAAGGGTATCCTAAACCTGTATTCAGGTAGGTAATACAATTTAATATTAATTTCTTTTTTAGAACCTGTCGGTGCTAAAGCCCCTTCTTTTTCGACCGAGTCCAAGGGCAGTATATTTGTGAAAGAAATCGGAAATAGTTTCGCATTACTTTGTCAGGCGCAGGCATTCCCTACTCCATTGTTTAGGTAAGCTAATGAACTTAATCTATTTTCTTGTACAGAACCGGTGGGTTCCAAGCCGCCAAGTTTTTCCGCCGATTCCACTTTATCGGCGGTGATAAGACATAAAGGTCACGCATTCTCAATGATGTGCCAGGCCCAAGCTTTTCCTATACCGATCTTCAGGCAAGTGTCCAATAAACTTATGAATCAAAATCCAATGCTGTTGAAAATACTCTAGCTTCAGTTCCTCGTAAACGTGGTTGAACGTCAGATCTTAGGTAGGTACTAAATCGATGTTGTTATTGTGTGCAGAGCCCGTCGGTTCGAAGGCCCCTTCATTTTCTACCGAGTCTGATATCTCGTCTCTTAGAAGACACAGCGGTGAAAGTTTTGCACTTCTCTGTCAAGCGCAAGCATTTCCAGTACCAATCTTCAGGCAAGTTTAAAAGTTGATAACTCTATCTGGGCAATAGTCCATAATTTTAATGTACAAATATCTTCTGTAGAACCGGTGGGCGCTAAATCACCGACGTTTTCTTCGGAATCCATGGGGAGTATATTTAGGAAACGGATTGGACAAGGCTTCGCTCTTCTTTGTCAGGCTCAAAGTTATCCTGCCCCCATTTTTAGGCAAGTATTATGAATGTTTACACCGTTATCAGTCGATTATTTTGAATAACAGAACCCGTCGGCTCCAAAGCTCCCACCTTCTCAACGGACGCGCGTAGTACCACTTTCGTAAGAACCATCGGGCAAAGCTTCGGATTGTTATGCCAAGCTCAAGCTTTTCCAGTTCCGATATTCAGGCAAGTGTTTTTACTCTCCCCGAAATTAGAGTAGATTAGGAGTGATGTTTTAAGCGCCTTATAATTCCGTTTCTCAGAACCAGTGGGAGCGAAAGCACCAACTTTTTCGGGGGACTCTAAAAGTTTTACATTCATCAAAGAAATAAACCAAAATTTTGCTTTGCTGTGTCAGGCGCAGGCGTTCCCTACTCCTCTATACAGGCAAGTCGTATTTCTTAAATAAGTAATGTTCGTTTAGACCCCATCGGCAGTGCTGCTCCGAGTATCACTGCGACCCCGAAGGCTGCCGTGCACTTTTCACAAAATGCCTCCATCGCTCTCTTATGCCCCGCGCAAGGATTCCCTGTGCCACTATCAAGGTTCGTTGATTTTACCTTCTTACTCTATTACAGAGCCGACGAACAAAATTGCTCCGCGAAGTGAAAAGAGCCGCAAATTTGAAGGTGGTCAAATCTTTTTAGTTTCTGTTACCGAGTCAGTCTATCTCACCTGCGAAGTATCGGGCTATCCCGCACCGTTATTTAGGTAAGTAAGTGCTGCGTATAATGAACTCATGAGGGCTTTGATATTGTCCAAACGTATATTTGTCCGATACTTTTCCCATAGGATCTATAATGATGGTTTCTCTTGAAATATTAGGTTTTCTAAGGCTCCATCCATTATTACAGAACCAACTAATAAGATTGCACCTAGAAAAGATTCAACCAAAAACTTCGAGGGTTGGGAAGTATTCGTCGTATCTGAAGGGAACGTAGCGTACTTAACGTGCCAAATAGCCGCATATCCCGCACCCGTGTTTAGGTGAGTTATAGGCAGTGTAGAGTTTTCTGAGAAAGGGAAAGTGGGCTTTCTTCGATCAGATCCCTACTGTATGTGTGAGACTTACTTAACCATCGTCAGTTTTGCCAACCCGAATTCTGTCACAGCCGGCCGCCGACATCTCACGCATTCATCTATCACGTAGCCTCACCATCCCATTCCAATGTACTGATGTGCGTTGTTATTGCAGTCTGTTGCGGCGGCCACCCCGCCCGCGTGACATGAAGGCGTGACGATCGCGGCCGGCCGCGACCTTACGGTCCCCAGCCAAAGTAATGATCGACCTGCGTAGACACCTGCCGGTAAGTGTCAGGGTGTTCTTGCTTTTATAAAGGCTTTGATCTTTACTTTGTGCTTCGCGCCGTAGCTGCACATAACAATCGTCAATGTGCTTTTTTCACGCGCTTTGGTTATTGTATTTTCGTTTTGTAGTCATGTCCGTGAAGGTGATAGGGTATTGCTAAAGTTTTTCACGTCAACTGTATTTCTCTTTAAGAACCCACGAATAGTATCCCTCCTAAGCTGGCTAGTGGTCGAATGCAAGAGTCTGAGTTGGGTGTCGGACAAAAGGGAGCACTTCTCTGTTTGAGTCAAGGGTATCCGGTTCCTGTTTTCAGGTGGGTGACAGCGGATATTAGCCTGTAACGTTTTGGTCTTTTACTTCTGTAGAAATTTTACCTCTGAATGTCCAAAATAACAAATCGATGGCTACTTTTAGTCTTTCTCTGAACGCATTCTCCTTTGTTCCAGATGGTACAAGTTCATTGACGGAACGACGAGGAAACAGCCGGTTGCGCTGAACGACAGAGTGAAACAAGTATCTGGAACTTTGATAATCAAGGAAGCTAAGGTTGAAGACTCTGGAAAATACTTGTGTGTCGTCAACAATTCAGTTGGTGGTGAGTACTTACACAACTTTTAAAAACCTTACCATTTGTAACTAAAATTTTGCAAATTAAGTGTAATATGATACGGTCTAGTGTATTTTTATTTATTTTAAACTACTTACTTATCTTCTTTAAAGAGATAGACTACGTAGCGATATTTATTTAATTCCCTCACAAACTCTTATCCGTGTGCTTACGAAAAGTAATCCATCGTAAAAATCTAATTGTACCTTATCACAAAATTTTCAGGCGAATCCGTAGAAACAGTGCTCACCGTGACTGCTCCCCTCAAAACCGCTGTGGAACCCGCCACTCAGACCGTCGACTTCGGAAGACCCGCCGTGTTCACCTGCAAGTACGAAGGCAACCCTGTCAAGACTATCACCTGGCTTAAGGACGGCAAGGATATGCAGCATCACGACCCCCTACTCAGGTAAAATATCATCAAAAGCCCCCAGAAGTTTAATGAGTTTCCAACGTCCGTCTCCGTCACCCGAAATGGTTGGCAAAAGTAATGATCATTAGTTTTGTATTATCAGAAAGCAGTTTACGCTCCGGATAAAGCTACTATCTTGGACAGAAGTCCTCCCTTGAAGTTTAAGGCTTAAACCATTTTTTAAGAGACAAATATTTTTTTATGTAGTTAGAAATGATCTGCAATAACTCGCTAGCTATTACATAAACCCCTAGTGGGTTTTTAATAGTGGATCATAGAAGTCAGATTAAGATGGCTTACACCTAAGATTTGTTGTACAAATAAATATAGCTTAATCGGACTGCTGAATCGTAGGTAGAAATTATTTTATAATAATATTTTGATGTCCTCAATTCCAGGATTGAATCGGTAAAGAAGGAAGACAAGGGCATGTACCAATGCTTCATCAGAAACGACCAGGAAAGTGCAGGAGCCAGCGCCGAACTCAAACTTGGAGGACGATGTAAGAGTCATTTCACCAATTAAATTTTGAATTTTATTGTAAAGTCGAGGTTAATACAGACACTCTACTGAAGTTTTTCTCCTGTAAGAATTGAAGCTTGGTATATTTTTTCCTGAAATTCGAATGGAATATAACTCGGCAAGAAAATTAGAGGAACGCTTATAAAACAAAATGCTTAATAAACGTCCTGTATTTTATTAATTAAAACTATGTACCATTTAACGTTTATCTTGTATTATGAGCGTTTCTACAATTTTGTCCCTGAGTATATTAGAAAGCCGTGAGCTAAACGAATTTATAAGTTTGGACCCTCTGAACGCATGCCTAATTGGGCAGAGAATCGCGCGTTGACCGTGTGTCGCCACCTTTTTGTGATGTCCTGCCCCTGCCTATTAGTGTTTATGGGGCAATTTTTATTCCTGTTACTGAGTGACTTTTTACGCTGTAAACGCCTTTACGAAATTGAACTTAAGCTATTTAGAGAAAGAAACACGCATCTTACACGAATCGGATGTATGTGAACAAAACTTATCAAACCGTTGCTTATCACCTTAGCCGCCTTAGCATTTCGAACTCTTATTATAGTAATCCAGGATCATCCATATAGACGCAGCCTTCGGAAGTTTGCTAGACTTTTACGACATTTGAAATAAAAACCATTGAAATGTTAGTATAGCCTAATGAACAACCCCAATCAGTGCACCACCCACCTTGCTGCTTTCAGTCGAGCCCCCGCAGATCCGCCACAGCTTCGGCGAGCAGACGCTCCGCTCGGGGCCCTTCCTCCGCCTCAAGTGCGTGGCGTCCGGCAACCCCACCCCCGAGATCACGTGGCTGCTCGACGGAGAGAAGCTGACCAGCGGAGAACGCCTGCACATCGGCCGCCGCACCGCCGATGGGAACGTCGAATCGCATCTCAACATTTCATCCGTGCATACCAATGATGGTGGATTATACTCTTGCATTGCGTCAAGCAAGGTATCTATTTTTCATTTTTGTTTAACTTGTTATGATAAAATTATCTTGCCACTATCTGCTTAGCTAAAGGTTAAAGGTTTAAATGTCACTCCTGTCGCGCCACTGACCTTACTGATAAAAAAACTTTTGTCTTTTTAATTTGTTAACTTGCCTGATCTTTGTGGTGGCTACTTACCTACAAAAGCACCTCAAGCTTAGTTGATGGGCTCTTTGTTTCGTGTTTACTTGTTAATTAACAATCAAAATGCGTTGCGCTGTAACGTCGCCAATGTGGCTACCATTGACAGACAATCCAACATTTCTATGTTTACCTTGTTTGATTATCAAAATAATATAAATAAACGCGGCTATCGTTGGCGACACGGCAGCATCACAAAACTTATTCATCTGCGTTCGTCTCTTGTTCGTCTTTCTGATTGATCGACTGACCGACTCGACTGTCAATCTTGGCAGATTCATCTTGAAAACATATATAGCTGAACATCGAAGCTTCTTCAGCTGTAACACAGATCAATTCACAATTTGTTATATCTACTTCAGGTCGGCAGCGCATCCCACTCGGCTCGCGTGAACGTGTACGGCCTGCCCTACGTGCGCCCCATGAAAAAACGGCCCATCGTCGCCAGCGACACGCTCGTCGCCCACTGCCCTGTTGCTGGATACCCTATCGACTCTATCGTGTGGGAGCGAGATGGACGGTAAGAATACATCCCAAGAATTGTTTACCCTGAAAGATCTTATCGCCCCTCTTTCGATCTATAATTAAGGTCTTTGAACAGGAAAGATTTTTGTGAATAATGGATGCGCGTACTAAATAAGCTGAACCGGGTATATAACCGTATCGAACGCCGTCATTGGTTTCCCAGCGAACTTTCGGCATATGATACACTATGTTTGTTTATACTTACCCAAAGTACCCGTAAATAAAAAAAAACCGAACTTCAAAACTATGTTTGTTTGTAAAGGATTTAAAAAAACTGTGCTTCTTAGAAAGACCGTTCTGTTTTTCCTGTAACATTTTCATCAACTTTTATCAACCGTAATTATTTCAGATTTTTCTCTTTATGTAATTTTATAAATTTTGTCATTGTTTTTCGAAAAATTTTGCATAGTTGCAATTGGGCAATATTCGGAATTTGAATTCGATAGCATACATTGTTTTAAATAGACCACTGTAAATGACAAACGTTCCGGTTCCGTACCATTTTGGGAAGGAACCCTAAAAGTAGATGCTGTAATATTCTACCAAATACAAATGTGGAGTAGTTGAAAGCTGACGAGTAACTTATATCCTCACAGCGTACGTGCATACGTTCCGTCAAATTGAATCCGTTAGTGTTTCGTCGTCTGTTAATTCTGTGTAGACTCTCATTCATGCCGTTGGACAATCCTCTACCACATCCCTCCTTAAGAATTAGAAGGTAATATAAGCCATTTCGGCCGTCCCCAGCGTGCTGCCAATCAACCGCAAACAGAAGGTCTTCCCCAACGGAACCCTGGTGATCGAAAACGTGGAACGACTAAGTGACCAGGCCACTTACACCTGCGTCGCCAAGAATTCCCAAGGCTACAGCGCCAGGGGCACGCTGGAACTACAAGTTATGGGTAAGTTTGGTGATATTGTGGTCAGTACGAGTTGCTATAGTTCAACCTATCGCTAGGGGCGTCTTTTCTAACTAGACTGGTTTGATTGCAATGAGACGCACTTAGCGAGTAGCGAGGAAATGGCAAACGTGCTAGCTCCTTACCTTTTATTTAAAAAATATAATTGGGTGAGCTCAATCAGATATCATGCATTCTGTTTTGAAAATCCCCCGAACTTGCAAATACTTAGATATAAAAAAATATTTACTTCATAAAAAGACGTGATAGGACACTTCTTTCCATCTTCTATAAATTTGGTTTTTCTGACTTTTATTACATGAACTATAAATTATTTAAAGTTCATTTAGATTTTAGTTCAGTCTGTATTTAGCTCACTCAATGTAAGCAATGGAAACTAAAATAGAAAAATGCATTTGAAGTAACGAATAATGCAAAAAATTAATAAGCGATTTTCATAAATTTACGTAAGTAAAAATGCATTTCATTATTTTAGTTATTTCTAGACAAATAGTTTTAAAGAGGAGTCAACCACATATTATTATTCTATGAAAACAATTGTTACTTTATGGATGGAAACCTTTGATTGAACTAATTTCTTGTACTTAATTGTACCCACCCAAAAGCTGGGTGACAGTGATGATAATTATCATTTTTAAAGAACTTAAAAATAAAGAAATTGATTTTTTGTCAGTAAACTTTATAAAATAATTTGTGGAAGAATATTACTGAGTTGCTACTAACTGAAATAATATATGATAATATCACACAATATTTTAGAGTACGTTTTTTTTTCTTTAACTCAGTGTCTCCTCTTACTACAAAGAAATGCTGCCGATAATGACTCACCCTTAAACTACGAGTATTTAAAAAAATATAATATTAAAAACCAAAATAACTGGCAAAAGCCCAAACTGGTCCAAATAAGAATTTGTCGTTACAGCAGCATTATCTTTGCATTGTTCTGTACTAATGTAATTTTTTACAGGTTTTACACCGAAAATTTTGACTCTGTTTCGACATAAAAATAAGGTCAATATTCTATCGGAGATGTTTATGCCCGCCAAAGCTACATCGTTTGCCACACACGCCCTGCTCCTGAGGCACGATAAGAACGGTGTCTAGCTCGTTACTTAGCAATATGAGTCATTACAGTGCCTCCACAAATATTACCCTTCGAGTTTGGCGAAGAACCTTCAAATGCTGGCGACATGGCTTCCCTAACCTGCGCCGTTAGCAAGGGCGACCAACCCTTAAATATTTCCTGGTACTTCAATGGACAATTCCTCACAAGGAGCAACGATCTCGGAATCGTCATCGTAAACATCAATAAGAAAACTTCGATTCTGAACATAGACTCGGTTAACGGAGTACACAGGGGCACGTACCACTGTGTGGCGGCCAACTGGGCCGGCTCCGCCAATCACAGCGCCGTGCTCAATGTCAACGGTATACCAATCGGCTTATCCTTCCCTTAGAGTAGTTCCACCATTCCTTTAGACATTCCGTTTCAAACGCACGCCCCTCAGTCCCCCCGCAGATAACGCCGTTCGAATTCGGAGAAGAAATCTTGAACGAAGGCGAGACTGCTTCGGTATCATGTGTGATGAGCAAGGGCGACCTCCCTGTCACATTCACGTGGCGCTTCAACGGGGAACTGATCAGGCCCCGCAACTCCCTCGGCATCGTGCTCACTGCTATCAGCAAGAAAACCTCCATCCTAAACATCGAGCCCGTCAGCTCCGTCCATCGCGGCTCCTACACTTGCGAGATTAAAAACGACGCCGGCCAAACGAACCACACCACCCTCCTAAGCGTCAACGGTTCGCTCTTTTTCTTAAGTAGATTTGATTTGAACGCTCGCTTTTTATCACAGTTCCCCCTCAAATCTTACCCTTTGAGTTCGGCGAGGAGCCCGCCAATGCCGGCGATACTGCCTCCGTCCAGTGCGTCATGAACAAAGGCGACTCGCCGGCCAACTTTTCCTGGAGTTTAAACGGACGACAGATCTCTAACGGCAAAAGCCTCGGCATCGTTATTGGCAGCATGAGTCGGAAGATGTCAATCCTCAACATAGATTCTGTCAACGGGACTCACAGAGGCACCTATGTTTGCCAAGTCGAGAACGCTGCTGGTTCGGCCAATCACAGCGCCGTGTTGGAAGTCAATGGTTCTTTTTGCTCGTATTTCTCTATGTAGTTTCTTAGTTGTCATTTTTGTATGGCCTTGATAGTAAATTGTGGCAATTTTTAATTCCGTAACAGTATTACCCCAAATCCATCCTTTTACCTTCGGGGATGAACCGGCTAACGCGGGAGACATGGTCGGTGTTCAGTGCATGGTGACTAAGGGTGACGCTCCTATCAACATCACCTGGCATCTCAATTCAAAACCTCTGAACGGAATCCAAGGAATTACAGTCACGAAGATCGGTCATAAAGCCAGCAGTCTGTCCATCGACTCTGTATCTTCCATACATAGAGGCATTTACACATGCTTCGCATCCAACCAAGCGGGCCATGCTAACTACTCTAGCGAACTTGCTGTCAATGGTAAATCCAAGAGACATTTTTCCTAGTAGAAATTAACAGATGCCTTTCCCGCTCTTCCTTTGCTGAAATTTTCTTGTTCGTATGTATTTTTTATGTCTTGTATTCATCCCGTTATAGTACTCCCTCAAATCAACCCTTTTACATTCGGAGATGAGCCTGCCAATGCGGGTGACACAGTCGGATTGCAATGTATGGTGGTAAAAGGAGATATTCCTGTTAACATTACATGGAGATTAAACGATAGACCCATTTCGGAGACACCTGGTATTTCTATTATGAAAATGAGTGCGAAGGCAAGTGGCCTCACCATTGAATCTGTGGCTGCCGTCCATAGAGGAAAATATACTTGTTTCGCGCAAAATGCTGCAGGGAATACTAATCATTCTGCCGAGCTAGCGGTCAACGGTACACGCTCATAATATTTTGATTACGATTTTTTTATGCTTTATATTTTATATAATCGGCAGTTTAATTCCTGCTCCCCCGATATCCAATTAATGCCCAATCTACTTAGTTCACATAATTTTCCTATAGTTGCACCGCAAGTGACGCCGTTCGATTTCGGTGATGACATCCTGAACGCAGGCGAAACGGTCTCATTGACCTGTACTGTGGGGAAAGGTGACTTGCCTCTTAAGATACATTGGCAACTCAACAACGAGCTTCTGAATTCTGGCAATGGAGTGTTTATTAATAGAAACGGGAAAAGAATTTCCGTATTAAGCATAGAGAACGTCCAACACGAGCACATTGGCAATTACACCTGCATAGCGGAAAACGACGCCGGACAGAGTAGCCACAGCGCAGTGCTCAACGTTAATGGTACACCACATCAGTATCACTAAAACAGCTTAGCTTTTGTTCGCACGACTTCTTTTAAACCCACATTTATATGTTTTAATCACCCTTATAATTATTTGAGTATATGCACGTATCCTTGACAGTGCTCCCTCAAGTAGCACCATTTGACTTCGGGGAAGACACGTATAACGCTGGTGACACCGTGTCCCTGACGTGCACGATCACTAAAGGGGACATGCCGATTGAGATATCTTGGTTGTTCAATGAGAAGACTATGCAAAGCGGCGACGGCGTTGTCATCGCGCGTAGTGGCCGTAAAATATCAATGCTAAGCATCGACTCGATTCAGGGCTCCCACAGGGGGAACTACACGTGTGTGGCAAAGAACGATGCGGGCTCCGCAGCACATTCTGCTCTCCTTCACGTCAATGGTACCATTTCTTGTAGCTTTATGATGACCAAATATTAGTTCTTATATTTATCCCATTACTTTCCTTTAGTTGCTCCACAAATTATGCCATTTGATTTCGGCGTCGATCCTGTCAACGACCAGGAGCTCGTCGTAGCCATGTGCACCGTCACCAAAGGTGACATGCCGCTGTCGATCATGTGGTACTTCAATGGAAAACCTGTTAAGTCGGGAAGTAGCGGCGTTGTGCTTACAACAACAAAGCGTACCAGTCAACTCACTATAGAAATGGTCACTCATATTAACCAAGGGAATTATACGTGCGCCGTCAGCAACCAAGCTGGCACGACCAACCACTCGGCTGAGCTCTATGTTAACGGTACTTTGTAGTGCGTCGAGTAGATTTTTGTTCCAATTTTGTACATGCTTTCTGCTGATTCCTCTCCTCTGTTAGTCCCTCCGCAGATAATGCCTTTTGAGTTCGGCGAGGAACCGGTTAATGCTCAAGACATGGTGTTGGTTACTTGCACGGCTCTTAAGGGAGATCAGCCTTTGAAGATAGAATGGTATTTCAATGGAACGCAAGTGAAATCGGGTGACAAAGGAGTGACCCTCATGAATACGAAGCGCACGAGTCAATTAAGCATAGAGTCTGTTAGTCATCAGAACCAGGGCGCCTATTCGTGCGTCGTGCGTAACGACGCCGGCTCCGTAAACCACACTGCACAGCTATTAGTTAACGGTACACCTTTTAACTGTCCCGTGCCTGAAGCCTCTGTAGAACTAGTGAGCCTTGTTCATCCTTTCCTACCTCTGTAACTTTGGCGGGTAATAACGGACATCACAAAGCATCGTGAACAGCTTCATTTAAAAATAAATACTACATACTTTCAGTGGCTCCAATCGAATTGGACAAATCAGTGTTCTGGAGTCGGGTTTCAAATAAAGTGCCGCATTACTAAAGGGGACTGGCCTTTTAGTGAAGTAGACGTGAGTTCCATAAACAGGTTGAGAACCGCGTTTTAGTTCTTTACCTCTAGCATACCAACAGATATACGTGCACCGCCTCAAATATTGTCGCCAGCGCTCATCACTTCGCCACATTCAATATCAAGCATATCATCATTCCGCAGTATTCCATGATAGCCAATTGTGTCTCGTTATGTTCCATTTCATTGTCCTTACATAGATCTAGCCAAGAAAATTAAAAACCTAGTCCAAAAATCGTGACATGCCTTAGATAGGTAACAAGTTCGTGTATTTGTGTTACAGTGGCACCAATAATATCACCTTTCGAATTTGACGTGGCAGTTTTTTATGGAGAAAGTATTCAAGTTCTGTGCAACATTCCTAAGGGCGATATGCCGCTGAACTTGACGTGGTATTTCCGCGATCGTCCATTACAAAAGCACGACTCTGTCATCATTACAAAGCTTGGAGACAGGAGCTCAGTATTAGCTATTCCGTCAGCAACAGAAAAACACTCTGGAAATTACACTTGCGCAGTTTCCAATACCGTAGCGAGCACTAACCACACAGCTACATTAAATGTTCAGGGTACACACACTTTTGTAGATTCATTGTTGTCTTTTGGTTTATTTTTTGTTATTTCCTTCTCCAGTACCTCCGCACATTGTTCAATTTGAGGCCGAAGAGCCAGTTTTTGCCGGTGAATCAGTACAATTGACATGCCACGTATCCAAGGGCGATACGCCCCTTACGATCGCTTGGAGTTTTCACGGGAAGGAGCTGTCCTCCCACCAAGGGATATCCACGATGAAGATTGGCGAGCGAACGTCGCTGCTGACTATATCTAGCGCGACGGCGAGCCACAGCGGCGAATACTCGTGCCACGCCGCGAACCGCGCCGGCCTGGCCGCCCACTCCACCTCCGTCAATGTCCACGGTATCCCCCCGTTCCGCCCGCTGCCCTCGCTAAACGCACGCTGCACGCTTGCCTCAGTAATAACCTCGGCCTTCTGGATTAACAGTACTGCCACACATTGTTCCCTTCGAGGCGGATGAGTCGGTCTTCGCTGGCGAAACAGTCCAACTCAACTGCCACGTCTCTAAGGGCGACTTACCGCTCGACATCAAGTGGCATTTCTATGGTTACGAAAACACCACATCACAACTCGGCATCTTGACAACTAAAATGACCTCGCGTACCTCATTTCTATCGATCGCCGCCGCTACTGCCAGCCATAGTGGCAACTATACCTGCGTAGCTACCAACAGCGCCGGCTCTACTAATCATACCACTGTCCTTAATGTTCAGGGTCAGTTTCATTTATTCATCATCATTATGGGTTTTCATGCTCATGTACATCACAGCAGCGCATCGGTGCTAGATGTGTCAATAGAATCTGCATGAATTCTATTCACGCATCTACAGCGTACGCTTGTTTATCTTCCACTGTTTATTTTGCCATGATTTTATTTCTACCTATCGTACTTTCGTTTGTCTCATACAGTAACACCGAACATTTTGCCATTCGACGTCGACCAGTCATTGTTCTCGGGCGAGTCCGTCCAAATGATGTGCCACATATCGAAAGGAGACACTCCTCTAGACATCTACTGGGAGTTTAACAACGAAGCGCTATCGCGGGAGTTAGGAACATTCTCTAAGGTGGGCGACCGGTCGTCCGTGCTGGTGCTGCCCTCCGTCACCGGCGCCCACAGCGGGAACTACACGTGTGTGGCCAGGAATCGCGCGGGAACCGCTTCCTACACGACGATACTTAAAATTATTGGTACTATAACGTGTTAGGTTTTTAGGTAGTACTTTTTTTGTTTACCCTCCTTACCACCATCCACGGTAATCACATTTTACACCGGTATTTCGAATTCAAGTGGTCCCACACATCATCCCGTTTGAAGTCGAAGAACAAATATTCGCCGGAGAGTCGGTCCATCTCACATGCCACGTATCGAAAGGAGACAAACCGCTTCAAATAACTTGGAGCTTCAATGATAAGGAGATTCCGTATCACAACAATATGGGCGTGACAACAACGAAGTTGGGAGAGAAAGCCTCTGTGTTGAGCATTCCGACAGCCATGGGCCATCATAGCGGCAACTATACTTGTACCGCCAGCAACCGCGCCGGCCGCGCCGATCACTCTGCCACCGTCAACATTCATGGTACCGCACCAAAGACTTTCCACCCGTACAAATGCACGATTAGACTTAACAATAGATTTTTTATTTTCCTTTTTGATTAGTTCCTCCTCACATAATGCCATTCGAGATCGAAGAATCCGTCTACTACGGAGAATCCGTGCAAATGACCTGCCATGCCAGTAAGGGCGACCGACCGTTGACAATCACGTGGACCTTCGAAGGACAAGATTTGTCGAACGACATAAGCATCAAGACGATGAAAATGGCAGAACAGACCTCCTTCCTCTCAATAGCAGCAGTGACTGGAGCGCATAGCGGAAATTATACGTGCATAGCGAAAAATAGAGCCGGAGAGGACAGATACTCCACAGCTCTTCACGTTAAGGGTATTTCTAGTTAATTGTTGCAGCATGCACTTTATAAGTTGCGCCACTAACATGTACCGTTTTTTTGCCAGTCGTCCCCCACATCAAACCTTTCGAATTGGATGAGGCCGTGTTCGCGGGCGAGTCGGTACATCTCGACTGCCACGTATCGAAAGGCGACACTCCTTTGAATATAACTTGGAGCTTCCAAGGGGAGCCGGTAACGCGCAGGATGGGTGTTGCCACCACGTCCCTGAGCGCTCGCGTCTCCGTCCTCGATATCCCGACCGCGATGGGCACCAACAGTGGCAACTACACCTGCACGGCGACCAACCGCGCGGGCAGCGCGAGCCACACAGCCCTCCTCAACGTCATCGGTACTGGCAACTAAAGCTCGAGTGATGCTTGCTTTCTGTTCAGTTCCTCCCGTCGTCCAACCCTTCTCATTCGGGGAAGTCGCCATGAATTCCGGTCAAGTAGTGACGGCTCCTTGTTCGGTTATCGAGGGCGACCACCCGCTGCAGCTCCGGTGGCTCTTCGACGACGAACCGATCAAGCCGAGGTCGGGGGCGACCGTATTCAATATCGGAGAGAGAAGCGCTGTCCTTAGTATCGGTTCCGTAACGCACAAACACGCCGGGAACTACACTTGTGTCGCGAAAAATGAGGCTGGCATCAGTTCACATTCTTCCATTTTGATCATAAATGGTGCTTAATTTTCTTCACTTTGAACAATAGATTATATTTTGATTAAACTTGATTAACGTTCATTTCGTATCCTTTTCCGTTTTGTTCTATTTAACGACAACTCTAGCTACGTACTATTAACCGATAATGCATTCCAGTCCCCCCCAACATTCTGCCGTTCACGTTTGGCGAGAAGCCCGCGAACTTCGGCGAGTACTTACAGGCGGCGTGCACCGCCAACCTCGGCGACCTGCCCATCACTATCTCTTGGACCTTCAACGGCCAACTCATATCGCAGCGCAACAACGATTACGTCATCACTAATTCCAAGCGGAGTAGCACACTTATAATAGAGTCTGTGGACGCGAAGCACGCTGGTTCCTATGTCTGTATCGGAGAAAACCGCGCGGGGCGTACATCTCATTCGACTGATTTAGTAGTTTACGGTTAGTTAATTTCCGGTAGTGTACATTATTTAGTTACTAGATGACGTTTGCATTTCAGTTCCTCCCAAGATCGCACCTTTTGCCGCTGGTGACGAACCCGCCTTTCTCGGTGATTACTTTGCGCTCCAGTGCATAATTACGCACGGGGACCAGCCCGTCCGCATCGAGTGGTCGGTCAACAACCGGTCCGCCCACGCCGTCCCCGGGACGCGCGTGGGCACCGTGGACCGCCGGAGCAGCGTGCTCACCATAGAGTCGGTGGACGCGAGGCACGCGGGCCTCTATAACTGCACCGCGAGTAACGCCGCCGGCATCGCCTCGCATACCACCGAACTCGTAGTCAAGGGTCCGAACATATACATTTGACACACCCCTTATCTTGCATCTTGAATTTCTCTAAGATTTCGCTTAACTAAAAGTTTTGTATTGTCCTAGTTCCACCTTTGATAGTGCCGTTCAGTTTCGGTGAAGTACCCATCAACCAGGGCGACGCAGTGCTCGTTCATTGCCTGGCTTCCAAAGGAGATCTGCCTCTCGATATCTCGTGGACGTTTAGCAGTGAAACTATAGATTCTAGTCTGCATCGAGACATCACGACTACTCCGCTCAGTCCGCGTGTTTCCGTGCTTACCATCAGCTCAGTGAGCGCGAACCACCAGGGGAACTATACGTGCATCGTACAGAACGCGGCCGGCCGAGCGGAGCACGCGGCCACGCTCATCGTAAATGGCACGTCCCAGTACATTTATTATCGGAAATGGTAACAGAGACTAACATCACGGAATAGTGCCTTCGAATGACCTGTACACCGGCACCGCTCATTCCGTCACACATCACACCAGTCGCTAACAATGCCTGCAATTGATCGGTCTAACCCCAAATTTCTATAATTGTTCGCAGTACTGCCTCGCATAGTTCCATTTTCATTTGAGACGCCGCTATTCGCGGGGCAGGCGACACAGGTCACTTGCTTAGTCTCGGAGGGAGACCAACCCCTCGACATTCAGTGGTACTTCGAAGGGCAGTCTTTGAAAGAGAAAGGCACCGTAACATCCACTAAAATAGGCCAGAGAGGGTCATTGCTTCTGATCGATCCAGCGGGGTGGTCTAACAGCGGATCATACACTTGTCTCGCCCGCAATGCCGCTGGCTTCTCCAACTATACCGCCTCGCTCGAAGTACACGGTATAATATGCATTCCTAGCACGAATGAGCTTTGCATACCTTTCTAGTTCCAATATCGTTCGCTTCTAGTTACAAACATAGAGCGGTATACAATGATAACTTACGATCTTGATGTGATTGAAGGTTGTTTTCACCTTTTGATAAATTCAAGTGAATGTTGCCAATATGCACAATGTAGATGTATCGGATTGTACACAACTGCTGCAATGTCGTGGATCATCGAGTAGGATGTTGGATGTCGTCAGTAGGAACCGGCTGCGGCTATCATCGACGACCTTCTCTTCTCCCTCTCCTCGCATCTCTTATTATTTTCCCTCCTTCTCCTTGGGTTCCTGTCTGTATTTTCTGTTTGTTCATTTAATTGCATTATTTATTTTGGATGGCGCTATACAGCTTGGCTTATCAACATCTCTGTTGAAATACATTTGCGATGACGTGTGCGTAATTATGGGGTTGATTTGAGTTTGATAAAAATAGTACTCTATTTTATTCGTGGTCCTATTTCACCTACTGAATTGATAATACTTTACGTTACTAGTTACAATTAATTATATTCAGAGTTCGAAGTACACGTCAAGCTATTTATTTCATAGGAAAAGTGCTTATTGTTTGCATTATGCTTACTTATAAACGAATTAAGTTATTTAAAAATTTTGTCCACTTATTTAATTATGTTTGTAGTTAGCTGCTTCATTCTAACATTCATTTGCGTCATTGGTGTGCTTAAGGTAATAAAACAGAAAGCTTCCATAGCGAAAGCAGCAATATTTTTTACATGTTTCAGTATTTTATGACTTTGCTATTGCGCTTTCTTGGCCACAATGGCCAAGTATTGCAACTTATAGTATTTTATACATATTTCAATGATAAATATATCCCTGCACCGGTATAGAAGCTTTTTTATTGAAAATTAAACTATTAATTGAATCATTGTGACTTTTGCTAACATAACTATCTCAAGCAGTACTTAGTCAAAATTAAAGTTGCGCTATCGTCTTCGAAACTTGGGAGGCACTGACCAGGCGTAGATGGCCGGGTGTTGGTTGAACGTTCATACTTCAGAAACGAAAATTCTCGAAGCGCATAATTTTCATCGGAATACTGTACCTATATTTATTTTAATTTCAAACCGTCAAGTTTAAATTTCACAATGATTCTGTTTTTCCCGTAGGTATATAGATTTGTTCACACAACTCTAGTGTTGCCTATGTTCAGAGTTTTAAGTATAAATGTTAATAAGAGATACTATGATGAACAAAAGCGTAATGAACGTAATTTTAAATACGGGATTTAAATATCCATATCGTCGGAAACAATCGTATCAATGAGAGGTCATTTGGTGAGAGCTAATCTTGGTGAGAGCTGTGTTAACAAGTCCATATCGAAATACATTAAATCCAATCGTCAAAAAAAACTATCAGAGACTATTAAAGTCAACTTTTTCCCCAAAAACAAAAACTAAACATTCTTTTTGATGTTAAGATATTATAAATCTAGAATTCATGTTAGTTGTTCAAATTAAAATTAAAATAAATATTAAAATTTCTTAATTGCTATTTACCCTTAGATTTGCATGACTCCATAAAATAATACGACCGAGACGGTCAGCTACAACTGTAGGTGCGATTTCAGTGCCCCCTCGCTGGATTCTTGAGCCTACCGACAAGGCCTTTGCTCAGGGCTCGGATGCTAAGGTCGAATGCAAAGCCGACGGCTTCCCCAAGCCCCAGGTTACGTGGAAGAGGGCTGGAGGTACGTATACGAGTTATAACTGTTAATGCAATAACAATCCCTCTTTACAAAACAGAGCAAAAGAAGTTGAATTCGTGTGGTTAAATTTATGAACAACGTATTACGAGTGTCAAAGTGACTCTTAACGGCCAGTTGCAAATCATAATAATGATAAACAATTCCTGTGATCAGCAGCACTCCCAATGAAGTTGTAGTGGTCAATGGACGGGAGTGATCATTCTATACTCGGTTATTTAACTCTTAACGTAAAAAGTGTAAATTCCACCATATTGTAAATATGTCATTCCATTTTAGGAGATACGCCTGGCGATTACAAAGACCTTAAGCCAAACAACCCAAATGTTAAAGTAGAGGACGGAGCACTGACTATTGCCAATATCCAGAAGACAAATGAGGGATACTATCTTTGCGAAGCCGTCAACGGAATCGGGTCGGGACTGTCAGCTGTTATACTGATCAGTGTACAAGGTAAGCTCAGAAAAAGTCACTCTGAACGTAATTTAATATGAATCGTAGCTGTTACCTATGATGTTGACAACTTGTCATTTTCCGTAGCACCACCTCAATTCGAAATCAAAATGCGAAACCAAACCGCCCGCCGAAGCGAACCCGCTGTATTGCAGTGCCAAGCCAAAGGAGAAAAGGTATTAGACAATATCGGAACTAATTTATAGATTCGGATGCAATTTTTTGGACTTCCCATATGAATTAAAAAAAATTCGACGGCTGAGCGTCGAGAAGTTATTAGCTCCTTATGATGCCTCGTAGAGAGGTGAAACTCGTGTCAAGTGGTATTTTTGGTGGTGGTGGTTGTTGAGGAGGAAGAGTGTTAAAATTAAATCGGAACTTTATAAAATCATTTAAGGTCAAGATATTAAATCCAACTGTAATAATAATAATATCTTGTAAATATTTCAACCATTTAATTTTCATACTTTTGTCGCACTTACAACGTGAAAAAAAATTATTCCGCCCTGGGCGGCTGGCACCCACGCTACGCCACTGGACCGATTTTAATAAAAGAAGTATCGTTGGATTCGACAACGCTTAACCAAGGGATATAGGCGGTTTAAAAATTATATATATACAACTAGCATAAAAATTTGGACGAGCGCGGAAAATAATAATGCAAAATTCGAATCCACAAAAATGCATAAATTAAATTAAATAATTTAACGCAAGAAAAAATAACTATTGCATTTTTACCGCAACAGCCAATCGGAATCATCTGGAACATGAACAACAAGCGCCTCGAGCCTAAGTCTGACCCCCGCTACACCATCCGCGAGGAGATCCTTATCGGCGGCGTGGTGTCCGACCTCAGCATCAGGCGGACCGAGCGCTCGGACAGTGCGCTCTTCACCTGCGTCGCTACCAACGCCTTCGGTTCCGATGACACTAGCATCAACATGATCATTCAGGGTGAGTGTGTCGATGATCCCAAGAGTCATTGTAGTGGCATCAGTAAACGAGTTTGATTTTCGAACCGTTACTATGTATGTATCGTGTTTTATTCTATCAATGTTTGGAATCCATTAGGAAAAAGTGGATCATGTCATAATGTGACTTATCTAATGTATTTTACGTAGGTAACCTCGGGCCGTTACAGAGGCAGATTACCTAGTCAAGGGAATAAATACCTACTTAAAACTGTCCACCTCGGGCGGTAAAAAAGAATGCCTCAGATCACATGTTTGTTGCCCTCGCCTTCGGCTCGGACATCAGGTACTACGACTTGAGACATTCTTTCTTTTGCCGCTCTAGGGGTGTAATGAAATGACTACAGGTTTTCACGACTAAAAAGGTGGCAGGTGTCAGTTATAAGACTGATTAATAATCGTTACGAGTATACAGCGATGTTGTTAACAGCGTGAGATGACCACATGATTTTAAATACCCTTTTTTAGGTTTAACTCAGCTTCTATATCGCTTAGCATATGTCGAATAGAGGCCGTAACATGACCCCCTACTTAAATTTACATCGACATATAATGCATGCTTTTCTATAACACTGGTAGGGCAGGGGTAAACTAAACTTTTACTGTCATATGAGGGCCCTTCTCAAAAATGCATAACCTTGGGGTCTTTAACTTACTCGATGAAACCCTTGTCCAACAGAGGTCCCCGAAGCGCCGTACGGTTTGAAGGTTCTCGACAAGTCGGGCCGCACCGTGCAGCTATCCTGGGCAGCACCCTACGACGGCAACTCGCCCATCAAGAAGTTCCTCATCGAGTACAAACGCGCCAAGGGCAGCTGGGAAAAAGATATCGACAGGTAATTATTATCATATTAAAAAATTTGCCGAGTAAGTGACCAAAGAAGAGTGACTCCTTATCAACACGTTATTATACTTGTGGTGGGGATTTACCAAAACAATTAGTGAAAGAAAAAACCTAAACGCCAAATTGAGTTTTTTTGTGAGGGTTTTTCTGATGATTTCTAAGAAGATTTCTGTGCTAGTTAGAATTGTCGTTTCATTTTACCTATTACATTTACGTAAACCTTCATCAACTATTTCAGTATCGTAAAGTACTACAATATTTTTGATTTCTCCACTTGGCTACCTTCGGAGATGAGGGCAATCTTACTTTGTTTTACATTTTTATAACTATCTAAAAGCATCGCGGAATAAGATTTTTTTTAAGTGCAGAATAAAGTCCGTCATATGATACCTCAATTGACCCTGCCTTTCGATCCCTTTCGCAAAGAAACTAAACTAGCCGCTACGTCGAGATATCATATTTTCAACTTTTTTGATCGGAACGTCTCGGCATCAAAAAATGCAGACCTCGTTCTAATAGACACGTCCCGGAACAAACGACCCCCATAACATGCGTGACCCGCAGGGTCCTGGTGCCCGGCGACGCCACGGAGGCCGGCGTGTTCAGCCTGCGGCCGGCCACGGCCTACCACATCCGCATCGTGGCCGAGAACGAGCTCGGCACGTCCGAGCCGTCCGAGACCGTCACCATCATCACGGCCGAGGAGGCGCCCACGGGCCCGCCGCAGGACGTCAAGGTGGACGCGGCCGACAAGCACACGCTCAAGGTCACGTGGAAGCCGCCGCCGCCCCAGGACTGGAACGGCGAGCTGCAGGGGTGAGTGCCGGCAGAGTTCACCGTTTCGGCAGACGATCGTCTACGGACGTGAGGCCGAAGGATGGTTAAACGCGTACAAAATAATTGACAAATTGGCTGAGTCGTATCTTGTGGTCGTTGAACACTGTTTGATTGCTGTAGTAAAAACGCTCTTATGGTGAGGGAAATAGCGTGAGGAGGCCTCGATAATGTTACTGCATGTATAATGGTAACAACCGCATGATCCAGTCGGTCTGGTTGCCCTGTCACTGGTTACGGAGGGCCGATATCAGATGTCCCACTTTAATAACTTGTTCTGTCAAATCTAGGAGCATGGTCAAATGTGTTACTTTGAACCGAGAAACGAGAAAAAGTGCTAGGGGTTAAGAGGGCGTGTCTGCGAATTGTTAATACGTCTGAGGCTTGTAAACGGTGATGGCCGTTTTATGTATAGCCTGACTGTTGAATTATTAATTGACGTATATTTTTCTTATAGCTATTACGTTGGCTACAAACTGGCTTCAAGCAACAAGTCGTTCGTCTTCGAGACCGTCGACATCTCCAAGGAATCTGGCAAGGAACACCATCTCGACATCCTAAATCTTAAGTACGTGCAAAACTAATTACCTCTAAACTGAATTATACATTTTAATGCTTACTTTGCGAATTGCAAAAGCTCATTAGTGGCCAAAATGTAAAAGATTACATGTTTCTTTTTTTACAATTTTAACACTTCAGTAATACCATTATTGCCAAAAAGAAGACACCATAAAAACCTTGGCTGAAAGTGATTTCTTTTCTGAGTTCCATGGCACGGCGGATGTACCGTATACCGGGCATTATAAACTTTTCCAATGGAGCGTCAACGACAGACGTAACAATTCTGTCTGAAATTGTAACTAGATGTTGGAGCGTGTCTCTAATCGGGATCTACTAAATTAGGTACAATTGAACTGTCTCATGACACAAGTTTGCGCCTTTTCTGCAAAAAGAAAAATCTCTTCGTCGTATTTCCATAGTAGTCCCATCGTCGCATCGCCTGGTATCGGGATTAATGGTGTGTCGACGTCTCGCAGTTAGCAGGGGAACTACCGTGCCAGTTTTCGGCACTAGCCTGATATTCTTGCTACAGGACCTACACGCAGTACGCCGTGGTAGTGCAGGCCTTCAACAAGATGGGGTCCGGGCCGGTGTCGGCGGAGGTGCGCGCGTACACGGCCGAGGGCGCGCCGTCCGCGCCGCCGCAGGACGTGCTGTGCACCACGCTCACCGCGCAGACCATCCGCGTGTCGTGGGTGTCTCCTCCCCTGGCCGCTGCTAACGGACTCATCAAGGCCTACAAGGTCGTCTACGGACCCAGCGACACTTGGTATGGTGAGTATCTCGGCTACTTTTGAGCTGAAAGAAAGTTTTCACTCGCATCTAAAAATGTTGAGCGGCACGTTCGATCCCACTACACTTTCGTATGTTTCGGTTTTCTAGGACCTGTAGTTTTCTTTCTACCGACAATTTTTAATATTTTCAAGTATTGGCAGACTTGACGTTATTTTAATTTAACGATTTACAATGAATGTTCACATGAAATCGGTTTAAAATCGCCCACAAGAACTCATAACAAAAGAGCCGTTTCTAAAACAATATTAGTCTTGCATAAAATCACTTACAAATGTAGACCAATGTTGGTCGAAAGAAAGCGAGTTTTAGTAATTATAAGACAGTTTATGTAAATCGACCGATTAAATTTCGAATTGTACAAGATCTGATCATAATTTAGTCAACCCAGAAAAGATGGGTCCTATAGACCCGCGTCCACCTATCGTTCTAGTTTTTACCCGATAGAAGTTGTACTAAATTGATGTCTGTCTGGTAGACGAGAAAACGAAGGACACGAAGATCACGGCAAGCAGCGAGACCATCCTGCACGGCCTCAAGAAGTTCACCAACTACTCCATGGAGGTGCTCGCCACCACCAACGGCGGCGACGGCGTGCGCTCCGCGCCCATCCACTGCCAGACCGAGCAGGACGGTACGGCCGACACGAGCGCCACTCCAATAACACGCAAAACGACCTATTCCGTTGGTTTAAAACGAATTGTTCAAAGAATTTCTTAAGATTTCTCTGTCCGAAAATGACATGAAAGTATCATATTTTTCTGGACCGACCAAAAACATAATTATTTATACCTACGTTGACGAAACTAATACAGTAAAATCCTTGTTAATTTACCTCGAAGTTCCGGCCATGTTTCGACGGCCGTGGTCACGAGAAGACTGAAATGAAAGATATTGCTGCTGTTTAGCCGCGCGAGTTTTACGAACTACCCACAATTATTAAAATAACATCAGTCAACCGCTTTGTGAACAGTTCCCGAGGCGCCGCGCGCCGTGAAGGCGCTAGTGATGGGCTCAGAATCCATCCTGGTGTCGTGGCGGCCGCCCGCGCAGCCCAACGGTGTCGTCACGCACTACAACGTGTACACGCAGGCGCAGAACTCCGAGCCGCATCCCAACAAGGTATCCTGTTCTACGTCCGCGTCCTCGCACTACGCAATTCATGCGGATGTTCTGTGAGAGTATGGTACCATCGATGCCCTGACTTGAGTATCCAGGCCCCCGATTCTGGCGCTCATCGAAATTCATTTGACGTTCAAGATGTGTCAAAATATGACAGATTTTGAAGGATTTGACAGCTTTTTTTGACTTATCTCGAGTGTGACTTCATCTCTACTGGCGCGAGAATTGCCCAGTCAGAACAATGGACTACAAAAATATGTATTCGTTTAGTATGTGAGGACACATACTGTACTACTTCAACTCACTCGTACAACAACCAGCAGCTGGCTACATTGTGACCTTAAACAAATAGAGCCTGTAGCTGTATCCGCAGCCTGTAGGATGCATCGGTCGGGCCAATTGTCTAACTGCGCGTATTTCAAAGTGAGCAACAGATACTTCAGCCTCACTCAACCCTTAAATCGGTAACTGTTCTGAGAGTGTGTGGTGTAATTTATCTTCGCTACATCAGTATTTCCTGTTTGACGCAGGTGCCAGCATCGCAAACCAGCTACTCTGCTACGGAGCTGAAGGTCGGGCGCTACGACTTCTGGGTGACGGCGTCCACCATCATCGGCGAGGGCCAGCCCTCGGCCACCGCCTCGTGCAGCCCCAGCGACAAAGGTGCTGTTACACCGTATTTATTCAGCACTCGCCAACTCGCGATTTGACTTAGCTACCAATACCCGCTAACATGTCCTGCGCAGTTTTCCCATTATTCATAATATTATCAACCGCTCTTAACTATCTATTATGTTTTCCATTGCAATAGGGAATGTACACAAACAAAGTTTTACGGTAAATCCTGGCGGCCTGCAACTTTGAAAACTTTCCTTTATTCTGTCGGATAGTGTGCTCAATCGGCGACATAAACAATCCAATGTGGCTACAAAAATTGGCCAAAATTTACCGATCAGCTCAATTTTTAGATTTTTTTAAAGAAATTGCCTTGAATATAAAAACTTTTTGAACTCGATTAATTAATTTCTTTGTTTCTCCAGTGCCCGCTAAGATTGCTTCATTCGACGAATCGTTCACCGCAACGTACAAGGAAGACGTAAAACTGCCCTGCCTGGCCGTCGGAGTGCCTCCCCCCAATATTCTCTGGAAGGTATATTCATACACAGAACTAACTGCATATTCAATTTAAATTAAATTCAAAAAGTTCAATACTCTTCCTACTGCACAGTGATTACTTTCTAGATTCCATTTAGTCAGGTGCCACCGGTAGCCCAGCATAGGGTCAGAAAACATTATAACATAATCTGAGGTGTTCATAGGAGTTCCACGTTGTGGACGACCGCAGGCGGACGTTCTAATAATAATTAAAAATAATTAAGCGTCTTCCTCACCATGCCACTTTGATAGGTTACTCGCAAAAACTAGATAAAACAGTCTCGAGAAGACACGGTCGATGTACTGAGCACCTCAGAGCGCTCGAATGCCTCGTACGGTCAGCGGCAGAAGCCGGATACTCTACGAGGTTTAAAATTTACATGAACTATTTATTATCCTTGTGGTTTTCAATAG
Source organism: Ditula angustiorana (assembly GCA_963691745.1). NCBI lineage: Eukaryota > Metazoa > Arthropoda > Insecta > Lepidoptera > Tortricidae > Ditula > Ditula angustiorana. The sequence goes on along the minus strand of OY829481.1, from coordinate 2,748,960 downwards.
AGAGTATTCGTTTCGACTCGAACTTCACTCTCTTGACGGTAGAGGCGCGCGTAGATCTCTCTGGCGACCGTGCTAGGGGCGTATTCACCATAGGGCCACCCGGGGCGTCAGGCCGCGAGGGGCGGCAGCCGCCCTGAATTAAAATACTTTATCATCCTTTAACGGGGCGCCGAAGCTGACTGGCCTGGGGCGCCGAATCTTTAAATACGCCCCTGGAGACGTCCGCTTCGCACTGTACCGGCTCGCGGGTTGCAGATCAAGGGCCAGCCGCTGGAGGCGTCGGAGCGCGTGCGCCAGCTGCCCGAGGGCTCGCTGCAGATCGCGGGCGTGGCGCGCGAGGACGCCGGCGAGTACTCCTGCCACGTCGACAACCCCTTCGGCACCGACACCGTCACGCACGCGCTCTCCGTGCTGGGTGCGTGTCCCTGCCTGTAACATGACGACTCGAGTTTATTTTATTTTTAAGAAATAGGAAGGCGAACGAGCGGGTCACCTGATCGTGAGCGCTCGCTGATCACGCCTATAGACACCCGCGACACCGAAGAGATGATGCGTTGCAAACCCGGAGGGCTAAGATGGAATACCTCTTGTGCCGGTAATTGCACCGGCTGTTTTACTCTCCACGCTGAACACGACAGTGCAAGCGCTGCTGCTTAGCGGCAGGATTAGCGAGCAAGATGGTGGGAGCGATCCGGACGGACCTTGCGCAAGATCCTACCGCCCGCCGCGTCGTTTATTCTCAGGCTGCAAAGGTCCATAGACATCTTACAAACTAATATACATAAAAAAATATAGCAAAAGAGACTGTTTTGCCAACAAAACTTCCGATGTCATCATCGCCGTTGGCGAGGTGCCTCGGAACCGCCGGAACATGACGTCCTTCGGCGAGAAGGCTGTACCCGCTACGATTTCAGGCAGCGGCCGCAGTACGCGCACCACAGACGAGCTGAAGTACACGTAGTGTCGTACAGCTGGAATACCCTCAGCGTGTAACCGATCTTCCGGCAGAATTTCCCCACCACATTTCACCACCACTGTGGCGGGCGGTGTGATCCAGGGCCCAGGCGCCACACGTAAAGCACCGTTCGGTATAACTACTCGCAGCCCGAAGTTATCTGGTTTTGCAGTATCACACTAACTCTTGGTCTTGTATGGCAGACCCATACTGGACCCAGTCGCTAGTTGCGGTACGAACGGGTCGCCTAACATTGTAATAGCGGTGTGATGTAGAAGCTTGCAGCTGCGTTGCATGCTCGCTCCGGAACTTTTAAAGCATTAGTGTTTTTGCACCAGCGCCCCCGTTCCCCCCGCAACTGAGCATCGCGTCATCGTCCGTGTCCTCCCTGACGCTGCGCCTCAAGCCGTCGCACGCGGCCGAGCAGTCCCCCTCCGCCGGCTACACCATCCACTACAAGCAAGAGTTCGGCGACTGGGAGACCGTGCAGGTAGCCTCATCATTTTTTTTTTATAAAATAGAAAGGCAAACAAGCATGATGATAAGTGATCGCAACTCCAAGGAGATTGTAGATACGTTGCCAACCTAGAGGGCTAAGATGGAATATCTCTTGTGCCAGTAATTGCACCGGCTGTCTTGCTCTCCACGCCGGAACACAACAGTGCAAGCACTGCTGCTTAGCGGCAGGATTAACAAGCAAGATGGTGGTAGCTATCCGGACCTTGCACAGGGCCCTACCACCCGCAAAATCATCCTGATCATCGCCTTGATTACGACATTCTTTGTAATCTTCGTGGTCTCAGCAGATAGCTTAGTGGTTAAGATATTTCGATTTCCACGAGGAGTAAATGTTTGTACTAAGTTGAAATTGTGATATGTATTTAAGTAGTTATTTTGCTATACATATGTAAATCCGTTGATAGCGTTGGTATTGTCCCATACTACAAGCTTTGCTTAGTTTGGGACAAGGTCAAAATTGATGTATCAGTACCATAATGTGAAGACTGAAGTAAAGAGGTAAAAGATGTTATTTTCCATAAACTTGTTGTTTTTAGATTCCGAGCAGCACCGACACGTACACCTTGGAAAACTTGTTCTGCGGCTCAAGATATCAACTCTACGTTACGGCTTACAATGGGTAAATACATTTCTTCACATACTATGTAAGTGTTATTATATGTTATGCTTCAAAAGGGTGCATACACCAAAGCTTTCTTTTTAAGCTCGTCAGTTTACCACAAGGAGCTGTACTTGGTACTATAACTTACATCACATATTGTGTCAACAATCGGCGTTAAAAAAGGGATGTTCTTTATTTGAATATTTTCATTAATAAGTCTGTGTAATATTAAATTACTGCAATGGAGGAGATGAACCATAAATTAAAAAGTTTTGGCAGATCTACAACTATAAGTTATGGTATATGTTATGGGTTTTTAACCTTTTAATTGACAGATGAACAAGTAGAAACAAAGTTTAACAAACCAAAACAAACTTTGCTAAATAAACCGCGGTTAGTTTCGCCGGGTAGCAAGGTAATTTGTTTCAATTTGTTGACGTGGACTTTCGCAAAGTTACGCATTAATTTAAAAATAAAAAGAATTAATTTTATTAAGGCCCTTGTTCACCGCTCTCTGATAAGTTCCTGGTACCTGTTACCGTTTCTGTTTGTATCGAGAATAAACAGAGACTGCATCATAGATATCTATTCTGTTAGATGTGATATCAGGAGCTTATCGGAGAGCGGTGAAATAGGCCCTAATGGTGGCTACACAGTTACATACGATCAGTTTTCACTGAACAGATTTAATTTCGGAATGCAAACCCGGTTTTTCTCTAGGAAAAACCGGTTTCAACCGGTTATTTCTATGAAAACCGGTTTTAACCGGTTATTCCCAAGAAAACCCGGTTTTAACCGGTTATTTCTTAGAGTAAATAACCGGGTTTGCATTCCCTAGTCTTAACTGACAATCAAAACCGTTCAGTTAAAAGTGATCGTCGCCGGCTCGACTGTGTTTGAACGTAACCGTCCGTCCTCCCGGCGCAGCATCGGCACGGGCGAGGCGTCGGACGTGGTGATCGCGCGCACGCGCGGCAGCAAGCCGCCCGTGCCGCGCGCCGCGGACTTCATCGAGGTCGGCTCATCGTCCGTCACGCTGCACCTCAAGCAGTGGCTCGACGGCGGCTGCCCCATGAGCCACTTCGTCGTCGAGAACAAGAAGAAGTAAATTGTTTTATCTACGCGTATATCATAAATGCTCTATAGTGCGTTCAGAAGCCGTAGGCGATGACCAGCATTATAACGACCAATATTATTATGAGAATATTTCTAATTTGTTTCTATATTTGTTCGAATTCATTTTTTATTACATTATTTTAATGTGTACAGTCTACAGATGTTTAATAGGTACCTAGCACTAGTAGATAGTAGCGATGCAGGTCATCGCCCTATGGCTTCTGAACCCATCATAGAGTACTTATGATATGTGTATAGATAATGTATGCATAATTACATAATTAGGTCTTAAAACACTCGTGTGATCCTATTATGAAACTCGCTGACGCTCGTTTCATAAAACCACACTCGTGTTTTAAGACCCCTCATTATGCGACAGTTGCATAAAATACAATTAAACTTTCGCGACTTTCACACATATTTATAACGTTATCGGGCCTGGCCGTTATCGGCAATGGCCGAAACGTCAAGGTAAATCAACAATATATTTTTATCGCGCTAAAGTCCCGATAAGGTTATAAAGAAGAAGTAAACTGGCTACAGTTGGCCGCGGCCGCTAAGGCTGCTAACGCGACTGACGGCCGCCTTAGCAGCCTTAGCGGCCGTGTTGAGCGTGCGTCTGTGTGCGTGCGTCGGTTCCGAGCGTTTGTACGTAGATTCCTTACTGGTTATATCTATACTGTGCCTGTACCCTGTGCCACAAAGCTTACATGTGCTTTAATTTAAACTCATTTTTACAGTTTTGAGCTTTAGTCACCCAGTGAGATTAAAAAATCGCACTCCAGCAATTCTCTTATTAGGATCGCTAGTTCCCATGAGCGGTGTGGATTACTTCCCTTCAAGTGACCCACAAGCTCGTTTGCCTCCCTATTCCATGAGAAAGGTATTATCTAATTGATATTTACTTTATAAAAATTATGTAGACCCACACGACGTATTGCGCTTCATGAACTTACTGAAGTTATCTCCTAGCATCAACTGGTTTACTCTGTGAAAGTTTATTTCCTTGTATACGTATAGAAAATGTGAAATAATTTGCTCAGTATGAGTTTTTACCTAACAGAGGCGCTGCCGAATGGAACCAGATCTCGAACGCTGTGAAACCCGGCGGAAACTTCGTCGTTCTCGGTATGATTACTTTTTATTTGACACTTATGTATGGTAACTCAATTATTTGCAGGATAATGAGGCTCTGAGGACCTCCCAATCCGACGGGCTAAAAATTGTACCAGAGTTCTTTTAAGAGTGAACGCGAGCAACGTTTTTGTTCCATAAAAAAACTCGACGGTTGCCTCCCTTATTTGTGAACACTTGCAGAACTAATTGTATGCTTCTATGTTTTTCTTTTTTGATAACTTTTGAACCTCCGAAAACGTTCAAAAATACCTAATTTCAATCACAGCCCTAGACTTGTACGTGTACAAAGTTAACAAGCAATTAAGAAAAGGTAGGATCCTATTACAATTACTCCTTATTCTATTTATCAAACATGTTTAATGTAGCACCAGTCTTTGACGAGGAAGTCGTCGAGAGCCAGACCTCATATGTCACCTTCACTTGCATAATTCAGCGGGAACTGCTGTTGTCCTTATCGCACAATATTTAGAACAGAGCGATGACAATACAATTCAAACGCTTCTCAAATGTCGCTCGCGTCCGCTCTTAATAAGCATGACATATTTATGTACAGTGGCACATACACTGACGCTTTTATGCCGGCGCAATAAGGCTGCAGCAGCATTTTTTTTTCCTTAGAATCGATACACATTTTTGCACTTGACTGTACGACGTCTCTTTTCGATTTCCCTTATGCCACGTTCGTATATTCAAACTCCGAATTGTTTCAAAAATCAAGATTTTTACTTGTAATTTAAAGAAACTATGTCCAATAAAATATAAAATTGTAAATGGGTTATGTTTTAAAGGTAAATAAGAAGTATTTGTTATTAAATATAGATTACAAATTGTAGACGTGTTTTTCAGACCTCGAACCTGCGACCTGGTACGTCCTGAGGATCACTGCGCACAACAACGCTGGTTTCAACGTCGCCGAGTATGAATTCGCAACCCTCACCATGACCGGTGGTACGTGATGACGACAGACCCCTTTTTACAAATCGCACCCTTAGAATTAAAGCGACTTAATTCTGAATATGATATTTCCCAAAATTAAACCCTATGTCTTTTAATTAAGGTGATATTTTGGGACTTGTATTATTCAGAAATGGGTCACTTTAATTCTAAGCGTGCGAAATGTCTTTTTTCGCTAGTTTACCCTATGCTTTTTAGAATAGTTTTTTATTCTTTTTGTCTATTTCTCATTTTGCATCTAGTTTAGGAAAGCAGCTAGAAGAGAGGTTTATTACATAATAATATGTTGTCTTTGATCATATTTTTAAGCACTCCTATCAATGTAAGTACGAATATATTGTTTTCTGCAAATAATTAAAATGTTCTCGATTGAAGAGTTCAGGAAATGGAAAAGGGAATATGAAGAAGAAAGAACTAAACATAGTGAGTAAAAGCTTGTAGATACTTAAGCTGTTTTTATTTCAGACGCAGTCTACGATTAAAAGTTTATATAGGGGATTAAAAGTTTAAATAATGATTTGATACTAGCTTTTGCTTGCGACTCCGTTCGCTTGGTAACTTTATTTCTTGGGGAACTGTTTGATTTTCCGACATTAAACAGAACATACATCTCTCACCGACTTACAAATTATTTGTAAGCCGAATCATGGCAATCACGTGTTTAACTCAATCGGCCAAGCGATTTGGGCGTGGAAGCGTAACAGAGAGACAGAAAGATAAACAGACAGAGTTACTATCGTATTTATAATATTGGCAAGGATATGTTTGTTACAGTGCCGGTGATAGATAACAATACAAACGTAGCCGCTGCACTCCAGCTTGATAAAAGGAAGATTATTATCAACAAAGTTAAACAACATTTATGGTACGTAGCAGAAGAGGATCTGGAAAGTGTATATGACGAAATACACAATATAATCAAGAAATATATTGAAAAAAAAATGATATTAAATAAAAATTAAATTCAATGTTCAAAAATATGTCCGAATGCTCTTTATGCAGTTTATTTTTGCACTTAATTGTACCTACTTAATTGAACAATAAATACATACTTAGATATTTTTTTGTTTTATTAATCACTAGCTTTCTGCCCGCAACTTGGTCTGTAAGCTAGTCGTTAGTCGTTCTTAATACCTCGTTTTTTCCAATAAATGACCAACTGACAAATTACTTAAGTATAATGGAATGCCTATTCGCACACATTACTCACACATAGAACTGGTCATTTGCTTAAGTTTTTCACCTATAACTTGGATGAAAAACTAAAGCATGGATATAGACTCCAGTACATGTCAAGTGTACTCATCCGAAACTGTCAAATTCGTTATCTTTGGTGTGCGTCAAGGTAGTAAAACCTGAAAATTAAGAAGAAAAACGTAGATTCTACTACCTTAATATACATCAAAGGTAACCATTTTGTCTATTGATTGTGTACAGGCTGTCAATTGAAGAGGAGGTTTAGATTACGTAGTCGACTCTTTTTGGCACATTGTATTGCCGTTTCAAGTGAGAGATGAATATGTACCAATAGCTCCATATGGTACCTACCTATAGTCAGCCTCAGAATGAGCTGAACAGTTAAGGACATCCTCGTAGTAACGTATGAAGTGAGAGTCGCTCGAATTTGTCACATTACTGACAGCGACAAGGTATTAAAATTTTCAGCAACTTCTGAGGCTGAACGTACTTCTGGGACATTTCCTTCAAAATGAATACCGCGGTAGATCCATATGGTCTAGAAAATATGGAACTTCTGGGATAGCACCCCCCTTTCTAACCATCTAGCGTGTGCGAGATGGACTTTGCCTATAGACTTCGGTTACACGCTAATTCTGGCGTCAGTTCAGTCCGTCATTCCGGTATAGTCTTGACTGATGCCAGAATGATGGCAAATGGACACGGTTACGATTAGTTCAGACTGACACGACACGAGATAGGTTACACAATAATTCTCTCGTCATTCTGACCAGAATGATGGACTGAACTGACGCCAGAATTAGCGTGTAACCGAAGTCTTATATACGCGGTAAAAGCTAGCGTGCTTCTAAGCAGTGTTTTTTCTGAATCCACTAGCTTAATATTTATTTATTTTATTTGGCAGGAAACGTGTATTTTATTCCTATTTTCCTTTTTGATATTTATTGACTATAAATCTACTTTTAATACTATAAAATTTGACCGTGAAGGCGTTTTACACATCTGTGCACCTAGCACGAATCGTCTCTTTCTAACTAGCCCAGTAGGAGAGAGACGCACTGAGTTACGTAGCGAGTTAACGCGTATCGAGAAGATTCGTGCTAGGTGCACAGCTAAGCGTAGATTTGGGTAATTGATTTGTTTTTAACTTCTTTAATTATATGTCTAAGTTATTTAGATTAAGTATTCGATTTAGTTTAGGAACAATATATGTACATCCCTATCCAATTTCCTTGACCTAGGGACCCTATGCATCTCCTGAGGTGCGATTTTTGAATCTCATCAGGTGATTAAAGCTCACCAAAACTGCCGTTTTTCATAGGGTTTCGGCCGTTTTGGAGAGCTTTAGTCACCTGGTGAGATTCAAAAAGTGCACCTCTGGTCAAGTCACCTGGTGAGAGATGCACCTCTGGTCAATCTTAACAAGTGCCAGTAGTTCAATTTGCTTAAAATCTTTCTTTGCTATTTATTGTTATCTATTTATTTTTATTTAATTCTTATGCTTTAAGTTAAGTAGGTACTTACTTTAGACGTAATGTATACTCCTTTGTAATTTTGTTTTGAAAGATAATTAAATAATAATAAGCTGCTGGTTTTCTTGCGGAGCGTTTTTTCTCAGCAGATTCTTCCATTTTCCGATGCGCTGGTGGACTTAAACATCTAAAAGAGCCTAGTGGTCTACTTGCAAAATAAGTTCATTATCATCATACAAAATATGCACCTTAAGTAATTTTCTTCAAATCAACTTTTTTCTAGTACGACCAGCAGTATTTATATACAATGGACATGGACAAGAAGCTCAAAGAACCTATGCAGGATATCGAGAACAAGAGCTTGTGTCAGTTCTTTTTCGTATAGATTTGCTGCTGATTGTACAGTACAGTACAGTCTAAATCATTGAAACCACGCACAAAAACGTACCTGAAATGCATCGCCCTCATCAATACTTTCAAAAATATACTGCCAAAACTAACTAAGGCTCGTCGTTCGATAGAGCGACACAGCGGCCATGCGACATCTATGCGAAACGAATCCATCATCCTCCAATCATTAGCGCAATGATGTAAATTGGATTAATATGAATCCGTTGGGATGCACATTTAACGAGGCGGATGCTACCACATCCACAGGTGACTGATTTTGATCAATGGAAGAAAGAGATAATACGGATTGATGCATTCCAATCGATTAATATTAATCCATTTTGAATTCTACAAACGCACTATTGACTGACGGATTCTTTTCGCGTAAATGTCCCTGCTGCGCTCTAGTGAACGATGAGAGTATACCATAAACTTTGTATAGGAAAAAGCCGCATTTTTTCCTAAGCCTTCGGCAGACTCGATTGGTAATGTGACGCGTTGCATTCCAGGTACGATCGCGCCCGTGCGCGAGGTCGGCGGCGGCTCGCTCACCACCGAGCAAACCATCAAGCTCATACTCTCGCATCTCAATCTCATCGTGCCCGTCGTCGCCGCTATACTAGTCATTATCATCGCTATTGTCGTCGTCTGCGTTGTGCGCGGGACGCGGGACCACCACAAAGGTAACCGAACCTTTGATAAGCCGCATGTTTTGATCCAAAGGTACCATCGCGCCGTTGCCAGGCAACGCGGAGGAGAAGGAACTCCCGCCATGGGTGAAGGCGTGGTTGGAGCCGGAAGTGCTGGTGCCCATTCTGGCGACCATCGTGGTGTTTATCGTGGGTGTGGTGGTGATATGTCTGACGCTGGCGCGCCGCAACGCGCCGCACCGCCTGCGAGGTCAGAAGGACGTCTATGACTGTATGTATGCATGGAGCGACGCTTCATCTCTTGGTTTTCATTCATGTTATGACGGCTGCTACTTAAAAAAAGAAGGCGTTTGTAAGCTCATTTGCGTAACTGAGGTTATTCTGTTAGCTCACAAAAAAGCTTCTCATAAAAAGTTTTTACAGAATGTTTTATTTTGAGAATAAAAGATACTAAAGCATTAAAAAAGTAATGAGCTCAATAGAAGTATTTATTACTTATAATTTAAAAAAATAGATTGTTTTTACGTAGCAGTCGTACGATACTTAATTTTATTTAGATTTTACATATTTCTTAAAATTTCTTTAAATCTGAACTTGTCTGTCAATTATATCATCATTCATCGACCATAATCATAAGAAGTGATAACATAATTTTATTATTTTTCTATCCATCGTTTTCTATAATTTGCGAATACTCATTTAACTTTCGTTATATATGACTGTGAGTGAAACGAAACTAAGAACATCCACAGTATTCTTACCATGACTATTACAAGTTTCATTCAAAAGCTTAGTCTCTAAATAAAAATAATAACATTATTTACTTCGTGTAAACTTTTATATAGTTATTGGCATTAAATGTTTCCTACAATTATTCCAATTACCTCAAATTGTATGTCAGCAAACATGATAGAACTTACTTCAAACTGTTCATAGCATTAATAGATTCAGGCGTTACTTTGCGGTTCGAGTTTGTTGTTCATAGCATGTACATATACATAATTATATTAGTCACTTGTAGAAACTGAAATAGATCACTTCTTTTATTTACCCAAAACGAACAACTGAATAAATCGCTGAAAAGTACTAAATCAAAAAGTCAAAGCCATTTATTTGCAAACAAAACGTTCAACTTAAACTAGATCACTATGACAAACCCATCATCCCCTTAAACTCCGTTAGACTCACTCTGTTTCATGCAAACAAGTCGAAACTCGCCGAAAATAAACTACACCTTCAAAACATAACATTTCTTTGTATGACCTGAGCCTATAACAGCCAGCAGTGTAACTGGAGCTATAACAGTGAGCCCGTATCGTAGACGACGCGGTGTACAACGCGTCGCAGGCGGCCATGGGCGGCGGCGGCGGCACGCTGGACAAGCGCGGCGGCCTGCGCGACGAGCTCGGCTACATCGCGCCGCCCAACCGCAAGCTGCCGCCCGTGCCCGGCTCCAACTACAACACCTGCGACCGCGTCAAGCGCCAGGCCGTCATCAGTGAGTACACACTTCGCACGGACACTTCTCCACACTCTCACATTTCGTACTTGAAGCCTACTGCACTTAATGCACACTTCTTCATATTGCTACATTAAATCACACTCGAAGGCTCAACTAGACACTTCTTCACATTGCTACATTAAATCACACTTGAAGTCTCAACCTACTAGACACTTCTTCACATTACTACATTAAATCACACTCGAAGGCTCAACCTACTAGACACTTCTTCACATTGCTACATTAAATCACACTCGAAGGCTCAACCTACTAGAAACTTCTTCACATTGCTACATTAAATCACACTCGAAGGCTCAACCTACTAGAAACTTCTTCACATTGCTACATTAAATCACACTTGAAGTCTCAACCTACTAGACACTTCTTCACATTACTACATTAAATCACACTTGAAGGCTCAACCTACTAGACACTTCTACACATTGCTACATTAGATCACACTCGAAGGCTCAATGTACACATTTCTTTACACATTTCAAGCTTCAATGTACAACGCACCGTTTTTTGTCAAATGATAGTGATTACATTTCAATTCAATACATTAACTATACCCATTTACCTTGTACACAACTTTTTATCACCATAATAATTTAAGATAATCAGAATTACAGGTAAGTACATATTTAAAATAATCTATAAATATACTTACCTAAATGCACGATTCTTATTCTCTTCTGCCTCTTTCTTACCTACCTCTTTCTTAGCTCATTTCATTTTAGGAGGTGAAAGGTGGGTGATGGATGGCTTCCAATAGCTGCATAGATGTTGAACGTTGTTCACTTGTGGTGTCAGATCTATATGCTCTTGAACAGAAGTTTATGAGGATATTTAGACTTTACATTGCCCTCTTGTAACCATTAAATAAATTAAAAATAATTAAAGTTGTGGCAAGCACCGAGTTTCAACCTCAAGGACTCTTATTAAAATAAGATCCCTCTCATAACTCTGGTCAAAATATGGACGTTACTGCATTGATGGCATACTAGCGTTTATTGTGAACATAAAGCGTTCATCCCTTTCGCACGCGCTTACTGAGAAAGGGACGTATAGTATATGTCCATGACAAAAGCTAGCGTGCTAAGGTGTCTCGTCGACAAACCCTTTTTAATCTCCATTTGCACAGTCATCGAATAAACACAAAAACTTATTACTTTGCAACTAAGTACCGTTAAAATTGGTCTATATTAATATACTTTTTTATTTTTAGCGTAAATGATGCGTTTGTTCGACTGACAATATGACTAATTCAGATTTACATCGTACAGAAACCTATTGTAAATCTATTTGGGTACGCATAATTTATTTGAATAATTGCGATAATGCTGCCAATAATACAAATCTTAATTAGTCAATGTGCAATTTATCCATAATTTTAATTTTAATTTTAATTTGTTGTTGTCTACTCGATGTTTCTACTTGACATCGGGCTTTTTAAATAGCTTAAACGTTCCTATAGCATCTCACTTCACGAATATCAAAATAAATTCATTAAATGCGTAATCTCTGGAAAATAAAATTCAGATATTGGGGCAATAGTAGGTGTAGTAGCATGATCGACGATAATAAGATTACTACAATAAATTTTGTAATGAGATATTTAATGAAGAATGAAGGTAGCATTACGCGCTCACATCTCGCTCTGACCCGAGGTTTGTACACCTGACCGACACGCGCTCATTTTGTCGTTTGTCAGTCAGGGCGCCATGCTTCTACTCGGCTAGTTAAAAAAGACTTACTAAGTGGCAAAGCGAGTCGCGGAGTGTCGTACTTACGGTATAGTGGGTAGTCTAGCAGGTAGGTATTGGGTGTCAGTACAGGGTAGTGGTAGTACCGTTAGGTGGCAGTGGTGCGGTGAGATGCTAGGGCTGCATGTAACGGTGGTGTGGCGCAGTGGGCGCGCACTCGACGTGGGACCCGCGCCGCCACCACTACGAGCGCGTGCGTCGCCAGCACCAGCGCCGCGGCTCCGGCGACACCATCTCCACAGGTACCCGCTGTTCGCCGAGCGCTCCGGCTCCCGCTACTCTGTCACACGACTATAACATTAAATATTAACCAGTTACTACTTTAAGAGGCGTCCATTGTAAATCCTTTGAGAATGTTGAAGAATTACGTCCTCACAGCCAAGGCGGGCTACGAAAACTATTTAAAAACGTGAACTGCGTGATAACTGGCTAATCAGCCAAAGAAATACGAAATTTGGGGTGAAGCGACCTTTGCGAACATGACCCCGTCTTTAATCACCATTCGATACACGTTATCGCGTTAATAGGTATCACGGGTGTTAAAGTTCATCTCAATAATGATAACATTGCAATATTTTCGAAAACATTTCCATCTACTGGATCTAATAATTTAATCCTACAAAAGATACTATATAAGTAAGTGACAGAGTAGCGGTGAAAATGCTCGACAAGTATGATCCACATACCGGTGCCTCTACCTAGTATCGCCCAATCTACGAACACGTTACAGTTTTAACCAAGAAAATGCAACGTTAATCCCTTATTAAGATTGTGATAAGAAATCGGTTCGATTTCAACAATAGACAAATATTTTTATCAAGAATACAAATTTATATTAATGTTTGCACCCAAATTGTGGATGTTGTAGTATGTACATCCGAAATCCGAAAATTGACCCAAGATACCAATTTATTAAAATAGCAAAGCTCAGTAAAGCTGAATCAAAGCAAGATTTCATAGAACTCTAAATGAGATTATTATATCCCGTAGATTGGGCCTTACACGTTAGTCATCGATATACAGTGGCAATGCTGTTGTGACCGATTTTATAAGTTGTCGCATGTCCCTTCTGCCCATAGGTCAAACATACCACTGTGATGAATATATTTCCTAATAACGCTTAGCGTGTTTATTCAAATTATGTTAAAATCTACTACATGTAAAAGCGGTCGCAACAGTTTTTTAACATGATGTCCAATGTTTTCGACTTATCTAGTATTAAACAGAGAAACAAAATGTTGATCAAATTGGACATTATAATAGTTTCAGAATGATTAGTAAAGTTCTAACAGAGTGGGAAATCGACTAACACTGCCTGATGCGTGAGTATGTATAAATATTCATTAAAACTAGGTCTCTTAGTCTGGCTACAAATGATTGTTTGAAACACTTTGAGACAGACTATGGTTTGTGTGCTCCAATATGTTCGCTTTTTTCTAAACCAGTTATTTTTTATTTGCTTCTCTTCCGTGTATTTAGAAGATGCATGAGTTTGTTTACTAATAATTATAGCATACTAAAGAAAATTTAACAAAACAGTAAAGGTTCTTATAAAATCAAAAAATGCATTTCATTGTATGAACACTAAAAAATAATACCATTTGTTGCTCGTTTGTCGCTAAAAGTAAATTTGAGATCATTACAAAGAGAGACGCGTGGCCACAAAGCAAGTCGCGGCAAGTCATGCTTGCTTAAGGCTCATTTACGACAGGTCTACTTCAAACTCCAACTCTACTCGGGGTTGCAGCCCAAACCGACCGAGTCGACTAGGTGTAAACACTCACGAAGTAGTCCGATGCCTTAGCCGAACTTGGTGCAAACAAGCTTTTAACTGCGTGGCTTCCCGTAAGCCTAAGTAAATGAGCCTTAACCATCCAAGATGCCCAACACGCATGCCACTTTGCTTGTCGCCCAGTGAATCTCTAGCAACTTTGAAAGAAACAATTAACGACAAAGCGCCCGCGGCTATACCAGTGTAAGTACGAAGCTCAATGACATGACTTTTCAGGCATGGAAGACGAAATTTGCCCGTACGCCACGTTCCACCTGCTGGGCTTCCGCGAGGAGATGGACCCGAGCAAGGCGCTCGCCTTCCCGCACCACCACGCCGCGCACGCCGGCACCCTGGCGCACCCGCACCCGCACCACCCCGCGCACTCGCGCGCCGGCTCGCAGAGCATGGTCAGTGCTGCTGCCCTTGCCTCCACTACACGCTACATAGGGAAATTAACACGCTTCTATCTGCGTCAGTCCCTGCCACCTGATTAAGGATTACCAGAGTGCGTCTATATAAATATCGAACCACCTGCGCTTAGGTTTAGACCTTCCGTCGAACCTCAACTCTGGAAGCTACATCGAGCTCGTGGCAAAAACCGTAGCAAAAACTTAAAAATTTTCCAAGGCGATATTTCACTAAGGAATATCCTAATTTCAATCGAGATTTAATCCGATCTTCCATGGAGTATTGTTTTGAGATGATCCCGCCCAGTATTAGCTGTCTTGGATTCGGTGCTCCGGCAAGCCAAAAACCATCCACGATGACTCTGTGATAAACCCTCACCTGCAAAGCTCACCGTTCGAGGGCTGTACTTCTGAACTAAACGCCCTCATTCCGTTTGCTGCTTTCCTACTCAGATTGAGCAGAGGTAGGCTACATTCACTTCACAATTACATTATCAAATCAACATTCCTAAAATTCGTAAAAATCGGTTCCGCTAATGTTTCATTGTGGGAACTACTAAAGGATGGAATTGTTTCCCTGTATCTATATTCCCTGAATGCCTTAATTTAAACCTTCAATTTTATAGTTTGAAAAGGCATGAACGAAGCAAGCGGGCTTGATTTTAGACCGCATCGTCACTAACCATCTTGTGGTCAAAAGGACTTATTTATTAGCTACAAAAAAAAAAGTTGGCAGTAAGATTTGTGGGAGCCACACAATGATTCCTTCTCGCCTTAGTATTAAATATTTCGCTTTTATAACAAGGCCCGTGTCCTTCTAGCCCCGTGCCAACAGCCGTTACGCCCGCAAGAACTCGCAAGGCGGCCAAAGCGCCATCTACTCCACCGCACCCGAATACGACGACCCGGCCACCTGCGCTGAGGAGGACCAATACGTAAGCAACACAACACGACACACGCCATACACACGTGCCAAGGGCGGACGTTCTAAAATCAAAACTATTCCAGGACATTTAAATTAATTTGAATCGCCGATTGAACAAAAGCTAGTTACAACTTTACCAGATTTACCAGATACGTCAAAACTGCTATTACATACACTCGATTCCATCATAGCCCGTAGAATAATGTTGCGTGGCCGGATCGCATAACTTGTATCATTGTAGTCCAATGGTGTATTTTTTTCATTTATAGTTCAAGAATTAGTATTCATCAAGTAAAAAATTTAATTTGGTTTAGCCTTTTTACGTGAAAGCTCTTTAAATACCGGCACGTGTTGTTTAGCGCGCCCGATACTCCCGCCCCATGTACGCATGTGGCCCCGAATACGACGAGCCCGCTTGCTGCGCACCTGAGGACGAGCAGTACACCGGCGCCTACGGCACGCCCTACTCCGATCACTATGGCTCCCGCCCCAGCATTGGTGAGTACATCGCATTTATTGCAGACAAACAACGGAAATGGCCTAATTTTCGAAACCCCCACAGCGGCTTCGTAAAACGTAAACACATTAACTAACAGTCAATTTAAACACACGTGGCTCATAAACGGTCCTTATGTCATTAGTAATTTTAAAAGGGGTCTACGAACTTGTTACACACTGCTACATTACTGAGCTCATCTTGTCGGTATAATTGTTAATGATGAGGCAAGTCGCAATGCCAAGTCAACCTTAAATTTTCTAAATATCAGCTGCGACATGTATTGCAGGAATAATTAAACATAAATAAATAGTCAGATGGGTTTATATACATATGTTTATAACACTAATCTGTGAAAATGTTTAAAGTAAACCCGATGTTGTGTCTCAGGAACGCGCAAATGCGGCGGCTCCCCCGAGCCTCCCCCACCGCCCCCGCGCAATAACGCCGACAACAACTGCTCATCCTCCTTCAACGAGAGCAAGGACTCCAACGAGATCTCTGAAGCTGAGTGCGACCAGCCGCGCAACTACCCCGGTACGTACTTGCACTGTTGCCTCCCACATACCTCCAAAGTGCGGTGACAAAAGTGTTTACCGTTGCTTCCTCACTACCAACAAAGTACGGTGGCAAAAACATTTACAACATGAGACTGTTGCTTCCCATATACCACCAAAGTGAGGAGACAACTATTTACAACAAAAGACTGTTGCTTCCCACATACCACCAAAGTGAGGAGACAACTATTTACAAGAAGAGACTGTTGCTTCCCACATACCACCAAAGTGAGGTGACATAACTATTTACAACAAGAGACTTTTGCTTCCCACATACCACCAAAGTGAGGAGACAACTATTTACAACAAGAGATTGTTGCTTCCCACATACCACCAAAGTGAGGCGACATAACTATTTACAACAAGAGACTGTTGCTTCCCACATACCACCAAAGTGAGGTGACATAACTATTTACAACAAGAGACTGTTGCTTCCCACATACCACCAAAGTGAGGTTAAATAACTATTTACAACATGAAACTGTTGCTTCCTACATACCACCAAAGTGAGGTGACATAACTATTTACAACGAGACTGTTGCTTCCCACATACCACCAAAGTGAGGTGATATAACTATTTACAACATGAGACTGTTGCTTCCCACATACCACCGAAATGTGGTGACAAAAATATTTGCAACACGAAACCGTCTCTTCCCATAAAACTTTTCAAATAAATAAGTACTTCTTAGTAGGTAACTCTTTCAGCATAAATTAGGTAAAAACAGCGATAAAAATAATAGATCTATTACAGGATAGATTAAGATATTCCCTTCATGGGGACTTACAGTAGGAAGGTGGTATACTAGACTTACCATTGTCTGACATCAATTCTTGTCTATTATTTGACATTTTCCTGTATAAAACGTAACTGAAACGTTTGAACGCGCCTAGCTCTAAGCCAATACTCGGCCTCTTAAGTGAGACCAGACGAAAAGTTGAATCCCACTGAATGCTTAACTAGAGATGTACACAGCTTTAACAGTGCTGAAGTCTGCTTTATAATTAAACAAAAAAAGCAAAAATATAGTCAAAATTGAAATAGGTATTGAGCATGTGAATGCACACATGCTTAGCAAAAACAAAGTATGATCCACGTGTTTGTGTACCGCACTCGCCGACTCCTGACAGGGACACAGTTCTAAATTAAACAGTCTTTATTTTCGTGTTCGTATTTGTCATACTTTATTAAAATATCTACGCATTTATAAGTAGTATATTCCGCTACCAAATAGCTTGAATCCAGCATTTGCGTTATTATAAATTTTATTTCACTGCGTTTTATATATGCTATATACAGTGAATTATAAACAAGTGTGACAAATATCTGATCAACACCATTCCATACAATTTGTTTTCATCTAATCGAATTAATTCTCAAATTGGTCCATGCACTCGTGGGTGTCGCCTGAACAGAAGACGGTAAAACTATTTTGGCTCCATTACCTCTGATTTCTTTGTGTTTCTAAAACTATGACTGACCGCATGCAAAATTCGTCTCAGTAAAATATGTTGGACCACATTTTATAACACTTCAGCTTCAGAATAGAATATTTCGCAAATTGGCTTACTAGATTTATTTTCAAAATTTATCTGTCTTGTCTCTCTATCTTGTGATCACTCGGCGATGTTAAACAGTTGATAGAATTTTACTTTTATATTTTTTTCAACAGTGCTGCCTTTTAGGTGTACCCTGAATATATCTTTTTTCTTACTTAAACTTAAAATTACTCTTCTAAAGAAACTCCTTGGATGAGTTCGTGTCACTACAATTGAAGTACTGTTTATCATCGCTAAGTAATTAAATGGGATTCTTTCTTCAAGTAAATATTTTCATAACTCTACCTATGTGTTTAGACGTGATTGTGATAACTTTAATTTTAAATTGTGTAGATTACCTAGTATATGTTTCGGGAGACCGACTCTCATAACACTCGCCCAAATATTCATATAGATATTATTCTAGCGGTTACCGTATTCTAGCGCCACTACTGGCATAGTATTGTTAAAAATGCATAGCACTTTCATACGTTCTTCATGAATGAATATAGGGCGCGTGGTATTGGAGTAGTAGATAGGCTGAGGGCTACCGTAGAGCGCGTCGTGACTTGTGTTTGTTGCAGTGAGGGCCCACACTGCCAAGGACGGCATGCACAGCGAGGAAATGAGGAAACTCATTGACAGGTCAGTCATCCCGGCCTAACACACCCACACACTCACTAGGTACTTAACGTTTGACACCGATCATTGCTGTAAGGCGATTAAGTTCATGCAGACGCAAACCCATTTCCAATAAAAAAAAATGACAGTTTAATGTTTCATGCAACATTCGTTTTCTCCCAACTCGTAAATTATTTAATATGAAACATGTTTAATCGTACAATATGCACGAAATGTTTAAACTACCAGTTATATTTATTTAGTTATATTAGTTTAACTTCTAAGGATTCAAAAGGTTGATTGCATATTCTGTTTCCTATTTCAAGCATTAATGGACTATTAAATAAAAAAATACTCGGGGAGGACATTATGAAACGAATTTTGTACGATATTGCTTAGTAAAATCAAATTAAAACTTTCGAATAACAACTGCACTCAACAGTTAAAATCAGATTCATTTGAAACCAACGACTTGTCCAATGTTTCGATTCAACTCCAGACACACTTTCAATGTTAACAGCATACATGTCATAGCCGGATCCTTGTGTGTGCGCTGACGCGTGTTACTTAGTGTTAGAGCATCTGTATGATAAGTCTGTCTAGTGCCCGCAGTCGTAACTAAGCATGTGTTATGTCCTGCACCCGCGGTCTACAGGAAACAGTAAGTCAAGTATGTGAACGAACATGTTTTCAATGTCCCCTAATTTGCCTGATTTTTGTTTCTAACATTTTGTCGCTAACACTTCCGATATATTGTGCACTAAAACGTATGTTATTTTGCAGTTAGAATGGTAAGATATTGGCCTGTACCAATGGCTAACTTTTTTTATCAACTTATTTCCCAAAATGCTCCCCTGCCAACTAGGCCCGTTTTTACTTATGAATTATTTGTAAAGTTTTCTCCCCCAGATTGGATTATCCCGCATAGTTTCCAATATAGGAAAATTAGCTGTCCCGCTATCCAAATTATGCAATCCCAAACATTTATTTCCATGGAATTTGTTTGCTACTTGCATTTCATTAGTTTCGTAATTGTTTTAACCAGCTAAATCATAAATTCAATTAGATTTTTTGATCTTAATTCATTGTAACCAATCCGCACTTTTACCCCGCAACTTGAGGCTAACGAATAAGAAGTTTGAACGTTTTGAAACATTTCAGACCAGAAGCAAACACCCCAATCCCCCAGCAAGCAGTCCACGGGAGGGGACTCACAGCCTACGATACTGTGGCAGTGTAACCTGTAAGCGGCAGGCTCCACGCCCGGCGACACACGACACAAACCTTCGAACATTATTTTAATGGACCATTACCGTCTTGCTGAACAGTCAAATTAAAACTAAGTTGATCAATCAAATAATTTGCTCATTATCATTAATTTCAGTAACCGCTATTGTTTCCGGCGATGTCGTTCAGCAAAACGGTAGTTCCTGTGCCAAATTTTTTACAATATCGGATCGACCGTGTGTCGCGCTTGAGTTGCATTTTATTTTAAAATTTATCCCAACTTAGTTGGCTGGATTTAGTATTTATTTTTTATTAGTTTAGACGAACGCACGTTTGTGCCATAAAACTAACATCTAGGGCTCAATTCGCCTGTGGTAAAGGTGCCGGTTGGGTGTGTCCTATGTAGGATCCGACACGTCACGTCTAGTGTTACCATATTATAAAAGCAGAAAATCATGGTTGTGGTAGTTATTTCAAATTGATATATTCGCTTAATAGAGTGGTGACGTGTTTCTGGTGAAACTCAACCTGTCCAATAGGTACGTAAAGCGTAGCATCCTCACTCCTTCCTCTGTCCAACTCGAGCATTCTTACTGCAGGTCCCTGTGTACGCCGACAGTACATACAGTATAGTTAACCTTATTTTAGTCTTATTTGTTTAGCTTAATTTAAAGAAAGTTTTAATGGTGGTTTGGGGTGGTGTGACTCAAAAGTTTCTATTTAAATTAAGCTCAACACGTAATAATGTGATATTTTGTATTTTTATCCCATTTTAATTTGTGTATGAGATAGCACTTACATGAACGTTGTATTGTCGTGTAGTGTAGCTCGCAGCGCCGGCGGCCGCGGCCGCGCCCATGCTTCCTTTAATGTTATGGATTTCGTGATGCTTTTTTACCATTTACGTTATTGCCAAGTCTTTATTTGTAAATTGTATAATGTTTTTTATCGTTTTTATTTGCATTTAAGCATACACGACGTAGTTTAAGTCTAGTTTTAAGCTCCTTTATTAGTAATTAATCAACTTTTAAACAAACTTATGTAATCCGTAGTTAGATAGTGACGTATGCGTTACTCGATATTATTATGAAGTAAAAATTAAACTAACCGACTATAGGTATACTATTTAAATCGTTTCGGTGAACTAAAACATAACTATACAGGAACTTGTACACAGATATGAAACGAGGTACCGTCAACTATGTAACGCGACAGTTACAATCACTACCGACACGGAATTTTGAAATGCTTTTAATATTACTCTAGGTGTATTAAGGTGCATTTTTACTAATCATAGTCGTAATTTTATCCTTCTATACTATTCAAGAGTAGGTGTAAGACACGTGCGTGTCGTTTCTAGATGTTTCCTTATATGTTGTGCTCTCGTGTGTAAGCTTCGCGACGTAGCAGTAGTTAGGTTCCTGCGACTTCCTAGCAACCGAAATCTTCTACTAACCTTCCAATTAGCGCATTCGGATTAACGATGTTAGTTAAAAAAACTTGTGAACAAATTAAATTATAAAAAAATATTCAAAATTATATTGTAGCTTATTCTAAATTATGTCAAATCGATGGAAACATAAATGATAAGCTAGCGTTAAATGAATTGTGGCTAATCCTATTGGTGTTTTGATAAGTTGAAAGTGTTTGGTGGGTTCGCTTGTCACTGTATTGTGTTCGCTTAACGGAGTATGTTTTGAATTATACGCGACATCAACGCTGACCGCAGCTAACAGTTTGTACCAAAGTGTTTGATTTGTGTTGAATAAACTACTCAAACGTCAACTACATAATGTTGTTTTATTTCAACAATCACGTCTTATAAGTTATATCAATTATAAATCATGCAGATATAAATAACAACACTGGAGAACATGTTCTACGGAGGTGGTGTATTCATTATACATACATAGTTGTTACTTTTAGTTAAATATTCAGTTAAGACTAACGTTATCCGTCTACCCCGACGCCGCTTTGACGATCTCCTCGGCGACTTCGACGGCGATCGCCGCCTCAGCTTTGGCCTGCAAAACAAAATGGCTTTCAGTAAATAATTCTAAGAAACTTCAACAACGAAAACGCATTACAACGTAATCACGTAAACGAGCTACGCTTGTATGCAAAATTGTGTGTTCCATTCGTATTCGTTCTCTTCTCGCGTCTGAACCTATAGAAAACACATGCCACGAACTGTACTCCGCCTGTAATTTTTATTTAACCTTTTGAACGGTAAGAAATATTATTTCGCGAGCTGTCGTGCCTACAACGGCAGCGTTGCCATGGATATGTATCCATATAGTCTTTGGAGGTGCCGAGATGGAATTCGCTATAAATATTCTTAATTCAATGTACGAGGGTAGTTAGTTGCGGGGCATTTGTAAGTAGTTAGCGGGCGCTTCCTTGCAGGTATATTTTACGCTGATACAAGTGCGGCGCACTTGAATATAAAAGTGATATACGCCGAACGGCATGGACGTAACTTACGGCCGAAGCTCATTAAAAGTCTCATATAGTCTCTTATCACTGTACAGTCACGAGCACCAACATGTATACAGCCAATCCTTCCCAACCTGTCAAAATTATGTAATCATCAACCTTATTGTTAGAGGCATAAGGTCTGTGTATACATATTTATGGAAGATTGACTGTATAGATGTTGGCGCTTATGACTGTACAATACGAGAATTAAGAATATAAATAAAATGAAGTTAAACTTAATTAGGTACTACATTTTTCAATACCGACAGTATTCCATTCATGAACAGAATGGCATAAAAGCGTAAAATGGTTGTAGATAACCATTACAAATATATTTATGTCCAAAGAAGCAAATAAAAATTCCGATATTTTAAAATTTACAAGTCACTAAGAAAAAAAAAATTTTTGTTCCGAAATATACTCCAGATAAAAAATGTAGTTTTTTTTTCTATGGCACTGATTAGTTACAAGCTGGCAGTATTATAATAGACGCGATTTACCATACTTAATAGCGCTAGTGACGTCACTGGCGGTGTATGCAGCGCCATAGAGCGTTTTCGCGACGAATACCCGCTGTAATTTTACTACTGGTGATATTCCGAAAAATGGTTATCATAGAAAAAAAGCTAAACACACAGTTTATCTTATTTTAACCAATTCTATAAATTTTGGACAAGAAATAAAGCCTCCTGTGATAAAGTCATCCTAACGTTGACTAAAAGCGGCGCCTTTTTTTTAATTTGTACTGTTAACATCTGACTGTATACAATCGGAAGACACATACAAGTCACCATGAAAGACGAAACTGCGAGAAAGTGTCATTTTTATAAGGGAGGCATATAGTATGCACTATGAAGTTGATATATCCATCCCTTTCAGGCATAGACAATTTCTCTCAGTTCCCTCTTTAATAGTTGGCTAAGTTTGTTGATGTTAGTACATAAATTCAAAATCATTTATTATCAGGCAACAAGGGCCCATAGATAAATACCTTACAAACTAACATACATAAAAATATATAGACTAAAATACAATTAAAATTAGCACAAATCAATAAATGGTCTGGTGACTGTTCTGTCTGTCTGCTCTGCTCACCTTGTCGTTAGCGGCGGAGCTCAGCTCGGACTGCGCCTTGCTGAGCGCCTCCTGCGCCGCCCCGCGGTCCAGACTGTCCAGGGGGTGCGCTTCCTCCGCCAACACCTGCAAGTATTCGAAGGCTCAAGTTTGTAGCCAAATAAAATGTATATCGGGACAGTTAACTTCAAACTTTTCTACGCCACGACAAGTACAGTCAAGGAAATTGAAACACGTACCACCGTAGAACCTAGTCGAAGGGACATACGCATGACATTTGTATGACATAGCGTGGTGTTTAACGCCGCGCGTCATTGCGATAGGGTTCTAAGGTGGTACGTGAATATATTTCCCCTACTGTACACGAATCGTTATTCATATTATCATTCCATCGCCCGAATTTGAACCTTAAGCTAATGCCTGCAGGTCACACATTTTGTACGTATTCATGGATATATTTGGCATACCTCTGATGCAAAAAGAGGGGTGTTATTAGTTTTAAGCCTCTATGTGCTTGTCTAGGGCCTCATAGCCCTCAACTGGTTATCCCTAAGAACGCAATAGTTAGATCAGATATAATTGATCATACTACTTTCGCTTTCGCGTACGCTGCGTGAAATCGCGCAACGCATTCAAACTATTAAATTTTAAAATTAGAACCAAAGTTCTTGGTAACTGTGTTTTCCAATACGACTACAGAATAAGTATATCCTTGTAAGACCCACACAAAAAGCTGAAACATTTTAATAGCAATCTTTATCTTTACATAGGATAAAGTTGCTGTCCATTCCTGTCTGTAAATTCTAATTGTGTACTTATACTATGTACCTCCTGCTAAGCTACACAATGGATTTTGATACCGACAGTTTTCACTGTCATTTAGAGAATTTTAGATGGAAGGTTTTTATGTACAAACTTCACGATTGTAGCCGTGCAAAGCCGGGGCGAGTCGCTAATACATTGTAATTAATAGAAAGATATGTATACCTGAACAGAGGAATCATCATTGACTGTGACGGTGCCGGATGATACAAAGATCTTGGTCTGCTTGCCGTCATTCTCGAGGACTGTGACCACTCCTGGCCGGAGAACAGCTGGAAATTACCAAAAAACAATAAATTATGAATGCATAGCCTGGCCTAGTTTCTGTTCCACATAATATTACAATATTTACTAAAATTAGATTTTAAATGTGATTTTAATGTAATATACACTGTGGCCCCAAGTACCCGAGAGATTTTAACTATCGATTCTGGTGTCTAATTGAAGTAAAAAAAGTTGTATAACACATAGCCCAAAAACGCTTACATTTCGAGATATTCATTATTGTTATAAATTTACAAGATGATGAACTTTGGTAATATCACATGCATATATCTCACTAATCCAGCTCAGATCTACTTGCCTGAGTAGGTCAAAATTACATTTGTGGCATAGACATTATTTCAGAAAACTGTACTCTAACATTCAGGTTCTAAAATATGCTTACATTTTCATAATGCCATAGTCTCGTCTTAACTGAACAATATACTAACTTAAAATTACACATTTTTTTGCTAAAGCATTGTTTCTCACCTAAATAAACCAAATTGAAGCTTATAAATAGAAGACGGTATTTATTATTTGTTCCTTCAGAATGTTTTATTTAAACAATAGTCAACATTTAGAAGGCAAAAACTTAAGTGTTAGGTTAGAATATTGTTTACTACAAAAAGTAGGGTTGAATATGCTTCGATCAATTTGGGATTAGGTCAATTAGTGTTATTTGTCCAAATTAAATTCTTTATTTACTTACCGAGTGTGGGTACATGTTTGGGCAGGATGCCAAAGGCGCCACTGAAGGAGGGCACATCAACCTGTTTTACGACAACCTTGTCGTAATACACCTGAAAGAAATTGCATACGTTACATTACAATGTTCAATTACCAAACACTACTGAATAACCCTTTTACCTGTTTGTTGACATTATGTATTTATGACAGCAAGTCTTAACCTGGGCACTTATTGTGAGCATACACAGTTTAAAGGTCAGGTTACACTGGATTCATATGCAACACGGCTTCGAAGAAGCTTGTGCACAGGTTGGTTGTAATGTATTACAGGTTGGAATGATATGTTGAAACGTATCGCTTGCATTGCATGCATGTAACGCAGCTCTTCGGAGCAGCTGGCGCCGTGCTGCGTACGCATCAGCTGTGGCCCAGCATCAAATTCAAGCATTATTGCAGTGAAAACATTGAACAGCCACATTAGCCAATGCTCCAGTAAGTACAAAGATTAATTAAATAGTTTCAATATATTAATAATTTTTTACATTATTTAAGAATTTGGCTTATAATAAGAAGCACTTATGACTGTCTGTAAATTTACCACTGAAACAAGTTTAAGCTTCATGTATTACCTACCTACACAAATTAATAAAATGAATTGCATAGGAGTTACTCCTGAATGGCTAGCATGATACTGCAATTCCACTTTTTACTTAGTGTTTATCTTTCTAACTAGCTAAGTCAGAGAGAGATGCAGTGAGCATCAATCAAAATTAAGTGTGCTAGCTTTTCTGTAGGTTTAACTATAAGGAGAGTATAAAACAATCCTGTAAACCAATTTTGTATTCATGATCTATTTTCCATTACTAAAACAACCCACAAAGTTGCTCTATAAACATAGACAAGAGGAGACTCAACAAATCAAATCTTTTGTTTTATTAGAATTAGGTAACGTAAAGTTTTCGTGACCCTCCATGAACTGCTTCGCAATTTACCATGGGGTTGCTACCCATACATTTCTGAAAATCAGCGCCGGGCACCGAGCCCAGCACTGGCACCCAATGCCAAACTTCAATTGTTTTCTTGTACTGCAATTTTATGTACTTGTAATTGAATTTAAATTGTTGGCAATAAATATTTTTTTCTTTCTTTCTTACATTGAAAAACAGTGTGTAATCTATACTGTACCTAGGACTTGCCTGGTGTAACAGGTACTAACCTTGTTACCAGCAGCAAAGGTAAGGGCCATCTCTCCTTCCTTGGGAGCCTCCGCCGCGAAGTTGCGGATCTGTACCCTCCTAACGGCGCTCCTCAACAACCCGCGGAGTGCCACAGACATGCTGTAGATATAAACAACACAGAATACACTAAGTCGATACCGATAATATTGTTGGTTATAAAATTTACCCAATAACCGCATAAACCGAAAATCTAACACAGGATTATGTAATGAGATTTCTGTCAAAATTCAACAGTGGTTGTTAAAGTATGCAACAAGTGTTGGTACAAGCCCTATGTGAAAATGCAAACGTGTTCTAACTTACATTTATTTTAGATTATTTGTCGGCTCAAGGAGATTATAAAAGATGAAGGTAATCTTTTCGATCCCTCAGCAGATCGGCACACGCACCCCCGTTCCAATTGACGTTTCGCTGACAGTTGTAAACGTGTGTGTTGCCATTCTAATTTCTTTCTAGTCTTTTTCGTAAATTAACGTTTCGTAAAGTAACGCAGAATTTTATCGAACACATATCTCAACACACATAAAAAGCAAAACTCTTTCAAGTAAGTCAAACAGAACAGCAGCGGTTAATACTTTAAAATATATATGTAAACTGCTAGAAATCAATGCAATCTTCAAATACTGAGGTATAAAATAGCATAACTAATACTTAAATCTGAATCTTCTATGTCTATGATATTGTAAGGACTTATACTCAAAGATTTAAAAATTAACAACGCACGCACAGCGTTTCATAAGAAATCCCTTTGTAATGTGTTATTTTCAGACAGGTACGATACGATATTTCTACAAATTCTCGGGGTACGCGTCCGATATGACGTTAATGATGTTCATGGGCTGATGTCAAACGCTTCTTAATTGTGTACGTCATTTTATAAAATTTTATCAAGTAATTAATGATAACTCGTTAAACAGTGTAATTTAGTGTAAGTAGTGCTTAAGTTACATTTAAGTATATTGCAGTGCCCTCAACTAAAGGGTTTCATATTGGAAAATATCATAGGCTAGATCTGAAAATGGAAGACCCGTGGAAACTAAAAATTGGTAAATGATAAATGAAAATGATTAAATAATTGTTTGCCCTGTGGGCGAATGTGACACGACGCCCGTTTATCTCCGCAAGTAAAAAAACTTTTTTTTTTAATTTTATATTCCAGGATATGTTAAATAACGTACTGGCAACATAAGGAAGCTGTTCGAGATCATTAAAATATAATGTTTTTACATTTCATATTGAATTTTGTATTTGTTTAAGATAAGTGTTGAATGAAATCTTTAATCAGCGTGTAGCATAAATCAAATACACTGCAAACAAAAAGAAAGTTGTTAATATTAGATTGAATGATAATTTGATAAACAGCAAACGAATGATTAAGGTAATGTATATATAATTGGCCGTGTTTATCCTCTACTCAAATAATCATAAAAAGTGGGTCCGAATCGAGCTTAAATGAAGTAGTTCAAAATACTTTTAAGTCTCTTAAAAATCTTTCCGGTCATGATTTCTGAATATTATCCTGCGATATTTATTGCAAAAATTTAATTAGTCCAAATCGTTTGTTAATACAATGCCATAGTCATGCATTAGGTGAAAAAGGTTGAGAGAATCTTGAAAAATAAAGATATGGATGTGATGTGATTTCCAAGCCGCGCATAGTGCGCTGTCAAACTGAATGTCAATGTCAACTCAAAAATAATTGATATGTCAATCACGAGATACTGATTTGCCGGATTTTGCCGCCAGCCAGTTGTTATTATAGATTTATGAGAAAATTCAATCGTTCAATGAGGAAATAACTGTAAGCCCATCTTCTTAATAATAAGATTTTTATATGTAAACAAGACACAGTCGCGGCTTGTCATTATGAAAACTTTCTGCGCTTCATTTACTTCTGTTTCTTTTCATGCCTCCAAGACTATTCATGGATAAACTAAGTTTGAGTGGAGTGGATGCCGTGCAAGCTGCGAAGGAATTAAGTCGGGTAGTTGAAACTGTAACTTGCATAGAATGGTTGGTATTTTATCTACATTAAAACAATATGCTACTAAACAAATATCAATTTTAAAATGTTATTTCCAGTTGCAAAATTTATATATTACCCGAGACAGCGGTGTGCGGGCACACACTGTGCCACGGCTGCTGGATCGGCAGGCCCACATGCCCTGTCTGTGCCTCTCATCTCAAACGGAGAAGTCTGAAGTCAAATGTAGCTATTAAGAAATATTCAGAATGCGCTCAAGCACTGGTCGCGTCATTTGAAAAATTATTCAATGTTAAATGTGAGTTGGTTTTTGTTCATTCTACTAAAGTGAAAAGTTACAATTGTGCTATTCTCAAATAAATAAGAGCTGCTAACGAAAGATGTTACAAATAAACTGTGTCATTTTAGTGTAATCTGTTTAAAAAAGGCCATTTATGTATTTTATTGTAGCCCTTTAGCAAAAAAAGTCTTGTCAAGACAGGTATAGTTTGCTGGTATGCTTACTCGTTGTCAGTATGTACATTCAGGCGAAATCGTGCAAGTCTATTTTGAACTACTTCGATTTTACTAATAATTTCTAATTTGATAATAATTTAATTTCTTCTAACTTGGTTGGACTTGTAAGTTTGTTTGTTCATGTAGACTCAATGACAATATAATAATAAAGTACTGTCTGCAAAAAATAACTATAATAGAATATTTTTACTTAACTTTTTACTTTAAATTTTCCAGTGGATGAATACACACAGGAAATACCAGCCAAGGCACCAATAGTACACAAAGATCCAATTGTAAATGTGAAAGCTTGGCTGGCTGACTCGCAAAATCAATTTTCAGCACCAGTGTCATCCCAGCAATCTACGCAAGCAGGTAGCTCTGCTGTAGAAGTCAGAACATGTGATATTCAAATTCATACAAGCTCCAAAAAGTCTGGAAGCCCGCATAAAAAAATAATTGCACCCCCACCACCACAAGATGATTGGGACAAGATTGAGACCATTCCAGACGCGGAAGACTTTACCAAGAATAAAGAAAATGTTGGTCCAATAAATATTGAACTATTCTCCTTTGAAGATGAGGCATACACAACTGACAATCCTCGGAGAAGCTCAAGAAAAAGGGAACTGAAGAATGATAGCAAACCAAGTGAGAATTCCTTAGATAAGCATAGCTCTAGCAATCTTAGTATTGATACAGAGAAGTTTAACAAAGCTAAGCAGAACTGGAGTAATGTTAAGAGAATGAGAAAAGAGTTCAGTAAACTACACAAGAAAAATAAAAATAAGCTTAATGTTTCAATTGAAATGTGCAAAAAGACTCAAAACCCTATTAGCAAGGCTACTACAACCATAGTTGATGATGAGTCTCAACAAATTATAATAGATGATTGTACTCCAAATGTGAATCAAAATCAAGAGAGTAAAGAATCTGCAGCTATGTCTGATATAGTAGTAATTGATAAAAAAACTAAAAATGACAATGAAAATAAGAGTAATCCTAACAATGCATCTCAAAAAAATGCACATATGAGCCAACCAATTAATATCACTCATAATAATGAAGAAAACTCGCAAAATGCAAACGAGAGATATTCATCAAATCCACATAATGTAATTGAGGTACATCCTGAAGATTCTACAAAACCTACTGATTCAAATAAAGGAGAAGTGCTTCAAGGAAATATACCTTTCCTAAGAAAAAGTACTTTGCAAATTGAGAAAGCGAATGAATCTTCAAATAATGACAATGTTAAAACTGTTAACCATGTCATCAATCATAATACTGAGACCCCTGACTCAGATGATATACAAATAACTATTAAAATTGGAAGTACACTGACAAATATCTTTATTAAAAAGAAGAAGAATGATGTCAAAGTAAAACTTAATACAGATCAAGAAGCCCAAACATACAATTGTATTGACAAATCAATTTCATGTAACATTTCTCCATCTGCTCCTAAAGATTCTAATGTACAAAACATTGAAATTAGTATTGGAGGAGGAAGTGTAGTCAGTGCTCATACACAGCAGAAAAATGGTGATGAACCTGGCCTCCAAAATAAACTCGATTTGGACAAAGGCGTTTTGACAAAGAAAAACACAGAGTCTGCTGAGACTGTGCCATTACAACCTGGCCAAAACAAGGTACTTAATTTGGACAGAACTGTATCAACTAAGAAAAATACAGCATCTGCTGAAACTGTACCATTTGAAATTACAGAAAGTGTTGAAAAAGAACTTTCAAAGATCATGGAGTGTGATGACGAAAAGAATAATGAGATCCAGGAAAAATCTGTGAAAAGTACACAAATAGAACAGCAGGATGCTAATATGTTAACAGGTACTGGTAATGCTGATAAACAAGAAGACAATGCAGTAATAGATCTTGATGATGTGGATATTTTTGCAAGTGGATCAGTTAAAAATAACAATGTACACGTACTTAAGGAGAGTCACGCACCCTCTGAAGTATTAATGCCTACATTGAAGCAAAGTAAAAATGTGATAAAAACTCAAAGGCAGGCCGACAAAAGGGATAGAGAAATGAATGATGATGAGATACCTTGCAACAAGAAACTTAAAGTTACACCTGAAATTAAAAATAAACTCACTGAAGAGATACTTCAACAAGACAAAGATGTTGAAAATGAAAATTGTTCAATGAATTATGATTTAGTCATGGGTGAAGTGTTTGCTAGCATTGATGCTGACATGGAGAATATTGACAAAAGTCAAAGCATCATTAAGCAAAATGCTAGTAAAAATCAAACCGAAAACTGTGGTGGCATTCTTATGCAGCAGTCACAAAGCTTGAAGACTCAGAAGTCCGAAAAGAAAGTCTTAGGGCCAAGTAAACTGGCCAATGCCTCACAAATCAGAATGAATGATTTACATCAAAAGGAAAGTGAGAATCTTTTTACGCTTTCTAACAAGGAATCGCAAGTCTATCCCCATCAGGTAAGTTGTTACAGCAAGAATGGCTACATTCGCAATATTTCTCTTTCGCTCATTTCTAAAAAGCAATCTACAATGAGATTTGGACATATTGAATGAAATGGATTACTTGTGTATTTAAAGTCGGATTATTGCTTGACGTATTTCAAACAAGTGTTCCTGACTAACGAGCTCTCGGCGCGGACTCATTTCTGTTAATAATTTTAGTTTTATTCTTTTTTTTTATATAGAACTTTGCCATCACACCAAGGAGCTATCTGTAGTGTGTATTAAGGTATGTTTGTAGCATGCCTCCCCGCAAATATGATGCTGTATACTTAGTTGTTCAATAAAATACCTCATTCATCAAAATCGGCTCAGTCGTTTAGGCACTACAGTGGAACATACGTAAATACAAACATACATAGACTGCTAAAAACATAACCCTTCCTCTTGGCTTTGCCGTAGTCGGGTAAAAAAAACACTTGTTTCGGACAACAAAGATCCATACATGATTAGTAACAAAAACTTATACAACTAAGTATGTTAGTACAGTCAAGGAATTAAATTTCCAACCCACCTAAGGTTCAATAGCATATAGCAAACTGTCACCATAAGAGCTATAGAGCAAGACGTTAGTTTGACATATCGACCTTAATGCATTGCGAATGTCAGACGACATTTCAACGAAATGGGTAGGGAATTAAATTCCTTGACTGTACATACACTAAGATGTAGACTGGTCCAGTGCTTAACAAAGCGACTGCCCTGTCTACTGGCCACTGCACCCAGGACGGTACTGGTACTGTCACAAGCTTTTTGGCAAATTAAACAATGGCATTGTACATTTTATAATAATTTGCCTGTGTCTCCGAATATTAAAGCAATCCCTACCTAATTTCAGAAGCATGGTCCAGAAACACAGGCTCACATTGAAAACATCTTGACTCCGGGAATGTGTCGAGACTTGGCTTCATCAAGCAATGTGGTGTCTCACATCGAGCCCGATAACGACGGGATACAGGCCACGCCGTGCCATGATAAGGACGATTCGGACATGAGCATCTATGAAGATACACCACAAAAGTACGTAAATAATAATTTCTTAAATTTTCGTGACTTGTGGTCATAAAATAACACAATTTAAATGGTTTATATCGCGTACATCGCAACGAATATAGTTCCCAACGTTCGAGTCCTTTTCAGGTCTCATGTTCACAAGCAGACTGATAAAAACGTTAAAAATACAAACTACTAAATTTAGAAAACAATTTAGTTATTAAACTAAACTATTCGCGATACAAACCGTTTGAATTCTTTTATTTCAATGTATGTATGTCAGTGTAATATTGCTGGCTTAATGCACAGACCTTGCAGAAAATTATAAGAGACTAGCGGACGCCCGCGACTTCGTTCGCGTAGAATTGGTAGCCTATTTCCTGTTCTTAGTGAAATATGTGTAAGGAAATGAATGTATCTATATCTTTATAACTTGTGTAATATTTTGTAACCCTTATTTCTGTTTCATCTCCAAAAAAAACAGGGATAGTGTAGCTCTCTATGACTGAAAGAGTTTTTGCAATCTGTTTGGTAGCCGCAGAGATGTATGTAGGGTACCCCCTACAAACAAACAATCAAATAAAGTTTATCTCTTTATTATATTAGTGTAGATGTAAATGTAGATATATCACTTATCTAAGTGAAATATATCTCTTAGAATTTTAAGAGGCATATTCACTGCTGGATACTAGCCTATTTAATTATTTACATGATTTCTTGATTTCATAGCAATAATTACAAAATTACAGATCTTTTACAAAAAAATCGTCCAATGACGCCGGATCAACCTCAAACAACAGTCAGGGCCAACATCACAAAATAAACAGCAGTGCACAAATACAAAACCAACAACCAAACGACACGCAAGCCATGAGAAGCGTCATCGACATCTCTGATGCGGACATCACAAAAACACAAAAAGACATAACCGTTGTTGAACCCAAACGAAAACAAACCTTACACATGGATACACCATCAACCATCAACAAGTTTTGTGATCAAGTGAAACACAATTCCACTCCTGTTGCAAGGAAATCGCTTAATTTCATTTCCAACCAAGACAAGGCACAGAATATAAGCACGTCTATATTAGCTTTAGCCAAGAATACTCAGGAACAAGAAATCATAGCTAAGGCTTTTGAACCAACGCAGAAGTCTTTTACCAAACCATTGCCCCAGAAGAAGTATTGCATTGCTGCTTCTTGTCTGACCTCTGCTGAGGTGAAGGTGGTCGAGACGGTGTGTGTTAGAAGAGGCTGGTTGTTTATGAGGGAGTACACCAACGATCTGACGCATTTGGTGGTTGGAGCGGACAAGGATGGCAGATCACAGAGGTAGGATTAAAAGAAACACCATCATCATCGTTCTTTCAGGTGAAATATGTCCAATATCGGACATAGGCTTTCCCAAAGTCTCCTTAATGACTGTTCCTGCGACGCTTGCACGTGGTGGGATCCCTGAACTGTCAACAGGTCGTCAGTCTACACGTGTTGAAAAAAAAAATTGCTATTGAGAAATTTTAGGCGCCTTTATGGGCTTTAAATAATCATAATTTTGACACATTAATTTGCAAAGGTCGATGTTAAAAAAACAGATTACCAACCTTCTAACAGCCGCAACAATAATATCTTATTACAAGGCGTCGTCGCAGCGAAATTTGTATTTTAACTGCAACCACGATCTTTAGCTACGCCTGCAGGGTGTAGGGTTTGGTCGTCTTAATACTCCTTAAATAGAAACGTCATCTCAGCCTCACTCCTAGTGTTTAGTTTACCTTGATGTCGTAGAGGGTGACAAAGTGCCACTTCTACTGGTTTTTATTGTGTTATTAGCTCCAATTGTACGGAACCGATGAGTGACACGGCGCGTTGAGGGGATTACGTGTCGCTTCTATTAGATCTTTATACATATGCCTATACTGTAATACGGTATTCCATTAAAAAATCTAATGGCATAAAAGTGCAAAATTGTTGTAGACGACCACTAAAAACATACTTATGTCCAAAGAAGTAGGTAAAAAAAACCGATATTTTAGAAGTTACAGCGATACAAAGTTGCAAAGATAACGAAGAGAAAAAGTTCTTTTTTTTGTTTCGAAATATGTCATTCGAATCCAAATAAAAAATGTAGAAGATTTTAGTATGTGAGTAATTAGTTAAAAGCTCACAGTATTACAATAAACACGATTTAGTGTTGGCTCCATAAAAATCACGATAATGACGTCACTGGTCCTGTATGAAACGCGATAGAGCGTTTTCGCGACGCACGCCCGTTGTCATTTTATTACCGTACTAGCTGTGCCCGCAACTTCGTCCGCGTGGTATAGTGTCTTTGGGGGTAGCATTTTTAATTATGTTGGTTAATAATTTTACAGATAAGACAAACATATAAATACCTTAATGAGCTATTTGCGGTGCATTTGCCCACACGTGTTTTCCCGTTCGGGTAAGCACACTTAGGCATATTTTCCTACCTACACCGCGCCGAACCAGGCCGCACTCGCCCCCCGCCCCCCCGCTATAATGACTCCGTAAATGTTACATATACATACATATAGCTATATATAGCATATAGCTCTAATATTTTATCTTTGGTTGCAAACTTGTAAAACATTCACATAAACCTTACATATTTCCATACAAACTTTCATCTCCTATTCCCTATTATTATTTAACACCCTTGAGGGTTAAATTTTTATAAACTTTGAATGTCATTCATTTATATCGAATCAACAGCCTAAAACGTAAGTTTCAAGCTTCTAGCTCTAAAAATGACGATACTTCCATACAACTGTTCATCCCCCCTTTCAACCCCTTACAACCCTTTTTTCGCATCAAAAAGTAGCCTATGTCCTTTCTCAGACTTTAGACTATCTGTGTACCAAATTTCATTCAAATCGGTTCAGTAGTTTTGGCGTGAAGGGGCGACAGACAGACAGACAGAGTTACTTTCGCATTTATAATATTATAATAAACAAATAAGGATTGATGCGTGTATTCCCCAGGACGGTCAAGTTTATGTGCGCAGTGGCGGCAGGCAAGTGGATAGTGCGTTACGAATGGATCGAGCAGTGCTTGCTGCGCGGGCCGCGCGCGCCGCCCGACGAGGTGAGGGTGCACCATTATTTCAACCTGTTTTCTTTACAGAATAAAGGGCCATTTACACGGTATCAGTTTTGGTATGCGAGTTGCATTACATTGCAGGGCTCGACCTAGATTGACCACGTCTTACCTCGGTAGCCCGCAATGTATTTTAACTCGTATCGTGTAAATGGCACTTAATTTTTTGCTGGCGTTTTTTTCTGACTATACTGTGATTAGAAATTGAAATTTAAAGCCATACCGATCTCCTGTGAGGGGGTCAAAATCGACTAACAAATGTGAAATAATACTCGTAAATAAATAGGTACGAAGTGAAACTTTTTTAATGCTGATAAAACGTAGCTGACGTAGTTCGGTGTTCATGCAGTATTCTCAGTATGCTCATTTTTCTTCACATTCGCCTTAGTATTCGCAAGAATATTTAGCGAATATGACGTCAGAAAATAAAAAAAAGGAGAAAAGTGAAAATATTGATTACATGT
This sequence comes from Ditula angustiorana, assembly GCA_963691745.1. Classification (NCBI taxonomy): domain Eukaryota; kingdom Metazoa; phylum Arthropoda; class Insecta; order Lepidoptera; family Tortricidae; genus Ditula; species Ditula angustiorana. Next base: position 2,713,031 of record OY829481.1, on the reverse strand, counting down.
TCATTATTGATTTCTTATATAACATATCACTAATTACTAATATTTTTTTATTATAATAGAATAATGGATTTAAAAATATATGAAAAGTAGTTGATGCATCTGACAGTTTACCTAATGTTATAATAATAATAATAATTTGTAAATAAATTACACGCGAATATTAATCCTTATAAATTTTGCATGCCATTAATGGTTAAATATGTGAAACTTATATTATTGTTTAAGATCTGTTATGTAACCATATTTATCTGCAATTAAATAAAGTTCATTCATTCAATTCTCTGATGTCGCCGGCACCGTGCGGACCTAAAAAAATCATCGACATATATTGGCAATCGCGAATGCTTAAAAATTATTGTTTGTTACATCCATAGTACATATTCTATGTATACGGGCGTAACAACAAAGCCAGATGTTTTTTTATTGTTATGCGCTAAAACGCAACATAATACTGATATGTCAGTAGATAGTAATTTTGGAAAGTAATCAATGGTTTTCGAGATAAAATCGTACATAAGTGCTGGTCATTTCATTAGGTAGGTACTCGATAAGGCGCTGATAAATGGGTACGTGCAACAACAAGAGTTGCGCTATTACTGCTCCGATACCTGTTCACGTGTAGATTGTATCTATCTTTATTGATATTTGTAGCTGTGATAAGAAACCAGACTAATAATATAAATGGGAAAGTCAATGTTAGGGTTCCGTGTCATACTAGTAAAAAGGAACCATGAGGGTTCTTTTTCAACACCTTAGGAAGGCAAACGAACAAGTAGGTTACGAGTAGATTCATAGGTCACTGGTTCAGATCCGGTTTGAAGGACCACTTTGTTAAGGATAGGCGGAAAAATGAGAACAGCGGAGCTTTTTTGGACAATATGCCATTGGACAAAAATATATATCATAAGGTACGGCCGTTTATGCCGCATATTTTGACACTAGGGGCCGTTCAAGTATTACGTAAGCAGTATATGGGGGCAGGGGGTCTTTGCTGTGCTTATTTTTGATGACATGGGGGGCGGGGGGGTCTAGATGGTGATTAGGTCACCAGTAGTTATTTACTTTTTTACACATATGGAACTGATGTGCATTATTCAAAATTTAGAGCACCAAGATGTTGAATGGTTCGATGAGATGAGAACGACGTAGGCATTCAAAATCGGATAAAAGTGAGCAGACATCCAACATTAAGGAGCACTTTTTAATTTTTTTTTTATACAACATAGGAAGGCAAACAAGCAAGTGGGTCGCCTGATGGTAAGTGATCACCATCGCCTATATTCTTATTCCTAGAAGTATATCTGCTGCTCATGAATCAATAAAAACACAATACGTTAAAAGAAAAATGCATATACCAATGTTTACGTAAGCATGGGGGGGTAAGTAAGAGCTTTGATTACTTTTGCTGACAAGGGGGAAGGGGGTAAATAATTGTAGTAAATCTGCTTACGTAATACTTGAACGGCCCCCTACACGATAAATCAAACATGTATATGTACTTCGCGTTGACCTAGAACCACTAAATTTGACAAGAAGAAACAAATAAAGCAGAAAATCTAAAAATCGTAACTACATAAAGCATAACTTTAAGTTACCTATATTATATTTTTTGTATTATGGTAAGGAACCCTCAGAGCGCGGGCCCGACTCGCACTTAGCCGGTCTCACGTTTTCACGATAAAACTTATCGACAATTTAATAGTAGAAAATTAATTACCCAGTCATGTTTAAATTTATAAGTTTATATTGTAGTGTTATAATGAGAACTATTTGCAGTTTACATGCGGTGTTAATTTGGCTTTAGTCATTGGCATGAACAACTTGACTACGAATATAATGGGCACTAAATATGGTCTGGGTTCACGTGGCATTTTGCCACGTTCAATTGCGACTGTCAGTTTGCAATGTAACGTTTAGTTGACAATGTATTCATAATAATTTATTTTTGTCGTAAAAATTGAAATGACACAATTAAAAAAGTAATTTGGGACATTTCACACTAATTGGCCTATTTCCTAGATAAATACATACTTGTATACAAATATAACATCCAAGACCTGGGTACAAATATTCATATTCATACTAAAAACATTATTGCCTCTCTAAGGAATCGAACCCGCAACCTATCATACCTTCATATTCAGTGTCACTTACCAGTAGGCTATCTGGTCTTCAAGTCAATTACTTAAAAGATTTAAATAGCGTGTTTTGTAATGTAACGAATAAATTCTCGTTTCGAGCCCTCTTCAAGTCTCCCTGGGTCATTCGTTATATTAGACGCAATATAAACCCTTTGAATAGTTTTATTTCGCGATATTATTTCTAGCTGAGCAAATAAGTAGGTATACACCAATTAACACCAAATTGTCAATAAAAACAGCTTACAAATTTACTATTAGAATCGCCATGCAAAAAAAAGTTTATTTCACCTCACAAAGAAATTATGTTTACAAAGTGTACAAAGGATTAATTCAAGAACAACTCCTTGTGTGAGGCTGGAGTTCGAACTAGGAAAGATCCTGTAATCTGTAATACACATCTCCAGAAATACTGACAGAATACTGACATTCCAATTCGTACCGAGAATTGTCACCATGCATTTAAATATTGCGAATTCCCCGTAGGTGACAGTTCAAATGGTTCGATTAATTAATAGATTCAGGCGTTACTTGCGGAGGTCCATTTCAACAAACTGGAACAAATGACCTTGCTACTCCGCGAAACCAGTGCCGTGCTCGTGCAAGTTAGCTGCGTCTGTGCGACATATTTAATTTTATTTGACATATTTTGCATATATGTCGCACAGACGCAGCTAACTTGCACGAGCACGGCACTGGTTTCGCGAAGTAGCAAGGTCATTTGTTCCAGTTTGTTGAAATGGACCTCCGCAAGTAACGCCTGAATCTATTAATTAATCGAACCATTTGAACTGTCACCTACGGGGAATTCGCAATATTTAAATGCATGGTGACAATTCTCGGTACGAATTGGAATGTCAGTATTCTGTCAGTATTTCTGGAGATGTGTATTACAGATTACAGGATCTTTCCTAGTTCGAACTCCAGCCTCACACAAGGAGTTGTTCTTGAATTAATCCTTTGTACACTTTGTAAACATAATTTCTTTGTGAGGTGAAATAAACTTTTTTTTGCATGGCGATTCTAATAGTAAATTTGTAAGCTGTTTTTATTGACAATTTGGTGTTAATTGGTGTATACCTACTTATTTGCTCAGCTAGAAATAATATCGCGAAATAAAACTATTCAAAGGGTTTATATTGCGTCTAATATAACGAATGACCCAGGGAGACTTGAAGAGGGCTCGAAACGAGAATTTATTCGTTACATTACAAAACACGCTATTTAAATCTTTTAAGTAATTGACTTGAAGACCAGATAGCCTACTGGTAAGTGACACTGAATATGAAGGTATGATAGGTTGCGGGTTCGATTCCTTAGAGAGGCAATAATGTTTTTAGTATGAATATGAATATTTGTACCCAGGTCTTGGATGTTATATTTGTATACAAGTATGTATTTATCTAGGAAATAGGCCAATTAGTGTGAAATGTCCCAAATTACTTTTTTAATTGTGTCATTTCAATTTTTACGACAAAAATAAATTATTATGAATACATTGTCAACTAAACGTTACATTGCAAACTGACAGTCGCAATTGAACGTGGCAAAATGCCACGTGAACCCAGACCATATTTAGTGCCCATTATATTCGTAGTCAAGTTGTTCATGCCAATGACTAAAGCCAAATTAACACCGCATGTAAACTGCAAATAGTTCTCATTATAACACTACAATATAAACTTATAAATTTAAACATGACTGGGTAATTAATTTTCTACTATTAAATTGTCGATAAGTTTTATCGTGAAAACGTGAGACCGGCTAAGTGCGAGTCGGGCCCGCGCTCTGAGGGTTCCTTACCATAATACAAAAAATATAATATAGGTAACTTAAAGTTATGCTTTATGTAGTTACGATTTTTAGATTTTCTGCTTTATTTGTTTCTTCTTGTCAAATTTAGTGGTTCTAGGTCAACGCGAAGTACATATACATGTTTGATTTATCGTGTAGGGGGCCGTTCAAGTATTACGTAAGCAGATTTACTACAATTATTTACCCCCTTCCCCCTTGTCAGCAAAAGTAATCAAAGCTCTTACTTACCCCCCCATGCTTACGTAAACATTGGTATATGCATTTTTCTTTTAACGTATTGTGTTTTTATTGATTCATGAGCAGCAGATATACTTCTAGGAATAAGAATATAGGCGATGGTGATCACTTACCATCAGGCGACCCACTTGCTTGTTTGCCTTCCTATGTTGTATAAAAAAAAAATTAAAAAGTGCTCCTTAATGTTGGATGTCTGCTCACTTTTATCCGATTTTGAATGCCTACGTCGTTCTCATCTCATCGAACCATTCAACATCTTGGTGCTCTAAATTTTGAATAATGCACATCAGTTCCATATGTGTAAAAAAGTAAATAACTACTGGTGACCTAATCACCATCTAGACCCCCCCGCCCCCCATGTCATCAAAAATAAGCACAGCAAAGACCCCCTGCCCCCATATACTGCTTACGTAATACTTGAACGGCCCCTAGTGTCAAAATATGCGGCATAAACGGCCGTACCTTATGATATATATTTTTGTCCAATGGCATATTGTCCAAAAAAGCTCCGCTGTTCTCATTTTTCCGCCTATCCTTAACAAAGTGGTCCTTCAAACCGGATCTGAACCAGTGACCTATGAATCTACTCGTAACCTACTTGTTCGTTTGCCTTCCTAAGGTGTTGAAAAAGAACCCTCATGGTTCCTTTTTACTAGTATGACACGGAACCCTAACATTGACTTTCCCATTTATATTATTAGTCTGGTTTCTTATCACAGCTACAAATATCAATAAAGATAGATACAATCTACACGTGAACAGGTATCGGAGCAGTAATAGCGCAACTCTTGTTGTTGCACGTACCCATTTATCAGCGCCTTATCGAGTACCTACCTAATGAAATGACCAGCACTTATGTACGATTTTATCTCGAAAACCATTGATTACTTTCCAAAATTACTATCTACTGACATATCAGTATTATGTTGCGTTTTAGCGCATAACAATAAAAAAACATCTGGCTTTGTTGTTACGCCCGTATACATAGAATATGTACTATGGATGTAACAAACAATAATTTTTAAGCATTCGCGATTGCCAATATATGTCGATGATTTTTTTAGGTCCGCACGGTGCCGGCGACATCAGAGAATTGAATGAATGAACTTTATTTAATTGCATATGTTCAAATGGTTTGTCTGTACTTCCGACTTCTGAACAAGGTCGGATCCGGCCTTCGAATTAAGGAGGGGGAGGGGGCGCACGTAGTCAAAGTTCAATCAGGACAGGTTCATCAATGAGCTTCGAAAAAAAAAGATATAAAAACAAACAAACGGCGAATAGGGTCTTGTCACCCTCTGAAGGTAACTGAGGTGTTGCGCGCAGGGCCCGTACGAGGCGCTGGACTGGACGGGTGACCCGGGCCCGATGCGCGCGCGCACCGCCACCAAGAAGCTGTTCGAGGGGATCACCTTCTTCTGCCAGCCGCCTTTCACCGTGCTCAACGAGACTGTCCTGAAGGTACAGTCAATAATAGTACAATACAAGTACAGTAGTCTCTCTTCATTTAAGTACGAGACAGGCATATATAGGCATTTATGCCTTCCTGGTTTATCGTATAGCTCCTATTCACTTTGATCTTGTGGCACAGCTCACAGGCACATCTTGGAGGAGAAGACGCTACATTTGTTATTAATTCCTGTCAGTTCTCATATCTTTGGCTGCTTATTTCTAAACCACGCAACGGATTTTCATAATGTCAGGGGGGCTCCACTCCGCACTGTAGGTACGCTCGACCGCCTTGCCTATGGCATAGGCAAATCGCAGCAGGCTGTCGGTTTGCCGCGCGCTCGTTCGCTCGCCCCCGCCGTGTCAGTGTAATTGAAAACGAATGCCGCGCAACCCTAACGTGTCGCCGGGAGTAGTGGGGGGAAGGCGGGCGCGGGCGGCGCGTTTGTTTCGACTCGCGCCGCCTGGCGCATAGTGTATGAAGTGATACGAACTTTTTGAGCGTGTGAATAAAGTTGGAATTCGTTTAATCGAGGTCGTAAAAGAGATGTTTCTGTACGTTATTTATTCTGTGATACTGTTTTCACTGCCATTTGGATATTTTTATCGGATTTTTTTATACATTACCTCCTAATTGTACTTACCGGCCGGCATGGGCGTACCCAGATGGGGGGGGCAGGGAGGTGCAGCTGCCCCCCCCTGGAAATCTCGCAGAACACGTATGAACTAGCCTAATTACTAATCAAAGTGTAAACGGCGCCTTATGCTCTAACTTTTAAATAAACAGCACGGTGCAATTGCCAAAAAAACGCGCGCTACGATGGCGGACGAAGATTACCGAATCTAGCATCTGACTTGCCCCCCCTAGGCCAGAGGCTGGGTACGCCCATACTTACCGGTGCGTAGCCGAGGCGGGTCGCTAGTGTGTAGATAAATAAATAAATAGTCCGTGACAACAATGAACTGTGGGTGTCTGTAGAGCATGCTGCAGGCGGCCGGGGGCTGCGTGGTGGACGCGGCGCGGCAGGCGCGCGTGGCGGGCGATGGCGTGCGCCTGCTGCTGGCGGAGCCCGAGCACACGCAGGAGAACCAGTACACCTGTAAGTGGACCGTCGTCGGGCCGTGTGTAATGCATGACCAGACATTTGATGGCAAAAAGAAATTCTGACATTAAAAAAAAAAATTACCTTGAAAAATATTTGAAAAATAACCTTTGAAAATATTTGAAAAATCAAGCTTTGAAAATATTGAATTTAGTGTAAGCGACGTTTTTTGATGTAACTTTTATTTTATGTGTTTGATTTGGGTACAAAGATCTCATTCACATTCTGAATAAGATTCTGAGTAAGTTTTGGTTGCGACAGAATAAAAAAGGACATTTATTGACGGCGACTAGTTTTATTCACCTTTTTTATAACGTAATTAATGTTCGACTTGGTGACCACGCTGCATCGAAAAAAAATCCTAATGCCTACAAAAAAAATCATGATGATAAAATACTAGTCCTTTATCGCTTTTCCCAGACTTGGCCCTCGAATTGAGCATCGTGCCGGTGAACTACGAGTGGGCGTTGAACTGCCTGGGCAGCTACACGCTCAACTCCATCGTGGAGCTGCTGCTGTGCCCGTACTCGCTGCTGCCCGCGGCCACGCAGCGCTGGCCGGCGGACATCATCGCGCAGGACTTCGACACGCCGTCCGATGATGACGAGCAGTAAAGTTATCGCTGGGCCGTGAGACACAATGGCCGAGAGCGCAAATGACAGTTTTAGGAGGCGAAATGGTGGAGGTGCGGGATTTATTTTTGTGATTATATTTTTAATTAATGGATTACAGTTTAAACGTTGGTTAACGTTGTTAAATGTTATGGTAACGCGCCTGGTATAATTCAAATGTTGTGCGTGTTTCAGAGCAGCGGTGATTACTTGCCGTTTTCCGCCTTTTATATAAAACAGTTATCTAGATGTATTTTTCAGTAAACGGTTCGACCGCTCAGAAGTTTTAAATCCATCCATTAAATCAACTGCGGTGTTTGCAACATGTCCAGATAATAAGGTACCTATTTCTTTTGAAGGCTACATTGCATATCCGAGTAGTTAGACTACGTGTTTTTAGGTTATCGTCATCACAATTATGCAGTTTCGAAGTGAACTTTCTAGCGACCCTTTACATTAAAAACCGACATGATATAATCGTATCTAAATCAATCTGTCAAAAAATATACCAACCCAGAGATCATGTACCTTTAGACTCTGCATATCCGAGGGCTTTGCGCCCCTCCTCCGTGAGTCGAGAGTAGAGCCAGAAAATAGAATAGAAACCAAGCCTCGAATAGAAACTTCACGTCGGGTACGACCGCAGACCAACGCACCAATCACAGAGGCGCGATTCGATCGCTTCAACAGGATTTGACAGTTCTTTTTGACACATCTCGAATGCGACTTCATCTCACTTATCGAGGATTGCCCAGCGACATAATACCTGGTTGAAACGTCCGAAACATCACATTCGTAAATAAATTAGTTAAGAGTTAAATTAGTTAAGAGTTAAATTAGGACCGTTTAACGGTCGCGCGAAATTCTACAATTATTAGTTGATAACCGTTAACGGATAAGGAATGTTGATAAGATAATTAGTGACAACTGCCAATGTTCGTGATAAAATGTGAACAGAAACTGGTTTTTTCAGAACCCCAAAGCTCCCACATATGTGGTGCAGCGTTAGGGCGCCGTGGATAGACCGACGGCTTGTTCGACGTAATCGATGTGCAGTACAGTCGACTACATAAAGATGTATCCACTCTTGCTCCTTATTGTATCGAAATATTGTAGAAAAAAGCTGATAGTCCTCAAACGGCTAAACTGATTTTATCAATCATAGCTTAGGTTTATTTTATTGTGAAGCTGAGTTTATCAAGCAATCTTGATAAAAACCGTGTCAAAATATCCTTGGTTTGTGAGTTAGGATTCCACAGACAGAAATACGCACGTTAAACTACACCCCCTATTTGCGTCGGGGGTTAAAAATGGATACATCTTTTTGTAGTGAACTGTATATACCCACGACCCACTGTAGTACAGTCAGCGGCTGGTAGATACAGTCGAAGAGGTCGAAAAAATCTGCACACGACCCTATTGTAAAGAGAGTAAGAGCTTGTTTAGATTTTTTTACCTCTTCGAGTGTTCACCTACTTCCGCTGCTGACTGTACTAAACGCGTTTGCATAAAGGTAGTCGCTCACTGCAAAGTCGAGGCAGTGACGTCGAGGCACGGCCGATCTTTATCTAAAGACAAAGCGAAAGCCGGTGTGTTTTGTTTCATGTCGAAACCTCATATCATTATCAAACCGCGGTTAGACTATAATTGGAGAGTAACATCAGCCCACTGTCATTTCATACATATAGGAATGAAGCTTGACGCAAGTCTATGAAATGACAGTGTGCTGACGTTACTCTCCAATTATATTCCAATCGTGTTAGATAATACAACAGAGACGGAATGATAAAATGGCGCCTGCGCCTCGCCTGCACTTCGACTTTACCGCGCTTCCACCTCGACTGAGCCTTGACTCCATTAAGTCAGCGCAATGCTATGTACCTACTGCCAAATACAAACTAGACGCGGCGCGCTGCTTCTGCGCCCGCGCCTCGACGCCGCCTCGACTCTTTAAGGGCTTATTACACTACGCGGTATTCAGACAGTCTTACTAAGATTTAGTATAGTGTAATAAGAGTTAGCCTGTCTAATTAGACCGACCGAATGGGTTCGGCCGTGCTTACTTGCTTACTAAGACTGTCTGAATACCGCGTAGTGTGATAAGCCCTTTAGTGTGTGACCGCCTCTAAACAGCCGTTTGCATGGTACGAGTTTTCACATGAGTTGCATTACATAGCGGGCTACCGAGGTATGATGTGATCGATCGATTGATCGAGCCGCGCAATGTAATGCAACTCGCATACGACAACGTAAATGGTACAGTTAGCCTCAGAAGTAGCTAAACACCTAAGAACCTTGTCTTAGTAACGTGTAAATGAGAGTTGCTCTAACTTGTCACATCACTGACAGTGACGAGGTACTAAAATGGAACCGTACCGTAGTCTCGCTAAACATTTTAAGTCAACCGCAGGCCTTTCAAGTGAATCAGTGCCTTCGAACAGAATACGATTGTTATTACAGATATAATGTATTTAGGATAGTTGTAACCATTGTTCATACTTTTTTATAAATAAATGGATTTGTATGTCCTCCTATCTGATTATTAATAATAATAATGGTATTTATCGCATCAATCACCCCATATAATTTGCAACAACATGTTTTTTTGAGATTTGAGATATGACGTACGTGCAGCGCCGAACGTGACAAACCTTGGAAGGTCACGACCCCCCAGGCAGATCCACAAATGTGTCAAATTTCATCAACTACTGCAACGACATTTGCTAGTAGGTATAGGACTTGTACAAGGTCCGTTCGGATATCGCTACCACCATCTTGCTCGCTAATCCTGCCGCTAAGCAGCAGTGCTTGCACTATGGTGTTCCGGCGTGGAGAGCAAGACAGCCGGTGCAATTAGTGGCACAAGAGGTAGTCCATCTTAGCCCTTTGGGTTGGCAACGCATCTGCAATCTCCTTGGTGTTGCGGGCGCTTATTTAGGCGGTGGTGTTTACTTACCATCAGGTGACCCATTTGCTTGTTTTGCCTTCCTAATTCATAAAAAAAAATAGTAGTTAGTGACCTTGACCACAACAGTTGCGGGTTTCAACTTCGCTAACGACTAACATTTTTATGCTGCATATGTTTGTTATTCAAGGCCGCCGCCACGCCAGTCCACAGGGTGGGAGGGGGCAGTCTGGGGGGAGTGGCATGATGATAATTATAATACATTATTACCATGCGTATGTGTATCACGCTTGTGTAAAAAAATAACTGAAAAGGGAAAATAACGAAACCAATCGGTTTGGAACAATATGTTTAGGCAATATAAATAGAAAAACCGTAACAGTCTTTGAAATATAAGGTACCTATTGCCGGCCGGCGGGGACAAACTAGAATCACAAAACATATTTTACCACCACCAAACTACTTAATTTGAACGAAAGAAAGAAAATATTTTTTTGGCAAACAAGAGAGAAAAAGAAAAATTACACTGTTGACGCTGAAAGGAACCCCACTCAGCATACGATGTTGCAAACAGCAGCGCTGGATTTTCAGTGGGGCCCTGAACTTAAAACTAAAAACCTTAAACCTAAACCAGTGGCGTACCAAAAAAATTGGGGCCCCTATAGTCAAATCCTACTAATAATATTATAAACGCGAAAGTTTGTAAGTATGGATGGATGTTTGTTACTCTTTCATGTAAAAACTACGGAATGGATTTGGATGAAATTTGGCAAACGCATAGTTTATAACCTGGATTAACACATAGGATACTTTTTATCCCGTAAAAATGCATAGTTCCCACGGGATAGCGATAAGTGAGTTATACGCCGATGTGACGTCATGAGCAGCAAAGCAACTAATTCTCATTAATCTGTCCAGGAAATATTGCAGATTGCATGTTGGGTGCACGTTTGCTTGATTAAATTAAACAAGTCTACGCGGACGAAGTCGCGGGCAAAAGCCAGTTATATATAAATAGGTATGTAATTCTGGTGGTCGGAGAATATTTGTGAGTAAGACAGCTAGAGTTAGAGAGATGCTGGCCAGGGGCCCCGTGAACTTCAGGCCCCTGGGGCACGCCTAGCCCCTGGTTAGCTACGCCACTGACCTAAGCCTATCAGATGATGCCATGCTCACTATTTGGCTATTGGTTCGTCCCTGTGACCGTTACTGACGAAAGTTAATGGAATTTTCCGATTGGTACCGTATTCTATTCGACCATGTGTAACAGATAATCCCTTGACATGCATTACTGATACCGATAATATGTAACACCTAATTATAATTATTAAGTTGTTGTTGACCAAAATTTTTGTGTTTTCATAAATCATTAGTCGCTCACACGTCACATGTTCATGTCAATGTGATGAAATGTCTAACAACACACGTGTCTCTTTGCCACAGGCGAGTTTAATTGGTAGGCTGGAATCCGGCTTTAGAAATCTTTAGTAGACGGATTTAGACGTAACCAGTTGCTGGTGCGAATACTCGTAGACCTAGCTAGACGCCGAGCTATATCACCAAAAATAGCGCGGGCTCCATGGGCGTACCCAGCTTCTGGCCAAGGTGGGGCAAGTCAGATGCTAGATTCGGTAATCTTAGTCCGCCGTCATCGCACACGGTTTTTTGGCAATTGCACCGTGCATTTTGCCAGTGTCTACTGCGCGGTTTATTTAAAAGTTAGAGCATAAGGCCCCGTCTACACTTTGATTAGTAATTAGGCGAGTTCATACATGTTCTGCGAGATTTCCAGGGGGGGGGGGGGGGCAGCTGCCCCTCCCTGCCCCCCCCCCTGGGTACGCCCATGGCGGGCTCTATTACGTTCCAGCGCTAGCCGCAAGTCTGGAATGACAAAATGCTTACATGATGGCAATCAATAATATTATAACAAGTCACTGGTATCTGTAGTGACAGGATATGTCTTAACCTAGCTTTGTTCGATGCGGCCGAACTTAACACCTGTGGCCCGTTTCACTAAGCTACAAGTTACAATTTTACAAGTCTAAACCGGCAACATTGGTCAATAATGACCAATGGCAATGGGCATAATGACCAATGTTGCTGGTTTAGACTTGTAAAATTGTAACTTGTAGCTTCGTAAAACAGGCCACTGGCGGCCTTCTGCCTGTGAGTTAGGTAATTAGTACTCCTTAAGGTATTTTTGTGACCGGGTGCTTTCATAATATTGGCATTACGTCTCGGTTCAAAATAAAATAAGGCTCACTCGAAATTTCTCAGTAAAACAAAGGTATAAAAATATATGTATGTGCCAAAGCATATTTATGTAGTAGAGGAGAGTAGGGGTAAGTATGTTAATTGTTTACATGTCAAACTAATGTAATAAAAACCTACTTTCCAAAACGTGCATTGTTAGAAACACTTATTTTCACATTTTAATTAAGTATACAGAGAAAAGTCAAGTGGGCCCTATTTTGTTTTGAATAGTAGAATTAACGCCCGAATCTATTAATTACGTAATTATGTATAGTCGACCAAGAACCTTTTCGACCGTATAACAAAGGGATAAGGTTCAAAACTGGTCAAGCAATTACTTGGTCGACTATATATCTACCTGCATGACTTCCGTCGTTGATAGCGATGCATCTGTTTATCAGATCCAGACTAATAAGGTGTCATCCATTATGATGATAAGTATTGGTGATAAAAACGTTGATTGATCTAGGAATTATGCGGCAAGAGTTAACACGTGAGCCGTGCAGCAAGTAATTTATGACGTAGTTTTGATTGAATTAATCAATTGAAATTAAATACATTTTGACGGATAAGATTGCATTGGGTAATTGTAAATCCTGACACTTCGTACTAATCAGTCGCTTATTATATTAATAGTATGGGATGACGTCAGAATAAACAACAATAAGAATGTAATTTTTTTTATGAAATAGGAAGGCAAACAAGCAAGTGGGTAGGGCACCTGATGGTAAGTGATCGCCACCGCCAATAGACACCCGCAACACGAAGGACATTGCAGATGCGTTGCCAACCCAGAGGGCTATGATGCACCTCTTGTGCCAGTAATTTCACCGGCTGTCTTGCTCCCCATGCCGGAACAACAATGCAAGCACTGCTGCTTAGCGGCTGGATAAGCGAGCAAGACGGTGGTAACAACCCGACGAGCCTTTAACAAGGTCCTACCTCCTACCACCCGCAAATTTTGTATGGACTTAAAACTTTTAGTTATAGAGTCGACGTCAAAGATATGTTTACGCTTTATTATTTTATTATAGGTACTTATTACCTTATTCCATTTCAATAAGGTGAAAAGTGTAAACATCCCTTTGTTGTCGACCGTACAAAACACAAAAAAAAGATACAGTTAACAAGTAGACGTACAAGGGAGAACTTTCGCTTAATAGCTGATTTCTGTATTCATTCAAACTTCAAACAATGATTTTACCTACCAACAGTTGGATGCAGTTTAGGGAAAAATCCAATCCACAAACCAAACATGAGTTACATACCTACATACATAAGTCACGCTGGTTTCCCAGAGGGGTAGGCACAGACCACGGATTTCCATTTGCTATGATCCCGATATACAACTTTTGCTTGACTTACTCTCATAACACTCTTCATGCATGCTCGTCGGTTTACGGTGCTGACCTGGCCTTTCCTGAGTCAAGTATGCCATGTGCTTTTTTAAGTTTAAATTATCGATTGGGACAACAAAAATATCTTCGAAATTATAGTTTCGAAAATTGTGTTGGTTGGATACTTTTTCCTAAACTACGTCATGTTAAAATTTTACACTTTCTATGGGAAATCTGTCGAAATTTGATGGCTGGTGGGTAAAACGGTTCGTTGTTTATAAACGCGCGCGCGCGCGTTTAAATGATATTAGTACTGTATTGTCCACTCTACTCTCTCACTGTTCTGGCCTCGTGTGAAACGGGACTTTAACGCGATAATATATATACTGTTTATTTGTTTATCTCGACGTTTATAATATCAGGAACGCGGCATAAAGAAATTTCTTCCGATTAACCAGCCTCAAAAGGCGCTTTCCATAGTATAGAGATATAAACGTATACCACTCTCTAAACCTTAACCAATCGCCATGGTTTTTTGTATATTGTCATTCGACTATTGATTCGAACCAAAGGAATGGAGTCGAAATTAAGTAGGAATTGCCGTACTCAATTTCGACTCCATTTCTTTGGTTCGATTGTTTCTGAATTTGCAATGTACATGTAGGTCTGATGATAATACAATAAAAAGTTACGTCGGAAAAGTAGGTATCTAACAAAAAAGTTAAGAAGGTTTTTTCTCCAACGCAATCGTGCCAGCCATAGACACAAAACTGATGTTTTACGATAAGATTAACATTATTTCGCGAAAATAAATAAAATTACTGTAAATAGATGCACGACATTAGCTACTGCCGCCTGGATAGTTATTGTCGGCGTCTACGATTGGCTCCGATGATGGATGGGCATGTTGAATTGTATTTCAACGCAATAGTGGCGATATTCTTGTAAAAACTCTATGGCAGACCCGGATCAGAGGAGGGCAAACCGGGGGCACTTGCCCCGCGTGGCAGAATCCTGGGGCGCCAAAACCATAAATTATCTCGAACGCTGGAGAGAGCCATTATCAAGATTCTGCCCCGGTTCTAGAATATCCTAAATCTGGAGCTGCTCTGTGGCGTAGCAATGACTGGTACCAGAGCCGCATTGACCATTGGGCAAATAGCGAACCGCCTAGGGGGGCTTCAGCTACAGCAACTCGCGCGCAAAAGAAATTGAAAATGTTTCTACAGTGAAAACGGCTGAAAAGGGACCCTGAGGATTGCATTGCCTAGTGGCCTCGATATAGTTACTTAATCCGGCGGTCCTGACTGTTACCTTAAGTGCCAATTTGGTCTTTACCCTATACAATACAATAGAAATATTCCTTGTTGCACAACTTATGCAATGGCGTAGCTATTCAGGGGCTAGGCAGTGCACTGGGCCATGGGCGTACCCAGGGGGAGGGGCAGGAGGGCATCTGGCCCCCCTGGAAATCTCGCAGAACATGTATGAACTCGCCTAATTACTAATCAAAGTGTAAACGGGGCCTTATGCTCTAACTTTTAAATAAACCGCGCAGTAGACACTGGCAAAATGCACGGTGCAATTGCCAAAAAACCGTGCGCGATGATGGCGGACGAAGATTACCGAATCTAGCATCTGACTTGCCCCCCCCCCCCCCCCCTTGGCCAGAAGCTGGGTACGCCCATGCTTTGGGCCCTCAAGCTCAGGGGGTCCCTGGCCAGCATCCCTCTAACTCTAGCTGTCCTACTCGCAAATATTCTCCGACCACCATTACATACCTATTTATACAGTTAGACTATAGTGCCCCAAGTTTTTTTCCCATGGCCTATTGTCTCCAAGCTACGCCACTGAACGCATGTACAAAGTAGGGAAGTACGTCATTATAATCACACAGCTTGCATAATGGATATGAGTTAAAAAGAAGAATGAAATATGCAGATCGAAATAAAAATACCCAGAAGGTTCATGGCCTACACGTTGCGCGACCCCAGTCTACGCGCAGCACGTGTGTCGATGTCGAATCAGAACGAAGTCCACTCCAGATTACGTAACAATTATAAAAACAAACAGGTGACTCAATTAAGTGCGATGACTTGAACAAGGCCGAGGGTCATCATTGTAGAAATCCGTACCGATGAGTATCCATTCCTGTGGTCCAATACATTATTACATAAAACAAATGAAAATTACGAAATAAATTGTTTTGTAAATTATAGAGACAAATGGATACAAATATAAAGTTACAAAAATGATGAAGAAAGATAGTTATTTTGTGTTTGAAAACACGTTCATTAGCAGAATGCCTTTTTAGTTCCCTGGAATTCTGACACCTGTCATTATTAGACGTTTCAGGGACGATAAACATTTTTTCTACTGTACCTACAAATTATTGGCAGAAAACAGAAACGTAACAAAAACCAAACCAATGGACTAGCAGCAATTAAATCAACGAAAACTGCAAAAATATCACGGACAAAGAAGTGCAAGCTTTTTCTAGAATTAAAATAAGAAGCCGAATGTCATAGCATGCAATAATTTTATATAGTTTGATGAGAAAATGACAGTTGATAGCTGACGTTTTGCGGTCTATTTTTGGAAGATTTTAAATAATGGAATAACAATTACGAAATAAATTGTGTGTTGATAAAATATTGAAATATAATCTCAAACCGAAGATTTGTAATATGTGCTAATATTGGAATGATACCCACAACAATTTATTTTTTCCGCAGAATATAATTAAATATTTTATTATGTCGCAGTCGTACGATTTAAAATTAAATCAAATATGTTTTAATTAAGAACACGTTGAAGTTATTGTAAATTATATATTTCAACTAGCTTCTGCCCGCGGCTTCGCCCGCGTAGCCTACAGAAAACAAATGACTTTTTTTTAGAATCAAAAAACGTGTAAGTGCTCTCACTCCCTCTCATTTTTTCACCGCCCGTTTTACCCCCTTTCAATGTTAAAATCCAAATACCCTAAAACAAACAAACATTTTGAAGTTCCTATTTTTGAATAAACCGATACCTCCCCTCCATACAAAGTTTCACCCCCGTTTCCCACCCCTAAAATTCGATAGTCTTAAAACCATGAAACACATAATTTGTTATTTATGATAAGTAAGTATCAAAAATTCAAATTTTCAAGTTCCTATAAAAACCCGATACCTCAATACAAACTTTTACTCCCCGTTTCCCCCCTACAAATTTGAGAATCCAAAAACCCTGTGACACGTCATTATATATTTATGATAAGTAGCTGTATTGCAAAATTACAAGCTCCTATTTAAAAAAAAAAACAATACGTCCCTACAAACTTTCGCCTCCGCTTTTCCCCCTTTAAATGTAAAAATCCTGAAACACGTTATATCCACGTTAATCTATTTATTATCAGTAGTTCCATTTCAAAATTTTATGTTTATAACTTCAATCAACAAAGACTTTCATGATACAAAATTCAACCCCCACTCCCCGTTTTCCCCCTGAAGGTAAAAAATACCAAAAATGGTTTCTTAGCTGATGCCTACGTTGTAAAATAAACCTATATTCCAAATTTCAGCTTTCTTGATTCAATAGTTTCGGTTGGACGATGATCGCAAATCAGTCAGGACATGTTTGCGCGTGGCAGACAGACAGACGGATAGACGGGTGGCAATAGAGGCTTAGTAATAACATGTTACCAGTTACCACGTACGTTATTTTTACTTTATTACAAAATAATTGTGAACGAACAACTCAAATGAAAAAATTCATCCCCCTTTTCACCCCCTTAAGGGTTATAATTCCAATAACCCCCGATATACACGTTGCGTTATAAGCCTAAATAATAAATGTAGTGATTTTTGCTGTGAAAATGAAGGCAGACTACCAAGTAGAAAAGTGACAAGTGACAAAGTGGTTGAGTTTTAATCGGATGTACGGCACCCTAACTGCCGTAATCAGAAAAAATAATAATTTTAGTGTCAATTAATTTCGGTCACTGACGATAACAAAAGTACAAAACTGTTATGTTAGGTATTATAAGTAATCGCTATGTACCTATTATAAATTATAATTAACCAAGTCGTTGTTTGTATGTCAGACAGGTTAATTAACTTGAGTTTCTTGCCGATCTTCTTATCTGAGGTTTTTTCCTAACCGGTAGTAAATATTCAGACATTCATAATTATAAGTGTTTTCTTTGTAAGCCTAAACTGAACAATACAGTCATATTTTTTAATTTAATGGACTCGATTAATCATGATCTTTACAATAAAATCAATAAATATATATACTTCCCTTTTTTGTTGACTCTACCACACTCATACCACACACCTTAAGAGGAGTGTGAACCCAGTGCTCTCCAACCAAATGGCGATAACGTTTTCCACCCTCTAAACCTTAACCTATAGCCTTGATTTTTTTGTATGTTGCCATTATGCCCTGTAACTAGGTCTGTATGTTTTGATTTTTTAAACAATTTTAATAGTTTCGAAAATATTGACGCTTTTTTATTTTGAATCGAACTCCTAAAATGCAAAAGTTGTCAAATCTATGAAGAATATTAAAAAAATCAAAACATGCAAACCTAGTTCCAAGGCATAATGACAACATACCAGAAAATCATAGGTTAAGGTTTAGAGGGTGGAAAACGTAATCGCCGTTTGTATGGGGAGCGCTTCTTCGGGCTGGGTTCACGCTCCTTAAAACCCAGTTTTAAGAAGCAGTTCCTTTTAAGTGATTTACCACAATGTGATTTCACACCGGGCAGAACTGTGAGGCAGTAGAATGGACAGCACAGTACTATATACCATTGGAACACACACGACGAGACGGAATAGTCTGAAATCACCCCCGTGAAATCCGAACATCAAGAAATCAGAAATATGCAAATCCTTCACTGGGTGTCCTTGTCCACCTGTACGTTAACCGCTAACGTCGCTGACTCACTCAAGGGGACTTTGCTCCTAGGATGTAGATAATTACTAGGTATGTATACCACGGAATAACTACTATAACTTCCTAATACATGTATGTCCAGTCAACTAAACTGAATACTAGGCCATTTATAACCCTTTCACTATAAATGACTTATCAGGGTAAATGTCATAATATTACAGCGATTACTCATTGCGATAAGGTTCTACTGTAGCCTAGAATTCAGGTTGGCTGACTGTAAAGTCAGCGGCCAGTATGTACCTACCTACAAGCAGGGGCGCCCCTAGCCATTACGAGGCTCTGAACGGTTGATCTTTGCGAGGCCCCTGTTTCAGGCCTGAATCTGCAGACCGCAAACTGCCCCTGGTGGCAGTTTGAGGGGGCGCCAAAACTATAATATAATGCTATTGTGTAATATTTTGATTTTGGCGTTAAGATACAACAACATGACCACAAACTTTTCAAAACATGCAAACCTACAAACTGGCTGTGATATTGTCACAAACTTAAGTAAGTACTTTGTCATATTTGTCGTAGATATACTAGTTAGCAATTTATAATCAAAGACAAGTCAAGTTTGCAGCCAGCTCGCCTGCTGTCTGGGCAGACGCATCAAAATCATTTTGCTTTTGCACATGACTATATAATCTCAACAGAGTACCTAAAGTTATTTTTGACCTCTACAAGTGTTGAAGTAGCTGAATGCATGTTGTGACACTATTATCTATTACAAATGTGGATATGACGAAAACCTTACACTCAAGGTACAATGACCGGCAAACAACTTGATCCTTGACCTAGACTGCGCAGTAGCCGTTTCTAGTACAAATGTGTATGCGCAAACATACCCCTCCACTCGATTTATGCTCAAGTTGTTTGCCTGCAACTATACTGTCCTTACAATTCACAACCACGTGGCCTTTAAGGCTTAATACGAGTTGTACCGGTGTTCGCTACGTGTGCTACTAACAATGAGTCATGTCACGAGGGGACTTCGTTCCTAGGATGTAGATAAGTATGTATATCGCGGAATTACAATAACAACCATAAATAGAATATTAATGAAAACAGGTGGGAACTGTTATTTGCATTTGGGATAAAATCAGAATTAGGCTCTAAAATGGAACAATAGGGGTGCAATTTTTGAATCTCACCAGGTGACTAGAGCTCACCAAAATGGCCGAATCTCTATGAAAAACGGTTATTTTGGTGAGCTTTAGTTACCCGGTGAGATTCAAATGCAATTTTGGAATCTCACCAGGTGACTAGAGCTCACCAAAATGGCCGCATTTCTATGAAAAATGGCCATTTTGGCGAGCTTTAGTCACCGGTGAGATTCAAAAATCGGACTCCTGAGGGTCTACAGTCCATTATTTTTTGGTCGAGTCTAAAGCCACATTGTATGGCACTTGGCCTAGTTTACTTTTGACCGCAGGAAAAACGACTATTGTATTTTTTTTGTAGACAACAGTTACAATATGGGTATATGTTGGCCAAAGTTCCAATGCAAAAAAAAAACAATAAATTTGATGTTCAAAAAATATTCTATTTCTTCCGCTACTTTTGAACAGCCTTAGCCTTGATATTAATAATAAATAGGCGTCATGTAGGTATTTTGCGGAGGTCCATACAATATTTTTTTGTTGTTAGAGTTAGTACCTACCTATTTGTTCGTAATGTTGGTAATTGATTACCTATCATGGCTAACAAATTACCCTGCTACTCCGCGAAAACAGTCAAGTCAATTAATTCAGTTAACTTGTCTGTTTCGCGTTGTTCTAACAAATTAAATTGTTATTGCATTGATTAATAACTTTTGAAATTTTGCCGCGTGAGCAAAAAAAAAACTTTTGAAATTCAAATTTAGAACAAGTAAATTGACACTGACGGAAAATTAATGTTGACACTCCAACTGACTACTACTGACTCCAACTTTTTTTTTTTGGTTTTACGGCCCTGGATTATTGTCCTTTTGAGCCAGTCTAAAAATTAAACTGACTCCAACTGAGTTTTGGGGTTGCCATAATACGATTTTGCTTACATTGCTAGCGAGCGAAATCGACTCTACAGACAAATGTAGCGAGTCTCAGTAGGTCACTTCATTGTCGAATAAGAAAATGCTTTGCTGAGGTTCAATGACACTTGAACATGTCTGTCAAGGTCTTTTTCGCTTGTATTGCGAGCATCTTGCAAGTCACGGAATTTTCACAAATATTTGCCTTTGCTTTGATTAGATTAAGATTAGATTCTAAAAAGAATAATTTATTATTCTTGAAATTTCAACCGGCAAGTCCAAGTTTTTGTGCATTCTGGTTTATCTGGGGCGACAATTTTATTTCTAAATGAAGTTTCCTGGAAGATACCACTCTCTCTGAAGCGATAAGTATGCTAACCTAGGCATGCTATTTACTTACAGGTTGTATATTTGCAAACTGTATCCTGTGTATGTATATTTTAAATAAAGAGTATTTGATAATATTGTTTTTATTTGTATTTTATGGGTATGCTAGTTAGTGTTCGTTAGAGTTATTAAACCCAATACACTCCTTTGCGTCGCGCAGTCGGGTAAAAATAAAACCTAACCGTACTATTTCGTAGCACGCAACAGAACTAAGTTTATTTTCGTCGCAACCTCGCTGGCCATAAAATGAGTGAAACCGAGCGTGACGATTAATGAGTTTTTTTCCAAATTATACAATACTATCGGCCGTGCGCGACTTCGTTCACGTGTAATTAGTAGCCTATGTCCGTCAGGAATAGTGTAGCTTTCTATCTGTGAAAGAATTTTTGAAATCGGTTCTATAGTTCCAGAGATTACCCCCTACATACAAACAAACAAAGTTTACCTCTTTATTATATTAGTGTAGATGTAGAATACGGTTAAATACGCGCACGTTTTCAAATAAAACAGAGGTTATCATTGGATCCAGGCGCGGCTTGTTACACTACGCGGTATTCAGACAGTCTTACTAAGATTTAGCATAGTCTAATAAGAGTTAGACCGACTGAATGGGTTCAGACAGTCTTACTAAGACTTTTTGAATACTGCATAGTGTAATAAGCCCTTAAGTACTTCGCGAAGCTAAAAAATATCGGCGCACCACTGCACTGGGGCCGGCACTTATGAGTTGTCGCGCGTACAGTCAACCTCAGAAGTAGCTAAACACTTAAGAACTTTGTCGTAGTAATGTATGAAATGAGAGCTACTTGCATTTGTCACATCACTGACAGCGACAAGGTACAAAAATGTCCATCTACTAACGTACGATTGAATACGTGATATACTATAGACAAAGACGTAGGACAAAGAAGTAAGACGCTTCTTATTCCTAAACGGAGTTTTATCTATCTATCTATCTATCTAAACTCATTTGACATTTCAAAATTCAAATACATAAAAACAAACACGAGTACATTGGTAATTAGGTACCTACATAGATTCCTAAAAAAAAACATAACCCTATCTTTTAGCTTTGCCGTAACTAGGGTAACAATATCATACACCTTATATTTCGGGCTTTACTCCAAATTAATAATGATAAATGTAGTAAGTAGGTACATTAAATTAAATTGCAACATAATTTTTTATGATATTTTAAAACAAAATTACAATGTAATTTGTCTGGCACGCATCAAGAGTTTTTGAAATAACAACGGAAATGGACTTGCGTGCGTGGTATGTTAAAAAGTACAGTCGCGTATAGAGATTAAGAAATTAATTACAACACAAAATGTTTTGTCCTAGATTACTGTATATTTGGTGGTTATGATAGTTTAAATTGCTGATTTAAGTTTTGAGATATTTTTATAGTAGTGTTTGGGTATTTAATGTTCTAAAGTATAAATTATCGCATCAAGATCGCCTTTTAGATTTATTTTTTTAAACATTTGGACATGTAGTTTTATATGTATGGTTTTCAATTAGTATTGTATTGTATTGTAATGGTGTAAATCCATTTTCAGTTGACTTCGTAAGCGTACCTTTACTGATAAAATTATGTCAACGTTAGCCTAGGTTATGCAATAAAAAAAACATTACGAGTATTACAACTTGTAAAAATCATCATCTGTGTCATCGTATGATGCGGTTTCAGTCTCACGCAACTTAGACTCTGCTAGACACGTATAGCTATTATAACGAGCCTAGCACGTGTCTGGTGGATGCGCCGCCGTGGACCGGGATCGCGTGACGTGTCGTCGCCATACATCGCGCCACTCCGCACACCGTCCAATCCCTGAGGCCCGCGCTGACGCGACCCGCACTCTTCTGCGGACGAACGTGCAGTAACACAGTCTGCTCGCAAACTCGGTCCACAGTCCAACTGAACACGTGAAACTACCGGTATCCCGGGTTGATAACGCTAATTATTATTCTTAATCCATATCAATGTTTGTATATATATATTTTAACGCCGGTACACATATCATTACTGTTGTAAGTGGAGTCTACTGAACAACGTTAAGTGTTAGCGATTGGAAAAGTGAACTTTGTGCATTTGTTTTAATTTATTAAATAGGTGAGTGTTTACATTTAAATCATTTTAGTTAAAATATGTTTTTTTTTCTTTGCTTATATTATCAAAACAGAAACCTTAATAGTCAGAATAGTCTGTCGGGTTTATTGAGGGAAAGTTATAACAACGGTTCTACGAGTATCTACATTATAACTGTAGTTAACTTTTTTCAAATATGGTGAAAGTTAGCATAGATTTTCAAACTATTCTGGCATGTATATAAATATTTCAACTCATGTATATAATTAATAATAGCTTATTTGTAACTTATTGAAATGGAAATACATTTTTATTAATCAGATTATTTCGTTACGCTAAAGCGATGCTAATACTGCGGTTGTGCATTATGTAAAAGAGGTCATAGAGGACATAGCATTAGGAGGTTTATTTAGGCAGTATATCATTGTCAGTATGTAATGTATTCGACATAATTTTACATAACTATTTCATGTTTTTAACTACTGACACCGTAGCATGGTGGCACTTTAAGATAGGGTTGAAACTTTTAACGATTTTAGGATCAAGCTATATAAAGAGCTTTTGGTTTTGCTTTGCGTTTTCTTTAGTCCAAATTACTCGAATGCCAGTAAAGTAGCAATGAAGTACCTAAGTATAATTATATTTCAACCATCGAACTCAATGTTGGTTTAAAAGTAAATATTTTATGAAACTATTCGGTGTAGTTATAAATAAATGTAAAAAATATAATATTTATATAATAGATTAGGCAGGTAGATAGATTATAATATCAAACGTAAATAAAGCGAGAGCCGGGTAAAGTTTTCGATACCCACATGTTAAGTATTGTGAGGATTTTATTTATAGTAGTACCTGCCTAGTATCTAAATATAATATGGCTTTAAATAGATTCCCTTTTCTAACTTACGATGTGCAACTACGGCATTCTAGGCAGCGCCTGAAATTAGTGGACATAGAAATCTAAGCTGACATTTCTGTGACGTGGACTTATAAGTTGAGCGTTATTAATATTTGTCATGAGACTTGCTACTGTCAAAAAAGTGGTGGCAGCATTTTCTTTTAGTATAATTAATAATATCCAATTAGTAATATTACTCTTATACGTCCACCACCATATAGCGAAACTTTTAATAACGAAAACGATGTCTAGAGATATTTCTCATTTCCTTTAGTTCTTGAAATGTTCATCTTTTGACCCCTTTTTATTGTAATTTTTAATTTGAACTACCTACCACATAACATACCAATCCACATAATTTACAATAATAGTGCCAGTATCTACTAAAGCTGGGGTTTTTCCAGTTTTACTTAACATAACTGACACGAGGATATGTCATTTCTCAGTACAGTTCTATCTAACTAGTGTCATAAAATATGGATGCACTGAGAGATAATTTGTACTTTGTCTATTATATAAGGGCCACAGCCACGGAAATGAAGTAGGCAGCACGTCACTCAGTGCTCATAGCCCGGTGCCCCACACTACAGACAGGACGATTTTCTACTTTTGCCATATTAAACTCGTACCAAATTCCTTCCATCTTGTACCTTAGTACAAGTTCCAGGTAGTTATAGCTTCTATACGCTTTAATATCATTAATGACCTACAAAATTACTAAAGGAGTTAAAGCGACAGGGTGCTAAATAGTCCAATTGTAAACGCGAATTGCATAGTCTACATTAAACCAAGTAAAGTTAGGTAAGTACTTAGTTTCCTAAAACTGTATGTTTTGCATAGATAATATTAACGGTAAGGGTTAAAGTTTGTTTTATTTACATGTATTCAATGGTCACTTGAACATTAACATTTTTGACTATGACTGTACATTATTTTCTGGCGTGGGGTTACATTATCCCTAAAAATGTGACTATATTACATTACAATTGTCGGAAATAATTCTAGAAAATTAAGTTTAATTTTAATATATATTTTGATCGCTAATACGGTAAATTAATAAAATAAAATGTAATTTTTTGATTATAATTGTTAATTTGTTCCGCGCCAAATCGAACCCTTCCCTTCCCGCAAAGCGAAACTCATCTCAAGGTCAGTTCACTCAAATCACCTGATTGCGTCGCCGGGTAGGTTGGTCGTCCTGCGCCGTACTGATTTATGCGCGCGTCTATTCTTTCACAACTTTCATTCCATTCCACTGTTTTTGTTGTCGTCGTACTCGTAACATGTGAATGAAAAATGGATTTTCAAAGCGAAATAGAAAACTGTTCTGAAAGGTTGCTGTGTTTACTGCTGCAAATAGTGAAATATTGTCTACCTCAGGAGATACTGATTGGACTTTCTTTTTTAGGCTACGAAAACCTGAAAAAATGGCTCCTAACGTAACGGAGGTTAACGGGGTCCTCTTTGAGAGTGACGCAGCCACCCCTGACCTGGCGCTGGCGAGGGCGCCGGTGCAGCAAGCTGACAGCACCCCCAGGGTCTACGTTTGGCGAAACATCATCCTGTTCGCATACCTGCATATCGCTGCCCTCTACGGAGGTTATTTGTTCCTGTTCTCCGCGAAATGGCAAACAGATATATTTGGTAAGCTTATCGTCTGTCTATCTTGCTTTATCAGCACGTAGCGAGAAAATTCCGCGGCTGTTAAGGTTGACATCAGTTATTTAGCTTTGATAAATTCTCCGTTTGGCGATAGTTTCCTAGTGCAACAAATTGCATAAACAGACAGTGCAATCTCATACTTAACATAACACAACTTTGATGCTATGTTTTCTTTGTAATTGAGCTATCTAATATAATAATATTAGCTCCAAAATTTAAATTAAGCACAAGCTTTTTTTAATGTACCATAACATTAGTAACGTTTTTTCTTTTATCAACAGCCTACTTCCTGTACGTGGCCTCGGGGCTAGGCATCACAGCGGGAGCCCACAGGCTCTGGGCACACAAGTCTTACAAGGCTAAATGGCCTCTCCGTGTTATTCTTACTATCTTCAACACTATTGCCTTCCAGGTAAGAATAATCTTCTGTTCATCCTTGTAATACCTACAAATCGTAAAACATCACTTCACAGAATTTTCTCTGCACCTACAGCTGTTTTCTCCTGAAAACTTATGAATGCCTTTGGATTATGTATTTAAATACATATTTTGTTGGTAAATTGTAGCTAATTCAATGGATCATTGACCAGTTAACAAAAATCTTAGTCTAAGTTAATTAATCAGTGTGAGAAAGACACTGATCCCAAAATGTAGTAAGCCAATGTCTATTATGCTAAGAGAATATATATACTATATTATGCTTAATAAATCCTTAAAGCTATTATGGTAAGAGTCCTTTTTCCATGAAGGACTGAGCATGGATTATCAAGAAGTCTACTGTTGTAAAGGGTCTCAGGATATTTATTCTAAAGAACATAACATCTTTTCCTGTCAATAATTGTCGTAGAGAAGGTCACAGGATGTTAGTTGTAACTAAACATAACTTGCGTCCAACTAGTGTCTGGAATATTCTATTAGCTTGTGCAAATATACCTAATTTGGTTGTGAGAATGTATGCAATGGGTTTGACGTTAACTCTAGGTCCATACTGTTGATTCTGCACCAATAAACACATCCAGTTTTGTTTTTTGCTTCAAAACTTTAGGTCAGCGTCAAACAGCTTAAATTTCCAAAAACGTGCACACGTTTCTGCTCACGTTTTTAGTGAAATTATACGGAAAGATAAAAGAAAAATTGACGTTTTTGATAACATATATTTTTATCTTGGAACACCATCTCACTTGTTTAGCTTCGTGTATCGGTATACTTGTTCCTTATCAAGCTAATTAGCAATTACTATATCTGATAAAGTGATAGCTGATGATGAATTTCTGTATTCTTTATAATCATGTCAATATTTGACTGATAAAACATTTTTAACAAGACATTATCCCAAAAATAGCCACTCATGTAAATCAAAGGGTCTCTTACACGAAAACAACTGAAATCATCTTGGATATTTTTATTTCGGCCTCATGGCAGTCCCAACAAGCTTTTAAGAAAGAAAGAAAATGTTTAATTCAGCAAAGCATAAGAATCAAAGAATACAGTTACAAAATAACACGGTTGAT
Source organism: Ditula angustiorana (assembly GCA_963691745.1). Lineage (NCBI taxonomy): Eukaryota > Metazoa > Arthropoda > Insecta > Lepidoptera > Tortricidae > Ditula > Ditula angustiorana. The sequence continues at coordinate 2,685,696 of OY829481.1, read as the reverse complement.
GCTGAAAAATTAGTGTCCCAGTTTTGAGCAAAGGCCTCTCCCTCGGACATCCAATTACCTCTATCTGCAGTAATCTAGTCATTCAAGTAAGCATTGAGGTCCTCTCGCTATCTCCGTCTCCATCTCATGGTCAAATATTAAACAAACTATCTTTTCTTTTAGGACTCTGCGATAGATTGGGCCCGTGATCACCGCATGCACCACAAGTACTCAGAGACTGATGCGGATCCCCACAATGCGACCCGCGGGTTCTTCTTCTCCCACATCGGCTGGCTGCTGGTTCGGAAGCATCCGGAGCTCAAGAGGAAGGGCAAACAGCTGGACCTGAGCGACCTGTATTCGGACCCCATTCTTCGCTTCCAGAAGAAGTGAGTATTTTTATTTAATACTAGCTGTGCCCGCGACTTCGTCCGCGTGGAGTAGTGTCTTTGGGTAGCATTTTTAATTATTTAGGGTTATTATTTTACAAAAAAGACACATCCGTATAACTTTGAATGTCATATTTATTTGTCTTGAATCAACAGCTCAAAAACATAAACTTTTCATATCTCCTTTTCAATCCCTTACAACCGTTTTTTCACATTAGCCATTAAAAGTAGCCTATGTCCTTTCTCAGGCTCTAGACTATCTGTGAACCAAATTCCATTCAGGTTCAGTAATTTTGGCGTGAAAACGCGACTGACAGACAGAGTTACTTTCGCATTGATAAATTCGCTTGTTAGTTTAGCCCACATGAGACTGTAGCACTGAATTCAGTTCAAGAACCATTCTCAGCATTCTGCATTCAGTATTGGCTTGTAGTGCTAGTTGTCAGTACATTCGTTGCATCCTCATTGTATTTAATTACCTTGTTACCCTTTGAACACTGTTAGGCTCAAGATTAGGATATTTCAGTTACAAAAGGACAGTTTTCCATTAGAGAAAGATTTTTTTAAATTGGTTAAGTATTTCCGGACCTACATACAAATAAACAAGCAAATTCTTTCTCGCGACTCTTTCTTACTAGTGTGTGTAGAAAGAAGCGCACAGAGAGATGAACTGAACGTACGCGGTCACGTTAGGGCCATTGCATAGATAACTTAGTGATTGCTTTCTAACACCGCCGCGTGTTTTAGGCTGCGTTTCCACCAGAGATGTGCGAGGATGCGCAGCGAGGGATGTGTTTGTAAAGAACCAATGAGCCGTTTCCACCAGAGCTGTGCTGACTGAGGCGAGGTAAATGAAGCGATTCTATTGGTTCTTACAAACACATCTCTCGCTACGCATCCTCGCACATGTCTGGTGGAAAAAGCAGCCTTAATCAGTTGTAAATTAGTGGTTGGATTGTTTGCTTACTGCTTGTTTACGCCGTTTATTTACGGTTACTTGCCACTATGGTAGTACGTTCCACTTTAACTTTGCTGATTTGATTACTTTCAACCGAACATTTTAACTAGTCTTGATTGATTTTTCTTCCGATTTTTTAAATGACATATACTATTGTAGAACATTCATATATTTATAACGTTATCGGGACTTTAACGCGATAAAAGTATATTACCTCGACGTTTCGGCCATGTTTAAACGGCCGTGGTCACGAGTAGACTCTTGAAGTCACGAGTAGAACGTTATAAATATGTGTAAAAACCGCGAAATTTTTAAACAATTGAACATTCATATCCAATTATTGAGAAAAAAGTATTAGTGTGAGAGCATAGGTGACCTTATGGCCTAATGCAGGGATGGTGAACATTTGCCACGATTGGCATAGGCATATTTATTACGTTCCTTTCAGTTCAGTTGTCAAAAAAAGTGATAAGAGCATGTTATGCCAAAATTAGCATATTTGTCAACAAAGTTTTGCCATCCCTGGTTAGTGGCTCGGGGTTGGACTCGCGCTCGCAAGATACCGAGTTCAATCTCCATCAGTTAACATATATTTTGTACGGTCGACGTCAAAGAGATGTTTACACTTTTTACCTTACTCCATTGTAATAAGGTGAAAAAGTGTACATCTCTTTGACGTCGACTGTACCTACCTAACCTATGACTTACCAGCGTTACCTAGGTACTAGTTATTAACGCTCTATAGCGATGGAAAACATCGCGAAGTAACCTGTATATTTGACGTAAGATATTCCATTCGTTTGAAGCAGACAATCTAATAATACTTAGTAGATATTTTAAATGAAATATCCTTGCTTAAATCAGTTTGAAATAGGTCTTCTCTTGACGTCAGGCATACTTTATAGCGTAATTTGCTTGATTTCCATGGAGGTGAGACAAAAACTGAAACAGGTCATTTTCGATAACTGTTGCATGCAACTTTGTGCCTTCTTTCACTTTTCTTCTTCTTTTGTGACTCATATTAAACAGCGAAGTTAGTGGGTTTTCGGAATATGAAATACCTACATTAGTCATTGCACAAGTTGTGAATTTTCCATCTGTAATCTGTAAAACGTATGTTAACAGCGTCATAAAATGTCACTACTGCACTCAAACGTGATGTTGATGTCTCAATGCCAGGAAAAAACAATAATTCCGCCGCAATTACCACAAAATCCAATAATCCTGATTTTATGGCATATCTTTTTATGTTTTCTAGTAAGTATTTAACTCTTTAACCGCCGACTACATTTTCATCGGGCTGTCCGTGTCACCAAAACTATTTGATATTTGTCTAAACTGTAAGACTGCGGCGAAATTAGCTCTATATTCTGTGTCTTAAAATTGAGACCATGGCGGTTTAAAGGTTAATGAAACATTTCTCTAATACTATCCTAAGTATAATGGTGTCACTTCACTTTACGTTTAGGGCTCGCGTCAAGGAAATACGAAGTGTTTTCATTAAAATCACGTCACGGCTTATAGATTCTTCCCTTGATCATACGAGGGTTCTATTCTCCAACTAATGATGATAATTTGCTTCAGATACTACCTGATCCTGATGCCGCTGGCCTGTTTCATTCTCCCGACGCTCATCCCCGTTTACCTGTGGGGCGAGACGTGGACCAACGCGTTCTTCGTGGCCGCGCTGTTCCGCTACGCCTTCATCCTCAACGTGACGTGGCTCGTCAACTCCGCCGCCCACAAGTGGGGCGACAAGCCCTACGACAAGACCATCAAGCCCTCCGAGAACATGTCCGTCTCGCTGTTCGCCTTCGGAGAGGGCTTCCACAACTACCACCACACCTTCCCCTGGGACTACAAGACGGCGGAGCTCGGCAACCACAGGTTGAACTTCACCACTAAATTCATCAATTTCTTCGCTAAGTTAGGCTGGGCTTACGACATGAAAACTGTCTCCGACGAGATCGTCCAGCAGAGGGTGAAACGTACCGGCGACGGTTCCCACTACCTATGGGGGTGGGGCGACAAGGACCATGCTCCGGAAGAAATCAACGCGGCTATAAGAATAAACCCGAAAGACGATTGAATAGTTCTAGTATAACGACAAAGCGATAAATTATTTTGAGCTTCCTTATTTTAGGGTCTGATTTACAACTTGTTTCGCTAAGAGGTTTTTTTTTGATTATTTTTATCATTACCGTACAAGTTTTTATAGTAAGACTATCAGAAACTTACATGTTAACGTAACTGAACGATAAAAATGTTAGTGAAGTATTATTTATATGTCGTCATAGATTTGTGTGATCGCTTCAGACACTTGGAGCTTAGTTTGTGATAATGATACACATCAGTATTATAGACCACATATTAATGTTTTTAAACTGAAAACTGTGTACTGGTTTACAGTCGCCATGATTATATTTTTATGGAATATAGTTTCCTAGTCTTGTTGCATTTCCCAGAAGCTGCAAGCTCAGCTGCCGCCACTGTTGGTGAGCATTAGTTTATTGTCCCAGTAACTTAAACGTAGCAGGTTGTTAATAAATAGTTTTACGAGATTTATGACAAAGGCTTAATTATTTTAAGGATATGTGGTATATAATATTAATAAGAATTTTATTATAGATTATCCAATGCATATTGATATTGTATGCACGGACGGAGGTATAGCTTTGCCACTGAACTTAGCGGGACTAATTCGTGGTTACTTATACAATGTGTATTCGACTGATGTATGACGTTGTTTGTGATATTAGAATATCCTTTTGGTTTCTCGGTTCATACGAAACCACTGCACAGTCAAGCTCATAAATATACATACGTTCCTGAGATGCCAAAAACATCTACACACCTCTCTGACACTGACCATAAGGCGGTGTTTACTTATATTTGGTTATATGACTGTATAGATATTTGTGACCTGACTGTACAGAAGAATAGGTACATTTAAACGGGCCTAACATGACAGTAGTTAGCTGCACTGAGGTACAAGTTATTCTGTGGCAGTCATGCTAGGCCCTTGGGTCGTTCCCTTATGTATCTGCTCGAGGTTTCGTAAGGACAGGCAGCCGGTATGTAAGCGAAATGTGGACTAACAGTACCTACAGCACTAGCACGTACCTTCCTGTCGTAATAGACGCAAAATTACGTATGCACATTTGGACGACTCGATGTGAGTCTTATTTCGTCTACCTGTCATAGATATAGTATGTTGTTTATGTTAAAATACATTTAAAAATATTAAAAAAGTGTTTTTAATTCTTTACCTGATATTATCCTGAAATGATAGAATCCACTGAATTTCATTCGAAGTTCCATTGCTGAGGAATGTAAAGGCACCGAGCCTTAAAGCCACAAAAAAAAAGGAAGTATGAATGCTAGCGTGAAAAAATAACTTTAACGTAACAAGGCATATTATTTCAACTCCCCTATATACCTTCCTAATACCGAGATAAGTGGCCACAGGGTCGAGTTATATGTTTCATGGAAATTTAGGGTTTTTTTTTATGCAAAGTTAAAATGTATTTTTTTACTGATTTGATATGTCTATTAGGTACTCCGATTAAGGGATCCTTTTGTGAACTACTAAGCTTTAAAGTGCAAATTTTTGTTTGAGCCAGCTGATGAAATATTACAGCTAAATATTTCGCGGGTGGTAGGAGCTTGTGCAAGGTCCGTCCGGATCGCTACCACCATCTTGCTCGCTAATCCTGCCGCTAAGCAGCAGTGCTTGCACTGTTGTGTTCCGGCGTGGAGAGCAAGACAGCCGGTGTAATTACTGGCACAAGAGGTATTCCATCTTAGCCCTCTGGGTTGGCAACGCATCTGCACTCTCTTTGTTGTTTCAGGTGTCTATAGGCGGTGGTGATCACTTACCATCAGGTGACCCACTTGCTTGTTTGCCTTCCTATGTTGTATAAAAAAAAAAGTAGGCTTTAAAAGTTTGCTAGTAGGTAGTAATTAGGCAAGTACGGAACAACACTGCGCGTGACCCGACACACACTTGACCGGTTTTTCTTAATAATAACAATAAGTACCTATACAAGTCGAAACGTGCGAACGCGTGCTTTAGGTCACTTAGGTCACTATTGTACGCGTTGACGGCTTTCATTCATCTGAATTTTGCGTTGAAAATATTAATCTTGTTAGTTTCTAGGGTTCCGTACCCAGGCCCGCCGCTAGCTATTTAAACGCCCGTGTGCAATACCGATTATGCCGCCCCTGTTTTGGCGACTTCCCACGCTGAGCTTGTCAGAAAGGCTGTTTATTATTGTCTCATAGGAGTGATAAAAAAAAGAATTGCCCCCCACTGGACATGCCGCCCTCGCGCGGTGCACGCCTTGCACGCCCGCTTACGGCGCGCGGCGGGCCTGTCCGTACCTCAAAAGAAAAAACGGAAGCCTTATAGGATCACTTTGTCGTTCGTCTGTCTGTCTGTCTGTCAAGACTATTTTTCTCATGAACGCGCGGAGATATTGAGTTGAAATTAATATCAAATACAGGACCGCGCCGCGCCTGTGTGCGAAGTGTGCGGCGTACACAGGCGCCAAGACAATAGAGGCGCCGCTATCGAAATTTACAAATTAACAAATAAGAAATAAAAGTTGAACCTTAAGATTCGTGAAAAAAAGAGGCGCTTCATAGGTTTCGCACACAGGCGCTGTGGGGGGTCGGCGCGGCCCTGCAAATACTCAGGTCTGCAGTCCCTTAGAGCCGTGAAAAAATAATGTTTCTAAGTCAACACAATCAAAAGATACGGCCGTTTGTGCCGCATATTTCGTACATTTGTCGTTGACCTAAAACCATGATATTTGGCAAAAAGCCAACAGAAAAAATAAAGAAAAAGCTAAAAACCGTAAATGTGAAGGTAGTTACATCATAAAGTTTATTTATGAATATGTTGCATTGCATTATAGCGACTCCTAGCGCTATCTAGTATAGAAGTATTAGAACGAAGGAAACCAACTGACATGCGCTAACTCAAATAGCGCGCACAGATGGCGCTGTCTCTCATTACAAACAGGTAACGAACGATATGCAAACCTCTGTGCAAGCGATTAGACACCGGACTACTATATTTACCCGACTACGGCAAAGCCACAAGGAAGGGTGATGTTTCTCAAATACTGCCTCTGTCTCCGATAACATTTAAAGAAAACACACCGTTATAGAGAGGTCTTATTTCCATTCAGGGAGAGGATCAGACTCGCACTTCCCCGTTTTTTTCCATACCATATTATAATAGAACTAAGAAAAATTGTATAGATGGTTGTGTAGGCTTTAAATAAATTACAACACTTCTGATAATTTATTGTTATTTTATAAGGATAAGGCAGCAAAATTACATATTCAAAATACCTCTACTTACGTTTTATGTTAGAACATTGTTTCTTAGAAGCATCATTTGTAATACATTGTATTAATAGTTAGATGATGTATTTTCAATTACTTCGTAGGTACCTACCTCGTTTTTTAAATGAGATATAGGTAGCTATAAACAATGGCTTAGGCCAGGCGTCTTCACGCATGGCCCGCGGGCCAGCAACTTTTCGCGGGTATTAATTATTAAGCAGACTCTAGGGTCTGCTTGATAATTAATACGCTAGCGTTGTCAAAACAAAACAACAGTAGGTATGTTGGTGGTGAGATCGCGACGGAGATACGATACGCCATATAGATACCAAGTGTGAACGCGACTTTATATTCAAGGTAATGGCTTCTAGAATAGTGAAAATAAGGGCGCAAAGCGCACCAGAAAACATGGACTTTCCTAGGATGTGCTGTGGGATGACGACCAATCCACTTTAACTTCATATCATGTTTTTTATTGTAAATGCTAAACCTTAGCACATAGTTTATTTTGTGTGTTTTATTAAATAATTTGTAACCAATTACATATTGAGTTTTGGCTATCACCAGTTGGGTGGGTACAAGACGTGTCATCTAAACAACTTAGCAACTGAGTGTAGCAAATTGCCTCTATGTCTGCCAGTTTTGCTGTGGCTTTAACCCATCCAGCCCCCACCCAATTGGTTAAGTGCTCTAGCTATAACTTTAGTTAGCGTTACATTGTATTTCTTTAACGTTATTTTAATTGTAAATATTGCATAATAGCTGTGGCCCGTTTCACGAAGCTACAAGTTACAATTTTATAAGTCTAAACCGGCAACATTGGTCATTATGCCCATTGCCATTGGTCATTATTGACCAATGTTGCCGGTTTAGACTTGTAAAATTGTAACTTGTAGCTTAGTGAAATGGGCACTGGAGCTGTGATGATGATTGCTTGCGGTAAGTACGATTAACATCAAATATTATTGATAGGCACGGTTTAGGTTCTCAAAATATATGAACACAATAACGTACCTAATGAATCATAACATATCATCAACATATCACAGACTTTCAAAGACGTGTTCAGGTATTTTGGTGCATTTAGTCCGCTCAGAATCAAACCTAGGTGATGCTAATTGTATGTACATTATATTATACCGGCCGTGACGCTGTTCAAGCCTCGATTCAGGCCAGATTCATCTCACTTTCGAGATACGTCAAAAATTAGATTTTGATGGGATTTGACGATTCTTTTTATACATCTCGATTGTGACTTCATCTCACTGAAGCGAGAATTATCTCGCTGAGTTAAGCTTGAGAGCGAAATAGACAATACTTAATTCCTTTATTCGGGGTTTTAAGTCTGCTGTTAAATATTCTCCTCATGAAAGAAATCTTGCTCGTCGCATTTATCTGGGAGGCAGACGAAAAATTCGAACAAATTCATTATGGGCCCCCTTGAAAAAGGGTTTTGGTATCGTCCCCGCTTGTCCCTCAAGTAAGGGTATCTTTTGTAGTTGAACATCTCGTTCGTCGTCAAATTCATACAGGCGTGAAGTATCTGTAAAGAAAAAAAAATACGTAAAATTTTGGCGCACAACTGTCTTGCTATGGATGAAATTTGTCCTGCAGGCGTTGCTATTTTATTATACGAATAGGACCTTTTTTACTGCATTCTTAGTTACTTCTAAATCCAATCAGTAGACAAACCATTCGTGCGACTCTCAATTAGATAGATAATAATAGCTGAGTATAGGCATCTTCAATACTACCTACAAACACTGCGCAATATTTGGCTAAAAGGAATTAAATCTCGGAGGCTCAGGGATTTCCCTGGTTAATGTTCGTCAAAGCCAACACAGATGGCAGCATAGGTAAAAAAGGGACGATCATCCGTCTTATCCATTCTGCGAGGTCCTTCCATACAAGGAATTAATATCGAGTTAAGTTATGCATACGCACAGATTACATAATAGTTTTAACTTTTAAAACGTTCGTTAACGTTTGATAACATAATAAGCATTGTGATATACAGGAATTTAACAACAACTGTTTTCTTTCTAACCGCGTTGCGACGGTCGTGTCACGCATGGGATGACTGACCATTTCGTCTGATTTCACTTCATCCCGTGACCACCACCGTTGCAACCCAGTTGATACGTCGTCGTCGATATGCTTAAGGGCAGGTAAAATTTGTTATTCGTAGGTCCTGAACATATACATATAATAATAATAATATTCCCATTTCCAGCATGGGCTCGTTTATAGCTAACGGCAACTTTTGTCGTGTATCGTGTTACTACGAAACATAAGTGACAAATATAAGTATTGGTCTTCTATTTCAGGTATTGGTCAGATGTAGAGTATGATAAAACGAAAACTACCAAAAATCACCACGGAAACTGGTACAGCAGTATGTGGGTGAAGTTTAAACTCACAGAAGTACATGTGAGTATCCAGCCGAGCGCGCAAAACGTGAGCGCTTCTAACAGTCCCAGCAGATAGAGCAGCCCGAACCCTTCCAGCAGCAGGCAGTAGCAGGCGAAGTAGATTGACAGCGTGCAGTTTATGGCCACGCTCATAACGAACAGAAAGAACCACATCCGGTTCCGGACGCCCACGCAGTTGTAGATGAAAGGGCAGTGGTGGTCGAAATACGCTACGCAGCGCTTGCAGATGCGGCAGTGCTTGGCCCTGGGAAGAAAGTTTATAGTACTTGCTAGAGATTATATATATTTAGGTCACTCTTTTTTTTGATAAAGCTTAACATCCTACTTAATACTAATGTTGTAAATGCGAGAGCAATCCTGTGTGGATGTTTGTTCCTTAAACACGCAAACAGATAGATATCCGGATTAGGATAAGATGGAAGAAAATAATATCATGCTGGTGAGACCGCGGGTAAAAGTTCGTCATTTTATAATTCATTGTACGACAATAGTATTATTTTGTTAGGTTAAATTGTATCTAGCCAGTGGCCCTAACATAACTGCCCGTATTTAAGTTAAACCTCAGTGTAGCTTTTTTATGTCACTAATCAGACAAAGCCATAGGAAATGACAAGCTTGGGCGATCATTTAGGGAAAGGGATTTTTGGGTCTTCGAACCACTCCGGGCTCGGCATAAAGCGTCAAAAAAAGTTACATTGTAATTGTAACTGGCTGTCTAGAATTTAAGTATTTATATAAAAAAAAAGTTATTTTTATTTATTACCCTAAAATTCCCCATCGCACCATGTTGGCAAAAACATTACATTGCCCTACTAGTTACACAATCGTAACATTTTCCTTCTATGTGCTGAATCTTTCGATTTTGGCCGCAGGATTTCCCCATGATCAACCATTCATGCAGAGTAAAGCATTATTAAAATACCTTTGAAAGTTCAGCAAACTAATTTCCCGTTATAGCTACTACATTAGATGCTTAATTTTGCAACAGAACCGTGCTAATGTCTTATACACAAGACATTAAATTACTTAAATATTTATTGATGGAACTCTAGTTGGAATAGGTAGATCCCTTAGTACCTATTATAGTCTGTGGTTGGAAAGGATTCGAAAGAAGAGGATAAGAAATTAAATTAACTCCATTCATGAATGTACCGCCAAGGTATAGCCTGTAGTTATAACTTTGCGCCTTACAAGAATGCGATAGCATAAACGCAGTGACATGACGACATTGATGCGAACCACAGAATTTACTCGTAAGTAATCATTTCACTACATTTTTCTAGGCGCTTACCTCAACGGCCGCAAACACCGACAAGTATGGCACAGCCTCGACAAAATAACGTTCCGTTTCTTCCATTTGTCGTAGTACGGTATCTGCCGGATGGCTCGGTAGTATGTGTCCGAATTTTGCGGGATGTAGCCAGGGTCCCGTCGGTTGGCGATCACCCAGCTCAGCCACATGATCGCGTTCCAGTAGAGGAAACAATAGTGGGATAGACGTAGCGTGTTCCAGGTCAGGGGAATGCACTGTAGAAGAAAGGCAAGGTATAGGCGACGACGTAGAGACGCGTGAATTGTGTACTATTGTCTCGGTATCGATCAGTCCATGATGTACTTGCCGTAGTAAAATCAAGGGTATGCAGGTACACAAACACAGACCTATTTCGTCGAACATTTGGTATATTTATATTCTATCAATCCAGGCAAATTACTTTACTTAAAGCAAACACTCAAAAGAAAAGGTGTTACTTTCAGATCACTTTTTTCGGATCAGATTGAGCAGTTGTAGGTACAAAATGTTCATTCGGTGAATAAAATGTAGTTAAGCGTAGGTCTCATTAATTGATATCGGCAGCTAAGGTAAGGTAATGCCTATAGAACGATAGGTGTCAACGTTTTTAAACCTCGTCGATGGATATGCAGCGAAAATGTAGGTACGCGGTTGATATTAATCCGGACATTAATCTCCAGCTGAAGGCTACGACTTATTAATGATACTCACTCTAAAAACATACATAGGGTAGCCCCACAGCAACACGGAAACTAGGAAAAACAGGAGCGGTCCTTTCGAGTCGCCTGCGCCGCCAAACAGCAGCGCCCACAGCTCCGACAGCGGCGGCATCCAGTGCGACTTGCGCTTCATCTCCTTCGTCAGGAGCTTCACCACTTCAGCGTGGCGGTGGCTCTGGGCCAGCATAAGAGGGGTCTTGCCATTCTTGTCTCGAGGCTCTAGCTCCGCTTTCACCTGGGAAAAGAACAGTTTTGAATCGGGTTATGGGTGTTACGCAGATACAATGTTGACGAATTGGTGGTTTTGACAAATCACCTTTGAGAAAGGCTTTTGGGATTCCGTTGGGTTGTTCAATTTTGTAACTCGTTGCGCATTGTGGCGGTTAAACATTGATTAAGGAGGATTGAGGAGGTTTTAGTGTTAAAATTGGGCGTGTTTTCAATTCACGCCTTAAAACCACGATAAGATAAAGATAAATACCCGTCACATTGAATACTTTATTTACCTTCTCACAGAGCAGTCTCACACACGTAAGATTTCCCGACAAGCAAGCCAGATGCAGCGGTGTAGAGCCGAAGTTATCCGTACAGTGGAGCGGGACTCCAGAGTAAATTAACAGCCGCACCAGGTCCGCATGTCCCTTGTAAGCTGCCCAGTGCAGCGCGGTATCTCCATTGATGTCTGACAGCCTGGTAGCTGCACCCATCCCGAGAAGATATGCTGCAGTGGCAGTTTTGCCGTACATGCAAGCTGTCATAAGTGGGGTCAAACCTGGAATGTTGAGAACGTTTTTAGCGTCGGGATTTTGTTCAAATTCTTTGGCGGATACAACTAGAATAATTGCAACTTTAACATGATAACGTACAATGTAGATATCTTAAGCTAGACTTAAAATGCGTTTTCAATAGATTATGCTTTTTTTAGCTAGGTATCTTTTTATCATTTCCAACAGAAACAGCTACGACATCTTTCGGCTCGTCGAGTTCTAAAATTATATTTTTCTTTAGTTCGTTGTAGTCTTAGGTATGTTTTACCTTTAAAGTCGGCTGCGTTGACTGCGACCCCGCACTGCAACAGCACTTGGACCACCGAGGCGTGGCCTTTACGACAGGCCCAATGGATTGGTCGAGGGCCCTGTAAAAGATTGTAAAGGATTGCTACCACCATCTTGCTCGCTAATACAGCCGCTAAGCAGCAGTGTTTGCACTGTTGTGTTCCGGCATGGAGAGCAAGACGCAGGTGAAATTACTGGCACAAGAGGTATTCCATCTTAGCCTTCTGGGTTGACAACGCATCTGCAATCGCCTTGGTGTTGCGAATGAATAGGCGGTGGTGATCACTTACCAGCAGCTGACCCACTTGCTTGTTTTCCTTCTTACGTTGTATGAAAAAAAGACAACACCATATCGTATCTTACCTGAGTGCCCAGGCAGGACAAGTCGACGGGCGCGCCCCGCTCGACCAGGTACCGCATGACGGCGACGCTGCCGTCCAGCGCGGCCCAGTGCGCAGGCGTGTAGCCGTGCTGGTCGCGCGCGCTCAACACCTCCACTCCCAGCTTCTCCACCAGACGCTCGATCTCCGACACCTCGCTGCAATGTAATAGTGTCACTCAGGCCCGGATCTACCGCAAACCGGGGCACCTACCCCGGGCGGCAATCTAGGGAGCGCTAAAGTCATAATACTATATTGACTGTGCTAGGGGCGCCAAAATCTTAATTTATCTCAAACGCCGGAGAGAGAGGGCACCAATGTCAAGTTTTAGCCCTGGTTCGAAAAAAATCGTAGATCACTTGCTCACTTAAGGACCATTGGTAATTGTTAACTAGAGTATTCTATACATTGGCTATTAACTATGCGTCTAAGGTCTTAGTTACTCGATATTAGTCCCGTTGTACTTTGGTATTTTTCAAAAACTAGCGTACCTATTTATTATACGCTGATGTCGATATAGCCTTTCCCATGTTTATAGAGTCTGCTCCACTAACCCTCCAAGCCTTTAGGCTAGATACGCCCATTTAAGTAAAAATACATTTTAACTAAGTTAACTAGCTGTACCAGTGCTTGACACTCGTAGAGCGTTTTTACTAGTAGTTGACATTACTGTCTCTCGTTTATGCTCGTATGCTTCCGTATCTTGTCAATTATAAGGCCACTGTTAATGACTGGGACAGTTACCTCACATTTAGTATTAAATCATTTTTAGCCGCTGGAAATATTTAAAGCACTTTTACAATGGTTTAACATTTTTTGAACCGATCGATTTTTGTTTTGTGCTTTGTTTTTTTATATTTATACCTAAGTACTTAAATAATAAAACTTGGTAAAATACTCAAAACAAAGGATTTACAAACTATTCAAAATATAAAATCTAACAGAAACATTCGTCGAAGAGTAAAAGGAATTTAGAAAGTAACAGCAGGTGTGAGAGTACCACCTACCTATGTTTGTTTTAACATCGAGTAAGTACGCTACGCTTTGGGTTCTACGCATTCTAAGCTATTCTAAAATGAAAGGGCCAACTGTCGGAAATTGCGAGCGCGGTTGTTTCTGCTATCTTTTCTATTTGATCTCTGATCTGAACTCTATGTGCATGATCTCTTTAGAGACTATCTGAAATTATTAATTTATTACACGAAATCAAAGGACACAAAGTCCAAAATTCAACAGATGAGTGAAATGTCTACCATGCTTGTTAAGTAGGTACACCAAGGTATGCATCACCCGTCTCCAACTGCTTATCCGGTTTATATAAACGCCTGTCTATAGCAACTGTAATCTCTACTGAGTGCGAATGTTGATCAATGTACTCTGAAAAGGCGTTTAAAAGTTGCTATATTGAGCGTCATTCCTGGTCATTTCTGCGCCCCTCCAAGGCCTGCTGCACCCTGTGCCTGGGTACCGCTGGCACTACCCTACTTACGGCACTGCAGGGTAGCGCACTATTAGTCTACAAACTTTTTTTTATATCTACTAGACCACTTACTTATACTTACTTAACTTATAGTTTTTACAATTCCAAATTTAATTTAATAAAAAATGAACCAGATCCTCGCTGGTTGCAAATATTTTCTACACGTAAAAAAATATAAGTAGGCAGTACCTATAGTAGTAAAAAAATTAAAAAATGCTTTCAAGAAGTTAGATGAGAGAATCACGAGTCACTGACTTATGTTTCGTCGAGTTCTCCCCCTTTATGTCTCATGGACAGCTATCAATTTATTTAGATTATCAACCTCATGGAAAGTTGGGCGCGACCACTGAAGGTCAATACAGACCAACTTTACTGTACTGTAAATGCTCTAGCTCTGCCTATGCGTTTATCGCGCACATAAACGCATCGATCCCTCTCCCACACGCTTACTGGTTAAAAAGGATATAATATGCTTTATGTCAGCGATAAAAGCTAGCGTGCTAGGGCCCCTGGTCTACAGTTTCGACTGACCTCGACCTCACAGCCTCGAAGATCAGCTGATGCAGGTCCGAGTGGTGGTAGAAACTGGTGATGGTGCGCGGTGGCGCGGCGGGCGCATCGGGCGACAGCGGCGAGCAGGGCGGCAGCGAGTCCTCGGCCGCCATGCTGCAGGGGGGCGGCTGCGGCAGCGCCCACACGCCGCGCGCCGCCCCCGGGCTGGGGTACACCTGGACATGCCGTCAAGAGCTGGAGAACAGGCGCTGTTCAACTTAGTTCGCGGTAGGTTTAAAAACGTAATAGGTGCTTAACGCTATCAAGGGCGGATCCACCCTTCAAGTCAGGGGGAGGTGTCCAGTCAGTACAGGCTCATCAATGGAGTAGCAAAAGTATCATTGGTCGACCTAGACCCAGCCCAGGGGGTCACGTCACGAACCCATGCCCCTCCCCTGGTAGGCCCTTGAACGCTATATAGCAGTGGCCTTAACTTAACAATACTCGAAGCCATAACATGACCGACCAAGTTTAGTTTATCTGAGTGTGTATATGTCTATGTGCGTCCTTTTTTTATGACACTAGTTTGACAGAGAGGCAGAGAGGGATAAATAAAACCTGGGCCAGTAAAGATAGAGTCATATAGTAGGTACCATGAGCGAGTCGCCTCGTGAGTCAGCCTAGCCAGAGAGCTCAATGGCTTTAAACTCAGCGTGTTAGAGTTACAGTCACGGCACTAAGTACATTTCAGCTTGTATGTGTGCGCGGCCGCTGCTGGCGTCCGGCGTGTGCGCAACCTTTTAGTTGATATCGCGTTTCGACGGGTCCGAGGCATCTTTAGCCGGTGGCATCGGCTAATTGATAAAAGAAACCTAACCTCACCTAATGAGCTCAGGCGATAATAATGTTTTTAAAAGTTGAGATAAATTATTATTAGGACAAATAAAACATTAGAACAAACGTTACTAGGCAGGATTCCGAGTCGGTCTCCAAGTACATTACGACTCTACTTTATAAGTATCTCTGATGATGTCCACTTAATGCTGCCGTACTTTACGAATTCCTCCTAAAAAGTCATTAAGGATGCTCATGCCGACAGCTCATGCTCCCAGTACACCCTCGTCCTCATACCTTGCTGCTCACGGTGAGGCCGACGCCCCCCGCCACCGCAGACCCCTCGCTCTCCGCCACGGCCACCACACCACACACAAAACCCCTGAACCACTAAACACTAGCTTTAAATACCACACTAATCGCTCACACAACTTCACACTAACCACACACCAACTACCCGTTACTACCTATACATTGGTTCAATGTTGGGGTTTCTTGTGACCTAAATATAACGCATTGGCGTTCTATTTAAACGTCCGACAACGATGACACTTGACAACTGCAGGTCTTGCTACAAAATTATCGATCTGCGCTATGGTCGGGCATGCGCTAAGGGGTTTGGTAGACAGTAAAAGTTGCGGCAATTTTGATTGGAGTAACTTTAGTTAGTAGTAGAGTCAGCAGCAGAAATATCTACACTCGAACAGGTCAAAAAACTAACACACGTTACGTTAAGACTCTATTATAAAGAGAGTAAGACAGGGGCGGATTGTGGTATAACACTTAAAAAAATTAGGCTCACAAATTTGCCACTCCTAAATTCCACCGCCCTAGGTTCAAGCCTACTCAGCCTGGTAAATCCACCACTGGAGCAAGAGCTTTTGTGTACAGTTGTATACCATTTTGACTTCTTAAGAGTGTTCAGCTAATTCTGTACTTACTATTACTAGTAGAACGTGTCTCACAGTGGATCTAACATGACCGCCGAAGTTATAGTTATATCTAAGAGGGCCCCTTTCATATGATACCTACTAGTAGACAGCCTCACGAACGGATGAATTTAATCGTGTTTTATTTGACATTTCTTGCTTTACAGCGTGTGGTCTCCAACATTACTGAAGAGGCCTAAATAAAACCAATTAATAAACGCAATTAATTCCTTACTTTGTGTAATAAAGTAAAAATTTTGTCATTAATCTAGACCAGTAGTTCCCAAACTTATTTTTCTCGTGGACCACTTTCAAAATTTTACTGGTTTTGGTGGACCCCCTGCTGCTACATTTCTACTCCCAGCAAGTCTCCCGTGGACCCCTAGGGGTCCACCTGGACCACTTTGGGAATCACTGATCTAGACGCAAAACTGGCAAAATTTTGTATCACCAATCGAAATTCAGTTGGCAATATGCAATAGACTATTAACGGTTAGTTTCCACCTGTCGAGAGCGGGGCGATGACTTCTCCGTCCCGCACACACACTAAGCAAATAAGCGAGACAGTGCGCTCTCTCGGAAAGTGTAAACTTTGCATATTATACGATATAGTCATGTCATGATGCAATGTTTGCACAGAATTCATTAAAACGTATACGCTCTGCTTTTTTAGTTGCAAACTTATCGTGAAAATGAATTATATCACCTATTTCTTATTTAAAAAATGTACTAATATGGTACATGACTATGTTTGGGTAGATTAGATAGCTACCTTACATTACGAGTAGGTATGAAGGTCGTCGGGTCTGGCATCATCATTTTGCCTAAGTATGCCAATACTTATTTAAGATATTATTATTATATTACATAATATACTACCATATTACATAACTTAGATTTTTTTATGCAAATGGGAGGTGAACGAACCTACGGGATTGATGGAGAGTCACCACCGTCCATGAGCCGCTGATCCGTCGCCGACCTTTTGATCCACCAACACGGGCCTCCGTTTCTGGTCACTCAGTGTACGAGGTGCAGTAGGAAGCTACTACTACACGGCGGTTTTTAATGAGTGTCGTGGTACTACCATGGTCGAGCCGGCCATTGGCACGTGATTGGCACTGCAACGCAACTGGCTAACGTGTGGCATTAGTACAGTTACAAATACATTATTACCTAGTGCTTCCATGTTTGTAGTCGAAATGTTTTCCTAAGTCCGTCCGTACATCAGAACATAAAATAAAGGTCCGTATCTATTGCATGCACTATTCTTAAAGACCGGGCCACATCGGATTTTCCGGGACGTTCCGTATTTCAGCTATCGTTTTGGCCGCGTCCTGTATTTTAATAAGAAAAATACAGGAGCACACCATACCATAAAACGCGTTATCCTGTATTTTATCCATGAATCTTGTAAGTATAGATCACATGTTCTGTAAAATGAGCATACAAAGTTGGTCACCTTATCGGATGCGAATGCAGCATCTCTCCGGAGACGCGCGTGCGCCGCCGGCCGTAATGCATGGAATTATATGTCGTGATGCCACATAGCTTGCAGTGCGTGCACGTAACGCAGCTCTACGAAGCGAGGAGCCGTGCTGCATACACACACAATTTCACGACGTATTCGTATTCCCGTCGCGTATTATGATTTATGATAGTTTGTGTGGACACCATTGGTGTCCATCATCTTAGGGCTTTGGCGTCTTTGAAAGAGATGAATAACGTGTCAATTTCACGACTAACGTTAAGTTACGGCATTTTATACTAAAAAACTGGAAATTGTCTCGCGTATAAGCACATTAGTAGCTTCACAAGAACCACGTGCTCCATGGACTTGCAAATCTTGCAATGCTACATCCGCTTATCAAAAAAAAGTAAAAGGTTCCTTATGCAATGCGGCAAAAACAAAGTTTAGCCATTAAATGGCCTAGTTACATTGCATAAACTTAAACTTTGGTTTATTCGCACCCTTGTGCATGCAATTTGTAGGTCGCGCTGTTCGCTACTGCTAGCGCCATCTAGTTTTCACGGATGCAAACAACTGATAAGATTGGATGTTAAGTTTGAGATAAAACAAATTAGCGCTCAAAACTAACTCAAAACACGCTTGAGGTCAAGATAATGCCTATCGTTTCGGTGCAGTTAGTAATTCCAACGACAATTTAATTTAATGCAATATGCTTAAAACTATTCAATTTAATTTTGATTTTTTTGAAAATAGGACAAGTGCTATGGCGTAAGAGCTCCATGTTTTGGCCACGTCTACGCCTAACGTAATTATGGACGACAAGAGCAGCATAAGCATAAACATTAGTAATTATCATATACAACGTTAAGCGACCACCATAGAACAATTTCCTCCAGAGCAGTCTTGCATTGTCCGAGCCTCCCAGCTTCTCACCTTTACCAGAATAATTGTCAATTACATTTATAAAGCACTTTTAGCTAGTAATTTAATAGGAACAACAGTAACTGCATTAGTAACTACAGTGAAGACAAGAATTTCCTGATGACACAGGGTGTGAGTTTACTCACTACTCACATACAGCAGACAGACAAATAAATACTACCTATACTTATGTCGAGACGCATCAAGCTTGCCTAAGGTCTTTGCATTTGGTATTACAATTTGAAGTTTATTGGATTATTGAAAAATAAATACATAGTCCGTTAACATTTAGAATGGATTTAGGTAAGTTTGATAGGCGTCTGTAAACTTATTAAATAATGTTACTTACCCTATTCAACCGTACAGCAGATAGGAAAAAAGGAAAGGTAACATGGTAACATAAAAACTGAAAAGTGTAAAAAAAACTTATAAAATCAATAAAGTAAATATTTTTTATTAAAAATTAATGCATTGTGTTATATATTAGATACATTTATCCAAATAAGGGATAATAAAAATCAAAACAGTGTCTAAAATTGTGAAAATGAACTTTAATTCAGCAAATTTTATACTAAATGTATAAATATGATATAATCTAGATCTCATTTTCACTACCTAAATAGACATCATGTTATAAAAAGTGTACAACTAAAACTAGTGCTGATTAAACATCTCAATGTGGCTTATCAATTAGTAAGATCTTGTAAAAGCACTTCCTTTAAAATGGTTTATTATACTTAAATAATAGATAAAAATAATGAAGCTACAATAGCTCACAACTGATGTCCAAATTCCAACCAACAATTTTTCAATACAATCTTAAATGTCTAGTAAACTTGAAATATTTAACGAGCAAACTGAATAAATTATTATTCATAATAAGAAACAAACTTAACAATGTTGATAGCTCAAAGTAATAAAATACTTTCAACAAGAGTCCCAGACTTCACAAGTGTACATGTCAAGAGTCAGATTATTTTGATGCGGTTTGTATATGCGGACCAATCGTTTGTTTTGTCTATTTATTACTGTATTGATATTGTAAATTTTTATAAGGCTTTATTTTAGACATTATCTTTTTTGCGTTTTGAAACTAACAGAGAGGGGCTGGGCGTGGAGCACGTAGCCATTTAGCGCTTGTATCGCCATGGCCGCCTGGTCGTAGTTGCGCATCGTCACAAACCCAAAGCCTTTGCTCTTGTTAGTCTGATGGTCTTTAATTATCTTAACCGACACTATAGCACCATATGGACCGAACAGCTGCCACAGAGTCAACTCCTCCACCTCAGGGGCAATATTATAAATGTAGATAGACCATGTGCTTGGTGAGTTATGATCTCCTATAGCACCCATGTGATTAATCCAATGATAAGGTTTTACCAAAGCGTTTTTAGTAAAGTTATTATTATTGTTTTTATGTTTATTAGGGTTAGTCTTATTAGCATACTTAACAGTTAAAGGATGTAAAAAACCTGGTGGAGTGGAGCCATTAATATTTTGAATGGCCCTCTCCGCTTCGTACTGGTGTTCGTATAAGACGAAAGCTATGCCGGCGGCGATGCGGGAATTTACTATTTTACCGAATTGTGCGAATAGTCCGTGCAGGTCCTGCAGCGTGAGTTCGTTGGGCAGGTTGCACACGTACAGGTTCCAGTCGGCCTCGGGCTTCGTGGGCGGCTTCAGCTCGGGGTTGAGGAGCGCGTGCGACACCTTCAGCGTCTTGTTCTGCATCAGCAGCCCGTTGAAGGCCTTGCGTGCCTTCACTGCGTCCTCGGCGCTGGCATACTCCACGAACCCGTATCCTCTGTTGGCTATCAGCTTACAGCTTTCCAGTTTACCCATCGTGGAAAACAGGGAGAACATCATATCCTGTGTCATGACTTCAGGAATGTAATTGATGATAAGTTTGGTGGGTGATTCGTCCGGCCCATATTCGATATTTTCATGACAATTACCGCCTTGACACGATTCCGACATTTTTTAATTGTTGTCGGTGAATGACATTTCAGCTGAATGTTGCCTTTTTTTTCACATCGTTCAGAAACTCAAATGACAGGACGACAGAAGTGATAAAAATCATTTACCATCACAGATTTAGCATAATAAATTTTAATATGTTATAATAAATACATTTAATTTATGGTGCAAAGAGAAGAAAAGAATTTATAAGTGCGATTTATGCCTATCATAGAAATTACTAAGAAGTTTTATGTAAGACTTTAAAATATCAATAATGGTTCTACACAACAAAAATAAAGTTCAAACTTAATTTTTTTATGCATAAAAACACACATTAAAAGGTACATAAATAATGTATGTTAAAAAATTTAATAAGAATAGAAGTAACTCTAACCAAACTAGACTACCTTTTGCGACATTTGTTACGTTGGTAGTTGTGATGTGGCATGCAAGTTCCGATAAAGGTTCCGATCAATAGACTTGTTCAATATTTGATTTGCTTGTGATTTATGATTCGCATTTCCGTTGTTCGTGGCAGGTTCGTGGGATATTTCCTTATTCATACTGCAAGAGTTAGAGCTTAAATGTATATGCAATATTAATATTGGTTATGTGTCATCGTGACTTTTATTTAGCAGTTTCTAATTTTTATGTTTATTGTCAATGTCAATAATTGTCATATTATGAATGAAGTCATGTTTGATTTTAGGCGGGAAGCGGGAACGAATATGACTGAAAATGTTTCGTATCCTGCAACTTAGTTCAGTACTGATGTGTTTGAATACATATAACTACAAATGAACAATTTTCGGTCTTTTCCTTTACTTGTGCCGTGAGACTGCTCCTTGCCAAATTTCATGTTTCTATAGATCAACGTGATAAATTAAAGTACCTTATTGGTTTTGACTTATTTGCGCCTGACAGACATACGGACCTTAAAGATAAGGGTTCTATTTGAGATACGGAACCCTAAAATCTAATGCAGTTTCGTTGCGTTATCGCCAAAAGTAATAAAGGAACTCATTTTCAAATAAGCAAGTACATTCCAATTTGTTAAGGTAGGGAAATAAAAGACGATTTGTGATTGCACCATATCTAGTTATATTTCCATATACTGAATTGATTAATAGACACTCAACGATTTCAAAAAAATAGTAAGAAATAGGCGTTAAATTTGTAAAATAACCTCGAAAAAAAAAACATTAAATGTAGACAGATCAAATATTTGTAGGGTGCCTAAATAAATATCACACAGCGAGGTGACCTCAGACAGAACTCGTTTTGTGCACCATCACTAAAACATATACCTACATAGTTTTACTTAAAGCATTAAAAACACAGCAAATTATTTAATCTCGACTATTCCAGTTTACCGTATAGCTGCCACAATATCCTGATACAGATGTGTTGTACCTATGTATAATATTCGAGTTGTCAACAAACTATCCTATAGATAGGGGAATAATAAAAACATGACTATTTAAACACTGGAACCGACACTACATATTCTCAAAGGTTTCTAAGTTTAATATATGCTAAAATGTTCACCGACGATCGATCACGGCTTGGCCCAACTATTTACGTCTAGCTCTAATTTATAGCTCCATCCTTAGTTAGGGGGCAACCGTCTCGATCATCTTTTAACATTGTTAAACGTGAGACAAGTCCTTTTCAATGTCACTTAGAAATACTCAAGTCTCTCGAACATCCAGCATTTTTTCCAAGTCGGTCAATTTTTTCATCGCCAACGACGCGTTCAAAAGTTGTCGCCCACCCGCCAGCGGGGTTATTCTCGGTTTATGCGAGATGCATCTCGCACGAAAACAACTGTCAATTCCCTTGGAAATCTGTCACATTTTGACGGATCTCGCACGTGAGATGCATCTCGCATGAACCGAGAATTGGGGCCCAGGTCGCCATAATGTCAAGTGCAAATTTGTAGTTTAAACACATAGGACGCTATTTGCATAATGTCATTTGTCAACTATAAATGTCGGTGCGGTGGCGTGATGGGAAAGACAGCTCGCGACACGTTTTAGCGTTCTTGGCGTTCAAAGGTTTAAACGAATCAGGCGACTGCATGCAAACAGCCTTTATACACTACTCAACGCCATACGTGGCGTGAAACGCGTGTTATGGCTGGTCCTAGGTCACACATGTGCGAGTTGCTCCCAGTGGACAGTCAATGTAGTGACAGCGCGCATGTTAATAGCTCATCTAACCTTGGTCTTTGGAAAAAGTACAAGCACAAAAAGCGAATTTCATTTGCTAACCTCCTTTCAACGACAATTCAACGTGCCAAAAGAAACAAGTGTATCCTCACTAGTTCTTTTTGGAACATTGAATTGATAGTTTCAAGTGCACTGAGGCTTAATCTATGTTTTTTATTTTTCCAAGCCTAACTGACCTCCCAACTCGTATCTAAATCGCACATGTGTGTGACTCAGCCCCTCTAGCACACTAGCGTTTATCACTGACATAAAGCATTTGTCCCTTTCGCACACGCATACTGGTTAGAACGTGATAAATGCTTTATGTCTAAAGCTAGCGTGCTAGGCCCCCAGGCATTTGACATATTCGTAGAAAATGACTAAGCTCGATTTCAGCCACACGCGTCGTGTAGCGTCGCATCATAGACGAGTCTGGACCTCAATTCTCATGCGAGATTCATCTTACATTCGGGATACGCCAAAAAAAGACTTCAAAAGTATTTGACAGTTGTTTTCGTGGGAGATGAATTTCGTATGAACCGAGAATCGTCCCACTTTTGCTTTTACAGGGTGAACATGTTAAGATACAACGCTGCGAGTTAACTATATAATGTTCTTATAATTATAATCACAGCTATCGAGGGTACATGTATTAAGTTTGTACGAAACTACTAAGGCCGGTTTTATAAAGATAAAATAGTATTTGAAACGAAAGCAAGCGTTTTTAACTGGTGAAATACATGGTTAACGAATAACAGGAACAATTGTTCATAGATAATTTAAATACATTAGATTAATTAAATTTTTACCTATGTTTAAAGATTTTGTAACCTTGTTACAGAAATACAAGACTATTTTTCCATTCTCATTGAATCTGTAGAGGCTCAGAGAGTTTTTGGTCTATTAAAAAATGGCCAGTAAGTTAAAAACAGAATCTTTTTTCCCCCCCCTGGAAATGAATGAATTTAAACATCGTGGAACAGCTGAAAGCTGGGTGTAGTTCTAGCTCATGCAAAAGAAATTAAAAAAACATCCTGAACTACTCTTGTATGTTTAGATATTTAACAATTCCTTGTATTTAATTTTATAATCTTAAACGATTTGCATGGATTCAGAAATGATTTATAATAGTAAAACTAAATTATCATTATTAATGCTTCGATTCACACACTTTAAATTATTTCAACAATATTTGACTTAAAACTCATCGTCTTATAAATATGTTGGATTGCCATAAAATACTGAGGCTTTTTAGTTAACAACAATTTCCAAACATCAACAAATTAAACACGTAACTCACATATACACAAAAGCAAAAAAATACCTAAGGTATTGTCCCAATAATGGAATGATTTAACTGATCACTTCATAATAAATATTACCTACGCAAATTACACTAGTAAGAATCTCAATCAGGTATGTACTATCCAATATAATGCACGTATTTAAATAGAATCTCATAACATTTCTTTAATAATTTGAATTCACAAATTTAATACTTTAATTTATCCGATAAAAGTCACGATTTATTTAAAAAATAATTTCACTTTTAAAAGCTATAATAGAAATATAAAAAAGGAAAACAGATCTAAAATCATGTACTACATACAATTATTGTCATGCTCGGGAAATAAATAAACATCTATAAAAGTCTTTGGTTATTCAAATCGTCAGTAAAATCCAATATCAAGGCCAGCTTGGGCCTTAAAAAAATAGCTGCGTATACGCATATGATAAGACGCAGCAGCGTATCCAAGTTAGTAAGTACGTCCAAGTGTCAATTGGAAAAAAAATCGCCAGCAATTTTCAACGCATTCTTTTACGCTCGTACAGGATTGATAATATTCTCAATGCTGGCGTAAGTACCGAAAATGAATCCAGTAAGTCCAAAGAGTATGATGAGGACATCCTTCCAGAGTTTCCAGTCGTGTGCACCAAGCTGGTCCGGCCAGAAGGTCATGATGTCGATCATCGGTGGGAATATCAGCGCGAGCGCAGAGCTGCTCACTGCGCCGACGAGGGAAATGATTCCGCTCAAGTTGGGTATTAAGGCTGCTGCTGCAACTGAAATGTCAAAAAACCATGGTGATAAGCTGAGCATAAACGTGCACAAGAGGGGAGAGGGATTATAGGGGTGACCAATATCTTCTATACATACATACATTGTATGTACAATAAAATCGTTGAGACAAAATTGTTTGTACACGCATCACGTAAAAACTGCTGAACGGATGAAAAAAGTTACTCAGAATTCATACTTATTATTCATTATTATAAACATACATGTAAACTTTGTTTGTATGTACGTAGGGGGTAATGTCTAGAACTACTGAACCGATTTCAAAAATTCTTTCTCCGATAGATAGCTACACCTGACGAACATGGGCAACTAATTTTACGGGAACGAAGTCACGGATGACCGCTAGTGACCATATATAGGGGGAGAGAGGTTGTAGTCATGAGACTAGGGTTGCCAGTAGCCAGTACGACATGTGTAGTTGCATGACAGCACAAGTTTAGTTTATCTCTCACTGTGTCTTTGTCTAACTAGTGTTATAAGAAAGGAACGCAGATAGAGATAAACTTGGCCAGTTATGTTAGGGCCAAAGATAGTATCCTACAGGACATGTACTCCTTTTCTATTATTTGTCCTCCCATCCTCCCTTATAATCTTCTTTTGTTTCACTTTTGTATAAGCGCACATATAGTGTGTTGAAGGTTTTGTAGCTAATTAATGCGGAATGGACCAATCAATCAATCAATCAATTTATTTGCCAGAATACGGTTACAAGAAACAAGCTCAATGGGGAGTCAGTAAAATCGTTCTTCCTAAATTAATTTTGAAAACGTGCCATGTGAAGAATTTCATACTTATTTGTAAACAAACCAAGTTTTAAAAAAAAAAAATTAGTTTAGTTAAATATGACTAAAATAAAGTAAATAAAAAAATCTTCTAGTGTTTTAATCAAGTGCAAACATACCTATATCCTGGTACGTATAGGTAGGTATAGTTAATGTCATCTAGGGAGTTATGAATGCAGTAATACATAATCATTACTAATCATATTTGTGTCAACAACAATACGTTGATGCTGCAGTGTATCATGGCAATAAACAAATATGTTTAATAAATCGTTAGAGTATCATTCAATAAAGTTCATATCACGATAATTACTCAATGGAAATTTTAACTGATTCATGTGTTATCAACATTGATAAGACGAAATTTATATCTCATTGGTATTCGTGGTTTGATTCGATATTAACAGACTTCAAAAAACGAGGTTATCAATTCAATCCATATGAATGTCATATTGTCGGAAATGCATAATATGTATTTATGTACATATGTAATATGTTACTCTATGTAGGCTTCGGAACTGGTGTGCCAAATGTTATTTTTAAGAAACTAGACATCGCATTGAAATTATTCTTGTTTACATTAGATAAAGTATCTTTCAACTTGAGAATAGCGAAAGTTGCATCAAAACCGGTTCAGTAGTTTTGAAGGTATGGACTGTTATATATCATCAATAAAAAACACATCGATATTTTCGTCAATTGTTTTACGATTTTGAAAAATCTTGTTTCATTTGAAAGGGTATTCACTATTCGCATTCAAATGTGCGATAAATATTTTATTTTTGTAAATCTGAAATACAAAAATACTCAAGCGGTTTGCGTGGGATTGCATTTAAACTTTTGTTTTCTTTAACTACCTATGTATCGGGTTTATTTGAGGTCGTATTTTTACATAACTATGATGGTTCATCCAATTTTTTTGACGTTTTTTTTTGAAAAATAGCTCTAGGATGAACAGCCAAGATAAATGTCATCTGATCATCGCCTTGAGTGACAATTAAAGCAGGACATCTGTATCACAATCTTTTTATTTTTTTATAGCAATTTTTTTATGCTCACGATTAGTTTATCGCAAATCTGCAGATACTATGGATTTTCCGCGATTAAAGGTACTTATTACCATCCTCATCACGTAAACCACAGATCTGTAAAATTTTATCAAGATCGGTTCATCGGTTTAAACGCCAAGAGGTAACAGATACATTACTTACGCATTTACAATATTAGTACGGCTTGTTTTTAAAAGCAAAGTAAAATAATAATTTCTTAGTTTCGCTACTTGTATACAATGAAATAAAACAATTTGGAAAATGTCGGCAATATGCATACTTGTGGATACAAACAGTTTTAATCAAATTAAGCCATACTTTAATTTAGCTTCTAAATATTGTCGTAGAAAAGGGAAGCATTAAGGACCTATAATAACATATGGGAGGTTATGACAAAGCCACGGCAACAGTTTAAGAGGAGTGTGAATTCACCGCTCTCCATACAAACCGCGATAACGTTTTCCACCCTCTTAACCTATAGCTATGATTTTTTTGTATGTTGCCAGGATGCTCTATATATATGAAGAATATTAAAAAAATCAAAACATACAAACCTAGTTCTAAGGCATAAACACAACATACCAAAAAATCATTGTCATAGATTAAGATTTATTGGGTGGAAAACGTTATCGCTGTTTGTATGGGGAGCGTTTTTTCGGACTGGGTTCACACTCCTCTTAAGGCTGCGTAGCGAGGGATGTGTTTGTAAAGAACCAATGAGCCGTTTCCGCCAGAGCTGTGCTGACCGAGGCGAGGTAAATGAAGCGATTCCATTGGTTTTTACAAACATATCCCTCGCTACGCATCCTCGCACATCTCTGGTGGAAAAGCAGCCTGAGGGTAGCTAGGAAATTTTTAGTTGCATCTAATGACCTCAGGGTGCTTAAAGGGCGCAGAATATTTCCCTTCATTAGCACGTGTGTCAATCGTGACAGGGCTTAATTAACGAGTCGGCTGATAATTAATTAATGATATAGGTAAGAGCGGAAAATACTCGTTATCGTTGTTTGCGGGCAAACAATACAAGATATGGCTTTGTTTCCCGGATTGGTGTCAGTCAGTCTCGGCCGGTTTTGACGTCAAAGTTCAGAGGAATGCATTCACACGGCAGCGATAAAATAAGGAACGAGCTACGATATGTATGAAGGAGTGGCATAGGGCCATGATGCTGATTTCACACGGGGGCAGTTCTCACAACTGCACACCGGCTGCAGCTATGTTATGCTAAACATTTAAAATATAGTTTTGAACGGTTTGATACTGAAATTCAAAGTAAGGAGTGTCCTGGCTTTCGGATTTCAAAGCCTAAACGCATAAAAAGATTTATTTCCAAATCCTAAAGGAGGACAAGAACTAAACTAGATTGCTTAAACAGATGTTTGTCAAAAACTGTTAACTGTTTAAAGTTGACAAATTTAACCCGTTAATGGTTAACAGATTTAAGCCCATATTCTGACGTAAGAAGAACTATGTAGTTTTTTAAAAAAATAACGCGGTTTTTTTACTTGAAACCGCGTAATCTATAATTCCTTCTCTTTCGAGTCAATGCAAAAGAAACAGAAGCAGTAATACCTACCGATTTCTGAAGGCCATTTGCTTATGTCAGCGTCTTAGCTGAGACGGTATAGATAGCCTCTTGCTTTCTGGTTATCCGTAAACCTGAGCAGATAACTGTTCAGGTCCAAATGAAGCGAAGATAAAAAATATTAAATAATCTATCAGCGTGCGTATTAAAAAACTGATTTAAATATCTGAGCTGTCATCTGGTTTGTCCCGCAGTGTCATTTCACGGTCAGCCCGAATTCGGCGTGGCAATTACTAAATTCGTATCTTTATGATAATGTAATGTAACGTAATGATTGGGGTTTCATAAATTAATGTCTTTGGACAAATCACACCAATTGAACTAGTCGCAAACTAAGCAAAGCTTGTTCTTTAGACAACGGATATAAACATTTAAACACGTACCTATAACAACATTCAAGTATTAAAAAATAACATACAAATATTTGGCCCTCCCGGGAACCAAACCAGGAACCTATAGCTTCATAGTCACCACTAGACTCAAAATCGTCGTCAAAGTCGTCAAAATAAATAAGTATCTTGGGCAACATTAGATCAATTTGAACTAGTCCCAAACTAACTGCTTACCAAATGAGGACTACATCCTTACATAGAAAAATACTCCATGACTGGATACAAACATATTCATCATAAAAGTGTTTGCCCCTATCGGGATCTGAAGTCAAGGCCTCTAGTTTTAATCGACAGGTTATCCGACTGCCCGGGTGTCATTTGCTGTCCTGCCTAATTATCCTTTCAAACCGTGGCCTTCAAAATACTTACACGTCAAAGATATGAGCACGATCCTGGTGACAGACTCGCCGTGCTTGAGAGCGCCCTCGGACGCGAGTCGGGCCTTGATGAAGGGCCACACTATGTTCATGGGCACGTAGAACTGGAGCCCGTAGGACAGGAATATGGACGCCGCCATCACCGCACGGACGCTCTGCGCTAGGCTGGAAATAATTAAAATGGAAAAAGCTTTATAATTTGAATAGTGGTAGAGTCACACTGTAGCTATAGTGTAAACCTGCCAGGTCCGTCCGGAGCGCTACTACCATCTTGCTCGCTAATCCAGCTGCTAAGTAGTGCTTGCATTGTTGTGTTCCGGCGCGGAGAGCAAGACAGTCGGTGAAATTACTGTTTCAAGACGGCATCTTAGGTCTCTGGATTAGCAAGGCATCTGCAATTTCTTTGGCGTTGCAGGTGTCTATGGGCGGTGGTAATCACTTACCATCAGGTGACTAACTTGCTCGTATGACTTCCTATATGCTGCTTAGCGGCCGGATTAGCTAGCAAGATGGTGGTTACGATCCGGACGGTCCTACCACCCGCAAACTATGCCAATGACAATGGTTCCGAATAGCGACGAAGCGAGTCGCAGCCCCACGTTCTGGTGACGCAAATACTTACAAATCGTTAGGCAGGTTCAACGTTATGCTGCCGAGCACGTGCTCCCCATACTTCAAGTAGCCGAAGAACCCGATGGCCGTGTACAACGCAGCAACTATGACCATGCCGGTGTTGAGGACGCCGTTCCACCCGCCGAAGTCTTCTGGGGTCTGCATGTTGTTTTCCAGAGGGAGCACCTGTGGACCAACCTCTAATTGTAAACAGGGAACCAATCCTTATATTCTTCCTGATTAAGTAGTCCGACATGATCTTAAATGCATTTCCATTAAGAAGAAAGAAAAGACGTGTTTTCGACAGACATTACGTTGAAAATAAACCAAATAACTAAAAATAAGAATATTTGAAATGTCAGTAAAAGTGTTAGAATAGTATAATTTTATTATTTTTTCAATAAATTTATTTTGCACAAGCTCCAAAATTAGTTTCCACTGATTCATACTTTATTCAAATACGATCATTATAACCGAGAAACATCAAAAGAACATCGCGTAGCATATCTCGTTGGCTGGTACCTTATGTCGCACGCAGGGAGTAAGTCAGTCATATAATTTCGAGTGCGAGATTACGAGAGTAACGATAAAGTGATTGTTATTGACATCTACGTAGACGATTATTTTACGAGGTATCGACAACTTTGCGGCGCCATATAGCATTGTATGCGAGTCTGACTGTTCGACGATAACTTGAATATCGTTGATATCCTGCAGTCCGTACCTCGTCACCCGTTTTTAACTTTAAAAAAGCCATAACGATTGAACCCGGTTTGATAGGGCAAAGGATAGAGCTATGCGTTGGAGCAAGACGTATGTAGCGCTGATTCGCTTCAACGCATGGCTGCATCCATAGTTTGGGGAGAACTAAGTTAAATTCTGTAGGCTTTCCTATCAAAATTTAAACATTAAAAAATTTCAGGCATAGACGTTTTGTAAAAAAAAAAGAGCTGCTAGGCTTTATTATGAGTTCTATGACAAATCATGCGATGCGGTAAAAAAAAAGCACAAGTCAATCGTAAGATTAGAACCGGTTATCAAGAAAAAGTCAATGCTCTCTTAGTAAAGGTTAATAACAAACAAACGTATTAAGTATTCTTATTCTGCTGGGATTTATGCACAGAAAATATACAAATCTAGTCATTTAATTTTTTTATTGAATTAAGTTTTGATTTAATACGACTTCCATTGCATTCATTACGAGTTTTAATTGTGATTTCAGTTACGTTCACATTTATAAACTTTAATAAAAATAAGGAGCATGATAATGAAAAAAAAAAACTTATCAGATGCGTTCAAAATGCCTTCCCTGACCGCCAGCTAAAGCAATAGCTTTACAGGATGTCAAAAACCCCACTACAATATGTAGTGGGGTTTTTGACATCCTGTATAATGTTTACATTGAAATTAGCACAAGATGCCGCGACTAGAATTGCTACTCTATGAATCCCTTCCTCCAAAGCTGTGCTAGGAAGCTGAAGAAGTCAGAAAAAACCGGTCAAGTATGAGTCGGACTCGCACACCGAAGGTTCCGTTTAACCACACAATATATTTGTAATTTAAATTACAAAAAAAGTGTCGTTCTGACGTTCCGGTTTTAATATAAGTAGTTTGCATGATAAGATAATCACATTACGTTTGACCTGTGCTGTGTATGTACGAGAATTAACGTTTTTACGATAGAGAAAAAACAAAACATTAAAAAAAAAATCACGTTTCTTGTACCCCAGAATACCAAAATATTTATTTTTCCTATTTGTTAATTTTATTTTTTGCCATAATAGCATATATTCCGGGAAAGTTTAAAGTTCCCTTTGAAGTTCAGACGGACGGACAGAACCCAAAAGAAAACCACCAATGATACCGTTTCAGTTCTCACACAGCCCAGCAATCCCTTTGGCTGGTCTTTCCCTCGCTTATCGTTCAACTTCTTCACACAGCTCTGGTGAAAAGCTAATATAAAGTGACCGTATTAAAGCTAACATTAAACAAGCATATCTCTACGTACTTTCTCAACCATTTATCTACCGAAGTTATGTAGTTAAAAATTGACGCAGAAAAGTTAAACATAATTAAAGATTGTTTTCAGAACTCCATTATTCCGTAATATATCATGTTGAGTAAGTAGGTACAGTCAAGGAAGTTAATTTCCTACCCATTTCGTTGAAATGTCGTCTGACATTCGCAATGCATTAAGGTCGATATGTCAAACTAACGTCTTGCTCTATAGCTCTTATGGTGACAGTTTGCTATATGCTATTGAACCTTAGGTGGGTTGGAAATTTAATTCCTTGACTGTACGTGGACGACATATCAACACTCACCACTCCAATGCCTTCAAAGGCATAAATAGCCGTCCCGAAATACAGCGGCAGCTGGTGCCAGCTCGCGAACGGCTTCACAGAACTGGTGTGCGGCAGGTCTTGCAGGATATAGTAGAAGGTTATGATCAAACCCCAAGCGGTCATAATGGAAGCGATCAGAGACACCGGCGTCAAGTATTTCAAGTTCTTCACCATCGCCAAGGCTACTATCGGCGGGAACAAGAGTATCAGGTAGCTGTGCACGCTCATGCTTATATGGAAGAATCTCATCGTGTCCTGTAGGTTAGTGGCCACAAACAGAAAATACACACAGCAAAACCCCAGTTGTGTTATCACAAGAAATACATTCACCACGTTCCTGAAACAACGGAGAGTTGGACGCTGTTAGACCATTTTTCAACGCAAAAGGGTCACCCATAAATAGAGTTGCTAGTAAAAAGAACATTTAAATCTGTATACTGCATTTTAAAACCGTAGGTAACAATATTTTTGTTCGTTATGTCACAAATCCAACGAAATCTCCCTTACTTCCCTTGAATTTGTGATGTGAATTTAAGAGTGACCAACTGCACAAAAGGTACACCACACCACCAAACCACCTCTATGCAAATGAGTTAACATCGTTTATGGGTCGATTTTACAATCGTTGGATTAGATTAATCAGTCGAGTAACTGGTACAGTCAGCAACGAAAGTCGCCGAACACAATAACGTTACAAAAGTCACTAAACAGGTCATTTGTCCATAAGTCGTTGAACTGCGTTAAGAGCAAAATTACATTTACACCATGAAATACCAAAGGTCGCTGAACAGCTTTATTCCAAAAATTACAGGACAGCATAATTCCAAAAATTGCTGAACAGCCTAATTACAAAAGTCGCTGAATAGCGTAATTTCAAAAATTACGGGACAGCATAATTTCAAAAATTGCTGAACAGCTTAATTACAAAAGTCGCTGAACACACTATCATTGTTTAAATATTTGGAATAGTCGCTGATTAGTATATTATTATGTATTACACACACAAAGAAAAGTTAAGGTAATGGCAGGACTCGAACCTGAAACCTAAGCATTCCGTGCCTTGCTTTTACCAGTTTCGACACCTTACCACTATCATACCCTGCAAATTTTTTAATGTGCTTTATCTTTACGGTCATTACATTATTGATTTTAAAGGTATTAAGGTAAACTGAGCTTTATTTAAAATAACATAAGATTTAATTTAGTTTTATCTCGGGTTAATGAATATGTTACTTACTACAGGTAAAGTGAGAAATTGACATAATAGAACCAGTATGTGACATTGACGATACGCGATTAGATTCAATTTAGCCTGACCTAGTTTTTTTTTCACTGATATGTTATGCTCATCTCTTCGAATTTTGAATTTTGACAATCACTGAGAAGAGTACTCACTTGTCAGTGAGCGTTTCATCTCTTTCATTTGGAGTGTAACCTTAAGCTATTTAATCAATCGGACATGTTCAGCAACTATTGATAATTTATAGATCAGCTAATTCTGCAGTCAGATATGTTCAGCGACTATTGATATTGTACATATCAGCTAATTATGTAGTCAGACATGTTCAGCAACTATTGAAAAATCGATGTTTATTGACTTTTGTTAGTCTCAAATGTCCACAGACATTTGTACATTAGGCTGTTCAGTAACATATGGGACTTTATAGTGTGCAGGTGTTTTGGAAATTAGGATGTGTTCACGGACTTTCGTTGCTGACTGTACAAAATTTGCTGGTATCTGTTGAACAACAGGTTACATAGCGATTGAAAAATCGACCCTAAGAAAATTTTACAGAAGTACCGTAGCAGTAGCACCCGTATATTTCATGACATTAATAATGCAATGTTGATGTTTATTTAAAATTAAAGAACAAGATTGCTCGATAGCTTCGAATGAGTTAATTGGAAATTCAGAAAGTATGTCAATGGCTGACATCAGCGCAGAGCACTTTATGGAGAGAAACTGTGACAGGACCACAAACTGCGTTCATTACAACTAGCTAGAGGTTAATCTTCAATATATATAAACTTCTTAGACGTGGGATTGACGATCAGTTTTGTGACTGTCACCAACCAAGCTAACTTGTAAAACATTCCAAACTGAATAATGGGAGAAACGCGAGTTTTTATGAACATACTGTATTCCAAATCGGGAACTTCAAAGTAGGTAATCAACAACTTCTCTCCAAAATCTGTTCAACGTTATGTCATCGACATACCAAACCGCTATTCATGGAGTGTGCCAGTTTGGCAACGGGCAGACTGGGTTGGTGACGTGAGGGGGGTTGTAGGGGGTTGTGGGAGTGGTGGAGTGGGCAAACGTGCCGCAAATATATTAAATTCTTATTAGATGAGCATAGAATTGTATCAGCCTTAATTTTCAGCTGCGTTGCATAGGAAACGTCTGCTTCTCGGAAATTGGAATACAGTAATTCTCGCAAATTACGGATGTTTATATTCAAGCATTTATTTTAGTTTAAGCTTAATAAAGCGTGTTAATACTAAACTCTCACAACTCACGTAATTAGGGACATACAATAAGCTGGCAATAACATACATTCGCAATAATTATTGACAATACGCACTGTGGCTTATTTATCTGTTCCGCATACGTAACATATTTCAGGTTAGATTAGGTTTAGTAACTAGCTAGCCATCACCACATATGATCAAAACAGTCCGCCATTCCTAGTTTATTCGAAAGAGTTTAATTTTTTTAACCTTCTCAAAAGTAAAAAGAAAACTAATGATAGCAAAAACGCAATAAAATTCCCCAATCCCAAATATTTAAATTGTTGGACAAGTTGATATAGATTTAGGAAAATGTTTATAAATCAGACTGGCTGATAATATTCCAATGAATCATAACCAGACAGATATCAATTACGGGGGCGCCAGAGAGCGCCAATACCAAAAATTTCCAAGGGAATGTAGGTCATAAAATACAATAGGAAAATTACGAAAGTACGAATCGACTAAACAATCATTCCTAGTTAATGAAGTTTCATTTATGTTTAATCTATGTGTTAAGTTTGAGCAAATATCGTCAGTGATTGTAAAGGACGCTAGTGGAGATCTTTGTAACGTCTGGAAATTGACAAAACATAAATTTTTTTTTTATTAAATTGTACATTTTTGTGATTTAAATATTGGTCTTGCGTTTTTAAAGTATTACCGAAAATATGAAAAAGTTTCCACTAATCTCACTAATTATACATTACTAATACCCTGCTATTAACGACTTATTGAAATTAATGTAAGTATATTACAAAAGTTTTAATTAACAAAGAAAAACTTTCCACGCTTTATTTTATTTATTACTATTTGTTTTTATCCGCAGCGTCGCCTGCGTGACTTTTATTCAGGACAAAAGATAGCCTATGTGACAATTCAGGGCTTAAGCTGCTTGCATTCCTTCATCTAGATCTGCAATCTCTTTGGTATTGCGGGTGTCTATGGACGGTGGTGATCATTTAACATCAGATGACCCATTTGCTTGTTTGCCTCCCTATTTTATATTAAAAAAAAAAAACAAAATACTGTCGCACATGAACTTTCAGTTTTAAATTATTATAGTGTGAAAACATATATCTAGATATGTAGATACATCTATTTGTTGGAATATTATATCATAATATACATCGCTTTTTATAAAACGCTATACTGACAGTTACTTATTGTTAGCTAACTACGCGCAATAAGCTATAAGTATAAAGACTCCCGTTACTGACTGACTGAATATAGGAACATGAAATTTGGAACATCTGTTTCTTAGGGGTTGTAACGGAGCATTTTGAAAGGATTTTCGAATATTTCACCACTAAAGGGGGGGATTAGTATGTAATTCAAAAAGTACGCGGACGAAGTCGCGGGAAAAGCTAGTAAATAGATCAAGGTCAGTTACATACTTTATATCTTAGCGATGGCATTCCTCGTTATTACCAATTGAATGCACCAACCGCAAATATAGTCGTGTCAAGTTACAGACCGTCCTCTATTCGACAAGAGTTATATTTAATACCTAAAAAAACTATGCTATCCTAGGCTATCCTCCTCCATGGAAAATGGAAAATAATTTCGAAATTTTAATTACTATTGCACTGTCAAGCATATACATTTCGAATTTCAATCCGATCTGAGCGCTGAAATTGGCTCACAATCGACGCGGTGGTTTTGAAACATGGACATTCCATTCAATAAAACAGGCCGCTTTGGAGAGTCGGGTTGATAATTAGCACTAGGTTATTTAGATTATAAACAACTCATATACTTTCGCTACTTAGTCCGTTTTCAAACTTTCCACTAACAGTTGAGCTCATTTAGTTAAATTATTGGTAAGTTAATTGATTGGACCGTGGGAATTTTTTTGGTAATTTGCAATTAAGTATTTGTTTTTGTTTGTTTCCTAATCAGTGAAAATATCACTTATGACCGGAATAAAACCGGAATTCCGGCTATGCTGTTTTGTTTTTGTTTTGTAGCATATAATTTACTTGTAGTTGTAAACTAGAACCTAGATTATGGGTTGTTTAGCATGACACATCGCGACTGGCTTTATACGCAGAGTGCGTCTCTTTCATTAATCCTATAGTACAGTGACACACTGAACGACAAGGGAGCAAATGGGCCGTTCTGTGTATGTCTTTCAAAATTTACGTGCCTCTCCTATAATTGCGATCTTGATAGACAAGAATAATTAAATACTTCAATTATTGTTTCCAAAAAGAGATATGCTTTATACACGTGTATGCAAACGGCGGTTGTAATGTATCGAGATCCTACATCGCTTGCGTTGCGTACACATAACACAGCTCTACGAAGCTGGCTGGAGCCGTACTGCTTACGCATCCGATGTAGCCTGGCCTTTCAACCCATGAAAGCCTATTAGGCTGCTTTTCCACCAGAGATGTGCGAGGATGCGTAGCGAGAGATGTGTTTGTAAGAACCAATAGAATCGCTTCATTTACCTCGCCTCGGTCAGCATAGCTCTGGTGGAAACGGCTCATTGGTTCTTTACAAACACATCCCTCGCTACGCATCCTCGCACATCTCTGGTGGAAACGCAGCCTTAGTCAGTTATCAAAGTTCGTTAATCTTTTCACAACTTACTTCATCTTCTTCGCGTACGGCCGCAGCGACACCGGCCCGGAAGTGAACGCGTCCTCGATTACTTCGGGGAAGCTGAGCGCCGGCCGTTGGTTCCTGATGCAGAGCTCATGGGAGCACCGCACAAGCATGTGCATGCAGTGTGTGCATATCGCACCCATCAGGAGAGTGCCGAACACACCTGCGACAAGACAGAGAGATTATGTGACCTTGTTAAACATAAGTTCACTTTTTTTTGGGATTTCGTAGTCTCGAAAAGGAACACTTATAGTTTGGCCATATTCATCCGCCCGTCTGTCCGCAGCTTAGCTCAGAGACTCTTAGTACTAGAAAGCTGTAATTTTGCATGGTTATACATACTAATCACGCCGATAAAGTGATAAACTACACCGTTGTAGTATTTATTACGAAATTAAAAGGAAAACTATCACAATTGAGTTGGCTTTACAAGTTTACAACGTTAACGGGACTTTAACGCGATATAATAATTGTTAATGTACCTCGACGTTTTGCTTCACAAGTTTACGTGTAATCAGGCAACTACAGAGCCCTACACTTTGCGTGGGCCGACACGCACTTGATCGGTCCAGCAAAATTCATAGAAAATAGGGTAAAAGCTCGTATTATACACCTATTTAATACATATTACACCTACGACTCAGCTATAAGTATCTTTATTCATCATAGATTAGCCACTCATGGAAATCGAACCCGCAACCTCTAGCTTCGTAGTCAGGGTCACTATCACTAACGAGCAAGCCTGACTAGGCTATCCTGTCGTCCGGTCGTCAAATCGATATCGATTCGGTTTTTTACTTGAAGGCTCTACTGGACTGGATATTCGCTATTTTTGACTAAACCGGTTCGGTTCGACCATTTTACACATACGCCTCGTTGATTAAGATTATCATTTTGCAAGACACGGAAGTGTTAACAAACACGTGCTCTTTTCAGCGCTTTTCTCCGTTTTATCATTCTGGGTACGTTTTGCTTTGGAAGTTCTGGGTTTATTATCTTACATTGTAGGGACTGCCATCTGTATGATCTCTGTAAACCCTTGACAGGTAAACTAGACTGATAGGATCATGGTTACGAATTAATTTACATGAAAGTGGATGAAAGTTTTCTTATGAAGTTTTCCCTCACCGTAAGAGCGTTGGTTACTATTATGTACTATAAATACTTGGGTAATGTACTTTTTTTTGTGGTCTTTTATTTTGTGGTAAGCAAAGCCCTCCCCTCCAACGCAATTTCAGGATTGTTAGGATAGTACTTGTCAAACTTGGCAGATTCATCCTTACGTTCATCACCTTCTTGGTCGGTTTCGTCGTTGTAGGCATAAGTTTTATCTTGAAAAAAAGAGGCGTAATCGCAGTCGCGTGCAAAAGCTAATAGCTTATTTAATAAAATTTAAAATATAATTATATCGCGAAAATTTGGCATCTGCTCAAGGCACTCAATACAAAGGTCTGAAGTGGGCTTGCCAACCGCCACGCTATACGCGGGACATACAGTTTCTGGGACCCAAGAATATACGTCCCGCTCAGGGTACGTGCGGTACCCTAACTGTCCCGTTGTTTCGGCATGCTCGCATGACTCTATACTACCCTTCCCGGCACCTCTACCACGTGCCTGAATGTTTGTGATTCTTAATAGAACAAGTGTTTCATTTTGTTATTATCCTAGTTTGCAACTAAAATCCTTACGCTTTCGCATTCTGTTCAAAATAAGTTGGATGCCGCTTTTTAAACCCTTCTTCCGCGTTTAAAATAATGATTTCCCCGCGAATTAGTATTTTAACGTTGGAAACCCTACAAACTGGAACAACTTACCTTGCTACTCCGCGAAACCGGTTTGTCGGAGTATAGTTGCAGGCAAACAACTTGAGTATAAATCGAGTAGAGGGAGTAAGTTTGCGCATACACTATGTACTAGAAACGGCCAATGCGCAGTCAAGGTCAATGCTCAAGTTGATTGCCGGGAACTGTAGCAACGTAAGTTGTTGTAGTTTGTTGATACGGACCTCCGCAAAGTAACGCCTGAATCTATTAGTTATTGGAGATCCTAGTCAGAAGGTACATCAGTATGCAGCGCGCAGTTTGGAGGTGTGGCTTAAATTGTCGATAGTCCAAGGTCAATAGTTCTTGTTGTGCTTCTCCTCTGAACGTACTAGAGGCCGTGACCCCCAATTCTGGCGTTCATCGAGATCATTTCACATTCGAGATATGTCAAAAAACCGGCCAAGTGCGAGTCGGACTCGCGCACTAAGGGTTCTGTACCATCATCTATAAAAACGGCGTAAAAATCACGTTCATTGTATGGGAGCCCCCTTAAATAAGATGTTATATTCTATTTTTTAGTATTTGTTGTTATAGCAGCAACAGAAATACATTATCTGTGAAAATTTCAACTCTCTATCTATCACAGTTCTTAAGATACAGCCTGGTGACAGACGAATGGACGGACGGACGGACAGCTGAGCCTTATTAATAGCTGAGCCTTTAGGAACAGAACCCTAAAATGACACATTTTGCAGGGATCTGAAACCTCTTTTCTACATAACTCGAACATGGCATTATCTCTACGGACGCGAGAATGGAAGAACAACAGGCAAAAGGAGAAGCAACTAGGCGGCCCCATGCGAAAGAGGCGCTCTGCGGCACGGTATACTTACGTGTAGATCTTCATTACAATAAACGCGACTAAAATTTTGCGCTCCGAAAAAAAGTCGTGACGTCATAAATGCGTATTTTATGCGGTTTTGTATGAAGCGTTTTCACGGGACTTGTGCTACGTCGTTTTTCTAGTCGCGATAATTAATAGTCTGTCGCCCATGTAAAGTAAAACTTATGTAATTTAACTATAAACAGGTATTTTACTAACCACCAAAAATAACGCAGAAATCTGAAGTTAAAACTGGTTTACATTCCAAGGTAAAATATATGCAAATATTATGTAAATAACTTTTTATGAATAAATGATCATGCAAATCAGTCTAACCTCCATCTAAGGCTAGTTTTATAATGATATTGACAGTGGAAATCTCAAATGTCGTAAAGGACATTAAGGGACATGTCCCTTACAACATTTCAGATTTCTAGTGTCGATATTTTTAAAACACACTAAAATGTTTAAAGCTACTTAAGGTCCCAGTGATCCCTTCAAGGGATAAGTCTGACTTTATATTACTTAATGTTTATATTTTTAACAAAGAATTTTTATATATAAATTTATTTAACTGAATTAAAAACAGACAGACACCAAGGTGATCCTATAAGGGTTCAATTTTCCTTTTGAAATATGGAACCCTAAAAAAAGCAATTATTATAAGTATATTCTATAAATATTCTAATCTGTGGCTGAGTGCAAAATCTGTTTATCATATGAATCAATTAACGAAATAAAAAAAAAGATTGATATAATAATTCCTCAATATGATGTGAAAGTAGATTGGAATGCCTCATTTTTCTATTTTTTATACATTATCTTTAATAAAACTTTCTCTTGTGGTTTACAATCACCATTTTTTTATTTGAATGTAGGTTTGTTTATTTAAGAATTATTTAAAGTTAAAATTTACGAAGTAGGTTTTTATTTTACAAATACAACACATATTTATTTAAATGAGCAGGGCTTTAGTGAATGGTTCTAGTTCTACCTAGCACACATTTATATTACGAAGTACCTATCAACACACTTTGCACGCTTAGTATTAAAGAGACTCAATTCTGAATATGACATTTCCCAAAATTAAACCCTATGTCTTTTAGTTAAGGTGATATTTTGGGACGTGTATAATTCAGAAATGGGTCGCTTTAATTCTAAATGTGCAACTTGTGCATATATTTGTTTAGTGATACTGATAAGCATAGAGAATGTGCTGTGAAACTAGTTGCCAGATAAATAGGTTTATTAATCAGTTCAGTGTGCCACTGTGACTTAACACAAATCACTATATATAAATTGTATCATGTTAAAAACATAACATTTTTTAACACACAAGTTAAACATAACATTTTTTAATCCATAATACTTCATATTTTAAAGTTATCACAAACATCACCAACGGAGGATCCAAATTCTTTTAAAAAAAATGACTGACATGTATTAATATAAAAATAAACAACTTACCAAACAATAGGCCAGCATTCTTGAAGGCATCAGGCATAGCTAAAATCCCTGTGCCTATATTTCCTTTCAGTAGATGGATCATGGTGTCGAAATTTGACGTCGGGTGCTCCAGGTGCCTTTCCGAAGCCGGATGGTACTCGGACTTCGTCTTTTCATCTTTAATGGGTGCAACAGGATCGATCACCAACTCCACCGCCTGGTTTTGCACCTCAGCATGCTCAATACAAATATTGGGCCCCGTAAGAAGTGGCTGTTTTTCATCACTCATTGTAAATACGATCGTAAACTTTCAATATCCAAATTCCATAAGGGCTGATTATTAGATGAGCGCAATGTTTTTATACGGCATGAAGGTGAAAGCGTAATAAACGAGAGAGATTAGCAGTATATTAACGTTAAAGTGAAACGCGTTTTACTACTTCGTACGTTGAAATAAAATTTGCAAGTGCGAAATAATGGATTTTGTCGTCCGCAACGTGTGGCCGGGTGTACTTGCGAACGTATCAGTGAATTGTGACGGCAAGAACCGATAACGTCAGCCCACTTCGACTTTTCAAGTCAAAGTTAACTGAATGATACACAAATGCTCGGAGAATTATTGATAAGTTAATGGCCTATTGCCAAATCAAATAGATTTTTGGTAATCGTGGTCCATTGCTCAAAAGCAATGCAAAAGTTTTGACAGATTGAACATCTCTGTCTAGCGCCTTAGACTGACAGAGAAGGCAATACAATTTTTTAAAGGAGAAAAAAACAGACAAAGCACTGTCGCAATACTTTTGGCCGTTTTAAACATTACCTCGAATAGATGATGACATGGTTTGCTCCGAATTGTACACAGATATTTTTTATCTGACATTTTTGACACAAGCAGCTATAATAGCATGCTAGCGTTTATCGCATACGTAAACGTTTTGGTCCCTCTCGCACACGCATACTGATTAGAATGAGATAAATGCTTTTTGTCAGCGATAAAAACAAGCGTGCTAGACTCCCGGTATATTAAATGAAGTGACATATTTTATATAAGCCTCAATACGGTCTGCCTCGGATCCGTCTCGTTCTGTCTTATTTTGACATTGACTTGACTTGACAGTTTGGATAATCGTGTTTTACTTCAATCGCTCTATATTTTTAATTAATTATTTTTATAATTTCAATGGGAACCTTGAGTTGGTAGTATATGAAACATAACTATGGGAAACGCCGGGAGCAATCAGCCCAAAGAGTGGCATAAAGATGCCGTTGCAAAGCCACCAGGAGTAGGTCCGTCTTCTCCGACTAAAGAAGGTGAAGCTTTTACGTTTGACAAAAAGGTAGACGACGACCGTATTGGGCGAGAAGACGACAGTAACATAGAAGATGGAGCACCGTACTATACGAAGGCTATGCCTGAAAGCGAGGAAGAATTTGGTGTTATGCGGGAGCGATCGAACACATTAACAGACGAGGGTAAATCAACAGACGAATCGAAAGTACTGCCCACTGTATTCCGATGGGAAGGAGGCGGGAAGCAGGTGGGTTATAAATCTTTCAAGGCTGAATAACAATGTGTGCTAATTGAAGGTTGACATTAAAACAAAGATTTTTCTTATAGGTATTTATTAGTGGAACATTCACTGACTGGAAAACTATTCCGATGGTTAAGAGTCATGGTGACTTTGTGACAATTATTGACCTGCCGGAGGGAGAGCACCAGTATAAGTATTTTGTTGATGGAGAGTGGAGAAATGACCCTCAAGTTGTAAGTTGTTTACTTAAATGTTTTAGCTATGTCATGTCATACCATTGGTGATATTGCAAAACTAACTAAATGATGTAGGATATTTATAACAATAAATAATCCATATATATCATACTTGTCTCATTGTAGTTATGATGATTTATGATAATGCAGTGTCACCAAGTAGCAGTATGAAGTGATTTAAGCATGTGTAGCTTACTGACGACCCTGAAAGATTATAAACGCATGTAATATTTGTATGATTGCAGAAATTAGTTGATAACGGGATGGGATCAAAGAATAACCTTGTAAAAGTGAAGTTGTCAGATTTTGAGGTGTTCCAAGCCCTCGCTAAGGACAGTGAAGGCATACACAGCAGTGCTCAAACGGAGTACTCACAGGTAAATATCACGATTAAATTCACGAAAGTAATGCAATTCAGGCATAAAATACTTAAAAACTTTTCAATCTTACTAGGTAATAAGGTTCAAAAGTGGCTAAGCAATAACTTGGCTGATTATACACTAAGCAGTCTTATCTCTTAAAGGCGATATCTTCCAGACAACTATGTTACGATGACTTGGTGATCATTGCGGGAACCCACTGGATGCAAGCAGCACAAGACCGGTTGTTGTGGCGATCCTAGGGAGAGGCCTATGTCCAGCAGTGGACGTCTTTCGGCTGAAATGATGATGATGAACTATGTTACAAAATGCTCATAAAAAGTAGTAATTTTAATACAGTAGAGACTTGTCTATAAAAGTGTATCAACACTAATTGTATTTAGTTGTGTCAGGGTTACAAAATTGCTTGGTTGCCATAATTTCCATGACAATGCTTATGGATTTACCTGTTTTTTTGTCTTTCAGGAAATCCCACAGTCCAAACCATGGGAGAAGGTCTCGGGCCCTCCAATCCTGCCGCCGCACCTCCTACAAGTCATATTAAACAAGGACACACCACTTTCAGTAAGTAGTCTGACATTCTTCCATTACACCTATAAAATTTGTTTAAGATTCTCTGACTGATTTCTTCTTCTTTAGATAGACGATTAAGTTCTCGTACGACGAGTTTTCAGGGCTTAAAATAACTCTTGTTGTTTGCGTACATGTAGTGTAAGATCCCATCATAAAATTTTGCACCCAAGTAACTCTACCTCTAGAAAATTTACACTATAGGGTCGCGAAGTGCCACGTCTAGGGTTACAAATTGCAAGTGATTAAAAATTCTTGAAAAAAGTCCAGTCCTT
Source organism: Ditula angustiorana (assembly GCA_963691745.1). Taxonomy (NCBI): domain Eukaryota; kingdom Metazoa; phylum Arthropoda; class Insecta; order Lepidoptera; family Tortricidae; genus Ditula; species Ditula angustiorana. The sequence goes on along the minus strand of OY829481.1, from coordinate 2,641,411 downwards.
TAGCCAAAATAGAATTAATAAGAAATAAAATAACTTGATTCAGTGAAATAAAGTATAGACCATTTTCATTCATATTATATTTTTGTCCGCTAGGAACAGTTTTCAAAAACTTTTCATTTGTTTGTTCTCTACAAATTTTATTGTGAATTTCTTCGCAAGTGGATTCTTGAATGTTAAATTGTGATTTTTCGTGGCACGTACAAAATTGTGCAGATGTAATAGTAGATTAGATAATTCCCTTAATTAATGAATATTAGAATTTTAACCACACATGATAAAGAATCCAATCTCAAATGACATCCGGGCGGAGGCCGGTCTGTGGCCTTACAACCTGGTCAAGACCGGATATAACTGGTCTGATAGTAATCCTAGCCGGGTCTAACTTTACTCACTTGTCTGTTTCAGTGTGAACCAACCCTGCTACCGGAGCCGAACCATGTGATGTTAAACCATTTATATGCTCTGTCAATAAAAGATGGTGTCATGGTGTTATCGGCTACACATCGGTACAGAAAGAAATATGTTACTACTCTTCTCTATAAACCAATATAAACCTCTATCGAATGTGTCTAGTTAATTAATATTGTTACTTAGGTTTTAGTCACACCACTACAAATCTATGTACGTACTAACACAGTATTTCCGCCAATGCTTGCAAATGTATTCATTTTTTGTAAGCTTGTTTATAATTTCAAAGGAAGACAGTCAGCAATTAAAATGTACAACATTGAGGCTTTACAAAAATGGAACCCGTTATACAAATGATATTAGTCTAATATAAATGTTACTACTGTTTTTCCATGCAACAACGCCAGCAATATTAAACTTATATTGTTTGAGAAATGGGCCCCTGTATAGCATTCACTTACTGGAAAATAAATATCAAATCTAGAAAATTCACTTCTAGGTAAAGACAATATTCAAGTAAAAAAATAACTTTCCTAACAAAGAAGTGTTTTGTTGTATACTTACATATTTTTATGTAACATTGAAGTCAGTGTATGTCACTTACTTTTTTATTTCAATATTAACTCGAAAGTCTTCGCTAATTCTAATTGTTAAAACGTTTACTAAGTCATAAGAGGGAACTTAGAGCTAGTTCATAAAGTGTAAATAAAAAATATTGACATTTATTGATGTTTTTTATTTTTATCTTTTTTAAACAAAAACACAATAATATTGACATGGCAGCTTATAAAAAGAAAATTTGTATTAATTGAAAGCAGTTAACACCGTCCTTTCATTAATGCAAATTTTAGATTTATTAAAATTCCTAAACATAAATATTATTAAAAATACAAACATTTCTATCAATAATTTTACATTTCAAGCGAGTCAATTCAAATTTACGAAGGAACTAAGATCATAATCATTTACTTAACGAGAATAAAATCGGCGTCTATCGTCGCTTAAACAAAATTGTGTTTAATTTTATTAGTTTTTAATAAATACTTATGTAAAATAAATAAAAATATATACATTTACTATACTAAATATATTTGTAATACTTTCGCTTACCTCCTTAAGCAAATACCTCACGGATCGGTAACGTTTCGGCGCACTGAGTGTGCACCGACCCCAGCACGAGCGTCATACGAAACCGATTAACGCGGCGAGAGTACCGAGCTGTGAGAGATAAGCACGTGATAACGTTTTTATGGCGGCACTACACTTCGCTATTCGTTTTCTGTTTTTTACAAGAACGACAGAGATGCCCATATCGGTTACGTTAAAAGTTATATAGCATCTCTACCTATCTCTCTATACTTACCCACTTATTCATAAAAACTTAACAATATTTTTAAGCTAACAAATGTTTTGTCCCTTTTATTTGAGGGCAAACGACACAATGACAGATAAAGACATAAGTTAACTAACAAACGTTTACGAAGCGTTTATGAATAAGGGGGTTAATCTCTACCCCAACGCGGAAAGCGAAGCTTATTGGATTCGCAAAGAAAAATGGTTACGGCGTATCGCTGCGATTTTCACGCTCGTTTCTACAGCAACAATCGCGCGATGACCTATAGCTATCTCTGATTGGCCGAAGCGTCATATGGCTGGGTTTTTATCGCAACGATACGCAGTCAATTTTCATTGTGAATTTACCTTCAGTCTGGCCAGCGAAACGTGGCCATGAAAAATAGCGGCAAATTTTAAAAATGTTACTTGGGAGCATTTGTCGTAGATGTTTAAGGGAGGGTATCTACACCACACTATCTTTTGTCGTTGACATAAAACATATCCTTTTCTGACCAATGGGCGTGCGGGAAAGACATGGATGCCTTATGTCCGCGATAAAGCTAACGGGCTAGGGCATCTGCTTTATGACTGAATCTGAGTGTTGCCAAAATATGGTTTGCTATTCCATGGCTTGTGACTCGTTTCGCTGCTGGCTTAATTTCTAAACGCTTTACCGCTGCGTTCGACATCGAAGCAGCACCTGGGGCGTGATTCTCTAAGCTCAAGCTCGATGACGAGAGAGCGCCTTGTTTTGCTCTAGCACGCTTGCACGAAGGAGCGAGACAGTCTTAACGGCGAGCTCGACGCAGTTCTTAGAGAATAATGGGGCTCGTCTTGCGTGCTTGATGTAATGGAAGCGTGCGAGACGACACTCTGCTATACGCTGGCTCGACGTCGAACGCAGCGCTTAGACGCTTAAAGAATAATCTCCTTGACCAGAGTCTGCTCTTGGCACGTTAGACCAAGTATAAGAAAATATTGTAATACACCATTACAGATATGTAGGTACCTACATTATAGTCGAATAAATAAATGCACCTGCTACTCGTACTCGCTACATTATTGCAATAACTTACAATTATAAAAGGCATGGGTCCTATTCCTTATCTACAATTGATACCTACTTAATAATTTACATGTCTGTTTTATTTTATAGAGTGGATGTTTTAGCATCCTCAAATAACTAGAATTAACTAGATATTTCTAGAAACGAAATTCAATAATATGAAGACCTTCACAATTTTATTCACTTATGCGTAACGCACGTAAAAGTGAACTGCAAAATGAAACGCATAATGAGATTCAAATAAAATGTACCTATTTCTATCAAAATAATTAAACGCGCACCAGGTTTAAAACAAATTGTCAAGATCTTTTTTAAATTAATTTGCTTAAATATGTTGATACATTAATAAATACATATGACATTTGAGAACTTTATTTAATACTGGCACATATTATAATGTAACAATGCAAAATTTGTGACAAATATTACTGAGACTGGTTTGGTAAAGAGACTTAATTCTACTATCACTAGGCTAACGGCAAGGGTGTTATGTTCTTGTGTTCTGCCTATACTGGGACTGGTAGGACTGTTGGTTGCCTTATTAATGTAAGATTATTTTGTATCTATCCAAATTCTAGATATAGAGATGAAGATGACAGAGTCGCCCCAACGCAAGAGATTAAGTTAAATCAGAGGCCTTAGAAAGCTAGCTTTTATCGCTAACATGAAGCATATATCCCTTTCTAACCAATAAGCGTATGCGAGAGAGACAGATGCGTTTATGGGTGCGATAAACGCTAGCGTGTTACAGAGCAGTGTGTAATAGCGGTCGGCAAACCTCGGCCCGCGGGTTCCATGTAGCCCGTTACTAGGGCTGCCAGTCTTATCATTCAGAATTATTTTAATTTTTGGTCAAACTGTACTTTGTAAAAATTATGAGCAGCTCGTCTGGCTCTATGTATATAATATAGAAAACATAAATCTAATACATCAAGTTTGTGTCAATTCACGACGCGCTATACAAACGTGGTTCTACTTACAGATGTAAGAATTTTTAATTCTAATTTACTGCCCCCACAATGTGGATGGCTAAACATGAGTAAGAACACCTATTGAAAGAGCATAGGTAAACCTAGGTACCTAAAAACTATAACACTAAATAACTGGAAAAAAACTAAGTATTGGTAATTCTGTAAATGTTAACTTTGGCCAAATTCAAAGTTAAATTCGCATCTATCTGCCAAGAAGTAACAAGAATTGCCGAGTACGTACGCCGATAATGAGTCATTGCCACTATACCTTGTTTTTTATGACGTAAGTCTTTGTTATAAATTACAGAGCGGCTAAAATTTTGCTAAATCAATGAGACGGAGATTTAACACGTTTACAGTCCCCATACGAAATGTTTGGAGTAGATACACTGACAGTTCTGATTGATAGTTTTCCGATCCACTCGTATGTATGTCATGCGACTCTACAGCTATAGAAATAAGGTCTTCCCGAAAGCTGATGCGTGGTACGTATACCACAGGGCTCCCAGTAACTTTTTAGCCACGAGCTACGGGGGGGTTTTCGGCTGGTACAAAACTGTACAAAAGATAAACTAGTTTTTGCTGGATTTCACGTACTTCACAACGCAAAACCTAACCGGTTTAGTTAGTTTTGCTAATAACTGGTTCTAACCTTTAAGCTTAGAAATTAAGCTAAGGTTCAGACTCCATATAAATAGGTAGCCTTGTACCTAACTTCTAAACAAGTTTGTTTTCAATTGCATTAAGTCAAACAAATAAAAAAAAACCCATTAGCATCATTCTGTCACCACATCAAGCAGTGGTTTTTTGTCTCTTGAAGAATCACTGCCCAAGTTAACGTTATTAACAGGGTTCTTAAAATACATACCCACAGCAATACTGACTAGACAAATCGATATAACTGTACCCCACGTTATCAGAATATGGAATAGCATATAGCAAACAACGGCTGTTATCACCAGCTCTAAAGCACTAGCATAAGTTTTTAAAATAGAGTTGAGATTCTTCAAAAAGAAGCTAGTCACTATACCAACTACAGCACTGTTGATGATAATAAGTATCACAATTATGTTAAACAAAGATCCAAAATCGTCAAACACGGTTTTTAGTTCACCTTTGAACATCAGTATGAAGAAATTACAAATAACAGAGTCAAGGTACATGAAGACGTTTTGTAGGAATATGTCCACGCTGGAGCCCTGCGTTTTTAAAAGGTACTCATTGTACGTACCAGCTAGGCAGGAGCAGAAGTTTTGAAAGTTGATAGATAGGAAGTAAATGTTAAATACTTGTGACCAGAGATCTGTGTCGTTCTTGGATTGCACAGAGGCTGCATCAAAGTTCTTTATCATGCATCCCAGTGTCAGGATGCCTAGGGAGATCCATTGCATAAATGTTAGATTTTTCTTGAACAAGCACTGAAATAAAATGCATCTCGATTAGAATTGAATTTAAAGACATTTCCCAGAGATTGGTTCAAAACATATTTTTAAATTATGTCGTAATGACAATACAAAGAAAATCTTGAGTATCTGACAGGAGTCAAACCTGCAATCTCAACATTCTGTACCACACTAACTATTAAGCCAGTTTCCTTGAAGGCTGAGGGTGAGATATGACTTTGTTCAGGTGAATTTAAAAATAGTGTACACTGTAAATAAGATACAGCCTTTGTTATGCTGATGCTACATTATTGTAAAGTGTGATAACAATCTGCTCAGTAGTGAAATGATGAAAGAGTCATCCATTCATCGCAAATTTATGCGTTTTAATAAGTAGGATGCAATTCCAAAAATAATATATACTCAGAATGGGATGTAAAATAAGAGTAAGTAAGAAGATACCTGGAATAATAATGCAGTCAGAACGACACGGAACTGAAGGAGGATGTAGTATGAGGTCGGGTCGTAGTGAGACAGGTTGATGAATGCCAGATTGTTGTAGAAGCAGTACAGCAAGGACGGGATGAAATACAGCAGCAGCAACTTGAAGTTTATGGCCACCGCCCTGAATATGTGAGGCTTCTCTCTGAAATTTCGATTTCATTAAAAATAATCCTAATTAAAACATAATTTACACACAAATACACATACTCACAACACACTTAATAGCACATCAAACGGTTATTACATGAAAAGAATAATTAACAAGTTAACATGCACTTATTTTGCTGAAAACAAATGGATGAAAATTCATACTCTGAGACATTTAAGTGATACTAAATTTAGCCATTTTAAATAGTGACTTGAAAATGTGTTTCTTATTGAATAATGAAAGATTAAAGCATCTATTCATGGCCAATCTTACAAGTTGAAACTGTAACCTCAGTATTCTGAAGCATATCTCTTTTCCAGTTAAACTACAGACAGGGTCAGATTATAGTTTATTTATTTAGGTATTTAAAATACTCGGTAAATTAACCAATCAAATCAATCTTTTGGATCTCCACAGATCAAAAAGATTAACTTGATTGGTTGAATTTTTGTAACCAAGATTTCTTTAATTTGATTGGTTGATTTGCCAAGTCATGTGACTATTTTGTTTACTTTATTTTAAGTACCTAAAGGAATAAAGTATAGGGCTAAAGAGCCCAGGTGGCTAAATAATTAGTTTCTCTCTGAGTACGAATGAACTTTTATACATGTAGGTCGCAAGCCTGGGGGTACGGTAGGAGCCTCACATAGGCTATGGCTTGGTTGGCAACTACCACCCATGTAACCAGTTCCAATACTGGCCATTTCATTTATGGACCCTACATTATTGTTTTAAGGTTTCTGCTTATGAGTTTTTATTTTATAAAATTACAAGGTTAGTAACTCACTTTCGTCGGAATGAGTAGAGTGTGGCAGATGCCACAAGCTTAAGCAGTTCTGACAAGAACACAACCAGTGTTGTGTTGTACTCATATCCACCACTTGCATTCTTAGATGCCGTAACAAAGACTCCTGAAAAGTAACACAATGCAAGAAATAAAGCAATAAAGCAAATTGACCATTGTTTTGTTTGTGATGATACTGCCTCGTTGCTCGACGGTGGTGAGGCAGGAAAAAATTAATAGTATGATAACAGAACAGTTTGTGAAAATTGTGTAATTATTTGATAAGAACAGGATAACTATTACATATAAATTCCTAGAATTCACTTACCTTGAAATACAAACAATATTATATACAGGGCAAAGACTATAAACCCTTCTTTATTGGGAAATAGGTTTTGTAATTCTTTCATTTTTGTGTGTACATCACTCGTCGTCCTTCCGCTGCAACTCAAATACAAATAAGAAAGGTACTTCAGTCTGAAAAGCGGTGAAATACGAGACACTAAATGAAACAAACTTATCACTTCGAATATGAACAACGAAGTTGTGGTCCGAAGTGAGGCGGCTGTAGTATAAAAAAAGTCTATTCAATATAGACCAAATACATGAATTATTAATAGCTTCGGCAGATTAATGACTAGCAAAAAAGTATCACAAAAAAATATTCGTAATATTAAAGTGAAGCTTTATAAAGGATTGTGCCTATTGTATCGAAGAAATTTTAAAAATTGATGTTGTGATTTGGACTGTTTTCATTTGACGTGTCGTGACACTCGTGACATTGACACTGACAGCTTGGTCGAAATTGAACAATGAGCTAAGTCAAGTCAATGAAAAAACAGCCTTGAGGATAACATTTTGGTCACGTATAATAGAGAGAAATAATTGATTGTCTTGACTGACACTCAGCTGAGCTGACAGTTCTGTCATTGCATTGATTTTATTATTGTGTTAAAAGTTGAAACTAAAATAATTCATGTGCATTGCCTATTAGTGGGTGCGGGTGGCGTGGTATCTAATCAACAATCGCTGAGCAAATTACACTAATTGGTGTTACAGGTCTCTAGATATTAGTCACCGATAACTGTGACACAAAAACAGTGAGCCTATTACAATGGCTGGCGAAGAGGACGACAGTACTTGGTAAATAGACGCAATTATGATGTATAGAATTATTGTATCAATTTGTTTTTACATTCTGCATCAATTAGATTTTTTAAATTGTTGCGAATGTACGAGATATGACTTCGGTAGTTTTTAGAATTGCATGAAGGATTTCATAAGACATCTGTCTCTTGTGTTTACTTCAAAGGTTGTAGCATGAAGTTAAAGAATATTCCACAAGTTAAAGATTAGGCCACCAAAACCGCTAAGCTGTAAATGATTGCTGTATATTTTGATAATTTCTTGAAACAGGCACTTGCCTATTGATACTATCTTTGCATAGTCACATTGCACGCTTAGTATTAAAGTGACCCATTTCTGAATAATACACGTCCCAAAATATCACCTTAATTAAAAGACATAGGGTTTAATTTTGGGAAATATCAAATTCAGAATTGAGTCACTTTAATACTAAGCGTGCAACATATACTTACAACCATGAAATGAGTGTATGGGTTTAGTGCCGCCATTTCGGAACTAAGTTACAGTAACTAATGCTTTGCAATTCTTTATACCTATTAACACTGGTAAACGATTATTGCTGTTATAACAATAGAATAACCTATTGTGTCTCTGTCATTGTCATGCTGTCGTCAGCAAAAGCTTTGAGCATAGTTTTAATAAACAATTTTAAATTTCAGGTTGATTGAATTGGAATCAGCACTGCTGGATGGATGTTCAGCGCATGAAATCAACACACTAACCAAAGGAAAGAAGATACCAGAAAGTCTAAGGCCGGATGTTTGGTTGCTTTGCCTCAATTGTCAAGATGCTGGTAATCAGTTATTGCTATTTGATGAAATATTTGACTTGACCAATCAAAATGAGCTAAGAGACGATGTGAAGAAATTCGTGAAAAGTCTAGCCAATGACGAGGATGATAAACTGTCAGTGATTTCTGATATTGAATCTATAATCACTTTTTATTGCAAAACCAAGTCCATTCAGTATTCATCCAGTAATGGTTGGATTGAAATTTTATTGCCGTTGTTAAGTCTAAAATTGCCAAGGTCTGATACTTACAATTTGTTTGACAAAATCATCAATCTATACATTCCAAAAGGCTGTACAAAAAATGGTGTTCCATTTCATATTCTGCGATTGGTTTTGCAGTACCATGACCCTGAGTTGTGTTCGTTCCTAGACACAAAGAGGATAACCCCTGAGCAGTACTGTCTGCCATGGCTGAGGTCCCTATTTGCTGGGACATGCAATCTAGAAGTAGTTCTCTTTATGTGGGATCTGTACTTCCAAAGATCTGACCCCTTCTTCATTTTCTTCCTCTGTCTAATTATGATAATAAACTCCAGAGAACAACTGCTACAAATGAAAAATGATGACAAGACAGATATTATTGCAATTTTGAGTAGAATGCCTGCTGACCTTGAAGCAAATGATGTGTCAGATTTTTGTTCATTGGCTCATTACTACTCTTTGAAAACCCCAGTTTCATTCCGTGATGATGTTCTAGACGTGTTATTTTCTACTAACGGCCTTGAGATCAATTCCAAACTTTACTCGCAAGCTCTTTGTCTTCCTGTTGCTGTGCATGAGCTCATAGAAAGTGCCACTGTAGACGCATCAGATTCTGATAACGTTAAGTACTTCTTAGTAGACTGCAGACCCTCAGAACAATACAATGCTGGCCACTTGTCTACAGCATTCCATTTAGACTGCAATCTCATGCTGCAAGAACCAAATGCATTTAACACTGCTGTACAAGGCCTACTTAACGCGCAGAGACAAGCGTTAGCGGCTGGCTCTCTGGCCGCAGGAGAACACTTGTGCTTTGTCGGTTCCGGCAGAACCGAGGAGGACAGCTACGCCCACATGGTGGTTGCGTCGTTTTTAAAAAGAAACACCAAATATGTTTCAATGTTGGATGGTGGATTTGTGGCCATACATGATTACTTTGGTCCCCACATGACTGATTGTTTGGAGGAGCATAACCCTGCTTCATGTTTAGTATGCGCGCCGCAAAACAATAACGATGGTGCTGAAATGCAGCAAACTACGGCGAGAGACAATGCGCCAGCTATACAGCTGTTTAGTAAACTTTCTTCAGCCATGAAAGCAAAAAGCCAGGAAGTGAAAGGAAAATTAATAGAATACATTGTCAATCCAAACGCGACAGGTGGCAACGGCGAATGGCATGTTTCCGCTAATGACCGAAAGGATCAGAGATACCGGAACGTTCCTCCAGTGTTCAGTATTAATGATGAGGAGGATGACTCACGTCCAGACTTAAAGACTCATGTCATGGACTCGTCAGATTTGCTGGATGAAACTGTAGATCTCAATGCATTTCTTAAGGAAAATAATGTTGTTGACAATTTCCTCTGTCAAGAAGTATTACTTAATGGATATATGTATGACTCCTGTCTAATTGTGACTGAAACGCATCTGATTGTGTTACGTGACATTCCAAATAAACGGGGTCTGTACAAGGTACTGTCGCGAAGGCCATTATCGACTATTGTAAAGATAACGGCAAAAAAGAGGCATCCGGAATTAATTACATTTAAATATGGTGTACCGGATGGTGATAACCTACTGATTAAAGACATGGATCGCTTTCTAATTCCAAACGCCTCGTTAGCTACTAAGGTAGTATCCAATCAAATTGTTCAACAGTTGGACAGCAAATAAAGGTTAATAAAAATTATGTAGAATAATATTTCGTAGAATAATGTTTCTGGGAGTGTCGAACATATTTTTCGTTAAGGTGTTCCTAACAAAAGATATTCGTCATGTTAGCCAAAAGTTGTCCACTGCTTTACAAAAGCCAACTCTGGTTTTCTCGCGACATTCTTGATTGTAGGTCCTTACTACCTATGATAAATTCTATGAAATGTTCTTCCACAAGATGATAATTATAGTTACTATTTTTTAGCTGCTCCAGTTGTTAAAGGCACCAAATTCAGTCCAATTCGCCTTTTCAATTAATCGACACAGTCTTGTTGTAATAGTTATAAAATGGTTTTATTTGATTTTCGGAGCTAAATACTTGGCAGAAAGTTTGTAAAACCCTCTGTGGAACGTTTATGTCGTTATGACATTACTAAGAGAAAGTTTCACAGCGGATTTTAAAAATCGGTTGGGGTTTTGTACAGTATGAGAATATATAAATAAACTCACCTCGCTTTTGTTTACAGCACAAGTTAGATATTTGGTACTAAATAATATATTATATAGTAATAATGTTAGCGCAGTAGGACTTGAAGTCTTGTACCTTTTGCCCCATAGTGCTCAGGGTCACTATTCCACCCTGACAAGGAAGTTTCATTTTTTAATATGGAATAGATTTTTAGGTTCCACATTCAACATTTTTGGGTTCGATAGTCATATTCATACTAAGTATAATATTATGTTTATATTCTGCAATCACCAATAATCTGCACAGACTATAATTGTGAAATTAAGTTTTCATAAATCATGAGGTAAACGCTATAAATCTTTAGATAATTAAGACGTGTTTCCTTAATGAAAAACGTTGTTGCCATCCGTATTTCTTTACGAATTTTTTTTGGTTGAACATCTGAAGACAAATGCATAAAAACCAGCTTATTTCTAACCTATAATCGTTCGTGAACATCTGTATAAATACGGACAAATCTATATACGACAAAACTGGTACTGCCGAACAATTCTTTGAATTTTTAACGAATTTAAAAAGAGGTAAATCGTATAAATCTATTAAAACAAAATTGGAGACTGGCAGTGAAGATTTATAATTAGCAATTGGTTTTTGTAGAATAGATACGCCTAAAGAGCTCTTAGTTTTTTTTTCGACACCAATCAAACTAATTCCGTAAGTGATTGTGATGTGATGTGATGTGAGTAATTGAGTAAGAAGTCAATTTTTTGGCGTTAACAAGTTCCCATTCCATTGGTAGGCATGATGTATAGTCAACCAAGTAATTGCATGACCACTTTTGAACCTTATCCCTTTGTAATACGGTCGAAAAGTGGTCAAGCAATTTCTTGGTCGAGTATACCATGCTGAAAAAAAAACACCGAGTCCAGTATATGTATTAAACCGAAAAAAGTCCCTGTGAGTCCAGAGTGGTATATATATGTATCACGCCGTGAAAGTTCTTGTGAGTCCAGTGGTATAAATATGTATCACGCCGAAAAAGTCCCTGTGAGTCCAGAGTGGTATAAATATGTATCACGCCGAAAAGTCCCTGTGAGTCCAGAGTGGTATAAATATGTATCACGCCGAAAAAGTCCCTGTGAGTCCGGTGGTACTTATACATTATGTACTACGCCGATAATTTACTTTTTAACATCTTGATTGCCAAAAGTAGTAACTAGCTTAGCTGTATATAGTCACGTATTTAATTACTTAACATACAATACAACGCTGCTAGCTGCTTCTTGCCATTCCTTATTGAAATCGGTTCTGTAATGTACCTAAGAAGTATCGAACAGACCGTTTGACAGTTATTTTTGAATATTTCGGCCCGGTTTTATAAACGTTCGTAAGATTAAGTTCCAGTAACTCAGTACAAATTTTGTCATTACTTACCGAAATTTGATGTTGTTCTTATTGCTATTTAATCCAATGAAACTTTCTAAAACCCAGCCTTAATTTAAATACACACAATAACCTTTATCTCTCCATTTTGGTCTTTTGCAACCGAGCAGTAAAACTTTCCAAGCCAGTTATTAGCACAGTTTTTTAATATTCTAAGAGTTGTTTAGGATCTACGAAGGAATAGATAAACACACTAACAAATTTATAAAGCACTTTATTTATGAACTGAGATAGAAGTGATACGCAAAATTTACCTTAGTCAATTAATTCTATTCAGTTTTCAGTAGAAAATATGGTTAAGTATGTATAGAATACAAAATGTTTCATGGTTTCCCTATCTGTGTTAGAAGTATACCCAGTAAAGGTAATTTTAGATTTTTTATTTTAATTATGGATTATTTTAAATTGGAAGTATTAAAACCAATGTACATATAAAAAGTATTCAATAAATTATTATTGTGTTACCGAATGATTTTTTTTTTAACCTCTTAGGTCAAAAATAAAATAAGAAATACCTACCCTTGTATGATGGCGCTGCTTCAGACGATGTAGTCCTGAGTCGCCCTTACACCTAGACCTTACATGACCACTGCAATTTAACTCTCAGTGCGTGTATCTCTTATGACACCAGTTAGACTGAGCCGCACGTAGGCATAAACATGGGCGTACCTAGCTTCTGGCCTGGGGGTGGCAAGTCAGATGCTAGATTCGGTAATCTTCGTCTGTCATCGTCGGGCGCGGTTTTTTAGCAATTGCACCGTGCATTTTATTTTCCCATTATCTACTGCGCGGTTTATTTAAAACTTAGAGCATAAGGGCCCGTTTACACTTTGATTAGTAATTAGGCGAGTTCATACATGTTCTACGAGATTTCCAGAGGGGGGGGGGGGGGGGGCAGCTGCATCTAAATGGATTGGGCGCTGAAAAGAATAAATAAAACTTGCATTGTAACTGATAAATTCTTTTAATTCGTACTTTAGTCATTAACTTTGATGATTTGAAATGTTATTATTACATAGAGAGCTCTCAAAAAGAGTAGATAATATAGACAGAGTCGATTATATTTACAAACCTGTAAGTGCTAAAGCTTACTTACTAAACGTAAAATTGATATGTATCGTTTGCATTTCGAGTCTTGTTCGAGATTCCTCAACCACGGACCCACGGAGCACATGGAAACGGCCTGCCGTGATTGGTTCAGTACAGTTAGCAGCAAATATAACGGAACGGGTACGGTGATCAAAAATATCTAAACTCGACTCTATTGTTAAATACGTATGCACGTGTACAGATATTTTTGACCACCGTGCCCGCTCCGATATATTAAGAAATATTTTTTATTTAGTCTCATTAAGTACAGTCAGCCTCAGAAGCAGCTAAACACTTGAGAACCTTGTCGTAGTAACGTATAAAGTGGTGGTTGCTCGAATTAGTCACAGTACTGACAGCGACAAGGCATTAATATGTCCAGCTACTTCTGAGGGTGACCGTACGTGCACCATTTACAAAAACAAACTTACAGAATATTTATAATTATCGATGGTGGCACAGTTTGACACCAAAAAAGGGACCTCCACTCAGCATGTGTTGCTACCCGAGACGAGTGCAGCAACGCTGGTATTCTGTGGAGCTCTGTATGGCTAGCACAACACAGCGCGACTCGCTTTGTCGCTCAGGGTGTCTCTTTCTATCGAGCCCAGTAAGAGGGAGACGCAGTGAGCGACAAGTGACAAAATAAGCACGAAACACCCTGAATAAGTTGCTGCTAATATTAGATGCTGACTGTACCGAAACCTCTGACGCTGATGTATATCGCTCATACGCGACTAAACGCCGCTGTGCCGATAAAATTTCAGTTTTTGTCATCAGAATATTGTTTATTGTTCGAATAAAACATTCTAAAGCAACATGTTATAAAATACTGTGCACTGTGGCGGCCAAGTACAACTCCCCTATCATGCGGCAGTATGAGCTTGTGATGTCCGCTAGGCGGTAGATTGTTTGTGTTATAGGGATGGGTTATACTTGCTAAATCGCGTACCAGGGCTTAAAAGTACGTCCACCTTCTCATACCAGGTGCAGAAACCAGGTATCAAAATACTTTCAAAGTATTTTCTGTCCGACGCAACGAGTCGAATACTTGCTTCTTTGCAAGTTTAAACCTTGTTATTATACAGATAAGATTCAAAATATATATTCCAATCAAGACGTAAAATACTTTAAAAGTATTTTATTTCACATATAAGCACAATCTGAACCTTATGGGTATGAATATATGATATAATTTTGTACTACTTTAAGTAGTACTAACTTTGAAGGGACAGTATACTTTAATGGAAAAATACTTTCAAGTCTTGCAAGTATATCAGGTCGGTACCTGGTTGGTATACTTGCAAGGAAATACCAGGTATCAAAACCTGGTAACGTAAATACGCACCATCTCTATTGTGTTATGTGTTTTGTGTAAGTTACTAACGTAGTCAATAACTATCTTAATGTTACTAACAAATCTGGACCAACTAGTAGTCTGTAAATAAAATAATTTGAATTCGAATTTGAAATCATCTAGTCTATTTCAAGCCTCGATTAGTTTTATTTAGGCATAAACGATAGGTGACAAAAAGTGAAATTTTAGGTTAGATTTTTTTTTACATGAAAAGACAAGTAAAGTATGAACGGCCTTATGTACCTACATGCATATACTTATATGCATTAGCTACAAAAATCACGGCAAAGACCATATGCTCCGTGGTTATATCTGACGCTGCCCAAACAGCACCTGTGACCTGATGTTTAAAACCATAGAAAATGTGTGAGTTACTCGTAGACTGCACTTTGAGACGCGTCAGGTTAAAGACATGTGACGCTAAACTTATCCAAGCCAACGTCGGATATATCTGACCTAAAGTGGCCCTGACATGATCGCCCAAAATCCCTACCTTTGTTTATCTAGTGTCATAAGAAAGGGACGCACATAGATAATTTTGGGCGATTACGTTATGGCGGCAGGTTAACCCCGATAACGGATATATCTGTCATCGTGTACATTATAAAAGTTACTTTCGTGCATTTGTTATAACTGTTATTGTTGATTAGCATCGCCCTCTTACAGTGTGTTTGAGTAACGACTATTTATTTTGGATTTTCGACCTCTCATTGTCCATGTCATGTTTTTTTTTAATTTAGAACATAGATTTGAGTTCTGAATGTACAGTCAACCAATTAAATTAATATGCCACTCTAGAACGGTGTCGTAATGTGTCATCGCTGGGAAATTATGACATTCACTATGAAAAGATTTTACAAGTGGTCTATGAATAAAATTGGTAGGCCGTAGTCCTCTGAGTCTTCTTTGTTTTTTTTTTTAATATAACCAACGTTTATCTCCGTGTGTGTAGTCGATATGAATGTGGTACATTACAAAAAACGCGGGACAGTGATCGCTCTACGTTCTGACACTATTTCATACTAATTAACATTCTAATAGGTAACGTCACATTGTCTCCAGTTCTTCTAATCTCGGTACAGTCACAATTTGGTTTTACCTAGTTTCGTTGACTAAAATCACAATTTTATGATATGTCTGTTACTTATTAATAATTGCACATGTCCATGTGATAAAGTTAGTAGTTATTTAAAATATGTACACTTAAAATATGAACCGTAACGTAACAAATAAATGGCAGTTAATATCACATTACTTAGGAAATGAAAGGGAAAACATAGTCAGAGGGAATTTCTGTAAGATAATTTTTTCATTAAATTATTTATACACTTTCAATATGGGAGTTCGTTCTTGGACGCTGTGGCCCTAACATGACCGCTGAAGTTTAATTTATCTCTATTTGTCCTTTTGGTACGACATAACTTGGGCAGAGCCGCAGGGTGGAATAAACTAGACTTGGCAGGTCATATTACGGCCATTGGCATCGGTAGCATATTAATATATATCATTGGGAGGTGATTCTCTAAGCGTCAATGACGAGCTCCACGTAGCTATTGAGCCATTGAACTATATGTTACACTAGAATAGCAGGTTAGAACAATGATCGTGGTTCTCACGCGTTCACCACCGCGTGAAATCGGGCGCATGATGCTATGGCATGGCTTCTTTCAGAAGTACCTAAGGCCTATGCAACTTCTGTACTTTTATCAAACATTTGGGGCAAAGCATCCCTTTATTCTAAGGTATGCATAGTTCAGATGAAAATAGAAACATCATATTAAATATGCATAAAATTACCCTGAAACACTGACCTGATAAGCAAACCAGGGGTGCAATTTTTGAATCTCACCAGGTGACTAGAGCTCACCAAAATGGTCGAATCTCTATGAAAAACTCTATTTTGGTGAGTTTTAGTTACCCGGTGAGATTCAAATGCAATTTGTGAATCTCACCAGGTGACGAAAACTCACCAAAATGGCCGCATTTCTATGAAACACGGCTAATTTGGCGACTTTAGCCACCCGGTGAGATTTAAAAATCGCACTCCAGGCGCGTACTTTACTACTTTTTTTTAACAACATGCGTAATTTATGAGTATGGTAACAGAATTCTTAAACATTTTACACTAACATAACGCCTTTTAACAACAGCTTTGTTTATAACAATCTTTAACTGCAGATATAGATATAGCAATCGGGACCTGAGACCCTACCATACTAGCTTTTATCGCTGAACTAAAGCTGCCTCTTTCTAACCAGTAGGCGTGTGCGAGAGGGACAAATGCAATGCGCGATAAACGCTAGCGTGATACTATGGCAGGGCTTTATACCACGAACATTACAAATGCAATGTGACATATTAAAATTGTGGTGTTCTAAAATGTGACGTCTACGTCACATTGTGACGTTAATAATGTTTGTGGTAGGTATAGGGGCCTGGGAGTTGCGACTTTGGCTATTTCATTATTTTTGTTACAGGTTCCTTTTGCGGTAAACTTGCCAAAATTTAGGAGAATCGCTTTATTCAATGCGAGAATTTTAGGATAAATTGCGCTTTTTTTAAATGTGTTGTTGCTATTGTGCGATTTTCTATCAAATACAGTTCCTTGCAGCACTGCAGCACTGTCGAAAAATGAAAGAGCTGTTCTTATTTTAAATGTTACATTTACAATTGCCGCTTAGAAAAAAGCGATTCACCTTAAGCCATAAAGTTTATAATTGCCGAACCTACCTAATATCTACAAATATGGCTTAATATTAGTTGAATTCGCTTATAAATATTCTTGGTCTTTACAAGCTTAATATCGCTCTAATACAACTAATATTAGTCGTTTTTTATTATTTTAACGGGGCTTTTGTAGCCTCTAATTAATTCTTTGTGACCAATTATTAAAAAAAACATGTTCATAAAAACAATAAAAAGTGTACGCGGTTTCCATATTTCACAGCGACCCTGACATAGTCCAACCAGGTTGAATATATTCCTCTCTGCGTCTCTTTCTAACTAGTGTCATAAGAAAGAGACGCACATAGAGATAAACCAAGCTTGACTGGTCATGTTGGGGCCACAGGGGGTGATTATTTAAGTGGAACAGCGACGAACTTGGCGTTGAGGTAGCACCCAAGAATAACGGGGCAGATGAAAAATGGCATCCTGACTTGCATTGATACCTGTCAAACACTTTTAGCGAATCTTTAGCTGGACCATCAATTGTATTAGTCTTTACCCCTCTCACTAATCAACAATTAGTTACAATATGCATTAGCAATCAATCGCACAAAATCACGTTACGTCCAATTTGCATCTCAAAACTCACCACGACGTTTTTAATGTTCCACAATATTCTTCCATTCACCTAATTGACAATTAATCCAAGACTTATTTTCAGAAAAGTCTAATTTGTAAAGAAACTTTGGACAACGTTCATAAGCAGTATTAGCTGTATGAATTTCAACGTTTTTTTTACACGTTTGAAATGTATTAGTGTTCGGCAAATAAAATGGAATGAACGATTTGTGGCAACTTTCGTTAATAAAAAATTAAGGATGAAAATCGGCTTTTGTTCTGATAAAAATACTTTTAATTTTCACCAATTCCACTGCTAACTCGGCAAACACTAATGATTTATTTGGAACGGGTCAAACGCTTTAAACTTCACCCACGATAAATGGTATGGCGACCATCGCCGCTAGGTTCTTTATTGGTCAAGCATTACGCGACAACAGGGTACTGTATTTGAGCCTGCTTCTCTAATGCCTGGGTAACATGTGCATGCTTAATGCGAGTAGGACAGGTCAGTTACTGGATTGCAGTTATTCGCAACGTGTGATCGCATTAAATTGAAGAGGTCAGTTACGTACGATACATCGCTGCGCTCAACGCAGCCCTGGAGTGCGATTTTTGAATCTCACCGGGTGACTAAAGCTCGCCAAAATGGCCGTTTTTCATAGAGATTCGGCCATTTTGGTGATCATTAGTCACCTGGTGGGATTCAAAAATTGCATTTGAATCTCGCCGGGTAACTAAAGCTCACCAAAATAGCCGTTTTTCATAGAGATTCGGCCATTTTGGTGAGCTCTAGTCACCTGATGAGATTCAAAAATTGCACCCCTGGCGCTCTGTCTCGCTCGTTCGAATCTCTGTGTACGGATTCAGTCTTAGTCGCTGGTGTAACGTTTAACAAAAAGTTGTTATATTAGAGAATCTTACCCCAGTGACTCTAGCATAGCCGACCGAGTTTAATTTATCTGAGTTTATCTCTATTCTCTCTTTCTTATGAATGACACTTGTTTGACAGAGATGCAGGGAGGGATAAAATAAACCTAGACCGATCATGTTAGAGCCACTGGTTGTTTAGACAAAGTGATATTATTTTAGCGTTAATGTTAGTTAAACGACATGTATGGACTTGACGTAACGTGGTGAACACAAACGCCAAAAGTTCGAAACGTGTCGATCATCCATGTCAAATGCATACATTCTGTCGTTTCAATACGTGGCAACTAACACCCTGATTTAATAGTAGCTTTTCTCCTTACGAAGAAACATCCACATGCACTGTACACCAATTCAATTTAGTAGGGATCAGATCAACAGAAGTGACATGTTTGCATTCGTTAATCGGCGGTGAGCCGCGAGCGTGCAGTGTTGCCAAATTAGTTTTGTACAAGTCGCCAGAAATGTTAAAAAAAGGCTACTAGGTCATGTAAAATTGGGCACAAATGTCGCTAAATGTTACGAGCACTGGCCATAAGAAGTCGCTAAAATGTATGAAACACTTGCAAAAATTGCCAACTCGCTAACGTAGTCTCAAAAACCGCCAGATTTAGTGAAAAAGTCGCTAAATTGGCAACGCTGTAGCATGACTTTTGAGAGAAACAAAATTTTGACACCAGGGATGTGATTCGGTGTGCTATCTGCAATTTTTGACTTTAGAGTGTAATTAGAGAAATTCAAACGCCGATTTAAATAAACATGATTAAGTTGGGGGCAATTGTTTTCATTTAGCTGAGCTAAGTTAGGCTGATCAATAGAAATCATACTTTGATTTCTTGATACCAAACAAATATTTATTTTTCATTTTTAAGAGAACCCGTTGTGTGCGGAAATAAAAGAAACCCTCTTTTTGCCGTGTCCATAACTTTTGAAGCTACTTTTTTTGCAGCACGATTGCTATTTTTAAGCACGCGAGATTTCGTTTTGATTGCAAAATTCAGCATTAATTTGTTAGTTTTTACAATCAAATGAATCCGCAGAACTGTGTGTGTATTTATAGTCCACACCGCGGCCCTAGCACGACAAGTTTAACTTATGCCTCGGTCCATTCCTTTTTTATGACACTAGTTTAACAGAGCTGCACTGAAGGACAAGCTATCCCTGTGTCAGTCATGTTAGAGCCGCAGGATAAGTTTGAGGACTTATGACTTACGATCAATGTCTTCGAATTGTTGTGTCATTGTGATAACAGAAAATCTATAATTCATAATTTTGTGTATGCAATAATTACAATGACATACTTGTTTCTTATCCACTACGGACTATTAACAAAATATTGTCTCATTGACAACTTACATCTTAATTAAAAATCAATCATACTATAGGAGACAACGGAGTGTGTCTAACAGAGCTTGCAGATATCAGCAGTCAATAAGTATTTCTTTAAATTACAAATCAATGTAAACAAACTAACGCCTGAGTGTTTTTATATTACAATATCAATAAATCGATAAAAATACTAAGATTAAGCGATTCCTGGCATCGCAAAAAACATTTCATGACCACAAATTATACGATTAAAAATGAACCTGTCAAACTATGTACAGTACCCACAAATTCATTCAATACATGCCAACCAGGTTTAGTGAACGCATAAGTTTTTATCACAGCCCGTTTATATAAAATCATGTCATTAAAGCTACGCTTAGACTATAGCACAAATGTCTGACGGTTAAGTTATAGGGACTTGTCAAAGTCAAAGTCAAGTATTTTTATTGTTCGAATGCGATTTGGCAAATAAGTTCATCAATAAAATAAATCCGTTTTGCACATTCTTGTGTTTTCTTCAATGGAAGCACCTATCTTGTGTGAGGCAGAGGCGCAGCACGCTAGCTTTTATCGTGGACACGAATCATATTATCCTTTTCTTATAAGTTAGCGGGTGCGATAGAAATGGATGCTTCATTTCCGGAATAAACGCTAGTGTTCTATCAACGCTAACGTTAAGTCATGGTGTTCCGGCAGTTAAAATGTTGCTAGATGGCTTACAAGCCCGTTTGACATATCTGCCATATCTGGGACTGGGACCTGCGGGGCGATTCTCGGTTTATGCGAGATTAATTTTGCACAAAAACAACTGTCAAATCCGTTGGAAATCTGTCAGGTTTTGACGTATCTCGCACATGAGATGGATCTCGCATGGACAGAGAATTGGGGTCCTGACCTTGAAACAGTACTCCCTGTACTCTAATATCATCTAACTCCATTTTCAACCTTAGGTTAACCTAAATAGTACCTTCTTTATACGTATTTAGAGGAAAAGAGGTATAAACTGAGGATGTAATTCCGAACGAAAAATTAAAAAAAAAACTTTTTTTTAATGACATTTTCCACTATTGCTGATAAATATTTACGCTATTGTGTCTTTTACTTTTTGATAATTACATAAAATAGATCTACCTAACATAAGGACTATTTTAGACCAACGCCATCGACACTAAATTTTCTTCATCAGAAAATTGTTTGATTTTTTTTATTCGGACTATTGTACGTCTGGATTTTTTCAAAAACAAAACCTAGTAACGATTTCTAAAGATGATTATTATTAAAGTAACTAAAGTAATATCTCAATCAAATTATAAATACCTAAAATATTATTTTCATAAAATATTTTGACTTTGAAATACTTCCGAGCCTCAGTTAGTGGTTTGGAGCCATTAATGCCAAAATCATACAAAATGATGTAAATATTCAGTTGTTTTACTTGTTTTCATGGTGTAAGTAAACCTTCAACAATTTGGTTTGGAGTTTTGCGTTCACTCGTTTAGTGGGCCCCGGGGTTTTTAACAAAGGCACGTTAAATAAATAATAATAAATCTTCGAACCCCGCTTACGTGATCTCAAGTGATTACTGTCGCTCCTCGCCTCCCTTTTTAACATCACGCAATTTATGATCGCCTTTTACGCAAATGCCCGTGCAATCTTTTTATTTGACACTGAAACTACACTTTAAATATCAAAATAAACTGGTATTAGCTGCGTAAAGTATAATTATTTCAAGAATTGACTTTGGCTCTCATCAGAAATGGCATAGTAAATAAAATTAAGTGAAGTACATTGTGTCTGTATGTAGATAGAAGGCCAATTATAGTGTAAAGGTCCAAAGTAACAATGTAAACAAAAATAATATTTATCGATTAATGTCAAGGGCAAACTTTAAGGAATCGTCAGAACTGTGACTCAGTTAATAAGGTCGGTAATGAAAATAAACAAAACGTACGTAGATATTTAGATGTATTAGAAGCACTCCAGTTTAGTACTATCAGTGCATCAATTTAACTGTATGTATCTGATGTGAAGTCCCGCCTCCAAAACACCGGATAAAACGTACAGTTCTCGGCCAATCATCAAGGTTAGCATTACCAGGTGTCCGGATAAAGCCGGACATATTTAGACTTTTTGGATACGTGTCCGGGCAAATTAGACGATGTCCAGCTTGTCCGGTTTTTTGTTAGGCTTTTTACATTTGAACAGTCAATCGGTCGTTCCCGCCCCGCCCACCTCATCTTACATCGCTCCTAAGACAAAAACCCAACAGTTAAGGGTTTTTAGCCAAATATCCAGCTAAACTGGTTGGTCTGTCAGGCTATTCGGTTTTAGGAATTCTAAATAAGACCTGACAATCCTAATCGAGTTGATTGTGAACTTGGATTTTTGACGGAAGGTGCCGTGGTGGAACTCAACTGCTGGTACCAAATTAAGTAATTCCTCAGAGCACTCCCCATGTTAGATTCTAAGAAACATACCTAAGATAACCTTCGTTTCTTTTGCATTGGCAGGGGATCCAAACGATTGGGTTTAGTGAGGTAGCGATAAGCCCAGATTTCAGATCATAGAAATTTTATGTTCTGCCGAGATACTCTGCGTCGAGGGCGGTCAAGTGGAAGGAATACTGGGACACCATTCAATAGTAAATAGCAATGGTATATTGTCCGATGTCTATTTACAACCTGCGTTATTAAGGAGCAGTGTTGCATTAAACTGACTAATCTCCTATGTGTTTGCACTTAGCAATAACTACTGTTTAAAGTCTGAACACGAAGTTTCATTTTCTAAAAAAAAAACTTGCCCACTAGGTAATCGGAGGGAGTCGGAAATTAGATTCGTTTCAAGACACGCGATATAAGCTGATTTTATTTGTTTTATCTCAATTGCCCACCACAACAAAAATCTGTTCGTCAGTTCATTCTGGCAGGGCAAGAGATGGTGTTACTTTTGTAAAGTTTATAGGGCGTATACATTTCGTTACCGTCGATTGAGACACGTGCAGACATATGTGTTATAGCCTTAACCTACCTTTAGTCGTATCAAGCGACGTTAAGCGTAGAAAGAAGTAGAAAGAGTACGGATGGCAGTATGCTAGCAGTCGAAGAGGCAGTGGGCTCCGGCATGGTCAAGTTGGCCGACGGCTGCGAGAACGTTGACGGCCGAATCGCGTCCACTGTCAAAAGAGTTAAAGATACGTTAGAGCTATTTTACATGCTAACATGATCGGCCAAGGTTTAATTAATCCCTACCTGCGTCTCTGTCAAACTAATTCAATAAGAAAGAGTCACGCGTAGAGATAAAGTCAGATAAGCTAAACTTGTCCGGTCATGAAGATTACTGGTTTTTTTTTAATGAAATATTAAGGCAAACAAGCAAGTGGGTCACCTGATGGTAAGTATACACCATCGCCTATAGACACCCGCAACGTCGAAGAGATTGCAGATGCGTTGCCAACCCAGAGGGCTAAGATGAAATACCTCTTGTGCCAGTAAATACACCGGCTGTCTTGCTCTCCACGCCGGAACACAACAGTGCAAGCATTGCTGCTTAGCGGCAGGATTAGCGAGCAAGATAGTGGTAGCGATCCGGATGGACCTTGCACTAGGTCCTACTACCCGCCGGTGCATAAGCACGCGGAGAAGTCCAATTTTAGGAGCATGTTTCATCTTATAGGCATAAGCCTATAAGATGAAACATGCTCCTTATATCTAATATTAAAACTACGACCGGTTTGTCCTATATAAACGCTACTACAATCGTCACAAGTGAGCTTATATACTCCTAATCTACTCCCTCTTTTTACTTTATCCTTACCATTACATAGTCTAGAATACAAAGAATTATTAGTCTTAAAAGCAACATTTATTTCCTTTGGTTTTAAAATATTATAAATTTTATCTGACAAAGGGCCAACGTAACTAATACTTGCTTTATATTTGTTAGTAGGTTCAGTAGACGGGCTGCTATATAACATGCTATCAGCTATACGCCTCTGTTTCTTTTTAACCAGACTATTTACCATATCGTCACAAGTGAGCTTATATACTCCTGATCTACTCCCACTTTCTACTTTATCCTTACCATTACATAGTCTAGAATACAAAGAATTATTAGTCTTAAAAGCAACATTTATTTCCTTTGATTTTAAAATATTATAAATTTTATCTGACGAAGGGCCAACGTAACTAATACTTGCTTTATATTTGTTAGTAGGTTCAGTAGACGGGCCGCTATATAACATGCTATCAGCTATACGCCTCTGTTTCTTTTTAACCAGACTATTTACCGTTGTCTCAGTGTAGCCATTTGAATTTGCAATCATATGTATGGTCTTCAACTCTAAATCAAAATCTTCCCTAGAAATAGGTACTGTTAACAATCTATGTATGTAACAATGGAAAGCAGCCAGTTTATGTTGCCAAGGGTGATTAGAAGAAGCTGGAATAACTGTATCGGTTTGCGTAGGCTTACGATAAATGTGGAACTGATGCTTATTATTTACCTTAGTTATAGTCAAGTCTAAGAAGTTAAGTGAATTATTCTGTTCTAATTCCTTCTTAAATTTAATTTTCGGATGTTCGTTATTAAGACTACTCACAAATAAATCCAATTGTCTCATACTACCCCTCCAGCATAAAATCAAATCATCTACATACCTATAATAATATAACAAATTTGTATTTCCCACTATGTACTGAGTCTCAAAACTATCCATCAAAATATCTGCCATTAGCGGACTAAGAGGAGAACCCATAGCCAACCCATCACCTTGTAAATAATATTGTCCATTAAACCTAAAATAATTTTGTTTCATACAGATAGTTGTTAAATCTATTAGCTCACAAACCTCTCCTGGATGTAGTCGCTGTCTTTCCAAATGATTTTGAAGTATATTTAACGTTTCAGTATACGGTACATTGGTAAATAAACTATCTACATCCAAAGAAAGTAATGTTGCGTTTGGCGGTATGCTGATGTCTTTGACTTTTTCTATCAAATCTAAACTATTTTTCAGACAATAAAGTGGTTTGAAGGAAAAAGAAGGTCGTTATTCTTTCCTAAACACGATTAACAAAAGAACATCAACAGAAAAGAAACAGAACTTACGAGGGCAAAGACAGGTTGACCGTTATATAGGTAGTGGTTCAAACATATACCATCACCTTTTAGGTAACGCCGGGACTGGGTCACACTTGAACGAGGGGAAAAAGTTACACTACATTGCGTTGCGGGCTTACCATGGTTTAAAACCGGTGGCTCTAACATGACCGACTAAGTTTAGATTATCTGAGTTTATCTCTATGTGCGTCACTTTGTTATGACACAAGTTTGACAGAGAGACAGAGACTCAGGAAGGGATAAACCTTGAATGAAGAACTAAAGCATGGCTATAGCTTAGCTTAGCAGTACCTACCTACATGTCAAGCGTACACACCCGAAATTGTCACAATGGTTACCTTTGGCATGCATTAAGGTAGTAAAACCTGCAAATTAATAAGCAAAACGTAGATTATACTATCTTAATGGACACCAATGGTAATCATTTTGTGTATTCATGTGTGTACAGGGTGTCAATTGAAAAGGAGGTTGACGGTACGTAGTCGTCTCTTTTTTTCACATTGTATTGCCATTTATAGAAGAATATATGTAAGACCCAATATTTGAGACTTGTCCATTGATGTTTATAGTGATGAGGCTAAGGCGTGGCGATTAACGTATCTACCGATTACTAAGGGTAGCAGATTATTGCAATCGATTATAGTGACGATTTAAAAATATATTTTTATCTGAGTTAAGGCGATAGAACTTCGTGCAGGTTCCGCCCGGACTGGTACCATAATCTGATATTGTTTCGTTCAAAAATCTATGCTTTGAAAATTCAAAAGTCGATGAATAAAACAATTTCTCTCTTTTTAGTGAGTCTGGTTGTTTATCTAAGTTACACGGTTATGTCAATTGCGCATCACCCTTTACAAAATATTGCTTTTCCCAATGCAGGGACGTTAATTCTTGAGGAGTTCTCCTGGAGTGCGATTTTTGAATCTCACCGGGTGGCTAAAGCTCATCAACAAACTGGCCGTTTTCCATAGAGATTCGGCCATTTTTTGAGCTTTAGTCAACTAATGAGATTCAAAAATTGCACCTCTTCACCATCAGCCTCACTTGACCAAATGCATAATTATAGTTGCTAAGCAATTAGCATAAATTGCTTAGCAACTATATTAAAATAGCCGCGCGTATCGCCACCCGTGAAATACCTACTTATTATTGAGTAGTTTCACTATCAGTTCCAGTTTTCCGAGAACAAAAGTACAAGTTACTATAAAAAAAATATCCAAATGGCTACAGGTGTGCATTTTTTAAAGATTTCCCTCGATTTCTCCAGGATCCCACCAACAGATCGTGACCTGATGACAATGGAACCAACTTGGAAGTATACCCTTTCAATCAAAACAAGAATTTTTCAAATCGGTCCAGCCGTCTTCGAGTAATCGCGAAACATATTGCTCCTTTTTTTGAAGTCGGTTAAAAAGAGCACGTTCTTAGCCATAGGGATTTTTTCATTTTAATGTTTGATTTAATGATTTGATATCTTTTTGATTTTGTAATAAATTAATCGATTTCAACAAATTTACGAAAATTTCATTTGAATCGAAACGAAGAACTTGGTCACTACACTAAGTTTAAGAAAAAAAGACTTAATACGTAACTGTTTACGTGTTGGGTTTTTAGTATGAAATACTTTATTATTACGATAGAAATAAATGTAATAACCACTTAGTTGCACCTTAAAAGAGCATATACATAGCTTTTAGGTATCTGTGAAGCTCAAAAGCTGTTGAATATTTTATTTATAATTTAAATGGATAATGCACATTTACATTATATGGGTGTTGTCATGTGTCAAATGATGGGTAAAGGATATATACTTCTGTAAAGTAAATTAATCAGCTAATAAAATATCGCTTTCAATTTTAAAACTTATACTATACTATTGTATGGGACAAACTAAACCTGGGCCGGTCATGTTACGGCCACTGACATCGCATTCAATGTATTACTAATCGTATTATTTGACTCGTCCCGTGGACAGGGCTCATTTCTCAAACGATATGGTTCCATAATAGTAGTGTTTTCTCATACAAAAGCACTAGTAATATGTTGTAGTATGTTGTTTGTGAAACGGGCCCCCAGGGCATAGGATGACTTGTATGCTGTTGGCCGGCCGCTGCCGCGGCGTGCGTATAGATAGCTCAATATGGGTAAGTTAGTCATAATGAAGAACTCAAACTAAACTGGGACCATTCGTTAGCAATGTAGCTTTACTTTGACAGATCTTTACTGTAGATAGGAATGATATAGATTTTCCGTAAGGACCAAGTCAGGGAGTGAGACACAAAGTTGTAACTATTATTTATTACTCTTCAACAGATTTTACGTAACGTAAACATTACCAACAGGAAAGTACCTTTACGTAACTTCAACTTCGACAAAATTTCGATTAGCTATCCAAGCTATTTCAATATTTAAACGAGTAAGAACATAAAACGGGATTCGTATCTCTGAATTGGGGTTTATTATCAACCGCCTACCGCCGCCGAGAGGGTTTTTACGCAGATAGTGTCACATTATTCTCGAAGTTTCGCCGGTGGGCCCCTTTCGGGCACACTGGGTGAGTATTCCTCGAAGAATGTGCAATAAAATATATCTTTGCTCAGTCTTTATGGATGTTTGAGACGCAAAAATGGCCAGTGTGTTAATTTACAGATGTATTTTCGAAATAAACAAATATTGTTGATATGGACCTCCGCAAAGTAACGCCTGAATCTATTAATTATTTTCGAAATAGTTTAAAATTTTCTTTCTATAGATAGTAGGTATAAAGCATCTTCAGCCGCTTACTTCTTTTAAACCACGCAAAGGATTTTGATATGGTTTTCAGAGTTATTTTTTTTACGCAAGGTTTTTATGTAGATATACATTACATCCTAATTGTAACCGTGCGAAACTGGGGCGGGTCGCTAGTTTCAAATACAATACGTAGTGAGAGAACGATTAATGATTCATTAAATATTAAACAAATTCTTTATTGTTTTGCGGGTGGTAGGACCTTGTGAAAGTTCCATCCGGATCGCCACCACAATCTTGCTCGCTACTCCTGCCGCAATGAAAAACTGCCACTTTAGTGAGCTTTAGTCACCCGGTGAGATTCAAAAATCGCACTCGTGGTAACCGTGAGCAAAACAAAGTTCAAATTCATCTCGTAACCGTTTGAACATAAGCAAATATTAACTCTAATTTTTAATCCCAGGATCGTATAGTAGCAACATTTAGGAGGTACCTCGGTATTCAGTTATAAATAAGGTACATGTTTGTTTAAAGATACCCCTAACGAAGAATTATACTGTTTAACTCCATTCCACGTTCCGCACATTCCCTCAAATTAAAAGGCCAGAAAACGATATTATTAATCACAACATTTGTACGACAAATCAAAAATACCGGAGACCCCTGGTGAATTTTAATTGAGCATGAATATGAAACGAAACGACAGATTCAAGAAATCCAGATCCAGAAGTTTGCCTTGGCAGCCATTATTATTCCGATAAAATTAGCGTAGCATCCTGTATTGTTCAAATTAACAGTAACGATGCTTCAAATCAAATTATGAACGTGTGCTCAGATTATATAAAGACTATAGATAGGTGTTTTGGTATGCCGCTCGAGTCCTATAGTATTGTGACATAGAACTTTATGCGACGATTGTAGCAAGCATTTTCTTACTGTTTCTAATTAATTTTAACGTCTTTTTTAACCTTGATACTATGTTTAGGTTGTATTAAACTTTTGCCATTTCCACACATTTTTTAGTTTGGGTGCATCAGGACTTCTATCGTGATATTTAACATTGTTTATTTACCTCGACGTTTCGTTCGTATTGCAACGGACGTGATCGCAAGTAGACAGCAGGCAAATAAACAATTTTCTCAAACTTCTCAATACTTATGGAACAGCAACAGCATAATAAATAACCATAGCTTAAGGTTAAGAGGGTGGGAAACGTTATCGCCGTTTCTTAAAAAGATCGCGTTATCTTGGTCACCACGGCTTAGGATCTTTGCAAAATCCGCAAATATAATTTAGGAAACCACCGCACTGTGGCGGAAGCGGCGGAAGCCACATGGTTTAGTCAGTGTGCCTTGCGCCGTGCCACTTGGTCAATGGGGTTCATGGCACGTCCATAAGATAAGTTGGATCCTAGCGTATAAATAGTCAGCTCGAATATCTACCTACATGTCTAGCGAAATACAACAGTAATCGCCTTATAATATAAACAAGATGTTAATTGTGAATAAAGGGAGATTCACTGGAGATTTACTATAGGCTCACTGGAGGACTTACTAGAGACTTCAGTATAGTCTGTGGCAATAACATGACCGGCATAAGTTTAATTTATCCCTTCCTGTGTCTCTGTCAAACTAGTGTCACAAGAAAGGGACGCAGTTTGCAATAATTCAGATAAACTATACTTGGCCGGTCCTCTTAAGCCACTGGAAGTATCAATGCGTGTATCTGATATCCTTTCTTTCCCCCAACGAAGAACACTCACCAATGACAGTGTCGTTCCTCAGGTCAGCGAACTTGTCGTGTATGCTGCGGAACTCGGGAATGGTGCTGACGCAGGTGATCTCGAGCCGGCCGGTGGCGACCAGCTGCAACTCGGAGACGGTGACGTACAGGTCGCGGTCGCGCGGCCGCCGGCTGCGGTGCCGGGACGTGGCGTGGATCACGTTCGGCTCCCGCGCAAGCTCCGCGAACTGGAACGTGACGTTCGGGAAGGTTAACTAAATTTTATAGTTATAAAGGTGATGTTATACAGCAACTATGTAGCTTTTATAGCACTTGGGTAATGGCTGGTTCCTATATTAAAACAGCGGATCGTTTTACATACCAACAGTTAAGATGACGGTTTATCCAGCTTCAAACAGAGCTGTTCATACAAACGGCGGTAAAGTTTTCCACCCTCATAGCTGTGGGTTTTTGATATGTTGTCATATTATACTTTAGAACTAAATAAATAAATAAATATCTCAGGACAATTCACACCAATTGACCTAGTCCCAAGATAAGTAAACCTTGTGTTATGGGTACTAGACAACGGATATACATACTTAAATACATATAACATCCAAGACTCCGGTACAAATATTCATATTCATCATATAAACATTTGCCCTTCCCGGGAATCGAACCCGGAACCTCTAGCTTCATAGTCAGGGTCACTAACCACTAGGCTATCCGGTCGTCGTACTAGGTCTGTATGTTTTGATTTTTGAACATTCTTTATACATTTCACAATACATATATTTGCGCTTTATGAGCTTCATACAAAACAAAACAGCGTCAAAGTTTTTAAAACTATAAAGAATGTTTATAAAATCAAAACATATATACCTAGTTCTAGAATATAATGACAATATACCACAAAACCACTGCAATAGGTTATCTAAATACAGAATACACTAGACGGATGATGCTAGGTGCTTTTTCATCGCGCTTATTAGTTTTGTACGACCTCCCTTGCACTCGCCTACGCCACGACTCCCTGTGCGTAGTGTGCGTGTGTGTTATATAATAGACCGTTTGCATACATTTGCATTGAACTGTGTACATACAGCGTGCTCCCTAAGGCTGCATCCGGGCGCGCGCGTAGCGACGTGCGAGGCGTGTGTGAGCGCGAGCAGTGGCGGCGGCGTGCTATGCTCGTGCTCGGTGCGCGGGCGCCGCCCGTTGCGTTCGCTCATTGGCACGCGGTACTTGTGCGAGTGGGCGAGCAGCTCGTCCATCTAAATAGATAAACAAAGTCAATATCAAAGTAGGGTTATGACAAACTTTTGTGAATGTTGTAAAATCTACTAGTGATTCGGAAACCTTCGCTGAGGGATGCTTTAAGTTTTTAATCGCTAGTACAGGTTACTGTGGTCAGTAACTAGCTAGAGCTTGGCTCTTGCACTCTGAAACTCCATCTTTTGACATTTACTTACCAAAACAGTCCTTTGCCGCATCATAGTCCTAGAGTCCCTATTATCCTGAAGTGCCCAAGGCCTGTGCGCTATTGGTTCGTTGACTTTGACGATCCGCAACTTCATCCTATCCATCGACTGTACCTTTAAGGGTAACAGCAACGAGCACGACGATGTCTTGCTCTAGCGCTAGCACGAGTGTGCGAGATAGAACGACCTGCCTACCTTCTTTCCGTTGATGAACCACGTGATGTGCGGCGCGGGCAGCGCGGGCGCAGTAGTGCAATTGGCACGCAGCGTCTCGCCGGAGCTGAGGTAGCGCGTCGGGAAGTCGATGCGCGGGTGGTGCTTCTGAGGGTCTGGGGAACAAACGAACGACTAGGTTTATTTATAACCAAGAGTGGGTAGAGTCATGTGTAAAAATATAGGTACATTCAACGTCTCAAAAATATGTACCTATCGCCCCTTATTTTTGACTTTTTGAGTCGTTTCTATCGATACACATTTTTGTATTTGACTGTACGACGGCTGAGGGACTTGGAAATTTTGATCGAAAGAGAATTGTTCAAATTTTTACATTCTCGATGTAATGGTATTTTTTTAAAAACAGATAGTCCTTGACATTCTGAAAGAATGCGCATTAATTTAAATAAGCCTTGCACGGTTATTAGGCTATCATAAATAGACTTGACTTCACTTTATCGCTATGCGTGATTCTTATTTACTAGATCACTGGTCCTAACATGACCGCCCAAGGTAAACTTTACTCCCAGTGCGTCTTTTTCTGATGGCACTAGTTAGACAGGGTTGGGGAGGTAGAGTTAAATTAGCTTGGGTGGTTAAGTTAGAACCGCAGTATGATAGAGATATACAAATCTACACAATAAGTAATGCAGCAATATGCGAGCTAAAACAAATAGTTTGTTAGCCCGTTTTTGATCATAATATGTGTTTTTTTTCCTATGAAATAGAAAGGCAAACAAGCAAGTGGGTCACCTGGTGGTAAGTGATCACCACCGCCTATAGACATCCGCAACACCAAAGAGATTGCAGATGCGTTGCCAACCCAGAGGGCTAAGATGGAATACCTCTTGTGCCAGTAATTACACCGATTGTCTTGCTCTCCACGCCGGAACACAATAGTGCAAGCACTGCCTCTTAGCAGCAGGATTAGCGAGCAAGATGGCGGTAGCGATCCGGACGGACCCTGCACAAGGTCCTACCACTTGCAAAAGCCACCCGTTTAATCGGACAAGCAAAATGCATGAATCATAACGCATGT
This sequence comes from Ditula angustiorana, assembly GCA_963691745.1. Taxonomy (NCBI): domain Eukaryota; kingdom Metazoa; phylum Arthropoda; class Insecta; order Lepidoptera; family Tortricidae; genus Ditula; species Ditula angustiorana. The sequence continues at coordinate 2,608,813 of OY829481.1, read as the reverse complement.
TCCGAAGCAGCTGTAATACTCGAGCAATAGGTACCTCGATTTTATTAAATAGGTGATTTTAATCTGTCCAAATTACACAGTAGTTTTCTGTTCATAATGCAGGAATCGCTTGATTCAACATGATGTTTTATGATTATTGAAGAACTAATAAATCTGGCTTTAATACGGATTTCGATTTCAGCGGTATTATAAGAAGTTATTGCCAGTGCCTAGTCGGAGGTTCATGTGACAAATTTCTCTAGGGACGTTTCTCTGTTCAGATTTTGCACCAATTCTGAACCAGAAAGATTTCTGAAGCTGTATGAATATTAATATTGTTAACATTATCAGAAGTCTATAATCACTATTTAATCAAATTCTAAATTAAGAAAAAAAAACAATAAAATCTTATTCTTAACTACCGTCTATTACCGTCGTCGAGTGCTTACTTCACATGCACTGTTAAAATTGCTTTGTAAATACATGCAGTTTTCCTTATCTATGTTTTTGTTCAGCGAAATACAAGTAGACACGAGTATTATGTAAAATATCTTATTTATCATTGAGTCCATAATAAATTAATTGATCATTAACTGCAGTAGAGTAAACGTGGTGCATGTTAAAATATGCTTGCTGTTCGTATATCATCTAGTAAGACTTAGTGATAATAATTTGTGACATCTGTTATATAATTTTAAATTAAATTAGATTCAAATAATAGTCTCGATATGAACGAACAGTCAAAAAGAAGCTTAGTTGAAACTAAAACTTTCAAACCTAATAATTAACGTTATAATAAAACCTATGTTGAAAGGTACATCAGTGAGTATAAGAAGATTGGATCGCTAAATTTGCTATGAAATCGGCAAACGAATGAAGTGGTTCGTAGCGTATGGTGAATAGCAAATATTCATAAATATTTCTGAAGAGACAAGAGAACAATAAATAAAAAGAAATTTCACCCGAGAGTATCTTTTACAACGCCTCTAACGGATGTGCGGATTGCCATATTTCAGAGAGTTTCTCCTTTGTGCTCTAGGGCATGACAAACCTTCATGTAGGTTAACATTTAAATATAGGGCAACCCTTACAATGCCTAAGAAAAATTACTAGAAGCATCATCACATTGTTATCACATCAATCGTTAAAGTTAAATACATGCTATTATTATTAATATTAGTACACGTTTGGAAAACGATGATACAAATACAATTTTGCGGGTGGTAAGACATTGTGTACTGCTACCACCATCTTGCTCGTTAATCCTTCCGCTAAGCAGCAGTGCTTACACTGTTGTGTTCCGGCGTGGAGAGCAAGACAGCCGGTGTTATTACTGGCACACAAGGTATTCCGTCTTAGCCCTCTAGGTCGGCAACGCATCTGCAATCTCCTTGGTGTTTATAGGCGGTGGTGATCACTTACCATCAGGTGACCCATTAGCTTGTTTGCCATCCTACTTTATAAAAAAAAACAAATCATTTATTGTCAGAAAGTGAGTGGTGATAAATGGTAACATTGGTAGTATTGATAGTCTCTAGTTTTCAGTCTTTCTGTTAACATGCAGTTTGTCAGATCACTTGAAAAGAAAAGCCAACTTTACTGAAACCCGGATGAAAGCGTAAAAATATTTGTCTAACAAAATCCCCTTTCTATTCAAGTCTCGGTGGAGAATTATGAAGTAAAAGTCTCCCGTCTTCAAGTGCGCAATCTCTATCAAATATCTCTGTAAGTAGTCAATCTTGGAGGAATTCTTAACGGTACCGTTAAACTTGGGGCCCTTGTTACGCTCATAATTACGGCACCTTACGCCTCGGTACCTCCGTACAAAATAATCTACGTACTATCAACGTGGCTGATGACGTAAACAAGCCTGTTGGGGATACTTCCGAGGACCCTCTGAGGGTAGATTGAGTGTAATGTACCGTCTGAATTACTGTGAATGTTTTGTTTTATGTTTTTGTTATCTTACACTTGTTAAAGTTTGGCACAAACGATTTTTTAGTACTCGAATGCATAAAAGTCCTAAAAGAAGGTGAAAAGTTGTAAAATGTTTCTCACAATCGCGTTTATTATCATCACGAGCCAAATTAGGAATTCATATAAATAGGTACCACGGGTGTACTTCAAGAAGGAGCAATGGGTGCGTAGGTATACTTTCAGACAGTTAAGAAAAGTTTATCTATTAAATTTACTCGACTTAGAACCAAACCGGAACTTTAAACAGTAAAGTTTAGCTATTTTATCTACACATATATCATAAAAAATGCTCTATAATGCGTTCAGAAACCGTAGGCAATGACCAGCATTATAACAATCAATAATTATGATGAGAATTTTTCTAATTTGTTTCTATATTTGTTTAAATTCATTTTTTATTACATTATTTTAATGTGTACAGTCTATACATATTTAATAGGTACCTAGGAATAGTAACTAGTAGCAATGCAGGTCATTGCCCTATGGCTTCTGAACCCATCATAGAGTACTTATGACATGTGTGTAGATAAAGTAATGTATGCAACTGTACATAATTAGGTCTTAAAACACTCGTGTGATCCTATTATGAAACTCGCTGATGCTCGTTTCATAAAACCACACTCGTGTTTTAAGACCCCTCATTATGCAACAGTTACATAAAATACTATTGCCAATCGATCGATAATTAAACAATCTTATAAGTAAATATTGTATAGTAAAACTGGATTCTATGAGAGGAACATAACTATAGTAGCTCGGTCTCGACGTTACGAATGTTGTTGCAACAAAAATATAAGTGTTTTTGGGGTACATACTGTATATTATTATATTTATTGTGGATCCTATACCAAAAAAACAGTGTTACATCCGTAAAATACGTATAGTGTAAAAACACTGCTTGGCACATCCCTTAACCACTTTACATTCGCTCAAAGGTTAACTGGAAGAGATCCCTTAAAGGTATAAGTTCGCCTTTGTACATGTTATTTATTTTCTTGTAAATTTTTATTTTTATTATTATGTGCAATAAAGAGTTTTACATACATACATACATACATTTATTTTACAGACTTCGTAATATCATTGCTTGTGGGTGAGTATCTGTGTATGTGTCTGTGTGTAAAATCGTGAATGTTTATGGCAATGTACCTAGGCATTGTTAATAGTATTTTATGCAACTGTTGCATAATGAGGGGTCTTAAAACACGAGTGTGGTTTTATGAGTTTCATAATAGGATCACACGAGTGTTTTAAGACCTAATTATGTACAGTTGCATACATTACTTTATCTACACACATATCATAAGTACTCTATGATGGGTTCAGAAGCCATAGGGCAATGACCTGCATTGCTACTAGCTACTAGTGCTAGGTACCTATTAAATATCTATAGACTGTACACATTAAAATAATGTAATAAAAAATGAATTTGAACAAATATAGAAACAAATTAGAAAAAATCTCATAATAATATTGGTTGTCATAATGCTGGTCATTGCCTACGGTTTCTGAACGCGTTATAGAGCATTTATGATATATGTGTAGATAAACATATTTAAATACGGTATTCTGTCATAGTTAGAATAGATTTTCCGATCCATTAGTGAATTTCCGAGGTAGTCGAGTCGTTTTGAATTTTCCATTAGCTTCCTTTCTGAGACTGACACCGATTGCTCAAATTACTAATACACGTTACTTAGCGAGTAGTGTTTTAGTTGTATTCACTAATGACTGCTTCTCTAGAAGTTTTTGCTACTTTAGCAATCAAACTGGCAGGCGCTTCAGGACATGTATTTGAAGAATTGTATGTATGAATATCAATTCTTTATTGAAAAAAAAAAGATTTTATGTTTTTTATACGTCAAAGCATTATTTATTATGTAGTACATTCAACTGTGGAATAGTTTTAACATCATAAGACCTTATGCCGTATTTGCACGTCATAAAAAGGCAATATCTATTTCACTTACAATCCAACGCGACCGCCTGTTGAATCCCCAGTGAAATGTACCCTGTCTGTATTTTTTATATTTTGTTTGCATATGTGAATAAATAAATAGTATGTATGTAAATTCTTTTTTATAAAAAAAAACATAAATGACAAAAAGAGATACAGTGATGTATACAAAGGCAATAGTATTTGTTGTTGTTGCGATAATCACCCATAATATAATAATTAAGTAGGATAGCTAAGTAGAAATTGTTGTCAAAGGCGCGCCAACAATATTCTTTGACAACTTTAGATACAATAGTCTTGACTCTTGATTTCGATACCTAATCTTGATCATACATATTAATTTTATTCCTAAACCTCCAAAATCAAATCTCTAAGGTTAAACTGTACATATCCGCATTTATAAACAGGAGGGAAGTTGTAAAAAACTGTGTATGGATTGCTAAAAGGGAAATTTATTTTAATTTTCTCTTAACTTGTTTTCCTTTCAACGACCTTCTTTGTTTGGATGAATTATGGTCAGGATTCGGGACAAAAAAGTTTTTTTTTGTTAGATTATATTTATTCTACTTTCGTGGGGCTTTTTAAGTAAATAGTATTAAAATACTGTAAAGTAAGTATTAATTAATGCATATAAAATTTTGATAAAACTTTAAAATAAAACAATATTACGTGTTATAGTTACAGTAAAGGAATTCGAGGTACGTAATAAAATAGACCCTAATGTTTTTGAACTGATTTTATAATTTCTATTGATATCTGATATTGATATCATATTTTAAAGCAAACAAGTAAACTTCACATCACTTTTTTAAAAATGTCATAAAAATTGTCTAACACTTTGAACTCCAGGCACAGTAAGCAATCAATTTTACAGATGAATCCGGATCCAATCAATGTAGCTAGTGACTCGAGCGAAGGCCGACGGGAAGCCGAGTTTGCATCCGTCCTCGGCCACAAACGAACTGACCCCAATCAAGACGTCTTGTCCCTGGTTTTGCACAATCAAAGGTCCCCCTGAATCGCCCCTGCAAATTCCAACTCCGCCTCTGCCGCATGTGCAAACGTTTGAATCCTGAATAAAGCCCCCATACACTGCTCTGCATTCTTGATTGGTAATCACACGAAGGAACACGTTTCGAACCATCGTATTGATGGTAGGGTTCGACACATCAGAGTATCTTCCGTAACCCGACGCCACGGCCCAAGCGTTGTGCAAATTAAAGGATATCCACGACGGAGTTGATGGTAGAACCACCGGTCTGATCGCAGCCGAGAATGACACAGGGCTAGGAAGATATAAAATCGCTACATCGTTAGCTAACGAGTTGGGGTTGTATTGGGGATGTATGGCGAAAGTGGAAGTAGGGACTCTCACTCCACCGTGATACAGAAATGGGGAGCCCAGGACGACGGTGAATCTCCAAGCCTGGAACCTTCCATCGAACCAGCAATGCGCGGCCGTGAGGATCCTAGAGTTTGAAAGCACCGATCCTCCGCAAGCTGAAGTATGCGCCAAGCCAAAGATGTCGATGACAAGTCCTGCTAGGTACGGGTGGTTGTTGATGGGTGCAATGGCTCCACCGACGATTGGTGCTGAGTTGATTGGTGTTGACGATCGGCGTTGAAAGTTGAACAGTTGATCTTCAGCTTGCTTTATTCTCTGGGCTTCTTTAACGCCGACTCTTTGATGGTAGCCGGTCAAGTCTGCGGCGTATGTGAGGCCGAGGACAGCGCAAAGAAGACCAGCTATAACGAGCACGCGCATTTTGGTCGATATAACAGGACTTGCTGTACCCTTGTTTATATAAAGCCAATTTAATCTTTTATCTTATGTTGACTCGAATGAGGTTTTGGTCTTTCCAGTGTTAATCTGATTTTTTATTGCTCTGTCAATCACGGATATATTTATCATATTTTTAAAGTTAAATGATACGATTCTCTTCTGAGTCGCATTATTTATTGTTTTATTTTTTAATAAAGATTAATTTGTTCAACGAATGGACCGTGGACATCATCAACATCGTTAAGGTGCTGAAAGGTGCTGAAGAAGAGCAGCACAGAGTAGGAGTAATTAGGAGATTCTGCAGCAGTCGGTAGCGTCTGGTTATAAATTTGTTTATTGAAAATTACTATAATGGTAAAACATATCTTTAGGAAAAAAACAAAGTTATTACAGAAAAAAGAAACCATAAACGAATAGGTTTAATACATGAAAATATCCCACAACTTCTTTCGGTTCTCTCGGTCATGATAGGCCTGCTTCGCACACGCAGTGAAATGTGTGAGTGAACCATTCATTATGATTAACAACGTTAGTAAAGTTAAAGTAACTAGAGCCTTAAATAGTTTTCATTTTATAGAATAGGGATCCAAACGAGCAAGCAGGTCACTATGATGGAAAGAGAGCACAGTTGAATAGGCAAAAAATATAAAACTAATTTATTTGGCTACTCAAAATTCTAAAGAAACATATTCAAACACATACGTGATTCACATTTGGACGTATAAAAGATATTTTTATGGTTTACTATTCTTTGTTTTGTACCGCAAATATAATTACGGAACTTAAATAGAACGGTCATTAGTTAACTACGTTGATCGATCCCTAAAATGAAACAGCACAACAAAGCATTTCCGCGCATCGAATTAATCAAATAGTGGAACACTTTATGGTTATTAATCACCTTTTAATCCGACAGATAATGAAATTAAAAATGACGAACTTGGTAATATTTTACATCGTATAAGTCTCTTATCTTGTACAATTTAAAATGTGTGGAATCTAGTAGAAGTAAATAGATATACAAGAATGTGTCTAAATATAACTGTTAAGTAATAATTATTGATAGCGGATTATGTTTTCTAAGTAGAAGCTCAAGTATTTCTAAGATCAGCCGCTCCTTAAATACAGAGTTACGCAACACAAAACTCACTAATAATTTAATTTAAATTCAAACATAACAAAATTCAGAACCACTTCCTTTTCTTCAGTTGGTTAAAAATTATAGATAATAGGTAAGTGAAATTTTCAATTGTTTCTATCGTTGGACAAGGGGGTCCAAGAAATTTTATAGTAACCAGTTATCCGTTAAGGATTTCCACTAACCTTTTAAATTTCCGCATTCAATCCTTATTCATCAAATTGTTACATCATCACACACACATCATAACCTAAAATTACTAATTGTATCACTGACTTCCCTTTATACCTCTGAATAACCATCCTGATCCGATTTCCAACTTCTTTTGTTGTCATAAATGTTTTTTATGTACAAAATTATCAACGCCGTCGCGGGTCATCTGTCACCATTATATCTTTGCCATTATGGCGGTGTACAGGCACTGACGGACCCAAACAATGGCCTGGAATCGCGGCACGGAACGGATCCGTCTCCCAGTGGACATTTATCTTTGCTTAGAGTACTTACACCTGGGTATTCGCCGTAATATTCGTACCTTGAGTTACTTTACGTAAGGAATAAAGGGTACAAAGTGCTTGAAAATGGAAATTGCGCTCCGGTGCTGTTTGAATTTGTTTTTACGTGCTTTTATCGAGTGGGAAGAAAACGTTTTAGGTAAAACAGATATAGAGAACTAGGTGATGTTTGCCTCTACCATAACTTTTAAATTTTGGGTTTCCCCGCGGCCTTGTTTTTATAACAGATAAATCAGAGACATATAGGTATGTCAGAGACGTCAGAATGTAACATAATAAAATTTATTTGTTCAAATTTCAGCGACTTTGTCAGCATATATTAGTTAGCAGTAGCATTTGCCCCTAGAATTCACTACACTTTAGGAACTATCATGTGGTGAATTACAAAACCATGCATACAAATATAAAAACGCAAAAGTGTTATTTTTAAGTCAAAAATTTAAATAAACCTGAAAGAGCTAACAGGTCTAATGCTTTGATCAGGAACCACACAAACTTCTTAAAAAAACTGTCAATTAGCTTCTTAGTTTAATATAGTTGAAATAAACAAAGAAACCGAACAACAACTACATATTTCACGATTTACAGTATCAGTACAAAGGTTTAAATTCAAATTCATTTCGCTGGATTAAACTAGAATAAAACTTTTTCGAAATGAAAAGCGACTTCATTGAGCCTGCTACTGATAAGCTTTATATGCGTAGATATGGTGTAGACGGCAAATCATCCCTTAATTTGGCACCCTTAAAGGTGGGATATAATTTTCAAATTAAATTGAAATCAACCTCGAGTATAATCAGTTTAATTAAAAGAGTCATTGAACTCATATCACAAATGGTGGGGATATAACAAACACAAAAACACAGAAAAAAACAATATCGCGAGCCTGCAATCGTGTCCCACTGCTGAGCAAAGGCCTCTCCCCCGGGTTTCCAGTTCTCTCTATCCTTAGCATTTTCTGCCCAGACACAAAATAATATCTAAAAATATTCAGTCGAATTGAGAACCTCCTTCATTTTTAAAGTCATTTAATAATTACTACGCTGCACCTACGAGTTGGTTAATCTGCGTCGTTGATGGTAGCCATGCGTCCCGCATGTCTGAGACAGTATCATTTAGACGGGTCATGCGTCAACTGAAATCGCTAAACATTTACCTAGGTTTCATATTCTAATCGCCATGACGTCAAATAGGTAGGGGAGTTAATGGAACTTCTAGTAAAAATGGCGAAAATAACACAAAATAAGGTATACCCATGATGGTTTACTGTACACTACACAACACAAAACGAGTCTTTTGTTATTTGCCCAGTGGCCCTAAACCGACCGCCCAAGTTTAATTTACCGCTATGTGCGTCTTCTCTTAGGAAATTAGTTGACAGAGCCTCATAGAGGAATTAATTAAACGTTTTATAATCAAAACCGACTTCATACTTGGTGCATCCGAAGAGCGTAGATACTTGTAAACAAAAAATCCTTATGGACCCATTATCAGAACTAGATTTTGTTAAAAAAAACGGACTAATCTGCAAGCATCTGGGACATTCCTTTAGCTGTAATTGTAAATGGAGTTGAGAGTTTCGTTCAAACTACAACTGGTGCTCCTTGACTTCAATCAATAGTTACGGCATCCTTGGATGGTTAACAAGCTCAAATTTTGACGCTTTGCGAGACTATTTCGTTCATTATTTTAAATGCCGCAATACAACTTCAACTATCCTGCAGATTCCGGGACGGTTGGCCTCCTTAAACATAAGTGTTATAGTCGTAAGTTAACTTTAGCGAAGATTAAAGCCGCGCCAACTGGCCTTATTGTCGTAAAAGTGACCATCAGGCCGTCCCTTCCAATCTCCAATAAAGGCTTAGTTGACCGAAAACATGAAATTGCATGTATCTTTGTTGATATTTAAATGTGGCCAGCAGGTGTGCCGACCCCGAGCCTGTCAATAAAAAGCTCCGGGCCGGCCGGCTTGATAAATGATTCGTCGGAGAAATACAGCTTCGCAGCATTTCCTAGCGATCCTTGTTCGAAAAAAGCGACCCGTGTGAGACGTGCGAACGAGATGTTCTCTAAAACGTGATTTTTATCGGACGCCGATGAACATTTCATCTATAAAACGCTTCTAATCCGACCTCGCACTGATACGCTCGAGATTGAGGCTAATATATACGTGCCAGAAAATCGAATAGAAAATGAAACTGCGCTAATAAAATTGATGTCAAATCTTCCGGAAACCGTGAAACTAGATACGGAAGCGAAATATCCTACAAAATATAAGCTGCGTTGCTGAAGCGCTAATATCGAGCTATTCAAAACCTAATGAGCGTTTCATTTCCGATTTCAAATAGCTCCAATCCATTCACCAATCCGTGCTGTCGCCCCGAGACGCTCACACAGAACACCCCTGTTTCTTATTCCAATGGACTACGGTCTGAATTTAAAGAAACCTAGTTTCACCAAGTGTTGTTTTTGTAATGTAGTTGCTTATTTGCTATGCGCGTCATGGTTGTCCCTCATCGTGAATTCAAATAGGAGTTTAATGATGTTGTTTTTGGTGGAAACTCAAATACACTATGAACTACTGAACTGATGTCTTAGGGAACTGTTTTGCACTGAGAGGAAAGTTTCAATATTGAAGTAGTTATCACAGCGTTCGCACGAATGAATGTATACCTGACTTACACAATAATGTGTACAACAGTTTAGATCAAAAATCTATTCAAGATAATTTTTTTATCACCTTCTTGTATCAAGCTTTGTCAATCAACAATTTAATGTGCATTCTTCTTCAATTTGTTTTTTACATACCTAATAAGAAAGCCTTTAATTGTTTATTCGTAAGTAACATAATCTGTTTTTATGGACGCGTATGATATGATGTGTTTAGTATAATTATGATTTGTATATTATTGTTTAAATGTATGTACATATATACATTTCACTCACGCGGTTTTGCACGAATACTTAAGACCCCATATATTTCTTCTTCAAACACTTTTCTTTATGAAATAGGAAGGCAAACAAAGCAAGTAGGTCACCTGATGGTAAGTGATCACCGCCGCCTATAGACACCTGCAACACCAAGAAGATTGCAGATGCGTTGCCAACCCAGAGGGCTAAGATGGAATACCTCTTGTGCCAGTAATACTTTAACAATTGTTATTTTTGTTTTTCTGTAACTTTTAATGGGATCTATGCGTAAAAATAGATATTTCATTATTATTATAACAGCATTTATTTCAAAGTACTACATTCGCAAAAATATCTGTATAGCCGACCAAGAAATTGCTTGACCACTTTTCGGCCGTATTACAAAGGAATAGGGTTTAAAAGTGGCCAAGCAATTACTTGGTCGACTATACATGCCTAATTTCTATGAATAAACGTAGGTTCCAGAAAACAGTCTCTACAACAACAATATGGGGCTCTTTTGATCAGTATCATTACTTCATTACATGACGTCTTTATGCGAGGGCTGACATTTACATAAATAGATTAAAAGCTAGGTTTTCTCTCTACCTTACTTTTAGCACATCTATTATCGCAATGCGTATTTATAGTATTTTTAATAGTATACTCACAAATACACGTAGTAGATATATAAAGTGAATTGTTTTCAAATTCCATTAACTCATATTCATTTAGTTGGTACTTTAAATAAGAATGCTTGTTCTAAGCTGCTTTATTAAAAGTAAATTGAAAATTAATAACGTCGTTAGCCGCATATTGTTAGTACAGTAATTGTAGAGTTTACAAATTTGCTTTTAAGATGGGGTTCAAAATGACAATGTATGTTAGAATAAGCTGTCAAAAGACAGCTTTTTTTTAAAATATAAAATAGGAAGGAAAACAAGCAAGTGGGTTACCTGATGGTAAGTGATCACCACTGCCTATAGCCACCCGCAAAACCAAAGAGATTGCAGATACGTTGTCAATCCAGAGGGCTAAGATGGAATACCTCTTGTGCCAGTAATTACACCGGCAGTCTTGCTCTCTAGGCCGGAACACAACAGTGCAAGCACTGCTGCTTAGCGGCAGGATTAGCGAGCAAGATGGTGGCAGCGATCCGGACGGACCTTGCAGTCTGGGAGGACGAATTGTCAAAAGACTATTTTTAGAATCAAACTGTTTACAGTATCACTCGTAAGTAGTAAGTGGTCGTACATACATATATTGTGTAGAGTCAGCCTTCGAAGTAGCTAAACACTTAAGAACCTTGTCGTAGTAACGTATGAAATGAGAGATGCTCGCTTTTGCCACATCACCGACAGCGTCAAAGTACTAAAGCGTTCAGTTACTTCTGAGGCTGAGCTGACATAAAATGCAAAACCAGCTGGCCTCGAATTTGTAAGTTCATCGAGATTCATTTTGCGTTTGACATAAGCCAAAGGATGACAGATTTCAAAGGGATGTGATCACGATGTGGTAGTTTTTTTTGACATATTGTGTCGAATGTGACTTTATCTATGTATAGATAAATTACCGAGAGCGTGGAATTGCATATGTACTGGTATTGTGTGTTTATAGGCATTCTTTATTGGAAATTTCCCTTTTCCTGTACTTTCGGCATAAAAATAGGTTTGAAATAATTATATTGAAGAAGAAAATTCTAAAATATGTCACAGTCAAATTCGAAGTGTAATTTCATTAAATTAAGAGAAATACTTATGATATTCTCTTTGCGAACCGTACACCCACAAAAAATGCGATTCCAAGCTCTCACTAATTCATCTATAAGTAAATGAACTTTGAACTATACTACCGACCCGCCCCGACTTTGCACAGGTACAATTAGCATGTACCTAATGTACATAAAAACCTTCCGTAAAAGGATCTCTAAATGACAGTGAAAACCGTATCAAATCCGTTGCGTGGCTTAGAAGGCGGCAGAACATTTAGGACGGATTTAGGACAGACAGGAACGACTAGCGACTTTATACTATACAATAGTGATGGTGATGTAATGATTATAGTAAAGATAAAGAAGAGACTAACTAACGCCAGAATTGCCCCGCTGAGCAGAACATTGCAAATGTCCCAAATGTTGCCGCCATAAATATGGCTTCGGGTAAAGGTATACATATATGACACGTTCTCAATAACACTCGATTATACTGTACGACACTCTAATATGGCACATATACAAAGCCGTGTAATATAAATTGTTATTTATCGGACGGCCGAAACTCCAATAATAGAAAACGTATCGGGTCCTCACATAAATCTGGAATTGGAAAAGTGTTTGGCGTTTCAACGCCGGATACTAGTAGGTTCTTGGAAAAGATTTTTTCTCGAGATAAAAATATAACGAAAGTTCCAGCGTGGAGTTTGCTCCAATAGTTCAAGATAACGAGCCACTGAAATAACGAAATCTTGTTAAAAATTATAACAATGCTGGATTAGGCCCCATGTAGTAATCACTATAATTAGTTATATTAAATAGGTAATTCGTTCATTTTTGATTAGATACCAACTTCCATCCCCCATTTTAACCTCCTTATAGTGGAATTTCTAAAATTTATTTTACAGTGCACTTCGACACACTAAAAGTACCACAGTAAACAGTAACACATGCAACTTTGCAACCAGTACTAACGTACAGAAACTAAATGAATTACAACTATATTGAAACATACAAAAAGTTCGTATTACTTCATACACATTCGCTAGGCGGCTCACGTCAAAAGGAACGCGCCGCCCGCGTCCTTCTTTCCCCCGCAACCCCCAGGCGACACTTTAGAGTTGCGCTGCATTAGTTTTTAATTACACTGACACAGCGAGAGCGAGCGGGCGCGCGGCTAGCCGACAACCTACTGCAATTTGCCTACTCTGTAGGCAAGGCAGCCGAGTGTATGTACAGTGCGGAGTGGAACCCCCCTGCCAACGTGCTCATAACCAAAACCAAACCAGCATAAATACAGCTGTACCTAGTTAAGTAAAACTATATCTGCTAGGTACGATAACCCGAAATTTGTAGAATTGAAACTAATCAAAAAAATTTAAGCAATCACACAATAAAATTGGCATTGATTATTGGGTCCATCTCCATCCATGCGAAGCTATAAACAATTTCTCACACAGACACGACTTCAATAAAACTGAATCCAAACTGCATTCGAACTGCAATTTGGGAATCGGAATGCAAACTTTCCACATTCAACCGAACTATATTAAGTAAGCAATACGTCATAAGCCGAGAATCGTGAAAGTTTGGTATTGTCCAATTTGTCCATTCTCGCTGTTGCTGCTCCCTGCTGGCTGGAATAACTTGGTCCAACTACAAACTTCCTGCTAAGTACTAAACTAGTTCTAAGTGTGAATACGGAAATTAACTACCGGTAGGTAACTTATAACGGTGTTATTCCCTTTGTCATGCTTCCCTTGCTGTTGTATATATTACAGCTAATATTGCCTTTATCATATAAAATATCAAATCAGCGCCATTAAGAAGAAAGTCCAGGTCAGGAGTACCATAAACCCAGGAGCATGCTATGATAGTAAGTGAAGTAAAGGTAGTATCGCGCGATCGTATCAAGTGGAAATCCGTGGTTTCTGCCTATCCCTCCGGGAAACGGGCGTGAGTTTGTGTATGTGTATCTTCCTTTACTACACGGAAGCCTTGTAATTATTCGGTAATTTAGTAAAGCATGGCATATCCATATAGGGGTCAAATTGCCTAATCGCTAATATTCGTCGAAGTCAGTCTTATCATGTCGATGGTACGGTTCCATACGAAAGACATTGAAATAAATAAATAACGTCTACGAGTCGCGAAAACATAGGAAATTATTGAAACATATTTTTGTTAAAAGAAGACGGTAAACTTTTATGAGTCTCTACCTCTGGCTAAAGATTTCACCTAGATTAGCTCTAAGTATACCTTAAAATGCCACCAGTATAATTTTAACAATACGTAATTGAGTATTTCACTGTAATTTTGTTACTTTTAATGTACTTCAGCAATAAAATCGTATGCACTAAAGCAAGTCGCGCTTTATAGGTACTTTAACATTTTTCTATTCAGCTAAAAATGAAAACAAAATTTTAATTTATAATTTTTTTTCATTTAAATATTGACTTCGTAAGATACATGGCGATTGACTTAAGTCACCTTTAAAGGTGGAATATTAATTTTGTCCATAAATCTAAAATTAGACTGTCGCTTTTTAATCGAGCTTTTTTTTTAAATTAGTCTACTCAAAAAATGGTGTACAAGCATTAAAAAATACATACAGACTTTTTGAATACGATAACTTTTCAAACATAAACTTTACCTATACGTTAAAAGTTTTAACGCATCACCCTGCCGCGTTTTAGCCTTCATCAATAACCTACGAGAGGTGGCTGCGATAAACTCCTGAGGCTGCAGAGCATCTGTCCAAAAGCCGACAGTTTATTATTTTGAGAGCGGTATTAAGTAACAAAACTTATTTCCGCTGCCGAACTTCGTCGAGGACTATGGAGTTTACACAGCTTCGAACAAACTTGGCGTGTTCGCTTAACGGAAAATGCGCTTTAGTTGCAACTAAACTGTGCTTTTAACTAAGGTCCTAGTATGATCTCAAGTTTCATGTATCTTTTCTTGCGACTCTGTCTAACTGTGCCATAAGAAAGGGACAAATAAAACTTGGGGGCACTGGAAGCGAGAATAGCCCGTAGACCAACCAAATATAATTATGTATAGTCTATTTTTGTTTTCAGTGTATGACGTAGTACTGAAAGTCTGATACCCAAATAAAAATTACACAGACTTGTCCCTCAGTGCATTCTAGGCTTCCCAGATGTTCAGGATTAGTGTGGATTGTCCCGACGTTTGATATGATAGCGGGTGGTAGGATCTTGTGCAAGGTCCGTCCGGATCGCTACCACCATCTTGCTCTCTAATACTGCCGCTAAGCAGCAGTGCCTGCACTATTGTGTTCCGGCGTGGAGAGCAAGACAGTCGTTGTAATTATTGGCACAAGAGGTATTCCATCTTAGCCCTCTGGGTTGGCAACGCATCTGCAACCTCTTTGGTGTTGCGGGTGTCTATAGGCGGTGGTGATCACTTATCATCAGGTGACCCACTTGCTTGTTTGCCTTCCTATTTCAAAAAAAAAGATACCTGTTTAGTCTAAACGGGTTAAAGTCACAGTAAGATCCCAATTCAAAGATCTCTACTGTATTTAAAAGTTAACGACTTTGGGTAGTTTGGGTACATACAAATTCTGTTTTCTTTGAATAGACCAAAACAGGGCCAGGCACTGTACACCCGGATGCAAACTTACTGAAAAGTGTTGGACTATAGAAATTAATTCTGATTTAGACCTAACGGTTTGTGCTATGTTCGTTATTTTACAATGGCATTTAAAACTATTATTATAATATTAATAGTAAAACATTTCAAATGATGGCAGAAGCTGACAGGGGCTGTAAGAAAAGTGGACTAGGCAAGAGAGACATAAAGGATTACAGCTTGTTTTATTTATTTGTTCTAAAATATCTAAAAGAAATACGGAAACAGTGACAGTTGATGTAATAGAACAGAGTTATAAACCTCCCAGATAATAACATAGCCTAAATTTAGTAAGATAAAAATATCCCATACTAGATAGATGGAATTGGATTGCAGCACGTTTTGTTACCATGGGACGCATGGCAGTTGCTTTTAAAGGCGAGTTCCCTTCTTTATTTGATTGCGTGTTAGACTACGTGTGTGGTTAAATGTATTCCAAAGGTTCAGAACGCTGAAGTCATTTATCACACACGCACTATCGCGTGAGGAAGACAGCGATAGAGACATCTGTTACCTTACACCGTCGAACAATCGGGTCAAACGGCTCTGATAGGGCTCGGCGGAGCCGTAAAGGGTTGCCATGTCTTAAATTAAAAAGTACAGGTGAAAGGGCTGATATTGAACTGCAGGGGCGACGTTAAAAAGTAATTTCAAAGCCAATTTAATCATTTTTAAACGCATTTTTAAAATTCTGTCGATAACTTCTTGGGTCATCTTGTTTATTAACAGAACTGTTCATTTTATGACAGAAATAAAAGTACCCCGATGTAACAATTTTACAGTATTGAATAAAACCTGGTTTTATGTAAAAAATATATTATTAGGAATTATGTTTTTGGACACGTTTTTTTGATGACTGGACTTCGGTACATATTGCATTGTAACTCAGACTTCATACGAATGCTATATTATACTATTCTATTTATGCAAATCAGATAAAAGAAAGCGAGTCGAAATACACTTCCTGGAATTGTTTAAAAGTAAGATTAACTTGTGCCCAAACGTTATTTTTGTTTATAAAATAGGAATGCAAAACAGCAAGTGGATCATGGAGATTGTATACGCGAATAAGATTTTTTTTTAGTTTTTGTATGAATCTGACGTCATTTAATGTCTAAAGCATAACTTTTTAGTGCAACTCAGCCTTACTCGGTTAGATAAAGTGAAGATAAAATCGTAAAAAACTGTCTAATTTTTATTGTTTATAACGTAAACAAGAGCGTATATTTTTAAGTTGTTTCATAAGCTGAATTGGGATGTTGACTAAAAAATAATAATTAGTCCATCTTTTAGAACGCCAGAAAATAGTAGATACGTATTTTTTCTTTTGCTTCTAAAACTTAAAATAACAAAGTTACAGAGCGGCGAAAGTTCGCGCTACGTCATTATTGCGTAAAATTTTTACGAACGAGTGACGTCACGAACCCCTACTCCTGAATTTGAATGTGCTGTATCTTTGTCAATATTATTCGTATGGACAAATAAAAAAATACGTATCGAGTATTTTTCTATAATCTAACTGACGGACTAATAGAATCTTGTTGTTTTAACCCAGGAGACATCCCTATTGACTATTTTATTGAATAAACGAAAACTATTTGACAAATTACAAAGTCCGACCGGAATTTAGATACTAATCTAGCAACTCTGGTATTTCAAGATTGTTTTGTCGTTTGGTAACCCTAGCTTCCCCGCAACAATAAATGTTCACTGTATAAAGTGGTATTTTCTGTCGCTTAAACATCTGAAGTCGAAAATTGCCAATTTGCTTTCGAAGCGATCAGTCTACTAGTTTAATGATAAATACATCGATAAATGTTTTAAAAATACGGGAACTACCATAATCCTAATTATCTGCTCAGGCCTGATAAAACGTATTTTCTAGACGGCGTTAATTCGTCGACAACTAAATCTAGATAAGAAACATGTGTAAAGTAATCTACGCAACAAAACATGGTGCTAGTATCACGCAACTTCTTGTGTTTTACACGAAAAAATGTGACAAATATTGTTTCATATCGTATTCCAATTTTTTTCATAATCTTTCTGCTAATATGTACTTATGACAACATTAACAAATGGTATAAAGTTTTAAGATTTGGAAATATTATTCATGTATGGGTGGCGAAAATTTGACAAAGATGAAGGTGTTTATAAATAGCTTTCTATTGGACTAGAGCTAGAGTACTTGTGAAGACGAATCATACGAGACCAAATTCAATTGG
Organism: Ditula angustiorana; assembly: GCA_963691745.1. Lineage (NCBI taxonomy): Eukaryota > Metazoa > Arthropoda > Insecta > Lepidoptera > Tortricidae > Ditula > Ditula angustiorana. Next base: position 2,590,964 of record OY829481.1, on the reverse strand, counting down.
ATTATGTCGCTTGGTTACAGAGTTCCTATGAATCCTGTGGCCACTTGCGGGCTCCATCATCAGACTAGTTCTATGAAATTATTAATACAAGTGTTGCATTATCTCCTGATTCACAATTTATGCACATTTTCAGCTCAATCGGACACGAATAGGCTCAGCGCACTTTGCAAAGTTACGATCGTGTGTGCAACTCTGCACTGGGGCTGGGGTTATCGCAAAAGTTGCACGGCGTGCGAATGAATACGAGTTATACGATAGACAGAAAGGCATACAGTAGGACATTTCTTATACCTAAAGCCGTTTTATATCAAAGAGAGACTTTACTACTATTTATTCTGTGACACATGTCAAATCGAATGTAAGTGGGTCAAATTTAAATTGTAGGATTTGATTACACACTGATTACACATAGATAGACATATACCGGGACAGGTGACGTTAAATAAAAGCTTATATAAATAGTGCAAAGCTACTCATTATCCTAGCGTTTTTCCCATCTTTGTCCTGGAGCGCGATTTTTGAATCTCACCGGGTGACTAAAGCTCATCAATATGGACGTTTTTCATAGTTTTGGTGAGCTTTAGTCACCTGGTGAGATTCCAAAATTGCACCTCTGTTTCTTCTTCCTATTCTTGTTTGGTGGCAAGGGCAGTCATCGAGATAAGTGCTTAACTTTTACAAAATACATATACCGTTAGTATCATTGAAAGACTTTACTTTGTGTAGGTAACTGAATAAGGGAGTCGTAGAAAACATGAGTGACCGAGTTGGAGTACTTACGGAAAACTGTGAGTTGCTTCTCACTGGAAGCCTTAGTGTAGATGGGGGTGTCCAGAGACACCTCGCAGGAGTAGGTGCCGCTGGCAGGGAAGTCGAGGTTCTGCAGGATGATGGAGTTCTCCGTGGCCAGGGCAATCTGGAAACAAAGACCTATCAATGGACCTGTACTGAGCGTTGGTGGTCTAGTGACTTCCATTCCCCTCTGCCATAGCACGACTGTCCAATATTAATTTCTTATATTTTCGTGACTTAAAATAGACAATTAGACATTGAAATAAAACAATTATAACGGTTTATATCGCGTCGGTGGCTCAACCTTTATTTGAAGAGGTCTCTTATTAACGTTTGCTTTTCTATTATTTGTTAGGATATTAGCTGTAATAATACCTACATCCTGTATAAATGTCATGCGGTTACTACTACCTACTAAAGTTCATAAGATAGAGCCTTTAGTGTTCAGACGGATGGCGTGGGTTTAGTAACGGAACCCATTGACACCATGTGGGTACGGAACCCTAAACACAATTCAATTAGTCTCACACATTTATCAACAGCTTTTTCTCGTTCCATTCGTTTCACTCGTTTTATTTTTAGTACCTTGGATATTTACAACTCAACATTAGTACGGTCAGCAACAAGACAAGACATCAAAACGTTACGGTCCCATAAAGTTGACCATAGACTTTATTTTGATGTCGTGTGTCGTCATGTTGATTCGTAAAGTTGCTCTGAACTGGATCGTTTTATGGGGCTGCCTTCATTTGTTTTGCTGAACCGACGTTTGCTTATATTTAACGAGTTTTTACCCGCAGTTTCGTTCGCGTTTTATATTTTCTATTGTTAACCAAAAATTGAAAATGTAGCCCACTTAGTACCGCACTAGGCGCATCGGTTTTTAATCGAAGCTGAGCACAACACTGCGAGAAGGGATTATCTGTGGTCAACCGGTGTATTTTCGCGCGTTGAGTTGTTCTGTCATTCGATGTGCTTTGTAAATGTTAAAAACTAGAATTAAAATTACTTTCAGTAAATACATGTAGTGTTTTACTTTTATTACTATGCAGTTTACGGGATAAAAGTATAGTCATACAGAGAGGGAGTGCTGCCAGCGTCTTCAGCACCATGCCTAAGGGGCCTAATTTTGGTCTGTATTTTTTAGTTACATATATGTTGTAATTCAGGACATGATCTATCTGTCGGCCAAATTTTATCTAAATCCGTCTAGCCGTTAATGCGTGGTTAAGGAACAGACATCCAAATATCCAAACAGCATTACTTTCGCATTTATAATTATTAGTAGGAGGTAATATTATGCTTTTCTTTGTTGTGTCAAATTCAAAGCTAAATTTAACTTTTTTTAAACTTACAAAGTATTTTAAAAAGTACGTACCTATAATTCGAGTTATAATTTGTTATACTTAAGAGTAATTACTTTAATGCGTAAGCGTTTTAGTCTAGAATAGTTACAGCTCGCATATAATTTTCATCAATAAATAAATAAATGACACTACAGTTTTCGCCAGTTTTCGTGTTGGTGACGGAACCCATGGCGCACGAGTCAGCACTTGGCCGTTTTTTGTCAGAAGCAGGTCAACTTGTTACACCCTGTGTTAATGCACCGCGCATGCAACCGCATGCAACGGAAACTAAACACTTCTTTTACGACCTGTATTACCGCTGTGGTTAATGTAGAGGTATTATGATTCGTATCAAATGTTCACTACAGAGGAATTATCCTAAATTCAAATAAATACACAATCTACACTAATATTAAAAGAGGTACACTTTGTTTGTTTGTATGTAGGGGGTAATCTCTGGAAAACTGAACCAATTTCAAAAATTCTTTCAAAGATTGAAAGCTACACTATCCCTGACGGCCATAGGCTACTGATTCTAAGCGGACGAAGTCGCGGGCGTTCGCTAGAAATAAATGTGATAATTATTTTGGTAAAATTTTACACGAATTAACCTAGTCCCATATTATATAAGCAACGGATACACATACTTGTATAGATAAATACAGGCTTCAATACATGCATAATATTCACGACTCGAGTACAGACATTCATATTCAACATACAAATGTTTGCCCTAATCGGGATTCGAAACCAACACCTCTAGCTTCCTAGTCAGGGCCACTAGCCACTAGGCTATCCGGTCGTCGTTTACCTGGATTCTTTCATTTTTTGTTGCTTATTTTTTATTTATTATGCAAGTGTTGACATTTCCCAAATGCTAAAGAAGAAATTGTATTATTAAATATGTTTTTAAATAAATAAATAAATATTATAACTTCATCCGTTGTTTGAATGATGAATTTACTGAACAAAAAAGTATTTTTAAGTAGAATGACCAAGTAACTGTAAGTAGAATTTATTTATTTATTATTATTTGTCCACTGGAAGCACATTAACAATCACAGCGATAAGCCATAACGCTAACGACAAAATAATGTCACAAGATGGCGCTCCGACAAGATTTCCACCATTTTCCACCTATCAAATACCGCCCGCTCTTGCTTACCGACGTTAATGGTGCTAGAAATTGATTCATTTGCTTTTTTGTTAAAAAAAAATTGAAATTGTTTTATTTGTAACTGTAAGTGCCTAGTAGATTTGCCCGATGCACAAGCGATGTAAAAATAACCCTTTTTAAGGCATTTTGCCAGACATTTTACTCGGGTGCCCTATGGGTTCGGTACATGCGGCGAGCATACGACGCTCTGCGCGTGATGTATAACAATGCTTTTAGGATTCTGTTGGGACTTCCTCGCCGCTGCAGCGCGTGGGCGATGTTCGTACGTGCACACATGGACGGTTTTCATGCGATATTGCGCAAAAAATTCGCGTCGATGCGTGGACGCATACGGGGCAGCAACAATGGGATCATAAAAGTAATTGCGGAAAGGGCAGACTGTGCTATCCAAAATCACTGGATGGTTAGTGCTCTGAGCTTTGTTAACTATGAGAAGTGAACTTAGTGCTAAAATACACATTGTTGTTTTACATTCTTGAAATTTTTTATTAAATTATTTATTATTGCTTTATTTTACTATTATTTTAAATTTTGATTTTTTTTTATGTAAAATTATATATGTAATCCTATTTATATTTAATTACAATTACATTCAGTGTTCAGGTTAATTAATTATAGCTACTAACATTTAGTTTTTGTAAGAGCATTGTCTACTAACACGCTATGGATCTGTAAGTTATCCGAAATAAACTTTGATTTATTTATTTATTTGTAGGTTTGTACGAAAGTATGTGTATTTTATTTTTTAACTAAAAACTTAATTTAAACTATAAATTTTACGTTAGGAAGCTCGCTGTAACTAAACTTATCTTGCCATACAAAGCGCATTTATGGTGTAGCTAAATTGCATGCATGGCAGGAAGGCGCTGGCTGCATGCCGCTTCCAACCGGTCACTTTGGAAATCCATGGAGGAGGCCTATGTTCAACAGTGGACTTCTTGTGGCTGAGATGATGATGATGATGAAGAAATTGCATCTAAACTTTCCAAATATATTGAGATAATACCATAGATTACAATAGAATGGCACATATAGAACAATTGGCACTGTAGTTGTGTGGAATGTAGTGATTATTTAGTTCATTAAATCTACGAAGTACATAGATATCGTTAGATAGTACTTAGCGATGTCAATGATTAGTTTAGGCTACAGAAACAAACAAAAAAAACCTGCATGTCAAAGTTTTGTTTCAGTAAAATCTCGGTTTTTTTCTAATGCAGACATCGCTGTATATTATTTCATTACCTATATTATATATCTGAATAAAATACTAATTGCTTTAATAAAGCATGTAATCAGAATTCCGTGTGTGTATACGTGCCTTCAGTCGGCCGTGCCGTGATAAAAACTTACAAAAAATGAGGTTTTCGGAAACATCTACGTGACACGAACAGTAATCCTCTAAATATGCGTGGCGGCTCCTAATAGAATAGTCATTTATCAACCTTCCCCTAAACGATGAATTATTTTGTGCATGTGTGGTTATTTAGGGACAAGTGTCAAGCGCGAATCCACCGTTGTGGCCACAGTGGGCATGCCCACAATCCTAATTGTAAAAAATTTTAGGCTGTAACGTGGCAGTCGTGAGCTACTCTCCAAATCTAATTGTAATAGATTTGTAATTGTAATAGAATTGTAATTGTAATAGATTGTAGGAATGCAACGTATCGGTCATGAGGGAGTCCGTAGTCAGACTTGCTCTTGGCTGATTTTCAATGCCTACAACCCTAATTGTAATAGGTTGTAGGAATGCAACCTATCGGTCGTGAGCTAGTCCGTAGTGGGACTCGCTCTTGGCTGATTTGCAATGCCTACAAGCCTAATTGTAGGAGGTTTTAAGAATTTAAAGTATCGATCGTGAGCAAGTCCTCGTAGTCAGGCTCGCTCTTGGCCAATTTTCATGTGGTCGTGACCACGCCAAAATCTTTTGTGAGAGCTGGGTCCGCGCCTGACAAGTAAGGGGTCGGAGTTATTATTATTACAGCAACGAACTTTAAAAGCCTTTTCTCAAATGCTATGTGACCAAAGTGCCACAGTCACGCAAGAGGCGTCTAAAAGATTTAATCCCAAGGTTTTTAAAGAAACCTTTTGTACCTATGTTATTCTCCACAATTAATGGCATGTTAGGTATCATAAAAAAACTTAAAAGTGAACAATGAATTTTGTTTCATTTAAGACGAGGTCTAGAAAATATATATTTTTAAATGATATATGAAGGCAAACAAGATAAGACATACTTAGTCACCCGTAACGCTAAGGAGACTGCAGATGCATTGCCAACCCAGAGAGTTAAGATGGAATACATTTTGGGCTAATAATTGCACCAGTTGTCTTTCTTTACACGCCGGAACACAAGAGTGCAAGCACTGCTGCTTAACGACTGGATTAGCCAGCTAGATTGTCGTAGCGATGTGGACGGACCTTGCACCCGCATAATTATTTTCATAATTTTGAATTTCCACTTAAAACTTTTCAGTCCTAGCAGGAGTCATAATGAGAGCTTGGTAACTTTTAAGTAATGTTAACACTTACCTAATGGTAGAAACTCCACATTTGACGTCAACTGTATCCAGTTGATGTTAGTAGTTACCTAGAAGTTGTTAGTTTATATACCTCATTCTGAGAGTAATCTGCCAGGTTCGGTCGAGCCAGTTAATGTTCTAGAATAATGTGACTTATGTGCTCGGCAATAAGGCTGGCCCTTTGTAATTTATAAGTTAACCTTAGGCTGACATTAAAGATTAGGTGCTCATGTGATGTAAAACATGTGGTCATCACATTACCGATATCTCGTGACTGCTCGTGACGTTATGAATTTAAATTTGGAACAGCTGTCAAAATTCAAGTTGGTCTCTATTCTAGTATCCACAGATATTAAAACAGTTATCGATACGAAACGTCAACTCAGTATGATTTTTTAATTTAAACGCACGACATTTGATCTCGAGTGTCATGAAAATAGCAACTTCATTCGTTCGTCTATGGTTTAAAAAAAATGTTCGTCCTGACGGATAGATCGAATCACAGAGTACTTTTTTAATATACATGGCCGCCATTAGTTGTCATTCTTTTTAGGTTTTTTGCTGTTACGATTTTTTGCAGTTATGATATGTGTGTAGATAAAGTACTTTATCTACACATATATCATAAGTGCTCTATAATGCGTTCAGAAACTGTAGGCAATGACCAGCATTATAACAACCAATATTATTATGAGAAATTTTCTAATTTGTTTCTATATTTGTTCAAATTCATTTTTTATTACATTATTTTAATGTGTACAGTCTATAGATATTTAATTAGCTAGTAGCAATGCAGGTCATTGCCCTATGGCTTCTGAACCCATCATAGAGTACTTATGATATGTGTGTAGTGTTACGCTGTGCTATATCTAGCACCCGTTTTGTGGCGGGCCAAGAATACCGCAAAACCGGCCTGGTATTCGTAAAAGGCGAATGAACGGCGTTTTTGCCGAAAATCAGGGTTGTTGTTCAAATTCTAACGGTTTTTTTTTTCAAATTTTAACGTCTATTTTTCTAAATTTTAATCGCTAATACTCCAAATTTGTCTTAACTATTCTACATAAAACAATTTAAATTAACAACACAACGTACATACTTAATTTAAATTATCGCACTATCGCGATCAATTTAAATCCTAACGGCGTAACTGTTAATTTAAATTTACTTAGTAACCGTCAACTACAATTAACCGCGGGTTCGAATTTAAAAAACTCAACTGCCACTAAGCGCCTAAGAATCAGCTGTAGTTAACTAAATTAACTACAACGATTTTCTAACAGCTATCTCACTCTGTACAACTCACTTCGCTCTTCTAAAAAGACGACTTGCACAGAGGTGTACCTAACTATTTAATCATTAAAAACCGACGGTATATATTTTTAATTAACACTACAATTTGCTTTAAAATTACTCTTCTATCTTGAAACAACAACCACTGAATATCGACATTTCATCAAAATTAGTTTGGACTTATTCGGCAAAACCACTAAATCTTATTAACATCTAGTAGCTTCACTTTTTAATTATTTTAAATTTTAACTTCGTTAACGTAACTTCACTTTTATTTTATAACACTTCACTAAATTACTGCGATATCCAATCCAGTACATTGTAACTCTGTAATATACTTCACTTTCTATTGTACTCATACGGTCTAGCATCCAGTGTTAGCAGAGAGAGTTCGACATACTAAGTTATCACCTTCCTTGTGAGCGCGTCTCACTAACTATTTTAACTGAACACATAAGTGTTCAACAACCACCTGCATTCCGGCAACAGGCACTCTTCTATTGTACGAAGACCTTATCGCGCGCGCCTAAGGATCACTATACACTATCGGTAGTATTTCTTTAAAGCGGGTAAATCTTAAAGTCGCGCCGATAACTGAGACTACTTAAATGTTTAACTTAACTACAGAGGGTAAAATTAACTACTGTTCGTCATGGAACTTTACAATATTAAATACTCGTACTTATCCTTGCAAAGTATATTGTTCTATAAAATGCAAGTTAATAAATAAACGATCCCTGCCTACAGCAACTAAAAACTCTAATAACTAAAAAAAATAAAATTACTAACTTCAATACTTGGAATTATTTCCTTAAACTTAGAAAATATTTTATACTTGTGACTAATTTAATTAATATACATTCCTTACCCTAACAACTAGCACTCAATTTTAACGTTTAAAAAATAATAATTAAAACATCAACTAAAAATAACTTCAATACTATGTAATACCATCTTTAACTTTTATAATACGTAAATACTCTTAACTATTTTTATTAATCGAACTTTTTTAAATCTAACTAACTACTACCACTCAATTTGATTATTTAAAAAATAATTAATGCACCAAAACTCCATTATGTTAAAAACTAAAGCCTTTTACTCCAGCGGTTCTGAAGACTGGTTAAATAAGCCTAAATTCACCTACCCTAACGGCATGCATACCTACTCCGAGCGGATAGTAACTCGTAAAAATAAGCCCTTACTACTTTGTAATGTTGTTAACTTATGTAGGGCGGATAGTAACCCTACGACATAATGAAGAACGGTCATGCAAATTGAGTACTTTTAATTAACGTAAAAACAATCCTAAATGATTTCTATTAAATACAAATCAAAATTCAAGTTCTACGGCGAGGTTCTACAACCCTGTCGCATTCATTCTTAAGCGTTAGCATTCTTATTAATTACGTAACACGCTGGGCGTCTCCTGCGATGACCCAGTGACCTCAAAAGTTCAGTCGGCCGACGCGTGCGAGCGAGTTGCACGCGCGCCATGTTAAGTTAATTCATTCATGCAGCAAATGCGCGCGCGCATTCTCCGCAATACGTAATTATAAAATAATAAACTGCGTTAAACCGCCAGTTTAACCTATGCTGCATGTTAATATTGCAACACAACACATAAGTAAAACATAGTACCACAGATCGTTGCTCATATTAAAAATAGTCGCAAATAGTTAAAATTAAAAGCCTAAATACCAGTAGGGTCGCGCCTGCTCTTAAAAACGCCCTAATGTTAGCATCCAGTTCTCGGGCGGTCTTGGAACCCGTTAAATAAAAGCCATATCCTATCTGGATGTTAACCTATCAAGGACGGATGGTAATCCTTGGACTTTCGCGACAAATTAAATATATTACGAGCACGCCCCGCGCCTTCTGCTACCAGACGCGAAGGTCAGACTAGCCCTATAGCCGGACCTACTCTGAAAGAATGATGTATATATGTGGATAGTAAGAAAGGCGATTGATGAATGCTGCGACGTCGTAAGACCTTTAGCGAAAATTAAAATGAGTTTTAATTTTCTTTACCGGGGAAAAGGGGAACTGTTACGCTGTGCTATATCACTTCGAGCCACACTAGAGGGCGCTGCTAAAGCCAGCGTTTATTTTACCAATCGGTATAAATAAGCGCTGGCAACATTTAGAATCGTTAGGGGCGGGGTTTGTTTGAATTAGTTACGACCCCTTTCCTTTGGAAGGGCTGCCTAGGTTTTGAGCTTTAAAAGCCCCTGCAGCTCTCAGAGAGCTCATATTTTCTACATCACTACAACCACCTCTAAACGGTGAAACCTCTGCCCAACTGGTAAGCTCTCTCTCTGCTAATAACTGTTCTAAATTGTTCTTATAAAATTGTATTTTTCGTGTATGTGTTTCTTTCAGATTGTATTAATTTATTTCTATCTTAATTTGTTCTAACTTAAATCCTGCGACCGTTTATTTAACTTCTTTCTGTAAATTTCTAAGTCTTTGCAATAATTATTAATTTAAACCTACTTGTTCAACGGTCGCACATTGTAATTTCAAACCGTAACCGTCACTGAGCTTTAACTTCCTATTTCTTTCTTTCTAAATGTAACGTAGCTTTTCTTTCTTACCTTGCCACTTGTAAACCTTTCGAACTGATGCCACACCACAACTTGGCGAGCTCTAGCTCCCTGGTTGGACTCTCGTCTCCTCGAGCTTCAGTATGGCATCAGTTCCCGCTAGTGGCCAGCCTGTAAAGCACTAAATCTTTACAGGGCAACTTCCTACGGGTTAGCAACTTCCTACGGGCTACCCAACTTCCTACGGGTTACCAAACTTCCTACGGTCTACTTAACTACCTACGGGCTCACGTTCCCCAAGCTTCGCATATCCTCGAGCCACCTGCAGGGCACCTCTTGCCGGTTACTTGGACACTGTACCCTGACCGAGCTGCTAACAGCCGGTTACTTGGACAACCGTACCCTTGCCGAGCCTTCTACGCCCTTGCAGCCTACGGAGACCTGCCGAACCTCAAGCCTACGCTACTACACGTCGGGTCACGGCCAGGGGAGTGCGAGCGATCACGTTAATTGACTCAAGTTAGGAATTAGGCACAAGAATTACGAACTTACGACCTAGAGTCTCTAGTCGTCCTAGGGAGCTTTTATTTAAATAAAAACCTATTGTTAAAATTTTATTCTTGTTTCACTCGAAAATCCCCTAGGGCGAACTTCTGTACCTGACCGGGTAACAGTAGATAAAGTAATGTATGCAACTGTACATAATTAGGCCTTAAAACACTCGTGTGATCCTATTATGAAACTCGCTGACGCTCGTTTCATAAAACCACACTCGTGTTTTAAGACCCCTCATTATGCAACAGTTGCATAAAATACTAGTATGCAACTGTATATAATTAGGCCTTAAAACACTCTTGTGATCCTATTATGAAACTCGCTGACGCTCGTTTCATAAAACCACACTCGTGTTTTAAGGCCTCTCATTATATAGCAGTTGCATAAAATACTATTATAATACATAATCGTCGCATGAACACTCAAAATATCAATCTAAAGCTAGTCCTAAAAAGCTATTTTGGGAACTAAAGGCGATGTCATTTGTACATTGTCAAGTCTTATGCATAGCTGCTTATTAAATAATTCTCTTGGAAACTCCAAACACTCAAGCTTAGTGCTGGCTGACCTTTAGCATATTTACTTACAGATATTGTAGAGACAGTGACTATAAATGGCACAGTATGCTTGAGTAAGTGTGAATAGGGCAAGCTACCATTGTACCAAGAAACGAAACTTTTCAAATTGTAAAACTTTCCTTTGAGAAGTTCTCGGTAACTTGTAAAGAACATTCTTATTATGGAAATAAAAAAAATGTTAATGCTCTTAAATGTTTTTGAGAATGTACTCGGTAATTACTTGAGGAGATTATAAAATTTTGTAAACAGAACCACAGAGCAAATACATTGTGTATTTTAAAGACATGATAAATTATTTCAATGCGTTTGCTTTTTTGTTTTGATTATAATGGAAATATGGCGCTCTAACAAACTGAGATGTGTGGTTTAATGAAGATTTTAAATAAATTATGGGCCTATCAAGATCTTAACTACAGACAGTGACTACGATCTTAACTACTGCAGCTAAGACCTTAGTTACTGTAATAGCACTGTATTTTATTGGGCTCATTTATTATTTATTGAATGAAATAAAACTTTACAGCATTACATAGAAACTAATGCCCTATAAAATTTAAGATGCTTAAATGAAAACAAATAAGCATCAAATAAGGTAGGCGGCAGCACGACGGAGCTCCGTCGACTCGTCACCACCAGCGCCGTGTTCGCCGTGGGCAAGCTGCTTTATTATACATTTTTTTTCTTACTGTAATACTGAATTACGAGTAGGGTAGGATACTTTGATTATAAATGCCGATCAGATTGATTGTGAGATAACTGCTGGTTAATAAAAAAGTTGTTCGTATTACACTACTTTGATACGTATTCTGTAATTACACCGAACATACTAAATCATGCTAAAAGAACATTCGGTGTATCCCCAAGGCTTGCGGACAAAAAAGTAAAAAATTGGTCTCTTCATTTGGTCCCCATACGTTGCCATAAACTAACACCCAAAGTCCGGACTTTTAACACCCTTTTTCCGCCGGGTGTTAACAACGTTCGCTCGCACAACAAAGACAACTTGCTCTAATATTTATTTTAGACACAAGTGAATTACGTGTGGCGTCCCGGCATTACGTGGCAACTAGGGTTGCCAACCTTCCAAATCCAGTCCCAAAAGCTATGGGTCAGGATGATAGTTTATACACTCTAATTGTAGTTTAACACCGTATATTTTGACATCATAATCTCATCGCGCGAGTTGTCAGTGAACACAACTAAAAACAGTTGCTGAATTGATACAAAAGTTGAAAAAATAGTGGCAACTGAAAAATCCAGTTGTGTTTTTGGAAGGTGGCAACCCTGGGTATAACGGTGACCCGGAAAATTACCCGGCCGCGTTACCCGCGCTCGCGCCGGGCCTTTAAGGTGTGTTCATTATTACTGTACAGTGCTACGAAGTATTTGCTCTGAAAGATTATGTAGAACTAACTTTTCCCCCCGACATCCTGTAGAGCTTTCCTACTAACTTCCGAAATCCTTTCTGAGTGCAGCTCTGCACCCTCTAAGAAAAACGTGTTAAAATTTTTATTTTTCTATTTTCAGCGGTTTAGTTTGCCGGTTGTTTGTCAGTCAGTAAAGTAAGGCTTCTATACTCGTATATTTATCTATACATTTGTACTGTTACAATTAGTACAAGAACAATTAGTACTTTGTGATGCTAGCTCGTGCTGACAAATTAACTAAATGCATAATAACAATCGTTCATTCTAAGAATCGCTTTTTTATACAACATAAGAAGGCAAACCAGCAAGTGGGTCACCTGATGGTAAGTGATCGCCCATAAACACCAAAGGGATCGCAGATGCGTTGCCAACCCAGTGGGCTAAGATGGAATACATCTTGTGCCAGTAATTGCACCGGCTGTCTTGTTCTCCACGCCGGAACACAACAGTGCAAGCACTATAGCTTAGCGGCAGGATTAGCGAGCAAGATGGTTGTAGCGATCCGGATTGATCTTGCGTAAGGTAAAAACAATTATTTTTGAATTTTGACTCTCGTGTTATTTAGTACAGTAATCTGACCTTTAGACGTTCGGTCATGTAAACAGCCATAGCCCGGAAGGATATCGCCACGTTGGCGTATACATTACGGTAAACACCACAACAATTGACGTCACGCAGTTCGCGATTTGTTTTTATTGAAATACTAGCTTTTGCCCGCGACTTCGTCCGCGTAGACTTGATTAATTGAAACATGCAATCTGCAATATTTCCTGGACAAATTAATGACAATTAGTTGCTTTGCTGTTCATGACGTCACGGCGGCGTATAGCCCACTTATCAGTGTCCCGCGGGAACTATGCATTTTTACGGGATTAAAAGTATCCTATATGTTAATCCAGGTTATAAACTATATGTGTGCCAAATTTCATTCAAATCCATTCAGTTGTTTTTGCGTGATCGAGTAACAAACATCCAAACATCCAAACATACAAACATCCAAACATACAAACTTTCACATTTATAATATTAGTAGGATAGGATAATGAATTCCAGTTTCGTACTTTGCGGCTAAGTACACTCGTTTTCGTCGAACTGAGATTTTCCTTCTTTAGTTTATTTTGATGTCAGTCAGAAGGTGATGCACGGCTCACACAACAATGAGAGCAACACAAACCTACAGGGGTCATACAATGCAATAGAATACCAAAACTTTTATTGATCACCACGAAACGGCATAAAAGGTACCATTTAGAAAAAAAAACATAAGGCACACAATTAGGGTACTGGGTTATCTATGTACTTGCATCCACACTAATCTACGCTAATTTACACTATTTACACTAATATAATAAAGAGATAAAACTTTGTTTGTTTGTATGTAGGGGGTAATCTCTGGAACTACTGAACCGATTAAAAAAAATCTTTCGCAGATAGAACGGTACACTATCCTTGACCGACATAGGCTACTAATTCAACGCGAGCGAAGTCACTGGCGTCCGCTAGTATGATATATTTTAATACAAAGTAGAATTTTTGGTAACATTTTTTCTCTTTTATCTCCGAAATATAAAATAAAAATAAAAGTGGCAGTTCCTTATTAGGCGCGCAGTATCGAGAAGGCTACATAAAAGCCTAGTGGCTTCTACGTGCTAGTATATCGGCGTCTGCAAATAATTTGCTCATATGTGCGGTCCCGACCGTGACGTCCCCCTCAGCCAATCCAGTGCATTATGCTGTCCACGTTCTGTTTACCCATACAACTTATACAGCGTCGCCGAATTCCATAATAAACCGATAGAACGCCTTCCTGTGGAGCACCTCCCTCGTAACCGTCCAAATTATTGCGTAGGATTAGGATATGAGGCAGATTTTAACGATCGTCGCTACCGTAGACTCGGCAAATGTTTCGGGTAACTACATTCTACCTGCCGAAGGAAGGTACGAAATTGCTATTTTGTGTGAAGCGTGGGAAGATGAAGTTTAACAGAAGACCCAGTGAGCACATGCATACCTAACCCAGCAGAGAGGAAATGTCACTGGGTAAATTTTGAAATATTGGTTCCTCTGGCGGATTTAGTAATAAACACATTACCCTTCTTTGCGTTGCTCAGTCAGGTAAAAAGGTAAAATAGCGATTTGTCTTTTAAAAAATATTGTTTATTTAAAAACAATAACACACATTTAATAGCATCGTTCAACTTAAACTCTAGATGCTTCATTTGACTACAAGATTGTAATATGACTAGTGACAACTTTATGAAGAATGAAAAAGGCTTCCAGCTATATTTTTGGCTTTTGTGCCGTGACTTAAATAAACCCCTATCCTTATCTCATTAAAGGCTTTCAAAAGGAGCTGAAATGATCCTATTTCTAGCATCTACCTAATAGTAATAAATAACCCTAATAACCTATCCAAGATAAATAACCATCATACTTTAAGCTGACATTGGTATGATGGTTATCTACGCAACACAAACAAATATTAGTGTACAACGATCCATTTAAAAAAGCCGCCATTAAATCCGTTTTCCTTTATTGCTCGTGCTATATCAATAAACACAGCGGCTTCCACTGGAGCAGGGAAGGGCCAAAGATAACAAAAAAGACATTTGTACTAACAAAGACAAAATACCCTGTCCCTTCCCCGACATGGAAACCATTTTACTTACGGACTGAATAATTAGTAACTGTAGGTAGTTTAAAAATGTATTCAGCGATTCATGGCTTTCGCACAAAGTCGCGAACGAAAATAATTTTCTTTTCAGGATCATGAAAGAGTGTTAGGAAAGGAGCTCAATGGGCAGTTTTAATTAGTATAAACCCAATTATTAAAGGATCATGTCATTAGGGGTCTCACTTTCGTTATTAAATCAGGTTATTTAGTTTTATAACCCGACTTTCAATTCAGATTAACCCGGAGCTCATGTAATTTAGATTGACTGATTTTAGAAAATATTTTTGTGGAAAGATTAAGTTAATCAACTTTGTTTACTGCTGCTTCAATTAAGTAAGAAGCATTTGTTACTTTTGAGAAGTGGATTACGTAACTAGTTCAGTTAAGGGTACCTAGCACAAACCTCGCTACGTAACTTAGTGCATCTCAAGTGCAGGAAAGGTCGATGTGGAGATTTTTTATACAAAGCACACAGTTCATTGAGTGCCAGTAGGTAGATTATAATCATCTCCGCTTAAAGGTGAGAAGCCGATGGCTACCAAAAGCCGACACAGATTCGGAAAGGCCGATAATCAGACCCCAGAGGCCGATTTGGCAACCATGTGTGTAGGTTTTAACTTCCTTGACGTGTAGATATGCAGCTAACTGTATAGAATTTTAAGGTCCTGTTAGCGCTTTTTTGATGTTTTTAATTAGTGAGTTTCATTACGTAGGCAGCTTTAATGTTTGCAAAGTGTCGGTCAACGCGTATTGCAAGAGCGTTTTCACAGTATCCGATACGCCGTCGTTATCGGAAGCAAAATGTATGAAATATGTAACTGCCTTTCACACTGTACGATCCGATACCGAATATCGGATCAAATTGGATATAAGTATTTAAAATCAAAGGTAAGGACAAAATTTGCATATCGATACAATTGACGACATTAATCGAAATTTGATTAAATGGATCTTTAATTGATAAACTCCAGCCGCGTTACTTTGTTACCATGCAAATATTCAATTTTAACCCACTTCCAAAATTTGGATTGACATAATTGTTTTTATCTATGTACAGCCGATGACACGGCAATAATGAAGTACATACTTTAAAAAAAATATTTTTACATGAAACCGAAACCTCGAGACTGCATTCAGCACTGCATTCTTTTCCATATTTTATTAAGTCGTGATATAAACGTGCAGCTTTTAGGTTATTAGTGAGGTCACGAAACCAGCGAGGGACGCAAACTTCAGAGGTAAATAGACTGGCTTTACACAAATAGACGGACGGTTGTTTCGCCCATGTTCCGCATGGAAATATGAAGCGATTCGTCCCTGCGTGCTTAGAATGCAAATGGGCTCCATGGCTGCGAGCAAAACTGCATCTCTTTAGCAAGAGACCCTGACAGGCGCGCGATGTCATCGTATCTGTGGAAGTACCTTCTACCCTTATTCATAAAAAGTACAATCTTTTTAAGCTAACAAATGTTTTGGCCCTCGAATGAATTGAGGGTAAACGTCACAATGACAGGTAAAGACATAAAATGTGGTAACTAACAAACGTTTACAAAGTGTTTATGAATAAGGGGGTTAATCTTTTATTTTAAGGCACCTTAAGTTGGATCGCTCCTTGGCTACGAATTTCGTTCGCAGTTTTCTATATATTATACTTTTTGTTAATTCAAGAAGTTTTTGGTAGTAAAAAATTGTTTCTTAAGTGACTATGTTCTGTTTTTGGGAGTATATGCTACTGATTTGAAATAATTGTACAATAAAGCGTAAAAGTCGGTTAAAATACAAATGCATTATTATTTAGAAATAGTAACTTGAATTTCTAAAATCAGAACACAGTCGCGTAAAAAACAGTATTTTATAACCTAAAACTATTTGAATTGACAAAATGTCACACCGTTTAGCTACAATAAACAAAAAATTGTTTTTTTTTTTAAATTTCGGCCTCGTACGGAGCGATTCTTTTTAGTGTATAGTTAAATAGTAAGCATTTAACGTTCTCAAGCAGAATGAAATACGAAACGTCTGCTTGTTTGCCCCCTCTACTATAAAAAAAATACAGCGACTTTCACCATTTTTTATAGATTTGTCAAAATTACTTATCGCTTAAAGTGCAACTGCCTTCATGCTTTTAGTCACTTCATTATTCGTAGTTGATAGGATGCGATGGCGTCAAAAAGTCACCGGTATTGGATTATTTCGGCTGGTACGATGATGATGATGATGATTGCATCATTTTAAGTTTAAGTTTAACTTTTGTTCCTCTGTGCATGCCCGGCAATGCCTACTGCAAATGTTTCCTCAGTTATAACTAGTTACATTCCCATTCACGGTGTGTTACGAGTATTAACCAGTTTCAACAAGGAATTTAAAACAAATAAAACCTTTATTAGTGCCTGTCGAACAATACGTCGCAAGCGTTTTTCATTCCGCAGGTATTTTATTCGCTCATCCATATGAAATGAAGCTAAAGCTAGCTGCGCCCCGAATTTGTTTTGTAAATGTTCTTCTGCCATTTTATTTTATGGGAGTCGGAAGAATCTATTTCCGCGTCAAATAAATATAAGCGAAAACGTTAGATCTAAAAGCTTGTGCGCATAAAAGGGGTTTATAAAAAAACAGTCGAATTGATAACCTCTTCCTTTTTTAAGTCGGTTACAAATGAAGTCTAATCTAGACTTAAGGAAGATTAATGTACTTTGTAATGCTGTTTATTTATAGTTAAAAATATTTATAACCTCCGGTTTTGTTATCTATTTGATCAATAGAAACATAAGTCCTTAATATTGTAATCCACTATTTCCAGACTTATCGTGTTTAGCATTGCTGTGAATACAATTTCATGTTGGTCTATTATCGCATAGTTCCCATTTCGTGTTACACAGTATTTTTTTATTTCATGCAAATGCTTCAGTTTCGATCAACTGCAAATGCAAACGAGTTTTCCAGAGCTTGACTCAAACGCGTTTGTAAAGACTTGTCTAATTGATACGCGTTCGTAGTCGGGTAGTTTAATAAAGGGTTGACGAAATACCACAACACCAAGTCCTAACATCAATCGAAGTAATCAAGCGAAGTAATGATTAATTACGGTTAGCCGTTGATTTATTGTCCCGCTCCCTAATTGCGGTAAAACACGAAATTATCAGCATGAAACTTAGATGTAGTGAGGCTAAGAATTTATGTAGGCGGAATAAAGAACCAGGGTACAATACCGGTGTAAGTAACAAAAGAGTTACTTAGATATTGTTTTGAGCACATTGTTGTATTCCATGAACTGAATTCGCATTGATTCGCCTTGGTCTCGTGAACTAGTTTCAATTTTATTTTTATAATACTTAAGGTAAAAGTCAGTTCATCTTTACTTTGAAATAGTAGAATGTCTAATATTGTTTTACTTTGGTTAGAGTATTGGCTCTATAGAACCAATAAAAATATTGTCTCACCAAAACAGTATCTGTCCCTTAAATAAACCAAAACAACGCTCAGTGCATCCCTCTCATAATGAACTGGTTGAAACGCGACATACAAATTAAGTTAGATTGAGCTTGGGTCCAGGTGTGGCGAAGTTTCTATAAGCCGAATCTAAAGCATTAAAAGACCTTCGTTCCATTGCTCGGAATAACCACATTCACAAATATGTGCTAACACGTCGTGCACACACAGGTGTATAGCAGAGGAAAACAAGCTTATTGCTCAGTGCATCCCAATTCTAATAGACTGGTGGAAAGCTACATACAGACTCACATTCAGTACGGCCCCGGGTGTGGTGAAGTTCCTGTAAGGCGGTTTTCTATCTCTGATGTACTGGAAGATTTTGGTCCCGTGGCGCAGGAAGACCACCTTGTCGAGCAGATGGGGCGGCACGTCGTGCACGCAGCGCAGGCGCACGGCGCCGCCGCGCGCCGCCCAGCGCTCCATCTGCAGTTCCACGCGAACTTCTGTGTGCCCGCGTGCTGAGAACAAGTTAATGTCAAGATTATTATTATTAGTTATTACCATTTTTATGAAATGAAATGAAATTAAATGAAATCTTTTATTTTCAGGGAACAAGGGCCCATAGATAAATACCTTACAAACTAACATACATAAAAATATATAGACTAAAATACAATAGAAACGAATACGTTTGTGTTGTTATTTTTATGGAATAGGGAAGCAAACGAGCATGTGGATCACCTGATGAGAAGTGATCCTAATGGCTCATTGGAACCAGCGGTCTCAAGAAAATCGCTGAAACGTTGCTAGTTTTTGTGTCCCGAATACTTCAGACAAATAGATACTGCAAGGTAAATTGTCTTGTTAAATAGCGCACTGAAGACGAGTAGTTGCTCGTTGCAGTTGTGATTTAGGTACCTAATAATGCATGATTACACAACGTTAATAGTATTTTATGCAACTGCTATATAATGAGAGGCCTTAAAACACGAGTGTGGTTTTATGAAACGAGCGTCAGCGAGTTTCATAATAGGATCACACGAGTGTTTTAAGGCCTAATTATATACAGTTGCATACATTACTTTATCTACACACATATCATAACTGTAAAAAACCGTAACAACAAAAAACCAACAAACTAGTAATGGCGGCCATTCGATCTATCCGTCAAGACGAACGTTTTTTTAAATCATAGACAAACGAATGATGTCCCTATTGTCATGTCTCTCGAGATCAAAATGTCGTGCTTTTAAATTGAAAAATCATACTGAGTTGACGTTTTGTATCGATAACTGTTTTAATATCTATGGATACTAGAATAGAGACCAACTTGAATTTTGACAGCAGATCCAAATTTAAATTCATAACGTCAGAGATCGATAGATAATGTGATTACCAATAAACACAGACTACTAAGAGATACTACCCAATAAAGAACTGATTTACCTACTACCACAGACAAGAAAATTCTTATAATAACATTGGTTGTAATAATGCTGGTCATTTTCTATGGTTTTTGAACGCGTTATTTAGCAATTATGATATGTGTGTAGATAAACTATTTAAACTATTCAAAAGTCGATTTAAATGAATGAAAATTGGGAAACTGATCGCAATTCTTATACGTATCATATTTTATATCCACCATATTTTTTATGTTACGTCTATTGTCCATAGGTACAAATTCAGTTCAGTAGATAGTAAATAACGCTTGTTTTTGTTTTCTTTTCAAATCAAGATATTTGATACATATGTATTTCCAGTGTCATCAAAAGGATCGTAGGTAGGTCACATTTTGATTATTCGGAGCAAAACCTCTGCAGCGAGCCCGGTCCCTTGTAGTAGGCAGTTTGTATAATTTTGTGTGCCCTTTTTCACGAAGTCTACCATGGGTATAGGCTTTATTTTATTCGCTTAACTAGATTGCGTTATCTTGATGTAACATTTAAGAAGTTAATCAGGAAACTTATTGGCTGACTGATATATCAACGAACGTCAGCACTTCAACTAGTTGAAAAGAGTAAAATACGTTTGATTAAATTTAGTAATATTGAAAAGTGATTTTACAGAATACATTTAACGTCTACAACGGTTCTACTCGTATATTTAGTAATAGTATTTACTATACGTAATCTGTAACTTTACATAGGTAATGAAAATTCAAAATCCCCACCATATAAGTTAGTTTATGAATGCGAAAGTGGGTTTGTTAGTTAACATGCCTGCTTCCATATCTGACTACACGATTGTTTGCATACTTGATTGCTTGTTTGGGCGTTGCCTTTGCATGCTTGCATGAACGCTTGTTTTCATAATTGCTTTCGTGATTTCTGGCATGCGCACTTGCATGCTTGTTTAGGTGTATGTCTGCTTTAACCTTACTCAAATTAACAGTTTCGTGCTTTACAATCCGCGGATACCTAAATGTTAGTTTCATAAATGTTCAAAACATAGATGGACGCAATATTATTTGTATGTTGCTGCACAAATGCTCTTTAATATTCAGTTTAAATACACCCTGACCCCTATAAAAGCGTATTTTGCTCGACAAAATAGGTAAAGGTTACGACGAGAAAGATATATTTATTATATTTTGTAAAAGAAAAATACCTTTCCAGATTCAATAAAACAGTAACGGAACGACATGTAAATGAAATATAGATTCCCCATGCTCCTTTGGCATCGAGCGATCGTCCAAATTCAATTTAAGTTGTTGCTATGACTTGGTAGCTGTCCCGTTCGGTAGTATCATATATTCATCAAGTAACTGGCTGCGTGGAATGGCAGACCCTCCCTGTTTACGTTTCCCCACCTATCTCATCACGGGGAATGTTGTCCTTTTTATGACCTTTGTCACGTCTCCAGGAATTGCTTCGGTTGAGCGTTCTTGTAATCAAATAAGAAACGCTGCGCACTGAGAAAGTCTTTTTTATTATAATTTGTCTTTTCGATTTGTGATTTGGATTGTTTCAAGGCATTGATAGATTATTTTGCATGTACAGTCACCCAGTTTCATTCATAGGCCACTTTAGAACGTTGTCGCAATGTGTCATGGCTGAGATATTATAAAATTTTGTAAGAAGTCATTATAACATTTATTATCAAAACCAGCGAAATTATCCTATCAAAGTCACTATTTTCAAGTCAATGTATTTAAGTATATATATATTATGTATGTTTATCCGTTATCTAGTACCCATAGCACAAGCTTTGCTTAGTTTAGGATTAGTTCAATTGGTGTTTATTGTCCCAAGATATTTATTATTTAATAATGCTGAGGGAAATCATCGTGAGGAAACCTGCACATTCATGTAGATGAACTTGCAACCACGATCTTGCCGGTCCGGTTTTCCTGTAATGGGGACTACAGAGGTCAGATGGCTGTCGGTCTAATGTAATAAACCAGACCTGCTAAAATTTGGGATAATGGTCAAAGCATACCCTGAATTTAGAAACGTGTTTTTTAGGAGGATGATAATTTATTTATTTTATTTTATTTATTTATTAACCAACTTACATTTACAGACATGCCAAACATGAAAGTTATAGGTAGGTAGGTATTTACAAAACACATTTGGTATTATTTAGATTCAGGTTTCTTTTTTATTTCCCAACTTAGGGTCCTAGTTTTAAACCGATCTCAAGTTTTACGTATTATAAAAACTACGATCCTTACATCTAAGTAAGCAAACTTGGTGATAAATTTTTGGCTTATTTAAGAGCCTTTGAGATCACATTGTGTAAGAGAGTTACGGTTGTCGCCATCTCAGCATGACTACACCCCTAAATGACAAGACAGTCACGTAACGTATTTTCTTAAAATTCAAAGCAACGCCCAACATGCCGTCAATTGGTTAACCTAACGTCATGTATGTTGTACTATATCTCACCGTATCTCTTTCCAAAGGTTGTCTGGAAGAGATCGCTGCTTAGCGATAAGACCGCCTGTTGAATCCCATGTGAAATTTGCCTGTGTATGTTCTTTTATTTTGTTTACTTGTGTGAATCAATAAAGAGTATTTGTTGTTGTTGTTGTTGTTGTTGTTGTTTAATCAGTTTGAATTAAGCCACTATAAAACTCCGTCACAATGAGCCATTTCTGTGATGTTATGGGATTTGTTGGCATGTCATAATGACATTTAGGTATTGTAATAAGGTTCTATAGCGGCCCTAAAATTTTTTTTTACCTATGCTCATAATGAATATAATCCATTCCATGAAAACTACAGCTTTCTACATACATACATAAAGTCACGCCGGTTTCCTGATGGAGGGGTAGGAGGACCACGGATTTTTATTTGCCACCATGCTGACTTACATCACTTACTCTCATAACATTATTTAGGCATGCTCGTCGGTTTAGGGTGCTCCTGACCTGGCTTTTCACCAGAATTTCTCCGAACGCACAGCTGCAGTTACGGCATTGCTCTCTGTTTTCAATAAATAGGTATTCTCTCATTATTGGCTACTACTTCCGTCAATATTTCCTCGGTGACCTTAAAATTTCTTAACAGAT
The DNA here is from genome assembly GCA_963691745.1 of Ditula angustiorana. Classification (NCBI taxonomy): domain Eukaryota; kingdom Metazoa; phylum Arthropoda; class Insecta; order Lepidoptera; family Tortricidae; genus Ditula; species Ditula angustiorana. Next base: position 2,568,109 of record OY829481.1, on the reverse strand, counting down.
TACAGATTTTCTGAAATTCTACCAGTTCTTTCACAAATTAATCGAGAACTAGAAATTGAAATAAAACAATTTGTACGGTTCATATCGCGTTGAAACGAATCTAATCTTTATTACATAATATAAAGTCCCTATCAGTTCCAGTCCGTCCTACATTTTTAGGGTGTATGTTCGGCCGCCTCCTTCTAAACCACGCAACGGATTTTGATACGGTTTGCACTGTCATATAGATATTTTTTTGCGGAATAGTTTTATGTACATTGGACCCTAATTTTATTAACCGTGCGAAGCTTTACTTTTCAATGTCCTCTAGAGTTATTAGGAGCTAGAAACTTTAAAGTGAAATACTAGTACGCTTTAACTAAAATAGAGCATGAAACTGTGTCGTTAATAAATGCTTAATATACATTATCCTGTCTTGGCCGGTTTATCGTTTAGTCGAGGGTATTTAATTATTTAAGCCTGTAGGGAGACGGTAACATGCCCTAGCCGGACGATAATATATCAAATGTTGTCCACGGGTGAATAATCGCCCGCCGGGTAATGGCTACCACCTATTTAATTTGCAAGGACGTAATTAAGTTCCGTTATTGAATAGCCATACTGAGCGCTGTTTGCCGGTTTGTTACCGTAGGATGAAATTAAGGCTGGCTATAGGGATGGACAAATTGCAGAAAGTTTTCAAAAAAGTGGGAAAGTTTTCGTTCTTTTTTCTACATTGATGGTTTCTCTGGAATATCATACACTGAGAAAATGTAATGTTTGGTTTGTTTGATCTCGACTCCATTATGTTGCATATGAGCCTAACAAGATCTTAAGTATAGTAACTAACTTCTTAGTTAAGGTCTTAGTTGCTGTAGTTAAGAACGTTAAAGTCTTACTTACTATTGTTAAGACATTAGTTACTGTAGTTAAGATCTTAGTTACTATAGTTAAGATTTAAGTTATTGTAGTTATCCTTGTTGGTCAAATATAGTATCAAGATCTTGGTTATATAAAACCATTTTATTTTTCTAACTGTAGGATTGGTCAAGTTGCTGAAAGCTCCCGAAAAGGCGGAATGTTCACGGAGAATTTAAACATTGAAAGTTTGGGAATTTTGAAAACTTTCCGCCGGCTTATCAGCAAGGCTGATTAGAGGCTTTGTCCAATAGATTTGTATGACTAGATTAGATTTATAAATTTCCCAACATACAACAACAATACAATACAAGTACATAGCAGATAATATTAAAGAATGTTAAGATCGTTAAATTAAATAGAACAAATGTCAGTGGCCTTATAAGTTATAACGCCACTGACATTATAACGTAACCGGCCAAGGGATAATTTATCCATCTCTAAACCTCTGTTAACTACTGTCATAAGAAAGCGACGGCCATAGAGATAAACTCAGATTAACTAAAGTTGGCTGGACTTGTTATAGCCACAAATTTACAATTAAGAAAAAATAACGAGGTTTGCTTAATTGTTTCCTAATTAATGTTTTACCTCTAGATAAGTTTAGGATAAAATTTTATTGTCATTTTTTTTAAAGTTAGCATTTAAATTTCGATAATGATAAATAAAAATAATACGACCAGGGAAATGTCAAAACAGCAAAAAATTAAATTACGAAGTCATACTCATTTAAAAATAGCAATTTGCTTTATTACAATAACTAATTAATAATAACATTAAAATGTGATACTAGTACAAAGACTAGCCTGTCCCTTAACAGGATCTCGTCCAGTTAAACTAAGACAATTACTTAGATCAAATGAAAAGACAGTCGACAAAACGATAGGCAAGCAAAAAATATGATTTAGCCAAAATGATTTAATGAATGGAAGTTTATTTAGTACTTAATAATTAAAAAATCATTAAAAAACAAGCCAAGTGCAAAAGTTGTTTGCCTTCCTATTTTATATGTAAAAAATATACGGTTGTCTTTTCCCGTTATGAATCGGAATTCTACAAAATCAACGTCCCAACGTCGTTTCAAAACAAAAAACTACCTCGCGTGATTGACAAACTTTGGCATTTATAATTAGTAATTATTTAGATTGTTAAGGATAAATTGGTTAAGCAATCTGGAAGCGGCAAGACTATGAAATATAATGTGCAATCAAGTGAAATGGAGGCTCCGTGAAAAAACTCGCATCTTCCTCGCGTGCCATAAACCATTCCAGACGGTTTTATGTTTTGCGCGATTTACGAGTGGCGCCCGCTGCAACTCTCTTGGTACGCCTCGGTACAATAACGCAACTAACGTTATCATTTTACAGTCTTATGAAACTGAATTTAATTTGATGTGAACGGAATTAAAGTTTACGCAACATCTGGCTTCTTTATTGGGTTGTAAAACATTCTTTCTTTGTTTCTGCGGCCCATCAAGTTCATTCGCTGTCGTTATATCTATTACACTCTTACCCTCTGTTCATAAACGCTGCGGAAACGTATGTTAGTTTACATGTGTTATATTTTTATCTGGCATTGCGACGTTTGCCCTCGAATGAAAGGAACAAAACATATGTTTGTTAAAAAAAGATTGGTACATATTTTTTATGAATAGGGTTTAGTCTTGGATGAATAGTGGGTAATTTTAATATCTAGGAATACCTCGTATAAAAAGTGGACACACATTTTAAACGGGTGATATTCTACGCAAAATTAATGTAGTGCAAAATCTATACACGTATCGTAGCTAGTAGCTATACAGTATTTGTGTTCAACAGAACATGATGACATTCTGTTAGCGTAAATGTTAGTGGAAACGATAACATGTTCTTGACGTAAGGGAGCGTTATCAAACGTCAATACGAGTCGAACGCCAATGTCAATCCCATACATTCTGACATTTCTACTAGTGTTGACGCTCACATGGTGTCACATTTTCTGTAGACAGCTTATGCTGAAAGAAAAGCTTGCAGATGAATTTTCTGTTACTATTTGTGTAGCATTTTTTTGAGAGTCATCCATCAGTTTATTTTATATGCTTTTTCAACTCGTTAATTTTGATGCTAGCTGGTTCTTCATTCGGGGTCTTTAACCTTGCCCAGAAAGTAGCCTATTCAGCTTGGTATCAATCCATCTTTCGGTTCGTTAGTATTGAATTCGGATGAAAGGGTGAGTGTGGTCGATCCTTGGGAGCTGTTATCTACATCTTCTGGGAATCTTTGCTGTAAAGATGTAATATAGAACTTTGTCTGTACATTCAAGGTTAAAATTATAATAAGAAAATTTTATTTGAGGGGCCTACAATTATAAAACAATTGTAATTGCGGCACTAAAAAGTTATGCATGATCATACATAAATATAACAAATATACGGGTCAACTTAGGAACTTTGTCCGTTTTTTTTCGTCGGTTAAAAAGAGAGCCGCAAAGGTTTAAGTTATTGTTAAGACATTATTTCGCAGGGTCTCTATCACACACTGCGACTCGCTTTGTCGATTTATAAGTCTCTTTCTAATTAGCCAAGTATAAACACACGAAACAAACGGAGTACGCATGCTAGCCGTTCTGGTAAGTATAGTATAGAACTTTAACCTACCATGTTTACAAAACGAACTACCTAAGAAATCGTTCACAGACTTTACGTGCTATTTCCTAAAAGCCTCGAGGTTTATTCTGGATTTACAGTTGTATCTTATTTTATGCATGCAAAGAAGAGCAGCGTTGCCAAGCGTCCTTTACATTTCAAATTGGGCCGGGGGAAATAGAAAACAGACAGTTAGTCGTTGCACCGGGAGTTAGCGAACAGCTGCCTCGCAGTAGTTTTTGGTTTAACACATTGTTACTAACGATGTGCGGATTTCGTATGAGGTGTGAGCATGGAAAGTTTTTGAGTTTCCAAAATCAGTGGCCCGTTTGACGTTTGAGCTTCGTGAAACGAGCCACAGAATTTTTTTCTCGAAAATTGATATATGTAAGGAGAGATATCGTCGTTTGTTTTAAATCTCCATAAAAACAAATCAATAGCAAAATAAAAAAAAAAATTGTCTTCATCATTTCTGTAACTCTAAAGTTACATTGCTATAACTTATAAAATGTCGCTTTTTTAATATATTTCTTAGGACTTATTTTTAATAATGATCTACAACAATTTGATTTGCTTATCCTATTTACTTTGTGATGCATATTTCTTATTACATCTCTTTCTAATGACAGAGCGACAAATGTGCTTAATAATACCATATAAGGACCAACACGCGTGTTACATTATGTCGTGTCTGCCGCTCATTCTTGCAAAATTGTATGTTTATTTCTAGAGTGAACACAATTGTATCCTGCTCCTTGCAGTATAAGGTTTATTTCGAATTACAAAAAAAGAGGAAACAAAACCTTGTATTAGTTAGGATGTGTGAGCCAGATATTAGTCACACGCGTCGAGTGGGGTCGGGTTTGAGACAAGCCATTTCAGTGAAGTAATATCGCATTACAAGAACAACAAAACTGACTGACGTACGCAAAAATATTACTCTACGCTGTTTGCGGGTGGTATGACCTTGTGCAAGGTCCGTCCGGATTGCTACCACCATCTTACTCGGTAATCCTGCCGCTAAGCAGCAGTGCTTGCACTGTTGTGTTCCGGCGTGGAGAGCAAGATAGCCGGTGTAATTACTGGCACAAGAGGTATTCCATCTTAGCCCTCTGGGTTGGCAACGCCTCTGCACTCTCTTTGTTGTTGCAGGTGTCTCTAGGCGGTGGTGATCACTTACCATCAGGTGACCCACTTGCTTGTTTGCCTTCCTATGTTGTATAAAAAAAAGAAGTCTGGCAGGCGATATTCCAGATAATTTGTGAGTTACGAGGTAGTGTTATTGTTTGGGAGGCTATAACTATATTAGCTCATAGTTTAGGCGTTCCGACGAGCACGTGCGAGCTAGCTCACACGTATTTTCCTTTATTGCCAGTCAGTGCAATGTGAGATTATTAATACATACTTAGATAAAAAAAATATTTCAGGCTCCATAGGCCCATAGAGAGAATACCTTAAGGACGTTAGTCCTTAAGGTAACATACATGTTTATAAAACAAAACATTAAAATTAGCATGTTACTTCGGCGATGTGTGACCTAGATTCGGGGTGTCCAGCAACCGTCCGCGAAAACGACGGTAAGCGAGTTTTAGCAGTGGTTATAAATATTTTTTTATTTATTTATTTTTATTTAATCGCTGTTTGATAGTATCAAGGCGCTAGCTTTAGCTTGATAGTTATAGAGCTTCCCATTGGCTGCAATTACGGTTAGACCTTTGTCAGTCGCCGTCTAGACAGATATTATTCTTGATGTTTCACAGTATTTATGTTCCCCAGACGGCTCGTATTTCAAGCAGAGTGCTCTCATTACTAAACGAACGCCGTAGTTTCAATCGGCTGTAAATTAAACGTAAACATTAGAATTTCAATATTGGTTAGGCATAGTATTTTTCCACGTGCAAACGATTTTACTAGTGAGAGTTTTTCGCACGCCAGATCGATAGAGTTGTAACTCAGAAAAGGGTTTTTTTTATGGTTAAAAATGTCGAAAAGTTATGGAATGGTTTACACTAATGTGCGAAAAAAAATTCTTAGTTTAATGAAAGAGGTACAAAATTATATTTTTTTAATGAAAATAGACTTGTGATCGTGTGGTACCGAGTTCGATTCCAGCAACCGGTTACCAATGCGTATTTTTAACTTATGTAGCACTGTCGTAACCAATGCTCTTACGGTGAGGAAAAACAACGTGAGCAAACCAGCATATTCATGTAACTGAATGTGTAACCATGATCCTATCGGTCTGGTTTACCTGATCTGCCAAATCTGGGATCATGGTGAAAAACGGGAAAAAGCGATAGCAGAATGATGGTTCCATTAGGAAATTTTTGCTGCTTGGCATATTTCTTAACTTTATGTCAATGAGTAGAAAAACACTGCTTTACCGCATCGTAGTAAAGTCTAAAGTTCCATATTGTACAACTTGACGAATGTTGTCCGATTCCATTTACAAACGGGTGTCGGCGCTACGTTAATTACAATAAGTTTTCATAAATGTCTCTTTTATGACGCCGCTGAGTAACCACGAATAATAGGCCGATAACTCACTTATAATGGGAAAACGCCTTCGTACAAACTTCACATGTGCAGACATAGCTCAGCACACTAGTCGCCGTTTCTTTGTCGCTTTCCAACCGGTACAGTAGGAAGAAGACGGAGTGTTTTCACTCGACAGTCGAGAGACGACAAGCCGTGCTATTCTGGCCGTTAAGGAGAATGGTGTTATGTCCCTAGATGCGTTTACAGACAAGGGCGACACGCGCGAACACCCGCACAATTGTAAATATAATGGCAGAGGTAATGGGACGTGTTCCAGCGAAATGTTGCGTACGTACGTGGGCCGAGTCAAAATTGAGTGCGATGGTTTTACTGTGGCACTACGTGGAAGCTTGTTTGCTCTTGATTTTATCTGTGGTTGGAGTTTGTCGAGAGATGGCGTTGTTGATTTTCAGGTTACACGCTGAGTACTTACACAGAGCGGGTGTTACGGGGGTGGATTGATCGATTTCGGATTGGGTGAGATTGCAAAGTTGTAGTTCTCATACTGATCCGAGAAAATCCCACATTTTTAATTTATTTCTGCTACGTGTGCTCTATGATATTGAGACGGATACATTCAAAAATTGCGAAATTTTCAATACGAAACATTTTCGAGAGCATTCCCATTTCTTTAAAGAACTTTCTGCAAGTGTTTGTTAAAATTATCAGATAGATGTGTTTTCTAATTAATTTGTGTTGTGGTGTCAAGCTCGTTTAGTGAATATTCGTTGCATTGCAAAGTAGTTTTGTCGTTGAACTTTGGTTGAACTGCAGGATTTACAGTATTAGCGGGTATTAATTGCGGAATTTTACACTAATAACTAAAATTTCATTTATAATCCATTCAAGCTAAGAACTAGACAGTGAAAGTTTTCATTAACAAAAGGAAGTCTATAGAGCTTTAGCGAACACGAAGGTTTCGAAAAACATGTACCGTCTAGACATCAAACAAAAGCTGTTGATAATGAACTTTAAGTACTTTACTTATAGAAGTTATTCTTAGCATGGTATAGTATTACAATGACTGACAGTCTGTGCATGCTAGCACGAATTACGTTATTCACTTTATTTGTATTTAAATTATGAATAGCAATAAAAACATAGCGAGTGAAGGACTACTAAATCATATTTAACTAACAAGCATATTCTTGCATTAACATTTGAGTCAGCAGTGGCCCGTTTCACTAAGCTACAAGTTACAATTTTACAAGTCTAAACCGGCAACATTGGTCAATAATGACCAATGGCAATGGGCATAATGACCAATGTTACCGGTTTAGACTTGTAAAATTGTAACTTGTAGCTTCGTGAAACGGGCCACTGGCCGTGTCAGGCACAGCTGTGGCGACTCGAACATTGTGTAAGAGAGACGGAATCCTCATCACGATAAGTTAATATTATAAGAACAGATAATTAAAAGCAAAATTAAGTGTATTTCGACTGCACATTAACACATGTCATTTAATACAAAAACGAAACAAATGACAGCTTCAAAGATTTAGACAATACTTTGCGCAGGTCTATAATTAATAAATTGGGACAAATTACTATTTGCTACTCCAATTCCTTCAGTTTATTACTTTCAGTTACTTTTTTTGTTTTTTTTTTATAAAGTAGAAAGGTAAACGAGCAAGTTGGTCACGCTGGTAAGTGATCACTATTCCCCATAGACACCCGCAACACCAAGGAGATTGCAGACTCGTTGTTAACCCAGAGTGCTAAGGTGGAATACCTTTTGTGCTAGTATTTGCACCGGCTGTCTTGCTCTCCACGCCGGAACACAACAGTGCAAGCACTGCTGCTGGATGGTTTAGTGAGCAAGATGGTAGTAGTGACTTGGTCGGAGTTTGCACAAAGCCTCATTTAGTTTAATAACAACAGGTAGGGCTTTATTCTGTCGATATAAAAAGTTGATTCACCCAAATTAAATATGTATGCATTCCATACTAAGGGAGAGTGTATCTGCCTGCTCGTGGCACTTCCCGTACCGGCGCCTGGGCTACACTCGACCTAAATTTCGAGACTTTCCACGCGGATGCGATCTGTTTTTGATGCAAATATCTTGTGTGTCGCAGCCTTCGCGGCAACAATTGTTGCTTTTGAATACACAAGTTAAATAGAAGGAGAATTTTTTTAAATCTAAATAAATAATAACCTGACCAGACGATTCTGGAATTATGGTCAAAGCGTATCACGATATAAGAAACGAGAAAAACCGTTAGGAGGTTGATGATAATGTATACATCTGTCATTTAAAAACAAAGACTGCGAAAGAAAATATGACTATGGTTTTTAGCCCTCTTTTGTTTAAGGACGGCAGAACTATAACAATGTTAGTACAGCCATATTATCGACTTTTGATTCCAATAATTAGATACATCTTATTTTTTTTGTTAAGTTGTGAGTTCTTACCGTCACACAGTAAGAACTTTGTACATTTTTACGCGAATAAACTATTTCGCAATACAAAAGTAGAACTGATCCGGGTGTAGAAAATAACCTTGATTTATAAAAATAATCCGGGTCATTTAATTACGTCATAAATTATAACAGATGAAAATTATGATGATGGATCGAGGTAATAATGGGCGGACCACACTGTAGCCAGGTGCAGTAAGAATAGGTCGCCTGGGGTAGTACAATACTCTCACAGAATGAAGGCGTAAAGTAGTAGTTTGCTGTGTTTTGTACGGTGAGTGGGTGATCCGAAGGCGAAGGGGGGGGGGGAGTTGCCTTAAGGCCAGGGACGTGTCAGCTATTCTCATGGGGTCACTGGTTCCCTTGGGCGGTCGGGAAAAACTTCTACATGCTGGTTTACCTCTTTATAGCAAATAAGAAAAGAGGATTTTGTAGTACAGAAGTCCCTAGGACTTTCATTTTTGGGTTTAGAAATACAGTTTCAAAACACCTCTCAAAAGGTCTGCCCTCTAAAATCTCTTTCCTTATATTTAGCCCCTGAACTAGGGGCCAACCTTTTTATTTGGAAATCCTGCGTTGCAGTCTCTATCTTCAGCCAGTTGCGTAAAAATTCTGACAAAAGGTCATTTTAACCGAACTTAAACCGTTGACCTGCTGATTATAATACCGAACAGCCATTACAGTAAAACAAACCGACAATCGATATCCGCTACAAACACGTTGATTTGTATTTCGTGTCAGTTGTTACTTAGTTGAGTACATATAATTATAATAGATAACGGGAGGTTACAAATAGGTAAGTCCTTGGGAAAATATCATTGATTAAAAAATAAAAAAAAACTTTAAATACAGGTAAGGTAGGCCGAAGCCAGGACTACAGATACATGAGTAGTGACCACAGAATAGGACCCAAGACGGAAATGTGAGTTAGAGTGAAGAAACAGAACTGCCTAGCACGTCCTCGCTACATAAGTCAGTGTGTCGCTTTCCTACTGGAGTAGTTAAGTAGCGAGTTAACGCGTGTCGAGAAGGTTAGTGCTAGGCTAGATGAAGTGGACGGTGATGTGTGGCTGGCAATGATTGAGATGAGAATTTCGTGGGTGGTAGGACCTTGTGCAAGATCCATCCGGATCGCTACCACGCTTTATCCCGCCGCTAAGCAGCAGTGCTTGCAGTGTTGTGTTCCGGCGTGGAGAGCAAGACAGCCGGTGTAATCACTGGCACAAGAGATATTCAATCCATCTTAGCCCTCTGGGTTGGCAACGCATCTGCAATCTCTTTGGTGTTGCGGGTGCCTATAGGCGGTGGTAATCACTTACCATCAGTTGACTCACTTGCTATTTCATGAAAAAAAAGATGGACGGAAAATTTGGTGTCGAGGAAACAAAATATGGACTCGGTAAAATCAGTACCGACGGGAATGGTGTGTGACGAAAGGGGCTCACACTCAGTGTTGCGTGGAATGGGTTGATGAAGAGAGAAAAAAGGAGAGAGATACTCTAAGACCTCTGAAGTTGGGTATTTTAAGGTCGGTATTTGTTTAGTATATTACCCACGTATTTGAGCTAAGCAAAGGTCTAAAGCAACAATTCGTACTGCTCGCTCTGAATGCAAACAGTTCTGTAAAACACCTTAATCCTCTGCAGGCGAGGCTTCCAGTCACCGTCTTGATCTCATTTAAATTTATAATTTAGCACAGTTTTCTTGCAGTTAACAAAACTACGATTAAATACCAGTTATCTCCATTGCTTTTATAAGAAGATTTAAAGATTTGATAGGAGAGAAAAGAAGTGTTAGTATTGCCTTCGTAGAAACTACTAGACAGAAGAAGTTACGCACTGGTTAAATGGGGTGTAGACGAATCTGATATGAAAATCTATAGAATCCTACCTCGTAATAATAATAAGTCCGACTGCGCAACAGAAAATCTATTAAACTTTTTAATGTACACAAAGATAAGTCCTCCGCATGTAAACATCTTCCTTTCTTTGCTATTGCTTACTTTTGAAGCAAATTATAGTCATTCCAGTGCCTTTGTCCAATATAAGGCTAAACAACTGAAAGTCGTGTTTCTAGGACTGCAGCTGCTTTGCAATGACATTACACCTCCACTAATTCCGAAGGCAGGTTTAAAAGTTTCCGTCTAGTATACTTAGTAGATATGACATCCTCTTTCAATCTGGGCTGAATTTTACTGTTTAAATAAGTAGCGTCAACTTTGCTATAATGACACAGGAGCATTAAATAGAAACCGGATGAATCTCGCTATGGAAATGGACGACGCTGGTCACTTTCATCTCGCAAATAGGCCTAAGAATACAAAGTTAATCGCGAACCTTCATTAGCCAGAAAGGACGAAGAAGAAAGATAGTGTGAAAGATTCAATTTGCACGACTGAGTAAAGTAACCATAGTCAATATGGAGTAATTTATACTGGGGTTGCGTAGCGGCCGTAAACATTGTAATTAAATATTCAAAGCGGAGTGTGTTCGTGTCGCAGGCCCATTCGCGTAATAGGACAACATTTAGCCGCTGTAATTACTATATATAAAGCTTAATTACCACTCACTCACTCACTCACTCACTCACTCACTCACTCACTTGGTCATTGACATGCTGTTTTGGAGAGATGTGAAGGGGTGGGGAGCAACTGGAAACACTTTTGTATAGAGGGTGCTCCAACGAGTAGACAAAAAATACGAAACCGACCTGAACGTGGAAAGGGACTTGATGTGAGGTGCGGATCTCAGAAACCGTGACAGGTACGGCCAAGTTCCAAAACAAAAGTCATAGGGGACTGCCGGCCGATGGGTAAGCCGGTCGAATTTTTTTCAAAATGGCCGAAACAAGATGGCCGCCATACAAACTTAATACGGGAATATCTCGAAAACCGTACGACTTAGTGGGGGGGTGCTCGACCAAATATCACTCAGAGGGAGGGGGGAAATTTTGTGGAGTTGAAAAAAATTCAAGATGGCGGATCCAAAATGGCGGCCGAATTTTTTTTTTGTCCGATCGGGATGAAATTTTGCACCCGGGGGCTCTGGGGGCCGCTGGTTCCGATTCCGGGAAAAGTTTTCCGATTCCGCCATTTTCCAAGATGGCCGCCATACAAGGGAGTTTTGAAAGCGAGCCCGCAGGGCGAGCTCCGCGTAGGCGCTTGCGCCGGAGCGTCCCATCGGTGCTCTCGAGTCGCCTGCGAGCCCGAAGGGCGAGCTGGGGTGTGAAGTTGGAATTTTTACCCCCCCCCCCCCTCCCAGCGAGCCCGAAGGGCGAGCTCCGCGTAGGCGCGTGCGCCGAAGCGTCCACTGGACGCGAAATACTCTCGAGTCACTTGCGAGCCCGGAGGGCGAGCTGCAGTGTGAAGTTGGAACTCATCCTCCCCCTTCCTCCCCCCTCCTAAGGCAGCCCTACTTTCTCTGGGCTGTATCTCGGAAATCGAAAATGCTAGACCCCTCGTGTTGGTACTCTTTCGATTCGTCTCGATGCCATCCTTACGACTGGATGTGAAGTTGGGCCTCCAGACCTGAGGGCAGGACAGCAAGTTGGAATACCCCCCCCCCCCCCCCCCAGCGAGCCCGAAGGGCGAGCTCCGCGTAGGCGCGTGCGCCGTAGCGTCCCTTCTGAGGCAGTTCTCCCGAGTAACTTGCGAGCCCGCAGGGCGAGCTGCAGTGTGAAGTTGGAACTAAGCCCCCCCCCCCCTTCCTCCCCCCTCCTAAGGCAGCCCGACTTTCTCTTGACTCTATCTCGGAAACCAAAAATGCTAGACCCCTCGTGTTGGTACTCTTTCGATTCGTCTCGATGCCATCTTTACGACTTAATGTGAAGCTTGATAGACAGACCAATAGCACGACACCCTCCGCGGGCCCCGTGGGGCCCGCGGCCCCCACGCGACATCTAGTTACTATATATATAGCTCGATTACCACTCACTGACTCACTGGGTCATTGACATGCTTTTTTGGAGAGATGTGAAGGGGTGGGGAAAAACTGAAACTACATCCACGTAGAGGTTGCTCCAGCGACCAGAGGAAAAATACGAAACCGACCTGAACGTGGAAAGGGACTTGATGTGAGGTGCGGATCTCGGAAACCGTGATAGGTACGGCCGAGTTCCAAAACAAAAGTCATAGGGAACTGCCGGCCGATGGGTGAGCCGGTCGAAATTTTTTCAAAATGGCCGAAACAAGATGGCCGCCATACAAACTTTAAACGCGAAAATCTCGAAAACCATCAGAGATAGAGGGGGGGTGCTCGACCAAATGTCACTCAGGGGGAGGGGGGAAATTTGGTGGAGCTGAAAAAAATTCAAGATGGCGGATCCAAAATGGCGGCCGAAATTTTTTTTTGACCGATCGGGGTGAAATTTTGCACCCGGGGGCTCTGGGGACCACCGGTTCCGATTCCGGGAAAAGTTTTTCGATTCCGCCATTTTCCAAGATGGCCGCCATACAAGGGAGTTTTGAAAGCGAGCCCGCAGGGCGAGCTCCGCGTAGGCGCTTGCGCCGGAGCGTCCCATCGGTGCTCTCGAGTCGCTTGCGAGCCCGAAGGGCGAGCTGGGGTGTGAAGTTGGAATTGCCCCCCCCCCCCTCCCAGCGAGCCCGAAGGGCGAGCTCCGCGTAGGCGCGTGCGCCGAAGCGTCCACTTGACGCGAAATACTCTCGAGTCACTTGCGAGCCCGGAGGGCGAGCTGCAGTGTGAAGTTGGAACTCATCCCCCCACTTCCTCCCCCCTCCTAAGGCAGCCCGACTTTCTTTGGGCTCTATATCGGAAACCGAAAATGCTAGACCCCTCGTGTTGGTACTCTTTCGATTCGTCTCGATGCCATCTCTACGACTTAATGTGAAGTTGGGCCCCCAAACCTGAGGGCACGACACTCTCCGCGGGCCCCGTGGGGCCCGCGGCCCCCACGCGACATCTAGTTACTATATATAAAGCTCGATTACCACTCACTCACTCACTCACTGACTGGGTCATTGACATGCTGTTTTGGAGAGATGTGAAGGGGTGGGGATAAACTGGAGCTACTATCGCATAGAGGGTGCTCCAACGAGTAGACAAAAAATACGAAACCGACCTGAACGTGGAAAGGGACTTGATGTGGGGTGCGGATCTCGGAAACCGTGATAGGTACGGCCAAGTTCCAAAACAAAAGTCATAGGGAACCGTCGGCCGATGGGTGAGCCGGTCGAAATTTTTTCAAAATGGCCGAAACAAGATGGCCGCCATACAAACTTTAAACGGGAATATCTCAAACACCATTAGAGATAGAGGGGGGGTGCTCGACCAAATGTCACTCAGGGGGAGGGGGGAAATTTGATGGAGTTGAAAAAAATTCAAGATGGCGGATCCAAAATGGCGGCCGAATTTTTTTTTTGTCCGATCGGGATGAAATTTTGCACCCGGGGGCTCTGGGGGCCGCTGGTTCCGATTCCGGGAAAAGTTTTCCGATTCCGCCATTTTCCAAGATGGCCGCCATACAAGGGAGTTTTGAAAGCGAGCCCGCAGGGCGAGCTCCGCGTAGGCGCTTGCGCCGGAGCGTCCCATCGGTGCTCTCGAGTCGCCTGCGAGCCCGAAGGGCGAGCTGGGGTGTGAAGTTGGAATTTTTACCCCCCCCCCCCCCTCCCAGCGAGCCCGAAGGGCGAGCTCCGCGTAGGCGCGTGCGCCGAAGCGTCCACTGGACGCGAAATACTCTCGAGTCACTTGCGAGCCCGGAGGGCGAGCTGCAGTGTGAAGTTGGAACTCATCCTCCCCCTTCCTCCCCCCTCCTAAGGCAGCCCTACTTTCTCTGGGCTGTATCTCGGAAATCGAAAATGCTAGACCCCTCGTGTTGGTACTCTTTCGATTCGTCTCGATGCCATCCTTACGACTGGATGTGAAGTTGGGCCTCCAGACCTGAGGGCAGGACAGCAAGTTGGAATACCCCCCCCCCCCCCCAGCGAGCCCGAAGGGCGAGCTCCGCGTAGGCGCGTGCGCCGTAGCGTCCCTTCTGAGGCAGTTCTCCCGAGTAACTTGCGAGCCCGCAGGGCGAGCTGCAGTGTGAAGTTGGAACTAAGCCCCCCCCCCCCTTCCTCCCCCCTCCTAAGGCAGCCCGACTTTCTCTTGACTCTATCTCGGAAACCAAAAATGCTAGACCCCTCGTGTTGGTACTCTTTCGATTCGTCTCGATGCCATCTTTACGACTTAATGTGAAGCTTGATAGACAGACCAGTAGCACGACACCCTCCGCGGGCCCCGTGGGGCCCGCGGCCCCCACGCGACATCTAGTTACTATATATAAAGCTTAATTACCACTCACTCACTCACTCACTCACTGGGTCATTGACATGCTGTTTTGGAGAGATGTGAAGGGGTGGGGAGCAACTGGAAACACTTTTGTGTAGAGGGTGCTCCAACGAGTAGACAAAAAATACGAAACCGACCTGAACGTAGAAAGGGACTTGATGTGAGGTGCGGATCTCGGAAACCGTGATAGGTACGGCCAAGTTTCAAAACAAAAGTCATAGGGAACTGCCGGCCCATGGGTGAGCCGGTCGAAATTTTTTCAAAATGGCCGAAACAAGATGGCCGCCATACAAACTTTAAACGCGAAAATCTCAAAAACCATCAGAGATAGAGGGGGGGTGTTCGACCAAATGTCACTCAGGGGGAGGGGGGAAGTTTGGTCGAGTCGAAAAAAATCCAAGATGGCGGATCCAAAATGGCGGCCGAATTTGTTTTTTGTCCGATCGGGATGAAATTTTGCACCCGGGGGCTCTGGGGGCCGCTGGTTCCGATTCCAGGAAAAGTTTTTCGATTCCGCCATTTTCCAAGATGGCCGCCATACAAGGGAGTTTTGAAAGCGAGCCCGCAGGGCGAGCTCCGCGTAGGCGCTTGCGCCGGAGCGTCCCATCGGTGCTCTCGAGTCGCTTGCGAGCCCGAAGGGCGAGCTGGGGTGTGAAGTTGGAATTCCCCCCCCCCCCCCTCCCAGCGAGCCCGAAGGGCGAGCTCCGCGTAGGCGCGTGCGCCGAAGCGTCCACTGGACGCGAAATACTCTCGAGTCACTTGCGAGCCCGGAGGGCGAGCTGCAGTGTGAAGTTGGAACTCATCCCCCCCCCTTCCTCCCCCCTCCTAAGGCAGCCCTACTTTCTCTGGGCTCTATCTCGGAAACCGAAAATGCAAGACCCCTCGTGTTGGTACTCTTTCGATTCGTCTCGATGCCATCTTTACAACTGTATGTGAAGTTGGGCCCCCAGACCTGAGGGCACGACAGCAAGTTGGAATACCGCCCCCCCCCCCCACCCCTGCGAGCCCGAAGGGCGAGCTCCGCGTAGGCGCGTGCGCCGTAGCGTCCCTTCTGAGGCAGTTCTACCGAGTAACTTGCGAGCCCGCAGGGCGAGCTGCAGTGAGAAGTGGGAACTTATCCCCCCCTTCCTCCCCCCTCCTAAGGCAGCCCGACTTTCTCTTGGCTCTATCTCGGAAACCAAAAATGCTAGACCCCTCGTGTTGGTACTCTTTCGATTCGTCTCGATGCCATCCTTACGACTGAATGTGAAGTTGGGCCCCAGATCTGAGGGCACGACAGCAAGTCGGAATCACCCCCCCCCCCCCCTCCCCAGCGAGCCCGGAGGGCGAGCTCCGCGTAGGCGCGTGCGCCGTAGCGTCCCTTCTGAGGCAGTTCTCCCGAGTAACTTGCGAGCCCGCAGGGCGAGCTGCATTGTGAAGTTGGAACTCATCCCCCTCCTTCCTCCCCCCTCCTAAGGCAGCTCGACCTTCGCTTGGCTCTATCACGGAAACCAAAAATGCTAGACCCCTCGTGTTGGTACTCTTTCGATTCGTCTCGATGCCATCCTTACGACTGAATGTGAAGTTGGGCCCCCAGACCTGAGGGCACGACACCCTCCGCGGGCCCCGTGGGGCCCGCGGCCCCCACGCGACATCTAGTTACTATATATAAAGCTTAATTACCACTCACTCACTCACTCACTGACTGGGTCATTGACATGCTTTTTTGGAGAGATGTGAAGGGGTGGGGAGCAACTGGAAACACTTTTGTATAAAGGGTGCTCCAACGAGTAGACAAAAAATACGAAACCGACCTGAACGTGGAAAGGGACTCGATGTGAGGTGCGGATCTCGAAAACCGTGATAGGTACGGCCAAGTTCCAAAACAAAAGTCATAGGGAACCGCCAGCCAATGGGTGAGCCGGTCGAATTTTTTTCAAAATGGCCGAAACAAGATGGCCGCCATACAAACTTTAAACGTGAAAATCTCGAAAACCATCAGAGATAGAGGGGGGGTGCTCGACCAAATGTCACTCAGGGGGAGGGGGGAAATTTGGTGGAGTTGAAAAAAATTCAAGATAGCGGATCCAAAATGGCGGCCGAATTTTTTTTTTGTCCGATCGGGATGAAATTTTGCACCCGGGGGCTCTGGGGGCCGCTGGTTCCGATTCCGGGAAAAGTTTTTCGATTCCGCCATTTTCCAAGATGGCCGCCATACAAGGGAGTTTTGAAAGCGAGCCCGCAGGGCGAGCTCCGCGTAGGCGCTTGCGCCGGAGCGTCCCATCGGTGCTCTCGAGTCGCTTGCGAGCCCGAAGGGCGAGCTGGGGTGTGAAGTTGGAATTATTACCCCCCCCCCCCCCTCCCAGCGAGCCCGAAGGGCGAGCTCCGCGTAGGCGCGTGCGCCGAAGCGTCCACTGGACACGAAATACTCTCGAGTCACTTGCGAGCCCGGAGGGCGAGCTGCAGTGTGAAGTTGGAACTCTTCCCCCCCCTTCCTCCCCCCTCCTAAGGCAGCCCGACTCTCTCTTGGCTCTATCTCGGGAACCAAAAATGCTAGACCCCTCGTGTTGGTACTCTTTCGATTCGTCTCGACGCCATCTTTACGACTGAATGTGAAGTTTGAGCCCCAGACCTGAGGGCACGACAGCAAGTAGGAAGCTCCCCCCCTCCCCAGCGAGCCCGAAGGGCGAGCTCCGCGTAGGCGCTTGCGCCGTAGCGTCTCTTCTGAAGCAGTTCTCCCGAGTAACTTGCGAGCCCGGAGGGCGAGCTGCAGTGTGAAGTTGGAACTTATCCCCCCCCTTCCTCCCCCCTCCTAAGGCAGCCGTACTTTCTCTGGGCTCTATCTCGGAAACCGAAAGTGCTAGACCCCTCGTGTTGGTACTCTTTCGATTCGTCTCGATGCCATCCTTACGACTTAATGTGAAGCTTGATAGACAGACCAATAGCACGACACCCTCCGCGGGCCCCGTGGGGCCCGCGGCCCCCACGCGACATCTAGTTACTATATATAAAGCTTAATTACCACTCACTCACTCACTCACTCACTCACTCACTCACTGGGTCATTGACATGCTGTTTTGGAGAGATGTGAAGGGGTGGGGACCAACTGGATATACCATCGTATAGAGGGTGCTCCAACGAGTAGACAAAAAATACGAAACCGACCTGAACGTGGAAAGGGACTCGATGTGGGGTGCGGATCTCGGAAACCGTGATAGGTACGGCCAAGTTCCAAAACAAAAGTCGTAGGGAACTGCCGGCCGATGGGTGAGCCGGTCGAATTTTTTTCAAAATGGCCGAAACAAGATGGCCGCCATACAAACTTTAAACGGGAATATCTCGAAAACCATCAGACTTAGTGGGGGGGTGCTCGACCAAATGTCACTCAGGAAGAGGGGGGAAATTTGATGGAATTGAAAAAAATTCAAGATGGCGGATCCAAAATGGCGGCCGAATTTGTTTTTTGTCCGATCGGGATGAAATTTTGCACCCGGGGGCTCTGGGGGCCGCTGGTTCCGATTCCAGGAAAAGTTTTTCGATTCCGCCATTTTCCAAGATGGCTGCCATACAAGGGACTTTTGGAAGCGAGCCCGCAGGGCGAGCTCCGCGTAGGCGCTTGCGCCGGAGCGTCCCGTCGGTGCTCTCGAGTCGCTTGCGAGCCCGAAGGGCGAGCTGGGGTGTGAAGTTGGAATTCCCCCCCCCCCCCTCCCAGCGAGCCCGAAGGGCGAGCTCCGCGTAGGCGCGTGCGCCGAAGCGTCCACTGGACGCGAAATACTCTCGAGTCACTTGCGAGCCCGGAGGGCGAGCTGCAGTGTGAAGTTGGAATTCATCCCCCCCCCTTCCTCCCCCCTCCTAAGGCAGCCCTACTTTCTCTTGGATCTATCTCGGAAACCGAAAATGCTAGACCCCTCGTGTTGGTACTCTTTCGATTCGTCTCGATGCCATCTTTACGACTGTTTGTGAAGTTGGGCCCCCAGACCTGAGGGCACGACAGCAAGTTGGAATATCCCCCCCCCGACCCCCCAGCGAGCCCGAAGGGCGAGCTCCGCGTAGGCGCGTGCGCCGTAGCGTCCCTTCTGAGGCAGTTCTCCCGAGTAACTTGCGAGCCCGCAGGGCGAGCTGCAGTGTGAAGTTGGAACTCATCCCCCCCTTCCTCCCCCCTCCTAAGGCAGCCCGACTTTCTCTTGGCTCTATCTCGGAAACCAAAAATGCTAGACCCCTCGTGTTGGTACTCTTTCGATTCGTCTCGATGCCATCTTTACGACTGAATGTGAAGTTGGGCCCCCAGACCTGAGGGCACGACACCCTCCGCGGGCCCCGTGGGGCCCGCGGCCCCCACGCGACATCTAGTTACTATATATAAAGCTTAATTACCACTCACTCACTCACTCACTCACTGGGTCATTGACATGCTGTTTTGGAGAGATGTGAAGGGGTGGGGAGCAACTGGAAACACTTTTGTGTAGAGGGTGCTCCAACGAGTAGACAAAAAATACGAAACCGACCTGAACGTGGAAAGGGACTCGATGTGAGGTGCGGATCTCGGAAACCGTGATAGGTACGGCCGAGTTCCAAAACAAAAGTCGTAGGGAACTGCCGGCCGATGGGTGAGCCGGTCGAAATTTTTTCAAAATGGCCGAAACAAGATGGCCGCCATACAAACTTTAAACGTGAAAGTCTCGAAAACCATCAGAGATAGAGGGGGGGTGCTCGACCAAATGTCACTCAGGGGGAGGGGAAAAATTTGGTGGAATTGAAAAAAATTCAAGATGGCGGATCCAAAATGGCGGCCGAAAATTTTTTTTGTCCGATCGGGATGAAATTTTGCACCCGGGGGCTCTGGAGGCCGCTGGTTCCGATTCCGGGAAAAGTTTTTCGATTCCGCCATTTTCCAAGATGGCCGCCATACAAGGGAGTTTTGAAAGCGAGCCCGCAGGGCGAGCTCCGCGTAGGCGCTTGCGCCGGAGCGTCCCATCGTTGCTCTTGAGTCGCTTGCGAGCCCGAAGGGCGAGCTGGGGTGTGAAGTTGGAATTTTTACCCCCCCCCCCCCCCTGCCAGCGAGCCCGAAGGGCGAGCTCCGCGTAGGCGCGAGCGCCGAAGCGTCCACTGGACGCGAAATACTCTCGAGTCACTTGCGAGCCCGGAAGGGCGAGCTGCAGTGTGAAGTTGGAACTCATCCCCTCCCTTCCTCCCCCCCCCCCCCCCTAAGGCAGCCCTGTTTTCTCTGGGCTCTATCTCGGAAACCAAAAATGCTAGACCCCTCGTGTTGGTACTCTTTCGATTCGTCTCGCTGCCATCTTTACGACTGTATGTGAAGTTGGGCCCCCAGACCTGAAGGCACGACAGCAAGTCGGAACACCCCCCCCCCCTCCCCCCAGCGAGCCCGAAGGGCGAGCTCCGCGTAGGCGCGTGCGCCGTAGCGTCCCTTCTGAGGCAGTTCTCCCGAGTCACTTGCGAGCCCGCAGGGCGAGCTGCTGTGTGAAGTTGGAACTCATCCCCCCCCTTCCTCCCCCCTCCTATGGCAGCCCAACTTTCTCTGGGCTCTATCTCGGAAACCAAAAATTCTAGACCCCTCGTGTTGGTACTCTTTCGATTCGTCTCGATGCCATCCTTACGACTTAATGTGAAGTTGGGCACCCAGACCGGTAGCACGACACCCTCCGCGGGCCCCGTGGGGCCCGCGGCCCCCACGCGACATCTAGTTACTATATATAAAGCTCGATTACCACTCACTCACTCACTCACTGACTGGGTCATTGACATGCTTTTTTGGAGAGATGTGAAGGGGTGGGGAGCAACTGGAAACACTTTTGTATAGAGGGTGCTCCAACGAGTAGACAAAAAATACGAAACCGACCTGAACGTGGAAAGGGACTCGATGTGAGGTGCGGATCTCGAAAACCGTGATAGGTACGGCCGAGTTCCAAAACAAAAGTCATAGGGAACCGCCAGCCAATGGGTGAGCCGGTCGAATTTTTTTCAAAATGGCCGAAACAAGATGGCCGCCATACAAACTTTAAACGTGAAAATCTCGAAAACCATCAGAGATAGAGGGGGGGTGCTCGACCAAATGTCACTCAGGGAGAGGGGGGAAATTTGGTGGAGTTGAAAAAAATTCAAGATGGCGGATCCAAAATGGCGGCCGAAATTTTTTTTTGTCCGATCGGGATGAAATTTTGCACCCGGGGGCTCTGGGGGCCGCTGGTTCCGTTTCCGGGAAAAGTTTTTCGATTCCGCCATTTTCCAAGATGGCCGCCATACAAGGGAGTTTTACAAGCATTTACATGCTGTTTTGGAGAAATGTGAAGGGGTGGGGTGAAACTAGAACTAAATCCAGGTAGAGGGCATTCCAATGAGCAGAAAAAAATACGAAACCGACCTGGACGTGGAAATAGACCTGGGGTGGGGAGCGGATCTCGGCAAGTATGAGTCCTAGAGAAAAGTTCCAAAACCAAAGTCGCAGAGAACTGCCGGCCAATGGGTGAGCCGGTCGTAGTTTTTCAAAATGGCCGAAACAAGATGGCCGCCATACAAACTTTAAACGGGAATATCTCGAAAACCATCAGAGATAGAGGGGGGGTGCTCGACCAAATGTCACTCAAGGGGAGGGGAGAAGTTTGATGGAGTTGAAAAAAATTCAAGATGGCGGATCCAAAATGGCTGCCGAAATTTTTTTTTGTCCGATCGGGATGAAACTTTGCACCCGGGGGCTCTGGGGGCCGCTGGTTCCGATTCCGGGAAAAGTTTTTCGATTCCGCCATTTTCCAAGATGGCCGCCATACAAGGGAGTTTTGAAAGCGAGCCCGCAGGGCGAGCTCCGCGTAGGCGCTTGCGCCGGAGCGTCCCATCGGTGCTCTCGAGTCGCTTGGGAGCCCAAAGGGCGAGCTGGGGTGTGAAGTTGGAATTTTTATCCCCCCCCCCCCTCCCAGCGAGCCCGAAGGGCGAGCTCCGCGTAGGCGCGTGCGCCGAAGCGTCCACTGGACGCGAAATACTCTCGAGTCACTTGCGA
The DNA here is from genome assembly GCA_963691745.1 of Ditula angustiorana. Taxonomy (NCBI): domain Eukaryota; kingdom Metazoa; phylum Arthropoda; class Insecta; order Lepidoptera; family Tortricidae; genus Ditula; species Ditula angustiorana. The sequence continues at coordinate 2,546,361 of OY829481.1, read as the reverse complement.
GCCCGGAGGGCGAGCTGCAGTGTGAAGTTGGAACTCATCCCCCCCCTTCCTCCCCCCTCCTAAGGTAGCCCTACTTTCTCTGGGCTCTATCTCGGAATCCAAAAATGCTAGACCCCTCGTGTTGGTACTCTTTAGATTCGTCTCGATGCCATCCTTACGACTGGATGTGAAGTTGGGCCTCCAGACCTGAGGGCAGGACAGCAAGTTGGAATACCGCCCCCCCCCCTCCCCCCTCCCCAGCGAGCCCGAAGGGCGAGCTCCGCGTAGGCGCGTGCGCCGTAGCGTCCCTTCTGAGGCAGTTCTCCCGAGTAACTTGCGAGCCCGCAGGGCGAGCTGCATGGTGAAGTTGGAACTCATCCCCCTCCTTCCTCCCCCCTCCTAAGGCAGCCCGACCTTCGTTTGGCTCTATCACGGAAACCAAAAATGCTAGACCCCTCGTGTTGGTACTCTTTAGATTCGTCTCGATGCCATCCTTACGACTTAATGTGAAGCTTGATAGACAGACCAATAGAACGACACCCTCCGCGGGCCCCGTGGGGCCCGCGGCCCCCACGCGACATCTAGTTACTATATATATAGCTTAATTACCACTCACTCACTCACTCACTCACTGGGTCATTGACATGCTGTTTTGGAGAGATGTGAAGGGGTGGGGATTAACTGGAGCTACTATCGCATAGAGGGTGCTCCAACGAGTAGAGGAAAAATACGAAACCGACCTGAACGTGGAAAGGGACTTGATGTGAGGTGCGGATCTCGGAAACCGTGATAGGTACGGCCAAGTTCCAAAACAAAAGTCGTAGGGAACTGCCGGCCAATGGGTGAGCCGGTCGAAATTTTTTCAAAATGGCCGAAACAAGATGGCCGCCATACAAACTTTAAACGCGAAAATCTCGTAAACCATCAGAGATAGAGGGGGGGTGCTCGACCAAATGTCACTCAGGGAGAGGGGGGAAATTTGATGGAATTGAAAAAAATTCAAGATGGCGGATCCAAAATGGCGGCCGAAATTTTTTTTTGTCCGATCGGGATGAAATTTTGCACCCGGGGGCTCCGAAGGCCGCTGGTTCCGTTTCCGGAAAAAGTTTTTCGATTCCGCCATTTTCCAAGATGGCCGCCATACAAGGGAGTTTTGAAAGCGAGCCCGCAGGGCGAGCTCCGCGTAGGCGCTTGCGCCGGAGCGTCCCATCGGTGCTCTCGAGTCGCTTGCGAGCCCGAAGGGCGAGCTGGGGTGTGAAGTTGGAATTGCCCCCCCCCCCCCCCTCCCAGCGAGCCCGAAGGGCGAGCTCCGCGTAGGCGCGTGCGCCGAAGCGTCCACTGGACGCGAAATACTCTCGAGTCACTTGCGAGCCCGGAGGGCGAGCTGCAGTGTGAAGTTGGAACTCATCCCCCCCCTTCCTCCCCCTCCTAAGGCAGCCCTACTTTCTCTGGGCTCTATCACGGAAACCAAAAATGCTAGACCCCTCGTGTTGGTACTCTTTCGATTCGTCTCGATGCCATCCTTACGACTGAGTGTGAAGTTGTTGGGCCCCAGACCTGAGGGCACGACAGCAAGCTGGAATCACCCCCCCCCCCCCCCCAGCGAGCCCGAAGGGCGAGCTTCGCGTAGGCGCGTGCGCCGAAGCGTCCCTTTGGAGGCAGTTCTCCCGAGTCACTTGCGAGCCCGGAGGGCGAGCTGCAGTGTGAAGTTTGAACTCATCCCCCCCTTCCTCCCCCCTCCTAAGGCAGCCCGATTTTCTCTTGGCTCTATCTCGGAAACCAAAAATGCTAGACCCCTCGTGTTGGTACTCTTTCGATTCGTCTCGATGCCATCCTTACGACTGAATGTGAAGTTGGGCCCCCAGACCTGAGAGCACGACACCCTCCGCGGGCCCCGTGGGGCCCGCGGCCCCCACGCGACTATATATATAGCTCGATTACCACTCACTGACTCACTGGGTCATTGACATGCTTTTTTGGAGAGATGTGAAGGGGTGGGGATAAACTGGAAACACTTTTGTATAGAGGGTGCTCCAATGAGTAGAGGAAAAATACGAAACCGACCTGAACGTGGAAAGGGACTTGATGTGAGGTGCAGATCTCGGAAACCGTGATAGGTACGGCCAAGTTCCAAAACAAAAGTCATAGGGAACTGCCGGCCGATGGGTGAGCCGGTCGAAATTTTTTCAAAATGGCCGAAACAAGATGGCCGCCATACAAACTTTAAACGAGAATATCTCAAGCACCATTAGAGATAGAGGGGGGGTGCTCGACCAAATGTCACTCAGGAGGAGGGGGGAAATTTGGTGGAGTTGAAAAAAATTCAAGATGGCGGATCCAAAATGGCGGCCGAATTTGTTTTTTGTCCGATCGGGATGAAATTTTGCACCCGGGGGCTCTGGGGGCCGCCGGTTCCGTTTTTGGAAAAAGTTTTTCGATTCCGCCATTTTCCAAGATGGCCGCCATACAAGGGAGTTTTGAAAGCGAGCCCGCAGGGCGAGCTCCGCGTAGGCGCTTGCGCCGGAGCGTCCCATCGGTGCTCTCGAGTCGCTTGCGAGCCCGAAGGGCGAGCTGGGGTGTGAAGTTGGAATTCTTACCCCCCCCCCCCCTCTCCCAGCGAGCCCGAAGGGCGAGCTCCGCGTAGGCGCGTGCGCCGAAGCGTCCATCGGACGTGAAATACTCTCGAGTCACTTGCGAGCCCGGAGGGCGAGCTGCAGTGTGAAGTTGGGACTCATTCCCCCCCTTCCTCCCCCCTCCTAAGGCAGCCCTACTTTCTCTGGGTTCTATCTCGGAAACCGAAAATGCTAGACCCCTCGTGTTGGTACTCTTTCGATTCGTCTCGATGCCATCCTTACGACTGGATGTGAAGTTGGGCCTCCAGACCTGAGGGCAGGACAGCAAGTCGGAATCACCCCCCCCTCCCCAGCGAGCCCGGAGGGCGAGCTCCGCGTAGGCGCGTGCGCCGTAGCGTCCCTTCTGAGGCAGTTCTCCCGAGTAACTTGCGAGCCCGCAGGGCGAGCTGCATTGTGAAGTTGGAACTCATCCCCCTCCTTCCTCCCCCCTCCTAAGGCAGCCCGACCTTCGTTTGGCTCTATCACGGAAACCAAAAATGCTAGACCCCTCGTGTTGGTACTCTTTCGATGCGTCTCGATGCCATCCTTACGACTTAATGTGAAGCTTGATAGACAGACCAATAGCACGACACCCTCCGCGGGCCCCGTGGGGCCCGCGGCCCCCACGCGACATCTAGTTACTATATATAAAGCTCGTTACTATATATAAAGCTCGATTACCACTCACTCACTCACTCACTCACTGGGTCATTGACATGCTGTTTTGGAGAGATGTGAAGGGGTGGGGACCAACTGGATATACCATCGTATAGAGGGTGCTCCAACGAGTAGACAAAAAATACGAAACCGATCTGAACGTGGAAAGGGACTTGATGTGAGGTGCGGATCTCGGAAACCGTGATAGGTACGGCCAAGTTCCAAAACAAAAGTCATAGGGAACTGCCGGCCGATGGGTGAGCCGGTCGATTTTTTTTCAAAATGGCCGAAACAAGATGGCCGCCATACAAACTTTAAACGGGAATATCTCGAAAACCGTACGACTTAGTGGGAGGGTGCTCGACCAAATGTCACTCAGGGAGAGGGGGGAAACTCAGACGACTCGAAAAAAATCCAAGATGGCCAATCCAAAATGGCGGCCAAATTTTTTTTTTGTCCGATCGGGATGAAATTTTGCACCCGGGGGCTCTGGGGGCCGCTGGTTCCGATTCCGTGAAAAGTTTTTCGATTCCGCCATTTTCCAAGATGGCCGCCATACAAGGGAGTTTTGAAAGCATTGACATGCTGTTTTGGAGAAATGTGAAGGGGTGGGGTGAAACTAGAACTAAATCCAGGTAGAGGGCATTCCAATGAGCAGAAAAAAATACGAAACCGACCTGGACGTGGAAATAGACCTGGGGTGGGGAGCGGATCTCGGCAAGTATGAGTCCTAGAGAAAAGTTCCAAAACCAAAGTCGCAGAGAACTGCCGGCCAATGGGTGAGCCGGTCGTAGTTTTTCAAAATGGCCGAAACAAGATGGCCGCCATACAAACTTTAAACGGGAATATCTCGAAAACTGTACGACTTGGTGGGGGGATGCTCGACCAAATGTCACTCAAGGGGAGGGGGGAAATTTGGTGGAGTTGAAAAAAATTCAAGATGGCGGATCCAAAATGGCTGCCGAAATTTTTTTTTGTCCGATCGGGATGAAACTTTGCACCCGGGGGCTCTGGGGGCCGCTGGTTCCGATTCCGGGAAAAGTTTTTCGATTCCGCCATTTTCCAAGATGGCCGCCATACAAGGGAGTTTTGAAAGCGAGCCCGCAGGGCGAGCTCCGCGTAGGCGCTTGCGCCGGAGCGTCCCATCGGCGCTCCCGAGTCGCTTGCGAGCCCGAAGGGCGAGCTGGGGTGTGAAGTTGGAATTTTTACCCCCCCCACTCCCAGCGAGCCCGAAGGGCGAGCTCCGCGTAGGCGCGTGCGCCGAAGCGTCCACTGGATGCGAAATACTCTCGAGTCACTTGCGAGCCCGGAGGGCGAGCTGCAGTGTGAAGTTGGAACCCATCCCCCCCCTCCCTCCCCCCTCCTAAGGCAGCCCTACTTTCACTGGGCTCTATCTCGGAAACCGAAAATGCTAGAACCCTCGTGTTGGTACTCTTTCGATTCGTCTCGATGCCATCTTTACGACTGTATGTGAAGTTGGGCCCCCAGACCTGAGGGCACGACAGCAAGTTGGAATACTCCCCCCCCCCTCCCAGCGAGCCCGAAGGGCGAGCTCCGCGTAGGCGCGTGCGCCGTAGCGTCCCTTCGGAGGCAGTTCTCCCGAGTCACTTGCGAGCCCGCAGGGCGAGCTGCAGTGTGAAGTTGGAACTCATCCCCCCCTTCTTCCTCCCTCCTAAGGCAGCCCGACTTTCCCTGGGCTCTATCTCGGAAACCAAAAATGCTAGACTCCTCGTGTTGGTACTCTTTCGATTCGTCTCGCTGCCATCTTTACGGCTGTATGTGAAGTTGGGCCCCCAGACCTGAAGGCACGACAGCAAGTCGGAACATCCCCCCCCCCTCCCCCCAGCGAGCCCGAAGGGCGAGCTCCGCGTAGGCGCGTGCGCCGTAGCGTCCCTTCTGAGGCAGTTCTCCCGAGTCACTTGCGAGCCCGCAGGGCGAGCTGCTGTGTGAAGTTGGAACTCATCCCCCCTCTTCCTCCCCCCTCCTATGGCAGCCCTACTTTCTCTGGGCTCTATCTCGGAAACCAAAAATGCTAGACCCCTCGTGTTGGTACTCTTTCGATTCGTCTCGATGCCATCTTTACGACTTAATGTGAAGCTTGATAGACAGACCAACAGAACGACACCCTCCGCGGGCCCCGTGGGGCCCGCGGCCCCCACGCGACATCTAGTACTTTATATACAGCTGGATAATTAGAATGTAAACCGCCGCCTGTTGCTACTTTTAGACTTATTCATTACAATTTTAACCTACTCGTCTCGTGTTGGTCGAACGTTTTAGACTTTCAGATGTTTCTGGAGTTGCTTACTGTTTATATATTCCGGTTAAATGGCATTTTTAGGTCAGAATTAGAATGAAACTCCGTGGCAACCTCTGGTGGCAACGTATACCCAGAACAAGAAGAATTCAAGGCAATACCATTGCACCACGTCATCCGTTTCATAGAGAGATAGAAAAACCCAGACGATACCCAAATTTAAAGAGTACTTAAGAGCTACCGCGCTGTAGGTACCTTTTTTTGAAAAGGCAAATCAAGTCGCATAGTGCAGACAAGAGTTTTAAATCTTTTTCTCACGTGAGCCTGCAGAGAAATGGCCTCCATTACGTACGTAGAGCCTATCTGTCGGCGTCGGAGCACCGCGGCGCAGGAATCAATCAGATTCATGATGCCGCCTATGAGACTATCAATATTTTATATCAACGGTAAATAAAGCCCAACGGTGCCTTCCTGGAAAAGGGAGGTAAGATTGTATGAGTTGGATGCAGTTTGGATGAGCTAGATAATTGCTTCAGTATTTATTGACTGATGATTAAATACATATGAATTTCTGTTAAACATTTTTTTGTAGTTTACTAATAAGGCTCGCTTCGCTTCAGGAGAGGCCATTTTCCAACATTGGCCTAGTACAGATTGGTAATGGTGATTTAATTAATCACCATAACACCAGAAGATGATAAAAAATAAACAAGAGTAGGTACCTAAGACATAAATTAAGTACTACTTTATTGAAAAGCAAACGGTTTAAGTTGGATAAAATTCAAGCCATATACTTTTAAGAGGACGTTACTTCTAGACCTGCCCTTCAGGCTTCATAACGTAGTAATGGGTCTCACAAAGTTTACAAGACAATCTGGTAAAGATCATGGGGTCAGTGACCTTTGTCTAACAGTGGACGACTATAAGCTGATAAGGATAATCATATAAACTGACTTGTCTGGCTTCTAAAAAACAAATAGAACTTCGACGTACAAACAACAACATGTAACATATTGTATTCACTTCCACCATTTAAAAAAGTTAAAGTATCTTTAAAAACAATAGAACATTTCAATCAAGAATAACCAAAAAGAATTAAAAACTCAGTAACTTACAAAACAAATACTGTGTTAAAACGGCCTATCGGATCAGGAACTATCCTACAGCTAGACAAACCGGCAGTCAGATAGACAGTGGCTTTAAAAAATGACCATTCTTGCGTTATAACTTTCTATACACTCTTAAATGACCGTATCCCGTTTTCATGGTACGGATTTCATGAAGCAAACAGGCTGGTTTATTTAATACCAGTAACGCTATTAGACTTCAGTTCCCAGGTGAGCTGAGGTCCCGCAAACACTTTAATTAATATCACGCGTAACACATAATTACCATTAAGGCCGGCAAGGAAGCATCGTTTAATTATGCTTAGGGTGTCAGCTTGTTTACCAGTAGGTGGAGTTTAGTGATTAGGGGTGGTAGTTATAGATTGTATTCAAGTTCCAGTAGAGTTCCGGTACGTACTATGATATATAACCACATAGCCACCAAAACAATTCGCGAAAGTTTAAAACAATTGATCACGTAGCCAGCACCCTAAGTCAAAGTGAAAGTCAAAATATCTCTATTCAGATTAGGCTTACAGGAAGCGCTTATAAATGCCAGGTTTACCACTGGTTCGGAAAAAACTATGAAGAGAAGATACAGGCAACAAACTCAAACGCACTGAAAAAACAGTTTCATTACACACAATCAAAGTTTTGTTTACCTATTACACAAAAAAACTTGCCTAACTCTTGATTTGTAAATAATTCATCAAATTTTTATCAGTAGCAAATAGTTCTCCTAATTCAAACGAATTTTGATTACCAATAACCAAACTAGTTTGGTTATCCCTTTTTTCAGTGCGAGGTGAACAGTCGGCAAAAAAGCGGTCTTCCTATTTTAAACCTTAAGGCAGGGGGTTCCACTTCGCACTGTAGATACGCTCGACCGCCTTGCCTATGGCATAGGCAAATCGCAGGTGGCTGTCGGCTTGCCGCGTACTCGCTTGCCCCCGCCGTGTCAGTGTAAATGAAAACGAATGCCGTGCAACCCCAGCGTGTCGCCGGGAGCAGCGGGGGGAAGGCGGGCGCAGGCGGCGCATTCCTTTTGACTCGCGCCGCCTGGCTCATGGTGTATGAAGTAATACGAACTTTTGAAGCGTGTGAATAAAGTTGGAATTCGTTTAATCGCGGTCGTAAAAGAACAATTACTGTACGTTAGTACTATTATTTATTCTGTCAGTGCGGGTAAAGAACACTCGGGTAGGGGCAACTTCTCTAACTGTAGGCAGTTGTACCTATGGACACTCTTTAAACCATAAATCTATAGTCTCTAATCCTTGGAGCAATCGATATCCTTCTCTTTGACCTCTTGAAGACAGGGAATAGAGAAACTTGGGGATTGTTCGGACGATTAAAGAGTTTATACGTACAGTCAAGGAATTTAATTTGCAACCCACCTAAGGTTCAATAGCATATAGCAAACTGTCACCATAAGAGCTATAGAGCAAGACGTTAGTTTGACATATCGACCTTAATGCATTGCGAATGTCAGACGACATTTCAACGAAACGGGTAGGGAATTAAATTCCTTGACTGTACCTAGCTTTAAGATTTAGGGTCGTAGTCTTAAACCGGACTCAAGCTCCAGTTCCCTACTACGTTAGTATGAAACTCGAACCTCTGTTTGGTTTAAATCTTAAGTGTATCATCAACAGGTACAGCTGTCCACGGGGAAAGACGAGAAATTCTATAAACAAAGAAGCAGTAATCGCAAACTATACTTAATATTAAACATTGCGGTAATTCAAATACTTGGCCATCGATTAATTTAAAAATCGCAATATCCTTGGCATTGGACAGTTGTCAGGGATTATTTAATTTTGTCGCATTATACCAAAGTGAAACGCATCGTTATTTCAAAACCTCCGCTTCTTTAGGTCTTTAATGGTGCAGTATTTCGGAGAGCATTACAAAAAGATATAATTTCACGGCGCAACATTGCAAAATCCGAATAAATAATATACTTTTGGTTGACGCATAAATATTTTAATTGCCAGTCAAGAGACAATGCGAGAAGTATGATTCGAAGAGTTCGTCACTAACGACATAAATCGTGCATGACAAAATATCTTACATGTTTGTTCTTCTAATCACATGCTAAAAAAAAGAAGTATAGACATCCGGCTGTTTGAAGCAATGACGTCACCTTAAAACACCTCTAGCTGAGTACCACCACCTTTCAACCTTCACTTTTAGTGCATTCAATTTCCAACCATACTATACACGGCATAGAATCCATTTCGATTAATTTGAAACGGAAAATGAAATATTGTAATACAGAGTCCGTGATATGACGTTTGACTAATGATACCGTCATGAAATCTTTTGAAAAATAATAAGGTGTCTGTCATCGTTAAGTCTCCGAGAACTTAACTGACTTGCTGACGTAGCTGTCGTCTGACTGTTTCATACGTATAAACTTAGCTTAGTAAGGATGCACAAACCGCGGCCCGCGGGCCATATGCGATCCACTAACAATAGGCGTGCGGTCCGCCAGCGAAAAAAAACGATTTTGTATGTACGCACAAAAAACACATAATTGATGAAATCCCCTGGAACCACCACACAGATGAATAAAGCCTGAATTTTTTGGTAAACTTTAAAGTTGTTTTTAAGTCTCGCGTAAGTTTTGCAGGTGGTAGAACCTTGTGCAAGGTCCGCCCTGATCGCTACCGTCAACTTGCTTGCTAATCCTGCCGCTAAGCAGCAGTGCTTGCACTGTTGTGTTCCGGCGTGGAGAGCAAGACAGCCGGTGCAATTATTGGCACAAGAGGTATTCCATCTTAACCCTTTGGGTTGGCAACACATCTGCAATTCCTTTGGTGTTGCGGGTGTCTATAGGCGGTAGTGATCACTTACCATCAGGTGACCCACAATTAAAAAAGTCGCGGTTCTCCTCTAGCACACTGCCTGAGGTCCTTTACCCCACTTCTGCGCATCCCTGGTTTATACTATAATTAGTTAAATACTATATATAATTTATTCCAAGAAATCATTTAAAACCTCCGTAACCCACGTTGCAAGGAAACCAGACCGACATGACCGTGGTTACATGAGTTTATATGAAATTGCGGGTTCTTTCACGATGTTCTCACCGTTAGAGCATTTATTACTACATTACTTATGTAGATAATTAGGTAGATAAGTTAGGATAACTTCTGTTCTGTGTATACACTATACACGGGACAGAAACATTGTCACACCGAGTTACGGTACGAGTTTGAATCATCATTCATCATAATTATTCCCTGCCCTTTTCCGAATCAGTTAAACTCGGTGAAACACATTCATTTTGTTTCACTTATATCTACCAGCCGTCATCTCCTCTTTAATTGCTTTCATTTTGAAAATTAACGTTGATACGATATTGAATTAATGATGACTGGATCATTGAACGCTTGTAAAGTAGTTATAGAGGAAGTTGAAATTGAATTGAACACGGTTTTGTCGTTTTAACACCTCAGTTTCAGTGGACGATTGAGCGTCGAGAATTTAACAGCTCCCGACGATGCCTGGTAGAGACACATGTCGAGTGGTATTTTTGGAGGTGGTGGTTGCTTTATGGCCGCGCTTGTGTTGTTTATTTTATTTTTGATCAATATAAGTATTTAACAGAATCCGAGCGCTGCTATTTTTCACGATAGTTGGCACTGGATTCGCGGAGTAGCAAAGTAATTGATGCCATTAATATCATTAACACATTAACCCGCCTGAATCTGTTAATAACGTAATAAAAAGTTCTGATTTTCTTATAAAGGCGGAAATGTCAACTACTGGATAAAGTCAAGGATTGGAACGTTTACCTTACTTGCCTCAAAAGTTGACAAGTAAACCTAACCAGTTAAAGTCGCAGATGTTGTCTATGATAGTGTGACTCTCGAACATGACATCGTTGCGTTCAACGACGCGCTAGCAATGAAGACTGAGTCCACACACAGAGATTGGAGCGCAAGAGAGCCAGATAGAGTGCCGGCGCAGCGTTTCACCGACGCTCGCGTAGCATTTTAGTAACTTTTTCAAACATTGATCGGAAAACATAACCCAAGGTTACATAACCTTGGCGCTTTATTATAAAGCTTTTTAAAATGCCTGCTTTTCTATTGATTTTAAGGTCTTTGTGACATTCGTTAGAATGCTCATTATAAGCGAGTCTTTCAGCACCTTTAGAATAGCATTCGATTAAGCCAAATAGCCATTATCTAGTTCCCATAGTACAAGCTTTGCTAAGTTAGGGACCAGGTCAATTGGTGTGAATTGTCCAAAGATATTTATTTATATATTGCCGAAAAACAATACCGAATCACACAAATAATAATTCCATTTACGCTATCGATAAGACCGGCTTTAAATTCTCTTGTAAATTAACTGTCACTTTTCTGTGTTGTTCAGTGTATTGTACACATTAAATCAGTGACATATGTAACCCTTAGAATATCAGGGCGCTCCATAGAATGCCGAGCATTATAATATATCAAAAAGCTAGTCCGCGGGGGAAATGATATGCAGTTTCGGGCGTAACGTGTGATGTCATGTGCCCCCGCGATTAGCGTGCCCATTTACACGAGGCCATAATGTGATGCGAAGCCAAGGGGAAGGCACCAGGCGTCTACCAAAAATGTATACGTTCACGACTATATTCTGGAGGGCAGCCAGGAACTTGGTGGAATGTTTTTAACATAAAAAATAACATTTAACGTGAAACTCGGACATATTATAAAACGGATCACTCACGTATTTTTACGTCGAGAAATGCCCGACATGTTTCGGACCAGTCCGTGGTCCTTAATCATGAGTCCCCGCAGTGGTCCACCACGGACTGGTCCGAAACCTTCGCGAGGACTACGATCAGCAAAAACACGGTTCTTACAAAAAAAAAACTCTTACCTGCGCGTTTCCGAATAGACATACCAATTGTAGACGTCGTGGTTAATTAACAATGATTTAATAGTAAGACTTGCTGTATTTTGGCAAATAAAGAAGTTTGATTTGATTAGATTGCACAGATACGAGTATGCACCAAACACATTTAGACAGCCTTCCATAAACAAAGAAAACTCGCGAGGAAAGCTGCGCGTACAGCTAGTTTATAATAGTTTTAGTACAACAACAACAAAACCAAAAACTCTTTATTGATCTACACAAGTAAACAAAAATAAAAGAACACATACAGGCAAATTTTACATGGGATTCAACAGGCGGTCTTATCGCTAAGCAGCGATCTCTCCCAGACAACCTTACGTTTTATTGAAGTAAGGTAAAAAGAAAAACATTTACAGCTCAAAGGAATGAGACATTTTAGTAAGTATCCTCAAGTTGTGATGTAGTACCGCAACCTAACTCAACGTGACGCGCTTTCTTTGGATCGTAAAATCGCAATTAATGTTGATTTCAGCTAAGTGGCATTTAACGAAGCGTTTCAACAGATAGGGCATGGACAATTTTATTAGGAAAATGGATCGGAAGGTCTACTTAGACGCGGATGCGGCTTAAGAGAAACCGATAGCCGGCAAAAGAGACCTACATTTTATTGTGTTCGTATTCAGGGTTTCGTACCTTAAAAGGAAAAAGGAATCTTTATAGGATCAAAGTCAAAGTCAAAATATTTTTAATTAGATTAAGCTCACAGGCAGCACTTATGAGAAAAACCTCTGATGAGAAGATACCGGCAAGAAACTCAACAAGGTGTCAATCACTTTGTTTCTCGTCTGTCTGTCGGTCTGTCTGTCTGTCTGTTTTTATTTAATACGGATAATATATTATAATGACTATTATGTTCGCTGCCGTTAATCTGTTTTATTTATTAATTTGAAGATCTTAAAATTTATTCACACATTAATTTGCAATGTGTAAGCTGAACTGTAACGCTTTGTTGAGAGATATATAAATTTAAAATCTAATTTAATTGCTTTCCTTATTTACAAAGACTTACCCCCTTATTCATAAAAACTTAACAATATTTTTAAGCTAACAAATGTTTTATCTCTTTCGTTTGCTGGCAAACGTCACAATGACAGATAAAGACACAAAAAACGTTAACTAACAAACGTTTACGACGCCTTTATTACTAAGGGGGCTACTAGGTATACACTAGACACGCTGAGTTACGCTACATGGCCGCAACTCGTGCGCACAAGCGTAAGAAGCAGACGCTTCAATGTATGATACTTAACCTAATATATGAAAATTCTTCAGCAACACAGCATTTCTGGGCTCAAATGACAGACGCTGTGCTTTGAAATTCCAGGTTGAGTTGCGGCCATGTACCGTAACCGAGTGGGGCAATGTTTTTGTACCCGAATCTAGTGTATGCACAGAAGTCTTTGTTTATTTTATAATACTTTAAAATTAATAAAATACTTTATAGTTATTACTCAGAAACATTAAATTGAAACATAATCCCCACTGTATTGACCAATTCATCAAAATTTAATCAGAAACAAACCAATATAAATATAAATTGAAGTAATATTTCTTTAGATAGCAAAAAAGTCTTTGTAACCTTATAGTTTGACCTGCCGCCTTGCAAGCAAAGAGTCGTGGGTTCAACCCGGGCTAATTTAATTTACCATTATATTTCAATGAGAGATTACTAAAAGAGAAGCTATCAGTAAGCGGCACACAGTCTCTTTTTTTATGAAATCGGAACAAAAACATTCCCTTGGCCTTTTGTACATTTTATTGTTAATTTTGTGCAATAAAGATTAAATACATAAATAAAAACGAGCATGCGGCTCATTTTATAGAAAGTAAAACCCGTCGCTTATGGCAACCAGCGATCCCAATAAAATCCCTAATGCGTAGTCCTCTCCATGGGCCCATGGATATCTTTAAAATGATAATTTTAAAGGACTAAAATTATTACTTGCTGGTACCTAGTCCGTACATATGTATAATTGCTTTTAGTCTAGTCTAGATAAACACATAATACATGCAAATGAATATTTAATGGTACTTTGCGTTAATACATATTTAATGAACATTGAATTAGTGTACCTAATTATAGCTTGAGATTAATTAGTTCCACTGAAAATTAAGCGCTAAAGCGAGCTGCAGCATCGTCCTGAATGCCCTATTTTAGCAGTTTTAGCGCTGTTCTACAAATTTGTTTATTAATAAGTTTCTTTTCTTTACACACTATTACTTCTCAGTAGAATCACCCATTTTCCGAAGCGCTAGTAGATTCAGACATGTAAAAGAGCCTATATGGCCTACTTGCAAAATAAATTTTTCATTTTCATTTTCATTTTCATTAAACAAGGACGCTATCCGTTCCTGTCTGTCCTTATATCTTCGGCCGCGTACTTCTTCTAAATAATTTTCAGTGGGATTCTTAGGATTCCTAGTAATAAACTAAAATACGTTTTAAAATTCATTTACTAAAGGACATTTAAGTAATGTTAACCACGTGGGTTCGGGTGCAAAATTAATAGGCACAGCATAATTCTAATATACTGCGCTTATCCGGTAAGCTTAGCCCCTAAACAAGCATACACAAAGCGACGATAGGACGGAAATTAATAGCAAAATTTAAGTATTTATACCTAATTTGGCACTAAAGTTTATTATCTTAATGTTATAAATATTTTATAATAAAAACTTCAACTTAAAACTTTTAATCGAAGGATGTAAAGGTAAACTTAGGCACTTTTCATCCAAATACGTGCAGTAGTTTTACAACAAAAAGACAAACACATTTTTGTACTTTTAATATAAGTGTGGATTACAGGAAAAATAGAAGGATTTTTGAAGCAGTACCTTTTTAAAATTCATCTAAAATCCTTTACCTACAAACTTAGTTTTGTGGTTAGTTTTTTTGCCTATCACAAGCTGGTTTTGCAAACGTAACACAAATACATTGAGTAAAGGTACGGAACCCTCGGGAAGCACGTTCTACTCGTACTTGACCAGTTTTTATAGTAAATACACGAAAGAACTCTGATATAAGCACAACTCACCCAACTCCTTAGTTCTTTAAACTTGTAAAACACTTCAATTCAATTGAATTCTAAACACGCCCGCGCTCGCACTAGGTACCTACTGCTGCTACTACATAGTGCATTTATTCCGAATTCAATTTACAGTTAAAGCACTTGTTTACGTCGATTTATGCATCAAATCGCCGTAATTTAGTCGATCCAGTGAACGTGGAAGATTCCAGAATTGCTGCAGTACGTGTTTATTTTATGGATCCAATCGTTCGGGACAGTAATCTAATGAATCCCAAACAAATTGATTTGCTTTGGCTGAGTTGACTTTGCGACGGGTGGGTATATCGAGCGAGTGAGGGCATTGTCCGAGTAATCAACTTTTATTATTATTTATTATCAATATCAATCATAACACCTTAACTTCAGTACGTGAAGGTCCGCGTGATAATACCTTGTGCAAGGTCCGCCCGGATCGCTACCACCATCTTGCTCGCTAATCCTGTAGCTAAGCAGCAGTGCATGCACTGTTGTGTTCCGGTGTGGAGAACAAGACAGCCGATGAAATTACTGGCACAAGAGGTATTCCATCTTAGCCCTCTGGGTTGGCAACGCATCTGCAATCTCTTTGGTGTTGCTGGTGTCTATAGGCGGTGGTGATCACTTTCCATCCGGTGACCCACTGGTTCGTTTTCCTTTCTTTTTTATAACGGGTTAACTGGGGTAGTATCACACTCTTACAGAATATTGGCGTGAAGTAATACCTTGCTTGTGCGTTTCGTACGATGAGTGAAATATCAGGAGGTCTCTAAAGGCCGGCAACGTATCAACCACTCATTTGGAATTACTGGTGTCCATGGGCGGAGAGATCATTATCATGTAATCAAACCTTTTTTTATTATCATGCTGTAGTAGTCGTTAAGAAAAGAAGTATTTTTTTAGTTTTCAAAACTTTACCTGTTCATTAGAACTGGTCGAGTTTTATAAAAAAAACTTACTTAATCTAGTACCTATTAAGCCTTCGTTTCATAGAAAATAATTTTAGTAATTTGATTTTGCTTGTACCCTGTTTGGCTTTACATCAACTTATAATGTATTCTCAAATTCTCACATGCTTTTAAACTATCACTCTCTTGACTGGATTAAGCCCGGTCTAAAAGGTAATTATTCGTGAAGGCTGTTGTAAGTTTTCCTCAGAGCCCAACTAATTGTTCCCTCACCGAGTTATCACTGTAAATACATTTTGACTACGTGTTATTCGGTTAAGAGGTCACTGGATATTCATTGCGCTACGCTTCATCCTTACAATACTTTTTGGCGTCAAATTTTGTAGTTTTAAACAGATTAAAAAAAGTTGCCTATGTCCGTCCTCAGGTGTACACCATGTACACTTATTTCTGAGTTAAATTGTATCCAAATCAGTCAAGACATTTCAGAATGAAAGCCGGATAGCCAGACTTTCAATTTTATAATATTATACATAAAAATTACTTTGGATGTTGACTTTTGCCGTCAAACGAAAGGTACAAAACATATGTTAGTTAGAAGGAGTCCTATTTTTTATGAATGAGAGGGAAAGACGCTATATTTAAGTTACCAATGTTCGGGCACAAGGGGATCAGTGTATCATCTAACCGTTTAATAAGGAAGGAGATCCGTATACATTATTTAAGCCTTTTGTTTTTTAAGCTTGGATTCCGACCGGTTGCCATTGACATTCTCTCATTAATATCGCCCGTTTTCCCTTCCGGCCGAATGCCGGGTGGTTCGCCGGCCCCGTACATGCTAAATGAGCCCCTAATGTTATTGTTGGATTTTTCGGTACGGCGCAACCGTTGTTGTGATGATTAATGTCTTGTTTGGAAGTCGAATTAAAACGGGCCACTGAGGAGAATTTGTTAGGTTATGATGAAGCTAAATTAATTGCAGTTTTGTTCCGTTCGTCCATTAGGGAAATTGGTTTTCGTACTAAGTTGTGCTGTTATTTAATAACTATAACCCTGATAGTAGAAGTAAGAGTTAAGAGTAGCCGTTGCATAACTTTGACTGGAAACAAGCGGGCAAGAACTTCGGGACACACGATCGTAAATGCTTGCTTTAGTTTCATATTGATCAGTTACTCGTAAGATAATAATTCTAAAAGGTATATATTTCTTAGCAGACGTGTTTCTCGGTCAACGTATTGGCATGGCCGTTCAAACAGATAACGCCGCCAGCCTCCTGGGCACCCTGCTTATAAAGGCAGCGGCTTGACAGACTTTTTTAGTTTCAAAATTACCTTGTTTATAATATAATAGAAAGGGACACGACCTAGTGGGTCAGCTAGACACAATTTTACTTTTTTTTTGTTTTGTTATTTCTACATTTTTAAAAGGAAGAAAAAACATGGATATACGAATGTTTGTACCTGAGTCATGGATGTAATTTGTATTTAAGTATGTATTTATCTACATATAAGTATGTTTATCCGTTGTCTTGTACCCATAACACAAGATTTGCTTAGCTTGGGACTAGGGCAATTGGTGTAAATTGTCCAAAGATATTTTATTTATTTATTTATTCATTTTATTAAGAGGAATACGTGTCCCAATTCTTTGACTACTTTGGTAGCTCCTATCTATTTGAACTTGACTGTAACTACATTTTGTATACTCGTAGTATCGATTTTGCAGCACGTCTGGAATGTTTGCCGACGAATGTACCGAGGAGTTTTATTGCAGAAACGGATAGCATCGCCGGCTCCTGTATAATAAACGTAACAGGTGCAGCAAAATCGACATTAAATGTAAACTTTTCCAAAATGAAATATGACAACTATTTATGACAGCTTGCAGCATTTACAGCGTTTATTAAATTGGAGCCTGCTAGGTCGATTGCGAATTTTTACCAAGAATCCTTTTTAATAAAGCTAAAAAACTGAATCTTTTAACTGTGGGGCTGTAACAATTTCGATGTAAGTTACAATATAGGACTTTACGGAATCGTAAATCTATCGAGCTGCCTTATTTGTGGGGAAATTATTTTTCCCATATTTTTTTAATATCTGTTTAAACAGAGCTCATTTGCCGTAATTTTTTACTCGACTGTCGCCAGAAGGGACGGAACGGTTATATTTTTCGAGTTATAATTTACATGATTAAATGCACGTAGTTTGTGGGTAGTATTTTAAATACTTAACACACTCAAACAAATATACTAAAACAACGCTATCCCGTCATTAGTAGCTCATTTCCACCGCGTGCAGTCCGTACTATTTTTCACTGCTGGTACAATGATCCAGCTAGATCATGATTTATGAGGCTAATGATATGCAGAGCGACCATCGAAGATGAGTAATGCGCTGCGCTCGCTTTGGAACCGAATCGGAAGCTTTAACTAAATTGAATATTAATGTACATTAGCTGTATCCAAATAAACCGAACATTAAAGACTATGGGCATTTTAAAGTTAAATTTTATCTAGGTTATAATATTGTTACATACACTGTACACTAACTTCTTGATGTAGTCAGGGGCGTATTTACCCTAGGGCCATCCAGGTCATGGCCCGGGGCGCCAGGCTGCGAGGGGCGGCAGCCGCCCCTAAAATGAAATACTTTATCGTCATTTCATGGAGCGCCAAAGCTAAATGCTAAATACGCCTCTGGATGTAGTCGAACCGTGTTAAATTTACAAAATTATTAAAATAATAAGGCACTTCTTATGATTAATTAAATTAAAAAAGTAAAAAATTAAGGAGGACCCCATACAAGAAGCGTAGTTTTTGAATGGATTTTATGTTTGTTTTTCTCTATTATAAAAACGACAATAGATACGTTACAGGTGTCAAACTTGGTGACGATAAAAACGCCTATTGAATCTCCTGTAAAGTTTCCCTATTTTTATTTTTTGCGTTGCTTACTTTTGTGAATCAATAAAGAGAATTAGTTGTTGTGATTATAATGTAAATCTAATGTATAAAAACCGACTAATTTTGAGTCGGGCTTAACGCTGATATTTTGCAGTGGTACGGAACCTTCTATGAGCGTAGCAGACTCTCACTTGGCTGGTTTTCGTGTATTTCTAAAGTTGCATGCCAAATTATGTTTTTGTTTGACATTTTATTTATAGTTAGGTACTTCGAAGGAAACGTGACTTGGATATCACCTGTCGTAACTTTGCTAATATCGTAGTTTTTCTTTCGGCGTATGGTTTAGCCCTCTGAATATTAAGTCTCTTGTGTAGAGTTTATTTTTAACTTTCAAGTACAATTTACTAACGGAAATTTAATTAGAACGTATTTTATATAAAGATTATCTAAAAAAAATCTCAAAATTATAGTGAAAACAGGGACTTTGTTTTATACTGTGTAAAGATTTACACTCCATAATTTATACTATTTAAAGTATAAATCTTTATTTACAGTCGATCAGTACTCACTTCAGACATATAGCTTTATAAGACATACGTATATTTCGTTTTTTCTATCACTACTAATGATACGTCTCACGTAGTTCTGCCTAGTTCATTCTAATGACTGCAGACAGAACTCCGTGAGACGTTTTGTCAGGCACGATTAAGTTATGTTTTCTTGGAATCTTGTTGAAAAAAATTACGTAATTTTTTACTGACAATTGGCATAAAACAAGCATAAAATTTGTTTATGAACGTGTCAACTAAAAATGTAAACAAGTGAAGGTTCGTAATTACTTATTTGGGTTGTTCAATATCCATTATTTTTTTATCATCTTCAAAATAAAGCGGTATAAAATACCTAAAAAAGCAAAGGTTCTGAAGTAAAATAACGTTTTACTTTTACTTTTTTTTTTACTTTTACTGTTTATTGATAATAATTAATATTACATGTCAAGGATTTTATACTAGCATAGTGCGACAAAATGAATAAGATCGCGTCACTGCCCAGTGGTAAGGCTATTGGTGATTTCAACTTTCGTTGATTAGTTGCTACCCTTTGATTCCCACCGATTCCTGGACCTTCAGATGTCATACTCCATACGAAACGCAGCTGCAGTAGCAATTTTTTGTCGTACTACAAAACATAAACATCTCAGGACAATTCACACCAATTGACCTAGTCCCAAGCTAAGTAAACCTTGTGTTATGGGTACTAGACAATGGATACACATACTTAAATAGATAGATACATACTTAAATACATATAACATCCAAGACTCGGGTACAAATATTCATATTCATCATACAAACATTTGCCCTTCCCGGGAATCGAACCCGGAACCTCTAGCTTCATAGTCAGGGTCACTAACCACTAGGCTATCCGGTCGTCACCCTAACCCGGTCGAGTCGGCCCATCCGTACTGCAAGCACTGGCTATAAAGTGGCTCTACCAAAGTTGTCCTGTCCTAAGATCGTAACATCCCCTGTAAGGTTCGAAGTTGTGTTGTTCGCGTAATGTCCAGGAACAGTTTTTGAAGTAGGTAAAACACAAAGCAATTCTCAAACGACGCTTCAACTTTCGTTTTATGAGCTTGTGAAAGCGTAATTAAACAAAACAATGTACAGTCAACCGATTTGATTCATGCCACTGTAGAACGTTGTCGCAGTGTGTCCCCGCTAGGCTACTATTACATTTATTCAGAAGTCTTCATGGTAGGTTTTTATTTAGAAAAGTTTTACAGTAGCCTACGAATGAAATTGGTTAACTGTACCTCTAGAAAGCAATAAATAAAAGATTATCATTAATTATCGACCAAGCCAAGGATTATTACCGACCGAATTATCAAGAGACATCTGGTCCGTATTACTACTAGCTGACAGGTGAAAAGCGACAACGAAAATTCAGCATACAAGTCTAACTCGAAGACTTTTTGTATAGCCGCCTTACATAGCGGATACGTAACGTACTCTAAATTGTCAATTGACATAGTAACATTAGGGCCGAATTTCATAAACGCGACAGGCGACAGGTGACAGTGACAATTCAGTATGATGTTAAGTATGTAAGTCTGTAGCCTGACAATCGGCGAAACAGAGGGATTACGTAACAAGGAATTATTGCGTATTACTAACGTTAGTGGGCAGAAACATGTCCCTTACTCCACGGGGCGGTATTTTAATCTTATCACGTGTGGTGGGTCGGTGAAATACCAGTTTGTGTGCGCGTAAAAACGTTTTTCTATTCCCATTCATTTGAACGTCCATTTGCAAAGTGGGCCAGCGTGCAGTCATAAATAAAAAATGTCGTCTAAAAGGCTAAGCTTCTGCGCCGTAGCGTTTGCGTATACTAATGCTATTCATAAACATAATGTTATCCTACTAATATTATCCTGCGCAAGTTATGAATTTTGCGGGTGGTAGGACCTTGTGCAAGGTCCGTCCGGATCGCTACCACTATCTTGATCGGTAATCCTACAGCTAAGCAGTAGTGCTTGCACTGTTGTATTCCGGCGTGGAGAGCAAGACAGCCGGTGTCATTACTGGTACAAGAGGTATTCCATCTTAGCCCTCTGGGTTGGCAACGCATCTGCAATCTTCTTGCTGTTGCGGGTGTCTATAGGCGGTGGTGATCACTTGCCATCAGGTGACCCACTTGCTTGTTTTCCTTTCTATTTTATATAAAAAAAAAAATCTAGATAGGTGAGATAACCTTACCAGTGTTTGATTCACGTCATCGTTGTGTCTTGTTTTTACTCATATGTTTTAGAAAGAAAGAAACAGAAACATTTATTTAAAACATTTATTTTAGTATATTCTTGTTAATTATTGAACCATTGTCAATGGCTGGAACCACTACGATAACAATGATTATGAATATTTTTACATTCTTAACTATTGCGATAACTAATAATATGAACAACAAAATCGGAAAGCAAACCAAAACCTAGTATGCCATTAATAAATGATGTAACGTGTTTCAGGTAGATATCGTGAGACCTGGTTTAATGACTCATTACTTATTAGCGCTTTAAAACGAGTAATAAAGCATTCGGCAATACTTCTGGCGCGGAAACAGAACTAATACAACCTTTGGACTAATGCACGGCTACAACCCTTCCGCCAATCCTTCGAAGAGGGTCAAAGGGATGTCATGGTTAATTTATTATCCCTGCTTACAGCGAGATATTATTTCAGCCGTTACGGAACTTCTTTATTTTTAATTGGCTGCGAAATGTTAATTAGCCAAACGCGTCAGTATGGAAGAGATATGGGTATTATTGGACTGAGTAAGGAGGATTTGGGTACCCACTGCTCATCGTACAAACGGTAGTTTTCCACCCTTTAAATCTTAAACTATAGCCATGTTTTTTAGTATGTCGTTTTTATGCTCCAGAACTAGGTTTTTGTGTTTAATTGTTTTTTTTTTCATATTGAATTGTTTTATATACTCTTTATAGGTTTGTAAATATTAACAAACTTTTATTTTGTAATGAAACTTGAAAAGTTCCAACTGAAAAGTGTACACAATGAATACATTTTATCTACTAGCCACCCGTCCCCACTTCGCACGCGTACTTTCAGGATGTAATGTATATACAAAAAAATTGTCTATAATTACTAAATAACAGTGAAAACCGTATCAAAATATGTTGCGTGGTTTAGAAGGAAAAGGCGGCCGAAGATACTTTATAAACATTCTGGACAGTCAGGAAAATAGCGACATTATACTATGTAAAGATATTAGTTCGTTTTGTAACAAATATCATAATCTAGTTTTTGTTCTAATTTATAGGTCATATTTTCCAAATTACAAAGAGCCAAGGGAAAATGTTAAATAAAAATGAACTTCACTGCCTTCCTGCCTCAGACAATGTAACGAGACTGCATCTGAAAACCGGATAATAATATGCATTTCTGGTAGAAAACTCAACGCCTCGTGACTGAAAAGAAGCCACACGGTTTTATAAGTTGAAATCTCTGGAGAAAGTCGTCTTCCATACATTATTATAAGAAAGACGAATTTTTATTTTAGCTTGCCACTTTGCCACTTTTATATGTAGGTAGGTATACGAAGTACGAACATTGTCGATAATTTTAATTTCCCTAAAGTATTATTCGACTTAAAAATGCCCGGGGGTATAATTTAAATTAAATTATATTGATCTGATAGAGATTGCGCTTGCCAAGCTAGCTAGCTAGCTAGCTTGCTAGGCGCTGGTTGCATGCTGCTTCCAACCGGCCACTTTGGAAATCCATGGAGGAGGCCTATCTCCAACAGTGGACTTCTTGTGGCTGAGATGATGATGATGATGATGATGATAGAGATTTGATTTGCTAAGTACTCAATTTCTACATATACTTACATTAAGCTGTGTTGTCATCAGCTCGTGTAGACCGCGTCACTTAAATCAAAATTGTTTTGAACTAACGACCAAGGTACTAAAGATTTCGTAAGAGCAAAACTACCTATAGCAACGTTATGTAAGTTAAATAACACAGGAAAGTTACAAGCGGGTCCCAAGGGGGCCAGAGCGCACATACCTACGTATAGTCGACCAAGTAATTGCTTGTCCACTTTTGAACCTTATACAGTTGTAATACGGTCGAAAACTGGTCAAGCAATTTCTTGGTCGACTATACATCTGGTCGCAGCACAATAAGTACAACACGGGAGGTATAATGGCTTTTGTATACTTTTGAAATAAACTTACCGCTTAGTATGCTTAGTGTGATGAGATTTTCGACGTAAAACTTTAAGTCAACCTCTGTACTATGTGTTTCATTTATAATGCCATATAATAGCGGTTTATTTCTAGGCGCGACATTACACATTACAACCTCATTCGTTTAGTCGTGCCGACTATTTCCAACACATTTATATTGTATATATTTGTCTCGCTCTTGGGGTTGGGAGGCAAATACTCAAAAGTGCGGTGCTGTTGGCAACACTGAAAATTGTCAATGGCGGAAGATTTCGAACAATTGCGGCGATGTTAAGATGTCGTGCTGCCGGCCGGCTCTTTTTATAAAACCAAATAAACTTTTGTGAAAGTGTGAGTGTTTTGCGGACTTTGGGGTAAGCTTAGGGCTTTATTTTATTATATTTTTAACTTGTACACCAGGGTACTCGGAAAGTCAAAGGTGTGCCGAAACATAAACATTAAACCAATATGGAACTATAGCTTTGAACCAGCGCAACGCGGAAAGTCGATCCAAATCCCACCTCAATTACTTATTATTTAGGACTAGGGAAGGTTAACTTGACCACTATGTATATCCTCTAACCCCCTAATTCATAAAAAGTTAACAAGCAGTTTAAGCTAAAAAATGTTTTGTCCCTTTCGTTTGAGAGCAAACGTCACAATGACAGATAAAGGCATTAAACGTGTTAACTAATAAACGTTTACGAAGCGTTAATGAATATTAGAGGCGTAATTTTTGAATCTTAACAGGAGACTAAAGCTCGCCAAAATAGCCGAATGAAAAACGGCCATTTTGGTGAGCTTCAGTCACTGGGTGAGATAAAAAATCGAACTCCAGTTCTAGTTTCATATTGGAACTGATCAAAATGAAACTTGAGTATGATTTCGAACTACCATTCAAAGATCTATAGTCACGTGAAGGAGGGTCATCAGTGGCCCTAACATGAGTGGCCAAGTTTAGTTTATCTCTATCTGCGTCCCTTTCTTATGACACTAGTTAGACAGAGACACAGGGAGGGGTTAAACTAAACCTGGGCTGTCATGTTAGGGCCGCAGGGTAGATAGCACGGCACTCTGTGACTTGCTTTGTCGCTCAGCGGGTTGATTTTTCATTTTCGAGCGTTTGACATTCACCAGCCGCGGGCCAATCAAATACGCGAGCATAAATTTTAACCGGCACTGATTGGCGCGTAGCTGGCGAGTGTAGAGCGGTCGAAAGCCAAAAATCACCTCATAAGACGTCTCTTTCTAGCTAGCCAAGTAGGAGAGATATGCACTGACTTAGCGAGAATTGAGAAAATGGAAAATCGTTCGACTTCGAGTGAAATCGTCTAAACAGACGCTTCGTTTGTCAGTGGCGTATCGTTTAAAACTAGGGAATGCAAAACCGGTTTTACTTTGTATGAAAAAACCGGTTAAAACCGGTTATTTCTAAAATGGAAATGGAAAATAACCGGGTTTTGTATTCCCTATTTAACCGTAAAATTGCAACGGATTGAGCCGGAAGTACCTACCCGAGTCGTTACGATGACACCCGAGTCGATAAAGCAGCGGGTGGGGGTTCAAATTAGGTTTCGTCGTGTAGATCCTAATTAGTAGTCGTCATTGGATTATCGAAATCGAAGTCCCACGCCTCTAGAACATGTGGATAGTATTTATACTCGTACAGTCGTCGAAGTAGTACAGACAGCGCCAAAAGTTGTACTATTTTATCAATTTGACATTTTATACGATTTATTTATAAAGTCACTTTGACTGTTGTGGTTCCAGGTTTTATTTTAATCGACTTAAAAAAAGAGGTTCTCAATTGGACGGTTTTTTTTACCGTTCAGCCGCCGTCATGAATATCAGAAAGGAGAGAGTGGTTGATAGTAGGTATGTGAACATTTTGCGGGTGGTAGGACCTTGTGCAAGGTCCGTCGGATCGCTACCACCATCTTGCTCGCTAATCCTGCCGCTAAGCAGCAGTGCTTGCGCTATTGTGTTCCGGCGTGGAGAGAAAAACAGCCGGTGTAATTACTGGCACAAGAGGTAATCCATCTTAGCCCTCTGGGTTGGCAACGCATCTGCGATCTCTTTGGTGTTGCGAGTGGTCTATAGGCGGTGGTGATCACTTATTATCAGGTGACCCACTTGCTTGTTTGCCTTCCTATTTAATAAAAAACGGATTTCTGCGTGTGCAAGTGAGAACTGCACTTCTACGAGTAAGTAAGAGAAAATGAAAACAAAGACATTGTAACCTGTTTTGAACGACAGGTCAACCCAAATGAACCTGCTTTGGTATAAACTTTCTCATTACTCTTTTTTTTTTTGTAACCGAAATTTCTATGTTACAAACTTGTTAAAAAGTTTTATATAGATGACACCGAGGGTAGTTGTACCCTTAAAATCAATAATGTAATGACCGTAAGACGAAGCACATTGAAAAATTCGCAGGGTAGGGCAGCGGCAGTGTGGCGAAACTTGCAGCGAAAAATGCTGATGTTGCAGGTTCAAGTCCTGCCATTGCCCTAATTTTTCTTTGTGTTGTCATTACAATTTAATTTCTCATTACTCGAAACCCTGTACTTTGACAGAAAAATAAAATTGTTACACGTCAATGAGTCAACTACTGGTGACAATGATGTCCTAGGCGTGTCATACACTGGTACAGTTACATTTTATACTATACTAGCGTACGAGTGTGACTTCGTTCGCGTGGAATTAGTAACCTATGTCCGTCTGCGGCCCTAATATGACAGCCCAGGTTTAGTTTAACCCCTTCCTGTGTCTCTGTCTAACTAGTGTCAAAAGAAAGGGACGCAGATAGAGATAAACTAAACTTGGCCAGTCATCAAACTGGAACAAATTACCTTGCTACTCCGCGAAACCAGTGCCGGGCTCGTGCAAAATAGCTGCGTCTGTGTGACACATGTATGTTCATGCAAAAACCCACCCTCCTCCTCTATGGTCCTCTATGGTCTATGGACCTCCGCAAAGTAACGCCTGAATCTATTAATTATTTGGCCAGTCGTGTTAAGGCCACAGGGATGGTGTAGCTTTCTATCTGTGAAAGAATTTTTGAAATCGGTTCGGTAGTTCCAGAGATTACCCCTACATACAAACAAGAAAACAAACAAAGTTTACCTCTTTATTATATTATTGGAGATGTAGATTTATGATTTATACACTAGGATAAGAATCGAGCGGATAGCTTAAATATTTCCCTTACGGTGAAATAACAAAATTTTTGTTTACACAGCTCCCAGTTATGCTTCCATTGCACTAACGAGAGTCGAGCAGAGGCCAGTGCAACAGTTTAATGGTTAAGGATATAAAGCGGCACTCGTAAAGTCCTTTTTGTCTGTCTTTTAATGTGTTACCACTCTGCTAACATTGTATTGAGACGAGAGCTGTACTTTATGTTACTACATCAAAGTAAACACATTAAACATTGAAATAAATATATATTTTAGGACCAATTACAACTATAATATTTTAATTTCCACCCCCGCATGTAAACCTAATTTTTTTAAATAAATTGCTATGCGAACGAGCAAAACAGTCACCTGTGGCCCCTTTCACGAAGCTACAGGTCACAATTTTACAAGTCTAAACCGGCAACATTGGTCATTATGCCCATTGCCATTGGTCATTATTGACCAATGTTGCCGGTTTAGACTTGTAAAATTGTAACTTGTAGCTTAGTGAAACGGGCCACTGATAGTGAGCGACCACCGCCTGTTGTCGCCGCCGTTGTCAATCCAGAAAGGCTAAGATGGAAAACCTCTTGTGCCAGTACTTTCACCGGCTGTCTTGGTCTCCACACCGGAACACAACAGTGCAAGCACTGCTGCTTGGTGGCTGGATTAGCAAGCAACATGGTAGTAGCGATCCGGACGGAACTTAGACAATGTCCTACCACCCGCAAAACGGTGGAATTTCCAAAAATTCTTCTTAGCACCTCTACTACATCTCCTTAGGAACTCATGTTCCACATTTCTAGTCTCTAGGTACAGGGTTTTAGGCTATGCGTTCTCTATCAGTCAGTCAGGGGACGTCTGATTGACTGATTTGCATCAATGCATGCTTTATTAGTCTACAATTGGTTTGAGTGTATACGAGTATGTAAATTTAGTGGTAACAACAACAATGATTTATTTATATTTAATCTTTATTGCACAAAATTAACAATAAAATGTACAAAAGGCGGACTTAATGCCTTAAGGCATTCTCTACCAGTCAACCTTTAGGTAAGGCCGAGATAGTTGTGGGTAGTGCACAAAATATAATTGGTAACGAAATAAATTGACTTCATTTATAATAGTATAAACATACATACATATAGCACATATATTATAATATACGTACGAATATAATACATAAAATATATCCATCTACGCGCGACAAATGGAATTTCTCATCTACTCTGATCCCTGGTCCAGCAGATGCTTGCGGAGCACCCGCTTGAAAGCAAACTTGCTTGGCTTATGTTGACAATTTGATGGTATATGGTGGATAGTGTCCTTACACGGTGGTTGCAAATAGCACTGCGGTTCGCTGTCCCTGCAGGGCGGTAGTTACCGTATCAATATTGCGCGGCTCGGTAAAATCACTTGTATTTTTACCAGTCTGCAAACTGATCGGGCAGCAAGCATGCGGTGCTCGCACCGAACGCCCAGTGCGGATTGATTTGTCACAGTTGGCTTGCAAACACACTATACACTATCTATTATACTTATTGTAAAGAGTGGTATTATTGATAACCAAAAAAATACTAAATTAAGGATATATACGATCAAAAAAAGGCCAGGCCAGGAGTACCCTAAACCGACGAGCATGCATGAAGAATGTCATGAAAGTCAGTGAAGCGAAAGTTGTATGTCAGGATCGTAGCAAATGGAAATCCGTGGTCTCTGCCTACCCCTCTGGGAAACAGGCGTGATTTTATGTATGTATGTATGTATACGATCAAAAGATAGGATGTAACCGTCTTCGTGTCGGTTATAATCGTATTTATGGATGTAAATTCTTTATCACGCAAAAAATAAATGCAAAAACAAATGTGAAATAGTGCTACAGTATGTTCAACTATGAACCTATTTCTTTAGGGGAAATGAAATAATATTCATTGAACCGACAAACACGTGTAAACATAATTATAATATGCTCTTAAGTATGAGATATTGCAACAACATGTCCTCTGCGATTACAGCATGCAACTTAATAATTAGAACAAGCGCTTATATGTAAACTAAGTCTGAAACCCCTTAGTTTTAAGTCTCTTCCGCTTCCAGATGTATCGGATAGTTGTCAATGCACGCATTTACAAGATGTTTATTTCGCTAAGAAATCATTTCAAGGTATACTGTTTCGCTTCTTCAACATACAGTTGTTTAATAAAATCCCGGCACAAGTTGGCCCCTGACTCCGAGCTCATGAATCTCTGTATCGCGCTGTTCCTGGAGAGTAATGGCCAGGTACATTTACATAATGGTTAACTCCGCATGCGGCGGGAATCGGATGGAAGTGTTTCCCACCCTTGTCGCTTTTTGCCTAATGCGTTGAATTTTTCCAAGAATATATATAAACACGGGTATGTACTCTTTTCGGGGGACAAGGTCGAATGTTTAATCGTAACTGTGAGTTAATTCCTGATAGTTTTTTCACAAAGCTTCGCCATGTTTCACTAAGTGTTTTGCAAGTATCACTTTAAGTTTTTTTTTGCTATCTAGATTCTTAAGGAATAAACTTTGCTAAAAACAAATTAATGCAGCGGACATGTATAAATGAGAAATTAAACTTTTAGACCGAGAATTTGCCCAGTCCTGTACCAGTCTTGTTGGAAATAGAAAATTTCTATAGGACTGCCAAATATCATTGCCGGCCTACTGCCATTCCATCCAATCTTGGCCACAATGGGAACATCTGCAACGCTGTACATTTTACTCCCGAGCCTCATTTTTCACGGAGACAGCAAAAATGCCTCGCTAAATTACGACGGAGCCTGCATACGTCAATGGACGGAGAGCGTCCCGTAAGTTTCTCTTAGGGCGCTGTGTTTTTCCGTCACCTCGCGTTGTCAAATAAACTTTTACTGTCGCAATTCTCCAAGACGATTGCTGACGCGAACTTTCTCGGATCCGATTAAATTGTATTCCTTTTGTACATAGCTTAAAGGCTAAAGTGGAGATTGTCGTCAGACTAGTTTTGCAAGGAATTGTTCGTTCAGTCCTCGGATTGCTTCGCTGGAAACTAATTTTACGAAAATTGCCAAGATTTGTTGAAGTTGAAAGCTGACGCAATATTTTTTGGATGGTTTATGAATGAGATAAATTGTAAACAAACAGAAAAAGTTTTTGAATGCTTAATTCATATGATTAAATGTGGTTACCAACACAATCACATCAGCTTACTTACCTATTTGCCCACATGCGTGGTTTCAAATAATTAAACAGATGTTAATTCAGTAAAGGTATACAAATAATTGAAAATAATAATTACAGTTTTCCATTACAAAAAATATTCATGTATAATTTGTTTATGTGCTTTTACTCGTAGGATGACTTAGTTGTTCGTCTGTCCTATCTGTCTGTCAAATCCCTTTTTCTCAAAAGTAGCAATTAATATCAAATACTCATGCCTGCATTCTCTTTTGGAGCTATGAAAAAAAAACAAACTTAAAAGTCTCTTTAGAGCAATGTTTGGTATTTATTAAGTCTATGTAAAACTAGTGCGGAACCCTGGTTTTGGTATTACAATATTAAGTATGTCGCAATATCCACAACAAATTCAAGAACTTTTGCTTTGCACAAAGATTAATAATGTTTTAAGGCATAAAGGCCGTTTTTTGTACATATAATTGCTTATATTGTGGATTAAATAAATGCATAAGTATGACTGGATTCTACTACATGCTTTTGTAATCCAATAAGAATAACATGATTACATACATTATTAGATATTCTATACCTATAGCAATTTTATTCTCCATTATTCTTTACTTTACGGTGCGTTGAAACTATAAACACTGTGCATGAAGGGCGAACAGATTAAGATTTTTATAGGTCGTATAAAAATAAAGAGAGGGTGGCTTCTTTAGTAATACTAAATTGAGAATTTATAGGTTGCAACGTGCAGTGTCCCTGATAAATGTCACCTAAGTAGGTCAGGCGAGGTGTAAACGAGCTCTTAAACAGCTTTATTAGTTCAATATTAACATTTACGGTACATCATTTGCAGGAACGGCTGTGATAAACCCCCTTATCCATAAACGGTTAGTAAACCTATATTACTTAACACAGCATGTGTCGTCTTTAAAACCATCATTGCGATGTTTGTCTTCGAAAGAAAGTTACAAAAAATATTCAAAAAGTTGTAAACGTTTATGAGTAACTAAAAAGCCCATACCGATGTTACGATAAGTTATAGTTCAAAGAATGTATTGCAGATAAAACGACGTGCAAAACTTTTGCCCGTTTTGTAAGACGTCTGGAATTCCACAAGGGTCTGTCTTAGGAAACAACGAGAAAGAAGACTACTCGTATGTCAAGGATTTCGTATGTATAGTCGACCAAGTAATTGCTTGACCACTTTTGTACTCTTTCTCTTTGTATTACGGTCGAAAAGTGGTCAAGCAATTTCGTGGCCGACTATTCTTATGTTTTTAACAATAAAAACCTTAATACAGACCCGTCAAACAGATTTGTTAAAAAACATTCACAAGTACCCTTATTTGTACACTTTCTCATAGATCTTGAAAATTGAAAACTCCTGAATAACAAACCTTTGGCCTTGTAGCGTCCCAGTTTAGTGAAATGCTGGCCCTTTGGGAGTTTATTTGTAAGCATATTATTATTTTATGTTGTGTTTACCTTTGGGTGTACCCAGTGCTGTAGACCGTCGCATTAATTCCATTAATGGATTAAGTATGTCAAAAAGTGTCAAGCATTTCATCGGTCGGCCGGAAATATTTGAGGGGTCGGATTGGATTTTAATATCTCATACAAGAAACCAGAAATATTAAATGCGATAAAGTAAAAGTTTAAAAATATATGATGGTGGACGATAAATAGGTAAAAGTTGGAATTATGTTCGCAAATGTATTTTCTATGGACGCCAGTTAAAAGTCTATAATCCGATCTTTTTTTGGTCGAAGACTCCGATCCAGTCTAGTCTAGTCTACTTCCGCATATTCGGTGTCTGGCATAGTTTTGGCCTATTAAGAAAACATAAATTATATGTACTAAGTGATTAAGTTTTGACCACAGAAGAGACAACTCTTGTTTTAACTTTAATTTCGACTCAAACATTGAAGGTGTGCCAGTCCAGTGCAAATAACATCAGTATTCAGTATTTATCTATTGCAACATTTTTACAACATAAAGTACGTATGTGTTCCGAAACTGGATCCCATCTCTGGTTTACAGTTATACAATTTTGAAGCTAAAAATAACGTTAAGTTCCTAAATGCGTTATTTACTTCGCAGCCGTTGCTGTAATTTAGTATTAACGTTACAACGAGCCAGTGTGAAGTTGAAGGGTTTAACTCTCCAAAGCTGGAGGGAAAGCAAGTGGTTTTTGGGAGTAATGCTATTACGAGTAATTTGGCCCGAGAAGTTTAAAATTTACGAGACATTTACATTATTTTTTTATTATTATTCGTAAAGACTACTGTTTATCAAAATTATGATTTATTTTAAGTAATTACACTCATATATTGTTAGTAAGTATAAAGGAGCTTGGAATTTAAAAGTCAGCAATATTATGGGGTTAATGATTAAAAAGAAAATTGTTAAACTAATTAAAATCATGAAGTAAATAATAAAAAAATATAGAAAAGATAAAAGAAGGCCAAGAAGAAGTTACTTGTATTAAACATCAACAGACTAACAGTGATTCCAAATTGAGTGATGAAGTATAAAGCGCTATAGACATAACAGAGGAACAAAATCGAAGACAGCGGCGCTCTAAAATTTATAGGTATGGCAGCAGTTTAGATATGAAAATGGACTAGACACTTGTCTTGTAGTTCCTCCTTTCTCCAGCTGCTCCTTTGGCGTGAATAATGTAGTGGCGTTTTCATCGCATTGCCCGTTAATATCACTATTTAAGTTATACCATGAATTGTTAGTTAAGTTAACTATAGACAGATACGATTTCTAAAATTCCTTTTCTCAAACATTATTGTACCACTTCGTATTTCGTGTTCAAGTGATCGCGTGAACAAATGTGATGCATTGCATTATTTTTCAAGTCAACGACGGAAATGCAATTACACTTTTTAACAAGTACCCATCTCTGACAATTTCACATGTTTTACTAGTGTATTACCGATCAAGATTCTAATGTCAACTGACAATTGGATATTTAAATACACTAAGATTTAATAACCTTAAAATTCCCATAACGAAAACACGAATGGAAACAAAATCTTTGATAGAATACTCTTTTTTGCGCATAATTCTCGATCATTCTCCGGTACCCTGTCTTAGAAGCTGTATTTTTCAATTTAATAGGTCTGTGAAGAAAATCAGTTATTAAGTTGATAGTTTAATACGTTCTCAAAGTCAGTTCTTGAATTTGTGGTTTTCTTTTTAGTAGCAATTTTTAGATCATACAAGATCATATAAGAATTTTCTTGTCTGTGGTAGTAGTAAATCTGTACTTTAATGGTCATCACAATACTGATATAGGATAGGCGAATAGTAGTTTCTGCAACTGTATATAATTAGGCCTTAAAACACTCGTGTGATCCTATTATGAAACTCGCTGACGCTCGTTTCATAAAACCACACTCGTGTTTTAAGGCCTCTCATTATATAGCAGTTGGATAAACTACTATTCCCCTACTGCTGTTATTTTTGAGATAAACAATTAACAGTAACCTAACCCAATCTACCGATACTTTTATACAAAATTTTTCCTTGACTGATTTTAGAGTAATGAAATTTAGACAATGCATTGGTTATCTTATACATTAAGTGAATTGTTGCGCTACCTTTGCACTTCCGAAGTTACTGGTAATCAATCTTATTTTAAAAGAAATAAATTATCTTGTAATCCCCAACTCTGCGTGTCGTAAAGCGATAGTATATTTCATCCAGGTGACCTACATAAGGAAGGGAGCCGGGCTCTTGTAAATAACTTAAGTAACAGCGCTATGGTAGTTGGTAGTCAGCGAAATATCAGGTACAGTGCACTTCGAGAAGCTACAACTGCTACAATTCGTTGCGTACACCTCTGCACTGGGGCCGTCGCAATTGAGTTGCCGCGCGTGTGAATGAATAAGAGTTATACGATAAACAGTGAGGCTTAAATGTCGTTTTTGTTCGAAGAGAGACTTCAGTCCTTCTATTATTATTTATTCTGTGAAAATATTATAAGTTTTGTGGTCCACGCGCAACTCTGCAGCTTGAGTCGTTACGTTTGAATGGGGTTTGATCCTCCTCCTGTTTCCTCCCCTTTACGCTTTCATATGGAATGAAATGAAAATGCAATGAAATGAAATAAAATGAAATGAAAAGGGTAATAAAACTTTACAGAAAATTTTCAACCAACAAATTTCAACAAAAATATTTTCTTTCAGGGATTTGTACTATTAAATACGGCGTGGAAACTTGTCACTCCTGGACACAAGGCTTTCTTAATCACTTGTGATGCTATGATATAGACCACTGCGAATACGGTTAACACCTAATTCACAATGTTTTGTAACATGTCGCTTCCACACGATAGAATTACTCACTAAATTTCCAATTCATAAAGTATGTAAAACCATTCAATTAAGTTACTCTTTGTATTTTCGAAGAATCTCAGATCTTTTGAAAATAATCGATCACTTAAGGGTTGCTTTTAATGTAAGGCATGAATAGGATGCCGAACCCTTTGAAGAAGAAAAATACTGCAGCTATTTACCCGTCAGCTCCCATCAATAGGAACCACTTAAAATATTCCGGACATTACTAGAGTAAATTGGGGACGTACAAATTGAGATATTTGGTAGCCTTATTATTAAAATGGCGGGTGGTATCACCTTGTACAATGTCCGTCCGGATCGCTACCACCATTTTGCTCGCTAATCCTGCCGCGAAGCAGAAGTGCTTGCACTGTTCTGTTCCGGCGTGGAGAGTAAGTCAGCCGGTGCAATTACTGGCACAAGAGGTAGGTATTCTATCTTAGCCTTCTGGGTTGGCAACGCATCTGCAATATCTTTGGTGTTGCGGATGTCTATAGGCGGTGGTGATCACTTACCATCAAGTGACCCACTTGCTTGTTTTCCTTCCTATTTCATAAAAAAATGGTGATGATTTTCTTAACTACTGGACTTAAGGATAATTATTGAGCCAGTAAAGTTTTACTTCTTGTATTGGTTGGCTGTTCGGTTTGCAATGGTATTGCTAATTCCTATCGACCTAATTTTAGCTGAAACAGTTGGATCCTAGTTCAATCAGTGACTTTAGTCTTTTGGTACAGTTTTTGATAAGGTTTTCCGAACTCGGAGCGCTGAGACCCGGATTATTTGATCTATCTCAAAGGATTTTATTTAAAGTAAAATGGCCAACTCTATGCAGGGTTTGACTGCAAGTTGACTGCTTATAAAGCCCAAAGATATATTAGTGTTTAGTCTGCTACTTACTTCTTAGAGTTGGCTAAGGACATGGGCTACAATACATTCCGATATTTTACAAATTGAAAAGTTGATAGGCTAACAGTGAACAGTAACGGATCGACGTCGTGTGGTTAGTTAAGAGTAGCGATAGGTATTCTGTATAATAATTTGAGTCATTTGAATCGAAACATAAAGGTATATTTACACTTGATACTTAAATCCGGTTACAATGACGTTCTCGGACAAACTTAAAATTATAAATGGTATTATTATACTCTGCAAAAAACACTTCAATCTTCTTTTTTTTTCGACTTTTATTTATTTATTTATTATTGAGTACATTCACATCATATGTATTACAATCAAGAAGATATTTGCTAGTTATCGGTACATTACGCGTACGACTTTACGAGTATCTCTGACAAAACACTCTCGGCATGACCTAGCTGCAAATTGCAGCCAAAAACTACTATGCCACGATTCCTACGAATAAACATTCCGCTTTAGGTAAAGTAGTTCTTCACTCAACTTGTGTTGACCAAGCGCTTACTGAAACGAATGGGTTCTCAAAGTTTAGCGCCACAATAAATACATCGCGGCAACGCTCCGTGAACTACAACTCCGAGTTGCGGAGTTGTATCTTAATTAATTCCACTTCTCTGACTTCAAAACTTGAAGTGTAAATATTTTTAGTTAATTCTAAGGAACAGAATAGAAATGACTGGCTCCTAATTAACACAAACTCTCCAATATGGCGTTGATCAGCCATATATCTACAATTAATAGATTCAGGCGTGACTTTGCGGAGGTCCATTTCAACAAACTGGAACAAATTACCTTGCTACTCCGCGAAACTAGTGCCGGGCTCGTGCAAAATAGCTGCGCCTGTGCGACATATATATATATATATATATATATATATATGTTCATGCAAAAACCCACCCTCCTCCGCTTCCACACGAAACAACATATTTCACACAGACTCAACTACACACCACCACCACTAAACACTTAAACTACACGATCGACGCGCGTTTCGCTTCTATACGAGGCATCATCAAGATCAAACATACAAGAAGATCAACATATATATGTCGCACAGACGCAGCTATTTTGCACGAGCCCGGCACTGGTTTCGCGGAGTAGCAAGGTAATTTGTTCCAGTTTGTTAGCCATATTCAACCTTTTTTTAATAGGGGCCACAAACACGTTTCATTCATGTCGAGGGCTGCAAGCAAAAATTATTAATGGGCGCGAAATTTAGAATGGTAGGAAATTAATTGGTTTACAATTTTATAATTTAAGGTGGGCCAATAACGAAGACCTAGCGGGCCGCATGCGGTTCGCGGGCTCAGATGATGTATTTCTGTTGCCCTATAACAACAAATGCTAAAAAACAGAATAAAATAAATATTTAAGGGGGTTCCCATACAACAGATTTCATTTTTTTTGCCGTTTTTATAGATACGGTACCGTTTATATTTTTTATTGTAGCACTTTTGCAAAAAATTACTTACCAGGATTGTTTACCACATTTGTAATCCTAAAAAATCGAGGTATAATGTACTCTGAAGTCTCTGAATTGTCGTTGTCACCTGTCATAATTATGTTAGTTTAGGCCTAACTGTTTTACCTTTCAATTTTTTAATAAACCTAAGTACTACAAGCTAACATATCTGGCTATTGTGCGCCCGGTTTATTAAAGGTATGATGTAGGTGACCGTTTATTACGTCGTGGGTTAATTGTTAGATGAATGCCTTCCGTGGAAGGCGAAAGTCGCGTGAGCGCGATGACATAAACACAAAACTACCGACAAATTAAGGTAACCAGATTAAGAAAGGCTTTTTATGTGAAAAATATTAATAACTCAATCATAATTCAAATGGAGTTTCGGTTTGGTTTGCAGTTGAGTTTTTGTATAAAGTAAAGGTCTCTAATTGACGAGACGATTTGAAAAAATACGCGTACAAACGAGAGACAATGATGTCAGTTACTGGTACGCAATGTCCTACGCGTGTCGAGCACTGGGACAGGTACGTTACTCTAATATTATATAATTGTTTGCAATTGTTAAAAAATACATGAGCGATTGACTCGTTAACATGATAGCGTTCCATAATGTCTCGACGATGCATGTCTGTGAGTCGGTGACTAATATCTTTCCATACTCGCCGCTCTCTGAACTTGCCTTCTTGCTGCCAATTTTGTAGTACACTTCTATCTACAATTTCTGGCCTTGTCCAATTCGTACTGTCGAACGTGACCGCAGTACCGTCACGTGCAAATATTTGAGTACCGTGTCGTTTTACCTTTTTGACACATTCATTTGGTAGCACAACGTTCTGTCAACTATGACAGGGTACGCCATATGCTCTGTACTACTGGGATATTACATCAATTTTAATTTTGATGTTTTGTTTCAAATGTTTTTTGTGATCGTGGGGTAACGTGTCCGATCCTCTGCGGTCAACGCGTACTTAAGTACTGTAGTAATCAACGCTCTTATGTACAACTAGTGGACGCGCGCGACTTCTTTCGCGTAGAATTAGTAGCCTATGTCCGTCAGTGATAGTGTAGCTATCTATCTGTGAAAGAATTTTTGAAATCGGTTCAGTAGTTCCAGAGGTTACCCCCTACAAACAAAGTTTACCTCTTTATTATATTAATGTAGATAGTGTAGATGAGGAAAAACAGGAAAAAACATAGCTAAGAACCTGCACATTCCTGGAATACATATTTGGAGGTATAATCGTCATTATTTAGAAACTTAATGATCCAAAGACCCGATTGAAAAGACCGGAAAATAGCGCTAGGAAGATAATAGACCCAGCAATTTTTGAGTTGCGAATTTATGTACAAAAACAGATTGCTACCTTGTACTTCACAGTAATAAAAATCTTCTGTGACCGTCAAAAGAAACTATAATAATTATGATGATTGTTTTACGAACTGGTCGTAAAAACGAGTGCCGTAAGCGTCGGAGTAGGTATATCGATGATAAGGCCCGCTGTCGGTCGACACGCAACCCTGCGTGCGTAGGGATGTGCTGATATCTGGATCTGCATTCGCAAAGCTGTGTACCTACTCGTTATCACACTGACCTGACCTCTATACATGAACTGGCTGCCGTTAAATATTATTTGTCCATACTCGATTATCGATAGGATACGAGAGTACCATGGAACTAAAATACGTTTAAATACGATAGAGTTTTTAGTTCTTGTACTCTCCATTAGCTTTATGATAGCGCTTCGACTTGATACACAAAATTAGATGTAGATGTAGTCAAATGCAGCCTATCCAGTGGAATAATAGAGACCAGAGTCTCACTGCCATTGTAACGAGATAGAAATAAGGAGGTCAAGGCGTGTCGAAAGTTGTTAAATGTTTCTAAATATTCATTGTTAATTTATAGGAGCTAAGTCGATTTTAAGATAACTATGTTGATTAAATCTTATTCACTCACGAAATGGTGATGTAAGTAAGTAAGTAGCAATCTCGACTAAACAGATGCATATATTTTTTAGCAAACATGCCACCGCCGTGTTTGGAACTCCATTGAACGAAAAATCCTACGTTTTACAAATTCGAAAAGATAAAAAGATGTATAATCATATTACAAATTGATTACAAAAAAACCGTCTTTTGTTTCCTTGTTGGTGTTATTATAGTTATTTTTTGAGTGGTGTTGTTTGTGAATATTTTTCCGCATCTTTTGTTGATCATTACGTAAATAAACAAAACAGGACCCATATGAATGTTCTAATCCGCATCTTCGATAATC
This sequence comes from Ditula angustiorana, assembly GCA_963691745.1. Taxonomy (NCBI): domain Eukaryota; kingdom Metazoa; phylum Arthropoda; class Insecta; order Lepidoptera; family Tortricidae; genus Ditula; species Ditula angustiorana. Next base: position 2,507,854 of record OY829481.1, on the reverse strand, counting down.
TCAAAAATGCTTGCGGTATTGTTCGTTCCCAGCCCGAGGAAAATCGCTTCCGTTCGATTCGCGAAGCGCTAACGGCGTCCCAGAATGTTCGGACATGGCGACTTTTTACATTAACGTGTACGTAAACGTTACACGGCGCCAATTTCTAACGTAGACGTGTTTCTGAAACTGTAAACGATGTCAAATTGAAACAGGAAGTTAAAAAATAAAAACCTGGGCTAAATCACGTTGCTCCTGCACTTTTAGTGAGGAATGAAAATCTTTTTGACGTAGTGTATATGCAGTGGCGGAGAAAGATCTAAAAATTTGGCCTAGATTTTCGTAAGGGCTGTCTAGGTAACAAGTTCTTTTGATTGCGAACGCCATTTTACGATAAGTTTGCGGACCCTGAAATAAAATCCAACACGACGCAATATCTACCTCTCTCACTTGCATTAACTCATGTTATTATTACTTACCTTTAAATAATATAAAACTAAATCGCTATCCGTTCCTGTCTGTTCTCAATAGTGTTTACTTCTTCTAAACCACGCAGTGTATTTTGATACGGCTTTCACTGTCACTTAGAGATTTTTTATGGAAGGTTTTTATATAATATCCTAATTATATCGGTGCAAAACCTGGTCGGGTTACTAGTTCTTAACGATAGTAATAAGATTCACCGGCTAGATAGAAACAAGGATGCCGTACATGACGGCAAATTTTAGTCGGGTTCTCATAAGACACTTTATATCCCCAGCGGCTCGGAATACCAGTATAAGTTCCGATGCCGTGCTCAAAGCATTTTGTTATCGAGCGTGCCTGGTAGGCGTAAAATTGCACCGTCTCGCACCAACCGCGGTTCGATTACATCCGAATTAGCTACCTGCCCTGGATCTTCGCTTCCTAACTCTAATAAATGGTACTCGAAATTGCGAGGGAGACCGTAATTGCACTTAGAGTTTCCCATTCCATCGCGATGGTTTTCATTTTTTTGCAGAGCGGGAAAGGTCTTTAATGACGCTGAAAGAAAAAATAGCAATGAAAGACCAACCGGAATATGTTAGATATACTTGCTTTAAATGTATAAGTAATTAACTAAATATGTGCGCATTCGTTGCTTGTAAATTAAATTATACTCTCTATACTGATAAAATTAAGAACAGGCAGGGGATGATTTTTGCGTTTTTCAATTGGGAATTCGTAAACGAGATTTAATTTTTTATTTTGAGCAGATCTATTTTAGCCTCTGCTGCACTTTCTGTCTCTCAAAAATAATAATCTCTCTATAAAGATTAAAACTAAGTTTTTAATGCAATTCAAATGTAGTGCTAAACTACTAGAAAATGCTTTATTTAGATTAAACATCAATTGAAACTTTACAATAGTTTTATTTAAAATTCAGCAAAGAAATAAACTGTGGAATCGTCAAAAGCATCCATAAAACATAGATTGTAAGTTTTTACAAGAAACCGCCGCAAAATGTTTACCCTTCTAAAAAGGGGGCGCCTCGTACCTATATTCCTTAGTTCCGAGCAAATATCTCCTGCAATAAAGTTTTCCACGGGTCGCGCGTGTACCTCCGCACCACTACATGTGTACTGGCATTACCTAACACAATTTTTGCCTGACACTTTCGAGGAATTGGAACAGAAGTGTCCCCTAGAGATAGTAGGGTTGGTTCAATGTGACCTCTGTAGTTTAGAGGAGCTTGCACTTCACTTAATGGTATTTATGACTATTGTTCCCAAATTTATTGATTGCGTTCTACGGATTGAACGATTTGTACGTTGACGTTCTTGTTGTTCCGACTAATTTATTGTCAGCCTACTTTGCGCTGATAGATTACGTTGTACAATTTACTATTACGAAAAAGGTACTGGTAAAAATGGTTTAAATTTTGTCGCCTTTTGATTAATGACGGCGTTATTGCAAGATTTGTGATTAGATTTTTAATTGAATTTAATTGAAATTACGATTAATCATTGAGGTAAACTTATTAAGCCAGTCTGTAATCTAAACATCCTGTAAGCAGTTTTGAGTCCAATTTCATTATGGCGGCCTTGGCGATAACATCTCAATTGCGATGTCGACGCCCACAACTCATGGCGCGACCTACTGAATATTTAGAGTAGGAAATGTTCAGCGAATGCCAATGGAGGCACGAGTGGAGCGCTAATTTTGGCCTGTCTGCTGATGCTAAGTAGTTATTTCAGGTTGACTAATTGTTTTTACAGTTTAAGCTATAAAAGCTTTAACCTAATAGTTTTTAATTAAAGTTCTTATTTTATGCCATATCTCAATATAAAAATAGTTGTCCTATTTTATGTTCACTAAGGCATATTTGTATGTTTTCTTTCCTCCGTCGTACATTTCATGTTTGCATCGGGACGGGGTCTTCAAGTATTTATCTTTAGAATTTTGCGGCTATACATTTTTCTACAGATCATTTTGGTTTCGGTTCTGCTTTTATTTAATTCTTACACGTATAGTACCATCGTTGTCAATGTTTTTGTTATTTGAGCTAATTATTTTCAGTTTATTTAACCTTTTTACAGCTATCTAATCTAAATTCGTTACTTGTATACGCGTTCGCGCTTTTTATTGATTAAATATGTTTGTGATATTTTTTGATATGCCAAAGCTTTATTTTTAATTTAATCGTTATAACCTTCAACAACGCAAATGCCTTCATGATTTATTAATTTGAATGCAATGACAACATTTTCGACAATGTCAGAGAAGTTAAATTACAAAGATTAAATTTAATTGTCTTGTGCTCTTATATTGATAAGTTTCAAAATGCGTTGTCTCATTGCGGGTTTAATTTAAAACCGTAGTTTTAAAACAGGCAATGAAATACAAAGTTTTGAAATACAAAACGTTTATTAATTACGCATGCTCTAAAGAAAACGTAAGTACGATGATTCACGTAGTTTTTCTGGATATTTTATTCTACGTCTGGTTCCTTTAGTTAAACTTAAAAGGTAGGGTTAACTTTGAAGGGTGAGGGGTAGGTAAACTTTAAAGGGACCAAGGTCTTAGGTAGATCTTTTAAAAAAAAAACACCTTTTCAGGCTGAACGTAGTTATTATTCCATATATGTGGAGGTTTCTTCCACACTTTACCTTTTATGAAAATCGTGGTTTCTAAATAAAATTCCGTCAACATTTTTCTGCAACTATGCAAGCTCAGTTACTTGTTAGTCCACCACAAATTCGAATAGCACACTTAACAGTCTTTCAGCCAGACTCACACAAAGCGAAAATAAAACAAGTCAGGGCCACCCACGTTTCTCCAGAACAATGGTTAGGGTACCTTCTAATTCACTCCATTATCACACATAGCCGGCTACTGGGGTCCCCGGCATTGTTGCAAGTGTCGGATTTTAGCCACCACTGGAGGATTCGGGTCAAGTGGGAGTCGTACTGATTTCAATGAATAAAGAAAATGTTTCATTTTATGTTAGGCGTGGAAGTTTTGGGTACTTTTTGAGAACTGGAGTGCGAGTTTTAAATCTCACCAGATCACTAAAGCTTACCGAAATAGCCGAATCTCTATGAAAAACGGCTATTTTGATGAGTTTAAGTTACCCGGTGAGATTCAAATGCAATTTTTGAATCTCACCAGGTGACTAAAGCTCACCAAAATGACCGCATTTCTATGAAAAACAGCCGTTTTGGCAAGCTTTAGTCACCCGGTGAGATTTAAAAATCGTACTTCTGATCTGTTGATTTTTTTAACATAATATTATGACAAAAGCCAAATCATACAGGATCTTATATTCTCTATAGTCTATAATGAGGCATCCTTTAGGTATAGTGCAATCAAATTAAATAAACGTAAAGCATTTTTTTTATTGGATTCAGGATACATTACTTATCCGAGACCTATCAAAATAGTATAGTCTAGAAATTAGCAGCTTTCAAACACAAAATAACAATGTTCTATCCATTGCATCGTAGCGAATTTACAATACTATTGTCGATACGTAGGTATTTTTCAGTTAGGTATTAAAAACTCCCAATGCAATTTGCACTCGGCGTTAATAATCCACAATGAGACTAAAATTTCGTTCCCATGCGCGTCTAACTGCAGATTATACAATATTCATAAACGCTTCGTAAACGTTTGTTAGTTACCATGTTTTATGTCTTTATCTGTCATTGTGACATTTGTCCTCAAATGAAAGAGACAAAACATTTGTTAGCTTAAAAAGATTGTAAACTTTTTATGGATAAGGGGGTTAGACCTTCACACACATGTATCATCGAGTTGCTTCACAAGTTATCTTTACGACGTTTATTTTCACGTAAAAACTCATTATAAATTTCAAATTAAGATTGCGTTCAACTCACGACCCGCTTGAGAGGCGGTAGAGGCGGTAGATCAAACAATTAGGCGGCTACAGCCTAATAAGTCGTTTCAAGCATAAATTATAAACGTAAGCAAAGCAAACGTATCCTCTAACTGAGCCTAATCCGCCTGACGTCACCCTGCAGGGGTCGCTAGACATCAAGTCATAATGTCTGCTCTAAATTGGGTACATGTAAATGGAGAAGGGACAGGTGGCAGCCAATTGGAGGACACCCAAGGGTCGAAGGTAAATATTGTACCGATTCGATGGACCTGATTATTTAGTTACAATTTTGAGTGGAACTGGTCCGGCATGGTTCAATTAACGGGGGTAAACTTTCGGGGCTATATACGGTCACTGGTTCATAAGGTTGATAGTTAGAGTTGTGCTAGTTTTTGTCAACAGCTATGGAAGATTGTTTCTGCGTTGGATACGTATTCAGATATGAATTAACAACATTCTCATAAGTGTCGCTGAATGTTTATTACGTAGATGATTTCTTGTTTCAGCGAACTTGTACACTATTTTTTATTTTATACGTCGATGGCAAAGTTCTGCTAGGTTTTGCCAACAGCTTGGAAGTTTGCTTTTCCATTAGATATGCTCATTTATCAATTGAGAATACTTTCCTAAGAATCATTGAACGTTTGTTACATTGATGATTTAGTGTTGGTTACGAACTGGTATTCGTTCCTTTTTAAATAAATTTTTATAAAACGTCGATTGCAAATAAGCATGAAGCGCGCCTGATGATATGCAGTTAGGTTATTTGCAAATAGTTTATATGGGCTTGTTATACCCAAATAATCAGTGACACATTGCTGACCCTACAGGGCAAGCTAGGCAGAAGCGAAGGCAGCAAAAAAGTTCTCTCACTGCCTACATAACAACCAAATGAGTTCAGGAGATCATACTAACATATAGTATACATCATACATTGTAATCGCAAATTATAATTGCTCAGAAAGTTGCTAGGCAACTTAATTAGCTACAATATTTCACAAACGAAATATGTACCTACCCACATATTTAGGTACATCGCATAATTCTCTTTTGAATTGCCACGCAACAAAATGAGACAAGAATATATAAATACATTTTTATATATCTCAACTCGTAACCTCACAGACTGTATGGGAATTCATAATGTATATTTTATAAATGACATATTAAACATGCAAAAGATCTAATTACGAGTAGTAGACTTAATTAGTCATCACACAACATAAATTGTATGTAATTAATATACTAATGGACTTCCGCAAAGTAACATATGTATCTATAAACTATTTAAGTAATATACACTGATAACGTTTGAGTTATATTATTGTAATTCTGCTGTCCGTCTGACGGTTTTTGTTTGTCTGTATGTCACTAGCTCGTTAACGTAATGAGGTTAAAATCTATCTAAACCTGAGTAAATTTAAATTAAATTAAATTTCTAAAGGCAGTCAGTCTAGAAAAAAAGATTTTCCTACTCTGGCAATGGATTCTAAAACGTATTTTTTTTAACTTCACGTAGTAAAAACTTGAGGACCGTCAAAGAAGACAGTTACAAATTTTGAATTTGTGAACATTATGTAACTTTTAGTTTTAAATAATATACTTTATCTACACATATATCATAAATGCTCTATAATGCGTTCAGAAACCGTAGGCAATGACCAGCATTATAACAACCAATTATTATGAGAATTTTTCTTATTTTTTTATATATTTGTTCAAATTCATTTTTTATTACATTTTTAATGTGTACAGTCTATAGATATTTAATAGATACCTAGCACTAGTAGCTAGTAGCAATGCAGGTCATTGCCCTATGGCTTCTGAACCCATCATAGAGAACTTATGATATGTGTGTAGATAAAGTAATGTATGCAACTGTACATAATTAGGTCTAAAAACACTCGTGTGATCTTATTATGAAACTCGCTGACGCTCGTTTCATAAAACCACACTCATGTTTTAAGACCCCTCATTATGCAACAGTTGCATAATAGTATTTTATACAACTGCTATATAATGAGAGGCCTTAAAACACGAGTGTGGTTTTATGAAACGAGCGTAAGCGAGTTTCATAATAGGATCACACGAGTGTTTTAAAGCCTAATTATATACAGTTGCATACATTACTTTATCTACACACATATCATAACTGCAAAAAACCGTAACAGCAAAAAAGCAACAAACAGTCATGGCGGCCATTCGACCTATCCCCAAGACGAACGTTTTTTTTTAAACCCATAGACAAACGAATGAAGTCCCTATTGTCATGTCACTCGAGATCTAATATCGTGCGTTTAAATTAAAAAAACATACTGAGTTGACGTTTCGTATCGATAACTGTTTTAATATCTGTGGATAATAGAATAGAGACCAATTTGAATTTTGACAGCTGTTCCAAATTTAAATTCATAACGTCACGAGATATCCGTAATGTGACCAATAAACACAGACTACTAAGAGATACTACCCAATAAAGAACAGATTTACCTACTACCACAGACAAGAAATTCTTATAATAACATTGGTTGTAATAATGCTGGTCATTTTCTAAGGTTTTTGAACGCGTTATTGAGCACTTATGATATGTGTGTAGATAAAATACTATTGTAAGTGCATTTTGGTGTATACGTAATAAGGTGGTACGAAACCACTGGTGAGCGAGTGCAACTTGTACTCAGCCTATTTCCGCATTTTGTTGTATAAAAAAGTAGTATTAGTATTGGGTAGTTTAATATTAATTTAGTTTTCCGTATTGATATAGAGTGCCATAAGGCAAGTTTGCCAAGCGGTGGGCATAACGATAACTCATTTAATTTATATTAAACTTGTAAACTTCTTGTTACATCTTGTCAGAAGTTTAATAAGCGTATGGGAAATATCCTTGACTCAACAACGTTGGCACAACAGCTAAACCTCCGTGTACTTTATGTAAATAATTTAACTGCCTAAATTAGGAAATGTAACAAAGGCGTTGCCCGAAAAAGCCGGCTTTTTGGGAGAATTTTTGCCGCTTGTTGACATTAACTCCGGGTTACAATGTAGGGTTGGCATTTCCAAGAAAAAACATCAAACTTTTGAACGACCCTCTGCTTGTAGTATAGTAGTAGTAGTAGTAGTCTCCATTCATATTCATTCTGAGCTCCGAATTTTACATTATTCTGCTGAATTTATTCGCAGATTACCATGGCTTTTTTATTGATAATTTCATAGAAAAAATCAAATTAACTATCCTGATTCACGATCTATCTAGGTTTCGTAATTATCAAAACAAAAGTAGTAATTATCTTTATTATCAAACCATCATTTGCTGTAAACTAATTTGTGAGTGAATTATGCAAGAGTTTTATGTGAGGAGGCAGCCATTTTAATTCCTTGTAAGGTAACTTTTTTTTTATTAGTTCCCAAAGTAGTCCAAACACTTCACAAATGTTACAAACTAAATAAATAAATAAATATTTTGGGACAATTAACACCAATTGACTTAGTCCCAAAGTAAGCAACTAAAGCTGCTT